>CM046879.1:430971217-433753496 GCA_025667525.1 Glebionis coronaria | reverse complement strand
TATATATATTATATATATATATATATATATATATATATATTATATATATATTATATATATATATATATATATATTATATATATATATATATATATATATATAATATATATATATATATATATATATATACATATATATATATATATACATATATATATATATATATACTATATATATATATATATATATACATATTATATCTATATATATATATTTATATATATATATATATATATATATATATATATATATTATAATATATATATATATATATATATATATATATATATATATATATATATATATATATATATATATATATATATATATATAATATATATATATATATAGTATATATATATATATATATATATATATATATATATACTATATATAATTATATATATATATATATATATATATATATATATATATATATATATATATATATATATATATATATATATATATATATATATATATATATATATATATATATATATATATATATATATCAATTATAAATGTACGATATACTTGGATATAACATTAATTATTCTTGTCGTGTATTTAATTTAATGTACGTTTATTTTAAATTCGTGGTTCCGTGTAATAACGTATTTCATGGATTTTAAGCGGGTTTTACATTTTAAATGTCCACGTACATTAGGCACAAGTATTAAGAAAACATGTAAGGAAAGTAGTAAAATGACAATTTTCCCAGTGTACTTGTGTTAATTTTTGGTCCCACCGTGTACTTTTGTACCAGTAATTAAGGTATTTGTGTAAAATCACCTATGTACTTTTATCTTTTTTAATTAATGGACATTTATTTAAGTACAACTTAAAATAGAAATGTGGACACTTATTTAGGGACACAGGGAGTACGTAGGAAGTAAAAAAATTGACTACACACACCTATGACAATTTTCGCTATAACACATCAGCATATAGCAAGTCATTTTCAAATCCAGCTGCTCAACATATAAAGTGCTGAGGTGGATGGGTGATGATGTTATATCATGAACCTAGAGGACGGATAGTTTCGATAGTTGGTTACGTTGCAAAATGGAGATCAAAATAATACCGATTCCCGTCAATAATACATGTCGCATGCAGAGGGGACTGGAATCATAAAAAAATGAAAGCCTTTTCTTAAAAGATATTGATGCTAAAGCAAACTTAAAATGGCAATCTAATGAATGTATGTCATTGGATCTTGATGATGATGGGTTAATCCAAAAGACTAGGTGTATAACTAATGCTAGTGAGACTTTTTTTTAACGGTGAGTTAGTTGTTAGTGATTCGAGCTTACAATGACATCTAATTAGGCAATATGTAAGCCTCGAACCTTCTTCTTAAGGGATAAACCCAACTCCTGCTTCTGTTTAATTCGAGCCCCTGAAAGTCTTTAGTGAGACTCGAACTCGAGACCTCTCTAAAAATAACTCTCAAAAATTACTCTTAGTCGCCAAATGAGCTAGTGATTTGCACCAAGTAAAATTGATATACCTAGTCAACAAGATTTAATATGACACAATGTTTTGTTCTTAATACAGTAGCAAATTAACATATGTTATTGATCATTCTACCATAATTAGAATTCTGTCAATAGTATGTAAAAAATGGACTTCATTAACGTTCATGTTAGAGAAAAACCCGAACTATACAGGGAGAAACCACAATCCAAAACAGACCTGAAATCACCAACTCGAACAATAACTGAACCACACGCGAAGTTACACTTGGCATCAGAGGTGGACCTAGAGGGTTCCCGAGGTTCACGGGAACCCGGTGGATGTTTATCTGGTAATATAAGTTTCAAATATCTATAATGTAAAAACTTGATAAAATAATGGGTATAACATAAACTTAACTAATACTTTTTTCAAATGAACCCGGTCCTAATTTTTTGTTACGTAAATACTTTTTAATCCGAAATATTGGGTACTCGTAGATACAAAACATTTATTCGAAGTTTCGGATATCTGTCATCGCAAGTTTCGGATATCCAAATTCATGATATATGTTATTGACAAGTCCCTCAAATGATTTAAATTTAACAACTAAAAATTATCGTCAAAAATTTCTTATTTCATATTTACATTTTAGCCCACAAACATTCATGAGATTACACTTATAATATTTGTCTAAATTCACGCGACAATTATTTGTGAAAGAGATTTCAAACTTGTAGAAGATATGAAATTCAATGAAAAACAGAAACATAGTAGGAAAAAACAAGAACCAGAAAAACAAAGTAAAACTTTTCGTTCCAGATTTGGTTTTAAAAAACTTATAGCTGAAATTTTGTAACTATACAAAAACTGTCTAAAGCCGCCGCCGTATGATTACTCATAATCAAAACCCTCGATGCTCGTAAAAAAATTATGTACACTTGATAACTTATTGTTGTGGGTTCGCCCCTCATGGTGTACTCATATGTAAAAAGCTCGTCCACATTAGTTGCATTTGTTTTTATTAGTTAACGTCTTTTTTAAAATTTCGTTATTTCACAGCACTTGTTTAACGACGACTTATTTCTTGTGTTACTTTTCGAATGAAGCCCGACACACTAATGCGTTTGTTACAACTTGTATCATTTTAGTTTGGATTAGTGGTGGCAAAATGGACGAGCACGAGCGGGGTAAAATGGGTGATAGGCTAAACGGATGACAGGCTAAACGGATGAAGGTTAAAACAGGCATAAAACATATAAAAACGTAAAAATAAAAAAACAATCATACTTTTTAAAAAGTCGAGAAAAACAACATTTAACATAAAAGATTCACCGAATGATTAATTTGATATTTGACATGCGCCAATTGAGCCCATCTAATATCTTACATGTATTCATTAAGCTCATCTATAATTTTTTTTTTGAACTAACTATCTATAACAAGAACAATACCCGTGCGTTGCACGGGTAGACGCTTATTTATAAGTTAGGAGATGTTTTGACATCTTAAATCTTAAAAAAAATGCACATTAAGCATTGAGACATCCTAAATCATATCATAAGATATTAGTTGTTTTGATAGCTTCCAAATCAGAATAGTTAGTAGTATTTAGTAAAAAAATGTTTTCATGATACATAATATATGAAATGCACTGTTCTTAGTATATGTTAATATAGGTCTTCAAGCCATAAATGGAACACGATTTCAGTTGAGTCACATCATAAAGAATTATGGACGAATATGTGCATGAAGATGCAACTGATATGTTGACTTTAAGTTATAAAACGCTTAATGCTAAATCTTCCAAGAGATCATATCCTTGCATTTAGGATTATTCAGTTTCCATAGAATAAGTTTGCAAGTGAATGAAATAATTGGCTGCATCAACTTGAAAATATAAGTTTATTGATAATTTATTAAGACCACATAAAAAGAGACAGAAAAATAAAAACATACTAATAGAGAAGTATGTGTAAATGCCGAAAATTAAGAAAAGAGACTACTAAGTTAGTAGCCTAACAATGTCTTCTACGATGCGATCTAGCGGTAACCAAAGCCATCATGAAGGTCATCTTCTTTGTCACTTGCATCTTCAGCAAAAAGACGAAAAGGCCTGTTTCTTCCGGGTTTTTTTATTTGGTGATGCTTGTTTCTCTTAAAAGGAGCTAGTGGTATATCGACATCATCAATAGCCTTCATTAGAAGTTACAGTATGAGTTAACTGTATTTCATCATATCAAAAGAAACAAAATCTGATAAATAAGTAATATTTTTCTTTACTTACGTGTTCTTCAATGGTCAAGTCTATGACATTGTCACTCTCGAACGCAGTGACATGTTGTTCAGGTGTTGTTTCGACGGTTTTTTAGACATTGGAAGGATCATCATTATCTGGAAGGTCATCAACATCAATGACCTCACTCCATTTCCAAGATCTGAGGTTGTCTTGACGTTTTCTGTTTTTTTTGCTGCCTCATTTTTGTTTACAAAATGTTGTATTATTTCAGCAACGCCCTGATTTAGAACAAACAAAATAAGAAAAAAAAGTACTACATAAAAAAGCATAACCCACATAATTTATAAACATATACCAGATTTTGATTGTTTTTCAACATTGCATGAATCATCTCAGCAAGTTCCTAATTAAAAAATAAGATTATAATAAATGACTATAAAAGATAGAAAAAAATTGTTTGAAAATATGTGAAGATCATGAACCTGAACGTTTGCCATGGATATTTGTGATTAATAATATGGTATTTGTTTTTTCTGTTTGTAGGTTGAAAGTTAAAGTAGAGTACTCCTATTTATATACTATAGTGGTTAACCTAGTATGAGACATGAATTAGGCGCCAAAATATATGATTCAATTTTAAATTATGTATCAAATCTTATCTGTTAGTATTTAGTAGAAGTATAAAATGAATGTGAAAAGGAAAGGCAAGCACATACATTACCTGAATTGTAGCAGACTTTGGTACTTTATCGATAAGTTTTGTAAATGCAAATAAATAGGTCTTCATTTGACTAACTTAATGATGGCTACTTGACAAATTGGCGCCAAAAGCAGTCATAACTTTATGCAAGTTAGTTAATGTAGGATGACAATGGATAAGTCAGAAGTTAAAATGGTTTAAAAAAAACTTATTCAAAAAAATTATGAGGTGATCGTTTAATTGGAGAATACTTGGTGATATGGTTTTTTAAAATAACTTATTGAAACAATTTTTAACTTATATACATAACCGATATGGTTTTTAAAGAAGAATACCCACTTGGATTGTTTGTTTTCTTCTACAGGGCTGAATACCTTTAAAAAACCAATATATGTATTCTAACAATTACTATAAGATTATGGTGAAATTTTAGATGCATATACTGTGGGCCTAAATAAAAATATGTATTTTGAACAATAGATGTCCTCAAAATAGAACTTACTATATGGATAACCACAGTAATCATGTATTTATACATGCTTAATAAGATCTTTTTATGTTTTGTCAATATCAGTTTAATGAAGTTATTATCATCTTCAAGATGATTATCTTGAAACATATGAGTCAAATTTTGGCTACTTACTACTGCAACAAAGATATTGATGTGTTATATTCAAGTAAGTCAAGTAAGTTATCAAGTGTGGTCAGGCTGAGAGCTTGTTTGTTGTAGTAATTAACTTGCCTGCAAGCAAGTAAACTTTACACATTTAAATCATAGTATCACTTACATAGTCATACTATTATAAAGATATCAAGTAAAGCAAACATATGAACACATTAGCCAGGTTTAGTATTATCATATTAGACTAAAGCAACTATGCTTTCATTTAAAAGATGTCACATTTCATGTAATATCATATATATAATGCAAATATATATGCAGTATACATAGGTAATATTAATTTTATTATGAACACAAAAAAGGGTAATTATAACAATCATAATTTTTTATTAATATTCTACCAATAAGAAATTAGAGAAGTAAATTAACATGAAGAAACATCCTAAAAGAAACTTATTGGGTAAATCCCAATAAGTCGATAACAATTGAAAAACATAGTCGAACAGGTCCTAAATATTATATTCGTCGCCACCTTCATTTTCATCAACTTTATTGAATTCCATGGTGTTTTTGTTTACAGCCTCGTCTTCATCTTCATCAAGTAGAACACAAAACCTGCATCTTGCATTGATTTTATGGTGTTTCCTAGTTCGTTTTATCGGTGTCATTGGAGCATCATCATCACTAATATCCTACATGTAACATAATAGTATGTTAGTTGACATATGTCATATGTGAAATGAAAATATGATAATAAATTATAAAAATGATAGCAATTGATAATGTATTACATGTTGTTCATCATCATGTTGTAGATTTTGTAAACTGCTAGGAAGAATGACACGGTGATCTTTCAATCGAATAGTGTTATTTGTGTTGGCAACTTCATTTAGGACATCTAAATCATCATTGAAAATTTCATTTTCCCTTTCCAAGTTGTTTAGATCGTCATCACATTTTCGCTTGTTTAGTGCAGTTGCAGATTCATGGGAAAAGTTGTTTGGAAGTGTAAATGGGATGGAATTGTTTGCCATAATATATAGTTGAGAGTGATATTATTTAGTCTTGTTGAGAGTGACCATTCCATGTGTCTTTTACAGTCTTTATATAGACTCAGAAACCTAAAAGTACCCAACAAATATTCAAAGTTTGTTAAGATATCATGAAAAGTTGGTACTGGAAATTTTATCTTATGTATTCTTTATTAATGTTTATAATTGCATTTTTGGAACAGTTTTTTTATAAGAACTCTCTATACTAAAAAAAGATTCAATTTGATAAAAGTGTGTAACTAACTTTAATTATATCTGAAGAAGCTTATATATACCTGCTAATGGAGCTAATGGATCTGCTGGAATGGTGATAATGATCCATGTTAGTCATTCATTTGCCGAATGACTTTTTATTTATAACCAAAATAGTACAAATACGAATTAGAAAACATTTGGTTCATATATCATTGATATTTAAAGGTCATCAAATATGTAACAATGTCATAATCAATAAAAGATGTAATAAAACTGGAACATTGTAAAAAAAGGTTTGACGATATAAAATCGGTATTCTACATAACTTATTCGATGTTCAAAGTAAAGAGTAATAGAAATTGTTGGCGATTACGAACTTATTGAGTTCAATCATCTTGCATAATGTCCACATGCTGATTAATTACAGCCTCATCAACACTCATGTTCATGTCACCTGCATCAACATCATTGGGTATTTCATCTTCTTCTATTTGTAGACTCACAGGAGGACACACCAGTTTCATTACATTAGATGTAAGTTCAGGCAAAGATGAAGATTCAGCATGTCCAATATAAGTAACAAGGGGTGTGAATAACAGTAGCCTCCACATCCATAATACCTTTACCTTCGTTAGGGTCATTGACTATTACATCATTCGTGGTTGTTGTAGCTGCATGAAGACCTTCATTCATACACATATGTGTTGCAACAGGATTTAATGTAGATACATTAGGACCAGCCTCATCAACTGTCATCTTCATGTCACTTGCATCAGCGTCATTTGGTATTTCATCCGATTCTATTGTTGGACTTCCAGGAGGACACGCCACTTTCATTACATCAGATGTAAGTTCAGGCAAAGATGAAGATTCAGCATGAGCAAAATGATTAACATGGGTGTCAATAACAGTAGCATCCGAATCCATAATGGCTTTACCTTTCTTAGGGCGATTCACTATAACATCAGTTGTGCTTGTTGTAGCTGCATGAAGACCTTCATTCCTACATATATGAGCTGCAACAAGATTTAATGTAGATACAATAGGACCCCACTGAATATCATCCATCAGAACTTGCTCATATTCGGTTATAATGGAACCGAAGTTATCATCATGGATAGCATAATCACTTGTCACACAACTATTATCGTGTGTTGAAATAATCAAATCTAAGTACACCGGCTTTGGGATTGATCGTGAACTTGACAGACTACCAACCTTCTTCTTCAAGTCATTGACATTGTGGCCATAGAATTTAGTAGCGGTATACCTTCTTACATATGTTGGTGCAAGATTGACCCTATCAATCTTTATTTACAGAACAACCCATTGAGCGTAAAGTTTATTTATAAAGTAATCAACTATCCAGTTGGGGTCGCCTGCACCCTGAAACAATGATGGGGTTTTAAAATTATTTGCTATTTGGTGTACTTCAACATGTATATAATAGACTTATAACATAAGTTTATAAATGATTGGTAAAAGTAAATACAACTCACCTCTGTGATACACTTGTGATTTAAATCCTCAACTGAAATGCCTAAAAGCGGAGTGGCCTCTGAGTTAAAAAGAACACACAGAATATCCTCATCCTTATCTAGTACATTGATCACTAACTTGTACCTGTTAAGAAAAGGAAATGATAAACAAAAAGTAATAGAAAAATTAATACTATTTTCATAACGACTTATGTAACTTACGTTAGACGCGGGTTCATGACTTGTTTTTTGCAATGTTGACAATAATAACGAACGTCATTTAAGTCTGCTTTTTTAAAGCACTTAGTACATTGTATGTATTCCAGTCCTTATCCAAGTCGACACCGATCACCATTCCATGTAAAATAAATCTTGTCCCCTAGTAAGTTTAATACATTAGATTATTATTACAATATGTACTGGTAAAATAATAGACTTAAATCATGAATATATTAAGTCAATTACCACAGTAACGCCATCAGCAAGGCGCTTATAAATGTCGGTGACAGTTGTTACTTTTAACTCGTCTGAGTCGGTACCAGTGGTAAATGACACCGGATGAATAAGTCTATAAAACCACAATTTAACAATATTTAAAAGGTAGATTTGAAAAAAAGTTAAGAAAGTTTTTCATAAGTATCCAAATAGATATTGAATTTTACCTTTGGCTATATGCATTTGTTTCCGGAATCGAAAGATTCAAATGAATTTGTGAAGCTGCCGTAGACTTTAACTCAGGTCCACCTGAGTATAAGGAAATAAAGGATAAGTGGTATAAACATAAAATAGATATAACTGTTAACAATTGAAATGTTATAAGTGATTCAAGATGCAAACCTGCATAAAATCCAACTTTGCAACACGTCAAAACAACCACGATGTTGGTTCCTTTTTTTGGAATTGATCACATTTTCATCATATGTTAAGGCACATTTTCCCCACAAGGAAATTTTAAGTGTTTTGTCAGATGATGAGAACATGTGTGTTATAAATATGAAATAATACCTAGTATCAGCAATTACGATTTTTCGAAGCTGGGGGTTACAACCTTGGTACTTCCCAACACTAACTTGAAGAGGGCCCCATTCTCAAAGAACACCTATGACATCTGGTATAAATAAAAGATAAGATACATGTATTATTGTAAAACCCGCATGCTTTTACCATGCATAGTACCCTTAGGATCGTACGTACTAGATTAAAACTTTCCTAATATAGCATGATTACGATTACGTGTTAGGAGTTTACGTATTACGTACGTGTTAGAACACGATAAGTATTTACTATGCACGATCACGTAATATTTATTTGACGATAATAAATCAAGAACATGCGATCATGAAATCATGAACGTAATTAAAACACGAAATATTATTAATTACGTATATATATTTATTACGAGCGTAATTAAATATATTAGATCACGGTATTTACGTAACGAGAACATTTAAAACACGAACACAAATAATCACAAATGTTTAACTTAACAACGAGACACGGAAAAAGGTACGGGTACCCCAAGTGGGGCCCCTACCTGCGGCTACAAGGACAAATGGGCCAAGCCCATTTGTCAAATTTATTAAAAGGGGGTTATTATTTTTTTTACTACTCATTTAATCTTTACAGAATATTTTTAAGAAAACCTAAAAACCCTCCTTCCCTTTCTCCTTTGTGCCGCCACCCTACAACCACCATAAGGAGTGGTTTGTGATCTTGGATCTTGGAATTTTGGTGATTGATCGTGTTTGTTCTTCGTCCTTTTGATCCACGAATTCGGTAAATCCTTTTTAAACCTTTTCTTTTGATTTAATCTTTTTATAAATCAAGAACATGTGATGTTTTTTACAAAAACCTAATAATTAAACATGGATCTAACATGTTTTGGTATTAAATAAAATCAAAAGGGTGTTTTAAGGGGTGTTTATTTTTTGCCGCAGGCTGCACCGAGGCTGAAGGGGTCTCGGTTTGGCCAAGCCGACCACCACCAAGACCATACGGTCTTGGTTGGTGCGAGTGGGTCCCACGGCAGCAGTAAAACACGGGGTACCCCGAGTTGGTTCGGGGTACGGTGTCGATTTCATGTCCGGTTCATTGTTTTTAGCTTAGATCCGGTTCATTGTGTATGTTTAGTTTTTTTTATGTCTATGATCTTATGTTAAAATTAAATTAATAAAATGATATGATTTATTTAATAACAAGACTTAGGTTATTTTAATTATTATAAACATGAAATTAATTAACCTAAGTATTTGTATATTTAAGACTTATAATTAATTAATTATTTTAAAACCATGGATATAATTAATTAATTAACATGACTTAGGTTATATTATTAACATATAATAATACATATTTTAACCTAAGCATTTAACTTATTTAACTAAAAACATGTTATACTTTAATTAAATATTTTAACCTATAGTTTAATTTAATTACATGAAATAATTATTAAACTATACATTATATCATATGACTTAGAAAATAATCATGAAAACACTTAGGCATATATACTTAGCTTATTTAACCAGCTTATTTCTAATTATGGAAACTTTCTATTTTTAGAAACTTAATTAAATAAGGCAGCTAATCTATTTATGGAAACCTTCTATTTTTAGAAACTTATTTATTTCAGGCAGCTAATCTATTTATAGAAACTTATTTAATTAAGGCAGCTAATCTATTTATGGAAACTTTCTATTTTTTTAGAAACTTATCTATTTTAAGCAGTAAATCTATTTTTGGGAACTTTCTATTTTTGGAAACTTTCTATTTTTGGTAACTTTCTATTTTTGGAAACTTTCTATTTTTGAAAACTTTCTATTTTTGGAAACTTTCTATTTTTGGAAACTTAGGAAACCTGCTATTTTTGGAAAGTTACTTATTATTACATAATAAGTATAATAACACATGAAATACCAGAAATACTTAATCAGATTAAACATAATATAAGATAAAACACAGTTTAAGGCTTTAAAACAGTAAAACATAGTAAGAACACATAAAATAAGCTAAGACATGACATAAAGCCAGCTACGTATTTAGTAAGCAGATACTTATTCATGTATGTATTTATGTAGCACTAGTGATTCGGAAGTAGGATTCCTCTCAGTTCATCTTCTTCGTTCACTGGACATTCTTTCCTTATTAGGATTCCCCGTATGCAGCCAACTGTTTTCCCGTAGTATAAGTTATGTGTTTGATTGCTTATGTTTAATTAAGATTACCTATAGTCATATACATGCATGACCAGTTTCACCTAGTTATTGAGGTACCATGACCATAACATTAGAGGCACTGATGTTATGACTTCACCACGGCGGAGTGATTGCTCGTGGCGTCCCTTCAGCTTTTGGCCATTTATTTATATTTATCATGTGGGGCGTATGGGTGCATCCTAGTTACATGTTTTTATTCAGGATTTCATGGTGAATGTGGTGTGTTCCTTGTATCCTTCACAAGGAGCTGATCCCTCTTACCCAAAAACCAGTATATTAAATTAGAGGCAGCCCCTCTAATTTGCATGATGAGGTCACCCCTCTAAGTATTCATGCACGGTGGATTTTCATGACCTATATTGGCTAATGGTAAAATATGACAAACAGTTTTTATAAGATAAACATAAGACTTTCAAACTATTAAAACCAGTTTTATTACGACTTAACCAGGTTACTCGGGACTTAGTTTTCTTCCGCTGTTATATGTTATATGCTTATCCTATTCATGCTTTATTGTACATCCGTGCACTGAGCGTATTTGCTCAGTCGTTTTCCTTTTCTATGTTCCCAAAACGGCAGGTACTCAGGGACGCTCGTAGACACTTGGAGTACGTGCATATGGACTGGAAGCTGTCTAGCCTTCTATACTTTATGCATTTCCTTTCTTATGATACTTATGCTTTGGACATTGTTTAGTCCTTTCCTTTATTATACTATGTTTGTGTGTGATGAGCTTTACTTTTGGACTACCGATGTTTGATTCCGGTATTTTCCTTTTATGGTCAAGTAATGTTTAGACATTTTTCCTTGTATGCTTTGATGACACGCCATAATTCCTGTGATATTTCCATTTCCAAAATGGGGTGTTATAATTATGGTATCAGAGCCAAGGCTTCGACGTGTAGGCTCTCAAATATGACCTATGATTAGTGGGTAGTCACTACGGTCTTCCTAGAACTGATAGTTGTTTTCATGCATTCATCATTTTTAAGCATACATATACATGTCATTGTTGCAGGATTTTTGACTAAGTAATGGTTGGTACAGGACTGGCCCTATTTAGTCGCATGTGTTTAATCGAAACTTTTAGATTTGGGACCGACCCATAGGCGTCCCCTCGCTATGTCTTTTGTTTTGGGTGAACTGACCAGAGGCATTCACTCTTGAGCATACAAAAGTTTTCATAAAACTGCATCATGCATTCATACACAAAATTTTCTTGCATAAAATTTTCTCGTGAAATTTTAGTATAAAATTTTTTTTCATGTAAATATAGATTTTATGTTTTGATATGTTTAATTATATGTTTTATGTTATACTGTCAGATGGTTCTCACACGCGAACAGGAGCTGCTCAATGCTGCAATTTAGGCTGCCATGCAAGCCTTGCTTCCTCAACTGAGGAATGACATCAGGGCTGAAGTTCAAGCTGCCAACAATCAGCAGCATAATCAGCCACCTCCTCCTCCTCCTCCTCCTCCAGTGACATTAGCAGTATGGCTGGAGAGATTTAACAAGCTCTGCCCTCGAGCTTTTTAGAAGACAGATTTTCAACACTATGGGCTGTGACCCCGCATACAAGGCGAGGTTGGCATGCTATCGGTTCGAAGGCGATGTACTCAACTGGTGGTTAGCATTGATGCAATCTGAAGGTGGTGATGAGTGGGTTGCTGGTTTGACTTGGGCTCAGTTCAAGGACAGGGTGATGGAGCGGTTCTTTCCCAAGGCTGAGCAGGACAAGCTCAAGAGAGAGTACCATGGGATCTGACAGAGAGCTGGGGAGAATAGCAAGGAGTTTATGCAGCGCTTTCTTCGCTTGGCTGGTTTCCTTGGTACGGCAGCAGGTACTCCTGAAGAGCAGGCACATCACTTTAGGTGGGCTCTTCGCACATCGGTCGCAAACAATCTGGTGTGTGCTACGTTCAACACTGTAGCACAAGTGGCCGATGCAGCACGAAAGCTGGAGATGCTGCAGGAGAGAGATGAGTTCGGGGAAGCTGAAAGACCCGACAAGAGGTAAACATTCGTATACAAGCGGTGACCAATCCGTATATGTTTCCATATGTCAATTATTCATCTCTTAAATGTATCTTCCAGGCAAAAAACTGGGGACCGGTCTCAGCCGGCTACTCAGCAGCAACCTCATCAGCCCAAGGGAAACGGTCAGACTAACGACCGTTCTGCTACGGATAGGCGTGGCGGTAATGACAATTACCATAACAACGTTGGGCACTCCAACAGCAGCAGGTCCTAATACTTACACAATTCCTTATGTTTTATGTTATAACTCATATTCTGACACTTTAGCAAACTTCTACCAGGAACCATGGAAACGGTAGGGACCAGAACCAGAGAGGTTCGCAGCCTAGCCGTCCAGCTATTACTGGTATTCAATCTTACGATTATCCGCTTTGTCCTTTGTACCCAACTATCATGTCTTATGTAAAATGTTTTATCAGGTTCTCAGCCAGCCAGAGCACCTACTGGAGGATACACTCATCCTCTTTGCTCTACTTGCCATCATAGGCACCCAGGACCATGTCGCCGTAATACTGATGCGTGCTTCAAGTGTGGTCTTCCTGGCCATATTATGAAGGATTGCCGTAAGGGCGAGATGGAGGGTACATCGGGACATGCTGATACCAAGCCGCCTCCTACTGTCGGGCGTGTCTACACGACATCTCGAGAACAGGACAACAAGTCTACAGATACCATCACTGGAATCTTGTATATGTATGGTCAAGCTGCATGTGTTCTTTTCGATACGGGTGCTACTCACTCGGTTATTTCTACTGCTTATGCTAAGAACATTAGGATGCCTCCCTTGCCACTAGAAAATAGGCTTACTATTTCCACGCCTTTGAGGGACTCTGTATTAATCACCCATGTATACAAGAGTCTTCCCCTAGAATTTGATGATAAGGTTCGACCTGTCGACGCACTTCCGCTGGACATGAATGACTTCGACATGATTTTGGGCATGGATTGGCTATCCAAGTATCATGCTACCATAGACTGCCATTCATATCGAGTTATCTTCGGTGATGTT
Organism: Glebionis coronaria; assembly: GCA_025667525.1. Classification (NCBI taxonomy): domain Eukaryota; kingdom Viridiplantae; phylum Streptophyta; class Magnoliopsida; order Asterales; family Asteraceae; genus Glebionis; species Glebionis coronaria. The sequence goes on along the minus strand of CM046879.1, from coordinate 433,739,489 downwards.
AACACACCAGAGTACATTCATAATGGGTTCATACCCAGACGGTCTGTACAAGTCATATCCACCCTGCAAGCGCGTGCACTACTGTCACATGGCTGCGAGGGTTATCTAGCTACGGTTCACGACATGGATGCTGAATCTCCATCGATTCAGGATCAACCTATAGTGTCGGAATTCCAAGATGTGTTTCCAGCTGAACTTCCAGGCATACCACCTGCACGAGAAGTGGAATTCAGTATCGAGCTGGTTCCAGGAGCTGAACCAATCTCCAAGGCTCCTTATCGCATGGCTCCCATAGAGCTGAAGGAGCTGAACGATCAAATGCAAGAACTTCTTGAACGAGCTTTCATTCGACCGAGCGCATCTCCATGGGGCGCACCGGTCTTGTTTGTTAAGAAGAAGGACGGCAGTATGCGTCTTTGCATAGACTATCGCGAGCTCAACAAGATTACCATTCGGAATAAGTATCCACTGTCACGCATCGACGATCTGTTTGACCAACTCCAAAGGGCCAAACATTTCTCCAAGATTGATCTTAGGTCAGGCTACCATCAGCTACGGGTCAAGGAGCAGGACATCGCTAAGACTGCTTTTCGTACCCGTTATGGCCACTACGAGTTTGTAGTTATGCCATTTGGCCTGACAAATGCTCCAGCAGTGTTCATGGATTTGATGAACAGAATCTTCCATGAATTTTTGGACAAGTTCGTCATCGTCTTCATCGATGACATCCTGATTTTCTCAAAGTCCAAGGAGGAACACGAAGACCATCTTCGTACAGTGCTACAGATTCTTCGCCAGAAGCAGTTGTATGCTAAATTCCCCAAGTGTGAGTTCTGGTTGGACAAGGTGGCATTCTTAGGTCACATTGTATCAGCAGAAGGAATCACTATGGATACAGCGAAGGTTGAGGCCATTACTAAGTGGCCAAGGCCGACATCAGCGACGGAAGTCCGCAGTTTCTTAGGCTTAGCTGGCTATTACCGTAGGTTCGTGGAGAACTTTTCCCGCCTAGCACTACCATTGACCAAACTGATGCGGAAAGGGGAGAAATTCGTCTGGACTGAAGATCGAGAGAAGAGCTTTGAATACCTGAAGCAGAAGCTAGTATCTGCACCTATTCTTACTCTACCATCTGGTACGGGTGGATTTCAAATCTACAGCGATGCATCGGGGAAGGGACTTGGCTATGTTCTCATGCAACATGGGAAAGTGATCGCGTATGCTTCACGGCAGCTTAAGCCTTATGAAGAAAATTACCCCACGCACGACCTGGAACTTGCTGCAGTCGTGTTTGCATTGAAGATATGGAGGCACTACTTATATGGAGAATCATGTGACATATTCACGGACCACAAGAGCTTGAAGTATATCTTCACTCAGCGTGAATTGAACATGAGGCAGAGGAGATGGTTAGAGCTGTTGAAGAATTATGACATTAATCTACAGTATCATCCCGGAAAGGCAAATGTAGTAGCAGATGCTCTTAGCAGGAAGTCCGGAATGATCAACGGCATTAAAATCGAAGAGGAAATCATCAGAGACTTGGAGCGACTAGACATCGAATACATGGTATGTGGACAGCACGGTTACTGGGCTAATCTTAGAGTAGAACCCGAGTTACTATCTAAGATCAAGGAAGCTCAGAAGGATGACGGAGAAATCTGGGCGATAGTACAAAATTTGGAGAAGCAGACAGAATTCAGAGTAGATGCAGATGGTATCGTATGGCAGGGCACGAGACTTTGTGTTCCTGATGACCAAGAACTCCGGGAAGCCTTGTTAGCTGAAGCTCATAGCTCCCTATTTTCAATACATCATGGTTCGACTAAAATGTACCATGACATCAAGCAGTACTTTTGGTGGAGTGGTATGAAACAGGATGTGGCCACTTACGTCTCCAAATGTCTTACCTGCCAGCAGGTTAAGATCGAGCATCAGCGATCTGGCGGTCTCCTTCAACCGTTAGATATCCCAGAGTGGAAGTTGGACAAAATCACCATGAATTTTGTTACTGGTCTTCCGCCTACCAAGAGGAAGCACGATGCAATTTGGGTTATCGTTGATCGACTTACCAAATCAGCTCATTTCTTACCGATCCGCAAGGAAGATTCAGTAAGTAAACTCGCAGATACATACAGACGAGAGATCATGAGACTCCACGGTGCACCATCCAGCATCGTCTCAGACAGAGATCCTCGTTTCACTTCGCGCTTTTGGAAGAGTCTGCAGAAAGCTTGGGGTACACAACTTAAGCTTAGCACGGCTTTTCATCCTCAAATGGACGAACAGTCGGAGCGAACCATTCAGACATTGGAGGATATGTTGAGGTCATGTGCGTTGGAATGGACGGGTGATTTGGACGAATACATCTGTTTGGTGGAGTTTGCATACAACAACAGTTGGCACGCAAGCATCAAGTGTGCTCCATTTGAGATGTTGTATGGCAGGAAGTGTCGCGCCCCAATCTGCTGGGATCAGGTTGGCGAGCGAACACTCGAAGAACTGGAAATCATAGAGATGACCAATGAGAAGATCGCAGTAGCTAAGCAGAAAATTCAGGAGGCACGGTCACGTCAGAAGAGTTACGCCGATAAGCATCGTAGGGATATACACTTTAACGTTGGAGATCACGTCTTCCTTAAGGTTTCGCCGGCACGTGGTGTTAGACGCTTCGGGATTAAAGGGAAGCTCAGTCCTCGTTTCATCGGACCGTTTGATATCATTGAACGAGTCGATGAAATATCTTACCGATTGGCGTTACCTCTGCAGCTTTCGCATGTGCACAATGTGTTTCATGTGTCCTTACTTAGAGGGTACCAGTATCATCCCCTTCACATGGTTCAGTATCCACTGGAACAGATACGTGAAGATCTCACTTTTATAGAAGAACCCGAACGAGTTCTTGACAGACAAGAATGAGTCATGAGAAAGAAGACGATTCCATTCGTCAAAATTCTATGGAGGGATCATACCGAGCGGGAAGCCACTTGGGAAACGGAGGAGTCTATCCGGGCTTCTTACCCTCATTTCATATTTTGAATTCGGGTATGTTCTTCTTTTCCAGTTTACTTTATCTATAATTCGGGGACGAATTATTCTTTTTAGGGGGGAAGAGTTGTAAAACCCGCATGCTTTTACCATGCATAGTACCCTTAGGATCGTACGTACTAGATTAAAACTTTCCTAATATAGCATGATTACGATTACGTGTTAGGAGTTTACGTATTACGTACGTGTTAGAACACGATAAGTATTTACTATGCACGATCACGTAATATTTATTTGACGATAATAAATCACGAACATGCGATCATGAAATCATGAACGTAATTAAAACACGAACTATTATTAGTTACGTATATATATTTATTACGAGCGTAATTAAATATAATAAATCACGGTATTTACGTAACGAGAACATTTAAAACACGAACACAAATAATCACAAACGTTTAACTTAACAACGAGACACGGAAAAAGGTACGGGTACCCCAAGTGGGGCCCATACCCGCGGCTACAAGGACAAATGGGCCAAGCCCATTTGTCAAATTTACTAAAAGGGGGTTATTATTTTTTTACTACTCATTTAATCTTTATAGAAGATTTTTAAGAAAACCTAAAAACCCTCCTTCCCTTTCTCCTTTGTGCCGCCACCCTACAACCACCATAAGGAGTGGTTTGTGATCTTGGATCTTGGAATTTTGGTGATTGATCGTGTTTGTTCTTCGTCCTTTTGATCCACGAATTCGGTAAATCCTTTTTAAACCTTTTCTTTTGATTTAATCTTTTTATAAATCAAGAACATGTGATGGTTTTTACAAAAACCTAATAATTAAACATGGATCTAACATGTTTTGGTATTAAATAAAATCAAAAGGGTGTTTTAAGGGGTGTTTGTTTTTGGCCGCAGGCTGCACCGAGGCCGAAGGGGTCTCGGTTTGGCCAAGCCGACCACCACCAAGACCATACGGTCTTGGTTGGTGCGAGTGGGTTCCACGGCAGCAGTAAAACACGGGGTACCCCGAGTTGGTTCGGGGTACGGTGTCGATTTCATGTCCGGTTCATTGTTTTTAGCTTAGATCCGGTTCTTGGTGTATGTTTAGTTTTTTTTTATGTCTATGATCTTATGTTAAAATTAAATTAATAAAATGATATGATTAATTTAATAACATGACTTAGGTTATTTTAATTATTATAAACATGAAATTAATTAACCTAAGTATTTGTATATTTAAGACTTATAATTAATTAATTATTTTAAAACCATGGATATAATTAATTAATTAACATGACTTAGGTTATATTATTAACATATAATAATACATATTTTAACCTAAGTATTTAACTTATTTAATTAAAAACATGTTATACTTTAATTAAATATTTTAACCTATAGTTTAATTTAATTACATGAAATAATTATTAAACTATACATTATATCATATGACTTAGAAAATAATCATGAAAACACTTAGGCATATATACTTAGCTTATTTAACCAACTTATTTCTAATTATGGAAACTTTCTATTTTTAGAAACTTAATTAAATAAGGCAGCTAATCTATTTATGGAAACCTTCTATTTTTAGAAACTTATTTATTTCAGGCAGCTAATCTATTTATGGAAACTTATTTAATTAAGGCAGCTAATCTATTTATGGAAACTTTCTATTTTTTAGAAACTTATCTATTTTAAGCAGTAAATCTATTTTTGGAAACTTTCTATTTTTGGAAACTTTCTATTTTTGGTAACTTTCTATTTTTGGAAACTTTCTATTTTTGGAAACTTTCTATTTTTGGAAACTTAGGAAACCTGCTATTTTTGGAAAGTTACTTATTATTACACAGTAAGTATAATAACACATGAAATACCAGAAATACTTAATCAGATTAAACAGAATATAAGATAAAACACAGTTTAAGGCTTTAAAACAGTAAAACATAGTAAGAACACATAAAATAAGCTAAGACATGACATAAAACCAGCTACGTATTTAGTAAGCAGATACTTATTCATGTATGTATTTATGTAGCACTAGTGATTCGGAAGTAGGATTCCTCTCAGTTCATCTTCTTCGTTCACTGGACATAAGGTACGGATTCCCGTCCTTTCAGTATGGACATTCTTTCCTTATTAGGATTCCCCGTATGCAGCCAACTGTTTTCCCGTAGTATAAGTTATGTGTTTGATTGCTTATGTTTAATTAAGATTACCTATAGCCATATACATGCATGACCAGTTTCACCTAGTTATGGAGGTACCATAACCATAACATTAGAGGCACTGATGTTATGACTTCACCACGGCGGAGTGATTGCTTGTGGCGTCCCTTCAGCTTTTGGCCATTTATTTATATTTATCATGTGGGGCGTATGGGTGCATCCTAGTTACATGTTTTTATTCAGGATTTCATGGTGAATGTGGTGTGTGCCTTGCATTCTTCACAAGGAGCTGATCCCTCCTACCCAAAAACCAGTATATTAAATTAGAGGCAGCCCCTCTAATTTGCATGATGAGGTCACCCCTCCAAGTATTCATGCACGGTGGATTTTCATGACCTATATTGGCTAATGGTAAAATATGACAAACAGTTTTTATAAGATAAACATAAGACTTTCAAACTATTAAAACCAGTTTTATTACGACTTAACCAGGTTACTCGGGACTTAGTTTTATTCCGCTGTTATATGTTATATGCTTATCCTATTCATGCTTTATTGTACATCCGTGCACTGAGCGTATTTGCTCAGCCGTTTTCCTTTTCTATGTTCCCAAAACGGCAGGTACTCAGGGACGCTCGTAGACACTAGGAGTACGTTCATATGGACTGGAAGCTGTCTAGCCTTCTATACTTTATGCATTTACTTTCTTATGATACTTATGCTTTGGACATTGTTTAGTCATTTCCTTTATTATCCTATGTTTGTATGTGATGAGCTTTACTTTTGGACTACCGATGTTTGATTCTGGTATTTTCCTTTTATGGTCAAGTAATGTTTAGACATTTTTCCTTGTATGCTTTGATGACATGCCATAATTCCTGTGATATTTCCATTTCCAAAATAGGGTGTTACAATTATAGTAGCATGAAGCTTTGATAATGAATGTTCTAATCATATGGTAACCTGTGAGATATGTATCATTTCCGATACGATGTTCAATGTTGGTAAAAGGTATAAAAGTAAACACGTATCTGTCAAACATTTCAGGTCGAATAGGTGATGGTCGAACATAAGTCTTGAAACCAAATTGCACAAAAATCTTGCTATTCAAAGGCCTATATTTTGTTTGGCCATATTCATCAACTGTGAACATGTGTATCTTATAGACGCAGCCTTCTTTGATATGATCTTTGAATTTGTGCATAAGAGTAGCCAGAATCTTCGCGTGAATAAGTATGTTGACATTCGATACAAAACTAATGAGACATGTACAATAATTTAATCATTATAAATACAGTAAGATGCACTTACGCGTTCATCAATAATAATCATGTCAATAGATAGAATACGGTTGGTGTTTGGATTGTAAGTAGTCCATACACGTGCAGCCATAACATTAAGAATCCACTTATCAGTCAAATTAGGATGCAAGTCAGCGACATAGTGACAATGGATGCTCATTCTTGCTCAAATGGGACTGCAATAAAAAGAAGAATTGTCATATAATAAGGACATGACCAGTAAAAATTAAAGTGAAACACATACCTATAGGCAGATTATAAAATACTTCTTTGTACACAATATTTTTTGTCAAGTTATTAGCACAAATTCCACCGTTATCAATGTAAAATCGCAGTCCGGCGCGAGATGTCACGCGTGATGCAGCAACATAAAGTTGTCCATGGGTAAATACGGGTTTCTCAAGGTAAGTACAAACATGGTTAAAAGTCTCTCCTTGACTTTTATTGATTGTCATGGCGAAACATACTTTAACGGGAAATTGCCTTCTTACAAATTTGAATGGCCAGGATGAATCGGTCAGGGTCATATCAATCCGATTAATAAATACTTTTTCACCAATATGAGTCCCGGTAATAATTTGAGCCTCAAGAACCGTACGTAATATCTGGGTAATTACTAAACGTGTCCCGTTACACAAACCTCGCTGCAGACCCGTATAACGCAATAATAGGATTGGTGTACCGATCTTTAATTCAAGTTTATGATTTGGGACACCTGAGAACCTTAAAGTATTAAGAAATTCAGGAGGGTACATAATTTGCATCTCCTCTAAGTTATATGTGCTAGAACATATTGTATCAGCACTAAGAAGTTCATGCATTTCACCCGGCATCGATGCAAGAACGTGTGAATTGATCTTATCGACAACATCATTCGTTGGGCTCAGGATACATCTTTCCTTTAAGTAATTGATATCTTGGATTCTATTTAGGAGATCCGGGAATGTACTCGAAACAACAGCCCCGACAGGGTCAACAACAACAGGAATTAAAAGATCATCAGGTATTGTTATCCATGTAGCGACATCTTCTCAATCTAGTGCAATTGACTGAAGCGTACCATCTCCCATGGATATAAGCCAATTATGAAAACGCATCATCTCATCTACATTTGTAACATCTAATGTGGGATCACGAAGCCGCATGTTAATAGACAAAACAAAAACCTTACAATAATCCCAAAGTTTTGATGACTTGTTTACAGCAGAAGAAACCACTACAGCCCTTGATGCATTTGGAATAACTGGTAGGATTTGTCTAAAATCTCCATCGAGCACAACAACTTTTCCGCCAAAAACTTGATTATTAGCATTCGGATTTTCATGCTTGCAAATATCGCGGAATGTTCGATCAACAGCTTCAAAAGCATGTCGATGTTGTAAGGGTGCCTCGTCCCAAATTATTAAATCAGCAGCTCTAATTAATTCTGCAATATCTGAAATGACATCGATTCCAAAACATGATTCATTGTCAAGTTCCAAAGGTATACGAAACCTTGAGTGTGCGGTTCGTCCACCAGGCAACAAAAGTGATGCAATACCAGATGAGGCAACGGATAACACAATTCTTCCAAGCGAACGTATCCATGTAATAATTGTTTTCCACAAGTACGTTTTTCCTGTACCTCCACAACCATAGACAAAAAATAACCCGCCATTTCTTTGATTTACAGCTTGCATGATGTTATCATATACATCTCTTTGTTGTGTATTTAATCCACCGTACAAACTTGTAAAGCGAACCCATTCTTCGTTTGCATTGTACATTCTTTCAACAGCTATCAACCTATTCCCTCCGATATTCAATAACGTGTGATCAATCTGGGGAGTTCTGGAAAATCAAGCAACGACTTATTATTACCATTCAATATCGTTTCTAGCTCTAATAGTGTGTAATTCTGAACTTCTTGATCTGTAAACATGACATCTGGGTTATCCAACAACCTACGCTGTTTGCGCACCACATCTTCTGATAGGTACGTGTATACATTTCTGAAAAAGTTATTGTGGTCACAAACTCTACAAAACAGCAATATGGTTACAAACATCTCACGAAGTTGATCACCTAACTTCCATTGAGAAGCATTTCTTATTGCATCAACCCACTCAACGTCATCTCCTAATAAATGCCACGCCTTGCACGCCGCCATATATGTTGGGTAAACTACATCATCTACAGTTCGAATCTTTTTAAAAGAAGTGAGACCACGTACAACATTCAGTAACATTCGTAGATAGAACTTCTCACCCATTGAAGGACTGACATAATAAATTCGGCCTAAGCACATCCCACTTTTACGTGGCCTCCATACTTTTTCCTTATCATGCCATGTGAATTTTGTGGGAAACTGGGCATAAGTTAGATTACTTCCTAATTCCGGATACATTTGATTAGCTTTCATCCATTAGGTAAACTTAGACATTGCTACGGTTTCCTTTTGAATAACATTCTCAACGTCGTCATCATCCCTAAATTAAACTTTATTACAACCTTCTTCATGAAAAGGGAGCCTTTCTACAGCAACGGATCGGTAATGCATTTCATATCCTAACAGGTGCCAACATGACTCTGAAACAGAAATATAACGACAACTAAGATATTGTTCAATTTCATTATCATGTTGTAGTATAGCTCGAAATGGCGTTCGACTGTTATTGGTGGTGGTGGTTGTGTTGGGGCTGGTGTTGGTGTTCGTGTTGTTGGTCACTCTAGAGGATGAAGTAGTGTTGTTGATGTTGGTTGTGGTGGTAGGGTTTGTATCGTCATTTCTTTGACCTTCAATGACAATCGTTGCACGATCTGGACCTTTGTTTAGATAACTGAAAAGGTACTTAACCAATGTACCCTGGTTACACCATTCAACATTTATATGGCAGTCATATTTTACTATCAAATCAAGGTTATGGGGAACAACAAATCGATTATCAACCATAATATTTTGTCGACCAACTTGTACTTTTCTTCCATTATTCGGTCTCCTATAATGTGGCCAACCGTCACGGGTTATAAATGTATCTTCACAATATTCCTTTGGGTATCCTTTTAAACATCTATCTCTTGACATACATGAGGATGATTTATATAGCTCTCCACATGGACCATGCATCATATGAGAACGGACCGCGTTAAATCCTATTGGGTCATCAACCTTAGAAGGCAACTCCGCAGATATGACGTGATTTATCTCATTAGTTGAAGAAATCTTATCATGTTCATGCAAGAATATGAGTGAATGACAATATGGCAGTCCACGTTTCTGAAACTCTATTGTATAAATAACTGCACATATAAATACATGAACTGTGGTTAGATAATGGACTGTTGTTTTTTAAAAAGAAGGCTGAAATCATATAGTAAGTTCTCACCAGCTTTTACTCTTCCAAAATGGTTCTCTTTCCTAATGTCATCCATAAGATCATTTAGCTTCATCTTAAAAACACGTGCAATTATATTAGGTCTATCAACTGTAGGTTGACCAGGTATACAGTTTTCAACTTCACGTTGAATTTCAGGCCATCGGGGGTTGCACGTCATAGTTAGAAAAAGATATGGAGGTCCAGCCCAACGACATATAGCCATTGCATCTTGATACTGTTGGATCATATGTCTAGGGCCCCCAGTGAATGTTGAAGGAAACACAACTTTCCGACCTAGGATTTCAGCGTTCGTCTCCCCGGAAGCAATACGATCATGTAATCCATTATACAAATCAGATCGTATCGTATGTTGGTTTTGCTTATACCAGTCTAGATCATGATCGAGAACAGCGGTATAAGAATCAACGCAATATGTATGAAACAAACGACCAGCTTTATGCAATGTTTTACCTTCATTAACTCTAACTTGAAGACGAAAACAGTAATACTCCCTCAGACTTACGTATTTTCTTTTAGTTGTTGGAGGAACATTGAGAGGTATATGCAAATGAAACCCATCTTCTCCGTAAGGGAAAAGTAACGGGTACTGTAAAGCCATAAAACTTGGGTGCAACTCAGTTATTCGTTTAACTCCATTATGGTTATGCTCATTACCACGCTCTTCAACAATAACATCACGGGATTCTGTGGGATTTCCGTCGCCTGGTATGAGCGCAGCTACTTCAGAAGCTGTTGGTAAGTTATATTGACGTGCACTATGTTGTCGAGTACCGATCAAACGAAGAGTAACGGGTTGTAATGGTGATTGTAAAAACCTATCTTTTGCCATCCTAAATGATTGAACCAAGCGGTTATATAGGTCAAGCATTCTAATAAGATCTTGCACCAACGAACGAAGATTTTCTACTTCATGTGATCTGTCTGCAACACTTGAAGTACTCGTTATGTTCAATGCATATAATCGATTGTCTACTTCATGTTCAGTGTCATATATATACAACTGGGCAAACCTAGGGCGTCCATCCGTGTGTGTTGGCAATAGAGTCCCTATACGATGGTGGTTGTGGCCGTTTATCTGAAATGCATAAGGCCCTCGACCATCATTTATTTCTCTGTTTATATTTCCCCCAGTTGAGGTGAAAGAGAACATCGAATTTAATAGCTTTAATTTGCTCCGAAACAATTTAGAGCGTTGTCCACCATTATAATCCATTAGTTCTGTCAACAGTGGTGGAGGATGAAAAAGAAAGGCAACACGACCTTTCCTTCACTACAACATGTTGAAAATTTAGGATTAGATGTAGATGAACGTCTAACCGTTCTCTCCCCAAACCAATACCTTGCTTGACAATGTGCACATGCATATGTCGCATCTCCGCAATCCACATACTGAGTCATCCTACGTTGCTGACGTCGAGTTCGATACACACTGGTAGGGACATTAGTTTCATTTTGAACAGTGTTTGGTAATTCAGATATGTGATGTGGTGTAGAATTGTTTAAGTCAATAGTAGAGTTGGTTACGCGAGATGATTGTGGGAGATGTATCGGATTACCATGATTATCAACAATAGTTACTGATGAAAGCATGAGTGGAGGTGTTGGATTTGTTGGTGAACTCGCACGACCGTTTTGTGGAGGATAACCTGTAAAGCAGATGTTAAATATGTAAAATGAGAACAATTTTTTACAAAGTGGATACATATATGTTGTATTTACGCTCACGTGGTGTAACATTGCGAGGAACCCGCGGAATGTTTGGTTGAGATGGAGGTCTACCACGACGTCGTAATGGTGGAGCTGTATCGCGATTCGTGGTAGTAAGAGACACGTGTTGCGATGATGTTGTAAGTGCTGACCCAAGCAACACATTAGGGGGTTGAGATGACACACTTATGTTAGTGATATCAGTTAAAGCGCGTGCGCTTAACGGGGGCCGAACCCTAGGTCTCCTTAATTGTGTTGTTTGAGATGAACCATTTGTAGTAGGTAATGGTTGTTCTACGTTTCCTTGAGATGGATTCAAACCTGTAAAGAAAATGTTAGATATGTAAAATCAGAATAATATTTATGAAATTAGATAGATATATGTGTTAGTTATGCTTACATGGTCTAATGTTGCGAGTAACCTGAAGAATGTTTGCTTGAGATGGAGGTCTACCACGACGTCGTAATGGTGTAACTGTATCGTGATTGGTGGTAGCAGGAGGCACATGGTATGAAGATGTTGTTTGTGTTGAATGTTGTTGGGGTATATTAAGGGTTGGCATCAATGGTCGAATGACGGTAAACCGAGATGGAATAAGTGATGTTGAAGGTAATAAAGGAATGCTGCTTGACAATACATTTGTATTATCTGGCGTACTTCTATTTGGATCTTGGTTTTCGTTTGATCGGTTCATTCTAATGATTATGTACAATTTATACTCACCTTATTGATCAAGCCGTAACATATAAAACTATGTATCATAAAGTAGCATATAATAGAGCTTTTGAATGAAACAATATATATGGATCAACTGGTCACCCATTAGCCAAATAAGAATTTACAAATTTTGACTCGTGACCGATATTAGATAAATAAGCTAAATTTTAAAAAAATTCGTATACCCTGCTGGTTTATACCATGGTGGCACTACAAATCATCATCTATAAAACAATATAAGTGTGCAAATGAAATAATATAAGTCCTAGATACATTAAAATGAACATCTAAATAGGTTGCTTTTATACCATGGTGGCCTATCCATTGACTTTTTTCCTATAACTGTTATGTTGCAAATGAAAAAAGCAAACTATATTAAACAACCAAGAGACTAACCTTTGAAGATAAACCAAAAATGAAATGAGAATATTTGTATGAAGGATGCACTGGTCTTTCCTCAAAGTTTCAGTAACTGGACAGGAAACAATGAAGAACAAAATAATGTAACATTAAGCTACATAAAATTTATATTATGACTAAAAAATATATTAGTAAAAGTGAAAAAGCAACCTCACCAAACAGGTAAAATAAAAGAAGTATTCTGAATAAGGCAATGTGAATAAGGTAATGATAGTGAGTGAAAAAAATTGTGCAAAAAGTTATAATATTGTATGGAAGTTTGTTAAAATATAAGCTTGGTGCAAGATAAGTGGAGTACAAAATGGATGCAAAAGTAAAGTACCCTATACTATCTGTAAGTTTGTTATAAGGGTCACTATTCTGTTTGTAATTATCCTCAAATGTCCTTGAATTTAACAATTAACTTAATATCAACCAATAAGTATCCAGCCTTTGTAAAAAAATGATTGAAGTATATTTGTTATACTGTGTGTTCACAATACCAGAGTGAAAACCCGTGTCTATATTTTGGGAATTAGTTAAAAGCTTCAGTTTCCGATAATACTAAAGTTTATTTACAATGCAAATGATACATGATGGATTTTCACCCTGATTACAATGTGTCTACTTGCTGGTGAATACAACATATGGTGTCTTACTTGCACCTTACCGATTACAATGTGATAATGAGTATTGACAGATTTTTACCCCGAGTAGTGCGTGTTTAATATAATATACTTTAACTTCTTACGTCTTGATCATCACCTTAGAGCAACAAGAGTTGCATGCTATATGGCCGTTGTCACACTGAAATGCCACATCAGAATTTTATAAAACCAAAGTCAACACTAAATCCACCCAAATAACAATATCGCTATGTTTGTTTTTTTGCCAGTTTAAGGGTAAGCATGCGTTCATCCAAAGATATGAATGGATAGTATGTTTTTTTTTTCATTTCCTGTAAGAGTATAACATAATACCACATGACTGTATATAATGGTCAAAATTTGGTAGTAAACACACAAAATAATTTGTTATAAAAAACTGGAAAAGAAAGATAACATTTCCATATACAACTTATGAAAAGGTGGTTAGTGGTTTACTATAATTATAAAATTTTCCTCATGAACTCAGAAGCAACAAAACCTTGGTAGTTGCTACCATCAAGGCATCAGCTTAAAGTTGCCTAAAGGTTTCAAATGTTCGGCAAAGCAAGAGTTCTTTTTGAAAAAAGAGATGCACCAAAGCGAGGTATCTTGTGAGACCAAAACACAAATTAAGGAATTTTAAACTAAAATAAATTGTGGAAGAAGAAACATACTTGGATTAATAAGCAATTAATCCTTTATTAAACAAACCTACACACACAAACAAATTAAAAAAAACTGAGATGGAAACAATGAAGGAACAATACTAAAACTATCCTAGATGTCTTCATCACTTTGCTGCTGGTCACCAACAATGTCAGCGTCATTTTCATGCGTATCACCAACACTTTCAGCATCATTTTCATGTTGGTCACCAACAATTTCAGCATCAACATTGAATGTTGCATTTGGTTCTTCATGCTCGTCATCTGAATCTTTGATAACAATAACATCATCCCACTTCCAGTTCTTCAAGTTATTTTCACGTTTCAATTGTTTCATAATCAATTGTTAGCCATGGTTATATGAACTTTGATGGTTATGTTAAGCATAAAGCTGCCAAAATAATCAAAAGGTAAGATAGGAGTAAATGTTGATATACACTGTAGTTTATATAATGGTTTTCATAACCACAATAGAGCCAAAAGAGCAAAAAATTAAGTACCAATATACAGAAAAGTTAGTTCAAACAGATAGTATGTCATGTCACTATCCTAAATTTTGTACTTATCCTGTGCTTTTTTTATAAAACGTGTGGAAATGCACCTTGCTTGGGAATAGGAGATAAGTATAATTATTTTATAGGGTCTAGATTACTTAAAATGTAAATCCTACGGTAAAAGAAGGTTGTCAGGTCACCTTTTTTTCTCTATGTTGCGCCATCAATATATAAGGGGAATAATCGGATAGGCGAAAAATACCCCTACATTAAAAAAAAGTCAAAAGTTGCTCATAATTAACCAAATGAGGAAATTTGACACCATTAGTTTGGATGTTTCCACAAATATTTTATAAATCACTTTATCATTCAGCTTTTGTAAATGGCATATAAACTTTATTTAGGGTATAATTGTGATTGTTTATTGAAAATAGATTATTTGTTTGAAAAATGAATAATCAAATAATCAATAATTAGAAAACGTGGTTTTAAGAAATAGTTTTTGTATTTAATTATAGTGTTTGAAATCGCAATAATTCGATTATTAATTATTTTATTGTTTGATAAATCAGATTATTTGTTAGTTGATAAATAAAATGATTAAAATAAACTCATTTTACCTTTTTACCATTTTAAAAATGAAATAAAGTACCTATTTGATTTACTTTTGGGTAAAAACTATACAATACCATCGTACTTATCAAAATGTACCGACTTTAAACACTTACAATTTAATCGCTATACATTACCAATGAACTTTCAGATTGATTATTGACTTTACCAATATGGCCATAAAATGACGAAATTACCCTTTTCTTTTTTTACATAATTACGTTTTCGTCAGTAAATTTACGTTTTCGTCAGTAAATTTACGTTTTCGTCAGTAAATTTACACACTACGCCGAAAAATTACGTTTTCGTCAGTAAATTAACGTTTTCCTCAGAAAAACGTTTTCGTCAGTAAATTTATGTTTTCGTCAGTAAATTTACGTTTTCGTCAGTAAATTTATGTTTTCGTCAGTAATTTTACGTTTTCGTCAGTAAATTTACGTATTCGTTAGAAAATTTACGTTTTCGTCAATAAATTTACGTATTCATCAAAAAATTTACGTTTTCGTCAGTAAATTTACGTTTTCGTCAGTATATTTACGTTTTCGTCAGTAGATTTACGTTTTCGTCAGAAATTTTTCGTTTTCGTCAGTAAATTTACGTTTTCGTCAGTAAATTTACGTTTTCGTCAGAAAATTTACGTTTTCGTCAGAAAATTTACGTTTTCGTCAGAAAATTTACGTTTTCGTCAGAAAATTTACGTATTCGTCAGAAAATTTAAGTTTTCGTCAAAAAATTTACGTTTTCGCCAGAAAATTTACGTCTGCGTCAGAAAATTTACATTTTCGTCAGTAAATTTACGTTTTCGTCAGTAAATTTTCGTTTTCGTCAGTAAATTTTCGTTTTCGTCAGTAAATTTACGTTTTCGTCAGTAAATTTAGGTTTTTGTCAGAAAATTTACGTTTTCGTCAGTAAATTTATGTATTCGTCAGTAAATTTTTGTTTTCGTCAGTAAATTTACGTTTTCGTCAGTAAGTTTACGTTTTCGTCCGAAAATTTAAGTTTTCGTCAGTAAATTCACGTTTTCGTCAGAAAATTTTCGTTTTCGTAAGTAAATTTACGTTTTCGTCAGTAAATTTACGTAGTCGTCAGAAAATTTACGTTTTCGTCAGAAAATTTACGTTTTAGTCAGTAAATTTACGTTTTCGTCAGAAAATTAACGTATTCGTAAGAAAATTTTCGTTTTGTCAGTAAATTTACGTTTTCGTCAGTAAAATTTATTTTTCGTCAGTAAATTTTAGTTTTCGTACGAAAACGTAAATTTACTGACGAAAAATTAAATTTCTGACGAAAAAGTAAATTTACTGAAGAAAACGTAAATTTACTACGAAAACATAAATTTCCTGACGAAAACGTAAATTTTCTAATGAAAAAGTGAATTTACTAACGAAAACGTAAATTTACTGACGAAAACGAAAATTTTCTGACGAAAACGAAAATTTACTGACGAAAATGTAAATTTACTGACGATATCGTAAATATACTGACGAAAACGTAAATTTACTGACGAAAACGTAAATTTACTGACGAAAACGTAAATTTTTTGACGAAAAAGTAAATTTTCTGACGAATACGTAAATTTTCTGACGAAAACGTAAATTTTCTGACGAAAACGTAAATTTACTGACGAAAACGTAAATTTACTGACGAAAACGAAAAATTTCCGACGAAAACGTAAATTTACTGACGAAAACGTAAATCTACTGACGTAAACGTAAATATACTGACGAAAACGTAAATTTACTGACGAAAACGTAAATTTACAGACGAAAACGTAAATTTTCTGAGGAATACGTAAATTTATTGAAGAATACGTAAGACGAAAACGTAAATTTCTGACGAAAACGTAAATTTACTGACGAAAACGTAAATTTACTGACGAAAACGTAAATTTACTGACGAAAACGTAAATTTTTTGACGAATACGTAAATTTATTGACGAAAACGTAAATTTACTGACGAGTACGTAAATTTACTGACGAAAACGTAAAATTACTGACGAAAACGTAAATTTACTGACGAAAACGTAAATTTACTGACGAAAACATAAATTTACTGACGAAAACGTTTTTCTGAGGAAAACGTTAATTTACTGACGAAAACGTAATTTTTCGGACGAGTATGTAAATTTACTGATGAAAACATAAATTTACTGACGAAAATGTAAATTTACTGACGAAAACGTAATTATGTAAAAAAAAAGGGTAATTTCGTCATTTTAGGGCCATATTGGTAAAGTCAATAATCAATTTGAAAGTTTATTGGTAATGTATAGCGATTAAATTGTAAGTGTTTAAAGTCGGTACATTTTGCTAAGTAGGATGGTATTGTATAGCTTTTACCCTTTACTTTTTTAAAACTTCATTTAAAAGCTTTTAAACGTAAATAATTTTTTTTATTATCCAAACACTTATTTTATGTTATTTTTATTTTAAAAATAATATAAGTAAATAATTTAATTTTAAAGACAATCTCAAACATCTCTGTGCAATAAAGAATTTGAAATTTTATTACTCTACTTGCTTTGACTTAAAAGTTAAAATGTGTTTTGCAAAGAGTTCCGTATAAAACATCACCTTGTCTGTCATTCAATGATTTGATGCCGACTTGAACTTTTATCATTATCAATGAAATTGTGGCACAAAGTTATCTGTGTTAACATTGTCAAAGCTTTAATTTAAACTTTTAAATGTAGCATTGAATGGATTTAATTTTAGAAAGTGACGAGGATGGCGTGATTGTAAACGTTACTCTTATACACCGGCCCCTTTTCTATGTTGTAAGTTGTAACTCTACCTTGTCTTGTTTGGCTATTTGCTTGTAAGTCACCATCACCCAATAGTCATTTTGGCCACTTAATTGCCTGTCAACATTTTTTTGCCATACCTGCGAAAGCTATGCTTATTGACTAACGTGTTCCGTAGAAAGTTATTTTCTACGTTCTGCGGAGTACATAATATGAAAATAAAAAAATTCTTTTGAAGATGTAAAAATTGATACGAAAAAACAGTCGTAAGTAGTAAGAGGTTAGGGGCCCAAAAGAATCACAATGAAACTATATGAGCTCTCGATACAAGTTCAAACACACACAAAACTTAAACAAGCACAATCATGCATATATCCGGGCTAAATGAGCTCATCTTATACGAATGGTTTTAAAAAAATACCTAAAACGATAAATGACCTCATTTATATTTAAATAACTAAATATATTAATAGGTAAATGACACAAAAATGTATAAACTTATGGTTCATATCCAATTAAGATATCATACTTGTTTTTAGCATAAAAAAGCACTTAACTTATATATATTTTTTTTCTAATTTGGATGTAAAACCCAAAAATTTGGCTTTTAATTAATTTGATCTTTTGAATATACCATAGAGTTCAAATAATAAGCATTTGATATTAAACTTTAAGTTATAATTGTAAATACACATTTGTCATATACATGAAAAAAAAAGAAAAACCATGTTTTAGTACGGCTTATTACATGCTATGTTAATATTTTGAAATGGTCATATAAATTAGAACGAGTAAATGCGTTTCATATAACCGAAATTTGAACCAATATTTGTTCTTTTAAAAATTAAGATAATTCATTTATTAAAGGAATAAATTTCAAAGTTAATTAGTCTATACATATCACATTATATATATAAAAAATGAAATCTTCAAAAAAAAAATACGTTTGTATTCATTGCTTGGTCAAAACAGTTACATTTATATCCAGACTTAACGGCCATAACGCTTGTTTATACATATTGCGTTTCCTAAGTGACCATTGATTATAAAACATTATCACCGTTGTTAGCCCTATATTTTATATAGTCGAACAAGAATGTAATAGGTTATCTTAGTCGTTAACGGTCTTGTATTGTAATAGGTTAGTCGGAAAAACCGGGCTTGGACCTTAAGCTAATATTGTCTAAGGTAGGGGCTTTATGCCCAAGATAGGCCAAGCCCGACCCAAGGAAACAAGCCCATGAGCCCACCAAGCTCATGGGTATATAAACCCTCTTTCATGTGTGAAAGAGGGTATTGGCTCATTTTACTTTTCTCTCTAGTAAACAATAACCTTCCACCATTCTCTCTACTCTCTCTCTCTAACTTTCTTCTCTTTCTCTCTCTAAATCTAATCTAAATTTTGTGTTATGCATTGAAGTGAGATTAACATTTGGTATCAGAGTATAGTGGATAGGTGATTGAAGATTTGTGGTGTGTTCTTCATTGGATTCGTGAGTTTTGATTGATTTATACCCAAGTTTCAAAAAAAATCCAAGTTTCAAAAAAAATTCGTGTTTTTTTGTTATTCCAAGTGATACATATTGCGACAAGTTTGTGTGCATTGCGACAGAATACACATTGCGACAGAATCTTTTGTGAGCATTGCGACAGACTCTTTTGTGTACATTGTGATAGATATTGCGATGTTACATTGCGATGGACATTGCGATATGTTAGGCTGATAAACATTGCGATGGATATTGCGATATGTTTGGCTTAATTTTGTTCGAGTACTTTGCAGACTTAGCCACTATATATACTAGTCCCGGATCATAGTTTACCAAAAAAAAGAGTTTTTTTGCTGGAAAACCATAGTAAAATTTATTTTTTTTCTAGACCATTATTAGGCCATTTAAGCTTCGATTTCAAGTTTTGGCGATAAAAAAATTTTCAACCAAAAATTCGAATTTTCGGACCAAAATTCAAATTTTTAGGCAATTTTAGGTTTTATTTTTTGTCAAAATTTTTTACTTTTCAATTTTTTTTCCCTACTAGTTATTGGCTATTTCGAACTCGATTTCTAAATTTGGTGATTCCAAAATTTTCGGTCATCGGACTGAAGAATTTATTTTTGGACTGAGAAAAAATTTGAAATTTTCGAAATTTCAACCATAATCTCATCACAACACATCTACTAAGATCCATAATCCATACACATCATATCTCCTTACTACATCCCCTCAATGGACATGTTTAATACATCGGATTCAACAACAACAACGTCCATGACTGAGATGATTAAAGAGAAGACGCAGAATCCAGAGGTTCAAACATATACTGAGACTCCAATCAGTATACCTACTAATAAGGATTCTACAACCAAAAATGTTCATGCAATCAAATACAAGATGTCGAAAGCAAAAGAGAGATGCATGGAAAATTTAAAGTCACTTCAGTCACACCTTCAGGTTCTTTCAAGAGAAGACCTAAAAGGCACTCGTCTTGAAATTGGATTCAAATGGGTATTCGCTCTACTATTTGGTCAAGATGTTGAGACATTCACCAGAACGATGCTACTTAATGTGAACCATCTTCAACAAGAACTTGTCAGAGATGATTTTCACGAGCTTATATCCATGGAGGTCCTTTTAGCTCTCAACAATCAGTTCCAACAATTCATTGACTCAAGTGGCTTATCCAACAACGATTGAGAGTTCACAAGTACATAATTTACCAAATATACTCTCGTAGATCTTCAAGCGTTCAAAGAGACACTTCTTCAACATATGAGTAATATAAAGAAGTCAATTGCTGCAAGAACACGCCATCAAAGGCAATTTGAAAGAAGGGTGAATCAAAGACTGATGCAGACGAAAGAGAACAATGTCGATAAGGGTCAAGCATTGGATTCTTGTTCGGTTGATAGAGAATGCAGCGGGACAGAATCAGAAACGCACGATACCAGCAACAGTTCAGGGAATGATACAGAAATCGTTGATTCAGTTATCAGACCCATATGTGACGATGAGCCAACGACTACGGTAAAATTACATGCTGAATATGATGTTCATCAACATACTGAGCAATCTGAACCCATTTTTGACACGTATCTATTGGAAAAGGTTGATTGCAATATCACACCTGATTCATCGTATACGAGTACTAATGGAGGAGAGACTACCTAGGATGTTGATTCTAAGATGCACGAGCTCGAAACTTTGTTAACTCAAAAGACAAAAGATTTTGAGGATGCCAAACTCGATTTTTCAAAGAAAAATGACAAATTTAAGGCTTATTTTTAAAATCTTGAAAAAGCAAATGTTGTTCTTGAACAGAAATTGGATCGTAAG
This sequence comes from Glebionis coronaria, assembly GCA_025667525.1. Taxonomy (NCBI): domain Eukaryota; kingdom Viridiplantae; phylum Streptophyta; class Magnoliopsida; order Asterales; family Asteraceae; genus Glebionis; species Glebionis coronaria. The sequence continues at coordinate 433,718,331 of CM046879.1, read as the reverse complement.
ATACAAGATTCCAACACGGAAAAAGAACATTTTGTGAAACAAATAAATTTGTTAGAATCAAAGTTAGCTTCTCAAAATCCAAGTCCTCCGTCTGCTTCATTAAGTAAAATATCTGTGCAACCTATCGACACTGTAGATAGTAATGACGCGAATGCTGATAATAACATATTTAACAATGTGAACATTAAGTTAGAACAACGTATCACTCAATTACTTCTACAAAATGAGCAATTAAAGGCTCAGGTTCAAGAAAAGGTGTTTGCACTAACAACGGTGAAAAATGAATTAAGGAAGCTAAAAAGAAATAATGTGGATACTAAGTTAGCAACACATTCAGTCTTGGGGAAACCTCCTTCTCAACCATTCAGAAATCGCTCAGTTGCTAGACAACCGAATGCGCTTAAATCCGAACGACCCAAAACGTCGAACCTGAGGTTTGCATCCCAAGTTTACGTGCGTAGCAATTTGCCTAAACCAGTCACTCCACAATCTAGATCCTCTTTAAGAAAGTCTGCTTCCGCAAAACCCGATCACATGAATGATTCAAGAAACTCTAGATCTAGCTCCAAGAACATGCCTAGGCGTAGTTCAAATGGCACGGGTCATAAAAGCTATCTAGAGGATGCAAAGAACAAGACACAAGCAAGAGATAGGACAAAACCACAACCTAGGAGCGGTAATCACATATCTAGGAATTCTAGACCCTTCTATGATGTGCACAAATCCACCAAACCTAGGAACACTAGATCCTTCTCTGATGCTAAGCACTTTGTTTGCACGAAATGTAACAAATACGTGTTTAATGTCATTCATGATGATTGTATCACTAAAGTCCTGAACAAGGTGAACCAAAAGCTAAAGCACCTTGAAGACGGAACCCTAAAGGAAATAGGCTTTCTCCAATTAAGTCTTCTGCTGTGCATGAGAAACCTATATCTCCTAGACCTTGTCTTAGGTGGATACCAACGGGTAGAACCTTTAAAAAAATCGGTCTTAGGTGGGTTCCTACTGGAAATTCCCTCTAGCACGACAAAGGTTCACAGTGAACCCCCACATGGTTCTCAAAATGATATCACTAACCCAAATGCAAGCATAAAAACTATTGATGCAAGTGCAGGTATCGACGTCACGGTTCAATGGGAACACAAAGGTCCAATATTTGTAACTCGTTCAACAAAAGACACTCTCAGAGTTTGGTTGCTGAAGAAGCAGATATCAGAGAAACAAGCGCCTCAGGGGCTTCACAATTAAGCTTCTACAATGGCTTATAGTCAAATTACAGACTGTAACCTGAGCTCAAAAGATAGGAAAGTTCATCCCGATGAGGACTTATCCTCAAAACGAGAAATTCGATTTTTCTCGAACACGAGTTTACATTATAACTATTAGAAAGTTTTAAGCTCGTGTAAATGACTTCTAAGCGCATCAAAGCTTAGGACTCGGACCTCAAATAAGGAAAGTTTATCACGCGATAACTTATCCTTCTCAAAGAGAAATTAATATTCTCGGTCATGAGCTTCTCATAAAAACATTCCAAGTTTTTAAGTTCATGAAAAACGATTTCTAAGTAAATGTCAGCTTAGAACTCGCACTTTACCTTAAGGAAAGTTTATCACGGATGATAACTTATCCATCACAATGTAAAATTAACTTTTCTCGGTCATGAGCTAGTCACAAAACAATCAAAGTTTCAAGCTCATGAAAATCGGGTCTGTTTTACCGAAAGGGAAGTGTACGTTTCAGTGCGCTTTCCATATGCAATAGAAGAGAAGTCTTTTATCATGTTTATTTTAAAACCGTTGAACACAATTTTTCAAGAATTTCTCAAAAAGGTTTTTCTAAATCTTTCAAAATTGTGTGTTCAACACTCCCTTCCTCATAAAATGATTTTTATATCTCAAAATTATCATATGTTATTTTGATCAATATTTGAGGGGGAGCGTTTTAAAATCAAGCCTTTAATGTTGTTAGGTACATCCCAGATATTGTCATATTTTATGTATCCAACACATTCCGAAAACGGTTTAAAACTGTCATATGCAATATACCATATCGGATAAGACATCTCAACTCCGTACCTCAACATATTTTGTGGTATCGTTTTTCCAAAATATTGTCAAATTTTTGTTCAAGACCCACATATATTGTTGAGGGGGAGCAACTTGACTATAAAAGATCACTGATTCATGCGTGCACACATGGTTCTCTCCCAACCAGTTTTCAGAAATTGTCATATTTTAATCAATTGGTATCTCTATATGATCTTTTTATATTAGAGATAGGGGAGAAAATGTGATTAAAATTTAATATATCGCAACATGTGATCTTAAAGACTCAAGTGCAAATCTTTCCTTCACATGCTAAACTATTTTGTATATCGATGCATGTGTGTAGGGGGAGCTTTTCGGAAATGTAAAACTTTCAAAGTGTTAAAAGTTTTGATTGTTGTCAAGCACTTTGAATGGTTTTCAATGGTTTATGGTTATGATCTATACCCAAAACAACCTACTATCCACGACGAAACTATGGAGTCAAAAGGTGGTTTAGGATAGGAAACTAAGTCCTATGATCCAACCAGAACCAGAGGGATCTACCCAAGGACATTCCATAGCTAGAAATAGTTGTCCCTAGGAAAGATCGAGTTGAATGAAGCTGAATGCGGACCAATTACTTAAGTTAGCACTGTAACAATCACAACAAGGTGCTAGTGATGACGTATTGGTAAGCATTGAAGGAGTTGAATATTCTATGCAACCTAGGCAGAAACCAGGTCAATACATCTATTGAAGACAAGTGTCATGGACCTAGTGATGTGATGCACAACCCTTCCCCATCTATTCGAGTTTCTCTCAAAAGAAACTTGTCTCATTGTCAAGGAGATCAACACGTATCTATTGACTTTCTCACTCCAAGTTAGTTGATATTGAAAAGATGGCAGTCTGCTCCAACCTCCGATCACCAAAATGCACTTATCGAGTCTAGAGCCAAAAAGAGATCAATCCATTATCTCACTAGGACACAATCGAGTCCTACACATTATCCTTGTGATATTTCCAGAACATCTGAGTGATACGATTCACAATGAAGATGGAAATCCTCCTTGAGCCAGCATCAAACAAGCTCATGGTAGGTAACTTGTGCGATTCTACACGAATCAAACTTGTGAGAACTAGAAAGAAACTAAGTTTGGATTCTTAATTGGTTCAAACTTGATTCCAGGTTTCTTTGCAAAATCCGTATGATCTTGCTAGAACATTCAAAGTGATACTATTCAGTGTTCACAGTGACGAATAGAAATCCTTCCAGTGTTAACATCAAACAACACTGCGGTAGGTAACTCACAAGATTCTCTATGAATCAAGCTTGTGACAAACTGGAAAGTAACAATGGTGAGATTCTTATAGAATCAAACTGAAACACCCCTTACTCGAATTGACCAAAAATTAAAAACTTTTCGTGTAAACGACATGACCCAAAGTTGACCTTTTGTGAATCTTTTATAAACCGACAATAATCTATTTCAAATCAGACTTTAATACTATATTGCATAAAAGTAGACTCGATTACCTACGAAATGATAGGTGACACGAATACCAACGACTTACGGATTACGAGATATGACCTCTTACAAGAAATAATCAAAATCTGTCAAACCCCTCTTGTGCACTGTGGACACCTCAAATGCACTAAAGACCTCTTTAGTGCACTAGGACCCCCTAATACACTAAGGACCCCCTTTGGTACACTAAAGACCTTCTAATACACTAACTACTCATTTGATACACTAAAGACCCTCTAGTGCACTAAATACTCCTTTGGTACACTAAAGACCCTCTAGTGAACTAAGTACTCCTTTGGTACACTAAAGACCCTCTGGTGCACTAAATACTCCTTTGGTACACTAAAGACCCTCTAGTGAACTAAGTACTCTTTTGGTACACTAAAGACCCTCTAGTGCACTAACTACTCCTTTGGTACACTAAAAACCTCTCTAATGCACTAAGTACTCCTTTGGTACACTAAAGACCCTCTAATGCACTAAAGACTCCCCTTTAGTGCACTATCTTCTCAAAATGACCCATAAGCCATTTAAACATGAGATCAACTCTCTAAACCTATACTCAAACATATGAACATCACATTAAGCTAGAAATATACCATGCACACTGTTTCATATAATTCTTGACCCGTTTGACTAAAAATAGGTTGACATGGACGTTGTCCCAATCACCCCTTATACTGCACATTCCTTTTGTGCACTTTTGACCCATTTTCTGAATAACGCCCTCTATAACATGAAATAACATCACAACTTCCAGATTCCATTAACTCAACATAATAAATTGTTTTCATAATATATTCATGGTCGAAATGACTCATAAGCACATACTCACGAGATATGTAAAATACCCGTTTTGACCCGTTTACAAATACTTAAGCATACAACCAACTACAAGTAACATTTAATTAACTTGACGACATCCTTAAACATAACACCAACTTAATATATTATAACCATGACATGATCAAATGTATTCATACAAGATCACGACCCATATCATTCAAAATGAATAGGAACGGCTAATTGCCAAACACCTATTTTCAACTATTAGGACTTCATAATTTCTATTATGATCACCATTTACACAAAATCTAAAGACTTTAAGATAAACATATAAAAGATCCAAAAGTATTAAAGACCCATTTTAGACAAAAGATATAGCAAGATCAAAATGACACTTCGGGGCTTCCAACTTTCAACAATCTTGATCCAAAGAGAGGTCTTCTAATTACCCATTTCAAAAGTCAATCTTCCACTAGGAATACAAACTAGGCTTTATCCTTACCTTTAGAAACTTCACTAGTACCTACAATAACATTAACTTTAACACATAAGCAAAACGCTTAGTAAGCATATGGCATAAACATACATTAACATGGTAATAGCTAGCGGCAAACACTAGCCATAACCTTATTAGGAGCACATTCATAACATCAAACATACCTTTAACAACATAATTTATGCTAACATTAAAACATTCTTAGCATTGGATCCAAGCTACATACATTAACAAGCTCCTTAACATTTCATCAATCATATCATAATTCAATAAAATTGACATTATGATCATTCAAGAAGTTTAGCCATATACTTACCTCAAACCACAATTAGTTAGCTTGAATCACACCAATCTCTAACTTTTGCTTCCTATAACATCATTATATCACGTTTAGTACGAATCAATCATTGCACAACTAAGGTTCTTTCATGAGTTTCTTTCACCCTTATATTCTATCCCTTCATAAATTTATCATTGATTAATAAAACTCCTTAATTTTATAATTTATAACAATAATTAGGGTTTATCACAATTGAATAAAAGAATTCCTTTTAAAAACTCAAAATCATTCTAATTTATTACAAAACTACATTTACCCATCATCTCCAAATCATTCCTCATGAACCCTAATATCAAAATGCAAAATTACTAATAAAAATAATATACTTACTTGATGGGGATTCTATGAGGTTACTTATCTTGCTATAATTTCACTTTTTAATTATTGTTATTCAACAAAATCAATCTAATCTCCTTTTTTTTTCTTGTGAAATTCGTCACCCACACACACTACCCTTTTCTAGAATTTTTTTGAGAAGTCAACAATAGTCAACTAAGCCAAATTATAGGAAAACCTGGTGGAAGTTTGAGTTATTGGCAATTTTAGTCCTTCAAGTTCTATTTTTAGGATATTAGTAACTTTCAACATCTACCCTTCACATTTAACTTGCACAATTTTATACTCAAGACTAGCTTAAGGTCACAAGTGAAATTTTAAATACTTAAAATAGTCTTATATAGTCATAAAAATAATATCATAAGTATAAAGTACCTTGTTCGGTCATGGGGCGTTACAATTCTCACCCCCTTAAACGAGATTTCGTCCTCGAAATCTATCCTAGGAATAAATGAGGATATTTATCCTTCATCCTCTCCTCGGGTTCCCATCTTATACTAGTGCCCTTACGATGCCTCCATTGAACCTTCACCAAAGGTATCTCCTTGTTACGTAATTGTCTCGTTTTTCTTCCTAATATGGCCTCTGGTTCTTCTTGTGAGGTAAACTCTGGATCAATTTCAATGTCGTCTAAAGTGACCACACTAGTTTCGTCTGCTAAGCACTTTCTCAAGTAAGATACATGAAAAGTGTTATGAATGCCTTTCATTTCTTCGGGTAGCTCCAATACGTAGGCTACCTCTCCAACACGCTTCAAAATTTTAAACGGTCCTATAAATCTCGGACTCAGTTTCCCTTTACTCTAAAACCTCAATACACCTTTCTACGGAGAGACTTTCAACATCACATAGTCCCCAACTTTAAATTCAATCGGCCTTCTTCTATTATCCGCATAGCTCTTCCATCTATCTTGTGCCGCCTTAAGCCTTTCTCGGATTGTTTCAATCTTTTCTGTTGTTGCCAGAACAACATCTGTACTTGCCAATTCTCTCCTCCCGACCTCTTCCCAACATACGGGCGTCCTACACTTTCGACCATAAAGCATTTCGTAAGGCGGCATTTCTATGCTCGCGTGGTAGCTATTATTGTAAGAAAATTCAACCAAGGGTAAATGATCATCCCAATTGCCTCCAAAATCAATGGCGCAAGCTCGTAACATGTCTTCTAGAGTTTGAATCGTCCTTTCACTTTGTCCATCGGTTTGTGGATGAAATGCGGTACTCATATTCAGTCTAGTACCGAGTTCTTCTTGAAAACTTCTCCAAAAATTTGAAGTAAAACACCCATCTCTATCGGAAACTATAGACACGGGTACCCCATGTCGTGCGACTATCTCATTGACGTAAATCTTTGCCAATTTATGAACGGGCATATTTTCTCTTATTGGAATAAAATGAGCACTCTTCGTTAAGCGATCCACAATTACCCAAATTGCATCATGTTTCTTGTTTGTTCTTGGCAACTTCGTAACAAAGTCCATAGTAATCTTCTCCCATTTCCAAAATGGAACTTCTAAAGGTTGGACTTTTCCATACGGTTTTTGATGTTCGGCTTTTACTTTTAGGCAAGTCAAACACTTCTCGACATACTTCACACAATCTCGCTTCATACCCGGCCACCAGTAGTTTCTTTTCAAGTCTAGATACATCTTTGTAGCCCCCGGATGAATAGAATATTTTGACTTGTGAGCTTCTTCCAAAAGTAAGTCTTTAATGCCACTCCTAAAGGGAATATAGATCCTTCCAAATCGAGTTTTGATTCCTCGACTATCATCTACAAGATTAGGAATGTAAGATGTAATACGTTCACATTTCCAATTATCTTCTTTTAATGCTTCCTCTTGAGCCAATTTGATTCTGTCAAAAAGATCGGATGTGACAATCATTCGTAACGAGCAAATCTTTGTAACTTCATTTTGATCCTTACGGCTTAGAGCATCTGCTACAACATTCGCTTTACCGGGATGGTAACGAATTTCACAATCATAATCTTTCAACAAATCCAACCATCTTGTTTGTCTCATATTCGGATCCTTCTTTTCTAGGAAGTATTGTAGGCTTCTATGGTCGGTGTAAATAATGAACTTCACACCATATAGATAATGCCTCCAAATTTTTAAGGCAAAAACCACCGCCGCGAACTCAAGATCATGAGTCGGGTATTTTTCCTCATGGTTTTTCAATTGTCTTGAGGCATACGCAATTACCTTACCTCTTTGCATAAGGACACACCCTAAACCGGAATAAGACGCATCACTATAAACCACCATGTCTTCGGTTCCCTCTGGTAATACGAGAATCGGTGCTTCACATAACTTCTTCCGTAGAGTATAAAATGCTTCCTCTTGTTCTTCACTCCATTCAAAGGGAGAATTCTTCTTAGTGAGTTTGGTTAATGAAGACGCTATTTTGGAAAAGTCTTGAATGAACCTACGATAATATCCCGCAAGTCCAAGAAAACTTCGAATTTCACTTACACTCTTCGGAGCTTTCCATTTCATCACTGCTTCAATCTTTGACGGATCAACTTTAAGCCCTTCTGGATTTATAACGTGACCGAGAAATTGAACTTCTTGTAGCCAAAATTCACATTTTGAGAATTTGGCATATAATCTTTCTCTTCTCAACGTTTCAAGAACTTCTCGTAAGTGCACTTCATGCTCTTCCTTGCTTTTAGAGTAAATAAGGATATCATCAATAAACACTATTACATATTTATCCAACATCGGCCTACACACTCGATTCATGAGGTCCATGAAAATCGCCGGTGCATTAGTAAGACCAAAAGGCATGACAACGAATTCATAATGACCGTAACGGGTCCTAAAAGCCGTCTTGGGGATATCTTCTTCACGGACTTTCAATTGATGATAACCCGACCGAAGATCGATTTTTGAAAACCATTTAGCACCTTGGAGTTGATCGAAAAGATCGTCAATTCTTGGCAGAGGATATACATTTTTCACCGTGACTTTATTCAGCTCACGGTAGTCGATACACATCCGCATACTACCATCTTTCTTTTTGACAAAAAGAATTAGAGCTCCCCACGGTGAACTACTAGGGCGAATAAAACCCTTATCAAGTAATTCTTGCAGTTGGCTCATTAGCTCCTTCATTTCGGATGGAGCTAAACGGTAAGGAGTCTTAGCAATAGGGGTAGCACCCGGAACTAGATCGATACGGAATTCGAATTGCCTTTCAGGTGGAATACCCGGTAATTCTTTTGGAAAAACTTCTTTAAATTCATTCACTACCGGTACATTTTCGATACTATTCCCTTCGAAATTTGTATCTATCACGTGCGCCAAAAAGGCATGACAGCCACGTGACAAATACTTCCTCGCCTTCATTACTGAACATAACGCTAATTCTCCTTTCCTTTTCTCACCATATATAATAACTTCCCTTCCGTTTGGGTTTATGACCCTGATAATCTTTTGACTACATAAAATGGTGGCACTGTATTTGCCAAGCCAATCCATGCCAACAACAATATCAAACTCTCCAAGCATTATAGGAATCAAGTCAATCTTAAACACGCTATTATCTATTTCTATATCTACACCACGATATACGCTAGATACGACAACGAATTTACTATCGGCTATTTTGACCTCAAGGGGATTGGAGAGTTTCATCAAAGGAGAAGATAAATTCTTACTAAAACTATAAGACACAAAAGAGACACTTGCCCCTGAATCATATAATACACGAGCAGGTAAGGAATTTATGAAAATTATACCTGCGACAACATCGGGAACCAACTTTGCTTCTTCGGTGCTCATTTGATAAACACGTGCCTTGGTATTTGTAGCTCCAACTTTTTCTTCTTTGACAGACTTCAACGGCTTTGCTACAATTGCCTTAGGATTCGGGCACTCGTTACTCTTGTGCCCCGTTTGTTGACAATTATAACACACTATCATCGGTTTAGTACAATCTTTGCTCATGTGGCTTAAGGCACCACATCGATAGCACCCTGGCAAATTTGCTCTACACTCACCAAGATGAAACTTATTACACTTCTTACATGGTGACTTTGTGTAACTTCCACCACCCTTCTTTCCATGATCATACTTAACTCTTTTTGAGTCTCGGTTACCAAACTCTTGCTTCCTCTTAAATTCTTTCACTTCTTTATTCTTCTTTCTCATGAGGTCTAATTCTCTCACACGAGCCCTACTTAGGAGATCTTCTAAAGTGGTACACTTAAAAGGTGAGATTACATCACGAATATCATCTCGGAGCATTCTTTTAAATCTTTCCACCTTAAGCTTTTCATTGCCATGATATTCGGGACAATAAAGAACCATGTCATTAAACTTCTTCCACAATTCATTCACCGTCTCATTGGTTTGCATGAGAGATTGGAATTCTTCACGAATCCTATCAATCTCGTCAACCGGGACATATTCCGCACTAAACAAATCTTTAAATTCCTTCCATGTGCAAGAGTCCGACCATTTTTCGCCCTTCTCACAACGCTTTCCTTCCCACCAAATGGCTGCACTTTCTCGAAGAAAATTTGAGGCAAATATAACCTTGTTCTTCTCTTCACAATGGCTAGTTCGGAATGCATTTTCAACAGCTGTAAGCCACCTTGTGCTGATAATCGGATCTAAAGTCCCCGTGAACTTTGGCACGTCACATGCCGTAAAGTCACGATAGGTGGCTTTATCATTCTTGGAGTTTTTCACGAAACCCCCTTCGTTCTTAATTTCATCAAACTCTTTACGAATCAACTCTTGAACATTTAGAGTTGTGCGATTAATGTAGTAGGGCATTGCCTTTTCAATCGCTTTACTCACTCTCTTTGATATAATAGTACCCAAAGTTTTTGCCTCTTCCTCTGAGAAACCTCTAAAGTTTAAGTCTTCAGAGCTTGAAGAAGACCCATCATTACCATCCACATCATTAGCCGAGGGCTCGGCTTGCTTTGAAGTTGTGGCCTTAATTACTTCCTCATGACTCTTGTTAACCATCTTTCCTCCTTACTGAAATTTAACAATGTAAACTATCAAGTACAATCGTATACGTGATCAATGCATGAATGACATTTCTAATATCGTTATACCTTAGCATCCTAAAGTTTGTCGTTTATATATGTAGCCTCAATGACTTCAAAGCCACATATGTATAATATTTTTATCACTACGGTGGCCAAGCGTAGTCATAAAAATACTTAACATATGTGTCTTTGGAATATTCAAGGCAATACACAAACAACAAACAACAAACACTAATACTATTCGCGCCTAATAAAGTCTAAGTCTAGGAAATCCTAAGGTGAAATCCTAATTCTCTTAGACCAAGGCTCTGATACCAAGTTGAAACACCCCTTACTCGAATTGACCAAAAATTAAAAACTTTTCGTGTAAACGACATGACCCAAAGTTGACCTTTTGTGAATCTTTTATAAACCGACAATAATCTATTTCAAATCAGACTTTAATACTATATTGCATAAAAGTAGACTCGATTACCTACGAAATGATAGGTGACACGAATACCAACGACTTACGGATTACGAGATATGACCTCTTACAAGAAATAATCAAAATCTGTCAAACCCCTCTTGTGCACTGTGGACACCTCAAATGCACTAAAGACCTCTTTAGTGCACTAGGACCCCCTAATACACTAAGGACCCCCTTTGGTACACTAAAGACCTTCTAATACACTAACTACTCATTTGATACACTAAAGACCCTCTAGTGCACTAAATACTCCTTTGGTACACTAAAGACCCTCTAGTGAACTAAGTACTCCTTTGGTACACTAAAGACCCTCTGGTGCACTAAATACTCCTTTGGTACACTAAAGACCCTCTAGTGAACTAAGTACTCTTTTGGTACACTAAAGACCCTCTAGTGCACTAACTACTCCTTTGGTACACTAAAAACCTCTCTAATGCACTAAGTACTCCTTTGGTACACTAAAGACCCTCTAATGCACTAAAGACTCCCCTTTAGTGCACTATCTTCTCAAAATGACCCATAAGCCATTTAAACATGAGATCAACTCTCTAAACCTATACTCAAACATATGAACATCACATTAAGCTAGAAATATACCATGGACACTGTTTCATATAATTCTTGACCCGTTTGACTAAAAATAGGTTGACATGGACGTTGTCCCAAACACCCCTTATACTGCACATTCCTTTTGTGCACTTTTGACCCATTTTCTGAATAACGCCCTCTATAACATGAAATAACATCACAACTTCCAGATTCCATTAACTCAACATAATAAATTGTTTTCATAATATATTCATGGTCGAAATGACTCATAAGCACATACTCACGAGATATGTAAAATACCCGTTTTGACCCGTTTACAAATACTTAAGCATACAACCAACTACAAGTAACATTTAATTAACTTGACGACATCCTTAAACATAACACCAACTTACTATATTATAACCATGACATGATCAAATGTATTCATACAAGATCACGACCCATATCATTCAAAATGAATAGGAACGACTAATTGCCAAACACCTATTTTCAACTATTAGGACTTCATAATTTCTATTATGATCACCATTTACACAAAATCTAAAGACTTTAAGATAAACATATAAAAGATCCAAAAGTATTAAAGACCCATTTTAGACAAAAGATATAGCAAGATCAAAATGACACTTCGGGGCTTCCAACTTTCAACAATCTTGATCCAAAGAGAGGTCTTCTAATTACCCATTTCAAAAGTCAATCTTCCACTAGGAATACAAACTAGGCTTTATCCTTACCTTTAGAAACTTCACTAGTACCTACAATAACATTAACTTTAACACATAAGCAAAACGCTTAGTAAGCATATGGCATAAACATACATTAACATGGTAATAGCTAGCGGCAAACACTAGCCATAACCTTATTAGGAGCACATTCACAACATCAAACATACCTTTAACAACATAATTTATGCTAACATTAAAACATTCTTAGCATTGGATCCAAGCTACATACATTAACAAGCTCCTTAACATTTCATCAATCATATCATAATTCAATAAAATTGACATTATGATCATTCAAGAAGTTTAGCCATATACTTACCTCAAACCACAATTAGTCAGCTTGAATCACACCAATCTCTAACTTTTGCTTCCTATAACATCATTATATCACGTTTAGTACGAATCAATCATTGCACAACTAAGGTTCTTTCATGAGTTTCTTTCACCCTTATATTCTATCCCTTCATAAATTTATCATTGATTAATAAAACTCCTTAATTTTATAATTTATAACAATAATTAGGGTTTATCACAATTGAATAAAAGAATTCCTTTTAAAAACTCAAAATCATTCTAATTTATTACAAAACTACATTTACCCATCATCCCAAATCATTCCTCATGAACCCTAATATCAAAATGCAAAATTACTAATAAAAATAATATACTTACTTGATGGGGATTCTATGAGGTTACTTATCTTGCTATAATTTCACTTTTTAATTATTGTTATTCAACAAAATCAATCTAATCTCCTTTTTTTTCTTGTGAAATTCGTCACCCACACACACTACCCTTTTCTAGAATTTTTTTGAGAAGTCAACAATAGTCAACTAAGCAAAATTATAGGAAAACCTGGTGGAAGTTTGAGTTATTGGCAATTTTAGTCCTTCAAGTTCTATTTTTAGGATATTAGTAACTTTCAACATCTACCCTTCACATTTAACTTGCACAATTTTATACTCAAGACTAGCTTAAGGTCACAAGTGAAATTTTAAATACTTAAAATAGTCTTATATAGTCTTAAAAATAATATCATAAGTATAAAGTACCTTGTTCGGTCATGGGGCGTTACACAAACTTGTTACAGGAATTCCGAATTGACGACTCTAATCAGACGGATAATTTATCCTTATGATTTACTCTTTACGTTCGCAGTCTGCTTTGAGACGGTCGAGTAAAGAGAACTGGCTACTACCCCAAGGAAACCCTGTCAAGGAGGTTCTTAATCGAATGTACCCGATCACAGGTACGGTATCTAATACCGTCTAACGGTCTTCACCGACCGGAGGTAAAACGCTACCGAGTTAGGATGAAATGTTCAAAGCCATTTTATCTGTGTCTATATGTTGCTACATATCAAGATGGTGTCGTAGCTGTGTACTAACCGATGTCGATTCAGAAGTCACAAGAGTACAATATGGCGATAATCAAGATACTTAAGAATGTAATAGGTCATCTTGTCACAAGAGCACAAGATAAACACTATCAAGGATAGATTGAAGATCTCAAGCACTCAAAGTCAACAGACAAAGGCTCAAGATAAAGATCACAAAGCTTGATGGAATGAAGCTGTTACAAACAAGATCAAGACCAAGATACAAGACCTAAGAAGGAAGATCACCTCCACAAGAATGTATCCACTCAATCATCTTATTCTTTTAAAGATGACCGATACATTGGGGGAGATTGTTAGCCCTATATTTTATATAGTCGAACAAGAATGTCATAGGTCATCTTAGTCGTTAACGGTCTTGTATTGTAATAGGTTAGTCGGGAAAACCGGGCTTGGACCTTAAGTTAATATTGTCTAAGGTAGGGGCTTTATGCCCAAGATAGGCTAAGCCCGACTCAAGGAAACAAGCCCATGAGGCCACCAAGCTCATGGGTATATAAACCCTCTTCCATATGTGGAAGAGGGTGATGGTTCATTTTACTTTCTCTCTCTAGTAAACATTAACCTTCCACCATTCTCTCTACTCTCTCTCTAACTTTCTTCTCTTTCTCTCTCTAAATCTAATCTAAATATCTTGTGTTATGGATTGAAGTGGGATTAACAACCGCGATGTGTCCATCCTGGTGGTGTTGTGCTCTTGTCTTGATCTTTCATATATTTGAGTCCTATCACAAAGACAACTGCGAGAGTCGAGTTTTGGTTCATGGTTCGTTAAATCTAGAATCCAACTTCTTATCGATTTTGGGTTTGCTCGGGTTTAGATGAACTGTTCATATTTTGCGGTTGGGTTCGGGACTGATCGTGTCTCATTGAGTCTTGTGTCCACATTTATTCCCGTTTCGTGATATCGTTTTGCCTTGCGGTAATCCCTAAACCATGTACTGCTAGTATTAGATATTAGAAACCTACTTTTGAAAGAAATTTAGTAAAAATATATATCCATGGTTAAAGATTGCGTAAATGAAACGTAAGAGACGGGTTGATTTTTCATCACGCGAGTATGATCTATACTGCTTTTATACATAAACATCGAGTACATATGATTTCATCAACGTATTGTTTTAACATGTTTATATTTGAGTATTTTAGTCTTAAGAGTTTATTAAATATATAAGAAAAAGTTACATTACTCATTTTGGTATTACAAGTCCATGCAAGGGTTGTGATGCCATAGTCCAATTATATATGAAATCACTAACTGATATTAATCTGACTAGGATGGAATTAGTAAACAAAAGTGTTAAACAATGCGAAAGAAGGAATTACTTAATTAATAAAAACATGACCAAAGTTATAACAGTTAGTATTTTATTAAACTAAAATATGGCATTTAGCTATAGGACGTAACAATTAGTTAAATTGTTAATAATAGATCTCGATTGTATGTAGATAATGTGAATTGGGATTAGTAAGTGGAGTTTTCATGTAAGATTTGAATTTTTTATGGTACGGATATTTCTATCTCTCTATCATAATTTGTCTCTTTCGTTTCGATTGATCGTACAGATTTCCGTTAGGATTCCCACTCTGCAGCCAAATGTTTTCCCAGTTATATGTTATAAAACTTTATATGCTTTGTCATGATAACTATACTTATTACCTGAGCTTTATATACATGCATGACCAGTTATAACTAGTTACGGAGGTACCGTAACCATGACACTTAAGGCACCAGTGTCATGACTCCTCTGCGAGGGAGTGATTTCTCGCAGCGTCCCTTTTATTTCAGCTTGGCCATTTATCAATATTATCAGCGGGGCGTATCGGTGCATCCTAGTTTATCAGTTTACAGCTTATCAGGTGAATGTGGTGTGTGATCTACATCCTTCACATTGGAGTTGATCTCTCCACCCATCTTATCATTTAGAGGTCACCCCTCTACAGCATGACGAGGTCACCCCTCTATGTATTCATGCATACGTTATTACAGTACATGACCTATATAAGCTCTTGGAACAAAAAATATAGTAATTACATGTTTTCATATTAAACAATTAACAGTTAAGGTTTACCAGTTATAAACCAGGTTTTCCAGGACATACACAGTTTTCCGCTGCATTTTACTTATCAGTCTTTCAACTTCAGTACTTTTATCTGTTCAGATTATTATTCCAGATCTCTCTTTTATATTCCAGATATTCTTATCATGTCATTATATCCGTTCACTAAGCGTATTGCTCAGCCATATTTTCTTGTCATAGCTCATACGGTAGGTACCCAAGGACGGACTTGAGCAATTAGCGGACATGCATAGGATGGGAGCTACCTTAGACTTCTATTCCTTTTGCTTTCTATTTACTTTATGCAACTTTTAAGTTTATGTTTAGGAGCCAATGTTTGATTCTGGTTTCCTTTATGGTCATGTATGTTTTATTACAGATTTCATTGCATGCTTTGATGACACGCCATAATTACACGTAATGGTCCACTTATCAAGTGGGGTGTTATAATTATGGTATCAGAGCCCAAGGTTCGACCTGTATGCTCGAAAACTTGACCTTTGACTAGTGGGTAGTCACCAGGAACTTCCTAGATTTTGGCGTTTGTTATCTTCCATGTTTCTGATGCATTTATCAGTCAATTTTTCTTAAAATTTTGACTAAGTAAAAATTTTGGTACAGGAGTGGCCATATTTAGTCGCAGTGCTTTTTCAGTCGAATTTTGTTTTGGTGAACCGACCCATAAGCGTTCACCTTTGTTCATTCAGATTTTGTTTTGGTAAACCGACCCATAGGCGTTTACCCTTACTCATATTAGATTCATGTTTTCAGTCGAATGTTAATTGGTGAACCGACCCACAGGCGTTCACCATTGCTCATGTCAAGTTTCATGCTTTTCAATAAAATGTTGTGTCGTGAACCGACCCATAAGAGTTCACCTTTACTCATATCATGATGTTTCATTGAGTTTTAACGACAACAGCCATCCATATTTAGTCCCAGGTTGTTGATTTCTATATATGACAGTTTTCGTAAAATTTTGACAAGTATGGATCGAATCAGAATCGTCCATACTTAGTCACATGTCTTCTCCTTGAATTTTTTGGATTGAACCATAGCCATCCACACCAGTTGGTGTTAAACCTCAATTGATTTTACTTTTATGTTCTTTGAACAATCAAGTTTTCATACTCTCATGTTAATGTCGTTTTCATGCTGGTTAAGTTTCATGCCTCCTTATGAGGATTATGTTTTCAGCAGGATGATGATGTTTTTATGCTAAGATACGGAAGAATTTCAGTAAAATTCTGTTTTCATGATAAATCATGTTTGGTCTTCATCAATCATGTCTTCATGCTGACCATTGTTGAAACTCCATTTAATCATACTTTTGAGCCTCTATACAACCAGTATTAAGTCTACGCATGAATTGCCAGGCTATCATGTCTCTCGTTTCAGTTCAGTTTGTTAACCGTTTAAATCAATTATTTCCTTTGATCATGTCAGACGATTGACTCCAGTATCGATCATCTCATGAAATTGCCATCGGTGTCGTGTATAGTATTTCATGTGTACTACATGTACAGTATTTCATGTGTACCCCATGTACAGTATCTCAGGTGTACTCCATGTATAGTATTCCATGAGTACTTCATGTACAGTATTCCAGGTGTACTCCATGAACTTTACTCCATGTGTATTGTTAATCAATCCTCAATCATCTCAGACGTTTTCTACTTGTCGATATTCTACCAGATGCTGATGCTGCTCATAAGTTGGAGATTTTATAAGATACTGATGCTGTTCATACTTCGGAGTTTTACAAGATACCGATGTTGCTCATACTTCAGAGACTTTACAAGATGCGGACGCTTCTCTTACCTTGGAGATTCCACAAGATGTTGATGATGTTCATAATATGAAGATTTTACATAACAAGGACAGAGACAATAGATTGAAATTCCAGACAAGAATATACTGCAACCATCAGACGCTACCATTTCACTTCCATGCCTTTATCTCCTCAGTTAGATGTCACGTCATTAAGCTATTCTTTCTGTCAGAAGAGTGGGAACTAGTACTCAGCCGACCACTCAGCAGAATAGTACATGAACCACGGCTAGAATGACAACAGTCGTAGAACTGATAGACCAGGCGGTAATGACAACCACCGTGCTTATAATCAATCAGTCAGTAGCCATCGGAACTCCAGAACGGACGTGACCAAAAATACAGAGGTCAGCAGTCTAACCGGTCCGCCAATCCTAACAGTAACAAAAAAATTTCAACCTTGTTCAGATCCACCTACGAAAACACATGTCAAGACGTCAGTCAAGATACAGGTCTCAAGTATCAATTCGAAAGACACCTACCAGGGCACTAGTCATGATATATGTCATACGAATATTTTCTGAAGACACGAGTCAAGACTCATAACTCCGTATATTTTCTAAACCAGACCCTCAGAAATTCAGGGTATCATCCAAGCGAGTATACCCGTTCTGTTATGCCACGCATAAATCAGACCAAAAAATTCAGTTACCACCACTGGAGTATTGTCCAGGTTAGACACGCGGTGTTCGTTCTGTGAGGTTATAGACGAACACATTCAGTGAGATCTGCCACGTTTACTTCACGTATTCCTATGTCAGCTTTATCTTAAATCTTGTATTATCTACCCCCAGCCAGAAAAGATTTCATAGTATCACCCATATTTTATAAAGTTATTTCCTTCCAGTTGAAGACAAGGTCCGTCTTACTAAATCCTAAATACTGTCATCTTGTTTCTGTCAGAAAAATCAATACAAATCGTTTCTGACTTACAACCACGTGAATTATTATCCTATAATTGCGAAGAATTTCTAGTCACCATTCATGATGTGACCTCTGAAGTTCCTTAAAATCATGATCAACAGATTATTCCAGAGTTTCCAGAAATCCCTCCCTAACCACGAGACAGAGTTTAGCCTTGAGCTTGTTTCAAGGACAGAACCTATTGACAAAACTCCTTATCATAGGGCTTCATCTGATTTAATAGAGTTGTCGGATTAGCTGCAAGAGTTACCGGAACGAGGCTTTATTCGCCCGAGTGCACCACCATGAGGTACACCGTTTCTGTCTGCCAGGAAGAAGGCCGGTAGCATGAGATCATGTATCGACCATCAAAAATTTGACAAGATCACCATTTTTATCTGAGCTGTTATGAAGTCTTAAACGTTTTTCTAGAATAATGCACGATCATACTACCATCATTGGTGAGAGAAAGAACATGATGTTTCCAAGACTGCTTTTGCACACGTTATGGTCTCTATAAAATTTTGATATATACTTATGAGCTCCCTAATGCTCCAGCTATATTATGAAATTGATGAATAAAACTTTCCATGAATTCTCAAACAAGTTCGTCAGTACATTTATTGATAACATCCTGATCTTCTCAATTCTAGAGAAGAACACGAGAATCATCTTCTCACGATCCTGTAGATTCTCCGATAGGAGAACTTGTATACACAGGTTTCCAGATGTGAGTTACAGTTGAACAAGTCGAATTTCTGGGCCACATTAATTCAACAGAAAGAAATTCCATGAATCTTACGAAGGTGAAGGCCATCACAAGATGGTCAAGATCGACGCCTGGGACTGAAGTACGAAGTTTTATGGAGTTCAGTTGGTTACTACCGTAGAAATTGTTGATAGCTCTCGGTTAGCTTTACCATGACTAAACATACGCGTAAAAGAGAATCTTACACCAGGTTATGTGTTCTAGAGAATCCTACGCGATGAGAGGTCTTATTAACCGAAACTCATAGTTCTTCCATGACTATTCATCCAGATTCCACGTGAATGTACAATAATGCCAGGCAGGAGTTAGATAGAAGCAGTATAACACCCTGATGTAGCTATGTTCATATCTAGATGCCTGACATGCCAGCAGATTCAAGTTAGAACACCGACATGCTAGTGAGTTATTACAATCATTAGAAATTCTGAACATAAATGAGACAAGATTCCATGGAGGTTGTTATCAGTTTACCACATAACCCACAAAAGTATGATACTATCTAAGTCATTGTCGACCAATTAACCCAGCCTACACATTTTCTTTCATCCGAAAGGATTACGCAGTAGCAGATCTGCATAAAATTCTGTAGTAGATCGTACGATTTCACGGTATTCCATCGACAATCGTATCAGATAGAGATTCACATTCGCGAATCATGCTCAGGTTCATGTTCACGATCACGTGTACGTTCACATTCACGTTCACGTTTACGTTCATCTTCACATTCACGTCCACGCTTATGTTTATCTTCACATTTACATTTACTTTCACGTTTACGTCTCATGTTCACAGTTATGATTTTGTTCATATGTTGCCCATCTCATGATTTACGTCTACGTTCGCATTCATGACATCGTTCACGTCCATGTTCGTGTTCCATCTCATTATACATGTTCTAGGTCTTGTACTGCGTTTGGTTACAGAAGATTGAGAAACCAGACTCAAGTTTAGCACAACTTTTCCATACCCAGGCAGACGTTCACGTCTCAGGTCATATCGTTTGGCATTCCTCCCCCAGTCATCATATGTTCATGATATGTCCACGTATCATGTTCACAGTATGTTTTACGTATCACGTTCACGATATATTCCATGCACAACGTTCATCAGACGATCATGAATCACGTTCATAATTGCTCATGTATCACGTTCAAAGTTGTTCACGTATTTCGTCCCAATATGTCTTCAGTACCTTTATTCAGAGATATAAATGTTATCTTTTTAGGTTAATTGTACGTATCGTTTCATGTACCCTACATGATATAGCTTATTCATTCGATCAGATTCAGAAAATCCATCTTAAGTATGGAACTAGAAACTTTTCAGCATCGTCAGGACAGGGTCATTAAGACCAAGATGTTCATTGTGTTAAGATCTTGGAAGGAACCGTTACGAGCGGGAAGCCACTTGGAACGGAGGAGTCCATCAAAACTTCTCATCCTTCTTCCTTCCATAATTCAGATAGGTTCTTTCAGTCATGTTACATTCCAGGTTCTCTTCAACCATGTCACGTTCCATGTTCTCTTCAGTCATGTCACGTTCATGTCCTTTCAGCTTACGTGACTTTTCAGCTTATGTGTCCTTTCAGCTTTTATAACTTCATCAGCCTATTTGACCTTTAATTCGAGGACGAATTTTCCTTTTAGAGAGGAAGAATTGTAAAACCGCAGCATTATCGTATCCTTTATTCGAGGACGAATTTTTTTTTAGAGAAGAAGAGTTGTAAAACCAAAAAATTTGGCTTTTATTTAATTTGATCTTTTGAATATACCATAGAGTACAAATAATAAGCATTTGATATTAAACTTTAAGTTATAATTGTAAATATACATTTGTCATATACATGAAAAAAAGAAGGAAAACCATGTATTAGTACGGCTTATTACGTGCTATGTTAATATTTTGAAATGGTCATATAATTTAGAACAACTAAATGTGTTTCATATAACCAAAATTTGAGCCAATATTTGTTATTCTATAATTAAGATAATTCATTTATTAAAGGAATAAATTACAAAGTTAATTAGTCTATACATATCACATTATATATAAAAAAGCATGAAATCTTCAGAAACAAAATACGTTTGTATTCATTGCTTGGTCAAAACAGTTACATTTATATCCGGACTTAGCGGCCATAACGCTTGTTTATACATATTGCATTTCCTAAGTAACCATTGATCATAAAACATTATCACCGTGATGTGTCCATCTTGGTGGTGTTGTGCTCTTGTCTTGATCTTTCATATATTTTAGTCCTATCACAAAGACAACTGCGAGAGTTGAGTTTTGGTTCATGGTTGGTTAAATCTAGAATCCGACTTCTTATCGATTTTGGGTTTGCATGGTTTTAGATGAACTATTCGTATTTTGTGGTTTGGTTCGGGACTGATCGTGTCTCGAGTCTTGTGCCCACGTTTATTCCTGTTTCGCGATATCGTTTTGCCTTGAGGTAATCCCTAAACCATGTACTGCTAGTATTAGATATTAGAAACCTAATTTTGAAACAAATTTAGTAAAAATATATATCCATGGTTGAAGATTGCGTAAATGAAACGTAAGAGACGGGCTGATTTTTCATCACGCGAGTATGATCTATAATTCTTTTATACATAAACATCGAGTACATCTGATTTTCCTTTTCATCAACGTATTGTTTTAACATGTTTATATTTGAGTATTTTAGTCTTAAGAGGTTATTAAATATATAAGAAAAGTTACATTACTCATTTTGGTATTACAAGTCCATGCGAGGGTTGTGTTGCCATTGTCCAATTATATATGAAATCACTAACTGATATTAATCTGACTGGGATGGAATTAGTAAACAAAAGTGTTAAATATTGCAAAAGAAGGAATTACTTAATTAATAAAAACATGACCAAAGTTATAACATTTAGTATTTTATTAAACTAAAATGTGGCATTTAGCTATAGGACGTAACAATTAGTTAAATTGTTAACAATAGATCTTGATTGTATGTAGATAATGTCAATTGGGATTAGTAAGCGGAGTTTTCATGTAAGATTTGATTTGTTTAAGGTACGGATATTCCTATCTCTCTATCATAATTTGTCTCTGTAGTTTCGATTGATCGTACGGATTTTCGTCCTTCAGTATGGACTTTCCTTTCCTATGCATGATTCGGATTCCCCGTCTGCAGCCAAATATTTTCCGAGTTATATGTTATAAACTTTATATGATTTGACATGATAACTATATTAATTGCCTGAGCTTTATATACATGCATGAACAGTTATAACTAGTTACGGAGGTACCGTTACCATGACACATGAGGCATCAGTGTCATGACTCCTCTGCGGGGGAGTGATTTCTCGTAGCGTCCCTTTTATTTCATCTTGGCCATTTTATCATTGTTATCAGCAGGGCGTATGGGTGCATCCTAGTTTATCAGTTTACAGCTTATCAGGTGAATGTGGTGTGTGCTCTACATCCTTCACATTGGAGTTGATCCCTCCACCTAACTTATCAGTTAGAGGTCACCCCTCTACAGCATGATGAGGTCACCCCTCTATGTATTCATGCATACGTTATTACAGTACATGACCTATATAAGTTCTTGGAACTTAAAATATAGTAATTACATGTTTTCAAATTAAACAATTAATAGTTAAGCTTTACTAGCTATAAACCAGGTTTTCCAGGACATACATAGTTTCTGCTTCATTTTACTTATCAGTCTCTCAACTTTAGTACTTTTATCTGTTCAGCTTATTATTCCAGATCTCTTTTTATATTCCACATATTCTTATCATGTCATTATATCCATTCACTGAGCGTATTGCTCAGCCGTATTTTCTTTCCATAACTCATACGGCAGGTACCCAAGGACGGACTTGAGCATTTAGCGGACGTGCATAGGATGGGAGCTACCTTAGACTTATATTCCTTTTGCTTTCCATTTACTTTATGCAGCTTTTAAGTTTATGTTTAGGAGACGATGTTTGATTCCGGTTTCCTTTATGGTCATGTATGTTTTATTACATATTTCCTTGCATGCTTTGATGACACGCAATGGTCCACTTATCAAAGTGGGGTGTTACATTGGGTATCTTCGTTAAATATTTTAACGATATTCCCTTAAGTTTTACATTTTAAGTCAATCGTCACTACCATCACCTCTGATTATCATCGCCACTACCGAGCCTCCTCAACACCTTCACTACCAAACATTGCCTCCATGATCAACCCCACCACTGTAAATCACCGACCGTTATTGTTACTACTGGATTTGATTCTGCCATAAAAGTGCATCAACTCATGTTTGTCCACAGGTTCAGAAGGATGCAATGGGGTAACATAAAACAAATATTTACACCACAAATTCAAAATTCAAAATGTAGTGCACTAATAGATAGGTATGTCAATGTTAAGCATACCATAATTCATCTTTATATATTTTGCCTTTTCTTATAAATTATTTTATTGCACATACAGTAGAAGCAAATATGTACATTACTAAAATCGATTGGATCTCCGAACATGGATGATTGTAATGATGCGATTTTGGATTTCCCAACATGCGATGATTGTATGCTGATGGCAATGGGTAGCGGTGGTGTAAAACCCGCTTTAAAATACCTTAGATCATTAAATGCTTGAAATTACGGTTAAATTAAAAATTTTTAGTTAATTAATATACGACACGAATCATGAGCATTTAACACGTACATTACCTGTATTAATTAATTACTATAAGTATTACGTATGTTAATATGATTATTAATACATGATAAGTATTTTTGTATAATACTTAAAACATACAAGAAATAAAACACGACATTTAAACGAACACACATGAATAATATTTGAACACGAAAAATAAAATGAATATGTAAGTGTGTGTATTGTATGTGGCGTCCAAACAAAGAGAAGGGAAGGGCCCGTGGCCCAACCCATTAAGCTTTCCTAAATGTAAACAAAATACATCTCTGGCTAATTCATTATTTATTTTTCAAGAAAACAACAAAAAACCCTAAAACTCTTTGGTGCTTCTCTTTTGGCCGCGGCATACCAACACCACCACAAGGACGATTGTGGATTTTTGATCTTTGATTTATATGGTATTGTGTTCATGAATCCATTTATTAAATCGTGCACGCGTTCGGTATCCCTTAACCTTTAATATTTTTATTTATTTATGTTAATTGTTCAAGATCTTTAATATGAAAACACTAAAAACATGTAATCATTAAAAAGATTAAACAAGAATTAAGGTTGGGGTTTGGCTTTTTCGGGTTACACGTAAACCGAGACCAAGTTGGTCTCGGTGAGGATTGTTTTCTAACCAGCCATAACCCTTATAGGGTGGTGGTGGTTTTGATGATGCAGCCGCAACCCCAAATGCACAAGCAGTGGGGGTTCATGGCTCAGCAGTGGGAACCGAGACCTCCCAAGGGTCTAAGTGGGTTTAGTGTGAGCAGCAGGGGGGAGCGCAACACACAACAGTAGCAACCCTGGCTAGGCTAGGGGCTGCGTATGGGCAGTAGTGGCACCGACAGTGATGCCAGTGGCTGCTGTGGTGGTCGGCCGCAAGCCACAGCCGAATGGTTGTGGTATTGCGTTGTGTTCGAGGCGACACCGAGACCTCCATGGTCTCGGTGGAGTTCTTGTGGGGCTCGGTTAAGGCCAAAACACACCAAGGAGGTGTTTGGCTAAGTTTTACCAAAACATGTATTTTATTTTATATTAGTTTAATTAAAACATGGTAAATTATATTAATTAATAATCATGACTTAGGTTATAATTTATTTAAATAAAAAACACGGTATAAGTTATGTTCATTTTATTTAAATAAAACTTAGGATAAAATAATTATTTATATAATTATTCATGTATATTTAATTAATTAAGATAACTTAGCTTAATTAATTGTATTCATTTTAAGGTAAAGTTTAATTATTAAAACATATAATATTATTAATTAATAATTACTTATGATATCATGTAATATTATTATTAATTAATAATTATAAGTTAAGACTAAGTATTTAATATTATTAAACTTTACTATATAATTAATCATGACATATAATATGCTTATTAAAACTATAGGTTATATCATTTTATTTTTTTAATAAGCCTATTATTAATTATGGAAATACACTAAATAGGATAACATGCTATTTATGGCAACATACTAAATATGGTAACATGCTATTTTTGGAAACTTACTAATTATGAAAACTTTCTATTTTTGAAAACTTACTATTTTAGGAAACTTGCTATTTTTGGAAAGTTACAATATATGAAAACCTGCTATTTTTGGAAAGTTACTATATATAGGAACCTGGTATACTTAGGAAGTTACTCATTATGTTATAACAAGTACTATACCAATAAAAACATAAAATACGCAAATCTAAAACACATGAAACACTAAGAATCACATGATAAAACAAGAACAAGTATAATAAGTTAAGAACACGCCAAGTACACTAATAACAAGTAAATATAAGTAAAACAGACAACTCATTCATGTCCCTTTCATAATGTAGCTATCGTGAAGTCGGAGTGATCTTCCGCAATCGTTTTAGTCTTCATTTACTGGACATAAGGTACGGATATTCCGTCCTTCAGTAAGGACACTCTCTCTTCCTTTATTAGGATTCCTCGTATGCAGCCATCTGTTTTCCCCAATAGTTTACGTGTCTTAAACACTTTCAGTAAATGCTATGTTTTATTTTAGATTTTCCTGAGCTATATACATGCATGACAGTTCCACCTAGTTATGGTGATACCATAACCATAACACTGGAGGCTCCGGTGTTATGACTCTTCTACGGTGAGAGTGATTGCTCGCAGCGTCCCTTTACAAAAATTTGGCCTATTTTATTATTATCATGTGGGGCGAATGGGTGCATCCTAGGACAAGTTTAGCCGGATTACATGGTAATTGTGGTGTATGCCTTGCATCCGTTACATGGGGTTGATCCCTCCAACCCAGACTATTATAATTAGAGGCACCCCTCTAATTGCATGAGGAGGTCACCACTCTAGGTATTCATGTACATTGTTACCTTCATGACCTATATGGGCTTCGGGCATATTTAAAATAAAGTTTTCAGGGTTAAATAAACATAAGTCTTTTCAGCATAATAAACCAGTTTATTAAACTTACATCATATTTTCCATGACTTACAACATTCCGCTGCACTGTCATTTCATACTTTCATTTCATTCTTTACTTATGTTTATAATATCATTTCATTGTCATATATCCGCATACTAAGCGTATTGCTCAGCCGTATTTTTCTTGCCGTGTCCCAATACGGCAGGTACTTAAGGGCAAAGCTAGGATTCAATAGTATGTGCATTTGATTGAGGTGCCTAGTCTTCTTTCTCTTTTAATGCATTTATATACTTTTGCTTTGCTGGACATTGTTTAGTCCTTTCTTTACATTCTATACTTATGCATTGTGTGTGGAGCTTATGTTTGGAACCGATGTTTGTTTCCAGTTTCCTTTATGGTCATTTAATGTTTTAGACATTTACCTTGCATGCTTTGATGACACGCCATAATTACTACGTAACGGTCCATTTATCCAAATGGGGTGTTACAATTATGGTATCAGAGCCAAGGTTTCGACCTGTAGGTTCTTAAAATTGACCTCTGACTAGTGGGTAGTCACTAGAGTCTTCGTAAAACTATCAGTAAATTTCATTCATTTCATTTCATGCATCATAGTTTTCTGTTAAGTTTTTGACTAAGTAATGGTTGGTACAGGACTGGCCATATTTAGTCGCATGTGCTTTTCACTCGAATTTTATTTTGTGAACCAAACCATAGGCGTTCATCTTTGCTCATGTCAAATTTATTTTGTGGACCGACCTATAGGCGTCCACCATTGCCAATGGCTGTTTTCGTTGGCTATGCCTTCATAAACTCTTCATGCATTCCTTATGTTATCCTATGTTCTAACCAGTTTAATCATTTCATTTTCCTCTTTTAAACAACTTTGCAAGCTATGCTCCCACAGGTCAAGAATCAGATCCGGGCTGAATACCAGAACATCCGGAATCAGAACAATCTTCCTCCTCCCCCACTTGTTACTCTACACACATGGCTTGAGAGATTTAACAAACAGAAGCCTAGGGTATTTGAGAAAGCTGAGGTCCCATCCGATGCTGAAAATTAGATCTCGCACATGGAGAAAATCTTCGATGCCATGAGATGTGATGGAGTGTACAAGGCACGTCCGGCGTGCTACAAGTTCGAAGGCAATGCACTAGCTTGGTGGAGGGAATACAAGCTATCAAATGGAGGTGATGTATGGTTGGCTGCTTTGACATGGGATCAATTCAAGACTCTTTTCTACAATCAGTTCTTTCCTACAGCTGAGCGGGAGAGGCTTAAGAGGGACTACCATTTTATTCGCCAGAGAACTAGAGAAAACAGCACGGAGTTTATGCAGAGGTTCCTTAGGTTAGCTGGATTTCTTGGCACTGCTGCAGGTACAGTTGAGGAGCAAGCGAAGCACTTTCGTTGGGCTCTTCACTCCTCGACTGCTGATCGACTACTTAGTGCCACTTTCACTAGTGTGTCACAAGTGGCAGACGTAACACGTAGCTTGGATATGCTCTATGAGAGAGATGACTATGGGGAGACAGCTTGTCCAGAGAAGAGGTATAATTTCAGTCATCAAGCGTTTTCATCTTATTCAAATCTGTATGTTCATTCTATTTATGTCTTGTCCTATCCAATTACATCTTTCAGACAGAAGGGTGGAGACCGGTCCCATCCGTCCACTCAGCAAACGGACAACAAGGGGCACGGTCAATCTAATGACATATACAGATCATACAGGCGTAACGGTAATGACAATTACCGTAACAATGCCAGCTATTCGAACAACAACAGGTCCCTAAATCCATAAACTCTTCTATGTTACACTGCTGTATGTCATACATACTAACATATCAGCATCATAAACAGGAACTCTGTGAGTGGGCATGACTAGAATGCTAAGGGTCAACAGCCTAACAACTCGTCTTCATCTGGTAATATATCCTAAACTTTCAGTGTAGTCATGTTTATGCCCAAATAATCATGTCTCACGCATACCTTCTTAAACAGACTGTCAGGTAGCGAGGGTACCTCCAGGAGGTTATACCTATCCTATCTGCACTATTTGTGGTTGTAGACATCCCGGACCTTGCCGTAAGGCTGCTGGCGTTTGCTTTAAATGTGGGCAACCAGGCCACATGTTGAAGGACTGCAAGAAGGGAGAGACTGCTAGTACGTCTGGTATTGCTCTTCCTAAGCCACCAGCTTCAGATCGTGTCTACACTACCACCAGAGATCAGGCAAATAAGTCTTCATGTACTATCACTGGCATCTTATTTATGAACGGACATGCTGTCTGCGTTTTATTCGATACTGGTGCAACTCATTCTGTCATACCCACTACGTATGCCACTACCACTAATAATATCCCCATGCCACTAGAGAACATATTAAGTATATCTACGCTAATGCGAGACTTTGTGCTCATTATTCATGTGTATAGAGATCTTACCCTAGAATCTGATGATAAAGTCCACCCAGTAGACACACTTCCCTTGGATATGTGCGAGTTTGATCTAATTTTAGGCATGGACTGGTTATCTATACACCATGCCACCATAGATTGCCATACTTATCAAGTGATCTTCGAAGATGTTCAAGATCCAGAGTACATTCATAATGGTTTCATACCATGCAAGTCTGTGCAAATCATTTCCGCCTTACAACCCCGCGCTTTACCAGCTCATGGCTGCGAAGGCTTCTTAGCTACGATTCAGGATATTACTGCCGAAGCTCCACCGATCCAAGATCAACTAGTTGTTTCAGAATTCCCCGATGTATTTCCAGAAGAAATTCTAGGTATACCACCTATCCGCGAAGTAGAGTTTGGCATTGAGCTCATCCCAGGAGCTCAACCAATCTCCAAGGCTCCTTATCGCATGGCTCCCATAGAGCTCAAGGAGTTAAAAGACCAGCTGTAGGAGCTACTGGAGCGAGGTTTCATCCGTCCGAGTGTATCACCATGGGGTGCACCGGTACTTTTCGTCAAGAAGAAGGACGGCAACATGCGTTTATGTATTGACTATCGTGAGCTGAACAAGATCACGATTAGGAACCGTTATCCATTGTCGCGTATCGATGATCTATTCAACCAACTGCAAGGTGCCAAGGACTTCTCCAAGATTGATCTACGATCCAGTTATCATCAGCTACGAGTGAAGGAGCAGGACATTCTTAAGACTGCTTTTTGCACAAGATATGGCCATTATGAGTTCGTAGTCATGCCTTTCGGACTCACTAATGCTCCAGCGTTATTCATGGACTTAATAAACCGTGTCTTCCATGAATTTCTAGAAAAATTTGTCATCGTCTTCATAGGTGACATTCTCATCTTCTCAAAATCCAAGGAAGAACATGAAGAACATCTACGCACCATACTATAGATTCTTCGCCAGAAGCAACTATATGCTAAAATTTCCAAGTGTGAATTCTGGCTAAACAAAGTGGCATTTCTGGGTCACATCGTATTCGCAGAAGGGATCACCATGGATCATGCGAAGGTTGAAGATATCACTAAATGGCCAAGACCGACGTCTGCAACTGAGGTTCGTAGTTTTCTGGGCTTAGCTGGTTATTATCGTAGATTTGTAGAGAACTTTTCAAGGCTAGCCTTTCCTTTGACCAAGCTGGTGCGTAAGGGAGAGAAATTCGTCTAGAATGATGAGCGGGAGAAGAGCTTTAAAGAACTTAAGCAGCGGTTAGTATATGCACCTATTCTTACTCTCCCATCTGGTATAGGTGGATTTCAGATCTACAACGATGCTTCAGGTAAAGGACTCGGCTGTGTACTCATGCAACATGGGAAGGTGATTGCATATGCATCACGTCAACTTAAGCCTTATGAAGAGAATTATCCTACCCATGATCTGGAATTAGCAACAGTTGTCTTTGCACTCAAAATCTGGAGACATTATCTATATGGTGAATCATGTGACATGTTCACTGATCATAAGAGTCTCAAGTACATATTCACTCAGCGAGAGCTAAACATGAGGCAGAGGATATGGTTGGAATTACTCAAGGATTTTGACATCAATCTTCAGTACCATCCCGGTAAGGCGAATGTGATGGCAGATGCTCTCAGCAGGAAGTTAGGCATGATTGTTGGTATCAAGATATAAGAAGAGATCATACGTGACCTAGAACGCTTAGACATTGAATTCCTTATACGTGGACAGCATGGGTATTGAGGTAATCTGAGAGTTGAGCCAGACTTAATATCTCGGATCAAGGCAACTCAGAAAGATGATGGTGAGTTTTGGGCTATTGTTCAGAATACAGATCAGCAAACAGAGTTTTGTGTAGACGAAGATGGCATCGTATGACAGGGTACCAAGCTATGTGTTTCGGATGACCTTACACGTAGAGAAGCATTACTGACTGAGGCTCACAGCTCTCCATTCTTTATTCATCCAGAATCCACCAAGATGTACCATGACATTAAACAACATTTTTTGTGGAGTGGCATGAAGCAGGATGTTGCTACCTTCGTATCCAAATGTCTAACCTGCCAACAGGTTAAGATATAACATCATCGGGCTAGTGGTTTACTACAACCGTTAGAGATTCCTGAATGGAAGTGGGACAAAATCTCCATGGATTTCGTCACTAGACTTTCGTAGACTCAGAGCAAGAATGATGCTATATGGGTCATTGTCGATCGTTTAACCAAGTCAGCTCATTTTCTTCCAATTCGCAAGGATTATCCAGTTAGCAAATTGGCAGACATATTCCTACAGGAGATCATGCGACTGCATGGTACTCCATCAGATATCATATCAAATAGAGATCCTTGATTCACGTCTAAATTCTGGAAGGGTTTGTAGAAAGCTTGGGGCACCAGACTTAAGCTTAGCACAACCTTTCATCCTTAGACCGATGGTTAGGCAGAACGTACTATTCAGACCTTAGAAGACATGCTGCAAGCTTGTGCACTGGAATGGACAGGAAGTTGGGATGATTACATTTGCTTGGTTGAGTTTGCCTACAACAACAGTTGGCACGCGAGTATTAAGTGTGCACCTTTCGAGATGCTCTATGACAGGAAGTGTCGTGCTCCAATCTGCTGGGATCAAGTTGGAGAACGAATCATTGAAGGACCAGAAATGATAGAGGTGACCAATGATAAGGTTGCCATTGCCAAGGCAAAGCTGCAGGAAGCTCGTGCTCGTCAGAAGAGCTATGCTGATAAACATCGTAGAGCTTTAGAATTCCAGCCCGGTGAACATGTTTTCCTTAAGGTATCACCAGCACATGGCGTCAAGCGTTTTGGACTCAAGGGCAAGCTCAGTCCTCGTTTCATCGGACCGTTTGAAATCCTTGAACGTGTCGGTGAAGTATCGTAGCGTCTAGTGTTACCTCCTCAGCTATCTCATGTTCATAATGTGTTCCATGTATCCTTACTCAGAGGTTAAAATTACCATCCGTTGCATACAATTTCGTATCCATTTGAGCATATTCATGAGGATCTGTCCTATATTGAGGAACCCGAGAGAGTTCTCGACCGTCAGGAGCGAGTAATGAGGAGAAAAACGATCCCATTCGTCAAAACCCTTTGGAGGGACCATTCCGAGCAGGAAGCCACTTGGGAAATGGAGGAGTCTATCCGGACTTATTACCCTCATTTTCAGCTATGATTCGGGTATGTCATTTTTAGATTATCGTATCTCTAATTCGAGGACGAATTATTCTTAGAGGGGAAGAGTTGTACAACCTGCTTTAAAATACCTTAGATAATTAAATGCTTGAAATTACGGTTAAATTAAAACTTTTCAGTTAATTAATATACGACACGAATCATGAGCATTTAATACGAACATTACGTATATTAATTAATTACTATAAGTGTTACGTATGTTAATACGATTATTAATACACGATAAGTATTTATGTATAATACTTAAAACATACAAGAAATAAAACACGACATTTAAACGAACACACATGAATAATATTTGAACACGAAAAATAAAACGAATATGTAAGTGTGTGTGTTGTATGTGCCGACCAAACAAAGAGAAGGGAAGGGCCCATGACCCAAACCATTAAGCTTTCCTAAATGTAAACGAAATACATCTCCAGGGAATTCATTATTTAATTTTCAAGAAAACAACAAAAACCCTAAAACTCTTTGGTGCTTCTCTTTTGGCCGCGGCATACCAACACCACCACAAGGACGATTGTTGCTTTTTGATCTTTGATTTATATGGTATTGTGTTCGTGAAACCATTCATTAAATCGTGCACGCATTCGGTATCCCTTAACCTTTAATGTTTTTATTTATTTATGTTAATTTGTTCAAGATCTTTAATATGAAAACATTAAAAACATGTAATCATCAAAAATATTAAACAAGAATTAAGGTTGGGGCTTGGCTTCGTTCGGGTTCCACGCAAACCGAGACCATGTTTGGTCTCGGTGAGGTTTGTTTTCCAACCAACCGCAACCCTTATAGGGGCGTTGGTGGTTTTGGTGATGCAGCCGCAACCCCAACTGCACAAGCAGAGGGGTGCGTGGCTCAGAAGTGGGAACTGAGACCTCCCAAGGGTCTCGTTGGGTTTAATGTGAGCAACAGGGGGAGCGCAGCACACAACACTGGCAACCCTGGCTAGGCTAGGGGCTGCGTATGTGCAGTAGTGGCACTGGCAGTGATGTCGTGGCTGCTGTGGTGGTCGGCCGCAAGCCACATCTGAATGGATGTGGTGTTGCGTTGTGTTCAAGGCAACACCGAGACCTCCATGGTCTTGGTGGAGTTCTTGTGTGGCTCAGTTAAGGCCAAAACACACCAAGGGGGTGTTTGGCTAAGTTTTACCAAAAATATGTATTTTATTTTATATATTAATTAGTTTAACTAAAACACGGTAAATTAGATTAATTAATAATCATGACTTAGGTTATAATTTATTTAAATAAAAACCATGGTATAAGTTATGTTCATTTTATTTAAATAAAACTTAGGATAGAATAATTATTTATATAATTATTCATGTACATTTAATTAGTTAAGAAAACTTAGCTTAAGTAATTATATTCATTTTAAGGTAAAGTTTAATTATTAAAACATGTAATATTATTAATTAATAAATACTTATGATATCATGTAATATTATTATTAATTAATAATTATAAGTTAAGACTAAGTATTTAATATTATTAAACTTTACTATATAATTAATCGTGACATATAATATGCTTATTAAAACTATAGGTTATATCATTTATTTATTTAATAAACCTATTATTAATTATGGAAATACACTAAATATGGTAACATGCTATTTATGGAAACATACTAACTATGGTAACATGCTATTTTTGGAAACTTACAAATTATGGAAACATTGTACTTTTGGAAACTTACTATTTAAAGAAACTTGCTATTTTTGGAAAGTAACTATATATGGAAACCTGCTATTTTTGAAAAGTTACTATATATAGGAACCGGCTATTTTTAGGAAGCTACTCATTATGTGATAACGAGTACTATAACATTAAAAACATGAAATACATAGATCTAAAACACATGAAACACTAAGAATCACATGATAAAACAAGAACAAGTATAATAAGTTAAGAACACGCCAAGTAAATTAATAAAAAGTAAATATAAGTAAAATAGACAACTTATTCATGTCCCTTTCATTATGTAGCTATCGTGACGTCGGAGTGATATTCCGCATTCGTTTTATTCTTCATTTACTGGACATAAGGTACGGATATTCCGTCCTTCTGCAAGGACACTCTCTCTTCCTTTATTAGGATTCTCCGTATGCAGCCATCTGTTTTCCCCAGTAGTTTACGTGTCTTAAACACTTTCAGTAACTGCTATGTTTTATTTTAGATTTGCCTGAGCTATATACAATTATACATGCATGCCAGTTCCACCTAGTTATGGAGGTACCATAACCATAAAACTAGAGGCACCGGTGTTGTGACTCTTCTACGGTGAGAGTGATTGCTCGCAAAGTCCCTTTACAGTTATTTGGCCTATTTTATTATTATCATGTGGGGCGAATGGGTGCATCCTAGAACAAGTTTAGCAGGATTACATGGTAATTATGATGAGTGCCTTGCATCCGTTACATGGAGCTGATCCCTCCAACCCAGACTATTATAATTAGAGGCAGTCCCTCTAATTGCATGATGAGGTCACCCCTCTAAGTATTCATGCAAGTTGTTACCTTTATGACCTATATGGGCTCCAGGCATATTTAAAATATAGTTTTCAGAGTTAAATAAACATAAGTCTTTTCAGAATAATAAACCAGTTTATTAAACTTACACCAGATTTTCCAGGACTTACAACATTTCGCTGCACTATCATTTCATACTTTCATTTTATTCTTTACTTATGTTTATGCTATCATTTCATTGTCATATATCCTCACACTGAGCGTATTGCTCAACCGTGTTTTTCTTTCCATGTCCTAATACGACATGTACTAAAGGGCAAAGCTAGGATTCAAGAGTATGTGCATTGGATGGAGGCGCCTAGTCTTACTTCTTTTTTAATGCATTTACATACTTTTGATTTGCTGGACCTTGTTGAGTCCTTTCTTTAAATTCTATACTTATGCATTTTGTTTGGAGCTTATGTTTAGAACCGATGTTTGTTTTCGGTTTCCTTTATGGTCATTTAATGTTTTAGACATTTACCTTGCATGCTTTGATGACACGTCATAATTACTACGTAACGGTCCATTTATCCAAATGGGGTGTTACAGGTGGACTTCAAATGTAAAAACTTCACAAATAATCATTAAATATTTAACTAAAATACCTAAATTAGCCATGAAAATAAGTTGAGTGCCTCTTCATGAATGGAAAAAAGTATGATACCTTAATTGAAAATGACCTTTAAGTTTGATACATTTTTGTTCCATTTGCCCATATATTAATGTGTTTGTAAGTTTCTATAGATTGTAACGACCCATTTAATAAATGGACCGTTACAGGATAATTACGGCGTATCATCAAAGCATGCAAGGTAAATGTATAAAACATTAAATGACCTGGTTCCAAACATAAGCTCCACACACAATGCATAAGTAAAGAATGAATGAAAAGGACTAAACAGTGTCTAGCAAAGCAAAAGTATGTAAATGCATTAAAAGAAAGAAGACAATTGATTACTGGCTTTGCCCTTTAGTACATGCCGTATGGGGACATGGAAAGAAATATGGCTGAGTAATACGCTCAGTGTGCGGATATATGACAATGATATGAAATAGCATAAACATAAGTAAGTATGAAAAGAAATCATAGCAAATGAAAGTGTAGCGAAATAATGTAAGTCCTGGAAACCCTGGTGTATGTTTATAAATGGTTTATATTCTGAAAAGACTTATGTTTATTTTATACTGAAAACTGTATTTTAAATATGCCCATAAGCCATATAGATCATGAAGTATCAACGTGCATGAATACTTATAGGGGTGACCTCATCATGTAATTAGAGGGGTTTCCTCCAGTTATAATAGTCTGGGTGGAGGGATCAACTCCATGTAACGGATGCAATGCACACACCACAGTTACCATGTAATCTTGTCCTAGGATGCACCCATTCTCCCCACATGATAATGATATAATAGGCTAAATAACTGAAAAGGATGCCGCGAGCAATCACTCTCATCGCGGAAGAGTCATAACACCGGTGCCTCCAGTGTTATGGTTATGGTACCTCCATAACTAGGTGAAACTGGCATGCATGTATATAGCTTAGGAAATTTAAAATAAAACATAGCATTTACTAAAGTGTTTAAGACACATAACTACTAGGGAAAACAGATGGCTGCATACGGGGAATCCTAATAAAGGAAAGAGAGTGTCCTTACCGAAGGACGGAATATTCGTATCTTATGTCTAGTAATGCGGATGAAAATGAAAGTGGAAGATCACTTCGACTTCACAATAGCTACATAATAAAAAGGGACGTGTATGAGTTGTCTGATTAACTTATATTAGTTGATTATTAACTTAATTGACGTGTTCTTAACTTGTTTTACTTGTTCTTGTCTTGTTTCAAGTGTTCCTAACTTATATTGTTGACTCATGTTTAATCATGTGTTCTCTTAATGTTTCATATGTTCAGATTAGTGTATCTCATGTTCTTATGTGTTATTCTACTTATTATATCATAATGAGTAATTTTCTAAAAATAGAAGGTTTCCAAAAATAGAAAGTTTTCAAAGATAGTAAGTTTCCAAAAATAGAAAGTTTCCATATTTAGAAATAAGCTTGATTAACAAGTACAAAATATAAGCTATAGTTTTAATACGCATATAATATACGTCATGATTATTATATAGTAAAGTTTATTATACTTTAGGCTAAAATAATAATTATAAATTAATTATATAATGCATGGTTTTATTAAGGATTATTAATTAATAACATGACATGATCTATTTAATAAAACTTTACCTTAGCTTGATAAATATATAATTAAATTAAAGTATGATATTAATTTAATTACGTATAATAAATAAATACTTAGGCTAAATTCATGATTAATTATATTAAAAATTATAACCTAAGTTCCATGAATAATTTAATTATAAATTGTATTTTAATAATTAAATTAACAAACGTAAACTACCAAAACATCTATGTGTACCCGAACCCTTAACCCGAGCCTACCGAGACTCCCACGTCTCGGTCACACTAAATAAACAAACCAAGCAAAACAAACTAATGCCCTGTTCTGTCCAACATATAATACCCAGTTCTGTCCAATATCCCATACCCTGTTCTGTCTAACATATAATACCTAGTACTGGCCAACATATAATTCCCAGTACCGTTTGATATACTACCCAAACTTGTTGCCCTGTGCAGCGTACCCCCTGTTTATCAGTTTTTACCCCTCGATTGTGTTATGTTTCTGCTGCTGTTTAATTAATACCCACAAAGAGTCTGGGGGACTCTCGGTTGCCACTGTCTGTTAACCAACAACCCTTGGAGGTGTTGGTGCTTGCTGCTGCCTCAAGAAAACCACCACCGACCCCTTATGGGGTGCGACTGGTTGGACAGAAAACACCATTGAGAGCATGAATGCTATCGGTTTGCGTGCCACGATAACCCAAACCAAAGCAAATCCTGAACCTATGATTAATTATTATTATTAACATGTTTTAATACATGTTTTCAATGATTCTTGATTAATGAACATAAATAATAATAAAGATCAAGGATTAAAGGATACCGTATGCGTGAACGATTTAGGGTTTAGAACACGAACACTATACCGTATATTCTTTAAGATCAAACCAACTCCTTGTGTGTGTGTGTGTATGTGAAAGTTGCATCCAGGAGAGAGAGAGTTGAGACGATCGTGATTTGTTTTTAGGGTTTTAGGTTTACTAAAAGTATGTAATATAATCTCCTGGTGGTTTATTAATTGGACTACGATTTGTATATGGGCTGGCCCAAATCCCCCTTGGCCTATTTCTTGCCGTCCAAACACACACACTAAATACATATTTCGTTTTTGTTTTCGTGCTTGAATATTTATCGTGTGTGTTCGTATTTTAAATGTCGTGTTTTATTCTAGTCCCGTTTTATAAGTATCTTACGTAATTACTTATCACGTATTATAATTAATAATAACATACGTAATTCTTGTAGTAATTAATTAATATACGTAAGATTTATATTGAATGTTCGTGACACGTATCGTATATAAATTAATCGTGAAATTTTAATTTATACGTATTTTCATGCATTTCATGACCTAAGGTATTTTAAAGCGGATTTTACAACTCTTCCCCTCTAAAAAAATAATTCGTCCTCGAATTAGAGATACGATCAGCTGATGAGATTTTAAACACTAAAAGTACACATAAGCTGAAAAAGACATGTAAGTTGAAAAGGACATACTCGAATCATAGATGGAAATGAGGGTAAGAAGTCTGGATAGACTCCTCCGTTTCCCAAGTGGCTTCCCGCTCGGAATGGTCCCTTCAAAGGATTTTGACTAATGGGATCGTCTTTCTCCTCATGACTCGATCCTTACGATCAAGAACTTTCTCGGGTTCCTCAATGTAGGATAGATCCTCACAAATCTGACCGAATGGATATGAAATTGTGTGCAACGGATGATAATTGTAACCTCTGAGTAATGATACATGGAACACATTGTGTACGTGAGATAGCTGAGGAGGTAACGCTAGACGATACGAAACCTCACCAACACGTTCAAGAATCTCAAACGGTCCGATGAAAAGAGGACGAAGCTTGCCCTTAAGTCCAAAACGCTTGACGCCTCGTGCTGGTGATACCTTAAGGAAGCTCTTCTAACGATCACGAGCTTCCTGCAGCTTCGCCTTGGCGATAACAACCTTCTCATTGCTCACCTCTATCATCTCTGGACCTTGAATGATTCGTTCACCAACCTGATCCCAGCAGATTGGAGCACGGCACTTCCTTCCATAAAGCATCTCAAAAGGTGCACACTTGATACTCGCGTGCCAATTGTTGTTGTAAGCAAACTCAACCAAGCAAATGTAGTCATCCCAATTTCCTGTCCATTCCAATGCACAAGCTCGCAACATGTCTTCTAAGGTCTTAATGGTACACTCTGACTGACCATCGGTCTGAGGATGAAAGGTTGTGCTTAGCTTAAGTCTGGTACCCTACGCTTTCTGCAAATCCTTCCAAAATTAAGACGTGAACCGTGGATCTCTGTCAGATATGATATCTGATGGATTACCATGCATACGCATGATCTCCTGTAGGAATATATCTGCCAATTTGCTAACTAAATAATCTTTGCGAATTGGAAGACAATGAGCTGACTTGGTTAAACGATCGACAATGACCTATATTGCATCATGCTTCCTCTGAGTCTGCGGAAGTCCGGTGATAAAATCCATGGAGATTTTATCCCACTTCCATTCGGGGATCTCTAATGGTTGTAGTAAACCACTAGCCCACTAATGTTCTACCTTCACCTGCTGACAGGTTAGACATTTGGAAACGAAAGTAGCAACATCCTGCTTCATGCTACTCCACCAAAAATGTTGTTTAAGGTCATGGTACATTTTGGTGGATCCTGGATGAATAGAGAATGGAGAGCTGCGAGCTTCATTCAGTAAAGTTTCTCTGAGTTTAAGATCATCCGGAACACATATCTTGGTACCCTGCCATACGATGCCATCTTCGTTTACACGAAACTCTGTCTGCTGATCTATATTCTAAACAATAGTCTAAATCTCACCATCATCTTTCTGAGCTGTCTTGATCCGAGAAATTAAGTCTGGCTCAACTCTCAGATTAACCCAGTACCCATGTTGTCCATGTACTAAGAATTCAAATCTAAACGCTCTAAGTCACGTATGATCTCTTCTTCTATCTAGATGCTAGCAATTATGCCTGACTTCCTGCTGAGAGCATCTACCACTACATTCGCCTTACCCGGATGGTACTGAAGATTGATGTCATAATCCTTGAGTAGTTCCAACCACCTTCTCTGTCTCATGTTTAGCTCCCGCTGAATGAATATATACTTGAGTCTCTTGTGATCAGTGAAGATGTCACATGATTCACATATAGGTAATGCCTCAAGATTTTGAGTGCAAAGACAACTACTGCTAATTCCAGGTCATGGGTAGGATAATTCTCCTTGAAAGGCTTAAGCTGACTTGATGCATATACGATCACCTTCCCATGTTGTATGAGTACACAACCAAGTCCTTTACCCGAAGCATCGCTATAAATCTGAAATCCACCTGCGCCAGATGGGAGAGTAAGAATAGGTGCAGAAACCAATCGCTGCTTAAGTTCTTCAAAGCTCTTATCCCGCTCATCATTTCATAAGAATTTCTCTCCCTTACGCATCATCTTGGTCAAAGGCAAGGCTAACCTTGAAAAGCTCTCCACAAATCTGCGATAATATCCAACTAAGCCCAGAAAACTACGAACCTTAGTTGCAGACGTCGGTCTTTCCATTTTGTGATAGCTTCAACTTTCGCAGGATCCATGGTGATCCCTTCTGCGAAGAAAATGTGGCCTAGAAATGCCACCTTGTTTAACCAGAATTCATACTTGGAAAATTTAGCATACAATTGCTTCTGGCGAAAAATCTGTAGTACGGTGCGTAGATGTTCCTCATTTTCTTCCTTGGATTTTGAGAAGATGAGAATGTCATCTATGAAAACGATGACTAATTTGTCTAGAAACTCACGAAAGACGCGGTTCATTAAGTCCATGAATACCACTGGATCATTAGTGAGTCTGAAAGGCATGACTACGAACTCATAGTGACCATATGTTGTGCAAAAAGTAGTCTTAGGAATATTCTGCTCCTTCACTCGCATCTGATGATAACTTGATCGTAAATCAATCTTGTAAAAGTTCTTAGCACCTTGTAGTTGGTCAAATAGATCATCGATACGCGATTATAGATAATGATTCCTGATCGTGATCTTGTTCAACTCCCGATAATCAATGCACAAACGCATGATGCCGTCCTTCTTTTTGATGAAAAGTATCAGTGCACCACATGGTGATACACTCGGACGAATGAAACCTCGCTCCAGTAACTCTTGTAGCCATTCTTTTAACTCCTTGAGCTCTATGGGAGCCATGCGATAAGGATCCTTGGAGATTGGTTAAGCTCCTAGGATGAGTTTAATGCCAAACTCTACTTCGCGGATAGGTGGTATACCCGGAAGTTCTTCGGGAAATACATCGGGGAATTCTGAAACAACTGGCTGATCTTGGATTGATGGAGCTTCTGCAGTAATGTCATGAATTGTAGCTAAGATGCCTTCCCAGCCATGAGCTAGTAAAGCACAGGCTTGTAAGGGAGAAATGATTTGTACAGACTTTCCTGGTATGAAAACATTATGAATGTACTCTGGATCTTGAACATCGCGAATATAACTCGGTGCGTATGGAAATCGATAGTGGCATGGTGTTTAGCTAACCAGTCCATACCTAAGATTAGATCAATTCGCATATGTCTAAAGGAAGTGCGTCTACAGGGCGGATCTTATCATCAATTCTAAGGGAAGGTCTCTGTACACATGAGTAATGCGCACAGAGTCTCGCAATGGCATGGATATACTCACTATGTTATCTAATGACATAGGGATCTTATCTATACAAGAAGCATAAGTAGTGGATATGACTGAGTGAGTAGCACCCGTATCAAATAAAATGCAGGCAAAATGTCCGTACATAAAGAGGATGCTAGTGATGGTACCTGAAGATTTGTTTACCTGATCTCTAGTGGTAGTGTAGACACGACGTGAAGCTAGTGGTTTAGAAAGAGTAGTACCAGACGTACTAGCAGTCTCTCCTTTCTTGCAGTCCTTCAACATGTGGCCTGGTTGCCCACATTTAAAGCAAACGTCGATAGCCTTACAACATGTTCCAGGATGTCTACGACCGCATGTGGTGCATATAGGATAGGTATACCCTCCTGGAGGTACCCCCGCTACATGAGAGTCTGTTTAAGAAGGTATGCGTGAGGCATGATTATTTGGGCATAAACATGACTACGCTGAAAGTTTAGTATATATTACCATACGAAGACGAGTTATTAGGCTGTTGACCCTTAGCATTCTGGTCACGCCCACTCGCAGAGTTACTGATGAGACTGCTTTTATACATGGTCTCATCGTCCAAAATGGGCTTAAAACGCTTAAAATATCGTCAAAATACCCATATATGTGCCTATGTTTGTTCATTGTGTATTTTAGGTATGGATATCGTGAATTCACCAAAAGATCAAAGGAATCAAGCAAAAACGAACACGGGAAACGAAGCCGCACAAAGAACCAAGCCCGAAGAATGAATTTTGCAAAAATGCCCTTGAAGTTTGAAGATTATACAAGTTTGGTCCCTCAACTTTGGAAGAATGACACTTTATACCCCTCAATTTTCCATTAATATGAGTGTGGGTCCCTAAAGTTTCATATATATGCAAGAAAAGCCCTTGGAATTGATAAAGTTACAAGTTTCTTTACTTTGTTAGCCACAAGGACTAAGTTTGCAAATGATCAAGGACTGAGTTTGAAAATGTCCAAGGATTAACATTGCAAAGTTAATAAAGAGGACAGTTAACCATAGGGACTAAAACTGCCAAAATGCCAAACTTTCTAACACCCCACTCCATTAATCCCTAACCCCCGACAACCTTGTATTACCCACCACTCCTACTTCGCCACGTCATCCCCCAACACCCCCTCAACCAATCACGTCCAACCCCTTGCCAACTCACTTTTCCACTCACCCAAAACCTGTTTAAAGTATTAAACTCGTTTAAACGAGTTTATTAATATTAAACTTCCCTCCAAAACAATTACTGCTCACTCACCATCCCTAAATACCCCAAAATCCAGTCCTATAAACCCTAATTGGGTTTTTGCTAATCCTTTCATAATCAAATCCCATCTTGTCCAGAATAGTAATTAACACCCTCCTAACCAAAACCCACCAACAAACCCCTTTACCCCGTGACTCTAAGTGGGTCCCCCGTCCTCCCCTGCCTTCTCAAAAATGGCAAAGAAAGCATCCTTGACTCAATCCACGTCTCTTATTCACTCCTTGGTCCCCAAGTCCAAGACGAACGCCTCAGATCACAAAACACCAGCTGGCACATCACATGGAGAGCTATGACCAAGTTTGAAGATTCAAAAGCAAGGGCATATTCGGATTTTTGCATAATTAGGGTTT
The DNA here is from genome assembly GCA_025667525.1 of Glebionis coronaria. NCBI lineage: Eukaryota > Viridiplantae > Streptophyta > Magnoliopsida > Asterales > Asteraceae > Glebionis > Glebionis coronaria. The sequence goes on along the minus strand of CM046879.1, from coordinate 433,675,333 downwards.
AGCTTTAGATTATTTTATTCAAGCTCCTAGAAGCTTCCTTGTAATGCTATAAAATGGGTGACTTGTACCCATTTTCACTTTGTTCCAGTCTTTGTATTTGTTTTTTAAATTAATGAAAATGAAACAAAATTTAAATACAATACTGAGTTCCTTTTTCTTTCTGTTCCTTAGTATAATTTTTATTTAAATTGCAATTAGTTTAAGAGATTTACAAAGGTTGGTAGTTTTAAAGATTTTCAAAAGGATTTTAATTATTCAGAAAATTCAAATTTTCAATGAAGTGAAAGTGGATTTGAACATTTAAATCTTTCTGAATTTGAGTTTGTTTAAATTAAAAACGTTTTCATAAGCTTGATAAGATTGATTTTCATCCAAAAGGTTTCCAAAATCTTTGGTCCCGTTTTCTTTTTAGCTTACTGCTTTAATAAGCCAACTCATAAGCTAGCTTATGAGCTTAGCTTATTAAGCTTGTAGCGTGTTTTCTTGTTTTGTGGTGTATGTGCAGGTACCAAGAACCATCATCAACTCCATATCATTTTTTTTCTTGAAGATATTTAGGGGTGTGTTTGGGACTGCTGTGGTCCCCACACCTGTTCTCTACTTCAGCATTCTCTACACTCTCCATAAGCCCTTGATAAGCTCCTCATTCAACCTTTGGAAGGCATCAGCAAAGGTACTAAGCTTGAACCCCATTGGTTGATTTGTTTGGTTTTTGATTATGAGTTTATATGATTGTGTTAGAAACCTGCTTATCTGTTAATGTTTCTATTTGTTTATGCTTCTTGTACGTTTATTTGCATGTTAGAATCAATAGAAATTAGTTTGGACAGTGTTTGATAGCATTTGCTTTGAAAAAGTTTTGTATCAGCCAATTAAGGGGGTGTTTGGATCTGCTACCTAGGTTGAGTGCTTGACTGATTTTTAGGTTAAAGATAATCTAGCCACACTTAATAGATAGTATTAGGACTGTTTTGTTAGTTTAGTTCTAGTTTGGTAAGGTTTAAAAGAAGATTGCATGTTTTTAACTTGGTAACACATAGAAAAATCAGAAAGTGCCCCCCATCTGCTTTGTTTTGCTTGATTTTTGCCCACCAACTTGCTTGAGCTCTTAGGGTTTAGCATAATCTAGGACTTTAACTAGCTTTTAATTGATTTGTTTGGGTTGTATGCTAGAATTTGGCCTCCAAAATTCGTATTTGTGCACCTAGCCAGAAACACTGTTCACCAGCAACTTGCTAGTCATATCAGAAACTGAACTTGACCTGTTTTTGTGATTTTCTTGCTCTGTGTTTGTGTGTTTTTTAGCATTACTTGACTCCCCACACTTCCATGAGTGTGGGGGTGCCTTTGTTGCCATCTAAAACCAAGTAACAAGCAAGATACGATCAAATCTATCCACAGACCCGTTTTTATTTCATTAACAGTGGGAAAAAGTTCCCACTGTCTTTGTTAAAAGTTTCCACTGCTGTACTAAAGGACAAAAGTCCATAGTAGTCAACATCAGTAATCTTAGTTTTTTTGTCTTTAGTGGACTTAATTTGGAGTTAGACCTCCATTCTTTTTTCTATATTTTTCTTATTTTATTCTTAATTTTTCAGTATAATTTAATTTTAAGTTACTGTTCATTTAGTATTTTTTAGGTTTAATTGTTATTTTAATTACTTTTATTTATTTCTGTTTTTGTCTTGTAGTGTAAAAAAAAAGTTTTATTTTTCTGTTCTAAAATTTTTCTTAGGTTTAGAATATTAATTTAAGATTTTTGGTTTTAAAAATAGTTACTGTTCACTTTTTAATTATTTTTTATAATTAATTTAAGGTAATTAGGGTTTAATTAAACCCTAATTACCTTAAATTAATTATAAAAAATAATTAAAAAGTGAACAGTAACTATTTTTAAAACCAAAAATCTTAAATTAATATTCTAAACCTAAGAAAAATTTTAGAACAGAAAAATAAAACTTTTTTTTACACTACAAGACAAAAACAGAAATAAATAAAAGTAATTAAAATAACAATTAAACCTAAAAAATACTAAATGAACAGTAACTTAAAATTAAATTATACTGAAAAATTAAGAATAAAATAAGAAAAATATAGAAAAAAGAATGGAGGTCTAACTCCAAATTAAGTCCACTAAAGACAAAAAAACTAAGATTACTGATGTTGACTACTATGGACTTTTGTCCTTTAGTACAGCAGTGGAAACTTTTAACAAAGACAGTGGGAACTTTTTCCCACTGTTAATGAAATAAAAACGGGTCTGTGGATAGATTTGATCGTATCTTGCTTGTTACTTGGTTTTAGATGGCAACAAAGGCACCCCCACACTCATGGAAGTGTGGGGAGTCAAGTAATGCTAAAAAACACACAAACACATAGCAAGAAAATCACAAAAACAGGTCAAGTTCAGTTTCTGATATGACTAGCAAGTTGCTGGTGAACAGTGTTTCTGGCTAGGTGCACAAATACGAATTTTGGAGGCCAAATTCTAGCATACAACCCAAACAAATCAATTAAAAGCTAGTTAAAGTCCTAGATTATGCTAAACCCTAAGAGCTCAAGCAAGTTGGTGGGCAAAAATCAAGCAAAACAAAGCAGATGGGGGGCACTTTCTGATTTTTCTATGTGTTACCAAGTTAAAAACATGCAATCTTCTTTTAAACCTTACCAAACTAGAACTAAACTAACAAAACAGTCCTAATACTATCTATTAAGTGTGGCTAGATTATCTTTAACCTAAAAATCAGTCAAGCACTCAACCTAGGTAGCAGATCCAAACACCCCCTTAATTGGCTGATACAAAACTTTTTCAAAGCAAATGCTATCAAACACTGTCCAAACTAATTTCTATTGATTCTAACATGCAAATAAACGTACAAGAAGCATAAACAAATAGAAACATTAACAGATAAGCAGGTTTCTAACACAATCATATAAACTCATAATCAAAACCCAAACAAATCAACCAATGGGGTTCAAGCTTAGTACCTTTGCTGATGCCTTCCAAAGGTTGAATGAGGAGCTTATCAAGGGCTTATGGAGAGTGTAGAGAATGCTGAAGTAGAGAACAGGTGTGGGGACCACAGCAGTCCCAAACACACCCCTAAATATCTTCAAGAAAAAAATGATATGGAGTTGATGATGGTTCTTGGTACCTGCACATACACCACCAAACAAGAAAACACACTACAAGCTTAATAAGCTAAGCTCATAAGCTAGCTTATGAGTTGGCTTATTAAAGCAGTAAGCTAAAAAGAAAACGGGACCAAAGATTTTGGAAACCTTTTGGATGAAAATCAATCTTATCAAGCTTATGAAAACGTTTTTAATTTAAACAAACTCAAATTCAGAAAGATTTAAATGTTCAAATCCACTTTCACTTCATTGAAAATTTGAATTTTCTGAATAATTAAAATCCTTTTGAAAATCTTTAAAACTACCAACCTTTGTAAATCTCTTAAACTAATTGCAATTTAAATAAAAATTATACTAAGGAATAGAAAGAAAAAGGAACTCAGTATTGTATTTAAATTTTGTTTCATTTTCATTAATTTAAAAAACAAATACAAAGACTGGAACAAAGTGAAAATGGGTACAAGTCACCCATTTTATAGCATTACAAGGAAGCTTCTAGGAGCTTGAATAAAATAATCTAAAGCTAAACCCTAATTATGCAAAAATCCGAATATGCCCTTGCTTTTGAATCTTCAAACTTGGTCATAGCTCTCCATGTGATGTGCCAGCTGGTGTTTTGTGATCTGAGGCGTTCATCTTGGACTTGGGGACCAAGGAGTGAATAAGAGACGTGGATTGAGTCAAGGATGCTTTCTTTGCCATTTTTGAGAAGACAGGGGAGGACGGGGGACCCACTTAGAGTCACGGGGTAAAGGGGTTTGTTGGTGGGTTTTGGTTAGGAGGGTGTTAATTACTATTCTGGACAAGATGGGATTTGATTATGAAAGGATTAGCAAAAACCCAATTAGGGTTTATAGGACTGGATTTTGGGGTATTTTGGGATGGTGAGTGAGCAGTAATTGTTTTGGAGGGAAGTTTAATATTAATAAACTCGTTTAAACGAGTTTAATACTTTAAACAGGTTTTGGGTGAGTGGAAAAGTGAGTTGGCAAGGGGTTGGACGTGATTGGTTGAGGGGGTGTTGGGGGATGACGTGGCGAAGTAGGAGTGGTGGGTAATACAAGGTTGTCGGGGGTTAGGGATTAATGGAGTGGGGTGTTAGAAAGTTTGGCATTTTGGCAGTTTTAGTCCCTATGGTTAACTGTCCTCTTTATTAACTTTGCAATGTTAATCCTTGGCCATTTTCAAACTCAGTCCTTGATCATTTGCAAACTTAGTCCTTGTGGCTAACAAAGTAAAGAAACTTGTAACTTTATCAATTCTAAGGGCTTTTCTTGCATATATATGAAACTTTAGGGACCCACACTCATATTAATGGAAAATTGAGGGGTATAAAGTGTCATTCTTCCAAAGTTGAGGGACCAAACTTGTATAATCTTCAAACTTCAAGGGCATTTTTGCAAAATTCATTCTTCGGGCTTGGTTCTTTGTGCGGCTTCGTTTCCCGTGTTCGTTTTTGCTTGATTCCTTTGATCTTTTGGTGAATTCACGATATCCATACCTAAAATACACAATGAACAAACATAGGCACATATATGGGTATTTTGACGATATTTTAAGCGTTTTAAGCCCATTTTGGACGATGAGACCATGTATAAAAGCAGTCTCATCACTCCCCCATACTAAACCATTGCCGTGTCCCCACGCAATGCTAGAATTAAGTATCGTAGCACTTCCAAAATTCATTTTATGATGACATTTATTAAAGACATAAATTTAAATAAACTACTACACGTGCTTTAGACATAATGTAATGTTTTCATCACGAGAACGTGACTTTTAGGATCATAGAACAAGAACACGTGAATGCTTCGTTAGAAATAATTTTGTCGTCCTCGATTTTCACCCAATTCCATGCTAAGCGTGTAACGAGATCATTGTTATTATAAGTTAGCAACACGAACACATCTCATGAGTGTTAATTACGAACCTAAACTCCCTTATTCCTAATTGGTATCTCTTATATTTTATTTTGTCTTAATGATCACGAGGATACATTATTGACTTATGCGTGAATAGAGATTAAGTCTAAAAATAGAGTTTTAACGGTGTAACCAAAATCATCAAATCAATAATTCATCCCAATAGACAACGATGTCAAAAAATTAAGTCAACAAGAAGGATCGATAAACACGGTTTTATAACGCTTTTGAACATGAGACTTATTACCAAGACTTTTATTATCCGCCATCATCGGTGGTTTTATTATCATGGTTTACCTCCATCTTTTATTCAACTTCGCCATGAAGCTTTTATTATGACTTCGGTCTTGCCTTGCCTTTTATTATCCGCCTCATCGGTGGTTTTATTAGCCAAAGACGTATATCCTCACGCTAAAGCGAATTTTGGATCTTTAAAGCTTCGAAGATTAAGGCTTGATTCACTTTCAATTTGGGCATAGATTTTTCGGCCTTGTGAGCTTCAAATTTTTGCTTAATTTAGGTGAGCACTTGAAATCTTATTATTAGGTGAAGCTTTCGATTATTCGGGTGCCAATACTTCAAAACCGTGACGCTGGCGATACCTTAATGTTTTCCCAATTTAATTACATGGAAGCTACCAAAACAAATTAGAAACCCAACAATAGTGACTAAACCGCCAAATCAATATTTATTAACAATTATTTATGCAAAAGCGTTGGGAGAATAAGCTAATAATTACTACACATAAGATCGTGACGATTACGAGACTTATAAATAACTTTATCATTTCTCGTCCTCATTAAAGAGACTTAGCCTAAAAAGTTAAGGAATCGAAGCTAAGTGCTCAACACGCACGGTCGAGTCAAAAATTACTCTCGTTCTCACCATCGGAAAACCTACATTCGTGTCTTAAACACTTATGAAAAACTAGAAAAATTTTAAAATTTGGCCATTTTTAGCCTTATTTTGCATAAAACGATAACAAAAAGATGAAATTTGGATAGCGTGTTGACGTAAGCAAGGTGAAGTATCTACTCACCCCCCCATACTAAAACTAAACATTGTCCTCAATGTTTCGAGTCTAGGGGTGTAAACACCCCCATACTAGAGACGAAGTCGAATGCTTAATCTCGAGCATGGAAAGGGTAAAACGAATAACCTAAAATCCGTTTATGAATTATGCTAATAAGATAAACGTTAGAACATAAAAGGATATCATCGGATATCGGAATCTCCAAAGGCAACGATCGAAGCTCGAGTGCTACGTAAAACGAACACGAGAGGCTTCAATGATGACGATGAACCTAATGAATCACAATCACAAACAACCACGAAACAAAGTTAGGAAGAGCACAAGTCCCCTCGTTACATTAACTAAGAAAACGATAATATTTACAAGGATAAGCATGAGAATCCCCCACGAGGCACCTTGTTTTTGTTAACCGAGTCAAAAGCTCGACTCGGATCCCCATAAATGTGATCATTTAGGGATAATCTTGGTTTGGTCATTTTTGGTGGGGCTTACATGATAAACAAGGCCCAAAAGTACATGGAGTACTTTAAAAACCCGATATACGTATACCGGGGTCAAAGATAGCGTCTTCGTTTTCGGATGAAAGACGAAACAACGCTACTTCAACACAAACCCCAATGGGGTAGAAGAAAAGAGATAAGAAGTAGAAAGGTGGGGCAAATGGTAAGTCAAACTTATGAGCTACTCGAGGTAGACTCACACCAAGCAAATAGATAAGATTTCCATTTATTGCATCGGTGGAAGACCGAGATTTCCCTTTACAAGCAATTCCGGGATCGTAAATCTCGTCCTCGGTGGAGAAATGTGAGGGAACATTTGGGGCTTCCCCCACACTAGATCCACACCAACCATCGTCAAAAGGAGTAGACGAGGTGGTAGCACTCATAACACGATGTGATGACGGAGTTAAACATGTAGAAAAATCTTTTAAAACATTTTCAAAATCTTTTCCTTTTTCATCGTTTTTAAACTCTTTATGAAAACCCGATTGAATAATGTTGAAAATATTTGGCGTGTCAAATTCAAAATTAGTCGCGCTAAAAATCCTCACATTTAAGTCATTGGTGGGAGGGGGTGGCGGATTATATAAGTTCTCAAAACGTTTGTCAATAAAGAACACCGCCCCCTCGGGGTCTACATACTCGTCATCCTCATGAACGTCGATCTCATCGATTTCTTCATCAAAGATAGGCTTGTCAAACCAAGGTTTGTCATTCCCCTCCTTGAGTATCTTAGAAACTCTCTCGAAAAGATCACTATCAAGCACGAAACCATCATTCTTTTGTGGGGATCGTTGATAAGTTAGATCCTCACGAATGTGGTAAACGTCATTCTCAAACGAGGAGTGTTGATTAGGTAACTCCTCGAGAATGGGATTTTTGGTGGTCACATGAGTTGGTTCATCATCAAAAATAAGACGTTCCAACTCATTTAGTTCATCCTCGATCTTGGAAAGGTCGACCTCACTCGTAGGTGGAAGTGAAGGCATAAGAGCTAGCTCTCGTTCAATGATTTCCTCAATCTCGGGATCAAACTCATAATCATCGTACTTCACATGTCTCTTCTTAGGAGAATCAAAAATAGCATGTGGATGTCGAAGTACGTGATCAAGCTCGGTAAAATCGCCATCGTCATCGTCAAAGAAAGAGTCGATGTGAGCACTCACAACCATGGACTTACAAGCACTAGGGCTATGCTTAGGTGACTTTTCTAAGACGAGAGGATCGATGTCGATAAACCCTTTAGCCTCAACGGGTGTTGGGCTAGGCAAAGGAGGCACTTCGATGGAGTTAGATGTTGAAGCCTCAAAGACGTGGTCCTTCGAAGGTGGTGAAGACGAATCCATTTTGGTCATTGTCGTGATGGCATTAACGTCACCCTTCGGAATTGGTGGTTCACTTGTTTCGCTAAAAACTTCCCAAAGTGAGTTTTCATCCATAAATTTACGCATACCCTTTTGAATTAGGTACACGTATTCTTTATCATCAAAATCATCATCTTTAAAACCGTTTTTCTTAATTCTTTCAAAACATGCATCAAGCTTCATTCTTTCCGCTAAAGTAAACATTTTGAAATCATTAGAATTTGAATCATTAGGTTTTGAAACCTCGGTTTTTTCATTCTCATAAAATCCTTGGGATTTTCTAGCGAAAAAGTCTATTTTCTCATCCCCATATCTCATAGTAAGTCTCCCCTCGTGAACGTCGATTACGGTTCGAGCCGTCGATAAGAATGGTCGGCCTAAAATAATGGGACATTTAGGGTCACACTCGTAATCGGATATAACGAAATCCGCAGGAAAAACAAACTTTCCAATCCTAACATAGACATCCTCGGCTATTCCAATTGGTATTAAAGGTGTACAATTTGCAAGCTCGATTGTCATGTTTGTGGGGGTAAGCGAAGGCAATCTCATCAATTTCCAAAGAGAATGAGGCATGAGATTGATGCTAGCACCTAAATCGGCAAGGGCTAAACATCCCTCAATCTCGGAAAAATCACAAGGTAGTAGAAATTGGCCCGGATCCTTTTCCTTTCTCGGCATACGCCTTTTGGGTTTTTTAAGAAGGATTGAGGCACAAGTTTCTTCAAGGGTTACTTTGGTAAGGTCGACAAAGCTCTCTTTTTGAACCGTGGATGGAAATTGAGGTACACGAGGGTGTGAACTCCTTTCCCTGGTCGCCACGTTCACCCCATCGACTTTAGAACAAGAAGACGTCTTAGAAGTCGAGGGTTGAGAGTGATAAACAACACGGAATCCTTCAAGGTTAGGGGTAATCACACGACCTTTCTCACGAGACGAGGCGGCTTTACATTGTTCTTTCGGATTAGCAACGGTGTCACTAGGTAACGAACTTGATGACGAACCCGAGGCTTTGTTCATTATAGCCGAAAACATCTTTTTTATATCAATTTGCCCTTGCTCAATCTTCGTGTTTTGCAATTTCAAAGTATTTGTAAAGTCGTTTTTCAAAGTACCAATTTCTCCCTCTAATCGTCTCATATTAGCCTCATTCGTTTTCATGTAATTTTGAAAATCGTTTGACGAACTATTTTGATTTGAATTAAAGTTCCCTTGGTTTTGATTACTTCTTTGAAAATTGTTTTGATTCCCATTTGAAAAATTGTTTCCTTGATTGTTATCTCTATTTTGCCAAGTTATATTACGACCTTGATTATAACCTCCTTGATTTTGATTCGAAAAATTTCCTTGTTGATTGTTTCCTTGAAAATTGTTTCGATTTTGAAAATTGTTGCCTTGGTTATAATTTCCTTGTTGTGATGGACCGGCGTTATTTTGATTTTGAAAATTGTTGTTTAACGCACTCACATTTGACGTTTGGCCATCCGTAGCCGCACACTCGTAATAATTATGAGGTCCACCACAAAACGTACACGAAACCTCAACCGCTTTCACCGTAGCGGGAGCGTCTTTCTTTTGCATCTCAATGAGATAAGACGTGAACACATTCGTCAACTTATCGACTTTTGCATCAACTCTCTCAATGTCGCGATTAGAACTACTAACATTGGCGACATTGGCAACACTCGGTGCATTGCGGAGTTGGTAAACCTTGGATCGGTTCTCGATAATTATCTAAGCTTCTCTCGGAGTTTTACACAAAAAGTTGCCACCGGCGGCGGAATTCAACGAGTCTTGTTCGTGAAAATTAAGACCGTTGTAAAACGTATCGATTTGGTGCAACTCGGAAAAACCATGGTGAGGACATTGCCTAAGCAATTCCTTAAAACGATCCCACGCGTCTCTAAAAGATTCATTCGGTTTTTGCTCAAATTTCGTAATCTCATTCTTGAAAAACGTTGTCTTAGACGGTGGGAAAAAATAATTAACGAATTTGGAAACGAGATCCTTCCACGTAGTTATAGAATTAGGTGGCTCTTTCTCGTACCAATCCTTGGCGGCACCATCGAGCGAGTATGGAAAAAGCATAAGCTTGACGACATCGGTGTCGACGTTCTTAAACTTGCTCGTGGCCAAAAGACGATCAAAATTCCGAATATGGTCGTGAGGATTATCGGCTTCACGACCTCGAAACTTCGTAGCTTGGATCAACGAAAGCATTCCGCTTTTGATCTCAAAATTCTCCGCCTCGATAGCGGGAATTACGATCGCGTCTCCATAACCCTCAGTGGGCGCTTGGAGCAATTCCATCATAGAACGATTGTCGGCCATCTCCTCTACGGTTTCTTCAACAACGATATTAGGAACGTCGGTTTCTAATTCTCGTCTACGTCGTCGATTCCTTCGATTACGATTGCGTAGATTCGAAGCTTCACTAGAATTAGAATAATCCTTCGATCGAGTGCGCATGCACTAAGCGTAGAATGGGTGGTAGCAAAGAAGATTCTTTTTGCGGTTTTTCGATTTTTCAATTTTTTTTGGTTTTTGATTGGTTTTTTAATTTTTTTGGATTTTTGAATGTATTAGTTACTGTTTATGATGCTGGGATGTTAGCGTGTATGACATACAACAGTTTAACATAGAAGAGATTAAAAATTTAGGGACCTGTTGTTGTTGGAGTTATTGGCATTGTTATGATAGGGCCTGTCTGATCCCTATCGGTCATTAGTCTGACCGTGCCCCTTGTTGTTATTCTGATGAGTGGCCGGTTGGGACCGGTCTCCACCCTTCTGCCTGAAAGATACAATTGAATAGGACATGATAAATAGTTGAAGGTACTGAAATGAATGAAATGGTATCGCTTGATGACTGAATTTAGTACCTCTTTTCAAAACGAGATGGCTCCTCGTAGTCATCTCTCTCATGGAGCATCTCCAAGTTACGTGCTGCGTCTGCCACTTGTGACACATTAGTGAAAGTGGCACTGATAGGTGTGTAAACACCCATCCTTTTTACCACTTAATTACAATAATAACCGAGCCAAAACGTGTATTTTATGTCATTTATGTCGGAATTAAGTGTTTTTGTTGTGATTTAGGACGAAAATGTGGAAAAGGGAGAAAACACGGGCATTCACAGGCTTTTATCGAAGAAAAAGACGAAGTCAAGAAATCAAGAGTGCAAAAAGAACGGAAATCCAAGACCAATTCTGAAGATTTATCGAAGAAAAAGTCAAAAGACGGAAGTTTATTAAAAGCCGAAGAACTCAAGTCTTATTTATTGAAGAAATCACAAGACGAGTTTACAAATCCCGAGACAAAGTCATTAAAGTCGAAGATTAAGAAGAAAAGGACTTAAGCATGCAATTAAAGAAAGAAGAAAGAGCGGAGGAAGCTTCCTAAGCACCTCCCTAATCTCCCCTATAAATAGTTCATTAGTGTATTCATTTGTTTTTGTTGGCTAAGTGTGACAATTAGTCTTCCACCTTTTAATTACCTTGTCATTTAATTTCATGTCCATTTAAATACATTGTCTTGCACCTTAAATACATTTAATTTCAAGTAAGTTTCCTTTTAATTCTTGTCAATCTTTATTTTTATTGTTTATCTCCTATCTACCTTTCTTTAATCTTAATCTTTATGTTTATGTTCATGTTTATGTTCATGTTTATGTTTTTGAGTTTTTATTGATTAAAGTGGGTTTTGATTATTTTGATAGGTTTTGTTAGTTTTATTGATTTGGTTTGTTTGATTATCATTAGTAGATGTTTATTGATTAGTTTGATTTAATCTTGTGGTTGATTTTGATTATATTTGTTTAGATTCGTGTTATTTGTTTCTTGCGTGTTCTTCGCTGTCTGTTGTTTTCCCAGGTACATTCCGAATCAAAGTGCTGTTCAAGAAGTTCCGGATCAAGGGTTGTTCATCCGGAATATTAGACATTCCGGATCAGTGGTGTTTATTCGGAATAATTTATTATTCCGGATCAAACCTTTCATTCGGAATACCAAACATTCCGGATCAGCCTTTCATTCCGAATCAACCAAACATTCCGGATCAGTGAAAGTTCCGAACCAAGGAGATATTCCGGATCAAGGAGTTTTATTCGGAATAATTAATTATTCCGGATCAAGGTCTTCATCCGGAATCTTCAACATTCCGGATCAAGGGAATTCATTCGGAAAATATTCTGGATCAGCAACATTCCGGATCAAGCTTAAGTATTCCGAATCAAGACTTTATTCCGGATAAGTGACATATTCCGGATAAAGGATTTATTCTGGATCAAGGTTTTTGGTAAATATTCCGAGTGAAGAAGAATCATTCCGAACGAAGGTGACATTCCGGATGAGCTGTTTTCAGGTTATTTTTAGTTTCAGTTTTTAACTTTCTGTTTTTAATTTTCAAGCTTTATTTTTCCCGCCTTTTTCCTTAGTCGCATTTTAAGATTACTTGCCTTTGATTTATTTTAGCCTTGCCTTAGTTTAAGTTTTAGTTGCGTTTTAAGTTTGCCTTAGATAATTTTAAGTTTGCGTTAATTACTTTTAGTGCCTTTTAATTCTCGTCACGCTTTTAAATACTTGTCATTTACTTTAAATTAGAGTTAGATTTAAATTAACGTCATTTTCTTTTAAGTCTTGCATTTTTAATTACTACAACGACACAACTATTTGTTTCCACCAAAGAACGACTGAGTCGCATAGTTAACCAGTTTTCAATTCGATTAGACACACGACAAAGAACTTTTTTAACTGAGTAAAATCCAGTTATCAAATGGCGCCGCTGCCGGCTCTTTTCGTAAAGATTAACGGTTTTCTGTGAGAGACGCGTTGCTTTTGGGGATCCGTTCATTCGTGAGCGTTATTTTCTTGCTAAAAAAATTTCAAAAACCCATAAAAATTAAAAATTTCAAAAATCCAAAAAGATTTTATTTTTATTGTGTATATATATTCTCTTTGTGTTTGGTATTGTTTTCTTTTGCTTTTGTAGGTGTATGCGTACTAGATCTTCTACTTATCAAGAGCCCGAGACTCGTGAAGATTTAGTTATGGCAGGTGTTAACAACAACAATAATCCACCGCACCTCAACAATAACAACAATGTTCTTCCACAGCCCGATCTTCAGAAAATGGAGGAGCTTTGTCAACCTACCATGTTTGGACGAGGAGGACCGATTGCGCCGATGCAAATCACGGCTCCAGAGTTTTCGTTGAAGCATCACATGATTCAGCAAGTGCAAACTAATCCTTTTCGAGGAATGCCTGATGATGATGCCAACAAACACCTCGACAAATTCATTACAATCACTCAAAGCATGAAGTTGCCCGGTGCCACAATGGATGTTCTTCGCCTTCAACTCTTTCCACATACTTTATCACACCACGCCGAGAAATGGTTTGATCGTCTCCCGAAGAATTCAATTCATACTTGGGATGACATGACTCAACGCTTTTTGTCGCGCTACTTTCCACCATCCATGGTCACGAGCCTTCGCAATCAAATCAGCGGTTTCATGCAAGAACCCGATGAATCTCTTTTTGATGCTTGGGAAAGATATAATGTTTTGATTGATCGTTGTCCAGACCACAACATGCTCCCTGTGACATTAATTGATACTTTCTACAACGGTTTGACTTTTCGTGATCGTGATACGATTAATGCAGCCGCCGGTGGCACATTTATGAAAAGGAGACCAGAGGAGTGTAGAGAGCTTATTGAGAACATGACTACTCACCACAAAAATTGGGATTCCTCCGCTTCTTCAAGGAACAACCCGAGAGTCAATGTTTCTTCTACTTCAGCAAACCCCGATATGACCGAATTCACCCGCATGATGACAGAAATGAACAAAAATATCTTGCTTCTCGCTACAAACCAACAACAAGTTAAAGCGGTAGCCAATCCTTGTGAAACATGCGGTGGTCCACACTCATACACTGATTGTCCTTCTACACAAGGAAATCCGGAAAACGTGTATGCAGCTTATGGTAATTATTCACTGGAAAATTACCAAGCTCGACCTCAAGGGGATAGAAATTTGCTGAGTTACCGGTCAAACAACTACCTTTCACCCGGTTTTTCTCCTAAAAACCAAAACCCCAACAACAACTACAATAGAAGTAACCAAATCCCACCAAGAGCTTCTAACCCTTATCACCCACCCGCTCAACAAACCCCACCCATCAATCAAGATGTTGAAGCCATAATGAGAACCCAAGGTGAGCAAATCAAGAATCTGCAGAGCCAAATTATCAATTTGAAAGGAGATATCACCAAGCAAGGAAATGACATAAGATCCGAGCTTCTAGATAATATACAATCCTCCTTCAGCACTCAAACGAATGACTTGAAAAATATGCTGGCTAGTTTCTTACCCACCGCTCAACCTTCTACTTCGAGTTCTCTACCTTCAAACACTGTCACCAATCCGCGAGCGAATGTGAGTGCTATTACTACCCGTAGTGGAGTTACCATAGTAGGACCACCTATCCCGCCCCTCATCTACACCTCCTCCACCACCATTTATCCCTACTCCTCCCACACCTAGTATTAGTACACCATTACCGTCTCCGCCTCGTCGACGAAGTACCCAAGAAGAACCCTTCAACATCTCAACCTTTACCTGCTAAACCTACACCTTCCACCTATAAACCCAACATCCTATATCCTTCTCGCTTGGACAAGCCTAACTTTATCACTAAGGATGACACTCAAGTGTCGAATTATTTAAAGATGATCTCTCAAATGAATTTTAACATTAGCCTTGTTGAAGCACTTGTCCACATGCCGAAATTTGTCAAAGCATTCAAGGAATTGCTTAACAAGAAGGAGAAGCTGATTGAGCTCGCCAACACACGCTTAAATGAAAACTGTTATGCAGTTATTCTTAAAGAACTTCCGGAAAAACTTGGAGATCCCGGTCGTTTTGTGTTGCCTTGCATTTTTAACAAAACCGAAGAATTTACTGCCCTAGCTGATCTCGGGGCCAGTATTAATTTGATGCCATTAAGTGTTTGGAAAACACTATCATTACCTGACCTTACTCCAACAAAGATGACTCTTGAGCTTGTAAATCGCACTCTCGCTTACCCAGTTGGTATTGCCGAAGATGTGTTCATTAAAGTTGGCACCTTCACTTTTCCGGTCGACTTTGTTGTTGTTGATTATGAAATGGACCCTCGTATTCCTTTAATACTTGGTCGGCCATTCTTGAGAACCGGAAGAGCTTTAGTTGATGTTGCCGAAGGTGAATTAATTTTAAGGGTCGGGAATGAACAACAAGTATTCAAAATGGGGAAGCTTACAAGCAAATCCTATGGACGAGAATCTACGAATATGATTAATGTGATCGATGATTTTGTCATCTACAACAATCCTCTATTCGAGTCTTGCAATGATAATCCACTTTTTCAAGATGATGTGGATGATTCTCTCTCCAATTTGGAACCTTCACCCATTTATGATTCTCCGCCGATCTTTGATGCTTATGATGATGATTCTAGCTCAGATTCGGATGATTATGATGACTTTACTTCCGAGTATCCCGACATGCCCACATATGATGATTTTGATGAGGCCGATACTCTTTCGAGTGATTCTTCTCATGATGAAGATCCTCCGCCTACCATGCTTAATCCTACTTTCGATGACTACTCATTTGAGGAAGACTTCTCTACTTTTCTTAATACATACTTCCCTCATGAGAGTGATGCTCCTCCTTTAGACTTTGATGATTATCGTCTTGATTCTACTTTGGATTTGAAGAAAATTCTTTCAAAGGAGAAGCAACCGGTCGATACCAACATCTGCAGCACGTATGATTTGACACCTCTTTGTCCACCTTCTGAGGACGAGGTTGTGCATCTTCTTCGCGGATCTTCTTCACATGCTGCTGAGCCTGAGTGCTATTTTCCCCTAAAGGAAAAGGTGTTCAACCCCGGTATCGATATTCTTCAGCCATCTCAGTATCCGTATGATGAAATAAAAGGAAAAACTTTGGAAATTTTGAAGATATGCTTGTACCACCTCACCCTTGCTCCCACCGTGCTCCATCTTTGCTTAAGGGAACCTTGCCTACTCTTCTTTGGCTTGCCTTGTTCGCCTTAAGCTTATGCTATTTGATGGACGAAAACTCTGTCTTTGATCCCGGTGGATATGTTTCATGCTTCTTCCTTTGCTAATCAAGGTCGAGTCAGGCTCACGACTCGGTGAACAAAAATCAAGCGCTTCTTGGGAGGCAACCCATGTATCTATCTTTTCGCTATCTATATCCTAAGTGTAGGGGAGACCCGTTGGTGTTTGCTATTTCCTCTCTTCTACTAATCAGGGATTCGAGCGCTCAATGATCTACTCTTGATGATTTTTGACGACCCGTGATTCCGTGTTCCCGTCTTCCCGGTTCTATCCTAAACTCTTTTCGATTCACTATTTTATATTTTCTCAATATTAAAATAGGAATCTCTTTAGTTGTCTTTTCCTTAGCAAGATTTAAACAACGTTCCCAATGTCCTAAGTGTAGGGGAGTTTACTCCCACATGCTTAAACATTGAGGACAATGTTTATATTAAGTTTAGGGGGGACTTCTATCGAAGTTAAGTGCTCTTTTCCTTGTATTTGTCCTCATTTTAACCGGAAAATCAATTTTTCGACATTTTTCAAAATTTTTGATCTATTTTGGCCCATTAGTTTTTCCTTTTTATAGTTATTTTCTTTCCTGATTAGAATAAATTTTAATAAAGTGGTTTTAATTTTCAAACGTTGAGAATCTTTTAACTCAACGCGAGTCTACTTATCTAAGTTTACTCTAGCTAGTATCCTTAACGTGTTTAAGTCAAGTTTTGCTAGGCTTTTATATAGGGAGCTATAAAACGCGAAAGTCTTAACTCTCACGGGTTAAGAATAAGAATTTTTCGCAAGTTCCTATAATTGATCCTAGAGAGTCGTTTATCAAGGGAACTTTAAAATGCGATTTCTAAACTTGAAAAAGTCTAAGAATTTGCAAGATCCTATAGGCGACTCGAAAACCCAAAACTTTGATTTAATAGGCTAAGCATCCACGAGTCTCATTCCTTGAGATATTAAATTATGGAGAACGAGAGATGATAGAGTCAATTATAAGTTTGGTATTCTTTCGTGAATTTATGTGAGTTAATTATAAGCCTATTCTCCCATCGCTTGCTAATAAATTTATCTGCAATAAATAAGGTTGTACGATTTGCAAAGTTACTTAGCTTCTAGCCCAAGATCGTTTAAAAGTTGCTCGGTATGGATTAGAGTTCATAGCCAAGGCATAACTTATTGAAGCGGGATGCGAAGATTGGCGAGTCCGAAAAGGCCCTAGCAAGGCATGAGGGCTACATTTTGTTGCTAAAGATCCAAAAGTGATGTGAAGAATCATTTATCGAAAATCAATATGAAGGATCGAGACACACGACGAAAAGCAAAAACTCCCCAAAAGTCATGGAGAAGTCTATCCGAAAAGGCCCTAACAAGGTATGAGGATAAATAGATCCAAGTCCAAAAAGGAGGCGGATCATTGTATATCAAAATCCAAAATAAAGATTGGAGAAAAATGAAGAAGTCGTGGTCCAAATATGAAGAATCTCTCAAAACTTCAAGTGAAGAAATTCCTATTATGAAGAGAAGACCATTATTTCATGAACGTCTCTCAAGATTTGAAGTATGAAGTCGCTGCCAAATATCGGTCCAAGAAAGGTCTCGAATCGCGAAGCGAGTTATGCCAAGATATGAACTTTATGAGGTCCCGAGGAGCAGTTTTAAAAGATTTTGTCCTTTAGCTAACTATTGATTAAATCGTCCCACTTTATTTTCAGCCTAATAAACTATCGAAATAAGTCAACAATGCATCCTCGTGATCATTCAACACAACAATAAAATTAAGAGATACACCTAGGAATAAGGGAGTCTAAGTGAATAATTGGCCCACATGAGTTCGTGTTAGTTTGCTAACTTATAATAACAATGATCTCGTTTTTAAGCTTGGTTTGGAGAAAGTGAAAACTTGAGGATGATGATCATTCATGACATTTTCAAAACCCTAATGTATGCTTTTGATTTCTTTACTTGATTTGTTATTTTCTATCTCTTTAATAAAGGCCAAGGTGGATTGATTGTGATGAAAAATGTAAACATGCTTTGTAACTAAGGCATTGCATGAGGACATTGCAATGGTCAAGTGTAGGGAATTTGATAGGTGTGTAAACACCCCCCATCCTTTTTACCACTTAATTACAATAATAACCGAGCCAAAACGTGTATTTTATGTCATTTATGTCGGAAATATGTGTGGTTTGTGTTTTTGTTGTGATTTAGGACGAAAATGTGGAAAAGGGAGAAAACACGGGCATTCACGGGCTTTTATCGAAGAAAAAGACGAAAGACGAAGTCAAGAAATCAAGAGTGCAAAAAGAACGGAAGTCCAAGACCAATTCTGAAGATTTATCGAAGAAAAAGTCAAAAGACGGAAGTTTATTAAAAGCCGAAGAACTCAAGTCTTATTTATTGAAGAAATCACAAGACGAGTTTACAAATCTTGAGACAAAGTCATTAAAGTCGAAGATTAAGAAGACAAGGACCTAAGCATGCAATTAAAGAAAGAAGAAAGAGGGCAGGAAGCTTCCTAAGCACCTCCCTAATCTCCCCTATAAATAGTTCATTAGTGTATTCATTTGTTTTTGTTGGCTAAGTGTGACAATTAGTCTTCCACCTTTTAATTACCTTGTCATTTAATTTCATGTCCATTTAAATACATTGTCTTGCACCTTAAATACATTTAGTTTCAAGTAAGTTTCCTTTTAATTCTTGTCAATCTTTATTTTTATTGTTTATATCCTATCTACCTTTCTTTAATCTTTAATCTTTATGTTTATGTTCATGTTTATGTTTTTGAGTTTTTATTGATTAAAGTGGGTTTTGATTATTTTGATTAGTTTTGTTAGTTTTATTGATTTGGTTTGTTTGATTATCATTAGTATATGTTTATTGATTAGTTTGATTTAATCTTGTGGTTGATTTTGATTATATTTGTTTAGATTCGTGTTATTTGTTTCTTGCGTGTTCTTCGCTGTCTGTTGTTTTCCCAGGTACATTCCGAATCAAAGTGCTGTTCAAGAAGTTCCAGATCAAGGGTTGTTCATCCGGAATATTAGACATTCCAGATCAGTGGTGTTTATTCGGAATAATTTATTATTCCGGATCAAACCTTTCATTCGGAATACCAAACATTCCGGATCAGCCTTTCATTCCGAATCAACCAAACATTCCGGATCAGTGAAAGTTCTGAACCAAGGAGATATTCCGGATCAAGGAATTTTATTCGGAATTATTAATTATTCTGGATCAAGGTCTTCATCCGGAATCTTCAACATTCCGGATCAAGGGAATTCATTTGGAAAATATTCCGGATCAACAACATTCCAGATCAAGCTTAAGTATTCCGAATCAAGACTTTATTCCGGATAAGTGACATATTCCGGATAAAAGAGTTTATTCCGGATCAAGGTTTTTGGTAAATATTCCGAGTGAAGAAGAATCATTCCGAACGAAGGTGACATTCCGGATGAGTGATTATTCCAAACAAAGAATTATTCCGGAAGAGCTGTTTTCAGGTTATTTTTAGTTTCAGTTTTTAACTTTCTGTTTTTAATTTTCAAGCTTTATTTTTCCCGCCTTTTCCCTTAGTCGCATTTTAAGATTACTTGCCTTAGATTTATTTTAGCCTTGCCTTAGTTTAAGTTTTAGTTGCGTTTTAAGTTTGCCTTAGATAATTTTAAGTTTGCGTTAATTACTTTTAGTGCCTTTTAATTCTCGTCACGCTTTTAAATACTTGCCATTTACTTTAAATTAGAGTTAGATTTAAATTAACGTCATTTTCTTTTAATTCTTGCATTTTTAATTACTACAACGACACAACTATTTGTTTCCACCAAAGAACGACTTAGTCGCATAGTTAACCAGTTTTCAATTCGATTAGACACACGACAAAGAACTTTTTTAACTGAGTAAAATCCAGTTATCAGGCACTAAGTAGCCGATCAACGATGGAGGAGTGAAGAGCCCATCGGAAATGCTTCGCTTGATCTTCAGCTATACCTGCAGCATCGCCTAGAAATCCAGCTAACCCGAGGAATCGCTGCATAAACTCCATGCTGTTCACACCAATTCTTTGACGGATAGCATGGTAGTCCCTCTTTAGTCATTTCTGCTATCCTTTGGGAAAAACTGATTGTAGAACAACTCCTTAAACTGCACCCACGTCAAAACAACCAACCATACATCACCTCCATTTGCCAGCTTGTATGCTCTCCACCAAGCTAGTGCATCGCCTTCGAAGTTGTAGCAAGCCAAACGTGCCTTGTACACTCCATCACATCCCATGGCATCAAATATCTTTTCCATGTGCGAAATCTAGTTTTCCGCATCTGACGGGAACTCAACCTTCACGAAAGATCAAGGCTTCTACTTGTTGAATCTTTCCAGCCACGTCAGGAGTGTGACTAGTGGAGGAGGAGGATGATTGTTTTTCTGATTCAGGATGTTCTTATATTCAGCCAGAATCTGATTCCTGATTTGAGGGAGCATAGCTTGCAAAGCTGCTTGGACAGCTGCAGCAAGTTACTCGTTGGTGCGTGTGTTAACCATATGACAGTTTAGAAGAGGAACAAAGCAAAATGATTAATTTGTTAGAAACATAGGATAAACATAAAAGATGCATGGAATATTTTATGAAGGCATAGCCAACAAAAACCTGACATGAGCAAGGGTGAACGCCTATGGGTCGGTTCACAACAAACAATTTACATGATCAAGGGTGAACGCCTATGGATAGGTTCACAACACAAAATTTACATGAGCAAGGGTGAACGCCTATGGGTCGGTTCACAACACAAAATTTACATGAGCAAGGGTGAACGCCTATGGGTCGGTTCACAACATAAAATTTACATAAGCAAGGGTGAACGCCTATGGGTCGGTTCACAAAACAAAATTCGAATTAAAAGCACATGTGATTAAATATGGCCAGTCATGTACCAACCATTACTTAGTAAAAAACATAGCATAAAAAATGATACATGAAATAAATGATTGAATATCAATTGTCAGTTTAGGAAGATCCTTGTGACTACCCACTAGTCACATGTCAAATTTTAGAGCCTACAGGTCGAAACATTGGCTATGATACCATAACTATAACGCCCCATTTGATAAATGGACCATTACAGGTTAATTATGGTGTATCATCAAAGCATGCAAGGTAAATGTCTAAAACATTAAATGACCATAAAGGAAACTAGAAACAAACATCAGTTCCAAACATAAGCTCCATATACAATGCATAAGTAAAGAATGAATGAAAAGTACTAAACAATGTCCAGCAAAGCAAACGTATGTAAATGCATTAAAAGAAAGAAGACATGGGCGCCTCCATCCAATGCACGTACTCTTGATTCCTAGCTTTTCCCTTTAGTACCTGCCGTATACGGACATGGAAAGAAATACGGCTGAGCAATATGCTCAGTGTGCGGATATATGACAGTGATATGAAATAGCATAAACATAAGCAAGTATGAAAAGAAAGCATAGCAAATGAAAGTGCAGCAGAATAATGTAAGTCCTAAAAGACCTAATGTATGTTTATAACTAGTTTATATTCTGAAAAGACTTATGTTTATTTTATACTGAAAACTGTATTTTAAATATGTCTATAAGCCCATATAAATCATGAAGTATCAACGTGCATGAATACTTAGAGGGTGACCTCGTCATGCAATTAGAGGGGTTGCCTCCAATTATAATAGTCTGGGTGGAGAGATCAGCTCCATGTAAAGGATGCAAGACACACACCACAGTTACCATGTAAACTTGCTAAACTTGTCCTAGGATGCACCCATTTTGCCCCACATGATAATAATATAATACGCCAAATAACTGAAAGGGAGGCAGCGAGCAATCACTCTCACCGTGGAAGAGTCATAACACCGGTGCCTCCAGTGTTATAGTTATGGTACCTCCATAACTAGGTGAAACTGGCATGCATGTATATAGCTTAGGCAATTTAAAATAAAACATAGCATTTACTGAAAGTGTTTAAGACACATAACTACTGGAGAAAACAGATGGCTGCATACGGGGAATCCTAATAAAGGAAATAGAGTGTCCTTATTGAAGGACGGAATATCCGTACCTTATGTCCAGTAATGCGGATGAAAAAAAAATTGGAAGATCACTTCGACTTCACAATAGCTACATAATAAAAAGGGACGTGTATGATTTGTCTGATTAACTTATACTTAACTGATTATTAGCTTACTTGACGTGTTCTTAACTTGTTTTACTTGTTCTTGTCTTGTTTCAAGTGTTCTTAACTTATATTACTGATTCATGTTTAATCATGTGTTCTCTTAATGTTTCATGTGTTCTGATTAGTGTATTTCATGTTCTTATTTGTTATTCTACTTATTATATCATAATGAGTAACTTTCTAAAAATAGCAGGTTTCAAAAATAGAAAGTTTCCAAAATTAGTAAGTTTACAAAAATAGAAAGTTTCCATATTTAGAAATAAGCTTGATTAACAAATACAAACTATAAGCTATAGTTTTAATACGCATATAATATAAGTCATGATTATTATATAGTAAAGTTTATTAAAATATACTTTAGACTAAAATAATAATTATTAATTAATAATATAATGCATGGTTTTATTAAATATTATTAATTAATAATATGACATGATTTATTTAATAAAACTTTACCTTAGCTTGATGAATATATAATTAAACTAATGTATGATATTAATTTAATTACGTAAAATAAATAAATGGGCTAAATTCATGATTAATTATATTAAATAATTATAACCTAAGTTTCATGATTAATTTAATTATAACTTGTATTTTAATAATTAAATTAACAATCGTAAAATAGCAAAAAATTTATGTGTGCCCGAGCCCTTAACCCGAGCCTACTGAGACTCCCACGTCTCGGTCGCACTAAATAAACAAACCAAGAAAAACAAATTGATGCCATGTTCTGGCCATCATATAATACCAGTTCTGTCCAATATCCCATACCATGTTCTTTCCAACATATAATACCCAGTACTGTCCAACATATAATTCCCTGTACCGTCCGATATACTACCCAGACCTGCTGCCCTGTGCAGCGTACCCCCTGTTTATCAGTTTTTACCCCTCGGTTGTGTTATATTTCTGCTGCTGTTTAATTAATACACACCGATAGTTTGGGGGACTCTCGGTTGCCACTGTCTATTAACCAACAACCCTTGGAGGTGTTGGTGCTTGCTGCTGCCTCAAGAAAACCACCACCGACCCCTTATGGGGTGCGGCTGGTTGGACTGAAAACACAACCGAGAGCATGAATGCTCTCGGTTTACGTGCCACGACAACTCAAACCAAATCAAATCCCTAACCATGATTAATTATTATTATTAACATGTTTTAATACATGTTTTCAATGATTCTTGATTAATGAACATAAATAATAATAAAGATCAAGGATTAAAGGATATCGTATGCGTGAAAGATTTAGGGTTTAGAACACGAACACTATACCATATATTCTTTAAGATCGAACCAACTCCTTGTGTATGTGTGTGTGTGTGTGTATGTGTGAAATTCGCGGCCGCGAGAGAGAGATGAGACGATCGTGATTTGTTTTTAGGGTTTTAGTTTTACTAAAAGTATATAATATAATCTCCTGGTGGTTAATTAATTGGACTAGGATTGGTATATGCGCTGGCCCAAAGCCCCCTTGGCCCTCTTTCTTGCCGTCCAAACACACACACTAAATACATATTTCGTTTTTGTTTTCGTGCTTGAATAATTATCGTGTGTGTTCGTATTTTAAATGTCGTGTTTTATTCTTGTCCCATTTTATAAATATCTTACGTAATTACTTATCATGTATTATAATTAATAATAACATACGTAATTCTTGTAGTAATTAATTAATATACGTAAGACTTTTATTAAATGTTCGTGACACGTGTCGTATATTAATTAATCGTGAAATTTTAATTTATACGTATTTTCATGCATTTCATGACCTAAGCTATTTTAAAGCGGGTTATACATAGATACCCCCTAAATATTTTACACTTCTTACACACTTTCAAATCATATTCCACATCAGTAATAAAACTGGATGGAAATATGTGACTTACATATTAGGAAGACGAAGAAACTTCGAGATAGGAAAGTGCACAACGATCTCCGGGAGGACCTAGTGGAGCATCTATGAAACTGGGATGAAAATGATGAAGATGAAAAAGATTAATTTCTGTTTTTTATGTACTGTTTTAATTTTATGTAATGTTTTAATTTTATGTATTATTTTAATGTTTTAAGTTTATGTAATGTTTTAATTTTATAAAATTTATTTTATATAAAAAATATGTTTAAGTTCAAAAAAAAAGCTTATGGCGCCAGAATTATCATGACACACCACTCCCCCTGAAAACTGGTGTCACAACAATTCTGATGTTAAAGCCTACTTTGCTGACGTGGCAGTATTTTTTGCTAACAGCACCACGATTCCTCATGCTCTAAATACGTTAAAAAAATTAAAATAAAGCCACATAAACTATATTTTATAATTTTGGGCACAAATTGCCACCTCCTCCTATATCAACATTAATCACGATAATTTATAAATGCATGTTATACTTTGTAAACGTTCATCGATCAAAACAAGAGGTTTCACATATGAATAACAAAATACTATTAGCCGAATTATATTTATGCATTTGTTATTATTATCGGGCTTGGCCCATCTTATTAGTGGATAAATATGGTCCGGCCCGGCCTGTGAGTTTGGATCCATTAGGGTTTCTAGGATTTATACGTTATAAATACCTGATGAATAAACTGGAGATGGGAGGGAGTTTTACCAAATCTAATATGTAATCAGAGCCTTAAAAACACCCACCATCAAAAACCCTAAATCACCAGCTTCCGTTTTTCTATGCATAATTCGCTGGATAAAAGTTACTTTTCTATGCATTAAATTCTCACATTTAATATGATGCATTTATAAAGTGTTTTTTTATTCTTTCGGTGGATATGCATTGGTTTCATTCATTCACTTCTATTAGTTATTGTTGCTATTAATTTGCTTCATTAATTTTCAATCAATTTTTGTTGCTACCGCTTTTCAATCAAGACACCAATGACGTGTGACGTTTTCAGTTATGTTGCACAGACCCAACATTATTCTCCAATTCATTATGCACAACCCGCTACTAACCCAATATTTTACCCAGTATACTTAGCCGAACCACAACTAGATCCAACAAATTTTACAGCAGCCGCCCCGTTCCAGTATGGTGCAACAAATGTTTGTCAGTCTCAAACCAGCATGCTTCCACAAGCATCTCAAGACTACTCTTGGAAGATGGACACCGGAGCATCTTCTCACGTAGCAAACAATACAGGTATACTCACTTCTTTTAGTAATTCGAGCATTTATCCATCTGTATTTGTTGGCAATGGTAACTCTATTCCTGTCACTCATACCGGACATAGCTCCTTGCACACATCTCATAAGCCCCTTCATCTGACTCATATACTAGTCACACCTCACATAATTAAGAATTTAATTTATGTTCGTAAATTTACCCGTGATAATGATGTGTCAGTTGAATATGATGCTTATGGTTTTTCTGTAAAGGATTAACAAACCCAAAAGCTTCTTCTTCGTTTTGATAGTACGGGCGAGCTTTACCCGGTTACGCAACAACCTCCAGTTCAAACTCAAGTTTTTTTGCTTTCATTTAGTTCCACTACATGGCGCAGATGCCTCGGTCATCCCGGGGACGATGTGCTTCGTCGCTTAGAGTCTAGTAATTTAATTTCATGCAATAAATCAAATTTGTCTGGTTTGTGTCATGCTGTCAATTAGGTAAACATGTTAAGCTTCCGTTTTCTAGTTCTAAGTCTTTTGTTGCGTCTGTCTTTGAAATTATTCACTCAGATTTATGGATATCCCCAGTGCCGAGTGAAAGTGGAATTAAATACTACGATATTTTCTTAGATCATTTTTCGCACTTTGTTTGGGTCTACCCTTTGCATAAGAAATCTGATTTGTTTGCTATTTTTGTTGCTTTTTGTGCTTATGTCAATAAACAGTTTAACGTATATATTAAGGATTTGCAGTGTGACCATGGCGGTGAATATGACAACACTCGTTTCCATGACCTCTTTCGCCAAAATGGCATACAATTTCGCTTTTCTTTCCCTCGTACTTCCCAGCAAAATGGCAAATCCGAACGTATGCTTCGCACCACTAATAATCTAATCCGTACATTGCTATTTCAGGCTCACATGCCTCCCTCTTATTGGGTGGAAGCTCTTAATATGTCCTCTCATCTTTTAAACATATTACCTTCTACTGCCATCAATAACGAAATACCATTCACGAAACTATACAACCAAACACCCACATATGAACATCTACGTGTTTTTGGATGCCTTTGTTATCCTCATGTTGATGTTGCACACAAACTCGAACCCCGTTCTACACGATGCATATTTATAGGTTACCCTGCCAATCATCGTGGTTATCGATGTCTCGACTTATCCTCTAATAAGATAATTATCTCGAGACATGTACGGTTTGATGAAGATGTTTTCCCATTTGGGACTGTCATGTCTTCTACTAAACCATCGTATGATTTCTTACTTCCGCCATTACTCCCACCTTCACATATCATGCCTAATCACACAACTGCTAACCTACCAACCCAACCAAGTACTCCAACACCACCGAATCACCAAACCAATGATAGTCCACCACCCACTGGTTTCCCTACAGCCAAAACTACCCCACAACCACATGTTTCACCCACCACCCAACAACAAACTACCTCCACCTCTAACCTGGTTGTTGTCCCTTCTACAAGCCAACCATCAGCTGAACCTGTCCATAACGTTCATCCTATGGTTACACGTGCAAAGACTGGTATTTCAAAACCTCTTGAAAAAATGTGTCTTAATGTTACCACTCCTTCACCGCTTCCTCGTTCTCATGTTCATGCTCTTCGGGATCCTAAATGGAAAGAAGCTATGTTAGATGAATATAATCCTTTAATTACTAACGGAACGTAGGTTCTTGTGCCCCGACCAACTAACGTTAACGTTGTTCGTTCTATGTGCCTTTTCAAACATAAGTTTCATGCAGATGGCTCATTAAGCAGGTATAAGGCTCGTCTTGTTGCCAACGAACAAAGTCAACAACAGGGTATTGATTGTGATGAGACATTTAGTCCGGTGGTTAAACCGGCTACCATTCGTACAGTTTTGAGTCTCGCAGTTTCTCGTCAGTGACCTATTCATCAGCTTGACGTGAAGAAAGCCTTTCTTCATGGTCATGTATCTGAGAAGGTGTACATGCACCATCCTCCTGGGTTTGTTGATTCTGCTAGACCTGATTATGTATGTCACTTGAAGAAATCATTATATGGCCTTAAGCAGGCTCCTCGAGCTTGGTTTCAGCGTTTTTCTAGCTTTACTACACGGATTGGTTTTTAACAGACTAAAATAGATGCATCCTTATTTGTTTATCATTTTGGATCGGACATTGCTTACATGTTATTATATGTGGATGATATCATACTTACTGCGTCATCTACATCGTTGCTACAACGTATTATTGGCTCTCTTCATGGCGAGTTTACGATGACAGATCTTGGCTCTCTTAATTATTTTCTTGGTATTTTTGCTCAACGGACTGCATCTGGTTTATTTTTATCACAGTCAAAATTTGCTGAAGAGATTCTTGAGAAAGCTCATATGCAGCAGTGCAATCCTTGTAGGACTCCGGTTGATACTGAATCCAAGTTAGGTCCTTACGGTGACCCGATTTCTGATTCTACCATGTACCGTAGCTTGGCAGGTGCTCTTCAGTATCTTACTTTTACACGACCAGATATTTCTTATGCTGTTCAATAGGTTTGTTTTTATACGCATGATCCCCGTGAGCCTCATCTTGCCACTTTAAAGAGGATTCTTCGGTATGTTCGTGGTACTCTTGATCATGGTCTTCAGCTACATGTTTCTACTACCACTCAGCTCACTGCATACACTGATGCTGATTGGGCAGGTTGCCCAGTAACCCGCAGATCCACTTCTGGGTATTGGGTTTTTTTTGGGGATAATCTACTATCATGGTCTGCTAAACGTCAGGTTACTGTTTCTCGATCTAGTGCAGAGGCTGAATATCGGGGTGTTGCTAATGTTGTTGCTGATACTGCTTTTTTGTAATCTTCTGTTGGAGTTACATGCTCCCTTGCATACTACTACACTTGTTTACTGTGACAACGTTAGTGCCGTTTATCTTTCTACTAATCTGGTACAACATCAGCGTACTAAGCATATCGAGATAGATATACATTTTGTTTGTGATTATGTGGCTTCTTGGCAAGTGCGTGTTTTACATGTTCCGTCTCGGTTTCAATATGCGGATATCTTCACCAAAGGTCTCCCGAGTGCTTTATTTCTAGAGTTTCGTTCCTGTTTGAACGTCTGAAGACCTCCTGTCCTAACTGCGGGGGAGTATTAGTCGAATTATATTTATGCATTTGTTATTATTATCGGGCTTAGCCCATCTTATTCGTGGATAAATATGGTCCGACCCAGCTTATGAGTTCGGGTCCATTAAGGTTTCCAGGATTTATACTTTATAAATACCTGATGAATAAACTGGAGATCGGAGGGAGTTTTACCAAATCTAATAAATACCTCCATGGACATCCTATATGGACTACCAACGTAGGACAATGGCAAGAAACCATATTCGTGTACATCAATATAGTTGGCATAATTTAAATAATTAAATTTCAAATATCTTATTTGATTTAAGTACACTGGTTTCTGACATTTTATAGACTTTAACCATGTATAGAACATTTAGGTAGTGTTTGATAAGGACTTATAGAGTTTTAATAAAAAATAGGAATATGGATTAAGTCATAAGTAGTTTGTTTGTTTTGTGCTTAAAATAAACTAACGACTTTCTGGAAAAATCCAGGAGGAGGGTGCTTTCTATATTAAGTATGACTTATTATCTTTATTTTACATATTTACCCTCTAACTCCATCATTTAATTAATTTAAAAGAACACAATAGTAAACTTCTCTGATTCAGACTCTATATTCAGCCCAAAAAACAAACAATCATATATCCTTCTACAAACAGACAACATATATTTTTACAGACACTTTAGTTTTACAAGACTTAATAAAAAGACTAAACAAACAGGCCCTTAGAGGTATTTTTTAAACTAATGTCACTAATGACATTTGTGATAAACTCAATTCCCTTACGTTTGGTACAGAGAATTTCAGAGATTAGAAATGAAATAAAGAATTAAATTCGTAGAAATGAAATAAGAATTAAATTCTTAGAAATGAAATCCAGTGAAATAGTCTATTAGAATTCCTTTTTTTGGTAGTGTCGAAGATTTGAACTTTAAAAATATTAATAAATAACAATTAAAAGTTAATAATTAATAATAATAAAAAAATAAAAAAATAAAAATATAAAATATAAAATAATAATAACTATAAAACTTAAAAATAATAATAATAATAATAAAATAATAAATAATAATATTAATATTATTATTAATAATAATAATTAAAAGTTAATAATTAATAATAATAAAAAAATAATAAAAATAATAATAATAATT
This sequence comes from Glebionis coronaria, assembly GCA_025667525.1. Classification (NCBI taxonomy): domain Eukaryota; kingdom Viridiplantae; phylum Streptophyta; class Magnoliopsida; order Asterales; family Asteraceae; genus Glebionis; species Glebionis coronaria. The sequence continues at coordinate 433,645,649 of CM046879.1, read as the reverse complement.
ATAAATTTTAAAATTTAAAATAATAATAAAAATAATATTAAATAATAATATTAATATTAATATTAATAAATAACAATAAAAATAAAAAATAATAATTAATAATAATATAAAAAATAAAAGATAATAAATAATAAATAATAATAAGTTTTGCTATTGCTAAAGGGGTGGGAGCGCAGATAGTATCTCGACTCCCATCCAATTTGTTGTAAATCCCTTTTTGTTTCTAATATAGTGATGGTTAATAATAAAAAAAAATAAAAAATAATAATAATGATAATAATAATAAATAATTATAATAACTATAATAATAATAATAAATAATAATAAATAAAATAAGATAATAATAATAATAATAATAAATAAATAAATAAAATTAATAACAATAATATTAAAATAAATAATAAAAATAATATTATTATTATTATTTGTATTATTCTTATTTTTTGAATATTATTATTATTATTATTATTATTATTAATTTTTCTTTTTACGGAAAAACTTTTATTTATTAATCACACAAAATTGGAAGGGAGACGCGAAACAAGTTGCGCTCCCACCCCCTTTTGGATACAAAAACCAAGTCTAGAAAATAGAAAAAAGCCACTCCTAGCATCATTAGAATGACAAACAGATAAGCGCTTGAGACGTGAAAGAGTAACCAAGGCTTCCTCGTCAAGCTCTCCAAAAGTAGAGAAGGAAAAAGGGATAAACGAGTAACCATGCTCTGCACAAATAGAAAAATACTTCCTCCTTTTCTTCTGAGCAGTAGTCCGCAAAGCAATCCCAGGGACCCACATATCCAACCCCTCACCTGCAAACGATGAGACGCCCGTGACATCCAAGCAAGCGTCTTTGCCTTGGGACCAATTATGCAACAATAAATCCGCTGGACGAAGGTCTCGTCCATCAACTGAAAGAAATCCTAATGAATCCTCTTTCCGCACAGAAACACCAACTCTAGAACATATATCAACCAACATATCACGCACCAGATTATGTCGAAACTTCACACCCACCTCACTAGAGCAGTGAACAGCATGGTCACCCCACTGGTCCATCTGATGTACGTGACAACCGGGAAAAGAAGATCTATCAAGAAACAAAGGAGCCGTCAAACGATAACACAGGACAGCTCTAAACTGACGTGGGTTCATCCGCTGCCCCAACCCATCAATAGGAATAGTAAAGAGAAAATCTTGTGCATGAGGGGCACGCACGCAGCTAAGAAGAGCTACCTGACGGCTACTAAAACTATATCGTGACGAAAGAAGTCCATCAATGATACCAAAATATCTCATTGCCAAAAACTTCATAAACTGGGGGGCAGGAGAACTAAAGGTAACAGAGAGAGAATCAACACCACAAAAAGTCGACAAAGCATCCAGGACGGACAGAAAGACAGGACCTGACGAAACAATCCCAGACCTAGCCAAAATGCGATCCTGCATTGAACTAGACTGTAAACGAGAGGCGATGAAGGCAAAATACCCGACATCCACAACACACAAGACCCCAAGACCACCAAGTCTAATGGGTAGAGTGGCAAGCCTCCACTGCCAATCTCCAAACCTGGGACCTGAACTAGTAACAATCAACTCCAACGAAGTACGCAATGCTAGATCAAACTCAACCTTAGCGCCACCAAGAAATCTAGGAGGACAAGTCCTCAAACCAAAAACCAACTTCGCAACCCCTGCACAATTGCGAAGAAGAAGGAGCTCACACTGCGGGTCATTAAGCCTACGAATAGCATCCAGCAGAGAAATGGATTTGGAAACTCGCCGCGAAACAACATCACAAGAAAACTCATAATCCCTTCTAACAAACCCCCCAAGAAGCCTAACACCACGAACCGGGCGAGATAACGAAGCAGGAAAAAGACCAACCCTCAGACTTCGAGGATCCTCCACCGGCCAAAAAAGCTCAGTCTTATCAACATTCAGATGTAACCCACGGGCTGGTCCATCAGCACGAATGATATCTAAAGCCTTGGCAACCATAAGAGTATCACCAATAATAGAACCATCATCAAGGTACCACGCCTGAAGGGAGAGCTCACATGTATGATGAATAGTATGAATAAGCGGATGCAAAGCCAGGGAAAATAATAATGGGCTTAAAGGATCCCCCTGTTGAACCCCCTAAGAAGACCATAGAACCGAATTACCATAATAAAGTCGCGCGGGCCAAGAGTTGCAGAACTCTACCCAGGGAGAGTGTAACACCCCATTTTGATAAATGGAATGTCACGCGTAATTATGGCGTGTCATCAAAGCATACAAGGATAAATGTCTGAAACATTACATGACCATAGGGATAACCGGAATCAAACATCGGTTCCCAAACATAAGGCCTAAACATAATAAAGTAAAAGAAAAGAATGAAAGACTAAGCAAGCATAAGTATATGAAGGCAAAAAGGAAAAGAAGTCTCTAGCAGCTTCCATCTTATGCACGTCCTCCAAATGCTCGAGTCTTTCCTAGGGTACCTGCCGTTTTGGGACATGGAAAGGAAAGTAACGGCTGAGCAAAACGCTCAGTGCATGGATATAGACATAGTATAAATGACTAAAACATAATAGAGACTTAAAAGCAGCGGAAATGTATAAGTCCTGGAAAACCTGGAACATGTTCATAAAACTGGTTTTATAGTTTGAAAAGCCTTATGTTTATCTTATGAAAACTGTTTAGCATATTTTACCATTAGCCAATATAGGTCATGAAAATCCACCGTGCATGAATACTTGGAGGGGTCACCTCATCATGCAAATTATAGGGGCTGCCTCTAATTTAATATATTGGTTCTAGGTAGGAGGGATCAGCTCCTTGTGAAGGATGCAAGGCACACACCACATTCACCATGAAATCCTGACTAAAACATGTAACTAGGATGCACCCATACGCCCCACATGATAAATATAATATAAATGGCCAAAAGCTGAAGGGACGCCACGAGCAATCACTCCACCGTGGTGAATTCATAACATCAGTGCCTCTAATGTTATGGTTATGGTACCTCCATAACTAGGTGAAACTGGTCATGCATGTATATGGCTATAGGTATTCCAAATTAAACATAAGCAATTCAAAAACATATAAAACAAATACTGGGAAAATAGTTGGCTGCATACGGGGAATCCTAATAAGGAAAGAATGTCCATACTGAAAGGACGGGAATCCATACCTTATGTCCAGTGAACGAAGAAGACGACTGAGAGGAATCCTACTTCCGTATCACTAATGCTACATAAATACATACATGAATGAGTATCTGCTTACTAATACGTAACTGATTTTATGTCATGTCTTAGCTTATTTTATGTGTTCTTATCATGTTTTACTATTTTTAAGCCTTAAACTGTGTTTATCTTATATCATGTTTACTCTGATTAAGTATTTCTGGTATTTCATGTATTATTATACTTATTGTGTAATAATAAGTAACTTTCCAAAAATAGCAGGTTTCCTAAAATAGAAAGTTTCAAAAAATAGAAAGTTACCAAAAATAGAAAGTTTCTAAAAAAATAGAAAGTTTCCAAAAATAGAAAGTTTCCAAAAATAGAAAGTTTCCAAAAATAAAAAGTTTCCAAAAATAGAGTTACTTCTTAAAATAGATAAGTTTCTAAAAATAGAAAGTTTCCATAAATAGATTAGCTGCCTTATTTAAATAAGTTTCCATAAATAGATTAGCTGCCTGAAATAAATAAGTTTCTAAAAATAAAACGTTTCCATAAATAGATTAGCTGCCTTATTTAAATAAGTTTCTAAAAATAGAAGTTTCCATAATTAGAAATAAGCTGGTTAAATAAGCTAAGTATATAAGCCTAAGTGTTTTCATGATTATTTTCTGAGTCATATGATATAATGTATAGTTTATTAATTATTTCATGTAATTAAAATAAACTATAGGTTAAAATATTTAATTAAAGTATAACATGGTTTTAATTAAAAAAAGTTAAATACTTAGGTTAAAACATGTATTATCATTTATTAATAATATAACCTAAGTCATGTTAATTAATTAATTATAACTATGGTTTTTAAATAATTAATTAATTATAAGTCTTAAAAATATAAAATACTTAGGTTAATAATTTCAGGATTTGAATAATTAATATAACCTAAGTCATGTTATTAAATTAATCATGTCAGGTTATTAATTTAATTTTAACATAAGATCATAAAAAAAATCTAAACATACACCGTGAACTAGATCTTGACTAAGAACCATGAACCGGACATGAAATCGACACCATACCCCGAACCAAATTGGGGTTACCCTTGTCTTGATGCTGCCGTGGGACCCACACCAACCAACCGGGACCATATGGTCTCGGTGGTGGTCTTGTAGCCAAACCGAGAACCTCTCGGGTTCGGGTTAGGCGCGACCAAGAACAAACACCCCTTAAACATCCCTTTTTGATTTATTCCAAAACCAATTTCATGTTAGATCTATGATTTAATTATGTTTTTAAGAAAAACATATCATGTTCTTAATTATTTAAATGATTAAATCAAAAGAAAGGGTTAAAACGGATTACCGAATGCGTGGATCTAAGGGACGATGAACAAACACGAACACTAGCAATAATTCCAAGATCCAAGATCAATCAACACCCTCTTGGTGTGTTGTATGGGTGGCGGCCAAAAGACAAGGAAGAGGAGGAGGAGAACTTTTAGGTTTTCTAAAATCTTCTATAAAAAAAATATGAGTAGTGTTTTTCCCCTTAACCCCCTTTAGTGAAATTTTGATGGGCTTGGCCCATCCTCCTTCCTAATTTCGTGGCATATGGGGCCCACATGGGGTAACCCGATCATTTTCCGTGTCTCGTTGATTAATTTCTCGTTCGTGATTATTTGTGTTCGCGTTTAATGTGTTCTCGTTAAATAATTACCGTGACCTAATATATTTAATTAGGCTCGTAATAAATATATATACGTAATTAATAATAGTTCGTGATTTAATTACGTTCATGATTTCATGATCGCATGCTCGTGATTAATTATTGTCAAATAATTATTGCGTGCTCGTGCGTAGTAAATACTTATCGTGTTCTAACACGTACATAATACGTAAAATCCTAACACGTAATCGTAATCATGCTATAATAGGAAAGTTTTAATCTAGTACGTACGATCTTAAGGGTACTATTCATGGTAAAAGCATGCGGGTTTTACAACTCTTCCCCCCTAAAAAGAATAATTCATCCCCGAATTATAGATAACGTATCTGAAAGAGAAACATACCCGCGTATCTGAAAAAGAAACATACCCGAATCAAACTGAGAGGGTATGTAGGATAAATGAACGTGCAGGTGACCTGGCAGAAAGGACGCGGAACGTGACATGTCTTGAAAGGACATGGAACGTGACGTGACTGAAAGGACATATCTAATTGATAAGAGAAAAACGGAGAAGAAGTCCAGATGAACTTGTCCGTTTCCAGGTGGCCTCCCTGTTGGAACGGTTCCTCTACAAGATCTTGACCCGAATGATAAGTCCCGGTCCTCCAGACCTTGACTTGAATTACGAATAAGTTCTTGGTTATCAACGTAAAGTAGAACCCCTAAATTCGATCGAGGAAAATAAGAGTTAACGTGCTAGGGTAACTGAAACGTTACGATGCAAGACGATCTGACTTAACTGATAATTAGAAACGATGCGCGAGACATAAAGAAACGTAGTACGTGAAAAATTTTGAACGTGATACGTGAAAAAATTTGAACGTGCTACGTGGAGATATGGCGAGTGTAGTATGAGTAAACATATCGTGATCCATGATACGTGTAACATATCTTGATCATGATATGAGGAACGTGGAATGAACATGACATGTGAAACATATCGTGATCATAGAATATAATGGCGGTAACGCCAAACGCTACAAGGTGAGACGTGGAATATGACGTGAAACGTCTATCTGATGATGGAGAGTTATACTAAACTTGGGTCTGGTCTATCAAGTTCTTGCAAAACTTCCCAGAATGAGAAAAACAAACATAAAATCGTAAGCCGTGATGCCACATGAACGTTAATAGTGTCATGAACGCGAGCATGAAAGCAAGTCATGGAATCAGAATGAAGACGTGAAGTAAGTTAGGAGTACAATTGCGAATCTTTGTCTGACCGATAGCTGAGGGATTACCAAGTGGTCGGATGAGCCTTGGCTGGAACATGTCCGATCAATCTGTTGGTTCTGCAATCCTTGCGGATGTAAGGATTATGCAGACTTGATCAAACTGTTTGCAATAACCCAGATAGCATCATGCTTCTTCTGAGTTTGCGTTAATCTGGTAACCAAAATCCATGGAGATCTTGTCCCATTTCAATTCACAATTTCAGATGATGAAAAACACCCAAGTCTATTGGTGACCTATCTTTACCTGTCGGTATGTCAGGTACTTAGATATGAACGTAACTGTATCTTGCTTCGTAGGACTTGATACATAGGAGTTTGCGAAACTCTGAGTTTCTGAATCTAGGCTTCTCCTAGCGTAGGATTTTCTAGAACACCTAATGTATTGTAGGGTTCTCTCCTTTACGCATAAGTTGAGTCATGGTAAGATTGACCATAGAAACCCATGTGATTTAGTGTGTCACTGTAATCAACATAATTAATATTGGAAAAAACAATTCCAGGGTAGAATTTCTCTTGTCATAGAATTTGCAACATAGTGTAGATATGGTCTTCCTTTTCTTCTCTAGGCTTAGAGGAAATCAGGTTACCCTCAATGAAAACACTGATGAATTTGCTATGAGTTCATGGAAACTCATTCTTATAATGTCGTTGGAGCATTGGTGAGACTAATTCAAAATCATAAATCTAGCATGACCGAGTCGTGTACGAATAGCAGTCATGGATATGTCCTGCTTTTTCACTCGTCATTATTAGCAGCATGATCATGAGTTCGATCTTGGAAAAGTGATTAACACTATAAGGTCGATTGGGCATGTTGTCAATACTTGGAGGAGAATAACGGTCATGAATGGTGATTTGTTTAAAAATCGACGGTAGTCGACACATAACCTTATGTTACCGTCCTTCTCCTTGAAGGTTCTTCTGGATTGTAAGGAACAATTTTGGAATAATCTGTTGGTTATGCGTAAAAGGACCTTAGTAGTCGTGTGTTACTGACAGCTAGAAAATCTTAGCAATCATGGCTAACAAAGCACGTGCTTGGAAAGCATAGATAATTTGTACAGATTTTCCGATGGAAAATCAAGCTGGAAGTATTCAGGAGCCTGAACATTACTGTACATAATTATGAAACGTAGCATGGTGTGCTGTTCATAGTCCATAATTAGGATAAAATTCAACTCGTGTCTGTCCGAGGAAATGCGTTTGCATCTTGGATCTCATCATTAAGCTGAAGGAAAACCTTCGTATACGTGGGAATACGAAAGGCGTCCTTCATGGTCATGAATATATGAACTATGGTGAACGAAATGAAAGTGACATCGGCAACGTGACAGTTCTCACTGATGCGCCGATAATGGTATTGAAATTCTTGTGGCCTGATTAATACATGGCACAACAAAATAGATATACCCTTGGAGGGTACCCTGAATTTCTTAGAAATGTTCCATAGTTGGACGTGAGTCATGTGTCTTGACTCGTTTCTTGGAACTATAAGCATGACATATGTCTTGACTGGTGTCTTGACATGTGTCTTCAGGAGGTATACGTGAGACATGTGTCTTGACTGATGTCTTGACATGTGTCTTCAGAAAGTATACGTGAGACATGTGTCTTGACTGATGTCTTGACATGTGTATTTAGAAAGTATACGTGAGACATGTGTCTTGACTGATGTCTTGACATGTGTCTCGAGACGTAAAATAATAGAACTACAATATTAGGTTATTATGCCAGACTTGGCGGATCGGTTGGACTACTGATCCTTTGTATGTCTGATCACGTCCGCGGTCGGAGCCTCGGTTGCGATTTCTAGGATAGTTGCTGTCATAGTAATGGTTACTATCGTCCTGTCTGTCAGTTCCATGATGGTCATTCTCATGACCGTGATTCATGTAACTATTCAGCTGAGTGGCCGGTTGGTACCGGTTTGCACTCATATGGCTGAAATGAAAACTGAATGACGTGTGGCATGTAACTAAGAATTTGGGACAATGATTGATGAAGATCGTCTGATGGTGAAGTATCTTCTCGTCCAATAGCTTTGCTCTGGCGCCTTTGTCTTCGTCTTGTAGGATCTCCAGGTTGTGAACAGCATCAGCATCTCGTAGCGTCTCCAACATCAGCAGCGTCAATCCCTAGTAACATCTCTAAGCTATGAGCGGCATCGGCAATCTTGTAGAATATCAGCAAGTGAACATACGCGTGAGATGATTTAGAATCGACTAGCGAATACTCGTGAAGTATTGCAAGTGAAATACACATGGATTTGGGTACGTGTAATACACAAGGAATACGGTACATGGAGTACACATGGAATGCACATGAAATGATCGGTATTGGGGTCGATCATTTGTCATGATTTAAGGAAAGTATATCGGTTAAACGGTTATGAAAACCGTCATGATAACCTGGTAGTATTAGCATAGACATCATTCTGGTTGCATCGAAAGACGTTAAAGTGTGGTTACACAAAATTCAACGATGATTTGCCTGACAGCATGATCAATGAAAACCAACCATGACTATCATGAAAGCAGGATTCAATGAAATCCAACAATGTCTTGCATGAAGGCATAAATAATAAAAGAGGCGTAAGACGTAATCAACATGAAGACGGAATTATCATGAAGAAACATGAAACCATCTATCATGAAGGAGTGTATAACATAATCAGCACGAAGCTGGAGTTAACCATGACAGTATGAAAACATACTTGACATAAAAACATATTAATTTATGAGGGGACATGAAAAAAAAATTATGCCAATAAATCATGAGAAAAATTTTATGCATGAAAAACAGTGCATGAATGCGTAATATAGTTTATAAAAACCTTTATATGTGCGAGGGGACGCCTATGGGTCGGTCCCAAAATTAAAAGTTTCGATAAAAGCACATACGACTAAATAGGGCCAGTCTTGTACCAACCATTACTTAGTCATAATCCCTGCAACAATGATACATGAAACATAAATAATTGAAACTCATATGTCAAAACTTATCAAAAAAAAAATTTATGTGACTAATTATGAACTACTGGGGTTCAGTCCACATAGCCACAGTTCACGAGGAACATTATGCATGAAACAATGACACATAACTAAATATGAATGACGGTTGTCCATCCATATTAGTAAAACAATATCGATGAAAACATCAAGGTTAAAACCTCAAGGTGCTGAAAACATCATGGTTAAAGCAACAATTCGCTGAAAACATCAATACGTAGAATAACAAACGTTGGCTTAGGAAGCTCCTGGTGACTACCCACTAGTCACAGGTCGAGTTTTAGAGCCTACAGGTTGAAGCCTTGGCTCTGATACCATAACTGTAACACCCCATTTTGATAAATGGAATGTCACGCGTAATTATGGCGTGTCATCAAAGCAAACAAGGATAAATGTCTGAAACATTACATGACCATAGGGATAACCGGAATCAAACATCGGTTCCTAAACATAAGCCCAAAACATAATAAAGTAAAAGAAAAGAATGAAAGACTAAGCAAGCATAAGTATATGAAGGCAAAAAGGAAAAGAAGTCTCTAGCAGCTTCCATCCTATGCACGTCCTCCAAGTGCTCGAGTCTTTCCTAGGGTACCTGCCATTTTGGGACATGGAAAGGAAAGTAACGGCTGAGGAAAATGCTCAGTGCACGGATATAGACATAGTATAAATGACTAAAACATAATAGAGACTTAAAAGCAGCGGAAATGTATAAGTCCTGGAAAACCTAGAACATGTTCATAAAACTGGTTTTATAGTTTGAAAAGCCTTATGTTTATCTTATGAAAACTATTTAGCATATTTTACCATTAGCCAATATAGGTCATGAAAATCCACCGTGCATGAATACTTGGAGGGGTGACCTCATCATGCAAATTAGAGGGGTTGCCTCTAATTTAATATACTGGTTCTGGGTAGGAGGGATCAGCTCCTTGTGAAGGATGCAAGGCACACACCACATTCACCATGAAATCCTGACTGAAACAGGTAACTAGGATGCACCCATACGCCCCACATGATAAATATAATATAAATGGCCAAAAGCTGAAGGGACGCCACGAGCAATCACTCTGCCGTGGTGAAGTCATAACATCAGTGCCTCTAATGTTATGGTTATGATACCTCCATAACTAGGTGAAACTGGTCATGCATGTATATGGCTATAGGTATTCCAAATTAAACATAAGCAATTCAAAAACATATAAAACAAATACTGGGAAAACAGCTGGCTGCATATGGGGAATCCTAATAAGGAAAGAATGTCCATAATGAAAGGACGGGAATCCGTACCTTATGTCCAGTGAACGAAGAAGACGACTGAGAGGAATCCTACTTCCGTATCACTAGTGCTACATAAATACATACATGAATGAGTATCTGCTTACTAATGCGTAACTGATTTTATGTCATGTCTTAGCTTATTTTATGTGTTCTTATCATGTTTTACTGATTTTAAGCCTTAAACTGTGTTTATCTTATATTCTGTTTACTCTGATTAAGTATTTCTGGTATTTCATGTATTATTATACTTACTGTGTAATAATAAGTAACTTTCCAAAAATAGCAGGTTTCCTAAAATAGAAAGTTTCCAAAAATAGAAAGTTACCAAAAATAGAAAGTTTCCAAAAAAATAGAAAGTTTCAAAAAATAGAAAGTTTCCAAAAATAGAATTACTGCTTAAAATAGATAAGTTTCTAAAAATAGAAAGTTTCCATAAATAGATTAGCTGCCTTATTTAAATAAGTTTCCATAAATAGATTAACTGCCTGAAATAAATAAGTTTCTAAAAATAGAACGTTTCTATAAATAGATTAGCTGCCTTATTTAAATAAGTTTCTAAAAATAGAAGTTTCCATAATTAGAAATAAGCTGGTTAAATAAGCTAAGTATATAAGCCTAAGTGTTTTCATGATTATTTTCTAAGTCATATGATATAATGTATAGTTTATTAATTATTTCATGTAATTAAAATAAACTATAGGTTAAAATATTTAATTAAAGTATAACATGTTTTTAATTAAATAAAGTTAAATACTTAGGTTAAAACATGTATTATTATTTATTAATAATATAACCTAAGTCATGTTAATTAATTAATTATAACCATGGTTTTTAAATAATTAATTAATTATAAGTCTTAAAAATATAAAATACTTAGGTTAATAATTTCATGATTTTAATAATTAATATAACCTAAGTCATGTTATTAAATTAATCATGTCATGTTATAAATTTAATTTTAACATAAGATCATAAAAAAAAATCTAAACATACACCGTGAACCGGATCTTGACTAAGAACCATGAACCGGACATAAAATCGACACCATACCCCGAACCAAATCGGTGTTACCCTTGTCTTGATGCTGCCGTGGGACCCACACCAACCAACCGGGACCATATGGTCTCGGTGGTGGTCATGTAGCCAAACCGAGACCCTCTCGGGTTCGGGTTAGGCGCGGCCAAGAACAAACACCCCTTAAACATCCCTTTTTGATTTATTCCAAAACCAATTTCATGTTAGATCTATGATTTAATTATGTTTTTAAGAAAAACATATCATGTTCTTAATTATTTAAAAGATTAAATCAAAAGAAAGGGTTAAAACGGATTACCGAATGCGTGGATCTAAGGAACGATGAACAAACACGAACACTAGCAATAATTCCAAGATCCAAGATCAATCAACACCCTCTTGGTGTGTTGTATGGGTGGCGGCCAAAAGACAAGGAAGAGGAGGAGGAGAACTTTTAGGTTTTCTAAAATCTTCTATAAAAAAAATATGAGTAATGTTTTTCCCCTTAACCCCCTTTAGTGAAATTTTGATGGGCTTGGCCCATCCTCCTTCCTAATTTCGTGGCATATGGGGCCTACATTGGGTAACCCGATCATTTTCCGTGTTTCATTGATTAATTTCTCGTTCGTGATTATTTTGTGTTCGCGTTTAATGTGTTCTCGTTAAATAATTACCGTGACCTAATATATTTAATTACGCTCGTAATAAATATATATACGTAATTAATAATAGTTCGTTATTTAATTACGTTCATGATTTCATGATCACATGCTCGTGATTAATTATTGTCAAATAATTATTGCGTGCTCGTGCGTAGTAAATACTTATCGTGTTCTAACACGTACGTAATACGTAAAATCCTAACACGTAATCGTAATCATGCTATAATAGGAAAGTTTTAATCTAGTACGTACGATCTTAAGGGTACTATTCATGGTAAAAGCATGCGGGTTTTACAGAGAGATAGTCGGACACCTCAACCGAGTCTCCTGAAGGATGGAACCCCTATCAACCAGGTTGAAAGCATTCTTAAAATCCACCAAAAGCATAGAAAGCCCAACCTCATCTCCCCTAGCTTCCATAAACCTACTAACAGAATGAAGAACAACCTCACATCCACCAGGCACACCTACACCATACTGAAAGTCATGTAAATAAGAAATCATCGAGTCCCCAACAGAAGAAGAGGCAACCTTAGAGACAAGCCTCCTGCATACGGTACCAATAGCAATGGGCTGAATACCACCACCAGGTTTAACAAGTGGAGTTAAAGGAGAAATAGCGATGAACTCCCCAAGCTGCCCCGGACATTTACCCGAAAGAAAAAGATTGACAACCCTAGTAATAGAAAAAAGCAGTTCATCAGCCACAGCCGAAGCAGCTCCTCCCAAAACATCCAAAAAATACTGAGCTCGAAGCCCGTCTCGACCACAAGAAGTACCTTTGGGGAAACTCCGAATCCGGTTCAATACTAGATCCTTGTGAACCACCATCGCATCGACTACGAGTGGTGAAGAAGGCACAACCGGAGGAGGCGCAAAAGGGTGCTTGGACTCCAACTCAGCCCGAGTGTCAGGAGTATCAGGAGCAACACCCGAAGAAGTGAGGACCTTAATAACAGCAGAAAAATGACCATCCCCCAATTTTCTCTTGCACTGGGAAATATTAGCCTCCATAGAATCTTTAAGAATCAAAATCTCACGCCAAGAAGAGGAAGAGTCACCTAAACGATCTCTAATCAAACCAAGCCTCTCCCCAGGATCCTTCCATCGAGCAATTGCACCAGCAATACTAACAAACTGACGTCGTTCCCTCTTACCAGCCCGTCGCTAAGCTCTACTAGAAGGCATAAACACAGCTAAGGTACAACACGGCAAGATAAGAAGCTCAACCCATGCAGCTATATCACCCGGGCAAGATATAACCCTATCAAGAGCACTGAGAGAGATCCTGGCAAAACCAAGCCGCAACTTAGGCGGAATACACTTGACCGTACGCAAACGCATCGATAAACCGATCAAGAAGGTCAACATCCAAATGAAGAAATATCACGTCACCATCAACAACTCGAGACGACCCAGACGAACCCAAAACACCACCCACCGTGCCTGAAGTAACACCCGAACCCGAACTGTCTACAATAATAGGAGCAGGAATACCTAAGATAGCAACCTCGTCAAAAGCCGGTGCACAAACAATAACACCATCATCATGCCTACAGTTCTTAGAGAACGTGTGAGTACAGAAATAATCACCACATAACCAAATACCCGCCTGATGGAGAGCTAGGTCCAAAGCTGAGAATAAAGAATAGTCACTAGCAATGCGGGCTTTGTGAGAAGCCTTTAAAGCCTCCGTCTTAAAGTGCTGAGTTCTGAAATGAGAGACAAAATAACTCCTACAAAACCCCCTAGCATCTCGACCACCACTACATCCATTACACTCAAGAAATGGACACGGAATAAAGCACGCAGCACGGGAAGCCATTCAAACCCACCACAAAACCAAAAGCCACCCAGCTAAACACACCAAACCCTCACAGCAATATCCCTGCAATATCCCTGCGATACTCCTACAAAACTCAACAAAACCAACCCCGCACAGCAAACCCGCATAGCAATATCCCTGCAATATCCCACACACCAAACCCGCACAGCGCAAACACTCACATCAATATCCCTGCGAAACTCCTACAAAACTCAGCAAAACCAACAAAATCCTCGTGCGATATCCTAGAACCCACCACCAAACCCACACTGCCCCACCTGCAAAACTCCTACGAAACCCCACCCTCATAGCAAAACACAACTCACCAACTGTAAACAAAAAACCACCAGCAATAACCCAAACCCACAATAACAAAATAACAAAAAAAACACCAGCAACAACCCAAACCCACCTGCAAGGAAAACAACCACCAACAGCCAACAAACACTAACCCCAACTAAACCCACAAATCGAACCCACAGACCAAACCGACTACCGAACAGAACCAACCCACTTCAAACAAAAAAGAACAGACCAGAACCAACCCACAGATTATATCAAACCACAACAGATAATATCAAACCGCCACAACAGAAGAGCAACCAAAAACCGTAACCCACTCGAAGACCATGAACGACCACAATAGAAGAGCAACGACAACAGACGAACAACAATAATCCAAAAACAACTCAAAAACCAAGGAAACAGTAGATAACCAGTAAGAAGAAACAACCAAGGAGAATCGAGAAATTAGACAATGGATCCAAAATAGTAGAAACAATAGAAACAGGTAGAAAATACGTAACAGGAAACAAAGATGAAAGGGAAGAAAGATGAAAGTGAAGAAAGATGAAACGGGATGAATGAATCCATACACGAGATAGGGAAACGAGATGATTAATGAATGATATGATTAAAGAATGATGATGAGATGAACGAGATACAACAATAAAAGAAATTATTAATGAATGATGAAGAGATGATCGCGATAAGGGAAGAAAGGACCAGTAATGGTGGAAAATGGTGGATCGCCCACACACGAGAAAGAAAGGACCTCACATGAATTATTATTATTATTATTATTATTATTATTATTATTATTTATTTTTTATTATTATTATTATTATTATTTTAATTATAAACCATCACTTTATTAGAAACAAAAAGGGGATTTACAACAAACTGGATGAGAGTCGAGATACTATCTGCGCTCCCACCCCTTTAGCAATAGAAAAACCTATTCTATGGAAAATATGTACAGCAGCACGCGCTCCAATGTCTTGAGCCTTAGAAAATCTATGGATCCGCTTCAGCAACGCAACTGCATCTTCCTGTAACTCACCTAGAGAAGAAAAAGAGAAAGGAAGAAACCCATATCCGAGAGCGGCACACTTAGCCAAATACTTGCATCGTTTACGTTGTGCAACATCAATCACAGCTCGGCCAGGAACAAAGTCATTCATCCCCGTACGAGTCAAAGGAGAAGAACCAGTCAGATCAACGTACACATCTTTACCCTCCTCCCAAGAATAAAACAAAATATCTGCCGGACGTAAGGCCTTATCAGGTCCTCCATCTAATCCAATATTAACTTCCTTTCTGACAGATATCCCTGAACGGTAACATATATCAGCAAGAGTATCACGTACCAAATTGTGACGATGCTTAATCCCAACGATGCCAGCACACGATACCGCATGATCCCCGAATATATCCCCATCAAATACTCTCGAACAAGCTAAACAGGGCTTCGACACAGAGAACAAGGGAATACCTAAGCGATAACACAAAACACATCGATAAGACCTCCCATTCATAGTCTGACCTAATCCGGGGATAGGAACCGTCCTAAGCCAGTCAAACGTATGATCCTCCCTTTGAGATGCCCATAAAGCCAACTGACGAGCAGATAAAGCGAAAGTGGATTCTGCATTCTTAATAACCCGAGCAGAATATATATTTGCCATTTTCTTCATGAGTTTGGGGGCAGCGACCTCACTCGGATTACTTAGAAAATCAATCTCCATAACCGAGTTAAACACACGTAAGGCATCATCAAACTGGAGTCCATAAGATCTAATATCGGTGTGTTGAATTAGCTTAGACTGTAAATCAGCTGACTGTAACCGAGAAGCAAGAAAAGCATAATGCAATACATCACCCGCAGAATAAACACCCAACCCTCCAAAGGAAAAGGGCAACGTAGCAAGTCTCCACTACCAATCACCAAATCCCGGTCCAGAAGCAACAACGATACGCTCTAATGAAGAACGGAGTGCCAAATCAAAAGAACTTTGGGCAGACTTGAAAGCACAAGGTGAACAAGTACGCATAGCAAAATAATACTTGGAAATACCGGCACATGAATGAAGCAGCAACTCACATTGAGGGTCATTAATTTTGGCCACAGCATCCATAAGCTCAATAGTCTTAACCGCACGCTTTAACACAAGCTGACTACAAAAATCAAGATCTACACTCGCAGGCCCCCCAAGTAACTTAACACCGCGCGTAGGTCGAGCAATATTATCTGGGAACACACCAATAAACTTGCTACGAGGATCCTCGGTCGGCCAAAAAACTTCAGACTTATCAATATTCAGATACAGTCCATACACTGGGCCATCCTCCATGATGCACTCCAAAACTTTCCCCACAACCAAAGTATCCCCAATAATAGTACCATCATCCAAATACCAGGCCTGTAAAGAAAGAGAGAAGGAGTCCCGAATCTTACATATCAATGGTTGAAGTACAAGAGCAAAGAGTAACGGACCAAGAGGGTCACCCTACTGTACCCCCTAACATGACCTTAATACATGTTTGATACATGGTTTTTAGTATGATGAAAAAGTTCGAATTCTCGGAATCCTCTCGAATTGATCTCAGTTAAAAGTGGAATGATTTGTTCTTGGTGACAAAAATTGGATTTGGTTTTCTATTCTACTAAACAGGGAAAGGAATAAAATGATAATGATATAAACTTAAAACAAGCAACAAATAAAAAGAAAAACTTGAATTAATACCGGAAAAATACTCTTACTGAAAAATAGTCTATGCGGAATGTAACACCATTCGGAAAGTTCCCCTATGCGGAATGTTGCTCTACTCGGAATGATTGATGCTATTCGGAATATATACCCTATGCGGAAAATAGAATCCTATGCGGAAAATAACTTCTATTCGGAAAATAAAGTTCTATGCGGAAAATGAGGCCCTATTCGGAAAAACTGGCTTATGCGGAATAAAATATCTCTATGCGGAAAAACATGGTCAATGCGGAATATTTGAGGTATTCCGAGTAAGAGAAAATTAACACCCCTATTCGGAATATCCAATATTCCGAATAAGGGAAATGAGAAATTGCCTATTCGGAAAAATGAGCTCTGTTCGGAAAGATCAGGGCAGCGAGAAACAGTAACAGCAGAACCAAAACGATTTTTCAATCTAAACACCAAAATACTCAAAAAGGTTTTACCAAATTAAACACAAATCATTTAAATACCTTAAGTAACAAATCCCACCAATAAAAATACTAAATCAACAACTTTTTAAAATCAAACTTGAATCAAATAAGAAACTTAAAAACTTGCAATGAAAATGGAGATGAACAAGATGAATGAAAAGATGGAATAGATTGATTAATGTAAAAGAAACAAGATGTAATGATTAAGGATTACAAGATTGAAAAAGAAAATGAAAAATCATCAAACACCCTAATGGTGTTGTGATGAAGCTACGAACCAAAAGAACTGGAAAAAGAAAAAAATGAACTAACTCCCTAATTGTGTGAAGGGAGTATCTATTTATACTCCTAGTGGTTGGTTGGTGAGTGGGCTTTCTCCCTTTCTTCTTGTCTTCTCGTCTTTTCAGAAAAGTTGACGTTTTCGATTCTGGTTCGGGATTTGTCGTCGATTAAATCCAACTCGTCTTTTAATTTCTTCGTTAAATAGACTCGAGTTTCTTCGACTTATGAAAATCTTCCGTCTTTAGTCCTTTTCTTCGATAAATCTTCGAATAGGCCCAGTGACTTCAAATCTTTTGCATCTCTTGGACAATAGACTTTATCTTGAGTCTTTTTCCTTGGTAAATCCCGTGCAATCCCATGTTTTCTTTAATATTTATCCGGTTAGCTCTGAAAACACAATAAACACAAAAACCACGCATAATTCCAAACAAATGATATTAAATACGTGTTTTGGTCTTGTTTTAGCCCGAATTAAGTGGCAAAAGGATGGGTGTTTACACACCTATCAAATCCCCTACACTTAACCATTGCCATGCCCTCATGCAATGCTTAGTGATAAAGCAATTTTACACTTTTCTCATAATTAATCAACCTTGGCCTTATTCAAATTCTACTAAACAATAATTAAAATACTAAGAGAACTTAAAACTCTAAAATAAACAAAAGGATGGAAATAACTTGTAAAGAAATCAAGGACTTACATTAGGGCTTTGGTGTTGCGAAGATTTATCACCCTCAAGTTTCACGTTCCCCAAACTAAGCTTAAAAACGAGATCATTGTTATTATAAGTTAGTAAATCAAACACTTACACACATGGCTTAATTAAATGCTTAAACTCCCTTATTCCTAATTGTATCTCTTATATTTTATTTTTGTCTTAGAATGATCATGAAGATGCATTTTTGGACTTATTTCGATAGTTTATTAAGGCTGAAAGCAAAGTAGGACGATTTGATCAATAGTTAGCTAAAGGACAAAATCTCTTAAAACTGCTTCTCGGGATATCAAAAAGTTCATATCTTGGCATAACTTGGTTCACGATTTGAGACCTTTCTCGGGCCGATATTTGGCATGTACTTCATACTTCATATCTTCGAGAGACGTTCTTGAGATAATGGTCTTCTCATCATAATAGAGTTTCTTCACTTGGAGACTTTTGAGGGGTACTCCAACTTTGTTGACCACGACTTCATGATTATTTCTTCAATCTCTAATTGGGATTTTGAGATACAACGATCCGCCTCCTTTTCGGACTTGGATCTATTTATCCTCATACCTTGTTAGGGTCTTTTCGGATAGACTTCTCCATGATCTTTATGGGAGTTGATTGCTTTTCGTCGTGAGTCTTGATCCTTCATATTGACTTTAGGAATAATGCTTTTCACATCACTTTGGATCTTCAGCAATAAAATTGAATCCTCATGCCTTGTTAGGGCCTTTTCGGACTCGCCAATCTTCGCGCCCCGCTTCATAAGTTATGCCTTGGCTATGAACTCTTATCATTACCGAGCAACTTTTAAACGATCTTGGGCTAGAAGCTAAGTAACTTTTCAAATCGTAAGACCTTACTTATTGAAGATAAATTATTAGCAAGTGATGGGAGAATAGGCAAATAATTACACCAAGTGAGCTTGCGCAAGAATATCGACTTATAATTGACTCTATCATTTCTCGTTCTCCACAATTTAAAATCTCAAGTAAAGAGACTCGTGGACACTTAGCCTAATAAACCAATTTAGGTTTACATGGTTAAGGATACTAGCTAGAATAAACTTGGATAAGTCTATGCGGGTTGAGTCAAAATAAACGCAACGGGCCTAATATGTCAAAGATATCTAATACTAGCTACAACACTTTATTAATATTTTTGACTTTATTGCGGGATATATACGTATGAAAGCAATGATAAAAATTTAAAAGTTACGACTAAATGGCCAAAGTTAATAAAAAATTTGAAAAATGTTGAAAAATATGATTTTCCGGTTAATTGAAGGCATTTTCATGGAAAAGTCCACTTAAAACTTCGATAGAAGTCTCCCCTACACTTAAGATAAACATTGTCCTCAATGTTTAAGCATGTGGGAAAAGTCTCCCCTACACTTATGACATTGTGCACGTTGGTTAACTCGAGTTAAGGAAGAGACGACTAAAGTGATCAATTTCAAATGTGAGTATGAAGAAAATTGAATCACGATAGTTGAGAGATAGAACCGCATTTCGGATAACACGGGAGCACGGTTCTTTCAAAGATTTCCAAGATTGCAGTTATCCCTGTAACCACATCACCATACAAACACAAATGACCAAAATGGGTCCTCCCCTACACTTAGGGGGTTAAAGGGATAGATACTCGGGCTGCCTCCCGAGGAGCGCTTGTTTTTGATAACCGATTCACGAGCCTGACTCGACCCAAATTCAGTTCATGGGGAACGTGGTGAGGGATGGAATCACCTCGTGAGAGGTGTCCTCACCAAAGTACAACTTCACTCGTTGGCCATTCACCTTAAAATTTGGTCCATTAGGTTGAGCGAGCTCGAGAGTACCATATGGAAAAATTTGGGCAATGGTGAATGGGCCGGACCAACGAGATTTTAGCTTGCCCGAAAAGATTTTCAACCGAGAGTTAAAAAGTAAGACTTTGTCTCCAACATGGAACTCTCGGTTCTTAATCTTGGAGTCGTGAATGAGCTTAGTTCGTTCCTTATAGATCAAAGAATTTTCATAAGCCTCATTCCGAAGTTCATTCAGCTCATTGAGTTGGATCTTGCGTAGGTCACCGGCTTTGTTTATATCAAAATTAGCCCACTTCAAGGCCCAATAAGCCTTGTGCTCCAACTCAATGGGGAGGTGGCACGCTTTCCCGTACACAAGACGATAAGGCGTACAGCCGATCGGGGTCTTGTAAGCAGTACGAAAAGCCCACAAAGCATCATCAAGTTTATCAGCCCATGCGGCACGATGCTCTCCCACGGTTCTTTCAAGAATTCGCTTCAGTCCTCGGTTGGATATTTCAGCCTGGCCATTAGTTTGTGGGTGGTAGGCTGTGGAAAGACGATGGTTTACACCGTACTTAGCCATGACTCTTGCGAATTGGTCATTGCAGAAATGAGTCCCACGATCACTAATAATGGCGCGAGGCACACCGAATCTAGCGAAAAGAGCTTTCAAAAAGTTACAAACCACCCTTGCGTCATTAGTAGGCAAAGCTTTGGCTTCAACCCACTTTGAAACGTAGTCAACGGCTACAAGGATGTATTTGTTTCCTTTAGACGAAGGGAATGGCCCCATAAATTCGATACCCCAAACATCAAAAATTTCACACTCTTGAATGAAATTCTGAGGCATCTCGTCTTTATGTGTGATTTTGCCTTGTTTCTGGCAAACATCACATTTTTTAACCATATCGTGAGCGTCACGATAAATGGAGGGCCAATAAAATCCCGAATCAAACACTTTCTTAGCGGTGTAGTTGGGACCAAAGTGACCACCAGTGGGTCCTTTGTGGCAAGCATCAAGGATTTCAGACGCTGCCAGTCCATCAACACATCGACGGATAATCAGGTCGGCACATTGTTTGAATAGGTAAGGGTCGTCCCAAAAGTAAGTCTTAATGTCGGTGAAGAACTTTTTCTTTTGTTGAGACGTCAACCCTTCCTTGAGAATTCCACCCGCCAAGTAGTTTGCAAAGTCCGCAAACCACGGGGTTTCATTCGGCTTCGAGTTTATAGACATTAAGGTCTCCAATGGGAAAGAATCATTGATTTCTTTGGTCGGATGATCCCCTTGGTATGGATCCTCAAGTCTGCTAAGATGGTCCGCGGCTAGGTTTTCTGCTCCTTTTTTATCGTGAATTTCGATTTTAAATTCCTGGAGCAGCAAAACCCAGCGAAGAAGTCTTGGTTTGGAATCTTGCTTTGTCAACAAGTACTTCAGCGCGGAATGATCGGTATACACGATGGTGGTGGAAAGGTCAAGATAGGGGCGAAACTTTTCAAAAGCATAGACAACAGCTAAAAGCTCTTTTTCGGTTGTCGTATAATGCAATTGTGCCCCAGTCATTGTCTTGCTAGCGTAATGGATTGGTTGGAAGTGTTTGTTCACTCTTTGTCCAAGAACCGCTCCAATAGCAAAATCACTAGCATCGTACATCAACTCAAAAGGCAGCTCCCAATTAGGGGTAACTAAGACGGGTGCCTTAGTAAGCTTATCCTTAAGCGAGTTGAAGGCTTCAAGGCACTCTTTGGAAAAGATAAAAGGAGTATCTTTTTCCAAGAGGTGGGTCATCGGACGAGCGATTTGAGAAAAATCTTTGATGAATCGTCGATAAAAGCCCGCATGACCTAAGAAACTTCTCACACTCTTCACGGTTGAAGGTGGAGGCAACTTTGCGATAACATCGACTTTAGCACGGTCTACTTCAAGACCGGCTTTCGAGATCTTATGTCCAAGCACGATGCCTTCTTTTACCATAAAATGGCATTTTTCCCAATTCAGAACTAGGCGAGTGTCTTCGCACCTCTTGAGCATACGTTCCAAATTGGCAAGGCAAGAAGAGAAGGAATCCCCGAAGACCGAGAAATCATCCATGAAGACTTCCATGGTTTGTTCAACCATGTCATGGAAGATAGCTAACATACACCTTTGGAAAGTCCCGGGCGCATTACATAAGCCGAAAGGCATTCTTTTGTAAGCGAAAGTGCCATAGGGACAAGTGAATGTAGTCTTCTCTTGATCTTGGGGATCGATGGGTATTTGGAAATAACCCGAGAAACCATCAAGAAAGCAGTAATATTCATTTCCTGCTAAGCGTTCAAGCATTTGGTCCATAAAAGGTAGAGGGAAATGATCCTTTCTCGTGGCATCATTGAGTTTGCGGTAGTCTATACAAACTCTCCACCCAGTAACGAGACGAGTGGGAATCAACTCGTTGTGTTCATTGGGAACAACGGTTATTCCGCCCTTCTTGGGCACACAATGGATTGGACTAACCCATGGTGAATCCGAAATAGGGTAAATCATACCCGCATCAAGAAGCTTGAGAACCTCTGTTTTGATGACTTCATGGATTTTTGGATTCACCCTTCGTTGGCTTTGAATAGTGGGTTTGAAGTCGTCCTCCATGAGAATTTTGTGTGTGCAGAAGTGAGGATCAATTCCACGAATATCCGAAATCTTCCAAGCGATAGCTTTCTTATGATCTTTCAACACAGCGACAAGTCGGGCTTTCTCTTCATCCTTCAAATCCTTAGCAATGATGACTGGCGACTTCTTCTCTTCTTCGAGGAATACATACTCAAGATGGGGCGGCAACTCCTTAAGTTCCAAATCTGGAGGATTTTCGACGGGAGGCGTATTCGAAGTCGGAGTATCGATGGCAATAACAGTGGGAGATGGAGGGGAAGGATTGTCTTCTCTGAGGAGGTTTGCAATGAAACTGAGATCGTCATCCCAAGTGGCAGTAGAATCGTCATTGTCTTGCGTCACATCTTCCAAGGTGGCTTCCAAATCTTTCCAAAGGAAATCACTTTCTCCAAATAGAGATAGTGATGAGTCGATAGAGGAAACGGTCTCAACAGTAGGAAGAGAGATAGGAATGTTTTTACAAGCATCCTTGAAGTGTTCTTCACAAGCCTCATCAAGAACGTCAATACAATTAACATTCTCGTAAGAATAAGGCTGTTTAGAAAGTTTTCCCATGTTGAAGACTACTTTATCGTCACCCACTCTCATGATAAGCTCACCGGCTTCAACATCAATGAGAGTGCGACCGGTCCTCAAGAATGGACGACCAACAATGAGTGGCACACGGGGGTCCATCTCATAGTCGACGACAACAAAATCAGCAGGGAAGGTGAATTTTTCGACTCCTACAATGACGTCTTCGGCTATCCCCACAGGATAAGCAACCGTACGGTTAGCTAATTCCAAAGTCATTTTGGTGGGGACTAGCTCTGGGAGAGATAATTGCTTCCAAACACTTAGAGGCATGAGATTAATACTGGCACCTAGATCGGCTAGGGCCATGCAATTCTCTACTCCCGGGAAATTGCAAGGGATAAGAAAACGACCCGGATCACCAAGCTTGATTGGCAATTTCCTTAAGAGCACTGCAGAGCAGTTCTCATTAAGTTGGGTGTTGGCAAGGTCGAGGAGCTTTTCCTTGTCGCTCAGAAGATCTTTAAACATTTTGGCATACTTGGGCATGTGAGCGAGAGCCTCAGCGAAGGAGATATTGAAATTCAGTTTTTTGAACATTTTAAGGAAATTCGAAACCTGAATATCATCCTTGCTCTTTTGCTTCTCTTTCCTCAACCTAGATGGATAAGGTATATTGGAAGAAGAGGAAGGCTTTGGGAGAATAGGATCACTCACAACCACGGGTGGAGGAGGGGTAGAAAGAAGAGGTGGAGAAATTGGGGAAGGAGAAGGATGAGGAATAGGAGTAGGTGACTCGTTCTCCTTAGTCACAATCACCGGTGGAGGTATAGGAAGCTCGGGTTCCTTGGTACCTTTGCCACTTCGAGTGGTGATTGCTTTCATCTCCCCTCTTGGATTTGCAACGGTGTTACTCGGAAGAGTACCCGAAGAAGAGGGTTGACTACTTTGGAAGAAACTAGCCATCATGTTCCTTAGATCATTAGTTTGGCTATCCAACGTAGTTCTCATATCGGCTCTCAAATCATTTCCTTGCTTGACCAAGTCTGCCTTCAAGTTGAGCACTTCTCTCTGAAGATTTCCCACTATCGCATCGTTAGTCCTCATATAAGTTTCCACTTCTTGGTGAAGAGCGGTGGGTTGGTTGGGAGGAGCATTGTATGCAGGTGGGTGGTAAGCAGGTTGTTGGTAGACTTGATTGTTTCTTTGAGGTGGTTGTTGTTGCTTGTGAGGAGGGATGTAAGGTTGTCGAGATTGTTGTTGTTGTTGAGGAGGACGGTTAAGATTTTGTTGTTGGTTTGGGTTGGTAGGAGGGAAACCAGGTGGTGAAAGATAGTTGTTGCTGCGATAGCTAAGCAAGTTACGGTCACCTTGGGGTCTAGCTTGATAAGCAGGTTGTTGATAGGTGCCATATGCCGCATTCACATTCTCAGCAGGGTAGTCTTGGGTGGCGGTACAAGTTGTGTAAGAATGAGGACCACCGCATATTTCACAAGGTTGGCTGACAGCGTTCACTTGAGCGTTTTTGGCGTTATTGCTGTTGTTGTTGCTGACGGTGTGGGTGACAAGCGATTCAAGAAGCGTAGTGATTTTGTCTAATCGCTTGTCACTGTCATTAGTGCTAGCACTAGCAACATTGGTCCTAACGCTCTTGGTTTGCACACGAGACTTGTTCTCAATGATGTCCCAAGCGGCATTGGAAGTCTTAGCCAATAAATTACCCCCTGAGGCACTGTTCAGTGAATCTTGGTCACTCATGCTTAAACCATTGTAAAAAGTATTAATTTGATGTACTTTGGTAAAGCCATGTTGTGGGCATTTTCTTAAAAGATCTTTAAAACGATCCCAAGATTCACTGAACGACTCATCGTACTTTTGTTCAAAGTTTATAATCTCATTCCGCAAAGCGGTAGTACGAGAGGGTGGAAAAAAGTAGTTGATAAACTTTGTTTCCAAATCCGTCCACGAGAGAATACTCTGTGGCGGTTCCTTAGCAAGCCAATGCCGGGCTTGTCCCTCTAAAGAAAAGGGAAAAAGTTGTAACCTTATAACCTCCTGTGGAACTCCATTGAACTTGACCGTGTTGGTGAGTTGTAGAAATCTCTTGACATGGTCGTGTGGGTCATCAATGGTTCGTCCTAAGAATGGTTGAGCTGAGACCATCTGGATAAAGCCTGATTTGAGCTCGAAATTGTTGGCGGCAATTGGTGGTATAACAATTGGATCCGTGTTGCCATCAACATGAGCTTGGAGCAATTCAATCATGGGGCGATTATCCGGAAGGGGCTCATTGTTGTTGTTATTCATTTTGTTGAAAGGCGGGTTGTTGTTGTTATTATTGTTGTTCGGAGGTGGTATGTTATTGTTGTTTTGTACACCAGCCATGTCTAAGTTATCGAGAGGCTCGGGCTCTTGATAAGACGTGGATCGAGTGCGCATACACCTGCAAAAGAACGAACAAAGAAAAACAAAGCAAAAATATTTTTGGTTTTTATGTTTTTTTACTTTTTAGGATTTTTGAAAATTTTATATTTTTTAGAGTTTTTTTTTGAAATTTTTTATGAAAAAGTAACGTTCACGGGGAACGGATCCCAAAATCCAAATTCTCACAAAAAACTTTTGATCTTAACGAGAAGAGCCGGCAGCGGCGCCATTTGATACATGGTTTTTAGTATGATGAAAAAGTTCGAATTCTCGGAATCCTCTCGAATTGATCTCAGTTAAAAGTTGAATGATTTGTTCTTGGTGACAAAAATTGGATTTGGTTTTCTATTCTACTAAACAGGGAAAGGAATAAAATGATAATGATATAAACTTAAAACAAGCAACAAATAAAAAGCAAAACTTGAATTAATACCGGAAAAATACTCTTACTGAAAAATAGTCTATGCGGAATGTAACACCATTCGGAAAGTTCCCCTATGCGGAATGTTGCTCTACTCGGAATGATTGATGCTATTCGGAATATATACCCTATGCGGAAAGTAAGGCTATGCGGAAAATAGAATCCTATGCGGAAAATAACTTCTATTCGGAAAATAAAGTTCTATGCGGAAAATGAGGCCCTATTCGGAAAAACTGGCTTATGCGGAATAAAATATCTCTATGCGGAAAAACATGGTCAATGCGGAATATTTGAGGTATTCCGAGTAAGAGAAAATTAACACCCCTATTCGGAATATCCAATATTCCGAATAAGGGAAATGAGAAATTGCCTATTCGGAAAAATAAGCTCTGTTCGGAAAGATCAGGGCAGCGAGAAACAGTAACAGCAGAACCAAAACGATTTTTCAATCTAAACACCAAAATACTCAAAAAGGTTTTACCAAATTAAACACAAATCATTTAAATACCTTAAGTAACAAATCCCACCAATAAAAATACTAAATCAACAACTTTTTAAAATCAAACTTGAATCAAATAAGAAACTTAAAAACTTGCAATGAAAATGGAGATGAACAAGATGAATGAAAAGATGGAATAGATTGATTAATGTAAAAGAAACAAGATGTAATGATTAAGGATTACAAGATTGAAAAAGAAAATGAAAAATCATCAAACACCCTAATGGTGTTGTGATGAAGCTACGAACCAAAAGAACTGGAAAAAGAAAAAAATGAACTAACTCCCTAATTGTGTGAAGGGAGTATCTATTTATACTCCTAGTGGTTGGTTGGTGAGTGGGCTTTCTCCCTTTCTTCTTGTCTTCTCGTCTTTTCAGAAAAGTTGACGTTTTCGATTCTGGTTCGGGATTTGTCGTCGATTAAATCCAACTCGTCTTTTAATTTCTTCGTTAAATAGACTCGAGTTTCTTCGACTTATGAAAATCTTCCGTCTTTAGTCCTTTTCTTCGATAAATCTTCGAATAGGCCCAGTGACTTCAAATCTTTTGCATCTCTTGGACAATAGACTTTATCTTGAGTCTTTTTCCTTGGTAAATCCCGTGCAATCCCATGTTTTCTTTAATATTTATCCGGTTAGCTCTGAAAACACAATAAACACAAAAACCACGCATAATTCCAAACAAATGATATTAAATACGTGTTTTGGTCTTGTTTTAGCCCGAATTAAGTGGCAAAAGGATGGGTGTTTACACACCTATCAATGTTCCACGTAATACAACCTTGCCGGACTAGAATAACGATACTCCACCCAAGACGAGATAGAGGGACAACGAAGACGAACCTCTCGCAACATAACCTCTCAATCAACCAAATTGAAAGCATTTTTAAAATCCACAAGTAACATCGACAAACCGACATCATCACCATATCTCTCAAGAAAACGATTCACAGCATGAAGAATAGCCTCACTCCCTCCCGACACCCCCACCCCAAATTGCAAATCACCAAAGTACCCATCCAAAGAATGACCAACCTCAAAAGCACATACCTTGGAGACAAGCCGTCTCCAAACAGTACCAACAACAATGGGACGAATCCCACCACCCGGCTTAACCAACGGAGTGAGAGGAGCACTGGCGATAAATTCACCCAACACCTTGGGACACCGCCCATCAAGAAAAAGGTTCACTACTTGGGTGATAGAAGAAACTAAATCATCAGAAATAGCAAGCGCAGAACCACTCAAACAATCTAAAAGGTGATGGGCCCGCAACCCATCCCGCCCACAAGACGTACCTCGGGGAAAACTCTTGATCATGTCAAGAACCCTAGATCGAGAAGCAACAAGAAGATGATGGTCAAGAGAAATATCTGGCAAAGAAGGAGCATGAACAAAAGGGTGCTTATTTTTTAAATCTTCAAGAGTAATATCATTATAAAGAGCCACACCAGATGAGGAAAGAACCCTAACAGCCGCAGAATAATGTCCGTCAGAAATCTTCCGCCTACACTGCTTAATATTCTGCTCAACCAACCCACTATCCTCACAAAGAACATCAGACAAAGCGGGAGAAGGTTCAGCCAAACACTCTCTAAGAAGCTGTAGACTACCATCCAACGTCTCCCAAGAACGAATAGCATTAATAATAAACTCCTCTTGCTTTTGTATCTTAATAACAGACCTACACTCCAGATTACTTCTCGGACGAAAGGTTTTAAGTAGACAAAGAGGCGAGACAAGCAAACGAACCCAAGAAGAAATGTCATCAGGCTTGTTAACCACCCTGTCAATGGCCCCTTTCAAGGCGCGAGAAAAACCCAAACGACACTTTGGAGGGATAGATTTAACAGTACGCAACCCTTTTGAAAATAAGCTATCAAGAGTCCCCAAATCAAAACCACAATGCGAGTCACGAACTTCATCACCACCACTAACAAGATATAAAGTACAAGATGGAACGGGAGGCTTAGGGAGGTCATAAAGAACAAAGTGAACAATACCATCACCACAATCAAGAGGTGGTACAAAATCCGAACCCTTACCATGCCGACACTTAGACCGAAACGTGTGCATAGTGAAACAACCACCACATAACCAAATCCCCATACTCTTAAAAGTTAACTCGACCCTCTCATAAACAACCAAATCGGATAGAATGGAGTGTTTGGTACAAGCTAGCGCATCGCCTCTAAAATGTTTATCACGAAGATGAATAATCAAAGACGACTTAGTAAGCCCATTCCCACTACCATCACGACATCCGTTAAGGCCAACAAACGGGCAATGGAACCGAACAACCGCCATGACACCACCAAACCTAATCTAAAACGAACACGACTAGTTACCACACGCCAACCGCCAAACAATCAAACAACTCCTAGTCGCGAACAAAACAACCACCTAAACCTAAACTATAACGAACACCACTCGTCCAAACGACCTGTCCAAAACTACCATCAACCGCCTCAAGAAGCCTATCTAAAACAACCAAACCAAACGCCTCAAAAAGATCCGCCACCACAACCTACCCGCACAAGCAAAAAACCAAACGCCGAAACCAATAATCCAAACGCCGAAACCAAACAGTACAATAATCCAAACACCGAAACCAGAAATCCAACAACCGAACCAATAATCCAAACGCCGAAACAACCAAAAACCCAAACGCCCAGAACGCAACCGAACCCACAACGCACCGAAATCCAGCACCAAAACAGTAAAATAACAAATGAAGAAGGAACCCATGGAAGGGAAAATAATAACCCAGAAGGCAACTAGAACCGAGAAGCCAAAACCTAGCACCCTAAACCCCCACTCCAACGAGAACAAACAGAACAAACAACCTCGAAGTGGAAGTTACTGTGTTTCAGTCCTACCAACCCTACTGCCAAAACAACCGACCGAACCCTGCACTATCCTGTGGAACAGTCCGAAAACCAAGAAAACCCCCCAGCCAAACAACCCTACTGCCAAACAACCTTCATAAACAAACACAAGCGAGCCAAACAACCCAGTCCTTCCCTGTGGTACTGTGGGTAATAAAAGAACAATAGAAAACAAAAACGCGAGACAAACGAATGGGATTAAAGGATGAATGGAAAGATGAACAGATAAAGATGAATGGAAAGATAAAGGATGGATATGGGATTAAAGATGAATGGGATTAAAGGATGAAGGACGAATGGGATTAAAGTTGTAAACGAATGGGCAATAAAACGAACAGATAAAGATGAATGACTGGGAAAATCTTTTATTTATTAATCACACAAAATTAGAAGGGAGCCGCAAAACAAGGCTGCGCTCCCACCCCCTTTTGAATACAGAAACCAAGTCTAGAAAATACAAAAGAGCCACTCCTAGCATCATTAGAATGACAAACAAATAAGCGCTTAAGACGTGAAAGAGTAACCAAGGCTTCCTCGTCAAGCTCCCCAAAAGTAGAGAAGGCAAACGGGATGAACGAATAACCGTGCTCTGCACAAATAGAAAAATACTTCCTCCTTTTCTTCTGAGCAGCAATCAGCAAAGCAATCCCGGGGACCCACGAATCCAAACCCACACCAGCAAACGGTGAGACACCCGTGACATCCAAGCAAGCATCTTTACCTTGGGACCAATTATGCAAAATAAATCCGTTGGACGAAGGGCTCGACCATCGGCTGAAAGAAATCCGATAGGAGCCTCTTTCTGCACAGAAACACCAACTCTAGAACAGATATCAACCAACATGTCACGCACCAGATTATTATTATTATTATTATTATTATAATAGGATTTACAAAAAGTTAGTGGGAAGCCTAGAAACAATTTGGGCCCCTATTCTTCAGAAGTTCTCCTTGGTCCAAGACATTGTGGCTCGTGCTGCTGTGCATATATTTACCAGGATTAACTTTGCTATTGCTAAAGGAGTGGGCGCCCGGATAGTATCTCGGCTTCCCACTAACCTGTTGTAAATCTTTTGGGTTTCTAATAAAAGTGAAGTTTAATAAAAAAATATTAATAATAATAATAATAATAATAAGAATAAGTATATATAACTAGGAAATGGTTTCCTTACCAAATATAATGGAAATGATTTTCACAAAATTTACAAAGGGTGGACTCCTTAAGAATTCAACTACCCATCCATTTTATTTCTCTAGCAACCAAATAATGGAAATGAAATTATTTTCATTTTCCTTCCTCCAATTCTTTGTACCAAACACACCAACTCTCTTTCTCCATACAAACAACAATATTTCTCTTCCACTAATTAAATGGCTAAATAAGAGACTATAAAAAGCCACTTAATTCTTAAATGAAAAAAACAAGCCTTTAGTCACACTATCAAACCCCTCAGAGAGAGTTATTGAGAAAAGTTGCAACGAGAGACTGAGGTGTCCGAAAACCTGTTGGGTTTTATGTCGGGACGATCTTCGGTGGAGCCAGTACATCAATTTTACCGTTACTAGCCGAGTATTCGCGCAATGCGACGACGGATACTCAGTGATCAATTTTGTGACGAGCATATGTTTTTCGTTTATACGTTTTTAGTGATGAATAATTCCTTTTTTATAGCTTATACAATGATGGCATGAAAAACGTTTTTTTCAACCGATTATATATTATCTACATAACTATAATAAGAGTCTATACTAAAATATACAACCCAATATTATAAGCCATAAAACAATACAGTAGGATGTATTAAAGTGAAAATGTATAGATTGAATTGAAGATAAATTCTGTAATATGTAGCTGTTACAAGTTGAAATTGAAGATAAATTCTTTAAGGGTTTTGTTAACCATCACTCATAAGGTGGTTTTTTACCTTTCCGTAATTATAATTATTTCTAAATATGAACTCATCATTTCTCTAAATATATAATTTCAGCATATATAATTAAGGTAAGTTAGTTTTAATAAGGTATGCATTAATATCAAGTAAGTTCATATTTGGAAATAATTATAATTACGGAAAGGTAAAAAACCACCCTATGGGTGGTGATTAGCAAAAATCTTTTTTAATTAAGTTTATAGCAATATTAACACTAAGTTTTTTATATAATAAGTAATTTAAGAAGTTTTAAAATTAAGCCTTTTTATTTAAAAAATAAATCAAATGCTATAGAACACTTGGTTATCTTATAACACTAAAGCACGTTATCTTATAACACTACCCGACTAGTACCAAAACATGTGATGTGCTGTAAAATTTGCTTACCCAAACTTCTTTCGAGTCTTTAAGCTTACCGTTATTACACTGTCACTTTGATTTATTTTAAGACCACTTGTTTTCTTGTGTAACTTTTCAATGGCCGTAACTAACGCGCTTGTTTTGTAGTCCCCTTTTCCGCTAACTTTTTGGCCCTGATTTTAAGAATGAATGATTGCTCTTTTCTAATCTTTAGAGCATCTTTAATGAAGAAAAGTTATATAAAACTTTTTAATATTCTAAAAAGCTTTTAGAGATGTTTTTTACCATTAGACCAAAAGCTTTTTAGAAGGGTTTACAAAAGGTTTATAGAATGACTTTGCATATGCAAAGTCTTTCTATAAACCTTTTGTAAACTATTTTAAAAAACTTTTGTTCCAATGGTAAAAAGTTTTTGTTTAATTAATTTACATTTAATGTATTAAATGTAAAAAGCTTGAAAGGATTTACTCCATTGAAGATGCTCAACCTGAGAGTTTGCATCATCACTATAAAATTTATTTCATTTGTTTATTAAACTAAATGTGATAAGAGTAAGCAATATGAAAAAGACGCTAAAAGTATTTTCTATCAATTTTTATTAAAAAGAGTCACTAAAACTTATTTTATCAACTCCTACTTTTAAGAAAAAAAATAAGTAATAAAGGGAGCACTCAAAGTCTATTCTTACTCCAAAAGAGTAAGCAAAAATGTAAAACTTTTAATGACTTTTTTTTAATAGGAAAAAAAGTAAGAAAAAGTTATGGGTTTCTTTTGCTTACTTTTATATTCATTGTGTTTTATTAAAAAAAAGTTATAATAACTTAAATAGTTGTAAATCTTATTAGCAAACAAAACATTTAGTAAATAAATGTTATTTATTTTGTGATGCATATATGATTTTATACAAAAGGTTCAAATATCACTATATCACTTGATGCTGTGTTAAACTTTCCTAGGGTGAATAATTTGGGAGTTTTTTTTTTTTACTTTAACTCTATATTTGCATAGAGTTTTGAATGAATAACTCGTTAATTTTCATTCTGATTTGATTATGACTTGTAAATTGGCGTTTCACGGGTAATACAATAGTCAATATGGTTTCTTCTTTTTTCGAGTCAGGAGTATTACCTCTCAACATTAACAGAAGTCTTGTAACTTTGATTCTCAAAGTTACAAAACCTGAGTCTCTTAAAGATCTCCGTCCTATTAGTTTGTGTAATGTATTATACAAAATTATTGCAAAAGTGCTAGTTAATAGAATGAAACCAATTTTGCCAAACATAATCCAAGAAAACCAATCAGCTTTTGTTTCGGATCGTGTTATCACTTAAATGCACTAGTAGCTTTTGAAGTTTTCCACTGGCTTAAGAAAAAAAGGATGCAGAAAAGGCGCTTTAGCATTGAAGATGGACATGATCAAGGCTTATGATAGAGTTGAATGGCCCTTTATTCGAGTTGTTCTTAGTAGGTTTGGCTTTCCATCACATTTTTCTAACATGATTATGGCCTGTGTCTCGTCGGTTTCCTTCTCCTTCAATATTAACGGGAAAGTCTCGGGTCATGTAACCCCTGCTAGAGGTCTTCGACAAGGAGACCCAATTTCGCTCTATATATTTGTTATGTGTGCAGAAGTGTTATCATCAATGATAAGGAAATCCATCATGGAAGGTCATATTCATGGAATTAAAGTTTGTCGGGGAGATCCTCAAATCTCTCATATGTTCTTTGCTGATGACAGCATATTTTTTACAAGATCTACGGTCGAGGAAGTTTGCAGACTGAAAAGCATACTCATACGATATTGCCAAGCTTCTGGACAGGTTATTAATTACGAAAAATCTGAAATATCCTTTAGTGCCAATGTTGATATACACGTGTGAACTCGTATAGTTGAATGCTTAAATGTGCGTGAAGTATCTCATTAAACTAAATATTTAGGATTGCCTTCAGTCATCGGGAGATCTAAGAAGGTAGTCTTTCAAGTTGTTTCGGATAATATAAAAAAGAAAGTTGGGGGCTGGAAGGAGAAAACTTTATCAATAACCGGAAAAGATGTTCTTATAAAATCCATAGCGCAAGCGATGCCTATGTATATTATGAATGTTTTCTTACTTCCAGGGAACTTGATTGATGACATTCACAAGTCTCTGAACCTTTATTGGTGGGGGGAAGGGGTTAAACACAACCCAATTCGATGGTGCACATGGGAAAGGATGTGCGTGTCAAAGTTTCGCGGAGGCCTAGGTTTTCGTCACTTGGGATTATTCAATAGATCATTTCTCGCTAAACAAGTGTGGCGATTGGTCACATCTCCAACAACACCGGCAACTAGAATCATGAAGGCAGGTTATTTCCCAAGATCCAGTTTCTTTGATGCCAAGATTGGATATCGTCCAAGCTACATCTGGCGCAGTTTCCTCTCGGTTAAAGATATTGTTCATAAAGGGTGCAAGTGGAACATTGGGAACGGTCGTAGCGTGAATGTATGGAATGATTTTTGGGTCGATGACCAAAGAAGTTTGGGTCCAAAACCCAATAATTACAACGTTGATAAGGTTTCTGATTTATTAAATCCCGAAGAAGATGGTTGGAATCATGAGTTGTTATCTTCATTATTTCCACATAATATTGCAACCCATATTGCAGGTTGCTTTGTAAGCAAGTCGAGGAATGATGTGCTTTATTGGCATAATAGTATAGGAGGACGATTTTCATGCAAATCTTCTTATCTGTTAGCACTTGAAGAAGATGTAGACATGGCTCACACTACTATATCTAATGAGTTGATTGACTTTTGGCGTGATGTGTGGAAAGCAAGAGTCCCCAATAAAGTCAAATTATTTGTTTGGCGAGCATGGAATAATTATGTTCATACTATTGAAAACCTACAATCTCGTGGGTTGAATCAAACATCATCTTGTACTAATTGTGGCGAGACAACCGAAGACATAGTACATGTCTTGTTCAAATGTTCATTAGCAGAGGAGGTATGGAACCGATGTAACTTTGGTTGTTTTCAAGATACACAAGGGGCTGTGACATTTCATGATTTTTGTCAGCTAATCCTCAACAGTTATCCATCTGAATGGGAGGTATTCATGATGATATTGTGGGGATTGTGGACGAAAAGAAACAAACACTTTCATGGCCAATTGAATAGTGGGGAGGAGAATGTGGAAGTTATAGCGAAATCCGTGTTATCAGACTATCACATCGCCAATCAGAGAGAAAATGCTAGTAGGCTACATAACACTCACTCAGGTATGTGGTTAAGGCCAGAACGCGATCTCATAAAAGTTAATTGTGACGCTTCATGGAAAAAGGAATCGGGAAAGGCAGGTTTGGGTTTTGTAGCTCGCGACCACAATGGTGATATTTTATTCTTAGGTGCTCGGTTAGAGTGTTATGCGAGCTCTCCCTTGGAAGCCGAAGCAAAAGCCATTTATTGGGCTATGAATCACGTACTTAGGAGAGGGTACTCTCGCGTTATTTTCGAGACCGACTCATTGTGTTTAGTAAATGCGCTTCATAATAAGGTCATCTTACTACAAATTGCTAGTCTCTTCTCAGATATACTATCCTACTCATTGGTTTTCGACGTTTGTAGTTGGTCTTTTGTTAAGCGGGAGGGAAATATAGTAGCTCATAGTATTGCTTCGTTGGCGTTAGGTTGTTCTTCTGAGATTACATTAGACGGTAGCGTTCCAAGTTGTGCGAATGTATGGATGATCAAAGATGTATTCTCAGTTAACATGGAATGAAATCATTTTCTTTTTACCAAAAAATAAAATTTAAGATAAAATAAAATTTATGACTATTTACATTGACTAGAAAAGTTTGTTTTGTTTTGTTTGGAAATAAGAAAAGGTGATGTTGAATTTAAGCCCATAATTCACTCCAAGTAGTTTGGACTGTACAAACACATCCAAAGGCATTCTTTATCATGGCTAGTCGAATCCAATGACAAGAAAACAAAGAAAGGTCAAATCCAGCGGACCGGATAATCAATAATGAATATCGTGATTCATAAGATGTTTAGTTTAATAAATCATCTTTTTTATCACTTTAACTAATCAATTTCTTAAAGCTTTTCTTTTTCTTTGACGTGGATATATATGAGACATTGATTTTCATAGTCATATTAATCGATTTATTTAACTTGAGGCTTATATATCAATAATCTTTGATTTTCTTTCTAAATTCTTTCTCCTATCCTTTAAAAATTACGTTCTATCGTACTATTGTGTAACTTGTTTCTAAGACTACAGATTTTGCTCATTATAAAAAGAAAAAAGGTAAGAAAAAGAGAAGCTGTATGCACAATCACATGTAGGCATTATATTTTTAAACATAGATATCAGAGGAAGATAAAAACATACGGTGAACAAATACTCCGTAACTTCTATTATTTTTTTATTTTAGTTTATTATTATTATTATTATTTTAACCGTATACTTTGATTTAGATAATTTGTGACTGTCTTAAAGTATGAGTGATTCGTGTTTAATTAAAGTTTGTTGTAATCATATCCGACCTGGAGAGTTGGTCACACTAGTTTTTTCTTAAGAAGCTGAAGACTTTACCTCATTATTATCTATGTGACTTTTTTTTTTTTTTTTTTTTTTTTTTTTTTTTTTTTTTTTTTTTTTTTTTTCGTTTAATTATTTGCGTTCCAATTTGTTAAATTTTTCATTAATTTTAACGTTTACAATAAAAAGGTGGGCAAACGGGCAACAAGCTGCGCCGCGATCCCTTTTTGGATGGCAAAACCAATCCTACTAAAAATAAAGTTTTGTGCCTTAGAGTTGGAAACATTACTTTGCACAACCCGTTGAACCCTACTCAAAAACTCCATCGCTTTCGGTGCTAGGAAACCAAATGTATCAAAAGCAAAAGGGATGAACACGTGTTGATTCTCCAAACATGCTTTCTCGTGTTTACCAACTTTGCTCGCTTCTGCTTTCAATGCAGCTTGTCCCGCAACAAATCCACTTTCTCTAAGCCCAACAAGAGGGGAAACTCCAGTAAGATCTACACAAGCATGTTTGCCCCCGGCCCACCCAAACACTAGCACATCAGCTGGTCGCAAGGTAGACCTCCCTTCGAGTGGATCTGTTAGAAAGTTCACGGGGGCCTCCTTTCTAGAAGAAATTCCAGCTCGTTTTAGAACATCATATAGAACATCTCTAACCAAGTCATGTCTATATTTAAAACCAGGCAACTCCTTGCAGTGAACCGCATGCTCACCAAAAGAATCCAAACAAACCTTACGACAAACTGGGCAAGGCTCATCAACCGGATAAGTTAATATGTAAGAGAATAAAAAATTTCATGAGCAGCACCTTCTTAATCCAATTAAACCCAATGAGCAGCACCTTTCTTAATACCACTAATAATTCAGTCAACGTTATAGATGTTGACTCCTCTCAACTCATTGAGAACACAATTCTGGAAGTTGAAGACTTTATCTCGTGTTCTCAGTCAAATGTTTTGCGCAACAAAAGTAAGAATAAAAAAGGTATGAAGTTAAGCATGAAGAAGACGAGGAGAAATTCAAAGAAAGAAAGAAACTCTGGTCGAGATCGCTATCAGGAACGAATCTAGTTTGTTAAGTAATGATAACCGCTTGTCTGATGATGGAGAGATGGAATTCTCATCTCCTTCGGCTCAAGCTAAAATTGAATCTGAGAAGGTTGTGGAGGTGGCTTCGATGATGGGTTTAGATTGTGACGGTTTTTTTGATGAATTGAGGGAAAGGGTCTATGAAATGGAGTTAGCAGATAATATGAAGGTATAGGGGGTGTTTGTTTTATCTTATGTAATGGGCTTATATAAGTCATTTATGGCTTATATAAGCCTATGTTTAATAAGCTTATAAGCCTATGGCTTATATAAGGTTAAGTTAACATGAGGGTAAAATGGTAAATATGTTATATAAGCCCAAACTTTTATAAAAAAGTTATATTTTTGTGGCTTATCAAAACACCCATATATAAGCTTATAAGCCTACTTATATACGTTTAACCAAACATTTGGTTTGGGCTTATAAGCTTATATAAGCTTATAAGCCCATTATATAAGCTAAAACAAACACCCCTATAAGGTCAGGTTCATTTCTCGTCCGTGGTTTGGGTTGTTTATTTTTACGAAGATTATTTCTGTTAATATCCAAGGTCCTAATAGTGTGTGGAAAGCTTTTTACTATTTGTAAAAGTTTTTAAATACTTTCTAGCATTGTAATGAAAAACTTTTTATAAAAACTTTTAGCAAAAGCTTTTATTTTATCAAGTTTTTGAAGCAATAAGTTTTCACTTGTAACTTTATTTGCTGTTTAACTAGTTTTTGCATTGGAGTAAGATTTATAAAATGACTTTTTGATTACAAAATTAATTGAAAACTTAATGTATTAAATGTATCAAGTCATTTTATAACTTATGCATTGGAGATGCTCTAAGAGCATCTTCAATGTTATGCTTTTCCAAAAGCTTTTCACTATTTGTATAAGTCTTTCAAAGACTTTTTACTATTAAAAATCATGACTTTGTCAAAAGAAACAAAGACTTCTAATTCTCCAAGTGGTTTAAAGAAAGATTTTGCAATAAATGCTTCTTTCTTTTACCTATGTGTAGTGTATATTTATTTTCTTCAAAAAGTTTTTGCCAAAAAATTTAGCATCGAAGCAAGTTTGATAAATAACTTTTTGAAAAATAGTATTTATTGAAAAATTAATGCAATAAATAAAAAAAGTCTTTTTGGTTTTTAGCATTGGGCATGCTCTAAGCTAAAAAATTTTGATATTAAGGAGTTGAAAAATATATGGAAGCGTAATGATTTAGAGGCTAGGTGGAGTAACTCCCTGTGGAATTATTGTTATATGCAGGGCCGTCTCATCGATTTTGAAACCCTATGCCGTTTAACATCGTGGGCCCTTGAACTATACTAAAAATATGTTTAGCTTAAAATAACTAACCATTTACGCCGTCAGTTTATTAATCATTATGCCATTAGATCATATAATTAAATCACTAATAATTTATTACATTTTTTTTTCGATTTGGTTATACCTTGTGTATTTTCAAATATAGTGAATTGATCTTTTGTAAAATTTGTGAAAGCATCTTTAAAATAAAAAAATTTAACCATAAATAATGTGGCATTTCATGAATATACTAATTTCTTTAAAATATTTTTTATTATTTTTTTAAAATAAAATATTTGTTAGTATAATTTTAGCATCAGACAACGACACTTTATATTTAAATTATATGTCAATATCAAATATATAGTACTATTTTATTTTAACATTTGGCTTCGTTTTTTACTTTTTAATAAAATAGTACTCCTACATTGTACCAAATACTAAAAAAGTCATAGCTTACTTTTCAGATTACTATAGTAGAAGGACTAAATACAAAACTGACAAGAAAAAAACAAAAAATATGCATTCCGTATCATCATCTTCTCCGGTTGGATATCCTCCCTTCCATTTTTACTTCGTGAAAAAGAATATGACTCAAATTAAAGTTTTTAACATTTTTAAACATGATTTCTTAATAAAATTTCATAGATTAGAACATCCAAAATGGAGTGTATACTAACACTAAGATCTAGAAATTGGAGGCCCTAAAAAAAGTGAGGCCCTGTGCTTTTGCACCTCCTGCACATGCCTAAATCCGGCCCTGGTTATATGGAAACAAGGTTTCTTCAAACTTCTTGACGACACACAGGACTTTAGTTCTGTTGGAAAGTGAGTTAAACTTTAGGGTTTGTTTAGTAATTTTGTTTAGTTTGTTCAACAAGTTTATTTAATCTATAAATAGAGATTAATTGTTTTAGTTTTCTTTGTAGCTTTCGTATTGTAACTTTGGTATTTGAATAAAAGCTTCCGCTTCGTTTATTCGACTTATTGTTCATTTGTTTTTCTTTGAATTATCCAACAAGTGGTATCAAAGATAGGTTGGTTCGCGACGAAGATGAAGAAAAAAAAGAAAAAAAAGGGTTTCGTCGGGGTTCTGATGTTCGATTGATCGACGTAAAAGGTTTTGGTATTCTGTTTGTTATTGGAATCTATATTTGATATTTTGCTAGTATAGATCTTTTGGTTATTGATTGAATTGAGGAATCAATTTAATTAAATTTTTTGTGCACAAGGTAAACATTAGTTTGTCGGAACATAGCTTTACGAAAGTTTTGTTTTCGGTGGATCTCATGATTTTGATTTTTGAATAGTCAGACATTGATAGATTCGGTTTTGGGATAGTTTGGTTTTGGATTGATTGATCGATTTTAGTGATTTGAATATTGAGGTATTTAAGATTGAAGTTCGATTGATACTTTGATATTGTTTCCAAGATTCTTTTCGAGTTGTTTTGATATTCGGATTTAGAATTATCGATAACGTTGGAGTAACTATTGTGGAGTCCAATGATCGTTAGACTCAATGGTTTAGACCATTTATCTAGGATTATATCAAGTTCTTATGTAATCAAACATAGCGGAATTAGAACAAGATATAAGAACAAGATGTTATGAACAAGATGAATTTCCCCAATGATTACTTGTATTAAATGATAAAACAAATAATCTCTAGGCGTGTATGCATTAAATCCCACGCCTAGAACACGAACTCAATTGTAGGTTTACATTGTGAATGAATTGTTATGTAAAACCTACGTCTATGTTTTCTTTATATACTAGAAAACATAGCTTACAAAGAAAGCTAAAACAATAAAAAGACTCCAACGGCTTGTTCTTTTGCAACTTGTACTCTTTAGCCCTTGTCTTCTTATTTTGTTGTTTTTGACGCATCAACTCATAATTTTGACCCAACAATCTTCCCCTAGTTGATGATGTCAAAAACACTTCCCCTTAAGCTCGCATTCTTTGTAAAACATATAACACCAAGGATAAACAGATTGCATTGTGTAGACTTCTTCCCCTTTTTGACATGATCCAAATAGGGGTTCTGTATGTAAGCAACCTTGATTTCGACCACTGCTTAAATAATACCAAACCACTAGTACAAGTTTTCTATGTCTCAAATTACCCTCCATGAAGAACAACAGGATGAAATTAAATGAATTTGAGCTATAGAAACTCACACAAGTTGTAGTAAAACTAATGAGCAGTAGTAAACACCTTCACCTTAATGTTACATGTAAATGATTAACACATGAACAATTTAGCTTCCCCTTAAATTGTGTTAATCATTCTTGAATCTTCAAATTTTGTAGGCTTTATGTAATAATCACATATGAAGAAATCTAATTATGACTTACTTGATGATGAAGTAGAATAACCCGAACTTGCGTTCCATGTCTTGTACTAAACATGTAACAAAGAACTTATACTCATGGCACAAAGTATAAGTAGACCTCGATCCCTTGTCAACATTCTCATCCTTTGTGAGACACTGAGCACGATAATGTAACTCCTTCAAGTGTTATGACAAGTCTTCATCACCAAACATGTAAAGCACGAACAAGTTATCTTTAAAGTCTATGACTGGGAGTGCACGACCTTTAGATATGATAGAACACAAACTCGCGAAAATCTTCTTCAATCATCAAACTTACCATAAGAATTCTTCCCCTTAAGCTAACACCTCTTCATGATGAATTCAATGGAATAACATCTTCATACCATATGTAAAAGTCTCATGATGGATAACTCTTTCACAAGGCTATCCCGATTACATAGTTTAAAATATCCATCAAATTCCCATAAAAAGTTGCTAACTCGCTTTAAGATCATTAATTCCTTTCGAAAATATCCGAGCCATAAATATCAACATGATATTCTATATTAAAACGGAGATTCCATGTACCTTCGTGTGTATTTTCCTCCTTTTTGTGTGCTTAAAACATACCAATTTTCTCAAACAGCAGCAATTAGTGTGTTACCCGAGATCCTCTTTTGTCCAATATCCTTCCATGTGTATTGTCCGATATCGGACAATACGTATCAGCGTTTGAACAGCCATATCTCGGACAACACTGTCAACGCTGTCAGCATTGACTTATTCCTTCACAGCTCCATCCATCCAAAATCAATTTCTTCATACGACATGAACACCACAGACTTAAACATACTTCCTTTTGTATCCCACGTGATACAAACATACATCATAATAATGTATCTTCTGCTACTTGTCATCATCATAATCTGCTGCTAAACCTCATGGATCTAGGGTTTATCAAGTAAACCCTAAACGAAAAATTACAACAGACATGAACAAGAAACTAGGGTTCATCATGATTTTTAGAAAATCACTCACCAAAGCTAGTATACTTGATAACAATGAACAAGAGCACATCTTCCTTCCTGTGTAAATACAATCTAGGATTTGTAGAAAAACCCTAAATCATGAT
This sequence comes from Glebionis coronaria, assembly GCA_025667525.1. Taxonomy (NCBI): domain Eukaryota; kingdom Viridiplantae; phylum Streptophyta; class Magnoliopsida; order Asterales; family Asteraceae; genus Glebionis; species Glebionis coronaria. The sequence goes on along the minus strand of CM046879.1, from coordinate 433,603,429 downwards.
TTTATGTAAAACAGGAAATCTGAAAATCACTCATCAGCCAACTTTGACGCCTAATAACTTTTGGTTGGGGATAAAACAGGACAATCCCTCCGGTGAATGTTTAGATATGTGTATGAAGAACACACATATAAAATTTCGTGACGATCCAACGGTTCAGTCGAAAGTTATGACCTTCTGAATACTGCTGCACACACAAAATCGCCCAGAAAAACCCTAGACAGATTTTTCTTCTTTTCACCATACACGAACACCTTGTTGGTCCTAGCATCACGAGCCACGAGGCTCTGATACCAATTGTGGAGTCCAATGATCGTTAGACTCAATGGTTTAGACCATTTATCTAGGATTATATCAAGTTCTTATGTAATCAAACATAGCGGAATTAGAACAAGATATAAGAACAAGATGTTATGAACAAGATGAATTTCCCCAATGATTACTTGTATTAAATGATAAAACAAATAATCTCTAGGCGTGTATGCATTAAATCCCACGCCTAGAACACGAACTCAATTGTAGGTTTACATTGTGAATGAATTGTTATGTAAAACCTACGTCTATGTTTTCTTTATATACTAGAAAACATAGCTTACAAAGAAAGCTAAAACAATAAAAAGACTCCAACGGCTTGTTCTTTTGCAACTTGTACTCTTTAGCCCTTGTCTTCTTATTTTGTTGTTTTTGACGCATCAACTCATAATTTTGACCCAACAACTATATTTGAAGATCGGTTTGCTGTTTGAAGTCTCGATCTTAATCGCTTCGGAATTTGTTCGATTTTTGGGAAATTTAGGAGATTTGACTGTTTTAGGTGCGGTATTTTGTTTGGTTGATCGTTTTCAGGTTCGATCATTTGTTTAGTTGATCCTTTTCAGGTTCGATCATTTGTTTGGTTGATTGTTTTCAGGTTCGATCATTTGTTTATTTGTTTGAGATCGTTTTCAGATTCGATCGTTCGTTTGATTTGTTTGGACCGTAAATCTTATTCATAAGTGGGTCATTCATATTATCCGGATCATATTTGGGGCATTTGAATTTGTGCCCGTTTGTCAAATTATTTATTAATTTGAATTCGTTTGATACGGATAATAAATTCGTTCGCTTGGTGAATGACATATTAAGAGTTATTCGTTCGTTTGGTGAATAACATATTAAGAGTTATTCGTTAATTCGTTTAGAATTCCGAATTAAGAAGGAATGTTCGTTTGGTTTGAAGCTTCGAATAGAGTTGAAGTTACGGTGGAGATTGTTCGAAAAGTGACTTAAACTCTCAAGGGTTGTTTGGAATTTGGTATTCGGATATTTGAATTTGAAGACGAAGATTTGTTTGCTTTGAAGTTTCGTATGAAGTTGAACTCACGGTGGAGATTGTTGGAAAGTGAGTTAAACTTTAGGGTTTGTTTAGTAAATTTGTTTAGCTTGTTCAACAAGTTTATTTAACCTATAAATAGGGATTAATTGTTTTAGTTTTCTTTGTAGCTTTCGTATTGTAACTTTGGTATTTGAATAAAAGCTTCCGCTTCATTTATTCGACTTTTTTTCGTTTGTTTTTTGTTTGCATTATCCAACAGTTTCATTATTCTTAAAGGAATTATAGTTATAATTGGTGTGCAAGCATCAATTCTTAATGTATATGCTCCCAAGGATACAAGAGATAGAAGAGATTTGTGGAGATCCTTAAGAAATCACGAGGTAGGAATGGACGGTTTATGGGTCCTTGGTGGTGATTAGAATGACATCCTTAATATTGAAGAGAGGTTGGGTCAAGGCTATATAGATGCATCAATGAGAGACTTTCAAGCGTTTGTGAATGACTGTGGTCTTGTAGATATCCCTATGTCTGGTGCCAACTTTACCTGGTCTAACGGCCAGTAAACTTATCGATGAGTCATCTCGACAGATTCTTAATCTCGTCAGATTGGTTAGTTGATCTCAACTAAACTCGTCAATGGTGTGTTAAGGTATCTTTTTCTGACCATCACGCGGTTGCTGTGGGTTGGGATCGTGTTAATTGGGGCCCAAAGTCGTTTAAAACTTTCAATTGGTGGCTTGAAGACCCAACTTGTGCGGCGTGTTTCAAAATGCGTGGAAATCCTCCAAGAACCTTGGGTGGGCTGGTTTTTCTCTGTTAGAGAATTTTAAAAATGTTAAAGGGGAGCTGAAAGCTAAGTTTGGGAAGGGATTTATTAGTCTTGTAGAAGATATAAAGACGAAAGAAAATAGATTTTTTCAAGTTGAAACCTTGAGACAGAGTAATGCTAATGATTCAGATCTTTGGAAAGAAATTATATCGTTAAAGCATAAGATTAAGTCGTTGAGAAGAATGGAAGCATATAATGCTTTACAAAAGTCGCGCGCAAGATGGCTTAAGCTTGGTGATTGTAACTCCAAAAATTTTCATATTGTGTATAACAATAGAATTAGATCGAACTCTATCAACTTTATTTATGTTAAATGGGAGGTTTTAACGAATCCGAGTTTAGCTAAGAGAGCAATTTCAGAGTTCTTCAAAGAGCAATTGATAGGTGTGGAAACACCCATCCTTTTACCACTTAAAACAATAAAAAACAGGACCATAACGTGTATTTAATATCGTAAATGTCAGAATTATGCGTGGTTTGTGTTTTTGTTGTGTTTTAGGACCAAAATATGAAAAAAGAAGAAAACACGAGCTTTCACGGGCTTTTATCGAAGAAAAAGATAAAAGACGAAGTCAAAAGATCAAGAGTGCATAAAGAACGGAAGTCATAGGCCTATTCTGAAGATTTATTGAATAAAATGACCAAAGACGGAAGATTTACAAGTCGAAGAACCCAAGTCTGATAAATGAAGAAATTATAAGACGAGCTCAAGATATTTATCGCCAAATCCCAAGAAAAAAAGAAAGAAATCAACTCACAAGCCACCAACCAACCTCCTCCCTATAAATACTAACCCTTCCCCTCATTTGGAAGGTGTTAGCTAATTCACCATTAGCTCTCCACTTTATTTTTATGCACTTTTCATATTGTCATTTTCATACTTGTCTTTCTTTCAAGTTATTCATGTAAGTCTTTAATCTTGTTTTTGAATTTTTAATCTTTAATTTTAATTTCAAGCTTTTCATAATCTATCTTATTCTACCTTTCTTGTTTACTCTTGATTTTGATTCGGTTCAAGTATGTATCTTGTTTGATCTTGATGCTTATTTGATTAAAGTTTTCATCTTTTTGTTCTTATAAATGTTTTTATACAAATTAAGGTTTTAGCTTATTGCGATTTTTGCTTATTTCATGTTTAGCTTATTTTGTTTTAAGTGTTTTTAAAAGTTTAATCTTTTTAAAAGTTTGTTTTATAAATCTTGCTTATTTAGTGTTTTGAAAGTTTTTCATTTGTGCTTATTTAGTGCTTTTTATTATTGATATTGATTGAGTTTTTAGTAAGTGCTTATTTGGTTTTTGTTATTTGCCTTTTGTATACCATCGTAATATTCTTAAGGGTTTACTTGTTCCGATCGACTAATTGTGATCGCATAAGCCTAGGGTTTCTACTTGCGATCCATTTCTACGATCAAAGACTAAGATCAGAAACTAAGATCGTAGACTAAGATCTTGACTAAGATCTAGACTAAGATCAAAGACTAAGATCAAAGACTAAGATATAAGACTAAGATCTAGACTAAGATCTAAGACTAAGATCTAGACTAAGATCTATGACTAAGATCTAGACTAAGATCTAAGACTAAGATCTAAGACTAAGATCTAGACTAAGATCGAAGACTAAGATCTAGACTAAGATCGTAGACTAAGATCTAGACTAAGATCGAAGACTAAGATCTAGACTAAGATCTAGACTAAGATCGTAGACTAAGATCTAGACTAAGATCGAAGACTAAGATCGAAGACTAAGATCGAAGACTAAGATCAAAGACTAAGATCAAATACTAAGATCTGAGTTGCGATCGTGGTTAAGATCGTCTGTTGCGATCAAGGCCACGCCCCCTAGTTGCGATCTGGACTACGATCGTTTGTTGCGATCTAGACTAAGATCTAGAGTACGATCCAGACTGCGATCGCGTGGTACGATCGTAGGGTGCGATCTGACTACAGTTTTAGTTTTTATTTCCTTAATTATTTTAATTTCAAATTTAACTTTTCCCGCCATTTTTACTTAGAGTTATTTTAAACTTGTTTTGTCTTAGTTTAAATTTAAAGTTATCAAATTTACTTTTTGTCAAATTTTAATTTTTCATCATTTATTTTTAAGAGTCTTTACTTTTAATTCTTAAAGTTTTCATTTTATTAAGTTTGCAAATTTACTTTTAAATTACTTTAATTTCCTTGTTATTTCGTTTAAGTCTTTATATTTGGATTTATTACTTTTTCATTTATTTTCCTAGCTTTCATTTTTAATTAGTTTTAGACAACGACAACCTTTTCTTTTATCCACCAAAGACGACTGAGTCGCACTTCAAACTGTAATCAATTCGATTAGACGCCGAGAACAACGAACTTTTTAATCTAGCAAAATCCTACTTGCAAATGGTGCCGCTGTCGGCTCTTTTCGTGAAGATTAACGGTTTTTTGTGAGAGACGCGTTGGATTTTGGGATCCATTCTCTCGGGAACGTTATTTTCAAGCATAAAAATTTTCAAAAATCCTAAAAATTATAAAATTTTCAAAAAAATCCATAAAAACTAAAAAAAGATAAAAAATCAAAAATATTGTATTTTCTTTTTAGTGTATGCGTACTCGATCTTCGTCTTATCTTGAGCCCGAGACTCGTGAAGACCTAGATATGGCCGGTGTGCACAATAATAACAACCCACCTCACCCCGTTGTGAATAATAACAACCATGACCCTCAACCCGACCTTGGTACAATGGAGGAGCTATGTAAACCGACTATGAATGGACGTGGAGGACCGATTGCGCCGATGCAAATCACGGCTCCCGAATTTTCATTGAAGCATCACATGATCCAACAAGTTCAAAATGCTTGTCTATTTCGCGGATTACCGGATGATGATGCCAACAAACACCTCGATAAATTCATTACCGTCACTCAAAGCATGAAATTGCCCGGTGTTTCCATGGATTTTCTCCGCCTTCATCTTTTTCCACACACTTTATCCCACCATGCCGAAAAATAGTTTGATCGTCTTCCTAAAAACTCAATTCATACATGGGACGAGATGACTCAAAAAATTTTGTCGTACTACTTTCCACCATCCATGGTAACGAGCCTTCAGAATCAAATCAGTGGTTTCACTCAAGAACCTGATGAGTCTCTTTTCGATGCTTGGGAACGTTATAATGTCTTGATCGACCGTTGTCCTAACCATAATATGCTCCCCGTCACCTTAATTGATACTTTCTAGAACGGTTTGACTTTTCATGAGCGTGATACGATTAATGCTGTCGCCGGTGGCACATTTATGAAAAGAAGACCCGAGGAGTGTAGAGGGCTTATAGAGAACATGACCACTCATCACGAAAATTGGGATTCATCCGCATCCTCAAGAAATAACCCGAGGGTAAATGTTTCTTCTACTTCCTCCAACCCCGAGATGACCGAACTCACCCGCACAATAGCCGAAATGAGCAAAAATTTCATCGCCATGGCTACGAACCAATTTCAACAACTTAAAGCTGTAGCACTTTCTTGTGAGATTTTCGGGGGTCCTCATTCATACACTGATTGTCCTTCCACTCATGACAATCCGGAAAACGTGTATGCGGCTCATGGTAAATATTCAACGGAAGGCTATCAAGCCCGACCTCAAGGTGATCGTAACTTGCTAAGTTATCGTTCCAACAACTTTCTTTCACCAACCGTTTTTTATCCTCAAAACCACAACCCAAACAACTTCAATAGAAGCAATCCAAACCAACCTCAAGCTTCTAATCCATATCACCCACCCGCTCACCAAGCTCCACCCCTCACTCAACCCACGACATTTAATCATGATGTTGAAACTTCCATGAGGGCCCATGGAGAGGTGGTTAAGAATCTTCAAAGCCAAATCATTAACTTGAAAAGTGATATCACTAAACAAGGGAATGATATTCGAACCAATCTTAGAAATGACATGCAAACTTCTTTAAGCAATCAAACAAATGATTTGAGGAATATGATGGCTAGTTTCTTCCAAACCACTCAACCCTCTACTTCGGGCTCTCTTCCTTCGAATACCGTGACCAACCCAAGAGCTAATGTGAGTGCTATTATTACACGCAGTGGAGCAACTCTAGTAGGACCATCTACCCCTCCCCTAGTTACTCCATCTACACCTCCTCCACCCCTATTTATTCCTCCTACTTCCATGCCTAGTACTAGTTCTACGTTATTGTCTCTACCTCTTACGGAAGAAGTACCAAAGACAAAACCTTCATCATCCCACCTTCCAACTCTAAACCTTCTACTTCTCAACCTTCACCTTCTACACCTACACCTCCTAAGCCCAATATTCCTTATCCATCTCGGTTAGACAAATGCAAATTGCTCACCAAGGATGACATTCAAGTGTCAAACTTTTTGAAAAATATTTCGGGAGTGAACATCACCATTAGCCTTGTTGAAGCTCTTGCCCAAATGCCCAAATTCGTTAAGATGTTTAAAGATTTGCTTAATAAGAAGGAAAAAATGGCAGAGTTTGTCAACACTCGATTAAATGAGAATTGTTCTGCACTCCTTCTCAAAGAACTTCCGGAGAAACTTGGAGATCCCGGTCGTTTTGTGTTACCTTGTACATTTTCCAAAACCGAAGAATTTACTACCTTAGCCGATCTCGGGGCAAGTATTAATTTAATGCCATTAAGTGTTTGGAAAAAGTTATCATTACCCGATCTTACACCAACAAAGATGACTCTTGAGCTAGCAGATCGAACTCTCGCTTACCCCATTGGTATTGCCGAATATGTGTTTGTTAAAGTTGGTACCTTCACTTTTCCGGTCGATTTTGTTGTTGTTGACTATGAAATGGACCCTCGTATTCCGTTAATACTTGGACGTCCATTCTTAAGAACCGGAAAAGCTTTAGTCGATGTTGCCGAAGGTGAACTCATTTTAAGAGTCGGGAATGATGCACAAAATTTTAAGATGGGGAAGATTACAAGTAAATCAAATGGAAAAGAATCGGCGAATATGATTGATGTGCTTTGAGACGAGCTTGATACAACTCCTTTGGAAAGTATAAAGCTTGATGATTTTGTTGTATATGACAATCCTCTTTTCGATACTTGCTATGATAATCCACTTTTCCAAGACCATGTGGACGATCTTGATGATTCTCTCTCCAATTTGGATCCCCTACCAATTTATGATTCTCCACCAATCTATGATGATTATGATGATGATTCTAGTTTCGATGTGGATGATTATGACGATTTTGCTTCAGAGTATAAAGACATGCCAACTTATGATGACTTTGATGATGTTGATACTCTTTCGAGTGATTCTTCAAATGATGACCTTGCTCCTATTCTTGATGAAGATCCTCCGTCAACAATGCTTGATCCTACTTTGGATGATTATTCATTTGAGGAAGATTTTGCTACTTTTCTCAATACATACTTTCCCAATGAGCATGATTCTCCTCCTTTGGACTTTGATTATGGTCTCTATCCTCTTTCGGATGTTAAGAAACCCGTTTCAAAGGTAAAGAAACCGGAAGACACCAATATTCGTAGTACCTATGTCTTAACACCTCTCTTTCCACCTTCTTCAGATGAGATTGTGCGGTTTATGGGCGAATCTTCAAGGTCTACTAAGTCTAAGTCTTATTTTCCCCTAAAGGAAAAGGTGTTCGATCCAGGTATCACAATTCTTCATCCATCTCAGTATCTATCTAATGAAATAAAAGGAAAGATTTTTGGAAACTATGGAGCTATGCTTTCACTTCATCATACTTTCTACCACCGTGCTCAACAACTACTTAAGGGAACCTTGCCTACTCTTCTTTGGCTTGTCTTGTTCACCTTAAGCCTGTGCTATTTGATGGACGAGAACCATGTATTTGACCCCGGTGGATGTTCTTCAAGCATCTTCCCATTGTAATCAAGGTCGAGTCAGGCTCACGAATCGGTGAACAAAAACAAGCGCTCCCCGGGAGGCAGCCCGATTATCTATCCTTTTATTCCGTTTTTCTAATAAGTGTAGGGGGAGACCCTAGTATGTGTTTGTTGTTTTCTTTCTTATGATGTGCAAGGATTCGAGCTTTCAAGATCCACTTTTGATGACTTTTGATGAACCGTGATCCCGTGTACCCGTCTTCCCGGTTCTATCCTAAAACTCTTTTGATTCACTATTTTATATTCTTCAATATTAAAATAGGAATCACTTTAGTTGTTTCTTCCTTAGCAAGATTTAAACAACGTGCACAATGTCCTAAGTGTAGGGGAGTTTACTTCCACATGCTTAAACATTGAGGACAATGTTTATATTAAGTGTGAGGGGACTTCTATCGAAGTTAAGTGGGCTTTTCCATAAATATGTCCTCATTTTAACCGAAAATTGATTTTTCGACATTTTTCAAAATTTTTGATCTATTTTGGCCTAGTTGTTTTTCCCTTGTTATCGTTCTTTCATTACTAGAATAAATTTTAATAAAATGGTTTTAATAAGTTTAGATGTCTTTGATATATTAGGCCTGTCATTAATCTTTTGACTCAACCCGAGTTTACTTATCCAAGTTTACTCTAGCTAGTATCCTTAACGTGTTTAAATCAAGTTTTGCTAGACTTTTATATAGACAATGTTTATATCAAGAATTAAACTATCAAAGATAAAGGTTTGATTAAGAACATGAAAGGAAGATAAAAGATTGGGATTCTAGTGAGAGAAACTGTCACTTTCTCTCTCTAGAATCTCCTACAAAAATGAAAGGAAAACTAAACTAACTAAAAACTAACCAACCCTCCTAAATGAGTTTAGGAGGGTATTTATAGGAAATGGGGAGGTGCATGTGTTGCCTCCTCTTTCTTTCTTTCTTCACGTCTTCTCGTCTTTTAAGTTCTTCGACTTTATCGACTTTGTCTCGGGATTAATTAAACTCGTCTTATAATTTATTTATTTATTAGACTCGAGTTATTCAGCTTTATTAAACTTCCGTCTTTAGACTTGTTCTTCGATAAATCTTCAGAATAGGCCTTGGACTTCCGTTCTTTTTGCACTCTTGATCTCTTGACTTCGTCTTTTGTCGTTTTCTTTGATAAAATCCCGTGAAAGCCCGTGTTTTCCTCCTTTTTCACATTTTGGTCCTAAATCACAACAAAAACACAAACCACGCATAATTCCGACATTACGACATAAAATACACGTTTTGGCTTGGTTTTTATTATAATTAAGTGGTAAAAGGATGGGTGTTTTCACACCTATCAAATCCCCTACACTTAACCATTGCAATGTCCTCATGCAATGCATTAGTTACAAAGCACGTTTCACATTTTCCATCATATTCAATCCACATTGGCCTTTATTAAAGAGATAGAAAGTTATAAACATTCAAAGGAAGAAAGTAAGTAAAGAAATAAAAAACATACCTTAGGGTTTTGGAAATGTCATGAATAGTCATCATCCTCAAGTTTTCACATTCTCCAAACCAAGATTAAAAACGAGATCATTGTTATTATAAGTTAGCAAACTAACATGAACTCATGTGGGCCAATTATTCACTTAGACTCCCTTATTCCTAGGTGTATCTCTTATATTTTATTGTTGTCTTGAATGATCACGAGGATGCATTGTTGACTTATTTCGATAGTTTATTAGGCTGAAAATAAAGTGGGACGATTTAATCAATAGTTAGCTAAAGGACAAAATCTTTTAAAACTGCTTCTCGGGACCTCATAAAGTTATATCTTGGCATAACTCGCTTCGCGATTTGAGACCTTTCTCAGACCGATATTTGGTGGCGACTTCATACTTCAAATCTTGAGAGACGTTCATGAAACAATGGTCTTCTCTTCATAATAGGAATTTCTTTACTTGAAGTTTTGAGAGATTCTTCATACTTGGACCACGACTTCCTCATTTTTCTCCAATTATTATATTGGACTTTGATATACAATGATCCGCCTCCTTTTTGGACTTGGATCTATTTATCCTCATACCTTGTTAGGGCCTTTTTGGATAACTTCTCCATGATCTTTTGGGGAGTATTTGCTTTTCGTCGTGTGTCTCGATCCTTCATATTGATTTTTGATAAATGATTCTTCTCATCACTTGGGATCTTTAGCAACAAAATATAGCCCTCATGTCTTGTTAGGACCTTTTCGGACTCGCCAATCTTCGCATCCCGCTTCAATAAGTTATGCCTTGGCTATGAACTCTAATCCATACCGAGCAACTTTTAAACGATCTTGGGCTAGAAGCTAAGTAATTTTTCAAATCGTACAACCTTATTTATTGCAGATAAATTTATTAACAAGCGATGGGAGAATAGGCTCATAATTAACTCACATAAATTCACGAAAGAATACCAAACTTATAATTGACTCTATCATCTCTCGTTCTCCACAATTTAAAATCTCAAGGAATGAGACTCGTGGATGCTTAGCCTATTAAATCAAAGTTTTAGGTTTTCGAGTCGCCTATAGGATCTTGCATATTCTTAGACTCTTTCAAGTTTAGAAAACGCATCTTAAAGTTCCCTTGATAAACGACTCTCTAGGACCAATTATAGGAACTTGCGAAAAGTTCTTGCTCTTAACCCGTGAGAGTTAAGACTTTCGCGTTTTATAGCTCCCTATAAAAAAGCCTAGCAAAACTTGACTTAAACACGTTAAGGATACTAGCTAGAGTAAACTTAGATAAGTAAACTCGGTTTGAGTCAAAAGATCCACAACGTTTGAAAATTAAAACCACTTTATTAAAAATTTATACTAGCATAGAAAGAAAATAACTATACAAAGGTAAAACTAATAGGCCACAATAGATCAAAAATTTTGAAAAATGTCGAAAAATTGATTTTCCGGTTAAAATGAGGACAACTACAAGGAAAAGACCACTTAACTTCGATAGAAGTCCCCCCTACACTTAATATAAACATTTTCCTCAATGTTTAAGCATATGGGAGTAAACTCCCCTACACTTAGGACATTGTGCACTTTGTTTAAATCTTGCTAAGGAAGAGACAACTAAAGAGATTCCTATTTTAATATTGAGAAATATAAAATAGTGAATCGAAAAGAGTTTAGGATAGAACCGGGAAGATGGAAACTCGAAATCACGGGTCGTCAAAAGTCATCAAGAGTGTGTCTTTGAAGCTCTAATCCCTGCACATGATAAGAAAGAAAGCAAGAAACACCAACGGGGCTCCCCCTACATGTATGGTAAAGATAGATAGATAATTGGGTTGCCTCCCAAAAAGCGCTTGTTTTTGTTAACCGAGTCACGAGCCTGACTCGTCCCCGAATTAAATGGTCCATGGGGAAGCCTCGAATGTAATACCGGGATCAAAGACCTTGTCCTCGTTCCCGGAGGGCATCAACAAAGGAGAGGCGGGGGGATAAGTCTTGAAAGGGAGAAAGGTCCTTTCAACATACGAAAAGTATGTGAAATCAAGGTCCACGGGAGGTGGGGTCGGTAAAGTAAGCACATTGTCATCCCCCAAAGACAATGGAGGCTGAGCATTCGGCAAAGCCGTAATGTTATCAATGATAATAAAATCAATGTCACCTCCCGGGTCAAAGCACTCATCCTCCGTAAGAGTGGCTAAAGGGGAGGATGAAAGGTGCTCGGGAGGAGGAGTTGGGACAATACCTTCCTGCATCAAATTATCAAAAATAATATCCCCCTCCGTATCATTATCATCAATACCTGGAGGCATGGAGTGAATGTCGATTTCTTCCAGCAATGGGTCATTATCTTCAACGGGAGGAATAGATGAAGGCAAAGACTCGGAGAGAGGAGGAGAAGTCAATTATTCGATTTGAGCAATAAGAAGATGAACTTTCCGTAATCTATCGCGAAGAAGCACGTCTTCCACCTTATCCACAAGATCATGTTCATCGGTGAACGTCTCGTAAGCCGGAGAGAATAAATCGTCATCGCCCGCATCTCCCGGTGGAGATTGAGAAATTTCAAAAGTGAAATTCTCATAGCGGAGAGAAGAATCGTCATCACTAGGATCGACCTCTTCCGTAAGAGAAATGTCGTCCTGAAGCTCCATAGCAGGTAAGTCACAAACCTCATCATCCAATACTTTGTTGAGACCAACATCACTAAGCTCATTCAACGAATCAAGATCCTTAGACGCAGTAGGAACATCGAGAGTAGGAGCAGCAACTTCAGAAGATGTGTTGAAAGTGCATACAGCATTGTCGTCATCATCATCATAATAGTATTGATGTACAAGAGGAGGGGTATAATCACTAAGATTAGATACTTGCTCTTGTTGCAGTCGCTTTTCCTCCGCCCATGCTTCTTTAAACTGAACAAAGGCTTCTTGAATTTCCAAAATAATGGCGTGCCTTTCTTCATTCAGAGTAGTGAGTTGTTGATTAATACGAATTCCCTGAGAGGATTGATGATTGAGGGTGTGGTGTGAGGGCTCATAGTTATGAAAACCAGAATTATAGCACGGATGTGGCTCATAGTCAGTCATCGATTGAGAAGAATTATCACACGAATTTGGTTCATAATAATCCATCGGTGAAGAAAATTGAGGACACGGATCTGGCTCATAATAGTTCATTGGTTGACAATAAGAGGTATCGTGAGGGCCCCCACAGTTGTTGCAAAACGGGTAAGGAGAAAGACTGAGTGCGTCTTGTAGATAGCTATTATCATTGTTGTACCCCGGTTCTTGCCCGTGACCATACGGGTATTGAACCGGGCACGAAACATTCCAATGAGAATCGCTTCTATAATTGATGCACGAGGGAACAGGAGGTGGGTTCAAAAAGGACGAATTAGTCGAGTTGCACAAAGGACAAAATCCGAATTGTGTGTTGTCGATATCGTTTCCGCACCGCTCACATGTACACCATTGACAAGAGTCGTTCCCGTACAATCGTCTCCCACATCCGACGCAATGGACATAAGAATCCATAAAGAAAAATAGATAAGCAAGAAGAATATTTTTGGTGCAAAACTTTGAAAAAGAAATGCTTTTTATGATTTTTCAAATGTTTTTGGGGTTTTTGAAAATTTTTGATACAAAAAATAACGTTCACGAGTGAACGGATCCCAAAAGCCAACGCGTCTCTCACAAAAACCGTTAATCCTCACGAAAAGAGCCGGCAGCGGCGCCATTTTAATGTGGAGATTTTACTTGTTGAAAAAGTTCGTTTTCTCGGTGTCTTAACGAATTGATTTCCGGTTCAAAGTGCGACTCAATTGTTTTTGGTTAAGAAAAAAGTGAAGTTGATTTTCTATAACTAATTAAAAAGTAAATGCGAAAAGTATTTAAAAAAAACAAACTAAAGACAAGTACAAATAATAAAAGTAAAACAAAGTGAATATTCAAAACTAAAAATTAAAACGATATTAAAACGAATATTAAAACAAATAATAAAATGAAATTTAAAGCGAAACAATTAATAAAAATAAAACTAAAGGACGAAATCAACTATCGACTTGAAAATAAAGTTTACTAAATGAAAAAGGAGAGAATAAAACTAAAATGGTACTTTAAAGCTAAACGAGGGAAATCCTAAAGCGGGTACTAAATAAAAGATAAAACTTGAACTTTACGAAAAAATATTAATACTCAAAATCGACGAAAAATTCAACTAAAAATACGTAACTTTCAGAAATAAAATCGGAACAACTTTCAGATAAAACTAAACAATTACAGAACAATTCTATTAAATAAGCAAGCAGGCAGGCTAGCTGCTGGAAGCAGCCAGCCTAGCTGCTCATTTTGGCGCCAATTGCATGCATGCATGGAAATTCCATCGTAACAAGGGAATAAGCTGGCAACATGTTGGTCATCTCCATCGTACCCACATATGAATATACCATCACACTGTTTGTAATCAATATTCCATCGCACCCATGGATCGCAACATCAGATCGTAACCAAAGATTGTAAACATGGATCGTACCCACGGATCGCACTCTATGATCGTACCCACGATCGCAACAAGTGATCGTGGTGAGGATTATAGAGTGTGATCGTAGTGACGATCGTACTGGGTGATCGAAGCAATGGATCGCAAGTAGAAACCCTAGGGTTTATGCGATCACACTTACTTGATCGTACTGGTAAAACCCTTAAGCATTACGATGGCATACAATAAGCAAATAAGCAAATACCAAATAAGCACTTATCTAAAAACTTAACCAAATCAAATTTAAGAAAAAGCTAATAGACCAAAATTTAAAAACTTTTAAGAATACTAAATAATAAAAATATTTAAAAACAACTTTTTATAAAAATTAACTAAAAAGCACTTAATCAAAAATAACAAAAATTAACACCATAAGCACTAAAATACTTTAAGCTATAAAAATCAAACATTAAAAGATCAATAAGCATAAATTTGAAAACTTGTTTTAAAATACGAAATAAGAAAACTTTAAAAAGACTAACTTTTTAAGAAAACTAAAAAGAAAATAAGCTAGACACAAAATAAGCCAATAAGCATGTCAAACTTATAGCTCATTCCATATGAAAACTTAAAGATTAATAAAAAGATAAACTTTTTAATAAATCAATCATCAAATTAAAACAATACGTGTAGAAAACTCGGATTAAAGTGAATGAGAGCTAAGAAAGGTAGAGTAAGATTAAGATTAAGACAAGAATTAAACTATCAAAGATAAAGGTTTGATTAAGAACATGAAAGGAAGATAAAAGATTGGGATTCTAGTGAGAGAAGTTCACTTTCTCTCTCTAGAATCTCCTACAAAAATGAAAGGAAAACTAAACTAACTAAAAACTAACCAACCCTCCTAAATGAGTTTAGGAGGGTATTTATAGGAAATGGGGAGGTGCATGTTTTGCCTCCTCTTTCTTTCTTTCTTCACGTCTTCTCGTCTTTTAAGTTCTTCGACTTTATCGACTTTGTCTCGGGATTAATTAAACTCGTCTTATAATTTATTTATTTATTAGACTCGAGTTCTTTGGCTTTATTAAACTTCCGTCTTTAGACTTGTTCTTCGATAAATCTTCAGAATAGGCCTTGGACTTCCGTTCTTTTTGCACTCTTGATCTCTTGACTTCGTCTTTTGTCATTTTCTTTGATAAAAGCCCGTGAAAGCCTGTGTTTTCCTCCTTTTTCACATTTTGGTCCTAAATCACAACAAAAACACAAACCACGCATAATTCCGACATTTACGACATAAAATACACGTTTTGGCTTGGTATTTATTATAATTAAGTGGTAAAAGGATGGGTGTTTTCACACCTATCAAGTTGCTCGGTATTAATTAGAGTTCATAGCCAAGGCATAACTTATTGAAGCGGGATGCGAAGATTGGCGAGTTTAAAAAGTCTCTGACAAGGCATGAGGGCTACATTTTGTTGCTAAAGATCCAAAGTGATGTGAAGAATCATTTATCAAAAATAAATATGAAGGATCAAGACACACGACGAAAAGCAAATAATCCCCTAAAGATCATGGAGAAGTCTATCCGAAAAGACCCTAGCAAGGTATGAGGATAAATAGATCCAAGTCCTAAAAGGAGGCAGATCGTTGTATCTCAAAATCCCAAATAAAGATTGGAGAAAAATGAAGAAGTTGTGGTCCAAGTTTGAAGAATCTCTCAAAAACTTCAAGTGAAAAAATTCCTGTTATGAAGAGAAAACCATTATTTCAAGATCATCTCTCAAGATTCGAAGTATGAAGTCAATGCCAAATATCGGTCCGAGAAGGGTCTCAAATCGCGAAACAAGTTATACCAAGATATGAACTTTATGAGGTCCCGAGAAGCAGTTTTAAAAGATTTTATCCCTTAGCTAACGATTGATTAAATCGTCCTACTTTATTTTCAGCCTAAATAACTATCGAAATAATTCAACAATACATCCTCGTGATCATTCAAGACAACAATAATATATAAGAGATACACCTAGGAATAAGGGAGTCTAAGCGAATAATTGAGCCACATGAGTTTGTGTTAGCTTGCTAACTTATAATAACAATGATCTCGTTTTTAAGCTTGGTATGGGGAACGTGAAACTTGAGGGTGATAAACATTCATGACAACCAAAGCCCTAATGTAAGTCTTCGATCTCTTTACGTTTTCTCCTTTCAAGTATTTTTATTTTCTATCTTTTTAGTTTCATTAATGTCTTGTGTTTAATAAATGCCAAAGTGGGTTAATTATGATGGAAAATGTAAATCTTGCTTTGTAACTAATGCATTGCATGAGGGCATTGCAATGGTCAAGTGTAGGAGATTTGATAGGTGTGGATACACCCATCCTTTTACCACTTAAAGCAATTAAAAACAAGACCATAACGTGTATTTAATGTCGTAAATGTCGGAATTATGCGTGGTTTGTGTTTTTGTTGTGTTTTAGGACCAAAATATGAAAAAAAAGAAAACACGGGCTTTCACGGGCTTTTATCGAAGAAAAAGACAAAAGACGAAGTCAAAAGATCAAAAATGCATAAAGAACAGGAGTCATAGGTCTATTTTGAAGATTTATTGAAGAAAAGGACCAAAGACGGAAGATTTACAAGTCGTAGAACCCAAGTCTAATAAATGAAGAAATTATAAGACGAGTTCAAGATATTTATCGCCAAATCCCGAGCCAAAGTCAAAAACGTCAATTTAATTAAAGACGCGAAGACAAATTAAAAGAAAGAAAGAAATCAACTCACAAGCCACCAACCAACCTCCTCCCTATAAATACTAACCCTTCCCCTCATTTGGAAGGTGTTAGCTAATTCACCATTAGCTCTCCACTTTGTTTTTATGCACTTTTCATATTGTCATTTTCATACTTGTCTTTCTTTCAAGTTATTCATGTAAGTCTTTAATCTTATTTTTGAATCTTTAATCTTTAATTTTAATTTCAAGCTTTTCATAATCTATCTTATTCTACCTATCTTGTTTAATCTTGATTTTGATTTGGTTCAAGTATGTATCTTGTTTGATCTTGATGCTTATTTGATTAAAGTTTTCATCTTTTTGTTCTTATAAATATTTTTATACAAATTAAGGTTTTAGCTTATTGCGATTTTTGCTTATTTCATGTTTAGCTTATTTTCTTTTAAGTGTTTTTAAAAGTTTAATCTTTTTAAAAGTTTGTTTTATAAATCTTGCTTATTTAGTGTTTTGAAAGTTTTTCATTTGTGCTTATTTAGTGCTTTTTATTATTGATATTGGTTGAGTTTTTAGTAAGTGCTTATTAGAAAAGTGCTTATTTGGTTTTTCTTATTTGTCTTTTGTATACCATCGTAATATTCTTAAGGGTTTACTTGTTCCGATCGAGTAATTTTGATCGCATAAGCCTAGGGTTTCTACTTGCGATCCATTACTACGATCAAAGACTAAGATCAGAAACTAAGATCGTAGACTAAGATCTAGACTAAGATCAAAGACTAAGATCAAAGACTAAGATCTAAGACTAAGATCGAGACTAAGATCTAAGACTAAGATCTAGACTAAGATCTATGACTAAGATCTAGACTAAGATCTAAGACTAAGATCTAAGACTAAGATCTAGACTAAGATCAAAGACTAAGATCTAGACTAAGATCGTAGACTAAGATCTAGACTAAGATCGAAGACTAAGATCTAGACTAAGATCTTGACTAAGGTCGTAGACTAAGATCTAGACCAAGATCGAAGACTAAGATCAAAGACTAAGATCAAAGACTAAGATCTGAGTTGCGATCGTGGTTAAGATCGTCTGTTGCGATCAAGGCCACGCCCCCTAGTTGCGATCTGGACTACGATCGTTTGTTGCGATCTAGACTAAGATCTAGAGTACGATCCAGACTGCGATCGCGTGTTGCGATCGTAGGGTACGATCTGACTATAGTTTTAGTTTTTATTTCCTTAATTATTTTAATTTCAAATTTAAATTTTCTCTCATATTTTATTTAGAGTTATTTTAAACTTGTTTTGTCTTAGTTTAAATTTAAAGTTATCAAATTTACTTTTTGTCAAGTTTTAATTTTTCGTCATTTATTTTTAAGAGTCTTTACTTTTAATTTTGAAAGTTTTCATTTTATTAAGTTTGCAAATTTACCTTTAAATTACTTTAATTTTCTTATTATTTCGTTTAAGTCTTTATATGTGGATTTATTACTTTGTCATTTATTTTCCTTGCTTTCATTTTTAATTAGTTTTAGACAACGATAACCTTTTCTTTTATCCACCAAAGACGACTGAGTCGCACTTCAAACTGTAATCAATTCGATTAGACGCCGAGAACAACGAACTTTTTAATATAGCAAAATCCTACTTTCAGCAATTCAACATTTGCAGGGGGGCTTTCTTTCGTCCATTAAGTGGGGCTTTTAAGTCTATATCGTTATTGCAGAGTGGTCGTCTTGAAGCTCCATTCACAGAACTGAAATCAAAGAAGCGGTTTGGGGTGTGGGGATGATCGAGCACCAGGCCCATGGTTTGAATCTCAAATTATTCAAACAAAACTGGCATGTTATAAAAAATGGCATCATTCATTTTTTTGACGAGTTTCATGCTAATGGTCGTTTTCCAAAAGCTTTCAGTAAGTCTCATTGCTCGCATACCCAAAACATCTTGCCCACAAGGGTTAAACGACTTCAGACCTATCTCTCTCATCAGAAGCATGTACAAAGTTCTGGCAAAGGTTTTGGCAGAGCGAATCAAATCTGTTATTGAATCAGTGGTGAGCCTTACACAGTTTGCTCTCATGAAGAATAAACAAAATAATAGATTGTATTCTCATTGCTAATGAGGTCATACACACATTAAAAAAATGAAGATTGGCGGGTTGATTCTGAAGGTTGATTTCGAGAAGGCATACGATACAATAGAGTGGACATTTTTAGATGGGGTTTTCAAAGAGATGAATTTTGTGCTCAAATGGAGAAAATGGATTCACTTTTGTTTATCTTCGGCAACAGCCGCGGTTCTTGTTAATGGTTCACCTACAGAGTTCTTTCCGATGAAAAGAGGCTTAAGACAAGGCGGCCAATTATCGCCTTCCCTTTTCAATATCGTTAGCGAAGGTCTCTCAATGTCCTTCTTAAAAAAGCTAAAGAAGATGGGTTGTTTTCTCCGGTAGATGTCGATCGTGCAAAGTCGTTTTCTATTTCCCACCTCCAGTTTGCCGATGATACTCTTATTTTATGTGGTGCTAGTAAGGAGAATTTTTTCAATGTTAAAAGGGTTCTTCGCTGCTTCCAATTATTTGCTAGTTTAAAGATTAAATTCTTTAAGAGTATATTATATGGCGTAGGAATTGATGATCGTTTAGTTCGTGCGTGGGGTGATGAAATTGGATGCTCAGCCGACCTCGTTCCTTTTCGATACCTTAGGATGGCTGTCAGTGCTAATCTTGTCTTTAAATCAGTATGAGACCATGTTATTCAGAGTTTTAGAGATCACTTAGCTAAGTGGAAAACAAAGTTTATTTCTCGAGCAGGGCGGGTGGTTCTTCTAAAATCGGTTTTAAATAGTCTTCCCATGTACTTCATGTCGTTATTTCATGTGCCTACGTGTGTAATGGAGGAGATTGAAAAGACTCGGAGAAACTTCTTTTGGGGTAAAGACCCAGGTGAGCGCAAACTATGCATCATGGATTGGAGTACGATAACCAAAATCAAAACAAACGGGGGCCTTGGATTGGGAAATCTCTGGGTTAGGAATGAAGCCCTTTTATGCAAATGGGTTTGGATATACGGAAACGAAAAAGAGGCGTTATAGAGGAAGCTTATAGATGCTAAGTATGGAAGAATCGAACATAGTTTATCTCCAGCAATTCCAAGCAAAGCTAAGGCATCCTCGGTTTGGAAAAGGATTACAGATGTTATCCATTCGAGGACACCATAAGGAGTTATTACTAATAAAGGTCTCGTGCATTGTGTTTGCAAAGGCGATTGTACAAGATTTTGGGAGGACCATTGGGTGGAAGACCACATTCTAAAGACTTCATTTCTGAGAATCTATGATCTAGCAGCCAACAAATCTGGCCCGATTTGTGACTTTGGGTTGTGGATAATGGTCAATGGAAATGGAATGTGATCCTAAGGAAAAATCTCTTTGATTGGGAGGTTGAACAATTTGATCGTTTCATGTTAACTCTTAACTCAATGGTGATGATGGCAACAAGGAACGACAAACTTGTCTGGTCATTTGACACTTCAGGGAAGTTTTCCTCGAGGTCATTTGGTAAAGAGATGGAGAATTCGAGCTACAACGATTCTATTCTTCACTCGGTTTGGAAGTTTAAAGCAC
Source organism: Glebionis coronaria (assembly GCA_025667525.1). Lineage (NCBI taxonomy): Eukaryota > Viridiplantae > Streptophyta > Magnoliopsida > Asterales > Asteraceae > Glebionis > Glebionis coronaria. The sequence goes on along the minus strand of CM046879.1, from coordinate 433,583,103 downwards.
CCCCAAAAGCTCGTCTCTTATGTTGGAAGAGTATTGTTGGCAAACTTCCAACAAGAGATGTGCTCTTTAGAATTGGCATCATCAGGGAGAACCAATCTCTTTGCCATTATTGTGCCTCTTGTATCGAATCGATTGATCACCTTCTTATTCACTGTAAGTTCACTCTCTCTATTTGGTTTGCTCTAATTGGCGGTTGGGATTGTGTTTGGGTTATCCCAAAAAATTGAAGGTTTATATAGTTCATAACAATTACACAAAACCCTAAACGAGATCAAAGCACACATAGCGGAAGCGATTTAACAAGATCATAATAATAACACAATTATAATTAATCAAATTAGGGTTACATACCTTTACGCTAAAGGAAATCCACAAGATAAAGAACGAATCACCAATTCGGGTTTATAACGAATACCACCAAGATATAGTCTAAAGTAAGACTATATTACGTTCTTGTACACACGTAATAAAATGAGCTAACCGTGATTCTAGCACGTGTAAACTGAGATTCTACGCTAATGGAAAAATCTATCCAACAACCCTAGAGAGGGGATATGACTAGATTATAAGTAAAATTGAAAGAACACAAAAACCAACTGAAACCATTTGTGGGTTTTGTGTTGCGCTCGCAAGAGAGGAGAGAGGGAGAGATTTGGTGTGTTGAATTATGAGGGTGGGGGTTGTTTATATAGACCTAAATCTTGTAGCCCAAAACAAATATAAGGAAAGTTTTTCCTTCCCCTTTTTCCCCTCATAGCCGACGGCCCAAACACCCCTTAGGGGTGTTCTAGAACCTTCCATTATCCTTTCTATTTATTCTACTTTCTATTTATTCCATAACGCTCGTTAATACTTAACTCTTAATTATTTAACGATTGTTAAAGTTATAGCTCGGTTTAATTTAATAAATATAATAAATATATTTATGAAATAAATTAATAAATATAATAAATATATTTGTTGAATAAATTAACTCTTTACGTATTGTGTGCAATCCCGTAATCTCGAGTTCGATCCTATCACACGACTATTAAATATAAGTCCATAAACTTTCAGCTCTCACTTGGACATATTTCGAATATCGTGATTACATTGACTAGCGTCTAGTTACACTAGCAATGTCTCTAGTACAACTCGAGTAAGGTCTCCTGGACAAAACCTTTTAATGATTCATCGTTATTATTATCCTTTTATTTCTAATACAACGTTAATAAGGATATGAATCTCAGTCATTCCTTTCATTAACCATTCTGTTTCTCGTTCACAGATTCAGCAAGATTACCAAAATAAATTTGGGTGCGGCCGCACAAACATCTTACTAATCCCACGAGGGGCCCAGCTGTATTATACTCCAAAAGAAAGTTGGAGGAAATAAATTCTATATTAATTACAAGCAAAACTTATGAATTTTGCAACACTTTCAAAAATAATCCTTATAGCTACCAGTTACGTTTAGCGTTTGATTATTCCACAGCGATGCACTAGATTCATAACAGTTTCCTGGTATTTCAAGTCTAAGGATGACTATTTATGATTTACTTGATGACAAAGATCCACAAAGTCAAATCATATAGTTGAGATAAGTCTAATATTCAATTAGTTGAATATCATCCAATATCGATCAATACACTTTCAATTATACTCTATCGCTATTTTGATTTGTCTTAATTTAATAATATTCTCATATTATTAATCGACAATGGACATTTAGCATAACAATTTATTCATGGATTAAAACATGTAAAATAAGATACAAAATTAATTAATAAGAATAAACGAAACCCAATCTTTATTTTATTAAATAATAATGTCTTAACATCCTTTATCCAAATACTAACTGTAGATTTATTGCATGAAATCGCTAGCTAGTTGCAGCCCAATAGCCTTGGCATGCTTAACTACCTTTGGTATAGGAAAAGCCTTAGTAAAAGGATCAACTACATTATCATCTGTGTGAACTTTTATTAATTTGATTTCACGAGCTTCAACTTGTTCTCGGACGTAGTTATGTCTACAGTTAAAGTGTCTAGCGCCTTTCATGACTCCAGAATCATTGGCGAAATATTATTGCAGCAGAATTGTCGTAATAAATATCAATAGGTTCTTTTACTGAAGGCATCACTCCAAGATCTCCAATAAAATTCCTAATCCAAACAGCTTCCATTGCAGATTCTGAAGCAGCCATTGATAGTTGTAAAATCACACTTGTTTAGGAAAACAAGGTAATTAGGGTAAGTATTAACAAGTAGTTTAGGAAAACCACAAGTTATGACCCAATGAAGTGAGTTCGTTCTCGAGGAGGCACGTGTGTTGTGAATTGAATTGACTTTGATTGATGATTTTATTAAGAGGAAAAGAGAATAGAAATGAGAAAGGAAAGAAATGACGGTTACGAAGACGGATTAAACTAAGTCGAAAAAGGCGAACACGTAAAACCGTAAAACCTACAAAAATTAAAATTTTAACCTAAAAATTCCTAAAAATTACTAAAAATCCTCAATAATATTCTAAGAGTTTACAAAAATCCAAACTTGCTAAAACCTTTTAATTAATTAAATAATGACTTTTTAATGCTAATTAAAGCCCTAAAAATCACAATTAATTATTAAAAAGCTCTAAACAAGATTTTCAAGTTTGTAAACCTTAAATATGACCTAATTAAGCTAAAAAGTATTTTTAAAAATTTTAAAACCAAATTAAACTATTTTTAAACACTTAAAAACTATTAAAATCAATTAAAACTTAAATTAATTCTAGAAAATAAATGAAAAGTCCTAAAAAGATTTGGAAAGTGACAAAACTCCTAATTATGTGTTTACAATCTAGGAAAAATGAAAAAAGTAGAAAAAACAAACTTTTAATTTTAATAATAAAATAATAATAAAATAATCAAAAAAATTAAAAAAGTTTATAAAATAATTCTAAAAAATTACCAAAAATCCTAAATAATGTAACTAAAACAAAAATGTGGTTAAAAGTTCCTAAAACCTTTTATTTAATTTTATATTAAATTTTAAAGTTGCTAGAAAACCCTAAAATCAAATAAAATTAAAAATTATACTTTTTGAAAACTTTTTGTGATGTAAACCTCAGAAATATAAATCAAAACCTAAAAACTATTTTTTTAAAAATTAAAACCTATTTTTCCTATTTTTTATCTAATTAATGAAAATCGGCTAATTAAAAAATGATAGAAAATAAATAAATAAAGAGAAAAATATAAAACCTAGCTAGAAAAATCCCTAGTGAATATCTAATCCTAGGAAAAATAAGCTTGCACAAATAAGCTTATTGAATAAGCTGGAAAAGCCCAAAATAGCTACGGCTTATATTATAAAAGCCAAAACAAAACGTGCTTAAGTAACTTTTGAAATGAGTCTATAACGTAAAAAACCATCCGGATCACTGGTAAACACGTTACTCCTCCGAAAGGGAGGTCGCGTGTTCGAGCCCAGGCCAGGTGAGTTTTTGCTATTTTTTTTTCTTTTTTAACCTTTAAATTCAAACTGGTGACACTTTGTAGCTCAAAAACACAAACACAATCCAATGTCAAACAAGAATAAAGCAAGATAGAACAAAAAACGTGCTCAGTATGTTTTTAAGAACACAAGCAAAGATTGTTTTCTTCACTTGTGAAAAGTGATGTCAAGAGAACTTGACTTGCTGATTTTTGGATGATTGTTGGACAAGCAGGCACCCTTATACTCTTTGGAGTATAAGGAGTCAAAATAACTCACAAAAACAGGCAAGCTAATGCACACAAATCACACACAAGCTAATGAAGGTTGCAGATGAGCCTTATACGGGTCTGGGGGGCATTTGCCTGTTTTATATGCACCAAAACGATTTTCAGACTCTTAAATCTTGCACAATATTCAACAAGATGACAATCAAGCAATGCACAACCCTTAAACAACCTCTAATCTAACCTTCACCAAGACTAGATGGCAAAATTCACACAAAAATCTGGCAGACTAGTCAGTTACTGGATTTAGCTAGTTAGCACCATTTTTTAGCATGCAAATGTGACTAAACTTATCCAAACTGAAAACTTAGCCTAGCATACAACCTATAGCAACCTAGTGAGTGAGTTTAACCAGCTTTTAAATCAAAAACTTTCAACAAACTTAACTTTATCACCAGTTCCAAACACCCCTTTAAAATCTTTTCTTGCAAATTAACAAACCAAAACCTTATAAAATCCAACTAAACTGATTTAAGCTACTTATAACATGCATACATAAACACAAATGAGCTTATCCAAACAACTAAACAACACTTAAACACTTTTCATGCACAATCACACAAATCACATAAAATTTTCAGAAAACTAAAAATGGAAAAGGGATTTTACCTTGAGGGACTTACATCCAAGTCCCTCAGTGGTTGCTTAACCACTTCCAAAAGGCCCGGGCCTATGCTGATCCTTGGACAGCAAACAAGTTCTTCAAACCCTGCTAAGAAAAATTTGAAGAACACAAGCACAAATACAATAATATGTTTTCTGATTTTTTTAACCTTTTGAAACCTTTTCAAATCTCTCTCAAAAACTTTCCTTTCCAATAACCTTAACCAATCAAGTTATATCCAATAAATCCAACTCTCAATACAAAATTTCACCAAGAAAAACCAATTTCAGAAACTTTTTCTGAAAAATTCAAAACATGAATTGTTTTGAACAAATGTGAATGGAACTCAGATTTTACTCAACAAATAAATACCAACTTTTAAAACTCATAAAAGGAATTATATTTTCAAAAAAAAATACCAACTTTATAAATACTTAAAAAGGGATTACAATTTTTGGAGTAAAAATCTGGAACAAATTGAAAGGGACACAAACGTCTCCTTTTATACAACTGAAAAGAAGCTACTAGAACTACTAAACCCTAGTAACTGGAATTCCTAAAAAGCCCTTGGAAAAATCTTCAAGTCTTGGTCAATCTTTGCCTTCATGTGATTTTTCAGAGGTCCATGTGATGACAGCTGTTTGGAGTTGATCTAAAGCGTTTATAACTCCTTGGGGTCAAAGGAATAGGTCTGGATCGTTGGTTTGGTCGGGTTATGGTTTTGTGGGAAAGAGACGGGTGTAGGGGAGGGTCCCACAAGACACATGGGTGTGGCTTGTGGTGTTTTGAGAGGTGGGTTTTGGTGGGAAAGTGGGTAATCAAGGGTCTGGACAAAATCAGGGCAAACCCCTTTGTATTGGGGTCAATTGATTCTGGGGTTAATTAGGGTTCTTGGGTAATTAGGGGGGTAATTAATCCGTTTTGGGTAAAGTTGGATTTTTAAAAAGCTGTTTGGTGGGAAATGGGGGGGGGGGGGTTGACCAGTTGACCCTGGTTTAATAAATTGGTTGGGTAATGGGTTGTGGGCTACGGGTTGGGTAGGGTTATTGGGTATTTGGGTGGGTCATGTGACGTGTCAAAGTGTGAGTGGTGGTGAGAGTTTTTCTGTCTGGCAGAATTGCCCCCCAAGGTCTTCATTTTTGTTCACTTTGTGAAAAATAGCCAACAACGCCTATTTAACACTTAACTTTTGCAAACTTGTCATTTATGGCACAACTTGTTTCAAAACTTTTTCCAAGGGTTTCAAATGCATTTCTTGGATTCTTCAAGGACTGATCTTGTAATATCTTCAAACTTTAGGGACCCTATTCATAATGTTAAATATTTGAGGGGTATAAAGTGTTAATCTTCAAAAGTTGAGGGACCAAACTTGCCAATCTTCAATTCTTCAAGGGCATTTTTGTAAATTCAAAACTTGGGCCCGGTTCATTGTGCGACTTCGTTTCTCGTGTTCATTTTTTTATTGATTCTTGTGATAATTTGCCAATTCCTCAATATCTGTACCTAAAAATACACAAGTAACAAACACGAGCATATATTTGGCAGTTTTAATGATATTTTATGCATTTTAAGCCCGATTTGGACGATGAGACCATGTATAAAAGCAGTCTCATCACTCCCCCATACTAAACCATTGTCGTGCCCTCACGCAATGCTAGAATAAAGTATCGTAGCATCTCCAAAATTTAATTTTTATTCACTTTATTGAAATGATAAACTAGCTACACTACTACTATTGCTACTACTTGTGTTTTAGACGTGATGTATGATTTTCATCGCAAAATGGGACGTTTAGGTTCATAGAATAAGAACACGTGAATGCTTCGTTAGAAATAATTTCATCGTACTCGATTTTTACCCTAATTCCATGCCAAGCGTGCAACGAGATCATTGTCATTATAAGTTAGTAATGCTAACACTACTCATATGCCCTAATCACGTACTTATCCTCCCATTATTCCTAAGTTGTATCTCTTATATTTTATTATGTCTTAATGATCACGAGGATACATTGTTGACTTATGCGATAATAGAGATTTAGGTCTAAAAATAGAGTCCTAACGGTGTAACTAAGACCATCAAATCAATAACCCCTCCTAATAGACAACGATGTCAAAAAATTAAGTTGACAAGAAGAATCGATAAACACGGTTTTATAACGGTTTTGAACATGAGACTTATTACCAAGACTTTTATACGCCCCCTAACGGAAGGACGTTATTATCTTTGGTTTACCTCCATCTTTTATTCAACTTCGCCATGAAGCTTTTATTATGACTTTGGTCTTGCCTTGCCTTTTATTATCCGCCTCATCGGTGGTTTTATTAGCCAAAGACGTATATCCTCACGCTAAAGCGAATTTTGGATCTTTAAAGCTTCGAAGATTAAGGCTTGATTCACTTTCAATTTTGCATAGATTTTAGGCCTTGTGGGGCTTCAAATTGTTTGCTAGATTTAGGTGAGCACTTGAAATCTTATTATTGGGTGAAGCTTTCGATTATTCGGGTGCCAATACTTCAAAACCGTGACGCTGGCGATACCTTAATGTCTTCCCAATTTAATTACACGGAAGCTACTAGAAAAGACTAGAAACCCAACAATCCTAACTAAACCGCTAAGTCAATATTTATTAAGCAAAAATTATTTACATGCGAAGGGAGAATAAGCAAACAACAAGAACACATGAGTTTTTGAAAGAATACGAGTACTCTACGTTTAGCATAGTAACTTATAATTAACTCTATCATTTCTCATCCTCATTTAAGAGACTTAGCCTAATACAAGTTAAGGAATCAAAGCTAAGTGCTCAACACGCACGGTCGAGTCAAAAATTACTCTTATTCTCGCCATCGGAAAATCTACATTCGTGTCTTCAAATACTTATAAAACATGAGAAAAATTTTAAAATTTGGCCATTTTTGCCTTATTTTGCAACAAAATGATAAACAAAAAGATAAACTTTGGAAAGCGTGAAGGTTTGGCAAGGCAAGTATCTATTCACCCCCCCCATACTAAAGTTAAACATTGTCCTCAATGTTTCGAGTCTAGGGGTGCAAACACCCCCATACTAGAGACGTAGTCGAATGCCTAATCTAGCATGGAAAGGGTGTAACCATTAAATTAATAGCCGTTTATGAAGTGTGCTAATAACCTAAGGTTAGAAAATATAAGGATATATCATTTGGATATTGAGAAATGTATTCAAAGCAAACGATCGAGTGCTCCCATAAAACGAACACGAGAGGCTCTAATCGTGAAGATCATGATCTAAAAACCACAATTCACAAACAACCACGGAACAAAGGTTGGAAGGGCACAAATACCCTCACATTAACTAATTAGAAAGCAATAATATGTACATGGATAAGCATGGGTCTCCCCCACGAGGCTCCTTGTTTTTGATAACCGAGTCAAAAGCTCGACTCGAATCCTCATAAATGTGATCATTTAGGGATAATCATGGTGTAGTCAATTTTGGTGGGACTTACATGATAAACAAGGCCCAAAAACAACCGGTATAAAGGACTAAGTCCTTTAATGATGCAAAATACCGGGATCGAAGATGGCGTTCTCGTTTTCATTGGAAAAACTAATCAACGCCCCTTCATCAATGGTCAACAAAAACTCAAAGAGTTTCAAGAAAATAGGAGAGAAGAAGTAGAAGGGTGGGACAATGGGTAAGTCATGAAAACATTGAGCTACTCGAGGTAGACTCGCACCAATCAAATGAAAAGATTTTCCATTTATTGCATCGGTGGAAGACCGAGATTTCCCTTTATAAGCAATTCCAGGATCAAATATCTCGTCCTCGGTGGAGAAAGGGGAGGGAACATAAGGGAATTCCCCCACACTAAGTCCACACAAAGCATCGTCAAATAGAGAAGACGAGCTTGTAGTACTCAATACACGCGGTGATGACGGAGTTAAAGTTGTAGACAAATCTTTTAAATCCAAGTTAAAATCTTTTCCTTTTTCATCTTTTAAACTCTCCTTGTGAAAACCCGATTTAATTATGTCAAAAATATTTGGTGTATCTAAAGCAATGTTAGTAACACTAAAAATTCTCACATTTTGAAATCTTTTTGGTTTAGGTGGTGGCAAGTTTTCAAATCTTTTGTCAACAAAGAAAACTCCCCCATCGGGATCAACGTATTCATCATCCGAAGAATCACTCGAGATTGGAATCGTAGGCTTAACACTCTTAACCTCCACCGGCGGAGGGGACGGAACTTCATTTTTCTCAACAACTCCTAAAACTCTATTGGAAATCTTTTTGCAAATGTTTTTGATGGGATTGACATTGTACAATGATGTGATAGAATACACATGAGAAAGAGTGGAGTTTTGGGTTGCATTAATGACGAGTTCTTCCTCATTGAAACGAAGAGTGATTTTCCTTGCATGCACATCGATAAGTGCTCTCGAGGTATCCAAAAAAGATCGACCTAAAATTAACGGAACTTTAGGATCGATAGGAATATCAACAACAATAAAGTCTACAGGATAGTAGAACTTTCCAACTTTCACAAAGACGTCCTCGGCAACTCCACAAGCTAGAATCGTAGAATGATCGGCCACTTCGATTGACATTCTTGAAGGAGTGAGATTGGGAAGATTGAGCGATTTAAAAATCTCAAGAGGCATCAAATTAATACTAGCACCAAGATCGGCCAAGGCGTAGCATTCTTCCATGTTTTGGATAGCACATGGGATTAAAAACTTGCCGGGATCACAGACTTTTTGAGGTATGCGGCTTAGAAAAACCGAAGAACAACTAGACGATTTTTGCAATTTTTCTTTGTTATTCAACATACTTTTGAAGTTCGCGGCAAATCGAGGCATCATGACTAAGGCGTCGGCAAAACTTATATTAAAATGCAAGTCACGAAACATTTTCATAAAAAGTTCAAATTGATAATTATTTCGTTCTTGTGCCTTTTCCTTGTCTCGTCTTGAAGGGTAGGGTAAAGGTGGTGTGGGTTGGGGCATAGTAGGCATAGGCATCGGCCTTGGAATCTCGGGTTCCATGATTGGTATGGGTTCAACCGTAGGTGTGGTTTAAGCGGTACTTCGTGGGCTTGTAATTTGCTCCTTTTCAACCACAACCTCGGGTTCTTTCTCTTTTTCCTTCTCCATAGAAGTACTTGGACGAGAAATGGGTTCTTTGAAAGTTTTACCACTTCGAGTAGTGATAACCTTCAATTCTCCTTTCGGGTTCACGATGGTATCACTAGGAAGACCACCCGAAGAAGAGGGCTTACACATGATAGCTTCAAACATCTTAGCCATTCGGTCTTCAAACTTAGATTGCCTAGCATCCGCTTTTAACAACTCTTGCTTAATCTCATGTTGACCTTGCTCCATTTTTTGTTGATTTTGTTGGAGACGTGTGACATTTCCTTCCATTTTATTTGCATGAGTTTTAAGTTCATTAGCAAGTTCGTTTTTAAGCTCGTTTTTCAACTCGGATCTTAAGCTAACCATTTCACGTTGCATATTATCAAACTTAGCATCATTAGCCTTAGCATAATTCAAAAATTCTCCTTGAAGATTTTGGGTGTGATCATTTTGAAAACCTTGAGTCGATGTTTGAAAATCACGGTTTTGGTTTTGGTTTTGGTTTTGGTTTTGGTTTGAAATTTGCCCATTTCCACTTTGATAATTACCCTTGTTATAATTCCTTTGATTTCCTTGGTAATTTACACCTTGGTTGTTGTTTCGATAATTATTAGCATTTTGATTTGGTGGAGCTTGATTTTGGCGGGAACCTTGGCCGTTTTGGTTATAAGTTCCCGTGGCTACATAAGCACTCGAAGTGTTACCATCCGCGGTAATGCACTCGGAAAGATCATGAGCTCCACCACACGACAAACAACTCTTAGAAACCGCTTTAACCGAAGCGGAATTCGAAGCTTCTTGAGCTTTCCAATGGGACATAAGGGTCGAAAACCTATCGAAAAAACGATTTTCCTCATTAGCTTCATCTTGCAAGGCATTAATGCTACGAGACGATGATGAGCCCATTTTGGCAACACTCGGTGTGTTACGAGGGCTATAAACCTTAGACCTATTCTCAATTATGACCAAAGCTTCTTCAACCGTTTTACACAAAAAATTACCACCCGCGGCGGCATTTAAATAATCTCTTTCATGATCATTAAGTCCATTGTAAAACGTGTCGATTTGGTGTAAGTCGGAAAAACCGTGATGAGGGCATTCATGTAACATCTCCTTAAACCTATTCCAAGCCGTAGAAAAACTTTCATTTAATTCTTGTGAAAATTTAGAAATCTCATATTTCAAATGCGTAGTCTTAGAGGGCGGAAAAAATTGGTTCACAAATTTCGAAACGAGATCCTTCCACGTCAATATAGAATTGGGTGGCTCTTTCTCTAACCAAATTTTAGCGGGCCCCGCTAAGGAATACGGAAAAAGCATCATCTTAATCGAGTCATTCGAGACATCCTTGAATTTGCAAGTGGCGGTAAGACGATTGAATTGGCGGATATGATTGTGGGGATTGTCCTTCTCATCACCACGGAATTTGTTGTTTTGGATCATTGACAACAAACCCGTTTTCACCTCAAAATTCTCCGCAAGGATAGCGGGAATCACAATCGCTTCTCCATAACCCTCGGTGGGTGCTTGAAGTAACTCCATCATAGTTCGATTCGCCATGGTTGGTGCTTCTCGTACAATGGGTTCGTCAATAGGAGACTCCTCACTAGAATGAGTTGGAGTGGGAGTTTTGTTCTTTCGTCTACGTGCACGTTTTGCTTGATTACGAGTTAGCATAAACGTCACGTACAACGAGGAGACGAGCAAAGAAGATTCTTTTTGGTATTTTGTATTTTTCAAAATTTTTTTTGGTTTTTGATGGTATTAACTTTTTGGAAATTGGTGAAATGTATTAAGTAGACACAAATCTGCAAATCTCCTCCTTAATCAAATCTCTTGATTAAAGAAGCCTCAAGGAATGAAAACGATCACGTGAAGTGAACGCCTTCGATAAGTTTAGAACGATGGTGGAACACCAAATCGTTCAAGAGGGTTTAATCAATAGAAACCAAGAAAATATATATGATATGTAATAATACTTTGGGCGGCAAAACCCTCGATTCACTCTCAAAATCAAATACGCACAAGCAAGCGGAGGAAACGAGGCGGCGCGAAGCACTTAAGAGCCTTTTTCCTTTAGGTCGTGAAATACAACCGCCTTATACCCACCTTATAGTTTGTATTATCAAGATTAAGCTTCACGAAAGTATTTATCTATTTTTACCTTTTTTCTTTGGTTTGAGATTCGAATACAATGATCGAGTGATGAAATCCCGAGTCAAGGTTGTGATTTCTCACGTATTTGGAGTACTTGTGAATTTATTGTTCTACGTATACAATATAGTAATAGTATTCACACAAAAACCGAAAAACGATAATACGTATTAGTAGAGTGCTACTAATACAAATACTAATTATGGATATATAAAAAAAACAATTATTCAACCAAAACACAACACGCCTCCCCGGCAGCGGCGCCAAAATGATAGTTGTAAAATCACACTTGTTTAGGAAAACAAGGTAATTAGGGTAAGTATTAACAAGTAGTTTAGGAAAACCACAAGTTATGACCCAATGAAGTGAGTTCGTTCTCGAGGAGGCACGTGCGTTGTGAATTGAATTGACTTTGATTGATGATTTTATTAAGAGGAAAAGAGAATAGAAATGAGAAAGGAAAGAAATGACGATTACGAAGACGGATTAAACTAAGTCGAAAAAGGCGAACACGTAAAACTGTAAAAACTACAAAAATTAATATTTTAACCTAAAAATTACTAAAAATCCTCAATAATATTCTAAGAGTTTACAAAAAATCCAAACTTGCTAAAACCTTTTAATTAATTAAATAATGACTTTTTAATGCTAATTAAAGCCCTAAAAATCACAATTAATTATTAAAAAGTCCTAAACAAGATTTTCAAGTTTGTAAACCTCAAATATGACCTAATTAAGCTAAAAAGTATTTTTAAAAATTTTAAAACCAAATTAAACTATTTTTAAACACTTAAAAACTATTAAAATCAATTAAAACTTAAATTAATTCTAGAAAATAAATGAAAAGTCCTAAAAAGATTTGGAAAGTGACAAAACTCCTAATTATGTGTTTAAGGAAAAATGAAAAAAGTAGAAAAAACAAACTTTTAATTTTTAATAATAAAATAATAATAAAATAATCAAAAAAAATAAAAAGTTTATAAAATAATTCTAAAAAATTACCAAAAATCCTAAATAACGTAACTAAAACAAAAATGTGATTAAAAGTTCCTAAAACCTTTTATTTAATTTTATATTAAATTTTAAAATTTCTAGAAAACCTTAAAATCAAATAAAATTAAAAATTATACTTATTGAAAACTTTTTGTGATGTAAACCTCAGAAATATAAATCAAAACCTAAAAACTATTTTTTTTAAAATTAAAACCTATTTTTCCTATTTTTTATCTAATTAATGAAAATCGGCTAATTAAAAATGATAGAAAATAAATAAATAAAGAGAAAAATACAAAACCTAGCTAGAAAAATCCCTAGTGAATATCTAATCCTAGGAAAAATAAGCTTGCACAAATAAGCTTATTGAATAAGCTGGAAAAGCCCAAAATAGCTACGGCTTATATTATAAAAGCCAAAACAAAACGTGCTTAAGTAACTTTTGAAATGAGTCTATAACGTAAAAAACCATTCGGATCACTGGTAAACACGTTACTCCTCCAAAAGGGAGGTCGCGTGTTCGAGCCCAGGCCAGGTGAGTTTTTGCTATTTATTTTTTTTCTTCTTTAACCTTTAAACTCAAACTGGTGACACTTTGTAGCTCAAAAACACAAACACAATCCAATGTCAAACAAGATTAAAGCAATATAGAATAAAAAACGTGCTCAGTATGTTTTTAAGAACACAAGCAAAGATTGTTTTCTTCACTTGTGAAAAGTGATGTCAAGAGAACTTGACTTGCTGATTTTTGGATGATTGTTGGACAAGCAGGCACCCTTATACTCTTTGGAGTATAAGGAGTCAAAATAACTCACAAAAACAGGCAAGCTAATGCACACAAATCATACACAAGCTAATGAAGGTTGCTGATGAGCCTTATACGGGTCTGGGGGGCATTTGCCTGTTTTATATGCACCAAAACGATTTTCAGACTCTTAAATCTTGCACAATATTCAACAAGATGACAATCAAGCCATGCACAACCCTTAAACAACCTCTAATCTAACCTTCACCAAGACTAGATGGCAAAATTCACACAAAAATCTGGCAGACTAGTCAGTTACTGGATTTAGCTAGTTAGCACCATTTTTTAGCATGCAAATGTGAATAAACTTATCCAAACTGAAAACTTAGCCTAGCATACAACCTATAGCAACCTAGTGAGTAAGTTTAACCAGCTTTTAAATAAAAAACTTTCAACAAACTTAACTTTATCACCAGTTCCAAACACCCCTTTAAAATCTTTTCTTGCAAATTAACAAACCAAAACCTTATAAAATCCAACTAAACTGATTTAAGCTACTTATAACATGCATACATAAACACAAATGAGCTTATCCAAACAACTAAACAACACTTAAACACTTTTCATGCACAATCACATAAATCACATAAAATTTTCAGAAAACTAAAAATGGAAAAGGGATTTTACCTTGAGGGACTTACATCCAAGTCTCTCAGTGGTTGCTTAACCACTTCCAATAGGCCCGGGCCTATGCTGATCCTTGGATAGCAAACAAGTTCTTCAAACCCTGCTAAGAAAAATTTGAAGAACACAAGCACAAATACAATAATATGTTTTCTGATTTTTTTTAACCTTTTGAAACCTTTTCAAATCTCTCTCAAAAACTTTCCTTTCCAATAACCTTAACCAATCAAGTTATATCCAATAAATCCAACTCTCAATACAAAATTTCACCAAGAAAAACCAATTTCAGAAACTTTTTCTGAAAAATTCAAAACATGAATTGTTTTGAACAAATGTGAATGGAACTCAGATTTTACTCAACAAATAAATACCAACTTTTAAAACTCATAAAAGGAATTATATTTTCAAAAAAAAATACCAACTTTATAAATACTTAAAAAGGGATTACAATTTTTGGAGTAAAAATCTGGAACAAATTGAAAGGGACACAAACATCTCCTTTTATACAACTGAAAAGAAGCTACTAGAACTACTAAACCCTAGTAACTGGAATTCCTAAAAAGCCCTTGGAAAAATCTTCAAGTCTTGGTCAATCTTTGCCTTCATGTGATTTTTCAGAGGTCCATGTGATGACAGCTGTTTGGAGTTGATCTAAAGCGTTTATAACTCCTTGGGGTCAAAGGAATAGGTCTGGATCGTTGGTTTGGTCGGGTTATGGTCTTGTGGGAAAGAGACGGGTGCAGGGGAGGGTCCCACAAGACACATGGGTGTGTCTTGTGGTGTTTTGAGAGGTGGGTTTTGGTGGGAAAGTGGGTAATCAAGGGTTTGGACAAAATCAGGGCAAACCCCTTTGTATTGGGGTCAATTGATTCTGGGGTTAATTAGGGTTCTTGGGTAATTAGGGGGGGTAATTAATCCGTTTTGGGTAAAGTTGGATTTTTAAAAAGCTGTTTGGTGGGAAATGGGGGGGGGGGGGTTTGACCAGTTGACCCTGGTTTAATAAATTGGTTGGGTAATGGGTTGTGGGCTACGGGTTCGGTAGGGTTATTGGGTATTTGGGTGGGTCATGTGACGTGTCAAAGTGTGAGTGGTGGTGAGAGTTTGTCTGTCTGGCAGAATTGCCCCCCAAGGTCTTCATTTTTGTTCACTTTGTGAAAAATAGCCAACAACGCCTATTTAACACTTGACAACTTTTGCAAACTTGTCATTTATGGCACAACTTGTTTCAAAACTTTTTCCAAGGGTTTCAAATGCATTTCTTGGATTCTTCAAGGACTGATCTTGTAATATCTTCAAACTTTAGGGACCCTATTCATAATGTTGAATATTTGAGGGGTATAAATTGTTAATCTTCAAAAGTTGAGGGACCAAACTTGCCAATCTTCAATTCTTCAAGGGCATTTTTGTAAATTTAAAACTTGGGCCCGGTTCATTGTGCGACTTCATTTCCCGTGTTCGTTTTTGATTGATTCTTGTGATAATTTGCCAATTCCTCAATATCCGTACCTAAAAATACACAAGTAACAAACACGAGCATATATTTGGCAGTTTTAATGATATTTTATACATTTTAAGCCCGATTTGGACGATGAGACCATGTATAAAAGCAGTCTCATTAGCCATGTACTCAGATTGAGTAGCATGCCTTGCCAAACCTTCACGCTTTCCAAAGTTTATCTTTTTGTTTATCGTTTTTGTTGCAAAATAAGGCTAATATTGGCCAAATTTTAAAAATTTTCTCTTGTTTTTTATAAGTGTTTGAAGACACGAATGTAGGTTTTCCGATGGCGAGAATAAGAGTAATTTTTGACTCGACCGTGCGTGTTGAGCACTTAGCTTTGATTCCTTAACTATACATTAGGCTAAGTCTCTTAAATGAGGACGAGAAATGATAGAGTTAATTATAAGTTACTATGCTAAACGTAGAGTACTCGTATTCTTTCAAAAACTCATGTGTTCTCGTTGTTTGCTTATTCTCCCTTCGCTTGTAAATATTTTTTGCTTAATAAATATTGACTTAGCGGTTTAGTTAGGATTGTTGGGTTTCTAGTCTTTTCTAGTAGCTTCCGTGTAATTAAATTGGGAAGACATTAAGGTATCGCCAGCGTCACGGTTTTGAAGTATTGGCACCCGAATAATCGAAAGCTTCACCCAATAATAAGATTTCAAGTGCTCACCTAAATCTAGCAAACAATTTGAAGCCCCACAAGGCCTAAAATCTATGCAAAATTGAAAGTGAATCAAGCCTTAATCTTCGAAGCTTTAAAGATCCAAAATTCGCCTTAGCGTGAGGATATACGTCTTTGGCTAATAAAACCACCGATGAGGCGGATAATAAAAGGCAAGGCAAGACCGAAGTCATAATAAAAGCTTCATGGCGAAGTTGAATAAAAGATGGAGGTAAACCAAAGATAATAAGGCCCTTCCGTTAGGGGGCGTATAAAAGTATTGGTAATAAGTCTCATGTTCAAAACCGTTATAAAACCGTGTTTATCGATTCTTCTTGTCAACTTAATTTTTTTAACATCGTTGTCTATTAGGAGGGGTTATTGATTTGATGGTCTAAGTTACACCGTTAGGACTCTATTTTTAGACCTAAATCTCTATTATCGCATAAGTCAACAATGTATCCTCGTGAGACATTCAAGACAAAATAAAATATAAGAGATACAACTTAGGAATAATGGGAGGATAAGTACGTGATTAGGGCATATGAGTAGTGTTAGCATTACTAACTTATAATGACAATGATCTCGTTGCACGCTTGGCATGGAATTAGAGTGAAAATCGAGGACGATGAAATTATTTCTAACGAATCATTCACGTGTTCTTATTCAATGAACCTAAACGTCCCATTTTGTGATGAAAATCATGCATTATGTCTAAAACGCAAGTAGTAGTAATAGAAGTAGTATAGTTAGTTTATCATTCCAATAAAGTGAATAAAAATGAATTTTGGAGATGCTATGATACTTTATTCTAGCATTGCGTGAGGGCACGACAATGGTTTAGTATGGGGGAGTGATGAGACTGCTTTTATACATAGTCTCATCGTCCAAATCGGGCTTAAAATACATGAAATATCATTAAAACTGCCAATATATGCTCGTGTTTGTTGCTTGTGTATTTTAGGTACGGATATTGAGGAAATGGCAAAAGATCACAAGAATCATTCAAAAACGAACACGGGAAACGAAGTCGCACAATGAACCGGACCCAAATCTGGAATTTCCAAAATAGACCTTGAAGAATTGAAGATTGGCAACTTTAGTCCCTTATTTTTGAAGACTTGGCAAAATTAGACCTTGAAGAAATCATCATTGGCACAAGAAGACCTTCATGTTTGAAGGTTACACAAGTTTTACCCTTGAAGAATCCAAAAATATGCATTTATGGTCCTTGTTAAAAGTTTGGAAACATCTTGTGCCAAATATGACAAGTGATGCAAAGTTAATACAAGTATAATGGGGCGTTGTTGCTGTTTAATATGAAGTGAAAGGAGTATGAAACCTTAGGGGCCAAAACTGCCAGACAGCCAAACTTCAACCCACCACTCACAACATGCGACCTCACCCACTCACACCATTCCAACCAATCACATCCTCACCATCCTCCACGTCTGCTTTCCACCCACAACTTAATAACTGATTAAGTTATTAAGTTAAACTCCCACCAAAACACAAATTCAAATCTTAAACTCCCCAATTTGGATTAAACTTTCCCCAAATCCCTTATAAACCCTAAGAACTCCCCAGGTCGGATTAAACACAATTCAAAGGGTTTTTTGTTAATACCTTCCAGATCCTTAATTAAGCTTACCCTCACCCCATCCCACACAAAAACCATGACCCAAGACAACCCCATGTGAGTGTAGGGCCCTCCCCTGCACGTCACTTTCTTCCTCAAAAACAAAAATCGACCAGATAAACGTCTGAGATCAACTCCTTGGTCCCCAAGACCAAACAAACGTCCAAGATGAAGTTCCAACAGCTGGCCAAGTACAAAGCTCACATGAATCTATATTGACCAAGTTTGAATTTTTCTCCAAGGGTTTTTCAGGAATTTCAGCTACTAGGGTTTAGCATTCTAGATAGTTCTATCACTAGTATATATAGAGGTCGTATGTGACCCTATATCTTTGTTCCAGTTTTTCTAGCAAAAAATTTTGTAATCCCTTTTTAATCAATATAAAGTTTGGTGTTTGATGTTCAAAGTAATTCCTTTTATGATTTGTTAAAAGTTGGTAAATGTTTTTAAGCTAGAATACTGAGTTCCATAAAAATTGTTGAAGTAATTTTTGAATTTTCAAAAATTATCTTCAAGTTTCTGAAATTTTGATTTCTTTTGGGTGAAATCTTGTTTCATGGTTTGATTTTCAGGGATCATTAGTCATATTTTAAGTGTGTTAAAAGAAGGTTATTTGAGAAGATTTTGAAAAAGGTTTTAAAAAGTTTGAAAGAAAAAATCAGAAACATTGGATATTTGTTTGTTCTTGTTGATTTTAGCAGGTTCAAGTAGGAGCTTGATTAGTTCAAGGCTCAGCACAGGCCCGGGCCTGTTTGGAGGTGGTTAAGCAACCACTGAGGGACCTGGATGTAGGTCCCTCTAGGTAAAACCCTTGTTTCCAATTTTCCTTTTCATTTTTTAGTTATTGGTGATTTTTGCATGATTTTTGTGCA
Source organism: Glebionis coronaria (assembly GCA_025667525.1). Classification (NCBI taxonomy): domain Eukaryota; kingdom Viridiplantae; phylum Streptophyta; class Magnoliopsida; order Asterales; family Asteraceae; genus Glebionis; species Glebionis coronaria. Next base: position 433,564,381 of record CM046879.1, on the reverse strand, counting down.
AGTTGTTTGTATGTTTGTTATATGGGTTGATTTTACTCATTTTAGGTTTATATGTATGATTTGAGCTTGTTTAATCAGATTTGTGAAGATTTGGGTAGGTTCACTTTGTTAAAATTCAATTCAGGAAGTTAAAGGAGTGTTTGGATTTGCATATTAATTGAGCTTCTATGGTTGATTTTGTGTTAAAATCTGTTAGAATCACTCATTAGTTAGTTGTTAGGAGCTTTTAGTGCTTGGACTTCAGTTTGGTAGGTTTATGAACAAACTTGCATGCTAAATATTGGATATCATAGCTAAAAACAGCAAAGTACCTTGTCTGCCTATTTGGTGATTTTTGTGACAACAAATCTTGTAATCTGCTAGATTCTAGGGATAAGTAGGGTTTGTGATCACTTTTATGCCTTGTTATTGGATTGTGTGCAAGTAATTTGGCCTTGAAATTCGAATTTGTGCAAGTAATTTGTGTTTACTGTTCATCAGATACCATTTAGGGCTTAATCAGAAACTTTAAGTGCTTGTTTTGCTTGATTTTTGTGAGTAGCTTGTTGTTTTTAATGTTTAATTTGACTCCTTATACTCAACTGAGTATAAGAGTGCCCTATTGTCCAAAATAAGCAAGCCAATAAGCTTTCCTAAGCTTATTGCTCAATTGAACAACAAAATGCACTAGTAGTGGGAACTCCTTTCCCACTTGTAGCTCAATAGTTACCCCTGCTTCACTACAAAACAAAATCTGTCACAATTCACTATCAGTTTTCTTGTATTTTTGTCTTTTGTGGACTTAAATTAGAATTAGACCTTCAAACCAATTTTGTTATTTTTCTAATTTAATTTAGGATTTTTCTGTTTATTTATTTTTTATTTTACTGTTCATTTAGTATTTTTTAGTTTTTATTGCATTATTAATTAACTTTTAATGTTTCTGTTTTTGGCATTTAGTGCCAAAAATTCTTATTTTTCAGTTTAAACAATTTTCCTAGACTTAGAATAATATTTTAAGGTTTTTGGTATAAAAAGTTTTTACTGTTCATCTTTTATTTAATTTTTAGAATTAATTTAAGTTAATTAGGGTTTAATTTGAAACTGTTTTTGTCTTTTAGTGGTAAATTTAATATTTTTCAAACTTTTTCATTTTTCCACTGTTCACTAGAGTATTTTAGGATTTTTAAAATTTGTAGATTTTTTTTAGCATTATTTTATTATTTTTTATAATTATTTTGGTTTAAAAATAGTTTTTAGTGAATTAAAAATAGAAAAATAGTTTTTAAAAATTAGGAAAAATACTTTTTATTCTGTAGATGATATAAGTAAGTTATTTGTTCAATAAAATAATATTTTGGGCATTTTGATTAATTATATTTAATTTTAGGGCTTTAATTAGCATTTAAAATTGAATATTTAATTAATAAAAGGTTTTAAAATATTTTTATTGGATTTTTATTCTTATTTATATTGTTTAAGAGTTAGTTTTAGCTTTTAATTAATTTTTAGGTTTAAAATTTTTAATTTTGTAGTTTTTACGGTTTTACGTGAACGCTTTTTCGTCTTAGCTCGATCCGTCTTCGTAACCGTCTTTTCTTTCTTATTTCCATTTTCTTTTTCTTAAATATAATCACAAACATTAATCAATTCATCACACAACACACGTGCCTCCTCGAGAACGATCCCCACTTTGGGTCATAAGTGTTTACGTTTTCCTAAACGTACGCTTAATACTTACCGCTTTTACCTTCCTTTTCCTAAAGGGGTAAAAACTCTACTATCATTTTGGCGCCGCTGCCGGGGAGGCGTGTTGTGTTTTGATTGAACAATTGTTGTTTTTATACTAACCATAATTAGTATTTGTATTAGTAGCACTCTACTAATACGTATTATCGTTTTTCGGTTTTTGTGTGAATATTATTAATATATTGTATACGTAGAACAATAAATTCACAAGTACTCCAAATACGTGAGAAATCACAACCTTGACTTGGGAGGTCATTACCCAATCATTGTATTCGAATCTCAAACCAAAGAAAAAGGCAAAAATAGATAAATACTTTCGTGAAGCTCGATTTTGAAAATACAAACTAAAAGGTGGGTATAAGGCGGTTGTATTTCACGACCTAATGGAAAAAGGCTCTTAAGTGCTTCGCGCCGCCTCGTTTCCTCCGCTTGCTTGTGCGTATTTGATTTTGAGAGTGAATCGAGGGTTTTGCCGCCCAAAGTATTATTACATATCATATATATTTTCTTGGTTTCTATTGATTAAACCCTCTTGAACGATTTGGTGTTCCACCATCGTTCTAAAGTCATCGAAGGCGTTCACTTCACGTGATCGTTTTCATTCCTTGAGGCTTCTTTAATCGAGAGATTTGATTAAGGAGGAGATTTGTAGATTTGTGTCTACTTAATACATTTCACCAATTTCCAAAAAATTTAATACCATCAAAAACCACAAAAAAATTGAAAAATACAAAACACCAAAAAGAATCTTCTTTGCTCGTCTCCTCGTGGTACGTGACGTTTATGCTAACTCGTAATCAAGCAAAACGTGCACGTAGAAGAAAGAATAAAACTCCCACTCCAACTCATTCTAGTGAGGAGTCTCCTATTGACGAACGCATTGTACGAGAAGCACCAACCATGGCGAATCGAACTATGATGGAGTTACTTCAAGCACCCACCGAGGGTTATGGAGAGGCTATTGTGATTCCCGCTATCCTTGCGGAGAATTTCGAGGTGAAAACGGGTTTGTTGTCGATGATCCAAAACAACAAATTTCGTGGTGATGAGAAGGACAATCCCCACAACCATATCCGCCAATTCAATCGTCTTACCGCCACGTGCAAATTTAAGGATGTCTCGAATGACTCGATTAAGATGATGCTTTTTCCGTATTCCTTAGCGGGGCCCGCTAAAATTTGGTTAGAGAAAGAGCCACCCAATTCTATATTGACGTGGAAGGATCTCGTTTCGAAATTTGTGAACCAATTTTTTCCGCCCTCTAAGACTACGCATTTGAAAAATGAGATTTCTAAATTTTCACAAGAATCAAATGAAAGTTTTTCAACGGCTTGGAATAGGTTTAAGGAGATGTTACATGAATGTCCTCATCACGGTTTTTTCGATTTACACCAAATTGACACGTTTTACAATGGACTTAATGATCATGAAAGAGATTATTTAAATGCCGCCGCGGGTGGTAATTTTTTGTGTAAAACGGTTGAAGAAGCTTTGGTCATATTTAAGAATAGGTCTAAGGTTTATAGCCCTCGTAACACACCGAGTGTTTCCAAAAGCTCGTCATCGTCTCGTAGCATTAATGCTTTACATGATGAAGCAAATGAAGAAAATCGGTTTTTTGATAGATTTGCTAGCCTTATGTCCCATTGGAAAGCTCAAGAAGCTTCAAATTCCGCTTCGGTTAAAGCGGTTTCTAAGAGTTGTTTGTCGTGTGGTGGAGCTCATGATCTTTCCGAGTGCATTACCGCGGATGGTAACACTTCGAGTGCTTATGTAGCCACGGGAACTTATAACCAAAACGGTCAAGGTTCCCGTCAAAATCAAGCTCCACCAAATCAAAATGCTAATAACTATCGAAACAACAACCAAGGTAATTATCAAGGCAATCAAAGGAATTATAACAAGGGTAATTATCAAAGTGGAAATGGGCAAATTTCAAACCAAAACCAAAACCGTGATTTTCAAACTACTTCACAAGGTTTTCAAAATGATCACACCAAAGATCTTCAAGGAGAATTTTTGAATTATGCAAAGGCTAATGATGCTAAGTTTGACAATATGCAACGTGAAATGGTTAGCTTAAGATCCGAGTTGAAAAACGAGCTTAAAAACGAGCTTGCTAATGAACTTAAAACTCATGCTAATAAAATGGAAGGAAATGTCACACGTCTCCAAAAAAATCAACAAAAAATGGAGCAAGGACAACATGAGATTAAGCAAGAGTTGTTAAAAGCGGATGCTAGGCAATCTAAATTTGAAGACCGAATGGCTAAAATGTTTGAAGCTATCATGTGTAAGCCCTCTTCTTCGGGTGGTCTTCCTAGTGATACCATCGTGAACCCGAAAGGAGAATTGAAGGTTATTACTACTCGTAGTGGTAAAACTTTCAAAGAACCCATTTCTCGTCCAAGTACTTCTATGGAGAAGGAAAAAGAGAAAGAACCCGAGGTGGTGGTTGAAAAGGAGAAAAATCAAAGCCCACGAAGTACCGCTCAAAACACACCTACGGTTGAACCCACACCAATCATGGAACCCGAGATTCCAAGGCTGATGCCTATGCCTATGCCCCAACCCACACCACCCTTACCCTACCCTTCAAGACGAGACAAGGAAAAGGCACAAGAACGAAATAATTATCAATTTGAACTCTTTATGAAAATGTTTCGTGACTTGCATTTTAATATAAGTTTTGCCGACGCCTTAGTCATGATGCCTCGATTTGCCGCAAACTTCAAAAGTATGTTGAATAACAAAGAGAAATTGCAAAAATCGTCAAGTTGTTCATCGGTTTTTCTAAGCCGCATACCACAAAAAGTCGGTGATCCCGGCAAGTTTTTAATCCCATGTGCTATACAAGACATGGAAGAATGCTACGCCTTGGCCGATCTTGGTGCTAGTATTAATTTGATGCCTCTTGAGATTTTTAAATCGCTCAATCTTCCCAATCTCACTCCTTCAAGAATGTCAATCGAAATGGCCGATCATTCTACGATTCTAGCTTGTGGAGTAGCCGAGGACGTCTTTGTGAAAGTTGGAAAATTCTACTATCCCGTAGACTTTATTGTTGTTGACATTCCTATCGATCCTAAAGTTCCTCTAATTTTAGGTCGATCATTTTTGGATACCTCGAGAGCACTTATCGATGTGCATGCAAGGAAAATCACTCTTCGTTTCAATGAGGAAGAACTCGTCATTAATGCAACCCAAAACTCCACACTTTCTCATGTGTATTCTATCACATCTTTGTACAATGTCAATCCCATCAAAAACATTTTCAAAAAGATTTCAAATAGAGTTTTAGGAGTTGTTGAAAAAAATGAAGTTCCGTCCCCTCCGCCGATGGAGGATAAGAGTGTTAAGCCTACGATTCCAATTGTGAATGATTCTTCGGATGATGAATATGTTGATCCCGATGGGGGAGTTTTTTTTGTCGACAAACGTTTTGAGAACTTACCACCACCTTTGCCAAAACGCTTTTCAAATGTGAGAATTTTGAGTGTGACTAACATTGCTTTAGAAACACCAAATATTTTTGACATAATCAAATCGGGTTTTCACAAGGAGAGTTTAAAAGATGAAAAAGGAAAAGATTTTGAATTGAATTTAAAAGATTTTTCTACAACTCTAACTCCGTCATCACCACGTGTATTGAGTACTACAAGCTCGTCTTCTCCTTTTGACGATGCTTTGTGTGGACTTAGTGTGGGGGAAACCCCTTATGTTCCCTCCCCTTTCTCCACCGAGGACGAGATATTTGATCCTGGAATTGATTATAAAGGGAAATCTCGATCTTCCACCGATGCAATAAATGGAAAATCTTTTCATTTGATTGGTGCGAGTCTACCTCGAGTAGCTCAATGTTTTCATGACTTACCCATTGTCCCACCCTTCTATTTCTTCTCATCTATTTTCTTTAAACCCTTTGGGTTTTTGTTGACACATGATGAAGTGGCGTTGATTTGTTTTTCCAATGAAAACGAGAACGCCATCTTCGATCCTGGTATTTTGCACCATCAAAGGACTTAGTCCTTAATACCGGTTGTTTTTAGGCCTTGTTTATCATGTAAGCCCCACTAAAAATTGACCACATCATGATATCCCTAAATGATCACATTTTTGGGGTTTCGAGTCGAGCTTTTGACTCGGTTATCAAAAACAAGGTGCCTCGTGGGGGAGACCCATGCTTATCCATGTACATATTATTGCTTTCTAAATAGTTTAAAATGAGGGGATTTGTGCCCTTCCAACCTTTGTTCCGTGGTTGTTTGTGCATTGTGGATTTTAGATCATGATCTTCACGATTGGAGCCTCTCGTGTTCATTTTATGGGAGCACTCGATCGTTTGCTTTGGAGACATTTCCCAATATCCAAATGATATATCCTTTTGATGTTCTAACCTTAGGTTTTTAACACACTTCATAAACGGCTATTAATTTATTGGTTACACCCTTTCCATGCTAGATTAGGCATTCGACTACGTCTCTAGTATGGGGGTGTTTGCACCCCTAGACTCGAAACATTGAGGACAATGTTTAACTTTAGTATGGGGGGGTGAATAGATACTTGCCTTGCCAAACCTTCACGCTTTCCAAAGTTTATCTTTTTGTTTATCGTTTTTGTTGCAAAATAAGCCTAAAAATGGCCAAATTTTAAAATTTTTCTCTTGTTTTTTATAAGTGTTTGAAGACAAGAATGTAGGTTTTCCGATGGCGAGAATAAGAGTAATTTTTGACTCGACCGTGCGTGTTGAGCACTTAGCTTTGATTCCTTAACTATACATTAGGCTAAGTCTCTTAAATGAGGACGAGAAATGATAGAGTTAATTATAAGTTACTATGCTAAACGTAGAGTACTCGTATTCTTTCAAAAACTCATGTGTTCTCGTTGTTTGCTTATTCTCCCTTCGCTTGTAAATATTTTTTGCTTAATAAATATTGACTTAGCGGTTTAGTTAGGATTGTTGGGTTTCTAGTCTTTTCTAGTAGCTTCCGCGTAATTAAATTGGGAAGACATTAAGGTATCGCAAGCGTCACGTTTTTGAAGTATTGGCACCCCAATAATCAAAAGCTTCACCCAATAATAAGATTTCAAGTGCTCACCTAAATCTAGCAAACAATTTGAAGCCCCACAAGGCCTAAAATCTATGCAAAATTGAAAGTGAATCAAGCCTTAATCTTCGAAGCTTTAAAGATCCAAAATTCGCCTTAGCGTGAGGATATACGTCTTTGGCTAATAAAACCACCGATGAGGCGGATAATAAAAGGCAAGGCAAGACCGAAGTCATAATAAAAGCTTCATGGCGAAGTTGAATAAAAGATGGAGGTAAACCAAAGATAATAAGGCCCTTCCGTTAGGGGGCGTATAAAAGTCTTGGTAATAAGTCTCATGTTCAAAACCGTTATAAAACCGTGTTTATCGATTCTTCTTGTCAACTTAATTTTTTTAACATCGTTGTCTATTAGGAGGGGTTATTGATTTGATGGTCTTAGTTACACCGCTAGGACTCTATTTTTAGACCTAAATCTCTATTATCGCATAAGTCAACAATGTATCCTCGTGAGACATTCAAGACAAAATAAAATATAAGAGATACAACTTAGGAATAATGGGAGGATAAGTACGTGATTAGGGCATATGAGTAGTGTTAGCATTACTAACTTATAATGACAATGATCTCGTTGCACGCTTGGCATGGAATTAGAGTGAAAATCGAGGACGATGAAATTATTTCTAACGAATCATTCACGTGTTCTTATTCTATGAACCTAAACGTCCCATTTTGCGATGAAAATCATGCATTATGTCTAAAACGCAAGTAGTAGTAATAGAAGTAGTATAGTTAGTTTATCATTCCAATAAAGTGAATAAAAATGAATTTTGGAGATGCTATGATACTTTATTCTAGCATTGCGTGAGGGCACGGCAATGGTTTAGTATGGGGGAGTGATGAGACTGCTTTTATACATAGTCTCATCGTCCAAATCGGGCTTAAAATACATGAAATATCATTAAAACTGCCAAATATATGCTCGTGTTTGTTGCTTGGGTATTTTAGGTACGGATATTGAGGAAATGGCAAAAGATCACAAGAATCATTCAAAAACGAACACGGGAAACGAAGCCGCACAATGAACCGGACCCAAATCTGGAATTTCCAAAATAGACCTTGAAGAATTGAAGATTGGCAACTTTAGTCCCTCATTTTTGAAGACTTGGCAAAATTAGACCTTGAAGAAATCATCATTGGCACAAGAAGACCTTCATGTTTGAAGATTACACAAGTTTTACCCTTGAAGAATCAAAAAATATGCATTTATGGTCCTTGTTAAAAGTTTGGAAACATCTTGTGCCAAATATGACAAGTGATGCAAAGTTGATACAAGTATAATGGGGCGTTGTTGCTGTTTAATATGAAGTGAAAGGAGTATGAAACCTTGGGGGCCAAAACTGCCAGACAGCCAAACTTCAACCCACCACTCACAACATGCCACCTCACCCACTCACACCATTCCAACCAATCACATCCTCACCATCCTCCACGTCTGCTTTCCACCCACAACTTAATAACTGATTAAGTTATTAAGTTAAACTCCCACCAAAACACAAATTCAAATCTTAAACTCCCCAATTTGGATTAAACTTTCCCCAAATCCCTTATAAACCCTAAGAACTCCCCAGGTCGGATTAAACACAATTCAAAGGGTTTTTTGTTAATACCTTCTAGATCCTTAATTAAGCTTACCCTCACCCCATCCCACACCAAAACCATGACCCAAGACAACCCCATGTGAGTGTAGGGCCCTCCCCTGCACGTCACTTTCTTCCTCAAAAACAAAAATCGACCAGATAAACGTCTGAGATCAACTCCTTGGTCCCCAAGACCAAACAAACGTCCAAGATGAAGTTCCAACAGTTGGCCAAGTACAAAGCTCACATGAATCCATATTGACCAAGTTTGAATTTTTCTCCAAGGGTTTTTTAGGAATTTCAGCTACTAGGGTTTAGCATTCTAGATAGTTCTATCACTAGTATATATAGAGGTCGTATGTGACCCTATATCTTTGTTCCAGTTTTTCTAGCAAAAAATTTTGTAATCCCTTTTTAATCAATATAAAGTTTGGTGTTTGATGTTCAAAGTAATTCCTTTTATGATTTGTTAAAAGTTGGTAAATGTTTTTAAGCTAGAATACTGAGTTCCATAAAAATTGTTGAAGTAATTTTTGAATTTTCAAAAATTATCTTCAAGTTTCTGAAATTTTGATTTCTTTTGGGTGAAATCTTGTTTCATGGTTTGATTTTCAGGGATCATTAGTCATATTTTAAGTGTGTTAAAAGAAGGTTATTTGAGAAGATTTTGAAAAAGGTTTTAAAAAGTTTGAAAGAAAAAATCAGAAACATTGGATATTTGTTTGTTCTTATTGATTTTAGCAGGTTCAAGTAGGAGCTTGATTAGTTCAAGGCTCAGCACAGGCCCGGGCCTGTTTGGAGGTGGTTAAGCAACCACTGAGGGACCTGGATGTAGGTCCCTCTAGGTAAAACCCTTGTTTCCAATTTTCCTTTTCATTTTTCAGTTATTGGTGATTTTTGCATGATTTTTATGCAAGTTGTTTGTATGTTTGTTATATGGGTTGATTTTACTCATTTTAGGTTTATATGTATGATTTGAGCTTGTTTAATCAGATTTGTGAAGATTTGGGTAGGTTCACTTTGTTAAAATTCAATTCAGGAAGTTAAAGGAGTGTTTGGATTTGCATATTAATTGAGCTTCTATGGTTGATTTTGTGTTAAAATCTGTTAGAATCACTCATTAGTTAGTTGTTAGGAGCTTTTAGTGCTTGGACTTCAGTTTGGTAGGTTTATGAACAAACTTGCATGCTAAATATTGGATATCATAGCTAAAAACAGCAAAGTACCTTGTCTGCCTATTTGGTGATTTTTGTGACAACAAATCTTGTAATCTGCTAGATTCTAGGGATAAGTAGGGTTTGTGATCACTTTTATGCCTTGTTATTGGATTGTGTGCAAGTAATTTGGCCTTGAAATTCGAATTTGTGCAAGTAATTTGTGTTTACTGTTCATCAGATACCATTTAGGGCTTAATCAGAAACTTTAAGTGCTTGTTTTGCTTGATTTTTGTGAGTAGCTTGTTGTTTTTTGTGTTTAATTTGACTCCTTATACTCAACTGAGTATAAGGGTGCCCTATTGTCCAAAATAAGCAAGCCAATAAGCTTTCCTAAGCTTATTGCTCAATTGAACAACAAAATGCACTAGCAGTGGGAACTCTTTTCCCACTGGTAGCTCAATAGTTACCCCTGCTTCACTACAAAACAAAATCTGTCACAAGTCACTATCAGTTTTCTTGTATTTTTGTCTTTTGTGGACTTAAATTAGAATTAGACCTTCAAACCAATTTTTTTATTTTTCTAATTTAATTTAGGATTTTTCTGTTTATTTATTTTTTATTTTACTGTTCATTTAGTATTTTTTAGGTTTTATTGCATTTTTAATTAACTTTTAATGTTTCTGTTTTTGGCATTTAGTGCCAAAAATTCTTCTTTTTTAGTTTAAACAATTTTCCTAGACTTAGAATAATATTTTAAGGTTTTTGGTATAAAAAGTTTTTACTGTTCATCTTTTATTTAATTTTTAGAATTAATTTAAGTTAATTAGGGTTTAATTTGAAACTGTTTTTGTCTTTTAGTGGTAAATTTAATATTTTTCAAACTTTTTCATTTTTCCACTGTTCATTAGAGTATTTTAGGATTTTTAAAATTTGTAGATTATTTTTAGCATTATTTTATTATTTTTTATAATTATTTTGGTTTAAAAATAGTTTTTAGTGAATTAAAAATAGAAAAATAGTTTTTAAAAATCAGGAAAAATACTTTTTATTCTTTAGATGATATAAGTAAGTTATTTGTTCAATAAAATAATATTTTGGGCATTTTGATTAATTATATTTAATTTTAGGGCTTTAATTAGCATTTAAAATTGAATATTTAATTAATAAAAGGTTTTAAAATATTTTTATTGGATTTTTATTCTTATTTATATTGTTTAAGACTTAGTTTTAGCTTTTAATTAATTTTAAGGTTTAAAATTTTTAATTTTGTAGTTTTTACGGTTTTACGTGAACGCTTTTTCGTCTTAGCTCGATCCGTCTTCGTAACCGTCTTTTCTTTCTTATTTCCATTTTCTTTTTCTTAAATATAATCACAAACATTAATCAGTTCATCACACAACACACGTGCCTCCTCGAGAACGATCCCCACTTTGGGTCATAAGTGTCTACGTTTTCCTAAACGTACGTTTAATACTTACCGCTTTTACCTTCCTTTTCCTAAAGGGGTAAAAATACAACCTATCATAACCCGTCTGAGACTTCGTATCGTCTTTATCACATTGCCAGGACGCATCACAGAAACCTGTCACATTCAGTTATGTGTCTGGTTTCTCTCCAAATACCAAAAACATATCTTTCCTTACTCCTCAAATACTTTAGAATATGTTTAACAACAGTCCACTAAAGCTTCCCTGGATTATGTTGGTATCCACTGACCAAGTTCTTAGCAAACGCCACATCAGGCCTTATGCATCTTTCAACATACATAATAGATCCTACAGCCGAAGCGTAAGGCACCTTCTGCATGTATGCCTCCTCTTTAGGAGTTGATGCATCCATCTCATGACTCAGATTATGTTTAACTTCCATAGGTTTAACACATTTCTTAGAATTATGCATATTGTACTTCTTCAATATCTTATCTATATAACCATCTTGACTTAGACCAATTAACCGTCTTTTCCTATCTCGATAGATCTTAATTCCCAGAATGTATGTAGCTTCTCCTAAATCCTTCATAGATAAATATTTACCAAGATAATCCTTAACAGCTTTAAGTCTTGCAATGTTACTTCCCATGATTAATATGTCATCAAAATCTAGGACTATAAATACTACATCACTCCCACTAGCTTTGCGATATACACATGGCTCATCACGTTTTTTGAATAAATCCAAACTTTTTTATTTCTTCATCAAATTGTTTATTCCATTGATGTGATGCTTGTTTCAAACCATAAATAGATCTTTGAAGTTTTCACACGTGTTTTGGATTCTTAGGATCAACATACCCTTCAGGTTGTTGCATATAGATGTCTTCATCTAAGCGGCCGTTCAAGAAGGCAGTTTTAACATCCATTTGCCATATCTCATAGTCATAGTATGCTGCTATAGCTATGAGAATCCTAATAGCTCTTAAGTCTGCTATAGGAGAAAATGTCTCTTCGTAGTTTATGCCAAAAGTTTGAGTAAAACCTTTAGCTACTAAACGAGCTTTATAGGATTGTACTTTTCTGTCCATGTCGATTTTCTTCTTGTATATCCACTTATGTCTCACTATTTTAGCATTTGGTGGTAGATCTACAAGAATCCAAACATCATTTACTTTCATGGATTTCATTTCTCATCCATAGCAACCATCCACTTATCCTTCTCAGGGTCAAGCATGGCGGATTTATAATTAGCAGGTTCTCCAAGATCTTCTACTTCATCATCATCCTCTATATTTGCGTTTTTAATCCTTTTGGATCTACGAAGAGGAACTAATTTCGGTGGAACCGCCAGACTTACTAGTTCTACATGAATAATTTCGCCAGTGTTTCTAGAAGGTAATGTATCTACATGACTCTCTTCAAGATTATAATTTCCCCCACTGAATTCTTAATTTACAAGATCACTTTCAAGGAAGTCTCCATACCTAGCAACAATCACTTTGTTCTTAGGTGGATAATAAAAGTAGTAACCCATAGTTTCCTTAGGGTATCCTACAAAGATACATTTCACAGATCGTTGTTAGAGTTTGTCACTCGAGTTACGTTTCACATACGCCTCGTAACCGAGACCTTTAAATAATCCAAATATGGCTTCTTGCCATGCCATAGTTTATATGGTGTCTTATTCACCTTCTTCCTGGGAACCATATTTAAAATGCGAACAACAGATTCTAAAGCATAATCCCAAAAGGATAATGGTAAAGTTGTAAGATTAAACATAGATCGCACCATATCTAATAATGTACGCTTTCTCCTTTCGGATACACCATTTTGTTGTGGAGTATAAGGAGAAGTAAGATGCTGAACAATTCCATTCTTACTTAGATAATCTATAAACCCTTGACTTAAATACTCACCACCTTTATCAGAACGAAGAGCTTTAATCTTCTTTCCTAGTTGCAACTCTACTTCTGCTTTAAACACTTTGAATGTTTCAAATACCTCATGTTTATGTTTAAGTAAATAAACATAACCATAACGGCTATAATCATCCGTAAATGTTAAGAAGTAGCTAGCACCTTTCCTTTACAAATGTCTAAGTGGTCCACACACATCAGTATGTATTAACCAAGTAGATCAATAGCTCTTTCAATATTGCTATTAAAAGGTTTCTTGGTCATCTTTCTAGAGATACAAGACTCACATTTATCAAATGATTCATCATTGATAATTCCAAAAGATCTTCACGTTGAAGCTTTTGTATACGAGTCTTCCCAATATGGGCAAGTCTACAATACCAAAGATAACAAGAGTTCTTGTCAAACTTTCTTTTCTTATTCATGCTAAAAAACAGATTTATTATTATTCTTGGATTCATTTTCATGCTTATCAATTTCAAACACACCATTCATAGAAATTGCATTAAAATAGAAAATACCATCTTTCTAAATAGAAATTCCATTAGTATCAATAGTGTGAAAGAATCCATTATTCAACAAACAAGAAAATGAAATAACACCCCTAACAATTGTAGGTGCATAATGACAATCATTTAAAATCAGTGCTAAACCCGAAGGTAAAACTAAATTAAATGTTCCTATAGCTTCAATCGCTTCTTGTGCGCCATTGCCCACTTGCAGAAATTGTTCCTCATAGGATAGCTTCCTTTCCAGATTAAATCCATGCAGCGTATTACAAATGTTAATACCACATCCCATATCATTTACCCAGGAATTTAATTTGTATGTCAAATTGAATAATTCAATCATAAATAAAGTACCTGAAGCTGCAGCGCTCTGCTCAGACTTCTTCTTTATTTCTCGTAACCCTTCGAGGTAAAGAGGGCAATTCCTCTTCCAGTGACCACTTGCCTTGCAATGGTGACAAGTCTCATCTTTCTGAGATTGATTCTTCTTGGCAAAGTTCTGCTTAGGTTTCGAGTAAGTCGCAACTTGTTTGCCCTTATCACCCTTGCCCTTTCCTTTCTTCTTGTTCACTTGTGATTTTGGCTTACTTACTCTACCCTTTTGTATGGTTAGTACATGAGGAATAGAAATAGATGCCTTGTCCTTTAACCCCTTTTTGTAGTCAATGAGCATTGCATGCAAATCATTAACTGTCTTCCCCGTGCAATGCATATTATAGTTTCGAACAAAATCACTGAAGTCCTTGTTAAGGGACCTATTGATCAAGTTGATAGTGTTGGGTCCATTAGATGTGGATCTTGCAGCCTGTTAGGAACGGTGAACGACTTCTGTAATCACAAGTCTATTCACAGAGAGACTCTATATAAATCACACAGTATAAGTGCGGAATACAAATACTATGAACAAGAAGAACAAAATAACTATAACGACTTGATCCTTTACTAAGGATTTCTAATATTAATATGAACTAGATTTATATTTGATGAAGGTATGTAAAACCCTTCTGCCTAAGGTTCCTTTTATACTACAAGGAAACGCTAATACATCATTAACCAAAACGTGTAAAACTGATATGCATATCCTTTCCTAACATATCTCATGCATATCCTAATAGAATAATATCTAAATAATAAAGTTTGACTTTCTATAAGACCAGGAGCATGACTTGCTCCTACTACTACTATGACCAGGAGGAACTACATACCTCCTAGTCTACCTATTACAAATAACTATTCCAATGGTCCTAACAATCCTCCCCTAAACTTTAATTTGACCTGTTGAGTTCAAGTTTCCTGGTAAACCGTGCAACATAGCTTGAGGATTGGAACAGCAAAAGAAATAGCAGCATCAAAACCATCAGCATAAGGAACATAATGACCGCTGCAACAATGAACACCTAGAAGCTTCTTGAAAGCTTGAAACAAATCTGCATCTTGTTGAATCTTCACAGCAACATGAGCAAATTTTATGAGCCTTTACTAAGTAGCTGCTCGCTCTTGGGCTAGCCAGTCTTTATGGTGGAATAAGCATCACCCTGGGAGACCAGAACCCAACCCAACTCTTAGAACGTGAATCAATGGTGAGTGGAGGTACCCTGATGATGTTAGGCAAACCATCACAGCCGTCAACGGATTTGATATGTATTTACCAGAAGTCGTGCCCTTCTGGACTCGCCAACTCTTAGCAATGAAGCATCGGTGAGTTGAAAACCCTATAGCTTTGAGCAAGCTATTATAGCTATCAACGGATTTGATAAAATATTTACCAAGAGTCGTACCCCTTGGATTAGCCACTTTTCAGTCTAGGACCATGGCAAGTGAAAACCATCCAGTTTTGGGTAACCTGGCAACCATCAACGGATTTGACTATCACACCAGAGCCGTACCCTCATGGTGAATCAACTCTTTCTTGTCTGTGAGACATGGTGAGTTGAGCACCATGTGTTGTGTGGACCAGGTCCAACACCAGATGAAACTCCAAACCAGCACAAGTGTGAAACAGTCAAATGAAACCCAATGTTTGGAAAAGTATAAGCAGATGTTATATAAAAAGTATATTTTTGTTTTTTTCATTTTTTTTAACTAACTATAATGTAAGTCACCAATCACTGTACAGATTGGTGAAAAGAATGTCAGTATAAACACAAAAACATAAAAACATACCCATCACATACCAGACGCTGCCACCTTGTCAGCTTGCAACTGAGCTTGTATCCCTTCCACCAGAGTAGTAGCCATGAAAGTCTCATTCCCTGAAGGGGCATTGGAGATCTGCAAATGACATGCTAGCATGGCCTCCATAGTAGCAATAATCAACGGATAGTCCATATCCGTAAGCATGAACACTATGGCACCAAACTCCAACTCCAAGATATACACTCCACAACCAGCATACAACTTCCATCTCTTGATTACCCAGCGTGGCTGGTCTTTCCAGACACCAGAATGTGGAGCATGTGGAGGAGAGTCAAGCATCATCTTCAAGTCAGCCCACATTGTCAGACTAGGCCAGTTGGCCACCTCACTAGGATGTGTAGGCATACCAGCATCCACAAACCCATACAACGACATAAGATCCCTACGATCCGCCCAAGTCAAAACACCTTGCAAACCCGAGACATAACGAATATAACCATCACTGATGGAAATCCTATGGGTGAATGTACCAGCAACACTTGTGGATGGCTTAACCGTCCAAGCAGTAATAAACCCCGTACCCATTGGCAACTCAGTGTCATTGTCCGAAGCTGCATCAATAAGGTTCTCAGGAGCACGCTTCTCATATGGAACAGACTTGCCACGTCTAGCCATCTTCTTGCGAATGGAACAACGAGGTGTTGGAACACCAGACGAGGTTTCAACCTTTACCTTCGTAGCAGCAATAGGATCAGCAGGAGTAGAATCAACACCTTGACCAACCAAAGGATCAAAGGCAGCTGCACCAGGAGAAGGGGTAGGTTGAGGGTCAGTCACTGGTGGTGAGGATTGTTCCATAACAGGAGTAGCAGGGGTGGTACTAGTAGCATTGGTGGTGGTGGTAGGACCCGAAGATGAAACAGGATGAGCAACCGAAGGTGTGGGTGTGGAACCAGCAGCAGAAGTATCAACAACAGATGGTATACCAGTAGAAACTTGAGGAACACCAGATGAAGAACAAGGAGCAACAGCAGGTTGAGAAGTTGGAACCACTCGTGGAGGAGGACGATAGATGAAGCGCTCCGAAACCGGTGTGTTCTGACGCTTTATCATCCTTTGGTATAGATCCTTAATCTCGTCAAAAGACAATCCCCTAACCCGATCCCATGTCCAACCACCAGTAAAGTGAGCACCTGACTGATATTTGACATACCTCTGCATTAACTTCCTCTCCTCAGTTCTTGTCAAAGGTCTGTTCCGACGCTTTTCACACAGTTGAGCAGCAATAGAAAATTGTTGTTTGCGCATTAATGCTATTGCCCGGGGGATACAATTCTGCTCATTCACATCAGCACCCAAGAAATCAGTAAACTGTGAATAATCAGATGTAAGAATAGTAAGCACCCGCATCCAATCATTATCATCCCAATGCATAGCATCATGCTGCAACTATTCACGCCTTTGCTTCTGAAGAGCTTCTTCCTCAGCCCTAGCAGCTTGATCAATCTACGCCTGCATTCGCTGTGCAGCCTCCTCCCCCAACCTGTCTTCCTCAAGTTGTCTATGAGTACGCTTTCTAGGGGGTGAGGGTGCATCAGTCATAGGGGATTTCCCTTTAGGATCATGAGACGGTCCAGCAGTTGGACCAGCAGTAGTACCAGCAGAAGAACCAGCAATATCCTCCTTTGGTCTAGGGGTAGCAGCAGTAGGAGGGATGCTTGATGGACTAGGTGGAATAGGCAAATCAGCATACGGCTTATCAGCAAATGCAGCCTTCGCCAGCAAAGTCAAACCATCCTCCACAAGATCCTCAACATCCTCATCAGAATCAGACTGAACAACATGCTTCTTCCTCCTCCTCTGCTGTGTCTCCAAAGCTTTAATCCGGTCCGCCATTAAAAGAACAATTCCCTGGTAAGCTTGTGATGCTGATTCAAATCTGCCTCCAAAGAAATAATCCTTTCATGGTACCTGTGCATAAGATCAAGCAAAGAAGTCAGTGTAGCAGGTTCCTCCGCTTCCCCACCAAGAGGACTTGGATCAGGGAAAGCTTTATTGGAACTAGAAGCAATAAAGGGGTCATCATTATGAGCACGAGAACAAGAGGGCTTCTCAGCAGTATGAGGTGCTGGAATAGAAGGGGGAGTATCCACAAACGGGGACTTATGTGCCATAGAAGAGGTGACAGCCTTGGAGTGAATGGCATTTCAACCATCACTTCCTCAGCTGGCTCTTCCACCACCACATGAGGTGCACCACCAGCAGGATGCTCCTCCTCCATAGGATCATCTCCTAATGGAAGTTCCTTCTCGGCTTCAGCAGCCGGAGGAACAACATTAGGAGGACCTTGGGCAAGGCCCATCATAGCTTCAGTAAGGGGCCTCCAAACCCCCTTAAACCCAAGAGCCATATTGGAGTAAACTTTAGAACTAAGCTTGGGGGTCTCATACTCTTCTCTTTCACGAGGTATACACATAAGTATCTGCTGCAAAAACCTAGGATACATTAAAAATTTCTTCCTAGATCCAGTACTACTCAGATTGCAAACCATCCCATCAAACAAGTAGCGAGAAAAATTAAACACTCGACCCTGTGCTATGCAGATCAAACCAGTAGCCAAAGGAATGGGAAATCCATCCCAACTCCCAGACTTTGGGCTTAAGCAGTGAATCAAGAAGTGCACTAGAAGCTTCCACTGGGGGGTAAACCTATTCTTTTGGAAGTTAAACTTCCCCCATGGTTATAACCAATATCAGCCATCCCCTCCAAAACCTCAGAGTTGGGGATGGAAACAACACCACCTTCATCTTGAAGATGAAGTGAACTCCTAATAGAAGCTTCAGAAACCACATATGAACGTCCATCAATGGTATCATGGAGTTCAAGTGGGCGACCCAAAACATCCACAAGATGGGCAGTGGCCCAAAACTGGCGAATCACACTATCATAGACAATCGGGCAAACAGTAAAAGCATACCTGAGGTTAGAAGCCTCAATAAACTCGAGGATGTCTGTGAATTCGTCACGTTTAGGACAATCTCCCAGATACGCCACCTTATTGTGATCGGGTTTATAGAACAGAGCAGCCATTGATGATGATTGGAAGTGATGGAAAGGGATTGATTAGAGATTGAGAGAGTAGGAGCGCGTGTGTGTGTTATGGTTGTGATGAATGAGTCAAGGGGGGTAATTGACCATAAATAATGGTCTTGTAACTGTTCATTGACCCCTAATAATGTGGGTTGCCCTTTCAAATTAGGCAGTTAATGCAAAAGTAACCACTTTCCCCTTATAACTTTATTTGCAAATCCCAGTTACCAAAGTTAAATAATATGATATACACCAGAAGGAACTTGCGTTGACTGAAAGTCAAAACGCATAAGGGTCAACACTAGAAGCACAATGTGGTCAACATAAGTCAACGTAGTGAACAGTGACCCAGACCAAGACTAGAAGCCAACCATTAACGACAAGGAAGAATTGTTATCCACTAGAAGTTGAAGACTACCACCAGAAGTAACCAAAATCCTCCACTAGAAGTAGCACACACCGCAAATACCCATACAATCCGTTGTGAAAAAAAAAACTACCAATATGTTAAACTGTGCAAGTAAATATGTACACTAAGCCTCCCCTTAGGCTTAGCCTCCCCTCAATCCTAGGTCTCAAGGATTGACCATTCCAATGTGAACCACCAAGTGGTTGAACCGAGGACCATCAAAGGCTTTAGTCAATAGATCAGCAACATTATCGTCCGTATGAACTTTAAGAACCTGTATCAACTTCTTCTCATTGGCATCCTTGATAAAGTGGTGCCTAATTTCAATATGTTTTGTACGTTGATGAAAAACAGGATTCTTCACAATGCATATAGTGCTTTGATTGTCAATGAAAATTTTGGTGTTCATAAAGTTGAACCCATAATCAAGCATCTGATTTTGTATCCACAAAACTTGTCCACAACAACTAGCAGCAGCTACGTATTCAGCTTCTGTTGAAGAAGTAGCTACTATTGTCTGTTTCTTACATTGCCAAGAGATAAGTCATCGACCCAAAAACTGACAACCACCAGTAGTAGATTTTCTGTCATTATTAGCACCTGCATAGTCACTATCACTATATGCTTCAAGAACAAAAGGTGATTCTTTAGGATACCACAAGCCTAACTTGGGTTGAGCCTTTATGTACTTGAAAATCTTCTTGACTGGATTCAAGTTAGAAACCGTTGGAGCCACCTGATGTCTAGAACAAGCACTTACTGCAAACATAATATCCGGACGTGATGCAGTCAAATACATCAGTGAGCCAATCATTGACCTGTACATGTGAACATTTACCAGAGGATCTGGCTCATTCTTGAGTTTGACTTTAGCTACTTCATAAGGTGTTGTTGCTGGTCTAAGAGGATCCATATCAAACTTCTGAAGGATCTCATGAACATATTTATCTTGACTTATGAAGATTCCATCCTCCTGTTGCTTGACTTGAAGACCAAGAAAGAATGTAAGCTCTCCCATAGCACTCATCTGAAATTCGCCCTTCATCAGTTGTTCAAACTCATCACACCATTTGATACCGTAAAACCCACAAAAGAAGCAAAAGCCAAAAACAGACGAATGGCATCAATCCTAGCAACAGGAGCAAAAACTTCAGTGTAGTCAATGCCTTCAAGTTGTGTATGACCTTGTGCAACCAACGTCGCCTTATTTCTCACCACAATACCCCTTGCATCTTTCTTGTTTTTGAGAATCCATTTGGTACCAATTGTTGTCTTTCCATCTGGCAAGTCAACTAGGATCCAAACATTCTGAAACAAGAACTGCTGCATCTCCTCCTGCATAGCCTCCACCTAACTTTGATCCTCGAGAGCATGAGAGACTGATCTAGGTTCCACCTGTGAAAGAAAACAAGCAAACAAACAATGTTGAAAGTCCGTATGATTATTAAGCTTTTGGTCCTCAATATAGCTTACAAGAGCATGATGATCAGACGTTGATTTCTTATGCATTCTGCGAGTCTTGACAGTAGAACCAGGATCTCCAATGATTTGAGTAGTAGGATGGTCTTTGTGTGACTGCAAAACTGGATTGGAAGCTACTTCCACTTCTGGTGCCAAGTTATTAAGATCCCCAACAAAGTCATCATCATATGAAGCAGAGTCAAAAATGCCATCTATTGGTTGCTTATGAATATCATCCATCTTGGTAGAAGACTTCTTTTGATAGTTTCCCAGGTCAGAAGGACTAGAGAATCTAGTAGAGGAAGTGGAATCACTAGCCGGAATACCAATAGGTGTTAAACTAGCACTAGGAGTAACAGTTGGAGTACTAGGAGTAGCTTTGTCAGCAGAAGTATTGAAAGGAAACTCAAAGCCACCTTGAGCAGCTGCTGTAGTAGCATCAAGTTGTTGCTTGAGCAATGTGTCAAGAGCTCCTTGTGAGTCCAAAATGTCTGATGGAGTAGCATCACTAGGAGTAGTAGGAGAGACTGTGGTGGAATAGGATGGAACAACAAAAATAGCATCCTCTTCATCTGAGTCTGAAAGACTAGAATGAACACCTGCACTAGAAGTTGCAAACACTTGTGGACCTGCATCATGGTTAATTTTGAAACGAAAATATCCCAATGAATCACTAAGATAATCAAGATCAAAATACTATTCAGGACCCTTGCCTTGTATGTTTGACTTCTCCTCAAAATACCTGAGATTTATAGTTTCAATTACCCGCTTGGCTTGGAGATTGTAGACACGATAAGCCAGAGAGTGAGCTGAATATCCCACAATGTATCCTTCATCTGCCTTACCATCAAATTTCCCCAAATAGTCACTAGTATTCAGAATGGTGACAGGACACCCAAATGGCTTCAAATGAGCTATGTTTGGTACTTTAGCTGTGAGTAGCTCATAGGGAGTCTTCTTGTGAGGATTAGTAATAGAAACTCTATTCAAAACATAACTTGCAGTATTGACAGCTTCTGTCCAGAACATGGTTGGAAGCTTGGAATCGGCAAGCATTGTTCTCGCAGCTTCTATTAGAGTCCTGTTCTTTCTTTCTGCCACGCCATTCTGTTGAGGAGTTCTTGCTGCACTATAATCTCTTTTGATGCCTTTAGAATTACAAAGTGCTATGAGGTCTGCATTTTTGAATTTCGTTCCATTATCACATCGGATACCTTTAACCTTCTTGGACAACTGATTCTCAATAAGTGTAATAAAGTCCTTGAGAATTGAGTAGGTCTCACTCTTGGCAGCCATCCACGTGAACCTGCTATACCCATCAGTTACCACAAGGCATAATTGTTTGTGGTCAATGCTCTTAATAGAGGTAGGACCAAATAAATCCATGTGTAGTAGCTGCAATGGTACAGTTATAAGGCTGAGAGCAGTAATGGCCTTGAAGGATGCTTTATGTTGTTTGCCTTTGCTGCATGCAAGGCAATTGATATCATTTCTGAAAGTTTTGGGAGGTAAACCAGAGACCAAGTTTAGATTTGCTATTTTGTGAATGGTCTTGAAGTTTACATGTCCCATCCTTCTGTGCCATTTAGTGGCTTCATCTTCTGAGGCTTTAACAACCAAAAATGCTAGTTGACCAGTAGGATTGACTTCATTCAGCTTGATACTATAGAGGTTGTGTCTTCTAGGGATTCTGAGCAGAACCTGTGAGTCATCCGGGAGTTTAAAGTCTTTGGATAACACTAGTGCATCAGTATCCGTAAAGAGGACAAACTGCTTCTTGTCACAAATCTGAGAGACAGATATCAAGTTGAAGTGTTGAAGTGCTTCCACATAGTAGACCTGCTCAAAGTTAAGATTAGGCGTCTGAATCGTTCCTTTGCCAGTGATCCTTCCTTCACCTCCTCCAAAATAGACCTTTCCGCCTTGAAATGGTACAAAGTTAGATAGAAGACTTTTATTTCCTGTCATGCTCCTAGAGCATCCACTATTAACAATTCCTAGAGTAGGATCTTGGTATGGAGTAACCTACAACAACAAGAAAAGATATATGCAAAAGTTAGTGTCTTAAGGGGACCCAAACCTTTTCAGGTTTGAGCCTGCCTTGTGGATCTTTAGTAGATAGCCAAGAAGATTGATGAGATCCACCGTTGTTCTTAGGTTGCCTATTCATCATGCGGGTGTTATTGTTTGACCAAGAACAACCTGCTGAGGGCTTAACAGCAGTTCCCAGATTTCCCAACCCAAAATACATGTGGTCTAAATTAAATGCATAATTTGGATTAAAAGTCTGAAAATAGTTGTTGGTTGGTCTATTTGGTAGTAAACTAGTGTTTCTCCAATGATCAAAAGCTAATGGAGAGGTCCTTCTAGAAGAATAAAAAGATTGGTCACATGGGTTTAGTCTTCTAGAAGAATATGGAACAACTCCTGGTGGACCAGGAGCAGGAAATGCTTAATAAACAGAAGAATGTTTGTCATAAAAATCACAATCTTTAATCAAATGAAATTCACTCCCACAAACAAAACATGTTTTAAACGACCTTTTATTAGAATAACATTGTTTCATACTGCTAACTTTATTACACACAATTCTATGAGAAACATTATTCCTAGGACTCAATAAACCAGAACTAGACATAGTTGAAGTAAAAGCAACTCTCTCTTCACTCTTCCTAGCACTAGTAGCAGCATGGTCATTTGACTTGGAGCTTGCAGGTCTCGACTCTTCACTTGAACCACATGATGCAGAGTCACTGGCTTTGTTACTGAAAGTACATGAGACAAAGTCATTAGTATTAGTAGAACTTTTTGGGGACTCATGCATCTGTGATCCATCCAAGTCATTATGCCTAGTAATGGGCATGAAAGTTCCTGTAAGAGGTGGAGGGACAGCATACATTGCTGCTGCTGGTTTAAACCTATTGTAGCTAGGTGTTCCCTCTTCCTCCTTGTCAGGATCAAAGACACTTGAAAAAGATAAATCAAACACATCTTCTGAATCAATATATTTATCAAATCCTAACCCTCTTTTAGTCCTACCAGACATACTACTATCTATCAATTTTGAAAGATTCTTAAGTGCCTTTTACCATTTTTCAAATCTTAAAACTGTAGCATCTAATTTTTCCTGCATGTCTTATTTATCTTTAATACTGTCATCTTTTACCTTTTTAGTGTATTTAAGCATATTTGTTGTGTTTTCTAAATCAATGTTCAGAATTCTAATTTTATCCTCATACTCTCGTTGAGTATCTTGAAGCCACCTCTTTTGTTGTTCCAATATTTTTAAAGAAGCCTTATATGCTTGAACCTCTAAAAAATACTTATCATTCTGATCATTTAAGTCATTATATTGAGACAACAATTCTGAATATTTATCATGACAGCCAAGAGGACAATGTTGTACCTGAGGTGATATGCCCATAAGAGCAAACTCTTCTGCTTCCTCGGCATCAGACAGATTCCCAGCAATCATTGCAAACACGTCAGTAGGGGGTTCAGCTGTTTCCAGGGCAGCATTCTGATGATCATTCCAGTTGACCATAGAGTCAACAGACACCAATGCCTTCTTGTCATCCTTCACCTCCTGAATCTTGAAAGCTGAATATCTGCTCTTCTCCTGGTCATGCTTGTTAGAGCATTCCCTTGCAAAGTGACCTTGCTGCTGGCAGTTATAGCATCTAACCTTGCTTCTGTCAAACCTTGCTGGCTCTCTTGGGTTATAGTTAAATTTTCGACCGGCTTTCTTCTCAAACTTGTGAACCCTAAGAGTGAGCATGGCCATCTGCCATTTGAGATCCATTTCATCCGGGTCAAGTTTATCAACCTGTTTGAAGTCATCAAAAGCAAGTTGTTGTTGAGCATCAACGTCAGCAACAAAAGAGTGAAGAACAGCTTCTACCATGCTACCAGACTTGGCTTTTAGTTCAGGAGTAGAAGTATGCTGGAAAGTATGCTGAGAAGACACAGTATTGCTTGGGCTACTAGCATAAGACATGTGACTAGATCCCATAGAACTCATAAAGGCAGAGTTAGCAGGAGTGGGAAAAGAATCACTTGAGTATCCTCTCACATGAGGCTCAAAGGTTTTGAGCTTATGAAACAAATCATCAAAATTAAGATAGTCAAGCCCACCTTTTGCTTTGAGAGAGATTACCACCTGATTCCATGAGTAGGGTAAGGCTCTAAGAAACCTTGCATTGATATCACCATTGTCAGGTTTCGACCGAAGTTGATTCAACTGGCTCAGTATCTTTTGGAACCTGTCATACCCTTGATGGATACCTTCAGTTTCTGAGATCTTGAAGTCTGTGAATTCATCTCTCAGCATGGATCTTCGCATTTTCTTTGACTCCTCATTCCCACCAAACCTTGCTTTTATTCCATTCTAGATTTCTCTAGCATCGTCCAGATGATAAAAGTCACCCATGTGATCATCAGGAAGAGACTGAAGCAAAATAGTTTTTGCTTTGATCTCCTTCTGAACAGCTGTGATTTCTTCATGAGTTTTAGGGTCAAGAAGAATAATACTTCCATTCTTGTTTCTTCCAGTCAACTTCCTGCTGTTTCCATTCAGAATAATCTTCCAAAGGTCTTGATCAGTGTTGGTGATCCAGCATTCCATCTTCATTGCCCAGCTATCATACTCGTCCTTTTTTAGAAGGGGAAACTTACCATTTTTGTTGGAAATCGTAGCAATTATCTGCTGAGGTTGTTGTGTTTTAGGGGTACTATCTTATCCTGTTTGAGTAGAACTTGAGGCAGACATAATTAAACAAAAATGTTAGTAATGAGAAAAAATTATTCTTCTTGTACAGAGACTCTCCCAGGCTCTGATACCACTTGTTGGGTCCACTAGATGTGGATCTTGCAGCCTGTTAGGAACGGTGAACGACTTCTATAATCACAAGTCTATTCACAGAGAGACTCTATATAAATCACACAGTATAAGTGCGGAATACAAATACTATGAACAAAAAGAACAGAATAACTATAACGACTTGATCCTTTACTAAGGAATTCTAATATTAATATGAACTAGATTTATATTTGATGAAGGTATGTAAAACCCTTCTGCCTAAGGTTCCTTTTATACTACAAGGAAACCCTAATACATCATTAACCAAAACGTGTAAAACTGATATGCATATCCTTTCCTAACATATCTCATGCATATCCTAACAGAATAATATCTAAATAATAAAGTTTGACTTTCTATAAGACCAGGTGCAAGACTTTCTCTGACTACTACTATGACCAGGAGGAACTACATACCTCATAGTCTACCTATTACAAATAACTATTCCAATGGTCCTAACAGATAGCCATATTATTATCATAGGGTTGTCCTAGTGTTATGAGTTGTTCCATATAACCCCTTATCTCCATGTAATGGGCACTAACAGACTTTCCAGGAGTTTGCTTGCAGCTATGCAAAGCATCTACTAAGTCGTAGATCTCCACAGCTTGCGGCTTTTCGAACATATCCTTGAGCTCATCAAGCATATGCTTAGGCGAAAATAGCTCATACTTCTTCTGAAGTGGAGGGGCCATTTTTCCTAAGATTACGTAAGCCACCTCCGAGTTCTTCTTAACATTAGCAGCGTGTTCAAGCCTTTGCGCTTCGGAAGCTCCTTCAGCAAGATTCTCTGGATAAGGAGTAGTAAATATATCAATAGTACCCATTACTCTCAAGACAATTCTTAGTGAGCGGTACCAATCATTGAAGTTTGGGACAGTAAGTTCAGGACGATCAAAAAACGTTTTGAACGCATAACTTATAGTGTTATTGTCGGGTTGAGCCATTTCTACAAAAATAAGTTCAAATATTAGTATTTTTTATAATAAAATACTTTAAAGAAAATAAAATTACCCCAGCATATAAAACATAGTATTTTCCTTGAATCCTAGAACTATATTGACAAAGACCCATTGCATCAGTTGATCTGCTAGTAATGAATGTACTAAACATAGCGACTTGTCGAACAATTCAGTTGACAAACAATTTTCAATTTCTAGATATTTAAGGAATTTAATTGCCAAAAAACGTTTTGCATTGTAAACATTTCATCCCTTCTGAATACCTTAAGTTTTCAGATCTCACTAAGTAACTTAATTAAGTCGTCTAATCTGAGTAACGTAAAACCATCATACGAATTCTCTTTCTATGAAAGTTTTCTCTCCATCACAACAACATCCAAAAATATCATTTGATGACGTAGTAATTTCAAGTGTTCGTCAATTATGAGCATTCGATTTAAATTTTAAGGGTATAAATTTGATGTCAAAATCAATGTATGGAGAAGTGTGCATACATACCAATAGCATAAGTTTAATAAAACATTTAGTAAACTTTTACACGAGACTACATTTCTACATAAATTATGTTGAGGTATTGGTTAAACCAATCAAATAATTTACCCACAACTATTCACAACGTACTTATGGCTAAAGCACAAAGCAATAACCTTATTCACTGTGAATTCGGATGTGAATTTGCGGTAAATCAACCTTAAGGTACAATTCAAATAACAATCGTAGGTAATTTCAATTTGATGCACAGACGAGCTGAGAATTTGGTTAGCGACTAATGGCTTAACACCTCCTTCCTTAACCGGGTACATGAGCAGCGGTGCGTTATACCCACTTTATTGTTTGTCGAAAGGAGTAGACCGTTAGATTATTTTTGCAATTCACCAATCAACGTAATTCTATGTAATTTAGATCTCAAACAAATCTTAATTTTAATATGATTTAGTCCATATTTGTTTTTCTTAAAAAAAACCCTTGTTTACAACAATTCGTACAACTTTTAACATAAACAAGTAAAAAAAACTAAATCATAAACACATAATAACAATTTATATGTACGATAAATAAATCAAATAGCCACATGCATACAATTTATTCAATAACCTTTAAATCTAGGTTTTTATATTCATATAAAAGTCTTTTCCAATTCAAAATTTATTGAATCAAATAAAGCAAGTAGCACATAAAATCATATAAACATACGATTTTACGACCCATGAAAACATGCACGTTTATCATGGATCCACCCTCAAATCTTAACAATTAAATCTCTTCGGATCGTAACCTTTAATTTACATGACATAACAATTAATCATGCAATTTAATCTAAAGATATCCAACATGTAATTTAGGGTTTAAAAAACAATCCTTTTTTTTAAATTCGGCAAAAACCCTAATTTAAAAAAAACAAAACCCTAATTTTTATGAAAACCTAAAAAAACAAGTAGTTTTAACTCAAAACAATTATTAGTTAAAAACTTTAGATTTTCAATAATTATAACATGTTAAAACGGCTCTAATACCACTTAAGGTTTATATAGTTCATAACAATTACACAAAACCCTAAACGAGATCAAAGCACACATAGCGAAAGCGATTTAGCAAGATCATAATAATAACACAATTATCATTAATCGAATTATGGTTACATTCCTTTACGCTAAAGCAAATCCACAAGATAAAGAACGAATCACCAATTCGTGTTTATAACGAATACCACCAAGATATAGTCTAAAGTAAGACTATATTACGTTCTTGTACACACGTAATACAACGAGCTACCCGTGATTCTAGCATGTGTAAACCGAGCTTCTAAGCTAGTGGAAAAATATAGCCAACAACCCTAGAGAAGGGCTAGGACTAGATTATAAGTAAAATCGAAAGAACACAAAAACCAACCAAAATCCTTTGTGGGTTTTGTGTTGCGATCGCAAGAGGGAAGAGAGGGAGAGATTTGGTGTATTCAATTATGAGGGTGGGGGTTGTTTATATAGACCTAAATCTTGTAGCCCAAAACAAATATAAGGAAAGTTTTTCCCTCCCCTTTTTCCCCTCATAGCCGACGGCCCAACACCCCTTAGGGGTGTTCCGGAACCTTCCATTCTTCTTTCTATTTATTCCATAACGCTCGTTAATACTTAACTCTTAATTATTTAACGATCGTTAAAGTTATAGCTCGGTTTAATTTAATAAATATAATAAATATATTTATTGAATAAATTAATAAATAATAAATATAATAAATATATTTATTAAATAAGTTAACTCTTTACGTATTGTGTGCAATCCCGTAATATCGAGTTCGATCCAATCACACGACTATTAAATATAAGTCCATAAACTTTCAAAAATATGAGAACCTTATTTTCTTGGTGGATGGACATGGCAAAAATAGTGAAATGCACAGAGGTATGGCAGACATCATTCTTCTCGGTTGTGTGGCATGTGTGGGAAGCAAGAAACAAGGCAATTTTTACGGAAAATGCACCTTCTCATTGGCATGTCTTAGACTTGGTCAAATTCCGAACCGGGTGTTGGGTTAAGGCATTCTATCCAGCATTTTCATATTCTCTTCTTGATTTTCATGTGAACTTATTCTCGATTACTTCGTGTGGTAAGTATAATTAAAATATGGAGTACAACCATCAGTGGTGTCCACCTGTTACGGGTTCTTTTAAGTTCAATGTCGATGGCGCTGCTAAAGGTAATCCAGGACCTGCTGGTATATGTGGGTTATTAAGAAACGAATCTGGTGTAGTATTGGCTATGTTTCAGTGCCTCTTAGTGTTTTAGACTCAAATATTGCGGAAGTATTGGCTATAAAATAAGCTTGTAGGATGGTAAACGAGAAGCTAGAGTTGTCAACGTATGATATTATTATTGAGAGTGATTCCCTTAATGCGGTGTCTTGGGTTCGACATCCTCCTGAGAGATCATGGCGGTTGTTATCCCACTTTCAAGATATTGATCTTTTCATGTCTTTTAAGGGCTACCGATCGATAGTTCATACCAAGCGTGAAGAGAACTGTGATGCTAATAAGTTGGCTAAAGAAGGAGTCCTCCAATCCGCCCCTCTTAGCATTTGGAATCTACAACTTAGTGCTTCAATGTAACAGGTATTGTGTGTTGTTAGGCCGTTTTTCGGTTGAGGTTAGATTGATGATTTATTTTCCTTATGTTGGAGGTTTTGTTTACTCTTTGTACAGACCTTCAGTCTTTCTAATCTTAATGATATTCTCTTCTTTCTAAAAAAACAATATATATTTATGAGCTAATTAAAGTCATATAACAATAATTACCAAACTAATTTCTTTTTTCTTAATACAAGGCGGTACCTTAAAACGCGTAACCAAATTCGGTCGCTACCGTCTTATCTTATTCTCATTTGATACTTTAAGAACATTATATAGCCATTACTTTCAGAAATAAGATATCATTTTATAGATTGATGTTTATTGTGGTCAATACATAGCACCATGTGCGATCTACAGACGTCTGCAAATGGGCTTCTAGCATAACACAAAGTTTCAACGAAATAAAATTGTGTCAATATTTGGGCCCCATTTATATACATGGTGTTTTCGTTCAATGATTAAACTACTGATGATTTGAGTCTCCTAAGCTTTCCTTTCTGACTCGACATAATTTAACGGTCAAGTTTATCTCCATAAAGTTCTACTACATGTGTTTGATCAGTGTTTCAACAGTGACTCCATCATAATGTTATTATATAACATATTAACAGCTTAGTCGTCATTTGCATTCACTAAATCGTTTGATACAAGTTTAGTGAATCTCACTAGCTTATGAATGAATATGATTTCTTTTAAAATTATCTGAAATAATCACACAGCCTGCAGTCCTGCACTTTCGAAAGACATGTGATGAAAAATTCAATCTGTTTTCCTCAGGAACAAATTCTATTAGAACAATAAACTAATCACGTCTTTTACATGTTTTGATAATAACGACACTCCTGTTATATTTTTTAATCTTGAAATTTTGTAATATCCTGATTATAGTTAAGACATGAGTTATCTTGAAGTACTCTAATAGTAGTGGATAATTACTACCCAGGCCAGTGAAATGTAATTTATCCAAATATTAAAGTAGATAACGAAACGTGCATAACCAAGTGTATAAATAAACCAATCTTTATATATCTTCCGGACAGTCTCTCATAAACACACTTTGTGTTGCTTTCTCCGTATCCTTGTATAATCACATCAGATAAACCTCAAAACAATATCATCAACTTACAATGGACAACCACAAATCCGTGACCAACACGAACACCGCACCTATGACGGCTAAAGTTAGCCCTGCCGCCAAAAAAACACTCCTAATCTTAAATTGCATCTTATTATCAATAGGAAACTGTGGGGGTCCATTAATCATGCGTCTCTACTTTGTCCACGGTGGAAATCGTGTCTGGCTATCCTCCTTCCTAGAGACGGGAGGATGGCCATTCATTGTACTTGTCTTAATAGTCCTATTCTTCATTCGTCGAAATTCCAACACAAAAACAACCATGATCTACATGCGTCCTAGGTTATTCTTTGCTACGGCATTTGTAGGTATCATAACTGGTTTTGATGACTATCTTTACGCCTACGGAGTTGCACGTCTTCCCGTATCCACGTCAGCCCTAATCATCGCGTCCCAGCTTGGTTTCACAGCTTTTTTTGCGTATGTTTTAGTGAAACAAAAGTTTACACCGTACTCGATTAACGCAGTCGTGTTGTTGACAGTTGGGGCTGGTGTTTTGGCCTTGCATACGAGTGGTGATAGGCCGAAAGGCGAAAGTAAGAAGGAATATATGTTAGGGTTTGTGATGACCATTGGGGCTGCCTTGTTGTATGGATTTATTTTGCCATTGATCGAGTTGACGTATAATAAGGCGAAACAGGCGATTACGTATACTTTGGTGTTGGAAATTCAGATGGTTATGTGTTTGTTTGCTACTATATTTTGTGCAGTTGGAATGATCGTTAACAACGACTTTCAGGTATGTGTGTTATACAACATGTTACAGCTTTTCTTTTTCTACTCTATTTTCTTTTTTTTCCGTATAAGACACAATTTGCCGGCTTTGTTTCCATAAAACTTTGATAAGGTTTGCCATAAATGACCTCATCTTGTTTTTCATTTTTTTGGGGATAAATTATTTTGCATGTCGTTATTTAAGTTTCTTAAAAGCAAATAATTGAAGACTTTTGAATTTTAGAATTAAAATTTTTAAGTTTTAAAGCATATAAAACTAGAAAGTTAGAGTAGTCTAAAAAGTTATCACTTTGCTAAAGAATATAGAAAGTCTTCATGTGTTCGAAGTTCGAACTTTGTTTAGCTTTCTTGGGCTATTGAAACCAATTTTGTACACTACCATGGGTTGTAATTTATGTGCCAATACTGTACATAATCAACTAAGAGTGTAAAAGGACCAACTTACTATCCACTATATATAAAAAGGACCGCTATCTAATTATTTTCTAATATTTGCATGTGAAAAGAAATTTTGTACTTCTTAGGCCTTGTTGCTATCTAGGTACGATTTTTATTTTTCTTTTCTTGAAAGGTTGTATTATTAACAAAAGCTCCATGCACTAGGAAACAAGACCAAAGAGTACACGCAAACAAGATATTTATTACGTACCTTGATTTAGTACGTATACTTAGGTACCATTATGGCAATATATGTATAAGAAATTAATTATTACGGAGTGGTAGGCAATTGTAATTGAAACGTTTTCTTTTCTGCTATTTTCAAAAGATAACTTTGTGCTTTTTATGATTTACGCACTTTTAAAGTTCAACGATGGTTTTGGTTGAAAGTATTTTTATTCAATAAAGCTAAAGATTCTGTAAAAATATACCATGTCAACTTTGGTTGAACACAAGTTACCCTCAAATTTATGGTCCCATATTTTGTCCCTCAAATGCAATCAAATCCTTCAAAGAACAAGTGACCTTGACTAATCCCCACCACGTGAAGAGGATGCCAAAGTTTCAAAGATATAGAATTATACTTATTAAAAAAAAGATATTGGTAGTTGCAATCTCTAATTCATGCTGGTTCATGTTCAACCATTAGAAAGCTTATGAAACCAAAAGACTCAAGTCAACTTACTTGTTCACTCTATCTATGGAAAATATAGGCAATCACTTTTCAGTTTACTAGTACAATTTTAATATTATGTTTAAAGCTAGAGTATTCAACTTTCATCCTGTTCTTTGCAGGTAATTCCGAGGGAAGCAACTGAATTTGGATTAGGGGAAACCAAATATTACACAATATTATGTGCTAGTGCTTTAATTTGGCAATGCTTCTTCTTGGGAGCCATAGGGGTAATCTTTTGTGCATCGTCGTTGCTATCAGGGATTATCATCGCCGTTCTACTTCCCGTAACAGAAGTATTAGCTGTTGTATTTTATAAAGAGAAGTTTCAAGCCGAGAAAGGCGTCGCACTAGTATTGTCCTTATGGGGATTTGCTTCTTACTTTTATGGAGAATACAAGTCCACGAAAAAGCCAAAAGATATAATGGAGTCTACTAAACAGTCCATAGAGCTACCTCAATCTGATTATTCACGAGTATGATCGCACAAGTCATGCACTTCATTCTCATTTTGGAGTTGTATTTGTAGTTTAAGCCAAAACATTATGTGATACTAAGTTGTTTGTGAAGTTTGATTATTGTAAAAGAAATTAAAGCTGAAATTTCGAAAAAGTAAAGGAAATTGAAGCCCAATTTTAATGTCTTGATCGACTTCTTTAATCTTCAATATTTTGGATATAATCTCTTAGTGCTCTAGCTAGTGATCTTATACTTGCTCCATTTGTACATAATTTCATTCAAGATCGATACTCATACTTGATTTTGAGCCGATAATTGAATTCTAGATCATTTAGACCCAAACCGGTACAACTGGGTTGAACCAACTACTTCTATCGTCTAATACATTGGACTATTGGAGTACGCCATCTGCTAGTAGAAGCAGTTTGATCAATACCTTGTAGAACATAAACTTTCAAGAACCGGCCATATGCATATGTCATCCCACGAAGTATCCTCAGTCCTCACAGTACGTTTAGTTGTTCAAATGTTCAAATTCAGAAAGTGCAGATTGAGTTCTACGGGCATACATATTGCTTTCATTTCTATTTTTGCTCATTCAGTTATCTGTATCATTGTGTAATGTCCTCACAACTGTATACCATAGCTAATAGTATCACTTTCTGTATGATTTATTATGAATAAAACTATGTAGATATTTATGCTTCTTGATAGTGATAGCGGCCGGGAATATGGAAAAAATCTAGCTACCAATAATGCAAAATACATCATACTTCATAGTTCATATACATCACCAGATTTTTATGTTATCTCTCCTAACTATGTTCTAATTACTACTCAAATTAGTTTCAATTTATTTTGTACAATGGAAAACCATGGAGAAACCACAAACGCGCCTATAACGTCTAAAGTTAGCCCGGCGGCTAAGAAGACACTTCTAATTCTTAGTTGTATCCTATTAGCAATCGGAAACTGCGGTGGCCCATTGATCACACGGCTCTACTTCATTCACGGTGGCAAGCGTGTTTGGTTATCATCCTCCCTTGAAACCGCAGGCTGGCCAGTCATAATCATTATCCTCATAATCCTATACTTACATCGCCGTACGACCCAAAAAAACAAACCAACAACATTAGTCTACATGCGTCCAAGGTTATTCTTCGCTGTAGCATTTATAGGTGTCATAACGGGTCTTGATGACTATCTTTATGCATATGGGGTTGCTCGCCTCCCAATCTCCACATCCGCCTTAATCCTAGCCCCCCATCTCGCTTTCTTGGCATTCTTTGCTTATATACTAGTGAAACAAAAGTTTACACCATATTCAGTTAATGCGGTCGTGTTGTTGACAGTTGGGGCTGGTGTGTTGGCATTGCATACGAGTAACGATAGGCCGAAAGGTGAGAGTAAGAAGGAGTATACATTGGGGTTTGTTGTGACAGTTGCCGCCGGGTTGTTGTATGGATTTGTTTTGCCGTTGATCGAGTTAACTTATAATAAGGCGAAACAGGAGATTACATACACGTTGGTTGTGGAGATTCAGATGGTTATGTGTTTGTTTGCTACCATATTTTGTGTGATCGGTATGATCGCCAATGGCGACTTTCAGGTACAACTCATTTACAAATACTATGTTCGGTTGATAGATATTATTGTTATGTTTAGTCATTATATTCGCCTAAGTCGTGTTTAGGGAGAGTGTCGATTAGCCTAGTTTCCTAATAGCTAAGAATAAAGGTCGGTTGGCAATGTCTAAGCCCAATCCGACCCGTAGGACTTGTATAGTCGGTTCCCCCTCATCTCTATAAAAGGAGGTGAGGGGGAACGAACCAAACACGCATTCTTTCGATAAACTAATCGGGAAACGATTAGGGATATTACCTTGTATGGGCGTCGCTTTACTTTTCTGTCGATTCGTCTGTGTGTGTTCTTCGATCGAGTATTCCGCATCTAGATAACCAGGATTGTAGGGATTAAACCCTACAAGTGGTATCAGAGCTTTGGTTCGCGAGGCTGGTTTCTAAGATCGATCGCTGAGGGTTTGGTTGATCGGATATAGATTGACAAAGGAGCAGCTAGTCAATCGACTTTAAAGGGGTAGTTGGTTTTCGGTGTTGAAGATCGATTGAAGATCGCCATTGTTTTTTTTTCTCTCTCTTTGTTTCTGTCGCAGGGGTGAGAGGTAGAAGAAGACACAGGATTTGTTTGGTGGCTTTGTTTGTGTAAAAGTCAAAGGAAAAAAAACCTACGTATACTTCAAAGTGGGGTGGGCCTAAGTTTCTTAACAGGACAACTTTTTGGGCCAAATACAAATATTTTATTTTGTTTTTGTTTGGTTTAACATAAAGAAAAATAAAAAGTTTGTATTAATACTTTGGAGGGTTTTTAAACACAAGGGGACTTCGTAATTCGTGATTGTGAGGTTTAACGTATCACAAGGTTTAGCGAGTTATCGAAGGGACTTTATTGGTTTGTGATTGTGAGGGTTTAGCACAAGGTTTAGCAAATCAACAAAGGGATAAAGAATGACGGGAGCCAAGTTTGACATCGAAAAATTCGATGGAACTGGCGATTTCGGGTTATGGAGAATCAAGATGCGTGCTTTATTAATCCAGAACGGATGTGAAGCAGCTCTGGAGGTTTTCCCCGCGAATATGGAAGCTGAAGAGAAATCTAAGCTTGACAAGAATGCTCACAGTGCCATGATTTTGTGTTTAGGTAACAAGGTCCTGATAGAGGTTACCGGGGAGACGACTGCAGCGGGGGTTTGGTCAAAGCTCGAGTCTTTGTACATGACAAAGTCATTGGCCAACAAGTTGTACCTGAAGAAGAAGTTGTATACATTCTACATGCCGTCTGGACGAAAGATTTCCGAGCATATAGATGAGTTAAACAAAATCGTTCTTGATTTAGCAAATATTGAGGTAAAATTCGAAGATGAAGATCTTGCTTTATTGTTACTCACGTCTTTACCAGCATCATAAGAACACTTTGTGGATACCTTGCTTTATGGACGGGAAGATTTGACTTTGGAGGACGTGATGGCCACACTAAATTCAAAGGAAATCAAAGAAAGGTTCAAGGCGAAGGGGGATGTTGGTGAAGGGTTATATGTGAGGGGAAGAACTGATCGCAGGAATTCGCATCAGTCAAAGGGAAAGTCAAGATCGAAATCTCGAGATGGAAGGCTCAAATGCTTTATTTGCCAATCCGAGGAGCACTTGAGAAGAGACTGTCCGAAGAATAATCGCAAGAAGTCAAAAGATTATGTCAAGAAAGATAATCAACCAAGCTCTAGTGGTTCGATTTACGACGATTCTGAGGTGATGATGGTGATGAGTGCAGAAAGACTGCAAGATTGGATCATGGATTCAGGAGGTTCATATCACATGTCACCCAGGTTAGATGTATTTTTTGATTTTCTGGAATGCGATGGGGGCAGCGTACTGTTGGGCGACAACAGGGAGTGCAAGATCAGGGGTATTGGCAAGGTAAAGGTACAACTGAAAGATGGGTCAAGTTTTGTATTACACAATGTCAGGTACATTCCTGAATTGAAAAGAAACTTGATATCGCTGGGAACTCTTAAAAAAGAGGGATATACCGTAAAATTGCAGTCAGGCAAAGTCAATGTGATTAATGGTTCTAGGGTTATTATATCTGGAACCCGAAGGGAGAACTGCGTGTACTCTTTGGATGGCCATGCATTGGCCGGTGAGCTTAATGCTAGTGTTGAAGAAAAAGACAGTCTTGTGCAAGTTTGGCATAAAAGACTGGGACATATCAGTGAGGCGGGACTACACGTGCTGGAAAAGCAGGGTTTGTTTGGCAAGAAGAGTCTAGGTAAGCTCGATTTTTGTGAGAATTGTGTTATGGGAAAGTCACATCGAGTCCGTTTCGGTGTAGGAAGGCACACTACTCATGGAGTGATAGACTATGTTCATTCAGACTTATGGGGTCCGTCTCAGGTGGAATCATTGGGAGGTAAGAGGTATTTCTTATCTATAGTTGATGATTATTCCAGGAGGGTATGGGTTTATGTTCTCAGGTTCAAACACGAAGCATTTGAAAAGTTCAAAGAGTGGAAGCAGTTAGTAGAGAATCAGACTGGGAGGACGGTTAAGAAGCTTAGGACGGATAATGGTCTTGAGTTCTGTAACCGGGAATTTAATCAGCTATGTACTGAGAGTGGGATTGCTAGACATTTGACGGTTGCCGGGACGCCGCAGCAGAATGGGTTAGCAGAACGGATGAACAGAACTCTCATGGACAAGGTACGCTGTTTATTAATACAGTCTGGATTGCCCAAGACCTTCTGGGCGGAAGCGACATGTACGGCCGCATATCTTATAAATAGGTCACCATCGACAGCGATTGAGAAGAAGACACCTATAGAGATGTGGTCGGGACATCCTAGTGATTATGGGATGTTGAGGGTTTTCGGCTGTGTCGCGTATTCACACGTTAAACAAGGGAAGCTCGAGCCGAGAGCGGTAAAATGCGTTCTTTTGGGGTATCCTGAAGGTGTGAAGGGGTACAGACTATATAGGCTTGATAATGAATCGCCTAAAATAGTCACAAGCAGGAACGTGGTCTTCAATGAAAGTGTCATGTACAAAGACACGTTGAAGGATACTGGTGCAGGTAAAGATAAGCCTGTTGAGGAATTACAGGTTGAGGTGGAACTGCAGAGGTTAAATAATCATACGCCTGAGGAAGACCAGACAGGTCAGGAAGATCAAACAGGTCAGGAAGATTAGTCAGATTCGGAAGACCATACGGATCAGGAAGATGGCGATGATGAAGATGTTGGGGTTCAAAAAATTGATCATCCACCGGATCTCACAGATTATCAATTGGTTCGGGATAGAGAGCCAAGGACAAGAACGAAACCGGCAAGGTTTCGGGATGAGAGTAATATGGTTGCTTACGCGTTCGCTGTAGCAGAGGAAGAAGATACTCATGAACCATTGACATACCAGGAAGCAGTTGCTTGTGAAGACAGCTCTAAGTGGAAAGCTGCTATGAAAGAAGAATTCTCTGAAGAAGAACAAGACCTGGGTGTTAGTAGATCATCCAGTTGGGCAAAAGCTGGTGAGCTGCAAATGGCTGTACAAAATAAAGGAAGGGATTGAAGGTGTTCAAAAGCCTAGGTACAAGGCAAGGCTGGTGGCCCGTGGATTCACACAAAGAGCAGGTATTGATTACAATGAAGTATTTTCACCGGTAGTTCGACACACATCTATTCGGGTTATACTTGCATTAACTGCGTGTAAAGATTATGAGCTGGAGCAGCTTGATGTAAAGACGGCGTTTTTACATGGAAATCTTGAAGAAGTGATCTACATGAGGCAACCACCGGGATTTGAACAAGGTAACAAGGTATGTTTGTTAAAGAAATCTCTTTATGGTTTGAAGCAGTCACCTAGGCAATGATACAAGAGGTTCGATGAGTATATGCTGAGCAACGGGTTTAAGCGTAGCAGTTACGACAGCTGCGTATATTACAGGAGTTATGCACCAGGGGAGTATATCTATCTATTGTTATATGTAGACGATATGCTGATTGCTTATAAAAGCAAGGCTGGGATCGCGGCTACCAAGTCTTTGCTTAAAAGGGAGTTCGACATGAAAGAGCTCGGGGAAGCAAAGAAGATTCTTGGTATGGAGATCTTCAGGGATCGGAGTCGCAAGATTCTGAGGGTGTCACAATCCGGGTATGTTTCTAAAGTTTTAAAAAGGTTTAGAATGGACAATGGGAAGTCGGTTCAGACACCATTGAGTGGGCACTTCAAGCTGTCGTTGAAGGATTGCCCGGTTAGGGATTGTGATGTTGAAAGAATGAGTAGGGTGCCGTATGCAAATGCGGTTGGGAGCTTGATGTACTTGATGGTATGCACGAGGCCAGACATAGCGTATGCAGTAAGTGTAGTTAGCAGATATTTGGCGAATCCGGGTAAACTCCATTGGAAAGCAGTGAAGTGGATTATGAAGTATTTGCAGGGCACTGTAAACGTGGGTTTGGTGTATGGGACAAATCGTGGTAACCATGTGGACGTAACAGGTTTTGTTGATTCAGACTACGCTAAAGATCCGGATAAAGGTAGGTCTCTCACTGGTTACGCATTTTTAGTACAAGGATGTGTTGTAAGCTGGAAGGCAACGCTACAACACGTGGTGGCTCTTTCAACTACAGAGGCAGAGTATATGGCCCTTACGGAGGCTGTGAAGGAAGCTATTTGGCTAAGGGGACTCTTGGAAGAGTTGGGCGTGAAGCTCAACACCGTTGCAGTTAATTGTGATAATCAGGGCGCGATTCACTTATCGCGGAATCATGTTTTTCATGAAAGGACTAAGCACATCAATGTGCGTTATCACTTTATCAGAGAAGTCTTAGAAGCAAAGACGGTTGAAGTTCTGAAAGTGGGTACTGAACACAATGATGCGGATGCCTTGACGAAGGTGGTACCTGGACGCAAGTTACAACACTGCTTGGAGTTGCTGAGTGTTGGGATAGGCTAATATATGTCTAAGGTGGAAATTGTTATGTTTAGTCATTATATTCGCCTAAGTTGTGTCTAGGGAGAGTGTCGATTAGCCTAGTTTCCTAATAGCTAAGAATAAAGGTCGGTTGGCAATGTCTAAGCCCAATCCGACCCGTAGGACTTGTATAGTCGGTTCCCCCTCATCTCTATAAAAGGAGGTGAGGGGGAACGAACCAAACACGCATTCTTTCAATAAACTAATCAGGAAACGATTAGGGATATTACCTTGTGTGGGCGTCGCTTTACTTTTCTGTCGATTCGTCTGTGTGTGTTCTTCGATCGAGTATTCCGCATCTAGATAACCAGGATTGTAGGGATTAAACCCTACAATTATCATGTTGGATAATAAGTCAAAACAAATCATTTATTCTTAGCTTTACCAAATGGCGTTGATTCAGTACTCAAAAAGTTAAGATCAGCAAGAAATAGCACTAAATGATCCTTTCCTACGGATGACCAAAAGTAATTATTAGTTCCTCCTGTGGTCTACGGTGTATATTGCTACTTATTTGAGTTTTTCATAAGTAATATGAATTGTTATCAAATAGAACAGAAAAATACTACATAAAGTTACTCTAAAGCAAATAATTGTAGGAATCCATTATGTCCAACATTCGTTGGACTAGACTTACCTTGGCTTATAGATTCTCATTCGACCTCACAACTTTGCCTTTTTAACTGCAAAGTGACCATTATCTGCCCCCACCATGTAAAGAGTGGCAAAATTTCAAAGATGATTAACATGGGAATGTAGTACATATCAGAAGGTTTAGTGGGTAGTTAGAAGCCTTATTAAATCATCTAGCTAGATATGATTCAATAGTTGTTTTTTTTTTAAGTTTGTTAGGTTATGAAAAGAAAATTAAAAGTCCTACAAGTACGTTGTACGTATAGGTTGTCTAGTGAAGCAAGAAAATTGTTACTACGGATTAAACATGTGCTTTTAAATATGAACGGCAATATTTTTCATGGAAAGCACTAGCAGAAACTGCATATGAGGGCAGACGAATCTTGATTCAGTGGCCGCAAAATTTTTCTATTATAT
Source organism: Glebionis coronaria (assembly GCA_025667525.1). Taxonomy (NCBI): domain Eukaryota; kingdom Viridiplantae; phylum Streptophyta; class Magnoliopsida; order Asterales; family Asteraceae; genus Glebionis; species Glebionis coronaria. The sequence continues at coordinate 433,523,880 of CM046879.1, read as the reverse complement.
ACTGCGTAAAAGCCTAGATTTTGTTCAAACTATGTTCTTTATTGAAGTGCACTTATGTTTTTGGCAGGTGATTCCAAGGGAAGCAAACGATTTTGAACTAGGGAAAGCAAAATATTACGCAATATTGTGTGCTAGCGCTTTGTTTTGGCAATGCTTCTTTCTTGGAGCCATAGGAGTGATCTTTTGCGCATCCTCATTGTTATCAGGGGTCATAATCGCTGCGCTTCTTCCAGTAACAGAAGTATTGGCTGTTGTCTTTTACAAAGAGAAGTTTCAAGCCGAGAAAGGTGTTGCACTCGTTTTGTCTCTCTGGGGATTTACTTCTTACTTCTATGGGGAATTTAAGGTCGAGAAAAAGTTGAAGAACCACAAACAAACTTCTCAACAATCATTGGAACCGAATCAAACTAGCTATTCATCAGCATAATTGTAGGATTATATATATATAAGCTTTTAGTGATTATCAATGTTGTTAAGTTTTTCCAGGGATCAAAACTCAAAATGTTACGTATCACCTCTTGAGTTATTATACCGTTGTAGGACTAAACTTTGAGGACCAAAACTGAGGTAGATTCACAAATATAAAATTGTACTCCGTAATTCTGAATGCATTTATGAACTCTTATTAATCCAAACACAACCTGATCAAGTTGCGTAATACAACCTTAAACTATTGGAAATGTAATTGGCTGCCCTTATCATTCACTTATGATTACAATTTATAGTCCTTTGAGGATTATTCTAGAACCCAAAACACAAGTGGGCTAAACCTATCAATAATATAAAAAGCCCATAGGCTTATACAAAATACAGTCTAATACTCCCCCGCAGTTTGAGCGGGAGATGATCGAACACTCAAACTGGTACGAAATTCTTCAAAAAGCGCAGACGGTAGTCCTTTGGTGAAAATGTCAGCATACTGGTAACGGGATGGTACATGAAGAACACGAACCTGGCCACGAGTAACCATATCACGAACAAAGTGTATATCAATCTCAATGTGTTTAGTCCGTTGATGCTGAACAGGATTAGCAGTCATATATATGGCACTAACATTGTCGCAGTAAACAAGAGTGGCAGATAATAACGGTGTATGAAGCTCTCGTAGAAGATTACGAAGCCAAGCAGTTTCGGCAACAGCATTAGAAACACCTCTGTACTCAGCTTCTGCACTTGATCTAGAGAGAGTATGTTGTCGTTTGGATGACCATGACAGTAGATTATCTCCCAAAAAAACACAATAACCAGATGTAGACCGCCTGGTAGTAGGGCAACCCGCCCAATCAGCATCAGAATATGCAATAAGAGAACCTGTGGTTGAGGCATAAAGTTGGAGCCCAAAGTTCAATGTGCCACGAACATATCGAAGAACTCTCTTAAGAGCTGCAAAATGAGGCTCTCGAGGATCATGCATATGAAGGCAAACCTGTTGCACTGCATAAGAGATATCTGGACGAGTAAATGTAAGGTATTGCAAACCACCTGCAAGACTGCGATAAAGAGTAGGATCAGAAATAGGATCTCCGTCAGAACCAAGCTTTGGTTCCGTGTCAACCGGTGTCCGAGTTGGATTACAATTAGCCATATGTGCCCTATTTAAAAGCTCCCAAGCATATTTCTTTTGGGACAGAAACATCCCTCTGGAGTTACGAGTAACAGAAATCCCCAAGAAGTAATTAAGCGCCCCCAAATCAGTCATATCAAACTCCTTATGAAGAGACGAGATAATACGATGAAGTAAATCTGTAGATGACGCCGTCAACACAATATCATCAACATAAATCAATAAATATGCAACCTCGGAACCATGTTGATATATGAACAAGGACGAGTCACAGCGACTCGAAGAGAAACCAATCCTGTGAGCATAACCTGCAAAACGTTGAAACCAAGCACGAGGTGCTTGTTTCAATCCGTATAAAGATCTCTGTAATCGGCACACATGATGGGGAAACCTAGCATCCACAAAACCTGGTGGCTGATACATATACACAGTCTCAGAAAGCTCACCATTAAGAAAAGCATTTTTAACATCCAGCTGATGGATAGGCCAATTCCGAGATAAAGCAAGACTGAGAACAGTACGAATGGTAGCCGGTTTAACAACTGGACTAAAAGTATCATCACAATCAACACCAAACTGTTGACTACGCCCGTTAGCCACTAAACGAGCCTTGTACCTACTTAATGAGCCATCAGCATGATATTTATGCCGAAACAACCACAAAGACCGAACCACATTAACGTTGGGTGGTTTTGGAACAAGAACCCAAGTACTGTTTTTAATTAAAGCATTGTATTCGTCATACATAGCATCTCGCCAGTTAGGATCTAATAAGGCAACAAACGGAGACTTAGGAATAGGAGAGATATGAGATACATGACCTTGAAAACGAGGATTGGGCTTAACGGTGCCGACTTGGGCACGTGTGACCATAGGATGAGTTCGGGTTGGGAGGTTATGGGATGTAGGTTGGGCCATAGGTGGGGAAACAGTTTCGATTATAGGAGGTTGGGTCACGGGTGGGGTGGTTTGCGTGGGTGTAGGATTGACCAAGGAGGTGGAGTGGGTCGGTGACGGTGTAGGCCCGGTAGGAGTGCTGGGCTCATTTTGAATAGGCTGAGTGTTGGTGTTAGGCTCGGTATTAGTTGGGTGATGGTCGGTGTTGTTTTGAATAATGTGTCGGGTGATAAGAGAGGGTGTGGTGTCTAGGAATTCGTAAGATGGTGGGTTTTCGGATGTTAACGAACCATACGGGAATTGAAGTTCATCAAATGTAACATGGCGAGAAAGGATGATTTTGTTGGTAGAGAGGTCAAGGCATCGGTACCCGCGGTGATAAGCCGGATATCCCAAAAATATACAAGGAGTGGCACGTGGTGCGAGCTTATGAGGTGAATCGAGATGTGGGTAACAAAGACAACCAAAGATGCGTAGGCGTGAGTAGTCGGGTTGTTTCTTAAATAATTTGGTACATGGAGTTTCATTTTGAATGGCGGAAGAGGGGAGAAGATTAAGTAAGTAGGCGGCCATATGTAGGGCCTCCACCCAAAAGGTTGGCGGAAGGTGAGCTTGGAAGAGAAGAGTGCGGATAACATTATTGATTGTACGTATCATTCTTTCAGACTTCCCATTCTGTTGTGAGGTTTTAGGGCAAGAAAATCTTATTTGGATGCCATTTTGAGCAAATAAATTGTGAAAGTTGGTGTTATCAAACTCACCACCATGGTCACACTGAAAAGCCGTAATATCACATTTAAACTGATTATTTACATAAGAACGAAAATGTAAGAATTTTTGAAATACTTCAGATTTAGTCCGTAAAGGATAAATCCACAGATAATGAGAGTAGTGATCAAGAAATAACACATAATATTTAAAACCACCAGAACTAACAATAGGAGAAGTCCAAATATCAGAGTGAACTATCTCAAAACAACGAGTAACAATGGAATTCGAACTAGAGAATGGAAGTCTCACATGTTTCCCAAGCTGACAAGCATGACAAATATGAGAAGACTTCTCTTTATTACACGAAATAAACTGACGAGAAACAAGAGTACGCAACACTTCATCCCCGGGATGCCCGAGGCGTTGGTGCCACGTAGAAGGACTAACAGAAAGTAAAGCATGAGGAGTAGGAGAAGGATGAGTGACTGGATATAGATCTCCTGAACTATCACATCTGAGTAGGATATGACGGGTCAAAAAATCCTTGACAGAGAAACCAAATGCATCAAATTCAACCGTACAATTATTGTCTCTAGTAAATTGACGAACAGAAATAAGATTTTTTATGATGTTGGGGGTGACTAAAACATTATGCAAGTATAAAGGACGATTGAGGGTAGGTAAGATGCTATGACCGGTGTTGGTAACAGGTATTGATTTACCATCACCAACACAAACAGACGGATATAAGCATTTATTATAAACAGTATTTAAATTACTTGTATGTGAATTAAGATGAGATGATGCACCTGTATCCATATTCCATGTCGGATCTTGAGTAGTTATGATACTAAAAGCCCGTGGAAACTTATATCTGGATGCGCTTCTAGTTGCACTTATATTAGCCGCCATTGTGTTAACCATAGTAGACCACTAGACCGTATAACCAAATAATAATACTTCGTAATAAACAAAAAGATGTTTATTTTCTTTTTCTTTTGCACTATGCGTAAGTCTCAAACACAAGAGACGCGTCTGTCCCTATCACAACCAATCACACAAAAAGAACCAATCACTTTTCTTTCTTTCCCAGGGTGACAACAAAAGGAAAACACCAATCTTTACTTTCTTTTCTTTTTTTTCACGTCAACGATAATGGACAAACACCAATAAAGAATTGGCTTTTTTTTTTTTTTTTTTTTTTTTTTTTTTTTTTAAATCTGGTACAAGATAGAAGGAGAAGAGACGAGATATGGAGAAAAATTAGGAGAGGATTGATTTTGCTCTTGATACCATATTGGAAATGTAATTGGCTGCCCTTATCATTCACTTATGATTACAATTTATAGTCCTTTGAGGATTATTCTAGAACCCAAAACACAAGTGGGCTAAACCTATCAATAATATAAAAAGCCCATAGGCTTATACAAAATACAGTCTAATATAAACATGTTACTATTAGTCAGATAAAAGATTGAATATTCAAAAAAATGAATGACTTTCACTATCGATAGTTAAATCTCATCATATTTTCATTTTTGTAGTTATCCATGTCGTGTCTTTATACCTTTAGACCAAACATGCAAATATGATGGCTGATCTGTTAACGAATATTTTAGAAATTGATATCCTACCCGTTCATGCCAACCTTTGATTTTTTTTAATTCATACTCACTTATGGTAAAAGCTGTTTACATTATTTGGTTTATTCATTGAACAAAGAAAAATATAATTCAACTAGGTTGAGTCAATTTTCTTTAGCACAAAACTACAATCAAGTAATTCGGATGAATAATATGAATGCTATTAACGTATGTTATGAATATTTAACGTATCTTTGTCCAATTTCAATTTTGCAAACTGAGTTGTTCTTTCTAAGACGACGACTTTTAACTTTGCTAAAGAGGTTATCTTTTATGATAGATAAGTTAATCATATGAAGTTGAGCCTATTTATACAGATATGGTAGAGGGGCCGAATTATACGAATTCTAACAAGTACAAATATGACTACAATAACATACAAACTTTTAAAAAAATCGTAAGTTATTAAAACTGCAATGGTCGACTTTCTATGGTAGGTTTCCAGTAGTGTTGAACTTGGCTCTTTTTAATCCTCTTTCCTTCAATCAAACGTTTTCGGTGGTGCTCTTTAGTCAGAGCTACGAATATAATTTTTCATATTCAGGTTACTCGTCGAAAGCGAGTCTATAACTAAAATGTAGGTGGCCTAACCTGTAGTGCTCCGACCATTTCACTGGCCACAGCCAGTGAATTTTCTAGCTTAAAAACCTGAACTCTAAACAAGCTTTCAAATTTCTAGCTTAACTGTAAAGACTTCAAGCTAACCACACAGCTTATGCCAAAGGTTTTCGTAAAGATAATTTGTAGCATAACTACTAGCTAATCAGTAATCACTACTAATCCTTTATGTCAAATGTTTTATAAAGGTATTTGAACGCCATACTGTTTTGTAAGATTTTACAATATGATTTAGTTTACAGATAATAACAACTTGATTCATGATTCATGCATCACTCATGTAATCAGTAAGTCTAACTCTTCAACAACCATTGATGTGTTCACTCTATGGATCCATGCCCAACTCTTCAGTAACTACACTTCACTTTTCGTTTTAAGACCGGCCCCTCAAAGGAGCAGGAGCTCACCTCATGCACCCCTGATTCGATATATTTAATCGCTGGGAGTTTGTATTAGTTCATGCTAGACGTGATCATGCAAAGCTTAACTAAATCAATGTTATAATATAGAAACTCCGAGAAACATATACACAAGCACCATAATAGCTGGCCTCGCCTACCTCGTCTACAAACCCCTTGCATAGTTACGACTTACACGCTATATCAGACAGACTATAAACTTGCTATCTCAAACATTATTGAACTAATTGTCTGCCTTTTGAATCACAATATAACAACTTAAAACATAGATATGCATAAACAATACTAGACGATGGTCAAGCTACAGAAAGTTGGGATCCAGTCAAAACCAAGGTAACTAAGGTTCAAGGGCAGAACTTTAAAACCCCCAATCCTAATCGCAATTTTACAAAAACTAATCCATCATACCAAAGTAACTATCGCCGAGTCCTGACTCCTGACGAGGATTTCAAATCCAAATGCTAAATCGTGAGATAAGTTAGATTTTACTCTATCTCAACTTTATCCTAAAAATTTTGTTGTCCAAAAAGTACATTTACTTTTGCAAAAAGAATTCTTCTGCATATTACCTGTCAACCTGTGGATAGTAGATGAATATAATCCATGATGAACAACAACAAAACTCCTATCACATTCCAACACAACAATAAGACTCTCAACATTATGTCAAAGTCAAAGTCAAAGTCAAAGACACATAATCAAAGTCAAAGGTGGAAGGATACTAAACTCTCGAGCACATGAACATACACGTTTGAGCACAATTAATGGAAACTGCGCATAATACCATGTATGTACCCTCCAGTCATAATAAACGACACAAGAGACACCACGCCAGCTGGGAAAACTTTGCCCGACTTCTTGAACCGTGTGCCCATAACTACTAGAAGAGGAGCAGACAAACCAGTTCCAACACATGATGCAAAAAAAGGATTCACAGGAAGCTGCGAGTAAACGAAGAGCAGGCCCGCCGCAGATACGCCACCAGAAATTAGAGATTTCTGGCTGCCAGTTTTCAGATAACCCATCAATCCACCTAAACCAACTAAGGCTGCATAACCGAGTGTTAGCTTTTGAGACATCGACATTCCAGTCTTTATGGGTTCTTTCTCCCTGTCGTCTGACGGTCCTTCACCGTCTCCACTACCTCCACCACCGTTACCACCCCAGTTGTTTCCTTCACCGCCGCCAATGTTACCACCACCACCACTATTATCCACTTGGACTTCAGTTCCTTCAATGAAATCAGCTGAAAAACCGGTTGGTACTTTTTCAGGGACTACACTTCCTCTTATCACAGTTGAAAATCGGTTTTTGGAGTGCTGTTTGATGTGAACTGGACGGTATAGCGAGAGATTTGGTGTGATCCTAACTGAAGCTGTGGTACACACTTTATAGCACGGAAGATAATTCTGACCTTGAACCAAAGCTCGGGAACCATACTGCGGAAGTAAAGCAGATGACTGGGAAATTGCTAAAAGCTCTCCTGTGCTGACCATAATGATGAAGCCTTGAGAACAAGAAAAAGTAAGTAAAAGAAGATGAGAGAATCAAATTTTCAAATATCATTGTTTACTAGATATAAAATAACTTGAAAACAATACACAGATAATAACAGAACCTATAAGCTCATCCTCAATAACTAGCTGTGTGATCAGAATTCAATAACATAATAGCCTAAAAATATCAATCGCCATTGCTTAAGCGCACATGTTATAATCACTACAAAATCCACATTGTTACACTAGTTTCTTGATAAACGAATGCCATATTTTCTCCCGAACAGTTGGGGTTTAGTCTTTGAAAACGTTGAGCTAAAAGAAATCCAACGTGATTTATAAATTACTTACAGCTCATAATATAATATTACTGGTATAGAACACACATAGATGAAGTATTATAAGCAATAAGCTTCTAACCTATAACTTAACGCATCTCATTATTGGCTGCAGAAGGAATTATATGTGAGCTTTAAATTAGACCAAAATGAATTACGCTAATACTCGTCGTTTACTCATCTAAGCAGCCATTGAAGATGCTTAATATTGTCCAAACAAAATCTGCAATTAACCCACGCTTCTACAAGAGGAACCTAAACGTTACTACAGAGTATGAAATAAAAGTTGTTCAGCAATTCTTTAGTTACAGATCCAAATCATGAACGACCCGATCATTATATGTTAACAGTTGATCATTTGTTTCCCCAAAAGTTCACAGGTGCCCTTATTCTTCAGCACAATGTTTGCTAGTGCTAAATCTAACAATATCCGTTGTGTAACCTATCCGAAACCAACCTCATACAAAATCTAACTTCCTATATTTTTTGAAGTCTTCAACAACTCAACAAGATATTACAATCAATTACTTATTCATAACCAAACTAAATAGCCTAAACTTCTTAGTTATAGGCAACCAAAACCTTGTGAACATGTCTAATTCAATAACATACGTATTTTTCTTTAATTCAGGTACCCATAGTTTCCTAACTTTTGACTGACTAACTCATGGGGCTTGAGAAACCCACCACACAGACTTAAACCTAGTTTCAGGCCGACTAATCCGTAATAACTCTCATGCCTTGAAATCACCGCCACACAGTATGTGGCGGACCTAGCTGGAAAACCAAGGTGGGTCCTTGATTTGGTTAAGTTGAAAAATAGAAGGGGTCAACCAAACAACCGTTTTATTTTTCGGGTTTGAGCTAATTTTGTTGTACTATTTGTGGTCTGGGCTAAGAATATTTTATACTAAGGGGCTGTTTGTTTTAGCTAATATAACGTATCATTTAGGCTTATATATCATAAGCCCCATTTTTTTGGCTTATTTGGAGACTTATGCGCTAATATAAGTTTATTACTCCCTCTGTCCCAAAATTATTGTCCCCGACAAAAATCACACAGTTTAAGAAAAGTGCATTTATTGCCGCTTTTTCTTTCTTACTTTTAGACAGAATGACAATTGTACCCTTGGCTAATTAACTTAAGTCTTCTTTAAATTTTGTAATAATAATTTCAAGCAAAGGTAATATAGTAAGCTTTATCATATTTTCCTATCTATTTTTATTAGTGGACAATTAAATTGAGATATCCAAAAAAAGAAACGGAGGGAGTATGATATAATAAACTTATATAAGCCTATAAGTCTCCAAATAAGCTTAAAAAATCAAGGTTTATGAAATATAAGCCGAAATATGCTTTATTTTCGGCTTATATAACATAAGCCCCAATTTTGCGGCTTATTTTGAGACTTAGGGGCTTATATAAGTTTATCATGATAAAATAAACTTATCAATGATATAACAAACTTATATAAACCCATAAGTCTCCAAATAAGCCACAAAATTGGGGCTTAAGTTATGTAAGCCGAAATGGACTTACGTTATATAAGCCAAAACAAACACCCCCTAAAAATAAAGCATTTTCCAAAAAGAATTTTAAAGTGGTTCCCAAATACACCTACACTTGCACAGAGTCTGAAACCGAAGAAAGCCCTCTATTTTGGTGTTTCTTGCATCCAAAACCATTCCATTGGACGGACTATCATCACCAAAATGTGAAATGTGTTGGTTGGGGAAATAGATGGCTTTCTTGGGTTTGAGTCTGTGTGCAACCTACCGCCTTATAAATATCTAATCCAATTTAGTAAATAAAACCAATAATAGTAGTAACTGAATAATCATGAGATTAATCATAATTCTAAATTAAAGTCAAGGAAAAGACTATAATAACAGAATTATATTTGCAATTTAACAGAAATGAAAAAGCTGCGCAAATTTATGAAGAGATTAAGGTTTATTACCTTAATTAGATGATGAGAAACCCTAGCTACAATTTGCTTGTTTGATCGGTAAAAAGTAGAAACAACAACAACTAGTAGACTACTCAACTGTGTGGAGTTGTTAGACTTGGAATCTTAGGTGACAAAGATAAGCCCAACCTAATGGGCACGGAAAGCCCAAGTAGCTTCAAATTAAACCCCAATACTAACTTTTAGGAAGTCAAACTAAATACTATTCGAAATGAATAATCCGGAGTTGCATAACTTTTATTATTTATTCATTTATTTATATAAATTTTAAGTAAAAGAATTCTCAACTTAAAAAAATGTTAGTATATTTATTGGAAAAGAGTTTGATATCTTTTTTCTAAATATATAAAAGTATATATATTAATAGAATATGATTTCCGGTTATGTAACCCAACTGTTGAAGTGTAGTATAGGCAACGACTCAAGGGTCGATATCATTCTATAGGGAAATAGTGTGGGAGGTTCGTGTCGAACGTGCAGAGGTCTAGAGGTGAGAAAGAATATTCCTTTTTTATTTTTATTTTATTAAAAGCAAGTAAAATTATTATGTATAGAAGAGTTTTTTATTTTTAAATAATTACTACTAATATTACTGATTATCTAAAGTATTGGTGAAAAATAACTAGTTAAACAAACGTGTTTATCTAATCACTAGTCCTTATATAGTTTTTTCTAAGTTTTTAGTGCCCATCACCCTTTTTAATTTAATGTGTAAGTGTTCTTTCAAAACATTAGCTCTCTAGCATAGTGGTATGAAGACGTTTACTAGAAAAGCTATTCACATGAAACAAGTAAAGACCTAAATAGTGGTATGAGGACTTGTACTAGACTAAATCGTTACACGCACATTTACAAACACTTAAATGAATTAACCTGAAGACGGGCAAGGATTCGATTCCCGCAACGCCAATGTCATATTTTTAAACAACCACATACTTTTAGACATATCAATAGTTAAGATATGAAGATCCAACATGGTTAGAGCCTGACGTGCATACAATTAATCAAGAAGCATTAAACAAAAATAATTTATATCATGAGTTTCATGCAATCATGAATAAAAACTAATTAATTTAGTTGAGCATGGTAAAGTAAGAACAAGCACACAAGATCAAACAATACATAGACATATTAAATGAAAGAATGAATAAACCCTAATCTTCAATTATTCACGGGGTTATAAGCGTGTTTTTATGGTTTAAGAACCCTAAAAACAACTTCTAAAATCTGCTTTAAGTTATCCCTAAAATTCCACAAATACAAGGGTGGTCTATATAGGAATTGGGCCGCCACGACGTCAGGTAATACGCCAAACAACGTCTAGCCGTCGAATCTTCTAAGGTTTCTCAACCGTCATAACAGATCCGACGTTAGATATATTCTAACGACATCATGGGAGGGGTTCAAACGACGTCTGATATGTGTGTAAAAACATATCCTTTTTACGTTATAAAACGGGCATAAAATGAATAAATACATGCTATATTATCTTGTATATGTGTGTTTTGTTGTTTATGTGTGTGCAGGTACATATATCTCAAAGATCACAAGAAACAACCAAAAACCGGCAAAATGAACACGGGATTTGAAAATTGTACAAGAAATAAAGAGTCGAGGACACTTTCATCAACAAAATGGAATTCACATGTTAATGGGCCTTAAATAAGCTTATTGGGCCTAATCTCATTTGCTAATGGGCTTATAAAAGTTATTAGGCCTTGAGAAGGTCATTTATGAGTTTAATGCTTGTAAATAAAGAAAAGTCCAAAAAGAAGCCCAAAATAAAGGAAATTCAGATCCTTTAGGCCCAAGTTAAAGTGTGTATACAAGAAATTAAAATCCTTTAATCCCAAAACAATAAAGCTAGGAAATAAAGGAAAGAGGAAAGGACGGGTATTAAGCAGTATGAGCCCTAAAAAATTACGGGATTACAAAGTAATCATTCACACGTGTAATTGGAAGAGATATCAAGCATTGGATACTCAATCAAGCCACCTCAACCAATTAATTACGTCACATCAAAGTGACTTGGCAAAATCAAAGCTCCTGGTTGGTTGAAGAATCGTCGTTGATGATAAAAGAAGCATAAGATTGGATAACTCTCTCGTAAAATAAGCAAAAAAGTGGAATTAGAGGATTGCCATCTTAGCATCTATGTGAAGCATAAATGATCTCACGGTTGAAAAGAGGAATCAAGGATGAAAACAAGATCAACGGCTATTTGAGAGTATCCAATGGTTACCTCTCTCCTCCAAAGGTGTTGGGTTCAAATATAAATACCCCTTAATTTTCAGCTTTGTTCATCTTTTTCTAGTTTAATTTTTAGGTTAATGGTAAAATGTATGTAGCTTAGATATAATTGTATTTTCATTTTCAGTATTGTAAACATCCTTTTATTAAGAAAAATTCGAATTTCAGTAATTCATTTTATCTGTTAGTTTTCGTTTCTATATTTGATAATGTTTTTAGCTTAATGATTAATGACTTATAAGCTCTAATTAGATAGATAAGCTGCTTATAACTTATTGGTTCAGATATATCTTTCAGTAACTTAGAATTATACAAAAAATTTCCCATAAATAGGTTATGCTTGATCAAAGACATGAAAGTTCGTTAGCTTGGAAGTAACCAAATGGATCAAGCACACTAGCCATAGATCTAGAGTTGTACACATTAAGCTCCTAGTGAGCTTAGCCTTGTTTTTGCAAAGGCTCAAGATGTGTTTCCTATTTTCACTCTTTTGTGAATCTACTATCATTCATTCTTAGTCAGATGTGTTAATTGTTATTATGATGTTGACTGAGTTTGTTTTAGCCAAGAAATATATATTTGTTTGAATGAGTTAACTAGTGATAATCTGTCATCTTATGTTCATTGTTATAATTTGCTAGTTTACACTGTTTTAAGTAGTTGGTTTTATCCTTATGGATCTTACAAGTTATGCTTTAGATATATGTTGAGCTCCAATGTTAGACCTTAATTTTTTTCTTTTTAAGTTCGTTTTTCTCTTGATGTTGGAAATTCACTTTATGTGACGACATTTAAGAATTTCCATTAGTTATCATAGTCACACGCGCAGGGACTAGACTAGGCAAATTTGTATAGTATATACGCGTGTGACTATAAATACCCCTCCAAGGCTTCCAAGGAGTGTTATTGTTTGTGTTTTTCTCTTTTCATTTATCAAATTGCCTTTCTCTCTCTAGAAACACCTACTTCCACCTCTCTCTCTCTCTCTCTCTAGCCATGGCTACCACCATCTACCACCCAACTAGACCACCGGATCATATAAAATAGCAAACCCACAATTGGCATCAGAGCCGACGGTTCAATCCTTGGATCAAGACGTGTTTTTATTATCGATTTGTTGGTCTATTTTTTCTTCGTCAAGATCTGTCATAAAAAAAATTGTGACACGAAGGTTTGCTTGGTCAAAACTGTCTTAACATATTTTTTTCACAACTAGTCTTTCTATTTGTCCACATTTTCATTTTTCTGGTCAAAAGATTGTAACTTTATCAGATCTGGTCTCTATAGTCTACTAAATCTGGTTTATTTTTTAAGATCTGGTCATATCTGGTCAAAAGTCCATGTCTAGGGTTTACTCTTTCTGGTTTTCTTTGTTATTTTTATGAAGATGATAATTTGAGATCCAGAAACAAGATCCAAAAAAATCTGGAAAAAAGTACTACTTTGGATAAGACTTCATTATTCCGAGATTTGTCTTTCATATATTGAGAGATATGGAGTATATTTTATTTCGAAGTTATGCTGTTTTTGCATTATTGTGAAATGACACAACAGAAAGATATTGCGAGATCTATGCTGTGCATATTGCGAAATGTTTTTAAAAAAGCATTGCGAGATTATCAAAACAATCTAAAATATTTCGAAATGTTTTTCTATAAAACATTGCGAAATGTTTTTCTAGAAAACATTCTGAAATGTTTTTTTATGTATTATCTCAACTTCAAAACCAAAACTAACGACATGAATCGACCTACACCAAGACTTATCCAAAACCATCAAATCCAACGAATACTAAACTTGACCCCTTCGTCACTCCTCTGTTTCAGCCAACAATCTACATCTAATCAACCATCTAGACTCGTAAAAATAAAACAACCATGTTAATACAATGATGCCTAAAAACGTTACTTGCATTTTTCGGTCTCACTTTGTTTTGATTACGACAATATGTAAAAACAAGCATTTACGAAAACAACGAAAAATGAATTCTTGAGTTCAAGTATTTTTCATTTCAACCATTATCACTTAAGGTATGAACAAACACATAATTATCCTAATTAAGTGATCAAGGATTTAATCTTTTCTTAAAACTCACTTTTTATTAAGTGTGACAAAGTTTTATTATTAAACTTTTTTTAAGAAAATTTTTTATTAAATTAATTATTTGAAAATTTGAAATTTGAAAATGGCATATTCTATCTTGGTTTGGAATATCCTTTCAGGATATTTTAATCTCCAGATTCGAACCAATCCACTAAAAGACAAAAGGGAGCGGACTCTACGCCGACGATTCCTTAGCGCCTATGGCGGTTCCTTATCGATAAGGAACCGCGGGCTCCAATAAGGAACCGCGAGCAGATATAGCCGTTGTATGTTTGTCTTATAAATAGTGGACCATTCTCAGACTTTCAATTCACCTCTTTTGCAGATATATTTCCATATTCTTTCATACTTCTTAAATCACTCAAATCCTTGATCATTTGTTTGATTACTACTTGTTTATAAGTGAATCTTTTCCTCTCAAAGTGCAAAGAGAAGAATACTATCATTCTTGAAGTGTTGTGTCTACCTCAAAGATCCAAACTTATTTATTCATTGTTGTGTCATTATTGTGAAGATCCAAGTAGTTGTGTCTATTTGGAAGTTGTGTATGTATTAAGGTTAATACTTAGTCCTTAAAGTATATTGGTGTAGATTGGTCCTAGCTAAGATTAGGGCTCGGCTTTTAGCTTAGAGTCGGAAATTGGTTAAGCGACGTTGTGTACCATTTCTTCACCTTAAGGAGCTTGTTGATTAGTGAACTCTCGAGTAAGGAGTACCCGAGGAGTGGAGTAGGAACGAGGAGTGAGCTTCGTTGCCGAACCACTATAAATCCTTGGTGTTTGGTTTAATCTTTTCTTCCCTTAACTCTTTACATTCATTATTCTTTATACTTGTGATTATTAGTTTAGTTGCACTATACATTCATTATTTTTATACTTGTGATTATTAGTTTAGTTGCACTATACTTTGTTCATATTGTGTATAAGAAGGTTTCACATAAATACTAAAGCTTAAGTTTTTGAAAAATGATTTTTTAAACCAACCCTTAACAAGTAAATTTAAGAAACTATTAAACCCCCCCTCTACTTTCTACAATTGGTATCAAAGCGTGGTTGCTTAAGATTATTTAAAATATATTGTATTTTAAAACTTGAATCGATCTATGGATTCCAACAAGTATCTAGAAGGGCAATCCATGCAAAGACCATCTCTTTTTGAAACCGGTAGTTTTATTTATTGGAAAAATAGGTTTGAGACTTATATGAAATTAAAAGATTTAGATCTTTGGCATGTTATTACCAATGGTGATTTTTCCATTTCAATATAATGAAGTTTCTAAAAGTAAAAAGATAGTAACATTTGACAAAGCTAATGATGATACTAAAAGGAAACTTGCTAAAAATAATGAGGCTAAAATGGTGATTTATAATGCTTTACCAAAGAAAGAGTACGAAAGGATTTTTATGTGTGAAACCACTAAAGACATTTGGAACACTCTTTTAGTAACCCGCCAAGGTAATAGCCAAGTCAAAGAAAGTAAAATCGATCTTCTTGTTCAACAATATGAACTGTAACACCCCCATAAAGCGGGTATCACAGTGGTGGATTGATGAGCAAATAGCTTACAAAGCACAGATCATAATTATATGATTTTTGAAATACAATTGATGTAAACATTAAATTGGTACAATCATTTAAATCGTTGAATAACATTTGTTATGAATATCCCAGTAAAAGATAATCCCCCGTCATTTTTATGTTCCTAAATGATGCTCAATCCATGCTCAAATAATCTTGCTAAATAACTTGGGAAAAACATGCATAAAACAGTCAACATAAAGTTGGTGAATTTACAGATTTTAACAATTAATTTGTTTGGACATACAATAATCATAGAAGTAATAATGCACAGAGCATTATTACTAAAATGTAAATAACATTTGTTTATTATTATAAACTGAAGCTTAACTCCATAGTCCTCAACAGATGAGGACGTAGTGTCTTACAAAAAGACACCCATTTCTAGTTCCAACATGGTATACGTCTGTTGTCCCGGCCAAGGCACAGTGAGCATGACTCACCCAGACGGGGATGGTCAATCCCTAATAGATCTATTTATAACATTCGGGCGATTTACAACAATTTAACAGTTTTAATAATAATCAATCATAATCAAGTTTATACAATCCAGTTATGTCTGATATATGTTTGCATATTTTCTTTCCTAAAAGGGAAAGTTTTATCAAATTTTAAATAGGGCTGTAAACTCACCTGATACAATCGTCACAATAGTTAATAGAGAACGAACGTCAATCAAGAATAAATGTCAACAATCGATACATGATCATACGAGACCTAAAGATAACGAGGCGCGTCTTAGGCTTGAGACAAGAAATAAATCGTACATATATGTAATAAGTATGTTTTAATAAGTTCTTGGACATTGCATAAGTTTTATGATTCTTTATAAAACTTTTTAGGTGAACACTTAGTCATTTTAAGTGAAAAATCCAAGTTGACACTTTTAGCCCATCTTAAGCCTAATAGTGGTCTACTACCCAAGTATTTGACTTAAGTCCATTTTAAATTCAGTATACTACTCTAAGTTGGTTATAAATCTCAGGTCCAATAATGGTCCAATAGCCATTACAAGTGTAAGTTGGGCTTTTATGGCCCAAGTCCACTTTGTATAGTTTTTGGGTTCTAAAACACATCACAACCACATACACTTAATATTTCACGTTGATCGGGTCTCGGGTCATCTAGTCATCAGTATATAAATAAGCCCAAAATCCCCTACAAGTGGATCCCACCACGTTGGTTTATATAAAAATCATCACATTTTACGTTAATGAGTTATAATCCGTTTATTATAATTTTCCCGACATGTCCCGCTAATTTGTTCATATCTCTTGAACCGTAAATCATCTAAGTGTGTTCTTTTTACCAAAACCATTATTAACTCATATACTAAACTTATTATAAGTCTAATTACCCCAAATTTATACTTTTCATAGCTAATTAACCCATTTCCTAACTTAGAAGAGTTGGCTGTTTTTGGGCAGCCAAACTCGTTTTCACCATTTTGGTCGTCATTTCCAAACCGTAAGGAACTGGGAAACCATCCAATTGACTCTACTTGTTCATGATTTTATATCAACTTAAAGTTTTACCGTTTTTAATGATTCTGAGTTCTTATATGAGAAAACAGTCCGTGCAGACAGTATGTTCAGATCTGAATAGTTTTCACTATTTTGGTCACCATTTCCAAACCGTAAAAAATTGGTAAATCATCCAATTGATTCTAGTTCTTCATGATTTTATCTACAACTTTTAGTTTTACATATTCGTAGGTCAGTATACAAATTTTACGAGAAAACAGTCCATCAAAACAGTATGTTCAGATCTGACTAGTTTTCACTATTTTGGTCATATCTTACTATCTAAAATTCGTCACGAGACGAGCCACCCGGGGAATTAATAAAATAAAATATCTATCTTAATGTGTAAGTTTTTAGTATCCCAAACCTAATGAGTTTTACATGCAATCTGTTTTTGTTACGGTTCAAAAATTATTATGAATCAAATCGTTACTAGTGCTTGTTTAGCTTGATTTTTGGTGTTCAAAATTTCATATACAATGTCCCAATACTCATTAATTCATTTCGTATATATATATATATATATATATATATATATATATATATATATATATATATATATATATATAAGATCAAGAAAAATAAAAAGGAAAATAAATAAGAACGAGATGTTGATCTTACGAGGCTTATCAAAGTCGTGGTACTAGTGAGTGAGCAAGTAACCATCCAAGATCTTGTCAACACTTGATGTGACCATCATGCATGGATAGATCCGGGCTAGATCTATAAGTTTCACTTGATGTAACAATCATGCATGTATAGATCCGGGGTAGATCTACACGTTTTACTTGATGCATATATAGATCTGGGCTAGATCTACATATTTTACTTGATGTTACCATAATGCATGTATAGATCCACCATGTAAATAAAAGAAAATCTTGAAAGTTGATGCACATAGGAGATTTTCTTACCAAAATGTAGATCTTGAGATTTCCAAGATGGGTCTTTGATTAGATTTTGAAGATTCAAGCTTGATCATCAAATTTTTGATGATCAAAGGTGTTGGAGGCTCACGGCAAGGAAGAAGAAAGAAAGAAAGAAAGATAGTTTTTTGGTGTGTGTGTGTTTTGTGTGAGAAAAATGAAGGGTATGAGGAGACATAGCCCTTATATAGGGTGGGAGGAAGTGTGACAAGTGTTACTCACCAAGGAGTGGCCCAATGAGAAGCAAGAAGGTGGGTGGACATGATGGACATGTGTCACCAACCTAGAGTTAGCCCAATGGGGAAGTGAGGTGTGTTGGTGGCTTGTCTAGTGGGCCAAAAGAGTTGTTGGGCTTCTTAAACCTCTTATTGGGCTTCTTAAGCCCATTACTATCCAAGGTTTAAATAGTTGGGCTTATAAGGCCATAAGTGGGCCTAAAGTGTAACTTATATTACAATTTTCGTCAATACACGGTTCGGTCACGTTCGAGGTTTATGAATTTTTGATTCATCTTACGAGGATTTCGTAATTGATCCAAAAATCATTTTTCCAATAAGATGGAGTATTCATATGACGTATAAATACGAAAAACGTGTTCGTTTATTTAAACGACAAGTATTTGTCATTTATCTTTTGTATAATGTAAGTATCGTTTTAGTAGAAATACTTCTCATTTAATCATTCCGTGGATAAATATAATATTGGACAATTTAATCAAATTGTTTATCAAGTATTTATCGACAATAATTTATGTAGTTAAATTATTGAATTGTCGGTACGCGGTTTGTATGGCTTTTGTCAAATTTTCAAATCCGATGATTTTTGTATGGTTCAAAAAGGGTTTTAAAACATACTTCGTTATTATTTAATGAACGAAAAACCTCGGGTTTTACATCATCCACATGCCACCTTGAGTTTCGTCCTAGAAACTCGATTACTATTACTAGGTTGAGAAATGATCTAGGATCATTGAGTAGATTTTTATTACATTATTCTCATGGTAAAATCATGGATTTTACAGCATCACCCCGTTATTTTAGCTTCGTCCTCGAAGCTATTACAAACTTTGTCATCTGTTAGGGTATAGATGTCATAGATCTAAAGGTTCGTCTTAGACATGCTCAGAAACAAATGGTGCCAACAATGTAAGGAGATAGTTATTCGGATTGCTCTATAAGTCCGATTGGGCAGTATCTGAGTGATGCTACCATTACGGATGAATAGAAAGCAATGCAAAGAGATCTTTATCCGGGTCGCTCTATATATCCGATTGAGCAGTATTTGGATGCTGCTACTACTATGGATGGATAGTATTATCCGAAGGTTTGACCTTTAATCCGATATAGCGATAGAAGCTCGCGGATCAATTAATGACAATTAAGAGAGGGCAAACTTTGGAAGTTGTCAACTAGGAAAAGTCGATGTAGTGTCAACTATACTTAGTTGGTTAAGCTCTTGACGATAGCTTGTTCATTTGGGAAAAACCTACAAGCCAAAATTTGAAGTCGGAGAGGGTTCCGGAACTAGACATGCTGATCTTGTTCAAGTTCGGATTGCTGCTCTGGCCATGATCCAGGATCAGAACATGACGGACGTCCACAGCCTGTTGATAGCAGGCCAGGTGGAGTACACTGCCATGCATGAGCGCATATACTCTCTCTCTTGGACCATATGGGTAAATACCCAGATAGCACGAGGTTATTGGGCCACGAGGCCTTACAGTGGTTGTTGGAGGAGAACTACTTCCTCCATCGGCATAATCACACCTTGAAGGGGGGGTCTTCAGCGTAAGACCCACATCTCTCTTACTACACAAGGGTGAACCTTGTCCACCTTCTTTGATCTTGCAGCTGTTTGTCATGATTGAGTGACAGCAGAGACCGCCTACCTTCGAGGAGTCATTGGCGGACTGCGGTCCCAGTTGCTGATTATACTCAGTTTGCTTAAGGAGTCCTGATTGGCTTATAGAGGTATTTCAGAGTACCCTGTCGGCACCTGCAGCCTTATCAGCCCTACCAGTACCAGCCCTATCTAGCAGACCTGCTGGGTAGGATTTGAGTAGATGTACTAGATCTTTTGTTTACCATGATAAGCTTTCGGGTTGTATTCAAGCTATCATGCACAATTCACGAGTCACTTAGAAATTTAAGAAATCATTCGCCAAATCACAGTAAGTCTTGTGATGATACATTGTAAAGGTAGTTTATTACAATATAGTACGATGAATGATAACGTTAATGAAGTCGGCGACGTGTGTTAGAAACCCAAATTTCTAGGGGTTTTACACCACCCCGTTATTTTAGTTTCGCTCTCGAAGCTAAAGATGAAGTTACTTGTTCAGGGGACAAGTGAGAGTACTTTTTCTTGAGCGGGTAATCTTGTGAACTCAAGTTTTAAGTTTACAAGGTTGGGTTGACTAGGACAAACTTGTGTTAAGTGTTGGTTTTTCTTAGACGTGCCTCCGGGGCCCCAATGTGTCTTGATGAGCGTAGATAACAGTTCATTAATGTTTCTACTAGATCTTCAAGATATTTTTAAGTCTATTAAACTTTAATAAGCTTATGATATCTCGAGTTAGAAATATAGTTTTGGCTGGTACCAGCTCTTGCGTCAACAATTTTCACGCAAAGGGCTTCCTGATATACTTCTAGCTTGTGGAAAGCAAACATTAGTTTGACACCAAAGCTTCACTCAGCGAGATGGCTAAGATTTTTGTTGGTGTTGCTTGGGTAGGAAGTTACAAAGAATCTGCTTCATTTGTGGCTGAGCTGGGGCATAAGTTGCATGGAGAAGAAGTACTTCAAATGATGGAAATCAAAGAAGATACCAAGAATAAAGAAGTGTGCATCTTGTGTGATGCTGGAAAGGTTGTGCGTTCAATGTAAGTGGTCCAAAATTTGCACAAATTTTGACTTCTAAAGGGGGAAGTCATTCATTTCAAGGCTAGTTGGACAATGGTATTGTCGAACTAATTGGATCCGAAGAGGAAAAAGATTGTCCAAAAGAGTTTTGCACATCAAATAACGCTTTTTGGGTGATGACGAACATAACCCTACAAAATACACCCATTGAGAGTTGGGCATGTCTTTTATTCTTGGGTTTGTCTTCCTCGTCGACTTAAGAAATGTGGGTTAAGAAGATAGGGCATCCTCTTACCAAGTATTTCTGGTCTTCGGTACAAGAGATGACACTAAGTCTAGTGTCAAACAGTCTGTGTTACCATCACATGAATGATCGAAGTTTCATTTCTCAAATGCAGATGAACCAGCTTTCTTTTCTGTGACACCCCAAAGGGGTCAAATGAAACGGAAGTGGGCACTCCCGAAAAGGGTTCAAAATTGCAGTGGAAAAGAACTCTCCCAAAAAGGGTTGAATGAAGCGGAAAAGAACACTCTTTGAAAGGGGTCAGATGCAGCGGGAAGTAGACACCCTCAAAAGGTTCAAATGTAGCAGAAATGGATACTCCCAAAGGTGTTTAAATGCAACGGAAGTGGACACCCTCAAGGGGTCGAATGCAGCAGAAAGTGGACACTCCCAACGGAGTCAACTGCAACGGAAGTGATATTTGGGTTAAGGATAAACCAAAAATATAGAGCATAATGCTATGATCCAAAATAGATGAATACTAATCTTCCTTAGGTTTCTAGATGATGATGATGTAATAACGACAAGATATTACTGGAGGAAATTACGAGTCAAGGAGGGATACGTTACATAGCTGGTTATATATATAAAATAATATCACTAATGAGTCATGTCGAATATATTTAAGCTCATGTGATTATAAATTTCTATTTACATCGATAAGCGTCCTTATCCATGTAAGGTGAAATTTATAACTCCATTCGGTGACCTATGATTTCTTTATTCAAACGAACAAGCGTCCTTACTTGTTTCAATAACGATTTCATAGCCCACCTTACCTAAATATTCCCGGCAAGTCTTATTATTTAGGATAAATATAACATCTAAGATAATAAATATTATTAAGATACTTTACAGCCCGTTTAGTTATAATTTTCGTCTTCGGGCGTCCCATTCCACCGTGATACGAATTTTATAAGTAAACTTCTGGTCCGGTGGCTCATGATTTCACCTTTAGACGTCCCATTCCGTCTAAAGACGTAATCATAATTAACTTAGGATCAAGAGTCTCAGGTCCCATATATAAAATATAGAATCATAAGTACCTTGATTTTGGGTTCCACCGCATCCTTTAAAGATGCAAATTTATCCAAATAATATCACATGATATTAGTAAAAGCATGCGTATATGAGTCGTTAATAAGTTGTATTCCGTAGATATACGTACAAAATCATAAGCGAGAGAAAATACATGTTGACGCGCGACGGAGCCCGTAAAGGACGAAAGGGAACGAACTTCGTTTCGTTTCCGGTTGGTAGAGCTCCGCTATAACGTGCGCGAGGGTACGCATCAAACAAGGAGTTCATATGTATAATATAATATATAATAATATATTACAATCATAAGCATAGGCATTATATCTTATAGTTCCTTCTAATATGGTATATATTTATATATATATATATATATATATATATATATATATATATATATATATATATATATATATATATATATATATATATATATATATATATATATATATATATATATATATATATATATATATATATATATATATATATATATATATATATATATATATATATATATATATATATATATATATATATATATATATATATATATATATATATATGTATGTAACAACAATTTCAAACATTTAATGAAATGTAGTACGCTAGGTAATGCTTCCTGGTATGTTTTTAAATATTCCAATATGTATGTTTGTTTAAAATTCGTTTTCATTAAGTGGCCTGTCTGTTATCCTAGTGGTTAGAATAGACTAACCAGTTCCTATTCATCGAATAACTATGTAAAGATAGTATGTTCAAGTTTTAATGCATTAAATGAAATAAAGGTTCTAAGGTTTGCTTAAGTTTCGGCTATTGGCAAAACAAGTCCCTCTATATTTTACCAAATGTACATTTTCCGACTCTTAACAGCTTTAGTCCTTGGGTTTTTGAGTATTTTTCGGGAGATGGTGAAAATAATCCCTCAATTCAACATTAGGTTTTATAACTTCCAATAAGTGTGAACTAACGCTTAGGGCTTCTAATTGTTTCGGCTAATTACATCATTAGTCCTTAGAGTCCTAAAATGACAGTTTAACTTCCAAGAATTTACAAAGTGGTCCTTAAGGTCTAATAAGTTACGAATGGCATTTATTAATCCCCACACTTTCAAATATTTACAATATTAGTCCTTTTAATTTCTGTTTTATCAAGACAAGTTTCAAATGTCATGGTTTTAATCCATAAGTCTTATAAACTAACGTTCTTAGTCTAAAATTTTTTATAGTTATATCTTCGGTATAAAAACTTTACTTAAGTGTAAAATCACTAAGTGAGCTTATTAAGTGCACCAAAAGAGCTAATGGGCTTCCCAAACCCTTATTGAGCTTACAAGATCCATTAACAATTCTTATGAGCTAAGGATTTCTTAATGGGCCTAATTATAGTTTTAGATCCATCAATGTTAGAGTTTTACTACATAGGTCCATAAGACAATAAATGGGCCTAATGGCCTTCCTAATGGGCCTAAACATATTTTAGCCCATTAATAATTCAAGGTTTGCTAAGTGGGCTTACTAGGCATTGGATAGCCGAATGGGCTTAGTTAATGGTTCGGCTATATTGTATTGGCTTAAGTAGGCAGTTAATAATACTTAACCATTTATCTAGGTGTGAAGTTTATGAAACCTTACAAGCTTATTACTGGTTCTTAAAGATTAAGTCTAGATTTCCAAAGAAAAATTTATAAAATCTATTAGGTTTACTAAAGATAAAAAAATCTAGTTTAGATTTCCCCTAAGATTTCGCAAGACGCATATTATTCAGTTAGATTTTTATAAAAATCAATTTAGATTTTCCAAGATTGAGTAAAATACATAGATCTATTTAGGTTTTTAGAGACTTAAAAAAAATCTTCTTAGATTTTCTAACGGGTTCTAGAGATTCTGTTAGATTTCTAATGTTCCCAAAGTTTTTATTTAAATTTCCATTTAAATATTTCCATGTGTCTGTTATGTATTAGATTGTTCGTGGTTATAATGCATTGTTCGGGCCATCATACTTCAGAAGCCATTCTATAAACGTTTGAGGAGCGAGGGCACTTTAAATCGTAAACCCAACCACTCAGTCAAAACGTAATATCGAGATGGAACATCTTTAGTATAAAGCTCCCTACTAACATGGCATGTTTATTTGTTTTATTAAGTATCTTGAGTATTTAATATTTCTATAATAAATATTAAATAGTTATAATACGTAAATACGTACAAGTTAGCATCTAATACAATCAACAATTACAAATGCATAGAATAAGGAATGCGCACTTAAATCATATAGTTATGCATGCTCTCTATGCTATATGCTCTCTAAGTATGTCCCAAAAAAAATCCCCAAAAGATTTTTATAAAGTTATAGTCCAGTTTTAAATAAAAGAGAAATATTTTTATTCTTATTTTATTTAAAAATTAATCTGGTTCGCTATAACTAAAGCTCTGATACCATTCTCTGTAACACCCCCATAAAGCGGGTATCACAGTGGTGGATCGATGAGCAAATAGCTTACAAAGCACAGATCATAATTACATACAATTGATGTAAACATTGAATTGGTACAATCATTTAAATCGTAGAATAACATTTGTTATGAATATCCCAGTAAAAGATAATCCCTCGTCATTTTTATGCTCCTAAATGATGCTCAATCCATGCTCAAATAATCTTGCTAAATAACCTGGGAAAAACATGCTTAAAACAGTCAACATAAAGTTGGTGAATTTACAGATTTTAACAATTAATTTGTTTGGACATACAATAATCATAGAAGTAATAACGCACAGAGCATTATTACTAAAATGTAAATAACATTTGTTTATTATTAGAAACTGAAGCTTAACTCCATAGTCCTCAACAGATGAGGACGTAGTGTCTTACAAAAAGACACCCCTTTCTAGTTCCAACATGGTATACGTCTGTTGTCCCAGCCAAGGCACAGTGAGCATGACTCACCCAAACGGGGATGGTCAATCCCTAATAGATCTATTTATAACATTCGGGCGATTTACAACAATTTTTTAATAATAATCAATCATAATCAAGTTTATACAATCCAGTTATATCCAATATATGTTTGCATATTTTCTTTCCCAAAAGGGAAAGTTTAAATGGGGCTGTAAACTCACCTGATACAATCGTCACAATAGTTAATAGAGAACGAACGTCAATCAAGAATAAATGTCAACAATCGATACATGATCATACGAGACCTAAAGATAACGAGGCGCGTCTTAGGCTTGAGACAAGAAATAAATCGTACATATATGTAATAAGTATGTTTTAATAAGTTCTTGGACATTGCATAAGTTTTATGATTCTTTATAAAACTTTTTAGGTGACCACTTAGTCATTTGAAGTGAAAAATCCAAGTTGACACTTTTAGCCCATCTTAAGCCCAATAGTGGTCCACTACCAAAGTATTTGACTTAAGTCCATTTTAAATTCAGTATATAATGTTGGTATTTTTAGTCAATTAATGTTCGTTTTCCTCGACTCACTCAAATGGAAATCGGATTAAAACGTGGATAAATTGTTCTTGGTGAAACGTATTTTTTTTTGTATTTTAAAAACTAAAATCTATTTAATTAAAAACTATTTAATTAACTATTTAAACTATTTTAAAATTAAATCTAATTTAATTAACTAAAAACCTTACTATTTAAAAATTTAAAACTAATTTAGACTAATTTTAAACTATTTTAAAAACTATGTTGAATTTAAACAAAATTTAAAAACTAATTCTATATAAAACCTATATTAATTAAAAATAAAAGAAACTAATTTATAAAAACAATTTTAAAATTCTAAAAGTAATAAAAATATTTATTTTTTTATATTTTTTTTAAACTTTATAAAAGACAACTTATTAAGACACACTTTTAATTAAAAATTAACTAAACAAAACTTAATAAAAATCTATTTAAAGCTGACAACTCAAACTTAAACACACTATATTAATTTAAAAAGCTGAGAATAAACATAAATAAAAGCCTAGGAGAGTTGGTAAAGTTGTTGGGCTGTTGAGCTAAAGGTCAGGGGTTCGAAACCCGTACCAGACTTTTTAAATGATTAATATATATATATTTTTAATTTTTTTGGAATTAAAAAGTCTATCAGATTAAATGAATCTGACAGCCAAACAGCAACAACAAAATAAGCAAATCAACTAAGATTACTAAACCAAAAAGCAAATAAGAACTAAATAATAAGCTAAACAAAAATCTGAAAAGCTAATCAAACTTAAATTTTATCAGCAACTAAAATAAGCAAATCAGCTCACAATACTTAAACTGAAAACAAGCAGATTAACTCTAAAACTATCAAAATAAGCAATCCTAAACTAGAAACTAAATCAAATAATCAAATCTAAGATTAGCATACAAGATCAATAACAAGAAAACCTACAACTGAGCATCAAATATCCCAGCAGATAAACCAAATACCAAAAACAGCTAAAGTCAAGCAGTACTATATATCAGATTACTACAAATACCATTTCTAAATTAACCAGGTAAGATCAACAGCAGAAACAAACAGCATAAATCAAATAAAACTCAATATCAAAATAAGCAAAACCAACAGGTCTAAACAAATTAATTATACTAAACAGATCCAAACAAACTCAAATCAAACACAAGCAGATTAAATAAACATAAACAGATTTAATAAATAATAACTTAAATAAACATTAATCTAAAATTAACAAAAAATTAAAAGGAAATGAAACCTTGTGTCGAATCCGTTGAGAAGTAGTCACGCGCTGAGCGGACTGATGAACCGAATCAGAAAACCACCTTTACCATCAAACATCAACACCACTCGAACCAAATCGTAAACTTGAACCATGAAAATCTACTCGAACCAGTTTTAATTTAATAAAACTTCTAGTAGGGAAGTTTATCTACCACTTTTATTTTCTTTTTATTTAATCCAAACAGTTTTAAAAGATAAATTGCAATAATAAATTTTTAACAGAAAAGTAACGAGACACGAATTAATTAAAATGAAAACAACTTTTATTAATAATAAGAACTGATTACATTAACTGAAAAAGAAAATACAATTCACCTAAAAAAACTAATTTGCATGAAATAAAAATTAAAAATAAAAAAGGCACACATGAATTACAGAATGAATGGGTTTTTATAGGAAAACCCTCAAACCTTCTTGATGATCTTGGTGAGCAAGGAAATAAATCCCAGCCGCTCTTTTCTTTTTTCCACTCTCTTTTTCTTGATCAACGGTGGAAAACACACCTGGGGTCACATGGATCGCCAAGCTGGATGAAGGTGTGTTAGTTGTGTTTGTTTCTTGATGAGGCGGAAGATAATGATTGGAGGATTGGAGGATTGGAGCTGTCACAGCCAATCAGGGAGTAGTAAGGGAACACGTCATATGCTTCTCTCCATCTTCTTGATTCCGAAAAAGAGGGGAATTAATTCCCCTTGCGTGATTTGCACGTGCCTTGAACAAGTAAAGAAAAGCCCCAAATTTATTCATCCATGGTTAATTAGGGTTTGGGGTTTGGGTAAAAAGAATGGGTTGAATGCGTTTGTTGAGAGAGAGATAAAAGTGGGGGTTACTTGTTTTTATCGAAAACAAATGTGTGGGTGGGTAAATGTTTAATAAAACGTTTGGTGTAAGTGGGTGATGTTGACTAGGGTAAAAAAGTATGGGCTTTGACCCAACAAAGATTAAACTTTGTTCCATCCGTCCAAATTCATTGTTTACGTAATTTGGGATTTTGGCCCAATTATACTCCATCCGACTTTATTATTGATTTTGGGCTTTGGGCTCATGATGGGCTTTTTGATCCACAAGAAAATAAAACATCTTCTTAAATGGGCTTGTGGGCCCAATAATGCAAATGTGGGACCCACAAGGCCCAATTAACTCCAATAAAATTAAATCCACTAAAAACGAGCTCGATTTCGGCTTCCTTGTTGTTTTCTTTGAACTCGTGTCGAATTTGCTGGTTTTCGTGATCTTTGGCACACTTTTGGTCTTTGACTTTGTCTTTGTCTCTTTCTTGGACTTTTCTTCAACATTTGACCATGAAATCCCGTGTTTTCTTTCCTTTTGATATTTTGTACCTATTTCACACAAAAACACAAAACCACGCGTAATTCCGACTTTTACGATACTAAACATATGATTAGGTCTTGTTTTTCCTTGATTTTAGTGGCAAAAGGATAAGTGTTTACACACTTATTAAATCCCCTACACTTGACCATTGCAATGACCCCATGCAATGCATTATTTTAAAGCATAAAGTTACATTTTTCTCATAATTAACCCGTCTTGGCCTTTATTAAGATATACTATTACTACTATGATGAAAAGATAAAAACTTAAAAGGAAACAAAAGTTAAAACAATTTATTAACTTGGAAATTATTTGATGGAAGAAACTTGTAAAGAAATCTAAGACTTAAATTAGGGCTTTGGTGTCATTAATACAAGGCTTTTGACACCCCGTATAAAAATTAAAGTTCGAAGTAGTGGTCTAATCGAATTGATCTGGTTAACTATGTGTCTCTACTGTTCTTTGGTGAAACAAATAATTGTGTCGTTGTAGTATATTAAAAATGCAAGACTTGTAAAGTAAAAGTGCGAGTAATTTAAATCTAAGTCTAATTAAAATAAATGGTGCAAGTATTTAAAAACGTGACTAAAATTAAAGGGCACTAAATGTAAATAACGCAAACTTAAATCTAACTAAGGCAAACTTAAAACGCAACTAAAACTTAAAACTAAGGCAATGCTAAAATAAATCTAAGGCAAATAAACTTAAAGTGCGACTAAGTAAAAAGGCGGGAAAAATAAAGCTTGAAATTAGAAACTTAAAAACTGAAATTAAAGAAACCTGAAAAATAGCTCATCCAGAATAATACCCTTATTCGGAATAAACATCCATCCGGAATGTCACCTTCGTTCGGAATGTTTTTCTTCACTCGGAATATTCACCAAATACCTTGATCCGGAATAAATAGCTTACTCGGAATATGTCACCTATCCGGAATAAACACCTCTATTCGGAATAATGGTCTTGATCCGGAATGTTGCTGTTGATCCGGAATAATCCTTGATCCGGAATAATATTCCGAATAGAACCCTTACTCGGAATATGTCACTTATTCCGAACAGAAGCTCTTAACCTGGAATATCTTCTCTATCCGAAATATCCTTGCTATTCGGAATGTTTGGCCTATCCGGAATAATCTGCCTATCCGGAATAATTCCCTTATCCGGAATATTCGATATTCCGGATTGACCACCTTGGCTAAGACCTTGATCCGGAATATTTGAAGATTTCGAATAGAGCACTTTGATCCGGAATAAAAAATTATTCCGGATAGACGACTTTGATACGGAATAATCAACACACACCCTTCACTTGGCTTGATCCGGAACTTTTTCCTGGGAAAGATACAGTAACAAACAATGCGAAGAACAGGGAACCAAGAACAAAGAACGGATCTAGATAAAACTAAGCAAAATCAACCACAAGATTAAATCAAACTAATAACAAAACATGTATTAATCATAAACAATCAATCCAAAACAATCAAACTAATAATAAAGATCAAGATAATCAAAACCCACTTAATAAATTTGACAAAAACTCAAGAACATGAATAATAAACATATAAATCAAAGATTAAAGAAAGGTAGAATGAGATCAAACAATAAAGATAAAGATTAACAAGAATTAAAAGAACACTTACTTGAAATTAAATGGTAATTAAGGTGCAAGACAAGTATTTAAATTTGACAAGTAAATAAATGACAAGGTAATTAAAAGTGGAAGAACTAATTGTCACTATTAGCCAACAAAAATGAAAAGATTAATCCTAATGACTATTTATAGGGGAGGATTCAGGGGTGCTTAGGAAGCTTCCTCCCCTCTTTCCTTTCTCCTTAATTGCATGCTTAGTCCTTCTCTTCTTAATCTTTTGTTAATTGCACCATTAGTCCTTAAGCCTTTTAATCTTCTTAATCTTGGACTTTAAATGGCTTTGTCTCGGGATTTCTTCAAACTCGTCTTGTAATTCTTCAATAGATTAGACTTGAGTTTTTCGGCTTTTGATAAACTTTCGTCTTTTGACTTTTTCTTAGATAAATCTTCAGAATTGGTCTTGGACTTCCGTTCTTTTTGCACTCTTGACTTATTGACTTCGTCTTTCGTCTTTTTCTTCGATAAAAGCCCGTGAATGCCCGTGTTTTCTCCACTTTTCACAATTTCGTCCCAAATCACAACAAAAACACAAACCTCGCATAATTCTGACATAAAAGGCATAAAATACACGTTTTGGCTCGGTTATTATTGTAATTAAGTGGTAAAAAGGATGGGTGTTTACACACCTATCAAATCCCCTACACTTGACCATTGCAATGTCCTCATGCAATGCATTAGTTACAAAGCACGTTTACACTTTTCATCATAATCAATCCATAGTGGCCTTTATTAAAGATAGAAAACTATAAACATTCAAAGTAAAGAAATCAAAAAAGCATACCTTGGGTTTCGGAAATGTTATGAATAATCATCATCCTCAAGTTTTCACTTTCTCCAAACCAAGCTTAAAAATGAGATCAATGTTATTATAAGTTAGCAAACTAACACGAACTCATGTGGGCCAATTATTCACTTAGACTCCCTTATTCCTAGGTGTATCTCTTATATTTTATTGTTGTCTTGAATGATCACGAAGATGCATTTTTGACTTATTTCGATAGTTATTTAGTCCGAAAATAAAGTGAACGATTTAATCAATAGTTAGCTAAAGGACAAAATCTTTTAAAACTGCTTCTCGGGACCTCATAAAGTTCATATCTTGGCATAACTCGCTTCGCGATTTGAGACCTTTCTCGGACCGATATTTGGCAGCGACTTCATACTTCAAACCTTGAGAGACGTTAATGAAATAATGGCCTTCTCTTCATATAGGAATTTCGTCACTTGAAGTTTTGAGAGATTCATACTTGGACCACGACTTCTTCATTTTTCTCCAATCATTATTTTGGACTTTGATATACAACGATCCGCCTCCTTTTTGGACTTGGCTTTATTTATCCTCATACCTTGCTAGGGTCTTTTCGGATACACTTCTCCATGACTTTTGGGGAGTATTTGCTTTTCGTCGTGTGTCTCGATCCTTCATATTGATTTTCGATAAATAATTCTTCACATCACTTTTGGATTTTTAGCAACGAAATGTAGCCCTCATGTCTTGTTAGGACCTTTTTGGACTCGCCAATCTTCGCATCCTGCTTCAATAAGTTATGCCTTGACTATGAAATCTAATCCATACCAAGCAACTTTTAAACGATCTTGGGCTAGAAGCTAAGTAACTTTTCAAATCGTACAACCTTATTTATTGCAGATAAATTTATTAGCAAGCAATGGGAGAATAGGTTTATAATTAACTCACATAAATTCACGAAAGAATACCAAACTTATAATTCACTATATCATCTCTCGTTCTACACAGTTTAAAATCTCAAGGGATGAGACTCGTGGATGCTTAGCCTATTAAATCAAAGTTTTGGGTTTTCGAGTCGTCTATAGGATCTTGCAAACTCTTGGACTTTTTCAAGTTTAGAAATCGCATTTTAAAGTTCCCTTGATAAACGACTCTCTAGGATCAATTATAGGAATAATACTTGGCTTTTACTCAGGTTAAAAGGTTATGTGTTCGTTGTGTTCCTGTCTAATCGAATTGATCTTAGTTCTCTATGTGACTCAGTTGATCTTTGGTGGAAACAAATATTTTTGGTTGGTTTTTAATTAAATGTGCAAAGACTTAAAAGTAAATGTCGTTGAAATAAAGGGCAAGTATTAAAAGAGCGTGAAAATAAATCTAAGTCTAATTAAAAGAAAGTGCGATATTTAAAAGCGTGACGGAAGGTAAAATAATTAAATGACTAAAAATAAAGGCGTGACGGAAATTAAATTAGACATAAACTAAAAATTAAACAAGACAAAACATAAAAGTTAACCCAGATCGGAATATATTCCGATCAACCTACCATCGGAATGAACACACCACCTATCGGAATGTTGAAGAAACCCAGATCGGAATATGTCACCTTTTCAGATCGGAATAACCTAACAACCTCAGATCGCAATGTAGCCCAGATCGAAATGTATGCTATCGGAATACCAAGATGTAACCTGTCGGAATGTACCTATCGGAATGTACCTATCGGAATGAGGCTACGGAAAATTGGGCAGCACTTCGACTTAACAAGCCTCAAGAGCCGTCGGAAAGAGCGATCGCAATATGCGATCGCAATCCCCAGATCGGAATGAGGTAAAGTCACTCCTGTCGCAATCCCGGATCGGAAAGCAAAACCCTTAAGCCCAACACTGTCACTATCGGAATGTGGAGTTGCAACCGTCGCAATGTGGAAAACCCTAGCTTTCCGATGGAGTACCAAATTCGTAATAAGCACAATTCTAAATAAGCTACTTCTAATAAGCCGTGACCAAGAACTTGAATGAAATGGAATCAAAACATGACAATAAGCTAAAAAGTTAAAAGCTTTTAAAATTTTAAATGACGAAATGTAAATGGAATTCAAGCTTAAAAATCGGAACTTTAAAGAAAACTTTTAAAACACTTAAACAAAATACCAAATAAGCACACAAGGTTGTCAATCTCGTGGCTTATTTCGTAGGAGGAGATAAAAAGGACAAAACTTTAATCAAGATAAGCAAATGGATTAAGCAAAACCTTGCTTAATCCGAAATTCAAGCTGAAACAAAAAGAGAGAAAGGTAGAATAAGATTGATAAAAAGGACTTGATCAAATGATAAAGAAAGGTAAAGACAAGAATTTAAAGAACACAAATTAAAAACTTACTTGGAATTAAAAGGTAATTAAAGGTGCAAAACATGTAATTAAAAATGACAAGTAAATAAAAGTGCATAAATGAAAGGTGGAAGAACTAGTTTGTCAATCTAGCCAACAAAACTAAATGGAATGAAAATGAGAGTATTTATAGGTGTTTAGGGGAGAGGTTAGAGGAAGCTTCCTCTCTCCTTCCTTTCTTGTTAATTGCACCATCAAGTCCTTCCTTCTTAATCTTTTTGTTAATCTTGGAATGTGATGACTTTTGGCTCGGGATTTCTTTGGACCCGTCTTTTAATTCTTCGATAAATAAGACTTGAGTTCCTCGGCTTTAAGTAAACTTTCGTCTTTTGACTTTTTCTTTGATAAATCTTCAGAATTGGTCTTGGACTTCCGTTCTTTATCCACTTTTGACTTCTTGACTTCGTCTTTCATCCTTTTCTTCAATAAAAGTCCGTAAATGCCCGTGAATTCCCGTGTTTTCTCCACTTTTCACCTTTTCGTCCTAAATCACAACAAAAACACAAACCACGCATAATTCCGACATAAAAGACATAAAATACACGTTTTGGTCCGGTTATTATTGTAATTAAGTGGTAGAAAAGATGGGTGTTTACACACCTATCAAATCCCCTACACTTGACCATTGCAATGTCCTCATGCAATGCATTAGTTACAAAGCATGTTTACACTTTTCATCATGATCAATCCACATTGGCCTTTATTAAAGAGATAGAAAGTTATAAAAATGCAAAGCAAAAAGCATACCTTGGATTTTGAAAATGTCATGAATAATCATCATCCTCAACTTTTCACTTTCTCCAAACCAAGCTTAAAACGAGATCATTGTTATTATAAGTTAGTAGACTAACACGAACTCATGTGGGCCAATTATTCACTTAGACTCCCTTATTCCTATGGGTATCTCTTATATTTTATTATTTGTCTTGAATGATCACGAAGATGCATTGTTTGACTTATTTCGATAGTTATTTAATCTGAAAATAAAGTGCACGATTTAATCAATAGTTAGCTAAAGGACCAAATCTTTTAAAACTGCTTCTCGGGATATCAAAAAGTTCATATCTTGGCATAACTTGGTTCGCGATTTGAGACCTTTCTCGGGCCGATATTTGGCAGCGACTTCATACTTCAAATCTTTAGAGACGTTCATGAAATAATGGTCTTCTCTTCATAATTGTAATTTCTTCACTTGGAAGTTTTGAGAGATTCTTCATATATGGACCACGATTTCTTCATTTTTCTCCAATCTTTATTTTGGATTTTGATATACAACGATCCGCCTCCTTTATTGACTTGGATCTATTTATCCTCATACCTTGTTAGGGTCTTTTCGGATACACTTCTCCATGACTTTTGGGGAGTTTTGCTTTACGTCGTGTGTCTCGATCCTTCATATTGATTTTCGATAAGTGATTCTTCACATCACTTTTGGATCTTCAGCAACAAAACATAGCCCTCATGCCTTGTTAGGGCCTTTTCGGACTCGCCAATCTTCGCGCCCCGCTTCATAAGTTATGCCTTGGCTATGAACTCTCGTCATTACCGAGCAACTTTTAAACGATCTGGGGCTAGAAGCTAAGTAACTTTTCAAATCGTACAACCTTATTTATTAGCAGATAAATTTATTAGCAAGCGATGGGAGAATAGGCTTATAATTAACTCACATAAATTCACGAAAGAATACCGGACTTATAATTGGCTCTATCATCTCTCGTTCTCCACAGTTTAAAATCTCAAGTAATGAGACTCGTGGATACTTAGCCTATTAAATCAAAGTTTTGGGTTTTCGAGTTGCCTATAGGATCTTGCAAATTCTTAGACTTTTTCAAGTTTAGAAATCGCATTTTAAAGTTCCCTTGATAAACGACTCTCTAGGATCAATTATAGGAACTTGCGAAAAGTTCTTGTTCTTAACCCGTGAGAGTTAAGACTTTCGCGTTTTATAGCTCCCTATATAAAAGCCTAGCAAAACTTGACTTAAACATGTTAAGGATACTAGCTAGAGTAAACTCGGGTTGAGTCAAAAGATTCACAACGTTTGAAAATTAAAACCACTTATTAAACATTTATTCTAGCAAAGAAAGAAAATAACTATACAAAGATAACAACTAATAGGCCAAAATAGATCAAAAATTTTTGAAAAATGTCGAAAAATTGATTTTCCGGTTAAAATGAGGACAAAAACAAGGAAAAGACCACTTAACTTCGATAGAAGTCCCCCCTACACTTAAGATAAACATTGTCCTCAATGTTTAAGCATGTGGGAGTAAGCTCCCCTACACTTAGGACATTGTGCACGTTGTTTAAATCTTGCTAAGGAAAAGACAACTAAAGAGATTCCTATTTTAATATTGAGAAATATAAAATAGTGAATCTAAAAGAGTTTAGGATAGAACCGGGAAGACGTAGAACACGGAATCACGGGTCGTCAAGAATCATCAAGAATGGATCAT
Source organism: Glebionis coronaria (assembly GCA_025667525.1). Lineage (NCBI taxonomy): Eukaryota > Viridiplantae > Streptophyta > Magnoliopsida > Asterales > Asteraceae > Glebionis > Glebionis coronaria. The sequence continues at coordinate 433,488,339 of CM046879.1, read as the reverse complement.
TGAAGCTCGAATCCCTGATTAAGAAGTGAGGAGAGGAAATAGCAATCCAAAGGGTCCCCCTACACTTATGGTAAAGAAAGCGAAAAGATAGATGCATGGGTGGCCTCCCAAGAAGCGCTTGGTTTTTGTTAACCGAGTCGTGAGCCTGACTCGACCTTGATCATCAACGGAAGTAGCATGAGACATATCCACCAGGATCAAAGACATAGTTTTCATCCATCAATAAACACGAGCTTAAGGTGAACAAGGCAAGCCAAAAGAGAAGTGGCAAGGTTCCCTTAAGCAGTGATGGAGAACGGTGGAAGCAAGTAGGAAGAGGTGTAAGCATGTCTTCAATGGTTCCAAAGATTTTTCCTTTTATTTCATCAGGTGGATACTGAGATGGCTTAAAGACTTCAATACCGGGATCGAACACCTTTTCCTTCAGGGGAAAATAGCACTCCGGCTCAGCCGAGTGGGAAGAAGATCCGCAAAGAAGCACAACCTCGTCCTCAGAAGGGGGACAAAGAGGTGTCAAATCATACGTGCAACGGATTTCGGTGTCAACCGGTTTCTTCTCCTTTGACAAAATGCTCTTCAAATCCAAAGTAGGATCAAGGCGATAATCTTCAAAGTCCAAAGGAGGAGCATCACTCTCATGAGGGAAGTAAGTGTTAAGAAATTCAGAGAAATCTTCCTCAAATGAATAATCGTCCAGAGTAGGATCGAGTGATGACGGAGGATCTTCATTATGTGAAGAATCGCTCGAGAGAGTATCAGCCTCATCAAAATCATCGAAAGTGGGCAGCTCGGGATACTCAGAAGTACACTCAAAATCATCCGAATTTGAGCTAGAATCATCATCATCATAAGCGTCAAAGACCGGTGACGAATCATAAATGGGAGAAGCGTCCAAAGTAGGGAGAGAATCATCCACATCATCATGAAAAAGTGGATTATCGATGCAAGAGTCGAATAGAGGATTTTCGTAGACGGTAAAGTCATCTAGCACATTAATCATATTCACTGATTCTCGGCCTCCAAAAGTTAAACTAGTAAGCTTCCCCATTTTGAAAACTTTTGCATCATCCCCGACTCGTAAGATTAACTCACCTTCGGCCACATCTACTAAAGCACGTCCGGTTCGCAAGAATGGCCGACCAAGTATTAAAGGAATACGAGGGTCCATTTCATAATCGACGACAACAAAATCGACCGGGAAAGTAAATGTGCCAACTTTGATAAACACGTCTTCGGCTATACCAACAGGGTAAGCGAGAGTGCGATTTGCAAGTTCAAGAGTCATCTTTGTTGGAGTGAGGTCGGGCAATGATAGTGTTTTCCAAACACTCAATGGCATCAAGTTAATACTAGCCCCGAGATCAGCAAGGGCAGTAAATTCTTCAGTTTTGTTGAACACGCAAGGCAACACAAAACGACCGGGATCTCCAAGTTTTTCCGGAAGTTCTTTAAGAATAACTGCAGAGCAGTTTTCATTTAAGCGTGTGTTGGCGAGTTCAATCAGCTTCTCCTTCTTGTTAAGCAATTCCTTAAATGCTTTAACAAATTTGGGCATGTGGACAAGTGCTTCAAGAAAGCTAATGTTGAAGTTCATTTGAGAAATCATCTTGATATAGCTAGTTACTTGAGCGTCCTCCTTGTTTAGCATTTTGTTCTTGCCCAATCGAGAAGGATAAGGGATATTGGGTTTGGGTGGTGAAGGTGCAGGTGTAGGTAAAGGTTGAGATGTTGAAGGATCATTCGTGGGAACTTCATCACGTCGAGGCGGAGACGGTAATGGTGCACTAATACTAGGTGTAGGAGGAGTAGGGATACATGGTGGTGGAGGAGGTGTAGATGATGGGGGTGGGATTGGTGGTCCTACAATGGTGACTCCACTACGAGTAGAAATAGCACTCACATTGGCTCGCGGGTTAGTGACGGTGTTTGAAGGTAGAGAACTTGAAGAAGAAGGTTGAGCGGCTGGCAAGAAACTAGCAAGCATATTCTTCAAATCATTGGTTTGATTGCTGAAGGAGGATTGAATATCATTTCGAAGCTCGGATCTTATCTCATTTCCTTGCTTTGTGATATCCCCTTTAAGATTGATAATTTGGCTCTGCAGATTCTTAATTTGCTCACCGTGGGTTCTCATGATGGCCTCAACATCCGGATTACTGGGTGGGGTTTGTTGGGCAGGTGGGTGATAAGGATTAGAAGCTCTTGGTGGGATTTGGTTGCTTCTAGTGTAGTTGTTGGCGGGGTTTTGGTTTTGAGGAGAAAAACCGGGTGAAAGGTAATTGTTAGATCGGTAACTTAGCAGATTTCTATCCCCTTGTTGTCTAGCTTGGTAATTTTCCGGTGAATAATTACCGTAAGCTGCATACACATTTTCCGGATTTCCTTGTGTCGAAGGACAATCGGTGTATGAGTGAGGACCGCCACATGTCTCACAAAGATTAGCTACTGCTTTAACTTGTTGTTGTTGTTGGTTGGAAGCGAGAAGCGTAATACTTTTGCTCATTTCAGTCATCATGCGGGTGAGTTCGGTCATCTCTGGGTTTGCTGAGGTTGAGGAAACATTGACTCTCGGGTTGTTCCTAGAAGATGCAGAGGAATCCCAGTTCTTGTGGTGAGTAGTCATGTTCTCAATTAACTCTCTACACTCCTCGGGTCTCCTTTTCATGAATGTGCCACCGGCGGCTGCATTGATCGTATCACGATCTCGAAAAGTCAATCCGTTGTAGAAAGTATCAATCAAAGTGACCGGAAGCATGTTGTGGTTTGGACAACGGTCGATCAAGACATTATATCTCTCCCATGCATCAAAAAGAGATTCATCGGGATCTTGCATGAAACCGCTGATCTGATTGCGAAGGCTTGTGACCATGGATGGTGGAAAGTAGCGCGATAGAAAGCGTTGAGTCATATCATCCCAAGTGTGAATAGAATTCTTCGGGAGACGATCAAACCATTTCTCGGCATGATGTAATAGAGTGTGTGGAAAGAGCTGTAGGCGAAGTTCATCCATTGTGGCACCAGCCAACTTCATGCTCTGGGTGATAGTAATGAACTTGTCGAGGTGTTTGTTGGCATCATCATCAGGCAATCCTCTAAATGGGTTTGTTTGTACTTGCTGAATCATGTGGTGCTTTAACGAAAACTCAGGAGCGTTGATTTGCATCGGCGCAATCGGTCCTCCTCGTCCAAACATTGTTGGTTGGCAAAGTTCCTCCATGGTCCGAAGATCGGGTTGTGGAGGAGCATTGTTGTTATTATTATTATTATTGAGGTGCGGTAGTTGATTATTGTTGTTAACACCTGCCATATCTAAATCTTCTTGAGGCTCGGGCTCTTGATAATTAGAAGATCTAGTACGCATACACCTGAAAATGCAAAAGAAAACAAAACCAAACACAAATACAATATATATACACAATAAAGATAAAATCTTTTTGGATTTTTGAAAATTTTAATTTTTATGGTTGTTTATCAATTTTCTAATTTTTCTGATTTTTTATTTTTTTATGCAAGAAAAGTAACGCTCACAAGTGAACGGATCCCAAAAAGCAACGTGTTTCTCACAAAAAACTGTTGATCTTTACGAAAAGAGCCGGCAGCGGCGCCATTTAATAACTGGCTTTTACTCAGGTTAAAAGGTTATGTGTTCGTTGTGTTCCTGTCTAATCGAATTGATCTTAGTTCTCTATGTGACTCAGTTGATCTTTGGTGGAAACAAATATTTTTGGTTGGTTTTTAATTAAATGTGCAAAGACTTAAAAGTAAATGTCGTTGAAATAAAGGGAAAGTATTAAAAGAGCGTGAAAATAAATCTAAGTCTAATTAAAAGAAAGTGCGATATTTAAAAGCGTGACGGAAGGTAAAATAATTAAATGAGTAAAAATAAAGGCGTGACGGAAATTAAATTAGACATAAACTAAAAATTAAACAAGACAAAACATAAAAGTTAACCCAGATCGGAATATATTCCGATCAACCTACCATCGGAATGAACACACCACCTATCGGAATGTTGAAGAAACCCAGATCGGAATATGTCACCTTTTCAGATCGGAATAACCTAACAACCTCAGATCGCAATGTAGCCCAGATCGAAATGTATGCTATCGGAATACCAAGATGTAACCTGTCGGAATGTACCTATCGGAATGTACCTATCGGAATGAGGCTACGGAAAATTGGGCAGCACTTCGACTTAACAAGCCTCAAGAGCCGTCGGAAAGAGCGATCGCAATATGCGATCGCAATCCCCATATCGGAATGAGGTAAAGTCACTCCTGTCGCAATCCCGGATCGGAAAGCAAAACCCTTAAGCCCAACACTGTCACTATCGGAATGTGGAGTTGCAACCGTCGCAATGTGGAAAACCCTAGCTTTCCGATGGAGTACCAAATTCGTAATAAGCACAATTCTAAATAAGCTACTTCTAATAAGCCGTGACCAAGAACTTGAATGAAATGGAATCAAAACATGACAATAAGCTAAAAAGTTAAAAGCTTTTAAAATTTTAAATGACGAAATGTAAATGGAATTCAAGCTTAAAAATCGGAACTTTAAAGAAAACTTTTAAAACACTTAAACAAAATACCAAATAAGCACACAAGGTTGTCAATCTCGTGGCTTATTTCGTAGGAGGAGATAAAAAGGACAAAACTTTAATCAAGATAAGCAAATGGATTAAGCAAAACCTTGCTTAATCCGAAATTCAAGCTGAAACAAAAAGAGAGAAAGGTAGAATAAGATTGATAAAAAGGACTTGATCAAATGATAAAGAAAGGTAAAGACAAGAATTTAAAGAACACAAATTAAAAACTTACTTGGAATTAAAAGGTAATTAAAGGTGCAAAACATGTAATTAAAAATGACAAGTAAATAAAAGTGCATAAATGAAAGGTGGAAGAACTAGTTTGTCAATCTAGCCAACAAAACTAAATGGAATGAAAATGAGAGTATTTATAGGTGTTTAGGGGAGAGGTTAGAGGAAGCTTCCTCTCTCCTTCCTTTCTTGTTAATTGCACCATCAAGTCCTTCCTTCTTAATCTTTTTGTTAATCTTGGAATGTGATGACTTTTGGCTCGGGATTTCTTTGGACCCGTCTTTTAATTCTTCGATAAATAAGACTTGAGTTCCTCGGCTTTAAGTAAACTTTCGTCTTTTGACTTTTTCTTTGATAAATCTTCAGAATTGGTCTTGGACTTCCGTTCTTTATCCACTTTTGACTTCTTGACTTCGTCTTTCATCCTTTTCTTCAATAAAAGTCCGTAAATGCCCGTGAATTCCCGTGTTTTCTCCACTTTTCACCTTTTCGTCCTAAATCACAACAAAAACACAAACCACGCATAATTCCGACATAAAAGACATAAAATACACGTTTTGGTCCGGTTATTATTGTAATTAAGTGGTAGAAAAGATGGGTGTTTACACACCTATCAAGGAACTTGCGAAAAGTTCTTGTTCTTAACCCGTGAGAGTTAAGACTTTCGCGTTTTATAGCTCCCTATATAAAATCCTAGCAAAACTTGACTTAAACATGTTAAGGATACTAGCTAGAGTAAACTTAGATAAGTAAACTCAGGTTGAGTCAAAAGATTCACAACGCTTGAAAATTAAAACCACTTTATTAAACATTTATTCTAGCAAAGAAAGAAAATAACTATACAAAGGGAAAAACTAATAGGCCAAAATAGATCAAAATTTTTGAAAAATGTCGAAAAAATTGATTTTCAGGTTAAAATGAGGACAAATACAAGGAAAAGGCCACTTAACTTCGATAGAAGTCCCCCTACACTTAACATAAACATTGTCCTCAATGTTTAAGCATGTGGGAGTAAACTCCCCTACACTTAGGACATTGTGCACTTTGTTTAAATCTCGCTAAGGAAGAGACAACTAAAGAGATTCCTATTTTAATATTGAGAAAATATAAAATAGTGAATCGAAAAGAGTTTTAGGATAGAACCGGGAAGAAGGGAACACGGAATCACGGTTCGTCAAAAGTCATCAAGAGTGTGTCTTTGAAGCTCGAATCCCTGATTACGAGAGGAGAGGAAATAGCAAACCAACGGGTCTCCCCTACACTTAGGATAAAGAAAACTAAAAGATAGATGCATGGGTTGCCTCCCAAGAAGCGCTTGATTTTTGTTAACCAATTCGTGAGCCTGACTCGACCTTGATTATCATAGGAAGAAGCATGAAACATATCCACCAGGATCAAAGACATAGTTTTCGTCCATCAAATAGCACAAGCTTAAGGCAAACAAGGCAAGCCAAAGAAGAGTAGGCAAGGTTCCCTTAAGCAGCGATGGAGCACGGTGGAAGCAAGGGTGAAGTGGTGCAAGCAGATTTCCATAAGTTCCAAAGATATTTCCTTTTATTTCATCAGGTGGATACTGAGATGGCTGTAGAATATCGATACCGGGGTCGAACACCTTTTCCTTTAAGGGAAAATAGCACTCATGCTCAGCAGAGTGTAAAGATGATCCGCGAAGAAGATGCACAACCTCGTCCTCAGAAGGTGGACAAAGAGGTGTTAAATCATATGTGCTGTGGATATTGGTGTCGACCGGTTTCTTCTCCTTTGAAAGAATGTTCTTCAAATCCAAAGTAGGATCATGACGATAATCTTCAAAATCTAAAGGAGGAGCATCACTCTCATGAGGGAAGTAAGTGTTGAGAAACGTAGAGAAGTCTTCCTCAAATGAGTAATCGTCCAAAGTAGGATCGAGTGATGGTGGAGGATCTTCATCATGTGAAGAATCACTCGAAAGAGTATCGGCCTCATCAAAATCATCATATGTGGGCAGATCGGGATACTCAGAAGTAAGGTCATCATAATCATCCGAATCTGAGCTAGAATCATCATCATAAGCATTGAAGATCGGTGGAGAATCATAAATGGGAGAAGGTTCCAAATTAGAGAGAGAATCATCCACATCATCTTGAAAAAGTGGATTATCAATGCAAGAATCGAATAGGGGATTGTTGTAGACGACAAAATCATCGATCACATTAATCATATTCGCAGATTCTCGTCCAAAGGATTTGCTTGTAAGCTTCCCCATTTTGAAAACTTGTGCATCACTCCCGACTCTTAAGATTAACTCACCTTCGGCCACATCAACTAAAGCTCGTCCGGTTTTCAAGAATGGCCGACCAAGTATTAAAGGAATACGAGGGTCCATTTCATAATCAACAACGACAAAGTCGATCGGGAAAGTAAATGTGCCAACTTTAATGAACACGTCTTCGGCAATACCAACGGGGTAAGCGAGAGTGCGATTTGCAAGTTCAAGAGTCATCTTTGTTGGAGTAAGGTAGGGTAATGATAGTGTTTTCGAAACACTTAAAGGCATAGATTAATACTGGCCCCGAGATCAGCAAGGGCAGTAAATTCTTCAGTTTTGTTGAAGATGCAAGGCAACACAAAATGACCGTGATCTCCAAGTTTCTCCGGAAGTTCTTTAAGAATAACTGCAGAACAGTTTTCATTTAAGCGTATGTTGGCGAGCTCAATCAACTTCTCCTTCTTGTTAAGCAATTACTTGAATGCTTTGACAAATTTCGGCATGTGGACAAGTGCTTCGACAAGGCTAATGTTGATGTTCATTTGAGAGAGCATCTTCACATAGCTTGACACTTGACAGTCATTCTTGGTTAGCTCGTTGGTCTTGCCAAAGCGAGAAGGATAAGGGATATTGGGTTTGGGTGGTGAAGGTGCAGTAGTTAAAGGTTGAGATGTTGAAGGGTCCTTCCTAGGTACAGTGTCATGACGAGGCGAAGAAGGTAATGGTGCACTAATACTAGGTGTAGGAGGAGTAGGGATAAATGGTGGTGGAGGAGGTGTAGATGATGGGGGTGGGATATGTGGTCCTACGATGGTAACTCCACTACGAGTAGTAATAGCACTCACATTTGCTCGCGAATTGGTGACGGTGTTAGAAGGTAGAGAACTCGAAGTAGAAGGTTGAGCTGTGGGCAAGAAACTAGCCAGCATATTCTTAATATCATTCGTTTGAGTGCTGAAGGAGGATTGAATATTATCTCTAAGCTCGGATCTTATCTCATTCCCTTGCTTGGTGATATCTCCTTTCAAATTAATAATTTGGCTCTGCAGATTCTTGATTTGCTCACCTTGGGTTCTCATGATGGCTTCAACATCGGGGTTAATGGGTGGGGTTTGTTAAGCGGGCGCGTGATAAGGATTAGAAGCTCTTGGTGGGATTTGGTTGCTTCTATTGTAATTGTTGATGGGGTTTTGGTTTTGAGGAGAAAAACCGGGTGAAAGGTAGTTGTTTGACCGGTAACTCAGCAAATTTCTATCCCCTTGAGGTCGAGCTTGGTAATTTTCCGGTGAATAATTACCATAAGCTGCATACACATTTTCCGGATTTCCTTGAGTTAAAGGACAATCGGAGTATGAGTGTGGACTGCCGCATGTTTCACAAGGATTGGCAACCACTTTAACTTGTTGTTGTTGGTTTGAAGCGAGAAGCAAGATACTTTTTTTCATTTCAGTCATCATGCGGGTGAATTCGGTCATATCAGGGCTTGCTGAAGTTGAAGAAACATTGACTCTCGGGTTTTTCCTTGAAGAAGCGGAGGAATCCCAGTTTTTGTGGTGAGTAGTCATGTTCTCAATAAGCTCTCTACACTCCTCGGGTCTCCTTTTCATGAATGTGCCACCGGCGGCTGCATTAATCGTATCACGATCACGAAAAGTCAAACCGTTGTAGAAATTATCAATCAATGTGACAGGGAGCATGTTGTGGTTTGGACATCGATCAATCAAGACATTATATCTTTCCCAAGCATCAAAAAGAGATTCATCGGGTTCTTGCATGAAACCGCTGATTTGATTGCGAAGGCTCATGACCATGGATGGTGGAAAGTAGCGCGACAAAAAGCGTTGAGTCATGTCATCCCAAGTGTGAATTGAATTCTTTGGAAGACGATCAAACCATTTCTCGGCGTGGTGTGATAAAGTATGTGGAAAGAGTTGAAGGCGTAGAACATCCATTGTGGCACCGGCCAACTTCATGCTTTGGGTGATTGTAATGAACTTGTCGAGGTGTTTGTTGGCATCATCATCAGGCATTCCGGCAAATGGATTAGTTTGCACTTGCTGAATCATATGTTGCTTCAACGAAAACTCCGGAGCCGTGATTTGCATCGACACAATCGGTCCTCCTCATCCAAACATGGTAGGTTGACAAAGCTCCTCCATTGTCCAAAGATCGGGTTGTGGAAGAACATTGTTGTTATTATTGTTGAGGTGCGGTGGATTATTGTTGTTGTTAACACCTGCCATACTTAAATATTCTCGAGTCTCGGGCTCTTGATAATTAGAAGATCTAGTACGCATACACCTACAAAGGCAAAAGAAAACAATACCAAACGCAAAGACAATATATATACACAATAAAGATAAAATCTTTTTGGATTTTTGAAAATTTTAATTTTTATGGATTTTTTAACAATTTTTTATTTTTATGGTTTTTTTAAATTTTTGTGCAAGAAAATAACGCTCACAAGTGAACGGATCCCAAAAAGCAACGCGTCTCTCTCAAAAAACCGTTAATCTTTACGAAAAGAGCCGGCAGCGGCGCCATTTGATACAAGGCTTTTGACACCCCGTATAAAAATTAAAGTTCGAAGTAGTGGTCTAATCGAATTGATCTGGTTAACTATATGACTCTGCTGTTCTTTGGTGAAACAAATAATTGTGTCGTTGTAGTATATTAAAAATGCAAGACTTGTAAAGTAAAAGTGCGAGTAATTTAAATCTAAGTCTAATTAAAATAAATGGTTCAAGTATTTAAAAACGTGACTAAAATTAAAGGGCACTAAATGTAAATAACGCAAACTTAAATCTAACTAAGGCAAACTTAAAACACAACTAAAACTTAAAAATAAGGCAAGGCTAAAATAAATCTAAGGCAAATAAACTTAAAGTGCGACTAAGTAAAAAGGCGGGAAAAATAAAGCTTGAAATTAGAAACTTAAAAACTGAAATTAAAGAAACCTAAAAAATAGCTCATCCGGAATAATACCCTTATTCGGAATAAACATCCATCCGGAATGTCACCTTCGTTCGGAATGTTTTTCTTCACTCGGAATATTCACCAAATACCTTGATCCGGAATAAAAGGCTTACTCGGAATATGTCACCTATCTGGAATAAACACCTCTATTCGGAATAATGGTCTTGATCCAGAATGTTGCTGTTGATCCGCAATAATCCTTGATCCGGAATAATATTCCGAATAGAACCCTTACTCGGAATATGTCACTTATTCCGAACAGAAGCTCTTAACCCGGAATATCTTCTCTATCCGGAATATCCTTGCTAGTCGGAATGTTTGGCCTATCCGGAATAATCTGCCTATCCAGAATAATTCCCTTATCCAGAATATTCGATATTCCGGATGGACCACCTTGGCTAAGACCTTGATCCGGAATGTTTGAAGATTCCGAATAGAGCACTTTGATCCGGAATAAATAATTATTCCGGATAGACGACTTTGATACGGAATAATCAACACACACCCTTCACTTGGCTTGATCCGGAACTTTTTCCTGGGAAAGATACAGTAACAAACAATGCGAAGAACAGGGAACCAAGAACAAAGAATGGATCTAGATAAAACTAAGCAAAATCAACCACAAGATTAAATCAAACTAATAACAAAACATGTATTAATCATAAACAATCAATCCAAAACAATCAAACTAACAATAAAGATCAAGATAATCAAAACCCACTTAATAAATTTGACAAAAACTCAAGAACATGAATAATAAACATATAAATCAAAGATTAAAGAAAGGTAGAATGAGATCAAACAATAAAGATAAAGATTAACAAGAATTAAAAGAACACTTACTTGAAATTAGATGGTAATTAAGGTGCAAGACAAGTATTTAAATTTGACAAGTAAATAAATGACAAGGTAACTAAAAGTGGAAGAACTAATTGTCACTATTAGCCAACAAAAATGAAAAGATTAATCCCAATGACTATTTATAGGGGAGGATTAAGGGGTGCTTAGGAAGCTTCCTCCCCTCTTTCCTTTCTCCTTAATTGCATGCTTAGTCCTTCTCTTCTTAATCTTTTGTTAATTGCACCATTAGTCCTTAAGCCTTTTAATCTTCTTAATCTTGGACTTTAAATGGCTTTGTCTCGGGATTTCTTCAAACTCGTCTTGTAATTCTTCAATAAATTAGACTTGAGTTTTTCGGCTTTTGATAAACTTCCGTCTTTTGACTTTTTTTCGATAAATCTTTAGAATTGGTCTTGGACTTCCGTTCTTTTTGCACTCTTGACTTCTTGACTTCGTCTTTCGTCTTTTTCTTCGATAAAAGCCCGTGAATGCCCGTGTTTTCTCTACTTTTCACAATTTCGTCCTAAATCACAACAAAAACACAAACCTCGCATAATTCCGACATAAAAGGCATAAAATACACGTTTTGGCTCGGTTATTATTGTAATTAAGTGGTAAAAAGGATGGGTGTTTACACACCTATCAGTCATGAATATTAATCACCCTCAAGTTTCACTTTCCCCATACCAAGCTTAAAAACGAGATCATTGTTTACCATAAGTCCTCAAGTTAAAACCACTTATATAAGACAATTGTGTAATACTCTTTCTCCAATTCTTAAGTTGTATCTCTAGCTTTTAAGGATTGTCACTCACCCGTAGGCTCATTTGACTTATTTTATAATTATTAGTCCAAAAATGAAGGCAAAATGGTGCAAACCCGACACTCAAAACCTAACCTCGTCCTAAAAAACGTTGTCACTAAAGTAAGCCCACATCAAGGATGATTTAACACGATTTGGGGAATAAATTCCCGGATCCAAAATTTGGCCAATAGTACTACTTATTAATTATTCCTCCAAAGTCATGTAGACTTTATGTGGAGTTTAGAAAGTTCACATCATATACCCTTAGGCTCTTTAAGATGTAAAAATGCTCCTCATCTATTTTCCACACCCTAAGGCTCCTTGAACGATAAACAAGGGAATTGATTTTTTGATCAATTTTTATTCAACACTTACCATGCCATACACCCTAAGGCTCTAATGACAAGGTTCGTGCTACATGCCCCACACCCTAAGGATCCTTGAGGTCATGTTTTAATCTTATTCTTTATTTATTTATGATATATATAGTAGGCCAAATTCCGCGGTCCCATGGTCTGAATACCTCCTACTTTGTGGTTATGAGCCACCTTAGTCAGAAGTCCACAACACTGACACCCTCAATGTGTTCATGCTTTAATTACAAGGAGATAAAAGATTTGGCTAGGAGTTAAGATATCGAATCTACACCGCAAAAATCCTCATTTATTAAGCAATTAAATATACAAGCGGGAAGAAAGAGCCACAAAAACTCATATAAGCAAGAATTAACCCTTAAACTTATTATCAACTCTTTCATCTCTCGTTCTCCACAATTTAAAATCTCAAGGAATGAGACTCGTGGATGCTTAGCCTAATAAACCAATTAAGGTCCATATGGTTAAGGATACTAGCTAGAGTAAACTTGGATAAGTAAACTCGGGTTGAGTCAAAATATTCACGACGGGCCTAATATATCAAAGACATCTAAACTTGTTAAAACCATTTTATTTATTTATTTACTTTTGACTTTATTCTTGAAATGGAATTTATTCATACGATGCGATGACAAATGGAAAGAAAATAAAATGAAAATACTACTAGGCCAAAATAGATCAAAAATTTGAAAAACGTTGAAGTTTTTTTTAATTTTCCGGTTAAATGGGGTCAAATTCATGGAAAAGTCCACTAAAATTCGATACAAGTCCCCCTACACTTAATATAAACATTGTCCTCAATGTTTAAGCATGTGGGAGAATAAACTCCCCTACACTTAGGACATTGAGTACGTTGTTTAAATCGAGCTAAGGAAGAGACAACTAAAGTGATTACATTTATTCGTCTTTATTTATATACATATATGAATCACAATAGTTTTGAGAGAACCGGGTACACAGGAACACGAGATCACGGGTCGCGTCAAAAACACCAAAAATAGATCATTAAGGCACAAATCCCTGTACAACATCACAACACACAAACAACCTACTTGGCTCCACCTACACTTATTGGTGGAAATGGGTGAAGGTGAAAAAGGGTGGAAAGGATGGAAAAGGTAAAAATCTAACCTAGCTATACGATGCTTGATTTATTTATCACGAGTCTCTAGCTCGACTCGATTTCCCGAATGTCATCATTCAAATGGGAAAATCATGGAAAAACCGAGATTTCCAAGGGAGGAAAATCTCTCCATGATAAATGGTAAAACAAAGTCCTATAAGGAATACCCCATGAAAATCCACCCGGGTCAAACACATAATTTCCATCACAAAAGGAAATAAACCCCGAGGTGGTAAATCACACAAGGCAAAGAAAAGTAGGGTACCCTTAGTCAAAAATTTCTTATGAGGAAAGGTGTTATGGTGATAAGGCAATGATAGCACGAAAGTCTCTATTCCGGGATCAAACACCGGTTCCTTAACGGGAAAATAGCAAGAGGTGTGGACATTAAAGCTCAAAATGTCATTTTGATCCAAAGTGGGGGAGTCGTCCTCTTCCAAACTCGATGTGAAAACATAAGTATCATCGGAGTCACAGGAAAACTCATCCTCGTAAGGAAAATAGGAATTTAGAAAGATATCTAAATCCTCCTCAAATGGAATATCCTCTAAAATAGGGGCAATCTCTAAAGGTGGAGGATCTTTTTCAAGTCGTAACCCCCAATTTTGGAATATAAGAGTCAAATGGAGACTCAAGAATGGGAGGATCACTTATAGAGATAATAGGATCATTAGGCTCACTAGGTGTCTCGTCAAAACCCAAAGAAATGAGATCACTTAAAGAAGTGTCGTCACTAAAATTAGCTTCTTCATTTTCTTCAAAAAGTGGATTATCATTTGATGTTTCAAAAAGTGGGTTTGAATGTACCACAAAATTATTAAGGTTAAACTTTTTAGTTTCAAAAGGATTGATAAAACTTTCTTCATTATCAAAATTAATCACATCAATCATATTGACGGATTTTTTTCCGTTTGATTTATTTACCATTTTCCCCATTTTAAACTCTTTTTGATCATTCCCTACCCTAAGAATTAATTCCCCTTCGGCTACATCAACTAACGCTTTTCCGGTTCTTAAGAACGGTCTACCAAGTATTAACGGAATACGAGGATCCATCTCATAGTCGACAACAACAAAGTCCACGGGAAAAGTGAATGTACCAACTCGAACAAAAACGTCTTCGGCAATACCAACGGGGTATGCGAGAGTTCTATTAGCTAACTCGGGAGTCATGCGAGTCGGTACAAGGTCGGGTAATGATAATCGTTTCCATACCGAGAGTGGCATAAGATTGATGCTAGCGCCGAGATTCGCTAAAGCCATACAATCATCAATTTGAGGAAACGAGCAAGGTAACACGAATCGTCCGGGATCTCCTAGCTTTTTGGGAAGCTCTTTGAGAAGAATCACGGAACAATTCTCATTTAAACGAGTATTCACGAGCTCAACCATTTTTTCTTTCTTATTAAGCAAATATTTGAACATTTTCACAAATTTAGGCATTTGAGCAAGTGCTTCAATAAGGCTAATGTTAACATTCACGTTGGAAATCATTTTCAAAAAGTTGGAAACATGAACGTCATCTTTAGTGAGCACTTTAGCCTTGTTTAACCTAGAGGGATAAGGGATATTGGGTTTAGATGGTGAAGGTTGAGAAGGAGAAGGACTCGCTTCTTGAACAACCTTAGGGATAGGCTCTTTAGGCAATGGAGAACTAGTACTAGGAGTGGTAGTGGGAGGGATCACCGAAGGGGGAGTAGGATTACTCATTATGACCTCCGGGCCTTATCTCTCCTTTATGGGCGAAGAGATGGAAGGTCCCACTAAAGTGGATCCACTTCGAGTAGTGATAGCACTCACATTAGCACGAGGGTTAATCTCGGTATTAGAAGGTAAGGCTCCTTGGGGTCTAAGGGCTTGCAACATTTGCACGAACTTCCTATGGGTGGACTCTTGCATTTGTTTCATAGTTCTCTCATGTTAGGTTAACTTTTGTAGAACCAAGTCCATTTGAGGATTATGCATGTTCATTTGATTATACCCTTGATTAGGAAAACCTTGGTTTTGATATTGAGGTTGAAAATCATTGTTATTATGAAAATCTTGGTTATTAAAGCCTTGATTTGGAGTATTAAACCCTTGGTTTTGCCCTTGAAAATTCCCTTGATTTTGACCATTAAAATTTCCTTGATTTGCATTCCCTTGAAAATTACCCATTTGAGGACCTTGGTTCCTATTTTGGTTTTGGGTATTTTGGGCGGGTGGGGGTGGTCTTTGTGGAGCTACAAAACCCGGGGGAGCCAAATAGTTAGTACTCTTATAAGACAAATGGTTAACATCAACATTTGGTTTGAAATGAACCCGCTCATTTTCATTGTTGTTATAAGAATAAACTTGTTGTTGATTATAAACCTTGTCACAATTAAAATACGAATGTGGTCCACCACAAGTCTCACACGTTTCACAAGTTTCTTTCAAGGCATTTACATGTGTAGTGGGAGGGTTATCTCTTAAAACAAGGTGTTTCACAATTGAAGTAAGCTCCTTAATTTGATTAATCACCTCATTATCAATAGCACTAGCTATTGTAGTCCGTACACTCTTGGTTTGAACTTTTTCCTTGTTTTCAATTATTGCCCAAGCCTCGTTCATGGATTTCAAAAGAATATTACCCCCCGCGGCACTATTAAGTGAGTCTTGGTCATTAAGAGTTAAACCATTGTAAAACGTATTGATTTGATGCACTTTTGTAAAACCATGTAGTGGACATTTTCGTAAAAGCTCTTTAAAACGATCCCAAGACTCACTAAACGTTTCCCCATATTTTTTTTCAAAGGTAATGATGTCATTTCTTAAAGCGGTGGTCCGTGATGGTGGGAAAAAGTAGTTAATGAACTTGGTCTCTAAATCAATCCATGTGGTAATATTTTGGGGTGGTTCCTTATCAAGCCAAATCCGGGCTTGTCCCTCGAGGGAAAAAGGAAAGAGTTGTAAACGAATGGCCTCTTGTGGCACCCCATTGTATTTGACGGTGTTTGCCAATTGTATGAAACGTTTGATATGAGCGTGTGGGTCATCATTAGTACGGCCTAAAAATGGTGTAGCGGAAACCATTTGAATAAACCCGTTTTAAGTTCAAAATTATTCGCTCCAATATCCGGCACCACAATCGCGTCATCGTTTCCTTCAACGTGAGATTGTAGAATCTCAATCATTGGTCGATTATCCGTTTCCATTGTGTTGTTCAAAGCTCGATTCTCGAGATCGGCTTGATTGACGGTCTTTTTGTTTTTCTTCTTCTTCTTTTTGGAAGAATTAGAAGTATTTGGTACACCAATCAGTATGTATGTACGCGCGCGAGTGCGCATACAATTAAAATCAAGGAATGAGGTAGGAAACCTCGGTCGACTTTGAGAGGAAAGGGATTATCCCTCTCGAGGTGCAATATTAAAAAGCTACAAAAATATATACTTAATTACTACTTGAGTTGGCAAACCAATAATCGGTCGTCCCTCTCAATATACGCACAAGCAAGCGGGGAAACGAGGTGGCACAAAGCACTTAAAAACCTTTTTCCTTAGACGTCCTTTTATAGCGCGTCGCCTTATACCCACCTTATAGTTTGTATATATCGAGTTCAAACTTCTTACTAGTATTTATCTATTTTGCCCTTTTTCTCGTTTAGGATTCGAATACAATAGTTAGGTGATGAAATCCTAACTAAGGTCTTATTTGAAAAGTAGGTAAGTTAATTGTGCTACGTAATATAATATAGTAAAAGAAAAATCTTTTTGTATTTTTTTAGAAAAATATATATTCACAATAAAAATCGAAAGAAATCGAAATAAGAAAAATAACAATAATACGTAATATTTTTGGTGTAATACTTTAGGAAAAGTATTACTTTTGTATTTTTTAATTTTTTTTTGGTGCAAATCTTAGGAAAGAGTTTGCTTTTGTGATTTTTTAATTTTTTTGTATTTTTATCTTTTTGATTTTTTATATTTTTGATTTTTTTTGCAAGAAAAGTAACGTTCAAAATGAACGGATCCCAAAATCCAAACGTCTCATGAAAATCGTCAATCGTAACGAGCGAAGCGGCAGCGGCGCCAATTTAATGTTGGTATTTTTAGTCAATTAATGTTCGTTTTCCTCGACTCACTCGAATTGAAATCAAATTAAAACGTGGATAAATTGTTCTTGGTGAAACGTATTTCTTTTTTGGTATTTTAAAAAATAAAATCTATTTAATTAAAAACTATTTAATTAACTGTTTAAACTATTTTAAAATTAAATCTAATTTAATTAACTAAAAACCTTACTATTTAAAAATTTAAAACTAATTAGACTAATTTTAAACTATTTTAAAAACTATGTTGAATTTAAACAAAATTTAAAAACTAATTTTATATAAAACCTATATTAATTAAAAATAAAAGAAACTAATTTATAAAAATAATTTTAAAATTCTAAAAGTAATAAAAATATTTATTTCATTTTATATTTTTTTAAAAACTTTATAAAAGACAACTTATTAAGACACACTTTTAATTAAAAATTAACTAAACAAAACTTAATAAAAATCTATTTAAAGCTGACAACTCAAACTTAAACACACTATATTAATTTAAAAAGCTGAGAATAAACATAAATAAAAGCCTAGAAGAGTTGGTAAAGTTGTTGGGCTGTTGAGCTAAAGGTCAGGGGTTCGAGACCCGTACCAGACGTTTTTGAATGATTAATATATATATATTTTTTATTTTTATTTTTGGAATTAAAAAGTCTATCAGATTAAATGAATCTGACAGCCAAACTGCAACAACAAAATAAGCAAATCAGCTAAGATTACTAAACCAAAAAGCAAATAAGAACTAAATAATAAGCTAAACAAAAATCTGAAAAGCTAATCAAACTTAAATCTTATCAGCAACTAAAATAAGCAAATCAGCTCACAATACTTAAACTGAAAACAAGGAGATTAACTCTAAAACTATCAAAATAAGCAATCCTAAACTAGAAACTAAATCAAATAAGCAAATCTAAGATTAACAGACAAGATCAATAACAAGTAAACCTACAACTAAGCATCAAATATCCCAGCAGATAAACCAAATACCAAAAACAGCTAAAGTCAAGCAGTACTATATATTAGATTACTACAAATACTAATTCTAAATTAACCAGACAAGATCAACGGCAGAAACAAACAACATAAATCAAATAAAACTCAATATCCAAATAAGCAAAACCAACAGGTCTAAACAAATTAATTATACTAAACAGATCCAAACAAACTCAAATCAAACACAAGAAGATTAAATAAACATAAACAGATTTAATAAATAATAACTAAAACAAACATTAATCTAAAATTAACAAAAAATTAAAAGGAATTGAAACCTTGTGTCGAATCCGTTGAGAAGCAGTCACGCGCTGAGCGGACTGATTTACCGAATCAGAAAACCACCTTTACCATCAAACATCAACACCACTCGAACCAAATCGTAAACTTGAACCATAAAAATCTACTCGAACCAGTTTTAATTTAATAAAACTTCCAGTAGGGAAGTTTATCTACCACTTTTATTTTCTTTTTATTTAATTCAAACAGTTTTAAAAGATAAATTGCAATAATAAATTTTTAACAGAAAAGTAACGAGACACGAATAAATTAAAATGAAAACAACATTTATTAATAATAAGAACTGATTACATTAACTGAAAAAGAGAATACAATTCACCTAAAAAAACTAATTTGCATAAAATAAAAACTAAAAATAAAAAAGGCACACATGAATTACAGAATGAATGGGTTTTTATAGGAAAACCCTAAAACCTTCTTGATGATCTTGGTGAGCAAGGAAATAAATCCCAGCCACTCTTTTCTTCTTTCCTCTCTCTTTTTCTTGATCAACGGTGGAAAACACACCTGGGGTCACACGGATCGCCAAGCTGGATGAAGGTGTGTTAGTTGTGTTTGTTTCTTGATGAGGTGGAAGATAATGATTGGAGGATTGGAGGATTGGAGCTGTCACAGCCAATCAGGGAGTAGTAAGGGAACACGTCATATGCTTCTCTCCATCTTCTTGATTCCGAAAAAGAGGGGAATTAATTCCCCTTGCGTGATTTGCACGTGCCTTGAACAAGTAAAGAAAAACCCCAAATTTATTCATCCATGGTTAATTAGGGTTTGGGGTGTGGGTAAAAGAGTGGGTTGACTGCGTTTGTTGAGAGAGAGAGAAATAAAAGTGGGGGTTTCTTGTTTTTATCGAAAACAAATGTGTGGGGTGGGTAAATGTTTAATAAAACGTTTGGTGTGCGTGGGTGATATTGACCAGGGTAAAAAAGTATGGGCTTTGACCCAACAAAGATTAAACTTTGTTCCATCCGTCCAAATTCATTGTTTAAGCAATTTGGGCTTTTGGCCCAATTATACTCCATCCGACTTTATTATTGATTTTGGGCTTTGGGCTCATGATGGGCTTTTTGATCCACAAGAAAATAAAACATCTTCTTAAATGGGCTTGTGGGCCCAATAAGCAAATGTGGGACCCACAAGGCCAATTAACTCCAATAAAATTAAATCCACTAAAAACGAGCTCGATTTCGTCTTCCTTGTTCTTTTCTTTGAACTCGTGTCGAATTTGCCGGTTTTCATGATCTTTGGCACACTTTTGGTCTTTGACTTTGTCTTTGTCTCTTTCTTGTACTTTTCTTCAACATTTGACCGTGAAATCCCGTGTTTTCTTTCCTTTTGATATTTTGTACCTATTTCACACAAAAACACAAAACCACGCGTAATTCCGACTTTTACGATACTAAACACATGATTAGGTCTTGTTTTTCCTTGATTTTAGTGGTAAAAGGATAAGTGTTTACAAACTTATTAGTATACTACTCTAAGTTGGTTATAAATCTCAGGTCCAATAATGGCCCAATAGCCATTACAAGTGTAAGTTGGGCTTTTATGGCCCAAGTCCACTTTGTATAGTTTTAGGGTTCTAAAACACATCACAACCACATACACTTAATATTTCATGTTGGTCGGGTCTCGGGTCATCTAGTCATCAGTATATAAATAAGTCCAAAATCCCCAACAAGTGGATCCCACCGCGTTGGTTTATATAAAAATCATCACATTTTACGTTAATGAGTTATAATCCGTTTATTATAATTTTCCCGACATGTCCCGCTAATTTGTTCTTATCTCTTGAACCGTAAATCATCTAAGTGTGTTCTTTTTACCAAAACCATTATTAACTCATGTACTACACTTATTATAAGTCTAATTACCCCAAATTTATACTTTTCATAGCTAATTAACCCATTTCCTAACTTAGAAGAGTTGGCTGTTTTTGGGCAGCCAAACTCGTTTTCACCATGTTGGTCGCCATTTCCAAACCGTAAGGAACTGGTAAACCATCCAATTGATTCTACTTCTTCATGATTTTATCTACAGCCTACAGTTTTACCTTTTTCAATGATTCTAAGTTCTTATATGAGAAAACAGTCCGTGAAGACAGTATGTTCAGATCTGACTACTTTTCACTATTTTGGTCACCGTTTCCAAACCGTAAGGAATTGGTAAATCATCCAATTGATTCTAATTATTCATGAGTTTATCTACAGCTTTTAGTTTTACATATTCGTAGGTCAGTATACAAATTTACGAGAAAACAGTCCATCAAAACAGTATGTTTAGATCTGACTAGTTTTCACTATTTTGGTCATATCTTACTATCTAAAATTCGTCACGAGACGAGCCACCCGGGGAATTAATCACAAAACAATTATCTATCTTAATGTGTAAGTTTTTATTATCCTAAACCTACTGAGTTTTACATGCAATCTGTTTTTGTTACGGTTCAAAAATTATTATGAATCAAATCGTCACTAGTGCTTGTTTAGCTTGATTTTTGGTGTTCAAAATTTCATATACAATGTCCCAATACTCATTAATTCATTTCGTATATATATATATATATATATATATATATATATATATATATATATATATATATATATATATATATATATATATATATATATATATATATATATATATATAAGATCAAGAAAAATAAAAAGGAAAATAAATAAGAACGAGATGTAGATCTTACGAGGATTATCAAAGTCGTTGTACTAGTGAGTGAGCAAGTAACCATCCAAGATCTTGTCAACACTTGATGTGACCACCATGCATGGATAGATTCGGGCTAGATCTACAAGTTTCACTTGATGTAACCATCATGCATGTATAGATCCGTGGTAGATCTACACGTTTTACTTGATGTATATATAGATCCGGGCTAGATCTACATATTTTACTTGATGTTACCATCATGCATGTATAGATCCACCATGGAAATAAAAGAAAATCTTGAAAGTTGATGCATGTAGGATATTTTCATACCAAAATGTAGATCTTGAGATTTCCAAGATGGGTCTTTGATTAGATTTTGAAGATTCAAGCTTGATCATCAAATTTTTGATGATCAAAGGTGTTGGAGGCTCACGGCAAGGAAGAAGTAAGAAAGAAGGAAAGAGAGTTTTTTGGTGTGTGTGTTTTGTGTGAGAAAAATGAAGGGTATGAGGAGACATAGCCCTTATATAGGGTGGGAGGAAGTGTGACAAGTGTCACTCACCAAGGAGTGGCCCAATGAGAAGCAAGAAGGTGGATGGACATGATGGACATGTGTCACCAACCTAGAGTTGGTCCAATGGGGAAGTGAGGTGTGTTGGTGGCTTGTCTAGTGGGCCAAAAGAGTTGTTTAGCTTCTTAAACCTCTTATTGGGCTTATTAAGCCCATTACTATCCAAGGTTTAAATAGTTGGGCTTATAAGGCCACAAGTGGGCCTAAAGTGTAACTTATATTACAACTTTCGTTAATACACGGTTCGGGTCACGCTCGAGGTTTATGAATTTTTGATTCATCTTACGAGGATTTCGTAATTGATCCAAAAATTATTTTTCCAATAAGATGGAGTATTCATATGACGTATAAATACGAAAAATATGTTCGTTTATTTAAACGACAAGTATTTGTCATTTATCTTTTGTATAATGTAAGTATCGTTTTAGTAGAAATACTTCTCATTTAATCATTCCGTAGATAAATTTAATATTAGACAATTTAATCAAATTGTTTATCAAGTATTTCTTGACAATAATTTATGTAGTTAAATTATTGAATTGTCGGTACGCGGTTTGTATGGCTTTTGTCAAATTTTCAGCTCCGATGATTTTTGTATGGTTCAAAAAGGGTTTTGAAACATACTTCATTATTACTTAATGAACGAAAACCTCGGGTTTTACATCATCCACATGCCACCTTGAGTTTCGTCCTCGAAACTCGATTACTATTACTAGGTTGAGAAATGATCTAGGATCATTGAGTAGATTTTTATTACATTATTCTCATGGTAAAATCATGGATTTTACATGAACAATTTGTCATCTTAGAAGATGAAACTATTGATAGTGCATTTGCTAGATTTAACACTATTATTACTAGTCTAGAAGCACTTGATGAAGGTTTTTCTAGCAAGAACAATGTTAGGAAGTTTCTTAGGGCATTGCATCCAAAATATATAGCTAAAGTCATGACGATTAAAGAATCAAAGGATCTCGGCAAACTATCACTCGATGAACTCATTGGTAACTTGAAGGTTCACGAGATGATAATTTTGAAGGACTCGGAAATCGTGAAAACTAAAAGCGAAAGAAAGTCTCTTGCACTCAAAGCCAAGAAGGCACAAAGTGACCATGAAAGCTCCTCGGATAGTGATGATGAGGAATATGCCTTGGCGGTTAGAGACTTTAAGAAGTTCTTCAATAGACGAGGTCAATACGTGAGGCAACCAAACAACGACAAGAAATCCTTCTCCAAAAACCGATTTGCCAAAGATGATAAAGGTGATAGGAAATGCTTTAGATGTGGTGATCCAAATCATTTCATCGGTGATTGTCCTAAGCCTTCACGTGACAAGAACCACACGGCGTTTGTTGGAGGTTCATGAAGCGATAGTGGTGAAGATGTTGATGACAACCCCGAAGATGAGAAGTGTCTCATGGCTCACACTTCTAAAGAGGTACATTCCAAAACCGAGTATTATAGAAATAATAGTTCTTCTCAAGATGATAGTGAATTATAAGGTCAATACAATAACTTGCATAAGCTTAGTCTTAAATTCATTGAAAAGAATAAAGTGCTAAAATCAACTAGAACTAAGCTTGAAAACGAGATTAGTGAGCTAAAAGAGAAATTAGCTAAGCTTGAGAAAAATAAAGAAGTAGATCTAGGATGCTTAAAATGTGAAAACCTTAGACAAGAAAATGAAAACCTTAAGAGCACCTCCATTAGACTTGAAAAGTTCATGAGAGGTACTAATGCTCTTGATGATATGTTAAAGAAACAAATTCATTCTAAGGAAAGACTTGGGTTAGGATATAACACTAATGAAGCATCAACCAGTGAACCAAAACAAGTTAGGTTTATAGAAAAACAATCCTCTGTACGCGGTTCTCCAATATACGGGGCGGTTCCTTATTGCTATGGAATCGCAGATGGAGATAAAGAACCGCAGCCAGAAGAAGATTCTTGTGAAAATCCTGAACTTTCGGAAAAGTCAATTTTAGGTGAAGGACCAAAACATATTCTTATTAACAAGGTCAAAGTACCTATAACTAAAAAATCTACTCTAGATAAATTCTACAAGCCCTTGAGTAAACCTCTAATGAGAACTAGAAACTGATCTAGACAAACATCTACTCCTCCAAGAGTACGAAATGAATCTAAACCTAGAAGTAGATCACCTACGCTAAAAAGAGATGATCAAGCTAAATCACGAACTAGAAGTAAAACTCCAACACCTAGGAGGAATAATAATAATTCTAGATCAAGATTAAAGATACCTAGGAGAAACTATGGACAATAAAATGGCCATATGAATTGGAATAATTTTCAACAACAATACTTTTCCCCATGGGGAATGTCTCCTTCATTCATGCATCCCAATCAAATGCAAGGGATGTTTGGAACTAACAATTTTAGACCCATGATATATTGGGGACCAAATGTTTGATCTTGTGTGTTGTTACCTAGATATGCTTGGGAATCGATCTAGATCCCGACGATTAGATTAAGGATAGTGGTTGTTCTAACACATGACAGGTAATCGAAGTTTGTTCTCGCACTACAAAGCATATGATGGAGGTAACGTTACATTCGTAAGTAATCGACGTGGTAATATGATTGGCAAAGGTACGGTCTCTCTTGACTCTATGACTATAGAAAACGTAGAGCACGTAGATAACTTAGGTTTTAACCTTCTAAGTATAGGTCAAATTTGTGACAATAAGTGTAAGGTCATCTTTTCGGAATATGACAGTGAAATCGTAAAAGATGGAAAAGTCATTGGAAAAGGTGTTAGAAAACATGGGCTTTATGTCATGAAGGTTAATAGGAAGTCAAAGGACAACTTATGTCTAGCGACTTTAGATGATCGTGCTACTCTTTGGCATAGGAGATTAGGTCACGCTAATATGCGTTTAATTCAATCTAGGTCACGCTAATATGCGTTTAATTCAATCTTTAGTCTCTAAAGAGTCGGTAAGACATCTCCCCAAGATGAAGTTTGATAGTCACTTTTGTGATGCTTGTAAAATTGGGAAGCAAGTTTACTCAAGTCACAAAGCCAAGAATTTGGTTTCGACCTCTAGGTGCTTAGAGCTCCTACATATGGATCTCTTTGGACCTTCCGCCATACGGAGTTATGGAGGTAACCTTTATACCCTAGTTATAGTTGACGACTACTCTAGATTCACTTGGACTAGATTTTTGGCATCTAAGAATGAAGCTTTCGATCACTTCGAAACCTTTAGTCGAATAATTCAAAATCAACTAGGATGTTCAATTGTCTCTATTAGGACGTATCATGGTAGGGAATTTGATAATGAAGTGCAATTCGGTGCCTCTTGTGAAGCTCATGGTATTACCCATAACTTCTCGGCTCCTCGCACTCCACAATCAAATGGGGTAGTTGAAAGGAAGAATAGGACCATCCAGGAGATGAGTAGGACGATGTTAAATGAGCAATCTTTGCCTCAAAAAATTTGGTGCAATGCCGTGGACACATCAACCTATATTCTCAGCCGAATTCTTATTCGACCTTTTCTAGGAATGCCCCCTTATGAGATTCTTAAAGGTAAGAAGCCCTCATTGGAATACTTTAGGGTGTTTGGAAGAAAGTGCTTAATTCTAAACACCAAAGATTAGACCAAAGTCTTACGAAGGTATCTTTTTAGGTTATTCTCAAACTAGCAAAGCCTACATAGTCCTGATAGAACCTCGGTTGTAATTGAAGAATCACTTAACGTGACATTTGATGAAACCCCTCCTTCATCTAAGACACCACCTTTGGTAGATGATGACTTAGATGAAATAGACATAGTTAATGCTAAAGATGTTAGAAACATAGGAGTTGAAGACCTTAGTGTTGAAAAGGGAGTAAACATTAAGGAGTCTAAGGATCATGCTCTCGATAACGTCATAGGCGAATTAAATCAAAGGACCCTAAGATCTCAAGTCCAAAATCAAAGTAACTTCTTTTGTTTTGTCTCCTTGATTGAACCAAAGAATGTTAAAGAAGCTTTGATGGATGAGAGTTGGGTCATCGCTATGCAAGAAGAATTGAATCAATTCATTAATAATGACGTTTAGAAACTTGTTCCTCCACCTAGAAGTTCGACCATCATAGGAACCAAATGGGTATATAGGAATAAGTTAGATGAGAATGGTGTTGTGTCTCGTAACAAGGGTAGAGTTATAGCTCAAGGCTATAATCCACAAGAAGGTATTGATTATGACGAGACATACGCACCCGTAGCTAGATTAGAATCCATTAGAATCCTTTTAGCTTACGCTTGTGCTTTAGACTTTAAGCTTCAACAAATGGATGTAAAGAGTGCATTTCTTAACGATTTGATCAACGAGGAGGTATATGTGGCTCAACCTCCCGGCTTCATTGATTTTGAGAAACCGGATCATGTTTACAAGCTTAAGAAAGCTCTTTATGGTCTCAAACAAGCACCCAAAGCACCCAAAAAAAAACAAGCATCCAAAGCTTGGTATGATAGACTTAAGGCATTTCTTATAAAACACGAGTATACCATGAGGATGATAGACAATACACTCTTTACAAAGAATAAAGGTTTGATGTAGTAAAATCGTACACGCTTTAGGAAAAACGCGTATAATCGGCACGTATTAAACTCGACGATTTAGGAAAACCGACGAATCGAATAAGTGCGAGTTCGTTCTCGAAGGAGGTGTGTGATTATGAGTGCCAATAATATAAATCAAAGTTTGTATTAGTGTCATTTTTGGTTTAGAAGAGAGAAAACTAAAGACGATCTACGACTACGATTACACTACGACGTAATGACGTAAAACGCGAACGTAAATACGTAAAACGTGACAAAATTTAAAATTAAACCTAAAAACAAATTAAAATTAAAACTAAGTTTAAATAATATAAATAAGAATAAAAATTCAATAAATAAATTTTAAAACCTTTTATTAATTAAATATTCAATTTTAAATGCTAATTAAAACCCTAAAGTTAAATATAATTAAGAAAAATCCCAAAATATTATTTTATTAAACTAATATCTCACTTATATTATTTAAAGACTAAAAAGTATTTTTCATAAATTTTAAAGATTATTTTTCTATTTTTTAAAAGCTAAAAACAGTTTCTAAACTAAAATAATGATTAAAAATAATAAAATAATGCTAAAAATAAACTTACCGTTTGAAAAATCCTAATTCATATTACTAAACAGTAGAAAAATTAAAAAGTTTGAAAAAAGTAATATTTCTCACCAAAAGACAAAACAGTTTGATTAAAATCCTAATTAAATTTAAATTAAATCTAAAAAATAATTTAAAAAATGAACAGTGAAACTTTTTCAAACTAAAAATATTAAAATATTTTTCTGAATCTAACAAAATTTGAAAAACTAAAAAATATGGAATTTTTGCACTAAAAGACAAAAAACAGAAAAATGAAAACTAATTTAAATTAAATTTAATCTAAAAATTAGTAAATGAATAGTAAAATAAAATAAAACTTAATGAAAAATCCTAAAATAAATAAACTAAAAAGGGAAAAATGAAAAATCTAGCAAAAGTTTAAATAAATCCACTAAAGACAAAAACAATCCAACTATGATAATGACAGCTGACTCAGCTTTTGTTTTTAGCTAGTCAGTGGGAACCAACAAGCTAGCAGTGGGAACCTTGTTCCCACTGACCTTAACAGAAATGAGGGTCTGGGCACGTTTTTGCTTATAACTTCCTTGCTTTTGAGTTTTGTTGGATATCAAAGACACCGCCACAACCAGTTGGGTTGTGGGGAGTCAAGTAATCAAGAAAAACACAGGTTCAAAGCAAATAAATCACAAAAAGGTCCAAATTATAGTTACTATGGTGCTTGAAAGGGTCTGTGGGCACTTTGCTGATATACTTAGTCTAGATGTGAGATTCCAACCAGCCTAGCTTACACAAAATCATACCAAATCACTAACAAACTAATAGCAATCCTATAATAACCAATATCTTATCAAATTACAAGATTGAAACAATTAAATACTAGAGCAAAATAGGTTAATCCTACTGATTTTTGACTAGACTGTTTTTAACCAAATATCAACATGCAAAAATCTATTTAATACCACTCTTCTTAAAACAACTTACTGATATAACTTTAAACTAACCCAAAGAGCGTGTTTAAGCTGGATTCAACCCAAGTACTTGTCAAATACTTGCCTCAAACTCCAGTCCCAAACACCCCTTATGGTTTAGAAACCTAAAATTTTCAAAAGGTATTTTGCACTTAATCAACACAGTATCAATAAAACCTAAACTAACATTCATGATTCATTATGAAAACACATAATAAACCAAGAATCATAAACATAAAAACTAAAACAAAGCAACATCAAGAATCTCAAAATAAACAGAAAATAAAGAGAATAAAAAGATTACCACTTGTTGACTTGGTCAAGCCAATAAACACACCACTAGAAAATCTTCAAGGATTCTGGAATAAAAGGATGTATGGCGAGCTGATGGTAAGAGCATGGACTACAACAGTCCAAGCCCAAGGAGACTACCACAGTCAAACCTTGGGCTTATGTCTTCAAATCTACCAAAATGATAAACCAACACACAAGCTTAACACCTGCTAAGATTAATGGAGGATGTCTGAAAATCTTTAACCAACACCAATTGTCACTTGGTTTTGGTTAAAGGTTTTTGGACAATAAGCACAAGGTTAAATAGAAATCACTAAAATCATATTTTTTAAACCAAAATAATTTTTGAACCAAATATTTTGCAAAGTAACTTATAGTAACCAACAAAAAAAAGTAACAAAACTTTGTAACTTTCACAAGAATTTAGATTGTCAGTCCAAATTCATATGATCCAATTACAAAACTTTGGCTCCCAAAATCTGCTTAACCAAAAATATTTTGAGAAAAGAGGCTTTGTTAGATAAATAAAAGACAAATACAATGAAAATATATGGAACACAACAGATTGCAAGGCTAAAACAAAATTTAATTATTCAAAATTTTAGGTTTATAAAAAGTTGGAACAAGGGCAAAACCACACACTGGAAGCTCCATAAATACTACTTAACCGATCTTTCTAGAATAGAGAAACCCTAAATATGAAATTCCTCAAAAGCCCTTGTTAAAATTCGTATCTTGGACTTGTTCTTGGTCAAAGACATTGTCATGTGATATCCTGCCAAACATGTGAAGTGTTGAGCTGTCAAAGTGCATCCAATCCGTCCATTTGGGTTTGGGTTAAGGTTTTAACAGGGACCATGGATCATGTCCCCTTTCTTGGTTTTGAGGGAAAGGGATGGGTCAGGGGACTGTTGACGTGGCCACGTGGGTGTGCTAGGGTGAGGTTTGAAGGTGGGGAAATGATTAACATAAGGTTAATCATTTTTCTGGATGGTTTGGTTGATTGATTTTTAGTAATTAACATTTTGGAGTTTAGGGTTTATAAGTTGAGCAGGAGGTGTTTTGATTCGTTTTTGGGAAAGAGGCAAGTGTTTAGCGCCAACATATAATATATTTAATTAGATTTAAACTTAATTAAACATATTATAAAGGGTTAGTGGGTTAGGGTGAGATGGCAGATGATGTGGAGTGATTGGTGACATGGGCGCTGGTGATTGGTGGAGTGAGGTTGTGATGTTTGCCAGCTTTAGTCCCTTGACTTCTATAAAACCTTCATAGCAAGTATCCAACAGCATACACTTCAATTCCTTTGTAAATAACTTAGGGTAAATTACATTTTCAGTCCTTGTTTTTTTTGTAAACGTGGAATGAGGATAAAAAATGTAATTTCTTTGATCTGCAAGCCATTAATGCCAATTCTTGAAACTTTTGGACTAATCTTGTATTTTATAGTTTTACAAGGGTCAAAAGTGACAAGTGTTCAAAAGTTGAGGGACCAATCTTGCCAATCTTCAAAACTTCAAGGACTTCAATGAAAAATCATGATTCAGGTCTGGTTCGTTGTGCGGCTTCGTTTCCCATGTTCGTTTTTGCTTGATTCTTGTGATCTTTTGTTGATTTCACGATATCCGTACCTAAAATACACAATGAACAAACACAAGCATATTTTGGGGTATTTTGATGATATTTTAAGCGTTTTAAGTCCGATTTGGACGATGAGACTGTGTATAATTGCAGTGTCATCACTCCCTCATACTAAACCATTGTCGTGCTCTCAAACAATGCTAGAATTAAATATCATAGCACTTCCAAAATTCATTTTTAGGATGACATTTATTGAAGACATAAATTTAAATAAACTACTACACGTGTTTTAGACATAATGTATTGTTTTCATCACGATTAAGTGACTTTTAGGGTCAAAGAATAAGAACACGTGAATGCCTCATAGAGATAAGTTCGTCATCCTCTATTTTCACCCAATTCTATGCTAAGCGTGTAACGAGATCATTGTTATTATAAGTTAGCAACACATTCATATCTCATGAGTGTTAATTACACACCTAAGCTCCCTTATTCCTAATTGGTATCTCTTATATTTTATTTTTGTCATAATGATCACGAGGATACATCATTTGCGTGAATAGAGATTAAGTCCAAAAATAGAGTCTTAACGGTGTAACCAAAATCATTAAATTAATAAATTCATCCTTATAGACAACGATGTCAAAAAATTAAGTCAACAAAAGGATCGATAAACACGATTTTAGAACGGTTTTAAACATGAGACTGAGTACCATGACTTTTATTATCCGCCTCATCATCGATGGTTTTATTATCATGGTTTACCTCCATCTTTTATTCAACTTCGCCATGAAGCTTTTATTATGACTTTGGTCTTGCCCTTGTCTTTTATTATCCGCCATCATCGGTGGTTTTATTATGACTTGACGTATATCCTCACGCTAAAGTGAATTTTAGATCTTTAAAGCTTCAAAGATTAAGGCTTGATTCACTTTCAATTTGGGCATAGATTTTTCGGCCTTGTGAGCTTCAAATTTTTGCTTAATTTAGGTGAGCACTTGAAATCTTATTATTGGGTGAAGCTTTGGATTATTCGGGTTGCCAATACTTCAAAACCGTGACGCTGGCGATACCTTAATGTTTTCCCAATTTAATTACATGGAAGCTACTAAAACAAATTAGAAACCAACAATAGTGACTAAACCGCTAAATCAATATTTATTAACAATTTATTATAAAAGCGTGGGGAGAATAAGCTAATAATTACTACACATGAGATTGTGAAAGATTACGAGACTTATAAATAACTCTATCATTTCTCGTCCTCATTTAAGAGACTTAGCCTAAAAATTTAAGGAATCGAAGCTAAGTTCTCAACACGCACGGTCGAGTCAAAAATTACTCTTATTCTCACCACCAGAATACCTACATTCGTGTCTTAAACACTTATGAAAAACAAGAAAAAATTTAAAATTTGGCCATTTTTAGCCTTATTTTGCAACAAAACGATAACAAAAAGATGAAAATTGGATTGCGTGATGATGTAAGCAAGGTGAAGTATCTACTCACCCCCCATACTAAAACTAAACATTGTCCTCAATGTTTCGAGTCTAGGGGTGAAAACACCCCCATACTAGAGACGTAGTCGAATGCTTAATCTCGATCATGGAAAAGGTAAAATGAATAACCTAAAAGCCATTTATGAATTGTGCTAATAAGATAAACGTTAGAACATAAAAGGATATCATCAGATATCGGAATATCCAAAGGCAACGATCGAAGCTCGAGTGATCGGTAAAACGAACACGAGAGGCTTCAATGATGACGATTAACCTAATAAATCACAATCACAAACAACCACGGAACAAAGGTTGGAAGAGCACAAGTCCCCTCGTTACACTATTATAAAGCAATAATATTTACAAGGATAAGAATGAGAATCCCCCACTAGGTACCTTGTTTTTGATAACCGAGTCAAAAGCTCGACTCGAATCCCCATAAATGTGATCATTTAGGGATAATCATGGTATGGTCATTTTTGGTGGGGCTTACATAGGGGTGTTCACGGTTCGGTTCGGTTCGGTTAGTTGGAAGATTTTAGCTATCCATCGCGGGGCGGGTAATTAATTTTACTATCCAAAACCGAACCGCACTAGGCGGGTAACCGGACATACGGGTACCCGAAGTGAGCGGTTAACCCCGGTTCGCTTCGCGGTTAACCATTTTTTAAGTGTAATTAAATTTAACATTATAAAGAATAACGTGGTCTAGAATATAATATGTCATTTTAGTATAATCAAATGATATCGAGTGTATAAAAGATATATAAAAGTAGTATAATCGAATATAAATGTTATTTTACATTAATTAATTTTTACACACCAATTATTAATAAAGCTTACATTAGGAGCTAAAAAGATTTTATCAAATAAGAGTGATGTCATAAAATCGATAATACTTGAACGATTATTTAAATATATAGCCAAAAAAAACATGTATAATATGCACGGTTCGGTTCGGTTAACCGCGGATATCTAAAAGTAAAAACCGAAACCGACCCGTGATGAGCGGGTTTTTTCGGTTTCGGTTTTTTTCGGTTTCGGTTTTTTTGGTTTCGGATTTTTTCGGTTTCGGATTGAGCGGTTCGGCTCGGTTCGTCGGTTTCTCGGTTTTTTTGAACACCCCTAGGCTTACATGATAAACAATGCGCAAAAGTACATGGAGTATTTTAAAAACCTGATACACGTATACCGGGGTCAAAGATAGCGTCCTCGTTTTTGGATGAAAGACGAAATAACGTTACTTCAACACGTGCTAAAACCCCAAAGGGGTAGAAGAAAAGAGATAAGAAATAGAAAGGTAGGACAATGGGTGGGGCACTATAATGAGCTACTCGAGGTAGACTCACACCAAGAAAACGAAAAGATTTTCCATTTATTGCATCGGTGGAAGACCGAGATTTCCCTATAAATGCGATTCTGGGATCGAATATCTCGTCCTCAGTGGTAAAGTATGAAGAAACATAAGGGGCTCCCCCCACACTAAACACCAACCGTCGTCAAAAGGAGTAGACGAGGAGGTAGCACTCAAATAACGAGGTGACGACGGAGTTAAACTTGTAGAAAAATCTTTTAAATCAATTTTAAAATCTTTCCCTTTTTCATCGTTTAAAAACTCTTTATGAAAACCCGATTTGATAATGTCGAAAATATTTGGCGTTTCAAATTCAAAATTAGTCGCGCTAAAAATCCTCACATTTAAGTCGCGGTTAAGGGGTGGTGGATTGTATAAGTTCTCAAAACGTCGATCAACAAAGAACACCGCCCCCTCGGGGTCAACATATTCGTCATCCTCATGAACGTCGATCTCATCGATTTTTTTGTCATAGATGGGTTTGTCAAACCAAGGTTATTCATTACCCTCACGTAAGATTTTAGAAACTCTCTCGAAGAGATCACGATCAAGCACAAAACCATCATTCTTTTGTGGGGATCGTTGATAAGTTAGATCCTCACAAATGTGGTAAACGTCATTCTCATTTGAGGAGTGTTGATTAGGTAACTCCTCGAGAATGGGATTTTTGGTCACATGAGTTGGTTTGTCATCGAAAATAAGACGTTCCAACTCATTAAGTTCATCGTCGATCTTGGAAAAATCAACCTCACTCGTAGGTGGGAGTGGAGGTAAAAGAGCTAGCTCTCGTTCGATAATTTCCTCAATCTCGGGATCGAACTCATAATCATCGTACTTCACATGTGAATAAGTCTTTTTAGGAGAATCCTCAATAATGGCATGTGGATTTCGAAGTACGTGATCAATCTCGACAAAATCGCCATCGTCATCGTCAAAGAATGAGTCGATGTGTGCACTCACAACCATGGTCTTACAAGTCGAATGACTATGCTTCTGTGACTTTTCTATGACGAGAGGATCGATTTCGATGAAACCTATAGCCTCAACGGGTGTTGGGCTAGGAAATGGAGGCACTTCGATGAAGTTAGAAGTTGATGCCTCAAAGACATGGTCCTTCGAAGGCGGTGAAGATGAGTCCATATTTGTCATTGTCGTGATGGCACTAATGTCGCCCTTCGGAATTGGTTGCTTACTTTGTTCACCGAATATATCCCAAAATGATTTTTCATCCATAAATTTACGAATACCCTTTTGAATTAAGTAAACGTATTCTTTATCATTAAAATCCTCATCTTTAAAACCGTTCATTTTCAGCCTTTCAAAACATGCATCTAATCTCATTTTTTCCGTTAAATATGAGCTTTGATATTGTCAAATTTTGAAATATCGGGTTTTGAAACCTCGGTTTTATCTTGATCATTTGAAACTTGGGATCTACTCGTGAAAAGTCCATTTTATCCTCCCCATATCTCATAGTAAGTCTCCCCTTGTGAACCTCGATTACGGTTCGAGCCGTCGATAAAAATGGTCGGCCTAAAATAATGGGACATTTAGGGTCACACTTGTAATCGGATATGACAAAATCCGCGGGAAAAACAAACTTTCCAACTTTAACATAGACATCCTCGGCTATTCCAATTGGTATAAGTGGTGTATAATTTTCAAGCTCGGTAGTCATGTTCGTGGGGGTAAGTGAAGGCAATCTCATCAATTTCCATAGAGAATGAGGCATGAGATTGATGCTAGCACCTAAATCGGCAAGGGCTAAACATCCCTCAATCTCGGAAAAATCACAAGGTAGTAGAAATTGGCCCGGATCCTCTTCCTTGCTCGGCATATGCCTTTTGGGTTTTTTAAGAAGGATCGATGCACAAGTTTCTTCAAGGGTTACTTGGGTAAGGTCGATAAAACTCTATTTTTGAACCGTGGATGGAATTTGAGGTACACGAGGGTGTGAACTCTTTTCCTTGGTAGCCACGTTCACCCCATCGACTTTAGAACAATAAGACGTCTTAGAAGTCGAGGGTTGAGAAGAAGGAACAACTCGAAATCCATCAAGGTTAGGGGTAATCACACGACTTTTTCCACGAGACAAAGCGGCTTTACATTGTTCCTTCGGATTTGCAACGGGGTCACTAGGTAACGAACTCGATGAAGCACCCGAGGATTTGTTCATAATAGCCGAAAACATCTTTTTAATATCAATTTGTCCTTGCTCAATCTTCGTGTTTTGCATTTTCAAAGTATTAGAAAAGTCATTTTTCAACGTACCAATTTCTCCCTCTAATCGTCTCATATTAGCCTCATTCGTTTTCATGTAATTTTGGAAATCGTTTGACGAACTATTTTGATTAGAATTAAAGTTCCCTTGGTTATGATTACTTCTTTGAAAATTTCCTTGATTGTTGTTGTTATCTCGGTTTTGCCAATTCAGATTACGATCTTGATTATAACCTCCTTGATTCGAAAAATTTCCTTGTTGATTGTTTCCTTGAAAATTGTTACGATTTTGACTTGAAAAATTGTTGCCTTGGTTATAATTTCCTTGTTGCGATGGACCGACGTTATTTTGATTTTGATTAGAAAAATTGTTGTTTAATGCACTCACATTTGACATTTGGCCATCCGTAGCCGCACACTCGTAAAAATTATGTGGTCCACCGCAAAACGTACACGATGTCTCAACCGCTTTCACCGTAGCGGGAGCGTCTTTCTTTTGCATCTCAATGAGAAAAGACGTAAACACATTCGTTAGCTTGTCGACTTTCGCATCAACTCTCTCAATATCGCGATTAGAATTACTAACATTAGCGACATTGGCAACACTCGGTGCGTTGCGGAGTTGGTAAACCTTGGATCGATTCTCGATAATCATTAATGCATCTTTCGGAGTTTTACACAAAAAGTTGCCACCGACGGCGGAATTCAACGAATCTTGTTCTTGAAAACTAAGACCGTTGTAAAACGTATCGATTTGGTGCAACTCGGAAAATCCATGGTGAGGACATTGCCTAAGCAATTCCCTAAAACGATCCCACGCGTCTCTAAAATACTCATTCGGTTTTTGCTTAAATCTCGTAATCTCGTTTTTGAAAAACGTCGTCTTAGACGGTGGGAAAAAATGATTAACGAATTTGGAGACGAGATCCTTCCACGTAATTATCGTATTAGGTGGCTCTTTCTCGTACCAATCCTTGGCGACACCATCGAGTGAGTACGGAAAAAGCATAAGTTTGACGACCTCGGTGTCGACGTTCTTAAACTTGCTCGTGGCCAAAAGACGATCAAAATTCCGAATGTGATCGTGAGGATTATCGGCTTCACGACCTCGAAACTTCGTAGCTTGGATTAACGAAAGCATTCCGCTCTTAATCTTAAAATTCTTCGCTTCGATAGTGGGAATTACGATCACGTCTCCATAACTCTCGGTGGGCGCTTGGAGCAATTCCATCATTGAACGATTGTCGGCCATCCCGTCTATGGTCTCTTCAACTATGATATTAGGAACGTCGGTTTCTAAATCTCGTCTATGTCATCGATTGCTTCGATTACGATTGCGTCGACTCGAAGCGTCGCTAGAACTAGAATAATCATTCGATCGAGTGCGCATGCACTAAGCGTAGAATGGGGGTAGCAAAGAAGATTCTTTTTTCGGTTTTTCGTTTTTCCAATTATTTTG
Organism: Glebionis coronaria; assembly: GCA_025667525.1. Taxonomy (NCBI): domain Eukaryota; kingdom Viridiplantae; phylum Streptophyta; class Magnoliopsida; order Asterales; family Asteraceae; genus Glebionis; species Glebionis coronaria. The sequence continues at coordinate 433,452,061 of CM046879.1, read as the reverse complement.
GTTTTTTGATTGTTTTTAATTTTTTTTGGATTTTTGTGTATCACGTAGACTCAAATCTACAAATCTCTCCTCGAATTGATTTCTCGATTAAAGGAGCCTTAAAGAATGAAAACGATCACGTGGAGTGAACGCCTTCGATGACTTTAGAACGTTGGTGGAACACCAAAACGTTCAAGAGGGTTTAATCTTAAAGACAAGCAAATATAGTATACGTGGATAATACTTGGGTGGCAAACCCTTGATTAGCCCTCTTTCTCAAAACACGCACAAGCAAGCGGAGGAAACGAGGCGGCGCTAAGCACTTAAGAGCCTTTTTCCTTTAGGTCGTGAAATACAACCGCCTTATACCCACCTTATAGTTTGTGTTAATTAAAATTAAGTCTCACGAAAGTATTTATCTATTTTGCCTTTTGATTTTTGCTTTAGATTCGAATACAATAATTGAGTGATGAAATCCTAATTAAGGTAGCGTTTTCACGCTTTTGGAGATATTGTAAATTTATTGTGATACGTAGTACAATATATTAATAATATTCACAAAGAAAACGAATACCAATATATCTACAATATAGTAAATGATTGTTTTGTGTTTAATTTAGGAAAATTAAACACGATTTATTTGGATACTATAATATATTAAGGAAAATAACAAAAATGAGTATGTACGTTATTTACGCTTTCTAAAAATTGAAAAGCAAAAACGCACTACTCACACAAACACGATAATAATAATGGCAACTCAAAAACACTTCCCCGGGCAGCGGCGCCAAAATTGATGTAGTAAAATCGTACACGCTTTAGGAAAACCGCGTATAATCGGCAAGTATTAAACTCGACGATTTAGGAAAACCGACAAATCGAATAAGTGCGAGTTCGTTCTCGAAGGAGGTGTGTGACTATGAGTGCCAATAATATAAATCAAAGTTTGGATTAGTGTCGTTTTTGGTTTAGAAGAGAGAAAATTAAAGACGATCTACGACTACGATTACACTACGACGTAATGACGTAAAACGCGAACGTAAATACGTAAAACGTGACCAAATTTAAAATTAAACCTAAAATCAAATTAAAAATTAAAACTAAGTTTAAAATATTAGTAAATAAGAATAAAAATTCAATAAATAATTTTTAAAACCTTTATTAATTAAATATTCAATTTTAAATGCTAATTAAAGCACTAAAATTAAATATAATTAAGAAAAAGCCCAAAATATTATTTTATTAAACTAATATCTCAGTTATATTATTTAATGACTAAAAGTACTTTTCCTAAATTTTAAAAATTATTTTTCTATTTTTTAAAAACTAAAAATAATTTTTAAACTAAAATAATGATTAAAAATAATAAAGTAATGCTAAAAATAAACTTACTATTCGAAAAATCCTAATTTATATTACTAAACAGTAGAAAAATTAAAAAGTTTAAAAAATGTAATTTTTCTCACTAAAAGACAAATAAGTTTGATTAAAATCCTAATTAAACTTAAATTAAATCTAAAAAATAATTAAAAAGATGAACAGTGAAACTTTTTAAACTAAAAATCTTAAAATATTTTTCTGAATCTAACAAAATTAGAAAAACTAAAAATATGGAATTTTTGCACTAAAAGACAAAAAACAGAATAATAAAAACTAATTTAAATTGAATTTAATCTAAAAAATAGTAAATGAACAGTAAAATAAAATAAAACTTAATGAAAAATCCTAAAATAAATAAACTAAAAAGAGAAAAATGAAAAATCTAGCAAAAGTTTAAACAAAGCCACTAAAGACAAAAACAATCCAACTATGATAGTGACAACTGACTCAGCTTTTGTTTTTAGCTAGTTAGTGGGAACCAACAAGCTAGCAGTGGGAACCTTGTTCACACTGACCTTAACAGAAATGAGGGTCTGGGCACGTTTTTGCTTATAACTTCCTTGCTTTTGAGTTTTGTTGGATACCAAAGGCACCCCCACAACCAGTTAGGTTGTGGGGAGTCAAGTAATCAAGAAAAAACATAGCTTCAAAGCAAATAAATCACAAAAAGGTCCAAATTATAGTTACTATGGTGCTTGAAAGGGTCTGTAGGCACTTTGTTGATATACTTGGTCTAGATGTGAGATTCCAACCAGCCTAGCTTACACAAAACCATACCAAATCACTAACAAACTAATAACAATCCTATAATAACCAATATCTTATCAAATTACAAGATTAAAACAATAAAATACTAGAGCAAAATAGGTTAATCCTACTGATTTTTGACTAGACTGTTTTTAACCAAATATCAACATGCAAAAATCTGTTTAATACCACTCTACTTAAAACAACTTACTGATATAACTTTAAACTAACCCAAAGATCGTGTTTAAGCTGGATTCAACCCAAGTACTTGTCAAATACTTGCCTCAAACTCCAATCCCAAACACCCCTTTATGGTTTAGAAACCTAAAATTTTCAAAAGGTCTTTGCACTTAATCAACACGGTATCAATAAAACCTAAACTAACATTCATGAATCATTATGAAAACACATAATAAACCAAGAATCATAAACACAAAAAGTAAAACAAAGCAACATCAAGAATCTCAAAATAAACAGAAAATAAAGAGAATAAAAAGATTATCACTTGTTGACTTGGTCAAGCCAACAAACACACCACTAGAAAATCTTCAAGGATTCTGGAATAAAGGGATGTATGGCGAGCTGATGCTAAGAGCATGGACTACAACAGTCCAAGCCCAAGGAGACTACCACAGTCAAACCTTGGGCTTATGTCTTAAAATCTACCAAAATGATAAACCAACACACAAGCTTAACACCTAGTAAGATTAATGGGGGATGTCTCAGAATCTTTAACCAACACCAATTGTCAGTTGGCTTTGGTTAAAGGCTTTTGGACAGTAAGCACAAGGTTAAACAGAAATCACTAAAATCATATTTTTTTAAACCAAAATAATTTTTGAACCGAAGATTTTGCAAAGTAACTTATAGTAACCAACAAAAAAAAGTAACAAAACTTTGTAACTTTCACAAGAATTTGGATTGTCAGTCCAAATTCATATGATCAAATTACAAAACTTTGGGTCCCAAAATCTGCTTAACCAAAAATATTTTGAGAAAAGAGGCTTTGTTAGATAAATAAAAGACAAATACACTGAAAATAGATGGAACACAACAGATTGCAAGGCTAAAACAAACTTTAATTATTCAAAATTTTAGGTTTACAAAAAGTTGGAACAAGGGCAAAAGCATACACTGGAAGCTCCTTAAATACTACTTAACTGATCTTTCTAGAATAGAGAAACCCTAACTATGAAATTCCTCAAAAGCCCTTGTTAAAATTTGAATCTTGGACTTGTTCTTGGTCAAAGACATTGTCATGTGATATGCCAAACATGTGAAGTGTTGAGCTGTCAAAGTGCATCCAATCCATCCATTTGGGTTTGGGAGTTAAGGTTTTAACAGGGACCATGGATCATGTCCCCTTTCTTGGTTTTGAGGGAAAGGGATGGGTCAGGGGACTGCTGATGTGGCCACGTTGGTGTGCTAGGGTGGGGTTTGAAGGTGGGGAAATGATTAACATAAGGTTAATCATTTTTCTGGATGGTTTGGTTGATTGATTTTTAGTAATTAACATTTTGGAGTTTAGGGTTTATAAGTTGAGCAGGAGGTGTTTTGATTCGTTTTTAGGAAAGAGGCAAGTGTTTAGCGCCAGCATATAATATATTTAATTAGATTTAAACTTAATTAAACATATTATATAAAGGGTTAGTGGGTTAGGGTGAGATGGCAGATGATGTGGAGGGATTGGTGACATGGTCGCTGGTGATTGGTGGAGTGAGGTTGTGATGTTTGCCAGCTTTAGTCCCTGGACTTCTATAAAACCTTCATAGCAAGTATCCAACAGCACACACTTCAATTCCTTTGTAAATAACTTAAGGTAAATTACATTTTCAGTCCTTGTTTATTTTGTAAACATGGAATGAGGATGAAAAATGTAATTTCTTTGATCTTCAAGCCATTAATGCCAATTCTTGAAACTTTTGGACCAATCTTGTATTTTAGAGTTTTACAAGGGTCAAAAGTGACAAGTCTTCAAAAGTTGAGGGACCAATCTTGCTAATCTTCAAAACTTCAAGGACTTCAATGAAAAATCATGATTCGGGTCCGGTTCGTTGTGCGGCTTCGATTCCCGTGTTTGTTTTTTCTTGATTCTTATGATCTTTTGTTGATATCACGATATCCGTACCTAAAATACACAATGAACAAACACAAACATATTTTGGGGGTATTTTGATGATATTTTAAGCGTTTTAAGCCCGATTTGGATGATGAGACTATGTATAATTACAGTCTCATCAAGGTTCTCACCTCATTATCATACAAATATATGTTGATGACATTATATATGGTTCAACTTGTCAATCATTGTGTTATGACTTTGCCAAAATCATGCATGCCGAGTTTGAGATGAGTATGATGGGAGAACTTAACTTCTTTTTAGGACTCCAAATTAAACAAATGAACGATGGTATTTTCTTTAATCAATCCAAGTATGTTAAATAAATGCTAAAGAAATTTGGATTAAAAGACTCTAGACCAATGAAGACCCCTATGGCCTCGGATACTAAACTCACCGTAGATGATTATTGTGAGTCGGTAGACAACACCAAATATAGAGGTATGATTGGTAGTTTGTTGTACCTAATGGCAAGTCGATCGGATATCATGTTTAGTGTTTGCCTTTGTGCTCGCTTCCAAGAGGCTCCCAAAACCTCTCACCTTGCAGCAGTTAAGCGTATCTTTCGATACATTAAGGGCACTATACATTTAGGATTATGGTATCTTAAAGGGACTGGCGTAGAAAACATTGTCTACGTGGACTCAGATCATGTGGGAGACTATGTGGACCAGAAAAGCACTAGTGGAGTTTGTACCTTCATGGGTTGTTGTTTAACTTCTTGGTTCTCCAAGAAACAAACAGCTCTTGCTATATCCACTACGGAAGCCGAGTATGTGAGTGTCGGTAAAGCTTGTCAACAAGCTCTATGGATGAAGAAAGCGCTTGTTGATTACGAGATTTCTCTTGATGATGTTCCCATCATGTGCGACAACAAGGGTGCAATAGACCTTAGCAAGAATCCCGTGCAACATTCGCGAACTAAGCACATAGAGATTCGCCACCATTTTCTTAGGGATAATGTTCAAAAGGGGAACATTTCGATAGAGAAGGTACCCTCGGTAGAAAACTTAGCCGATATCTTCACTAAGCCACTTAAGAGGGAACCTTTTAATTACTTGTGTCTAGGTCTAGGTTTAATGGAACATATTCCTTAATTATGCATTCTAATTAATCGAGCCTCTTTTCTCTTTTGAGTCTTTTCTTTCTTTGAGCTTTTGAATATAGTAAACTCTTTTTGGAAAAATTCTCTTCCCTTTTTCAAAATTCTCAAAGTTCTTTGGAAAATGGTCGAGAAATGTTTTTGCGTTGTTAATTCAATCTAAAAACGTTTCTCATAGCTTCTTGCTATTTATAATGAGCTTACATAATTCATATGTATGGATCTCTCAAATATAGCCAGAACAAAAAGAAATTATGGAGGATCATTGTGTCATGACCTTGTGTCTAGTTCTACACACCTCCTACATCGATTTTATTATAAATCCATGTATTTTGGTCAAAACCTTGTCTGGTGAGCTCTTGTATGTTTTCTTTGTCTATCTTTGCTTGTAAGCATATCTTCATGATTAGTTAGACTAGAAAAATAAGATTCGCTGAATTAGAAAATCCTCCCTCATCACCAAATTTAGCCCACTGTGGGCGGTTCTCTATTGAGACCGCGGTTCCCCAGTGATAAGGAATCGCCGGCTGAGGTAAGGAACCGCACCCAGTACTCTCTTTTTCGGGTATTCTTGAAACTCTAAATTCAACACTTTTTGGAATCTTTGTTTCAACCCTTTGACCACCCCCAAATTATCTTGGGCTTTCTCTATTTAACCTTAAGCATTTTGCATTCTTTCTCAAATCAAAATGTCTTATTCCCCAAATGAAAGCTTTGATTCTCCTCCATTCTCTCCATTTTCTTTCAATCCTAATTCATCTAAGAACACTAAAAATCACATCTCTTCTCCTTCTAAGAATTTTGATTGTGGAACTTCTTATCTTCCACCACTAGCCTTTAGTGTTCTACCTCCTTCACATGATAATGTCATGCATCATGGAACATATTGTCATTGTTTTTAATATCAACATCTTGTTATGGCTCATATCTATGAAGAGTTGAATTACATCAAGAGTCTCTTAGTCAAACCTCCTCTTTACTATAACTATGAGATCTCTACTAAGCCACCACCACCTCCTTCTGCCACTACCGTGTCTTTTATCTAAGCATTGGTTGCTTATCTTCAAGACATCTAGTTCAAGAAAATCTTAGGGTTCTAGTTTAACTATGATAAGATTTATGCTTTTCTTTTGGCTTATGTTTGTGTCTCATACATCTTTATATGATTTATTTCCTTGTATATTTTATCATGTTTCCTATTAACATGACTTATCTTGTATCTTTTGTTTCTTCTCTTATTTTTTGTGACATTTGCTATATATCTTGTTGGGTGTCTCTTCTCTACTACTAACCCTTCTATGTAGCTTGTCACCATATATGGATTCCTTAGTGCCCCAAGCAAGGGGAGTAAGCACCAAGGGGGAGCATTTGTAAAGTCCGGTTCTTTTCTTCTTCAAATACTTTTGCAAACTTTTTGCTTCGACAAAGGGGGAGAAATAATAAACTCGTCTTCGAAAATCTTGTTTTATTAGATGATTGAGTTTATGTATTGTCGGAATAAAAAGGGGAGATTGTTAATGCAATGATGCCTATAAACGTTACTTGCATTTTTCGGTCTCGCTTTGTTTTGATTACGACAATATGTAAAAACAAGCATTTACGAAAACAACGAAAAATGAATTCTTGAGTTCAAGTATTTTTCATTTCAACCATTATCACTTAAGGTATGAACAAACAAGTAATTATCCTAATTAAGTGATCAAAGATTTAATCTTTTCTTAAAACTCACTTTTTATTAAGTGTGACAAAGTTTTATTATTAAACTTTCTTTTTAAGAAAATGTTTTATTAAATTAGTTATTTGAAAATTTGAAATTTGAAAATGGCATATTCTATCTTGGTTTGGAATATCTTTCAGGATATTTTAATCCCAGATTCGAACCAATCCACTAAAAGACAAAAGGGAGCGGACTCTATGCCGGTGGTTCCTTAGCGCCTATGGCGGTTCCTTATCGATAAGGAACCGCGGGCAGATATAGCCGTTCGATGTTTGTCTTATAAATAGTGGACCATTCTCAGACTTTCAATTCACCTCTTTTGCACATACATTTCTAGATTCTTTCATACTTCTTAAATCACTCAAATCCTTGATTATTTGTTTGATTACTACTTGTTTAGAAGTGAATCTTTCTCCTTTCATCTTTTCCTCTCAAAGTGCAAAGAGAAGAACACTATCATTCTTGAAGTGTTGTGTCTACCTCAAAGATCCATTGAAGATCCAAACTTATTTATTCATTATTGTGTCATTATTGTGAAGATCCAAGTAGTTGTGTCTATTTGGAAGTTATGTATGTATTAAGGTTAATACTTAGTCCTTAAAGTATATTGGTGTAGATTGGTCCTAGCTAAGATTAGGGCTCGACTTTTAGCTTAGAGTCGGAAATTGGTTAAGCGACGTTGTGTATGGTTTCTCCACCTTAAGGAGCTTGTTGATAAGTGAACTCTCGAGTAAGGAGTACTTGAGGAGTGGAGTAGGAACGAGGAGTGAGATTCGTTGCCGAACCACTATAAATCCTTGGTGTTTGGTTTGATCTTTTCTTCCCTTATCTCTTTACATTCATTATTCTTTATACTTGTGATTATTAGTTTAGTTGCACTATAAATTCATTATTATTTATACTTGTGATTATTAGTTTAGTTGCACTATACCTTGTTCTGTTGTGTATAGTAAGGTTTCACATAAATACTCAAGCTTAAGTTTTTGAAAAAGGATTTTTAAACCAACCCTTAACAAGTAAATTTAAGAAACTATTCAACCCCCCCCTTCTAGTTTCTACAAACTAGATCTCAGATTCAATTTCGTGATATCCATACATGCATGTAGAGATCTATTAAGATCCATCCAACACGAAACTGTATCATCATCGATCCATTTCTATTTTAAACCATCCTTGTTTTTCGAATTAAAAGTAAGAACTTTAACAAATCTGTTAAGTTCTATCTTTCTTCGATTTTGGATAACGAGAAATCAAACATCACCTAACCTTACCCGGGGCCACAATTCTATGATCTTGCTGCCAACTTCTTGTTCTTTTATGGTTTGAAATCTTATGAGGATAAATAATATAAAGATCTTAGGTACTTTGTGGTGATTCATTTCGTGGGTTTGAGATTATGACACGAAGGTTAATAGATTGATGTGTTTGTGTGATGATTAGTATGTAATTGCTAGGTGACATAGATTTCAGATGGATGAGATTTGGTTTTGTTGGAAATTCACTTTATGTGACAGCATTTAAGAATTCCCATTAGTTATCATAGTCACACACGCTTAGACTAGACTAGGAAACAATGTATAGTTTAGGTGCGGTGTGTGACTATATATACCCCTCCAAGGCTTCCAAGAAGGGGTGTTGCTTGTGTTTTCATTTTGTTTAATACACTTTTCTTATCATTTCACACACAACCTTCTCTCTCAACTCATCCATGGCTACCACCATATTCCACCACCCACCTAGACCATCGTATTACTAAAAAGAAAATCCACAATTGGCATCAGAGCCTCGGTTCAATCCTTGGATCGTGTTTTTGTTTTCAATTTGGTGGTCTAATATTTTTTTGGTCTTAATCTGTTACAATTTTTTTGTCACGATGTCTTTCATTGTATTTGGTCTCAAATCTAGTCTCATATCCATATCACTGTCTCACTTATTTGTGTGATGATATTATTATATCTGTCCAAACATTTACATGGTTATTATATCCTGGTCAAATGGTTCTCTCATGGTCAATGATTACTTTTCTGATTTTTAACAGCATTTTTTCTAGATTTTTTTCCTGGGTTTTTCTGGTATGTTTCTTTTTAACATGAATATGAAGATGAGTTGTACCCAGAAAAGTAAGATCCACAAAAATCGGAAAAAAGTACTATGGATAAGTTTTTAGATGCATGCATTCTGATGGCCACTTTCGATCGCATGGATTGCGATGGGGTTTTTTTGACACATTCCGATGGATTCGATCGTACCCATTACGATGGGACTCATTCAGATGGGTCTCATTGCGATGGGTGGTTTGACCTATCGTAATGGCATATTAAGACGTCATGCTGTTGAAATTTTTTAAACATTCCGATGGATGTGAAAAAGATTACGATGGTGTAAACATTGCGATGGAAAATAGTTAAACATTGCATGAAAGTTACTCATTGCGATGGGTGAAAAACATTTCGATGATTTTCTTTTAGAAAACATTGCGACTGTTTGACAAAAACAACACTTTGACCAGTTTAATATACCGAGAACCTGTACTTGACCAGTACCATCATCTCACCACCTTTTTTCTCCACAACACCAATTAAATCTATCCTAATCCCTCGACACCTAATACCATCTACAAACAAATCTGCAATCTAAATCAAACAACAATATATTTTTTGATCTCAGATATTTGTTTTTCGGGGTATTGAATCAAGACCATCAATAGGTCTAAACCCACGAAACAATACATCATTAATTTTTGAGATTAAAGATAGCTTAATAACAATCATGTTAATAATCAACTCTTTCTTTCGATTGACAGAAAAAAAAAACGAATTCAAACCGACATGCAATCTATTTTAACCTTACCCGAGACCCTTTATTAGATCTTGAACCAGTTTATATATTTTCGTGGGTTTTGCATATCCTTTGAAGATGAAGCCTCGTTTCATTTTTAGATGCTACAAACAAAAAGATTGTTTGGTTCAGGGTGTTTTATCTATCGATCATCATAGATCGAATATGATAAACATGGATTTGGTTAATTTGATTAGCAAGATATGAGATTAAGTGTGATTTGTGTATGAATTAGAGATGATGATCTGAGATTGTATAAAAGATTGATGAGATTCGTAATGTTTTGGGATGTGTCGGCTGAGAAGAAGAGTATTGGGAGATGAAGGAAACAAAGTGGGGGAGTGAGAGGATTTTGGGGGCGGATGTTACTAAGTTTTTGAGATTAGGTTATAGGTTTGTTATGGAGAAATATTAGGGTTAACTTATTTATATCCCTGATCTCTCCCTTATGGACCGGGTATTCCTAGCTATATGGCCCGAACAACACCAACTTGTTAATCATTGAATTTTGGTTTGTTTAGTGGGCCTCTATCATCAGCTTGCAAGTTAGTATATTAGGTGATGGTCCATTTATGTTTGTTTTGTCGCAAGTAGTGCCTTCGCTGGACTATTTGTTGCAACAATTAGTATCATTATTATCCATTTCTTATTGTAACATGTTATATGGGTCAAATATATGAAGTTGGATATATGATTTTCGGATCGATCACAAATCTATCTTTTATGAAAAGTGACGAGACAAAAAGACGTGACAAAGTGAGAAAATTTATTTTGACGAGACCAAGAAAAATGGCTATTTTGAATTTTAGTGGCTACGGATATAATCGGGTATTATTATTTGAAGTTGAAGACGGATTTTTTCTAAGGCGTGTACTTATTTTATCTTTGAAAGATAACTTGTTCATGCTTAATATTAGAATGAAGACTTGTTTATCTGGTTTCCGGGTTCGGGGTGGTTGGTTGATGACTCGGATAACTATCACTTAAAGGGGTTACATTGTTGTACTCAGTGTCACGCGCTTAGTCGACGTGGATAATTTCAAGAGGTGTTGTGCTTATAGACTTCTTCAGTGATGCATTGGGTACTTAGAGATTTCTCCACCGTTTTTCATTCAACAATTGTGCAAGCTTAAGTCACAAGATCGAAGGATTCTTATTCAGTTTCACGTTTGATGTATCCGGTTCATTCTATCAGTGGTCACTTCAAATTGCTTACAAGGGGGTTGGTAAAGATGGCCATGGAGAGTTTATGAGTAGAAAATTTCGATCAGCAGCTGATTCTCACAAAATATATAATTCATCTTACTTATTATTCTCACGAGATTTCAGGTATATGTGCGTACGATTTATTGCTGGTTCCGAATTTCGAAACCATCAAGGGGGAAGAAGAAGACACATTAAACGCACAACGAGTACACGTGATGAACTTCATACCTTCTTTTGATTTGAAGACATTCCAGGAAGACAATTGTCATAACCGCAGAGAAAATCAGTGTTTTAACTCGTGGCGTTATCAATCTCTAAACGATACAGTACTGATTCGATGTTTAATTGTTTTGATGTTGCAATTATTCATCATCATTATCGTATATGGAGAGATATGCATTCCCGGGACTTAATTGACTCTGGTGCATCTCCGGAAGAAGATATGTGCATTTCTGGGACTTAATTGACTCTGGTGTTACGATGTCAACTTCATGAATGGGATAAAGTGTCTACTTCAGTATTTGAGCTTCATACTTGGGATTGATTTATTTTCTTCAACTATGTGGGGGAAGAAATGTCTTGATTCTTTCTAGTATGCATAACTTGAACTCTCAGGGGAAGAAAAATTCAGAAGAATTATTCAAGCATGAGAAGAGAAGTTGTTGATCTACTTGGTGTGCCCCAAACTTTCAATCCCTCATAGCAACATTATCATGTTATATGATGGGGTTTGCTTGTTAAATTCCGATGTACGCTTAATCATTCTAAGCTTTATTGAAAGCTTTGAAGTTGCTTATGAGGATTGTCGGTTTAGGGGGAAGCTATTTAAAAGCTTCTACAACAAGTTTATGTGGCATGAATTAGGGGGAAGTTAATTCAGAAGCTTCTCCTTAACAAGAAGTATATGAATTACTAAGCTCATGCCGTTACAGTATTTCTACTACAAGTTACTTTAAAGATGAGTCGTTTTGGAGTGAAGACTTGAAGTCAAAGGCCTCAGAAGACACATCAGCATTAGACGCTTCATGAAAGCTTTTGTTCTTAATCATTATGTACTTGTTAGGAAAAATATTGTAAGGAATTCTACACGTCGTCCCATGGGGGAAGATTGTTGGAAATTCACTTTATGTGACGACATTTAAGAATTCCCATTAGTTATCATAGTCACACACGCTTAGACTAGACTAGGAAACAATGTATAGTTTAGGTGCGGTGTGTGACTATATATACCCCTCCAAGGCTTCCAAGGAGGGGTGTTGCTTGTGTTTTCATTTTGTTTAATACACTTTTCTTATCTTTTCATACACAACCTTCTCTCTCAACTCATCCATGGCTGCCACCATATTCCACCACCCACCTAGACCACCAGAATACTAAAAAGCAAATCCACAGGTTTGATTATGAAGGTTTAAGAGGAGTTTTATATGAGATGGGAGAGTAGTAGCATAAAAGCGGCTGGTGATAATTTGATTAGGTTATGGGTTAAATGGTGAGTGAGATTAGGGTTGGTGTTTATATAACCCAAATCTTGGATCGGGTATTTCATCACTGAGATGGGCCGGTGTATATGCTATTATTGTTACATTTGGTGTTGATACTAATTAGAAAAGGTGCATAATAGGCCAGCTATTTATTGTTCAAACGTGATGGGAAACAAGTAAAAGTGACAATTTATTGCGTGTACAAAAGATGGTCAGCTATTGCGTGTACAAAAGGTTGATTCACAAACGTAACTGATCATAGCTTTTGTTCAACATGTGATATCCAAATATCATTTATCATCCTATTTGATAAATGTTAATATCTTGATTAACAATTCGAAAAGTGACAAAAATTCGAGTAAAAGTGACGGGATTTATTTTGACGAGACCAAGAAAAATGGCTTAACTCGAATTTTAGTGGCTATAGATTTAATCGGGTATTATTATTTGAAATTGAAGACGAATTTTTCGAAGGCGTGCACTTATTTTATCTTTGAAAGATAACTTGTTCGTGCTTAATCTCAGAATGAAGACTTGATTTATCTAGTTTCTAGGTTCGGGGTGATTGGTTGATGACCTGGATAACTATCACTTAAAGAAGATACATTGTTGTACTTAGTGTCACGCGCATAGTCGATGTGGATAATTTCAACAGGTGTTGTGCTTATATAATTCTTCAGTAATATATTGGGTACTTAGAATTTTCTCAGCAAAGAACTTTCTACACCGTTCGTCATTCAACAATAGTGAAAGCTTAAGTCACAAGATCGAGGAATTCTTATTCAGTTTCACGTTTGGTATATCGGGTTTACTCCATCAGTGGTCACTTAAATTGCCTACAAGTGGGTTGGTAAAGATAGCCATGGAGATTTTATGAGTAGCGAATTTCGATCAACAACCGATTCTTGTCGAATATAATTAAGCTTATTTATTATTCTCACTAGATTTTTAGGTACATGTGCGTACGATTTATTGCTGGTTATGAGGTTTCGAAACCATCAAGGGGGAAGAAGAAGACATATTGAACGCACAACGAGTACATGTGATGAACTTTACACCTTCTTTTTATTTGAAGGCATTCCGGGGAGACAAATGTCATAACCACATAGAAAAATCAGTGTTAACTCTTGGCGTTTAGTGCATCTTTCAACTTACATGGGGAAAGAGATGAAAGAAACAGTCTTAATGGTTAAAAGAGGTACACTATTGTTCGATGTTTTATTATTTGGTTGTGGAATTTATACATCATCATTATCCTATATGGAGAGATAAGCATTTCTGGGACTTAATTGACTATGGTGCATCTCCGGAAGAAGATATGTGAATTTCCGGGACTTAATTGACTCTGGTGTAGGGCTGAGCAGGCCCGACCGAAACCGACTTAGCCCGACCGAACCCGAAAAACCGAGTGAACCGAAACCGAAACCGAGTTACTCGGTTCGGTTTTCGGTTGGTAAAATGACTAATTTTCGGTTTCGGGTCGGTTCGGTACAAAACCGAAGACAACCCGATATGGCCCGACCAAACCCGATTTAATAATTAAGGTTACATTATTGCTATTTCTCAGCCGCTTTTTTATTCAATTGGTAGTCTTCTCTCTCATTATCTATTTCTTTCATCTTATCATCTATCTCAAAACATGGCTAGCACAAGAGTAAATCCATTCCTCATGTATTGTTTAAACTTTTGAATAAAAAATATGGTCGTTGTCTCGTTGATATGCGGTGGAAAGTTGCCAGCTGATTAAAGCGATGGTCAAAGATGTAAACAGTTCAAACCCTACAACTTTTGGAAGCTGCCATCCTAAACCTCATCTTAGGTAGCTGCAATAACAAAACATTTTTTCTGCCATTTTTTTCCATAAAAGTGTGTTTGGAAGCTACCATTTTTTCTGGCAAAATTCGATTTCGGGTTGAACCCGAGTCTAACCCGAGTGAACCCGAGTGTATACCGAACCGAACCGAGACTTTCAGTTTCGGTTTCGGTCCAAATTTTTTAGTACTTTCGGTTTCGGTTAATCTCGGGACGGGTCGGGTCGGTTCGGTTTCGGCCCGAAGCTCAGCCCTACTCTGGTGTTACGATGTCAACTTTATGAATGGGATAAAGTGTCTACTTCATTATTTGGGCTTCATACATGGGATTGGTTTCCTTTCTTCAACTACGTGGGGGAAAAAATGTCTCGATTCTTTCTAGTGTGCATAACTTGAACTCTCAGGGGGAAGAAAAATTCAGAAGAATTATTCAAGTGTAAGAAGAGAGTTGCTGATCTACTTGGTGTGCCCCAAACTTTCAATCTCTCATAGCAACATTATCATTTCATATGACGGGGTTTGCTTGTTGAATTCCGCAGTGCGCTTAATCATTCTAACCGTTATTGAAAGCTTTGAAACTGCTTATGAGGATTGTCAGTTTAGGGGGAAGCTATTAAAAGATTGTACATCAAGAATATGTGGCATGAATTAAAGAGAAGTTAATTCAGAAGCTTCTCCTTAACCAGAAGTGTATGAGTTACTTACCTCGTGCCGTTACAGTATTTCTACTACAAGTTACTACAAAGATGAGTCACTCTGAAGTGAAGACTTGAAGTCAAAGGCCTCAGAAGACCTCATCATCGTTGGACGCTTCATGGAAGCTTTTGTTCTTAATCATTATGTACTTGTTAGGAAAAAATACTGTAAGGAATTCTACACGTCATCCCATGGGGGAAGATTGTTGGAAATCCACTTTATGTGGCAACATTTAAGAATTCCCATTAGTTATCATAGTCACACGTGCAGGGACTAGACTAGGAAACTTTGTATAGTATATATGCGTGATAGGTGTGAAAACATCCATCCTTTTACCACTTAATTATAATAATAACCAAGCCTAAACGTGTATTTATTGTCGTAAAAGTCGGAATTATGTGTGGTTTGTGATTTTGTTGTGATTTAGGACCAAAATGTGAAAAGGTAAGAAAACACGGGCTTTTACGGGATTTTATCGAAGAAAAAGACAAAAGACGAAGTCAAAAGATCAAGAGTGCAGAAAGAACGGAAGTCAAAGGCCTATGCTGAAGATTTATCGAAGAAAAAGTCTAAAGACGGAAGTTTAACGAAGTCGAATAACCAAGTCTAATTAATGAAGAAATTAGAAGACGAGTTCATTTTATTTATCGACAAATCCCGAGACAAAGTCGAGAATGACGAGTTTATTGTCAAAGACGAAAGACGGGAAGACAAAAGAAAGAAAGATGGAAGCAACAACATCTCCTCCCCCTCCTATAAATACCCTCCTAATGTGTCATTAGGAGGTGTTAGCTAATTGACAACTAGCTCTACACTTTATTTTTCTAGCACTTTTCATATTGTCATTTACTTTAATTGTCTTTCTTTTCAAGAATTCATGTAAGTCCTTTAATTTTGTTTTAAATCTTTAATCTTTAATCTTTTAAATTCAAGCTTTTTAATCATCTCATTCTACCTTTCTTGTTTGCTTAATCTTAATCTTTTTCGTCATTTTTGATTCGTGTTGATTTCGTGTTCTTATTGTTCATCCATTTCTTCATCTTTTTATATAAAGTTTTTAGCTTTTTACGTTTCTTGGTTCATATTTAAAGTTTTTACAAGTTTTATCGTTCATCTAGAATTTTTGGTTAGCTTATTAGTATTTTCTTTGGCTTATTATCCTTGAAAAGTTGCAAAAATAGTGCTTAAATTCATCCTTTTACGAGTTCCCCTTTTTTTAGGAAAATCTGATTCAATTTAGCAATTTTTGTGTATTGCGAAATTGAACTTTTTTGTGTATTGCGAAATTGAATCTTTTTTGTGTATTGCGAAATTGAATCATTTTTGTATATTGCGAAATTGAATCATTTTTGTGTATTGCGAAATTGAATCATTTTTGTGTATTGCGAAATTGAATCATTTTTGTGTATTGCGAAATTGAATCATTTTTGTGTATTGCGAAATTGAATCATTTTTGTGTATTGCGAAATTGAATCATTTTTGTGTATTGCGAAATTGAATCTTTTTGTGCATTGCGAAATCATACCAAGAGTGTATTGCGGATTTGAATGATTTTCATCATTGCGAAATCATATCCATTTTCATGCATTGCGGAATTGTTTAATTTTCTTTATTGTGAAATTATTACCATTTTGGCATTGCGTAATTATTTCAATTTTTATGTATTGCGGAATTATTACTTTTTTCTCCAAATTAATTTTCGAATTTATTTTCTCGCCATTTTTACTTAGCTTTATTTTAACTTGTCTTTCTTAGTTTATTTTTAAAGTGTCTTATTTTAACGTTTAGTTTTTCATAAAGTTTTAAGTTTTTAAAATTGCTTTTAATTAGTTTATTTTACTTGCTATTTTATTAAATCTTTACTTTGAGTTGTAATATTTTGTCATTTACATTTAAGTTTCCATTTTTATTTTAAGTTCTTTTATATTTTGTCATTTATTTTTAAAGTCATTTAATTTCAGTTTAATCTTTTCAAGTTTGTATTTTTTATTTAGTTACTCAACGACGAAATTTTCTTTTTCACCAAATACGACTGAGTTGCGCATTCAACCGTGATCAGCTCGGTTAGACACCGAGAACAACGAACTTTTAACTAATAAATTCTAACTTTAATGCGTGTGACTATAAATACCCCTCAAAGGCTTCCAAGGAGGGGTTGTTGTTTGTGTTTTTCTCTTTTTATTTATCAAATTGACTTTTTCTCTCTAGAAACACCTACTTCAACCTCTCTCTCTCTAGCCATTGCCACCACCATCTACCACCCAACTAGACCGCCGGATCATATAAAATAGCAAACCCACATTAATCTTCAAGATATCACATCTTTAGTTCCTTGACTTATTGACTTGGCCACTTTGATCCTTCTTTTGTCTTCTTTCTTCATATATGAGCCTTGAAATCCGTGTTTTCACCAAATCGTATTATTTTACCTACAGAATTACAAACAACAAAGAATACCACGTAATTCCGTTTTATCTCATTAAAACTTGGTAATTTCCTTGTGTTTTAGGGGTTTTATATATTACAATTGATATGAGATTTCACTCATATCAAATCCCTTACACTTGACCATTGTCATGGCCTCATGCAATGCAATATTTCAAAGATCTATGGTACATTTTTCTCATAGTTAATCCACCTTGGCCAAGATGAAATGATTTTACACTATACTATGCTACACGATGTATGATTTTGGATTTTTGCGATGCTATGCAAGGAAAGTAATTCTATTTATATATTTTTAAATTTTCATGAAAGGTTAAATGGAAGTAACTCATTAAGAAATCAATGACTTTGATTAGGGATTTTATACCAGGAATACTTATCATCCTCAAGTTTCACTTTCCCCATACCAAGCTTAAAAACGAGATCATTTTTATTCATAAGTGAAAGTGCATCAACTTATTCATAAAAACTAATTGTGTTACCATTATACCCCCACTTATTTTGCCTCTATCTAATTTTAATTGATCAAATTGCTTTTGAGCGAATTTGTCTTTATTTGGCTATGATGATAATATTTGAACATCCCCAAGCGGGTTCGATTACGTTTGGAAGACGTGTATCTTGGCGGGGCGAACTTGCAATGTTTGCAGCCATGCCGTCGTATCCTCATATTCGACATACCCGATTGGTTACTTATCTAAGCCCCGAAACAATAAAATTAATGTTTTTTTTGGTAGACACACTTTGATTTCCAGAATATATGGTGGGGCAACCTTTTAAGGTTGCAGCCATGGAGGGTCCATTGTCTCTTTCCAAATCAGTCGCGCACTAAAACATTCAGTACCAACGCGCCATTGTACATGCACAGCGGGGTCAATCTGATGGCGGTGAAAAAGGGAAGTTGAAACGAACACGTTTAGCTGTGTGATATATTAGCAACGGTTAATTAACCATAGCGGTAACATTGCTAAACTTCGAGATACGAGGTGCTTAATCACTGTTATATGCTATATATTTATTTCCAAATGTGAACTTTACAATTTTGTCCTCACCTTTTTTTATATAATGAATAACAGATTGGCCGAATGAAGGCGGCATGTTTTTTTACAATTTGGTCCTTAATTTTAGGCATATGTAACTTTGTTCGGATTATATATTTTGTTTCTTGCTTATGCTTCATACGCTCACTTATTTGTAGGTTATTCTAAAACTTTTAGGCTTATGTAACTTTATTATGTCATAATGAACTTGTATAAGCTCTTATTGCTGAAGCTAGGTCGAGTAACAGTCGTTGCCAGACACAAGCTTAAAAGCGGTGGGTAATAAGTTAGAATGATTATTTTTTGATTCAGGTGCCATTCACCCATAAAACGTTTATCTAATTGCAAAGTAACAAAATTTAGTGTTAAATATGATGCCACAAATTGTCTTATCTTATGCGGGCCTTATGGGATTGTGTTATGCAACCGTACATATCAGGGTAGTAAGACCGCTATGCACATCAGATTTTGGATCGCGTGCTGACTTCAGTTGAGTGAGAGGAGTTACGGGTTGCGTGGTCGTGACTTTAACCGTTCATCGTGGACTATTTGGTACTGATCAAAGGGAAACAACACATTACAAAGATCCTAATGGCTAATCCTCATTTAATCCCACGTCAGATATAAGCAACCAAGGGAAACAAACACGTATTCTAGTTCCACTTAGACCCGCAGCATGAGATCTATTTCAGCAAGCGAAACAGAAATATGCCTCGCAGGTAACAAAACTGAAATTCATATATTAGTATTATTTAATCACATGTATCCTACGTTATTATAGAGTATCATTGAAGCAACTATAAAATGGCATGTGTTTGCCGAATAATCAAAGACGATATTTCTGAAAGCTATTTAGAACATTCAACCGTGACTAATACATGATATTCAGTTAAGCAAGAGTCAAATAAATATTCAGAGCAGGCTCATTCACGAGGTTGGACACGCTATAGTGAAAAGTTCTCTCCTACATCTGTAGGCAGCAAACCAATAACCTCTCTAACTTAATCAAAAACCGGTAAATTGTCGGAAGTTAAATTGGTGTCTGATGATCCGAAGGAAAAGTTAGGGTTTGCAAATGTTGTAAGGAAGACCAACTTAACACACTTTGAAAAGGTTAACGGAAAAAATGTGAATGTGTTCCAAGGACTTGAGTTGCATACTCGAGTCTTCGATGCCGACGAGCAAAAAATATAGTTGAAGCCGTTTATGAGTTTCAACGCATGGGTCAAAACAGGCGGCTTAGAGGTTAGTGTTCTGCCCTTACTAACTCTTATTTATAATAACTCATAAAGGTGGAATAAAGGGGGCTTGTTGAATAATGGGCCAAGACAGGTTAAGGCGAAATTGTATTTTTTGGTAACGACTGAAATGCGTTTGATTAGGTTGTATGAATCACATTTGTTGTAAATATATTTAGGGTGGTAAATGATAATCTAATTTCATAGCAACAGGATTTAGGTGGTCGTCTGCATCAAAATCCATTTTGGGGCACCTTTCTTTTTTAGCTCTTCTTTTTATGGATACCTGTTTGACCTGTTAGAGATGAGACATTACCGCAAGCAAAAATTTGTAGCTCTAATTATCTAACCCTATCCCTAACCATTAGTATGTACTAACAATCAATGTTTTAAAACCCGATTCGACCCGGCCGGTTAAACCGTGAAGCGGAAGGTTAGACGGTCCGTTATAAGAAGGTTTGTTATGCTATTTAAATCGGATTGAACCGTTAGGTTTCGGTCGAACCGCTGACCGGAAACCAGACGGTTCAGTTAGATGAAGAGAAAAGAACAGGAACGATGCAATTAGATGATCTGGACGTGATGGCTGTGTAACTACTTAAGCACAAACATACTGATCTTATTAAAGATCTACCAACTATGCTCTGATTTCTTGTATGTCGGAGATGAGTAACCATGTTTTATGATGGTGAGTGAAAATGGTGATCGTGTGCTTGTGTGAAAGGATTTGGATTTTAAGGTTAGGAAATGGATGTATGACCCTTAAAAACAAAATGAAAATATGAGGAAAATATACATTAATGACAAAAGTTTGGTTTTCAAGTTCTTTAGTCACGTGATGATAGGTGACCAGTCCGACGTCAGATACAGTGTATAAATAAGAGATTTTCAACTTTAATTTAGTACAGTAATTGTTTATTATACAACGTATTATTTTATTTGTTTGATATATTTTATTTTTATCTTAGAAACAGTAGTAAATATATAGTTTATGTGAAATATTTTATTTTGATCTAAAAACCAGTTTGACCTGGCGGTTGAACCGGTAACCCGGTGAACCGGTCACAAAGCCGAGTCAATTAAAAAATTGGGTTTCAAAACATTGCTAATAATGACTGATTTTACACAGAGCGGGACGTATACAGAACCTTCAAAGTGGATGAGAGGAAAAGGGCGTGTTACTATACAATTTGGCTGTTGCTATCACTATGCAGTGGTATGTATACATCTTTTCACTATTTCTTTCTTACTGTATGCTATATACAACTTGGGCTTTTATTTAGTTTGTCTTAATTTCCAGGATAAAAATGGGAACCATCCTGACATAATAAGAGATGAACAAGTTGATCCCCTGCCACCATTATTTATACAGATGATCAAGAGAACGGTTCGGTGGCACGTTCTGCTTCCAACATGTGTCCCTAACAGCTGCATTGTGAATATATATTATGAAGGCGATTGCATTCCCCCAAATATTGATCATGCTGATATAGAGTTTGCTTATGCAGGTTGTTAACACGGGTTTCTTATATGTTGTTGGTGTCCAGGTAGCTGGTGCGGATGAGGGTTCACTGGTGCAGAGTTGTTGATGTCGGGTTACTGGTGCGAGTTCGCTTTTGTGGGGTTGCTGATGTTACGAAGATCGTGCCACATATTAAAGAGGCGAAATAGGAATTATTAATACTTTTGTAAACAACTACGTAGTAATTCTTTTGTTAGCGAGTAGTTTGAGTGAAAGCCAAAATATTTTTATTTGCCCCATTGTCATTGTTTTGGAATAATAGGGAAAACACTATGTCGCTGAATACATGTTGCAATTGCTGGATATAAATATAGATGAGACGAGTGCCGTAAGTAAACCCTCTCTTTATAAACATTTCCCGAAAATGCCCCGCTGTGAAGCGCGGGCATTAATCCTCGCATATTTCAATGTATGAAAAATCGATTTTCATAGAAAGGTTATTTTACCCTTTTAAAAACTAGTCGGAAACCATAGATCGATTCAAGCTTTAAAATATATAAAACTCTTAAGTGACCATGGCTCTAATACCAATTGTAGAAACTCGAAGGGGGGTTGAATAGTTTCACTGATATCAAATTATGTTTATTAAACTTAGTTTGCAAGGTTATATAAACATTATTTATGTGATATTGCTTATTTTTAATGTAAACAATGGAATTACGCTACATGTTGCAATAGTAATATAAACAATAAATATGTAAAGGATAGAGATAGAAAGTTTAAACCAAGACAATAATATTTATAGTGGTTCGGTCATGAAGCTCATTCTTCATCATACTTCACTCCTAGAGTATCCTGCTCGAGATTTCATTATGTCAACAAGTTCCTTTCAAAACGAAGAAAATCGTACACGTCACTTATAGCTTTACGAACACTAAGCTAGATCTCAAGTTATAATCTTAGCTAGAACTACTCTAATTCACACAACACTTAGTTATGTATCTCTTTAATCACAACATACATACTACACATCCCAGCAATACCAATAATTAGATCTACATCTTTATAGAACAAAACAACAAAAGAATAGTTAGGATATTCACAGAAGATCACATGTAGAATACAATCTTCTAACGCTACACAAGTATGTGAGTGTTATTCTCTTTGGATATGAATGAGAATTATATGTAGAAAAGGATCACTCGTTAAACATAATTAAACAAGTTATGATCAAGGAAGAAAAAAGGATTAATTTAGGTTTTTTGGAACTAAAAATGGATGTCCAAAAAGGTTAAATTGGATATGAGGTGATCTAGTATTTATAGGCACGAAAGGAGGAGCGTACTTTAGTGAATGGTTCCTTATACCTAAGAATGGTTCTTTATTAATAAGGAATCATCCCCTATGGGAAGCTTCACTTTTTGTTCTTTTGTGGAGAAAGTTTATTTGGTTAAGGACCTTTAGGTCATAGTTGTTATGGGGGAAAACCAGATTTCAAACTTTTCTGTTAATGCAACCGATGTCTAAAAACATTATTTATAATAACTAATCTTTCTTAGTTTTAATCACGACAAAGTGTAAAAACATATATCGTCAAAGATAATCGTAAGACGAATTATTTAACAAACATTATCATTAAGGTAATAATCATTTAAATTTTACACAAACATATCTTATACATGTTTAGTGATCATTAAAAGTGATTAAACTTAAAAGTCACATGTATACAAATATGACAAAACATATTTAATAAACTTTCTTTTTAAGAAAATATTTTATTAAAATAAAAAAATAGAAAATTGAATTTGGCATATTCCAAATGGTATAAGAATATCCCTTTTAGGTATAAACTTCACCATATGACATTTCCCCACTAGAAGAAAAAAAGGAGTCGACTCTAGAGCATGCAGATCATTATAGGTCCCCGCGGATCATTAGTGATAATGAGCCACAAGCTTTTTCTTTTAACGGCGAAATTTTATTAAAAAACTAGCAAGGAGCTATAACTTACAAGGAAATTAAATATGGATGTTGAAGCCAATCATCCCACTTCAAAGTTTTTATACTTCTAGCTAAACACCAATTATAAGCACGTAAAAGTAATATCATAAAAAAAGTATCTTTACGAGGTAATTTGTCTTGAAAGATGGCTTGATTCCGAAAGGCCCATAAGCTCCACCACATTGTATAGAACACTCCTTCTAAGATCTCTTTAAGATTAGATCCTATTCGCAAATTCTTGAACCAGATAAGCCAAGACGCATACGACAAAACTGAATGAGACCCCAGGTTCCACCAATGACAAATTCGATTAAAACAGCAGACGCCATGGAACAGGAGAAAAAAAGATGATCAACATCCTTAACGGCAGCATCACATATTGGACAAGACGACGAATTGAGAGGAATGTTTCTTCTGGCCAGATTTTGACGCGTAGGAAGACTCCCTGAACTAACCTTCCAAGCCAAAACATTTACTTTGATAGGAACACTCTTAACCCAACGAGTAGAAGAACTATCTAAGAAAGAAATCTCTCGTCAATGATGTTCCTCACATCCTTAACTCTAAAATCCCCCTCCCCATTCAAACTACAAACCCAACGATCCTCCGAGTTGGAAAGAAGAACCGTCTCAAGTAGAGTAAGAAGATCCTCCATTTGCT
Organism: Glebionis coronaria; assembly: GCA_025667525.1. Taxonomy (NCBI): domain Eukaryota; kingdom Viridiplantae; phylum Streptophyta; class Magnoliopsida; order Asterales; family Asteraceae; genus Glebionis; species Glebionis coronaria. The sequence continues at coordinate 433,428,139 of CM046879.1, read as the reverse complement.
GTGACTCCAAACCTCCTCTAACCGAACGTCGAAAGGAAAGACATAAATCCCCATGTAATTTCTCAGCAACCGTAATACCTTTGTGAGATTCAAGAAGATACAACCTAGGGAATAAACATTGTAACGACATATCAGATAGCCGTTAGAACTTGTATCCTATAAATAGTGGATCATTTTTCTATTTATCAATGAACCTTTTGGGACAGATTTCTGCTTCTAATCTCCTTTCTATATTCTAATCATTAGTAAATGATCACTTAATGTGTTATGTATTTTTACTTATGATTATCCCCTTGACCCCCTTTTATATATCCAAAGAGAATATCACTCACACATTTGTGATGTGATAGAAGATGAAGCCTTGATGAAGATCATCATTTCTTAGATCTAGTCATGTTCATCATATTTTTTATTTGAGTCTTGTGTAGATCCAAGGTATTTGTGTATACTTGGATTTGTCTTGTGTACATCCAAGGTATTTGTGTATACTTGGATTTGTCTTGTGTAGATCCAAGGTATGTGTATACTTGAATTAGTCTTGTGTAGATCCAAAGTATAAGTTTATACTTGGATGTGTCTTGTGTGTTAGTTCTCACTAAACTACAAAGTGATGTATTTGTATTTATGTTTGAGTTCTCACTTAACTAGAAAGTGATGTGAGTGAAGATTGGTTCTAGCTTATGATTAGAACTCGACATCTAGCCATGTGTCGGAAAAGAAGATGGGCGACGAAGATTGGTTCTAGCTTAGGGTTAGAACTCGACATTTAGCTTAGTGTGAGAAAAACATTGTAAGTAACGTTGTAAGGTTTTCTCCGCCAAGAAGGGAGCTTGTGGATATAGTGGAAATCTCGAGTAAGGTGTACTCAAGGAGTGGAGTAGGAACGAAGAAAGAGCTTCGTTGCCGAACCACTATAAATCTTTGGTGTCGTTCTTTATTTTGGTTCTTTCCATACTCTTTACTTATTTTTATCATTACATTTAGCATTCTATCATGATGATAACTTAATATAGGAAATGTTTTGAAACATTGAAAATTGACCTAATCATTATGAGGGAAATTTTCAAGTAAAAGTTATTTTAATGATGACCTTAATTTTTAGATTGAGAAACTATTCACCCCCTACTAGTTTCTACATTTTCTATTTTAATAATACTTTTTCTTAAATAAAAGTATTTTAGTTAAATACATTTTGTGAAATGTTTTGTCACATTCTAAATATGAAGTAAGAACAAAAAGACTTATCTCTTGATCACTTAACAAGTTTAATACTCACTCCGTCCCAAAATTATTATCCCCAGACAAAAAACACACATTTTAAGAAAAGTATTATCTTTTCAGCTTTCTTTCTCTTACTTTTTGTAGAAAGACAGTTTTACCCTTAACCAATTAATTTAAAACCTTTTTAAAGTTTGTAATTATGATTTTAATTAAGAATAATCTAGTAATCTCGATCTAAAATTCATGTCTATTTTTAGAAAGTGGACAATTAATTTAGTACAACCCGAAAAGGAAACGTGGACTATAATTTTAGAACGGAGAGAGTAAATGTTTTGTATATATCTTAAGTGACAGAATGAAAGTTTACGATTAATAATTCGTTTACTTTTATATTTCGTGTTTTTGTCATTATCATAACATATAAAGATCAAAAGATGTAAATTGTTATGAATAATTTGTATGGATGTCTAGTATAAGGCCCATGGCCCATATAGTAATTAGAGTTTACCCTAATATTTATCTTATAAATACATATAGTATTCTCCTTAATCAATGATCAATGAATAATTCTCCCCTCTTAATCTTGTTTGTTCTTAATCGTTACTTTTGATTCACAACACGTTATCAGCACGCTCTACTAGTTTAGTTTTGGTCGTGTTTTTCGTTCTTCACAGGTATGTTTTCCATTTTTTGATTTACATGATTCGTTTTTTTTATTTGCAAATAATGTTACTGTACGTGTAGATATCTTAATTTAAAAAGAATGTCTCCTCTCATATTTATATTCATTAATTAATATTCGTACATAGTAACAGTATTAGTTTATGGTTTTATCATGTTCTTTATATACTGTATTTGTTTACATGTGGCAATACAGACACACAATGATACATTCATAGACTACTTATTATTTATTAACTAAACATGCTTCTTATTTGAATTCGAGCACATCATATGATAGACTACTTAATATTTATTGATTTCTTAATCATAGCGCATGTTTTAATTTGTTTATTGGAATACGTTTAAGTTATCATTTATCGCGTAGTCATTCCTTAGTTTAATGAAGATAATTATTTGATTTGATACTTTGTGATTTGATATTCATACTAGACACGAAGACATGTTTTGACCGGACAGGTTTAGATTCACACATGGCCCATATGTAATTTGTAATTTGTACAACCTTTAATAGTGGTTCTACTTGATGATTTAAGATCCATCAGATAAATATAAGAAAAAACTGATTTTATTTAGTTCTGACTGTTTATATGTGTATCCGTAATTGATTTTTACTCATTATCTAATTGTTAAATACGAGTAAAAGTTACTTATTCTGTTCAAGTATAATAATTTTAGTATCTAAAATCTCAATTGATATGTTGTGGGTTTAACTGAATCGTGAAAATAAAAATAACAATAAAAATTTGAGATCTAGATAATGAATTATGATCATAAGACTATAATAACCACTGAGTTACGATTTATTTAGTCTCTAGATTAATCATGTTAGACAAACTTTATTTCGTAACATATTCTTAAATATTCTTTTTCAAAAGTAAGTTTTTCTCAAAATGAATGACATACAATCATTTTACACTGTTTTGAGACTACTCTCAACGTTTAAGTTGTTTAATATAAAATAACAAATTACATTGACTAATTTGATCTCTTAAGATGTATGTCAGCGAATAACAAAAGTATAAGTGCAAAGCACATATAAAACCTCATAAAGTAAGAAAGTTGAACAGCTTGTTTGAAAATAATTTCTCTAAAGAAAATGGTAGATTGAATCGAACTATGCTTTGGTACCATTTTGTGGTTTTGTGTTAAGGTACACATCGTTTTAGTTTTCCCCTTAAATTTATGTTTAGTGCTCGATTGATATTGTTTTTATGTAATATTAGTTAGTCTTTGATAACCATATGGGAGAGGTATCTTAGTTCCAAACAATGGAGTAACTGCAACAAAATATTTACGTGAAAGACATTGTATAAGAAAAAAGTTTTGTTATTTGTTTTAGAAAAATGATCTCTATGTCTAATGAGCAAGCCTACTTGTATGTTTAATAATTTGATTAGTGGATTAACTTGATGCTAATATTTAGTTCTAATAGTCTACTCAATCTATTTACTCTATTAAAACAAGGTTTATGCATATGTCATCTTTGACTATGTGTAACTTTTTTATTGGCTATGTAAATTAAATAATATTAATGATGATGTCATGATGAAAACAAAACAAAATTTTGTTAAAATACAATTATATAAAACATAATATTATTTTTCAATTTAAAATTATTGATAGATAATATTTAAATGACATCTGTGTTTAGAAAAATACCTTTAAAAGCACTCTTTTTATTGGTTCGTGCCTGAGGTAGGCGCTTGGGAAAAATAAAAGCTTCTCACACCAATTTAACATGTTTACGTTTCATACTAAACAATGAACGTTTTGATATTTCCAACATCTGGACTCTTGAAAACATCTACTATGATCTAACCATTTCTTCACTTAAAAAGTTTGAACTTTAAATTTATCACCATCTACTGAACATGTTCCAACTCTCATCATATCTATTTTGTTCCAAACGAAAAGTTAACCATCAAGTTCTAAGAAGCCTATGTTAAAAAAAAAAAGTTCTAAGAAGCCTACGACTTTAACCGATTTGTTTTTTTTATTTGGATATCTCACACAACAGGTTATGATTCTGATTATCTTTCTTCTCATAATTTATTGAATCTTTTTTCTTTATTAGGTTCTCAAATTTGTTGGACTTCAATGTAATTGCATGTTTGATTGTAAGATTTTGAAATTGTTGGTCACATGACAAAGTGTGTGGTTTTACATCCATATAAGATGTTTGACTAAATGCTTCACTGATTTTCTTGCAAATTACTTAAGAGTAACTTTTTGACTCTAGGTACATTCACGTGGATGGAACCATATGTAAGGAGCATGCCTTGGAAGCCTTCACATTGGATCCATGTACTAAGAAACACATCGCGGTAAGACCAGAAACTCGGATCCAACATAACACGACCAATTTTAACGAGGCACCACAGCCGCAACTGATAAGGGTGTTTAGAGTCAGTTTTAGCTTTTGAATTCTATGACTAATGACTTTGATGAAAGGGTATGTGATTCTATGACTAATGACGAAGGTTGTCTTGCTAGGTTTCTATAAAAATGAATCTTCAAGTTAACATGAAGGGATTCTTATGCATTGCTCTGAAATCAGTTTTCTTGATAAAAGGTTGATGAGCTAAAAAGGTTATTTTTGTAGCAGCTAAATTTTTTTATTTAATATGGCATCGACTAACTGGAGGTAGAAACAAAAAAGAAGGATAAGTAGTGCTTGACATTAGAAAAAGGAATGCAAAACTACATCAACTATAAACAGTAAGAGATGCAACCTATTGACCATGAAAAACTCTTACAACCGTTTGATACTTTATTACTATGCTTAGTTTAGCGGGAGTGTTTGAAGGTTAAAGTAGTAAATGTCTAAAGTACCATTTATATTGCTAACAGTTTTCTCTAAAAGTATGTACTATGTTGCCATATTTCCTAAATGTTTTCGTTAAATTTGAAAATCAAGTATTATATATGTAACTGGGTGTTTGTCTTGGATTATTAGCTTATTTCATAGACTTGCGAATTGCATATCGAGTATTAAATCGGATTAGTAAGCGTGTTTGTCGTAAAATCTTAGCTTATTTGATAACTTTAAAAAATGATTGATAAATTGTTCTTTATAGATGATATCTTTTTCAATACTTGCCGATTTTGATAATCTTAGTAAGGCTTTTACCCATTTTAATAGTTTGGCTTAGTCAGTTAGTTGTTTTGAAATAACATATTTATGTGGGGTATTGTCTTTGGTTCAATTGTTGTGAAAGAGTAAGATATGATTATAGTCTAAAATATGTAGTTGCATAATGCCTTTTTCTGGGATTTTAAATAACTTTATAGTGATTCTGGGCTGATAACTTATGCTAATAATCTTTGTTGTCTAGCCTATTATGATAATGCAGCTACAATATGTCAAGTATATGAGCATGACTTCTTACTTTTGCTTTTTTTCGTTTAGTAAATTATCTTTCTGAATTGATAATCGTTTGGTTTTCCATTTTTTCTCGAGTGAAACATGAACTACTTTACTAAGAATGACAAGCTTTGTCTAAATGATGCGTGAAGTATCAATTTGCTATTGATGACTAAAATTTTTATTGTCATTCAGTTTGTAATACATAATACTATTGTTTAGAGTATATCCCTATATGTTTCTTAGTTGTGTTGTATATTCTTTTATTTTCTTTTGTTGTTTAAAAGCACATGCTGGATAACATGGTTGATATAATCTGTTTAATGAGCAAACACATGAGATGAAAGAGGAGTCGCAATATGTTTTTGAAGTGGCTTTTAAGGAAAGTTAACCGATTAGAGTTGCTGAAATTTCATCCTTTTATATGGGATATATTGAAGATTTTGAGTTGCTCAAGACGTCTAATGCATAAATTTTGAGTTGACAGTGAAGAAAATATTGCTTTTTGGCTTCAGGGTGACATAAAACTTCAAGTTTGGTAATATGTGTAGTCTTTTGGAAACCTTTTTCCTTTTAAGTAATGATAACCATGAAATTGTAGAAATTTACATCTTGGGTTTGACTATTGGTATGAGTCTATATATCATTTGAACATTAGTATGTGTAAAGACTTGCATATAGCAATTTTGAGTGATTGACTGTATCATAAACATTCATACATTAGACATTTTATATTATTTTTAATAAAAAGAAAGGTTGAAATAAGATAAATTTTAAAAACCCGTGTATTACACGGGTCTTAAACTAGTTATTTATATAAACTTAAGTTTTGATTATTCAATCGGATTTCATTTTGTGTCACATATTTGTTGGATGTTATAACATTGAAGCATACAAAAAATTGGGAATTTTTTCAATCTGTTCAACAAAACTATTTTGTCTCTATTGGCTATGGTTAGTAAATCAAGTGGCTAAGTATTAAAATAGAGTAGTGTCGACTTGCAATTACTGTTAATTACATGATGCATTTACTGTAAATTTAACTTTTGTTTGTCAAATGACTTGTTTGTTATTATGCTACCCTTAGACTTGCAAAAACGATTATAAAACCATGGGTTTTATCGATATCACACATCTAGTCTATAATATGTTTATTATTTGATTAGTTTATGCTTAACTGAAAGCATGTTGATATATAATGTGAAATTGTCAAATCTAGCATGACTTTAAAGTTTAATTATGTCATTTGGAATTATTAAATATAACTACGGATTACATGTTTTTTCATGTTTGTTGATTATCTTAAATATGTCTTGCTTTGTTTTATATGCATGAGTTGTAATTTGCAACTAATAGTTTGATATGCATTAAAACGCTATATAAATCTGATTTATACGAATATATTTCATAAATATTGCGTGTGAAAGACATAATAGAGCTATCGAAAAATGTGAGCTCTCCATGTTGTTCGGTTTTTAGTATAAAAGGTGCGATGAAGCACATGTGGCTATAATGTATAAGTTTATGAGCCAAAATGATTGTAATAATTGGCATGACCGGTTGGACCATTTCAAGTCAATAATGATGCGAAAGTTATAGAAGAATCATGAGTTTCTTCAAATGTGATTTTGATTATTTTTGTTGTTCTCAACGTAAGTTCATTACTTATCATCACTAAATATAAATAAGGACTCATTCCTTGAAATTTTGGAAAACATAAAAAGAGCATGTATGTGGGCATATACATGTCTCATGTGGATCATTTTGAATTATAAAATCGATGCATCGTCAAAATGATCATCACATACGTAACTTTAAGTTGGCGTGATTAGTGCCTCGATGTGAGCATGATTTTCCAAATATGATTATTGAGAATAGTGGTGAATGCTTACAAGTTTGGGCGATTATTGAAATACGTGTTGAACTTTATATAGCACATGTTCGAACGAGAATTTCTTTTGTTGAAACGTTTATAAAACGTCTTCAGTTGATTGCAAAGCCTATAGTTATGAGAACAAGAGTTTCGGTTTATGGGGCAATTTATAACATATGAACATATGAATTCGCATCCTTCCAACAATAATGAATCCTCCTGTTATAATGGTTTTGGTCACAAACAATATAGTTCCCATAAGAGATATTGAAATGTGCGATATATATCATAGTAAGTCCACCACAACGTACAAAATGGGATGTTGAGAATGATAATTCATTCAGGGGGAGAATGAGCAGCGAGAAACTTGGAATGAATTATGATAATGAAAAGTTGATCCTCACAAGTAATGAATATGAATATAAAGTTCATGGGACAATTTACATTCCAGATCTAGTAATTGCCAGACAAGGTTAGTGACCTAAATAAAGTGACTAGATCACAAACGCTGCTACTGCTCCAATTATAGTGTGTGTCCCAACAGTACAATCAATGATTGATAGTAAGTCTATGATACGTCTGCAATGTGATAGACTAATCGATTCCAAATAAAAATCCTCGATTGTATAGATAAAATGGAGCAAGAAAATTTAGATGGTCGAATCGAGGTAATAAAGACCCCATGATAGTCTCCTAAAGAGACACTAGACATGAAGGTAACTGAGAAAACCCCGGGTACATGAAATACTATGAGATCTCAATAAATGATAGAATGCAATGTCTAGTAAAGTGCGGAATCGAGGATAAATGAATCGACGTCTATGGATATATATGATAATTTGCATGATAATGCTAATAAATAATATAACGTTAAAGTGAATGTGAGGATCATGGATAAATGAATGTCCAAAATATTAATGACGCAAGAAACTAATGAATACTTGAAGTCTCTTGTGATGAGACATATGGTTGAGGCTTACAGTCCATTTATAAAACTTATTGGATATGCATCGATATTTATGAGAAAATGAAATTGAAATATACATAAGTGACAAGTGATGACACACATATATTTTCTCAAAGACTTGAAAATGATCATGTAGATACATGTTCACATGTGGTGGATCCAATAAATATTGTATAAGTCTGGCAGTGTGATAATAAGTGTTATGCGTCTAAAAGATATATATGAATAGAGCTCAAGTGATATTGATATTTCATTATTGCATATAATATGCATGGAGCATGCTAGAGATAATTAATGCTTAAGGCATATAAGAAACGTTCTCGAGAACAATATTGATTGTATTGAACTAATCATGATTTGAGCATATATGTTATAATACCTTAGTGTGTAGTATTGTGCCAAATAAAGAGTTATGGTTATAAAGGCGACTAAGTGCATAGAAATTGAATTTGAAACAAAAGACAAAGTTTGTCTTAATTCCAGGATTGAACATCTTAATGGTGAAATATGCATGCATCATGAAAACTAAAGATAAAGTTGTATCTTTATGTGGATAAAACAACTCACATTTATGAAGTAACATAGAAAAACTCTCTTGATTTATAGAGTTGATGATCACAATATCGATTGAGATATGTATTATTATGCAAAGAATATGTGTAAATAGTGTTCATACATATGATTTTATTAATACACCTTAATGTGTATTTTAGTGACTCGATGAACTTAAGTAATGTGATCATCAGGGAGAGAATATATGTCTTGTACTCTTTTTCCCTTGACCATGATTTTGTCCCCGCAGGGTATTCCGGCAAGGTTTTTAACGAGGCATCATCACAAAGCATATAAAGGATTTCATTAACTATTTTCCTTCACTAGATTTTTGTCCCACTAGGTTTTATATAGTAAGGTTTTTAACAAGAGATATGGGTTTAAACTCTAACCCATCAAATACAAGTTTAGTTGATTTTGCAGATGCAGGATATATGTCTGACCCTTAAAATGGTCAGTCGCAAACTGGATATGTTTTTACAAGTTGAGGAATAAGCAATTTCATGGTGTTCGGTAAAGCAAACAATTGTAGCAACTTCATCCAATCAGTCATAAATTGTAGCAATCCATGAGGCAAGTCGAGAATGTGTTTGGTTAATAAATGTAACACAACACATACATAGGTCATGTAGTATTTCTTTAGAGAAAGAGGCACCAATAGTTTCGTTTGAAGATAACGCAACATGCATTGCTTAACTCAAAGGAGGTTACATCAAAGGTGAAACATAAGTTCTTTCACTCGTGACTTACAAAAGAGAGGTCATATTCTAGTTCAACAAGTTCGTTCAAGCGATAATTTGGTGGATCTATTTACCAAAGCACTTCCTACTTCAACTTTCAGGAAGGTTACTCACAACATTGGAATGCGTCAACTTAAAGATCTCAAGTGATGTAGTCATCAGAGGGAGATAATACGCGCTGCACTCTTTTCCTTAGTCATGGTTTTGTCCCACTGGGTTTTCCTGACAAGGTTTTTAATGAGGCAGCATTATCAAAGCGTATTATCTATAGAGACATCCAAGAGGGAGTGTTATGAATAATTTGTATGGATGTCTAGTATAAGGCTCATGGCCCATATAATAATTAAGGTTTACCCTAATATTTATCTTATAAATATATATTGTATTCTCCTTAATCAATGATCAACGAATAATTCTCCCCTCTTAATCTTATTTGTTCTTAATCGTTACTTTTGATTCACAACATAAATAACGTTTTTATAGTTACTTGCATTAACGATATGTATTATAATTCTCGATATATATTGATTCTTTCAAGTTTGACATCATTATTAGAAGATCAGTTACGATTTATGATTTTATGTACTTGAGATTTGTTTGATAATATCATTTTTTGTTCACTTTTATTATATATGAGTTTATCCTTGTATCGTACATCACTACGTGAACTACTTATAGTTACAAACAATTTTATTTAAACTTTGATAATTCAGCCCTTCCAATACAAATAATCAAGTTTCGTCACTGCTACATTCTGATTGTCGCCAATAAAAAAGCCGGCAATGACAAGATGAACGTAACGAGGATATGAAATTGAGGACGATGGCTGTTGACAGATGATGATTCTATTCACAGAAAAAAATAATTAGACTTTATGTTTAATACTTTTTAAAAGCACTAGTCACTCAAAAAGCTCGACAAATGTGACAAACTACATAATACCGTTAATAATATTTATCCATGCTAGGAATTTTGTTTGTTTCCAAAGGACAATTTTTGTGAGTTTTTAAGCACATAAAACAAATAGAAACCTAAACATATACAGATGGTTTAATAACCAAATATATCAAAACTCTGTCTTCTAATGATTATAAAATATTAGATAATGGTTCGAGATTGGACGCAAACGGCTCATCGGAAACTTGATAGAGATCGATGTCAAAAAATGCTGTACGACCCTATAACCAAATCTGCACTCTTAAGACTATTTTTTAACCTATCTTCCATTGGAAACATCACATCATGGCTCGTTGACGCATTAGTTACCGAGTTCTTTAGAGAGTATAAAATTTCCTCCGGTAAGTGTACTTCTCAACATGTTCAACAGGTTGTCTCCCCACCAAATGTCCCATTGAATAAGAACCAGATAATTTTCTACTAGGTAGAATGTCATGTTTCGAATCAGTAACTTTAATTGAAACATGGCTATTTTGGGGCACATTTGGGCCACAATATGACTCACGCTCGTTGTTAGGTTTAGGAACAAGACTTGCTCGACAAACTGGGCAGGTGACGCGTAATACCAGCCACTCGTCTATACATTCTCGATGGAATACATGACTACATTCCGGTAACAAGCGTAGGGCCTCATGATCCCTAAACTCATTTAAGCATACAGCACATTCCAACACATGCTGACCAAGCTTGGTCTTTTTTACAGTTGAGTACACAAAACTTGTAAATGATGCAATCACGCCGGGATCAAGCCCTCGTGCTACAGGGGTCTTCATGGAACCCCTTTGACTATGGTATCCAGTGTTGGCCGCTAGTGCCAACTGTTTTTCAACACAATGGCAAATGTAGAAGAAAAAAAAGCAACTCAACAAAATGGAAATTAATACACAGCTAAACACAATCAATATGTGCTGAGTTATCTTTGGCCCAGTGTTTTCTGAAGGTGATACGGTTGCTGGTGGTTCGTTGGAGATATCTGTGGCTCGAGAACGAGTTGCTGCTACTAAGACAAGAACAAGAGCTACAGCCATCCATTTATGTTGAAATTTGGTAATTTCTATTAGTGAAAACTTTAATTGATCCATGGTTTCTGTTTGAAATATTGAAACATGCAAACTGTTCTTTGCTCTTTATATCATTTATTGTTTTAGAAATACACTAACATCGACAAGATTAACCTAATGATAAAAACAATATATCCATCGAAGTTGAATATCAAATTTGATTGGGGGCAGAGATTCTTGATTTTAGCGATGGATCTTAAGATTCTTGTAATGCCGTCGCATGCATCTTCATTATAATCGACGACAACAACAAGTAGCTAACCGGTTATTAGAAAGTACATGAAACGTAAAAATAATATTATTATCAATATATACGATATTGTTTATAAGTCGGGACAAATAGAATACTCCGTAATATATATAATTCAAGCAAATATATGTCGTCTCTTCATTTTTCAAATGATATATTCACAATTAAGCAATATTTTCAGATTTTACTGTTTAAATACTCAACAAGAAACATAGTATGGAGAGTTAAAAAATTGCTACAGAAATGTTGCATGAGACATAACATTATATTAATTTATTAATAATATAAAGCTGAGATTTAATTAAAACTAAGGACTTTGAGCCCGCGCTTCGCTGCGGCGAAGCGCGGACGTTTTTGACAACGTTTTTAGCGGCAAATTATTGTTCAATAGGTTAGATAGTTATGACATAAGCCTCTAAAAGTAGCATGTCATCACTCAGAATGTACACCCGACCTGTGCATCTAAATCCAAAATATGACCTCTCTTACACTATGCTACATGAACTCTATATATTTGATTAGGAAAGAAATGCATCACAACACATAGACCACCAAGACTTACATGACGTGTTCCTCGATTATATGACTAAGTAGACGACTCACACTACACTTTGTGCACAAATTCTGGCGAAAGAACACTTGATTTTGTTCCAACACTAATATACCAAGAAGTATTTACATAATAAAGTTAAACATAACATCTAAAAAATATACAGAACCATTTTCATTTCTTTGCTAGAGAGACGGACACATAAAAAGTAGTAGCCTGTCTTAATTTGTACTTTGCCCATTGTATACTATCTTTATATCACCACAGGATGTTGTTGCGTAAACTGTTGATGCATTTACTTTTTCACATGGGCGGGAATTAACCTGTTGATAAGCTCGGGAGATGCTCCTGATAGTTGGAACCACATACATAAAATGTAGTAAGCAACCTTGCAAACATGAGTGAGATAACCAGCGGGACCTAAATTAACACGTGCTTACCTCTTGTCTGAAGTTGAAAAGAGTAGGCAACGGTCGACCATTTGTTAAGTGAGCATTCGGATGGCGTATCTGATCGAAGAACCGATGTGCCATCGCTTCAAGCTGCAGGCAAGAAGCATATTTCAAATATTTTAAGTAAACACACAATATTATATAAAACTCTACTTGAATAAGGTTCCTGCATCAGCTGAAGGTTCGATATTAACATGATGGTAGATCGAGTCTACTATACCTATCAAGTTTTCACCTTCAAAAATCGTGTAGCTAAAGTTGAAGTTGCTCGTATCAATCTCATCAATCCTATGCTTCCCACTTGCAAAACGGGCGTCTGCATCACATGAATTCAAAAGAAACCTTAGTGAATAACTTGGTGTTGATCCTTTTTCAAGAACCCTCTTCGTTGGAGTATCTTTTTTAATCTGTAACGCAGAAATCGAAAGAGTCGTGCCGAAAAAGTGGAATTCTTCTAAGATCCATTGCTCGATTTTTTTGCGCTTCTGTGAAAATGCATCCATTGGCCCTGCATTGTATACGATTAGTGGAGTTTATGAGTAGTCTTATTTTATATCTGAAAGTTTTATGCTACGATTGACTCAAACCCAAGCAACATTAAGATGAGCTAAAACATTATAGTTCAAACATGAAAATCCACTAGCGGGGTGCCTATTTACAATAATACAATAAGCAAGTAGGTCAATATTTAAAACAATTCTTTTGGCAATAATATGTTGCTGGATTTACTTGCAAGTATTAACTGTTAATGTATCTACTTATTTGAAATTAAAAGGCATATGTGTATTGGTATGTATGTAATAGTTATTTTGAAGGCCTACCATATCTGTCGGTGACAGTCTTCATTTGTGGCTAGGATTTAGTCAAACGTCTATTAAGGTGTATTTTTGTAACTACGCATGCACATGGATTATGCTGGAGTCTGTGTTATAAGTGTCACAAAATGCTGAATCATGAGGGTCAAGCTGCTCATGAAAGGGTTGCAGATTTTGTTGGGTGTATATTTTAAAGTAATATAAGCTCCCAATGGTATGTTGCAACAGTGGGCTGGTGCAGTTGTATATAAGGATGGTATGGCATGTATTAGCAATACATTACCGTGCACAGAGCAACCGATAATCAGTAACGAAAAAATGTGTTGGTTGAGAAGGCTGCGTGCTTTGCAGACGGCTTGCGGTTCTGAGGAGTACGACAACTGTTTTTGGTTCTACCTGCGTGAACAGGTGGCTCATGAGATGGATTGGAGGGGGAGACTTGAAGTTATGTGTGGCCGTAAAAGGGCTGCAATTGCTGAGAGGGACGGCTTGATAAGCGAGTTAGCTAGTATTAACCCAAAACCGCTTTTAAGCTGCATGGTTTCTTTGCTATTGGACATGCAAGACAGAGCTGAGGCGGAGCTTCGCCAACTGCAAGAATTGATGGGTGCATCTGACAACGTGTGACCGATATGGAGTTTTTCATCCGCAATATGTGATCATCGAAAGTTTTTGTAGGGCGCCCCCAGTGATTGTCTATGTGTTTGTATGTTTTCAATAAACTGTTGTTCTTAGGCGTGTGTGGGAAGGTTATGTTTGGTCTTCGTTGTTTTAACTTTATGTGTATTTGTCGTACTCTATGCAGTCGTACGCCACCTATGTGTATGTTGCGATATGTTTATGTTGTTGTTGATTATCTTTAAATTCCGAACATCTTTTAATTTTAATACATCTCGTTGGGATTTTATTTCCCATATATGGACATGATTGTTTATAGAGTTTGTTGTTTATAGGTTACCTATATCGAACAATTGTAATGGTAGGAACCAATGTATGATAGAAAGCATTCATTTCTGGCTCTTGGTTATTATATTGGCACATTTTTGGATGCACATGTGCTTGGCATTTTGCGTGGAACCTGTGTCACTCATTTAGCCTGCAATGTGCTATTGAGAATCTAACTGTTGCATGCTTTAGTGGCTAGTTGGCTAGCAAGTAATTTTAAAAAAATGAATCCAATGTGACATGCCAACAGTGGGTTGGAGATGTTCTATTTAAGTGTGCCATTCCAGTTGGGTATAGCACATTGCAGGTAACAGCCAGGGTAAAACAGTCAAGGAAAAAAATGAGTTGGCGAGGAGTGCTTCATGCTTTGCAACTGCTTTGTTCTTCCAGTGATTTTGGAAGCGTTTCCTATTTCTATCTGTGGAAGAAGATTGAGGCTGAGACGGAGTGGAGGGCCAAGATTCAAGATCTGCATGCGCAAAAGAAAAATGACATTGATGAGAGGGCCCAGTTTATAAGTGAGCCCTGTCTAGCCTTAGGCCGGACCACCGTGTGAGTTGAATGCTTTGGCTGCTAGGTGACATGCAAGAGCGTGATGTCGCGGAGCTGTGGAAGCTACAGGCACTGGCGGATGATTCTGATGGGCGCCTTCAAGATCTGGATAGTTTTTTCTGATCCTTGTAACCCATGTAATGACAGAACGGATGTTTAGAGCAAGAAGCTTGTTTGTGTGTTTGTAATAAACAGCGTGTGGGATCCAATTGTGTATAGTCTGGCCGTATTTGTTGGTGGTATGTCTTTTATATGGCCAGACTCGTTGTTATGTTATTTTGCTTGAAGTTGTGTTTTATGTTGTTTGTAATATAACGAATGTCATTTATGTGTGAAATGTGCTCTTTCATTATGTTCTAATGATTTTTCAATAGGTTTTAATGGAGCTCTGTAAAATGTTGTGTTTGTGTGTTATAATATGTTGTCTAATCGAAGGAAAATTTGCATTATAGAACATAGCAATAGTATGGTACTGTTGTTGGTGCTTTGTTTTTTCACCACTTGTGGTAAAGATGTGTAGAGGCCCATAACAACATTATTTTTGTTTTTTGTGTTTGGCCATAAATGGGTTTTTCTGTATTGTCTAAATGTGGAAAAATAAACAGAAAAAGGTAGAATAATAGATGATGGAAACAGTGTGTGGATGGGGATAGTTTTTTTTTTAAATATACTTTTGGGAAGCTAAGCCGAGAATCATGAAATTTGGGATCGGTTACTATTTTCGGTGGTAGTGTTGATTGTTAGTGCAGGACACTATAGGATGTAAGCTAGGAGGCGTTACTATATAAAGCAGTGTTAATAGGCTATTGCTCACACATCTTTACACACATTTATAGTTAAGTTTTATAAAGAAATAACCAATGGCGTACCGCCCAAAATGTGATGCATTGGAGAAAGAAGCAGGAACTGACGATTGGGCGGACATGTTTATTTGTCGTCTACAGGATGAGATTCTAGGCGAAACACCCTGGAAAGCTAGGATGGAGCAAATGTGGCAGGAGGTGAATAGTGGTGTCATTGATAGGACTCATCTTGTTTATGAGCTAAGGATTGTTGTTGGGGAACCGGTAGTTAACCAGATGGTGGAATTTTTAGGGACCCTGACACGTGAAGACTGTTCCTTTCGAGAACAGCTCGCAGCCGAAGCAATGGCAACTGGCAACCACATCGGTAGGATGGAAAGATTCATTGAATGGTTGCGAGGGAACGTTTCTGATTGAAACGATTATTTGAATGCGCGTTAAGGTGTTCGCTTTGTGTGTGTTGAATAAATCATTGTTGGCCATTATGTTGATTGTGTTGTGTTTCTGTGTCTACCAAGAATGGAACAGGCGTGTGTGCCTGGGTGTTTGTTATTTGGGTACTGGTAATGACGTTGGTTCATTGGCAGGGCTTCTTTATGTATTTGGTTTAATGTATTTGTATGTTTGTTTCTTGCAAATGTTTATTTATTTACTTTTATATTTTTATTGCATTGATACAAACTTTAAAGGAGGCAACATGAAAAAACTAAAGGCTATTGTGTAACAAGCGTGTAGTATAGAGTGTTACCTGGTTCTTTCTTTTGTATTTCAACAACAGAGCTGGTGGCCCTTATTGTTTGTGGTTTGTGAGGGGAAGGCAAAGGTTTCCCTTCTGCTGTTTCCACAGCTGACTTTGTACAAAAACCTCCTATTCCTTTTGATTCCTTTAGCCTTGTCAAATTTTTGTTTGTAATGAGCTTGTCAATGTTAACTCAGCTTGGTCGAAGAAGGTGAAGCTGCCTCGGCCAGTGCCATCGTGAAAACTTGTTTTGAAACTGTACCTGCCATTTGCCATAATATGGTTGTTTTAGTATTTTGGTGAGTAATTGTGGATGCATTGTGAATAACAGTTCCATACCTAAATAAGGGGTCCTCCAGTTCTCCATCATCTTCAGAAACAAACGTTCGTTCGTAGTCAGCTGGTCTTTTTTTGTCGTCAGGGAAGGGGTATACTTCAGCAAACCTGTGTATTCGGTTACGCGGAAACACCCGACAGCAAGGATTAAAGGAGGTGGGAGCTTATCGATCTCTTTCGTATAAAATTATCATACGCCGTATAAAAGTATCATATAAGTTGTAGGCAAACAGAAAATACCTACTCCTAGCGCTAGTCCATAGCTGGTGCAGGATAGAGCAGGAAGACGATAAACAGCCTCCCTAAACTTGCCCAAACAACCATCTGGTAGGCATGAACTTTTAGCCCCAACACACGCTGGCGTTCTGTTTCGGCAGGTTGGTCACCTTTTAATAAGTGTGAAAACACTTATCCTTTTACCACTTAATTATAATAAAAACCAAGCCAAAACGTGTATTTTATGTCGTAAATGTCGGAATTATGCGTGGTTTGTGTTTTTGTTGTGATTTAGGACCAAAATGTGAAAAGGGAAGAAAACACGGGCTTTCACGGGCTTTTATCGAAGAAAAAGACAAAAGACGAAGTCAAAAGATCAAGAGTGCAAAAAGAACGGAAGTCCAAGGCCTATTCTGAAGATTTATCGAAGAAAAGTCTAAAGACGGAAGTTTAATAAAACCAAAGAACTCAAGTCTAAATTAATGAAGAAATTACAAGACGAGTTCAAATAATCCCGAGACAAAGTCGAAAAAGTCGAAGAATTTAGAAGACGAAAAGACGAGAAAGAAAGAAAGAAGGAAGCAACACATGCTTAACCTCCCTAATCACTATAAATACCCTCCTAATCTCACATTAGGAGGTGTTGGCTATTTTGACAAACTAGTCTTCCATCTTTAATTACTTGCACTTTTCTTAATTGCACCTTTAATTACTTGTCTTGCACCTTAAATTTGTAAGCTTTTAATTCTTGTCTTTACTTTAATTGTTGAATCTTAATTTTAATCAAGTTTTTATTTTAATCTCTCATTCTATCTTTCTTGTCTTGATTTAATCTTTATGTTTATGTGCTTATTGTTATGCTTATTTGATTAATCGTTATGTTTTTATGTTTATGATTGTGTTAGCTTATTGCTTTTATAGCTTATTGTGTTTTTCTTAAATTTAATCAAGTGCTTATTAGTTAATTTTTATAAAAAGTTGTTTTAAAATATTTTTATTATTTAGTGTTTTTAAAAGTTTTTAAATTTTAGCTTAATAGCTTTTTCTTAAGTTTGATTTGGTAAAAGTTTTAGTTAAGTGCTTATTTGTTTCTAGCTTAATTTTAGTTTTAGCTTATTTGATTTTAATTGTTATCCGGGTTTTGGTAAAACCCCTTTATTCCGAACACTGCTCAGAACCAACATTCCGGATAAGTGCTCGAAGTCGATTATTCCAGATAAAGCTCCTTTTGGAATTCCGGATAAGCTAACCAAAGTTATTCCGGATAAGCCATCTTGGGTGATTCCGGATATAGCTCAGAGGCTGTCAATCCTGGATAAGGGTTCGAAGGCCGTATTCCGGATAAGGATCCGGAGAAGATTCCGGATAAAGCTCTAAACAAGATTCCGGATAAGAAGATATTCCGGATAAGGAACTAAAGTATATTCCGGATAAGGAGTGACAGTCTATATTCCGGATAAGCCTTGGAACCAGGATTCCGGATAAGCCCTAGGAGATTATTCCGGATAGTGTCTCGATCTTCAGATTCCGGATAAAGCTTGGAAGATTATTCCAGATAAGGATATTTTGGTTATTCCGGATAAGGGTTAGAAGGGGATTCCGGATAAAGGATTTAAGTTTGATATTCCGGATAAAAGTGACAGATTTATTCCGAATAGAGATCTCATCCATATTCCGGATAAGCAGTGTAAGTTTGGTAATCCGAATAGTGACAGTACTTCGGGTTCTGACTTAGGTTTGTTTACTCTTCTCTTTATTTTTAAGCATTAATTTTCCCGCCATTTTTCTTAAGTGTTATGTTAATTGTCTTTTCTTTATTTTAAATTTAAAGTTCACATTTTTATTACATTGTCGATTTAATTTTTCGTAACGTTTTAATTTTAAGTCATTTAATTAATTTACTTTTAAAAGTTTTAATATTGCACCATTTAAGTTTTAATTAGTTTTAGATTTAATTACCCGCCTTTTACTTTAAAGTTTTGCACATTTACCTTACAACGACCAAAAATATATTTGTTTCCACCAAAAGACGACTGAGTCACATTTTTTCCTTTCTCAATTCGAAAAGATCGGACGAAAATTTTTTTATACTTGGCAAAAACCTTGTATTAAATGGCGCCGCTGCCGGCTCTTTTTGTAAAGATTAACGGTTTTCTGTGAGAGACGCGTTGAATTTTGGGATCCGTTCACTCGTGAACGTTATTTTTCTTGTTTAAAAATTGTTAAAAATCCATAAAAATTAAAAAAATTTCAAAAATCCAAAAAGATTTTATTTTTATTTTTATAGTGTATATATATTGTCTATTGCTTTGGTATCTTTTTCTTTTGCTTTTGCAAGTGTATGCGTACTAGATCTTCAACTTATCTAGAGCCCGAGACTCGTGAAGATTTAGCTATGGCAGGTGTGAACAACAACAATAAACCACCGCACCTCAACAATAACAACAACAATGTTCCCCCACCCGATCTTCGGACAATGGAGGAGCTTTGTCCACCTACCATGAATGGACGAGGAGGATCGATTGCGCCGATGAAAATCACGGCTCCGGAGTTTTCGTTGAAGCATCACATGATCCAACAAGTGTAGAACACTTGTCCATTTCGCGAATTGCCGGATGATGATGCCAACAAACACCTCGACAAATTCATTACCGTTACTCAAAGCATGAAGTTGCCCGGTGTTACTATGGATTTTCTTCGCCTTCACCTATTTCCACACACCTTATCCCACCATGACGAAAAATGGTTTGATCGTCTTCCAAAGAATTCAATTCATACTTGGGATGAGATGACTCAACGCTTTTTGTCGCGCTACTTCCCACCATACATGGTCACGAGCCATCGAAATCAAATTAGTGGATTTACTCAAGAACCCGATGAATCACTTTTTGATGCTTGGGAACGATATAATGTCTTGATCGATCGATGTCCAAATCACAACATGCTCCCCGTCACCTTAATTGATACTTTCTACAACGGTTTAACTTTTCGAGATCGTGATACAATTAATGCAGCCGCCGGTGGCACATTCATGAAAAGAAGACCCGAGGAGTGTAGAGAGCTTATAGAGAACATGACTACTCACCACAAAAATTTCATCCGCATCTTCAAGGAATAACCCGAGAGTAAATGTTTCTTCTACTTCTTCAAACCCTGATATCACCGAATTAACCCGTGCAATGGTCGAAATGAGCAAGAATATGCAACTTTTGGCTACAAATCATCAGCAACAAGTTAAATCTGTAGCAATTTCTTGTGAGACTTGCGGAGGTCCTCATTCATACACTGATTGTCCCTCTACTCAAGACAATCCGGAAAACGTGTATGCGGCTTATGGTAACTACTCAACGGAAAACCATCAAGCTCGACCTCAAGGTGATCGTAACTTGCTAAGTTACCGTTCTAACAACTTTCTTTCACCCGGTTTTTCTCCTCGAAACCACAACCCCAAAAACTACAATCGAAGCAACCAAATCCCACCTCGAGCTTCTAATCCTTATCACCCACCCGCTCAATAAGCCCCACCCATTAATCAAGATGTTGAAGCCTTATTGAGAACCCAAGGAGAGCAAATTAAGAATCTGCAAAGTCAAATTATCAATTTGAAAGGGGATATCACTAAGCAAGGTAATGACATTCGATCCGAGCTTCGACATGATATACAAACCTCTTTTAGCACTCAAACAAACGATTTGAAGAATATGCTGGCTAGTTTCTTACCAAGTACTCAACCCTCTACTTCGGGCTCTCTACCTTCAAACACCGTCACCAACCCGAGAGCGAATGTGAGTGCTATTACTACACGCAGTGGAGCAACCTTAGTAGGACCATCTATCCCTCCCCCAGTTACTCCATCTACACCTCCTCCACCACCATTTATCCCTCCTACTCCCACGCCTAGTATTAGTTCTCCATTACCGTCTCCACCTCTTACTGAAGTACCCAAGAAGAACCCTTCACCAACTCCACCTTCCATCTTTAAACCTTCGACATCTCAACCTTTACCTGCTACAACCCCACCTTCCGCCTATAAACCTAATATTCCTTATCCATCTCGCTTAGACAAGGCCAAACTGCAAACCAAGGATGGCGTTCAAGTGTCGAACTATTTGAAGAAAATTTCGGAAATGACCATTACCTTTAGCCTTGTTGAAGCTCTAGCACAAATGCCTAAATTTGTTAAGATGTTTAAGGAATTACTTAATAAGAAGGAGAAGATGGCGGAGTTTGTTAATACTCGATTGAATGAAAATTGTTCTGTCGTCCTTCTTAAAGAACTTCTGGAGAAACTTGGAGATCCCGGTCGTTTTGTGCTACCATGTACTTTTCACCAAACAGAAGAATTTACTGCCTTAGCCGATCTCGGGGCAAGTATAAATCTGATGCCTTTAAGTGTTTGGAAAAAGTTATCATTACCCGACCTTACACCAACGAAGATGACTCTTGAGCTTGCAAATTGCACTCTCGCTTACCCTCTTGGTATTGCCGAAGATGTGTTCATTAAAGTTAGCACCTTAACTTTTCCAGTCGACTTTGTTGTTGTTGATTATGAAATGGACCCACGTATTCCTTTAATACTTGGTCGGCTATTATTAAGAACCGGAAAAGCATTAGTCGATGTTGCCGAAGGTGAGTTAATCTTAAGGGTCGGGAATGATGCACAAGTGTTCAAAATGGGGAAGATCACAACCAAATCAAATGGAAGAGAATCAGCGAATATGATTAATGTGCTTGATGATTTTGTCGTCTACAACAATCCTCTATTCGATTCTTGCTATGATAATCCACTGTTCCAAGATGATGTGGATGATTCTCTATCCAATTCTGATCCTCCACCAATTTATAATTCTCCACCAATCGTTAATGCTTATGATGACGATTCTAGTTCCAATGGAGATGATTATGATGATTTTACTTTTGAGTATCCAGACATGCCTACTTATGATGATTTTGATGAGGCTGATACTCTTTCGAGTGATTCTTCACATGATGAAGATCCTCCGCCAAAAATGCTTAATCCTAATTTGGATGACTACTTATTTGAGGAAGATTTTGCTACTTTTCTCAACACTTACTTCCCAAATGAGAGTGATGCTCCTCCTTTGGACTTTGATGATTATGGTCTTTATCCTACTTTGGATATGAAGAAACCCGCTTCAAAGGAGAAAAAGCCGACCGACACCGATATCCGCAGCACTTATGTCTTGACACCTCTATATCCACCTTCTGAGGATGAGATTGCGAGATTTATGATCGGATCTTCTTCAAGATCTGCTGAGCCTGAGTGTTATTTTCCCCTAAAGGAAAAGGTGTTCGACCCCGGTATTGGAATTTTCAAGCCATCTCAGTATCCATCTGATGAAATAAAAGGAAAGATTTTTGGAAACCATGGAGATATGCTTGCACCTCAGCACCCTTACTACCACCGTACTCCATCTTTGCTTAAGGGAACCTTGCCTATTCTTCTTTGGCTTGCCTTGTTCACCTTAAGCTTGTGCTATTTGATGGATGAAAACCATGTATTTGATCCCGGTGGATGTTCTTCAAGCTTCTTCCTATGTTAATCAAGGTCGAGTCAGGCTCACGACTTGGTTAACAAAAACAAGCGCTTCTCGGGAGGCAACCCGCAGTATCTATCCTTTTTCCTTGTTTTTATAATAAGTGTAGGGGGAGACCCTAGTGTGTGTTTGTTGTTTTTCTTTCTTATCATGTGCAGGGATTCGAGATTTCAAAGATACTTTCTTGATGACTTTTGACGACCCGTGATTCCGTGTTCCCGTCTTCCCAGTTTTATCCTAAACTCTTTTGATTCTTTATTTTATATTTTCCAATATTAAAATAAGAATCACTTTAGTTGTCTCTTCCTTAGCAAGATTTAAACAACGTGCACAATGTCCTAAGTGTAGGGGAAGTAACTTCCACATGCTTAAACATTGAGGACAATGTTTATATTAATTGTAGGGGGGACTTCTATCGAAGTTAAGTGGCTTTTCCTTGTATTTGTCCTCATTTTAACCGGAAAATTTGATTTTTCGACATTTTTCAAAATGTTTGATCTATTTTGGCCTAGTAGTTTTCTTTTGTATAGTTATTTTCTTTCTTTGTTAGAATAAATTTTAATAAAGTGGTTTTAACTTTTAAACGTTGTGAATCTTTTGACTCAACCCGAGTTTACTTATCCAAGTTTACTCTAGCTAGTATCCTTAACATGTTTAAGTCAAGTTTTGCTAGGCTTTTATATAGGGAACTTTAAAACGCGAAAGTCTTAACTCTTACGGGTTAAGAACAAGAACTTTTCGCAAGTTCCTATAATTGATCCTAGAAAGTCGTTTATCAAGGGAACTTTAAAATGCGAATTCTAAACTTGAAAGAGTCTAAGAAGTTGCAAGATCCTATAGATGACTTGAAAACCCAAAACTTTGATTTAATTGGCTAAGCATCCACGGGTCTCATTCCTTGAGATTTTAAATTGTGGAGACGAGAGATGATAGAGTCAATTATAAGTTTGGTATTCTTTCATGAATTTATGTGAGTTGATTATAAGCTTATTCTCCCATCACTTGTTAATAAGTTTAATTGCAATAAATAAGGTTGTACGATTTGAAAAGTTACTTAGCTTCTAGCACAAGATCGTTTAAAAGTTGCTCGGTATTAATTAGAGTTCATAGCCAAGGCATAACTTATTGAAGCGGGATGCGAAGATTGGCGAGTCCGAAAAGGCCCTAACAAGGCATGAGGGCTACATTTTGTTGCTAAAGATCCCAAGTGATGTGAAGAATCATTTACCAAAAATCAATATGAAGGATCGAGACACACGACGAAAAGCAAATACTCCCGTAAAGATCATGGAGAAGTCTATCCAAAAATGCCCTAACAAGGTATGAGGATAAATAGATCCAAGTCCTAAAAGGGAGGCGGATCATTGTATATCAAAATCCTAAATAAAGATTGGAGAAAAATGAAGAAGTCGTGGTCCAAATATGAAGAATCTCTCAAAACTTCAAGTGAAGAAATTCCTATTATAAAGAGAAGACCATTATTTCATGAACGTCTCTCAAGATTTGAAGTATGAAGTCACTGCCAAATATCGGTCCGAGAAAGGTCTCAAATCGTGAAGCGAGTTATGCCAAGATATGAACTATATGAGGTCTCGAGAAGCAGTTTTAAAAGATTTTGTCCTTTAGCTAACTATTGATTAAATCGTCCTACTTTATTTTCGGCCTAATAAACTATCGAAATAAGTCAACAATGCATCCTCGTGATCATTCAAGACAACAATAAAATATAAGAGATACACCTAGGAATAAGGGAGTCTAAGTGAATAATTGGCCCACATGAGTTTGTGGTAGTTTGCTAACTTATAATAACAATGATCTCGTTTTTAAGCTTGGTTTGGGGAAAGTGAAACTTGAGGATGATGAACATTCATGACATTTCCAAAACCCTAAGGTAAGTTTTTAATCTTCTTATTTGTTTTCTTCCTTTGAATTTTCTATTTCCTTAATAAAGGCCATAGTGGATTGATTATGATGAAAAATGTAAAACTTGCTTTGTAATTAATGCATTGCAAGAGGACATTGCAATGGTCAAGTGTAGGGGATTTAATAAGTGTGAAAACACTTATCCTTTTACCACTTAATTATAATAATAACCAAGCCGAAACATGTATTTTATGTCGTAAATGTCGGAATTATGCATGGTTTGTGTTTTTGTTGTGATTTAGGACCAAAATGTGAAAAGGGAAGAAAACACGGGCTTTTATCGAAGAAAAAGACAAAAGACGAAGTCAAAAGATCAAGAGTGCAAAAAGAACGGAAGTCCAAGGCCTATTATGAAGATTTATCGAAGAAAAGTCTAAAGACGGAAGTTTAATAAAACCAAAGAACTCAAGTCTAAATTAATGAAGAAATTACAAGACGAGTTCAAATAATCCCGAGACAAAGTCGAAAAAGTCGAAGAATTTAGAAGACGAAAAGACGAGAATGAAAGAAATAAGGAAGCAACACATGCTTAACCTCCCTAATCACTATAAATACCCTCCTAATCTCACATTAGGAGGTGTTGGCTATTTTGACAAACTAGTCTTCCATCTTTAATTACTTGCACTTTTCTTAATTGCACCTTTAATTACTTGTCTTGCACCTTAAATTTGTAAGCTTTTAATTCTTATCTTTACTTTAATTGTTGAATCTTAATTTTAATCAAGTTTTTATTTTAATCTCTCATTCTATCTTTCTTGTCTTGATTTAATCTTTATGTTTATGTGCTTATTGTTATGCTTATTTGATTAATGGTTATGTTTTTATGTTTATGATTGTGTTAGCTTATTGCTTTTATAGCTTATTGTGTTTTTCTTAAATTTAATCAAGTGCTTATTAGTTAATTTTTATAAAAAGTTGTTTTAAAATATTTTCATTATTTAGTATTTTTAAAAGTTTTTAAATTTTAGCCTAATAGCTTTTTCTTAAGTTTAATTTGGTAAAAGTTTTAGTTAAGTGCTTATTTGTTTCTAGCTTAATTTTAGTTTTAGCTTATTTGATTTTAATTGTTATCCGGGTTTTGGTAAAACCCCTTTATTCCGAACACTGCTCAGAACCAACATTCCGGATAAGTGCTCGAAGTCGATTATTCTGGATAACGCTCCTTTTGGAATTCCGGATAAGCTAACCAAAGTTATTCCGGATAAGCCATCTTGGGTGATTCCAGATATAGCTCAAAGGCTGTCAATCCCGGATAAGGGTTCGAAGGCCGTATTCCGGATAAGGATCCGGAGAAGATTCCGGATAAAGCTCTAAACAAGATTCCGGATAAGCAGATATTCCGGATAAGGAACTAAAGTATATTCCGGATAAGGAGTGACAGTCTATATTCCGGATAAGCCTTGGAACCAGGATTCCGGATAAGCCCTGGGAGATTATTCCGGATAGTGTCTCGATCTTCAGATTCCGGATAAAGCTTGGAAGATTATTCCGGATAAGGATATATTGGTTATTCCGGATAAGGGTTAGAAGGGGATTCCGGATAAAGGCTTTAAGTTTGATATTCCGGATAAAAGTGACAGATTTATTCCGAATAGAGATCTCATCCATATTCCGGATAAGCAGTGTAAGTTTGGTAATCCGAATAGTGACAGTACTTCAGGTTCCGACTTAGGTTTGTTTACTCTTCTCTTTATTTTTAAGCATTAATTTTCCCGCCATTTTTCTTAAGTGTTATGTTAATTGTCTTTTCTTTATTTTAAATTTAAAGTTCACATTTTTATTACATTGTCGATTTAATTTTTCGTCACGCTTTAATTTTAAGTCATTTAATTAATTACTTTTAAAAGTTTTAATCTTGCACCATTTAAGTTTTAATTAGTTTTAGATTTAATTACCCGCCTTTTACTTTAAAGTTTTGCACATTTACTTTACAACGATCAAAAATATATTTGTTTCCACCAAAAGACGACTGAGTCACATTTTTCCCTTTCTCAATTCGAAAAGATCGGACGAACAAATTTTTATACTTGGCAAAAACCTTGTATTACCTTTCATGAACAAATAAACAACCAAATGTTAAGTAACGCGAGATGGCCATTTTTTTCAGACCATTGATGCAACTATAAAAAAACTTACACTCAGCCGGAGCCGCCACCAACACTGGCAGGTGGAACAATTTTTTGCCCGCCTTGATAAACCGATATCGAATCTCACCCGAGAAACAGACAGGTCAGTAAACAAACCCAAACCACATTCTTGGAAGAATAAGCTCAGATATTCGAGGGCGGGAAGAGCAGCAAAGGTGCGTGACCCGCCATGGCTGCAAGCACGACTTTGTGTTTGCCCTGCATGTCATGGGCCGATTCAACCTGATCGTCAGCAATCATACACGCCATGGGTGCAACCCTGAAAGGATGGCCAGCCAAGAGACATTTGATCTCTGCTGTATCCCGACCCGTTGCAACATGATTACCGTTGTAATAAAAACAAATACAATTGGAAACCGGCTAACGCACCACAAATTTCAAAGTTGCCCCGCCAAGATCCGAGTACCAACTGAACTTGCTATTTATGATTTTTTGGCTCAGACATGGCACCCTTTAGGGAAAACCGGATAAACACGCCATTGCTGCAACCTCAAGAGGTTGCCCCGCCAAGATACGTGCAATCTGAGGATTAGCCCGGGTCGTTCAAGGTCATCACAGCCATATCAATTGCACATTCCAACAACCAAATTACCACAAAAGCGTATGAGAACCCTGAAAGGATGGCTAGCCAAGAGACATTTGATCTCTGCTGTATCCCGACCCGTTGCAACATAATTACCGTTGTAATAAGAACAAATACAGTTGGAAACCGGGTTACGCACCGCAAATTTTAAAGGTTGCCCCACCAAGATCCGGGTACCAACTGAACTTGCTATTTATGATTTTTTTGGCTCAGACATGGCACCCTTTAGGGAAAACCTGATAAACACGCCATGGCTGCAACCTCGAGAGGTTGCCCCGCCAAGATACGTGCAATCTCAGGATTAGCCCGGGTCATTCAAGGTCATCACCACCATATCAATTGCAC
The DNA here is from genome assembly GCA_025667525.1 of Glebionis coronaria. Lineage (NCBI taxonomy): Eukaryota > Viridiplantae > Streptophyta > Magnoliopsida > Asterales > Asteraceae > Glebionis > Glebionis coronaria. The sequence continues at coordinate 433,400,506 of CM046879.1, read as the reverse complement.
ATTCCAACAACCAAATTACCACAAAAGTGTATAACATACAATAGATACTACCAACGTGAAACACCCGTAAGTATCAGGAAGCAAATATTGCAAGAGGACAACCTTTTTCAACTTGGAAGCTGATTAAGAAAATAGCCAGGAACCAAAATCAGGACCAAGATCATATGTAAGTCTCCAAAGAAGCTACAATATCGAGGGTTACATAAGGAAAAAGAAACCAAAAATAAGGTTACATTATATAAGCTAAAACAAACACTCTCTAAGGCAACCTAATATGTTTTTTTCAAGGTGTAATCGAAACCAAGTTGTGTAACATATAATGTAATCCGAATCGTGTGAGGTATAATCTAAAGCAACGAAGGGCCAAGATGGTATCCAAATATAAATAGTATCGCCCCTCATAACCAGGCCTTTCCCTCACAAAAAACTACACAAACAAATAATAGCAATTAAGGATTATCATCGACCTACCAACCACACCGTACAACACACATGGCGGCAACGAAGAGGTAGGGGCAACGCAGGATCTCAGGATCATATCAGCAAAAAGGTTTGGCTCAGATTTGCGAGCTAGGAATAGGGCAAAAGGATACCCGACCCGCCGCGCTACAAACACGATATAATGCTGCCTTGCCAAGATATAGATGGGTGGCACCCAACACAGGCCAAATCTCAATCAATAATATCATCATTGCCAACAATAATACAATATTATTATAAAGGGGAATCACGGTTCCCAATGAACATTGATTCCCGTCACACGCTGATAAAAATATTGTTTCCTTCCCCTCTCACCGTTGCCTCCTTCCCTGACAAAATCCACACACACAAAAGACGCACCGTTTGTTCCAACGGTCCGTAATACAATATTCATGAAAATTACCTTACCTAATTAACCACACATTCACTTATATTTTTTTGCCACATCGCATGAATATGTTAACCCGTTAACTGAGATTGATGTGTCTGCCATAAAACTAGAGTTTGCACTCGAAACCGGCATGCCCGGATCACCAACACCACACACCCGTCACGATCGTCGCACGCGGTGAGCAGCGGAAACGAAAAGAACATGGGTAATGCAGGACCATAAGGCGAAAGTAGCAGTATAACTGAACCACCAAACGGTCAAACATTCAGACTGTTCACTGGGAACCGTGATTCCCTTCTTTAATATAGAGGTTAATGAGTGGCAGGTAAAATTGAAGTATATGGTCTATATAAGCCTAAAAAAGCACCAGCTCAGATATGCGATGCCTGGTACAATAACATGGAGCTCAGATATGCCATGTCGGTATGGGCAGAAAGGGTCCGTGACCCACCATGACCGTAAGCACGACAATGTGCTAGGCCGGCAAATTAAGGGCCGATTCCACCAAGCACCATCGATCATACACGCATGGATGCAACCCCTAAAAGGTGCATCGCCAAGATACGTGGGATCTCAGCTTTAACCCGACCCGCTGCAAGTCATCATAGCCCGTATAACACTTATATCTTGTTGCCACATCGCATGAATATGTTAACCCGTTAACTGAGATTGATGTGTTTGCCATAAAACTGGAGTTTGCACTCAAAACCGTGAATTCTTGTAGTTGGCGAAGTTCTGCCTCAGTTGGTTTAGGTTAAGGCGAAAGTAGCAGCATAACTGAACCACTAAACGGTCAAACATTCAGACTGTTCACTGGGAACCGTGATTCCCTTCTTTAATATAGAGGCTAATGAGTGGCAGGTAAAATTGAAGTAGACGGTCTGAATAAGCCTAAAAAAGCACCAGCTTAAATACGCAATGCCTGGTACAATAACATGGAGCTCAGATATGCCATGTCGGTATGGGCAGAAAGGGTCCGTGACCCACCATGACCGTAAGCACGACAATGTGCTAGGCCGGCAAGTTAAGGGCCGATTACACCAAGCATCATCGATCATACACGCATGACTGCAACCCCTAAAAGGTGCCTCGCCAAGACACGTGTGATCTTAGCTTTAACCCGACCCGCTACAAGTCATCATAGCCCGTATAACACTGAGTGGCAGGTAAAATTGAAGTAGACGGTCTAAATAAGCCTAAAAAAGCACCAGCTGAGATATGCGATGCTTGGTACAATAACATGGAGCTCAGATATGCCATGTCGGTATGGGCAGAAAGGGTCTGTGACCCACCATGACCGTAAGCACAACAATGTGCTAGGCCGACAAGTTAAGGGCCAATTCCACCAAGCATCATCGATCATACACGCATGGCTGCAACCCCTAAAAGGTGCCTCGCCAACACACGTGGGATCTCAGCTTTAACCCGAGCCGCTGCAAGTCATCATAGCCCGCATAACAGCATGTAATCACATAGAATCAATAAATGTGAAACGGTTGTACGCATCATCGCACGCATTGTACAGTAAGAAGGAACAGCTAGACATTTCTCTCCTAATTATCAGCAAAACACAGATATCTATTCCTATCATCACCAAGGCATAATGACATATGCAAACAGGGACCATCAAGTTAAAGCATTAATAAGAGGGTTACACTAAAGGGCCACAAAAACACACATGTAGCTAGTTTTAATCAAAACCCAAATGTGTAGCATATGACCTAAACGAACTGAAGATATGGGAACTTACAAATGATTGTCGGATCAAGAACAAAAAGGGCAAGGATGAACAAATGTTGTGATAATGGACCTAACCCAGAAATAATGCAAACCCACAACAAATTAGGTGTTATTGGGCGTATATATATGGCTGGCATGGGAGAAACATCAACGGTGACCATGTATACACGAATATGGACCTCCTTATGCAACAAACGTACAAGATCGATCTCCTGTACCCACTACACAATCAAATAAATGTAATTAAGGATCAGCGATGAAAGGGCAAGGGGCAAAACAATAGAAATTAAGGATCAATTTGAAAAGTCAAAACAAATTAATTAAGGGCACTCAGCCTTTAATGAGTAACGGGCCAAGGGGAAAAGCCAAAACTCATTAATGGGTAACGGAGTCACAAAACGGGCCGTTGGAACGAACAGTGCGTTTTTTCTGTGTGTAGATTTTGTGAGGGAAGGAGGAAACTGTGAGAGGGAAAGGAAACAATATTTTTATCAGCTTGTGAGGGGAATCACTGTTCATTTGAACCGTGATTCCCCTCTATAATAAGGAGAGAAATATGAAATACACTATAATATATGTTACACGAATTTAATCTGAAAACCTAATAAAGTAAAAAGCACGAAAAAGACAAGATAATTTTACTATGGTTATAAATAGCGTAAGGCGTGGCATAGCGACATGTCCAAGCTACACGCTTTAGCAGCTAAAGCGAAGCTTTAGCGTTTTCAAAGTGTGGCTTATGGCGGCACAACATATAAAAATATTTATGTGTTTTATCATATTTCAACATTATATTCATCTTTAATTCACAATAAGTGTTAAAAATAATAACTAAAGTTAGAAAACTCTGCTTACATGTAATATTAATCATTTTTGGTGTTACATTCAAGAAGTGTTAGCCTCAAAATATTGAGTCAAACGAGAATGCTCGGTCATATGTTTATTATGTATCGTATTTTATAACGTTGTAATAGGTAGTATATTAGTCGTGTTATACGGGCTTAACTTTAAGCTAAAGTTCATTAATAAGTAACTAAAGCCCAAAAGGAAAGCCCGGCGCAAACCATATAGTTCATAAAGAAGCTCGCATGTGGGTGTACTATATATACCCTTCCTAGCATGTTAGAAAGGGTGTTGGTTCATTTTATTCTCATTTCTCTCAATCTAATATCACCTAGTTCCAACCATTTTCTCTCTCTAGAATTCATCTTCTTCATCTATTTTCTTTCTTAAAATCGTGCTATATTATCTAAATTTATGGGACAACAATTGGTATCAATCGCCATGGGGTAGTTTTGTGATTGGTTGTTGTGTTTTCATTTGATTTATTTGATTTGATCCTTATTTCTTCCACGAATTCAAGATTTTTTATGTTTTTTTTATTGTTCTTCAAGTCGTATAACTTCTTTATTCGTGTCGTAGTGATTTGGGTATCTTGGTTTTGGTTAAAACTCAAGTCTTTTGGATCAAAAGTTGAAAACTTTCTTGTTTTTCATCTTTCCGAAATTCTAGCAAGTATCACCATCGGAAAGTACAAAGGGAGTGAAGCCAGATCGCAATAACCACTAGGTTCTACTTTGTGATCTAAGGATTTCGATACCTTATTCCGACGAGACATTTCGATCGTACATTGCGATCTGGGATTCCGACGATTTCAAAGGATTTTTGAGTCGTTACTCTGCCAAATTTTTTTTAGCCATATTCCGATCTAAACATTCCGACAGTGCATTGCGATCTAAACATTCCGACAGTGCATTGCTATCTAAGCATTCCGACAGGTAAACATTGCGATCTAAGCATTCCGACAGGTAAACATTGCGATCTAAGATTTAGACAGAAGGACATTTCGATAGATTGTTATTCCGATAGAACCCAACATTCCGATACCAGCAACATTCCAACAGCCTACATTCCGACAGCCAACATTCCGATGGCACATTCCGATGGACATTCCGATGACATGTTTAGCTAAATTTTTATTCAAGTATTTTTTAGACTTAGCCACCATCTAGACTAGTTTCAAATTTTTTCCATACTAGTTTTAGGACATTTCTAGCTCGATTTCAAAATTTGGCGATTACAAATTTTTTTGGCCTACCGTTTTGTCGGACTGGGGAATTTATTGTCGGACTGAAGAAAAATTGCACTTTTCAGAATTTTAACCACAACAACAATCACAACAAATCTACTTAAGATCCATATTCACTTCATCATTTCAGAGAATATTGAGATGGATTCTACTGCCGAATATCGTGTGACGAACAACAACATAATGGTTGCGGGTAACAAAGAAAGACCACCAATGCTTGTGTCGGGTCGATATGATCAATGGCAATCCCGTTTTCTACGTTATCTTGACACAAAAACTAACGGTAATTCTTTAAGGCAATGTATTTTGGAAGGACCCTATAAACTCTCAAGGATTCAAGTTCCTGTAGTACCAGCCACAGACACAAGTGACGCACAACCCGCATATGAACGTGATGAAAAGAGGACCGACCTCACCCCAGAGAACCGTGCGTGGTTTGATGCAGAGAAAGAAGCAATCTACTTAGTTCTCAGTGGCATTGGAGATGATATTTACTCTACGGTTGATGCATGCCTACTGCTCAAGAAATGTGGACGGCTATTGAAAGATTGCAACAAGGTGAATCACTTAACAAACAAGATGTGAAAACTAAGATGTTTTGGAACTTTGGCAAGTTTACATCAAAGGATGGGGAATCAATTGATTCTTATTACTCCCGATTCTACAAGATGATGAATGATATGACCCGAAACAACTTGCAAGTTTCCACCATGCAAGTCAATGTCCAATTTCTACAGCAACTTCAACAAGAGTGGACACGGTTTGTCACCTTGGTGAAACAACAACAAAAGTTAGACGAAGTTTCATATCACAAGCTATTTGACATTGATAACTAAGATTTTACCTAATTAAAAAGATTCGTTGATGTATGTCTAATCGAATTGATCCTGGTTAACTATGCGACTCAGTCGTTCTTTGGTGGAACAAATAGTTGTGTCGTTGTAGTAATTAAAAGTGCAAAACAATTAAAATAAAATGACGTTAAAGTAAATCTAAATTCTAATTTAAAGCAAATGACAAGTATTTAAAAGCGAGACGAAAATTAAAAGGCACTAAAAGCAAATAACGCAAACTTAAATCTATCTAAGGCAAACTTAAAACGCAACTAAAACTTAAACTAAAGCAAGGCTAAAATAAATCTAAGGCAAGTAATCTTAAAGTGCGACTAAGTAAAAAGACGGGAAAAGTAAAGCTTGAAAATAAAAGAATTAAAAACAGAAACTAAAAATAACCTGAACACAGTTTATCTGGAATAATCCTTCGTTCGGAATAAACATTCATCCGGAATGTCACCTTCGTTCGGAATGTTCTTCTTCACTCGGAATATTTACCCAAAACCTTGATCCGGAATAAATCCTTTATCCGGAATATATAACTTATCCGAAATAAAGTATTGATTCGGAATACTGGTCCTTGATCCGGAATATCTCCTTGATCCAGAATAAAGCCTTGATCCGGAATGTTATTCCGAATAAAACTCCTTGATCCGGAATATGTCACTTATTCCGGATGGAAGCCTTTGACTCGGAATATCTCCTTGATCCGGAATGTTTGGTTGATCCGGAATGTTCTGTTGATCCGGAATGTGGACTTGATCCTGAATATCTAATATTCCGGATGAACGGTTTGATCCGGAATAATAAATTATTCCGAATAAACTCTTCTGATCCGGAATTTCCAATATTCCGGATGAACACCCTTGATCCGGAATAAACTTTCACAAACCCCTCACTCGGAATGTTTTGCTGGGCTTGATCCGGAACGTTTCCTGGGAAAAGACAGTAACAGAAAACCGAAGAACAAGGAGAACAAGAACAATACGAATCTAAACAAATCTAATCTAAATCAACCACAAGATTAAATCAAACTAATCAAATAATATCTACTAATCATAAACAAACAAACCAAATCAATCAAACTAACAAATATAACCAAAATAATCAAAACCCACTTTAATCAATAAAAACTCAAAACATAAACATGAACATAAACATAAAAATCAAAGATTAAAGAAAGGTAGATAGGAGATGAACAATAAAAATAAAGATTGACAAGAATTAAAAGGAAACTTACTTGAAATTAAAGGTATTTAAGGTGCAAGACAAGTATTTAAATTTTACATGAAAAGTAAATGACAAGGTAATTAAAATTGGAAGAACTAATTGTCACTATTAGCCAACCAAGGAAAATGAAATAAATCCTAATCTATTTATAGGGGAGATTAGGGAGTGCTTAGGAAGCTTCCTCCCCTCTTTCATCTTTTATTAATTGCAAGATTAATTCCTTGATCTTCTTAAGTCTTTGTTAATCTTCTTAATCTTTTGGATTTAATGACTTTGTCTCGGGATTTCTTTAAACTCGTCTTGTAATTCTTCAATAAATTAGACTTGAGTTCTTCGGCTTTAAGTAAACTTCCGTCTTTTGACTTTTTCTTCGACAAATCTTCAGAATTGGTCTTAGACTTCCGTTCTTTTTGCACTCTTGATCTTTCGACTTCGTCTTTCGTCTTTTTCTTCGATAAAAGCCCGTGAATGCCAGTGTTTTCTCCACTTTTTACCGTTTCGTCCTAAATCACAACAAAAACACAAACCACGCATAATTCCGACATAAATGACATAAAATACATGTTTTGGCTCGGTTATTATTGTAATTAAGTGGTAAAAAGGATGGGTGTTTATACACCTATCAAATCCCCTACACTTGACCATTGCAATGTCCTCATGCAATGCATTAGTTACAAAGCACGTTTATATTTTTCATCACAATCAATCCACCTTGGCCTTTATTAAAGAGATAGAAAATTATAAACATTCAAAGTAAAGAAATCAAAAACATACCTTTGGGTTTTGGAAATGTTATGAATAATCATCATCCTCAAGTTTTCACTTTCTCCAAACCAAGCTTAAAAACGAGATCATTGTTATTATAAGTTAGCAAACTAACACGAACTCATGTGGGCCAATTATTCACTTAGACTCCCTTATTCCTAGGTGTATCTCTTATATTTTATTGTTGTCTTGAATGATCACGAGGATGCATTGTTGACTTATTTCGATAGTTATTAAGGCTGGAAATAAAGTGAACGATTTAATCAATAGTTAGCTAAAGGATAAAATCTTTTAAAACTGCTTCTCGGGACCTCATAAAGTTCATATCTTGGCATAACTCGTTTCGCGATTTGAGACCTTTCTCGGACCGATATTTGGCAGCGACTTCATACTTCAAATCTTGAGAGACGTTCATGAAATAATGGCCTTCTCTTCATCATAGGAATTTCTTCACTTGAAATTTTGAGAGATTCTTCATACTTAGACCACGACTTCTTCATTTTTCTCCAATCTTTATTTGGGATTTTGATATACAACGATCCGCCTCCTTTTTGGACTTGGATTTATTTATCCTCATACCTTGTTAGGGCCTTTTCGGATAGAATTCTCCACGACTTTTGGGGAGTATTTGCTTTTCGTCGTGTGTCTCGATCCTTCATATTGATTTTCGATAAATGATTCTTCACATCACTTGGGATCTTTAGCAACAAAATGTAGCCCTCATGCCTTGTTAGGACCTTTTTGGACTCGCCAATCTTTGCATCCCGCTTCAATAAGTTATGCCTTGGCTATGAACTCTAATCCATGCCGAGCAACTTTTAAACGATCTTGGGCTAGAAGCTAAGTAACTTTTCAAATCGTACAACCTTATTTATTGAAGATAAATTTATTAACAAGCGATGGGTGAATAGGCTTATAATTAACTCACATAAATTCACGAAAGAATACCAAACTTATAATTGAATCTATCATCTCTCGTTCTCCACAGTTTAAAATCTCAAGGAATAAGACTCGTGGATGCTTAGCCAATTAAATCAAAGCTTTGGGTTTTCGAGTCGTCTATAGGATCTTGCAAACTCTTAGACTTTTTCAAGTTTAGAAATCGCGTTTTAAAGTTCCCTTGATAAACGACTCTCTAGGATCAATTATAGGAACTTGCAAAAAGTTCTTGTTCTTAACCCGTGAGAGTTAAGACTTTCGCGTTTTATAGCTCCCTATATAAAAGCCTAGCAAAACTTGACTTAAACACGTTAAGGATACTAGCTAGAGTAAACTTATATAAGTAAACTCAGGTTGAGTCAAAAGATTCACAACGTTTTGAAAATAAAAAAAAACACTTTATTAAAAATTTATTCTAATAAAGAAGAAAATAACTATTCCAAGGGAAAAAACTAATAGGCCAAAATAGATCAAAAATTTTGAAAAATGTCGAAAAATTGATTTTTCCGGTTAAAATGAGGACAAAAACAAGGAAAGACCACTTAACTTCGATAGAAGTCCCCCTACACTTAATATAAACATTGTCCTCAATGTTTAAGCGTGTGGGAGTAACTCCCCTACACTTAGGACATTGTGCACTTTGTTTAAATCTCGCTAAGGAAAAGACAACTAACGAGATTCCTATTTTAATATTGAAAAATATAAAATAGTGAATCGAAAAGAGTTTAGGATAGAACCGGGAAGATGGGAACACGGAATCACGGGTCGTCAAAAATCATCAAGAGTGGATCATTGAGCGCTCGAATCCCTGAATATTCGAAGAGAGGAGATAGCAAACACCAACTGGTCTCCCCTACACTTAGGATAAAGAAAGCTAAAAGATAGATGCATGGGTTGCCTCCCAAGAAGCGCTTGATTTTTGATTACCGAGTCGTGAGCCTGACTCGACCTTGATTACCATAGGAAGAAGCATGAAACATATCCACCGGGATCAAAGACATAGTTTTCGTCCATCAAATAACACAAGCTTAAGGCGAACAAGGCAAGCCAAAGAAGAGTAGGCAAGGTTCCCTTAAGCAAAGATGCAGCACGGTGGAAGCAAGTATGGTGAGGTGCAAGCATATCTTCATAAGTTCCAAAAATCTTTCCTTTTATTTCATCAGATGGATACTGAGATGGCTGAAGAATATCGATACCGGGGTCGAACACCTTTTCCTTTAGGGGAAAATAGCACTCAGGCTCAACAGAATTTGAAGATGATCCGCGAAGAAAATGCACAACCTCGTCCTCAGAAGGTGGACAAAGAGGTGTTAAATCATACGTGCTGCGGATGTTGGTGTCGGCCGGTTGCTTCTCCTTTGAAAGAATTTTCTTTAAATCCAAAGTAGGATCAAGACCATAATCATCAAAATCTAAAGGAGGTGCATCACTCTCATGAGGGAAGTAAGTATTGAGAAAAGTAGAGAAGTCTTCCTCAAATGAGTAATCATCTAAAGTAGGATCAAGTGATGGCGGAGGATCTTCATCATGTGAAGAATCACTCGAAAGAGTATCGGCCTCATCAAAATCATCGTAAGTGGGCATGTCGGGATACTCGGAGGTAAAGTCATCATAATCATCCGAATCTGAGCTAGAATCATCATCATAAGCATCAAAGATCGGTGGAGAATCATAAATGGGTGAAGGTTCCAAATTAGAGAGAGAATCATTCACATCATCTTGGAAAAGTGGATTATCAATGCAAGACTCGAATAGAGGATTGTTGTAGATGACAAAATCATCGAGCACATTAATCATATTCGTAGATTCTCGTCCATAGGATTTGCTTGTAAGCTTCCCCATTTTGAAAACTTGTGCATCATCCCCGACTCTTAAGATGAGCTCACCTTCGGCAACATCAACTAGAGCTCGTCCGGTTCTCAAAAATGGCCGACCAAGTTTTAAAGGAATACGAGGGTCCATTTCGTAATTAACAACAACAAAGTCGACCAGAAAAGTGAAGGTGCCAACTTTAATGAACACATCTTCGGCAATACCAACGGGGTAAGCGAGAGTGCGATTTGCAAGCTCAAAAGTCATCTTCGTTGGAGTAAGGTTGGGTAATGATAGTGTTTTCCAAACACTTAAAGGCATAAGATTTATACTGGCCCCGAGATCAGCTAGGGCAGTAAATTCTTCGGTTTTGTTAAAGATGCAAGGCAACACAAAACGACCGGGATCTCCAAGTTTTTCCGGAAGTTCTTTAAGAATAACTGCAAAACAGTTTTCATTTAAGCGTGTGTTGGCGAGCTCAATCAGCTTCTCCTTCTTGTTAAGCAATTCCTTGAATGCTTTGACAAATTTCGGCATGTGGACAAGTGCTTCAACAAGGCTAATGTTGAAAGTCATTTGAGAGATCATCTTCAAAAAATTCGACACTTGAGAGTCATCCTTGGTTAGCATGTTGGCCTTGCCTAGCCGTGAAGGATAAGGAATATTGGGTTTGGGTGATGAAGGTGTAGCAGGTAAAGGTTGAGATGTTGAAGGGTGAGATGTTGAAGGGTTCTTCTTGGGTACATCGTCATGACGAGGCAGAGACGGTAATGGTGTACTAATACTAGGTGTGGGAGTAGGAGGGATAAATGGTGGTGGGGGAGGTGTAGATGATGGGGGGATAGGTGGTCCTACTATGGTTACTCCACTACGGGTAGTAATAGCACTCACATTCGCTCGCGGATTGGTGACGGTGTTTGAAGGTAGAGAACTCGAGGTAGAGGGTTGAGTTGTGGGCAAGAAACTAGCCAGCATATTCTTCAAATCATTCGTTTGATTGCTGAAGGAGGATTGAATATTATCTCGAAGCTCGGATCTAATGTCATTCCCTTGCTTGGTAATATCTCCTTTCAAATTGATAATTTGGCTCTACAGATTCTTGATTTGCTCTCCTTGGGTTCTCATTATGGCTTCAACATCTTGATTGATGGGTGGAGCTAGTTGAGCGGGTGGGTGATAAGGATTAGAAGCTCTAGGTGGGATTTGGTTGCTTCTATTGTAGTTGTTGTTGGGTGGTTTTGGTTTTGAGGAGAAAAACCGGGTGAAAGGTAGTTGTTTGACCGGTAACTCAGCAAATTTCTATCCCCTTAAGGCCGAGCTTGGTAATTTTCTGGTGAATAATTACCGTAAGCTGCATACACGTTTTATGGATTTCCTTGAGTAGAAGGACAATCAGTGTATGAGTGTGGACCGTCGCATGTCTCACAAGAAGATGCTACCGCTTTAACTTGTTGGTTTGTAGCGAGAAGCAAGATATTTTTGTTCATTTCGGTCATCATGCGGGTGAATTCGGTCATGTCGGGGTTTGCTGAAGTAGAGGAAACATTGACTCTCGGGTTGTTCCTTGAAGAAGCGGAGGAATCCTAGTTTTTGTGATGAGTAGTCATGTTCTCAATTAGTTCTCTACACTCCTCGGGTCTCCTTTTCATAAATGTGCCACCGGCGGCTGCATTAATCTTATCACGATCTCGAAAAGTCAAACCTTTGTAGAAAGTATCAATCAGTGTGACTGGAAGCATGTTGTGGTTTGGGCAACGATCGATCAAAACATTATATCTTTCCCAAGCATCAAAGAGAGATTCATCGGGTTCTTGCATGAAACCCCTGATTTGATTGCGAAGGCTCGTGACCATGGATGGTGGAAAGTAGCACGACAAAATGCGTTGAGTCATGTCATCCCAAGTATGAATGGAATTCTTAGGGAGACGATCAAACCATTTCTCGGCGTGGTGTGATAAAGTATGTCGAAAGAGTTGAAGACGTAGAACATCCGTTGTGGCACCGGGCAACTTCATGCTTTGAGTGATTGTAATGAACTTGTCGAGGTGTTTGTTGGCATCATCATCAGGCATTCCGGCGAATGGATTAGTTTGCACTTGCTGAATCATGTGGTGCTTCAACGAAAACTCCGGAGCCATGATTTGCATCGGCGCAATCGGTCCTCCTCGTCCAAACATGGTAGGTTGACAAAGCTCCTCCATTTTCCGAAGATCGGGTTGTGGAAGAACATTGTTGTTATTATTGAGGTGCGGTGGATTATTGTTGTTGTTCACACCTGCCATACTTAAATCTTCTCGAGTCTCGGGCTCTTGATAAGTAGAAGATCTAGTACGCATACACCTACAAAGGCAAAAGAAAACAATACCAAACACAAAGAGAATATATATACACAATAAAAATAAAATCTTTTTGGATTTTTGAAATTTTAATTTTTATGGATTTTTAACAATTTTTAATTTTTTTTGGATTTGTGAAAAAAATTTTAAGCAAGAAAAATAACGCTCACGAATGAACGGATCCCAAAAAGCAACGCGTCTCTCACAGAAAACCGTTAATCTTTACGAAAAGAGCCGGCAGCGGCGCCATTTGATAACTAAGATTTTACCTAATTAAAAAGATTCGTTGATGTATGTCTAATCCAATTGATCCTGGTTAACTATGCGACTCAGTCGTTCTTTGGTGGAACAAATAGTTGTGTCGTTGTAGTAATTAAAAGTGCAAAACAATTAAAAGAAAATGACGTTAAAGTAAATCTAAATTCTAATTTAAAGTAAATGACAAGTATTTAAAAGCGAGACGAAAATTAAAAGGCACTAAAAGCAAATAACGCAAACTTAAATCTATCTAAGGCAAACTTAAAACGCAACTAAAACTTAAACTAAAGCAAGGCTAAAATAAATCTAAGGCAAGTAATCTTAAAGTGCGACTAAGTAAAAAGACGGGAAAAGTAAAGCTTGAAAATTAAAGAATTAAAAACAGAAACTAAAAATAACCTGAACACAGTTTATCCGGAATAATCCTTCGTTCGGAATAAACATTCATCCGGAATGTCACCTTGGTTCGGTATGTTCTTCTTCACTCGGAATATTTACCCAAAACCTTGATCCAGAATAAATCCTTTATCCGGAATAGGTCACTTATCCGGAATAAAGTATTGATTCGGAATACTGGTCCTTGATCCGGAATATCTGCTTGATCCGGAATAAAGCCTTGATCCGGAATGTTATTCCGAATAAAACTCCTTGATCCGAAATATGTCACTTATTCCGGATGGAAGCCTTTGACTCGGAATATCTCCTTGATCCGGAATGTTTGGTTGATCCGGAATGTTCTGTTGATCCGGAATGTGGACTTGATCCGGAATATCTAATATTCCGGATGAACGGTTTGATCCGGAATAATAAATTATTCCGAATAAACTCTTCTGATCCGGAATGTCCAATATTCCGGATGAACACCCTTGATCCGGAATAAACTTGCACAAACCCTTCACTCGGAATGTTTTGCTGGGCTTGATCCGGAACGTTTCCTGGGAAAAGACAGTAACAGGTTACCGAAGAACAAGGAGAACAAGAACAACACGAATCTAAACAAATCTAATCTAAATCAACCACAAGATTAAATCAAACTAATCAAATAACATCTACTAATCATAAACAAACAAACCAAATCAATCAAACTAACAAATATAACCAAAATAATCAAAACCCACTTTAATCAATAAAAACTCAAAACATAAACATGAACATAAACATAAAAATCAAAGATTAAAGAAAGGTAGATAGGAGATGAACAATAAAAATAAAGATTGAAAAGAATTAAAAGGAAACTTACTTGAAATTAAAGGTATTTAAGGTGCAAGACAAGTATTTAAATTTGACATGAAAAGTAAATGACAAGGTAATTAAAATTGGAAGAACTAATTGTCACTATTAGCCAACCAAGGAAAATGAAATAAATCCTTATCTATTTATAGGGAGATTAAGGAGTGCTTAGGAAGCTTCCTCCCCTCTTTCATCTTTTCTTAATTTCAAGATTAAGTCCTTGATCTTCTTAAGTCTTTGTTAATCTTCTTAATCTTTTGACTTTAATGACTTTGTCTCGGGATTTCTTTAAACTCGTCTTGTAATTCTTCAATAAATTAGACTTGAGTTCTTCGGCTTTAAGTAAACTTCCGTCTTTTGACTTTTTCTTCGATAAATCTTCAGAATTGGTCTTGGACTTCCGTTCTTTTTGCACTCTTGATCTTTCGACTTCGTCTTTCGTCTTTTTCTTCGATAGAAGCCCGTGAATGCCCATGTTTTCTCCACTTTTTACCGTTTCGTCCTAAATCACAACAAAAACACAAACCACGCATAATTCCGACATAAATGACATAAAATACATGTTTTGGCTCGGTTATTATTGTAATTAAGTGGTAAAAAGGATGGGTGTTTACACACCTATCAGACATCTTGAAACAATTTCAAAATGAGGCAAATGAACTTCGAGCTGAACGAGTTGCAAAGATTTCCAATCCACTTGCTTTGGTGTCTACCACTCAACATTACCCAGATTATCACTCTCGTACTTCAAAGACCTACTCTAATCAATCATCATCACTACGATCATCTATTATCTCCAAGTCACATGCTCCAACACGATCCCGAGGCAAAGAAGTTGCAAGACACCATCACCCACACCTGAGCAATCTTCCGAAGAAGACAGTGATGAAGAAGTAGCTCAAAAGGATAGGGAATTCAAGAAATAAATGGCTTTCATTATGAAGCAATATAAGAAAATCTACAAACCCACCAACAACAACCTTCGAACATCTTCAAACCCGAGGAACACCCATGCACAGAGTCCTCCAAGGTATGACACACGAAGACGTGTTGAGAGTCCTCCAAAGTATGATCGACAACCTAAGTATGATAATCAGAGGGTGGCTACTGTTTTTTGGAAATAGGGAAACTGTTGGTACTCAAGTTATGCAACAAAGTGGGATTCAGTGTTTTAACTGCAGAGGTTTTGGGCATTTGGCTAAGGAATGCAGGCAGCCAAAGAGGGTTAAAGATTATGGTTATCATAAGGAAAAGATGATGCTGTGCAAGAAAATGGAAGCTGGAATCAAGTTATCAGCTGAGGAAGGAGAAATGCTTGACGACACAGATGACGAACTATCCGACCAATAACTCGAGGCACATTATTCATACATGGCAAAGATTCATGAGGTCCTTAACGTCACCGAAGATGACAATGGTCCTATCTTTGATACTGATCCAATTGATAAGGTACAACATGATGATGAATATAATGTGTTTGGTGATACACATGAGCATAGTGATCTACCAACAACAATTACTGACACGTGTATGATGGAAACGGTTGATAGCAATACCACACCCGATTCATCAGACATGTGCAATAATGAGTTTGAGGATGATCAACATGCAAATGAGTATGATGACGAGGAGCGTGTCGCGCTTGCTAATTTAATTGCTAGTTTACAAAAAGATGTCAATGAAAATAGAAAGAGTCAAAAGCAATTAAAGAAGGCAAACGCAGTGCTCACTCAAAACTTTGAAGAATGCAAAGCCGCACTAATAAAATCTAGTGAGACTATTGATAGTTATAGGGCTGAGCTTCTTCAAAATACCAACGAGCTTGAGGGGTACAAAAGTCGTGTCATCAACATTAAAAAGGACGATTTTGAAAATAAATACAATGAAGCTCTTGTTTTGTTAACTAAAGAAAAATGTCAATTTAATGTTTTATTAAGTGATGAACGTCAAAAAACGTACCTTTCCACAACAAAAGTTAATGAACTTGAACATAGGCTTTCTATGAACACCACCGATTCTGCTAAAATTCTTGACGAAAAGAAACAAGAGGTTGAAACAATAAAACAAGATTTCAAAATTAGACAAAGCAAAGATACTGAAAAAGTAAAGGATCTCGAAGAACAAGTTGATTTTTTGAAAAAAGTTGTTTATAATACACATGACTCTATTCAAACCGTAAGAATGATAGCACCTCGGTCGTTTTTCAAGGGTCAACCTAGCTTTGCCACCCCCAAGTACCTCGAACAAGCTCAAGCTGCAAACCCTCACTTATATCTTGATGAGTCCGAATGGACTGATAATGACTACCCAGTAGCTAACATCGATAGTGAAGAGACGTCCCTTTGGGATGAGGAGAGTAGATCACCAGTCAATAAAGATTTTGTGAAACCATATAATTATGCTTATCTGAACAGTCTTTATGGTCTTTTCACTGGAAAAAGGCTTTTGTCGCTAAGAGGAAAACTAATGTTTTTAAATATATTAACTATTTGCCTCTAGATGCTTCTAAAAGCAAAAGTAGAAAAACACTTGGTTTTCTTAAACACCACGTTGATAATGTTCAATCAATTGTTGAAAGCGATTGGGAAAAACGTCAAAAGGATAAGTGGAAAACCGAGATTCCTCACGACATAACTATGCTTGTGAAAGAACGTTTAATACCAAATATGAAGATAATAAAAGAACATGTTCTTGAGTTTGAAATTTGATTCGGTCTGAAATGTTTGATGATTTGAAATATGTTGAGTCTCTTGAAAAAGAAATTGATGAACTTCAAAATGACAAATCAGAATTTTCAAACGTATGATCTACTCTTAGAAGAATGTCTCTCCAAAGATATTTTATGTGTTACTCTTCAATCTTGTGCTGATATCGATGAATATTCTGATGTTGCATGCAAATATCTTGATAAAATCAAAGAATGTGAGCGTCTTGAACTTGAGCTTTCGAAACATAAAGAAAATGTTGATAAAAAGGCTTTTGAGTTACTTCAACACAAAACTGATTTCCTTCAAAAACATTGTCATTCTCTTGAACTTGCTTTGCAAAAAGACGTTGGTAGTTTTCCACATGATAATAAATTGCAAGAAAAACTTTCCCAAAAGTTTCGAGAAATGAATGAACAGAATTTGGAAATTAAAGGGTTGAAAGCTCAGTTACAAGACAGGGACAAAGCGATAGCAGAGTTGCAGAAACTCGTTACTAAAATGGGTAGGAAAGTCGTGGAACCTAGCATTAAGCAACCTGTTGTAAGACAACCCAATGTCAAAAAGTGACTAGACCCTCTGTCTTGGGAAAACCATCTGTTTTCTCTAATTCTGCATTTGCAAAACCTGCGTTTGCCCCCAAGACGGATGGGAAGGATAGGTTACCACAAAACACTCCCAAAACACATATTCGATCACAAAGCATTAAGAACACAAATGTGGTTAAACCAGGGATGTATAGATTGGCCACTACAGCTACACACAACAAAGAAAGTCAATCACCTCAGACTTCTAGAAACACTAATAGACGTGTGTCTTTTACTACAGGAGTAGTCCCCACTGATAGTGTTAGTCGGCCCCAGCTTAAGAGCACTCGCATGAATGAAAAGGTTTGGCAACCCAAAAGTCAAGGGAAGATGAAGACAGTAGAAGACCACCCTAGGATTTTCAATGTTTCTAAGAATAAAACGTTTGTAATCGCGTGTAATGACGATATGAATGATTCGACTTTGAATGCGTTGAATGATAAGTTTGTTTGTGTGAAATGTGGAAAGTGTGCTAATGCTAATCATGCTATGCGTGTTTCGAATAATGTCAAAGGCATAGAAACTAGAACTAAGAAGCAAACTGTGATGCCTATTAGTGCTAGAAAACCCAAACGCAAAGTGAACCATTCTGGTGCAACCCCCCCCCCCCCCCTAAGAAAAGTATTGCATCAGACTCCACCACTAAGAACCCTAGAAGCAGAATTAGGGAATTATAAGAGTCTGCTAGCAAGCCTTGGAAATGGTGGTTTGCTAATCAGTGTCCTCCAGGATATAAATGGATGCCTAAGGTTAGGACAGAAAATGTGACTACGTGCGTTAGTGTGACTCTAAGTGATGAAACTAGGGAAACTAATGAATCGGAAATCACAACTAACATGGAATCCAATTTAGCAAATGCTCCATCGTGTTCTAATTCTTCTGTAGGTGATCGAAATAATTCTCTTCATACTGGACTCCGGATGCACGAAGCACATGATGGGGAATCTCAAGCTTCTAATTAACTTCGTGGAGAAGTTCCTGGGTACGGTCCGATTCGGAAATGATCAATTTGCACCGATCCTAGGATATGGAGACTTGGTTCAGGGGAATATCACTATCAAAAGGGTTTACTACGTCGAAGGGCTCAATCATAATCTTTTCTCGGTTGGTCAATTCTGTGATGCGGATTTGGAGGTTGCTTTTAGAAAGAAGACATGTTTTGTTCGTGATTATGTTGGGAATGACTTACTTACCGGAACACGGGGTACTGATCTCTACACTATTTCACTCCAAGACTCCACATCTTCAACTCCAATTTGTTTCATGGCTAAAGCTTCAACGACTCAAGCTTGGTTATGGCATCAACGTTTATCTCATCTTAACTTTGATACCATCAACTTGCTTTCCAAGAAAGATATTGTGCGAGGCCTTCCTAACTTGAAATTCATCAAAGATCATCTTTGTTCTTCTTGTGAGCTTTGTAAAGCTAAACGGAGTAGTTTCAAGACAAAGACTACACCAAGCTCTAAAGGACGGTTAGATCTTCTACATATAGATTTGTATGGTCCCATGCGTGTTCATAGTATCAATGGGAAGAAATACGTTATGGTAATTGTCGATGACTATTCAAGGTACACATGGACTCACTTCTTGTGGTCCAAGGATGAAACACCCGATGTTCTCATCAGCTTCCTTAAACTGATTCAACGTGGTCTTCAAGCTCAAGTTAAAGTGGTTCGTACTGACAGAGGTACAAAATTTTTGAATTCAAAACTGAGAAACTATTTTGAAGCCAAAGGAATTGAACATGAAACATCTATTGCTCGAACACCCGAACAAAACGGCGTTGTTGAAAGACGAAATCGTACTTTAGTTGAGGCTGCTCGAACATTATTATCCGCTTCAAAACTTCCACTATACTTTTGGGCCGAAGCCGTGTCAACCGCATGCTACACACAAAAGCGCTTAATTATCCTAAGACACGAAAAGACACCATATCACATAATTAATGATCGCAAACCTTCACTCAAACACCTTCATGTTTTTGGATGTACGTGTTACATTATTCGAGATGGTGAAAATTGGACAAGATGAAAGAGAAAGGTGATGCATGCATTTTAGTGGGATATGCAACTCAGTCTAAGGGATACAAAGTTTACAACAAGAGAGCAAAATTGATAGTCGAGACTATTCATATCAGATTTGATGAATTACAAGAAATGGCACTTGAACAAAACAGTTTAAGTCCCGATCCACAACGACAAACGACTTCCGTTCACAACCGCATGGAACTCGGAACTCAAGACCACAACAATGAACCGTCAAGTTCAAAGTTGGTTCCTGAACATGTTCCTAGAGCAGATATGACAGTGGACATGACACTTGAAGAGTTGGAAATGTTATATGGACCAATGTTTGATGAATATTTCACGGGGGAGAAACAAGTTGTATCAAAGTCTTCCGCTGTCACTCATGATACGAATGATGATACCGATCATCATCTACAAAAGGATACAACTTCATCTACTTCAACACGGGTTGCTGCAGATTTACCTCTTCGGAATATCACTTCAACAATCGATCCTACAACATCCACAACTACTGTCATTGCTCTAGAGAACACAAATCAAGCAGACGATGCATTATCTGACGATGACAATTTTCACAACCCATTCGGTACACCGGTACACGAAACTGGAGAGTCTTCTACTCGCCATGTTGATCCGTCAAATATGCATACATTTTATCAACGACATCCTTCAACACATCATTGGACCAGAGATCATCCTTTGGTTCACGTAATTGGAAACCCTTCACAGCCTGTTCGTACAAGACGACAACTAGCAACCGATGGCGATGTTTGTATGTTCGCACTCGCCGTGAGTACTGCTGAACCGAAAAGCATCAAAGAAGCCATGGCTGATCATGCTTGGATTGAATCGATGACGGATGAACTTCAACAATTTGAAAGACTTAAAGTCTGGGAACTTGTTGACAGACCATACGATGTGATTCCATTAAATCTTCGTTGGATCTGGAAAAACAAGATGGATGAAGAGAATACGATCATCAAGAACAAATCTAGGCTAGTGGCTAAGGGGTATGGCCAGAAAGAGGGAATTGATTTTGACGAATCATTTGCACCAGTTGCTCGTATGGAAGCGGTCAGGATTTTCCTTGCTTATGCTGCACATAAGGGATTCACTGTCTATCAATGGACGTAAAGACGGCGTTTCTTAACGGTCCTTTGAAGGAAGAAGTCTATGTCACGCAGCCGGAAGGATTCGTAAATACTCATTATCCTGACAAGGTGTATCGTCTCCACAAAGCACTATATGGACTAAAGCAAGCTCCAAGGGCGTGGTACGACGAGCTCTCGAAATTTCTGGTATCCAAAGGTTTCTCAAAAGGTTCCATTGATCTAACTCTATTCACTTATAAATATGGGGATGACATTTTGCTCGTGCAGATTTATGTTGATGACATTATTTTCGGATCTACAAACCCAAAACTTTCAAAATGGTTTGAAAAAGTAATGCACATCCAATTTGAAATGTCAATGATGGGCGAACTAAAATTCTTTCTTGGAATTCAAGTTCACCAATCCCCAAGTGGTATCTTTATAAACCAAGCTAAGTATTGTCAAGAGATAATCAAAAATCATGGCATGACTTCATGTGACCCCGTTGGGACACCATTATCAACCACATCGCTAGATGCTGACTTGGAAGGAAATGCCATCGATCAAACGAGATATCGTTCCATGATTGGTTCCCTCATGTACTTAACAGCAAGCAGGCCTGATATTTCACATGCTACGTGTTATTGTGCACGATATCAAGCACGACCCACTGAATAGCACCTCAAGGAGGTTAAACAGATCTTTCGGTACCTCAAGAATACCATTCATTTGGGACTCTGGTATCCGAGGGAAACCGGTTTCTTTCTAACGGCCTATTCAGATTCTGATCATGCAGGGTGTCTTGATACACGAAAAAGTACTTCTGGTGGTGCACATTTTCTAGGTCAAGATAAGCTTGTGGGATGGTCTACCAAGAAGCAGGATTGCACGTCACTTTCATCAGCCGAAGCGGAGTATGTGTCTCTATCTGCGTGTTGTGCTCAAGTTCTATGGATGAGAACACAACTCACGGATTATGGCTTTCACTTTGATAAAGTACCTATGTACTGTGACTCAAAGTCGTTCATAGCCATCTCCTGCAATCCGGTACAACATTCCCGCACGAAGCACATTGATGTCCGATATCACTTCATTAAGGAACAAGTTGAAAGAGGTACCATTGAACTATACTTTGTTGGAACGGATTACCAATTAGCCGACTTGTTTACGAAAGCTCTGTCGAAAGATAGGTTTGAGTACCTCGTTAGGCAAATTGATATGAGATGTTTGACTCCAGCGCACCTAGAGATTCTGGCAAAGGTGCCTGCTAGATTTATCTATCAATCATCAACTTGTAAATATCATTGAAAAAAGCAAATACAAAAATATAAAACATATAAAAACAAAACACAAAATTAAAAATCTTTCAAAATCCAAAAATATTCTTCTCGACATGTTTTTCAGTATCGATAATATGGACGTGCCTAGAAATGTCGCTCAATAACGACACGGGTGTGCACATAAAGCTCGAATGAAAGTTGTAAATATTTTTCAAAACATGTCATTTCCTCTTTTAATAAAGGGAATTGTCTATTTTGTATAATATTTCCAAACAACGGGTAGAGCAATCTATCACGGGTTGAGCTTGTCACAAAACATTCAATGTTTTGAGCTCAACACAATGACTTGTAATCACTTTCAGACTGCAACCCAGATTAATATTCACGGGGGAGTGTACACTTTAGTACCCTTACCCTCAGAAAAAGAAGAGAAATCTTCTTACACTTGAGTGGATTCGTCAAGACATTCAACGTCTATGAACTCAAGTTTATGCTTTAGAAAAACCTCTTCGCCATAAAGAAATAGGATTTTTCAAAAAGCGTTGAACACAATTGTTTCAAGAATTTCTCAATGATTATTCAAAATCTTTCAAAAATTGTGTGCTCAACAAACTCCCATCCTCAAAAAGCGAAATGTGGATCATATCCTCAGAATGACAATTCAATTGGATCAATTTTTGAGGGGGAGCATTTTAACTTCATGCAAAAGCTTAACACATCTTTCTCCCGGAGAATTTCAAGACTATTTTTCAAAATATATTTTAATCAAATTTGGTATCTCTAATATCAAAAGATTTTATATATTAGAGATAGGGGAGAAAATGTGATTAAAATGTGATCTTATATAAGACTCAAGCACTTTAACTCTTACCTACATGTGAGAAACACTTTCGATTATCGATGCACATGTGAAGGGGGAGCATTTCTGAAACGACAAAACTATCAAGGTGTTAAATGTTTTTCAAACATCTTGTTAGACATTTGAAGTGGTTTTCATGGTTACGATCAAATACCCACAACATCTTTAATTCATGACGTTATTGGTGTCAAAAGGGTGGTTAGGTTTAAGTCCTATGATCCAACCAGAACCGGAGGGATCTTCCCAGGGACAATCCAGTAGATTATTAGAAGTCCTTAGGAAAGATGGAGTAGAATGTGAACGAAGCTGAATGCCGACTAAGTATTGATGATAGCACTGGAACAATCACAACAAGGTGCTATTAATGATGTCTTGGTAAGCATTGAAGGGGTTGAAGAATGGAAAAGAAATGTAAGGATAAAGGGTCTAAAGAAAGAAGCCCTCCATACAACTTAGGCAGAAACCGGGTCAACACATCATGAAGACAGTCTCATCATGGACCCAGTGATGTATGCACAACCCTTTCCTAGCTACTCAGGCTTCTCTCAAAAGAAGTTTGTTTTATTCTCACGGGGAACAACATGACTTCTATTGACTTTCTCACTTCGAGATAGTTGATATTGCATAGGTGGCATCTACTCCAGCCTCTGGCCACTAAAAGTACACAAATCGAGTCTAGAGCCAATAGATCAATCAAATCTCGTTAGGACACACGGATGAAGATCAAGAGAGTCCTACGCTATATCCTTGTGATATTTCTAGAACACTCAGAGTGATACTACCTAGTATTCACAATGATGAGTGGAAATCCTTCCAGTGTTAACATCAAACAGCACCGCGGTAGGTCATATGTAAGATTCTTTATGAATTGAACATGTGTAAAACTGAAAAGCAACAGTGGTTTGATTCTGGATTGATTCAAACTCGTTTCAGGTTTCTACGTAATATCTTTATGGTCTTGCCAGAACATTCAGAGTAATATTTATTAATATTCACAGTGACGAATGGAAATCCTTCTAGCGTCAACATCAAATAGCGCTACGGTAGGTGACTTGCGAGATTCTTTATGGATCAAGCTTGTGTCAACTGGAAAGCAACAATGGTAAGATTCTTTAAGAATCAAACTTGTTCCAGGAATTTGAATTGACGACTTTAATCAAGCGGATATTATCCGATTGATTCACTCTTTATGTTCGCAGTCTTGCTTTGATACGGTCGAGTAAAGAGAACGGCTAGTACAGCCGCGAAACCCTGTCAAAGAGATTCTTAACTAAATCTACCTATCACAGGTACGATATTTAATATCGTATAACGGTCTTCGCCGACCGGAGGTAAAACGCTACCGATTTAGGACGAATGTCAAAGCCATTCAGTCCGTGTCTGTGTTTTTTCTCGAGAAGGTGGCGTCACGGTGTACTTAGCAAAGTCAAAGATTCAAAAACCACATACTCATGCCTAAAGACATATTCAACAATTAATAGTGTGAGCATGTGGATGAAGACACAAGATCACAAGATGGCGAAGACAAGTCAAGGATGATTTGAAGATCTCAAGCTCAAAAAGACAAAGTCGAAAGACAACGACAAAGGCTCAAAGATCACAGCATGAAGGAACAAGACTACGATTACACGTTCAAGACTCATTTATGGCGAGATTAGTAATCTCTACAAATTTCCTAAATGACCAAGGTTTATGACCTCTCATTGGGGGAGATTGTTAGCCTCAAAATATCGTATCAAACAAGAATGCTCGGTCATATGTTTATTATGTATCGTATTTTAGAACGTTTTAATAGGTAGTATATTAGTCGTGTTATATGGGCTTAACTTTAGGCTAAAGTTCATTAATAAGTAACTAAAGCCCAAAAGGAAAGCCCGACCCAAACCACATAGTCCATAAAGAAGCCCGCATGTGGGTGGACTATATATACCCTTCCTAGCATGTTAGGAAGGGTGTTGGTTCATTTTATTCTCATTTCTCTCAATCTAATATCACCTAGTTCCAACCATTTTCTCTCTACTTTCTCTCACTACTTTCTCTCTCTAGAATTCATCTTCTTCATCTATTTTCTTTCTTAAAATCGTGCTATATTATCTAAATTTATGTGACAACAAAAAGTTACCGCACCTCACATCGTAGCACGCCTTGACCTATTGCGTAGCGTAAAGGCCGCGCCTCAAGTTTTAGCGCGCCTTAAGGCGTGCTTTAGCAGGCTATTTAGAACCATGCATTTTACCAAGTAAAAGATTAGGAGTTACACATTTTCTTTTGTTACACGGATAATATTAATCTCTTGTAACTAAGAAAAAACATTACACAAACTCTCTAATATTATTTAAAATACTTGAAGATGAAAATCAGAATCAGACGAGAAAATGAGGGAGTAAAACCTACCTTTTAAAAAAAACTCACTACACACTTGATATCGTGCGTGACAAATGCTTACCAACTTGTATGTAACTTGCAAATGATTCTCAAGTGATACATTGTATCTTCATTTTATGAATCCCTCACTTAAAAATTCAATTGAAACCCAATTGATCTTCACAATGTTATCATCTCTTGCACTTCCATGTTGCTTACGTTTATGTTAGGCCGCATAAGTTTGAGCACCATATGAACTTGTCACCATTGATTGGTTTGATAAAATAATCTGCCATTTTATCATAGGTATGAATTTTTTGCATATCCAATGTTTCTTCCTCCACTTACTCACAAATAAAGTGATAATGAACTCGTATATACTTTGCCTTTGAATGAAATGTCGGATTCTTTGCAATATACATGGCGCTCCTACTGTAACAAAATAGAGTAATTTCTCTTATTCATGCCCAAGCTCTTCCAGCAACAACTTCAACCATATTGATTCTTTGTTGGCTTGAGCAGTTGCAACATATTATGCTTCTATTGTTGACATGGCCACAAGTGACTACAGTTTTGAAGCTAAACTCACTATTCCGCCATAAATCATGAGCACATACCTAGTGGCTGATTTGCTTAAATCAATATCACATGCATAATCTGAATCAACATATCCTTTGACAATAAGGTCCGGTTCCTTAAAATATAACGCAACATCCGAGTTTCGTTTAAGATATCTAAGACTCATTTTCACAACTTCTGAATGTTCTCTGTAAGTTTCCGTCATGTACCCAATCACTACTCCCACCGCATGTGCAATGTTTGGTCGTGTATAAATCATCACAGACACTAAACTTCCCACTACTGATGCATACGGTACTCGAGACATCTAAATCCTATGTTCTTTACTGCCAGGATTCATCTTTGATGAGACCAAGTTATACATGGTCTCATTGCTTAAATCGGGCTTAAAATGACTAAAAATATCATAAAAACCGTGCAAAACCCTTTGTATTTGTTCAATGTGTGTTTGTAGGTTAGGATATCGTGAATTCAACAAAAGATCACAAGAATCAAATAAAAACGAACACGAGAAACGAAGCTGCACAAAGAACTGGATCTGAACGTTGATTTTCCAAGAAAATCCTTGAAGTTTGAAGAATGTACAAGATTTGTCCTTATACTTTGAAGACTTGTGACGTTAGACCCTTGTAAACCTCTTAAATTACAATTGGGTCCTTAATGTTTCAATACATGACATATTCAGCCCTTGAAGTTGGGAAGAAATACACAACGAGTCCTTATATCATGTTTAAAAAGTTGGAAGGACTGATATTGCAAGTTGGTCAAAGTAAGTAACAAAGAAACTTGCCCTAAAAAGCTGTTGAAGTTGTTTGGAAGAATTGCAAATGTTTGCTAAGCTAATGGGCCAAATCTGTCAAAACAAAACCTATTTACACCTATATCCGACCCAACCCACCTAAAAAACCGAACAAGCCCAAAACCAGTTTACTTTACCCGTCCACCCAACCCATTACCCTTCCCGTTTATTTAAGTTATTATTTATAATTTGAATAATAATTAATAATATATAATAGGCGGGTAACAACCCCCCTTTTTCCTAAACCGATCAAACACCTCCTAATCCCATAAACCCTAGAATCCTAATTACGATTAATTCAAGGGGATATGTTTTGCAACTCTCCATATTCGCAATTAACCTTAACATTACCAAACCCTAACCCTTAAACACCCTCTAAACTTATCCATGTGATGGGTTGAGACCTCCCCTGCCCCTTGTTCCACTCTTTTTAGTAAAGAATAAAAACCTTACAAAAAATCGATGGACAATATCAATGCCTTCATCCCTACACATTTGTGGACGTCCAAGATTAACTTGCAACAGCTAGCACTTCACAAACAACCAAGAGAAGATCACATGGGCATATCGTTGAACAATTTTAAATTTCAAACCTAAGGGCAAGATTGGAATATTGTAACTAGGGTTTACTTTATTATTTCAGTTCTATAATCATCTAATAGTTAGTATAAAAGGGGAGTCGCCTGTGACTCAACCCTCTTGTTCCAATTTTAATTTGTAAAATTTTTAAGATAATTAATACTTATAGTGTTTCTCAAAATCTTGCAAAATAGACTGAGTTCTAATTTTAATACTTGTCTTTAGTTTAATCTCATTTAATTTTCTGCAATTTAGTTTAGAGTTTAAATTATTTTGTCCAAAGATTTTTCTTGTTCAAAAAATATATGAGATCCACTGTTTACAGATCTTTGAGATCTTTTAACCGATAATTAAAGGATGTTTTAAGGTGCGTGAGGGGTGTTATTTTTCTATGTTGGTGACTTTTATTAAATCTTCAAAAAGTTTTTAATTCACAACTCTTTTGGATTTTTGAAAATCTTCAACATAAGCTTTGATCATTGCCATAAGCTTGACAAGCTGGTGACAGTGAGAAGAATATGTGGGAGTGACTTTTTAAATCTAAAAATTTTGTCTTGT
This sequence comes from Glebionis coronaria, assembly GCA_025667525.1. NCBI lineage: Eukaryota > Viridiplantae > Streptophyta > Magnoliopsida > Asterales > Asteraceae > Glebionis > Glebionis coronaria. The sequence continues at coordinate 433,372,972 of CM046879.1, read as the reverse complement.
GGTTTTAAGATACTTGGTTCCCAAAAGGTTTTCTAAAATCTGGTTATTTTTTAGACTAACGTTTGCAAAAGCAAACAACATAAGCTAGCTGACAACTAGCTTATGTTATTAACTATTGGGACTTGTGTTTCTTTTTTGTTGGTGTGGTTCAAAAGGTCACCAAGAAGACAGTCACCCAAGAGGACTGTTGTAGTCCCTTGGATAAGGACTGTGGCAGTCCTCCAACAAATATCAGCCACCTTCATTCTCATTGCATAAGCTTATTATAAGCTATTAAAATGACAAGAAATGGCATCAGCATAGCACTTGGCCAAGTCAGGTTATTGCTTAAATCTTTTTGCAATTGTTTTATGCTTATCTAGGAGATTTATGTTTTCTTCATGATCTTGGTGTTTTGTTTGTTTACATTAGTTAAATCTTGCTATTGTTTGTGATTAAGGTGTTTTGAAAGTGTTTGAGTTTAGCTGGCAAAAATTTGTTGGTTAAAATTTCTAATCAGTTTGTTTAGGGGTGTTTGGATCTGTTTGATTTGAGGGGTGAGTGACAACACCAATTAATCAAATAGCCTGCACATATTAGACTTGTTTAGGGTAGATTAATTCTTACTTTGGTTCCAATGGTTTAGTGCTAGTTTAAATTTCATGCTCTCCATTATTTCTGCATAAAACAGTCATAACAGATTAGGTCTTGTATCATATTTGATGTGGACTTGTAAGTTGTTAGGTGTAGTTGTGTTCTAGGTCTGTATTAGGTTAGAACTCAGTTTGTTAGCTTAAAGTAGCTTTTAGCTTAAATCAACAGTTCACAAAAAGTTTGGTAACTGCACCTATCTGATATCTGTTTTTGTTGTTCTACCCGATATATGACAACAAGTCATTGCTTATTGTCAGATATCGGGCAATAGATTGTTTGATGTCTACTTAATTGAGCCAAACCATGTGCTGTTTTGGGCTTATTTGTGGCTTTTTACTACTGTTTTAAGCTTAATCTCACCTCCCTAATAAGCCAAAGCTTATTAGGGTTGTAATTGTCCAAAAGAAAAATAATATCAAAAACATCAAAGGCGTGGCTCGAACCCCCTACCCCCCGTGTGGGACTTAAGAGTTGTACCAGTGTGCCAGCGTGTTTTTCTTGTTAGCATTTCATTTCATAGTATACTTAAGCTTTTCTTTATTCCTTTTGGTTTCAATAAGCCGTAGCTTATTTCAAAATTTCGAGCTTATTTTGTTTAGATTTTTGGTTCCTTTTACTTTTCATCGGTTCTAGTTAACATTTAGATTTTTAAAAACTGGTTTGGGATTTTTCCCACTTTCTATTTATTTTAATCTTTTATTCTGTTTCTGTTTTTATTAAATTGCTTAAAAATAGTTAAAATTAGTTTTAATTCTTAGAAAAATACTTTTTAGATTTAGAAAAATACAATTGAGGTTTTCAGATATTAAAATCTTTAATTGGACTTTTTCTTTATTAATTTGATTTTTAGGACTTTAATTAGTTTTTAAAATTAAATAATAATTAATTTTAAAAGTTTCAAAAAGTTTTATTTATTTTTCCACTTTGTTACATTTTTTAGGATTTATTTTTAATTTTTAATATTTTTTTAGTTATCTTTTATTTTTCGTCTCGATTTACGTGAAAACGTACTTTTGTTGTAATGTAATTTTAGTGTAATCCGTCTTTATTTTTCTCTCTTGTTATCACCAAAAATGAACTAATCGAAAAATGTTTTTAATCTTGGCACATACACAATAACACCTTATTCGAGAACGAATTTCACTTGTCGGATTTTACGTTTTCCTAAACGTAATTTCTCATACTTATCGTTTGTGTTTTCTTTTTCCTAAAAGAAAATAAATTTTACGTACATCAATCTTGCAGGATAACTTGACATTAGTAGGAAACGGGGTTGATATTAGCTTACAATATTGCATGTTGAACCTTTGCAAGATTTTATGCACATAAAATTTATGTGAAAACCAAACTTTCTTGGTAACTCTATCTCGGTGAGTTTGCATCCCAAGAATCTTATTCTCGGGTCCCAAGTATACACCTCAAATTCCGTAGCCAATTGAGAGTTCAATCTATTGATACGATATTTGTTGGGGACTACTACCAACATGGTGTTAATATATAACAACAAACGATAAATCATTATGTCCAAACGTCTTGAAATATGCACAAAGGTCTGCATATAATATGTTAGGCTACCCACAACAGCGACCTAGTGCGACCTTCATTTTTCTGCCACATCAACTTTCTCTCCCCGACGACCTACATCGACTTATTTGCCCCAACAAGACGACCTAGTGGGACCTAGTTAAAAAAAATTAAAAAAAACATTACATTGAATAGAAAAACGTTACATTTAATTATAAAAACATTACATTTAATAAAAAACATTACATTTAAATAAAAAACATTACATTAAATAAAACCTTACATTAAACTAAAAATCTAATTTATTGATTACGGTTAGCCCAATCGGCTTTTAGGTGTAGATGAGCTTGACAGCTGGTTATCTACTGAGTTATTGCGAGCGATTCTTCATGTGTATTTACCGAATCGTTATCAGCATGTTGTTCTTCGGAATGAAATATGGGTGATATCGCCGCCCCGTTGTATTGAATTATCATATTGTATAATATGATACAGGTGTACATTACGTTCAATAGTTTACGTATTGACATTTCTCGGGTCGGGTAATTAATCAGCTCCTATTTCATTTTCAATACACCGAATGCTCGTTCCACATCTTTTCTTGCTGCTTCGTGCTTCGTTTTATACAATCTTCGTTTATGATCATTCATCGGCGGATCTTTTATAGACTTAGTAAGAACCGATCATTTCGGATATATCCCGTCAGCAAGATACATGAGCTTTGTATGCAACGATACAAATCTTCCACGGCTAATCTGTACAATCGATACTTCCTATCGTCCCAAGAGACCCATGCTTTTTCTCGTGATGAGCATAGAGTTTTTCGATGTCGGTGTACATTGGCTTTCGCAAGTACTCTTTACCATATAGTTCCATGATGGCCTTACAAATATTTCGAAGACACTGACGGGCTGTTGACGCACCCATTTGCATATATTCGTCAAGAGCATCAGGAACTTCTCCGTACGCCATTTGAAGAATAGCGAAAGTGTACTTCAACAATGATATAAGACATTCTCGGCCTGTACAATCCCTCACATTTCAAAATAAGAATGGTTATTGTTGACGTCGCGAACAGTACGTAAGAATAGTTCTCGCTCCATTCGGACCCACGCACGAAATGTCTCCTCGTCATACTGTGGCCCGTTAGTAAAATAAGCCGCCACTAGAAAACTATGTGCACCCTCGTAATCTCTATTTATGTACGCTCGTTTTTTTGGAGGGTTTGATGCTTCGTAAGCCGATTGAAAAGCTTGCGTAAATACCACAAGCTCACCCGTAACTTCATCCTCATCGTCGGAAGATTCGGCAAAAAATAATTCATAAGATATGTTTAGAGAATTGTGAGTTTAATTTGTGTGAAAAATGGTTGAATAAATGGGGTTTTTATAGAGATAGAAAGTTAAATGTAAAATTTTTTAATTTTTTTATTCAAATCAAACGGTCATATTTTACACCCATTTTCAATTTCAACTCGAGCGTGCCTAGGATCGGTCGATTTCGATCGACCGAATTAGGCGATTCGGTTGTAGCAACGGGGATGACCGAGTGCGACTCGGTCGCCCGTGCTTGACTGAGACACCGTTGCGCCCAACCTTATATTCAAGGTTCTTGATGAAAGAATCAAATCTCTTGTACCATTAACATGACACATGCTTTAAACCGTACACATATTTGTTTAACCTGTAAACCAAGTTCGCTTTTCCTTTTTGTTTGAAACCGAATCATATACATTTCTTTTTCAAGATTTCCATGAAGAAGTGAAGTTTTCACATATAGCTGCTCTAGATGTAAATTATACGTAGCTTACATTGCCAGAACCACCCGACCAGTTATCATTCGAACTACTTAGAAAAATATTTTATTGTAGTCGATTCCCTCTTCATGAGCATATCATTTGACCATGAGTTTTGCCTAATACCTCTAATACTAGGTCTTTACAACTCGTAAGAAAACGTTATCGTCCGATCTCTTCGAATTGAATACCTGTCTAGAGTGCGACTCAATCGTCTTTTGGTGAACAAGAGAATTTTTTGGTTTTTTTTATCTAATTTAAACTAATAGCAAATAATTAAGTGTCATTGAGTAAAGTAGAAGTTTAAAGATTAATACTAAAATGACGAGTTAAAATAAATGCTTGGAAACTTAAAGGCAATATTATAAAAATACTAGCACACTAAATAAAACTAACACTTAGAAACTTTATAAGAAACAAGAACTAACACCATCGAAATATTCGAAACAATCACTGATCGGAACATGCTAAGAAGGCTGCAATCGGAATGTCCAAAAGGGTCCAGATCGGAATATATTCCGACCGTTGATCGGAATACTGCAAATTACACCCGTCGGAATATCTTAGACAAGGCTAATCGGAATAAATGGAAACAAGTACAATCGGAATATTGGAGATGCTCAAATCGGAATATCAACAAATACTCCCAGATCGAAATACATAAAATTTCACACAATCGGAATGTTTAAATTCGAAACCAATCGGAATGTCATAAAAATGGGCTTAATCGGAATGTGTAATCCCTAATCCGATCACTACGATCGGAATAATAAGGTGTTGATCGGAAAACTCAAAACCCTTTTCCGATCTGGTGATCGGAAAGAGGGGTAGTACTGCTGGTCGGAATAAGCCGATCAGAAAGGGGTTTAGACCCTTTCCGATTTAAATGGAATTCGAAAATAAGCCAATGAATAAGCTACTTTGATAAGCTTACTCCAAGACAAGCACGAATCAAAAGTGGAATATACTAAATAAGCACAATCCACAACTTATCCAAACTTAAAATAAAAAATATTTTAAATCAAACCAGAAAAATATGAACTTTTAAAGAAAACTTTTAAAAAGTAAATAAGCTAAACATGTAAATAAGCCAATAAGCACAAGAATCTTAAAGCTTAATCAAATGAAAGCTTATGTAGGAACAAAAAGATTAACTTTTTAAGCACAAAAACATTAAGAACAACACGGATCAAATGTATTTTGCACCAAAAGTTAACTAAAATTAAGAAAGGTAGAATGAGATTAAGGGTTAAAAGCTTAACTAGAACTTGATTAATGAAATAAGCAATACAAATGTTTAATCTTGAAAGATTAAAAGAAAAGATGAAACTTAGTGAGAGAAAGTTTAGAACTTTCTCTCTCTAAAACTAGAAAGAAAAGTGCAAAATGAAAAACTTAAAAATTAAAGACTAACTCCCCTCCTAATGTGTATTAGGAGGGTATTTATAGGAAAAGTGGAAGGAGTGCATGTGTTGCATCTTCTTTCTTTCTTTCTTCACGTCTTCTCGACTCGACTTTAATTCTTTGTCTTTTCTCGATGTCGTCTCGGGATTTGAACTTGTCTTTTTAATTTTTTTCTTCTATTAGACTAAAGTTCTTCGACTTCATTAAACTTCCGTCTTTAGACTTTTTCTTCGATAAATCTTCAGAATAGGTCTTGGACTTCCGTTCTTTTTGCACTCTTGATCTTTTGACTTCGTCTTTTCCCGTTTTCTTCGATAAAAGCCCGTGAAAGCCCGTGTTTTATTCCTTTTTCATATTGGTCCTAAAACACAATAAAAACACAAACCACGCATAATTCCGACTTTTACGACATAAAATACACGTTTTGGTCTTGTTATTATTGGAAATAAGTGGTAAAAGGATAAGTGTTTTCACACTTATTAAATCCCCTACACTTGACCATTGCAATGCCCTCATGCAATGCATTAGTTTTAAAGCACGGTTTACATTTTCTATCATAAATAACCCACCTTGGCCTTTATTAAATACTAAACATAAAAAGATAGAAACAAGTAAAGAAATCAAACACTTACATTGGTTTTGGCAGTCATGGACGTTTATCATCCTCAAGTTTCACGTTCCCCATACCAAGCTTAAAAACGAGATCATTGTAATTATAAGTTAGCAAACTAACACGAATTTATGTGGGCCAATTATTCACTTAGACTCCCTTATTCCTAGGTGTATCTCTTATATTTTATTTTTTTTGTCTTGAATGATCACGAAGATGCATTGTTTGACTTATTTTGATAGTTATTAAGGCCGAAAATAAGGTGAACGATTTAATCAATAGTTAGCTAAAGGACAAAATCTTTTAAAACTGCTTCTCGGGACCTCATAAAGTTCATATCTTGGCATAACTCGCTTCACGATTTGAGACCTTTCTCGGACCGATATTTGGCAGCAACTTCATACTTCAAATCTTTTAGAGACGTTCTCGAAATAATGGTCTTCTCTTCATAATAGGAATTTCTTCACTTGAAGTTTTGAGAGATTCTTCATATTTGGACCACGACTTCTTCATTTTTCTCCAATCTTTATTTTGGACTTTGATATACAATGATCCGCCTCCTTTTAGGACTTGGATCTATTTATCCTCATACCTTGTTAGGGTCTTTTCGGATAGACTTCTCCATGATCTTTAGGGGAGTATTTTCTTTTCGTCGTGTGTCTCGATCCTTTATATTGATTCTCGATAAATGATTCTTCACATCACTTTTGGATCTTTAGCAACAAAATGTAGCCCTCATGCCTTGTTAGGGCCTTTTCGGACTCGCCAATCTTCGCATCCCGCTTCAATAAGTTATGCCTTGGCTATGAACTATAATCCGTACCGAGCAACTTTTAAACGATCTTGGGCTAGAAGCTAAGTAACCTTTTAAATCGTGCAACCTTATTTATTACAGATAAATTTATTAACAAGCGATGGGAGAATAGGCTTATAATTAACTCACATAAATTCACGAAAGAATACCAAACTTATAATTGACTCTATCATCTCTCGTTCTCCACACTTTAAAATCTCAAGGAATGAGACTCGTGAATGCTTAGCCTATTAAATCAAAGTTTTGGGTTTTCGAGTCACCTATAGGATCTTGCAAATTCTTAGACTTTTTCAAGTTTAGAAATCGCATTTTAAAGTTCCCTTGATAAACAACTCTCTAGGATCAATTATAGGAACTTGCGAAAAGTTCTTGTTCTTAACCCGTGAGAGTTAAGACTTTCGTGTTTTATAGCTCCCTATATAAAAGCCTAACAAAACTTGACTTAAACACGTTAAGGATACTAGCTAGAGTAAACTTAGATAAGTAAACTCGGGTTGAGTCAAAATATTCACGACTAAGAAAAATTTAAAACCACTTTATTGAAAATTTATTCTAGCAAGGAAAGAAAATAAACATAACAAAGGAAAATACAACTATACAACTAGGCCAAAATAGATTAAAAATTTTGAAAAATGTCGAAAAAATCAAATTTTCCGGTTAAAATGAGGGCAAATTCATGGAAAAGACCACTTACTTCGATAGAAGTCCCCCTACACTTGAGATAAACATTGTCCTCAATGTTTAAGCATGTGGGAGTAAACTCCCCTACACTTAGGACATTGTGCACTTTGTTTAAATCTTGCTAAGGAAAGGACAACTAAAGTGAATTCAATGCGAATATATAAAATATGAAATATTGAATCACAAGAGTTTAGGATAGAACCGGGAAGATGGGAACACGGTATCACGGTTCGTCAAAAGTCATCAAGGTGGATCTTTGAAGCTTTAATCCCTGCACAGCACAAGAAACAAGACAACAAACACATACGGGGCTCCCCCTACACTTATGATGAAAGCAGTAAAGGATAGATCACGGGTTGCCTCCCGAGAAGCGCTTGTTTTTGATAACCGAGTCACGAGCCTGACTCGACCCAAATTTAGTTCATGGGGAACGTGGTGAGGGATGGAATCATCTCATGAGAGATGTCCTCACCAAAGTACAGCTTCAAACGCTGGCCATTCACCTTGAAATTGGGCCCATTTGGCTGAGAAAGCTCAATGGTCCCATATGGAAAGACTTTGGCGACGGTGAATGGACCAGACCATCGGCTCTTCAACTTGCCAGAGAAGATCTTCAACCGAGAGTTAAAAAGTAAGACTTGATCACCAACGTGGAACTCTCGGTTCTTAATCCTTGCGTCATGAATGATCTTGGTCTTGTCCTTATAGATCAGTGAGTTATCGTAAGCTTCATTCCTCAGTTCGTTGAGCTCGTTGAGTTGAATCTTGCGGAGATCACCGGCTTTGTTGATGTCGAAGTTAGCCCACTTCAAGGCCCAGTGCGCCTTATGTTCCAGCTCGATGGGGAGGTGGCATGCTTTCCCGTACACAAGACGATACGGTGTACAACCGATCGGGGTCTTATAAGCAGTACGGAAAGCCCACAGAGCATCATCTAACTTATCGGCCCACGCGGCGCGATGCTCTCCCACAGTACGCTCCAAAATTTGCTTCAATCCACGGTTAGAAATCTCGGCTTGCCCATTGGTTTGGGGATGATAGGCGGTGGAAAGACGGTGATTGACACCCTACTTAGCCATGACTCTTGTAAATTGATCATTGCAAAAATGAGTCCCGCGGTCACTGATAATAGCACGAGGAACGCCGAATCGAGCGAAAAGCTGCTTCAAAAAGTTCACAACCACCCTCGCATCATTTGTAGGGAGAGCCTTAGCTTCAACCCATTTAGAAACGTAGTCGACGGCTACGAGGATGTACTTGTTCCCTTTGGAGGATGGAAATGGCCCCATAAAGTCGATGCCCCATACGTCAAAGATTTCACATTCTTGTATGAAATTTTGAGGCATCTCATCTTTATGTGTGATCTTGTCTTGGCGTTGGCAAGCATCACAATGCTTAACCATTTCGTGAGCGTCACGATAAATGGTGGGCCAATAGAATCCAGAGTCAAACACTTTCTTAGCGGTGTAGTTGGGACCAAAGTGACCACCGGTGGGTCCTTTGTGGCAAGCAGCAAGGATTTGCAAAGCGGCCGGTCCATCAACACATCGACGAATGATCAGATCAGCACATTGTTTGAATAGATAAGGGTCATCCCAAAATTAAGTCTTAACATCATTCAAGAACTTCTTCTTTTGTTGGGATGTTAACCCTTTGATGAGAATACCACCCGCTAAGTAGTTTGCAATGTCCGCAAACCACGGGGTGTCATCAAGATTGAGATTTATAGACATTAAGGTCTCAAGGGGGAAAGAGTCATTGATCTCTTTGTTCGGATGATCCCCTTGATATGGATCCTCAAGTCGACTCAGATGATCCGCGGCTAGGTTTTCGGCACCCTTCTTGTCACGAATTTCAATGTTGAATTCTTGAAGGAGTAAAACCCAGCGAAGAAGTATTGGCTTAGAGTCGTGCTTAGTCATCAAGTACTTCAACGGGGAATGGTCCGTGTATACGATGGTGGTGGATAAAACAAGATAGGGGCGAAATTTTTCAAAACCATAGACAACAGCTAAAAGCTCTTTTTCGGTTGTCGTATAATGCAATTGAGCCCCCGTCATTGTTTTGCTAGCATAGTGGATTGGTTGGAAGTGTTTATTCACTCTTTGACCCAAAACCGCACCAATAGCAAAGTCGCTAGCATCGCACATCAATTCAAAAGGCAGCTCCCAATTAGGGGTAACCAAGACCGGCGCCTTAGTTAGCTTATCCTTAAGAAGATTGAAGGCTTCGATACACTCTTTAGAAAAGATAAAAGGAGTATCTTTTTCCAAGAGGTGGGTCATCGGGCGAGCGATTTTAGAAAAATCCTGAATGAATCGACGATAGAAGCCCGCATGACCCAGAAAACTTCTCACACCCTTCATGGTTGAAGGTGGAGGTAATTTGGCTATGACATCTACTTTAGCACGGTCGACTTCAAGACCGGCATTAGAGATTTTGTGTCCTAGAACAATGCCTTCTTTTACCATAAAATGGCATTTTTCCCAATTCAAAACAAGGCGAGTGTCTTCGCACCGCTTAAGCATACGTTCCAAATTGGCAAGGCAAGAAGAGAAGGAATCCCCAAAGACCGAGAAATCATCCATGAAGACTTCCATGGTTTGCTCAACCATGTCATGGAAGATAGCCAACATGCACCTTTGGAAAGTCCCGGTGGCATTGCATAAGCCAAAAGGCATCCTTTTGTAAGCAAATGTGCCATAGGGACAAGTGAATGTTATCTTCTCTTGATCTTGGGGATTGATGGGTATTTGGAAATAACCCGAGAAACCATCAAGAAAGCAGTAATATTCATTACCCGCTAAACGTTCAAGCATTTGGTCCATAAATGGAAGAGGGAAATGATCCTTTCTCGTGGCATCATTGAGTTTGCGGTAGTCTATACAAACTCTCCACCCAGTAACGAGACGGGTAGGAATCAACTCGTTGTTTGCATTGGGCACAACGATGATTCCGCCTTTCTTAGGCACACAATGGACTGGACTAACCCATGGTGAACCCGAAATAGGGTAAATCATACCCGCATCAAGAAGTTTGATAACCTCTTTTTTTATGACTTCATGGATTTTAGGATTCACCCTTCGTTGGCTTTGAATTGTGGGCTTAAAGTCGTCCTCCATGAGAATTTTATGTGTGCAAAAATGAGGATCAATTCCGCGAATGTCGGAGATTTTCCAAGCGATAGCTCTTTTATGCTTCTTCAACACGGCAATAAGTCGGGCTTTTTCTTCTTCTTTTAGGTCCTTTGCGATGATGACCGGTAACTTCTCGTTGTCTTCAAGGAAAACGTACTCAAGATGAGGAGGTAGGTCTTTAAGCTCAAGAGTAGGAGGATCCTCAATAGATGGTGTAACTAACGATGGATCATCATGAGTCACCTCTTTAGGAGAAGGAGGAGGAAACGGGTCTTCATTGAGAAGTCTCTCAATAGTACGAATGTCTTCATCCCAATCAGTGGAAGAATCATCATACTTAATATCGAGAGGACCCAAGCTAGCTTCGAAATCATCCAAGTCACTTTCTCCAAAAGGAGTCAATGCCGGAGCAATTGAGGCAACGGTCTCAACATTGGGTAGAGAAGAGAGAGTACTTTTGCAAGCATCATGAAAATGTTCTTCACAAGCCTCATCGAGAACATCAATAGCGTTAACACTCTCATATGAATAAGGTTGCTTAGAAATCTTACCCATGTTGAAGACAATTTTATCGTCACCAACTCTCATGATTATTTCGCCCGCGGCTACATCGATGAGAGTGCGACCGGTTCTCAAGAAGGGACGTCCAACGATTAATGGAACACGAGGATCCATCTCGTAGTCAACGACAACAAAATCCGCTGGGAAGGTGAATTTGTCAACGACAACAAAGACATCTTCGGCTATCCCCACTGGATAAGCAACCGTACGGTTGGCTAATTCCAAGGTCATTTTGGTGGGGACTAGCTCGGGGAGAGACAATTGCTTCCAAACACTTAAAGGCATTAAGTTTATACTGGCACCTAGATCGGCTAGGGCCATGCAATTCTCTACTCCCGGGAAGTTTCAAGGAATCAAGAAGCGACCCGGATCACCAAGTTTGGTGGGCAATTTCCTTAAGAGAACGGCGGAGCAATTCTCATTAAGTTGGGTCTGAGCAATGTCAAGAAGCTTCTCCTTGTCACTTAGAAGATCTTTAAACATCTTAGCGTATTTGGGCATGTGAGCGAGAGCCTCGGCAAAGGAGATGTTAAAATTCAATTGTTTAAACATTTTGAGAAAGTTTGAAACTTGAATATCATCCTTGCTCTTTTGCTTCTCTTTCCTCAACCTTGAAGGATAAGGTATATTGGATGAAGAAGAAGGCATTAGAGGAGTAGGATCACTCACAACCACGGGTGGTGGGAAAATGGGGATAGAAGGTGAAGGAGGTGGGGAAAGTTGCTATGTTTCCTTGTTCACAATCACGGGTGGAGGTGTAGGAAGCTCGGGTTCCGTATAACCTTTTCCACTATGAGTGGTGATTGCTTTCATCTCCCCTCTTGGATTCGCAACGGTGTTACTCGGAAGAGTACCCGAAGAAGAGGGTTGATTACCTTGGATGAGCGAACCGATCATATCATATGTTAAGCGCTTGAGTGCTGAAAGAGTCTCTGATGTCTGCGCGAATTTCATTGCTTTGTTTTGCCATGTCATTCCTTAGCTCGGCTCGAATATCGCTCCCTTGTTTCGCCATTTCGCCCTTCAAGTTGATGACTTGACTCTGAAGATTCGTCACCATCTCTCGATTAGTCTTCATGAACGTCTCGACGTCTTGATTTAATGCCATCGGTTGATTGAGAGGTGGAGCTTGGTAAGCTTGAGAATTTCCTTGAGTTGGGTATGGGTTTCTTTGGGATTGATATTGATTCGTAGCACGAGGTTGGGATTGGTTGTTTCGGTTATAGCTTTGTTGTTGGTTTTGGTTTGTAGGAGCGAAACCGGGTGGAGCAAGATAGTTGTTTGAACGATAACTTAGCAAGCTACGGTCTCCTTGAGGACGAGCTTGATAGCCTCCCGTGGGATAAGTACCGTATGCTGCGTTAACGTTTTCAACAAAATTGCCTTGGGTAGAAGGACAATCATTGTAAGAATGAGGACCACCACATGTGTCACAAGAAATAGCAACGACTTTAGCTTGTTGAAAGTGGTTTGTGGCCATGGACATGAAATCCTTGTGCATATTCGCGATTTGGCGAGTAAGTTTGGTTATCTCGGGATTGGAAGTAGTAGAAGAAACATTGGCTCTCTGATTAGATCTTGAGGATGCGGATGAATCCCAATTCTTGTGGTGAGTAGTCATGTTTTCAATCAACTCTCTACACTCCTCCGGTCTCCTTTTCATAAAAGTACCACCGGCGGCAGCATTGATCGTGTCACGATCACGAAAAGTGAGACCATTGTAGAAGGTATCAATGAGAGTGACGGGAAGTATGTTGTGATTTGGACAACGGTCGATCAAATCATTGTATCGTTCCCAAGCATCAAAAAGCGATTCATCATTGTCTTGCATGAATCCACTAATTTGGTTACGAAGGCTTGTGACCATGGATGGTGGGAAGTAGCGCGACAAAAAGCGTTGAGTCATGTCGTTCCACGTATGAATAGAATTCTTCGGAAGACGGTCAAACCATTTTTCGGCATGGTGAGAAAGCGAGTGGGGAAAAAGTTGAAGGCGAAGGTCATCCATAGAAACACCGGGGCACTTCATGCTTTGGGTGATGGTAATAAATTTGTCGAGGTGTTTGTTGGCATCATCATCCGGAATTCCGCGAAATGGGTTAGTTTGCACTTGTTGGATCATGTGATGCTTCAACGAAAAATCCTGAGCCGTGACGTGCATCGGCGCAATCGGGCCTCCACGTCCGTTCATGGTGGGTTGACACAATTCCTCCATTGTTCGTAAATCAGGTAGGGGACATTGTTGTTGTTGTTGTTGTTATTATTATTCAAATTGGGTAGAGGTGGGTTATTATTGTTGTTGTTAACACCAGCCATATCTAGATCTTCACGAGTCTCGGGCTCAGAATAGTTCGAAGATCTAGTACGCATACACCTGCAGAAGAAAAATATACACAGAGAGAATATCTATATAATCTTTTTGGTGCAAAGCCTTTGGAAAAGAATTGCTTTTTCTGATTTTTTTTAATGTTTTTGTATTTTTGAAGAGTTTTATATTGTTTATGGATTTTGAAAATTTTTGAAGCAAGGAAAATAACGTTCAAAGAACGGATCCCAAAATTCAATGCGTCTGTCACTAGAAACCGTTAATCTTAACGAAAAGAGCCGGCAGCGGCGCCATTTAATACAAGGTCTTTACACCTCGTAAGAAAACGTTATCGTCCGATCTCTTCGAATTGAATACCGGTCTAGAGTGCGACTCAATCGTCTTTTGGTGAACAAGAGAATTGTTTGGTTTTGTTTATCTAATTTAAACTAATAGCAAGTAATTAAGTGTCGTTGAGTAAACTAGAAGTTTAAAGATTAATACTAAAATGACGAGTTAAAATAAATGCTTGGAAACTTAAAGGCAATATTAGAAAAATACTAGCACACTAAATAAAACTAACACTTAGAAACTTTATAAGAAACAAGAACTAACACCATCAGAATATTCGAAACAATCATTGATCGGAACATGCTAAGAAGGCTGCAATCGGAATGTCCAAAAGGGTCCAGATCGGAATATATTCCGACCGTTGACCGGAATACTGCAAATTACACCCGTCGGAATATCTTAGACAAGGCTAATCGGAATAAATGGAAACAAGTACAATCGGAATATTGGAGATGCTCAAATCGGAATATCAACAAATACTCCCAGATCGGAATACATAAAACTTCACACAATCGGAATGTTTAAATTCGAAGCCAATCGGAATGTCATAAAAATGGGCTTAATCGGAATGTGTAATCCCTAATCCGATCACTACGATCGGAATAATAAGGTGCTGATCGGAAAACTCAAAACCCTTTTCCGATCTGGTGATCGGAAAGAGGGGTAGTACTGCTGGTTGGAATAAGCCGATCGGAAAGGGGTTTAGACCCTTTCCGATTTAAATGGAATTCGAAAATAAGCCAATGAATAAGCTACTTTGATAAGCTTACTCCAAGACTAGCACGAATCAAAAGTGGAATATACTAAATAAGCACAATCCACAACTTATCCAAACTTAAAATAAACAATCTTTTAAATCAAACCATAAAAATATGAACTTTTAAAGAAAACTTTTAAAAAGTAAATAAGCTAAACATGTAAATAAGCCAATAAGCACAAGAATCTTAAAGCTTAATCAAATGAAAGTTTATGTAGGAACAAAAAGATTAACTTTTTAAGCACAAAAACATTAAGAACAACACGGATCAAATGTATTTTGCACCAAAAGTTAACTAAAATCAAGAAAGGTAGAATGAGATTAAGGGTTAAAAGCTTAACTAGAACTTGATTAATGAAATAAGCAATACAAATGTTTAATCTTGAAAGATTAAAAGAAAAGATGAAACTTAGTGAGAGAAAGTTTAGAACTTTCTCTCTCTAAAACTAGAAAGAAAAGTGCAAAATGAAAAACTTAAAAATTAAAGACTAACTCCCCTCCTAATGTGTATTAGGAGGGTATTTATAGGAAAAGTGGAAGGAGTGCATGTGTTGCATCTTCTTTCTTTCTTTCTTCACGTCTTCTCGACTCGACTTTAATTCTTTGTCTTTTCTCGATGTCGTCTCGGGATTTGAACTTGTCTTTTTAATTTTCTTCTTCTATTAGACTTAAGTTCTTCGAATTCATTAAACTTACGTCTTTAGACTTTTTCTTCGATAAATCTTCAGAATAGGTCTTGGACTTCCGTTCTTTTTGCACTCTTGATCTTTTGACTTCGTCTTTTCCCGTTTTCTTCGATAAAAGCCCG
Organism: Glebionis coronaria; assembly: GCA_025667525.1. Classification (NCBI taxonomy): domain Eukaryota; kingdom Viridiplantae; phylum Streptophyta; class Magnoliopsida; order Asterales; family Asteraceae; genus Glebionis; species Glebionis coronaria. Next base: position 433,357,592 of record CM046879.1, on the reverse strand, counting down.
GGAAAGCCCGTGATTTCTTCCTTTTTCATATTTTGGTCCTAAAATACAATAAAAAAACAAACCACGCATAATTCCGACTTTTACGACATAAAATACATGTTTTGGTCTTGTTATTATTGGAAATAAGTGGTAAAAGGATAAGTGTTTTCACACTTATTAACCTCTCTACATGTTCATCATAATTTCTCTTGATCTTATCCACCCATTTAATTCCAATGGGTTTTCTACTTCCTCGTAGTGGGACCAGTTCCCACATTTTGTTCTTATTAAGATCTTCGATTTCTTCTGGCATTTCTTCCTTCTAGAACGACGCATATGGATTATTCAATGCTTCTTGAAGAGTTGATGACTCTTCTTCATTCGCAAGAAGACAATATGCAAATTTTCGCACCATAACATAATCTGAGTGTCACACTAGGCGTTTTCTTTCACGATTAAGAGTATGAGTCATTGGAGCTTGAGACTCGGTTGTCTCATTCTCCTTGTATTGTGGTACCATCAGAATATTCATTCAATTGAAATTACTTTACCATATTTATTGTTGCTCTTGTAGTGCTATCACCTTCTTCATTTTCTTGAAATTTGTCTTTTGTAACAACTTCTTTGCTGACGACTACTTTGTGGGTAGAAGGGTCCCCACAAGTGATACCCTTTTAACTCGTCAACATACCCCCAGAACAAATGTTTTCTGGATTTCAAATCCAACTTTGTAGTTTCTTTAGAATTGTACATGCACGTACACAAGACTTTGAAATATATGAATGTCTGAATAGTTGACCGGCTTTCCCGTCCACATCTCCATCGGTGTCTTCAATCAACTGAAGTTGAAGGTGATCAAATTATCACATAACATGCGGTATTAACTCCTTCCACCGAGAATGATTTTCCCAAGTTCTCACTTGCCAACATTGCTCATGCTCCTTCTATCAAGGTTATGTAAAAACTCTCTGCCACTCCAATCTAATGAGGAGTTTATGTCACAGTGAACTTCCATTTGATTTCTTCTTGCCTACAAAAAGTATCAAATTCATCACCAGTGTATTCACATCTATTTCTTGTCCTCAAACACTTGATCTTCTTCCAAAATCAAGTTGAACCCACACTTTGTAAAATTTGAAAAGTTCAAACACATCATATTTCTTCTTGATTGGGAAACCCAACATCTCCTGGAATATTCATCAATAAAGAATACAAAATACTTTGTTCCTCCTTGGGATTAAACCCATGCTTACTACACATCAGAGTGAACCAATTCCAGAAACTATAACACATCTAAAATGTGACGTTTTGAACGTGAAGTGATGCTGCTTGCTTATAACACAATGCTCACAGAAAGGTAAAGAAAACTTTGGATGTTAGGACGTAGCTTTTCTCAACAAGAATCTTCATTTATTTTGCAGAAATGTGTCCAAGCTTATAATGCCATTTTACTTCAAATCCATGACTTAGAGTATGTGAAGAAACCGATGCTTTTGCCTCTCATATTATGTCTCCCTTCAGCTGGTATAAATTTTCAGCCACCTTTTCTCCTTTCGTAAGTACAAGCGTGCCTCTTATGTTTTTCATGATCTTGTTTTGTATTTCAACCTTAAAACCAACATCATCTAACTGTCCACGAGACAATAAATTATTTTCACGCCTCTACGTGTCGCACAACCTGAATAGTATGCACTGTACCATCATGCATCTTTACCATGATACTTCTAATTCACATGATCTTTAGTTCATTATCATTGCAACTATACACGGATCCGCCTCTTAAGATTGGTTTATATTGATAAAAGCATTTTCTTCTTGTTGTCATAACCATATATTTGTATATCTCTTTATTCTTTCATTTGCAACCGTTGCTTTACAACACAAGGCGTTACCATCCTTTGAAGTGCTAGAGACATTTACATTACGATTATAGGTATTTAATCCCCGACAATATATCTTTAAAACCATTTTTCTTTCTCCTTATTTTAAATTTACCATGACTCCCACTAGAGCCATGTTCCATCGACCCATCTCTCATCATCACCAAGAACTCCACCTATCTTGAACTGGTCTATCTGTTCTTCCTAATGTTGTGCCTATTTTCTTCTTCAAGAACATCGACTACAACATCATCAATGACTAGATAGTTCGAAAGTACATTAGTGGTTAAAGTGACAATAAGTTGGTTATACGAGCCCGTTAAACGTTGATGTAGAATTTTAACACGTTCATGTGACTCTATTTATACCTTAAAGAAGTGAGTTGAGAAAAAAGAGTATTCAAACTATTGACACTGTCAGTCACTTAGGTAGATTTATGTTGGCATGTGCATAAGTCATATTAATATTTATACGACTAGAAGTACGTGGGCTTAAGGGGCCACCCACTTAAAGATTTAGATCACTCTTTATTAAGATATACGATAATATAAATTATATTTATTGTGTATACTTAATTTTGTTAGAATTTAACAACATAATATATCTGATATATACGCATCAAAAGTAAATGCAACGAAAATTAACGGATCACATATGCACATAAATAATTAACAGAAGATCTAGAATTACATAACTTTTCTTGCAACAATGATCGAAAGAATGAAGATCACCAAACAAGAAAATTCCTCATCTAGATATACATGATCCATCGATAAAACCAAGATCAAAGTTATGATCTTCTCTAAGTTATTCCACACAACACCTCAATCAAACACCTTTGGTTGCTAGGTTTTGAATCTTGAATACTTGAATAACCAAGAAGCAAAAATCCACTCTTGGTTTGCTATTGGCCGACAACCACAAGGAGAGAAAAATAGGGGATTTGATTTTTGTAACTTATGAAAAAGTGATCAAGATCCTTTGTATTTATAGCACAAATGTTTAGACTAAATAAGGAAAAGATATGATCTCATTAAATCTTTACAATATTTAGTTTTTAGAACTTCTTCCGTGCTCCCTAAGTTGGGACAAAAATGGTCCATATACCATTGGTTTTGACTTTTGGACTTTCTAGTATATTTCATATAGTAATTACATTAATTACCCTAAAGTCTTAAATCTTTTAGTTAATCCTTTTTAAACCTTTTACCTTATTAACTAACTACCTTTAAGTATTCATAAATGTAAAATTAAGTATATATAATAAATATAGCCTTATTATATTATATATCTTAATAAAAGATGGTATTGATGTCTAAGTGTGTGACCCCTTAGACCCACATACTTCTAGTCATATAAAATACTAACTATGACTAAGCACACCACAACAACTCCCACTCGCGGAAGTATCCGTCATATCGTACCCTATACTAAGATTGAAAAATATTTTAGCAACAACATCAATGCTCCCAAAGGCGCCTAAGTTTGGTTTCATTAAACAATCTCAGCCTTATTGTACAAGTTACTGCATCCTTTTTGTTTATGATACTGTTAATCATGAACGTGGATAAAAAGTCATTTCATGTATAACAATTTTGTTTCTCGTTTCTATATTGATCATGATTACCAAATGTAAAAAGAGTAATCTTTACTACCATTTGGGCACGGTCATGCAAACATCTGATAAACCCTACGAAGGCCCCAATATTTATCATACCCCATTCACGGAGGAATAAAAATTCTGTTTAACTAGAAGTATCTTTCACACATGTCAATACATTTATGAAATAGGTTTAACTGCCCATTTTATTGATGCAACGTTTACGCTAAATCAATAAATGATATCCATCCATGTGAAGATTTGCTTACATATGAGGTCTAAGGACTAGCAATACTTATCATTAGTGTAATATCTTAATGAAGAAGATCCATAAAGAAGACTGACACATTCCTTATCCAAATGTGATTTTTCTAGGATTTTCACAGTCAAGATAAACTAATGAAATACACATAACTTGTCTTAAATTGTTTCTTAGGTTTACACATTAGTTTACTTTTAAGGGTTTATTATATCGTTTACCGCATAATTACTTTGGGTATTATGTTCTTGTCTTTGATTTTCAGATTATATTTGATTGGAGCGTCCCAATGAAGACTATCCCAAACGATGGAAGATTAGTGACAACTCTAGGATGACGATTTATCCTATTATCAACCTTCTATCCATACATACCTAAACCAAGGGAGTATTAGTTTCTCTCAACTATTTAGTTGTCTTCTCTTTTAAATACTTTTAGGACATTAGGGAAAATGTTCGTCCAAAGTGTAAATAAGAGCCTAAGATTGAACTCTCTCTTATTATTTTCTTATGACTTAAAATGATAAGTAGTATACCAAAACATAGTTGAAAAGGAAAATTTCGCCCAAAATTATAAATTTTTATGACATATTTTAGAGTAAACTCTAGTGGTAAATGCGTCTCATTGATAACATTTACCTTGCTAGCACATACCCCCAATACTTAAAAGTTTCCATACAAAATGTGTATTTAAACCTTTAGATCTTTAGGAATTCGAAAATCAATTCTTGATGAACCTAGATAGTTGATTATCCTTTGGCCTGATCAAGCTAAAGATCCGGGTATTCATCATGTCCCTTTCATTCTTATGATTGTAGAATGTTTGTTTCTCAACGCCTTTTCTGGAATTATGAAATTTATTTGAAATTATATTAGTTTGCCGGTAGTATATTTGATTAGAACTTGACTTGTGATGCATTCCAAGACCGCAAGTGAGATTGCATTCGCGTAATTGATATTTTACTAATTGATAAGTAAACTTAACATTGTGATGATCACATCGGTCATATAACACTCCCAACACCCCATACTTAGAACTCATTTTAATGCAAGTCGCCCCTAGTACACCTCTCCGAGCCTGTCCTTTTCACGGTTCTCTTTAACATTCGAGTTAATCTAGATTGTTCATGAAGTGCATTATTTACACCCAACTAAATGTTACAACCAAATCGCCTAGCCTTTCGTGTATGCACTCCTTTTTAGTTCATTATTGTTATAACCTTTATGCATAAACCCCAAGTTAACCATGTTGCCAAGTCAAGAAGCAATTGTATACAGTTTTAAAGTGATTGATGAGTCATGTTGTTAACATTATAAAGAAGAATGTGGAAGATATGTTACTACCCCCATATGTGCTTATTGGAGAACTTCATGTAAGTTTATCCCACTAATTCGGGTCGTAGGAGTAGTTATGAGTTTTAGTAAAACTCAAGTGTAGGGATGCTACAAATCCTCACACACGTTTATTTTCATTCCTTGCCAAGTATTGTATGACACAAAGTGTTGTATATTGAAGAGTTTGGATGTCGCATGTCGTCTGGGAAACATTGTAAGTATTGTGCATACAGTTGACTTGCCACCTCAAAATTCCAAGTCTATCCATACCTGTGATTCCATACACTTAAACCCCCATTACAACCCTTTATAAAGTCCTCTTTGATATTAAATTTTAGGTGATTACGCCACAGTGGTGGAGGTTTGATCCTCTATCAAGCCTATGGTAATCTATATGATGCGCCGACTAATGAGTGAATAATTTATGTTTTCATTTCCCCTTGTATTACATGAATCATACACTTGAGCGATGTGAGATTAAACAATTATGCTAGGTGATAGAATTTCTAATTTACGTGCATTTACTAACGAAAGTCTATCTATGTATGTTGTAATTATTTTTGTTATTAAGTGAACTGTCCCTTTGTATAACTATCTTAGATAGAAAATCTCATTTGCTTGAGGACAAGCAAATCCCAAGTGTAGGAATATTTAAGAGGTGTCGTCTTATACACTTCATAGGGGTCATTTCATCCCGTTATTTTTCCTAAAATGCCTTTAAATATTTTAATCCCTTTCTTTTTGTTATTTTAGTAATTTGGAAGCACTTAAAGCATTTGGATGGTTTTGGAGATGTTTTCAAGCATTTTCAAAGCTAATGGAGCAATTATGGAAGATACCAAGTCGAGATGAATAGATTTTAAAGTCACAAGGAAGTGCGGTTATCAGTTCGCGTCAATAGCGTCACAACGATTGACCATATGGCTTCACGCTTTATCTTTGGCGTCGTTGCAGCCAAACGTCTTTGAAATCCCAAAGGAAGATTCAACGGGCCCGACAGTATCACGATTAACATACGATGTCGTCTAAGTTCACACTCTATATATAGAACCCTTTGTAAACATACAATACGTGTAAAATTTTAGGGTTAGCTTGAAGCAGCATTGTCAAACCGATTTTAGGGTTTTTTAGCCTTAAAAACTCCATTCTTTCACCCATATCAATTAAAGAACAAGGTTTTACTTACTTTCATTAATCATGTCTATATGTTTGATGATTATATCTTTTATCTTCTCTTCTCTTGCTATGCTAGGCTAAAACTTGAGTTCTTTATCTATGATTGTATGAAAACTATGATGTTTTATTCTTGTGTTTGTTATTTCTTGGCTTGATTGTGTACACGTTAGGCTCTAGAAACCCATATTAGATATTCATATTTTAATTGTTGATATATCTAGGAAAACGTGGGTGATAGATGATGCATCGCTTCGTAGATCTATGTTATTGACCGTTTACTCCCTTGACAGGATCGTCAATTGCATGGAAATCGCGTTGCTTCGATGTGGAAACTAAATTTAAGTGTTCTTAATGCATGGTCTAATGAGTAGATCTAGGGTTTTTTGTGGCTCTAGGTATACGAGTTATTACGTAGACGATTGTAAGGATGTATGCCTGATGGGTAAAAACTAGTAAACGTCACCATACCACTATGCTAGGGACTACTTGTTTCACATATGACTTAGAATGAATAAAAACAAAAACACTTACATTATTAGTCGACAATATGTGACAGGTAACAAAACACATTAAGAGAACATTGTAGTAAGTAGTGCATTATTAGATAAACACATTTTATTTAACTGGTGAAATTCTACAATATTAGGTTAGGATAATTAAAGTGTTATCCAAAATCCTCTCATTTACCCTGATATTTTACATGCTTTCATTAAAGCATAAAAATAAAAAAAGAATCTTCTTCTCACCTCTATACCTATTGTACGTTCCACACTAGCCTCCTAAACTATTCCTTGAGAGAATGCTAACAACCTTGAATCCTTTCCTATACTATATCTACACAATCGGGTACACTACCCGAGGGGTTGTAGACTCCACAAGGGAGTGAGGTTTCAAAATACCGCTGCTACAAAACTCTCATCATTACTGCACCTCCTGGAAACAATCTCGCTCCTTACCCATTTAAAACTCCACCCATAAAGAAATAGAGGACACCTCACCCTAACCTCATGGAGTAATGTCGTTAGAAAACTCCACAAAAGTAGTGTTATCTACCTATATATGCCCGTTCTTATCAATTTTTAAAACTTGAGCATATTGTAATTCAGTGATGAGCCATACTGGTGAATGGGATTAGTAACTTCATTACTCTATTGCATTACAGATAATTTTGTTTTAGAAAAATAAGAATGATCGATTATCTATGATCGTTCTATCATGTCATATCATCTTCTGCAATCAAATACATAAATCAAACAAGGTGAGTACATTATTAGTACGTGAAAAAACTTCTCGAAACCCTAACTCCCCCTAATTTTGGCGCTTCGACTTCCTTACACAAAAACCCTTACTTGAAAATTTTCTACTCGGTTTACACATTAAACCTTTGATTCTTGTTTCAGTTTATGATCATAACTTGTGTTTTAATCTTTATATTGTGTCTAATCCTCGGTTTAATCCTTGTTATCGGTAGGTTTTTTCCGATCCTTAGGGTTTTTAAATCTCTAATCGTAATCTTGATCTTTTGAACTAGATGGAACATTGCTTTATTTCTTTAAAATTCGATCAGGTGACTGACCAGGTGTTCAATATTTAAGTTGTCGTTGTCTCACTAAACCCTAGGGTTGTGGGGTTGTTATTCATCGTGGTGATTGATAGTGCTTGTATGTAGTGGGAATGATACCCGAGTTTTGAATAAAAAAGGGGGTGCGAGAGGAATAGGTGTGAAGTAGAAACAAGGTGATTTGACGAATAATATGATACCATCAACGAATGTTCCTCTTAGCAATTCGAGTGGTTCGATTGTGATGGATGTTGAAAAATAGCAGACAGTGAGTCTTTCTCCGAATTCGAAAGGTACATCATTTGTTAATCTTTTTAGTAGTGAAAAGAGTCGGCATGGTCTTAACTTTTGCACCCTTGTTACACCTGCGGTGAATGGGGGTGAGGTGACTGTCCGGTTGGAGTCTATCCATTCAAGTAGTTAAAACTTTGTTAATTTGGCATATGAACTTTTCTTGGAAAAACGAGTGGCATACCTTTTTGTCGCGAATTATGTTAAGAATACTTGGAATAAATTTAGATTTGTTAAATCAATGCTAAACACGTGGATCAAATTATTTTTTTCCAATTTATCTCTATGGATGGTATGGAAGCTATGCTTGAAAGTGGTCGTTTTTTATTCGTAATAATCCAGTTATTCTTAATAAATGGGATCTGGATAAGAATACGTTGAAAGAGGTTGTCGGTAAGATTGTTGTTTGGGTGAAACTTGATGGTGTTCCTATGACGGCATTTGGTGAAGATAGTCTTAGTGCAATTGTTACAAAACTTGATAATCCTATGATGCTGGATTCTTATACGATAGAAATGTGTCTGAAATCATAGGGTCGATCGAGCTATGCTAGAGAAATGGTTGAGCTACGTGTGGATGTTGAGTTGAAAGATATTATTGTGGTTGTTATGCCTAAACTAAAAGGCAACGGTTATTATTTAAGCAATATTTGTGTTGAATATGAGTGGAAAACCCCCTAGATGTTCGAGCTGTATGATTTGGTCATATACTTGACGAATGTCCTAAGGCTACGAGATCCACTAGTGCTACGAATATGAGCAAGCCTAAGCAAGTAACTACGGGTGTACCGGTTGGTCCTAGGGTGAACTTTAAACCGACTGGTTCTAAGGTTATTCAAGAATATCAAATGGTTGGTAAGAAGAATACTACTTCTAGTGGTGGGAAAAAACACGTTGCATCGGGGTCTAGTTTAGATGTTACTCCAAGTAAACGGGTTAATAACTCAAATTCTTTTGTTGCACTTAATTCTATTAAGAATGATGTTGATTTGGATACGGACGGTGGGAACGTTAATTCTTCAGGGGGATTTATGTGTGAGGATGGTATTCGTCGTTCGGATGGTAGCAACACCTTGATTATCGACAAGATTGAAAAGAAGATTGCTGAAAGGAAAGTTACTCTTGCGGGTGACCAAAGAAACCCGATTCCTAGAAAAAGGGGTGATATTTTAGGTGAGCTAGATGAGGAGAATGTTGTTGAACCTGTGGATAATGATATGACAATTTTTTTGGCTTCTAAAACGTCTGATATAGGATATGGGACCAATAGTCTGTGGGAACAATGAAGTGATTATTACAAGAATGCGGCCAATGCCTATGAATATATAATGATGATATGTATGATGATTAGGATATTCCGGACAACGTCGAGGCTATTGCTGATAATCTTGGAATTAAAGTCCGTGGAAGCAAGAAATATTAGTTTGTTAGGAAGTTATTTGACTATGTAACAAGCTGAGATGTAAAGTTCACTTACATCCTATATACTTATCTGTTTTTTTAGAGTAATACAGTAAAATTTATCAAAAAAATCTTTTACCAAAAAAAATCTATATGAGTGGCGTATCGATGAAGGCGTTTTTTTTTATAGAAAGCCAAATTCAAATCATGCTTAAATTCCTTGAGGGCTAGTGATAACTACTGCATAAGTCTTGGGCAGTTATATCTGGAACAGAGATACACTTGCCACTCACCGGCAGCCTGCTAGGTCATGACCAAAATGACGCGGTGATATTTCTGTCTCACAAAAATAGCTAAATGATATAACGAGTCACTACCACTTTTGTTCCCAATGAAACCCATCTAGTTCCCTCAAGTCAAGAAAAATTCAAGCTTCTGACGGGCCTCAAACATTTGAGCATGTTTCTAAGAATACCAGCTAGAAGTCACATCTAATCATGTTTCCTGTATGTCTTGCTTCATTTTCTCACTCAATATATCTACATAACTAGAAATTTGCAAACTCTGTTTAAATCCTGGATATCAAAAATATTATAAGGACACAGCTTATATACTCCTCTCTGCAATGCATCAGTATCACACGAAGAATTTGCAGTCTGCAGTCTCTTCCTTGCCAAATTGATCTTGGTTAGCTGTTGTTGTCATCGGTCTATCGATATAATTTGGTTCTTGGCTACTGGTGGATGATCACGTTTCATACAAAATCAATAACCTAATTAACCTTTGCTATCAAAATATACTTCAGTTCTGTTCCGAATTTTAATATCGAAGATCTAACTAAAGTTGTCTTTAGGATTTAAGAATGAATCAGGTTATTTTCATTAGTTGAATAACTTTGTCCAACAAGATATCTCGTACTCTATAAGTGACTTCCAACTGTCCTTCAAATATGCAAGAAAACAAATTGTAGCTTACAATATAAAGAAAGGATTTGAAACCGAAAACTGTTTGACATGACTTCTAGGCAAAAAACATTATTATAAAACCTTAAACGTATGGGTTTTAAGGTGCATCACGACGGTCATTTGGTAAATATAGATCTTCCTTAAAAATGAAACAATGTTTATAGGCACTCTTCATATACTTGAATCACCAGAAGCAACTTCAATTTCCCCATTAATAATCTCAGAAACTGCAACCGAATCCATGGAAAAGGACCCTCTGCCCGCTATAACAGACTCGTATTCCGTTTTTGAATCTTCAATATCCTCACAATTTTCACTATCCGGGCAACCATTCCCATCCAATGCACCACCTTCATCAAAATTCTCGATCTGATTATGTCGATTTGATCCAATCCCACGAGAAAAACTCAGATCATCCAGATTCAAAACCGAACTCATTCTGCTAGACAAAATACCAGCACGACAAAGTGGACAGTTTGTATGTGAAGTTAACCACGTATCTATGCAAGGAATGTGAAATGCATGGTTACATTTTGGCAACAAACGTAACGTCTCATCATCTTGAAACTCACTTAAACATACAGAACAATCCGTCCCTTCAATCAAGCTATCGTCTTTTTTAAACTTTATTACACTTATTGAATTAATCACATATGGTTGTAAGCCAATGGTGGTGATGTGCCATATTGGGTGATCAACTTCAAGCGGATGATCATCATCCGATATGTCCGCTGCTTCTCCATAGATTTGGTTCATACGAGATCGTCTAAAACGCGTACAACATCTTACCATGATGAGATAGTAGCTGATAAAGAGAAAAGCACTTCCTAGCAAGGCTACTATAATGATGACATAAGGTGATATATGTGTGGTTTGTGGTGGTGATGGTGGCGGTTGTGGAGGCCAATAGAATTCGGGGTAGCTGCATTTGTACCGACATGTTGGACCGCAATCGGAACAAGTTGCGTTTTGGTTGAAATCGTGTTCTTGAATAAGTTTCCGGGGGTGGCTGATTGCCATTAGGTTGTGTTGGTGGGTGAAAATTAAAGGGGGTTGGGGGAGGATAAAACTGAATGAGTATTAGGTAGGTTAAGTGAAGAGGATTAATCATATAAGGTAGATTGTGTTATTGTAGGTGGTGTGTTATTATCACTGATTCATTATATGTCTAATATTTACATTTACTTCAACACATATATACGTATCCATATATGTATGGACATGTATGTAGCATGTTTATTAGATGCAAAGATATATGAAACTTTATAAACATATCATATTTGAATTCTGAAATTTCACCTATTATTAAGACTTGCAACTAGCATTTTTAGACTTAAGACGTAAATCTGATTTGAACGTCTAGATTTATGACTAAAAGCGTGAATATAAAAAAAGCAACATTATTTGTATTTTGAATACAAAAAGTATGCATGATTTAAAATAGGATGGGGTTATTCATGCCAATGATGCCATTTCATTATTCCCTTTCAATTTGGCCTGTATATTTTATAATTCTCCTATTCATCGGTGTAATTTTCTGCGTTTTGTTGGACATCCAATATATGTTACTAGGAACTAATTTTATAGTTAACCTTTTACTCAATAAAGAATAGTCAGGAACAATATACAGATTCATCAAACCCAGTAAATGCAACAAAAGAAAAATAACAAAAGTCAATAAACTTAAACCCAATTGATATTGTTGTGGATAAATATTTATCCACAAATCAAACTTATTACAAATTCATCGAAGGTACAAAATTGTAGTAATTTCTGAAATTAAGAAACGAGTGCATGATCTACCAGGTTTGATGATCCATCTGATTTATTGTTTATAGTATAGAAACCTAATAATGAAGATGGTGGCGGTGGAAAAAGGACGAACGGCGTCGCCCTGACACCAGTGGTTGTTGGGGGATGGTCGGCCTGGTGATGGTTTGGGTGTCCAAAGAATTTCTGTTGAACATGAGTAGAAAAGGTGGGTTGATTTGGGGAAGAAATAAAATGTTCATCTAGAAAAAGAAAAAGAGAGGGTAAAAGGAGTGAGGATGTATTTGAAAAAAACTATGATGTATTATACTATATGAGTCTCTAGGAGGACCTCTTTTTTATCTCTCTCAAACAAGACCCTTATCTAGATCTTGGAAAAAAAAATAGCATTTTAACATCACGTGGTTTCAGATATGACCCCATTTGGATCAATAAGCAGAAAAGAAACATCACCTTAGTCTTGGAATGTTAGAAATATTCAAGGAATTAGTGTCAGAGTTCTTTAAAGTCTAGAGAAAGATTTAGAACTCTTTGAGAGAGAACTCATCTTGTAAAGCCTTTAAACTATGAAAAAGATGATGAATTAAATGAGTTATGAAAATAGTTCACTTGATCTTTTTTATGAGTTATAGGGTATAGACATCCTTTGACTAAAACTATCTTTTTACACGTTTTTGCACCTGTCATTAACGGTCAGTTACAACGTTGCATTTTTTTTAGCTTTTGTTACTTGTTTTTTTTTCTTCTCTTCCATTTTTATAAGATATTCTTTTTCCAAAATTTTATATCAACATCTTCAAAGATCAAGTCATCATAAATTCTAAAGCACAAATTGTTCCCATCTGTGGTTTGCCCATAGATTCTAGACTTGAAAAGATATTATAAATCTATGATGGCTTTAAAAATGTGAATTCAAGAAACGTAAATATCTTTGGTGAAATGGATGCAATTGTTCTAGGTTGAGGATCAGTGGTAGGTTGATAGGTGGTGGAGGTGGTGGTATTAATGGATCTGTAGAAAATATGTGTATGTGAGAGAAGATCAATATTGTGTGACGGCGAATGTGTTTTTATTTTTTTACTGATGAGGGTAACTGAATGAGAAATTAAAAGTGAAAAGTGGATGAACTGATGGTATAAAGTTAAAAAACGGTGTTTGATTCCTAAAATACGGGTGTCTATACCAAACAAGCCTTTTTTATCTCCTTAACTTAAAAAGAAATATGAATTTAGATATTGGAAAAAAATTATGTAATTCTCTTAAACAAAAAGGCAAGAAAATTCCTAAAAAAATTATCAGTGAAGTGTAGTTATCATATCATAAAAGTCGATAAATTACAAGAGTTAGTACAAGAGTGAAAAGCAATTGTTAATTAACAATGTGCTTTAAAGTGAATGGATGTGCTTTAAGAATAGAATTAATTAATGCAGTAAAACGTCAATGTAAGTTTTATGTAAAATGTTTGACACGTTGTTGTTACCTCATATATATATATACACCACAAACTTTTTTTATAAAAAAAAGATTGTAAAAGAGTAAATGTTATCTTGTACAATTAACGTGTTAGCATTTATCAGAGGATGTACAACACTTAGAACAAAGTCTTTAAATATACAAGGGTATGTTTGGTGTGAAAATTTTGGAATCAACGAATGTTTAGTTAATAGCTATGGATTAAAAATTGATAATCACAGTCATAATGGTATACCGAGTTAAAGAGCCTGATTTTTTTATATCACAATGTGTCGGGCATGATTTTAGTGTTTTTGTATGTTTTCATCAATTTAGTATTGCTCATAAATATATGAATTTTTTTGTGTGCAACTATCATATTTGCCATCATATTAAATTTCTTTTAGCTATTGTTTTTTTCAATATGAAGTCCACTTTTTTTTTCTTATAAAATCTTTTGTAGTCTCATCTCTATGTCATCAATGGGTTATTTCACTTTGTTTGCCTGTGAGGACAACAAAAGAAAAAGTCATACAAGAACAAACTTGCATGTTAGGAATTTTGGCTAGATGGGTTTGAGTTTAAAAAGTGATGCATACAATAGTTGAAAACATAGATGTCGCAATTTTAATTTTGAATTTAGAGGTATAGTTATATTTTCTAAAATAAATAAAAATAAAAATGAAACCTATTATGTGATACCTATACTTAAATTTTCATACTAATCATAAACAATGAAATCGATATCCCTAATATCATAACATCCTCCTATGAAATATCGACACGGATTCAAGGTTGCAAACCAAACGCACTGTAAAAGATTAGCGTATTTCTTAGTTAAACATATAGCTTTCGTTTGTGTTTATTTAGATTAAATTGATTTATTATACTTTCATAAGATCTTGATAGGGCAACTTCATTTATAAAACTTTGCAAAGTACTTTTCAAAAAGTTTTATAAAACCATTAAGATCGGGGTCGAGGACAATGTTAATGATATATTCACAAAAGGGTCAAGTGTGTTTGAACACAGAAAGTATTGTGATATGCTAAATTTGAAAGATTTATTCAACCTTAGCAGCTTAAGAGACATTCAAAAGTATAAGATGAGGGGCTGGTTATGCAGTTATTGGACACTTGTTTTATTTGTTTTGTATTTGATTTATATTTTATGTAAAAATATAAAGTCATTAGAATTTTAATAGGTATAGTGCAGCTGTATCCGAGTGAAAATTATAAAGATGACAAGCCTAAGAAGTCCCTATAACCTAACAATAAAAGCTATATTATAGTATTATAATGACTATAGTATCATTGTGTGTTTATTTTATGTGTTTTTTCTTTATGTTGTATTCAGTTCTTTTTAATCTTGTTATTCTTTCTTCGTGTAAGTATTGAAATCAAATATTGTACGCATAATCAAATGTAGTTATTAAAAATAAAAAAAGATGATTGGTTGAATTCAATAATCGAGTTTTCGCGAATGTGTGCGTATTTCTATCTTTTTAATAGTGTTTGAATTCTCAAAAAAAATTTCTATATGACATTCTTTTTCTTTTCCTCCAACCACTTAGGTGTTAAACATCCATTAACTTATAATTATGGCCACTTTCTCTTTCATCGTTAGATAATTGACTCTTATACAGTAGGAGAATAAGTAGAAGCACTATAACAAAAACAGGCTAGTGCAACGAGTATTTGAAACGGTACATTTTTGTTGCAAATTTAAAACTGTAATGCAACAAATTACCAACCGAATAACAACAACAAAAAACTTGGTTGCAAAATATAAACTAATTGCTTTTACATTAATTTTTATTGTTTCCATTGCAAATCTGTTCAAACAATAAAAATTTGCAATAAAAAAGTAACGATCAACAAAAAAACAAGTCTAGAAGATATAACAATGTATAACTCCGTCGTAATTCCATTACAATTTTTCATAATTTGTAACGGAAAAAAACCGTAAGGAAAAACTTAAAGATGAAAAGAAATCACCAATTGTTTTACGTTGAAAATTTATTGCACAAATAATATGCAACGGAATTGCAAAGGAAAATAAAAATTAAATCGAAAATCAAATTATCACTTAATTTGTGTTACAATTTCATTGCAAAGTTAGGCTACACACTCGCAACCGAGTTCTCCCCTAAATCCACTGTCACCTCATCTTTTCTCTCTCCAATGACCTACATGTGACTTGCTTTCATATCAAGACGACCAAGTTTTTTTATTTTTAAACAAAAAAACTAAAATTCGTTTAGAAAAACATTACATAAATAATTAAAAATATTACATAATTACTGAACGAAAATAAAAACATTACCATATTAATTAAGAACTTATACTAATAATTAAATTATAAGTTGCTTAGATGTCGTTCATTATCTCCTGCATCGCCTGTTGTACTGGGGGAAAATTGGGATTAATTTCAGTGTTCTAGAACATTATTTGTTTGTCCCGTTTCTTTTTTGGCAAGTTTAATTGCTTGATGTTGTAATTCGAGCTTCTCTCTTTTCAACGTTGTTGCTACTGTTGAGTTGCCTCGTGCAGATCCAATTCTCGTTGCTTCAACTAAAAGTAAGATTCTTGTTTCTCTTTATTTTCTCACATTTGAGGTCCTTCATTTTCTCTCATTTGTTGGCTACATCATCAACAAACGAAGATCCCATATGTAAGAGGAACATGGCTTCTTCTTAGCTTGGTCAATGTTCGGAAGTCTCTTCCTCTCCTTAGTCTAGTTCATCGTTCAAATTCACATAACCACCTTTTCCAGAACCAGAGGTGATTTCAGAAGTATTGAATTTGTTGTTACCCTTTAAGTAAAATGAAGGCATATCAACCTCTTGCCAACTTGAGTGGTCTTTCAATACGTTACAAGCCACCTCTAACAAAAACAAGAGTTTGTAAATCATTTTGTATTCTGCACACACGCTTTTTGGTATTCATGAAAAGGTGGAACATCAAATGAAAATCCTTCATGACATTATTACGAATAGGAAGAAGTTTGAGGATTGGATGTTAGCTTGTGAAGAATTTTTAAAAAACCGATTGGAATAGCAAGAAGCTTTTAACTGTTACAACTAGTAATTTTTGTTGCTAAATTATAGATATCATCCTTTATATTTTTTTTCTTATCTTCACATGTAAAAGTTTAAATCTTAGATTGGTAAATTTGTGGATCTCAATATATGTGAAATTATTAGTTTTTTTAATATTTTTTTTTTATTGTTGTGATTCAGGTTTTATATGAAAAAACATGGTTGTTGTAAAAACAATTTTTTTTAAAAAGCTGTTGCTAACTACAGATTTTGGCTGTTGCAAAATAATGCGGTTGCAAAAGTTATCATTGCAAATCCCGAAGCAAAATACAACCGTTGCAATTAAGTCTGGTTGCAAAATTGTGAGAAACTTTTCGTCACAAAACGGTTGGAAAAACTTTTCCGTTTGTTGCAATTCGGTTGCAAATTAATTTTGCATTGAGTTTTTTTTGCAATAGTTAAAATCGGGTGTATTATCATTGCAAACAGCCTACTGCAACGGATCTACTCGTATTTGGATGATTGCATTAGGCCATTTTTGTTGTAGTAAAGGATGTATAAAAAGAAATACTAACTTTTTCAAAATAAATATTCTGTTACTCACAATTTTCGCATCTATATAAACACAGATTTTCACTCGGTCAAAATAAATATTCTGTTATCATTCGGTCACTTATTGTTGGCAATGAATAACCATATACTCCTAACTACATCTCTTTAAGCAAATAACAAGTTCCAAACTAAAGTTTTGTACTGCGAAATTGGTACGTAGTTTGTTGATTGGGTATCATTTTGTTTGATTTTTGATCGTGCCTCACTAAAACATGTGCTCATGTTTGTGCTTGATTTTAGATCTTGTGCGGGACTAAGGTTATGGGTCGCGATTTGTATTTTAGTGATCCGATAGGTCAGATTGTGAGTTCGATCGTATCACCTTAGAAAGTGGTGTCAACGTTGTCTTCGGTTTCGGATTGGTTTCTATTTCGATCTATCGTCTTGTTAGAGGTAATCTAAATGTTAAAAAACAACTATTACATTGGAATCCTTCCTTTGTGAGTGGATTTTGGTAACGAGCTTCTTTTTATGTTTGCAACTCGAAGCTATAGGGATTGTGTTTCTGTTTGATTTTGATCTTTCTCGTCATTCTTTTGATCCCTATTTGATTGGTCCTTGATCCCCTTGTTAATCTTCCATTCACTTTATAAACATCGTTTATCGAGGATCAGCATGGTCAAGGAACGGATTTACGGTAGATGGGTTCGACGTAATTGGGGAAATTAGGGTTTGATCTTTATCAAATTATAGTTTGGCCCATATTCACCTATCTATTGTTTCTTTCTTTTTTGTTCCCGTTTATATCTTCTAATCGATTCTTATCGAGGATCGACGAAGATTTTAAGGCTTGATCAGGTTTTCCTTTTCTTTTAGGAATTCTTAAGTTCTTTATGGTTTTCTTTTCCTTTTCGTGTGGCGGCGTTCTTTCGTGTTTCTATGGCATTATGAGTTCATTCAGATCCAAGGAAGATGATGTTTCTAGAATTTCTTTATCCATCTTTCTTACTAATTTCCCTGAGTCATTCACTGCCAAGGAGCTTTTCTTTTTGTGTAAACAATATGGACATCTGGTGGATGCTTTTATTCCCTTGAAGAGAACAAAGGGAGGTAAGAGATTCGGATTTGTTAGGTTCATAAACGTTTTCAACACTGAAAGGTTGGTGAACAACCTTTGTACTATTTGGGTGAACCAGCTCAAGTTACATTTTAATGTAGCCAAATTTAATAGGGGACCGATTAATAATAAGTATTCTGATGACAAGATGGGGGGAAATTTAAATCAGATCCGGACTCACATCAGAAGTTCACTGATGTTCGTGGTAACAAAGGTTCATATGCTAATGTTGTGGTATCTAACTCTTTTGGGGGTAGTAAGGGGGATGACGTTATTCCAGCCATTGTACTTGATGAAGCTTGTCTTTATTCCAAGAACCTGGACAATTCCCTTATGGGACGTGTAAAAGACTTCATAACCTTACCTAACCTCAAGACTGCCCTCATCAATGGTGGCTTTGACAACATCGTTATACGATATATAGGTGAACTTTGGGTGTTGTTATAATTCTCTACTTCTTCGCCCAAAGATAAATTCCATAAGAATGTTGACGTAGGATCTTGGTTTTCAGTCGTTCAACAGGCTACTCATGACTAAAAGATCGACAGTAGAATTGCTTAGATCGAAATTGAAAGGGTACCTCTTAAACTATGGTCCGAGAATACGTTTAAACGTATAGCACACAAATGAGGGGATTTTCTGGATATTGACGACATCGAAGAAACTTGCTATCATTCCTGGAGATTATGCATACTTACTACTTCTAAGCGTACGATTCAAGATAATTTCAAAATTTTGTTCAGGGGCGTGGTTTATTAGGTACGTGCTAATGAAGGTCCAGGTTGGGTCCCGGACTTTATGGATGATAATGAAGATGATGACAATTCTGTGGAGGAACCAAAAGATGAGGAACTCAACTCACATGATAAGGATGGCCGTGACTCAGATTCTGAATTGAAGGAGTGTCAGAAACGGTGTTTCACAACAATAATGAACAGGATGATGTTCCTTCAGAAGATCCTCTTGGAATTTATCCACTACTAGACAAACTTGAAAAGGAGAAGCATAATAATGTTACCACTAACGATGACAGTATATCACATCCGCCAGGTTATACACTTGCGGAGGATGATACCGATAATCTTAACAAGGAGAATAACGCTTGCAATGGTGTTGGCAACAACGCCAATGGCAACAATGCCAATGACAACAACGAAAATGGCAACAATGATTTTAACGGGACTAATGGAGAGGATAATGGCAGTACAAATAAGGGGACGAATTGTGTTGACATGTAATCTAGATGTTCGGGATAATTCGAAAAATCATCAGGGCCTAGAAGCGGAGATCCTATTATTTGTCTTATAGATGAAGTGGTTAAAGTAGGACGAACGATGGGCTTTAACATGGAGGGTTGATATAACACCCCCAAATTTCGGTCATAACAGCGGAAGGGTCATTGGGTGTTACTATCATGGTTGAATCTCATAATCATAGAAAACGGCTCAAAACGAGTCGTTTTAATAAAAACATCCATTCATTTTCATTTAACAATAAAACTTTTCACACGGTCTCAGATAATTTAAAGTTTTCAAACACAGTAAATAATAAAAGATTCTTGGAATGGATATAATTTATGAAAGCGGGCCAAAACATTTAAAATAAGCAAGCATCACGAAACCGCCTTCCTCGAGTGCCTTCCCAATGGACCTGAGATAAAACATGCTAAAAAGTCAGCAAAATTTGCCGAGTGAATCTATAGAGTTTAATTTAAATAAAAGAACACCTGTATTCAAAATAACCTTCCATGGTTAATAATTTATCAAAGACAGTTATGTTGTACATACATAATTATCGTGTCATTACATAAGTCTCGTGACATTGAACGTTAACATATATTATTTCAGCCCAACACACCTAGCCAAGTGCGTATATTTCTCTTATACAATGCATCCGATGTTTTGTTACTACTGCATCACAACACCACGCGATAGCTAGTCGCGACCGGACTGGGCGTCACCCCGATAGATCTATCCATAACATTAGCGTTACTTCGATTAACAATTCACGATTCATGGGTCTTTTAAGGCTAAACAACTTATGTAATAACTTTCATCTAAAGATACAATTAAGTTCTTTGTGTTCTATTTTAAAACAATCATGAGTTTACACAACTTATAGTTGTACATTTCAATTTCAATAATTACTTTTCAAGTAAATAGGATTCCCACAACTTCTCGTTGCACCCATTAATAGGGTTTCCACAACTTCTCGTTGTACCCTTTATTTTAATAAAACAAGCATGTTATCCCCCTCGCGGGTTTTATAAAACAAGTAAGCATGTTAAAAGCGAGGCTATAGACTCACCTTAGCCAATAGTGGTAATGAGACGATCGCTAACGATTAGTGATGCCTGTTTAAACATGAAAACCGCAACCTACCAAATAAGGCGCGTTCATTAATAATCGACTCAAGTATAACTCATACTTAAATAATAAAATCAAAATTAAAAAACCAAGACAATCCCGAAAAATAAAACGATACAAGCGATATTACTATACCCTTTTTATTCAACACTATTCTTTTAAACAATTGCACTCTCGATATTGACCCGTCCTATGACGTCAAGTCAACGCAAGTCAAATTATCATTTTACTTCTCTCGGACCAGTAACTAAGTCATTTATATAATGACTTAACACTTGAGTAAATCACCATGTCCAATAGCGAATACTCAACTCACGCCACATACGTATTGAACTACGTGTCCAAAATACCAATCAGCATGTACACTCCAAATGTACACACCAATCTACCCTATCTACACTTGTCCGATTTCGACGAAACATGGTCACAAACTCACACATAATATGAATAAGACTCAGTTTAAGTTTCATTCAAAAATATTACTTCTAATACCTTCTGCCCGACACACCTTCGTGTTATAAAAACCGGACAGATTTACGCCTTTGACTTGTAAAACCATTTTGACATATCTAAACAACTCCATTTATAAAACCGACACTCGGGTTTGAAAATAGACTCATGACCTGAGGTTTAGACATTAACATCAGTCCTTGAACATTTTTAAAACTCATTCTATATTCCCCGAGATTCGATCCAAATATCGACAACAATTTTCGGATTGTGCCGATACCCGTCTCCCGGTACACAAATACTAAAATTGTTGTAACTTTGCACTCGTTTGGAGTTGGAAGTCCTACTTTATATCAAATCGAAGCTAACGAAAATATCTACAACAATATCACATCATCTCATCCTATATTCAAACTTAAGAAATCCGAAAATAGCTTCAAACCTACTGCCCAAAATCAACCATTTAAAAATCACACTAAAACAATTTTTCAACACATTTTTACCACTTCTATACATCTAATATCAACCTACAATCATTCTAATCCATCCCTTTCATTCCTAATTCACTTGTATGTACCAATTTAATAAATCATACCCAATATTTTCAAACATGCAAACACTCCAACATCAAATATAATAATATTAACACCTACATACAAGCATAAAATGGATCAAACATACAAGATTCTTCAAGAAAATAAATTTTAGAAAAATGTTCATGCATGTGTGTAAAAATTATACCATTATGATCCTCATTTATAATCTAGAATGGGTCTTTTATTAGTTCTGGATTGATCAAACTCAAAACCAAAAATTTGGAAGGGTTTTGGTGTTGGTTTGTACGGCAAAAACAAGAAAGGGGAGGGGTGGGTATATTTTATTTTTAAAGTGATTTTGTATGTGTTGTTGTAAGTGGAAAATCTATATATATTCCTAGTGTAAGGGCTAGTTTTGCCAATCTGCAATAGTTTTGGTCCAAAATGAAATTAAATAGTTGTAAGGGTAGAAAATGTAAATATTAAAAATTAAAAATATTTACGGGACTCGGGTTTCGTAAAAATACTTTTCAAAAGTTAAAACGCTTCAAAAATATAATAATAAAGCTTCGACACGACTTAAAACGTAATTAAATCGAAAACGTCGAAAATATTAAATATCGAGACAATCGATAATAAAACGTAAATTTTTGGGCATCTGTCGGTATCGCGATCATTAGTAGTTCTCGTCATTCGTTAAAACGTAAAACACGAGAAATAAAAATAAATACAATAAAATCATTCACATGATAGTTTGAGAATAAAATATCGATACTTAATGTATTTCTTGTCGGTTTTCATCTAAACGACATTATTACGTTAAGTTTCAAGATATAACCTTCTCGGTTAGCCGATAATTTAATATTCTCATTAAAGTAAACATATAATACTTACTAGTCGATATTAAAATATCGACCTGAAATTGACGGATTGTCACATTATCCCCACCAAATTGGGATCTTCGTCCCGAAGATCAACTTGCGTTCTTCCTCGATCGCTCGTTGAAATCAAAGAGTTAAATGTATTTTGGTCCTCGTCTTGAGTTCCATCACACATGACAATAGGAATTCGACTTTTCTTCGGTTGCCTAACTTCCTTATCGATAATATCAACAAGTACTTTGATGAAATGCAACTTACTGTCGATTCATACTTCATTAAGAGAGATTATAAGATCTTCTTCAGGAAGAAATTTCTTTAGGTTCGACATATGAAAAGTATTGTGAATTCCTTGTAGCTCTCGAGGTAATTTAAGTTTTCATGCCGTCGGACCTACCATCGATATCATCTCGAATGGTCCAAACTAACGGGGACTTAACTTCCCACGTTTTCCAGAATATATAACACCTTTCATGGTGATAACTTGGCATAACTTTTCCACCTACCTCGAATTTCAAAGGTTTTCGCTTCACATTATCATAACTTTCAGGTCTACTACGTGCAGTTAACAAACGATTCTTAGTTAGCACGATCGATTTATTTATCGAAATAAAATGAGCAGAATCAGTCAATGACCATTGACAGAAATTAAATCATATTCAGGCTGAGTTTTCGAGAGCTTAGCAATGAATCCATTGTAATTTGCTCCTACTTCACGAATGATAACGAATAACACAATCGTAATCACTTAAAGGCTACTTTACCTCTTTTTATTCCAGAATGCATTGTAGGCTCTTTCTATCGGTGGATACCGTACATTTAGTGCCATACAACTAATGTCTCCATAGACAAAGAGTAAAAGTCACCGCACCCAAATACAAGTCGTGGGTTGTGCAGTTTCCTCATTCTTCCTAGGTTTTCTACAAGCATACACAAATCAAAACAACCCCAAATCATATAAGAGATGTATCACGATCAACAACAAAACCTTTAGTTCTATCAGGTAACGATAAGATCGGCGTGCAACAGAGTTTTCTTTTCATGGTTTGAAAAGATTTCTATTCATCAATGCCATACACATACGGTTCATTCTCTGAGTTAGCTTAGTTACTGGTTTTGATATCAAAGATAATCCTTCAATAAACCTTCAGTAATAACCAACCAAACCTAGAATTTGTCGTACTTCAGTTGGAATAGTTAGAACATTCAAATCTTCGATGGCTTCGATTCTCGCAGAATCAACAGGTATGTCAATTTTGTCAATCACATGACAGAGAAGTTTTACAGAAGCAAGCCAAAAATCACACTTTAAGAATTTTGGGTACATCTTTTTGTTCTTTAACAAGTTCAAGATAATCCCTAAGTGTTCGGCATGTTCTTCCTTGCTCTTAGAGCAGATTAGAATATCATCAATGAAAACGATTATGAATTTATCAAGACACGGCTTACACATACAATTCATTTAGTCAATGAATACAACATGTGTACTAGTCAAACCAGAAGGCATAACCCTAAACTCATAATGATCATCACAAGTTCTAAACGCCGTAATAGGAATATCTTCCTCGCGTATGCGAAGTTGATGATAAGCAAAACAAAGATCAATCTTGTAGAAAACACCAGAATCTTGAAGAAAACACGAGAGTTTTGAAGTTGATCAAATAGATCATCAATTTCTTGGAAGCGGGTAACGATTCTTGATCGTTAGCCTATGCAGCTCTCGGTAATCGATACACATACGAAATGAATCATCTTTATTCTTAGCGAATAGAATAGGAGTTCTACAAACTGACGAGTTCGGTCGAATATAACATCTATCAGATAGTTCTTAAAACTGCATAAATAATTACTTCAACTCAGAGGGTGCTAATAAATATGGCTCATGTGCCACAGTTGCAACACCAGAAATGAGATCAATTAGGAATTCTATTTGCCTTGGAGGCGGAAAAACCTAGAAAATCTTCCAGAATACTTTGGAATAGTTACAAAGGACTAGAGTAATTCTTCTTACTTCTCTTACGTTTCCTTCTATGATACTTAAGCAAAGAATAATCCATAACCTTTTTCGATATACTTACGAGCTCTAATGCACGAAAAGAACTTTCAATTTGGAATTATTTTACCCTTCAGTAACCTCATCAGCTTGCCTTGAATTATGTGTCCCACGAGCTAATAAGCCATACAGACAACTTCACAAATAGCAATTCGCTTAGAAGAAGTCACATCACCGCATTTATTCTTGGTCAGTCATGAATATACTGCTTGACCTTGACGGTTCGGGTTCCACAATTCTTGGACATAAAGGAGTCAACTTGTGGATACACTTGATATATCTACCAATGTTAGTTCCCTTTAGTCTCAGATTGTACAACACTTGCTCCATACTTTGGAAATGCTTCACGGACAAGCTCCTTAGTTAACCGTTTCCTCACCTTAGTCCATGGTGTCCCATTAGTAACAATACTTATGGAAGCAAGTCTGCCATTCCACCAAATTAATGCACGACCTTGGAGAGTAACGATTTCAAACTGCACATTATCCTCCTGATTAGGGTCACTGATTCGAAAGACTGACGCCAACATTTTCAACAACTGACACAATCCTCCATCATCTTTAGTCCCCTAAAGAGTCTACGGTTTGATCTTAACGAATGAAGTGTAGTTATAGCCTCTAACTTCGGGCACATTTGTTCCATCCGTACCACGAACATTATCGGCTCCAGTTTCAGCTCCACCAGTTCCAGTTCCACCAGTTTTAGCTTCAACTCCAGTTCCAAATCCATCATTCATGTTGGCCATGAATTCAACTAAAGATACAACAACTCATTCACTAATAACTTGGCGCATTCGTGCTTTAGGCATAGCTTTCATTGACTGCATGAGTCTTGTGTAACGCAAATCAAATCATAATGAGTATTCATTCAATGATTGCATTATACCACAGGAATTTACAAGAGAAAAGCAAAGAAAGATAATAATAGAACGATTTAGAATTAGGAATCAAAAGATAGTCATTCCATTGATCACAAACTAGTACAAGTTATATTGTTAAGCATTATAGATAATCACCGTCTAATGACATCCAACTTAAAAGACTAGTCCTACTAACTGATGTCACAGTTTAGTTAGGGATTTATGAAAAGATACTACAATTGATAAACTAATCCACAAGATTTAATAGGTAATTTACATGGCTAAAAAGGCTCCTTGGTCCCACAAGAAGAAGATTTCATCAGTGTTTTTCAGAGACGCTTGATATCCTCCTCAATTGGCGGTTTTAGAAAAGCCCCAATACAACCATCTCACGATTAAGGAATTAGAGGAACAAAATCAAAGAATGAATCGAGCAAACAAATTATGAGTCAATAAGAGTTTAATCACGCAGATGCTATATGCTTAAGCCCACACGTTTATGAATCATTATTCCATGGATTGATCAAGTCCTTCCAAATAAGATTCAGAAATTTGTAGTTCAACAATTTATAATTTCCTTGTTCAAATAAATGGCCAATTTATTTCAACGATTATAAATCACTTTATTTAAGCATCACCAGCTCAAGGCAAGAGATCAAGATCGAAACAAATGAAAAACTAATTTAGCAGAAAATGATCAGTGATATGATATGGAATCCTAGTTGGCATGTGAACACCATAACAATCAATCTCAATTCCTAACAATCAATAGGACCATCTTAGACAAACTTGTTTTTATCAAAACAGTATAATGTCGATGATTAATGAAAATGCAGATTAAATTTGCTAAACGAAATGAACGAATCGATAAATCAAGAATAAGAACCAAGGAAATCAAAATCCTTGTAACCAAAAGAATATCAGCAAGAATATTAACCATTTCGTTGGGATTATGTATATCCACAACTTAGTTAATCTCGAGAATAACAGGATTCATTTCGGGAATAGCTTCGGCGCTAGCATTAAAATGACTAGAGTGGCTTCGTGACAATCTACGTCGTATAAATCTCGTATAAGTATAAAATTATCATTTATAATTAAATAAATGAAAACATACCTTGTAATTCACAAGTTCAAATAATCGATAAAGATTACAACATATATATAATCCAATATATAAATACTTTCATTCTCGTCCATTGGCAACTCGGAGGTTTCGCTTGCAACAGTTATAGTTAAAAGATTTCAAAAATTCATTTTTGGAAAATCTTTTCGTTCTCTATAACTTGAGCTCTAATGCCAATCTGTAACACCCCCAAATTTTGGTCATAACAGCGGAAGGGTCATTGGGTGTTACTATCATGGTTGAATCTCATAATCATAGAAAACGGCTCAAAACGAGTTGTTTTAATAAAAACATCCATTCATTTTCATTTAACAAGAAAACTTTTTACACGGTCCCAGATAATTTAAAGTTTACAAACACAGTAAATAATAAAAGATTCTTGGAATGGATACAATTTGTAAAAGCGGGCCAAAACATTTCAAATAAGCAAGCTTCACGAAACCGCCTTCCTCGAGTGCCTTCCCAATGGACCTGAGATAAAACATGCTAAAAAGTCTGCAAAATTTGCCGAGTGAATCTATAGAATTTATTTAAAATAAACAGAACACCAGTATTCAAAATAACCTTCCATGGTTAATAATTTATCAAAGACAATTATGTTGTACATACATAATTATCGTGTCATTACATAAGTCTCGTGACTTTGAAGGTTAACATATATTATTTCAGCCCAACACACCTAGCCAAGTGCGTATATTTCTCTTATACAATGCATCCGATGTTTCATTACTAGTGCATCACAACACCACGCGATAGCTAGTCGCGACCGGACTGGGCGTCACCCCGATAGATCTATCCATAGCATTAGCGTTACTTCGATTAACAATTCACGATTCATGAGTCTTTTAAGGTTAAACAACTTATGTAATAACTTTCATCTAAAGATACAATTAAGTTCTTTATGTTCGATTTTAAAACAATCATGAGTTTACACAACTTATAGTTGTACACTTCAATTTCAATAATTACTTTGCAAGTAAATAGGGTTCCCACAACTTCTCGTTGCACCATTAATAGGATTTCCACAACTTCTCGTTGTACCCTTTATTTTAATAAAACAAGCATGTTATCCCCCTCGCGGGTTTTATAAAAAAAGTAAACATGTTAAAAGCGAGGCTATAGACTCACCTTAGCCAATAGTGGTAATGAGACGATCGCCGACGATTAGTGATGCCCGTTTAAACATGAAAACCGCAACCTACCAAATAAGGCGCGTTCGTTAATAATCGGCTCAAGTATAACTCATACTTAAATAATAAAAATAAAAATTACAAAACCAAAACAATCCCGAAAAATAGAACGATACTCTTAGGACCATTGTAATAGTTAAATGTAATAGGTAGACTAGGAGGTATGTAGTTCCTCCTGGTCCTAGTAGTAGTAGGAGCAAGTCGTGCTCCTGGTCCTAGTCAAAGTCAAACTTTATTATTTATTTATTATTCTGTTAGGATATGTATGAGATATGTTAGGAAAGGATATGCATATCAGTTTTACACGTTTTGGTTAATGATGTATTAGGGTTTCCTTGTCGTATAAAAGGAACCTTAGGCAGAAGGGTTAGGTAGACCTTTAGAAAACGTAGTTCTAGTGATTATCAATATTAGAAATCCTTAGAAAGGATCAAGTCTTTATAGTTATTCTGTTCTTCTTTATTATATTTGTATTCTGCATTCATATTGTGTATAGAGTCTCTCTGTGGATTGACTTGGGATTACAGAAGTCATTCACCGTTCCTGACAGGCTGCAAGATCTACATCTAGTAGACCCAACAAGTGGTATCAGAGACTGGGAGGGTCTCTATACAAGAAGAATCATGTCTGCCTCAACTTCTACTCAAACAGGAGAAGACAACACTCCTAAAATTGTGCAACCTCAGCAGATCGTTGCCACGGTTTCCAACACGAATGGTAAATTCCCTCTTCTGAAAAAGGATGAATATGATAGTTGGGCAATGAAGATGGAATGGTGGATCACCAATACTGATCAAGACCTTTGGAAGATTATTCTGAATGGGAACAGCAGGAATCTAACTGGAAGAGACAAGAATGGTAATATTACTCTTCTTGACCCTAAATCTCATGAAGAAATCATAGCTATTCAGAAGGAGGTCAAAGCAAAAACGATTTTGCTTCAATCTCTTCCTGATGATCACATGGGTGACTTCTACCATTTGGATGATGCGAGAGAGATCTGGAATGGTATAAAAGCAAGGTTTGGTGGGAATGAGGAGTCAAAGAAAATGCGAAGATCCATGCTGAGAGATGAATTCACAGAATTCAAAATCTCAGAAACTGAAGGTTTGCATCAAGGGTATGACAGGTTTCAGAAGATATTGAGCCAATTGAATCAACTTCGTTCAAAGCCTGATGATGGTGATATTAATGCAAGGTTTCTTAAAGCCTTACCCTACTGATGGAATCAGGTGGTGATCTCTCTCAAAGCCAAAGGTGGGCTTGACTATCTCAACTTTGATGATCTATTTCATAAGCTCAGAACTTTTGAACCTCATGTGAGAGGATATTCAAGTGACTCTTTTCCCACTCCTGCTAATTCTGCCTTTGTGAGTTCTATGGCATCCAGTCCCATGTCATATGCTAGTAGCCCAAGCAATACTGTGTCCTCTCAACATACTTTTCAGCATACTTCTGCTCCTGATCCTACTGCCAAGTCTGGTAGTATGGTAGAAGCTGTTCTTCATTCTTTTGTGGCTGATGTTGATGCTCAACAACAACTTGCTTTTGATGACTTCAAACAGGTCGATAAACTTGACCTGGATGAAATGGATCTTAAATGGCAGATGGCCATGCTCACTCTTAGGGTTCACAAGTTTGAGAAGAAAGCAGGTCGAAAATTCAATTACAACCCTCGGGAGCCAGCAAGATTCGACAGAAGCAAGGTTCGATGCTATAACTGCCAGCAACAAGGTCACTTTGCAAGGGAATGCCCTAGCAAGAATGACCAGGAGAAGAGCAGGTACTCAGCTTTTAAGGTTCAGGAGGTAAAAGATGACAAGAAGGCACTGGTATCTGTTGACTCTATGGTCAACTGGAATGATCATCAGACTACCACTTTGGAATCCGCTGAATCCTCGACTGACGTATTTGCAATGATTGCTGGGAATCTATCTGATGCAGAAGAAGCAGACGAGTTTGCCCTTATGGGCATCTCACCTCAGGTACAACATTGTCCTCTTGGTTGTCATGATAAATACTCAGAATTGTTGTCCCAATTTACTGAAGTAAATGATCAAAATGATAAGTATTTTTTAGAGGTTCAAGCCTATAAGGCTTCTTTAAACACATTGGAACAACAAAAGAGGTGGCTACAAGATACTCAACGTGAGTATGAAGATAAAATTAGGATACTGAGCATCGATTTAGAAAATACAACTAATATGCTTAAATATACAGAAAAGGTAAAAGATGCCAGTATAAAAGAAAAACAGGAGATGCAAGAAAGATTAGATGCTACAATGTTGAGATTTGAAAAATGGCAAAAGGCACCTAAAAATCTTTCAAAATTAATTGATAGTAGCATGTCAGGTAGGACTAAAAGAGGGTTAGGATTTGATAAATATATTGATTCAGAAGATGTGTTTGATTTATCTTTTTCGAGTGTCTTTGATGCTGACAAAGAGGAAGAGGGAGAACCTAGGTACAATAGGTTTAAACCAGCAGCAGAAATGCATGCTGTCCCTCCCCCTCTTACTGGAACTTTCATGCCCACTTCTTGGCATAATGACTTGGATGGATCACAGATGCATGAGTCCCCAAAAAGTTCTACTAATTCTAATGACTTTGTCTCGTGTACTTTCAGTGACAAAGCCAGTGACTCTGCATCAAGTGGTTCAAGTGAAGAGTCAAGACCTACAAGTTCCAAGTCGAATGATCATGCTGCTACTGGTGCTAGGATGTGCGAAGAAAGAGTTACTTTTAAGTCAAGTGTGTCTGGTCCTAGTTCATTGAGTCCTAGGAATAATGTTTCTCCTAGAATTGTGTGTAGTAAAGTTAGCAGTATGAAACAAAGTCACTCTAATAAAAGGTCTATTAAAACATGTTTTGTTTGTGGAAGTGCATTTCATTTGATTAAAGATTGTGATTTTTATGACACACATACTTCTGTTAATCAAGCATTTCCTGCTCCTGGTCCACCAGGAGCTGTCCCATATACTTCTAGAAGACTCAATCCTAGTGCTCAATCGTTCTCTTCTTCTAGAATGTCCTCTCCATTATCTTCTGATGATTGGAGAAACATTGGATTAACAACGAATAGAAACACCAGTAACTATTTTCAGAATTTTAATCCAATTTATCCACATAATTTTGACCATATGTATTTTGGTTTGGGAGGTTTGGGAACTGCTGTTAAGCCCTCAGCAGGTTGTTCTTGGTCAAACAATAATACCCATATGATGCATAGGCAACCAAGGAACAACGGTGGATCTCATCAATCTTCTTGGCTCTCTACTAAAGATCCACAAGGCAGGCTCAAACCTGAAAAGGTTTGGGTCCCCTTAAGACACTAACTTTTGCATTTTTATTATCTTGTTGTTGTAGGTTACTCCATACCAAGATCCTAGTTTAGGCATTGTTGATAGTGGTTGCTCCAGGAGCATGACAGGAAATAAAAGTCTTCTCTCTAACTTTGTACCATTCCAAGGCGGCAAGGTCTATTTTGGTGGAGGTGAAGGCAGGATCACTGGAAAAGGAACAATTAAGACGCCTAATCTAAATTTTGAGCAGGTCTACTATGTGGAAGCACTTCAGCATTTCAACTTGATATCTGTCTCTCAGATATGTGACAAGAAGCAGTTTGTTCTCTTCACGGATACTGATGCACTTGTGCTCTCCAAAGACTTTCAGCTTCCGGATGACTCACAAGTTCTGCTCAGAATCCCTAGAAGACACAATCTCTATAGCATCAAGCTGAATGAAGTCAAGCCTACTGGTCAACTAGCATGTCTGGTTGCTAAAGCCTTAGAAGATGAAGCCACTCAATGGCACAGAAGGATGGGGCATGTGAACTTCAAGACCATTCACAAACTCACAAATCTGAATCTGGTCTCTGGTTTACCTCCCAAGTCATTTAGGAATGATATAAATTGTATTGCTTGCAGCAAAGGCAAACAACATAAAGCATCCTTCAAGGCCATTACTGCTCTTAGTCTTGTTACTGAGCCATTGCAGCTACTACACATAGATTTATTTGGTCCTACTTCCATTAGAAGCATTGACCACAAACAATTCTGTCTAGTAGTAACTGATGGTTATAGCAGGTTCACGTGGGTATTCTTCATGGCTGCCAAGAGTGAGACCTACTCAATTCTTAAAGACTTTCTTACCCTTATAGAGAACCAGTTGTCCAAGAAAGTTAAAGGTATTCGTTGTGATAATGGAACCGAGTTCAAAAATAAAGACCTCATAGCACTTTGTAATGCTAAGGGCATCAAAAGAGATTATAGTGCAGAAAGAACTCCTCAACAGAATGGCGTGGCAGAGAGAAAGAACAGGACACTAATAGAAGCAGCAAGAACAATGCTTGCCGATTCCAAGCTTCCAACCATGTTCTGGACAGAAGCCGTTAATACTGCAAGTTATGTTTTGAATAGGGTTTCTATTACCAGTCCTCACAAGAAGACTCCTTATGAGCTTCTAACGGGAAAACTTCCAAATATTGCTCATTTGAAGCCTTTTGGGTGTCCAGTAACCATTCTGAATACTAGTGACTATTTGGGGAAGTTTGATGGCAAGGCAGATGAAGAATATATTGTGGGATATTCAGCTAAATCTCGGGCTTATCGTGTCTACAATCTCCAAGCCAAGCGGATCAT
Organism: Glebionis coronaria; assembly: GCA_025667525.1. Taxonomy (NCBI): domain Eukaryota; kingdom Viridiplantae; phylum Streptophyta; class Magnoliopsida; order Asterales; family Asteraceae; genus Glebionis; species Glebionis coronaria. The sequence continues at coordinate 433,325,118 of CM046879.1, read as the reverse complement.
TGAAACTATAAATCTCAGGTATTTTGAAGAGAAGTCAAACATCCAAGGCAAGGGTCCTGAATGGTATTTTGATCTTGATTATCTTAGTGATTCATTAGGATATTTTCGTTTCAAAACTAACCATGATGTAGGTCCACAAGTGTTTGTAACTTCTAGTACAGGTGTTCCTTCTAGTCTTTCTGATTCAGATGACGAGGATGACATTTTTGTGGTTCCATCCTACTCCACCACAGTCTCTCCTACTCCTTCTAGTGATGCAACTCCATTGGATGTACCGGATTCCCAAGTAGCTCTTGACACTCTACTCAAACAACAACAAGAAGCTACTACAGCAGCTGCTCAAGGCGGTTTTGAGTTTCCCTTGAATACGCCTACTGACAAAGCTGCTCCTGGTACCTCAGCTTCTGCTCCTAGTTCCAGTTTATCACCTATTAGTACTCCAGCTAGTGAGTCTGCTTCAAATACTCGTTTCTCCAGTCCTTCTGATTTGGGGAACCATTAAAATAAGTCTTCTACCAAGCCGGATGATATTCATAAACAACCAATAGATAAGATTTTCAACACTGCTTCATATGATGCTGACTTTGTTGGTGATCTCAATAACTTGGCACCAGAAGTGGAGGTCTCTTCCAATCCAGTCTTGCAATCACACAAAGATCACCCTACCACTCAAATCATTGGAGATCCTGGTTCTACTGTCAAGACACGCAGAATGCAGAAGAAGGCCTCGTCTGATCATCATGCTCTTGTGAGCTATATTGAAGATCACAAGCGTAATAATCATACGGACTTTCAACACTGTTTGTTTGATTGTTTTCTTTCACAGGTGGAACCTAGGTCAGTTTCTCATGCTCTTGAGGATCAAAGTTGGGTGGAGGCTATGCAGGAGGAAATGTAGCAATTCTTGTTTCAGAATGTTTGGGTTCTGGTTGACTTACCAGATGGAAAGACTGCAATCAATACCAAATGGATTCTTAAGAATAAGAAGGATGCACGGGGAATTGTCGTAAGGAATAAAGCTAGGCTTGTCGCACAGGGCCACACTCAAATTGAGGGCATTGACTACACTGAAGTTTTTGCTCCGGTTGCAAGGATTGAGGCTATTCGTCTGTTTTTGGCTTTTGCTTCTTATGTGGGCTTTACGGTGGTTCAGATGGATGCCAAGAGTGCATTTCTCTATTGCAAAATTGATGAGGAGGTGTATGTCACTCAACCTAAGGGCTTTGTAGATCCACTTCATCCCAAGAAAGTTTACAAGGTGGTCAAGGCTCTTTATGGATTACATCAGGCTCCTAGAGCTTGGTATGAGCGTCTTTCAACTTTCTTGTTAAAGAATGGCTATAGAAGAGGTACTATTGACAAAACACTATTTCTTAGGAGGAATACCAAGGACATTATCCTTGTTCAGGTTTATGTGGACGACATTATCTTTGGTTCTACTAGGAAGGAATGGTGTGATGAGTTTGAACACTTGATGAAAGGCGAATTTCAGATGAGTGCGATGGGAGAGCTTTCTTTCTTCCTTGGTCTTCAAGACAAGCAACTGTCGGATGGGATCTTCATCAGTCAAGATAAATATGTTCATGAGATCCTTCAGAAGTTTGACATGGATCCTCTTAGACCAGCAGCAACTCCTTATGAAGTTGCTAAAGTCAAACTCAAGAATGAGCCAGACCCCCCGGTCAATGTTCACATGTACAGGTCTATGATTGGCTCACTCATGTATTTGACTGCATCACGTCCGGATATCATGTTTGCAGTAAGTGCTTGTTCTAGACATCAGGTGACTCCAACGGTTTTGAACTTGAATGCAGTAAAGAAGATTTTCAAGTATATCAAGGCTCAACCTAAACTGGGCTTATGGTATCCTAGAGAATCACCTTTTGTTCTAGAAGCATATAGTGATAGTGACTATGCAGGTGCTAATAATGACAAAAAGTCTACTACTAGTGGTTGTCAATTTTTGGGTCGCCGACTTATTTCATGGCAATGCAAGGAACAGACAATAGTAGCTACTTCTTCAACAGAAGCTGAATACGTTGCTGCTGCTAGTTGTTGTGGACAGGTTTTATGGATCCAAAATCAAATGTTGGATTATGGTTTCAATTTTATGAACACCAAAATTTTTATTGACAATCAAAGCACTATCTGTATTGTGAAGAATCCTGTTTTTCATCAGCGAACAAAGCATATTGAAATTCGGCACCATTTTATACGGGATGCCAATGAGAAGAAGCTGATACGGGTTCTTAAAGTTCATACGGATGATAATGTTGCTGATTTGCTGACTAAAGCATTTGATGGTCCTCGTTTCAACCACTTGGTGGTTCATATTGGGATGGTCAATCCTTGAGGTCTAGGATTGAGGGGAGGCTAAGCCTAAGGGGAGGCTTCGTGTACATATTACTTAACACAGACTAACATATTGGTAGATTTTAACAGCATATTGCATTGGTTCTGGTGGTGTGTGTTATTCCTGGTGGAGGATTTTGCTTACTTCTGGTGGTTATATTCTTTCATGACTGGCTTCTGGTCCTCATTGGTTAGCTTCTAGTCATACTTGGTTGGCTTCTGGTGGTTCAAAATCCTTCTTTGTCAAGTGATGATTGGCTTTTGGTGCTGGTCTGGGACACTGTTCATTCTAATTGTCCTTTGATTGACCACTTTTTGCTTCTGGTCTGACCATTGTGCGCTTTGACTTTTAGTCAACGCTTCAAATTCTGGTATTTACACTCTTAATTAACTTTGGTAAATTGGAATTTGGGAATTATGTTAAAAGGGGCAAGTGGTTACTATGTAATAATGTGTAATTTGAAAGGGCGACCCCCCATTAATAGGGGTCAATGAACAGTTACTACCTTCCTTATTTATGGTCAAATTAACCCCCTTGACTCAATCATTCTACTCATCACACACACAAAACCGATCCTACTCTCTCAACCCTAACCAAAATCATTCTCCATTCAATTCATCAAGATCCATGGCTACCCTAGTATACCAACCTGCTCACAACAAGGTCGCCTATCTAGGCGATGGTCCACATCGTGATGATTTTACTGACATTCTGGACTTCATTGAGGCTGTTGGAAATACGTTTTACGCATTTAGAAAGTCTCGGTCACTCCAACAATGTAGTTATAGGCTCGTAGTTAAGTTAAGTGTCATTTATTACATAGCCCGACCCATGAGCATGTTCATTGGCCGGAAGCCCAAGTCCTTTAAGGACTTAGGGTATTTAAACCTCTTTCCACCTTAGAAAGAGGTGTTGGTTGTTTTATTCTTTCATTTCAATATATGTGTTTTCTTTCATTTCTCTCTCTAACTCTCTCTCTCTAGAAAAACATCAACCCCCTTGTTTCACAAGATTATCATTGTTCTACAATTGGTATCAGAGCATGGGATGAGATAAAGGTTTGTTTTTGTGTTGAGTAGTGTATTCTTAACAATTCGTAGAGTACAAGTTGGTTTTTGGCCGAAATCTTCAAAATTGTTTGGTTTGATCGTAGTATTAGGTAGTGTAACATAGGAATTTGTGCTTAAACGTGTTCTTGGTATCTTGGTTTTCATTAAAACATCAGTTTTCTTGGATCAAAAGTGCAAAAAAGGTTGTGTTCTTCATTCCGAAATTCTAGCAGAACCATCCATCGGAAAGTACAAATTGTACTTGGGCTTCCATCGCAATAACCTTCCATCGGAAAGGGTTGGTTCTACATTGCGATCGTTGGATTTTTATTACTTATTCCGATCTGGCATTCCGATCGTACTTTGCGATCTGAGATTCCGACGGGTATAAGGAAGGTTTGTTAAGTCGTTACTCTGCTAAAATTTTGTCAGCCACTTTGCGATCTGAATCATTCTGATAGCTATTGCGATCTGAGTATTCCGATAGGCATTGCATTGCGATCTAGGCATTCCGATACCATCATCATTGCTACAAGGTTACATTGCGATCTAAAGCATTACGATCTGAGTCATTCCGATAACACTTTGCGATCTGAATCATTTCGATAGCTTGCATTACGATCTAGGCATTCCGATAGTAAGACTTTCCAATCTAGGTATTCCGACAGAGAACATTGCGACAGAACTTGTTTTAGATACTTAGTGGATTTTCTTCTATTTGGCATTTAATTTGGTAATTTGGAAACGTTCAAAAGCTAACACTACAACAAGATAACAATATCTTTTAGTTAACAACACAAAAAACTCATAACCTTATTTCATTGTTCGATCATCTTTGATAATCTTTTCAAGGGATTACAAAATGAATTCACATTCATTTATGCCAACTATGACTTCACTCACCGACATATCGATCATTTCGGGTACCGATACTCGCCCGCCTTTGCTCATCAAAGATTTATTTGAATCATGGCAAAGTCTAATGAGAACGTACATCATGGGCAAACAAAGTGGTCGACTTATGCTAGAATCAATTGACAAAGGTCCATTAGATTGGGGGGAGGGTTACCGTCAACAATGTGACAAGGCCAAGGCAGTATCATGAGTTAACCGATGCCAACAAAATCATTGCAGATGCCGATGAAAGGGCTGTTCAGACAATTCTTCAAGCCCTTCCACCCGACATCTTCAGAATGGTGAGTGAACATAAAGTGGCCAAGGATCTTTGGGATCGACTTGCGGTTTTGTTACAAGGGACATCTCTCACTAAGCAAGAACGAGAATGTCAATTATATGATTTGTTTGATAGATTCCAATACATTCCAGGGGAGACTCTTCATGATTTTTACTGGCGTTTTACCACTCTGATGAATGACATGAATGTCTATAATCTAAGGATTGAACAATTTCAGTTAAACACCAAGTTTTTGAACACACTACCCCCTGAATGGAGTCAATATGTGACTGATGTCAAAATGATTCGTGATCTACACAAGTCCAATTTAGATCAACTCTATGCTTTCTTACAACAACATGAGAAGCATGTGATCCAAAACCGAATTTCTCAAGGACCTTATCATGAACCAATGGCATTATTGGCAAATCATCCTACACTGTCATATCACAACTCTCAGCTTGCTTTAGGACACAAATCCTCATATCAACCTGTGTATCAAACACCAAGCTTTCCACAGTACTCGATTCTGCCACCGCCGCCAACATCTTATCACCAACCAGCAACATCATCATCACAAGGAGATTCACACCCATCACCTTATGCTCCACACCAGTATTCACCGTATCAACCTCCCACCAACCCTGCTAGTTCCTATCCACAACTCGAGGCTCCTCAACATCATTACTCACAACAAGTAAGTGTTCCAACCAATCAGTTTGTTGCTCAACCAGCATCAGCATTATACTGTGAAGATGACATCCCTGTCCCTGAATTTAGACAAGGAGATAGCCCTACTGAAATCCTTGCTCTGATGTCTGCATTTTTAAGTCAAACTTTGAACAAAAGAGGTTACCGAGGTTCAGCACCAACTAACAATCAGTTAAGGAACCCGTCTAACTCTCGACAACAGGCAACAATTCAGGACGGAAGGGTCATGGTACAACCACTTCAAGGGAGATCAATTCGTCAACTGCTGGTGCACGTTCATCCAATACTACCGCTACAAGGGCTAATAACACTGGTAAAATGAAGGTGGTTATTTGCTACAACTACAAAGGGGAAGGGCACATGGCTCGAGAATGCAAGCAGCCTAAGAGGAAAAGGGACGATACATGGTTTAAGGAAAAGATTTACCTGGTGAATGCTCAAGACCAAGGTCGTGAGCTTGATGACGAAGAATTGGCATTCCTTGCAGATCCGGGAGTAGCTGAAACTGATGGTCTCACAGCAGTCATCACCAACAATGCTGCATATCAATGCGATGATTTGGATGCATATGACTCGGATTGTGATGATCTTAACACCGCCAAAGCAGCTCTTATGGCAAACCTTTCAATCTATGGAACTGATACCATATCTGAGGTACCAAATACTGCTACAAATACTAGTATTGTACCTTATCAAGTTGAGCAAATAGCTGAGTATTCGGAACAGCCTCCGGTGGTTAGTAACTCAATCGACGAGACAAACAATGATAGCAATATCAATGAAAGTCCTCAGACTTTGAGTGAACCACAACTGGAAGCTATTACGACTACCAATCCGTCTGTTCAACCTGATTTGGTTATGGTCCCTACATCATTGCTTAGCAAAATGAATAATGCGGTCCTTGAAACCCTTAATGCTAATCAGACTTTATCTGCCGAGCTTGCTTTGCATAAGGACAAGGTTAAAACCTTGGAAATGACTCATGTGTCCACTACCTTAACCAATCCTGAATTTGATAGGTTTAGGAAAGTTCAAATGGACAATCTGCTAGAGATTGAAAGTTTAAGAGCAAATCTTTCGAATGAGCTTAAAGAAAAAGAGTCAGTCGTTACTAATTTTCAACAACTTCAAACAGATTTTGAAATTCTGGAATCCAAACAGATTGAAATGGATATTAAGACGTCTAACAGAATAAAAGAAACGGAACTTAAGCTTTTAAAACAATATGCTGCTTCACATCTAGTACACTTGTTTCATGCTTCATTTAAAGAGTTCAACTTATCGCGTCTCATAGACTTACCACCTAACCCGGGTTATGCAAAGCAAGCACTTAACCACAACCCCCGACTGTATGATGCAACAAAGTTAGGATTGGTATTAGATCCGATAGTATTCTCAAGTGATTCTATGACACCATATGATGAAAAGCAGTTAAAATTACTTTTGACATATCCTGAATATGATTATGCTTCAATGAATGCAAAAAATGCCACAATAGATCTTAGAACTCGTTTTAATATGAAAAAGAAAACTCTCCAAACATCCACTTTCATGCCGACTAGAGAATGCCTTAGTATAATTCCTACACTTGTCAACTCGGACAAACCAAAGGAAATTCCTAAGAATCTTCCCCCGGTTAGTACGGTAAAGCTCAGCATTGAAGAGATTGGGCAATACCTTACCGATTTTGACAAGGTCATCTTGGAATGTACGACTTCAACGGCTCAAACCGCTGGAGAATGGGCATTCGAACACATGAAAACGGTGTTTGAAAAAGCGATCGTTCCGTTTGTGAACCATATTAAACAAGGAGTCTATGATCTAGCGTGTAATTTAAGTTTTGAAATTGGTGAAGTTCAAAAAGTTTTCAATACAATGGATGATGCCTATGAACAACACTTAATTGAAAAGGAAAATATCTTATCAGAATATGACCGCTTTTTAGAACATATGGTGTCTCTCGAGGTGATGCAAGTTGCTACTATTCAATATACTCATGAAATTTCATCGACTGTGAATATTTGTGATGATGTGCATGAATCTGTGAATACTGTTGAACATGTGAATACTGTAGAAAATCATTCTTGTCATGAATCCAACGCTGAATTTTTAAAGCTTCAAGATTCATATAATACACTTTCAAAAAGTTTTAACGAGCTTCAACAACATTCTATATCTCTTGAAATTGAGAATCAATCTAAAAATGAAACTCTTTCAAAACTAAATGATAGTGGAAACTCCGTTGAGACAAGTGACAAGATGATTCAGATGGTTCAAAATTTAGAAGAAGAGATGATGAGACTTAAGAGAGAATTAGTAGAAACAAAAACGGAACTAGAGGCTGCAGAGGCTAACAATCATGTCCTAGAAAATAGAATTAATTCTATACTAGGAGAGCGTGAACAACTAAGGCAGGGAGACTCACAAATTTCTGGTTCAATAGAAGAACACCTCGCGTTTAATGCGACAGAGCGAAAGTCTTTAATTGACAAACTGAACAAGAAATGTGAGGAAACCTCTGACCTAAAAATTCAGCTCATAGACAAAAACATGGTTTTGGCCGAGTTAAAGGAGACACTTCTTCTCACCCGACAAGAAGTTGTTAATAACTTATCTAGCAATTCTGCACCGTCCTCTAGTGCTCCAACAACCAAGTCAGTAGTGCTTTATAAGAACCCGCTCCATAAGAAAAACCCGGTTACCTACGATGACTATATGAGGAATGCAACTAAGCACGTAGATCTGATTAGGGATATCTTAGATGATTTGTATGCGCTAGATCCCTCAAGCAGTTACTACTACTCAGCTCATGAATATATTAAGCGTGTTCAATATTGCTTAGCATATTTGCAATATATAGGAAAACCGGGTTCTACACTACTCACTAATCGACCCATTGCTGTAACTCCATTCAACAAAACCCCAGGAGCAAAACCATCACTGGCACCATCAAGTAAGGCACCTTTAAAATCTGTAACTAATGTTCCCTTGGCTTCTACAGGAGTAACTGTGTCCACTAAGGCTAAAGGATCTCGAGGAAAGAAAGATAGGATCAAGCCTTCCACTAATAGGACTGAGAAGAAGAAAGTAGAAGTGCACCCTAGGAATGTTATTTCAGTTTTAAATAAAAAGAATCATGTAGCTAAGACAAAAGGTCCTCTTTATGAGTGGAAACCTAAGCAAAATGTGAATTCTAATGCGAAATGTTAGAATTGTAATGAATGCATGTTTTCTTAGCATCATGATTTATGCCTTGTTGATCACGTGAATGAAATGCATGCTATTAAGAACAATCTTGAATGGACTCCAACAGGGAAGAAATTTACCCAAGCTGGGTGGCAATGGAAACCCACTGGTAGGACCTTTACTGCAAATGGAACTAAGTGCCCTTTAACTAGGATCACATCCACGGAAATTAGGTCTAAGAGTCCTTTAAATAGGAACACTAGCACTAAGAAATGGAAAAAGCGCCCTTTAACTAGGTCTGCCTCCACTACTGTGCCTACCAGTGGTAATGTCCCCAGTCAAAAAGTACCTCGGAATACTAGACAACTAGAATCTAAGCCAACCACTAGTAAAAAAATCTGGAAACCTAAAGTTTTGTCTGATAGCAAATCTAAGATAGCTGTATCTGTACCTGCTAACTCAGAAGAACAATTAGAATCCGATACATCGTCTGTGTTTGGTAAAATTTTCAGGTCGTCCAAATTATTCTTTGGTATTTGGACTCGGGGTGCTCCAAACATATGACTGGAGACCGCTCGATGCTCAAAAATTTCGTCAGCAAGTTTCTAGGAACGGTAAAATTCGGCAACGATCATATAGCAAAGATTATGGGTTATGGTGAATATCAAATTGGGAATGTCACGATTTCAAGGGTTTACTATGTGGAGGGACTTGGTCACAATCTATTCTCAGTAGGATAATTCTGCGATTCTAACCTTGAAGTGGCCTTTCGACAACATACTTGCTTCATTCGCGATCTTGCAGGAAATGATTTGTTAAAGGGTTCTCGAGGGGATAATCTTTATACTTTGTCTATTCAAAACATGATGGCCGCCTCTCCTGTTTGCTTACTCTCCAAAGCATCTAAGACCAAGTCATGGTTGTGGCATCGTCGGTTATCTCATCTTAACTTTGATGCTATTAACCATTTGGCTAGAAATGAACTTGTTCGTGGTCTTCCAAAACTTAAGTTCGATAAGGATCATTTATGTTCCGCGTGTTCATTGGGGAAAAGCACCAAGAAATCTTACAAACCTAAAGCAGAAGACACCAACCAAGAACCACTGTATCTTTTGCACATGGATCTTTGCGGGCCAATGCGTACAGCTAGTGTGAGTGGTAGAAAATACATCCTCGTTATCGTGGATGATTTCTCAAGGTTTACATGGGTCAAGTTTTTAGCATCAAAGGATCAAGCACCAGAGTATATCATTACTTTCTTAAAGATGATCCAAGTACGTCGTAATGCTACTGTTCGCCGCATTCGGACTGATAACGGCACTGAGTTCGTTAATCAGACTCTTCGAAATTATTATGAAAAGGTTGGTATTTCTCATGAAACATCTGTGGCTCGCACTCCACAACAAAATGGTGTCGTTGAAAGACGTAACCGTACACTGATGGAAGCTGCTCGAACTATGTTGATTTATGCGAATGCTCCCTTATTCTTATGGGCAGAAGAAGTGGCAACCGCATGTTATACCCAAGACCGCTCCATCATTCGCAAACGTCATGGTAAAACTCCATATGAGCTTCTTCATGGACACAAACCTGATATTTCCTATCTTCATGTATTTGGTGCACTTTTCTATCCAAATACAAATAGTGAGAATCTGGGAAAATTTCAACCGAAGGCTGATATTGGAATTTTCATTGGATACTCGCCTGCAAAGAAAGCTTACCGGATTTATAACCGTCATCTTGGCAAGATTGTAGAAACTTTGGATGTCGATTTTGATGAGCTGACAGCGATGGCTTCTGAGCAACACAGCTCTGAACCCGCATTACACGAGATGGGAACCGGTACAATCAGTTCCGGATTAATTCCTAACAATCCTACTTCTCCATCATTTTTACCACCAACAAGGTCCGAGTGGGATAAATTATTTCAACCTATGTTTGATGAATTTTTCGATCCACAGAGTAATGATTCTCCAGCAACTGCAGCAGTAGCTCCGATTCCCGTAGTTGTTGCTCAAGATAATGGAAATCTATCCGAGGCATCTACTGTTACTCTTGAACATGATGTCCCATCCCCCACCAATTCTTAAACAACACCTGAATCATCACCCCCACTCGTTCCTAATGATGTTGAAGAGGAACTATATGATCACGATCTAGAATATGCTCACTTACAAGAGCTTCCCTTCTTTGGTTCACATATACCTGATGACCCTACGGGTGCGTCTACCTCAGAGGAAGCTCCTGTAATCCTTCACTCCCGACCACCACGGATTGAAACTCACAACACTAAATGGACAAAGGATCACCCAATCCGCAATATTATTAGTGACATCGATCGACCAGTCTTAACACGCCATCAACTCCAAGAACATGCATTATATTGCTATTTTGATGCATTTCTCTCAGACACTGAACGTAAAAACTGGCAACAAGCCATGACCAAATCTTCATGGATTGAAGCCATGCAAGAGGAACTTAATGAATTCCAACGTCTTGAAGTGTGGGAATTAGTTCCGTTACCCAGCAACGTTGAAATCTTGACACTGTTGTGGGTATACAAGGTTAAGCTCGATGAGTTAGGTAGTGTGCTGAAAAACAAAGCTAGATTGGTCGCTAGAGGTTACAAACAAGCTTTGGGTATCGATTTTGAAGAATCCTTTGCTCCTGTTGCACGATTGGAGGCAATTAGACTATTCCTTGCTTATGCTGCTCACATGAATATGATCGTCTACCAAATGGATGTTAAGACGGCATTTCTTAATGGTGAATTAAGGGAAGATGTCTATGTAAGCCAGCTGAAATTGAGTATAATGCAGTTCGTTTTTTCTCAGTTCTTGCTAATAGAAAGTCCAACCAATATCGGATTTTTAATTGTTCTTGGTTGTTAAGCTTGCTTGGTTAATCTATTGCTAATTCAACAAATGCTTGCAAAACGGAAAAATATTACCTACGTATATGTAAAACAAATTGCAAATACCACGTTTTTATTCAAGTAAAAATTTAAAATGCAAAATTTGAAACTAAAGGGACTGAAATTGTAAATTCTATGAACAATAAATGCTTGAAATGTAAACTCTAACAATTATAAGGACTAAAAATGTAAATCTGTTAACTAAAAGGATCAAAAATACAAATGCTATAACAAACTAACCAAATATGTAACAAATTAACAAAATACTAACTGATTTTAACAACTTCTGAAACTATGAGGACTAAACTATAGCAAACCCTAAAAACATGGAAATTAGCCAAAAATTAAACGCTGACAGAACTTTAAGGACTAAAGTGCAATTTCTTAAACTTTTTAACTAAAAACGGGACAAGTGAGACAATAAGCTCGTTCTGGCTTATTACTTAACCAAATTTGATGAAACAACTTGCAAAACGTTTCAAATCTCAATTAAGCTACGTGTGTTCAAGGGATTTAGCTAAAGATCAGAAATAAGCAAATGAGTGCTTATCAATAAGCACAAAATAAGCTCTAGCCAAATCTAATCAACCACAACTTGAATTTTTTAGTGAAACTGATAAAGCAATTGATTTAAAGAATGGGAAATCAAACTAGAACAAATTTCATCAAGTAATAAGCTCTAAAACTGAATTAAGCCAAAAAGAGCTTATGTTGACCAAGCGTTGACCAGCTTATTTTTCAAAAAGCTGAAAATCTCAAAAATCATGTAACTCAAGGACTTTAGAAGATTTGTGAAGAAAAATAGCCATGTTAATGAAACGAATAAGGAGATTCAAAATTTCAGATTTCATTTACAGTAACTTGCTCTAAGTTTGCTTAACAGATTTTTGCTTATTGCTAACTGATTATTGAAAACTGTATTGAATGCTTATGGAAACTGAATCTTTATGATATAAGCTACAAATGGAAACAAATTTGGTGGAATTTCATTAAGTTTTGAATGAGAACTGATCAAATCAAGATGACAAGTTCTATATGACCAAAATGACTGAAATCAACCCAAACATTTTTGAAGCCATTTGCCTGTTTGACCAACTTTTTGACTTGAAAATGACTGAAAACACTTTAATATCACCAATTAACCACAAATGGACTCTAAAACACAAGAACTCAATACTTGAAAAATCTATTTAAGCTAAACCCAAACACTCCTTTACTGATTTTTTACAAACTTTTTCAAAGACTTATTAATATCTAGTTAACTTTGAAGGAAAAGTTATAGTAAAATAGACTTGGTGATCACAATGAAAGTCTTTAAAACTGAAAACAAACAATTATCAAAGCTAAGACTCCAATTAAGCTACAAGGCTGAAAAGTACTAAACAAATGCAGAAAACTAAAAATTATACAAATCAGTACACAAGTAAGCAGTAATCAAGCTACAAACACACAAAATTCAATCAATCAGCAACTACTAACAACTTTATCATGCAGCCATCAGATTATACTAGGAAAAGAAAGCATGTAATTTACTTATTGAGAGGAACAAAAATGAGAACTATAGAACCTAATGTAGTTATCCTTTGAGAAGAAGAGGAGCGCTGAGCTCTCTTACCCTAGTGATAACCACCACCTTATCACTAGGAATCAATCAAACAACAAGAATCAGCAACTAATCAACAAGAAACCATCATTCTGCTTGAACTCTTTCAAAAACTATGGTAATGACTGAAATCTGATCAAATAGCAATCTAACTCCTTCAATGTTAGTTATGATCCATCAATGATCATAACAAACACTTATCAGCAACACTAGTATCCAAATGCAGCAAGAATTGAACTAGAATGATAAGAACAGTTTTGGCGGGAAAGAGTAAATTTGAATTTCATTAATGGAAAACGGTTACAAAGCTGTTACAAAGGTAGTAACTAACTAACTGACTCAAGAGTTTGTCAGACTCTTGAGTAGCTAGGGTAATATTGAGGGAAAAAGGAAAGGAAATGAAGAACTAGGTGTTTTTACAAATTTAAGCTACAAATCAAAATGAAGTACAATCTAGCTATTTATAGACATGAAGGAAGAGTTTGTTGGGGTTGGTGACGTGTCAGAACCAATCCCAACTTGCCACGTGGAGAATTCTGCATTTTGCACTTTGAAGGTATGAACAAGGATTTGGGGTTTCTTGATTGGATGGATGAAATGTTAATTAAGTTGCACCATTAAGTTCGTCTCTCCAAATTGATCAACTTTGGTGTTTAAACCTTTCCATGAAATGGCTTCTATCTCAAACGCGATTCTGGGAAATTTTTCTTTGAAGAAGATGACACGTGTAAGCCTTTGATTGGTTTAAAATCAATCACACGGATTGCACTGTTTGGATTTGGTAATATATGTGGGGCGCTGAGTGGATATTTAATGCTTGATCCGTGTGACTGATTTTCTTTCTTCTCATTGGTTGAACTCCTTAACACATGGATTAAACTTAAGTAACTTTCCAATCTTGGCAGAATTAACCCCTTATCTTGGCAGAATGTAAATTTTAGCTTGTAGCTTCATTCCTTTGACATATCTGGTCCTTTAACTTCCATCCTTGAACAGAATGGTCCCTTGACTGAGTTGACTTGATAGTTGACCAAGTTTGACTTGAATCTTGACTTTTCATTATTTGCACTTTTAGTCCTTCAACTTTCATAACTTGTCAAGATAGGTCCTTATACTTCAAAGTCTTGTCACTTTTGATCCTCTTTTGTCTTTTTCATCCATTTGAGCTTGATTTTTCCTTGTTTGCTTGAAAATGTATCTTTTTACCTACACAAGTGCACACAAACACAAACATACCACATAACACTGTTTTTGCCAAATAAATTGGTATTTTGCTTCATGTTTTAGGGTTATTTGTTATTAAAAGGATATGAGTTTAAGCTCATATCAAATTCCCCTACACTTGAACATTGTCATGTCCTCATGCAATATTATATTTTAAGGCTCAAAATTTTACATTTCCCTCATAATTAATCCACCTTGGCCAAATGAGATGCATATATGCTACTCTAAACTAAATGATGCATGATTTTTACTTTTAATAATGCAATGAACAAAATGCAATTCTATCTATATCTTTTTGATTTTTCTTGAAATGGTTTTGATGGAAATAACTCATAAAGAATTCAATGACTTAGATTAGGGCTTGGGTACCATGGACATTTATCACCCTCAAGTTTCACTTTCCCCATACCAAGCTTAAAAATGGAATCATTGCATTCACAAGTAAAAAGTGCATCAACTTATTCATGACAATTAAATGTGGAACCGGTTATTAATTGAGCAAATTGCTTGTGGGCAAATTTGTCATTATTCAAGTGTGAAGTATAAGAAGTGTAAAATCCAAAAATAAGGAAGCACGGTTTTAATCCTAAGTAATCCTCTCATCCATTACTTGAAAAACCGCTCACAATTAATATAAGTCCGTATTAAGAGTAATAAGTCATTCGCCTTATGTGTAAAATCCTCATGTCATGCTTTCATAAGTAGCTACACACTCGCTAAGGAAAGAAAAATAAAACTCACGCAATAATTTACATCCGCCATCTTTTTGAGACTTTGGATCTTCAACCCCGCAACCCGTCAAGGTAATATTGGATTGGAGCAATCTATTGAATCCCCGCAACCCGTCAAGGTAATATTGGAACTCAATAGTCACTATAATTAACACCACACTGCCCCTCTTAGGAGTCTTGCATTATTTATTTTATTTTTTTTTTCTCTTTTTCTTTCTTTTTTTTTTCTAGCCACTCATTTTTTTTCATAAGCCGCTCTTATTTTTCTTTATTCCTCACAAAGAAATTTGAAAAGAAGAAAAGGAAAAACACCCGCTAAATATGGAGCATGACATAAGTCTAGTACACATAAAACGTGCTAACTTAGAATCTTAAGACGTACTCATATCAACCATAAATGATTAGTCAAAAATGCATAAGAGATTACAAACCAATTAAAACCGTACTTGATTATTTATTAACAATTATATACATGCGAAGAAAGTAGAGATAAAGAAGAGAAGGGTTTAGCCACAAGTAATTGCCATGAAGTCTATCTAGCCCCTTTTACACTTGCTTCAACTCTATCATTTCCCATTCTCCACAAATTTAAAATCTCAAATAATGAGATTGGTGGATGCTTAGCCTAATAGACCAATAAAGGACTACATGGTTAAGGATACTAGCTAGAGAATGCTAAGATAAGCAAACTCGGATTGAGTCAAAATATCCATGGCGGGCCTAATATGTCAAAGAAGTCTAAACTTGTTAAAACCATGTTTTATTATATTTTTCCTTTTTATATATTTTTGATGAAAAATAAAGAAAAAATATATACAATGCAAATGTGTTATGCAAATGAAAAATGATTGATGCAAAAATTATGAATGCATATTTTTGTTGGCCAAAGTAGATCAAAAATTTGAAAAATGTTGAAAATTCAATTTTCATATTATCATGCAAGACAATGACAAGTTCTAGGTAAGGTCACTTCGATAGAAGACCCCCCTACACTTAAGCTAAACATTGTCCTCAATGTTTAAGAGCATGGAAATATAAAAACTTCCCCTACACTTATGACAATGAATAGACTTTGCTTAACCTAAGTTAAGGAAAGGACAACTATTAGTGAAATCATGTTTAAGCACAAGGTGTCAATGAAAATTCGCTAAAGTAATCGAAGTGAACCGGATACAAGGGCCTCCTCCATAAGCTCCAAAGCATGAGATGAGTGAGCAACCATACAAACAATCAAGAAGACAAAAGAAGGTCTCCCCTACACTTATCTCCAAGTCTATGCCTTTATTTCTAACCTACAACACTCTAAACCTAGTTATACGATGCTTGAGTTAATGAGTCTCTAGCTCGACTCGTCCCTCAATGAATTAATTCATGGGGAAAATGGGGACCTCTTGGACCATTTCAACAGAAATGTCCTCCCCAAAATAGTGTTTAACACGGTGACCATTCACTTTAAAATTTGGACCATCGGGTTGGGATAACTCAAGAGTTCCATATGGAAACACTTGAGCAATAGTGAATGGACCGGACCATCTCGACTTAAGCTTGCCCGCAAAAAGCTTCAATCTTGAGTTAAAGAGGAGAACCGGCTCTCCAACTTTGAACTCACGATTCTTGATCTTAGCATCATGCAATTTCTTAGTCTTTTCCTTGTAAAGCAAAGAATTCTCATAGGCATTGGCTCTCAACTCATCCATCTCATTGATTTGATCTTTCCTATGTGAACCGGCTTGGTTTAAATCAAAGTTAGCCCACTTGAGAGCCCAAGATGCCTTATGTTCTAACTCAAATGGGAGGTGGCACGCTTTTCCATAGACAAGCCGATAAGGCGTACAACCAATTGGTGTTTTAAAAGCCGTCCTAAACGCCCACAAAGCATCATCAAGCTTATCCGACCAAGAAGCTCGATGTTCTCCCACCGTTCTCTCTAAAATTCTCTTTAAACCACGATTTGTGACCTCGGTTTGACCATTTGTTTGAGGATGATACGCGGTAGAAAGTCTATGATTCACTCCATATTTCTTCATAACTCTCGTGAATTGATCATTACAAAAGTGCGTACCACGATCACTTATGATGGCCCGAGGTACACCAAATCTAGCAAACAATTGTTTCAAGAACTTTACAACCACTCTAGCATCATTAGTAGGTAAGGCTTTAGCCTCTACCCACTTGGACACATAATCCACCGCCACAAGTATATACTTGTTTCCCTTAGAGGATGGAAAAGGTCCCATGAAATCTATTCCCCATACATCAAATATCTCACACTCTTGGATAAAATTTTGTGGCATTTCATCACGTTGTGTAATTTTTCCTTGTCTTTGACAAACATCACAAAATTTCACCATCTCTTGGGCATCCTTGTAAATGGAAGGCCAATAGTAACCCGAATCAAAGACTTTCTTGGCGGTGTAGTTAGGCCCAAAATGTCCACCCGTAGGTCCTTTATGACATGCCTCTAAGATTTTAAATGCCTCGGGCCCATCTACACACCGTCTAATGATTTGGTCCGCACATTGCCTAAAAAGATATGGATCATCCCAAAAGTAATACTTAACTTCCTTAAGAAACGTTTTCTTTTGTTGATAAGTAAGACCCTCAATAAGCACATTGCCCACAAGATAGTTTGCGATATCCGCAAACCAAGGTGTGGCATCCTCTTGGGAAGAGATAGACATGAGCTCCTCTAGTGGAAAGGATTCATTGATTTATTGATGTGGGAAATCTCCTTGAAAAGGATGCTCAAGTCTACTCAAATGATCTGCCGCTAAATTCTCGGCCCCTTTCTTATCACGAATCTCTATCTTAAACTCTTGAAGCAACAAAACCCATCTCAAAAGCCTAGGCTTAGCATCTTGTTTTGTCATAAGATACTTGAGAGCGGAATGATCCGTATACACTATGGTTTTGGAAAGCACAAGATATGGTCTAAACTTCTCAAAAGCATAAACTATAGCAAGCAACTCTTTTTCCGTGGTAGTGTAATGAAGTTGTGCACCGGTCATGGTTTTACTTGCATAGTGTATAGGTTGAAAATGCTTATTAACTCTTTGTCCTAAGACGGCCCCCACCGCATAATCACTAGCGTCACACATAAGCTCAAAAGGTAATTCCTAATTTGGAGAAACCAAAACGGGAGCCTTAGTTAATTTTTCCTTAAGGGTCTCAAAAGAGTCTAAACAAGCTTGGTCAAAAATGAAAGGAGCCTCTTTCTCCAAGAGATGAGTCATCGGTCTAGCTATCTTAGAAAAATCTTGTATAAAGCGCCTATAAAATCCCGCATGACCTAAGAAACTCCTCACACCTTTAACCGAGGTGGGTGGGGGAAGCTTAGCAATCACATCAATTTTAGCTCGATCAACTTCTAATCCCTTATTGGATATCTTGTGTCCTAAAACAATCCCCTCTTTCACCATAAAGTGACATTTCTCCCAATTAAGCACCAACCGTGTTTCCTCACAACGCTTAAGCATTCTCTCAAGATTGGTGAGACATGATCTAAAGGAGTTTCCAAATACGGAAAAATCATCCATAAAAACCTCCATGGTTTGCTCTATCATGTCATGGAAAATCGCCATCATGCACCTTTGAAACGTCCCCGGTGCATTACATAGGCCAAAAGGCATCCTCTTGTAAGCAAATGTACCGTAGGGACAAGTGAATGTGGTCTTTTCTTGATCCTTAGGGTCAATGGGTATTTGAAAATAACCCGAAAAGCCATCAAGAAAACAATAGTACTCATTTCCCGCTAAGCGTTCAAGCATTTGATCCATAAAGGAAAGCGGGAAATGGTCTTTCCTAGTTGACTCATTAAGTTTTCTATAATCAATGCAAACTCTCCAACCGGTCACAAGTCTCGTGGGAATAAGCTCATTGTTCTCATTAGGCACCACGGTGATTCCACCCTTCTTTGGAACACAATGAACCGGGCTAACCCATGGAGAGTCGGAAATGGGGTAAATCATACCCGCATCTAAGAGTTTAATCACTTCCTTCTTAATAACCTCATGGATTTTTGGGTTAACTCTCCTTTGGTTTTGAATGGCGGGTTTATAGTCATCCTCCATAAGGATTTTGTGAGTACAAAAATGTGGATCAATTCCCCTTATGTCGGATATTTTCCATGCTAAGGCTTTCTTGTGTTTCTTAAGGACTTCAATAAGTTGCTCCTTCTCATCCTCTTTCAACTCTTTAGCAATAATCACCGGTAATTGGTCTTTTCCTTCTAAGAAAGCATATTCTAAGTGGGATGGAAGTTCCTTAAGTTCAATGGGAGGTGGACTCTCTATGGAAGGTTTTACTATGGAAGGTTCCTCAGTGGTAATCTCTTGTGGAATAGAAGAAGGAATAGGGTCCTCATTGAGCAACTTTTGGATTGTAAGAATATCTTCTTCCCAATTAATGGGAGAATCATCATCACCAAGAAAGTTAGACTCAAATTCCTCCAAGAGGAAATCACTCTCTCCAAAAGGTGTTAAAGAGGGAGCAATTGAGGCCACGGTTTCAACATGGGGAATCTCATCACTAGCACTCTTACAAGCATCATGAAAATGTTCATTACACACTTCATCTGGCACATCCACAATGTTAATAGTCTCACAAGGTCTAGACTCCTTAACCTCTTTTCTATCACAAACTTTGCCTAACTTAAACACCACTCTCTCATCTTCTACTCTCATAATTAATTCTCCTTCCGCCACATCTATCAAGGTACGACCCGTTCTCAAAAACGGTCTACCAACAATCAAAGGCACTCTAGGATCCATGTCATAATCGACCACTACAAAATCGGCCAGAAAGGTAAACTTATCCACACCTACAAACACATCTTCCGCTATACCTACGGGGTGAGCTATGGTTCGGTTGGCTAGTTCAAGAGTCATCCTAGTGGGAGTGAGCTCGGGAAGAGATAGTTGTTTCCAAACCGATAAAGGCATGAGATTTATGCTCGCCCCTAAATCCGCCAAAGCCATGCAATTTTCAACACCGGGAAAATTACAAGGTATCAAGAAGCGCCCCGGATCTCCAAGTTTTGTTGGTAAGGTTTTAAGTAACACCGCGGAACAATTTTCATTAAGTGATGTGTTGGGCGAATCAACCAATTTTTCTTTGTTTGAGAGCAAATCCTTGAACATCTTAGCAAACTTTGGCATATAAGCAAGAGCTTCCGCAAAGGATATGTTGATATTGAGTTGCTTGAACATCCTTAAGAAATTGGAGACTTGGATGTCATCTTTGTTCTTTAACTTGTCCTTTTTCAACCTTGAAGGGTATGGAAGAGTAGGTTTTGGTGTAGGTGGAATAGGTGTTGTGGTGGAAGATTTGTCTTTGTTAGCTTCTTCATTGGGAAGTGTGGAAGGTAAAGGAGAAGTATGAGGTGGTTGAGAAGGTGTGTTTGAGTGAATAGGAGCATTTTGAGAAGGTGGAGTAGAAGTAGAAGGCTTGTCACAAGTAGGAGCACAAGTGGGTTGAACAAGAGTAGGTTTAGGAGGTAAAGGATCCTTTGTTGTTGTTCCACTCCTTGTTGTAATAGCATTGACATTGGCCCTAGGGTTTGTTTGTGTGTTAGAAGGTAAAGCCCCTTGTGGTCTTTGAGTTCCCGCCACTAAAACCCTATTGATTTGTTCCTCCATTGTACGTTTCATTTGGTCATTCATTCTCTTCTCAATTTCACGCATTTTCTTGTCAACATACTCTTGAGTCTCTTGCATCCCATATCCTTGATTTGGATTTTGAGGGTAAGCTTGATTTGGTATTGGAGCATATGCTTGATTGGGAATAAATGGAAGAGGTTGATGAAATCCTTGTTGTGGTGGATAAAAGGTATTTGCTTGAGGTTGAAATTGATTGGGTGCCTTATAGTTATTTCCTTGGTATGGTGGTCTTTGCCCTTGATTCCTTGTTAAAATTTGAGGAGGATTTTGTGGAATTTGGGTGGGTGGTTGGGATGGGAAGCCGGGTGGAGTAAGGTAATTTTGGGATTTGTAAGAAAGGTTATTTGGATTGATATTAGGTTTGAAGTGTTCACGATGTTCCTCTTGGTAAGCATAGCATTCCCCTTGATACCCTTGCACCTTATCACATTGTTCATAACAATGGGGACCTCCACAAGTAACACAAGAAATGGTGATAGCATTCACATTATTTGAGGAATTGTTCAATGTCATGCTCTTAAAATTTTGAACTATTTCATGAGTCATTTCTTGTCCTTGTTTGACTTGTTGAAGGATCTCTTTAAGAAGTTGGGTGTCACAAGGAGTTTGAGAAGTGTTTTGGATAACATGAACCCTTTCTTCAAATGGATTGTTTGTTTGAACCATTGCCTTAGTCTCAATAATGTCCAAAGCCTCTTGATAAGTCTTAAGAAGAATACTCCCTCCCGCGGAAGCATTGAGTGAATCTTGGTGGTGAGCTTTAAGGCCATCATAAAAGAGACTTATTTGATGAACTTGATCCAATCCATGATTAGGGCATCGCCTCAACAACTCACTATACTCTTCCCAAGCATCACTAAAGGATTGACTAGGTTTTTGTTGAAAGCCCATAATTAAATTTCTCAAAGCCATAGTCTTTTGTGGAGGAAAGAACTTGTTCAAAAACTTAGTGGTAAAACCCTCCCATGTGGTGATACTATCGGGTGGTTGGGTGTCTAACCAATGCTTAGCACTCCCTTCTAAGGAAAATGACACTAACATCAATCTAATGACCTCATGTGGAACCCCATTATGCTTAATGGTATTGCAAAGTGAAAGGAATCTCTTAAGGTGAGCATGAGGATCCTCATTTTGTTTTCCCAAGAAAGGTGATAATGCAACCATATTGATCATAGATGTATGTAGCTCAAATGTGTTAGCGGGAAAGTCGGGAATCTTAATGGCACTAGAATATCCATGAATGTTGGATTGCATACGTTCATACAAAGTACGATTATCAATAGCCATGGCTTCTTGTGGTGGAGTCAAAGCACGATTCTCGTGATCGGCTTGGTGGACGGTGGTGGTCTTACTCTTTCTCTTTTTCTTCCTTTTCGGAGGAAGAGGTTGTACACCAATCGGTATTTGTGCACGCCCGCGAGTGAGCATGCAACTCAATACGAGGAATGAGAGAGAAGCTCTCGTGTGACTTTGAAGAGAAATGGATTATCCTCTTCGAGTTTCAATATTAAATATCCACAAGAAAATAACAATATATGTATTTACTACTTTGGGTGAAAGACCCTCAATGAAGCCTTCCTTCTTAGAATACTCCCAAGTGAACGGGGGGTTAGGTGGCGCGAAGCACTTAAGTACCTATTGACCCTTAGATGGCATTTTATAGCACATCGCCTTTCTATTCACTTAAATGTTCGTATTCTTCGAATTGTTGCTTATTGAGAGTATTTATCTATTCTTGCTTTATTTTGTTTGATCGATACACGTGTCAAGGACCGGAGCGCCCCTCAACACGGTGTATTGCCTCGGCAATACTTATGGAAGATATGTAGATTGATTGTTCTTATACGTATACGTATTTACTTATAATAATATATGGAAAATATTTTTGTATTTATGAGTTTTTTAAGGGAAAATACTATATGTACGTAAAAACCGAGAGAATCCAATAATATATATTTTTGGGTGCAATCTCTTAGGAAAAAGATTGCTTTTTGGATTTTTTAATTTTTTTGGTCAATTCTTTAGGAAAAGAATTGTTTTGTTAATTTTTAGTTTTTATATATTTTTATATTTTTGATTTTTATTTGTTTTTGATTTATGATACGTAAAAATAACGTTCACAAAGTGAACGGATCCCAAAAGCCAATGAAAACCGTCAATCGATAGTCTCTCGTGTAGTCAAAGAACCGGCAGCGGCGCCATTTGAAATTGAGTATAATGCAGTTCGTTTTTTCTCAGTTCTTGCTAATAGAAAGTCCAACCAATATCGGATTTTTAATTGTTCTTGGTTGTTAAGCTTGCTTGGTTAATCTATTGCTAATTCAACAAATGCTTGCAAAACGGAAAAATATTACCTACGTATATGTAAAACAAATTGCAAATAGCACGTTTTTATTCAAGTAAAAATTTAAAATGCAAAATTTGAAACTAAAGGGACTGAAATTGTAAATTCTATGAACAATAAATGCTTGAAATGTAAACTCTAACAATTATAAGGACTAAAAATGTAAATCTGTTAACTAAAAGGATCAAAAATACAAATGCTATAACAAACTAACCAAATATGTAACAAATTAACAAAATACTAACTGATTTTAACAACTTCTGAAACTATGAGGACTAAACTATAGCAAACCCTAAAAACATGGAAATTAGCCAAAAATTAAACGCTGACAGAACTTTAAGGACTAAAGTGCAATTTCTTAAACTTTTTAACTAAAAACGGGACAAGTGAGACAATAAGCTCGTTCTGGCTTATTACTTAACCAAATTTGATGAAACAACTTGCAAAACGTTTCAAATCTCAATTAAGCTACGTGTGTTCAAGGGATTTAGCTAAAGATCAGAAATAAGCAAATGAGTGCTTATCAATAAGCACAAAATAAGCTCTAGCCAAATCTAATCAACCACAACTTGAATTTTTTAGTGAAACTGATAAAGCAATTGATTTAAAGAATGGGAAATCAAACTAGAACAAATTTCATCAAGTAATAAGCTCTAAAACTAAATTAAGCCAAAAAGAGCTTATGTTGACCAAGCGTTGACCAGCTTATTTTTCAAAAAGCTGAAAATCTCAAAAATCATGTAACTCAAGGACTTTAGAAGATTTGTGAAGAAAAATAGCCATGTTAATGAAAAGAATAAGGAGATTCAAAATTTCAGATTTCATTTACAGTAACTTGCTCTAAGTTTGCTTAACAGATTTTTGCTTATTGCTAACTGATTATTGAAAACTGTATTGAATGCTTATGGAAACTGAATCTTTATGATATAAGCTACAAATGGAAACAAATTTGGTGGAATTTCATTAAGTTTTGAATGAGAACTGATCAAATCAAGATGACAAGTTCTATATGACCAAAATGACTGAAATCAACCCAAACATTTTTGAAGCCATTTGCCTATTTGACCAACTTTTTGACTTGAAAATGACTGAAAACACTTTAATATCACCAATTAACCACAAATGGACTCTAAAACACAAGAACTCAATACTTGAAAAATCTATTTAAGCTAAACCCAAACACTCCTTTACTGATTTTTTACAAACTTTTTCAAAGACTTATTAATATCTAGTTAACTTTGAAGGAAAAGTTATAGTAAAATAGACTTGGTGATCACAATGAAAGTCTTTAAAACTGAAAACAAACAATTATCAAAGCTAAGACTCCAATTAAGCTACAAGGCTGAAAAGTACTAAACAAATGCAGAAAACTAAAAATTATACAAATCAGTACACAAGTAAGCAGTAATCAAGCTACAAACACACAAAATTCAATCAATCAGCAACTACTAACAACTTTATCATGCAGTCATCAGATTATACTAGGAAAAGAAAGCATGCAATTTACTTATTGAGAGGAACAAAAATGAGAACTATAGAACCTAATGTAGTTATCCTTTGAGAAGAAGAGGAGCGCTGAGCTCTCTTACCCTAGTGATAACCACCACCTTATCACTAGGAATCAATCAAACAACAAGAATCAGCAACTAATCAACAAGAAACCATCATTCTGCTTGAACTCTTTCAAAAACTATGGTAATGACTGAAATCTGATCAAATAGCAATCTAACTCCTTCAATGTTAGTTATGATCCATCAATGATCATAACAAACACTTATCAGCAACACTAGTATCCAAATGCAGCAAGAATTGAACTGGAATGATAAGAAAAGTTTTGGCGGGAAAGAGTAAATTTGAATTTCATTAATGGAAAACGGTTACAAAGCTGTTACAAAGGTAGTAACTAACTAACTGACTCAAGAGTTTGTCAGACTCTTGAGTAGCTAGGGTAATATTGAGGGAAAAAGGAAAGGAAATGAAGAACTAGGTGTTTTTACAAATTTAAGCTACAAATCAAAATGAAGTACAATCTAGCTATTTATAGACATGAAGGAAGAGTTTGTTGGGGTTGGTGACGTGTCAGAACCAATCCCAGCTTGCCACGTGGAGAATTCTGCATTTTGCACTTTGAAGGTATGAACAAGGATTTGGGGTTTCTTGATTGGATGGATGAAATGTTAATTAAGTTGCACCATTAAGTTCGTCTCTCCAAATTGATCAACTTTGGTGTTTAAACCTTTCCATGAAATGGCTTCTATCTCAAACGCGATTCTGGGAAATTTTTCTTTGAAGAAGATGACACGTGTAAGCCTTTGATTGGTTTAAAATCAATCACACGGATTGCACTGTTTGGATTTGGTAATAAATGTGGGGCGCTGAGTGGATATTAAATGCTTGATCCGTGTGACTGATTTTCTTTCTTCTCATTGGTTGAACTCCTTAACACATGGATTAAACTTAAGTAACTTTCCAATCTTGGCAGAATTAACCCCTTATCTTGGCAGAATATAAATTTTAGCTTGTAGCTTCATTCCTTTGACATATCTGGTCCTTTAACTTCCATCCTTGAACAGAATGGTCCCTTGACTGAGTTGACTTGATAGTTGACCAAGTTTGACTTGAATCTTGACTTTTCATTATTTGCACTTTTAGTCCTTCAACTTTCATAACTTGTCAAGATAGGTCCTTATACTTCAAAGTCTGGTCACTTTTGATCCTCTTTTGTCTTTTTCATCCATTTGAGCTTGATTTTTCCTTGTTTGCTTGAAAATGTATCTTTTTACCTACACAAGTGCACACAAACACAAACATACCACATAACACTGTTTTTGCCAAATAAATTGGTATTTTGCTTCATGTTTTAGGGTTATTTGTTATTAAAAGGATATGAGTTAAAGCTCATATCACCAGCCGAATGGATTCGTCAATTTAGAGTATCCTAATCATGTGTACAAGCTCAAGAAGGCTCTTTACGGGTTGAAACAGGCTCCACGCGCGTGGTATGATCTCTTATCGACGTATATCATCTTCAAAGGCTTCTCCAAAGGCAAAGTGGACCCCACATTATTCATTCTCAAGGAGGACAACGACATGATACTGGTATAAATTTATGTTGATGATATAATATTTGCTGCTACTAATCAACGTTTGTCTGACCGTTTTAAGAAAATTATGTCCACACGCTTTAAGATGTCGATGATGGGAAAAATTTCATTTTTCTTAGGGTTGCAAATTTCTCAGAATCCCAGAGGCATCTTTATTAATCAATCCAAATTTGCTCTTGAATCCTTAAATAAATATCACTTTGAAAACTGTGACCCCGTGGATACTCCAATGGTAGAGAGATCCAAGTTAGATGAAGATAAGGAAGGGATAGCTGTCGATCCTAAACTTTACCGTGGAATGATCGGCACCCTTCTCTATCTGACTGCTAGCAGGCCTGATTTGCAATTTGCTATAGGCATGTGTGCCCGGTATCAGGCTCGGCCTACCGAAAAGCACTTACATGTTGTGAAAAGGATCTTTCGGTATCTAAAAGGAACACTTAATCGTGGTATGTGGTATCCGAAGGATTCCTCTATTGCACTAATTTCATATGCAGATGCAGATTATGCCGGGTGTCAAGATACCAGACGTAGCACTTCTGGCAGTGTGCAACTCCTTGGAGATAGACTCATTAGTTGGGTATCAAAAAGGCAGAAAAGCGCTACGATATCAAGTACTGAGGCTGAATACATTGCCATGTCCGGTTGTTGTGCTCAAGTTCTTTGGATACGGTCACAATTGACTGACTACGGTCTTGGATTCAACAAAATCCCGATGTATTGTGATAACAAAAGTGCAATCGCTCTATGTTGCAACTATGTTCAACACTCTCGAGCAAAGCACATTGACATCCGCTACCACTTCATCAAGGAGAAAGTGGAAAATGGAGTGATCGAACTATACTTCGTCAACACTGAGTATCAGCTGGCAGATATTTTTACAAAGGCCTTAGATCGAGGACGCATCGAGTTTTTGATCGAAAAGTTAGGCATGAAATCATTTTCACCAGCGACACTTAAGGAGTTGGCAGAAGAGTCTGAAGAATAGTACTGGTAAACTATTCTCGAGTATCCTTTGATCGTGATCTTGTATATTATCGTACATATTTAAACCACAAAAAGCAAAATACAAAAATACAAAACCAAGAAAAACCATAAAAAATATAAAACCTAGAAAAACCATAAAAAATATAAAATCAAGAAAAACCAAAAATATTTTTTTTTTCGTTTTTAAATCGGGCATGTCTTTTAGTACGGTAATATTTACGGCTTTAGAAATGTCGATCAACATTGACACGGCGCCATAAATAGAGTCCGTATAAAAGTTGTACAATTTTTAAAACATGCCCATTATGGCTTGTAGTTATTTCTAACTGCAACCCGCTTTTCGTATTAAAGTCACGTATTTTTTTTTTGAAAACGTTGGCTCACAACGGGAATTAAGTTTCTCGGGCAAGGTTTTACTTTAAAACCTTGTAAGGGGCCAAGTTTACTTAATAACTTGGTCTAACACAAATTCGTATGCGTTTCAGTGCACTTATCTTGTTTAAAATAAGAGAAATCTTATTTCCACCAGAATCGTTCTATATAATCACTTAACCAGCAAATGTCCTATTTAATAGTTGTGTCCTTAATATCTTTGACTACTGCTCTTTAAATAGAAAACGGGTCAGGGATTAAGGGGGAGCAAATATTAATTCTTCGTGGTAACAAATATGGTCATTAAACAGGATTGTCAGAAAATATTAGCTACCCGTCATCTTCAGTTACGCTATGTGTGCCTTGTGTGATTTAAGTATCTCTTGCATAGGTCATTAACACTTTGGCGTCAAGTAGTTGTGTTAGTGTTTGGGAACAAGTTTATTGTATGTTAAGTTAAATTTAACTTTAACTTTAACTAACAATTTAAATAGGGGGACCAGTTTTGCACTTTTGCAATAATGGTAGGGGCTTGAATAAATTTTGACCAAGTCAAAAACAACCCCCCCTCCTCCTTCCCGTCTTTATTGAAAAAACACACAAACACACTCTTTTTCCGCCATTGTCAAAGACCTCAAGCTCCATTTTGACCCGAGTGTTGTAACTTATTTCTTGCTGCTTAATATCTAGGTAATATATATGTGGCTTGTTTAATCTCGTTAAACCTGTTACTTCTTCATGTATCAACACAGGAACGTTAGATCACGTTTTTCGCTTTAGGGTTTCTTGATTTTGGCCATGAATATGTCTTTTAAGTGCTGGGATTTGTTAAGGATACATTATTACACATTGGTTTTGCTCAGAATCGATTAAAACATTGCCTAAAATTCCAGATCGTGAAGTCAAAGTTCAGATCGAATCCCTGTCACGGATTTCGATGTATATTACGATACATTATTGCGATGCTGTCATTGCGATGAGTCATTTCGATGATTCTTTGCGATGGGCTATTGCGATGAGACATTACGATGGCTCATTGCGATGCTCATTGCGATGAGTCATTGCGATGGTTCATTGCGATGGGTCGTTGCGATGAGTCATTCCGATGGCTCGTTGCGATAGGCTCATTGCGATGGCCATTACGATGGTTCATTGCGATGGCGTGTTGCGATGGCACATTCCGATGTGTCATTGCGATGGATTCACACTATGTATTGCGATGGGTTATATTGCGATGACTTCTCAGTTATTCCGATAGAAATGCACTGATTGCGATGGCCTTAGATATTGCGATAGGATGTTATTTCATTAGGAGTCCGATGATTGTTTCATTGCGATGGTATGGTTAGGATTCCGATGGTTTGCTACATGTTGATGGAATTAGGTCTCTTATGATTATGCTATTGCCTTAGGATATACCATGAGTTCGCCCTAGCTTGCACTAATTTTCGCTTTAAGTTCTTTAGGGCCATTTAAACGAAACCAAGTGTTGTTGAAATAAGTCAATTTTTATCTGATAAGAATACTTGAACGGTTTCTTATTACAGAAGTTCATCTTATTTAATAAGTTGATTCCTATGTAAACAAAAGAGATACAAATTACTTACTCAATGTCTTGGGTTTGTGTTTCCAGGCCATGGCAGACAAAGCTTCATCTTTGTTCAAGCCCACTATCTTTTGGGATGAGGGTAATCCTACAATTCCTGACGTAGTGATTGAAACTAAATCAAAACCCACTGAAGTTTTGGTTGAAATCAAACCAAGACCTACCGAGGTGTTAGTAGAAATCAAACCTAAACCTACTGAGGTTTTGGTCATGACCCCCAAGAAATCTAAATATTGTAAGAACTAAGGCTAGGTCGGTATCTCTTTAGAATAAAAATATCACTGGCAGTTATCCTAAGTGTATTGCTAAATGTAAGGACCTTGTTCATCTAATGTATGTGTGAATGTTGTGGTAATAATTGTAATGACTGTTTCCCTACGTTTAAACTTGGCATAGATTTCATATATCTACATAGGTTGTGTATATCATTTGTGAATATGTCATCAAAGCAGGAAAATGTCAATCACCGAGGAAGAACAACGACTCCGTGATCTTGAACTTGTCTCGCTTAGTAATAGGCTTCCATATGCTGAGAACAACTCTAGATTACAAGATGATTTTGATCCGGTTTTACCTGCTTTCAAAATAGCCACGGATATCCTAGACATATCACCCATCAGAGACACACTCAGACGTACTGCATCTGTTCCCGAAGTATACATGCATGAATTCTGGAACACTGCATCTTTCTCTAACAAGACTGTCTCTTTCGAACTAAACAAAACACCAAGGGTACTCAACTTGAGCATTTTTCGGAAATTGTTTAAGCTTCCTAGGTTGGCACAAGGAGAACAATTTGTGGCTAACCCAAAGAATGATGAAGTGCTTCGAGTCATTCGTGCCATGAATTATGAGGGTGAGATTAACAACCCATCACAATTTAACACCTCACACATAGGGCAACCCTGGAAAGCAATTATAACCATAATCGTCAAGTGTCTTATTGGTAAAACTAGGGGCACCGATGCAATGAGACCACCACAGGCTCAATTATTTTGGGGATTGTATACTGCATCAAAAGTCGACTATGCACTTCTTCTCTGGCAAGAATTTTGTTATCAGTTTACTTGAACGAAGAAGAAATCCGTGCATCTTCCATTCCCGAGATTCACCAAGCTCATTATCCACTATTTCATGAAGAATGACCCAACCATTGACACTCGCGGGAATTTCTTCTATCACACCAAAGATGATGATTATGTGATTCTCTCAATGAATGCAGACACAAATTCCACAAAGTATGCATTACTTCCTGCATTAGTACCTGACACAATGGTTAATGATGGAATCAAGGAGAGTGATATATACCAAGAGATGCTTAAAGATATTGACGCACAATTTAAGCGGGCAAATCTACCACCATCAGAGAAGCAAAAAAGTAAACGCAAGAAACGAGTTTCACAGCGTCCATCAACTGCTACTAAAGATAAACGCTCAGGAAAAATGCAAATTATTGATGAAGATGATGAAGATGAGCTGATCCACACTGAAGACGAACACGAAGAAGTACCACTCCGCATGCATAAGAAAGCAAAGCAAGCTAAAGGCAAAGAAGCAAGTGTTGCTCCAAATAATCCTGCTCAACAAAAAATTTCTAAAGACAAAAGACTTCGTATTATTCTTCAACAAAGCCGACAGGAAGCCTTTGGCGGATCAGGCTCAAGGGTATTTGAAGACTTAGATGATTTTGGTAATCCTGATGATGATACGGAATTTTTCGACGAAGAAGATACTTATGAAGATGAGTATGAAGATGCTGCTACCTTTCAACTTGAAAGTCGAGAACCAAGTGAAGAACGTGAGAGCAGTGCTGACACTGATACAAGTATGATGTATCGAGATGTAAATATCACCACATCTTTGCCTGAACCGACTCACATGGTACTAAATGAAGATGCTCATGCAACTTTCATACCGGACACACAACTTCAAAGTAAGTCTACTTCAAACTCTGATGATGTTTTGAAATATCTAAATTTAGAAGGGGAGGGTGTTGAGGTAACCAACACTGATCCGTCAACAAATGAACAAATGGTGGATGTTCCTATAACCACTATTACATCGACCACCTCTTCCCTACTATCAACCCCTGTCGTCAGTGAGGTCCCAACCACCACCATCTCACCCGCAATTGTTGAACAACCAGTATCAACCACCACCATTACCACCGAATCTACACCGTCATCCACACCTGAACAACCTGTATCCACCATCGTCCTAACCACCGTATCTACATCAACACCTATCCCAGTACAACCAGTATCATCCACGACCACCTTAACGGTTTCGGTTATACCTCCACCAACAGAACCACAAGTATCATCCACATCAAATCCTTTTCTCACAGTTAATGATCCGTTGATTCTGTCTCTTCAACAACAACTAGAGGCTCAAGCTACACAAATAGCTACGTTGAATGAAAGGTTTGCTACTCCTACCAAGGAATCGCATCCTGATGAGCCTACTCTTCAAAAACTAACAGACAAAGTGTCAAAGCTTAAAGAACAACATAAATCATTTCGTAAAGAGAAGAAAACTCGGGATAAAGAAAATGCTGCTTTTCTCGGGTTAATTAACGAGCAGATGACCGCGATCATTCAACGCAAAGTCAAGTCTTATGTTGATCAACAACTACCACATCTTGTCGGTAATGGTTTATCTACTCTTCAATTGATGACATTGCTACAGACACGTCTGCTAGATTTGGGAGCTCATAAATCGAAATACAAACGCAAAGTTCTGCAATATCTCAACAAAGCAATTGATGAATAGAATACTGCAGATACTACCGACTCTGAGTCTGATGATGAGAATGAGTTAGTTGAGGAAGATGACGAGGAACACGATGAAAATAATGATGGTAATGAGGATAAGGATAAGGAAGGAAATGAGGAGGAAGAACAGGATGAACAAGGAAAGGATAAGAATGTAGATGAAGATGAGGACGAGGACGAGGATACAAATGATGATCAGGATGACAACGATGATAATGACAAGGGTAATGAGGTCAACAAGGGTGATAAGAATGACAACACTGGTACAAATGCCGAAGAGACAAACAAGGATGACAATGAGACGGCCACCGAGAAAGGTCTAGAGGACACTGCAGAAACGGTTGCTGACACCACAGAAAAGCCACTGGAGACAACAGTATCAGAAACTCGGCAGGTTGCTTCAGGTATATCTACTGCACCAGAATTCACTACTGATTCTCACTTTGAATCTGTAGAATACATGCAAGCAGAAGAACCAACAGAGACAATGCTTGAAGACGAACCTCACGATGATATACCGGTGATGCAAACTCAACCTTCAACATCATCTACAATTCAGCATGACGATGACATGGAAGTTGAAGATTTAAATGTTCCAGAACCAACATTTGCTGAATCCCTTATCATTGATGATACTATACAAGAGCAACTTTGGCTAACAAACGCAGCACCACAACATCCATTTGAAACTGCAACTGAAATGGAGATGACTCAATTCCTCAACAACCCTATCGACTTCTCGGCTTTTCTAAGGTATTCTCATGGGAAACCAACGATGACCCCGGATCTGATCAAAATGGCAGCTGCAAATGTGGACTTCTTTGACACATTAAAGATCACCCATAATGAAGCAGAATATCACCTGAATGAGCTTACTAAAGCAATGAGAGCGACAATTACAGGAATTCAGACTCCCGTATTGCGACCTCTTACACCAACGGTCATCACCGGTTCTGCCACTATACCAATCGAGCATTTTGTCTCTCACGATCTTGAATATCTTGAAAATGGAGCAAAGAAGTATGCCACGTCACTAACAATGCTCAAGGCTGTCAACTTGGAGAATGTTCCATGGATAGAGGATAAAGTGCCTGAGTCAATATGGAGAAAGAAGCTGCTCAAATTTTATGACACCTATGCTTCACTTGGCATATCTCACTGGGACAAAAAGAAGAAGTTAGCCTATAATCACTTCCATCGTCCTAAGAGAGGTGCTTCTATTGTCTCATCTCACAGAATCAAAAGTATCCTTGGAGCAACTACTCAGACGGTTTTCGGTTACGATTACTTAAATGTAATCTTGTTCAAACGTACCGATGAGAAAGAATACCGAATTGATGAAAGTGATCTCCAGTACCTTCAACTTGAAGACATAGAAGATCTATTGTTGCTTTTGGCTCAAGAGAAAGTTGACCATCTATCACCTGATATTGTCATAGCCTTGAGTTCAAACTTTCGTCAATATGCCAGGAAAATTGTCATTCAAAACCGGGTGGAAGATTTTCAACTTGGGGTAGAAAGCTATCAGAAGAAGCTAAACCTGGAACGTCCCCATACGACTCCACTCAGTAATTTCCACAAGAACAAGAAGGTTTACATGGGGACTACCAAGCCGGAAGCAGGAATCTTTTATCCGAATCAGACTGGCGTTATGCAATATATGCGATTCTCAGAACTGCATAAATTCAGTGATGGAACGCTAAAGAATGTTCGAGATGATCTGTCGGTTCTCAATTCCAACTTACCTCTTCCGGCAGTTACATACACCTGGACAACCCAGTGCAGAAAAGGGTCTTCGTACGCAATCAGGAAGATTGAGGAAGTTCTAAGGAAGCGCCGGTTGCTACGAAGTATAGAACGATTCGTCGGTGGACGACCATATAGAGCTCACCATCGGTTCACGGAACGAACCAAGTAATTTTTGTTTGTCTCATTACAGGTCAACTCCATATGTTTATTATTGTGAATATGTTATCTTTTCACTTTATCAGCTTTTGTGGCTTGTTGTAGTGTAAGAGTATGATATTTTTTTCAAGAATTTCTCTCGAGATTCTAAATCTTTCAAACAAATCATACTTAAGCACTACAACTTACCCTCATTAATTTGAGCGGGAGCATTAACATGTTCTATGGCCAAACATCGATTTCATTTTTACCCAAAGACCGGTTAATCCATTCAATATCCCAAATATTAATGGTTAACATTTTGGATAAGGGGAGAAAATGAGATTAAGGAGACTTAAGTGATACTTGGCTAAAAGATGAAAAAGACTTAACGATAATCCAACTTAATATGTGTTAAGCACGTGTTAAGGGGGAGCGTTTTTTATGATCAAAAACACCTAAGGTACAAAACTTTTGATTTCAATATCACAAGTACCTTAAGTGATTTTTCAAGGATTTTTCATGGTGGCTATACCTTCCTAAAACACGCTTAAATTCACGACGATTTGGTGACAAAAGGGTGGTAGGAATAGGTTTAGTCCAATGATTCATCAGAACCGATGGAATCTTCCCAAGGACAATTCCCTAGATAGAATTAGAAGTCCTAGGAAAGATGGAGAAAGAATGTGAACGTAGCTGAGTACCGACTAATTACTGATGCTAGCACTGGAACAATCACAACAAGGTGCTAGTAATGATGTATTAGTAAGTACTGAAGGGGTTGAAGAATGAAAAAGAAATGTAAAGATAAAGGGTGTAAAGAAAGAAGCCCTCCTTACAACTTTAGGTAGAAACCGGGTCAATACATATGCTATTGAGATCATTTTTGTTAATGATTCTCGATATTGAAGAAAGACATCATGGACCCAGTGATGCAATGCACAACCCTTCCCAGCTAACTCAAATATCTCTTAAAAGGTATTTGTTTTAATCACACGGAGATCAACACGTTATCTATTGGTTTATTCACTCCGAATAGACTGGTATTGAAAAGGTGGCACTCCTCTCCAGCCATCGCTCACTAAATCAAAACGCACTATTATGTCTAGAGCCAAGAGATCATCAAAAGTCTCATTAGGACACTTTCCATTTATTCCTTAGTTTCTCACACACTGTGAAAAGTAAGAGATCTTCATGAGTCCTACGCAGTATTCTTATAATATTGCCAGAACATCCGAGTAATACACAAGTACTACAATGAAGATGGAAATCCTGCTTGAGCCAACATCAAACAAGCTCATGGTAGGTTACACGTGCGGTTCTTTTAGAACCAATCTTGTGAAAAACTGGAAAGAAACAGTGGTTTAATTCTTAATTGAACTTAAACTCGTTCCAGGCTTCTACGCATTATCGTATGATCTTGCCAGAACACTCAGAGTTACACTATTTAGTGCTCACAGTGACGAGTGGAAATCCTTCTAGTGTTAACATCAAACAGCACTTGGTAGGTAACAAGCAAGATTCAATTTGAATCAAGTTTGTGACAACTGGAAAGCAACGATGGTGAATATCTTAAATGAAATTCACTTGTTCCAGGTTTCATGAATTGACGGCTTCAATCATAAGGATTTTTAATCCAAATGATTCACTCTTTATGTTCGCAGTCAGCTTTGGACGGTCGAATAAAGAGAACGGGGTTACCCGCGAAATCCTGTCAGGAAGTTACTTAATTGAAACTATCCGTCACGGGTATGATATCTAATATCGTCCAACGGTCTTCACCGACCGGAGGTAAAATGCTACCGAATTAGAATAAAATGTCAAAGCCATTTTATTCGTGTCGTTGCTGTGTACCTGTTAAAGACGGTGGCGTTGTTGTGTACCTGTTGAAGACGGTGGCGTTGCTGTGTACCAGTTGAAGACGGTGGCATTGCGGTGTACCTGTTGAAGACGTCCTCACATGCTTATTCCTTCTGCATCAAATACTCCTGCAAATTCAAGAAAGTATGACCTAAAAGTCTTCCGTTGTATCGACTCTGAAACTTTCAAGAATTCAACTAAGGATAAGTGTGTGGGACATGAAGTCACAAAGAAGCAAACATCACAAGATAATAAAGACTGCACGTGGAAGGCCAAAAGAACATGTTCCAAGCAAAAAGGACTGATATCATTCAACACATATTCACAAAAGAAAAGAAAAAGAAAGAAAAGAAGACTACGAGCTCAAGAACAAGATCTAACATGCTAGATTAGGACTTTGTAAATTTGGAGTGACCTCCCTTTGGGGGAGATTGTTGGAAATACGTTTTACGCATTTAGAAAGTCTCGGTCACTCCAACAATGTAGTTATAGGCTCGTAGTTAAGTTAAGTGTCATTTATTACATAGCCCGACCCATGAGCATGTTCATGGGCCGGAAGCCCAAGTCCTTTAAGGACTTGGGTTATTTAAACCTCTTTCCACCTTGGAAAGAGGTGTTGGTCGTTTTATTCTTTCATTTCAATATATGTGTTTTCTTTCATTTCTCTCTCTAACTCTCTCTCTCTAGAAAAACATCAACCCCCTTGTTTCACAAGATTATCATTGTTCTACAGAGGCTTCAAACCTACGGTATGCGTTTACTGTTTGTCCCACTATTTATGATAGTGTCATTCGTCAATTTTGGGCATCTGCTCGTCTTGTGGTTGTGGTTGGTCGTCCACGTGAACTCCATGCTACCATAGATGGACGTTCATACGTGGTGTCTGAGGCTTCTATTCGATCTTCCCTTCATCTTCAAGATGAGGGTGGTGTTGAGTCCATCCCCAATTCGGAGGTATTGGAGGGGATGGCTGCTATAGGGTACAATCATGGGGGGAAGTTTAACTTCCAGAAAAATAGGTTTTCCCCCAATGGAAGCTTTTGGTGCATTTTCTGATTCATTGTTTAAGTCCCAAGTTTGGGAGTTGGGATGCTTTCCCTACTCCTTTGGCTACTAGTCTCATATGCTTGGCTCAGGGTAGAGTATTTAATTTCTCTCATTATCTGTTTGAGGGGATGGTTAGTAATCTATCTAATGCTGGTTCTAGAAAGAAGTTTCTTATGTATCCTAGGTTTTTACAACAAATACTGGTTTGCATTCCTCGTGATAGGACTGAACATGTGCCGTCTAAGCTTACTGTAAAAGTGTATTATAATATGGTCCATGGGTTTACCGGGGAGTGGAGGCCCCTTACTGAGGCCATGTTAGGGCTGGCTCAGGGTCCTCCTGATGTTGTTGTACTTGATGATGACCCTATTGAGGAGGAGGAGGCTCCTACTGGTGGTGCTTCTCATGTGGTTGAGGAGGAGCTGGTTGAGGAGGTGGTGGTTGAAAGACCATCCCCTTCCAAGACTGGTCCTTCTTCAGTACCACAAAAGTCTCCATTTGTGGAGACTCCACCTCCTAGTCCTGCTCCACACTCTTCTGATAAGCCTTTTGGTGCTAGTACTCCTAATGTTGACCCATCTGTTGCTTCGGGCTCCAATGACGCCTTCCCTGACCCAAGTTCTCTTGGTGGGCAGTCGGAGGAGCCTAATACACTTATGTCGTTACTTGATCTTATGCACAGGTATCATGCGCGGATTCTTTCCTTGGAAGCTGATTTGAATCAACACCGGAAACTTACTAGGGAGTTTGTTCTTCCTATGGCTGATCGCATCAAAGCTTTGGAGACTCAGCAAAGACGACGAAAGAAGCATGTGGTTCATTCAGATTCTGATGAGGAAGTTAAGGATCGTGTTGAGGATGGTTTGACCCTGTTGGCAAAGGCTGCCTTTGCTGATAAATTGTATGATGATTTGCCGGTTCCTCCGACATCCTCCAGTATTCCTTCTCCTGCTGGTGTTACCACTCCTATGGATGGTGCTTCTGGTCCTACTGCTGGTTCCAATGCTGGTCCCTCCCATGATTCAAAGGGGAAGGCCCCAATGACTGATGCTCCCTCACCACCTCGCGAGCGTACACGCAGACAGCTTGAGGAGGATAGGCTAGGTGAGGAGGCTGCTCAACGGATACAAGCCGAGATTGATGAAGCTGATCGGGCTGCGGAGGAAGCACTCCAACAGCAGAGACGTGAACAAGTCAAGCATGATGCAATGCATTGGAATGAGAGTGATTGGATGCAGGTTTTGACTATTCTTACCAGGGATTATGCCCAGTTCACTGATCTTTTGGGTGCGGATGTGGATGAGCATAACTGTCTTCCAAGAGCCATGGTGTTGATGCGCAAGCATCAGTTGGCCCTTGCTGCACAGCTTCGTGAGAAGCGTAAGAATAGGCCTTTATCGAGAACTGAGGAGCGAAAGCAGATGCAGCGAAATGTGAAGTATCAATCGGCTGCTTATTTCCACTCTGGTTGGAAGTGGGACAGGGTTCGGGCTTTGTCTTTTGATGAGCTCAAGGCGCTCTATGAACGTATGGTCAAGCATCAGAGTCAACCTATTCTGGAACGATTTATCTACCGTCCCTCTCCTCGTGTGGTGACCACTTCTTCACCTGCCGTTACTACTGGTCCTACATCTGATCTTACTCCTGGTTCTGCTGCTATTCCATCGGTTTTTGTTGCTACTTCAATTGGTACCACCACTACTCCTTTGGTTGCTCCTATGGGTTCTTCTTCAGGTCCTGCTACCACCACCACACAGGCTGCCACCACCACCTTTGCTACCACAACCACCACAACTGCTACACCTTATATGGCATCACCATCACCACCAGTTCCTGGTCCTCAACCTATTCCTTCTTCTAGTACAACTCCTATTGATCCCTTGGGTGGGCAAACTAATGAGTCTCCTTCTCCTGCTCCCACTGCTGCTGCTGAGGTAAAGGTTAAGGTTGAACCCTCTCCAAGTGATTCCACACCTCGACGTTCGCTTCGTCAGAAGTCGGCTCGACGTGGCAAGACGGTCCCCTATGAGAAGCGTGATCCTGAAAATTTGATTGATGCAGCTTCTGACAGTGATTCTGATTTGCCTTTGGG
Organism: Glebionis coronaria; assembly: GCA_025667525.1. NCBI lineage: Eukaryota > Viridiplantae > Streptophyta > Magnoliopsida > Asterales > Asteraceae > Glebionis > Glebionis coronaria. The sequence continues at coordinate 433,286,446 of CM046879.1, read as the reverse complement.
AAATGGACATATTACTGGTTGGACGGTTGAGCGTTCCATGACTCTTCCTGGTATGGTCTCGCATAGAATTACTCTTAGTGATGGGTCTGTGCGGTTAGCTTCGGGTCTGCAGGGTGTTTTGTCTTGGGCTGATCGTAAAGATCTTATGGCTTTATATGGGTTTGTGGATTCTGGCATGCCTTTTGATCCTATGGTTGTGTCTTCCTGGCCTGGTCTGCGAGTATGGGCTGATCTTAAGTTGATGATTGATGCACCTCCTCATGCTCCTGTTTCTGGTATATGGAAGGATCAGATGCAATGGGTGATTCAGTGATGGAAGTTATATGCGGGATGTGGTGTGCATATGTTGGAGTTGGAATCTGGTCATATGGTTTTCATGCTCACAGACGTGGATTATCCTTTGACGATTGCTTCAATGGAGGATATGTTGGCTAGTCACTTATAAATTTCAAATGCTCCATCAGGGAATGAGTCCTCTATGGCAACTGCGTTGGTGGAAGGAATCCAGGCCCGTTTGAAAGCATATAAGAAGGCTGCTTCTGGTCTCTGATTTGGTTGGTTTGTAAGTGTTTTTGTTTTGTGTTTTTGATCATTTGTTCATATTATCATTCTTTTCACCAATATGTAAAGTGATTGGTGAATTTCATTCTTTATAGTTGAAAAAAAACACAGTTAAAAAAAACAAAAAAACAAAAAATTGTACTTTTTATATAATATCAGCTTATACTTTAAACACATCATGGATTTTACACTTGTGAATATAATACCATTTGCTGCTTCACATTATGAGTTCTGGTTGCTGAATTGTTCTTGTGCTGGTTCCTGATTTCATCTGGTGTTGGACTTGGTCCTCACAACAAATGGTCCTCAACTCACCATGTCTAATCGACAAGAAAGAGTTGATTCACCTTGAGGGTACGGCTCCTGGTGCGATTCTCAAATCCGTTGATGGTTGCCAGGTTACCCAAAACTGGATGGTTTTCACTTGCCATGGTCCTAGACTGAAAAGTGGCTAATCCAAGGGGGTACGAATCTTGGTAAAGATTTTATCAAATTCGTTGATAGCTGTAATAGCTTGCTTAAAGCTTTAGGGTTTTCAACTCACCGATGCTTCATTGCTGAGAGTTGGCGAGTCCAGAGGGGTACGGCTTCTGGAAAAGACATATCAAATCCGTTGACGGCTGTGATGGTTTGCCTAAAATCATCAGGGTACCCCCACTCACCATTGATTCACGTTCTAAGTGTTGGGCTGGGTTCTAGTCTCCCAGGGTGATGCTTATTCCACCAGAAAGACTGGCTAGCCCAAGAGCGAGCAGCTACTTGGTAAAGGCTCATCAAATCTGCTCATGTTGCTGAAAAGATTCAACACGATTGATAACTATGCTTTACCTAGTATAAAAATTAAGTGTTCGTTTAAGTATGTCTAATCGAATTGATTAACTTGGTTCTCTATGTGTGACTTGTTTTATTTTGGTGGAACAAAGATGTGTCGTTGTAGTGTTTAAAGTAAAAGGTGCAAAACAATTAAAGCAAAAGTGCTTTTAACGTAAATCTAAGTCTAATTAAAGTAAAGTGCAAGTATTTAAAAACGTGACTGAAATTAAAGGGCACTAAAGTAAATGACGTAAACTTAAATCTATCTAAAGCAAACTTAAAGTGCGACTAAAACTAAGGCAAATCTAAAATAAAACTAAGGCAAATAATCTTAAAGTGCAATAAAAATAAAAGCGGGAAAAATAAAGCTTGAAAATAAAAATCAAAGACAAAAGCTAATAAGAACCTGAATACAGCTCATTCGGAATAAACCTTCGTTTGAAATAATCACTCGTCCTAAATGTCACCTTCGGTTGAAATGATTCTTCTTCACTTGGAATATTACCAAAATCCTTGATCTGGAACTAATTGATCTGAATATGTCACTTATCCAAAACAATCCTTCGTTCGGAACTTTACTGATTCGGAACTCTAAATCTTGCCTTGATTCGGAAGTATCTTGTCACCCTTGATTCGGAAGTTTCCGAATGAAGCCCCTTGATTCGGAAGTTTAGAACTTCCGAATGAACACTTCTTGAGTCGGAAGTTGCCCTTTGATCCGGAAGTTAATTCGGAACTTTTAAGAAGTTCCGAATGAAGCTTGATCCGGAAGTTTAAGACTTCCGAATGAAAAGCCTTGATTCGGAAGTTTACCCCTTGATTCGGAACTTTGAGTTGATTCGGAACTTTTGAGAAGTTCCGGATGAAACCCTTGGTTCGGAACTTTGGAGTTCCGAATGAATACTCTTGACTCGGAAGTTTTCACTTCGTCCGGAACTTTGAAAGTTCCGGATGAACAAGTTGACTCGGAAGTTTTGCAGTCCCAAAAATCTTCCGAATGAAGCCTTGATTCGGAACTTTGGAAGTTCCGAATGAGCACTTACCCTCCTTCTTGGTTCGGAACTTTTCCTGGAAAGATCAGAAACAAAGCAAACACTCCTGAAGAACAAGGAGATACAGTAACAGCAGAATAATAACAAATTTAATCAAATAAACACAAACGATCTAACTAAAATAACAACGAATCAACAGTAATAACAAACAAACAATTTAAAGCACGAAATCAAACAACTTTAACCAAAATAATCAAACACCACTTGGATCAAAATAAAAGCATGAACATGAACATAAACATAATCACATAAATCAAAGATTAAGAAAGGTAGATAAGAGATTGACAAGATAAAGTAAAGATTGACAATAATTAAATGAAAACTTACTTGAAATTAAATGAATTTAAGGTGCAAGACAAGGTATTTAAATTTGACAAGAAAAGTAAATGACAAGGTATTTAAATGGTGGAAGAGCTAATTGTCACACTTAGCCAACAAGAAATAAACTTAGCTAGTTCTAATCTATATATAGGGGAGGATTAGGAAGCTTCCTCCCCTCCTTCCTTTCTTGTTAATTGCAAGATTAAGTCCCTTTCTTCTTAATTCTTCATTAATTGCGTCATTAGTTCTTTTCTTCTAATCTTCTTTAAACTTAGACTTAAGGGACTTTTGGCTTCGGGATTTCTTCGAACTCGTCTTTAAATTCTTCAATAAAATAGACTTGAATTCTTCGGCTTTTGATAAACTTCCGTCTTTTGACTTTTTCTTCGATAAATCTTCAGAATTGGTCGTGGACTTCCGTTATTTTTGCACTCTTGACTTCTTGACTTCGTCTTTCATCCTTTTCTTCAATAAAAGTCCGTAAATGCCCGTGAATGTCCGTGTTTTCTCCACTTTTCACCTTTTCGTCCTAAATCACAACAAAAACACAAACCACGCATAATTCCGACATAAAAGACATAAAATACACGTTTTGGTCCGGTTATTATTGTAATTAAGTGGTAGAAAAGATGGGTGTTTACACACCTATCAAATCCCCTACACTTGACCATTGCAATGTCCTCATGCAATGCATTAGTTACAAAGCAAGATTACACTTTTCATCATAATTAATCCACGTTGGCCTTTATTAAAGAGATAAAAAATTAAAGACATACAAAATAAAGAAATCAAAAGCATACCTTGGGTTTTGGAAATGTTATGAATAATCATCATCCTCAAGTTTTCACTTTCTCCATACCAAGCTTAAAAACGAGATCATTGTTATTATAAGTTAGTAGACTATCACGAACTCATGTGGGCCAATTACTCACTTAGACTCCCTTATTCCTAGGTGTATCTCTTATATTTTATTATTTGTCTTGAATGATCACGAGGATGCATTTTTTGACTTATTTCGATAGTTATTTAGTCTGAAAATAAAGTGCACGATTTAATCAATAGTTAGCTAAAGGACCAAATCTTTTAAAACTGCTTCTCGGGACCTCATAAAGTTCATATCTTGGCATAACTCGCTTCGCGATTTGAGACCTTTCTCGGACCGATATTTGGCAGCGACTTCATACTTCAAATCTTGAGAGACGTTCATGAAATAATGGTCTTCTCTTCATATAGGAATTTCTTCACTTGAAGTTTTGAGAGATTCAAACTTGGACCACGACTTCTTCATTTTTCTCCAATCTTTATTTTGGACTTTGATATACAACGATCCGCCTCCTTTATTGACTTGGATCTATTTATCCTCATACCTTGCTAGGGTCTTTTCGGATACACTTCTCCATGACTTTTGGGGAGTATTTGCTTTTCGTCGTGTGTCTCGATCCTTCATATTGATTTTCGATAAATGATTCTTCACATCACTTTGGATCTTTAGCAACAAAACATAGCCCTCATGCCTTGTTAGGGCCTTTTTGGACTCGCCAATCTTCGCGTCCCGCTTCAATAAGTTATGCCTTGGCTATGAACTCTAATCCATACCGAGCAACTTTTAAACGATCTGGGGCTAGAAGCTAAGTAACTTTTCAAATCGTATAACCTTATTTATTAGCAGATAAATTTATTAGCAAGCGATGGGAGAATAGGCTTATAATTAACTCACATAAATTCACGAAAGAATACCAAACTTATAATTGACTCTATCATCTCTCGTTCTCCACAGTTTAAAATCTCAAGTAATGAGACTCGTGGATACTTAGCCTATTAAATCAAAGTTTTGGGTTTTCGAGTCGCCTATAGGATCTTGCAAATTCTTAGACTTTTTCAAGTTTAGAAATCGCATTTTAAATTTCCCTTGATAAACGACTCTCTAGGATCAATTATAGGAACTTGCGAAAAGTTCTTGTTCTTAACCCGTGAGAGTTAAGACTTTCGCGTTTTATAGCTCCCTATATAAAAGCCTCGCAAAACTTGACTTAAACACGTTAAGGATATTAGCTAGAGTAAACTCGGGTTGAGTCAAAAGATTCACAACGTTTGAAAATTAAAACCACTTATTAAACATTTATTCTAGCAAAGAAAGAAAATAACTATACAAAGGGTAAAACTAATGGGCCAAGATAGATCAAAAATTTTGAAAAATGTCGAAAAATTGATTTTCCGGTTAAAATGAAGACAATTACAAGGAAAAGATCACTTAACTTCGATAGAAGTACCCCCTACACTTAAGATAAACATTGTCCTCAATGTTTAAGCATGTGGGAGTAAACTCCCCTACACTTAGGACATTGTGCACTTTGTTTAAATCTTGCTAAGGAAAGGACAACTAAAGAGATTCCTATTTGAATATTGAGAAAATATAAAATAGTGAATCGAAAAGAGTTTAGGATAGAACCGGGAGAATGGAACACGAAATCACGGGTCGTCAAGAATCATCAAGAGTAGATCAGTGAAGCTCGAATCCCTGATTAAGAAGTGAGGAGAGGAAATAGCAAACCAAAGGGTCCCCCTACACTTATGATAAAGAAAGCGAAAAGATAGATGCATGGGTTGCCTCCCAAGAAGCGCTTGATTTTTGTTAATCGAGTCATTAGCCTGACTCGACCTTGATCATCAACGGAAGTAGCATGAAACATATCCACCAGGATCAAAGACATAGTTTTCATCCATCAATAAGCAAGAGCTTAAGGCGAACAAGGCAAGCCAAAGAAGAAGTGGCAGGGTTCCCTTAAGCAGCGATGGAGCACGGTGGAAGCAAAGGTGAAGTGCAAGCATGTCTTCAAAATTTCCAAAGATTTTTCCTTTTATTTCATCAGGTGGATACTGAGATGGCTTAAAGACTTCAATACCGGGGTCGAACACCTTTTCCTTTAAGGGAAAATATCACTCAGGCTCAGCCGAGTGTGAAGAAGATCCGCAAAGAAGCACAACCTCGTCCTCAGAAGGGGGATAAAGAGGTGTCAAATCATACGTGCAACGGATTTCGGTGTCAACCGGTTTCTTCTCCTTTGACAAAATGCTCTTCAAATCCAAAGTAGGATCAAGGCGATAATCTTCAAAGTCATAAGGAGGAGCATCACTCTCATGAGGGAAGTATGTGTTGAGAAATTCAGAGAAATCTTCCTCAAATGAGTAATTGTCCAAAGTAGGATCGAGTGATGGCGGAGGATCTTCATTATGTGAAGAATCGCTCGAAAGAGTATCAGCCTCATCGAAATCATCGAAAGTAGGCAGCTCGGGATACTCAGAAGTACAATCAAAATCATCCGAATCTGAGCTAGAATCATCATCATCATAAGCATCAAAGACCGGTGGAGAATCATAAATGGGAGAAGCATCGAAAGTAGGGAGAGAATCATCCACATTATCTTCAAAAAGTGGATTATCAGTGGAAGACTCGAATAAAGGATTGTCGTAGACGGTAAAGTCATCGAGCACATTAATCATATTCACTGATTCTCGGCTTCCAAAGGATTTTCCTGTAAGCTTCCCCATTTTAAAAACTTTAGAATCATCCCCGACTCGTAAGATTAACTCACCTTCGGCCACATCTACTAAAGCACGTCCGGTTCTTAAGAATGGCCGACCAAGTATTAAAGGAATACGAGGGTCCATTTCATAATCAACTACGACAAAATCTACCGGGAAAGTAAATGTGCCAACTTTGATAAACACGTCTTCGGCTATACCAACGAGGTAAGCGAGAGTGCGATTTGCAAGTTCGAGGATCATCTTTGTTGGAATGAGGTCGGGTAATGATAGTGTTTTCCAAACACTCAGTGGCATTAAATTAATACTAGCCCCGAGATCAGCAAGGGCAGTAAATTATTTAGTTTTGTTGAACACGCAAGGCAACACAAAACGACCGGGATCTCCAAGCTTTTCCGGAAGTTCTCTAAGAAGGACTGCAGAGCAGTTTTCATTTAATCGTGTGTTGGCGAGTTTAATCAGCTTCTCTTTCTTGATAAGCAATTCCTTGAATGCTTTGACAAATTTCGGCATGTGGCAAAGTGCTTCAACAAGGCTAATGTTGATGGTCATTTTAGATAACATATCCACATATTTCGATACTTGACAGTCATTCTTGGTTAGTTCGTTGGTTTTGCCTATGCGAGAAGGGTATGGGATTCTAGGTTGATAAGGGTTAGGTGAAGGGGTAGTTGGTGAAGGTTGTGATGTTGAAGGGTCCTTTCGAGATACATCGTCATGACGAGGCGGAGACGGTAATGGTGTACTAACACTAGGTGTAGGAGGAGTAGGGATATATGGTGGTGGAGGAGGTGTAGATGATGGTGGTGGGTCAGGTGGATTGACAATGGTAATTCCACTACGCGTAGTTATAGCACTCACATTAGCTCGCGGATTAGTGACGGTGTTTGAAGGTAGAGAACCCGAAGAAGAAGAAGGTTGAGCTTCGGGCAAGAAACTAGCCAACAAATTCTTTAATTCAGTTGTTTGAGTGATGAAGGAGGATTGAAGATTATCACGAACCTTGGTTCTGATGTCATTACCTTGCTTCAAGATATCTCCTTTCAAATTGATTATTTGGCTCTGTAGATTCTTGATTTGCTCACCTTGAGTTCTCATGATGGCATCAACATCGGTGTTTATGGGTGGGTGTTGTTGGGTGGGTGGTTGATAAGGGTTAGAAGCACGAGGTGGGATTTGGTTGCTTCTATTGTAGTTGTTGGCGGGATTTTGGTTTTGAGGAGAAAAACCGGGTGAAAGGTAGTTGTTGGAACGGTAGCTCAGCAGATTTCTATCCCCTTGTTGTCTAGCTTGGTAATTTTCCGGTGAATAGTTACCGTAAGCTGCATACACATTTTCCGGATTTCCTTGTGTCGAAGGACAATCGGTGTATGAGTGAGGACCGCCACATGTTTCACAAGGATTAGCAACTGCTTTAACTTGTTGTTGTTGTTGGTTTGAAGCGAGAAGCGTAATACTTTTGCTCATTTCAGCCATCATGCGGGTGAGTTCGGTCATCTCAGGGTTTGCTGAGGTTGAGGAAACATTGACTCTCGGGTTGTTCCTTGAAGAAGCAGAGGAATCCCAGTTCTTGTGGTGAGTAGTCATGTTCTCAATTAACTCTCTACACTCCTCGGGTCTCCTTTTCATGAATGTGCCACCGGCGGCTGCATTGATCGTATCACGATCTCGAAAAGTCAATCCGTTGTAGAAAGTATCAATTAGGGTCACAGGGAGCATGTTGTGGTTTGGACATCTATCGATCAAGACATTATATCTCTCCCAAGCGTCAAAAAGAGATTCATCAGGTTCTTGCATGAAACCGTTGATCTGATTGCGAAGGCTCGTGACCATGGATGGTGGAAAGTAGCGCGATAGAAAGCGTTGAGTCATATCATCCCATGTGTGAATAGAATTCTTCGAGAGACGATCAAACCATTTCTCGGCATGATGCGACAAAGTATGTGGGAAGAGTTGTAGGCGGAGAACATCCATTGTGGCCCCAGGCAACTTCATGCTTTGAGTGATTGTAATGAACTTGTCGAGGTGTTTGTTGGCATCATCATCAGGCAATCCTCTAAATGGGATTGTTTGCACTTGCTGAATCATGTGGTGCTTCAACGAAAACTCAGGAGCGTTGATTTGCATCGGCGCAATCGGTCCTCCTCGTCCAAACATTGTTGGTTGACAAAGTTCCTCCATGGTCCGAAGATCGGGCTGTGGAAGAGCATTGTTGTTATTATTATTATTATTGAGGTGCGGTGGAATGTTGTTGTTGTTAACACCTGCCATATCTAAATCTTCTTGAGGCTCGGGCTCTTGATAATTAGAAGATCTAGTACGCATATACCTGAAAATGCAAAAGAAAACAAAACCAAACGCAAAAACAATATATATACACAATAAAAATAAAATCTTTTTGGATTTTTGAAATTTTTAATTTTTATGGTGTTTTATCAATTTTTAATTTTTTATGATTTTTGAATTTTTTTATGCAAGAAAAATAACGTTCACAAGTGAGCGGATCCCAAAAAAAACAACGTGTCTTTCACAGAAAACCGTCAATCTTAACGAAAAGAGCCGGCAGCGGCGCCATTTGATAACTATCTTTTAGGCTAGTTAAAATTGAGTTCGTTTAAGTATGTCTAATCGAATTGATTAACTTGGTTCTCTATGTGTGACTTGTTTTATTTTGGTGGAACAAAGATGTGTCGTTGTAGTGTTTAAAGTAAAAGGTGCAAAACAATTAAAGCAAAAGTGCTCTTAACGTAAATCTAAGTCTAATTAAAGTAAAGTGCAAGTATTTAAAAACGTGACTGAAATTAAAGGGCACTAAAGTAAATGGCGTAAACTTAAATCTATCTAAAGCAAACTTAAAGTGCGACTAAAACTAAGGCAAATCTAAAATAAAACTAAGGCAAATAATCTTAAAGTGCAATAAAAATAAAAGCGGGAAAAATAAAGCTTGAAAATAAAAATCAAAGACAAAAGCTAATAAGAACCTGAATACAGCTCATTCGGAATAAACCTTCGTTTGGAATAATCACTCGTCCTAAATGTCACCTTCGGTTGAAATGATTCTTCTTCACTTGGAATATTACCAAAATCCTTGATCCGGAACTAACTGATCTGAATATGTCACTTATCCAAAACAATCCTTCGTTCGTAACTTTACTGATTCGGAACTCTAAATCTTGCCTTGATTCGGAAGTATCTTGTCACCCTTGATTCGGAAGTTTCCAAATGAAGCCCCTTGATTCGGAAGTTTAGAACTTCCGAATGAACACTTCTTGAGTCGGAAGTTGCCCTTTGATCCGGAAGTTAATTCGGAACTTTTAAGAAGTTCTGAATGAAGCTTGATCCGGAAGTTTAAGACTTCCGAATGAAAAGCCTTGATTCGGAAGTTTACCCCTTGATTCGGAACTTTGAGTTGATTCGGAACTTTTGAGAAGTTCCGGATGAAACCCTTGGTTCGGAACTTTGGAGTTCCGAATGAATACTCTTGACTCGGAAGTTTTCACTTCGTCCGGAACTTTGAAAGTTCCGGATGAACAAGTTGACTCGGAAGTTTTGCAGTCCCAAAAATCTTCCGAATGAAGCCTTGATTCGGAACTTTGGAAGTTCCGAATGAGCACTTTCCCTCCTTCTTGGTTCGGAACTTTTCCTGGAAAGATCAGAAACAAAGCAAACACTCCCGAAGAACAAGGAGATACAGTAACAGCAGAATAATAACAAATTTAATCAAATAAACACAAACGATCTAACTAAAATAACAACAAATCAACAGTAATAACAAACAAACAATTTAAAGCACGAAATCAAACAACTTTAACCAAAATAATCAAACACCACTTGGATCAAAATAAAAGCATAAACATGAACATAAACATAATCACATAAATCAAAGATTAAGAAAGGTAGATAAGAGATTGACAAGATAAAGTAAAGATTGACAATAATTAAATGAAAACTTACTTGAAATTAAATGAATTTAAGGTGCAAGACAAGGTCTTTAAATTTGACAAGAAAAGTAAATGACAAGGTATTTAAATGGTGGAAGAGCTAATTGTCACACTTAGCCAACAAGAAATAAACTTAGCTAGTTCTAATCTATATATAGGGGAGGATTAGGAAGCTTCCTCCCCTCCTTCCTTTCTTGTTAATTGCAAGATTAAGTCCCTTTCTTCTTAATTCTTCATTAATTGCGTCATTAGTCCTTTTCTTCTAATCTTCTTTAAACTTGGACTTAAGGGACTTTTGGCTTCGGGATTTCTTCGAACTCGTCTTTAAATTCTTCAATAAAATAGACTTGAATTCTTCGGCTTTTGATAAACTTCCGTCTTTTGACTTTTTCTTCGATAAATCTTCAGAATTGGTCGTGGACTTCCGTTCTTTTTGCACTCTTGACTTCGTCTTTCATCCTTTTCTTCAATAAAAGTCCGTAAATGCCCGTGAATGTCCGTGTTTTCTCCACTTTTCACCTTTTCGTCCTAAATCACAACAAAAACACAAACCACGCATAATTCCGACATAAAAGACATAAAATACACGTTTTGGTCCGGTTATTATTGTAATTAAGTGGTAGAAAAGATGGGTGTTTACACACCTATCAACGATGCTGATTTGTTCCAAGCTTTGAAGAAGATTCTAGTGTTTCATGTTGCGGCGGTTTTTCTGTTTCTTATCTTGCTGATGCTGCTATTGCTTTTGCTGATTCAATCCTCGAGCTTTATTGCATGTTTTCCAGGAAACTTGAACTCAACAGGTCAAATTCAAGTTTAGGGGAGGATTGTTAGGACCATTGTAATAGTTAAATGTAATAGGTAGACTAGGAGGTATGTAGTTCCTCCTGGTCCTAGTAGTAGTAGGAGCAAGTCGTGCTCCTGGTCCTAGTCAAAGTCAAACTTTATTATTTATTTATTATTCTGTTAGGATATGCATGAGATATGTTTGGAAAGGATATGCATATCAGTTTTACACGTTTTGGTTAATGATGTATTAGGGTTTCCTTGTCGTATAAAAGGAACCTTAGGTAGAAGGGTTAGGTAGACCTTCAAAAAACGTAGTTCTAGTGATTATCAATATTAGAAATCCTTAGAAAGGATCAAGTCTTTATAGTTAATCTGTTCTTCTTTATTATATTTGTATTCTGCATTCATATTGTGTATAGAGTCTCTCTGTGGATTGACTTGTGATTACAGAAGTCATTCACCGTTTCTGACAGGCTGCAAGATCTACATCTAGTAGACCCAACAGATACAAGTGATATTACTATACCCTTTTTACTCAACACTATTCTTTTAAACAATTGCACTCTCCATATTGACCCATCCTAAGACGTCAAGTCAACGCAAGTCAAATTATCATTTTACTTCTCTCGGACAAGTAACTAAGTCATTTATATAATGACTTAACACTTGAGTGAATCACCATGTCCAATAGTGAATACTCAACTCACGCCACATACGTATTGAACTACGTGTCCAAAATACCAATCAGCATGTACACTCCAAATGTACACACCAATCTACCCTATCTACACTTGTTCGATTTTGACGAAACTTGGTCAAAAACTCACACATAATATGAATAAGACTCAGTTTAATTTCATTCAAAAATATTACTTCTAATACCTTCTGCCCGACACACCTTCGTGTTATAAAAACCGGACAGATTTACGCCTTTGACTTGTAAAACCATTTTGACATATCTAAACAACTCCATTTATAAAACCGACACTCGGGTTTGAAAATAGACTCATGACCTGAGGTTTAGACATAACATCAGTCCTTGAACATGTTTAAAACTCATTCTATAGTCCCCGAGATTCGATCCAAATATCGACAACAATTTTCGGATTGTGCCGATACCCATCTCCCGGTACACAAATACTAAAATTGTTGTAACTTCGCACTCGTTTGGAGTTGGAAGTCCTACTTTATATCAAATCGAAGCTAACAAAAATATATACAACAATATCACATCATCTCATCCTATATTCAAACTTAAGAAATCCAAAAATAGCTTCAAACCTACTGCCCAAAATCAACCATTTAAAAATCACACTAAAACAATTTTTCAACACATTTTCACCACTTCTATACATCTAATATCAACCTACAATCATTCTAATCTAACCCTTTCATTCCTAATTCACTTGTATGTACCAATTTAATAAATCAAACCCAATATTTTCAAACATGCAAACACTCCAACATCAAATATAATAATATTAACACCTACATACAAGCATAAAATGGATCAAACATACAAGATTCTTCAAGAAAATAAATTTTAGAAAAATGTTCATGCATGTGTGTAAAAATTATACCATTATGATCCTCATTTAAAATCTAGAATGGGTCTTTTATTAGTTTTAGATTGATCAAACTCAAAACCAAAAATTTGGAAGGGTTTTGGTGTTGGTTTGTACGGCAAAAACAAGAAAGGGGAGGAGTGGGTATATTTTATTTTTAAAGTGATTTTGTATGTGTTGTTGTAAGTGGAAAATCTATATATAGTCCTAGTGGAAGGGCTAGTTTTGCCAATTTGCAATAGTTTTGGTCCAAAATGAAATTAAATAGTTGTAAGGATAGAAAATGTAAATATTAAAAATTGAAAATATTTACGGGACTCGGGTTTCGCAAAAATACTTTTCAAAAGTTAAAAAGCTTCAAAAATATAATAATAAAGCTTCAACATGACTTAAAACGTAATTAAATCGAAAACGTCTAAAATATTAAATTCGAGACAATCGATAATAAAACGTAAATTTTTGGGCATCCGTCTGTATCGCGATTATTAGTAGTTCTCGTCATTCGTTAAAACGTAAAACACGAGAAATAAAAATAAATACAATAAAATCATTCACATGATAGTTTGAGAATAAAATATCGATACTTAATGTATTTCTTGTCGGTTTTCATCTAAACGACATTATTGCGTTAAGTTTCAAGCTATAACCTGTTGGGAATAAATTAAGGCCAGATCACTTGAGTGCTGACAAGAGTAAAACAAGCGTTGACAAGAACAAAACAAGCGCTGACAGCTCAAGCGTTGACAAGATAAAGTCAAGCGTTGACACATTGAAGACAAGCACTGATGGGAAGATATACTCTACGCGTTTATTGTATTCTAGATTACTTCTAGTAAAGATAGGAACAACAATGTATTTTCTATATTTATCTTTACCTAGAATAGCTGATACATAGATTATTGTACAAGGCTTCTTATGTCTATAAAAGGAGACCTTTAGGTTAATGTTTCATATAAGTTTTCATTCGTAAACTACTTTCATTGTAAGCAAGTTTGATATTATTAATCAAAGTGGAAGTTTGTTTATATCATTGTGTGTTCTTGTTTAAGTGTTAAATTCCGCATAACACTTGGATTCATAAGCATATACAAAGGTTTCTCTAAGTGTATTACTTGATCTAATCTCGTATACATAAAGCTAAATCGATCTAAGTTTGGGATCAACAAGTGGTATCAGAGCTTGTTGAGGAACTTTTGATCTTAAAGAACACAAGAACCCTAAAAATCACCAAAACCCTAATTTTCTCAAAAACCCTAACAACATCATGTCAGAAGCAATAACCCCCTCCTCCTCACCTGTACCAAACATCAAGATTCTCATGCTTGATGCAACCAATTTTGAATTGTGGAAATTCAATTTTGAACAATATCTAGGGATCTATGACTACACACTCTGGGAGATCATTGAATATGCAAAAACATTCAATAAGGCTCAAAAGATTGCTAATGCCATTGCTGCAAGGACAGCTGTTGCTGGATGTTCAGAAGCTGACAAAAGAGAAAAACCTGGAGATGGTAGAGCTGTGGCTGCTGATGACATAGCAAAGAAAAGGGTCGACATGAAAACCCTAAATATTCTGAAACTCTCTTTGGGACAAGAGAACCAGCATAAATACAAAGGTTATGAATCTGCTAAGGATCTTTGGGCAGCTCTTGAAGTTGCATATGGTGGCAATGAAGATACTAAGGAAGAGAAGAAGAATCTCCAAACCCCATATTTGATCATAAATGGTCAAGTCTAGATTCTCCATACATCTTTCTTCCCAAGCATTGTACATTTGAACCACCTCTGGCATGTCAAAGTCAACCTGTAATTTCAACTCTCTCAACTTCTCCTTGGCAAACTCATCCCCATACTCAAGTCTTTCTGGTTCTATAATCATCACACTTGAGTCTGAGCTAGCTCCATCACTTCCTTCTTTTGAAGTCACAACAAATGGTGACTCTTTCACCTCCTTTTTATCCTGTTCCATAATTTGTGCAGCCAATCTTCTATCAAACTCAACTTGAGCTGCATCCTTTGGAACAATCTCTTCTACCATTATACCCTTACCCTTATTTGATGGTGCAATGATTGGTAAGGTAGATGGTGATACCTGTACAGAAACCTCCTTGATGATAGATGATGACTGGGATACATCACCTTCATGTGCAGGTCTGTCAATGCCCAATTTTGTTCTATCAGCGCCCAAAATATTTCTGTCAGCGTCCAAATTCTCCTTGTCAACGCCCAAATATCCTCCCTCGGCGCCTTTTGTAACCTCTATCAACATAGCTGTAAATGATAAATTTAAGTTGGTAGGAGAGACTAAGGACGTATCAAAACCTTTTTGTTTCTTCAAAGTTGTAAGGGCCTCAGCAACATCCAAGGATTGACCATCATGGCTGCCCTTATCACTCAGATTTATTGGATCTAATGAAAAGCTCAGTAGTATGAGAAGCAGACTACTTGATATTACAAGCAAATTGTCCTTCATAGGGACACAACTTGGTGATGTTGACATCAATGCTAATTTTCTTAAAAGTCTTGGTGAGGCATGGAAGATTGAGGCAAGATCTATTCTTGCCAACAATACTTACAAGAGTTCCTCGTTTGATGACATCTACAACAAACTAAGGCTGTTGGAAGATGAAGCTCTTTTAGAGCATGGAAGCAAGTCTACCACCAGTAACATGGCCTTCTTCTCTCATAGTGAAGGTCAATTCAATCAAAAGGACTCTTACATGCATCCAGTTACTGGATCATCATATGTCAGCGCTGGAACAAGTCCTGTCAACGTCTCCTATTCAGACGCTGACACATTCAAGAGTGACTCCCCAAGAGTTAAACCTGCTTATCTAGATTTGGATAGTGTATGTGCTTATATTGCTTCTCTTCCCAATGGTTCAGTGATTACATATGAGGACCTTGAGCAGATAAGTGATGAGCACTTGGAAGAGATGGACATTAAGTGGAACATGGCTCTTGCTAGTATAAGAGCAAATAGGTGGAACAGAAGGTTTAAGAAGAAGATGACCTTCAATGCTAAAGACACAGCTGGATTTGATAAATCCAAAGTTGAATGCTACAACTGTCATCGTATGGGGCACTTCATGAGCTTTTCATTAGGTTGAGCCTTAAAGACAGCATAATCATGCATGAGTTGCTTCTTAGATAAATTTATCATTTACAGCTATGTTGAGAGAGGTTACAAAGGCGCTGAGGGAGGATATTTGGGCGTTGACAAGGAGAATTTGGACGCTGACAGAAATATTTTGGGCGCTGATAGAACAAAATTGGGCGTTGACAGACCTGCACATGAAGGTGATGTATCCCAGTCATCAACTATCATCAAGGAGGTTTCTGTACAGGTATCACCATCTACCTTACCAATCATTGCACCATCAGAAAAGGGTAAGGTTATAATGGTAGAAGAGATTGTTCCAAAGGATGCAGCTCAAGTTGAGTTTGATAGAAGATTGGCTGCACAAATTATGGAACAGGATAAAAAGGAGGTGAAAGAGTCACCATTTGTTGTGACTTCAGAAGAAGGAAGTGATGGAGCTAGCTCAGACTCAAGTGTGATGATTATAGAACCAGAAAGACTTGAGTATGGGGATGAGTTTGCCAAGGAGAAGTTGAGAGAGTTGAAATTGCAGGTTGACTTTGACATGCCAGAGGTGGTTCAAATGTACAATGCTTGGGAAGAAAGATGTATGGAGAATCCAGACTTGACCATTTCAGATCAAATATGGGGTTCGGAGATTCTTCTTAGAGTTCAGAAGGATTGCCAGGTAATTTTGAAACACAAGGCAAGCAATATTCTCTCATAATTGAAAAGGGATAGAAGGGAGCTATATTTCATGTTGCTCAGATGTCATGGAGTTGGATGGACTTATCAGAAATTGAGGGGATTGACATTTGATGAATTGGAATGCAAGGCTTATCCCATTTGGGTGAGAGTACAAGAAGCAAACACTCTCAGACTTCTTTCGGATGAAAGAAAGGAAGAACTTGCAGAAGAAATGGAGCTCAAGAAAGCTATATTTGTTCCCATGCCAGTGAAGAAGGGAATTTCTCTTGAGTTTCCCAAAGATATGGATCCGCTATATCCAAGTGAAGCTGTCATAAGAAAGAGCCTCAAGCTCTCACAATTAGAAGCTTCAGATATGGTGCAAGTGTTACCATTAGATTCCAGAAACCCAATTGTGAGCTATGAAGAAGATGAATGTGGATTTTGGAAGATTGGCAGATATGGAAAAGAGGTACACACTTTTACCACTCTCATATCTTTGTTTGCAAGTTGTGATAGAGAAGACTTGGTGGACCTTTGGAGGTTGCTAGAGACCAAGTATGAGGCTGAAGCACCAACTTCAGCTAATGGAATAAAACTATGGTTCACATTCAAAAGAATGTGTGGACCAAAAGATGAGGATCCTGCTATTTGGAAGGATCTTGAAGATGACCTCAGTGGTCTTCAATGGAGGTTATATTCAGCTGCTGGTGTTTACCATTTGAGTTCTACAAAGTTTGCTGACTATCTACTTGTGGATGGTCAGTATTTCATATCCAAAGCTACTTTGAAGAAGATGAAGGACACTCAGCTGGAAATAGATTATTCAAGTGACGTGGCAAAAGATTTGATCAGATTTATTCATTACCAATATGAGAAGGTTTGTAAGATTCCTCCTAGTCCTTAATGCTTATTCAGAAACTTGATCATAATAGTGGATATCAAGTTTAGGGGAGGATTGTTGG
Organism: Glebionis coronaria; assembly: GCA_025667525.1. Lineage (NCBI taxonomy): Eukaryota > Viridiplantae > Streptophyta > Magnoliopsida > Asterales > Asteraceae > Glebionis > Glebionis coronaria. The sequence continues at coordinate 433,269,124 of CM046879.1, read as the reverse complement.
GAATAAATTAAGGCCAGATCACTTGAGCGCTGACAAGAGTAAAACAAGTGTTGACAAGAACAAAACAAGCGCTGACAGCTCAAGCGCTGACAAGATAAAGTCAAGCGTTGACACATTGAAGACAAGCACTGATGGGAAGATATACTCTACGCGTTTATTGTATTCTAGATTACTTCTAGTAAAGATAGGAACAACAATGTATTTTCTATATTTATCTTTACCTAGAATAGCTGATACATAGATTATTGTACAAGGCTTCTTATGTCTATAAAAGGAGACCTTTAGGTTAATGTTTCATATAAGTTTTCATTCGTAAACTACTTTCATTGTAAGCAAGTTTGATATTATTAATCAAAGTGGAAGTTTGTTTATATCATTGCGTGTTCTTGTTTAAGTGTTAAATTCCGCATAACACTTAGATTCATAAGCATATACAAAGGTTTCTCTAAGTGTATTACTTGATCTAATCTCGTATACATAAAGCTAAATCGATCTAAGTTTGGGATCAACATAACCTTCTCGGTTAGCCGATAATTTAATATTCTCATTAAAGTAAACATATAATACTTACTAGTCGAGATTAAAATATCGACCTGAAATTGACGGATTGTCACAGTTGCGTAAATGACATTACTAAGATTATTGACTCACAAGGAGATCAGAATGTTTTTCGATGAATTTTATGTCCTTAAACGTTCAAGGCCTTGCCCATAAGGCCAAAAAAGATTGGGTAAGGGGGTTGTGTATTTCTAATAAGGTGAAATTCATTCCTATTCAGGAAAATAAAATGGAGAACGTCGTTTTGCATACAGTTAGATCTAGTTGGGGGAATCAGACTTTTGACTTTGTTCACAACGACGCGGTTGGAAACTCGAGAGGAATTTTATGCATTTGGGACCCAAATGCTTTTACAAAGACTAGTCATACGATTTCTTATTCTTTTATTATTATTAAAGGGATATGGGAGGCGAATAAGATGTTGTTGCTCGTTGTAGCTGTGTATGCTCCTCAAGATTTAAGAGATAAACGTGAAGTATGAGACTATTTACTTTACACATGTAGTATCTAGAAGGGCGAAGTTATGATATTAGGAGATTTCAACGAGGTTCGTTTTGAATCGGATAGATTCAGTTCTTCTTTTAATGTGAGAGGAGCAAGTTATTTCAATTCATTCATTTGCAACGCTAACCTGGTGGACATCCCTTTGACTGGTGCAAATTACACGTGGTGTCATAAATCGGTATCCAAGATGAGCAAGCTTGACATGCTCTTAATTTTTGATAATATTTTTCTTTCCTGTCCATCGATTACGGCTATTACTCTTGATAGATTTTTATCAGATCATCATCCCATTTTACTCCATGAGAATTTGTTTGATTACGGACCGATTCCATTTAGATATTTTAATTATTGTATGGAATTAGACGGGTTAAATAAGTTCATAGCTGATACTTGGAAGGGTGCGCCTTGTGCAAATTCTAATGATATGCGGAACTTTATGTTGAAACTGAAATTCCTTAAAGGGAATGGATTAAAGAGTTTAATACCATTAAAGGGGAGGTGAATAGTCTTAAGGAGGGCTACAGATTATGGACACTATGGTTGATAATGGAAACGGTTCCGATGATACTACAACTAAGAGAGCGGATATTTTGAATTCTTTGCAGCGTTTTAACAGGATCAAAGCTTCCGAATCAGCTCAAAAAGCCAAGGTTCAATGGTCCATAGAAGGTGATGAAAACTCTCAGTTTTTTCACAGTATGCAAAATAAGAAACGGGGCCATTCTAGTATTCGTGGGATCATGGTGGAGGGTATATGGACTGATCAACCTAATTCGGTTAAAAATGAATTATTACAACATTTTGAGCGCAGATTTACGAACCTGCCAATTCGCGTGCTACCATAGAGATGGATTTCCCTAATACGCTTTCTAACAAGCATAACGAAATGTAGCGAAATGTAAGAAGCGGGTTGTTTGGGAGTGTGTTACGGATAAATCTCCTGGTCCAGACGGTTTCACATTCGGGTTTATCAGAACTTATTGGTCGATTATCGAAAACGATATTTACGAGGCTATTACTTATTTTTTCACCAAAGGGGAGATGGCGCATGGTTGTAACTGCTCGTTCATAGCTTTAATTCCGAAAAACATGATACTTTGATTGTATGTTTATACAAGATTATTACAAAAATCTTGACTAATCGTCTTGAGGGGTTTATTGGCAATATCGTCACGGAAGTTTAATCAGCTTTCATTAAAGGGAGGAAAATTATGGACGATCCATTTATCTTAAATGAGATTATGCATTGGTGCAAGGTCAAACACAAACAAGCTTTCGTTTTCAAGGTCGATTTCGAAAAAGCATATGATTCTTTCGAATGGGATTACTTAGATGAGGTCCTTCTCAAATTTGGATTTGGTACTCGTTGGCGCACATGGATTCTAAGCTATCTTCGATCTGCTCAGGGGTCTATTCTTGTGAACGGAAGCCCTACGGAAGAATTCCAATTCCATAGGGGTCTCAAGCAAGGCGATCCGCTTTATCCTTTTCTGTTTATTTTCGTTATGGAAAGATTACACTTGTCGTTTCAGAGGGTGGTCGAAGCTGATTTATTTACAGGTTTGAATCTTAACTCTTCGGTTAATATTTCTCATTTGTTATACGCGGACGATGCGGTCTACATAGGGCAATGGAATGACACAAATATTAACACTCTTGTACACGTTTTAGAGTGTTTTTATAAAGCTTTGGGTCTTAAACTCAACCTTTATAAAAGTAAGATCATGGGCTTGAATGTAGGTATTGACCAAGTTAAGCTCGCTGCCACCAAATTAGGTTGCTTAATTCTTTAAACCCCATTCGTCTATTTGGGCACCAAAGTCGGTGGTAACATGTCGCGTGTAAACGTTTGGGAGGAGGTAATCCAAAAGGTTACTAATCGATTATCAAAATGGAAGATGAAACTTTTATCCATCGGCGGGAGACTTACACTGCTCAAATCTGTTTTAGGATCTATTCCTATTTTTCACATGTCGATTTACAAGGAGCCTATGAAAGTTCTTAGTAGATTGGAAGCTATTCGTAATAGATTTTTTAACGGGAAGGATTTAGGTAGTAATAAACCTACTTGGATCGGTTGGGAGAAAGCGTTAATGGACAAATCGAAAGGGGGCCTCAGTATTTCTAGCTTGTATGCAATCAATAGAGGTTTAATGTGTAAGTGGTTGTGGAGATTTTACTCCCAAAAAACCACCTTATGGGCGCGGGTTGTCACAACAGTTCATGGTGTAGATGGGAAGGTGGGTACTATGGTTAAGGAGACTTCGAATTCATGTTGGTTGAATAATATTAAAGAGATTAACACTCTTCGGGATAAAGGCATAAACATATTTAATTTCATTACTCATACGCTTAGTAATAGGGAATCGCTTGAATTCTGGGAAGACAAATGGTTTCAAGGCTTGGTTTTGAAAGATGAATACTGATAGGTGTGAAAACACCCATCCTTTTACCACTTAATTCTGGCTAAAACAAGACCAAAACACGTATTTAATATCATTTGTTTGGAATTATGCGTGGTTTTTGTGTTTATTGTGTTTTCAGAGTCAACCGGATGAATATTGAAGAAAACATGGGATTGCACGGATTTTATCGAGGAAAAAGACTCAAGACGAAGTCTATTGTCTAAGAGATGCAAAAGATTTGAAGTCATTGTGCCTATTTAAAGATTTATCGAAGAATAGAGCCAAAGATGGAAGATTCGTATATGTCGAAGAACTCGAGTCTATTAAACAAAAGATTATAAGACGAGTTGGAATTATTCACCGACACTTCTAAAAATCCAAAGTCGGAAACGTTTATTTAAAGAAGCGTGAAGACTAAAGAAGAAAGAAGAAAAGAAGCCCGATACCAAAGCCCATTCACAAGCCCATACCACACGCCTATATATAGGACCTTACTTCACAAAAATTAGACACTTAGTTAGTTTTTGTTTTAGTTTTTATTTTTTCTCTAGTAAAATCCCAAATTTTGGGCTTTTAACACGTCACCGTTCCATTATTAATATCGTTCATCCAATAATATTTTTATCAACGACTTTTACAAACGAGAAAATAATATAGTAAATATTATTTATTTACTTATATTACTTAAAAACTTGACATTTTAACCATAGTGCTATTTTATTTATTTAATTTTGACAAATTTTATGTACTCAAATAATTAATAAATATATTTATTATAATTAATAATGATGATCCAAAATTTTACGCCTTAAAACTATATACATTAAACCAAGACTTGCGTAATGTCAAACAAATATTACTAACTACATTAAGTCGAATTGTAATTTCAAAGACCTTTTATTTATTTACTTTTCATATACATTATTACAAAACAAATCAAACTAAATCTTTACTATATACTTAAACCTAATACCATTCTTCCACCACAAGCCGAACACATCACCCTCTTCGGATCAATGATGCAACATCACTAGACACCACATCTTAGCTAGTGTACCAACAACTAGCATGTACTAATTATTCCCGAACCGTGTATAATCATGAACCACAAACACACTCCCAATATTTGCATCCCTCTCTTTCTCCCGTGTACTAACGTCGACCATACACCCTCCTTTGGTTTTGAAAATACACACGTCTATACAATCTAAACCATAATCCCATGCATATTTCAAATTGATATCTCTATCACTTTACGTGTACAAAACCAAAACCATTCCTCCTATCTCTCTCACTCTTCCTCTCGGCTATATAACACCAACACTCAATATCTCTCTTTCACTCATTAACACCATATATACTTCACACACACTACTTCTTTGTCTTCCTTGAGTGAAAACCACCACCTCGTTACCACCACTGCTCGAGATCACTTAAGCCGTCACCCTCAAAACACCACCAGAACTGACTCTAGCCACAAAGGGGTGCTCGTTTTGGGTTGTGGTCAAACAACAGAAGTATGGTTCGTGGGTTTTCCCTCGCAGACCACCAAGAACCATCACTTACATATGCACCACATCCATCTTTGGGTGGTGGACCGCCGTCGCCAGTAACTCAGCCACCAGCAGGGGGTGTTTGGTTGTGGCATCATACGAACGCACATCGATTTGGTTTCGAACTACACTCGCATCCTTCCTTCGCTGTGAGTTCACACACTATCTTTGTTTCATTATGATTATGCATATAGATTTCTAGTAGTAGTGCTTGAGTCTTGAATTATTTTTAACAGTCCAAACTTGAATGAGGGCGTAATTAACGAGCTACCATAGTCATATAGGAATAGAAAACGCAGCACTGTTACCATGTATGTTAGCATATAAAAATTAGTAAGCCTCCACTATTATTAGCTAAACAAGCAGAAAGGTCCGATCTACATATACGTACGGAAACATTAATACACTTACTGTATGAATAATAGAACACCACAATTACAACTACATGTAATAAGGCAGTGAACCCTCACTTTCGGACCAGAAAAAGGAGTACCAAGAGTTAAATGCCCAAAAGTTTTATAGGGTCGAATGGTAGACTAGCTAGCTAAGGTTCCATAGCAACTCGAATCACGTAAAATGGTTAAGAAGCGCACTAGATATTAATGGGCGAAAATACCGTATGAGGCTTAGTATAATCGAAAATATAACTCGATTTAGTATTGGAAAACACGACCTTTTACGACATGATTTTGACCCTTTAAACGACCTTGCCCCAAGTCGAGTAAAGAACGAAAGTTGTAGACGGCCTTGTCATCTACACGAGCCTATTTTTAGTTTAACCCAAAAGTCTTTAACGAAAACCGTAGACTAGATCGAAAGTACCTCGATAAACGTTTAACTTTTAAAATAGTTCTCAACACCTATTTCGAACATGATTTTATCCTAGCAAACGATCTCGGTTTATAAAACTAAACATACGGGTCTCTAGACGACCCGGCCAGCTTCCCAACGATGCTTTCAGTTTATACCATGAATCATTATTAAACTCGTTATTCACTTTCGAAAACAATGCGCCATATGAATATTGCCACCGTTAGTTTATTTGTTGCCACTGTTAGTTAGACTTAGCCACTGGTAGAAACATTGCATGAAACCATTAGTACGTAACCCATTTACTTTCAATTTTCATAAATGACTCTTGTTCCCCAACATTAGACATTCTTGTCTCATGTTTCCCAAACAACAACATGTCTTGTTTCTTTAAATGAGACATGTTGTACTTTTAAAAACACTTTTATAATAAATATTTAATTTAATTAAATAAATATTTTTATAATAAAAATATAATATATTTAGGATATTTGACCCACTAAATGACTTGAATAAATAAACTGGCCCGACAACGAAATATTTAGTATTTCTTAATACATCCCGATAAAATGACTACACTTTTACTAAAATGCTAAACATTCGCTATTGTTAAAAATAATCTATTTATTTAAACTCAAGCACATACTAGGGGATTATATGCATTGTATATTATTATTATTACGATAACGGAAACTTGAAAGACTTTTATGAAACATTATATTTATAAGTCTTAATTAAATAAAAATCATTTTATTTAATTCATTTAAACTATTACCATTCAACCAAGGTAAATACACTTTATTGAATTAAAGGTGTACATGTTACGATAACTCACTATAAGTTTAACACTTACAACGATAACAACTTATTGAATTTGTGATCATGCATTTTCATATGTACATTCATCATGCATTATTATTTTGCATTCACTGAGTCATACATAAATTACATAGGTAATTCTACTGCTTCGCGATCATACTGTGCCAGTACATTCAGTGACATCATCACTACATCATTACTACTGAGGTGAGTTCATGGCCCCATCTTTACTGTTTTATAACTGGGGGAGAAAACATGCCAACTTTTATTTTTATGCAAGCATGCACAGACAACAACAATTTATTGCCTACTGTTACCCCATTCCCGTGGACTGTAATAGTTAATAGTGTAGCGCGAAATGTATGGATAGTACTATTCGGGTGTTGACAACACCCGGCCTGTCGTGATCAGCTGTCACGTGATGCTTAGGCCGAGCAGCAGGTTTATGTCATTGTCGGATTAAGGGAAACATACATCAGGATAGACCCAATGGGCGTACTGAAAATCATGTCTAGCTTCTATTACAGGGCAGTAGGAACTACTGTAGTATTGGGCTGTGATGTCCTGCTACCTTCGTGATGCTTTGCATATTAATACTTATACTTTTGAACTAAACTCTATGAATTCACCAACCTCGTGTTGAGCCCCACATTTTACTCTATATGTTTTCTCAGGAAAATAAGCAGGTTCATGTGCATTGGATTCCAGCATCATAAGAAGCATCATATTTACCATCGGGCTGGGATATTTCTACAAATAACAATAAATGTTGATTTCAAGACATTTTATTTAAATTGTAAATTTAAGTTCATGTAATATGTTTTAAATGATACTTTATGATCATGCTCTGTATACTATTTGCTATCGATCCACCCAAAGTAACACCCCAGTTACTATTCCGCTGCATTTGACCAACTTGGGGGTGTTACAGAAATGGTATCAGAGCGATAGTTATAGAGAACCAGATCAAAAACTTAAAAATTTTTAAATAATAAAATTTTTAAAACTAGACTATAACTGAACATAAAAATCAGTTTAAAGAAAAATTGATTTTTGGGGACCCTAATAGTTAGGCATATAGCATATAGAGCATACATATTATGTGAACTAACCCTTTACATGCATTACATATTACAATTGTGTAATATCCTTATGAAGCTATTTAATACTTAAGGTATTTAATGAAACCCTATTTGGAATATAAACATGCCATGTTAGTAGGGAGCTTTATACCAAAGATGTTCCATCTCGATATTACGTTTTGACTGGGTGGTTGGGTTTACGATTTAAAGTGCCCTCGCTCCTCAAATGTTTATAGAATGACTTCTGAAGTATGATGGCCTGAACAATGCATTGTAACCACAAACCACTTTGCACATAACAATCCTTAGAAATATCTAAATACAATCTAACTAAATCTTTATAACATCTTTGGAAAATCTAACAAAGTTAATCTTCAAAAATCTACCTAGATTTTTATCAATCTTAGAAAATCTTTGGGAAAAATCTAACTAGATTTTATAAATCTTTGAAATTATAACTAGATTTTATAAATCTTAGAAAGTCTTGGAAATCTAACTAGATGTTAACAAATCTTTAAAAAAACTAACGAGATTTTAGCAACCTTTTGAGAATCATAACTAGATTTTGTAAATCTTTGGAAATTTATAAATCCTTGGAAAATATAAATGGATTACGATAAATCTTGAAAAATCTAACTAGATTTTTGTAAATCTTGAGAAACTTTATTCGAACTAACTCTTTGGAAATATTAATTACTCTTTGGAAATTTTGTCTTTGAAGATTTAACAATACCATTTAGTATCTAACTAAACTTAACAAATTTCATACTAAATTTTAGCTAGTATCACTAGCTAGTGGATAAAATCACTCTCTAGTTTTTTTTAAACATTGCATAATGTTTTACCACCTTTGCATGAAAACATTATACTATCATATGCATCTCATGAGCATACATCATTTTAGATCATATGAACATGGAAACAACTGGATCACAACATTTCATTATGATTATGAGTATTTAATCATAAAGACACGGCCACATTCGTATGACTACATTTTTATGAGCATACAGACATACTATTATTCATTGAACATTTCGTATGACTGCATTTGATATGAGCATACAATCATACAATTGATCATTTTTGGGACTAGTAAGTCACCTGAAACACATGAGCATATGCATACATCATTTTAGATTTTATAAAGTCTAAAACCATGATCACAAGTATTTAAGTTTACCAAGTACGTAAACTCACTACCAAATAAATGTACATATACCCTCTTTATACTATAAGTAATAATACGGGTCAACGAAAGTCACACTTTACATTCCAACTTCACACTTATCAGTTTTAATAAGTGTCATACGTTTTATCCTACTAAAACTATACGTTTTATACTACTATACCTATACGTTTTATAATTACTACTTATACTTTCACCATAAAACCTAAACCTTAACCAAATCACCTTAGATTTGAACATCTACTCACGGAACACAACTCATTGACTCATACACTTTGGTTTTGTAATATTTATTTTTAGATATTATATTCGTTTTGATGGTAAGCCTTGCCGGGAATATTTGAGTAGGTTGGGCTATGAAATCCTTATTGAAACGAATTAGGACGCTTTTTCGTTTGAATAAAGAAATCATAGGGCACCGAACCATGAAGTTATAAATTTTTACTTCACATGGATAAGGACGCTTATCGATGTAAATAAAAATTTATAAACAAGTGGGCTTAAATATATTCGACGTAACTCATTATCGAAATTTTTCCAGCTATGGAGCGTATTCCTTTTGCTCGAGGTTCGTCCAAAATACTTTATATCCTTATAAAGATTCCTGTTCATCTCTCTTGAATCATAGCATTGTGCTATTGATTCTCGACTTATTTTTTCTTCTTCCCAACAGCGAATAACCTTTTTGAAGCTTAATACACTTAAAAATCTCTTGTAAGAGTATTAAAACATTAACAAGCCTTATCTATGCACACCGAGGCCCGATAAGGCCCAGGAAACACATTTAACAGAGCCAAGACTTAAAATGAGCTTGTACTATTTTATCCAACCTTGTAGACTTAATCAAACTCGAATATGATTTAATGAACCTTTTACTAAATCTTTTGGGCTATCAAGGACTTGTTTTGCCACTTTTCAAACATATTTCAAGCCCTAGACAACTCTAAGGACTAAACATGGATTTCAATGAACTTAAAATAATCCCTAGATGATTTAACACGGATTAAAAACCCTAGGGGTTGATTTTGCCACTTTTGAAACTAAATTTGATCCCTAAGTTAGTTTTCATTGGAAACCATTCATGCCATAAAGGCCACTTTACAAAATAGAAGGACCAAACGTGTAAATTATCAAAACATAAAAGACAAGTTACCTTGTGGATTATAATTTTCTCCTCGGAGGCATAGGATCAATGACTACATTCTAAATACACTTGAGAGTCTAAACTTGAGTTTACAAGATTACACGTTCAAGAAAAAGTGTCCTCACTTATCCCCTCAACGAATAACTTCATCTTAAGCTTTGAGGACAAAGCTAAAATAACGTGTAAGTGCTGTAAAACCCCAAATTTTGGGCTTTTAACACGTCACCGTTCCATTATTAATATCGTTCATCCAATAATATTTTTATCAACGACTTTTACAAACGAGAAAATAATATAGTAAATATTATTTATTTACTTATATTACTTAAAAACTTGACATTTTAACCATAGTGCTATTTTATTTATTTAATTTTGACAAATTTTATGTACTCAAATAATTAATAAATATATTTATTATAATTAATAATGATGATCCAAAATTTTACGCCTTAAAACTATATACATTAAACCAAGACTTGCGTAATGTCAAACAAATATTACTAACTACATTAAGTCGAATTGTAATTTCAAAGACCTTTTATTTATTTACTTTTCATATACATTATTACAAAACAAATCAAACTAAATCTTTACTATATACTTAAACCTAATACCATTCTTCCACCACAAGCCGAACACATCACCCTCTTCGGATCAATGATGCAACATCACTAGACACCACATCTTAGCTAGTGTACCAACAACTAGCATGTACTAATTATTCCCGAACCGTGTATAATCATGAACCACAAACACACTCCCAATATTTGCATCCCTCTCTTTCTCCCGTGTACTAACGTCGACCATACACCCTCCTTTGGTTTTGAAAATACACACGTCTATACAATCTAAACCATAATCCCATGCATATTTCAAATTGATATCTCTATCACTTTACGTGTACAAAACCAAAACCATTCCTCCTATCTCTCTCACTCTTCCTCTCGGCTATATAACACCAACACTCAATATCTCTCTTTCACTCATTAACACCATATATACTTCACACACACTACTTCTTTGTCTTCCTTGAGTGAAAACCACCACCTCGTTACCACCACTGCTCGAGATCACTTAAGCCGTCACCCTCAAAACACCACCAGAACTGACTCTAGCCACAAAGGGGTGCTCGTTTTGGGTTGTGGTCAAACAACAGAAGTATGGTTCGTGGGTTTTCCCTCGCAGACCACCAAGAACCATCACTTACATATGCACCACATCCATCTTTGGGTGGTGGACCGCCGTCGCCAGTAACTCAGCCACCAGCAGGGGGTGTTTGGTTGTGGCATCATACGAACGCACATCGATTTGGTTTCGAACTACACTCGCATCCTTCCTTCGCTGTGAGTTCACACACTATCTTTGTTTCATTATGATTATGCATATAGATTTCTAGTAGTAGTGCTTGAGTCTTGAATTATTTTTAACAGTCCAAACTTGAATGAGGGCGTAATTAACGAGCTACCATAGTCATATAGGAATAGAAAACGCAGCACTGTTACCATGTATGTTAGCATATAAAAATTAGTAAGCCTCCACTATTATTAGCTAAACAAGCAGAAAGGTCCGATCTACATATACGTACGGAAACATTAATACACTTACTGTATGAATAATAGAACACCACAATTACAACTACATGTAATAAGGCAGTGAACCCTCACTTTCGGACCAGAAAAAGGAGTACCAAGAGTTAAATGCCCAAAAGTTTTATAGGGTCGAATGGTAGACTAGCTAGCTAAGGTTCCATAGCAACTCGAATCACGTAAAATGGTTAAGAAGCGCACTAGATATTAATGGGCGAAAATACCGTATGAGGCTTAGTATAATCGAAAATATAACTCGATTTAGTATTGGAAAACACGACCTTTTACGACATGATTTTGACCCTTTAAACGACCTTGCCCCAAGTCGAGTAAAGAACGAAAGTTGTAGACGGCCTTGTCATCTACACGAGCCTATTTTTAGTTTAACCCAAAAGTCTTTAACGAAAACCGTAGACTAGATCGAAAGTACCTCGATAAACGTTTAACTTTTAAAATAGTTCTCAACACCTATTTCGAACATGATTTTATCCTAGCAAACGATCTCGGTTTATAAAACTAAACATACGGGTCTCTAGACGACCCGGCCAGCTTCCCAACGATGCTTTCAGTTTATACCATGAATCATTATTAAACTCGTTATTCACTTTCGAAAACAATGCGCCATATGAATATTGCCACCGTTAGTTTATTTGTTGCCACTGTTAGTTAGACTTAGCCACTGGTAGAAACATTGCATGAAACCATTAGTACGTAACCCATTTACTTTCAATTTTCATAAATGACTCTTGTTCCCCAACATTAGACATTCTTGTCTCATGTTTCCCAAACAACAACATGTCTTGTTTCTTTAAATGAGACATGTTGTACTTTTAAAAACACTTTTATAATAAATATTTAATTTAATTAAATAAATATTTTTATAATAAAAATATAATATATTTAGGATATTTGACCCACTAAATGACTTGAATAAATAAACTGGCCCGACAACGAAATATTTAGTATTTCTTAATACATCCCGATAAAATGACTACACTTTTACTAAAATGCTAAACATTCGCTATTGTTAAAAATAATCTATTTATTTAAACTCAAGCACATACTAGGGGATTATATGCATTGTATATTATTATTATTACGATAACGGAAACTTGAAAGACTTTTATGAAACATTATATTTATAAGTCTTAATTAAATAAAAATCATTTTATTTAATTCATTTAAACTATTACCATTCAACCAAGGTAAATACACTTTATTGAATTAAAGGTGTACATGTTACGATAACTCACTATAAGTTTAACACTTACAACGATAACAACTTATTGAATTTATGATCATGCATTTTCATATGTACATTCATCATGCATTATTATTTTGCATTCACTGAGTCATACATAAATTACATAGGTAATTCTACTGCTTCGCGATCATACTGTGCCAGTACATTCAGTGACATCATCACTACATCATTACTACTGAGGTGAGTTCATGGCCCCATCTTTACTGTTTTATAACTGGGGGAGAAAACATGCCAACTTTTATTTTTATGCAAGCATGCACAGACAACAACAATTTATTGCCTACTGTTACCCCATTCCCGTGGACTGTAATAGTTAATAGTGTAGCGCGAAATGTATGGATAGTACTATTCGGGTGTTGACAACACCCGGCCTGTCGTGATCAGCTGTCACGTGATGCTTAGGCCGAGCAGCAGGTTTATGTCATTGTCGGATTAAGGGAAACATACATCAGGATAGACCCAATGGGCGTACTGAAAATCATGTCTAGCTTCTATTACAGGGCAGTAGGAACTACTGTAGTATTGGGCTGTGATGTCCTGCTACCTTCGTGATGCTTTGCATATTAATACTTATACTTTTGAACTAAACTCTATGAATTCACCAACCTCGTGTTGACCCCCACATTTTACTCTATATGTTTTCTCAGGAAAATAAGCAGGTTCATGTGCATTGAATTCCAGCATCATAAGAAGCATCATATTTACCATCGGGCTGGGATATTTCTACAAATAACAATAAATGTTGATTTCAAGACATTTTATTTAAATTGTAAATCTAAGTTCATGTAATATGTTTTAAATGATACTTTATGATCATGCTCTGTATACTATTTGCTATCGATCCACCCAAAGTAACACCCCAGTTACTATTCCGCTGCATTTGACCAACTTGGGGGTGTTACACCCGATACCAAAGCCCATTCACAAGCCCATACCACACGCCTATATATAGGACCTTACTTCACAAAAATTAGACACTTAGTTAGTTTTTGTTTTAGTTTTTATTTTTTCTCTAGTTTTAGAGAGAGAAAGTTCTCAACTTTCTCTCACTAAACTTTTCTTTTCTCCATTTTTACATTTCAAGTTTTAAGCTTTTGTATTTGGGATTTCATCAATCTAATTCAAGTTAAGCTTTTTAGTTCTTTATTCTCTTTCTACATTTCTTAATTCTACTTATTTCCATCCGAAATCTTTAGTTTGATCCGAATCCTTCATTGTTCGTGATTGGATTTGAGGTTGTGTAATAAGTAAGTTCGTTTCTTTCTTGTTTATTTTTAAGCTCTCACAAGTATAAGCTATAGGCCCTCTATGCTTATTGGCTCATTTCCTGTTTAAGCTTATTATTTTCGGATTTCATCAAGGCTTTAGTCATTCAATAGTTCCTTTCATAAAGTTCATGATTTACGTTTTCAAAAGTTGTCAAATTTAATCTTGTTGAAGTGATTAAGTCCCAGTTAAAATAGCTTTTTGTTCGTGCTTATTGAAGTTTTAGCTTTTCACCATTTTCGGATTAGTTTTGCTCCCATCGCAATCCAAGGGCTTTTACACATTCCGACGGGTTCTCGTGTTTGTATCGCAATAACCCTTAAGGGTTCTACTTTGCGATAGGTTGGTAATTCCCCCTTATTCCGATCTGGGATTGCGATTGCATATTGCGATCGTACATTCCGACGGGATTGAGGTCCTTTTTAAGTCGAAACTCTGGCCAATTTTTATTTACCACATTCCGATCTGACATTGCGACAAAGGGTTCTTAGATATTCCGATCAGACTTTCCGATCTAGAACATTCCGATAGAACTGCATTGCGATAAACATCATTCCGACAGCTTGCATTTTAATTATTCCGATGGATTGTTTTTAGACTTATTCTGATGGAACATTCCGATCTGGGATTCTGATGGATCTGTTTTAATTGTATTCCGATAGACAAAGAGTTTTGATATTCCGATAGCTTAAGGTTTTAAGTTCCAAAGTTTTTAGCAAAGTTTTTAAGTGTTAGTTTAATTAAGTTTTCCAAGTGTTTTTCTAATCCTTTCTTTAAGTTTTCAAGCTTTTATTTTTAACTCGCCAATTTAGTTTAATCTTTCTAAGCATTTACTATTCGACACTTACTTATTAGTTATTAGTTTAAAAATAGACAAACAAACCAACCCCCTTTTTTTATTAACCAAGAACAATTCATTTCACTTAGAGCTGTGATCAATTCGAGGAGATACCGAGAAACTTAAACAAGAACCCAAGCAAAACGCTTGTATCAAATGGCGCCGCTGCCGGTTCTTCTCGTTAAGATCACCAGTTTTTTGTGAGAACTTGGATTTTGGGATCCGTTCCCCGTGAACGTTACTTTTTCATAAAAAATTTCAAAAACCCTAAAAAATATAAAATTTTCAAAAATACTAAAAATTAAAAAACAAAAAAAAACCAAAAATATTTTTGCTTTGTTTTTGCCTTGTTAGTTCTTTTGCAGGTGCATGCGTACACGATCAACGTCTTATCAAGAGCCCGAGCCTCTCGAAGACATAGACATGGTCGGTGTACAAAACAACAACAATAACCCACCTCAAAACAATAATAATAACAATAACAATCCACCTTTCAACAACAATAATAACAACAACAATGAGCCTCTACCGGATAATCGCCCGATGATTGAACTTTTGCAAGCACATGTAGATGGCAACGATGATCCAATTGTCATACCCGCGATTGCAGCCAACAACTTTGAGCTCAAATCCGGCTTTATCCAGATGGTCTCTGCTCAACCATTCTTGGGGCGTACCATTGATGATCCACATGACCACATCAAGAGATTCTTACAACTCACGAACACGGTCAAATTCAATGGTGTTCCACAAGAGGTAACCCGTTTACAACTTTTTCCCTTTTCTTTAGAGGGACTAGCCCGGCATTGGCTTGCTAAGGAACCGCCACAGAGTATTCTTACGTGGACGGATTTGGAGACCAAGTTTATCAACTACTTTTTCCCACCCTCTCGTACTACCGCTTTGCGGAATGAAATCATTAATTTTGAACAAAAGTACGATGAGTCTTTTAGTGAATCTTGGTACCGTTTCAAAGATCTTTTAAGAAAATGCCCACAACATGGTTTTACCAAAGTGCACCAAATTAACACTTTTTATAATGGTTTAAGCATGAGTGACCAAGATTCACTAAACAGTGCCTCGGGGGGTAATCTTTTGGCTAAGACTTCCAATGCTGCTTGGGATATCATTGAGAATAAGTCTCGTGGGCAAACCAAGAGTGTTCGGACCAATGTCGCTAGTGCTAGTACTAGTGATAGTGACTTGACAAAATCACTGCGCTTCTTGAATCGCTTGCTACCCAAACCACCAGCAACACCAACAGCATCAACGCTAAAAACGCTAAAGACGCTCAAGTCAATGCTGTTAGCCAACCATTTGAGATATGCGGGGGTCCTCACTCTTACACCACTTGTACCGCCACCCAAGACTACCCTTCTGAGAATGTGAATGCAGCATACGGTACCTATCCTCAACCCGCTTATCAAGCTCGTCCTCAAGGTGACCGCAACCTGCTTAGCTACCGCTCCAACAACTATCTCTCACCACCCGGTTTTACTCCTAACAACCCAAACCAACAACAAAACCTCAACCGCCCTCCTCAACAACAACAATAATCGCGTGGACCATACATACCACCTCACAAACAACAACATCCACCTCAAAGAAACAACCAAGTTTACCAGCAACCTGCTTATCAACCACCCGCATACAATGTTCCTCCCAACCAACCCACCGCATTACACCAAGACATTAGAACCTACATGAGGACCAACGATGTGATCGTGGACAATCTCCAACAGGAAGTGCGCAACTTGAAAGCAGACCTGGTGAAACAAGGGAACGATTTGAGAGCTGATATGCGAAACACTTTGGATAGTCAAACGAATGACTTAAAGAACATGATGGCTAGCTTTTTCCAAGGTAATCAACCCTCTTCTTCGGGTACTCTTCCGAGTAACACCGTTGCGAATCCAAGAGGGGAGATGAAAGCAATCACCACTCGCAGTGGCAAAGGTACCAAGGAACCCGAGCTTCCTATACCTCCACCGGTGATTGTGACTAAGGAAAACGAGTCACCTGCTCCTATTCCTCATCTTTCTACTTCCCCAATTTCTCCGCCTCTTACTTCTACCCCTCCTCCACCCAAGGATGTGAGTGATCCTTCGATCCCAAAGCCTTCCTCTTCTTCTAATATACCTTATCCATCTAGGTTGAGGAAAGAGAAGCTCAAAAGTAAGGATGATATTCAGGTTTCGAACTTTCTTAAAATGTTTAAACAATTGAATTTTAACATCTCCTTCGCTGAGGCTCTCGCTCACATGCCTAAGTACGTGAAAATGTTCAAAGATCTTCTTAGCGACAAAGAGAAGATTCTTGATATTGCTAACACCCAACTTAATGAGAATTGCTCTGCAGTACTCTTAAGGAAATTGCCAACCAAGCTTGGCGATCCGGGTCGTTTCTTAATCCCTTGTAACTTCCCGGGAGTAGAGAATTGCATGGCCCTAGCCGATCTAGGCGCCAGTATTAACTTAATGCCTTTAAGCGTATGGAAGCAATTATCTCTCCCTGAGCTAGTCCCCACCAAAATGACTCTGGAATTAGCTAACCGTACGGTTGCTTATCCAGTGGGGATAGCCGAAGACGTCTTTGTAGGAGTCGACAAATTCACTTTTCCTGTCGATTTCGTTGTCGTTGACTACGACATGGACCCTCGTGTGCCATTGATCGTTGGTCGTCCATTCTTGAGGACCGGTCGCACTCTCATCGATGTTGAAGCCGGTGAGCTTATCATGAGAGTGGGTGACGATAAAATCGTCTTCAACATGGGAAAGTTGTCTAAACAACCTTATTCATACGAGAGTGTTAATTGTATTGACGTTCTTGATGAGGCTTGTGAAGAACACTTCCAAAATGCTTGCAAAAGTATTCCTACTTCTCTTCCCAATGTTGAGACCGTTTCCTCTATTGATTCATCAATGTCTCTATTTGGAGAAAGTGATTTCTTTTGGAAAGATCTTGAAGCCACCATGGGAGATGTGAACTTAACAAATGACGATTCTACCACCGATTGGGATGACGACATGCATTTCTTTGAAAACCTTCTCAAAGAAGACAATCTTTCTCCACCATCTCCCACAGTTATTGCTATCGATGCTCCGACTTTAAAAACGCCTCCCATCGAAAATCCTCCGGATTTAGAACTTAAGGAGTTGCCGCCCCATCTCGAGTACGTGTTCCTTGAAGAAAACAAGAAGTCTCCCGTCATCATCGCGAAGGACTTGAAAGAAGAAGAGAAATCTCGCCTCATCGCCGTGCTTAAAGATCATAGGAAGGCAATTGCTTGGAAAATTTCTGATATCCGCGGAATTGATCCGAACTTTTGTACTCACAAAATTCTCATGGAAGATGACTTTAAACCCGCAATCCAGAGCCAAAGAAGGGTTAATCCTAAAATTCATGACGTCATCAAACAAGAGGTGATCAAACTTCTAGATGCCGGCTTGATCTACCCTATTTCGGATTCGCCATGGGTAAGTCCCGTCCATTGTGTGCCCAAGAAGGGCGGAATAACCGTTGTTTCCAATGAACACAACGAGTTGATTCCCACTCGTCTCGTTACTGGGTGGAGAGTTTGTATTGATTATCGCAAGCTCAATGATGCCACGAGAAAAGACCACTTTCCTCTTCCTTTCATGGATCAAATGCTCGAGCGCCTAGCTGGTAATGACTATTACTGCTTCTTAGACGGTTTCTCCGGGTATTTTCAAATTCCCATCGATCCCAAGGACCAAGAAAAGACCACATTCACTTGTCCCTATGGAACATTTGCTTACAAACGCATCCCTTTTGGTTTATGTAATGCTCCTGGGACGTTCCAAAGGTGTATGATGGCTATCTTCCATGACATGGTGGAAGACACTATGGAAGTATTCATGGATGATTTCTCGGTTTATGGCGATTCTTTCTTTGCTTGCCTTGCCAATTTAGAACGTATGCTGAAGCGGTGTGAAGACACTCGCCTTGTTCTTAATTGGGAAAAATGCCATTTCATGGTAAAAGAGGGCATCGTGCTAGGACACAAGATATCCAAAGCCGGTCTTGAAGTAGACCGTGCTAAAGTCGATGTTATTGCTAAGTTGCCTCCACCTTCAACCGTGAAGGGTGTGAGAAGTTTCCTTGGTCATGCGGGCTTCTACCGTCGATTCATCAAAGATTTTTCTCAAATCGCTCGCCCGATGACCCACCTCTTGGAAAAAGATACTCCTTTTATCTTTTCCAAAGAGTGTCTTGAAGCCTTCAACTCGCTTAAGGATAAGCTAACTAAGGCACCAGTCTTGGTTACCCCTAATTGGGAGCTTCCCTTTGAGTTGATGTGCGATGCTAGTGATTTTGCTATTGGAGCGGTTTTGGGCCAAAGAGTAAATAAACACTTCCAACCAATCCATTACGCTAGCAAGACAATGACTGGGGCTCAATTGCATTACACGACAACCAAAAAAGAGCTTTTAGCTGTTGTCTATGCTTTTGAAAAGTTCCGCCCCTATCTTGTCCTTTCCACCATAATCGTTTACACCGATCATTCCGCGCTGAAGTACTTGTTGACTAAGCAAGATTCCAAACCAAGACTTCTTCGCTGGGTTTTGCTACTCCAAGAATTTAAAATCGAAATTCGCGATAAAAGAGGAGCTGAAAACCTAGCCGCGGATCATCTCAGTAGACTTGAGGATCCTTACCAAGGGGATCATCCGAACAAAGAAATCAATGATTCTTTTCCCTTGGAGACCTTAATGTCTATCAACTCGACTGCTGATGAAACCCCGTGGTTTGCGGACATTGCAAACTACTTGGCGGGTGGAATTCTCGTTGACGGGTTAACATCCCAGAGAAAGAAGAAGTTCTTTAACGACATTAAGACTTACTTTTGGGATGACCCGTATCTATTCAAGCAATGTGCTGACTTGATTATTCGTCGATGTGTTGATGGACCGGCAGCTTTAGAAATCCTTGACGCTTGCCACAAAGGACCCACCGGTGGTCACTTTGGTCCCAATTACACGGCCAAAAAAGTGTTTGACTCGGGATTTTATTGGCCCACCATTTACCGTGATGCTCACGAGATGGTTAAACGATGTGATGCTTGCCAAAAACAAGGCAAGATCACACATAAAGATGAGATGCCTCGGAATTTCATACAAGAATGTAAAATCTTTGATGTTTGGGGTATCGACTTTATGGGGCCATTCCCTTCATCTAAAGGAAACAAATACATCCTTGTAGTCGTTGACTACGTTTCAAAGTGGGTTGAAGCCAAAGCTTTACCTACTAATGATGCAAGGGTGGTTTGTAACTTTTTGAAATCGCTGTTCGCTAGATTCGGCGTTCCTCGTGCTATTACCAGTGACCGCGGGACTCATTTTTGCAATGATCAATTTGCAAGAGTCATGGCTAAGTATGGTGTCAATCACCGTCTTTCCACCGCCTATCATCCCCAAACCAATGGGCAAGCCGAGATATCCAACCGTGGATTGAAGCGAATTTTGGAGCGTACTGTGGGAGAGCATCGTGCCGCGTGGGCCGATAAGTTAGATGATGCTCTGTGGGCTTTCCGTACTGCTTATAAGACCCCGATCGGTTGTACACCTTATCGTCTTGTGTACGGGAAAGCATGCCACCTTCCCATCGAGCTGGAACATAAGGCGCACTGGGCCATGAAGTGGGCTAACCTCGACATCAACAAAGCTGGTGATCATCGCAAGATTCAACTCAACAAGCTCAACGAACTGATGAATGAAGCTTATGAGAACTCGTTGATCTACAAGGAGAAGACGAAGATCCTTCATGACGCAAAAATCAAGAACCGAGAGTTCCACGTTGGTGATCAAGTCT
The DNA here is from genome assembly GCA_025667525.1 of Glebionis coronaria. Lineage (NCBI taxonomy): Eukaryota > Viridiplantae > Streptophyta > Magnoliopsida > Asterales > Asteraceae > Glebionis > Glebionis coronaria. The sequence continues at coordinate 433,248,274 of CM046879.1, read as the reverse complement.
TACTTTTTAACTCTCGGTTGAAGATCTTCTCTGGCAAGTTGAAGAGCCGCTGGTCTGGTCCATTCACCGTCGCCAAAGTCTTTCCATATGGGACCATTGAGCTTTCTCAGCCAAATGGGCCCAATTTCAAAGTGAATGGCCAGCGTCTGAAGCTGTACTTTGGTGAGGACATCTCTCATGAGATGATTCCATCCCTCACCACGTTCCCCATGAACTAATTTTGGGACGAGTCAGGCTCGTGACTCGGTTATAAAAAACAAGCGCTCCTCGGGAGGCAACCCGAGTATCTATCCTTTTATGTTTTAACCTCCTAAGTGTAGGGGGACCTATATAGGTGTTTGTATTTGTGTGGTGATGTGATTACAGGGATAAGTGCACTCTTGGAATCTCCGAAGAACCGTGCTCCCGTGTTATCCGAAATCCGGTTCTATCTCTCAACTATCGTGATTCAATTTTCTTCATACTCACATTTGAAATTGATCACTTTAGTCGTCTCTTACAATGTCATAAGTGTAGGGGAGACTTTTCCCACATGCTTAAACATTGAGGACAATGTTTATCTTAAGTGTAGGGGGACTTCTATCGAAGTTTTAAGTGGACTTTTCCATGAAAATGCCTTCATTTAACCGGAAAATCATATTTTTCAACATTTTTCAAATTTTTTTATTAACTTTGGCCATTTAGTCGTAATTTTTAAAATTTTCTTCGTTGCTTGCATTTGTATATATCCCGCAATAAAGTCAAACATATTAATAAAGTGGTGTAGCTAGTTTAGAAGTCTTTGACATATTAGGCCCCTTGCGATTATTTTGACTCAACCTGAATAGACTTATTCAAGTTTATTCTAGCTAGTATCCTTAACCATGTAGACCTTAATTGGTTTATTAGGCTAAGCATCCACGAGTCTCATTACTTGAGATTTTAAATTGTGGAGGACGAGAAATGATAGAGTCAATTATAAGTCGGTATTCTTGCGCAAGCTCACTTGGTGTAATTATTTGCCTATTCTCCCATCACTTGCTAATAATTTATCTGCAATAAGTAAGGTCGTACGATTTGAAAAGTTACTTAGCTTCTAGCCCAAGATCGTTTAAAAGTTGCTCGGTAATGATAAGAGTTCATAGCCAAGGCATAACTTATGAAGCGGGGCGCGAAGATTGGCGAGTCCGAAAAGGCCCTAACAAGGCATGAGGATTCAATTTTATTGCTAAAGATCCAAAGTGATGTGAAAAGCATTATTCCCAAAATCAATATGAAGGATCAAGACTCACGACGAAAAGCAATCAACTCCCATAAAGATCATGGAGAAGTCTATCCGAAAAGACCCTAACAAGGTATGAGGATAAATAGATCCAAGTCCGAAAAGGAGGCGGATCATTGTATCTCAAAATCCCAAATTAGAGATTGAAGAAATAATCATGAAGTCGTGGTCAACAAAGTTAGAGTATCCCTCAAAAGTCTCCAAGTGAAGAAACTCTATTAACGATGAGTAGACCATTATCTCAAGCACGTCTCTCAAGATATGAAGTATGAAGTACATGCCAAATATCGGCCCGAGAAAGGTCTCAAATCGTGAACCGAGTTATGCCAAGATATGAACTTTTTGATATCCCGAGAAGCAGTTTTAAGAAATTTTGTCCTTTAGCTAACTATTGATCAAATCGTCCTACTTTGCTTTCAGCCTAAATAACTATCGAAATAAGTCCAAAAATGCATCTTCGTGATAATTCTAAGACAAAAATATAATATAAGAGATACACCTAGGAATAAGGGAGTTTAAGCATATAATTAAGCCATGTGAGTAAGTGTTTGATTTGCTAACTTATAATAACAATGATCTCGTTTTTAAGCTTAGTGTGGGGAACGTGAAACTTGAGGGTGATGAATCGTCGCAGCACCGAAGCCCTAATGTAAGTCTTAGATCCCTTTGCAAGTTATTTCCACATAGCTATTTTCTATCCTTTTGTTTACTTTAAAGTTTTAATTTCTCTTAGTAATTTAATTTCGGTTTAGTAGTATTTTAATAAGGCCAAGGTTGATTGATTATGAGGAAAGTGTAAATTTGCTTTATCACTAAGTATTGCATGAGGGCATGGCAATGGTTAAGTGTAGGGGATTTGATAGGTGTGAAAACACCCATCCTTTTACCACTTAATTCTGGCTAAAACAAGACCAAAACACGTATTTAATATCATTTGTTTGGAATTATGCGTGGTTTTTGTGTTTATTGTGTTTTCAGAGTCAACCGGATGAATATTGAAGAAAACATGGGATTGCACGGGTTTTATCGAAGAAAAAGACTCAAGACGAAGTCTATTGTCCAAGAGATGCAAAAGATTTGAAGTCATTGTGCCTATTTAAAGATTTATCGAAGAATAGAGCCAAAGATGGAAGATTCGTATATGTCGAAGAACTCGAGTCTATTAAACAAAAGATTATAAGACGAGTTGGAATTATTCACCGACACTTCTAAAAATCCAAAGTCGGAAACGTTTATTTAAAGAAGCGTGAAGACTAAAGAAGAAAGAAGAAAAGAAGCCCGATACCAAAGCCCATTCACAAGCCCATACCACACGCCTATATATAGGACCTTACTTCACAAAAATTAGACACTTAGTTTTTGTTTTAGTTTTTATTTTTTCTCTAGTTTTAGAGAGAGAAAGTTCTCAACTTTCTCTCACTAAACTTTTCTTTTCTCCATTTTTACATTTCAAGTTTTAAGCTTTTGTATTTGGGATTTCATCAATCTAATTCAAGTTAAGCTTTTTAGTTCTTTATTCTCTTTCTACATTTCTTAATTCTACTTATTTCCATCCGAAATCTTTAGTTTGATCCGAATCCTTCATTGTTCGTGATTGGATTTGAGGTTGTGTAATAAGTAAGTTCGTTTCTTTCTTGTTCATTTTAAAGCTCTCACAAGTATAAGCTATAGGCCCTCTATGCTTATTGGCTCATTTCCTGTTTAAGCTTATTATTTTCGGATTTCATCAAGGATTTAGTCATTCAATAGTTCCTTTCATAAAGTTCATGATTTAGGTTTTCAAAAGTTGTCAAATTTAATCTTGTTGAAGTGATTAAGTCCCGGTTAAAATAGCTTTTTGTTCGTGCTTATTAAAGTTTTAGCTTTTCACCATTTTCGGATTAGTTTTGCTCCCATCGCAATCCAAGGGCTTTTACACATTCCGACGGGTTCTCGTGTTTGTATCGCAATAACCCTTAAGGGTTCTACTTTGCGATAGGTTGGTAATTCCCCCTTATTACGATCTGGGATTGCGATTGCATATTGCGATCGTACATTCCGACGGGATTGAGGTCCTTTTTAAGTCGAAACTCTGGCCAATTTTTATTTACCACATTCCGATCTGACATTGCGGCAAAGGGTTCTTAGATATTCCGATCAGACTTTCCGATCTAGAACATTCCGATAGAACTGCATTGCGATAAACATCATTCCGACAGCTTGCATTTTAATTATTCCGATGGATTGTTTTTACACTTATTCCGATGGAACATTCCGATCTGGGATTCCGATGGACCTGTTTTAATTGTATTCCGATAGACAAAGAGTTTTGATATTCCGATAGCTTAAGGTTTTAAGTTCCCAAGTTTTTAGCAAAGTTTTTAAGTGTTAGTTTAATTAAGTTTTCCAAGTGTTTTTCTAATCCTTTCTTTAAGTTTTCAAGCTTTTATTTTTAACTCGCCAATTTAGTTTAATCTTTCTAAGCATTTACTATTCGACACTTACTTATTAGTTATTAGTTTAAAAATAGACAAACAAACCAACCCCATTTTTTATTAACCAAGAACAATTCATTCCACTTAGAGCTGTGATCAATTCGAAGAGATACCGAGAAACTTAAACAAGAACCCAAGCAAAACGCTTGTATCAAATACCCTAGATTATATGTCCTTGAAAGATGTAAAACAGTTTCAGTCAAAAGCAAACTCGAAGACTCGAGTTTGGTTACTACTTTTCGTCGACAGGTTAGAGGCGAAGCTGAAGAATCTCAGTTGAACAGACTTACTGTTGCAATGCGTGAGGTTAATTTGATCCCAAGTTCAGACAGAATTCAATGGACCCTTACTGGAAATGGCGAATTCTCGGTTAATTCTACTCGTAAGGCTATCGATGATATCTTCTTACCTCAAGGTAAGTCCATCACTAGATTGGTTAAGTATGTACCAATCAAGGTGAACGTCATTGCTTGGAAACTGAAAATGAACGCCCTCCCAGTCAGGTTCAACATCTCTCTTCGTGGTATAGATATCGACACTCTCAAGTGCCTGATTTGTGATCTAGATGTTGAAACTTTAGGTCACGTTTTCTTCAAGTGTTCTTTATCAAAGTAGATTATGAAGAACATCTCCTCCTGGTGGAATGTGAAGACTTTAGAAGCTCAAGATTATGATCAATTGCTTACATGGCTAATTTCAATCAGATTTCCAAGAAATCTCAAGCTGTTATTTGAAGGAGTGTTTTTCGTGGCATTGTGGTACATTTAGACTTATCGAAGATGTTATTCGACACCAACATTCCACTAAATTTGATAATTATGGATAATATTATTATTAGGAGATAATAGACCTAACCTGTAAAAATGATTAAACCCCATAAATATGATTTATTATTCATTCACTATAAATAGTGGTAAAACTCTAATAGACCTAACCCACAAACCGGGCTTGGGCCATTATCTCCTAATACTCCCCCGCAGTTCGAGCGGCGAAATCACGAAAGCTCGAACTGGAGTAGATTACAAGAAGAAAAAAAACATAACCTAACAAAACATTAACGTACGAAACATCATCTTGACATCGACATAGCAGTCCAATTCCTCTTCTTAAATTCCAACCACACCAACACAACATGCACAAAGCCCTACACTATATCGGATTCATCTTCATAAACGCTAACTGTGGATTGTGACCTTTGTACAAACATCCAACCAAATAGACAATTATGTGGATTTGTGACCTTAGCACAAATCACCAACACACGAAGATGAAACAAACAAGTTTACTTGTTTTGTAGAGTCGAACGATAAATTGAAAACTTCAACATTTGGATTGAAAAAACAGACAAAGACAAAAATAATAAAACAAGACAAATAACTTCTTCTGTTATTTTTTTAACACAGATACGGATCTTTATTGCTATAATGTAGATCAAGTAAAAAAAAGATATTAAAGATACCTATGATGAGATAACAATGCATCATCTGACACAAAAGAACTCATCATAGGAGTGTGGTTGTAAAACTCACAAAAATAAGGTCATTACTTAATCCTACATTTCAAATAATTTTGAAGTATTTATGACGTTAAATATTATTATGTTTAACGATTTAAGTTGAAACCGATATTGAATATTTTATTTTAATATGTTGACGAGCAACGAGGACTACTAGTGATCGTGATACCGACGGATGCCCAAAACTTTATATTTTATTATCGATCGTTTCGATATTTAATATTTTCGACGATATCGTTTTAATTACGTATCGAGTCGTTATATTATTATTTTTCGTGTGCGTTTAAAATTTTAAGTATTTTTACGAAACCCGAGTCCCGTAAATATTTGTAAAATTGACTTTTAGTCATTTTCCGCTTTTTAACTAATATTTACATTTTGGACCAAAATTATCACAAATTGGCAAAAACTACCCTAACCTTGGACTATATAAGGTTTTTCCACTTACACTTTTACACATACAATCATTTAAAATTTAAAAACAAACACACCACCCTCTCCCCTTTGTTTTGTCGTACACCCCAACCCCAAAAGACCTCCAAATTTTTGATTTTGTTCCTTGAATCTTCCAAAACTAAATTAAGACCCATCCTAGAAATCACAAAGGCTACACATTGGTATAAAAGTTTTATACACGCATTACATTCTAATTTTTGATAAATTTTGATCAAGTTGATGCTTGTATGATCATGTATATATATTAATTTTATATTGTAACTAGTGTTTTGCTAGTTGTTGTGTTTAAATTTTTGAAAGAATTTTGTAAAAGTTACATGCAAGTGTGTTAGAGGTTTGGTCATAGTGTAGGAGTGATGGAATGATCATATTAGTGGCATAGAGATGGGTAAATTGTGTTGAAAAATTGATTTTGTATGGTTTTTAAATGGTCAATTTTAGGCAGTAGGTTTGAGGCCATTTTCGGGGGTCTTAAGTCTGATTATAGATTGATATTATGGGATTATGTTGTAGATAATTTCGTTAGCTTCGATTTGATATAAAGTAGGCCTTCCAACTCCAAACGAGGTGGAAGATACACTAGTTTGATTTTCGTGTACCGGGAGACGAGTGTTGTCACAATCCTAAAATTGTTGTCGATATTTGGATCGAATCTCGGGGACTATAAAATGAGTTTCAAAATGATTCAAGCGCTGTTCTCAGGCTCAAAGTTTAGTATTTTGAGTCTATTTTTAGAATCAAGTGTCGGTTTTATAAATGGAGTTGTTTAGAATGGTCAAAATGATTTCGTAAGTCAAGGTCGCTAAACTGTCCGGATTTTGTGATTCAAAGATGAGTCGGGCAAGGAACTTTAGAAGTAAAATCTTTTAATGGGTTCTTAGGAGGACTTTGTTAGCCTTAAAATGTGTGCGACTAACGGAATTACATTAGTTTCATAGCCGGGACTTGCAGGGACTAATATTGTCATATGTAAAGTCCAAGTCCCGGGCTATATAAACCCCTCCATACTTCCATGGAGGGGTGAGGCTTATCATTTCTTTCTTTTCCTTTCTCTCACTAGAAATAAACACACTTTTCTAGTATCTCTTGTTTCTCTCTCTACCATGGCTAAACAACACTTCTACCCTCCCCGACCTCCGGATCGAACCCGTGTTATTAGTGAATCCAACTTAACAATTGGCATCAGAGCTAACCGGGGGTGTTTCGTGTTTTTGTATTGGCGTGTTTGTGTTCGAGGTTGTGTTTGATCCATATTCACTTAGCCCAAAATCTGTCTACAAGGTTAGATATCATTTTTTTTACTTTTATTCTATAATCTCTTTGATTAGTGTCCAAAGCGTCACTGTTTTTGGTTTTAAAATCCAAATCCGCATTTGTATCTTTTTATCTAAAGTCTCGTCATTATTTTTTCTTTGTCCTTTTTTACCCGTTTTCTTTTTGTCCCATCATATATGATTAGATCTAATTTTTTTTAATGGGGAAAAGGACAGAAAAAAAAAAAAAAAATGGACCAGACCCATTTTTTTGTCAGCTGTAAAACCTTTTACGATGGAAGTATTACGATGGCAGATTCCGATGGCTTCTTTTCCGGATTTATTCCGATGGGGTATTTTTACACATTCCGATGGATAGGGGTGGATCTATTGCGATGGGACTCATTCCGATGGGTCTCATTGCGATGGGTGGCTTGATCCATCGCAATGGCATTCATGTCGTTATGCTGGCAAAAACTTTTGAACATTGCGATGGATTTTGAAATATTGCGATGGTCTTATTTATTTTGACCATTGCGATGGAATGATGACTAATACATTGCGATGGACTCATGCTGCGATGGCATTATGTTTGTTGACTGTGATGGGTTCCGTTGACTTGACTACGATGGCATTATGTTTATTGACATTGCGATGGGTTAAGACTTACTTGAGATGACTGGTTATTTTGGTTAGAAATACATGAGACTCATTGACATAAGTTTTATTTCTGAAAATATTTTTGACCAAACCAGGAGTTCATCACGACACCGAGTCAACTCAGTGAGTCGAGATCAACACCAAAACCAGTATTTTTCACACCATCCTTTTAACTCCCATCAACACCAACTTTATCAAACTAACCCTTCGACACCTAAAACCCATCTCAACTAGACTCATTAAAACAGAAAGTGATCTCAGATTCGTTTCATTTTATTCATGCATGCCACGATCAATAGCTCGAAACATGAAATCATCATCGATCTTTGTTGGGTGTACTGTTACATATTCGAAAATTAAAGAAAGAATATTAACAAGACTGTTATATTCAATCTTTGGCTCGATATTAATGCAAACGAATTAAATCATCATACAAACCTACCTGAAATCAATATAATTGATCTTGAATCCGCATCTTTTCGTCATTATATGGTTCATACTCCATGTTAAAAGTGGTTTATGATTCTTTTGTGGTATAATTGATCGTTGATTATATGGATATGGGTTTGATATACACTTGTATGATGCGTCTTCAAAGAGACTCAAATGATAAGATAGGAGATTTCGTTGATGGATTGATGAGGTCAGTTTCTAGAAGGGATGAGAGTTTGGTATGAATGGGGGCGGAGTAAAAGATGAAATAAGATTAGGTTAAATGAGATAAATTAGGTATACAAGGATTATATACATCTAAGGATATGGCCTTAACAGACCCGGGTTAGGATCACAATGGTGCTGGCCCGATTCGTTGGCTATTGGGCTGTGGTGACACTGTATATGATCTCGTTTATGGACCATATATAGCACACATATGTTGGGGGCTGAGTTATAAAGGCATTGAAGGAACGTGTCTAAAATATCCATCGTAGTGCTAGGTCTTGAAATTTGATACCAAAGTGAGTTGGGCAGATTATATTAATTGGTCCGAATAATGGTTATATGGCGTCTACTCACTCATTTCAATCATAGAAAGCCCTCATTTTAAAAACCTAATTCTCGAAAAAGTTTTTCGACGACCTCACCGCGGAGGTCGATCCGCGCATCAGTTGGGTATATGATTGATTTGGCTTCCAAGTAAAGTTAACTAGATGACATTGACAGCTTCTCATCTCTTTTAGTCAATGTCTAGTTAATGGCACTCAAACAACACAGACACACACAACAAACACGGAGACAAAAACAAACAAACACCAAAACGATCCTTTAAGATTCACTAAAATTGTCAAAACGGCTAGTATTCGAGCAAAGTAATGTCAAATGATTACGAAGTGGATTTGGTATTTATTATTTGAAGGTGAAGTGGAATACCACGAAGGCGTCTACTCAATTCATCATCGAGCCTTTTCACCCCCTCTATCGATTGATGATTCGCTTCAGCATTTATGATTGAGACTTGATTTATCTAGTTTCCACTGTCAAGGGGTGGATGGTCGACGACATGGTCAACTATCACTTAAGGAGTTACGTTGTAGTGCTCAGTGTCACACTCATCTGTAGTTGTGGGTAATTCAAGAGGTGTTTTACATCTTATACTTCTCTCTTCTTTTATGTATAAGGTACTAAGAGACGTTTCTCTGCACCGTTCGTCAATCAGCAATAGTGCTAAGCGTAAGTAACAAATTTGGGAGATTGTACTTCAGTTTCAAGTTTGGAATATCAGGTTTACTTCACCAGTGGTCACTACAGATAGCCGAAAGAATACGAGGTTGGTAAGTTTAGCCAGAGAGTACAAGAGTAGAGATGTGATCAGCAAACAATTCTCACGAGCAACTTGAACTACAAAAGGTCAACAAAGATTTCTACTTCTGACACGAACATCTCGCGATTCTGATTATACTTGTCAAATGATGCTCCCGAGTGTTCTTAACCACCATACTTTTGACAAGAACATCTCACGATTTTGTGCGTACACGACAGATGATGCTTTCGAAGTGTTCTTAACCTTCTTACTCCTGATAAGAACATCTCGCGATTCTGAGCGTACACGTCAGATGATGCTTCTGAGTGTTCGTCACCATCATACTTTCGACAAGAACATCTCGCGATTTTGACCGTACACGTCAGATGATGCTTCCGAGAGTTCGTAACCATCATGGGGGAAGAACGTGTACTTTTGGGTACTTAGTTCAACTTCCAGGGGGAAGTATTCTACAAGCGTGAGAAGATTTGTTGCTGATTTCTTACATGTTCCCCCAAACTCATAATCATGAAGACCAAAAATGTCAAGATAGTAGTTACTTTGTGTAGTTTGCTTCTTCTTCTACAAAATTCCGCTGTGCACTTTAAATGTCAAAGAAAGAAGATTGCTCAAGCTACAGGTTCTGCTCAAGACAGGGATATTGGTTTGGGGGGAAGCTGATTCAGAAGCTTCGTCAAAAAGAAGTCTATGAAGAAAGCTTTTCAAGACATGTGGTATGAATTGGGGGGAAGTTAATCCAGTTTATACATGATACAATGGTTCCTCAACAAGCAAAGACAAAGAGGATTCAAACTGGGGTAAAAGTTTTTCTAGAAGACTTGAAGACAACCGTGTCATCCTCAGCATTGGAAGCAAACTTAATACTGTCATATTTTTGTTGTATTTGCATTTGTTAGGAACATTGTAAGTAATTCCGTATGTCACCACATTGGGGGAAGATTGTTAGCCTTAAAATGTGTGCGACTAACGGAATTACATTAGTTTCATAGCCGGGACTTGCAGGGACTAATATTGTCATATGTAAAGTCCAAGTCCCGGGCTATATAAACCCCTCCATACTTCCATGGAGGGGTGAGGCTTATCATTTCTTTCTTTTCCTTTCTCTCACTAGAAATAAACACACTTTTCTAGTATCTCTTGTTTCTCTCTCTACCATGGCTAAACAACACTTCTACCCTCCCCGACCTCCGGATCGAACCCGTGTTATTAGTGAATCCAACTTAACAGACTTTCTACATATAGTAAGTAAGTTCTCTGAGTAGTATCATAAAAATTTGATATGTTTAATTATGAGAAAACGACTTGGACATTCGGTATGTTCCGGCTGATTTTTATTAAGGACATAGAATAATAAAATGAATATATAGGAGAGTATAATAGAACCACTTGTATCGTTTTCTCTCGAGTTGTCGTGATTTTATACTTGAGTTTGATTTTATTATGTATCATTTATTTCTCGAGTCTATTATTAATGTACGCACCTTATTTGCTAGGTTGCGGTTGTCGTGTTTATCGGGCATCTACTATCGTCGGCGATTGTCTTCAACTACTATAAGTACTAAGGTGAGTCTATAGCCTCGTTTGCGCAATTATATGATTTTAAAAACCCGCGAGGGGGAATACATGTTTTATAAACTTAGAACACAAGATTTTTATGGTATGCTTGTCCTTCTATGAATGGACCCGTGGTTGCCTTTAAATTGCATTAAGTGATTGCCTTTGTTATAGCCTCAATTTTGGACCGTTAACTAGCTTATGATGGGCTAGCCGCTAGTACAATTAATAGATCTATGGGGGAAGCCGCCCCGGTTCAGTTTGTGTGTACTTGTCATAGAAGCTTAGGCCCGACCTCCACACTGTTTGAGCATATTGTATTGAGAAGTCACGTATACGGCAATGTACTTATAATCTGGAGGTAATGACAATTAATAAATCTCTCGTCTTATTAGACTGATATGGGAGTGTTTAAGGGCTCGGTTCCATGAGCTTATTGCAATTTATTCTATATACAATTATTATTGTTGATGCAAATTATTATTTGATGCATGTTGCCTTCAAGTATGCCACAAACTTATGATCTTTGCTTGTGTTCAAAATGATTATATAAACCTATAGATTCACTCGGCATTTTTGCTGATGATTTTCTCACATGTTTTTCAGGTAATCATGAAGTCTGAAGCTTGGAGGTCACGGGAATGATGTTGTGCACTGCTTTTGTAATATAAACTCTTTGAATGTTTGTCGTTCCTTTTGTTCAAAACAATTTAAATCTTTTGTTTTGGTTGTACTTTGGTTACGATGTCTAGGGACTACGCTACTCTGAAAAATGTTTTAGGAACGATAAATTTGAAACGCCTCTTTTTTAGTCGTTCTTTATAAATTATGTGTTATTGTATCATTGTTTAGCACCCAAAGATGTATTCTGCTGCGTATAAATTTGGGGGTGTTAAAGATTGGTACCAGAGCCATGAGTTATAGAGAACTAGGTCTTTTTTTTAAAAACCTAAACTATAACTGTCAGTTTTTGTTTTTCAAAGAGTCGGTGCACATGATTTCGCGTGACTTTAGGTTCAAGCTACTTCTGGGATTACAACTTTAGTATACATTATTATGTATCCTTTATTTCTAAGTATTTATAAATAAATACTGTAAACCTTGATCGATATATATATATATATCGTTAAACTTTTTGTTAAAAGTTTATCATTTACTAATGATTTATTTGAATAAATTTCTGGAATTTTCCTCTACTTATTTTGAAGGATTTTCTATATTTATTTAAATTCTTGGAAATTATTCTATTTCATTTTATTATGACCTTATACCTATTTTGTGAATTTACCACCGTCAAATTACGTCTTCAATGACGAGGAAGCAGGTTCTACTACTGCAAGCGAGTCACAGTCAACTAAGCCATGTGGATCCCCACGTGACTAGTGTCTATTATTTTGTGTCATTGCACTCTATTTGTCTTTAAGACCATTCCTTGTTGATCTATGATAATAGTTTCCATTGATCCCTATAATGATTGTGAATTCTTGTATCGAGAATGTGTATGCATTTGATGATTGATTTTGTACATGATATGACTATACCATGATTACAATTTACTAATTCATTTTATCTTCTCTCTTTGTGATATGACAGAATCATGCCACCTAGTAGAATGACAAATGATGCCATTGCAAGGCTAGTTGCTGAAGAGGTAGCGAAAGCATTAGCTGTGGATAGAGCTGCACGTGTTAACACTGAAGGAGCAGGTGGCTCTGGAGGTGCGGGTGCTGAAGGTGAAGGTGAACCTATTGGACCAGAAGTTGTTGGAGGAGCAGGTGTAGCTGAGAATCCTGCAGATGAGGTTGCTCAGGCTGCTGCTATGGTTAAAGAGTGTACTTTTGCTGGATATATGAAATGTGTACCCACTACATTTCAAGGAACTGGTGGAGCAGTGGAATTATTCAGGTGGATTGAGAAAACAGAAACAACATTTGAGATTTGTGATTGCTCAGAAAGGAACAAGGTTAAGTTCGCAGTTGCTACTTTCAAGGATCGAGCTTTAAGCTGGTGGAAGACTCAAGTTGCTACAGTTGGTTTAGAAGCTGCAAACAGGAAACCTTGGGATGAAATTAAAAGGTTGCTGAAAGAAGAGTTTTGTCCAGAAGAAGAGTTATCTGCTTTGGAGGATGAGTTGAGGCACCTGAAGCTAAAAGATAATAACATTGCTGCGTATACTAGCCGATTCAATGAGTTGGTTTTGTTGTGTCCAGATGCTTTTGTTACTGAGAAGAAAAAGATGGATCAATACATCAAAGGGCTGCCTAGGTACATTAAAGGTGAGACAACTTCATCTCGACCCGATAACTTTGTTGAAACTGTAAGAATGGGTCATACACTAATGGCGCAGAAGGTTCAAGATAGGGCTGAGAGAGCTGCTGAGGGTAGTAAAAGGAAATGGGAAAATTCGCAGAGTGGTAATCAGGGTAGTAACCGCTATAAGCAGTACAATCAGAAGAGAAATGTTGGGGCTAGAGCTGCAACTGACAAGAATGACAATGCTGACCATGGGGGACCAGCCCAGAATGTAAAAGTTGTGGTGCTTGTCACTTTGGTGATTGTCCACCAATATGCACTAAATGTGGAAAGGTTGGGCATGCTGTGGAGAAATGCAAACCATGGATCCCTGCCACTGGAGCAAATGCTATTCCGATCAAGACTTGCTTTGAATGTGGAGAACGTGATCATGTTCGTCCCAAATGCCCGAAGTTGAAGAACAAGAAAGCAGGCGAAGCTGCTGGGGCAGTTTATGTTGTTAAGGATGCTAATCAGGCACAGGGTCCAAATGTGGTGACGGGTACGTTCTTACTCAGCCATCGTTATGCTAGTGTGTTGTTTGACTCAGGATCTGATAAGAGCTTTATAAGCACTTCCTTTAGTCGTTTAATTGATATTGAGCCAACAAGCCTAAATACTAGTTATGAGGTCGAGTTAGCAATTAGTTAGTACTACCACTATATTTAAGAAGTGTCCTTTGAAATTAGCAAATCATTTGTTTGAAATTGATTTGATGCCGATAGAGTTGGGTTCGTTTGATGTGATTGTTGGTATGGATTGGTTGGTTGCACATGATGCGGTGATTGTATGTGGGGAAAAAGTTGTTCACATACGGTTAAGGGCAAGGTGTTAGTAGTTAAAGGCGATGTCGGTAGATCTCGTCTGACGGTGATATCTTGTATTAAGGCGAGGAAATATGTAGAAAGAGGTTGTCACCTGTTCTTGGCTCAAGTAGTGGAGAAAGAACTACCGGTTAGGCGTATGGAAGATGTTCCGGTTATTCGTGATTTTCCTGAAGTATTTCCCGATGACTTGCCAGGGCTTCCACCTCAGCGAGAAGTCGAATTCAAGATTGATCTAGTGCCAGGAGCTGCACCGGTGGCGCGTGCACCATATCGTTTGGCACCGTCGGAGATGAAGGAGTTGGCAGATCAGTTGAATGAGTTAATGGAGAAGGGGTTCATTAGACCAAGTTCGTCACCTTGGGGAGCTCCAGTAGTGTTCGTGAAGAAGAAGGACGGATCGTTCAGAATGTGCATAGACTACCGAGAGTTGAACAAGTTAACTTTTAAAAATCGTTATCCACTTCCTAGGATCGATGATTTGTTCGATCAACTTCAAGGTTCGTGTGTGTACTCGAAGATCGACTTGAGGTCGGGTTATCATCAACTTCGTGTTAAAGAGGAGGACATACCTATTACAGCTTTTCGGACGCGCTATGGACACTATGAATTTCGAGTGACGTCGTTTGGGTTAACTAATGCACCTGCGGTATTCATGGACTTAATGAATCGTGTGTGTAAACCATATCTCGACAAGTTTGTGATTGTATTTATCGATGATATCCTGATTTATTCCAAAAGTCGGGAGGAGCATGAAGGTCATCTGAAGATTATTTTGGAGTTGTTGAAGAAGGAGAAGTTGTATGCAAAATTCTCCAAGTGTGATTTTTGGTTGGATTCAGTCCAATTCCTTGGGCACGTGATCGATAGTAGCGGTGTTCATGTTGATCCTTCCAAAATTGAAGCTATTAGAGATTGGGCTAGGCCTACAACCCCGACTGAAGTTAGACAATTCTTAGGATTAGCTGGGTACTACCGGCGATTCATAGAAGGATTCTCTTTAATTTCAAAACCTCTTACTAAACTTACACAGAAAAACAAGAAGTATGAGTGGGGTTCAGAAGAAGAAGAAGCATTCCAAACTTTGAAGCGGAAGCTGTGTTCTGCACCAATTTTGGCTTTGCCCGACGGAGCTGAAGACTTTGTGGTATATTGTGATGCATCATGTAAGGGTTTTGGTGTTGTGTTGATGCAGAGGGAGAAAGTGATCGCGTATGCATCTCGTCAATTGAGGAAGCATGAGGAGATTTATACTACCCATGATTTGTAATTAGGAGTTGTTGTCTTTGCTCTTAGACTTTGGAGACACTATCTCTACGGTATAAAGAGTGTGGTATATACCGATCATAAAAGCCTGCAACATATTTTGGATCAGAAGGAGCTCAATATAAGGCAGAGAAGATGGGTAGAATTGTTGAGTGATTACGACATTCAAATTTTCTATCATCCCGGCAAGGAGAATGTAGTTGCCGATGCTCTTAGTAGGAAGGATAGAGAAATAACGAAAAGGGTTAGAGCTTTAGCCATGAAAACCTATTCTGATTTATCTAATCGAATACTTAAAGCTCAAACGAAGGCGATGAAAGAGGAGAATGTGAGAGATGAAGACTTGGGAAGAAGGATGACACCTATATTCGAAATTCGTGATGACGGAATTCGGTATTTTCGAGAATCGTGTATGGTTACCGGTGTATGGAGGACTGAGAGATCTAATTATGCACGAATATCATAAGTCTAAATATTCGATTCACCCAGGATCGGATAAAATGTACCAAGACTTGAAGAAATGCTACTGGTGGCCGAATATGAAGGCTAACATTGCTACTTATGTTAGTAAATGCTTGACGTGTGCTAAGGTGAAGTTTGAGCACAAGAGACCTTCGGGTTTACTGCAACAACTTGAAATTCCAGAATGGAAATGGGAGAGGATCACTATGGAATTTGTTTCGGGACTTCCGAGAAATTCTAGAGGTTATGATACGATTTGGGTGATTGTTGATCGGTTGACTAAGTCGGCTCATTTCTTGCCGATAAAGAAAACTGATGACCTAGACAAACTTACTCGGTTGTATTTGAAGGAATTTGTTTGTAGACATGGAGTTCCTTTGTCGATTATTTCTGATCGAGATAGTCGGTTCACATCTGAGTTTTGGAAATCGCTTCAGCGAGCTTTGGGGACACAGTTGGACATGAGCACTGCGTATCATCCGGAAACGGACGGACAGAGTGAAAGGACTATTCAGACCTTGGAGGATATGTTACGAGCGTTTGTAATAGACTTTGGAGGTAGTTGGGATCGACACTTACCTTTGGTGGAGTTCTCATACAACAACAGTTATCACGCAAGTATCAAGGCTGCGCCTTTTGAAGCACTTTACGGGCGAAAGTGTAGATCACCAGTTGGTTGGTGTGAAGTTGGAGAAAGTCAATTGACGGGTCCTGAATTGATTAGAGAGACGACTGAGAAGATCGTGCAAATCAAGAATCGTTTATTGACAGCTCGTAGTAGACAGAAGAGCTATGCGGATAAGAGGAGAAAACCATTGGAGTTTGATATCGGCGATATGGTTATGTTGAAAGTATCACCTTGGAAAGGAGTAATTCGATTTGGCAAGCGAGGAAAGCTTAGTCCACGCTATATAGGTCCATTCAAGATTATTGATCGAATTGGTCCTGTGGCATATACGTTGTAATTGCTAGAGAATTTAAGTGCTATTCACAATACTTTTCACGTTTAATCTTAAGAGGTGTTTGGCGGACGAGAATTTGATAATTCCACTTGAGGAGATTCAACTGGACGACAAGCTGCATTTTATTGAAGAACCGGTGGAGATTATGGATCGAGAGGTGAAACGGCTTAAGCAAAGTCGGATCCCGATAGTGAAAGTGCGATGGAATTCCCGACGTGGACCCGTATACACTTGGGAGCGAGAGGACTACTTAAGGAGCAAGTATCCGCATTTATTCGTAGACGGACCTAAGGAGAAGTAAGCCCCGGGACGGTGCTCTCCTAAGGTGGTGAGGATGTAAAACCCACAAAAATATGGTCATTACTTAATCCTACTTTTCAAATAATTTTGAAGTATTTATGACGTTAAATATTATTATGTTTAACAATTTAAGTTGAAACCGATATTGAATATTTTATTTTAATATTTTGACGAGCAACGAGGACTACTAGTGATCGCGATACCGACGGATGCCCAAAACTTTATATTTCATTATCGATCGTGTTGATATTTAATATTTTCGACGATATCGTTTTAATTACGTATCGAGTCGTTATATTATTATTTTTCGTGTGCGTTTAAACTTTTAAGTATTTTTACGAAACCCGAGTCCCGTAAATATTTGTAAAATTGACTTTTAGTCATTTCCCGCTTTTTAACTAATATTTAAATTTTGGACAAAAACTATCATAAATTGGCAAAAACTACCCTAACCTTGGATTATATAAGGTTTTTCCACTTACACTTTTACACATACAATCATTTTAAAATTTAAAAACAAACACACCACCCTCTCCCCTTTGTTTTGCCGTACACCCCAACCCCAAAAGACCTCCAAATTTTTGATTTTGTTCCTTGAATCTTCCAAAACTAAATTAAGACCCATCCTACAAATCACAAGGGCTATACATTGGTATACAAATTTTAAACATGCATTACATTTTAATTTTTGATGAATTTTGATCAAGTTGATGCTTGTATGATCATGTATATATATTATGTTTATATTGTAACTAGTGTTTTGCTAGTTGTTGTGTTTAAATTTTTGAAAGAATTTTGTAAAAGTTACATGCAAGTGTGTTAGAGGTTTGATCATAGTGTAGGAGTGATGGAATGATCATATTAGTGGCATAGAAATGGGTAAATTGTGTTGAAAAATTGATTTTGTATGGTTTTTAAATGTTCAATTTTAGGCAGTAGGTTTGAGGCTATTTTCGGGGGTCTTAAATCTGTTTATAGATTGATATTATGGGATTATGTTGTAGAGAATTTCGTTAGCTTCGATTTGATATAAAGTAGGCCTTCTAACTCCAAACGAGGTGGAAGATACACTAGTTTGATTTTCGTGTACCTGGAGACGAGTGTTGACACAATCCGAAAATTGTTGTCGATATTTGGATCGAATCTCGGGGACTATAAAATGAGTTTCAAAATGATTCAAGGGCTGTTCTCAGGCTCAAAGTTTAGTATTTTTGAGTCTATTTTTAGAATCAAGTGTCGGTTTTATAAATGGAGTTGTTTAGAATGGTCAAAATGGTTTCGTAAGTCAAGGTCGCTAAACTGTCCAGATTTTGTGATTCAAAGATGAGTCGGGCAGGGAACTTTAGAAGTAAAATCTTTTAATGGGCTCTTGGGAGGACTTTCTACATATAGTAAGTAAGTTCTCTGAGTAGTATCATAAAAATTTGATATGTTTAAGTATGGGAAAACGGCTTGGACATTCGGTATGTTCCGGCGGATTTTTATTAAGGACATAGAATAATAAAATGAATATATAGGAGAGTATAATAGAACCACTTGTATCGCTTTCTCTCGAGTTGTCGTGATTTTATACTTGATTTTGATTTTATTATGTATCATTTATTTCTCGAGTCTATTATTAATGTACGCACCTTATTTGCTAGGTTGCGGTTGTCGTGTTTATCGGGCATCTACTATCGTCGGCGATTGTATTCAACTACTATAAGAACTAAGGTGAGTCTATAGCCTCGTTTGCGCAATTATATGATTTTAAAAACCCGCGAGGGGGAATACATGTTTTATAAACTTAGAACACAAGATTTTTATGGTATGCTTGTCCTTCTATGAATAGACCCGTGGTTGCCTTTAAATTTGCATTAAGTGATTGCCTTTGTTAAAGCCTCAATTTTGGACCGTTAACTAGCTTATGATGGGCTAGCCGCTAGTACAATTAATAGATCTATGGGGGAAGCCGCCCCGGTTCAGTTTGTGTGGACTTGTCATAGAAGATTAGGCCCGACCTCCACACTGTTTGAGCATATTGTATTGAGAAGTCAGGTATACGGCAATGTACTTATAATCTGGAGGCAATGACGATTAATAAATCTCTCGTCTTATTAGACTGATATGAGAGTGTCTAAGGGCTCGGTTCCATGAGCTTATTGCAATTTATGCTATATACAATTATTATTGTTGATGCAAATTATTATTTGATGCATGTTGCCTTCAAGTATGCCACAAACTTATGATCTTTGCTTGTTTTCAAAATGATTATATAAACCTATAGATTCACTCGGCATTTTTGCTGATGATTTTCTCACATGTATTTCAGGTAATCATGAAGTGTGAAGCTTGGAGGTCACGGGAATGATGTTGTGCACTGCTTTTGTAATATAAACTCCTTGAATGTTTGTCGTTCTTTTTGTTCAAAACAATTTAAATCTTTTGTTTT
Organism: Glebionis coronaria; assembly: GCA_025667525.1. Lineage (NCBI taxonomy): Eukaryota > Viridiplantae > Streptophyta > Magnoliopsida > Asterales > Asteraceae > Glebionis > Glebionis coronaria. Next base: position 433,228,804 of record CM046879.1, on the reverse strand, counting down.
GGTTGTACTTTGGTTACGATGTCTTGGGACTACGCTACTCTGACAAATGTTTTAGGAACGATAAATTTGAAACGTCTCTTTTTGAGTCGTTCTTTATAAATTATGTGTTATCGTATTATTATTTAGCACACAAAGATGTATTCCGCTGCGTATAAATTTGGGGGTGTTAAAGCGGTAGCATAAGTATTATTCAAATCAAGTGATTAAAATAATACATTTATGATTTAACAGCAAACAAAATCTCTACTACATTATAAAGCAAAAACACATATGGTTGAATGTTGAAAAACTAGCTTGGTTGAAAGTGGGTCCCACTAAAAAAAGCAATAAACACACCGAATCTCACCTCAACTACTCTCTCTCTTAAAAACACACAGACATCCCTCTCCATCTCACATCGTCTCAAAAACCCTAATAAGCACCACACACGGACTTATTCTACCGCCGCCACAATTACTGCCACCACTACCAACTGATTCCGCCGCCAACACCTCGGTGATTTGAGCTAGGGTGGTTTTGTTGGTGGTTTAGGTGGCGATTTTGTGGTTTGGGTGGTGTTTTGAGGTTTATTGTGTGGTGTATTACCTCTTACCTCTTCCAATCAGTTTCCCATTGGTTTTCTTCATGGCCGGACCATAAAAACACGTCAATATCAATTTCCATAACCCACACTGAACTATCAATCAAAAGAAAACTGAGCATCAATGTAAATGTTGAAACACACGATTTGTAACCTAATCATCACCAGTCACCACAATCAAAGAACCATGCCACCGAAACCGACGCCTACCCAAAGGGGGTTTCAAGTTTTAAGGTATTTGTTGAGTTTTTTTTATAGATCTTTAATTGTAATCAATTTCCAAAGTTTTCTTGGACTCATATATTTTATTTGTAAAATTGACTTATAAATTACTGAGCGTGTTTTGTTGTTTGTTTAGTTTTTTATATAATTATAATCAATTTTTTTTTGATCAATTATAATCAATGACCACAAAGAATTTACTAATATAAAGACCACTTGTTGGATCACTGCCGTCTGACTTGCTTGGAGAGTTAAGTTGGATAATCTTCCTGCCCGTTTCAACTTTTTCCTTAAACGTATGGAACTCGATTCATTAATTTTTAATATTTTTATCACATTAAACCTGTTTACGAATGTTTTTGGTGGGCTTTATTTTCAGGGGTGACAAAGGGGATACAATAAGGGCATCGTATATACACCATCTGGATGAATCCAAGAAGAGCGCTGCTGTAGGGGAGATCACAAGAAGGTTTTCCATGAATGAGAATACTTTCACAGTTGGAGGCTCCTATGCTGTTGATAGTCTAACAGTGGTAAAAGCTAAGCTGAACAATCATGGAAAGCTGGGCGCACTCTTGCAGCACGAGATAATTCCCAAATCGTTTGTGACTATGTCTAGCGAGTTGGACACCCAAGCCTTGGACAAAACTCCAAAGTTCGGTTTGGCTCTTGCGCTCAAACCTTGATCAGAAAGAACCGTGAACCGGTGAGTTGATATACTTTTTGTTGAAGCAAATTGAAGTGTGATTTTTCGCTGTATTTGTTTGTCCCTAGACTAGCCATTTGAAGGGAGCATTCAATCAATAAGCGGTCGTTGCATTAAACATTTTGGTCTCTAGGTTTTCATGTTTTCTGAATATACTGTTTAACAGTTACCGTTGGAACCACGGAAGTCTGCTCATCTCTTGAATTAGGGGCTTATTTACCTGTTTAAAATACCCGAGGCCTGTATTTTTGTCTTATTTCACCATTTTTTTCTTAACATTGACAGTGTTGTGATTTCAGCCTGTCAAAAATTTTCTGGGAGGACTTGATTTCCTCTATAATTAAATAAGGTTCGGTGGGATATCTTTACGGGTTTAATATCCAAGTTTACAGCAAGCAGAAAATATGTTTGTTCCTTCTATTTTAACTTCTGTAACAATGCTTTGAAGTTGCGAGTTGTAACCATCAGTTGTCAAATTTCACAAAAATGTGAATGCTTGTACAATTAGTGTGCAAACTTTTTGTCCAACGAGACATGCATTCTTATATCTCTATAATTGTTCTCATTAGCCAGGCATTTGTGTAGCGTGGAACTACCTAGAAAACACCTACTTGAAAATTAAAACTGACACGAACTTGCTCCCGTTTGAAGTTGGAGCTCCTGATAATGATGGGTCTAGGATACCTATTAAGTTGATCTCACCTTTGTGGGTAAATATTTCAGCGATTCAGTCAATGCATGATTCGTCTTGGTCGATGTCGATTCTTTAAAAACATTGAACATTTCTTTGTCTTATTGCTTTTCTATCATCTCTAATGTTTTTCTCTTACATGTTCCTCCCACTAATGTGGACATCATCACCTTTTACCTCCATCCACCCACATGCCCACACTAAGCCCTATCATCTCTAATGTTTTTCTCTTACATGTTCCTCCCACTAATGTGGACATAAAGGGTCAACAATTTTTGTTTACAAAACAGTAGAAGAGTGTGAGAGATCCTGATAAGGTTTGTGACGATGTTGCGTTATTAGTAATTGAGTGACATTTTTGTTTCAAAAGCTGAAGAAAGTTTTGGTCGTAATGGGAAAATCATTTGAGATTTTGAGGGTTCTTGTCTCCGGTTGGGAATACCATTTTTTCATTTATTGACCCGGTGAGTAGAATCGACAAAAACGAATTCAAGTTGTTTCAGAGCCACTAAGATCAAGAGCTTCATTTTGGTACCGGTATCCACTAAAAGTAGAATTAGATTGTATTTTGACATTTTCAGACACAGTAGTTGTAATCAGTTAGTGTTAGTTAATTCAATTACATCTTCCAGTTTGTTTGTAACAAGTTTTCACCATTAATGAAAATCTTCTTTCATTACTGTTACTGTGTTATATAAGCTTTTCTGTCTCATAAGCTTGCTCAAGCTTATGAGACTTTTTCTAAAACTGTTTTGTTATCTCGTGTGTGTGTGTGTGTCAGAGATATAGTTGGAGTTTGTTTTAAAGAGAATAGAAGTTTCCAAGTCATCTATTGTTCTTTGAAAGTTTTGGAAGTGTTAGCTAGATTAGCTGGTCAAAAGCTTATTGTAATAAGCTTTGGACTTTGGAGTAGTTTAGCTGGTTCAGATGGCTTCTAAGCTTGGGTTTTGATTGAGTTGGATGAATTCAAGCAAATCTCACAGCTTTCTTAAGGCCTGGATGTGCAAGTCACCATTTCTCTACTTTGCAATGTAAGTTTGTATTGTTTCATTGTATCTTAGCTTTTTATTAGTTCATATTCGCTGTGATTGGTATAGTTGATATAATTAGACTAAGTCTTGGTTGATTAGAATACAATTAGATAGACAGTTCGTAGGATTCAATTCCTAAACCAGTGTTTGGGATAACTGAGTTCTTGTTGATTCAGAGTAAATCAGTAGGTGATTAAATTAGTGTAGCTGTTATTCAAGTTTGTAAGTGTAACTTTTACTCAGAATTCTCATATAAGTCAAATAATATAGTGTTTGTGCGACAATTAGTAAACAAGGTAAAATAATATTTTAGTGTGGGTTAAAAACAGTGGAGCTTTTGCAGATCAATTTAGCAGATTGTAGCGAGTTTAAGTAGGTGTAATTGCTTGGATTTGTTCATTGGTTAGAGCTGCTAATCTGTTTGTAGCCTATTAGCTTTCCAGCTTATTAGGACAGCTTATTTTGTAGCTTAAAAGCTTGCATAAAAACTGGTCGAATAGCATACTTCATAGGTTTTTCATTTTAAGCTGTTTGAGTTTGATTTCATTCAATTTGAGTACAAACTGTTTGAGTAGATTTGTTTTCATAACAAGTATTAGATATCAGCTTAATAATAAGCTGCGATATAGCTTTTTGTTAAAAGATAACAGCTTTTGTGTTTAAATCACAATGTTCCTTAATATTAAAGTTTGTTGTCATTATCACGTAAGTACACAAACTGACCTTTAAATCGAACTCTGATATGTAAATTATGAATTTTAAAGGCACCATTTTCGTTACCTTTCCGATCTTTGTAACTGATCTTGATGATGAGAGTCTTAGAATCACCATTACACTAAGATGCACATAGCCGACCCACCTTATACATTGTGCTTTCCATCATATTACGGCTGCAATCTTGATCTCTCGCAAATGAGAGTGTTTTTTTTCAGTATTTTGGCCTGCAAATATTTTACAATTGTTGAGGCCTTGCATTTTACTATCCAAAAAAAATCATCAACTGTCGAAAGTAAGCTCTTTAAATACTATACAATATTCTACTCATAATTTTTCATAATTTATTCGAGATGGCAAACATAAATATACACAACAAAAAGGACATATAATTGCATTACTTCTTCTTTTCCATGAAGACACTGAATCTACACCTCCGCTAATCCAGCTTTCAAATACTTCCCGTTGCTGAACATACAACACTCCTGCTGCAATAGAAGACTACACATAAAAGGTAATTGCTTCAGAATATTACCAACAGATATCATAACTTTACGTTGCTCATTCAAAAAATTTGTTCCAAGGGGTTGTTTTGGATTACTTACTGAAACTACTTATCTACTTATCGGCTTATTGTTTTGAAGTAAAGTTCGCAGCTAACAGAAAATGAAAGATACACCTAACGCATTTCAATTCCTAAACCAGTGTTTGGGATAACTGAGTTCTTGTTGATTTAGAGTATATCAGTAGGTGATATAGTTAGTGTATTGTTATTCAAGTTTGTAAGTGTAACTTTTACTTAGAATTCTCATATAACTCAAATAATATAGTGTTTGTGTGACAATTAGTCAACAGGTTAAAAAAAGATTTTAGCGTGGGTTAAAAATAGTGGAGCATTGCAGATCAATTTAGTGGATTGTAGCGAGTTTAAGTAGGTGTAATTGCTTGAATTTGTTAATTGGTTGCACCGTGTATATATAGTTTTGTCAACTTTTTTGATTATTTCTACTATTATATGATGCCAAAATTTTATACAACTTTGTTTATGGTGTTGTAAATTATTCAAAATTACCTCTAATTTTAAATCATATAATGGTTGTAAAGCCTCTTCGTTAGGACATAATGGCTTTATTAATAAAATATAGTATATAAGACAATTTATCATGTGATGCTAAGTCGTGAACCTTTATATTTTTCTTTTAATATATATTTTATGAATTATTTACAGCACCGTATGAGTCATATCACTTTCTTATGAAGTTGATGAATGGCATAACTATACATGCTTTCATGATCCATGAAGAAAAATATACATTAATTGTACTTGGTGCATTCAGATTTAGAAAGAACCCCCTTTCATCGCAGATATGTTCTTTTGAGTAGTATGTTTCCCTGAACTGAAGGTTCCACAGAAGAGACCAAGGCAGCAGGTACCTGATGACACAATGGCTAACAGACAACTTGGTAAGTTGGAGTCGGATGAAAAGACACTTTTAGAGGCAAAAATACGAATGTACCCAACATAATAAGTATACATTTACTACCTAATAAGTATACATTGAATCTGCTACACCATCTCTGCTTTTTTTAACACTGTGAATTAATGATACAGCTAGAGCAGCTGGAACACATGAGGGATTCAACTTAAGGATATAGTTTTGGCCACCAAGAACTTTTCCTCTGAATATTGTATTGTGTCAGGGGGATTTGGTACGGTGTATAAAACAGAACTTGAACATGTTGATAGAAAATATTGTTATGCAATAGAAGAGGATAATGTGCCTGAAGAGCCCAAGAAAAAAAGCATAGTTGCTGTAAAACGCATCATTGATACCGAAGATGAGTCAGGTGAACAAGGGTTTTATACAGAAATTGAAATGCTTACAAGCTGTAAGCATTCCAACATATTCACTCTACTTGGATTTTTTGATGAAGGTTCTGAAATTATTCTTGTGCTCACAATGGGAGTCTCGTTGATTATCTACTGGACAGAAGTAACATGGCCAATGACAGTTGGGCACAACGGATGAAAATCTGCCTTCAGGTTGCAAAGGGATTGAGTTATCTTCACACCGGTGAGGGGGGCCGACAAGAGATAGTGCATCGTGACATCAATAGCGCGAACATTCTGTTGGACGAAAATTTGGATGTTAAGATAGGTGACTTTGGCCTCTGTAAATTTCTCGATTCTGAGAAGAGAAGACATAACAAGCACTTTCTAAAAGCAGGAATTGCAGGAACTGGATCCTCAATATGCAAAGGAACGTAAGTTAAAAAAAAGAATTAGATGTTTATTGTCTCGGAGTAGTTATGTCTGAGATCCTATGTGGAAAGTTTTTAATTTATAACTCACAGTAGGAAGCCATGTTGATAACAAAACAGTGCATGAATTTGTAGATCCTAGAATGAAAGAAGGGATTACTGTAGCCATTTCACCTTCTATTAAACGCCTTTAAAATATATATATATATATATTAGCCAAATCATACCATTGAATAATCGATAAGTTTTTCTATGAAACAATAAATAGGTGGACGATTTGTACATATAAATAGTCTGGATCAACTTTAATATGAATTATCGCATGTTAAGATATTTCGCAATTACAATTTGATCTTACCACGGTATATCGTATCGTTAATTTTCTGCCGTCAGGCAATTCCGCCGCTATGCGCGGGTACTCGTCTATAAAACTAGAAAAGAGGAAACCAATTGCTATAGCAACGGAAGTTTTTTTTTAATCGGTTTTCTTTTTGGTTTTTGGGGTCTGTGTTTTTTTTTTTATGATGGTAGGAGGCAGCGTAACATCTTATTAGGTTTAGGTCCAGGGCATGAATATGATTTATTATTCATTTAATATAAATAGTGATAAAACTCTAATAGACTTAACTTATAAACCGGGCTTGGGCCATTATCTCCTAATAATTATGTCTAGTTTTTTTTATTGGTGTAAATTTAAAAGCAAAAACTCTTTCTCTTTAAAAAATTAGCTTAAAAACCCTTATCTCATTGTTTTGTAATCTAGCTTCTTGCTAGTTTGTTAAAATAAATTGCTGTTAAATTTTTTTTTTTTTCAAAAATTAGTCATAAGTTTTTCTGCCCAATGCTTGAGACAATGAAAAGGGTGAAAAAGTAAATGTGAGTCTATATCCGTACAAAGACCTTTTGCATATTACTGGTTTCCAGATACAACTTCTTTTCACATTTGCATGGCAAGACCATACAGGTGCGTGCATATTCGCCTTTTAGTTTTATAGGATTAAAAGGTGATAAGAAAGAGTAAGATTGGCTTCCGTGTCTAGTTGGTTGAGTGTTGTATAGATTTGTCCATGATTTAATAAAAAAGAAGAAAATTACATTTTTTAGTCTGAACCGGCCTCAAACCGATAAGAGGAAAAGCTACTAAAAAGAATTTAAACTTTTATCAAAGAAAACACCCCTAAATTAGAATAGAATTATTCAACCAATTATAATTATCTATTTTTTAAAAAATCAACTTTCCAACACTTTTTTAAAAAGAAAATATCTCACAAACAATAAATCGTCAAACGAAAAGAAATACACCATGACAACGAGAATTAAATCATCTGTCTATCGAGAGGCACATGTATATACTTTCGCCGAACTTTTTTTTCGACTTTTTTTCTTAAATCACGTCTGAGAGGAATCATGTATGATTCGTCGCGAATCATGTATGATTCGTCGCGAATCATCCATTACAACGAGAATTAAGTCATCTGTCTATCGAGGGGCACATGTATATACTTTCGACGAACTTTTTTTTCGACTTTTTTTCTTAAGTCACGTCTGGCGAATCATGTATGATTCGTCGCGAATCATGTATGATTCGTCGCGAATCATGTATGATTCGTCGCGAATCATGTATGATTCGTCGCGAATCATGTATGATTCGTCGCGAATCATGTATGATTCGTCGCGAATCATGTATGATTCGTCACGAATCATATATGATTTTCAGAAAATCATATATGATTCGTGATATGAATCATATATGATTTTCTGAAAATCATATATGTTTCCTGACGAATCATACATGATTCCTCTCAGACGTAATTTAAGAAAAAAAAAGTCGAAAAAAAAGTTCGTCGAAAATATATACATGTGCCCCTCGATAGATAGATGATTTAATTCTCGTCGCGATAATATGTTTTGTTTTACGTAACGATGAACGGTTTGTGAGATATTTAATTTTTAAAAAATGAGCTTTTTTGTTACATTATAAAAATGGGTGGTTGTAATTGGTTGATTGAGTTTATGCTAAACTAAGAGTTTATAGGATTTTTTTCTCAGCTTTTAAACGGGTAATTTTTTAGAGAAATACTAGATCCACATAAAGTTTACAAACACAAATCCACACAATGATGTGTCATGAATATGATTGGTACTCTCTCTCATACTTTTTGTTTTTTCCCATATGTGTATCCACTAATTAACTTACATATTATTATATGGATTTATTTTTGTAAACATTATGTGGATGTAGCATTCCTCAATTTTTTATGCTATACATACATTAGAACATTTTGGCTGACCTTGTCAATAATGAAATGAAATAATAAATGAAACATAAGTATAACAAGGTACAGGAAATAGAATAAACTTGTGCAACAAGGCTTAAAAATATTATAACAAGTCATCTTGGGACGGCTTGACATTAACAAGAAGTCTCCCTTTTTATAAAAGTCAGAATCGTCATTTTGCATACATAATAAACACACATTACGTAACCATTATCTTCAACCACTCCATTGTCATTCTTTCAAACCAAAAAACATACAAACAAACATTAAACACGACATAGATATATATCTTTTCCAAAACCAAAGCATTCTAAACTTTCAGAAGAAAGAGAGGTCATTGCCAATAAATTTCTTCCACTATGTTGAGATCATTCTCGGCTGATCCTATGTTGACTTGGAACCCAATCAACAAAACTCTTTTATTCAATCATAATAGGAGAACTGGTTTGTTAAAGACCAAAGAATACGATTGGTGTTTGCATGGCAAAAGAAACTTGCAATACCTAAACACGTCGACGAATTTGCAAACTACGACGACATTCGTCAGACAAAGCAACGTTAATCCGTTACCTGAAGCTCCTCCTCCTTCTGGATCCCCATCTGGTTCAATGTACGTTCCAGAATATCCTATATTTATTTTGGCCTAAAGATTTTTTAGAGAGAAGAGAAGAGGGAAGGAAATTATGCCAAATTTAGTCTTCTTCTTAACTTGAGATAAAATAATTTTTTAACACTCTCCTCTTCTTTTCTGCCTTGTTTATGCTTTCATTCCATTTCAGTTCTTTCCATTCTTAAACCACTTGAGCGCCGGGGGTTGAGATTAGAAATTTATTTGTTTCTCTAGTTACTTGCTGATCGAGCCCTTTTAATATATCGTCGTTCAAAAGAAAAGACTTTTGTTTGTTTTTTGATCAACTTGAATCAATTAAGTTAAATCAATGACTTCTAGGTACAGTTATACATCAAAGTTCGTTATATCTCCGCATACATAAGTCTACATATATATTGTTAGGGACTGCTTTAGAACATCTACAATGCTTCTACCTTTTATAGCTTTTTTATTTATGAGCATTAATTTTAACTTCATCTTTTTAGAAAGTCATTTGTTAAAACCTTCTTCAATGCGTAAAAGCCTTTCAAAAACTTTTGCATATCAAGTTTTCAACTCATTTACATGTCTTCATTTAATGTGAATAGCTTGTTATATTTTTGTCAAACACTTTACCAAGTCATTATCTAAAAAGTCTTTAGTAAACCTATTGTTACAATGCATTAACTCATTTACATGACTTTTTTTAATAGGAAAAAGTCATTTGTCAAGCTTGCATTGTGGATGCTCTTAGTTTAGTATTCTGCTTTTTAAGCTCGTGATCTTCTCAGATCGAAGCACCGTGACTGACGCTAGCTGAAAATTCTGCTTTATCTTTCTTCTTATTGTTATTTATATCTATTTGGCAGGAGAAATTGGATTGTGGGAATTGTGTTAACATTCGTTTTACCTTTTTTCACCCATAAATGGGGACCTTGGCTTCTACTTAAAAGTAAGTAAACCAAAATGATTATTGTTTGTTAAGTTTTATCACTTGATATTCGTGTATATGTATAGTCAACAATGAATTTATAAAATCTTATAGATACTTTTATTAGACGGTAATGACCCAAACTCAATTGTGGGGTTTGGATCCAGTTTTTATATTTTTAGAATGTTTTATGTGACATTATATATGCATAATAGATAACACGTCACTTTCTATCACTCAACAACTTTGTCATATAACAATTTTATAAGCTACATTAATTAAGTCATGTAACCGTAATCAAGTTTACAGTCACGAGCCAAAATTTTATAAGAAGGCAAGAGGGTATGAACACATGATAATTTAGGTTAAACATCATTCTGATCGCACTACAACAAATTTAGAGTTTGTTCATATTTTTTTCTTCACTTTAAAAAGTACAAATTTTATTTGTAAAATATTCATACTTATAAGAGTGAAGTATTAAAGAGTGAAATATTAAAAGTTCACACATAAATGTGTGAAATATTAAAAAGTTCGCACATAGTGTGAAGTATTAAAAATCTTCACAATTAAAAGTGTGAATTTATTTGTTACACCCAATTTGTTCACACAAAGAAAATTAATAAAAGTGTGAACTTTTCAAATTCACACACATTTTAAAGTATGAACAAGTGTCATAATAAATGTGAGAAATCAACTAATTTGTTGTACTGATCGTGAAAAAGCAACTAGTATTAGTTATGAACTAAACCGGCTGATTATGCAGGTAAAGTTGATCAAAAGATAGAAACTACAGAACATGTAGTAAAAGCTATAGAAAACGTTGCAGAAAGAGTGGATAAAGTGCTCGATAGCATTACTGATGATCTTCCAGGTGATAGCAAACTTAAAAAAGCTTTAGAGTTTGTTGACAAAATAGCGGAAGGAGTAGCTAAGAGCGCTCACGTCGCAGATGATATCATCATCAAGGTATCCATCTTTCCTATAATTTGTTAACGTATAGATATATGAATGTATATGTGTGTATCCTGAATTGGCACCGTGTTCAGATTTTCAGATCCAACGTTGGTCTTCTAATTAGGATACATAAATGATGCATTTACATAACTATCTTTTCATAAGTACCAGTATGAAATTATGGAAGCTTAAAAACATATGTAGATACACTACTACTGTAATTTCCTAATTTTGTACATGGCATGCATACTTTTATGGGTTTTGCTAACCATCACCCTATGGGTGTTTTTTAAACATTTTATAATTAAAATTTTTACAATTAATGAACTTCAAATGTACCATATTTAACATAGTTAATATTAATATATACCATATTAAAACTTACTTACCTTAATAATAAGTTTATATTTAGAATTGTTTTTATTTATAGAAGTTTAAAACATAGGGTGTTTGTTAACAAAACCCTACTTTTATTTATCCAACCAAAATTGTTAGTCAAGTCTTTTAAATACGTTTATTCGGTCGTCGGGACAATCTCTTTGCATAATTACGTGTAGACTTGCATATTATCCCGACAATTAAGCAAGATTAAACGTTTAACTTAGCATTTGTTTTCCGAGTCTTTAGGACATGTGCATTATTTTAATATGATTGACGTTGTACTAGTCTAGCAATTTCATATCTACAGATTATATGCAATAATCAAGTTGTTTATGTTTATTCAAACCATACTTATAAGATGGTAAAATTATGGTGTGTTCTAATCTTGAACCAGTTTTACACTATCTTTTACATGCAGTATATATTTTGTCCTTACCTTTCTTCATACAAAATTTTACTGTTTTGTGATCATTTAATTTAGAGAGTGCTAAATACTTAATTATGATAAATATATCTACTAGCTTAATACACTAATATGTGTCTATATCTTAAGTATCATACGATAATAATATCATTTCTTATTTATGTGTATGAAAGTGATCGAGAGTGGAACACGAGGTTAATATCTGTATTATATGCACAACTTGAATTCGTTATTACTCTGCGTTAATCGCTGAAAATTTGATATAATTAATCTTATTTTGCACCTAACATGATATTGAAATCAATATTTTAAACTTTATCGTTAGATTAGGGTAAAAGGTAGATGCATGTGCATCTTAGGTCCCAAATGTCAGATCATATGTACATCGTGAAATAGATTATCACATCACGACCTTTGATTTTGTAATTACAAATAGGAGTTGGTAGCATATACCCTATTGCAATATTAATGTTTAGGTTTTTTAAGTAACAAAATGAGAATGCGCAGGTAGAAGAAGCTGAAGATAAAATAGAGTCGTTGATTCACCATGAGGATTCGAAGGAGAATAAGGACAAAGATGATCAAGAAATAACTCCCAAACAAAAAACTGACATATAAATAAAAATAAAAGTGCAATAAATTCATTTCATTTGTAAAATTTCACATCGTCAACGTTTAACCTTTACTTGTTATCGTTAATTTTGTCACTCAATACGATCGATTACCCAGTGATATACAAGGTTGTAACATTTATACTTGTGATAATTGGTGTTTTTTCTTTAAATATTGTTGTTGATTTTATTTTTTCCAAACTTATACTTTTTTTTCGTCTCATAATTATAGTTTACATTATTATTTTGAGTTGTCTCAAAATAATTATTAATTTTCAAAATAAATAGCAAATTAAGATTAAGTTTATCATATTACTTTTACTTGAGAGTGTTATTACAAACTCTAAAAAAATGGTAAATTAATTAGTTAATAGTAAAAATATATGTGTACATAAATTAAGAGATAGAAAACTGTAAAAGTATTTTTTTATTAAAATGCATGTTTTTTTAATAGATTATACTTATAGAACGGAAAAAATATCACTTTGTATTAAACGTAATTAATTATATTAGTATGATACTCGCGTCTTATAGTAACGGGCAGGTGCAAAAGGAGGTTCATCCAATAATCCAAGTCGTCCACAATACGATGGTATTAATGGATATCATTGCCGGAAGACTAGCAACCATTCAGACTGAAATCCATCAAGTTATAGCTCGTTTGTTTTTTGGTCATTATTATTCTCGTTTGTGAAAATACGGATTTTATTCGCTCTAAGTAATTTGGTTTTCTGGCTCTGCCACTGTCGGCTGGCACTATGTTATAATACTTTTTATAATACTCTTTTAGCGTTATAGATGCATGTTTTTAATGTATCGGTGATTTTAAAAAACATAAACTAATTCATATAAAATTTCTAGAGTGTTTGCAAACGTTGCCATAATATAGAGACGTTGATGCTCATAAGTACTAAATGATACTACTTTCGTTTTATTTTTATTGTCCTCATTTAACTTTTTGAATTCTTAATTTTTCAATTTTGATTTTTAATAATTTTGTTTGTGTTAACAAACTGGCTTAGCTTAATTGGCCACCAAGGTTCCAATAAATGGTTTCTTTAGGGGAGGTTCCCTGGAGGTCTTAGGTTCAAGACGTGCCAAGGACCTTTCAGACGAAGCGGATAAAGAGTTTAACATAACAAGGCGAGGGTTCGAATAAGACATTCAACCGCTTGAATGTCATTGCACGACTCGAACCACTAACCACTAACATTTGCGACTATCTTCCAGCGACCTCCACAATCTTCACAACAAACAACCATCTCTCTGCGAACTCTGAAAATGTAGAAGCTGATGCCGATAACGATGTTTCTAAAAATGTAGTTGTCGATGTCGATGTTACTGAAAACGTAGATGCCAATGCAGATGTAGTTGTTTGTAATACATGTAATAACTTTGTAACATAATGATAGTGACTCATATATAATGTGACTCATATATGAGTTATTATGACTCATATATGTTTTATGGCAGATTTAGTTGGTGACTCATATATGAGTTACCATGACTCACATATGAGTCACATGAGTCAATATGACTCATATATGAGTCATACTGACTCATATATGAGTCATCATGACATATACAATTCATGAACTATAGTTTAATCTGATTGTGTAACAGATGCTAATAATACACCAAGGCTTAGTTTATACATTCATTTTGAGTCACCCGGAGGATCGACATATTGGGAACCAAATGTTGATGAGTAGTACGTACCTCTAGAGGGTAAATCTTTTACCACGCTAGAGGAGTGTATTGAATTTTATGATGCTTATGTTGAAAAAGTGGGCTTTAAATTTAAAAAAATCCAAACAGAAAAAGAAATAGAAGTGGTGCAGTAAAAAGTAAATACATCTTGTGTAACCGACATAGGATTCCAAAATATATAAATGTCAACTTATTGGTTAAGAGTGGAAAACAAACTAGGAACACGAGGCACCGTATAACAGGTTACATGGCGCGAGTAAAGGTTGATTTGGATTATGTTAAGAAAAAGTATGTTATGACTAAGTTTGTTGCTAAGCACAATCATCTCATGATTCCTAAAGAATATAAGCATCTAACGAAGAAACAAAGAAACATGTGTCGAGCGGAAAGGTTGTTTGTAATCAAAGTTTCAACAATGAAACTTGGCGCAACAAAGGCACATAGCTTGTAATCTGGCATCAAAGGCGGTTCTCAGTATGTTCATGGCACTAGTGATGATTTTAAGAATCACATAAGGGATGTTAATGCAATTATAGGAGAAAGCGATGCACACATGCTCATTAACAAGATAGAAAATAGGAAGAAGTGTGTTCCGGGCTTTACATATCAGTATAAGATTGAAGACAGCGTATTAGTTGCCATGTTTTGGGAAGCGCAACTACGAGGAGTTTGGAGATATAATATCTTTTGATGCAACTTTCGGAACAATCAAGTAAGTTGTCTGTTTCACATAAGTCATATATGAGTCATATTATGAGTCACCATATATTATGACTCATATATGAGTCACTATGACTCATATATGAGTCACAGTGACTCATATATGAGTCACAGTGACTCATGTATGAGTCACAATGACTCATGTATGAGTCGCAGTGACTCATGTATGAGTCACGGTGACTCATGTATGAGTCATACTGACTCATATATGAGTCACATGAATTATATATGATTCACTGTGACTCATATATGATTCATAATATGAAACATTATAACTTTCTAAAATCATATCTGTTTTGTAGGTATGACATGGTTTTTGTACCATTCACCGGGATACATAACCATAGAAAGTGTGTCAACGTTGGCGCTGGGTTGCTTTTAAGAGAAGGTACATAAGCTTATACATGGCTACTAACATCGTTCATGACAGCTCATAAAAAAACCAACAATGATGGTAACGAATCAAGATGGCGCAATGAAGCGAGCAACTGAAGCCGTTTTGAAAGAATCTAAACACAGATTATGCATGTAGCATAATCATGCAAAAAATCCTAGCAAAGGTACTGACTGTTTGTTATTTTTTTAAAAGCTTATAGGTTTGATAGTGAAAATATATATAAGTCATCATGAGTCATATATGTTTAATGGTGACTCATATATGAGTCACCATGACTCATATATGAGTCATTGTAACTCATGTATGAGTCATGTGACTCAAATATGAGTCAATATGAAAACATACAGACTTGTATGAAAAATATTACAGATATCTTATGATTCATATGTTCTTCATTTCCAGATCTATGAAACTTTTACAAACTTGTGTGGAATATGGTCATCGAGCCACCGAAGTATCAAGAAAGATGGTTTAAACTTATTGAAGACTTTAGATTATAAGAACACAAGTGGATGACAAAGATGTATAACCTTCGAGAATTGTGGTTGCCGACTTATTTTATTGACTCACCATTGTTTGGACTAATGAGAACTACTTCAAGTTCTGAAAGTGAAAATGCATTCTTTAAGAGCTTCACAAATCATGGGTCAACATTAGTAAATTTTATGATGTTCTTTGAATTAGCAATCAAAAAGCAAAGGCATAGGCAAGAACTTTTGGACTTCAAAACATGGGACTCGGCTTCAAATCCTCAAACAAAGTTAAAAA
The DNA here is from genome assembly GCA_025667525.1 of Glebionis coronaria. NCBI lineage: Eukaryota > Viridiplantae > Streptophyta > Magnoliopsida > Asterales > Asteraceae > Glebionis > Glebionis coronaria. The sequence continues at coordinate 433,212,831 of CM046879.1, read as the reverse complement.
TTGGAGAACATACTCGTAGAGTTTATACTAGAACAATATTTCTCCTTGTTTAAGCTGAAATAACATAATCAATTTGGGCATGCTGTTGATATAAAAGTTGGATGATCCTAGCTTGACCCCAATTAGGCTTAATTCGGGTGCTTGGGTTCCGGTTCTTGTACCAAGTAAACTTCAGTTTGGGATCCTGCGCACTAAAAGTAGCACGCTGTTAGGCTTACCGTGGGAATGTATCCTACGATTAGACTCTGGTGTGAGAGTAAGTAATCGCTTTAGGGTTAGTAATCGAATGGGATGTGAGAGTGTGAAGAATATGATACCTTTGTGGAACCCTTTGGGGGTTCCTTATATTGGCGGTAAAACTCTAGTGGGCTTTTACCGAAGCTTCGGCCCCAAGTAAAGGATAAGTACTATAATTATCTTGATTGTTATCTTCTAATTATAGCTAGTGTATATCCTCTACTTTTGGGTAAACCACAATCTTAATCAAGTTGTGATACTGTCTAACCTTGTACCGGCTGTGCCGGGCCGTGGGCCGTACACATCATGTGCGGCCACTGTTCATTCGAAGCCCGTAAGCTCAGATTACATTAATCAAACCCATTCGTGATGGGCTAGATGCGGGTAGTACCCGTGGGCCGGTTTCACGACCTGTTTGGGGACTATACGTCATCATGTCCCCCTAGTCTAGTTGTTACAGTCGTAGGTGTAACCTCTAGACTAATAAATACCCCTGTTTGCGTTGTATAAAAAACAGTCGTAAAATAAAGAATATGCCTGATCGGGCAACATTAATGAAGGCATTAATGATAGTCAAGGTAAGGTCACATTTGAAAAAAGTGAAACAAGCGGGCCCCCACTATCGAGCCACGTAAAACACTACGTAGGAAGTGACCTGTGGGCCCCTCTGACGTTTCAACTGCACCCTAAATCCTACCCGTTGGATAGACGTAGTGGATTACACGTGGCAGTCATTCAAACAGCCTCGTGAACTGAGGCAACCCTTTAAATAACCATGTGTGTGACTGTGCACACACACAATTCATACTCTTCTTCCACCATTGTTGCAATCTTCTTCCTCTTCTACATTCATTCCACGGATATATCCGTATTACCAGGTTAGATCATCGCGCCCTTCTCCATAATTTGATAAATCATGGTGAAAGATAACCCCACTATCACGACCGTACTTAATGTATTGTCTCCGGAGAAATTTATTGATTTCTGTTCTGATTACTGTATCCCTGAAAGCGTACATCCCACCTATCTGGGTGATGATGCAGCTATCACGGATGCTCCGGCAGGGAAAATAGGTGTATACACACGCTTGTTTGACTTGGCCAACTACCATATTCCCTTATCTAGGTTCCTTGTAGATATCCTGACATACTATGACTTCCACATAACCCAGTTACATTGTATAGGCGCATGTAAAATAAACCAATTCGAGATAACATGCCACACATGTGAGGTTGCCCTAACCGTAACTTTATTTAGAGTCTTTTACGCCCCCCCATATGGTAAACGGCTAGTTGTCGTTCAAAAAACAGTCCGCAACCGCCCCTATGTGTTATAACAAGGCATTATACTCCCTTAAGAATTGGTACGACCGATACTTTTTTGTAGATGCCAAAGTCTTCCCCACCCCATTCGTTCTTAAAACATTTGTCCGGGTAAATTATTCGCCCCCAAAAAACACATATAGCAGTAAGGACGTAAGAATCTTAGACACCCACCGCACATATTTCCATAAGGACCTGCCAGAGAATTTTTTGTGTTTGGTAGGCATCAGCCGTAACTACTATGGCAGGGCGGACAGATATCCCGTCTTCCTGAACAACCGTGAAGAGGGTGGGTGCACTCCGATAATACTTTGGTTTTTTCATTTGAACATATATTGCATGTTACTAACTCATTTTGCCACTATCCGCAGAGATGAGGTTGTTTAGCTTGCTGCGTCAGGGAGATCCGTCTAAGGCCGCAGAAGGCACGAGACCTTTACGCCAAGGCGAGCCACCACTGTTGGAAGCCACCCAAAACCTAACTGTCCCCCTGGACGTAGTGCAAGAGCCCCATTCCGACATGGGCGAGGAAGAAATAGTGAAGTCGTCGTTGGACTTCCTCAACGAAGATGGTGACCACCTCTTGCTGGAAGGTGATGAGAACACAACAAAACACCACAACTCCCCGTCAAGAGAACCAAGGGGATAACCAAGAAAATCTTACAGAGGAGATCGACTGGATGTTTGAGTCCGAGGAAGAAGGAGAATAAGCCAACAAGACAGACGCTACAACACCAACAAAGCCCGCCCCAAAAAAGCACAAGATGAAGAGAAAGGTTGCGAAGGGGACGGAAGAAGAGGCGGGTGCATCCAACGCTCCTATAAAGAGGCTGCGGAAGGACCACCCTGAATAGCAAGAGGGTAGCAGCACAACGATGCCTCCCCCCACCATGGCAAGCGGCCAAGCGGACAAGATTGTGTGGGAAGCCACCCCAGTCAACACCGTGGCCGCTACTATTACTGAGCCAACGATAACATCAACGTAAGTAGCATACCACCACACTCTCCTTTACCTTAGAAATAAAACTTAGCAAAATTGTATCAATTTTGCAATATAACAGGGTAGAGCTGACGGACGTACCACACAAGGAAGATGCCCGCAAACAAACTCCACCCGTGGCGCCAAATACTTCCCTAACCCCACATCCATCCTCCGCAGAGGATCCACAGTCTGGAGGACCAGCCCCACGCCTCGCCCCCCAATGGAACCTGTCTGAGTTCACAAGGTTAGAATCAGAGGAAGAATGCAAGGAGTTCATGGACCACTTGACTCCACCTAGCCTGGCTCAACACTTGAACGAGCTCACTCACGTCACCCTCTTCGAGCAATTCAATGTAACGACCGCGCACTAATTGACTATAGGCGCAGCCATGCGACACCGCTTCAAGGGCGCCTTGAGTCACATAAGGAGCACAGATAGAAAAATTGCTCGCAAGGAAAAGATGGTTGAGGATCATGAGCAAACGATATCCACCATGCGAGCTGATTTGTCCGTGGCCGAAGTGATCATAAAGGAGCAGGCGTATCATGCCGCCGCTCGTAAAGATAAAATTGCTGAGTTGGAGGCCGAGGCCCAATCCTTGCGTGAGAAGGTACGCCCAACCTTACGCCATCTTGGTCTTATATCTCTTGTCATGTACATATTACATTATTGCTTAATAATAATAATCATTATACCAACAAGTTGCAGCCGCAATGAGACAACTGTCCAATCCTTGACCAAGGATGTGGCTACCATCTCCAAGGAGCGTGACGACCTGCGTGTAGCTGTCAAAGGTGAGGAACACCTGGCCTCAGCCTTTGTGGATTACAGGGTCGAGCACGATAAGGTCGTGGAGGATCGGCTAGAGGAGATGGATACGCGGTTGGACGCCATTGCTATTGATTTTGACGAAGAATTATATCCCCACATGCTCACAGCCATTGCAGGTCGTAGATGGATGATCGGTTCTGGACTGAGGTTGGTCGTGAACAAGAATGCTGACTCCCCCCGAGCTTGCCCAGCCGTTCGCGAACCTAGTATCTGATGGCATTGACCGCGACAGGCATGAAGGGCTGTTGGCTGGGGCCGAATGGGTAGGCCAAGGAAAGGATGTCAAGAGCCATGACTATCACAACCCAGAAGCGAAAAATAAAATGACCGCGTCCATGACAGCCTTAGGCGAAGTGGAGTATCCCTTGTTAGATAAGATCGAAGCTCTGAAGGACACGCCCATTGATATGGTCATGGAGCATCTATATGTAGAGGCGGACTTCAATTCACAGCTTACGGTCCCCCTTTATGCAGATAATCCTTCTCCCGAGGACCCATGGGCCCTTAAGGGGGAGAAAAGCTTGGTAGAAGCCATCAAGGTTAATGCGGATCACGCCCTAAGGAAAAAAGGGAGCCACACCATATGCCGCACCCCTACCGCAGGATCCGCCCATCTACCGAGGTTTGATGGAGTACCCGTAATAGTCCCGACCCTGCATGAGACCACCTTGTTAACAGAGAGCCACGTCACTCCAGAAGGATCTTCGCTTGAATCTTTGACACAAGAAAGGAAAGAGCTTGGGGAATCCATGCTCCCCTATTGATATGTCTTGTATTTGTTTGTAGAAAAAACATTAATTTATATTGTGTAATATTCGTCCGTAGATGTCCACGGCATTCGTACTTAGAAACATTATTGTAATAATGACTTATTTGGCCACGGTTGTTCCACGGCAATTTTGTTTATTTGATGTGAAACTTGTCTGTGAAATATAGTAAAACAAGTCTACAAATTACTAGACGTGCACTGTGTGTCTGAGTCATGTCCGCACTTATACAAGTACGGTATGTGGAAACTTATTACAACGTCTTGCAAATAAGGTGTCTAGTAAGGATTCATGATTCCTGGTCGTAGGGGTTTCATCCCTCTTACGTGACAAGATGAATTATTAGGTTCACTTAATCCTTTTGCTCCTCATGGAAGCGTATAGTACATGTACGACTGATGAATGCATATAAACGAGAAATAATACTAAGTATACAAGTAAGGAAGAATACTAAGTATAAAAGAAACATAGTTTTTCACAAGAACAAGCCGTGGAGCTAGCTAGGCGCCACAGCGTTTTATTATCACAGTTACGTTTTCTGACAATGATTAAACCCTAAGACAAATGAGACTTAGAAAAAACATAAAAGACAAAAAATACATGGATCTTTATCAGAGCTGACTATAACTAGATGTCCATGCGGAGACCGTAGCCTTTTTTTAGAGATAGCATTTTTTGAGATTGCAGATATTCCAGGTACGGTCCAAATCACGACCCTCCGTGTCACGTAACTTGTACGCACCTAGCCCCAAAGCTTCCGTGACCTCATACGGGCCTTCCCACTTTGGGCCTAATTTCCCAATGTTCTCCGCGCGGCTTGCCTCATTTGCACGATAGACAAAATCCTCGGGTCGGAAAGAAACACCCTTAACTTTGGAGTCATAATATGATTTCATACGCGCCTTAGCCTTGGCTTCATTGATGGTTGCTATCTCCCTTTTTTCTTCTAACAAGTCTAGATTGACCCTGAGTTCCTCATCGTTCGTGATGACGTTAACCTCCACCGTACGGATTGTTGGCATTCCAATCTCGGTTGGTATGACTGCCTCCGTACCATACGCTAATGCGAACGGAGTATCTCCATTAGCAGTCTTTATCATTATCCTATGCGCCCACAAAACATGTGGTAGCTCATCTACCCATTTGGCGCTGCTGTCATCCAAGCGTGCTTTGATTCCTTCGCCTAAGCTCCTATTGGATCGCTCTACCAGACCATTGGTTTGTGGATGCTTGACGGATGCGAAGCGCCGTTTGATATTCAGCGCCGCACACCAATCCTTGAATGGATTATCCGCAAACTGCTTCCCGTTATCGGATATAATCTCACCTGGTAAGCCAAAACGACAAACAATGTTTTCCCAAACAAACTTTTTTACCTGTTTGCTCATGATTGTCGCGACCGCCTTAGCCTCAATCCATCGATTGAAGTAGTCCATGGCTACGATTAAGAACTTAAGGCCTCCGGCAGCAACAGGGAAAGTCCCTGCTATGTCAATCCCCCATTTATTAAATGACCATGGGCCCGTAATAGGCGTTAACTCCTGCTGTGGGTGACGCGGGACTGGCCTGTGTACTTGACAATCACCGCACTTGAGGATCAAGTTGAGTGCGTCTTGATGCATAGTTGGCCAATAATATCCTGTACGTAAACACTACAAAAATCCTGTTGATTACCCACGGTAATTACACATAAAATTTGATACATGGGTATTCACCCACATATTACCCATAAATTACGCACAATTTTCGATTGACAAAACAGTTCAAGTTTATCTACTACTCTCCCACAACATTTCTTACGAAATCACCCATAATATTTTCTTTGGTGTGTAATTTGTGAGTAAATTCTTTGTGCAAAAATGTTTCTCACCGATCACCCACAGATTCAACTATCATGGGCAAATATATCAATAATATCATGGGTAAATTTTTTTAACCAAGAAAATACCCATAACTATCATGTCCATGGGTAATATCTCATGACTAATTTATGGGTAATTAAATTTGCATAATGCATGGTTTGTACTTAATGTAGTACTCTTTTACGATAAACCACAAAAACACCTAAATTCGACACTATTATAAAGATCTCTATAATATATTAGCAATTAATCAAATAAATGCGATTGTTTACTCAAGACATAGTAATTTTGAACCGCTAAAGTATAGGGTATGATTTGGTGTTGTGCTGTGGTGTTATGGAAAAAGTGAGTGCCACGTAAACATCTCACTCCATAGCATCATAATGTGGCTCTTAGTTAACAACAGATTTATGGTGTTATTGTGGTCCCACTTTTAATATAAAATAATATATATTTTTTTTAAAGTAAAAAATAATAACCCACGACGCGAGCTTATAACGCGAGCCACAGTACAATTCTTGTGTCGTGGGCTCGCGTTATGGCCACCATTTTGGCATGACAACTATGACGCTAAACCCTATAATAACACATAATATGTGGGTCTTGGCACCGTAGGGGTGGCGTTACCATACCATATGCTTAAAATATTTTATTATCTTCTCACATTTTAGCATTTTTCATTTCTTTCAATGTTAAAATTAAAACTTGGCGCCTAAATAGTGCGCCAAAATTAAATATAATACTCCATATTTATCTTCCCACATTTTTGCATTTTCCATTCATTCAAAGTGGCCCACGTTGGATGCTTCACTATTAAACCAAGTCATCCGTAATTTTGTTGGTTCAACCATTTTCATAGTTTTCTCAACTGTCAACGTAGTTAACCATCAATATTTCTGATTTAAAATCTTAATGCATTAGTTCTTTCAATTACAGATACTATCTCAAGTTCTCAACTATAGAGGGCTCTATATATTCACACTAGAGGCCATCATAAAGTGCCTAAATTTACCACGAGTCTGTATCTTTATAAGCAACGGTATGTTTAGTTTTCTACTATTTTGTTGTTGTATTCTATTTATCAATTTTACATAACTATTTTGTACTTGCAGGTAATGGTAGCATGGTCGCATGGAATTTTTAGCGCAATGTTGGTTCATATTGATAATTAATTTCTCTTGTAATCCCGGTAATGGTAGCATGGTGGCATGGAATCACAAGTTAATTACAAACTTACAAACCGCAAACTAATTGTATTTATTTAGATTTTACATATTTATATCTTATTCGAGTTGCTATTTGTGCAAGGATACGTAACTGGGGATGAAGCTGTAACTGGGGATGAAGCTATAGTTAGAGTGCTTAGAGAGGAGCTTACTAGTACCAAATTCAATTCATCAAGGAGTCAGATCATCCAGAAGATTGTCAACCAATTAATTATTTGCTATATATAATAAGAATGCATGGTTAATTTATACAGTATATTGTAATATTTTGATGGAGGAGCATAAGAATAAACTTGTTATTTCGTTTTATTTTGTCGTATCTTCTATTTAATTTTCTTATTTTGTGTTTCCTAAGAATAATATTGTTATCTTTTTCCTCAAGTTTAGTTTTCTTATAAAAACTACGACTTGGGTTTATTGAATGATAAATGAGAATTGAACAATAAACTCTAACCTGGATTCAAGTCAATTAACAAAAGACTACAAGTCTGTGTTTTTTATTCATATCTCATTTATCATACAATAAACCCAAGTCGTAGTTTTTATAAGAAAACTAAACTTGAGGAAAAAGATAACAATATTATTCTTAGGAAACACAAAATAAGAAAATTAAGTAGTTTTTTATTCATATCTCATTTATCATACAATAAACTCAAGTCGTAGTTTTTATAAGAAAACTAAACTTGAGGAAAAAGATAACAATATTATTCTTAGGAAACACAAAATAAGAAAACTAAATAGAAAATACGACAAAATAAAACTAAATAACAAGTTTATTCTTATGCTCCTCCATCATATTTCTTTTGGTTAATGTTTTGCTTGACTTCTATCTCTATGATATATAGTTATATACAATGTTTGATTGATTAATTGTATTGCTCGTTTGTGTTATTTTCTAAGATACTATTCTTAAGCTAAAATTACACTTATTTTTGTGCAAACTTTTATCCACAGCATAGTAATGTTAAAACCGTTTCAAATCACCATGGATTCTTGGAGTAAAATTTAGTAGTACGTGGATGTAGGGCTGAGCACGGCAGACCCAAAACCGACCCGGACCGAATCGAACCGGATCGAGCATTTTCGGTCCGGTCCTGGGTCCAGAGTTTTGGATGAATTCGGTCCTCGGTCCGGTCGGTCCGGTCCGGTCCGGTTCGGTCTTACTAAAATCTCGTCAAATATGTCTAATAGGACTGGATCGGACCGAGGACCGAACCGGACCGGACCAATCCGGACCGGACCGGACTATTTCGGTCCGGTTTCGGTCCGGGGGTTTCGGACCATTTCGGTCCTCGGTCCGGTCCGGTCTTGGCCGGTCCGGTCCGGTCTCGGACCGATGCTCAGCCCTACGTAGATGTAAAGAGTACTAGTAGTAGTTTAGCAACAATTGTTTTGTGGGAAAATTGTCATCATCGACCACCAATTTGAATTTTCTTTACCCACGAGATTATATATGGGAGTATAAATACCCATGGATCACACACAACACTATATATGGGTATCTAGTGGTATTAAACAAATTCCAAGAAAAATTTTACCCACAAAAAGAATACAATCACCCACAAGAACAATCATGGGTAAAATTACCCACATATTTAAAATGACGTGGGAAAACAATTAGCCTCGAAGGTTATACCCATCAACGTAAATTTGAGGGTACTTTGTGGGTGTTTAGTACTTACCCACCGATTTTGTCATTTTTGCCACAAATTTGGGTCATGGGTATCCGCCAGAATTCTTGTACCATTGACCTAGGCCGGCGTGCATACCACACGACCCCTTGTGGATCTCACTGATGATAGCTAGCTTGTCTTGGTCTGACGTATCGTAACCAAGGCTGAAAGAATGAGCGCTTATATAGGATACCATCGCGTAATTCAAACTGGTGCGATTTCCTGCGGATGCGGCGCACTTCCGTCTCATCATCAGGAAGAGTCTCGTTCGTTAAGTAGTCAATGATTCGGGTCATCCACGTAGGTCCCTCCTCATCGAGTATTGCTGCGACCTCGTCCCGACAATAGTTTTATCCTTGAGTATATCCACCAACTCCTGCTTGGACAGATGGGCGAAGCTTGTAGACGCGATTTTGCTAAGGGCGTCTGCCTTTTTATTCTCGCCCCGTGGTACTTGCTTTATGGAGAACTTCCCAAAGCCATCGATGAGTGACCTAACCTTTTCCAAATACTGGATCATGTTATCCTCCTTGGCTACTTATTCTCCAAGGATATGATTCACGACAAGCCGCGAGTCCACGTAGGCCTCAAGGTTACGCACTCCCATTCTGGCCGCAATTTTCAAACCTGCTATAAATGCTTCATACTCCGTCTCATTGTTTGTGGCCGTGAATTCAAAACGCAAGGCGTAAGTAAATTCCATGCCCTCCGGATTTGTGAGTACGAGGCCTGCTCCTAACCCATCCGTGCAGGATGATCCATCGGTGAACATGACCCATGGTTCTTCGGGAATTTCCTCCTTTTGGGTCTTTGGCACGTCCTCATCGGGTTTCTTAATAATGAAATCTACCAAGATTTGACCTTTGACAGTTGTTCTTGGTCTATAAGAGATGTTATATTCCTCAAGAAGGACGCTCCACTTCTCCAGTCTTCCTGCCACGTCCGGTCTAGAGACGATCTGTTTTATTGGTTGGTCCGTAATGACCATAATTAGGTGCGCCTGAAAGTATCAGCGTAATATTTTTATGGCGAAGACCAACGATAGGACCAGCTTCTCCATCGGAGAATAATTCAATTCTGGTCCCTGCATTGTTCTACTTATAAAGTAGACTGGCGTCTGAACTACGTGCCTGTCAGTCATAAGGACGGTGCTTATTGCTTCGTGCGTAGCGGATAGGTACATGATTAGCTCCTCCTTAGGTCTTGGGGCGATAAGCATTGGGAGGGCTGCCAGGCGCTGCTTAAGTTGTCCAAATGCCTCATCCGCCTCTCTTGTCCAACGAAAATACCCTTTCTTTAAGCACTTCTTGAGTGTTTTGAATAGAGGAAGTGACTTCTCTACGGAATTTGAGAGGAACCTGTTAAGCCCATCTAACTTTCCATTAAGTGATTGTACCTCATTCAGTGTCCGTGGAGATGGTAATTGTATCACGACATCAGTTTTCTCAGGACACGACTTAATGCCGTTTGGGTCTATCATGTACCCTAATAACATTCCTTCGGTGGCCCCAAATGTGCATTTTTTGGGATTGAACTTCATGTTGATCTTTCTCAAGGTGTCGAACGTCTCCTGGACATCACGGAGGAGCTCGTCCTCCGTGTGGCTCTTTATAACTAAGTCATCAACATAGACTTCAAGATTACGACCAATCTGTGAGTCGAACGCTTTTTCCATGAGTCGTTGATATGCCGCCCCTGCATTCTTGAGTCCGAACGACATTTTTGTATAACAATACACACCCTGACTGGTATGGAATGCCGTCTTTTCCTCGTCCTCTTCTGATATCTGGATCTGGTGATACCCTTTATATGCGTCCAAGAAGCATTTAAATGGGTACCCATATAGGGATTCAACCTTCCAGTCGATTTCTGGCAATGGGTAACAATCTTGCGGACAAGCTTTGTTCAAGTCAATGAAGTCTACACACATGCGCCAGCTGCCGTCATGTTTCTTGACCATGACTGGATTGGAAGGCCACTCGTGGTAATAAATCTCCCGCATGATTCCTGCCTCAATCATCTTTTTTACTTCATCTAGTATAACCTGGCTGCGCTCTAGAGCTTGGTCTCGCTTCTTTTGTCTCACCGGAGGATACCCCAGGCGGATCTGAAGCTTGTGCTTTGCGACCGAGCATGGTACGCATGTCATGTGCTTTGGTTCCCATGCGAACACGTCAAGGTTTACCTTAAGGAGGGAGCACATAGCGTTCCTCCCTTATCGGAGAGAGTTCCTCCGATAGCCACTTACTATTCTGGATAATCAGGGTGGATAACCACCTTCCAATTCGCTGGGGGTGACCCCTCGTTCTTTGGGGTTGGTTGTATTGGTGTTGTGACGGAATTACATTTCGATGGTGGTACTATCGAATTCAAGATAGTAACAATTCCACCCTCGACAGGGAATTTCAGCATGTCGTGTGCAGTAGATGGGACTGCCCGTATGGCGAGTATTCCTGGCCTTCCGATGATACCATTGTACGGGGAATGAGATCGTATAACCATAAAGTTCGTCCATGTTGTAGTTGAATGTTCCTTATCCCCGATAGTTACTAACAACCCTAACTGCCCTATTGGCTAAATAGTATCTCCGCTAAAACCAATAAGCGGCGACGTGGCCGACATTAGTTGGATTTTGATTTATGGTTTCAACTGTATGAAACAATGTTCGTAGAGTATCTCCGCGAATGATCCTCCATTAACATACATGCGACGAACGTTGTGGCTTCCAATGTTTATCTCAATCGTGAGAGGCGTGTCCGCCACGTTTGTCGCCGTGATAGGAGGGAATGAGATTTCCTTGGTGCGAGAATTTTTTTGACTAATTTTCTGTTTTGTCCTGCGCTTCCATGAATGAACCATGAATATGGTTGTAGGCTTGTCTTTCTGGAAATCTTTTTTGTCGTTCTTTTTGTAATCCTGCCCATCCTTCCAGTCCTTGACCAAATGCTTGAGTTTGCCTGACTTCATCAGCGACTCAACGTGCTTCTTGAGCTGAATGCACTCATCCGTGTCGTGACCCTTGTCATTATGAAATTCGCAAAAGCGATTTCCCTGACGACGGTCAACCGGAGTTGTCATTGGGGGTGGCCTTGGAAAGTTTTCCCCTTCCGTCAGCAGGATGTCTCGGTACGTCATTTTTAGAGGCGTAAACTTGTTGTTCGACCGTCCTCCTTTTGCTTGATTTTTATAGTCCGAGCTCCTGTTATTGCCTTGATTGTTGGACTGCCTCTTTGACTGGTCATTCGACCTATAACTTTGGTTTCCCCTTGAGGGGTAAGCCGCAGATACAACGGTCTCCCCTTCCAAAAAAATTCTAACCTTTTTCATGAGGTCGTCAAACTTTTCAGGCCGTCTATCATTGAGGCATCGAATTAGTTCCTTGTCTGTTATGCCTTGCATATATTTGGAGATCTTGAGGACTTCTGGGCACGCCCTTATCCGTGTACATTCGTCTTTGAAGCGTTCTGTGAAGTCCTCCGTGGACTCCCCGGTCATTTGTTTGACTGTTGCCAATGAGACCGGGTCTCTACTATACTTTTTTCGCTGAGTATAATTTCTTCTAAACGCTGAGCGTAGCTCATCGAAGCTGCTAATGCTCTGGTAGGGAAGTTTTTCAAACCAGTCGCGGGCATTGCCGATCAAGGTTGAATTGAACATTTTACACCATATAGGCATCGATCATCGCTCAATTTTTGCTTGTACGGTGAAAAATTTGAGATGATCATTTGGATCACCAGATCCATCATAGGTATTGACACACGCCGACATGCGATGCTTTTTATCCTCGGAGTAGTTCCGTATGCGAGTTATAAAGGCATATTCTCTTTCACTACACCATGTTAGGGAGAGATCCTCGTCATCATCCGTATGATAGCGGGAGCATCCGTAGCGTCCTCCCTCCTCGTCTGATGGTCCAGAGGTGGAATGTCGTGTGCGACAGAGTCTTGGGTGATGGTCATCCGAGTCAGATCCTGAGGGATCGTTGTGGGGCGGTCCACCTTCCCCCCTCGATTGGCTGTAGTAGCCACTCTTATGAGAAGAGGTGGTGGCTTTCTTTTCTCCCGAATCTATTTTTGGGAATAAAATGAGCCAAGACACTTAGACGCTGACAAGAGTTAATTGGATGTTGATAAAAAGAAATCAAGCGTTGACAGATCAAGCGTTGACAAGAAGAAATCAAGCGCTAATGAGAAGAAGTACAAGCACTGATAGAATACTTATTCTACACGTTTTGTATGTTTAGTAAAGATATGTTCGACATTGTATTTTCTATATTTATCTTTACCTAAAATAGCTGATAGGTAGACTCTTGTGCAAGGCTCCTTAATCTATAAAAGGAGGCCTTTAGGTTTTAGTTTGATATACGGTTTTACACTTTCATTGTACATATGTTCGATTATCAATCAAAGTGAAAATTTGGTTTATTTGTTTTGTTTGTTCTTCATTCAAGTATTAATTCCGCATAGTACTTGAATTGTTTATACAACAAAGTTTCTCTAAGTGTTTAACTTGATTTAATCTCGTTTACACAAAGCTAAATCGATCTAAGTTTGGGATCAACAAGTGGTATCAGAGCTTGTTGAGGAACTTTGATCTAAAGAACACGAAACCCTAAAAACCCTAAATCGCCAAAAACCCCTAATTTTTCAAGAAACCCTAAAAACCAGACAAGATGTCTACTCTAGAGATGACTTCCTCCTCTAGTCACAATCTAAAAATCCCCATGCTAGATCCTGACAACTTTGGGCTATGGAAGTTCAATTTTGAGCAGTACCTTCAAATCCATGATCACACTCTGTGGGAAATTATTGAATATGGAAACACATTCGATAAAGCTGCCAAGATTACTGCTGCTATTGCTCTAAGATCAGTTGAGGGTTCAACTGAATACGATCGAAAAGAAAAACCTACAGATGGGAGAGTTGTCACAACTAAGGATATTGCAAAGAGAAGGAGTGACATAAAAACTTTAAGCATTCTCAAATTCTCTTTGGGACCAACCAATCAGCACAAGTATAGAGGTTTTGAGTCTTCCAAAGATCTTTGGGCAGCTCTTCAAGTCAACTATGGTGGTAATGATGATACTGCCTCAGAGAAGAAGAAGAAACTATTGCATGAGTATGCTGTATTCAAAGCTCTCCCTAATGAAAAGCTAAGTGGGGTGAGAAGCTGGCTTCTAGACATCACAAGCAAATTGTCCTTTATGGGAACAGTGTATGGTGATGTTGATATCATTACCAGTTTCCTTAAATTTCTTGGTGATGCATGGAAGATTGAAGCAAGGTCTATTATTGCTACCAATGCTCACAAGAGTTCTACTTTTGATGACGTCTACAATAAACTGAAGATTGTAGAGAATGAAATCCTCTTGGATCAAGGAAGCAAATCTACCTCTGGAAACGTGGCTTTCTTCTCACATAGTGAAGGTCAAGTTGATCAAAGAGAGTCATACGTGCATCCTGTTACTAGATCACCTTGTGTCAATGGTGGATCAACCTTTGTCAGCGCCTCACATTCAGACGCTGACACATACAATATTGACTTACCAAGAATTAAACCTGTTGGCATTGATCAAGATACAGTGTGTGCATACATTGCTGCATTGCCTAATGGTTCAGTGATTACATATGAGGACCTTGAGCAAATCAGTGATGAGAATTTGGAGGATATGGACATTAAGTGGAATATGGTATTTGCAAGCATAAGGGCCAATAGATGGAATAGGAGATTCAGGAAGAAGATGACCATTAATGCTAAAGACACTGCTGGGTTTGATAAATCCAAGGTTGAGTGTTACAATTGCCATAGAATGGGTCAATTTATGAGAGAATGCAGATCTCCAAGAAGATCTGATGCTGGAAAGCGTTCAAGCCAAATCATCAAGGTTGAAGACACAAAGGCTATGGTTGCCATGCAGGAAATTGATGATGTTGGCTGGGACTTGAGCTTTATGGCCAAGGAGGTGGAAGAGAACAAGGCCTTGATTGCAGAGAAGGAAGAAGAAGAGCATGTTCACTATGCTCTCATGGCACATTCTTCATCTTCATCAGATAATGAGGTATATGATGATGCTTTTTGTTGTAAAGGTTGTCGTTTAAACACTGAAAAACTTAACAAAGAAATTTTAAAGTTAAAATCAGATGTTTTTGATGAAAAATGTAAGTTATCTAATTATCAACTGGCACTTGTTCAAACTGAAAAGGCTGTGGCTGAATATAAGAAAATGGAGCTTCACCTAAAAGATCAAATTAACGTTTTGTCTCATGACCTCAATGTTAGTGTTGACCTTAGGGACATTTTGGAAAGATCCAAAGGAGTCATACAAGATAAGTTAGATGAGGCCATTAAAGACAAAGAGAATGTAGGGCTTAAAATTCAAAGATTTGATAAAGCTTCACAAACCCTATAAAAATGTGTAAGTGAGCAAATAGACTCTAGGGATATGACTGGGATTGGGATGAAAGAGTATGCAGATATTCCACCACCTGCTGGAAACTTTTATGGTGTCCTTAGAAAGGATTTATCTTGGACAGGTATACCAGAACTCCAAGAAAAGGAATTCATTCCTCCACCAAGAATTCTTACTCCAGTAGAAGAGTACAGGCAGAAAGTGACTGACCTAGAACAATGGAAGAAAGCCAATCCCACATTCTTTGTTAAAGGTGGAATGCTTAGTGACAGTCCACTTGAGTCAACACCCATAACCATAACCAACCCTACTACTGGAAAACCTGTTGAACTTGGCTCATATGTTAATAGAAAACCTAGTATTAAGTATGCAGAAATGTATAGAAAACCTAGGTCACCAAAAAGTCAAGTTAGTGATAATGGGACAGGGTTTTTTCATCTAGACCTAGGGTTATGTCTAGAAAATCTTGTTATAGTTGTGGGAGTTTTTCACATTTGGCTTATAAGTGTGTCAGTGTTTCAAAAGTCAACGCTGACAAAAATTCAACCATGGTCAAACCCAGACCTTTTGTCCAACAAAGTCCACAAGTTACTAGACCAGCTCCATTCTTTACTAAAGGGTCTAATAATCATGGACAAAGGCCTTTTCAAAAGACTAATACATGGTCTAACAGACAATGGGTTCCTGTAGCAAACCCTAGTTTTGGCGCTGATAAGTGCAATTTCAGCGTTGTCAAGAACAACTTTAACGCTGACATGAATGTTTCCAACGCTGTTAGACCAAGTAATAACAAGTATTTACAGCCAAAGGGAAAGGGGTCTAAAGCTTCATCTAGCTTGACATGGAGACCCAAACAAGACCAAAACCCTAATTATGGCGGGATTTCTATGACCTGTAACAGATTTCATTATATTTCAAAGGTCATAACTAAACCAATTGGGGTTAACTGGGTGTTCAATCCTGAAAGGGATGAACAAGGGATTGTTATAAGGACTAAATTTATTCTTGTTAAACAACCAAATGAATCCAAGTTTGCTCAAGATTGGGTTCCCAAAGAAAACTAATTTGTTTTCTTTATGTGCAGGGCATTCAAAAATAGGTAAATGATTATGGCTATTGGGATAGTGGATGCTCTAGGCACATGACGGGGAAGGAAGATTATTTGACAAACTTTACCCCCATTAAAGATGGTGACAAAGTGTACTTTGGAGGCGGATATGGTATAATTTCTGGCAAAGGCACTCTTATCACCAATAATTTGCGTTTTGAAAACTTATTTCTGGTAAAAGAACTTGATTATAATCTTGACAAGTTTTTGATAACAAAAATAAGGTTCTTTTTACTGATACTGAATGCTTGGTGTTAAACAAAGACTTTAAGATACCTGATGAGAAGTTTATTGATTATAGAACACCTAGGCATAAGGACATTTATAATGTGAATCTTAATGGAATTATGATGAATAATAATTTGTCATGTCTATATGCTAAGGCTAGTAATCTATGGCATAGAAGGTTAGGGCACATAAACTCAAAGAACATAAACAGACTTGCAAGACATGGTTTAGTTGATGGTTTGCCTGAAAAGGCTTTCCACAATGATCATTCTTGTGTTGCATGTCTTGAAGGCAAACAACACAAAGTCTCTTTTAAGTCTAAACTTGTGCACTCTAGTTCTAAACCACTTCACTTGCTGCATATGGACTTATTTAGCCCAACTAATATAGAAAGCTTAAATGGTAAATCTTTTTGTTTTGTCATAACTGATGATTTTTCTAGATTTACTTGGACTTTCTTTTTTGCCTTAGAAAGTGAAACTGCTACTGTTTTGATTAAATTTATTACCCAAATTGAAAAAAAAATAGGGGATGAGGTTAAAATACTTTGAAGTGATGAGTTTAAAAACTAGTTGTTAGATGACTTCTATGTCAATAAAAGGGATTACTAGGCAGTTTAGTATAGCTAGAACCCCACAACAGAATGGGGTGGTTGAAAGGAAGAATAGAACACTCATAGAAGCAGCTAGAACAATGTTGTTTGATGCACATTTCCCATTGCTTTTTGGGCTGAGGCTGTGAATACAGCCTGTTATGTTCAGAATAGGGCATTGATCAACAAAATCCACAATAAGACACCTTATGAGCTATTTTGGAATAGGAAACCTAACATTAGTTTTATTAAACCCTTTGGATGTTATGTAGTGATACTTGATACTAGTGATGCCTTAGGAAAGTTTAGTGCTAAAGGTGATGAAGGCTATTTTATGGGCTATTCAGTGCAGAGTAATGGATATAGGGTTTAGATTAAGAACGAAAAACGTATACTTGAAAAGCTACATGTTACATTTTTAGAAAGTAAACCTAGTGATCCTGAGAGTGGACCAAATTGGTTCTTTGATTTAGAACCTTTATCTAGAACCTTGATTATATGCCTGTTACTAATCCAGACGTTGTGAAAGAGGATTCAAATGTTGTGGAAGAACCTATTGTTGAAATATTAGGTACACAGGTTGAAAAGGAAGTAGAATCACATGCAGTCAAATCAGCCCCCATACTTGAGTATGTTACAATCGCTATATGGACAGATGGATTTGCTGCTGCTGCTGCTGGAAAGGAAAAAGATGGTCCACAAGAAAAGCTAATTGATGAAAACATGCATGAATCTTCAAGCGTTGATAAAGGCAATTCTGACGCTGACAGGCCAAATTCAGGCGTTGATAACTCAAACGTTGATATGCCAAGTTCAGGCGTTGACAACCCTTTTGACCATTTATTCTCTTCCAGTGCTTTTGAACAAGGTGAACCTTCCATAGTTTATGAAGAGGTTCATTCTGGTGATTCTTGTTGATCCCAAACTTAGATCGATTTAGATTTGTGTAAACGAGATTAAATCAAGTTAAACACTTACAGAAACTTTGTTATATAAACAATTCAAGTATATGCGGAATTAATACTTGAATGAAGAACAAACAAAACAAATAAACCAAACTTTCACATTGATTGATAATCGAACTTGTGTACAATGAAAGTGTAAAACCACATATCAAACTAAAACCTAAAGGCCTCCTTTTATAGATTAAGCAGCCTTGCACAAGGGTCTACCTATCAGCTATTTTAGGTAAAGATAAATATAGAAAATACAATGTCAAACATATCTTTACTAAACATACAAAACGTGTAGACTAAGTATTCTAACAGTGCTTGGACTTCTTCTCATCATCGCTTGATTTATTCTTGTCAACGCTTGATCTGTCAACGCTTGATTTCTTCTTATCAACGTCTAATTAACTCTTGTCAGCGTCTAAGTGTCTTGGCTCATTTTATTCCCAACAATCCTCCCCTAAACATGATATCTACTCTAGTAATCAAGTTTCTGAATAAAAACTAAGTACAAGGAGGATTCTTACAAATATAAATCACTTGTTAATTAGGAAATAAATAAACCTAATTAAATCTTTGCCAACATCACTTGTATAATCCATCTCCAGCTGTGTTGGCACCATTTTCTTCAAAACTTCCTTGGACATGGGATATTCAGCATACACAAGAAGATATTCAAAAACATTTGTAGTACTCAAATGATAAACACCAGCTGCTGAATGTAGACGCCATTGAAGTCCACTAATATCATCCAGATCCAACCATATTGGATCTGCATCATTTGGCTCACACATCCTCTTGAATGTGGACCAAATCTTTATTCCATTGACTGAAGTAGGTGCTTCAGCCTCATACTTGGTCTTCATCAATCCCCAAAGATCTACCAATTCTTTTCTATCCAGGCTTGCAAACAAAGAGATAAGAATAGTAAAAGTATGTACCTTCTTTCTATATCTGCCAATCGTTCAGAACCCACTTGCATCTTCTTCATAGTGAACTATAGGGTTTCTGGAATCAAAAGGTATTACTTCTGCAATATGTGAAGCTTCCAAAGGTGAGAGCTTAATACTCCTTCTAATAACTGCATTACTAGGATTCACTCTATCCAAATTCTCTGGGAACTCAATTGGAAGTCCCTTCTTCATAGGCCTTGGTGCAATTAAAGCCTTTTGGATCTGCATCTCTTCTGTAAGTTCTTCCTTTCTTTCATCAGAAAGAAGTCTGATAGTATTCTCCTCTTGAATACGTGCCCATATAGGATAAGCACGAAACTCCAATTCATCAAAGGACAAATTCTGCAATTTCTTGAAAGTCGAACCCCCTTGATGACATCTGAGAAGAATATAATAGAGTTCCCTTCTATCCCTCTTAAGCTGTGAAAGAACCTTGCTAGCCCTATGCTTTAAGATTACCTTGCAATCTCTTTGAACTCTTAAGAGAATCTCCAAACCCCAAATTTGATATGAAATTATCATGTCTGGATTCTCCATGATCTTATTCTCCCATGCAAAGTACATCTGCACCACTTCAGGCATATCATAATCTACCTGCATTTTCAACTGCAAAAGTCTTTCCTTAGCCAACTCATCACCATATTCCAGCCTCTCTGGATCTTTAATAATCCTTACACTTTAGTCAGTACTTTCACCATCACTGCCTTCCTTATTACTTTTAGAAGAAGTCACAATTTGTGACTCAATAGCAGTCTTCTTCATCTTCTCCTTTTCCCCAAGTTGTACAGCCAAAATGGAATCAAAATGTACTTAGGTTTCATCCTTGGGAACTTCTACTTCTACCATAATCACTTTACCTTTATCTAATACATCAATAGTGGGAAAAGAAGTTAATGGTACATGTGTAGACACATCCTTGATGATAGCTGATGACCGGGATACACCAACTACATCTGCAAGTCTCTCAGCGTCCAAACTATGAGTGTCAACGCCTAATTTACTCTTGTCAGCGCTTGACTTTGTGAACTGCTCCATCATTTCAGTAAAAGACAACCTTCTAGGAGTAATCAATGAAGCATCAAAACCTGGTTGTCTCTTCAAATCTGTAAGAGCGTCAGCTATACCCAAAGATTCACCAAAAGAAGCGCCTTCTTGTGAGCCTTTGTCACTCACATGGACCTGTTCATCCTCCCCTTTGGAAGAATCCTCCTCCCTACGCCTTAGCTCCTTCCAAAATAACTATCCCCTCGCTCAAATGCTTGAGTTCAAGGCCTTGTATGTTGTCTTAAATCGATCTAAGTTTGATTTAGAACCTTTATCTAGAACCTTGAATTATATGCCTGTTACTAATCCAGACATTGTGAAAGAGGATTCAAATGTTGTGGAAGAACCTATTGTTGAAACTTCAGGTACACAGGTTGACAAGGAAGTAGAATCACATGCAGTCAAATCAGCTCCCATACTTAAGTATGTTACAATCCTTATATGGACAGATGGATTTGCTGTTGCTGCTGCTATAAAGGAAAAAGATGGTCCACAAGAAAAGCCAATTGATGAAAACATGCATGAATCTTCAAGCGTTGATAAAGGCAATTCTGATGCTGACAGGCCAAATTCAGGCGTTGATAACTTAAACGTTGACAGGCCAAGTTCAGGCGTTGATAACCCTTTTGACCATTTATTCTCTTCCAATGTTTTTGAACAAGGTGAACCTTCCACGATTCATTAAGAGGTTCATTCTAGTGATGATGAAGGAGAATATGAAAATGATATTGGCAACATGGAGACTCAGATTAAAGACAACACACTTATTGAAGGAGGAATACTTACATCTACTATAAAAAATCATCCTCCTTCTCTAATCATTGGTAATGTGTTGTCTCCTGTTCAAACAAGAAGGTCTCATCAGAATCAAGGAGGTTTTATTGCCAATATCCACAAGAAGGTTGATACCCCTCTTGTACAGGCATGTTTGTTGGCTTGTTTTCTGTCACAACAAGAACCCAAGAAGATATTTGATGCTCTCAAAGAACCAAGTTGGGTGGAAGCAATGCAGGATGAGATTCACCAATTTGCTATTCAAGATTTTTGGGAGTTAGTGGACTGTCCCAGATATGTAAGACCTATAGGGACAAGATGGGTTCTTAGTAACAAGAAGGATGAAAGAGGGATTGTGATCAGAAACAAGGCGCGTTTAGTTGCTCAAGGCTATACACAAGAGGAAGGGACCGACTATGAAGATGTTATTGCACTTGTTGCAAGGATTGAAGAAATAAGGATTTTCCTAGCCTATGCTTCTTGCATGGGCTTCACAGTTTATCAAATGGATGTGAAGAGTGCTTTTCTTTATGGCACAGTTGCAGAGGAGGTTTATGTAATGCAGCCTCCTGGTTTTGAAGATTCAGAACATCCAGACAAGGTGTATAGAGTGAAGAAAGCAATGTATGGACTTCATCAAGCCCCAAGAGCAAGGTATGGCACATTATCCACTTATTTGGTGGAAAATGGATTCAAAATGGGCACCATAGATCAGACATTATTTACCAAGAAGATTGGTAAGGACATTCTACTTGTTCAGGTCTATGTGGATGATATTATCTTTGGCTCTTCAAGTCCAAAGATGAGTGAAGACTTTTCTAAGCTCATGACAGACAAATTCAAGATGAGTGCAATGGAGAGATGAATTTCTTTCTTGGTTTACAAGTTCAACAGAAAGAAGATGGTATCTTCATCTCTCAAGACAAGTATGTAGCATAAATCTTGAAAAAGTTTGGCTTTTCCCCACATGAAAAACGGGCTAGCACACCCATGGATAGGGAACACCCTTGGGGAAAGATTAGAGATGGAAAAGAGATGGATGTCAGGCATTATAGGTCAATGATTGGATCATTGATGTATCTTACAGCTTCTAGACCTCTGATAAGTGTGAAAACACTCATCAATAATGATCCAAATACCACTCAAAACACTGTTAAATACATTATATTAAACTGTTAATTATCAGAATTACGCGTGTATTTGGTGTTTGTGTATTTTCAGGTAATATAGGTACATTTGAGATAAACACGAGTTTTCAAGGACTTATTTGATCAAAAGACGAAGAAAAGGATGAAAGATGCTACAAGGACCTTATTTGCCAATATTCTCAAAGATCGAGGACTTAAGTGCAATTTTCAACAAGACAAAGGATGAAAAGAACTTGATTTAAAAGTTTCCAAAACCATTTGCAAAGAAAGGAAATAAGAAGGGTCTAAAAAGTAATTAAATGAAAAGTTAAGAGAAAGTTTATTTAACTTGGTTTGTTGACCAAGTATCGGTCAAAACAAACGCACACAATACGCTTCTTCTTCAACCTTGAAGAGAGAGAGAAAGGAGATAGACAGTTTCATCTTTCTATCCTCTCTTAACCTGCAAACTCAAATCACGAACGATCAAGAAGGATTCAAGTGAAGACATAAACTACAAAAATACTCCTCTCGTTATCCTCTACAAGACGGTCTCAATGAATTTGATCAAGGAAGAAGAACGAAGAAACCCCCAAATTATGATGAAGATGAAGGACGAGTAAACCTCGTATTAAACACGTGGCACAACTGGATTGGTGGAGCCACGTCATCAATCTTCCCTCGACGCTTATATAAAGGAGATGAAGACTTCATTTGTAACCGGTTAGACTAGGTGTAGTTTTCACATAGTAGTTAGGAGTAGTTTAGATAAGTTTTCTTCACAGTTTAAATCATTTTCAGTTTTCTGTTAAGTTTGTTAAACTTTCAGTTTCATTAGTTGTAACCGATTCTCTTTTTCTGCCATTAATGAAAGTTCTAGTTTTCTTCAAGCTTTTTGTTACCTTATTAAATTTCTCTTATTCAGTTACATTTTTTTTCACCATTAATGAAGTTTGAGTTTTCAAGTTCTTGCTCCTATAATACTGCTCACGAATTGATACTGATAAGTTCTTGTATAGATTAGTTCTTGAATTGAGTTCACGTATTGAGTTTTCAGTTGGATTCTGTTAAGTTCTTGTATTCATCTAGGTTACAAGTCTGTTGAACTTTTAACTGTTTTCTATTAAAGAAGAATTGAACTTTCGGTTCGAGTTTTAGTTCATAGAATATTAGTGTCACTGTTCACGGTAGATCACTAGCTAATCAGCTTTTGAGTTTTTAATATCTTTTTCATTTTTCCCTAGTGTTTTAGATCATTTAGTTCAATAGTCTTTTAGGAGCCTGTAATATGAACTGATTCTCTAAAAACGTCGTAATTAGATGCCTTCAGACTTAAGCCTTGATTCTGTGTAGTTTCATTCAGAGGGTTTTTTGTTTAAAAAAGTTTTTAGTAGACAAGAATAAGTGTAGGAAGTTTGGTAGAAATCGTTTTAAAAATAGATTAGTGATAGCTAGTTACTGTTTCAATATTGATATATGATTTGCAGGATTACTTGAGTGTACACAGGTTTCGAAATTTAAGACTGATTTTATGTAGATTCAGTAAGAACAGGTAGTATAGCATCTTTTTGCAGGATTTTCTTTGGACTTTGTTTCGCAGGTATTGCAGATCAGATAGGCGTATTTCGATTGCTGATATACTGAGCAGATCTCATATTACTGTTTTGGATGCAAGTTAGTTTGGAAACTGGTGTTCTCGGATTTCATTAGCAGATAGATTAGCAAAGCGAGCTCAGCGCTCCGCTTCACCGTCAACGGTCTGGCCTGGATGTGACGGTTAAGCTAGTTTCGTTTTTCTGCAAACTCTTAATGCACTATGCTCGTTAGAATTTGATAGTGTAAAACTTTGTGAAATAGTTTGATCTAATCTGATATTGAGTGGATTGTTAAACTGATTTTGTGATTATATTCGATTCAAGTGTTTTTTTTAGTCTGTTCAATCTCCTTCTCAAATCTGGTATATTAGAGCTTAGCATAAGAGTAGTTTTAATATTTGATAGATCTGAGTAGTATAAACTTTGATGTAATGTAATTGTAAGGTTTTGAACTAGCAGGTATCATTTTTCAATCAAGTTTAACCATTTATCAGTTTTAGTCCTTCATTTTGAATGGTAGTATTACACCCACAGTCCACGTTTAATATCAGTTAGTTGTATTTCGTTAGTCACTGTTATTGGACAAGTTAAGTCTCATGGGTCATTTGAGTTTTTGGGCTTAGTATTTGGGCTACTGTCTTGCTAATAGTTGCTGTCAATTTGGTTAGTATTGAAGTAGTTCAGTAATTCATTCTTGTTTTGATTGTTGTTAAATTTGTCTTAGTTACACTTTATAAAAAGTTTGATTTTTCCATTTTATAAAAATAGATTTAGTTTAATATTTTACATTTTAAATTTGTAGTATAAATTTGTAATTTGTATTTTCATATCTTGTGCATTTAAATGTGAATTTGCAATGTGTTTTTTAGTAATAGTACATATTACGTAGTATAGCTATTTTTACATTTCTACTTGCTTTGTGCCAATTAGACATAGTTACCAATCAAAGTTTTACAACCAAAAACAATTCAGTCTAATTAGAAAACGTTATATCAATTCGAATCGAGCTGAGAAGACAACTACACTAAAAACGAAATATTAAATGGCGCCGCTGCCGGTTCTTTTCGTGAAGATTAACGATTTCGAGTGAGACGATTGGATTTTGGGATCCGTTCACTTTGTGAACGTTATTTTTACGTATTATAAATCAAAAAGAAAAAAAAAATCAAAAAGATAAAAATACAAAAAAATAAAAAAATCACAAAATCAATTCTTTTCCTAAAGAATTGAACCAAAAAATATAAAAAATCCAAAAAGTAATCTTTTTCCTAAAAGATTACACCCAAAAATATATATTATTCGTTTTTATCGGTTTTTACGTAGATATAGTATTTTTCTTAAAAAATCAAATAAATACAAAAATATTTTTGATATATTATTATATGTAAATAATTATACGTATAAAAACAACCAAGTTACCTATCTCCATAAGTATTGCCGAGGCATTACACCGTGTTGAGGGGCGTTCCGGTCCTTGACACGCGTATCGATCAAATAAAATAAAGCAAGAATAGATAAATACTTCCAATTGGCAATAATTCGAAGAATACAAACTACTAAAGTGAATAGATAGGCGACGTGCTATAAAATGCCGTCTAAGGGTCAATAGGTACTTAAGTGCTTCGCGCCACCTAACCCCCCGTTCACTAGTGCGTATTCTAAGAAGGAAGGCTTAATTGGAGGTCTTGTACCCAAGTAGTAATTATATATATACTTTCTTGTGGATATTTCATATCGAAACTCGAGAGGATAATCCTTTTCTCTTCAAAGTCGACCGAGGGCTACTCCCTCATTCCTCGTGTTTACTTACACGTGTACTCGCACACGTGTAAACATACCACCTTTGGTGTATTACTTCCTTCCCCGAGGAAGCTTTTAAACGTCATTATACTTGTATATACATTCGGCCTCCTTGTTACACATGGATACTCGTTCCATGTTGGAGATTTTGCAACAACAATCCGCCAACGCTAATTATTCGCCTTGTTCGACTTGTGGTGGTCCACACGATACTTATTTATGTGATCAAAATAATGGTTATTATGGGGAGGGATATGCTTACAATGGAACCGAGAACCCTAATTTTCAACCTAACACTCAAATGGACTACACTTGTAATGACTATATGGGATATTCCGGTTTTTCATCACAACCTCCACCATCATTTCATGATCAAACCTTTAATGTGCCATACCAAAACCAAGGATTTTCCAATTATGAAGGTTTTCAAAATGATAATAATTTTCAAGGCTATAATCAAGAAACCTTTCATAATCAAGGATTTTCAAACAATGAAGGCTTTCAAAATAATGATGAAAATTTTCCATGCTATAATCAAGATACTTTTCAAAATCAAGGATTTTCACATTATGAGGGTTTTCAAAATGAAGGAAATTTTCAAGGTTACAATCATGAGAACTTTCACAATCAAGACTCTTTTCAAACCTATAATCCACCTAATTATGGAAATCCACCTCCACCATATTCTTCGACTTATTCATGTGAGTTTTGTGGGAACGCACCCCATTATGGTTATGATTGTAGACCGAGGGATCCGCCATCCTATGTCCTTGATAATGTCAAGAAGTTTCATTCTATACTTGAGAAAATGGACAAGTCGTACGATGACGTTTATAAGATGCTTGATGGTATGAAAAACTTGAGCTACAAGGAAATGAAAGACACGCATCGATTGTTAAAGGAATTAATTAACTCTACTGAGGAAAAGGAAATTGAGTCTTGGCAATATGATGACAAGGAATTCGGTGATTTGTATCGTGAATCGTTGAACAAATTTTCTTGTCGCCTCAGGAAATATTCAAATGATTTCTTCCTTAAGACTCTTATAATCGAGGAAGACGGACAATACATGACTACTTTTACTCGTAGGCCTGATCCATTATTAGATGAAGATGCTGAGGGACCTTCGAGTTGTATGACACTTAATGATGACACACCTTCATCACCTTTACCTCACGTGGCACCCACCGACTCTTTAACCATGGGGGACGAGCCTCTTAGCACTCATACAAATACCGATTTGGATGAATTAACCGTTTCTAGTGTTGAGAACCTTATCCCAATCCAAAGAGAGTTTGAGGGTATTTCCATCGAACCATGTGACGAGCTTTCTATTGATACTTCTCCTCATGATCACATTGAGATTTCATCACATGTTGACCTTCATGCTACTACTAGTGATTTTGGTGATTTTGATCTTGATGAATTGTTCAAAGAAAGGGATAGTGAGATTGAGGTAGAGTTTATGCAAGATTTTCCACACGTAGAGGATGATGATTGTGATTCTAGTGAGGCATCTTATGATATATTATCCGAGGACTTTTCATGTCAAGATGACCTTCCTAATTTGGATGATGATGTTGATCATATAGAAGAAGTGGAAGATGTTCATATTCGTGAGGTTTTATCAAACGTGTATCATCTTATATCCTCGATTGAAGCTTTGAATGAAAACCATAATGATGAGTCCATAGAAGAAGAACCTTTCATTGACATTTCTTCACCAGTTTTTGAGGTTGCACCTATTGACTTTCATGATGATATCATCCCTTTGAGTGATTCTCTCAATAGACCTTCTTTTGAGCCTTCTATTCCCACCCTTCCACCCTTGAAGTTGGTTATTGATGAAGATCCTATACTCTTAGAGATTGATCCTTTTTCACCTATGGCACCTTTAGAACCCAAAACCTTTGATATGGATTCTCATATGGATATTGATGACACCATCGAGGCTTCTCTTGCTAATATTGATATTGAGGTTGATGATAGTGATTCTAATTGGGAAGAGGAGATTCGTCTTAGTGAGAACTTGCTTTTTGGGAACCTAGAGCCTACGCCTCTTCCACAAGACACTATTAATCTTGATCCTCATTTTTCTATGCCTTCTATAGAAGATTACCCACCTTTTGATGATGATGAGCCTAATATGGATATACTTGTTATGAATGTTTTGATACCTACACCTTCATATTCTCATGATGATTTGATCACTAAGGGGGAATCTTATATGATTGATATGAGCTCATCTTCTTATTTTCCCATGAAGGGAAAGGTTTTTGATCCTGGGATCCGTATATTTGGGAAATATTGGTTTTCATCTACTCTACTTAAGAGTGTGACTTCTATTGATATGGACTTCTTGTATGAGCTTACTTTGGTGATGTTACCTATTTTGGAGTTGTTCGAATGTCGAGATGGAAATTATGTATTTGATCCTGGGGTGCTTCATATTTGAGAGCTTTCGTATGTTGGACAAACTTGAGACACGTTGGACCGTTCCATTTATCGAGGCAGATTTTGTAGATCTTATAGTAAATGGCAACGTGCTAAGTTTGAGTGTATCATGTGAGACGAGCTTCAAAGTGGATATTCTTTATTCTCCATGATGTTTCCCCAAGGACAACTTAATTCGGGGCCGAGTCGAGCTAGCGACTTAGGGTTAAAAAAACTCAAGCATTGAATAACTAGGTTAGAAAACGTAGAGTAGATTTTCAATAGGTTAGGTTTAATTAAAAGGATGTTATAGTAGAGTTGAAGTGGAGGGGTGCCTTTCTTCGTCTTTTGGTGTTTGTTTCAAGGGTTGCTCTCTCACATTTGATGCTTGGAGCTTATGGAGGAGGCCCGTGTATCTGGTTCACTTCGATTAGTTTTTGCTATTGTGTTATTCAAAAACTTGTGCTTAAAATGAATACCCTTTAGTTGTCTCTTCCTTAACTTGGGTTAAGCAAAGTCTATTCATTGTCATAAGTGTAGGGGAAGTTTTTATACTTCCATGCTCTTAAACATTGAGGACAATGTTTATCTTAAGTTTAGGGGAGACTTCTATCGAAGTGACCTTACCTAGACCATTGCCTTAACTTCATGATAATTGGGAAAATTAATTTTTCAACATTTTTCAAATTTTTGATCTACTTTGGCCACCAAAAATATGCATCAATCATTTTTCATTTGCATAACACATTTGCATTGTATATAGTTCTTCTTTTATTTTTCATCAAAAATATATAAAAAGAAAAAAAAAATATAATAAAACATGGTTTTAACAAATTTAGATTTCTTTGACATATTAGGCCCGCCATGGATATTTTGACTCAACCCGAGTTTGCTTATTTTAGCACTCTCTAGCTAGTATCCTTAACCATGTAGTCCTTCATTGGTCTATTAGGCTAAGCTTCCACCAATTTCATTCTTTGAAATTTTAAATTTGTGGAGAATGGGAAATGATAGAGTTGAAGCAAGTGTAAAAGGGCTAGATAGACTTCATGGCAATTACTTGTGGCTAAACCCTTCTCTTCTTTACCTCTATTTTCTTCGCATGTATATAATTGTTAATAAATAATCAAGTACGGTTTTAATTGGTTTGTAATCTCTTATGCATTTTTGGCTAATCATTTATGGTTGATATGAGTACGTCTTAAGATTCTAAGTTAGCACGTTTTATGTGTACTAGACTTATGTCATGCTCCATATTTAGCGGGTGTTTTTCCTTTTCTTCTTTGCAAATTTCTTGGTGAGGAATAAAGAAAAATAAGAGCGGCTTATGAAAAAAAAATGAGTGGCTAGAAGAAAAAAAAAAGAAAAAGAAAAAAAATAATGCAAGACTCCCAAGAGGGGCAGTGTGGTGTTAATTATAGTGACTATTGAGTTCCAATATTACCTTGACGGGTTGCGGGGATTCAATAGATTGCTCCAATCCAATATTACCTTGACGGGTTGCGGGGTTGAAGATCCAAAATCTCAAAAAGATGCGGATGTAAATTATTGCGTGAGTTTTATTTTTCTTTCCTTAGCGAGTGTGTAGTTACTTATGAAAGCATGACATGAGGATTTTACACATAAGGCGAATGACTTATTACTCTTAATACGGACTTGTATTAATTGTGAGCGGTTTTTCAAGTAATGGATGAGAAGATTACTTAGGATTAAAACCGTGCTTCCTTATTTTTGGATTTTACACTTCTTATATTTCACACTTGAATAATGACAAATTTGCCCACAAGCAATTTGCTCAATTAATAACCGGTTCCACATTTAATTGTCATGAATAAGTTGATGCACTTTTTACTTGTGAATGTAATGATCCCATTTATAAGCTTGGTATGGGGAAAGTGAAACTTGAGGGTGATAAATGTTCATGGTACTCAAGCCCTAATCTAAGTCATTGATTTCTTTATGAGTTATTTCCATCAAAACCATTTTAATAAAAATTAAAAATATATAAATAGAATTGTTTTCTTTGCATTGCATTGTAAATATTCAAAACCATTCATCATATAGCATAGTATAGTTATTAAATCATAAAATGGCCAAGGTTGGTTAACTATGAGAAAAGTGTAACTTTAGAACTTTAAAATGCTGCATTGCATGAGGACATGGCAATGGTCAAGTGGAGGGGAGTTGATAAGTGTGAAAACACTCATCAATAATGATCCAAATACCACTCAAAACACTGTTAAATACATTATATTAAACTGTTAATTATCAGAATTACGCGTGTATTTGGTGTTTGTGTATTTTCAGGTAATATAGGTACATTTGAGATAAACACGAGTTTTCAAGGACTTATTTGATCAAAAGACGAAGAAAAGGATGAAAGATGCTACAAGGACCTTATTTGCCAATATTCTCAAAGATCGAGGACTTAAGTGCAATTTTCAACAAGACAAAGGATGAAAAGAACTTGATTTAAAAGTTTCCAAAACCATTTGCAAAGAAAGGAAATAAGAAGGGTCTAAAAAGTAATTAAATGAAAAGTTAAGAGAAAGTTTATTTAACTTGGTTTGTTGACCAAGTATCGGTCAAAACAAACGCACACAATACGCTTCTTCTTCAACCTTGAAGAGAGAGAGAAAGGAGATAGACAGTTTCATCTTTCTATCCTCTCTTAACCTGCAAACTCAAATCACGAACGATCAAGAAGGATTCAAGTGAAGACATAAACTACAAAAATACTCCTCTCGTTATCCTCTACAAGACGGTCTCAATGAATTTGATCAAGGAAGAAGAACGAAGAAACCCCCAAATTATGATGAAGATGAAGGACGAGTAAACCTCGTATTAAACACGTGGCACAACTGGATTGGTGGAGCCACGTCATCAATCTTCCCTCGACGCTTATATAAAGGAGATGAAGACTTCATTTGTAACCGGTTAGACTAGGTGTAGTTTTCACATAGTAGTTAGGAGTAGTTTAGATAAGTTTTCTTCACAGTTTAAATCATTTTCAGTTTTCTGTTAAGTTTGTTAAACTTTCAGTTTCATTAGTTGTAACCGATTCTCTTTTTCTGCCATTAATGAAAGTTCTAGTTTTCTTCAAGCTTTTTGTTACCTTATTAAATTTCTCTTATTCAGTTACATTTTTTTTCACCATTAATGAAGTTTGAGTTTTCAAGTTCTTGCTCCTATAATACTGCTCACGAATTGATACTGATAAGTTCTTGTATAGATTAGTTCTTGAATTGAGTTCACGTATTGAGTTTTCAGTTGGATTCTGTTAAGTTCTTGTATTCATCTAGGTTACAAGTCTGTTGAACTTTTAACTGTTTTCTATTAAAGAAGAATTGAACTTTCGGTTCGAGTTTTAGTTCATAGAATATTAGTGTCACTGTTCACGGTAGATCACTAGCTAATCAGCTTTTGAGTTTTTAATATCTTTTTCATTTTTCCCTAGTGTTTTAGATCATTTAGTTCAATAGTCTTTTAGGAGCCTGTAATATGAACTGATTCTCTAAAAACGTCGTAATTAGATGCCTTCAGACTTAAGCCTTGATTCTGTGTAGTTTCATTCAGAGGGTTTTTTGTTTAAAAAAGTTTTTAGTAGACAAGAATAAGTGTAGGAAGTTTGGTAGAAATCGTTTTAAAAATAGATTAGTGATAGCTAGTTACTGTTTCAATATTGATATATGATTTGCAGGATTACTTGAGTGTACACAGGTTTCGAAATTTAAGACTGATTTTATGTAGATTCAGTAAGAACAGGTAGTATAGCATCTTTTTGCAGGATTTTCTTTGGACTTTGTTTCGCAGGTATTGCAGATCAGATAGGCGTATTTCGATTGCTGATATACTGAGCAG
Source organism: Glebionis coronaria (assembly GCA_025667525.1). Lineage (NCBI taxonomy): Eukaryota > Viridiplantae > Streptophyta > Magnoliopsida > Asterales > Asteraceae > Glebionis > Glebionis coronaria. The sequence continues at coordinate 433,181,056 of CM046879.1, read as the reverse complement.
ATCTCATATTACTGTTTTGGATGCAAGTTAGTTTGGAAACTGGTGTTCTCGGATTTCATTAGCAGATAGATTAGCAAAGCGAGCTCAGCGCTCCGCTTCACCGTCAACGGTCTGGCCTGGATGTGACGGTTAAGCTAGTTTCGTTTTTCTGCAAACTCTTAATGCACTATGCTCGTTAGAATTTGATAGTGTAAAACTTTGTGAAATAGTTTGATCTAATCTGATATTGAGTGGATTGTTAAACTGATTTTGTGATTATATTCGATTCAAGTGTTTTTTTAGTCTGTTCAATCTCCTTCTCAAATCTGGTATATTAGAGCTTAGCATAAGAGTAGTTTTAATATTTGATAGATCTGAGTAGTATAAACTTTGATGTAATGTAATTGTAAGGTTTTGAACTAGCAGGTATCATTTTTCAATCAAGTTTAACCATTTATCAGTTTTAGTCCTTCATTTTGAATGGTAGTATTACACCCACAGTCCACGTTTAATATCAGTTAGTTGTATTTCGTTAGTCACTGTTATTGGACAAGTTAAGTCTCATGGGTCATTTGAGTTTTTGGGCTTAGTATTTGGGCTACTGTCTTGCTAATAGTTGCTGTCAATTTGGTTAGTATTGAAGTAGTTCAGTAATTCATTCTTGTTTTGATTGTTGTTAAATTTGTCTTAGTTACACTTTATAAAAAGTTTGATTTTTCCATTTTATAAAAATAGATTTTGTTTAATATTTTACATTTTAAATTTGTAGTATAAATTTGTAATTTGTATTTTCATATCTTGTGCATTTAAATGTGAATTTGCAATGTGTTTTTTAGTAATAGTACATATTACGTAGTATAGCTATTTTTACATTTCTACTTGCTTTGTGCCAATTAGACATAGTTACCAATCAAAGTTTTACAACCAAAAACAATTCAGTCTAATTAGAAAACGTTATATCAATTCGAATCGAGCTGAGAAGACAACTACACTAAAAACGAAATATTAACCTCACATCATGTTTGATGTGTGTGCATGTGCACGCCATCAGGTGACTCCCAAAGAGTGTCATCTTCATGCTGTCAAGAGGATCTTTAGATATCTTAGGTGTTATCTACCTTGGGGTTATGGTACGAAAGGATTCTCCATTGGAGCATATTGGTTATTCAGACAGTGATTATGGAGGTGACAAGTTTGATAGAAAATCCACAACTGGTGGATGCCAATTTCTTGGGAGCAGATTGATATCTTGGCAATGCAAGAAATAAACAGTGGTGGCCAAATCTACAACTGAAGCAAAATATGTAGCTGCAGCTGCTTGTTGTGGACAAGTCTTATGGATTCAGAACCAACTGTTGGATTATGGGTATAATTTTATGCATACCAAGATTTTTGTAGACAATAACAGTACCTTATGCATTATTAAGAATCCTATACATCATTCTAAAACAAAACACATAGAAATTAGACATCACTTTATAAGAGATTGTTTTGAAAAAGGTTTAATACAACCAGATAGGGTTGACACAGAAGAAAATGTAGCAGATTTGTTAACTAAACCTTTTGATGCTGGGAGGTTTCAATACTTGGTAACAAGTATTGGAATGATCAATCTTACCTAAAATGTGTTTTTGGAGCTTCTTGTAAAAGTATGTACAGGATATGCATTGTTATTGGTCTTTGTACAAAATTAGGTTTTCCACTTTATTTATCTAACGCTGACAAAGGTTATTTTAACGCTGATAAGTGTTAAAATGGACGTTGACAGCAACATGTTAGTTTTGTGGTTTTTGATCTAATTATGCAGGCATTATCAGCATTGTACAAATGGATACAGAGTTTAATATGGATATTTGGAGCTTTCTAGGAGTGTGTACAATTTTATGGATGATGTTTGATATGTTTACATTCCTATCTTGACATAAATTTTTATTGCATGTTTTATTTTTGGCAACTTGTATATCATAATTTAAGGGGAGGTTTAGGATACCTTTAGGACTTTTTGGGTATTCTTATAATAATCTTATCATAATTCTAGATTGTGTCCACTGGCGAGTACGATTTAGTTTACTAAATTGTGAGACACTATAGCATGCAAAGTTGATATACTTTGCACGCTGCCAAGACTTTTTGACCTAAAATTGGTTGTGGTCGGTTGGGAGACTTGGGTACATTTTTATTCGGCTTACCTGGGAAGTTACAACGGATTTATATGAGATTACTTCATTTATAAGAACTCTGGTTAGCAAGGGACACTTGAGGGCAATTATGTTTATCTTTCTTAAGCAAGTGTGCATGATTGGACAGTGCTTGCCGCCCTATAAAGATTTTCAGTCTATAAGTTATCTTCACTAGGATAAATTACTTTGTTAAGGTCCTTTTTCTTTTAAATCATTTTTATTTTTGGACGCTGACAATTTTTCTTTCCAAACGCTGTTAAGACCAATTTTGACGTTGACATGGCAATTTCCAACTTTGACAAGAATATAGCCGTTGGGCGCTGATAAGTTATTTCTTACCGTTGATAAACATTGGTTCCGACCCAGTTGTTATTTTTGATGAAAATATGGGCCGTAATTTTAGGATTTGATAACTTTTTATTAATGTTTGAGATAAGTTAAATATTTTCAAGATTTTCATAATTACTTTTTGAACATAACTGCCTCACATTTTGACCAATCACATATTTTCACCTCTCCTATATATTTGGCTCATTTCTTTTAAATAGGGTAACTACTTATTCTTGTCTAACTAAATTTTCTCAAACCTTCATCTTTCATAACTTTTATCACAGCTTTCTACATAAATGGCACCTAAGTTTAAACCTAGAGTTTTGGAATTGGGATTCAGTAGTCAACATAACATGGTAGCTTATTTAAAAGCTGATAATACTCTGTTTCCCCAATATACTCAGATGGTTGAGTATTTGAATGCGTCCCCACTAAGGTATGCACTTTCACATACTCCTCTTATCCCTGTCACACACATTAAACAGTTTTGGAATACTGTTACTTCCTCAGCAGTTAATGACGTGACTACATTGACTGCTATTGTCCATGGGGTTCCATGGGTGGTTACTGAAGCTTTGGTTCGCCAAGCTTTGCATCTTAATGATGCAGATGGTATAACCACCCTACCCATTGCAGAGCTAGAGCAAGGACTCCAAACCTTGGGTTATCCTTTGCCTAAAGAAGGTCATTTAAATAAATATACAAAACAAGAGTTTCCCCCGGCTTGGAAGTACTTAATACATGTCATTCTTCAATGTTTGAGTCCCAAATGTACTGCACATAATGAAATCAACCGATCTATTGGGAGTGCCATTGTGTGTATTGCAACTGGGCAAAAATATAACTTTTCAAAATGATTTTTGATGGCATGTGTCATAATAATGGTAACAAGATGACTCTTGCTTATCCAAGGTTTATGCAAATGGTTTTTGATTTACAAAGATACTGCAATAGGGATCACAATGATTTTTATATGATCCCTGTTCAAAAGAAAGCAGTTTTTGGGAAGATGAACTCTGAACCTTATAGAGACCTACCCCTCACCCAAGCCATGCTTGCTGTTATTGCAGCAGTCAACCCTCAACCAGACCCACAACCTCAACCAGACCTACAACCATCATCACTTCATCAAATGGAAGTTGACCAAGAACCATTCACGCTGACACTTCATATGTTGGCATTGACACTTCAAATCCAAACGCTGACACCCTTTTACCACAAACCCAAACATCCCTTAACCTACAAATAGACACTCAATCCACTCCATCTTCTACACCACCAGAGCATAGGTTGATTAAACACCAAAGGACTACTGTTGTGTTATCCTCTGGTGTTCCTAGCCATGTTGCAGAGAGAACCACCACCACAAGTGTGGTTGGTGACATGGGTGAGGCTGGGACTATTGGTTCTAGCTTAGACGCAGGCCAAGATAATCCTAACATCATTAAGACCTCATACATGCCCCATGAATCTACTTTGGGAGGTCAAATTCCCATTCTAGAGGAGGGCATATTGGAACCTTACACAATTTTGGAATTGACAGTGGTCTACATTAGCTTACAAAAGCAAAATGCAGACCTTGTACAGATTGTCCTCACACAAGGCCTTGAACTCAAGCAATTGAGGGAGAGGATAGTTATTTTGGAAGGAGCTAACACTAGGCATAGGGAGGAGGATTCTTCCAAAGGGGAGGATGAACAAATCCATGTGAGTGACAAAGGCTCACAAGAAGGCGCTTCTTTTGGTGAATCTTTGGGTATAGCTGAGGCTCTTACAGATTTAAAGAGACAACCAGGTTTTGATGCTTCATTGATTACTCCTACAAGGTTATTTTTTACTGAAATGATGGAGCAGTTCACAAAGTCAAGCGCTGACAAGAGTAAATTAGGCGTTGACACTCATATTTTAGACGTTGAGAGACTTGCAGATGTAGTCGGTGTATCCCAGTCATCAGCTATCATCAAGGATGTGTATACACATGTACCATCAACTTCTTTACCCACTATTGATGTATTAGATAAAGGTAAAGGGATTATGGTAGAAGCAGAAGTTCCCAAGGATGCAGCCCAAGTATATTTTGATTCCATTTTGGCTGCACAACTTGGGGAAAAGGAGAAGATGAAGAAGACTGCTATTGAGTTACAAATTGTGACTCCTTATGAAAGTAATAAGGAAGGCAGTGATGGTGAAAGTACTGACTCAAGTGTGATGATTATTGAAGATACAGAGAGGATGGAATATGGTGATGAGTTGGCTAAGGAAAGACTTGAGTAGTTGAAAATGGAGGTAGATTATGATATGCCTGAAGTGATGTAGATGTACTTTGCATCGGGGAATAAGGTCATGCAGAATCCAGACATGACAATTTCAGATCAAATTTGGGGTTTGGAGATTCTCTTAAGAGTTCAAAGAGATTGCAAGGTAATCTTGAAGCATAGGGCTAACAAGGTTCTTTCACAGCTTAAGAGGGATAGAAGGGAACTCTATTATATGCTTCTTAGATGTCATCAAGGGGGTTGGACTTTCAAGAAATTGCAAGATTTGTCCTTTGATGAATTGGAGTTTCGTGCTTATCCTATATGGGCACGTGTTCAAGAGGAGAATACTATCAGACTTCTTTCTGATGAAAGAAAGGAAGAACTTGCAGAAGAGATGCAGATCCAAAAGGCTTTAATTGCACCAAGGCCTGTGAAGAAGGGACTTCCTATTGAGTTTCCAGAGAATTTGGATATAGTGAATCCTAGTGAAGCAGTTATTTGAAGGAGTATTAAGCTCTCACCTTTGGAAGCTTCACATATTGCAGAAGTATTACCTTTTGATTCCAGAAACCCTATAGTTCACTATGAAGAAGATGCAAGTGGGTTCTGGATGATTGGCAGATATGGAAAGAAGGTACATACTTTTACTAATCTTATCTCTTTGTTTGCAAGCCTGGATAGAGAAGACTTGGTAGATCTTTGGGGATTTGTGAAGAACAAGTATGAGGCTGAAGCACCTACTTCAGTCAATGGAATAAAGTTTTGGTCCACATTCAAGAGGATGTGTGAGCCAAATGATGCAGATCCAATATGGTTAGATCTGGATGATATCAGTGGACTTCAATGGTGTCTACATTCAGCAGCTGGTGTTTATCATTTGAGTACTAGAAAGTTTTCTGAATATCTTCTTGTGAATGTTGAATATCCCATGCCCAAGGAAGTTTTGAAGAAAATGGTGTCAACACAGCTGGAGATGGATTATACAAGTGATGTTGGCAAAGATTTAATTAGGTTTATTTATTTCCTAATTAACAAGTGATTTGTATTTGTAAGAATCCTCATTGTACTTAGTTTTTATTCAGAAACTTGATTACTAGAGTAGATATCAAGTTTAGGGGAGGATTGTTGGGAATAAAATGAGCCAAGACACTTAGACGCTGACAAGAGTTAATTGGACGTTGATAAGAAGAAATCAAGCGTTGACAAGAAGAAATCAAGCGTTGATGAGAAGAAGTCCAAGCACTGATAGAAAACTTAGTCTACACATTTTGTATGTTTAGTAAAGATATGTTCGATATTGTATTTTCTATATTTATCTTTACCTAAAATAACTGATAGGTAGACTCTTGTGCAAGGCTCCTTAATCTATAAAAGGGGGCCTTTAGGTTTTAGTTTGATCTACGGTTTTACACTTTCATTGTACACAAGTTCGATTATCAATCAAAGTGAAAGCTTGGTTTATTTGTTTTGTTTGTTCTTCATTCAAGTATTAATTCCGCATAGTACTTGAATTATTTATACAACAAAGTTTCTCAAAGTGTTTAACTTGATTTAATCTCGTTTACACAAAGCTAAATCGATCTAAGTTTGGGATCCACATCTATTCTCCTCCACACGTTATTATGTATTTACCTAATATGTATTACGATTACATATAAATATATATTATAACACGAACGAGGAATAAATAAAGCACGTAAACACGACACGAGAACACGTAAAAAATTAGAACACGGAAAACAATGGGTTTCCCCTTGTAGGCCCCACCTACCCGCGGCATGAACAAAAGGAAGGGGCCAAGCCCACTTTTGTTTTTAACTTAATAGAAAAAAGGGAAACATGTTTTCATATTACTGAAAAGTTAAAAAAAACATAAAACCCTAGCCTCTTTTTCTCCCTTTTGGCCGCCGATTTTAAACACACAAGGAGGGGTGTTTGTTGATTTTTGGTGATCCAATTCTAGCAAGATCGTTCGTGTTATTATTCTCCTTTTGTTTCACGCATCGGTAATCCTTAAACCTTTTTCTTTTTAATTATTTACTGGATCAAGAACACATGAAATCAAGGGTTTATTAAAAACTATTAATCAAACATGTTAATTAAATCACGGGGTAATAAAACATGGTGGTTTAGGGGTGTTTTGGTTCGGCCGACGGGATGAAACCGAGAGCCGAAGCTCTCGGTGGTTGTATGATCACCACCAACCGAGACCCCATGGTCTCGGTGTGGCTATGTGTCTCGGCCGCAGGGAACAAGGGACCCCGACGCATGTGGGTGTGGCCTTGTGGTTTTGGGGATCTCGGCTGAAAAACAAACAAACACCACCGGCTTATGCCGGTTGCTATTATGACCAAGAAGGGGGAACACGAGCCGCGGCAGCAGGGGAACCACCGCCTAACTGCCGATGGGAACTTTGCTTAGCCAGCGGTTAGCCGAGAGACCAAGGGACCACCGACTTAAGCCGGTGGCAGCGAACCGAAGGCAGGGGCAACCGGCTTAGGCCGGTTTGCTACTGTTTTCGGTAGGGGTGTTTGGTTTGGTCCGGTTCAAGGGTAAACACGGTCTGATTCACGACATGTCTAGATTTAAAACACGGGTTTGGTTCACGACTTAATTTTATAAGTTAATTATTTTTACAAGTTTATTTATTTACAAGATTAATTAAATTAATTTAACATGCTATATAATTAATTTAATTTAGACATGACTTAGGTTAATTATTATTATTAATAATACATGATTTTAACCTAAGTATTAATCTAGACTAAAGTAATTAATTAATTATTAAAACATGACATATAATTAATTAATTTCCATGACTTAGGTTATATTAATAATAAATATTAATACATGTTTTAACCTAAGTATTATATACACTTTAGTTGAATTAAATCATGCTATATTTAATTAAATCTTATAATATATAGTTTATTCAATTTTCATGTATTAATTAATAAACTATACTATTAATCACACGACTTAGAATATTAATCAGTAAAACTTAAGCTTATCTTTTTAGCTTAATAATCCATCTTAGTTCTATTTATGGAAACTTTCTATTTTTCGAAACTTATTTATTTTAAGAAGCTAATCTATTTATGGAAACTTTTTATTTTTAGAATTTTATCTATTTTAAGCAGTAAATCTATTTTAGGAAACTTTCTATTTTTGGAAACTTTCTATTTTTGGAAACTTTCTATTTTTGGAAACTTTCTATTTTAGGAAACCTGCTATTTTTACAAGTATAATAATACAAGAAATACAAGTAATATTAAATCAGAATATCCAGAATACCTGATGAACACAACAAGACATGAACATATAAAACAAGCTAAGACATGATATAAAATCAGTTACGTACTCAGTAATCAGAATACTTATACACGTACACTATTTATATAGCATTAGTGAGATTAAAGTAGGACTCTCTTCCGTTCGTCTTCTTCGTTCACTGGACATTAGGTACGGATTCTCCGTCCTTTCAATATGGACATTCTTTTCTTATTAGGATTCCCCGTTTGCAACCAACTGTTTTCCCAGTATATGTTTTATATGTTTTGATTTGCCTATGTTTAATTAAAATGCCTAAGCCATATACATACATGACCAGTTTCACCTAGTTATGGAGGTACCATAACCATAACACTGGAGGCACCAGTGTTATGACTTCACCACGGCGGAGTGATAGCTCGTGGCGTCCCTTTCAGCTTTTGGCCATATTATTATGTTTTCATGTGGGGCGTATGGGTGCATCCTAGGTTATATGTTTTTACAGATTATTCAGGTGAATGTGGTGTGTGCCTTGCATCCTTCACAAGGAGCTGATCCCTCTTACCCAAACTTATATTAATTAGAGGCAGCCCCTCTAATTGCATGACGAGGTCACCCCTCCAAGTATTCATGCACGTTGATATTTCATGACCTATATTGGCTAATGGTAAACATGTTAAATAGTTTTTATAAGATAAACATAAGGCTTTTCAAACTATAAAACCAGTTTTACTAAGTGTTAGCCTCAAAATATTGAGCCAAACAAGAATGCTCGGTCATATGTTTATTATGTATCGTATTTTAGAACGTTGTAATAGGTAGTATATTAGTCGTGTTATACGGGCTTAACTTTAGGCTAAAGTTCATTAATAAGTAACTAAAGCCCAAAAGGAAAGCCCGGCCCAAACCATATAGTCCATTAAGAAGCCCGCATGTGGGTGGACTATATATACTACCCTCCTAGCATGTTAGGAGGGTTGGTGATTCATTCTTCTCTTAATCTAATAGTTCACAAATTCACACACTTCTCTCTCTTTTCTCTCTCTAGTTTCTCTCTCTAAAATTCATCTTATTTCTACCTTTCTTTCTTTAATTCGTGTATTATAACATCACATATATTAGGGACAACAATTGGTATCAATCGCCATGGGGTAGTATTTGTGATTGGTTGTTGTTATTATATTTGATTCGAATGATTTAATCCATAAATCATCTCGGATTCAATTTTTTTTTTGTGTTTTCCGTGCTCTACTTCTTCATCTACATCTTCTACATAGTTGTAGTAGTGATTTGGTATATTTACTTTGGCTAAAAACACAAAAATTTTGGGTGTTTTGATCATTTTTTGGCTTTAAATCACGTATTGGTTGAGTTTTGTCCGAGAAAAGTGGGCTATATTCCGATCAGTGCAATCGGAAAAGGGATTAGTGATTCCGATCACTCTCATCGGAAAAGGGTTTTAACATTCCGATCAGTATTCCGATTTGACTTTCCGATCAAGGGTTATTCAACAACATTCCGACCAGCTCTTTCCGATCATCATTCCGATTTGGTATTCCGACAAGGTCTTTCCGATCATCATTCTGATTTGCTATTCCGACAAGGTCGTTCCGATCACCATTCCGATTAGACATTCCGACGAAGGGATTCCGATTAGACATTCCGATTACACATTCCGATTAGAGATTCCGATTACACATTTCGATTAGACATTCCGATTACACATTCCGATTAGACATTCCGACGAAGTGATTCCGATGATATGTTTTTGCTAAATTTTGTTTGAGTATTTTTTAGACTTAGACACCATCTAGACTAGTTTAGGAACGTAGTTTACACGAAGATTAAAAAGAAAAAAAGAGTTAAAATTTTTTAGGTCAAGTAAAATCAAATTTTTTCCATACTAGTTTTAGGACATTTCTAGCTCAATTTCAAAATTTGGTGATTACAAATTTTTTAGGTCTACCATTTTGTCGGACTGAGGAATTTATTGTCGGGCTGAGAAAAAAATCGCAATTTTCGGAATTTCAACAACCAAACAATCACAACACAACTACTTAAGATCCACATTCGATTCATCATTTCAGAGAACTTTGAGATGGATTCTACCGCTGAATATCGTGTGACGAACAACAACATAATGGTGGCAGGTAACAAAGAAAGACCACCAATGCTTGTGTCGGGTCGATATGATCAATGGCAATCCCGTTTTATACGTTACCTTGACACAAAACCTAACGGTGATGCTTTAAGGCAATGTATCTTGGAAGGACCCTATAAACTTTCACGGATTCAAGTTCCTGCAGTACCAGCCACAGACACAAGTGACGCACAACCCGCATATGAACGTGATGAAAAGAGGACCGACCTCACCCCAGAGAACCGTGCGTGGTTTGATGCAGAGAAGGAAGCAATCTACTTAATTCTCAGTGGCATTGGAGATGAAATTTACTCTACGGTTGACGCATGTCCTACTGCTCAAGAAATGTGGACGGCCATTGAAAGATTGCAACAAGGTGAATCACTTAACAAACAAGATGTGAAAACTAAGATGTTTTGGAACTTTGGCAAGTTTACATCAAAGGATGGGGAATCAATTGATTCTTATTACTCCCGATTCTACAAGATGATGAATGATATGACCCGAAACAACTTGCAAGTTTCCACCATGCAAGTCAATGTCCAATTTCTACAGCAACTTCAACCAGAGTGGACACGGTTTGTCACCTTGGTGAAACAACAACAAAAGTTAAACGAAGTTTCATATCACAAGCTCTTTGACATCTTGAAACAATTTCAAAATGAGGCAAATGAACTTCGAGCTGAACGAGTTGCAAAGATTTCCAATCCACTTGCTTTGGTGTCTACCACTCAACATTACCCAGATTATCACTCCCGTACTTCAAAGACCTACTCTACTCAATCATCATCACCACGATCATCCATTGTCTCCAAGTCACATGTCCCAACACGATCCCGAGGCAAAGAAGTTGCAAGAGCACCATCACCCACACCTGAGCAATCATCCGAAGAAGACAGTGATGAAGAAATAGCTCAAAAGGATAGGGAATTTAAGCAACAAATGGCTTTCGTTATGAAGCAATATAAGAAAATCTACAAACCCACCAACAACAACCTTCGAACATCTTCAAACTCGAGGAACACCCATGCACAGAGTCCTCCAAGGTATGACACACGAAGACGTGCTGAGAGTCCTCCAAAGTATGATCGACAACCTAAGTATGATAATCAGAGGGTGGCTACTGTTGTTGGAAATAGGGAAACTGTTGGTACTCAAGTTGTGCAACAAAGTGGGATTCAGTGTTATAACTGCAGAGGTTTTGGGCATTTGGCTAGGGAATGCAGGCAGCCAAAGAGGGTTAAAGATTATGGTTATCATAAGGAAAAGATGATGCTGTGCAAGAAAATGGAAGCTGGAATCAAGTTATCAGCTGAGGAAGGAGAAATGCTTGACGACACAGATGATGAAATCTCCGACCAAGAACTCGAGGCACATTATTCATACATGGCAAAGATTCATGAGGTCCTTAACGTCACTGACGATGACAATGGTCCTATCTTTGATACTGAGCCAATTGATAAGGTACAACATGCTGAAGAATATAATGTGTTTGGTGATACACATGAGCATAGTGAACTTCCAACAACAATTACTGACACGTGTATGATGGAAACGGTCGATAGCAATACCACACCCGATTCATCAGACATGTGCAATAATGAGTTTGAGGATGATCAACATGTAAATGAGTATGATGACGAGGAGCGTGTCGCGCTTGCTAATTTAATTGCTAGTTTACAAAAAGATGTCAATGAAAATAGAAAGAATCAAAAGCAATTAAAGAAGGCAAACGCAGCGCTCACTCAAAACTTTGAAGAATGCAAAGCCGCTCTTATAAAATCTAGTGAGACTATTGATAGTTATAGGGCTGAGCTTCTTCAAAAGACCAACGAGCTTGAGGGGTACAAAATTCGTGTCATCAACGTTAAAAAGGACGATTTTGAAAATAAATATAATGAAGCTCTTGCTTTGTTAACTAAAGAAAAACGTCAATTTAATGTTTTATTAAGTGATGAACGTCAAAAAACATACCTTGCCACAACAAAAGTTAATAAACTTGAACAGAGGATTTCTATGAACACCACCGATTCTGCTAAAATTCTTGACGAGAAGAAACAAGAGGTTGAAACATTAAAACAAGATTTCAAAAATAGACAAAGCAAAGATACTGAAAAAGTAAAGGATCTCGAAGAACAAGTCGATTTTTTGAAAAAAGTTGTTTATAATACACATGACTCTATTCAAACCGTAAGAATGATAGCACCTCGGTCGTTTTTCAAGGGTCAACCTAGCTTTGCCACCCCGAAGTACCTCGAACAAGCTCAAGCTGCAAACCCCCATTTATATCTTGACGAGTCCGAATGGACCAATCATGATTGCCCTGTAGCTAATCTCGATAGTGAAGAGACGTCCCTTTGGGATGAGGAGAGTAGATCACCGGTCAATAAAGATTTTGTGAAACCATATAACTATGCTTATGAAAACAGTCTTTATGGTCTTTTCACTCCACAAAAACAGAAGTCTCGTGAGGAATTATTTTTAGAATGCAAACAAAAAAGAATTCAATGGAAAACAGCTTTTGCCACTAAGAGGAAAACTAATGTTTTTAAATATATTAACTATTTGCCTCTAGATGCTTCTAAAAGCAAAAGTAGAAAAATACTTGGTTTTCTTAAACACCACGTTAATAATGTTCAATCAATTGTTGAAAGCGATTGGGAGAAACGTCAAAAGGATAAGTGGAAAACCGAGATTCCTCACGACATAACTGTGCTTGTGAAAGAACTTTTAATACCAAATACGAAGATAATAAAAGAACATGTTCTTGAGTTTGAAAATTTAATTCAATCTGGAATGTTTGATGATTTGAAATATGTTGAGTCTCTTGAAAAAGAAATTGATGACCTTCAAAATGACAAATTAGAATTTTCAAACGAATATGATCTACTCTTAGAAGAATGTCTCTCCAAAGATATTTTGTGTGTTACTCTTCAATCTTGTGCTGATATCGATGAATATTCTGATGTTGCATGCAAATATCTTGATAAAATCAAAGAGTGTGAGCGTCTTGAACTTGAGCTTTCGAAACATAAAGAAAATGTTGATAAAAAGGCTTTTGAGTTACTTCAACACAAAACTGATTTCCTTCAAAAACATTGTCATTCTCTTGAACTTGCTTTGCAAAAAGACGTTGGTAGTTTTCCACATGATAATAAATTGCAAGAAAAACTTTCCCAAACGTTTCGAGAAATGAACGAACAGAATTTGGAAATTAAAGGGTTGAAAGCTCAGTTACAAGACAGGGACAGAGCGATAGCAGAGTTACAGAAACTCATTGCTAAGATGGGTGGGAAGATTGTGGAACCTAGTGTTAAGAAACCTATCGTAAGACAACCCAATGCTCAAAAACTGACTAGACCCTCTGTCTTGGGAAAACCATCTATTTTCTCTAATTCTGCATTTGCAAAACCTGCGTTTGCCCCCAAGACGGATGGGAAGGATAGGTTACCACAAAACACTCCCAAAACACATATTCGATCACAAAGCATTAAGAAGACAAATGTGGTTAAACCAGGGATGTATAGATTGGCCACTAAACCCACACAAACCAAAGAAAGTCAATCACCTCAGACTTCTAGAAACACTAATAGACGTGTGTCTTTTACTACAGGAGTAGTCCCCACTGCTAGTGTTAGCCGGCCCCAGCTTAAGAGCACTCGCATGAATGAAAAGGTCTCGCAAAACAAAAGTCAAGGGAAGATGAAGGAAGTAGAAGACCACCCTAGGATTTTCAATGTTTCTAAGAATAAAACGTCTGTAATCGCGTGTAATGACGATTTGAATGATTCGACTTTGAATGCTATGAAAGTTAAGTTTGTTTGTGTGAAATGTGGAAAGTGTGCTAACGCTAATCATGCTATGTGTGTTTCGAATAATGTCAAAGGCGTAGAAACTAGAACTAAGAAGCAAACTGTGATGCCTATTAGTGCTAGAAAACCCAAACGCAAAGTGAACCATTCTGGTGCAACCCCCCTAAGAAAAGTATTGCATCAGACTCCACCACTAAGAACCCTAGAAGCATAATTAGGGAATTATATGAGTCTGCTAGCAAGCCTTGGAAATGGTGGTTTGCTAATCAATGTCCTCCAGGATATAAATGGATGCCTAAGGTTAGGACAGAAAATGTGACTACGAGCGTTAGTGTGCCTCTAAGTGATGAAACTAGGGAAACTAATGAATCGGAAATCACAACTAACATGGAATCCAATTTAGCAAATGCTTCATCGTGTTTTAATTCTTCTGCAGGTGATCGAAATAATTCTCTTCAAAATGGACTCCGGATGCACGAAGCACATGACGGGGAATCTTAAGCTTCTAATTAACTTCGTGGAGAAGTTCCTGGGTACGGTCCGATTCGGAAATGATCAATTTGCACCGATCCTAGGATATGGAGACTTGGTTCAGGGGAATATCACTATAAAAAGGGTTTACTACGTCAAAGGGCTCAATCACAATCTTTTCTCGGTTGGTTAATTCTGTGATGCGGATTTGGAGGTTGCTTTTAGAAAGAAGACATGTTTTGTTCGTGATTATGATGGGAATGACTTACTTACCGGAACACGGGGTACTGATCTCTACACTATTTCACTACAAGACTCCACATCTTCAACTCCAATCTGTTTCATGGCTAAAGCTTCAACGACTCAAGCTTGGTTATGGCATCAACGTTTATCTCATCTTAACTTTGATACCATCAACTTGCTTTCCAAGAAAGATATTGTGCGAGGCCTTCCTAACTTGAAATTCATCAAAGATCATCTTTGTTCTTCTTGTGAGCTTTGTAAAGCTAAACGAAGTAGTTTCAAGACTGTGACAACCGTGGTTTTGAGGTTCGTTACTTGGTCTTACTTTTAGGTTATTTTATGTGTGACTACTTGATTTTTGTGCTTACGTGTTTATGTTGTGTGAATGAGGTTGGTGTGGTTATTGTTTATGAGTATAGAGTACTCATAAGTAAATCGAGGTACGGTTAATTCATGTTCATGAGATCACAATTGGTGACTATGAAATGAAATGGTGGTATTTTGGTGGTTACGTATACGTATAAGTAATATAGTAATAGTGTATTTTTTAGGATTTACGGTTTAGCATTTAGAGGTCTCGGATAAGGTAATTAGCCATATGGATATTTATCGAGATGGTTTTAAGTCATTTAGGACATAGTTATAAAGTTTATTTAAAAATTTGAGATTTTTTTAAAAGTGTATATTTTACGTCTTTTACGATAAAATGCGTAAAATTGACTAGTTTTACGGTTTTGGGGTTTTGGAAGCTTTAGGAGCTGTAATAAATTAAGACAAATTAAGGTAATGTTAGTAACATTATTTAACAATAAAAAAAAGAAAAAAAATATATAAATATATATAGGCGGTTATTAGGCCTGCCTAATCAAAAAAAAAGGAAAAAGGAATTTAAGGTAAGTAGTGTTTGGGTTGGGCTAGGTCTTTTGGTTATATACGGAACCCTTACACCAAAACAAATCATATTTTTTTTTCTCCTGGAACATTCAGTCGACGGCATAAGAGAGTTTTTAGGGTTTTCTGTATTTTTTTTTCATTCTCCATTTAATTAAAGGTAAACCTTCTTAAACCTTTTTGATTTAATTGTTTTTATGATTAAATTAATTATTCTTATGATGGATTAGGGTTAGGGTTTATATAAAATCTTTAATTAATGATGTTATAATCATATTATGATGATCATATAATCTAGGGCTTGTATTAGATGGGGTTATGGGTAATTAATTAGTTCAATTTGTTTAAAACCCGTTTTTAAAAACTGAGCAGATTTTGAGTCAATTGTTTTGATCATATCGGGAGTTCTGTAAACTCTTATTAAACGATCCAAGTACCCCTGGAAAACAGTTTTGAATTCAGCCTGTTTTCTTTTTACGTTTTGGGTTGTTTGGGGCACTTAGGGTTGCATTGGGATCTTCTCACGAACGTGAGAGATGGTTTATATATTGTAGTTAATATCTGCACTTGGGATAAGGTGGTGGTTTAGGGTAAGACCCCTTAATGGTAACAAACGTTTAGTACGTTTAAAATCAGGAAATCTGGAATGACAAAAGTAGATATATATATATATATATCGGTGCCTTAACAGTAGCTTTAAGGTTAGGGCAAGTGGGAGGTGTTAGCCAACATATGTAAGGGTATGAATATTCCTCTTACAGAAACCATGGGTAGGTTTAAGTGGGAGTTAGACCTAAAGTTTTGAGACCTAAAACTGGGACTGTTTTGGGTAAAATACGAACGGGTCAGTTATTAAACTTAACCAAGTTAAGGACTTGTTAAGGAAGGGTATTGGGGTAATCAGAGCTTGTTAATGAGGTATATATGTGAGAATATGCTAGATGTCCATCATAGGTTAATGAGCCATCTTAGTGATTGGTTCGTTTATTGATTTCGTGTTTTTGGTTTGTTAGCTTGTTGCTAGTGCAAGGACGTGTGAAGGAGCTATCAAGTGAGTGTTCATAGTCCCATGTTTATTTTCTTTTTGACTTCCAGATGGGATGGAAGAGACACTGTGTTGAGTTGTTTCTAAATTGTTGATGTGAATGTTTTATGGTTGTGATGGACTTGTGTGTACACTTATGTGATTAGCTGCTATGCGATTTTTGATTTGTTATTGTGGTTTGACAAGGTAGTAGCCTTGTGGTTTGCCAAGGTAGTGGCCTTGGGATAGGTACATAGGGTGATCATCTAAGGTACCATGATGTTGTTTGGCAAGGTAGGAGCCTTGGATTGGTTCTGTATGATTGGTCTTGATTGATAGTTGTTAATACATAATTGTAACACATTGTCCATATGTTCTGTTGTTGATGATTGTTATTTACAGCTTGTAACTGATTTAGCGTTGGAGTCTAAACCTATGACTCTCACCAAATTTATGTTGACGTGTTTTAGTGTCTCTTTCAGGTGATACTATGGTTAAGCATGAGAAAATAAGTGGCTAGGATGGGAGAAGCATAGGATTGCATATAGAAGGAGAATCCCCGTTTCCTTCTTAGTTTTATTTGATTGTTCTTTTAATAAGTGATACTGTGGCACACATTTGTTTGTTGGTATGTTATTTGTTGTCTTGGGTAAGAAGTAGGACTGTTACTTACTTACCTAGACCCCTTGCATTTTGTTGAGATATTGTCATGACCTTCGTGTCACCATTTTTATGACAATTCTTATTTCATATAGTTGTCTCTATAGACACGCCATGTTGTGATGATATCCATACGTCGCGCCCCATGTTCCGCCATGGTGGGGTGTGACAGAATGGTAATCAGAGACAATGGTTATAGAGAATTAGGTTGCCTAGTCGCGTAGCCTAGTCTATAGCTTAAGGGTCCCTGCATATAGGCGTCATAGGAGTATGTGTGCAACACCAATCCAGTCTGTAAGGACGAATGTCACCGGGGGAAATTGTTTTGAGTGTGGACAACCCGGGCATTTCCAGAGGGAGTGTCCTAGATTGGTTGGAGCAACCAACTAGGGCAGAGGCCAGTTAGCTTTGGAGGGAAGTCGAGGAAACCAAGGCGGTGGAAACCGGAACAATGCTAACCGCAACAATGGGAACAATGGGAATCGGAACTGGAACAGGAACGAGGGAAATCAGAATAGGGGAAATCGGAATGGAGGCAGGGTTTACCTTGCAAATGCAGTAGAAGCGGTTCAGGAACCGAATGTAGTCACGGGTACGTTTTCTGTTAACAATCACCTCGCTACGATTCTTTTTGACTCTGGGGCAGATTTTAGTTTTGTGTCGTCTCAATTCGTGCCTTTGTTAGATATGAACCCTAGTGTAGCGAAACCAGGATATGTGATTGAAATAGCTAGTGGTAAGCAAGAAGAAGTAGATGAGATATTTTTGAACTGCAAATTAGAGTTGGGAGAATTTAAGTTCACCATAGATTTAATCCCTCTAGGACATGGGAGCTTCGATGTAATCATTGGGATGGATTGGTTATCGAAGCATAGGGCTGAGCTAATGTGTCATGAAAAGATTGTTAAGATACCCATAGGTGATATGAAGGTGTTATACGTGTACGGAGAAAGGAATGAGAAGAAGACCAGGTCCCTTATGAATGCCAAGGATGATGAGCCACAAATCAATAAGATTCGAGTGGTAAGAGAGTTCGTCGATGTATTCTCGGATGACTTGATGGGGTTACCACCGGTGAGACAAGTAGAGTTTAAGATTGACTTAGTACCCGGGGCAACACCCGTAGCGAAGTCACCATATCGTCTAGCACCGTCAGAGATGCAAGAATTAGCCGAGCAACTTAAGGAATTACAGGATAAGGGTTTCATTCGACCAAGTTCTTCTCCATGGGGAGCGCCGGTGCTATTTGTCAAGAAGAAGGATGGATCTTTCCGAATGTGTATTGATTATCGGGAGTTGAACAAGCTGACCATTAAGAACCGTTATCCTCTCCCAAGGATTGACGATTTATTTGATCAGCTGGAAGGAGCAAGGTACTTCTCAAAAATTGACCTTAGGTCCGGTTATCACCAACTAAGGGTCTGTGAGGAGGACATACAAAAGACCGCGTTCAGAACAAGGTACGGACATTTTGAATTCACCGTTATGCCATTTGGATTGACTAACGCGCCAGCAGTGTTCATGGATCTAATGAACCGAGTGTGCAAGCCATATCTAGACAAATTTTTCATAGTCTTCATTGATGACATACTTATCTACTCTAAGACGGAGGAGGAGCATAACCAACATTTGAGATCGGTATTGGAGCTGCTCAGGAAGGAGAAACTTTATGGGATGTTCTCCAAGTGTGAATTTTGGCTGCAAGAGGTACAATTTCTGGGGCATGTAATCGATAATGATGGCATACATGTAGACCCAAAGAAGATTGAAGCAGTAAAGGATTGGAAGGCACCTACTACACCGTCAGAAATAAGGTCATTCTTAGGCTTGGCAGGATATTACAGGAGATTTATAGAGAATTTCTCTAGAGTATCAAAGCCTTTGACACTGTTGACCCAAAAGAATCAGAAGTATGAATGGGGCGAAGAGCAAGAACATGCGTTTCAGACACTAAAGGATAGGTTGTGTAATGCACCTATCTTGTCTTTACCAGAAGGGGTGGAAGATTTTGTGGTTTACTGTGATGCGTCCAACCAGGGTTTGGGATGTGTTCTTATGCAGCGAGACAAGGTCATAGCTTATGCATCACGACAATTGAAAAACCATGAGAAGAATTACACCACACATGACTTGGAACTAGGAGCTGTAGTCTTTGCTCTCAAGATATGGAGACATTACTTGTATGGGACGAAAAGTGTGATCTTTACGGACCACAAAAGTTTGCAGCACATCTTTGATCAGAAAGATTTGAACATGAGGCAGAGACGATGGTTGGAGTTATTTTGTGATTATGACTGTGAGATTAAGTATCACCCTGGGAAGGCCAATGTGGTGGCAGATGCGCTAAGTAGGAAGGAGAGGCTAAAACCAAAGAGAGTAAGGGCAATGAGCATAACAATTCAGACAACTCTTAAGGATAGAATTCGGGCAGCACAAATAGAGGCCGTAAAGGAAGAAAGGCTGGTTGAAGAAAATCTACATACTATGGATCAATACATGGAAGAAAGAGGAGATGGTTGCAAGTATTACTTGGATAGAATCTGGGTTCTGTTGTTTGGTGATACAAGGAAGGTGATATTGGATGAAGCTCATACGTCGAGGTATTCGATACACCTAGGAGCTGATAAGATGTATCGAGACATGAGAGATATGTATTTGTGGCCAGGAATGAAGAAGGATGTAGCTTTGTACGTTAGTGAATGTTTGACTTGCTCCAAGGTGAAGGCTGAACATCAAAGACCGTCAGGATTACTGCAACAACCAGAGGTTCCTAAATGGAAGTGGGAGAATATTGCCATGGACTTCATTACAAAACTGCCAAGGTCTAACAGTAGAAATGATATGATTTGGGTAATAGTGGACAGACTGACTATGTCTGCCCATTTTGTGGCAATGAAGGAGGATGATACGATGGAAAGGTTTGCCAAGAAATACTTGGAACATGTGGTGGCAAAACATGGAGTACCGGTGTCGATCATATCAGATAGAGATAGCAGGTTTACGTCTAGATTTTGGGGACTATTGCAGAAGGCTTTGGGTACGAGGCTGGATATGAGCACAGCTTATCATCCGCAGACGGATGGACAGAGTGAGAGGACTATACAAACACTGGAGGACATGTTAAGAGCATGTGTGATAGATTTTGGAGGAAGTTGGGAGAATCATCTGGCGTTGGCAGAATTCTCGTACAATAATAGCTACCATGCTAGTATAGAGTGTGCACCGTTTGAGTCACTCTATGGTAGGAAGTGTAGGTCACCGCTGTTAAGGGCTGAAGTAGGAAGTAGCCAACTAATTGGACCGGAGATATTACCGTGCTTAAGGAAAAATTAAAGGCGGCTAGAGATCGACAAAAGAGCTATGCTGGCAAGAGGCGTAAGCCGTTGGAATTTGGGGTTGGGGACATGGTGATGCTAAAGGTTTCACCATGGAAAGGGGTGATGCGGTTCGGGAAGAAAGGGAAGTTAGCACCTAGATTTGTGGGGCCATTTGAAATCCTTGAAAGGATTGGGCTAGTGGCATACAGGTTGAGATTACCGGAAGAGTTAAGTAGTGTACATGACGTGTTTCATGTCTCAAACTTGAGGAAATGCTTAGCAAGAACTGACTTGCAAGTGTCAGTGGACGATATTAGTATAGATGCGAGCCTTCGTTTTATTGAAGAGCCGATAGAGATTATGGACCGTGAAGTTAAAACCTTGAAAAGAAGTAAGATACCGTTAGTTAAGGTTAGGTGGAATTCTAAACGTGGACCGGAGTTCACGTGGGAACGAGAAGAGTTTATGAGGAGTAAGTATCCTCAGCTGTTCGTTAATGACGATCCTAAGGAGTAAATCTTGGGACGAGATTTCTATTAGGAGGGAGTGATGTGACAACCGTGGTTTTGAGGTTCGTCACTTGGTCTTACTTTTAGGTTATTTTATGTGTGACTACTTGATTTTTGTGCTTACGTGTTTATGTTGTGTGAATGAGGTTGGTGTGGTTATTGTTTATGAGTATAGAGTACTCATAAGTAAATCGAGGTACGGTTAATTCATGTTCATGAGATCACAATTGGTGACTATGAAATGAAATGGTGGTATTTTGGTGGTTACGTATACGTATAAGTAATATAGTAATAGTGTATTTTTTTTAGGATTTACGGTTTAGCATTTAGAGGTCTCGGATAAGGTAATTAGCCATATGGATATTTATCGGGATGGTTTTAAGTCATTTAGGACATAGTTATAAAGTTTATTTAAAAATTTGAGATTTTTTTAAAAGTGTATATTTTACGTCTTTTACGATAAAACGCGTAAAATTGACTAGTTTTACGGTTTTGGGGTTTTGGAAGCTTTAGGAGCTGTAATAAATTAAGAAAAATTAAGGTAATGTTAGTAACATATTATTTAACAATAAAAAAAGAAAAAAAATATAAATATATATATAGGCGGTTATTAGGCCGGCCTAATCAAAAAAAAAGGAAAAAGGAATTTAAGGTAAGTAGTGTTTGGGTTGGGCTAGGACTTTTGGTTATATAAGGAACCCTTACACCAAAACAAATCATATTTTTTTTCTCCTGGAACATTCAGTCGACGGCATAAGAGAGTTTTTAGGGTTTTCTGTATTTTTTTTCATTCTCCATTTAATTAAAGGTAAACCTTCTTAAACCTTTTTGATTTAATTGTTTTTATGATTAAATTAATCATTCTTATGATGGATTAGGGTTAGGGTTTATATAAAATCTGTAATTAATGATGTTATAATCATATTATGATGATCATATAATCTAGGGCTTGTATTAGATGGGGTTATGGGTAATTAATTAGTTCAATTTGTTTAAAACCCGTTTTTAAAAACTGGGCAGATTTTGAGTCAATTGTTTTGATCATATCGGGAGTTATATAAACTATTATTAAACGATCCAAGTACCCCCTGAAAAGCTATTTGAAGTGGCTTTCCAATGCAAGAAACGAGAACTAAATTGGAGGTCGGGAAGTGGGTCAAAAACAGGTTACAACAGTCGGAGGTCAAAACAGTTTTGAATTCAGCCTGTTTTCTTTTTAAGTTTTGGGTTGTTTGGGGCACTTAGGGTTGCATTGGGATCTTCTCACGAACGTGAGAGATGGTTTATATATTGTAGTTAATATCTGCACTTGGGCTAAGGTGGTGGTTTAGGGTAAGACCCCTTAATGGTAACAAACTTTTAGTACGTTTAAAATCAGGAAATCTGGAATGACAAAAGTAGATATATATATATATCGGGGCCTTAACAGTAGCTTTAAGGTTAGGGCAAATGGGAGGTGTTAGCCAACATATGTAAGGGTATGAATATTCCTTCTAAAGAAACCATGGGTAGGTTTAAGTGGGCGTTTGACCTAAAGTTTTGAGACCTAAAACTGGGACTGTTTTGGGTAAAATACGAACGGATCAGTTATTAAACTTAACCAAGTTAAGGACTTGTTAAGGAAGGGTATTGGGGTAATTAGAGCTTATTAATGAGGTATATATGTGAGAATATGCTAGATGTCCATCATAGGTTAATGAGCCATCTTAGTGATTGGTTCGTTTATTGATTTCGTGTTTTTGGTTTGTTAGCTTGTTGCTAGTGCAAGGACGTGTGAAGGAGCTATCAGGTGAGTGTTCATAGTCCCATGTTTATTTTGTTTTTGACTTCCAGATGGGATGGAAGAGACACTGTGTTGAGTTGTTTCTAAATTGTTGCTGTGAATGTTTTATGGTTGTGATGGACTTGTGTGTACACTTATGTGATTAGCTGCTATGCGATTTTTGATTTGTTATTGTGGTTTGACAAGGTAGTGGCCTTGTGGTTTGCCAAGGTAGTGGCCTTGGGATAGGTACATAGGGTGATCATCTAAGGTACCATGATGTTGTTTGGCAAGGTAGGAGCCTTGGATTGGCTTGGTATGATTGGTCTTGATTGATAGTTGTTAATACATAATTGTAACACATTGTCCATATGTTCTGTTGTTGATGATTGTTATTCACAGCTTGTAACTGATTTAGCGTTGGAGTCTAAACCTATGACTCTCACCAACTTTATGTTGACGTGTTTTAGTGTCTCTTTCAGGTGATACTATGGTTAAGCATGAGAAAATAAGTGGCTAGGATGGGAGAAGCATAGGATTGCATATAGAAGGATAATCCCCGTTTCCTTCTTAGTTTTATTTGATTGTTCTTTTAATAAGTGATACTGTGACACACATTTGTTTGTTGGTATGTTATTTGTTGTCTTGGGTAAGAAGTAGGACTGTTACTTACTTACCTAGACCCCTTGCATTTTGTTGAGATATTGTCATGACCTTCGTGTCACCATTTTTATGACATTTCTTATTTCATATAGTTGTCTCTATAGACACGCCATGTTGTGATGATATCCATACGTCGCGCCCCATGTTCCGCCATGGTGGGGTGTGACAAAGACAAAGACTACTCCAAGCTCTAACGGACGGTTAGATCTTCTTCATATAGATTTGTGTGGTCCCATGCGTGTTCAAAGTATCAAGGGGAAGAAATACGTTATGGTAATTGTCGATGACTACTCAAGGTACACATGGACTCACTTCTTGAGGTCCAAGGATGAAACACCCGATGTTCTCATCAGCTTCCTTAAAGTGATACAACGTGGTCTTCAAGCTCAAGTTAAAGTGGTTCGTACTGACAGAGGTACTGAATTTTTGAATTCAAAACTGAGAAACTATTTTGAAGCTGAAGGAATTGAACATGAAACATCTATTGCTCGAACACCCGAACAAAACGGCGTTGTTGAAAGATTAAACCGTACTTTAGTTGAGGCTGCTCGAACATTATTATCCGCTTCAAAACTTCCACTATACTTTTGGGCCGAAGCCGTGTCAACCGCATGCTACACACAAAACCGCTCCTTAGTTATCCCAAGACACGAAAAGACACCATATCACATAATTAATGATCGCAAACCTTCACTCAAACACCTCCACGTTTTTGGATGTACGTGTTACATTATTCGAGATGGTGAAAATCTGGACAAGATGAAAGAGAAAGGTGATGCATGCATTTTAGTGGGATATGCAACTTAGTCTAAGGGATACAGAGTGTACAACAAGAGAACAAAATTGATAGTCGAGACTATTCATATCAGATTCGATGAATTACAAGAAATGGCACTTGAACAAAACAGTTTAAGTCCCGATCCACAAAGACAAACGACTTCCGTTCACAACCGCACGGAACTCGGAACTCAAGACCACAGCAATGAACCGTCAAGTTCAAAGCTGGTTCCTGAACATGTTCCTAGAGCAGATATGACAGTGGACACGACACTTGAAGAGTTGGAAATGTTATATGGACCAATGTATGATGAATATTTCACGGGGGAGAAACAAGTTGCATCGAAGTCTTCCGCTGTCACTCATGATAAGAATGATGATACCGTTCATCGTCAACAAAAGGATACAACTTCATCTACTTCAACACGGGTTGTTGCAGATTTACCTCCTCAGAATATCAATTCAACAATCGATCCTACAACATCCACAACTACTGTCATTGCTCCAAAGAACACACATCAAGCAGACGATGCATTATCTGACGAAGACGAATTTATCAACCCATTCGGTACACCGGTACACGAAACTGGAGAGTCTTCTACTCGCCATGTTGATCCGTCAAATATGCATACGTTCTATCAACGACATCCTTCAACACATCATTGGACCCGAGATCATCCTTTGGTTCACGTAATTGGAAACCCTTCACAGCCTGTTCGTACAAGACGACAACTAGAAACCGATGGTGATGTTTGTATGTTCGCACTCGCCGTGAGTACTGCTGAACCGAAAAACATCAAAGAAGCCATGGCTGATCATGCTTGGATTGAATCGATGACGGATGAACTTCACCAATTTGAAAGACTTAAAGTCTGGGAACTTGTTGACAGACCATACGATGTGACTCCTTTAAATCTTCGTTGGATCTGGAAAAACAAGATGGATGAAGAAAACACGATCATCAAGAACAAAGCTAGGCTAGTGGCTAAGGGGTATGGACAGAAATAGGGAATTGATTTTGAAGAATCATTTGCACCAGTAGCTCGAATGGAAGCAGTCAGGATTTTTCTTGCTTATGCTGCACATATGGGATTCACTGTCTATCAAATGGACGTAAAGACAGCATTTCTTAACGGTCCTTTGAAGGAAGAAGTCTATGTCACGCAGCCGGAAGGATTCGTCAATCCTCATTATCCTGACAAGGTGTATCGTCTCCACAAGGCACTATGGACTCAAGCAAGCTCCAAGGGCGTGGTACGACGAGCTCTCGAAATTTCTGGAATCCAAAGGTTTCTCAAAAGGTTCCAATGATCTAACTTTGTTCACTTATAAATATGGGGATGACATTTGCTTGTGCAAATTTATGTTGATAACATTATTTTCGGGTCTACAAACCCAAAACTTTCAAAATGGTTTGAAAAAGTAATGCACAACAAATTTGAAATGTCAATGATGGGCGAACTAAAATTCTTTCTAGGAATTCAAGTTCACCAATCCCCAAGTGGTATCTTTATAAACCAATCTAAGTATTGTCAAGAGATAATCAAAAAGCATGGTATGACTTCATGTGACCCCGTTGGGACACCATTATCCACCACATTGCTAAATGCTAACTTGGAGGGATTACCCATAGATCAAACGAGATATCGTTCCATGATCGGGTCCCTCATGTACTTGACAGCAAGCAGACCTGATATTTCACATGCTACGTGTTATTATGCACGTTATCAAGCACGACCCACTGAAAAGCACCTCAAGGAGGTTAAACGGATCTTTCGGTACCTCAAGAATACCATTCATTTGGGACTCTGGTATCCGAGGGAAACCGGTTTCTTTCTAACGGCCTATTCAGATTCTGATCATGCAGGGTGTCTTGATACACGAAAAAGTACTTCTGGTGGTGCACAATTTCTAGGTCAAGATAAGCTTGTGGGATGGTCTTCCAAGAAGCAGGATTGCACGTCACTTTCATCAGCCGAAGCGGAGTATGTGTCTCTATCTGCGTGTTGTGCTCAAGTTCTTTGGATGAGAACACAACTCACGGATTATGGTTTCCACTTTGATAAAGTACCTATGTACTGTGACTCAAAGTCGGCCATAGCCATCTCTTGCAATCTGGTACAGCATTCCCGCACGAAGCACATCGATGTCAGATACCACTTCATAAAGGAACAAGTTGAAAGAGGTATCGTTGAATTATACTTTGTTGGAACGGATTACCAATTAGCCGACTTGTTTACGAAAGCTCTGTCGAAAGATAGGTTTGAATACCTCGTTAGGCAAATTGGTATGAGATGTTTGACTCCAGCAGACCTGGAGATTCTGGCAAAGGTGCCTGCTTGATTTATCTATCAAACATCAACTTGTAAATATCTTTGAAAAAGCAAAATACAAAAATATAAAACATATAAAAACAAAACACAAAATTAAAAATCTTTCAAAATCCAAAAATATTCTTCTCAACATGTCTTTCAGTATCGATAATATGGACGTGCCTAGAAATGTCGCTCAATAACGACACGGGTGTGTACATAAAGCTCGAATGAAAGTTGTAAATATTTTTCAAAACATGTCATTTTCTCTTTTAATAAAGGAAATTGTCTATTTTGGAAAATATTTCCAAACAACGGGTAGAGCAATCTATCACGGGTTGAGCTTGTCACAAAACATTCAACGTTTTTTAGCTCAACATAATGGCTTGTAATCACTTTCAGATTGCAACCCGGTTCTATATTCACGGGGGAGTGTACGATTTCGTGCTCTTACCCTCAGCAAAAGAAGAGACATCTTCTTACACTTGAGTGGATTCGTTAGGACATTCAAAGTCTATGAACTCAAGTTTATGCTTCAGAAAAACCTCTTCGACAAAAAGAAATAGGATTTTTCAAAAAGCGTTGAACACAATTTTTTCAAGAATTTCTCAATGATTATTCAAAATCTTTCAAAAATTGTGTGTTCAACAACTCCCATCCTCAAAAAGCAAAATGCGGATCATATCCTCACAATGACAATTCAATTGGATCAATTTTTGAGGGGGAGCATTTTAACTTCATGCAAAAGATTAACACATCTTTCTCCTAGAGATTTCAAGACTATTTTTTCAAAATATATTTTAATCAAATTTGGTATCTCTAATATCAAAAGATTTTATATATTAGAGATAGGGGAGAAAACGTGATTAAAATGTGATCTAATATAAGACTCAAGCACTTTAACTCTTACCTACATGTGCGAAACATTTTCGATTATCGATGCACATGTGAAGGGGGAGCATTTCTAAAACGACAAAACTAGCAAGGTGTTAAATGTTTTTCAAACACTTTGTTAGAATTTAAAGTGGTTTTCATGGTTACGATCAAATACCCACAACATCTTTAATTCACGACGTTATTGGTGTCAAAAGGGTGGTTAGGTTTAAGTCCTATGATCCAACCAAAACCGGAGGGATCTTCCCAGGGACAATCCAATAGATTATTAGAAGTCCTTAGGAAAGATGGAGTAGAATGTGAACGTAGCTGAATGCCGACTAAGTACTGATGATAGCACTGGAACAATCACAACAAGGTGCTATTAAGGATGTCTTGGTAAGCATTGAAGGGGTTGAAGAATGAAAAAGAAATGTAAGGATAAAGGGTCTAAAGAAAGAAGCCCTCCATACAACTTAGGCAGAAACTGGGTCAACTCATCATGAAGACAAACTCATCATGGACCCAGTGATGTATGCACAACCCTTTCCTAGCTACTCAGGCTTCTCTCAAAAGAAGTTTGTTTTATTGTCACTGAGATCAACACGACTTCTATTGACTTTCTCACTCCGAGATAGTTGATATTGAATAGGTGGCATCTGCTCCAGCCTCCGACCACTAAAAGTGCACAAATCGAGTCTAGAGCCAAGAGATCAATCAAATCTCGTTAGGACACACGGATGAAGATCAAGAGAGTCCTACGCTATATCCTTGTGATATTGCTAGAACACTCAGAGTGATACTACTTAGTATTCACAATGATGAGTGGAAATCCTTCCAGTGTTAACATCAAACAGCACTGCGGTAGGTCATATGCAAGATTCTTTATGAATTGAACATGTGCAAAACTGAAAAGCAACAGTGGTTTGATTCTGAATTGATTCAAACTCGTTTCAGGTTTCTACGCAATATCTTTATGGTCTTGCCAGAACATTCAGAGTGATATTCATTAATATTCACAGTGACGAATGGAAATCCTTCTAGCGTCAACATCAAACAGCGCTACGGTAGGTGACTTGTGAGATTCTTATGAATCAAACTTGTGTCAACTGGAAAGCAACAATGGTAAGATTCTTAATGAATCAAACTTGTTCCAGGAATTTGAATTGACGACTTTAATCAAGCGGATATCTATCCAATTGATTCACTCTCTATGTTCGTAGTCTTGCTTTGAGACGGTCGAGTAAAGAGAACGGCTAGTACAGCCGCGAAACCCTGTCAAGGAGATTCTTAATTGAATCTACCTGATCACAGGTACGATATTTAATATCGTATAACTGTCTTCACCGACCGGAGGTAAAACGCTACCGATTTAGGACGAATGTCAAAGCCATTCAGTCCGTGTCTATGTTTTGTCTCGAGAAGGTGGCGTCACGGTGTACACAGCAAAGTCAATGATTTAGAAACCACATACTTATGCCCAAAGACATATTCAACAATTAAAAGTGTGAGCATGCGGATGACGACACAAGATCGCAAGATGGCAAAGACAAGTCAAGGATGATTTGAAGATCTCAATCTTAAAGACAAAGTCGAAAGACAACGACAAAGGCTCAAAGATCACAGCATGAAGGAACAAGGCTACGATTACACGTTCAAGACTCATTTATGGCGAGATTAGTAATCTCTACAAATTTCCTAAATGACCAAGGTTTATGACCTCTCATTGGGGGAGATTGTTAGCCTCAAAATATTGAGCCAAACAAGAATGCTCGGTCATATGTTTATTATGTATCGTATTTTAGAACGTTGTAATAGGTAGTATATTAGTCGTGTTATACGGGCTTAACTTTAGGCTAAAGTTCATTAATAAATAACTAAAGCCCAAAAGGAAAGCCCGGCCCAAACCATATAGTCCATTAAGAAGCCCGCATGTGGGTGGACTATATATACTACCCTCCTAGCATGTTAGGAGGGTTGGTGATTCATTTTTCTCTTAATCTAATAGTTCATAAATTCACACACTTCTCTCTCTTTTCTCTCTCTAGTTTCTCTCTCTAAAATTCATCTTATTTCTACCTTTCTTTCTTTAATTCGTGTATTATAACATCACATATATTAGGGACAACACTAAGTTATACCAGGTTTTACAGGACTTAATCATTTCCGCTGCTATATGTTGTATATGCTTATGTTATTTATTCTATGCTTGTATATCCGTACACTGAGCGTTATGCTCAGCCGTTTTTCCTTTCATGTTCCCAAAACGGCAGGTACTCAGGGACGCTCGTAGACTTTAAGCGTACGTGCATATGGATTGGAAGCTTTCTAGCATTCATTACTTTATGCTTATCTTCATACTTTGATACTCATTTCCATGGATATTGTTTAGTCCTTTTCATTTACAGTACTTATGTTTGTGTGTGATGAGCTTTACTTTGGAGTACCAATGTTTGTTTCCGATATTTCCTTTATGGTCATGTAATGTTTAAGACATTTATCCTTGTATGCTTTGATGACGCGCCATAATCACGCGTGACATTCCATTTACCAAAATGGGGTGTTACAATTATGGTATCAGAGCCAAGGCTTCGACCTGTAGGCTCACAAAACACGACCTGTGATTAGTGGGTAGTCACTATGGTCTTCCTAGAACTGACAGTCGTTTTCATGCATTCATTATTTTCAGGCATTCATATATATATGTCATTGTCGTAGGTTTATGACTAAGTAATGGTTGGTACAGGACTGGACCTATTTAGTCGCATGTGCTTTTTTCGAAACTTTTAACTTTGGGACCGACCCATTGGCGTCCCCTCGCTATCTTTTGTTTTGAGTGAACTGACCATAGGCGTTCACTCTCGCGCATATAAAAGTTTTCATAAAAATGCATCATGCATTCATGCATTCATGTACTAGTTTTCCTGCATAAAATTTTCTCATGATTTATTGGTATAAATTTTTTTCATGTATATATTTTATGTTTTGATCAGTTTAATCATGTTTTTTTATGTTATACTAGATGGTTCTCAGACGCGAGCAGGAACAACTCAATGCAGCAGTCCAAGCTACAATGCAAGCTATGCTTCCTCAGCTGAGGAACGAAATCAAGGCTGACGTCCAGACTGCCACCAATCAGCAACAACAACCAGTACCTCCTCCTCCTCCTCCAGCAACATTGGTCACATGGCTGGAGAGATTAAATAAGCTACGCCCTCGATCCTTCGAGAAAACAGATAGCCCCAGTGAAGCTGAAAGCTGGTTGGCTCATATTGAGAAGATCTTCGATGCAATGGGCTGTGACCCCGTCTTCAAGTCGAGGTTGGCCTGTTACCGGTTCAAAGGTGATGTGCTATCATGGTGGAAGGCACTAAAGCAGTCAGAAGGAGGTGATAATTGGGTGGCTGGTTTGACTTGGGCTCAGTTCAGGGATTTGGTGATGGGACAGTTCTTTCCCAAGGCTGAGCAAGACCAGTTGAAGAGAGAGTACCATGGAATCAGACAAAGAGCTGGAGAGAACAACAACGAGTTCATGCAGCGCTTTCTTCGTTTGGCTGGTTTTCTTGGCGCACCAGCAGGTACTCCCGAAGAGCAAGCATACCACTTCCGGTGGGCTCTTCGTACATCGGTCGCCAACAACTTGGTGTTTGCTACGTTCAACACGATGGCACAAGTGGCCGATGCAGCACGTAAGCTAGAGATGCTACAAGAAAGAGAAGAGTTCGGGGAAGCAGAGAGACCCGAGAAGAGGTAAACATTCGTTATTCAGCGGTGACCAAACTGTATTCTTTCAGCATATGTCAATATTTACATCTCTTTTAAACTCTATCTTCCAGGCATAAGACTGGGGACCGGTCTCAGCTGGCTACTCAGTAACAGCCTACTCAACCCAAGGGAAACGGTCAGACTCACGACCGTTCTACTACGGATAGGCGTGGCGGTAATGATAATTAACGTAACAATGCTGGAAACTCCAACATCAGCAGGTCCTTATACTTACTCATTTTCTTATGATTACATGCAATAGTTCATAATTCTGACCCATTAGAGAATCTTCTACCAGGAATCATGGTAACGGGAGGGACCAGAACCAAAGAGGTTCACAGCCTAACCATCCAGCTATCACTGGTATTCCATCTTACGAAATTTTTTGCATTCTCCTTTGTACCTATTATCATGTCTCATGTATACTGTTCTTATCAGGCTCTCAGCCAGCAAGGACACCTGCGGGAGGATATACTCATCCTCTTTACACTACCTGCAACCGTAGGCACCCAAGGCCATGTCGCCGTGACAGCGACGCATGCTACAAGTGTGGTCTCCCTGGCCATCGCATGAGGGAGTGCCGCAAGGGCGAGATGGAGGGCACATCTGGACATGCTGATACCAAGCCGCCTCCTACTAGTGGACGCGTTTACACGACTAATCGCGATCAGGCCAACAAGTCTACAGGTACCATCACTAGAATCTTGTATATGTATGGTCAAGCTGCATGTGTTCTATTTGACACGGGTGCTACTCATTCGGTCATTTCTACTGCTTATGCTAAGAATGTTAGGATATCCCCTATGCCATTAGAGAATGTACTAAACATTTCCACACCTTTAAGAGACTCTGTACGTATAACTCATGTGTACAAGAGCCTTCCCCTAGAGTTTGATGACAAGATTCGTACTGTTGACGCACTTCCGCTGGACATGAATGATTTTGACATGATATTGGGCATGGACTGGATATCCAAGCATCATGCTACCATAGACTGCCATTCATATCGAGTCATCTTCAGTGATGTTAATGCACCAGAGCACATTCACAACGGGGTCGTACCTAGAAGGTCTGTACAAATTATATCAACCCTGCAAGCACGTGCATTACTTTCACATGGTTGCGAGGGCTATCTAGATACTGTTCATAACATGGATGCTGAATCCCCATCAATTCAGAATCAACTGATAGTGTTAAAATTTCCAGATGTATTTCCAGAAGAACTTCCGGGCATACCACCTGCACGTGAAGTAGAGTTTAATATCGAGCTCATCCCAGGAGCTGAGCCGATTTCCAAGGCTCCTTATCGCGTGGCTCCCTTAGAGCTGAAGGAAGTGAAGGATCAATTGAAAGAACTTCAGGAACGAGGCTTCATTCGACCGAGCGCATCTCCCTGGGGCGCACCGATCTTATTCGTGAAGAAGAAGGACGGTAGTATGCGTCTTTGCGTAGATAATCGCGAGCTCAACCAGATCACCATCAGGAATAGGTATCCTCTACCACGCATTGACGATTTGTTTGACCAACTCCAAGGGGCCAAACATTTATCCAAAATTGATCTGAGGTCGGGCTATCATCAGCTACGGGTTAAAGAGCAGGACATCGCCAAGACTGATTTCCGTACACACTTTGGCCACTACGAATTTGTAGTCATGCCATTTAGCCTTACCAATGCTCCAGCAATGTTCATGGATTTGATGAACATAATTTTCCATGAATTTCTGGACAAGTTCGTCATTGTCTTCATTGACGACATCCTGATATTCTCTAAGTCCAAGGAGGAACACGAAGACCATCTTCGTACAGTGTTACAGATTCTTTGTTAGAAGCAGATGTATGCTAAATTCTCCAAGTGTGAGTTCTAGTTAGACAAGGTGGCATTCTTAGGTCACATTGTATCAGTAGAAGGAATCATTATGGATCCAACAAAGGTTGAGGCTATTACCAAATGGCCAAGACCGACATCAGCAACTGAGGTTTGCAGTTTCCTAGGCTTAGCTGGCTGGTTACTACCGTAGGTTCGTTGAGAACTTTTCCCGTTTAGCACTACCATTGACAAAACTGATGCGGAAAGGGGAGAAATTCGTCTGGACTGAAGAAAGAGAGAAGAGCTTTGAAAACCTAAAGCAGAAGTTAGTATCTGCACCGATTCTTACTCTCCCATCCGGTACAGGTGGATTTCAGATCTATAGAGATGCATCGGGGAAGGGACTTGGCTGTGTTCTCATGCAACATGGGAAAGTGATCGCGTACGCTTCACGGCAGCTTAAGCCTTATGAGGAAAATTACCCTACGCATGACTTGGAACTTGCAGTAGTCGTGTTTGCATTAAAGATATGGAGGCACTACTTATACGGAGAATCATGTGACATTTTCACGGACCACAAGAGCTTGAAGTACATCTTCACTCAACGTGAATTGAACATGAGACAGAGGAGATGGTTGGAGCTGTTGAAGGATTATGACATTAATCTGCAGTATCATCCCGGCAAGGCAAATGTAGTGGCAGATGCACTTAGCAGAAAGTCCGGAATGATAAACGACATTAAAATTGAGGAGGAAATTATAAGAGACTTGGAGGGACTAGACATTGAGATCATGGTACGTGGACAACATGGTTACTGGGCTAATCTTAGAGTGGAACCCGAGTTACTCTCTAGGATAGGAAGCTCAGAAAGATGATGGTGAAATCTGAGCGATAATTAAGAATTTGGAGAAGCAGACAGAATTTCGAGTAGACGCAGACGGTATCTTATGGCAGGGCACGAGACTTTGTGTCCCTGATGATCAAGAACTCCTGGATGCATTGTTAACTGAGGCTCATAGCTCCCCATTCTCTATTCATCCTGGTTCGACCAAGATGTACCATGACATCAAGCAATACTTTTGGTGGAGTGGTATGAAACAGGATGTTGCGACTTACATCTCTAAATGTCTTACCTGCCAGCAGGTTAAGATCAAGCATCAGCGATCTGGCGGTCTTCTACAACCGTTAGATATTCCAGAGGGGAAGTGGGACAAGATCACCATGGATTTTGTTACAGGTCTTCCGCAGACAAAGAGGTAGCACGATGCGATTTGGTTTATCGTTGATCGACTTACTAAGTCAGCTCATTTCTTACCGATCCGCAAGGAAGATTCGGTCAGTAAACTCACCGATACTTACAAGAAGGAGATCATGAGACTTCATGGTGATCCATCCAGCATCGTCTCAAACAGAGATCCTCGTTTTACTTCGCGGTTTTGGAGGAGTCTGAAGAAAGCTTGGGGTACAAAACTTAAGCTTAGCACGGCTTTTCATCCTCAAACAGACGGGCAATCAGAGTGAACGATTCAGAAATTAGAAGACATGTTAAGGTCATGTGCGTTGGAGTGCACGGGAGATTGGGACGATTACATCTGTTTGGTAGAGTTTGCATACAACAACAGTTGACACGCAAGTATTAAGTGTGCTCTATTCGAGATGTTGGATGGAAGGAAGTGTCACGCCCCAATCTGCTGGGATCAGGTTGGTGAGCGAACACTTAAAGGACCAGAAATGATAGAGTTGACTAACGAGAAGGTCGCAGTAGCTAAAAAAAAATTACAAGCAGCACGGTCACGTCAGAAGAGTTATGCCGACAAGCATCGCAGGGACTTACATTTTAACGTAGGAGATCACGTCTTCCTTAAGGTATCGCCGACACGTGGTGTTAGACGTTTTGGAATCAAAGGGAAGCTCAGTCCTCGATTCATCGGACCGTTCGATGTCATTGAGCGAGTCGGTGAAGTATCTTATCGTTTAGCATTACCTCCGCAGCTTTCGCATGTTCACGATGTTTTCCATGTGTCCTTACTCAGAGGGTAAAAGTATCATCCCCTTCACATGGTTCAATATCCACTGGAACAGATCCGTGAAGATCTTACTTTCATAGAAGAACCCGAACGAGTTCTTGACAGACAAGAACGAGTCATGAGGAGGAAGACGATTCCATTCGTCAAAATCCTTTGGAGGGATCATACCGAGCGGGAAGCCACTTAGGAAACAGAGGAGTCTATCCGGGCTTCTTACCCTCATTTCATATTTTGAATTCGGGTATGTTCTTCTTTTCTAGTTTACGTTATCTATAATTTGGGGACGAGTTATTCTTTTTAGAGGGGAAGAGTTGTAAAACCCGCATGCTTTTACCATTAACAGTACATATATAATCGTACGTACATGATTAAAACCTTCCTAATATAACATGTTTACGTTTCACGAATGTTAATTACAAGTATTACGTACGTGTTGTTACACGATAAGTATTTAAGCATATTAATACACGATAATTATTATCAACAATAATTATAATCACGAACATGAAATCCTGAACGTAAATAATCACGAACCTATTATTATGTATTTATGTAATATTTATTACGATTACGTATAAATATATATTATAACATGAACGAGGAATAAATAAAGCACGTAAACACGACACGAGACCACGTAAATAATTAGAACACAGAAAACAATGGGTTTCCCCTTGTGGGCCCCACCTACCCGCGGCATGAACAAAAGGAAGGGGTCAAGCCCACTTTTGTTTTTAAAATAGAAAAAAAAGGGAAACATGTTTTCATATTACATAAAAGTTAAAAAAAAAACATAAAACCCTATCCTCTTTTTCTCCCTATTGGACACCGGTTTTAAACACACAAGAAGGGGTGTTTGTTGATTTTTGGTGATCTAATTCTAGCAAGATCGTTCGTGTTATTATTCTCCTTTTGTTTCACGCATCAGTAATCCTTAAACCTTTTTCTTTTTAATTATTTATTGGATCAAGAACACATGAAATCAAGGGTTTATTAAAAACTATTAATCAAACATGTTAATTAAATCACGGGGTAATAAAACATGGTGGTTTAGGGGCGTTTTGGTTTGGCCGACGCGAGGAAACCGAGAGCCGAAGCTCTCG
Source organism: Glebionis coronaria (assembly GCA_025667525.1). Classification (NCBI taxonomy): domain Eukaryota; kingdom Viridiplantae; phylum Streptophyta; class Magnoliopsida; order Asterales; family Asteraceae; genus Glebionis; species Glebionis coronaria. Next base: position 433,144,883 of record CM046879.1, on the reverse strand, counting down.
GTGGTTTTTTGATCACCACCAACCGAGACCCCATGGTCTCGGTGTGGCTGTGTGTCTCGGTCGCAGGGAACAAGGGACCCCGACGCATGTCGGGGTGGCCTTGTGGTTTTGGGGGTCTCGGCTGAAAAACAAACAAACACCACCGGCTTATACCGGTGGCTAATATGACCAAGCAGGGGGAACACAAGCCGCGGCAGCAGTGGGAACCACTGGCTAACTGCCGGTGTGAACTTTGCTTAGCCAACGGTTAGCCGAGAGACCAAGGGACCACCGACTTAAGCCGGTGGCAGCGAACCGAAGGCAGGGGCAACCGGCTTAGGCCGGTTTGACACTGTTTTCGGTAGGGGTGTTTTGTTTGGTCCGGTTCAAGGGTAAACACGGTCCGGTTCACGGCATGTCTAGATTTAAAACAAGGGTTTGGTTCACAACTTAATTTTACAAGTTAATTATTTATATAAGTTTATTTATTTACAAGATTAATTAAATTAATTTAACATGCTATATAATTAATTTAATTTAGACATGACTTAGGTTAATTATTATTATTAATAATACATGATTTTAACCTAAGTATCTTATGATTTAATCTAGACTAAAGTAATTAATTAATTATTAAAATATGACATATAATTAATTAATTTCCATGACTTAGGTTATATTAATAATAAATATTATTACATTTTTAACCTAAGTATTATATACACTTTAATTTATTTAAATCATGCTATATTTAATTAAATCTTATAATATATAGTTTATTCAATTTACATGTATTAATTAATAAACTATACTATTAATCACACGACTTAGAATATTAATCAGTAAAACTTAAGCTTATCTTTTTAGCTTAATAATCCAACTTAGTTCTATTTATGGAAACTTTCTATTTTTAGAAACTTATTTATTTTAAGCAGCTAATCTATTTATGGAAACTTTCTATTTTTAGAAACTTATCTATTTTAAGCAGTAAATCTATTTTAGGAAACTTTTTATTTTTAGAAACTTTCTATTTTTGGAAACTTTCTATTTTAGGAAACCTGCTATTTTTAGAAGTCACTTATTATTACATAACAAGTATAATAATATAAGAAATACAAGTAATATTAAATCAGAATATCCAGAATACATGATGAACATAGCATAACGTTATAATCAGTAAAACAAGACATGAACATATAAAACAAGCTAAGACATGATATAAAATCAGTTACGTACTCAGTAATCAGAATACTTATACACGTACACTATTTATGTAGCATTAGTGAGATTGAAGTAGGACTCTCTTCCGTTCGTCTTCTTCATTCACCGGACATAAGGTACGGATTCTCCGTCCTTTCAGTATGGACATTCTTTCCTTATTAGGATTCCCCGTTTGCAGCCAACTGTTTTCCCAGTATATGTTTTATATGTTTTTATTTGCTTATGTTTAATTAAAATGCCTAAGCCATATACATGCATGACTAGTTTCACCTAGTTATGGAGGTACCATAACCATAACACTAGAGGCACCAGTGTTATGACTTCACCACGGCGGAGTGATAGCTCGTGGCGTCCCTTTCAGCTTTTGGCCATATTATTATGTTTTCATGTGGGGCGTATGGGTGCATCCTTGGTTACATGTTTTTACAGATTATTCAGATGAATGTGGTGTGTGCCTTGCATCCTGCACAAGGAGCTGATCCCTCCTACCCAAACTTATATTAATTAGAGGCAGCCCCTCTAATTGCATGATGAGGTCACCCCTCTAAGTATTCATGCACGTTGATTTTTCATGACCTATATTGGCTAATGGTAAACATGTTAAGAAGTTTTATAAGATAAACATAAGGCTTTTCAAACTATAAAACCAGTTTTACTAAGTTATACCAGGTTTTCCAGGAATTAATCATTTCCGCTGCTATATGTTGTATATGCTTATGTTATTCATTCTATGCTTGTATATCCGTGCACTAAGCGTTATGCTCAGCCGTTTTTCCTTTCATGTTCCCAAAACGGCAGGTACTCAGGGACGCTCGTAGACTTTAAGCGTACGTGCATATGGATTGGAAGCTTTCTAGCCTTCATTACTTTATGCTTATCTTCATACTTTGATACTCATTTCCATGGACATTATTTAGTCCTTTTCATTTACAGTACTTATGTTTGTGTGTGATGAGCTTTACTTTGGAGTACCGATGTTTGTTTCTGGTATTTCCTTTATGGTCATGTAATGTTTAAGACATTTATCCTTGTATGCTTTGATGACATGCCATAATCATGCATGACATTCCATTTACCAAAATGGGGTGTTACAACTATCCTTTTGTGGAGTCTCTAAGGTCGTGCGTCCCATAGATCCATCAGAATGATCTGATTCCCCTTGCATCCCTTGCAATTCCTGCATAATCCGATCCCCGATGCGTTCGAAGACATTCCGTGGTTGTGGTTGTTCCTCGAGTGGAGGTTGTTCCTCGTCCCGGTGCCTTCTTCGTCTTTTTCGGGTTTTCAGAGGGGTATCCCGTGCCGCACTCCCAAAATTGAGTCTAGATTGGAGGTTCCTCCCCAAATTCAATCTTGTCGTGATGGCAGGGATGATTCTGTCAAGGTTTTGTGTGAGTACTCCCTCAATATCTTCATCATCGAGCGAAGCGAGCTCGTGGTCCACCTCTCCGACCGGTGGCCTTTGTTTTTCCTTATTAGGGGCAGGTGGTGTTGAACCTGTTTCGGGAGTGTTCAGATTGAGGGTAGGCGTTGGGGTGTGTAGGGACGTGCCCATACCTCCAGGGGATTGTAGCCCCGTGTTTTGGAGGTTAAGCCCTCCTGCCTGCCACGTGAGAGGTAGAGTAGGGGTGACGGGGATGTCTCCCCCTGACTTCCGATTCCTCGGATGGGCGTTCTTTGGGATTCTTTGATAGGGGTTTCCCTTCGTCATCAATAGAGTTCGAGTTTAGTGTAGGGTCTCACGGATAACTCCAACTTGTTAATACAAAAGTTGGATGATCCTAGCTTGACCCGAATTATGCTTAATTTGGGTGCTTGGGTTCTGGATCCTACACCAAGTGAACTTCGGTTTGGGATCCTACACACTAAAAGTAGCACGCTGTTAGACTTACCGTAGGAATGTATCCCGCGATTAGACTCCAGTGTAAGAGTAAGTAATTGCTTTAGGGTTAGTAATCGAATGGGATGTGGGAGTGTGAAGAATATGATACCTTTGTGGAACCCTTGGGGGTTCCTTATATAGGCGGTAAAACCCTAGTAGGCTTTTACCGAAGCTTCGGCCCCAAGTAAAGGATAAGTACTATAATTAGCTTGATTGTTATTTTCTAATTATAGCTAGTGTATATCCTCTACTTTAGGGTAAATCACAGTCTTAATTAAGTTGTGATACTGTCTAACCTTGTACCGGCTGTGCCGGGCCGTAGGCCGTACACATCCTGTGCGGCCACTGTTTATTCGAAGCCCGTAAGCTCAGATGACATTAATCCAACCCATTTGTGATGGGCCGGATGCGGGTAGTACCCGTGGGCCGGGTCCATGACCCGGTTGGGGACTATGCATCATCACATGCCAAATACAAGAGTTTAAGATGGAAGAGGGTGTTGAGATGGTTAAGGTTTGAGACATGAGAGCAAGTGTTATAGAACACTTTATACAAAAGAAGGAAAAGAGATGGTTGTACAGGAAGAAGACAAAGTAATAACCTACAAGGTTAGTGCAACATTTAATTGATAGTCTATTACATGAGTCACTCTCACTCATGTATGAGTCACATGAATCATGTATGAGTTACTGTGACTCATGGTGACTTATATATGAGTCACTCTGACTCATGTATGAGTCACTGTGACTCATGTATGAGTCACATGACTCATGTATGAGTCACTAAGACTCATACATGAGTTACTATGACTCATATATGAGTCATGATGACACATATATGATTCATCTTAGTTAGTAACTTGTTTTTATATATACGTGTAGGTATTATATGTGTTATGGATTTATTTGTCGCCACATATTTTGTGTTTTGAAGAACCGTGATATTGATATGATTCCAGAGAAGTATATTTTAAGGCGTTGGAGAAGGGGTTTGTTATCACTTTCATTAAGAAGAAACACAAACATATATGGAGAGAAAAATGAAACAATTCAGAGATTAACAAATGAGGTTAATTTCCACGTAGACGAATGCTTGATTTTGTTGAGTAACGATGAAGAAAAGTTGTCTCAATATGTGGAAAAGCTAGATAATATAAAGAAAATTTTTTCAAGTTTTGGTGCCTAAGCCTCCTTCAAAGAAAACAATGGACGTTATTGAAGATATATTATGCAATTGAGAAACCAAAGAAGAATATCGTTTAAAATCCATATGTGGCTAAAACCAAAGTTGGTCGTAGAGGAGCACGCATAATAAGTGCAAGAGAAATAGCTATGAAGGATAAAAAGAAGCATAATCGGAAGTATGGTTACTGTGGAAAGAAAACAAACGAGCATAAAAAATGACATCTCCGTGAAATCCAAAATATATTGCAAAACTATAGAGGATCATTGCAGCTGCCAAAAAAGAAGCACAAGAAACGGGACAATCAAATACAACAACTACTTGATTATTTTTATGTTTTATTTTTACTATATTTAGATTTAATTTTCTTTTTTCCTTTTATTGAAGTGTTGAAAACATGTGTTGAATATCTGATTTGAAACATATATGAGTACTGTTGAAAACATATCTAATTTGAATATCATGTATTGAATATTTAATTTGAACATAATGACTTTATATTTAAGTATGACTCATATATGAGTCACATAACTCATATATAGTCAGATAACTCATATACGAGTCACATGACTCATATATGAGTCACAATGACTCATAATATGTATTAGTGTTCAAAAACAACTTTACATATGTATAAAATGTATAAGTGTAAAAATGACTATAATCAAATGTATAAGTGTTCAAAAATACTTATAGATATTCTGAGTCATGTGAATCATATATGAGTCATGTGACTCATATATGAGTCATGTGACTCATATATAAGCCATGTGACACATATATTTGTTTATCAAACTATGATTCACAAACACACTACTACGATTCAAATCATAACTACTTCAACGTAAACATATATGATTCAAATCATAACTACTTTATACCTAAACATACTAAAATGATTCAAATCACAACTATGATTCACAAAGACTTGTTTATTTATAACTAAGATTGGTTATATGATTTATGTACTTCAATGTTTCTTAACTTTCTCATGTTGTTCTTGTTTATCGACCTTTGGTTTCTTAACACTTTTCTTCTCAGCTACATTCTTCACATGCGGTTTGTCGGACTGATCATAAATGGGAGAGAAGTTGTTTCTTCTGAGAAGTTGGTTTCTTCTTACCGACATCCTTCCTATTCATTTTTTTCTTTGCATCTTGTTTCTTAGCCGCTGCTGCTTTCTCGGTTGCTTCTTTCTCCATTACTGCTTTGTCAACTATTGCTTTCTCGGCTGCTGATTTGTGACTTGCTGCATTTTCAGCTGCTACTTTGTCAGCTGCTGTATTCTCAGCCTTGGCTATATTTGAAGGAGGATCACGCTCATTCCTGTTCTTGATGGCATTCAAAATAATTGACACCTTTGATTTCTCATTATTGTCCATCTCAAAGCTTTATGCCAAATCAAACATCTTCTACCTTTTAGCATTAAGCTCGTGCAACATAATTTTCATTGCAACTTGTACCTCATGTGTAACAACTGTGCATTCTCTAACTTTGACTCTTCATCAACCCAACATCCCATTCTGTAGCAGCTTCATACCCGTAGGAATCCAAATATATCATGGAAAACACTCTACAATCTACATGGTTATCCCCAGTAGTCCATTTGAAACGTGCTTTGAGTTTACCAACAACAACCTACTTTGGATGGATAACATTTTTCAGATATCTCGAGAATAACCTGTTATACAAAACAAACAAATAGGGTAAAATATGTTATTTTTAAATAATATGATTCACATCACTCATGTATGAGTTACAGTGACTCATAAATGAGTCATGTAACTCATACATGAGTCATGTGACTCATACATGAGTCATGTGACTCATTTACGAGTCTCTGTGACTCATATATGAGTCATGTGACGCATACATGAGTCATGTGACTAACACATGTGAATAAAAAGTAAGGACAATAATCAATTAAAATCTAAATAAATATGAGATTTTTATAGAACTTACTAAAGGATCAAATGTTGCTTTTTACTTCACTAAATATGCATTTTTTGAAGCAATATGAATATTATCAATTATAACCATTGATGCTGGATTCTCGAGTTAGAAAACGACAACATAAAAATGATTTGAAGCACAAACAGGGAAGAAAGCCTATTTTAACCAAATAAAAAACAATATTAAATGTAAAGTCAAATTGATGAAAAGTTGATGCTTGTAATTGTAAAAGAATGTAAAATTACCAGATCAATATTGAGAGAGAAAGTGAAGCAATATCTGTTTTAAAATTCATAGAAATGACATCTAAAAACAATTTATAATGTTCTTTTTTTTAATGTTTCGTCTATCATACCTTGTACATGTGTTTAACAAAAATACAGTATTAGTAAAATATATAATTCATTGTGACTCACACATGAGTCTTCTGATGAATGAGTCACATGACTCATATATGAGTCATAGTGACTCATGTATATCATATGACTCATGTATGAGTCACATTGACTCATATATGAGTCATGTGAGTGACTCATATATGAGTCATGTGAAACATATGTGTTTCACATGACTCATGTATGAGTCACAAGAGAGATGTCATACATGACTCATGTGACTCATATATGTGTTTCATAATAATCAAGTAATGACAATAATCAATTAAAATCTAAAAGAGAGATGTCATGTGAAACTTACAACATATCTAGTCAGGAAAAAAATTCTTCTTGGTTTTAGATTATCTTTCAGTGACTCCTCAAAATTTAAAATGGCAAACCAACAATCAATGACATTTGCATCTATCCACAATCCTGGTGCCAATGTTTCTAAATTTACTCGAACAACTGATTATTCATAACCATAAACAGACATGGTTTGGAAAATGGTTTCGCTACACAATAAAAAAAAGGAATATGATCAGGGTAAATCATATGACATTCTAAAAACATGCAATTTAGATTAAAAAAGGGAAAAAAGTATACTTATTATTTTTCGTCGTGCATCACAAATAAACTATTACCCAAGACAAATTTAACCCTCTGAAGCTTAGCCATAGTATTAGAAATCAAACGTATAAAAGGAGAATGCAAGTATGAACATGACTTAGCAAGTTTCTTCCATGGAGATGAATGGCTAAACTATTCAAAGGTTTTAAGCTCGTGTATATGGCTCTTCGTTAAATGACAGACGATGACCCGGACTTCAGAGACAGGGAAGTTTATCTACGCAACGATAACTTACCCTATCAACGGGAATTAATTTTCTCGGGCATGAGCTAAAATTAAAAACATTCGAAGTTTTTAAGCTCATGCACAAAGGACTTATAGTCACATCATAGACTTTAACTCGTTCATCAAAGAAAGGAAAGTTTATCGCCGATGATAAACTTATCCTAACAACGAGAAATTAATTTTTCTCGGACACGAGCTAAATTTAAAACAATTCAAAAGTTTTAAGCTCGTGTAAATGGTTCATTATTAAATGTCAGACAATGACCCGATCCTCAAATAAAGGAAAGTTTATCACCGATGATAAACATATCCTCATTAACGAGACATTAAATTTTCTCGGACATGCGCTTACATTAAAACTATTCAAAAGTTTTAAGCTCGTGTAAATGGTGTATAATCACATTTCAGATTATGCCCCGATCTTTAGAGAAAGGAAAGTTTATCACTGATGATAAACTTATCCTCACAACGAGAAATTAATTTTTCTCGGGCATGAGCTTATGTTAAAAACATTCGAAGTTTTTTAAGCTCATGCACAATGACTTACAGTTAAATATCAGACTGTAACTTGGAATTCATATTTAGGAAAGCTTATCTTTAAAGATAAGTTATCCTCGTAACGGGAAATTCATTTTTCTCGGTCATGAGCTTGTATTAAAACATTCCAAGTTTTAAGCTCATAAAGGAAAGTGTATCTTTTAAATAAGAGAACTTTTCTTCCTAACGAGAAATTCAACTTTCTCGGTCATGAGCTTTACGTTAAAACATTCAAAAGTTTTCAAGCTCATGAAAACGACTTCTACGTAAATGTCAGCTTAGGACTCGCTCTTCAGTTAAAAGGAAAGTTTATCACCTATGATAAACTTATCCTTACAACGAGAAATTAATTTTTCTCGGGCATGAGCTAATATTAAAAACATTCGAAGTTTTTAAGCTCATGCACAATGACTTACAGTTAAAATATGAGACTGTAACTCGGACTTCAATTTTAGGAAAGCTTATCTTTAATGATAACTTATCCTCGTAACGGGAAATTAATTTTTCTCGGTCATGAGCTTGTAGTAAAACATTCCAGGTTTTAAGCTCAACAAGGAAAGTGTATCTTTTAAATAAGAGAACTTTTCTTCTTAACGAGAAATTCATCTTTCTCGGTCATGAGCTTTACATTAAAACATTCAAAGTTTTTCAAGCTCATGAAAATGACTTCTACGTAAATGTCAACTTAGGACTCGTTCCTTAGTTAAAAGGAAAGTTTATCGCCGATGATAAACTTATCCTTAACAACGGGAAGTTTACAACTTCTCGGACTTGAGCTCGTTTTGTAAGATATGCAACATCTTAAGCTCAAGTAATTGGTTTTCAAAACTTTGAACAAAATTTTTCGAGAATTTCTCAAAAGGTTTTTTTCTAAATCTTTCAAAATTGTGTGTTCAAAAATGTTTTGATAAAAGAGCATGTCTTCTGGAATCGATAATATTTACGATACTAGAAATGTCATTCAATAATGACACGGGGTTGTAAATACAGTTCGAGCAGAAGTTCAAATGATTTAAAACATGCTCAAAATGGCTTGCTATTATTTCAGATAGTAACCCGCTTTTCATACTCAAGTCAAGTATTTCACCGGAAAGCTTTGACCCAACAACGGGAATTAATTTTCTCGGGCATGGTTTACTTTATAACCATGTAAGGGATTGTGATTACGGAATAACACAATCTGACACGAATTTATGTACGTGTCAGTGCATTTATTTGTTAAAACAAGAGAAATCTTGTTTTTATGAAGTTATCATCTCCACCAACCGTAGCAGTTTACAATTGATATCTACATAATCGACGATACGACTACTCAAACGGTGACTACAGCTCTTTCAATAGAACACGGGTCAACAATTGAGGGGGAGCAATTGTCCAGCATTCAGAATCCTTGATGCCGAGAGTGCCAAGTTCACATATTGGTGTCAAGACAACGATATCAATCATACACATGGAGTCAACAGATAACTTCAGACGTGACGAGGTGACCAACATTCATGAACAAGAACCATGTGCTTCTTTCATATGATGTTCTCCATCATTCAGGTCCAACCTCATAAATCGCTAATCTTGTGAATACATTATCATATATGATCTTTGCACGTGATAAATACCTTACACTTGTGTTTAAAAGGTATTTAACTTACGTTTCAAGTACATCCTCATTAATTTGAGGGGGAGCTTGCGTAATTCACAAAGATAATTGGCTTTGCATTTTTCTTCCCAAATTTTCTTAAAATGCTATTAAATCAATTGATATTAAAAACATCGATTGGATTAATATTTTTAATATGGGGGAGAAAATGTGATTTAATAATGAGATCAATCATTTTAATGGTTTGACTTAATGTGCTGGCTCAACCCGACATGTGCGAAATGTTTTCGAATATCGTGGCATATGTTAAGGGGGAGCAATATGGATTTGGATATAAAAATGGATTTCATGGTGACATACACTTACCTAAAACATCTCTATTCACGACGGTAAAGATTGTGGTGACATAAGGATGGTAGGGTAGGTTAAAGTCCAATGATTCCTCTAGAACCGGAGGAATCTTCCCAAGGACATTCCATAGCTAGAAATAGTAGTCCTTAGGAAAGATGGAGAAAGATTGTGAACGTAGCTGAATACCGACCAAGTACTTAAGTTAGCACTGAAACAATCACAACAAGGTGCTAGTTATGACGTATTGGTAAGCATTGAAGGGGTTGAAGAATGAAAAAGAATTGTAAAGATAAAGGGTGAAAAGAAAGAAGCCCTCCTTACAACTTAGGCAGAAACCGGGTCAAAACATATGCTATTAAGATCATTGTTTAATGATTCTTGATATTGAAGACAGACATCATGGACCTAGTGATGCAAGGCACAACCCATCCCAGCTAACTCAGATATCTATTAAAAGATATTTGTTTTAATCACACGGAGACAACACATTATCTATTGATTTATTCACTTCGAATAAATTGGTATTGAAATGGTGGCACTCCTCTCCATCCTCCGATCACTAAAAATCCAAAATGCACGATTGAGTCTAGAGCCATTTGAGATCATCAAATATCTCATTAGGACACACTTTCATATTTCCTTGCTTCTTCACACACTGTGAAAAGTAAGAAAGATCTTAAGAGTCCTACGCAAAATCTTCATGATCTTGCCTGAACATCCGAGTAATACGAAAGTATTTACAATGAAGATGGAAATCCTTCTTGAGCGAACATCAAAAAGCTCATGGTAGGTGACTTGTGCGATTCTTTATGAATCAAACTTGTGATAACTGGAAAGCAACGGTGGTTTAATTCTTAAATGAATTTAAACACGTTCCAGGCCTCTACGCAATATCTTAGTGATCTTGCCAGAACACTCAGAGTGATACCTTAGGTGTTCACAGTGATGAGTGGAAATCCTTCTAGTGTTAACCTCAAACAACACTTGGTAGGTAACTTGCAAGATTCTATACGAATCAAGCTCATGACAACTGGAAAGCAACGATGGTGCGGTTCTTAATTGAATTCCACTTGTTCTAGGAACATGAATTGACGGATTCAAATCATGCGGATATTATTAACCAAATGATTCACTCTTTATGCTCGCAGTCAGCTTTGGACGGTCGAAAAAAGAGAACGGGTTTACCGGCGAAATCTTGTCAAGGAGGTTCTTAATTGAAACTACCTTCCACAAGTACGATAGTTAATATCGTCCAACGGTCTTCACCGACCGGAGGTAAAATGCTACCGAATTAGAATGAAATGTTCAAGGCCATTTCATCCGTGTATATGGTTTGTTGCTAACTGTCTTATGCAACGTAACAAGAAGGTGGCATTGCGGTGTACAATCCAGAAGAAGTCGTCACCACATGCTTATACTATATGCACTTAATACTTCATCAAATTCAAGAAAGTCTAAAAGTCAAGTCTTCCGCTGTATCAAACTTTGAAGCTTTCAAGAATTTATAAAAGTATAAGTATGTGAAACATGAAGTCACGAGGAGGCAGATATCACAAGTGATGAATGCACAAGGTCAAAGCAAGGACACATGCTCAAGACTAAAGTCAAAGATCTCATCAGCATATTCACAAGAACAAGATCGAAGACTCAAGCATAGTATGCTAGGTTTAAGATTTTGTAAAATGGTGTGACCTCCCTTTGGGAGAGATTGTTGGAAATACGTTTTTTCAAGGAAATTATCGGTCACATCATTATTAGCATAGATCACGAGCTATAGACTATTTAGGACATTGTAACTTGGAGTGACCTCCCTTTGGGGGAGATTGTTGGAAATACGTTTTTACGTATTTAGAAAGGATCGGTCACTCCAATGATATTGGGCTCGTGATCCAATATAGCCCATATAGCTCACATGTAGGGTGGGCTATATAAACCCCCTCCTAGCATGTTAGGAGGGGTTGAACACTTACCATTTATCACAATTCATCTTTCTTCTCATTCTCTCCTTTCTTTCTCTACCTTTCTCTCTCTAAGTTCTTCCACTTCTCCATCCATCTCAATAGATTAATCCATACATGCCTAATCCTTAGAAAACACGATCCTACATTGGGAGTGTTAGGACGCACAACTTCATCATTAACTGCAGGCACAACACTAACTTGAGGCAAAACATCAACCGGAGGCACATCATCATCATTAACTAGCTCACTATTCCGAGGCCTAAAATACAGATCCTCCTAAAAACTACAAAAACTTTTATACCTACTCACATATGTTCCATAACTATGATGGTAATGGTGACTCACTCATGTATGAGTCACTGTGACTTATATATGAGTCATAGTGAAAACGAGTCAATGTGACTCATATGAGTCACAGTGACTCATACCATGAGTCACAGTGACTCATATGAGTCACAGTGACTCATACCATGAGTCACAGTGACTCACTTTTACTATGAATCATATATGAGTCACAGTGACTCATATATGTTTGATAATGAAACATAACATTTATGTTTCACTATGGAATTGATAATGAGAACGTAACTTATTATTTTGTTTTTTTAAAATAATAAGGGGTTAACAGAGTACATTAAGATATATTTCTACAATAATATCCACACCTCTCCAAACCAATCAATATTTTCATCAATCCGAATATCATCAAGTACAACATCTTCTTCGTTCACAACATCTTCGTTCATAACATCTTGATTAACAACAGGATCAACATTCTTAGAAGCAACACCAATATCTTCAAACAAAACAGAATTAACGAAAATTTCTTTATATCTATCGAATAACACAAGAAGATCTTCATCATTAGGAAACTCTGTGTTGGCATTCTTCAAAATTGTTTCAAGTTCATCCTTCTCTGTAAATATGATTGAAATCTTTTCTTCGATCATTCTACACACGCTCTGTATATAAAAATGAAAAATCATATATAGTAATGAAAATCATACGTGGGTCACTGTGACTCATATATGAGTTACTGTGACTCATATATGAGTAACTGTTACAACAGATGATTAGAATTAAAGCATAAAAATAAAAAAATAATAATAAGCCAATACTAACCATTTTGTCAGTAGCCGGCACAACGGTATCATGATCTTGAATTTTTGTTGCTTTACGATGAAAACCCTCACTTTGTATTTCTTCGAACGGACTTCACTCTCCATGCAATTCTAATTTTTCCATAACATCGTCATCTAATTCAATGGTTTGGCGCCTAGTCAAAAATCTTGTACTCCAATCTTGAATTGCTGGCCTCGACCGAATAACAAGAAACCGCTCACACTTTGTAGAACCTAAATACAGAAGCTGTAAACAAAAAATCATGTTTGTTAATTGAATCATATATGAAACATATATGAGTCATGTGACTCATATATGAGTCACTACAAAACATATAGGAGTCATGTGACTCATATATGAGTCACATGATTCATATATGAGTCAGATGACTCGTATATGAGTCACATGACTCGTATATGAGTCACATGACTCGTATATGAGTCACATGACTCGTTTATGAGTCATTCTGAAACATATATGAGTCACTAGTAAAAAAATTTATGATTAAAACATAAAACATAAAAATAGTTTAAAGCACTTACAATTAAAAATCACAATGGGCCATTGTAATAGCAAGTATTAGTTCTCAGTAATGCAATAGATTTGAGAGAACGGTGAATGTACCCGCACTAGTAAAGTCTTTTAACATCTGTATCTTCACGAATTTAACGAACAACAATCAAACTTGGGTAAACATTCATCGTTTCACCTTCGCCAAAAACCAACGCAAAAAGCTCAAGAAAGTTGAAATTAAACATAAAGTCAACTTCTATCGCTTGAATCACCTTCTCCGAAATATCATGAGGACTGAATTTTCTCAAAGGCCTTGGAAACTTATTTAACCACCTCCTTACAAACTCATCCTCCTTCGATCTCTCTAGTAAATAAAAAATACTAGTACAACCGATAGGAACCCTTAGAATATCCTTTACCTTCTATGGTGTCAAATGAATACTACCATGTGTAAGATCGAGATTGTAGGTCTTTGGATTAAAGGTTGTAACCACAAATCTAGCCACATGATTGGGTAATGTATCTGTGTTGTATAAACACAATGCATCAAGACCAATATCCTTCTTAAAAGCTTTAATATCAACATTTGCATTGCAGACACACTAAAAAAAAGAAGGTACCGTCCTAGAAAATAGAGGCAGAAATGTAGTTGATCCTCCTCCATCTTCGTCTTCTTTGAAGGCTTTTTATCATCCCCTCCTTTTTAACATACTTACGTTTCTTAGAAGGCTCGACATCCTTTTTAACCTCCTTTTAACTTCCTTTTTAACCTCCTTTTTAACTTCCTTTTTAACCTCCTTTTTAACCTCCTGTTTTTAGGAGGCTCGGCCTCCTTTTTAACCTTCGTATCCTTCTATTTTTTAGGAAGCTCAACCTCCTTAACATTTAAATTTGGCTTAACATAGGGTCTCTTCTTCTTGCCAACCCTTTAGGAATACTAACCTTCTCCTCCTCCTCACTTGTCTCCTCTTCCACGGACCCCTTTCACTCTCACCTTTTGTATCCAACCCTTGTTTACTGTCACCTTTATTATCCAACACTATCATCCGACCCCTTCTGACTCTCACCACTGCCACTCCTACTTCCACTCCTACTTCCACTCTCACTCCCACTGCCACTCTTACTCCCACTTCCACTCTCACTCCATGGACCATCAGACGATTCGTCACCATCATTGGCCTCATCTAATTTCTTTAAAGAAAAATCAGTAAAAAGATCAGTCAAACCTTGTACACCTTCCAAGAGCAGCCACTTTCAAACGCATATTTAAAGGATAGGGAGCAGGTCTTAGAGAAGCGGGAAAAGTTGTAACAATAGAAGGTTTACGCTTAACAAACTAGAATTTAGAAGCAAGGACAACATATTTTGGATTTGTAGGAATTTAGAAAGGTTTCCATCACAATACATAGTGAGGTTAGGGAAAGAAGATAGGTCATTTAGTTGAGGTGTGTTGAAAGGTTTAGGTGGTGGCGGAAGAGCTTCCCTTTCTCTAGGAATTAGATTGATTGAGTAAAACTCATTCTAATACTCAATTTGGAGAGAAAGTAGAAGTCTTGCAAGGTTTGGGAGAAGAAGGTTCATATTGATCCTTTTTATTTTTGATCCAAACGGGTTTCACCAAAATTTTGGTTTATTAGAAAGCTTAGAAGAAGAAGCTTTAAGTTTAGAAGGTTGTGACAAAGAGATGTTAAGGTTAAGTTTAGAAGAAAAAGACATTGTGAGGGATGAGAAGAGATCTCCTAAAACAAGAGAATTTAAAGAAAAATGGCAAGGCAAAGAATAGAAAGAAAACTAGGTTTCAAGGAATGTTTATCTCAAATAGGCAAACAAAGAATCTTGAAAAAAATAGTGGTCAAAGAAGAAAGACAAAAAATGAGCCAAAAAGTGGTGACTGCATGCGGTTCAATAAATGAACCTACGGCCCAATGAAGATATTGATATGTGTCTTCTTTATTATCCACCCACAGGGGTGGAAAAATCCAATTTTTTGAAGGTTTGACAAAAGACAAGACTTTTTCAAATTTAAGCAAATCTTGGATTTTTAACTCTATTAGTATTAGGTTAGGCTATCGTTGCATAAAAAGCAACATACTCACAAGAGTATCTTGACAAAGGGTGACAAAATATTTTGATAACATTTTGATCAAGTTTTAGTCAAGTTTTTGAGGTGAAAAATAGATTTAGGTTCAATTTTAGTTTACATTTGTGGTTGATTAGTGTGAGAACAAATATGTTGAAACACATAAAAGCTAAATCCATAGATCATCTTCATGAAAATTCATGAAGGAGGATAAACTACAAGAAAAGAAATACAACTAACTAAATGAAAGCTAGCTATTTTTAATCTTAGTTAAGTAGTCTTCTTGAGCTTGAGTTCTTGAAAATATATTTTAAAAATATCATCATTCATCTCCTAGGAAGAAGAGGATTGGTAAACAAAGTTAACAAGAACTCTTGCAACCTTGCATAAAGCCCAAACATTTCCATCCTAATATTTTGGATGATGTAGTTATTATAAAGACAACATGGACAATTAGCACCATGTGCCTCAAGAAAACTAAAAAAATATGGATCACCCATGAAGTTTGAAATATGAACACCCAAGATTGGAGTGTTATGAGGGGAGGCATGGTATCTAAAGGTGAAATGGGTGAAATAGGTGAAGGCTCAACAAAGACATCCTTAAATGGAATGCTTTGGAGGGGTAATGGGTTCACATCCAAGAGAGGAATTGGAGTGAAGGGTGAAGACAACTCATTCATTCTAGATTGGAATGAATAAGAGGTAGAACCATAAGAATGATACGATGAGTTGAGCTAGTCTTGCATGGTGCAAGAGGTGGTGAAGGTGATGAAGAAACGAGAACTAGAGAAGTCTCATTCTTAGGTGTAAGAAAAATATGAAGAACCTTGGTTAGGTATCTTAATCCTTATCATAAGGCTCTTTTTTGGTGGTAGAGTTTTTGGAGGAATATGAGGATTTAGTGGACACCATGGTTGTGTGTTTAGGTTTTAAAAAGCTTAGAGGATGAAAAGAAGAAGAAGAATCAAGAATGGTTTAAGAAGAGAAAGGGATGATCCAAAATGGTAATGGGTTAAAAATTGTTTTGGTGAATAATGAAAATTGCTAGGCTTGTTTGGGAAAAAGCTGGTGTTTAGCAAAATTTTTATCCATGTATACAAAGATTTAGAGAAAATAGTATAATGAATAGATTTTGTCGAATTTACCACCCGCGGCTCATTGAACATACCCACGGATCATTATCGATAACGAACCGCCCATATATAATGATCCGTGGATTCCTTAAAAAATGTCACTTCGAGCATTTTTCACAAGCCCAGATGTTAAACACTAGTTTATCAAGCAAAAATAGATTACCAGGCAAAATCTAAATAGCTAACTAACACGTAATTGCCTATAATCATGTAAATTAAAAGATCAACCACATGAAGAAATATAAGGATTAAAATCTAGTCAATCCAAACAATTAAGTATTAAAGTTACAAACCCAAATCTAAGAAAAGATAGAAAATGTCTAAAGCAAAATAAATAGTTCAACATAAAGCTTAAGATAACCAAAAGAAACCATCACCCAAGGCTTCTAAATGTCTTCACTTTTTCTTCTTGCCAAACTTCCTAAGCATGTTCCTTATGGCCTTGAAAGATCCCCTCGTCTCAATACGATGATCGCGCAACTCTTCTCGGGTATGAAGGTTGCAACGGTAAACATCCTCAAGGTTGAAGTTTGGAGGAATTTGACTCGATGAAGGAGAAAAAGAACGATGAGTTTGGTCTAACCCATCCATGAAAGTGTTCAAAGATGGAGAGGAGCCACTCGGGGAACCGACATTGTTACTATTTTCAACATCATCACTATCACTTGATGAAGTGGAATTTTCCTCATTGTCGGATGATTCTCGTTGATTACCTCTACGCCTACCACGGTCACTCCTAACCTTTCATGGACGCTACAATTTAATGAGATACATCACACGATTGGCGTGCAAGTAATTGGAAAGATGAAGTTGAGGATAGTCTTGATCAACCCTTTTTAGAAGGTGAGTGAGGAGCATGGCATAAGGAAGGTTTGTCTTAGGCTTGGTGAGGACATATCATCCGTCGAGCGATAAAGTATGTAAGATTGTAATTGATGGAATGGCATAGGCAAAACATCATATGAGCCACACGCCAGAATATGATCATAGTTTCCACCATGACAAAATACATTCTCCCTAATTACGTCAGCCCAAGAGACCATACATTGATTAAGGTCGCTTATGAGTATCTCATAAGGTGACAAAACATGCTTCTTGGAGTGGATAATACATAAAACGGGTCTATTACAAGGTTAAGTGATAGTGCCAAGGATGTAGTCTAGTTCGACCATATGAGTATCATATAGAGGAATATCAACACACATTTCCAAGGAGTCAATCCTCCATGCATCTATGAATCGGCATTGACCTTCATATGGTATACGAAGTGCCTTACCAAACTCCTCGAGAGAGTATCTCATGAGTTAACATGAATGGAATAAGTGCTAAAGAACTCTAAGAGGAATTTTGGATAGATTACCTCATTGATGTTTAGCAAGCAATCAAAGCCATTGTTGTTAAACATTTGTATAGTGCAGTCATATCCTTCAATATCCCCATAGACAACCCAACCCTCATGAAAGTAACGAGATTGAACAGAACGAAGGGTGTTTGACAGTGTTTCGGATTGACAAGACTCGGCATGGTTAGGCATATAACAATGGGTCTTTTGGTGGTCATTTTGATATTCCGAAGGCATGATTAAGTACCTATATTGCACCAAAAATAATTCCACAATCACTCTTTGTTATATATAGATTAATAAAAATCAAAACCACAAGAATGTGTTTAATCAATATTTTGACTAACCAAAGGATGATTCCTTATCATTCTTAGGCTCACATTGTACTAAATTCATTTTTGACAAATGCATATGGACTATGCGAATCAACCATGAATTTAAACATTGGTTTTCAAAATTTGTTTTTAGGTAAGCATTAACAATGCAATCATCATTAAACCAAATTACTTTGATTAATATGCAGATTTGTTCTATAAGTGGGTTTTAGTGAAATCACAAGGAATATGAGCCTAAGTAATCCTAGCACTAAAACTATGGATACCCACATTCCTAATTTGGTTTTAATTGAATTTAATTTCAAAAATCCCCAATTATGAAATTAAGAACCCTAGAAAAAATTTGTTGAAATTGAATGAAGATACTTACAATTAATCGATGTTAGATGAAGGATGGATGAGACCCTTGTCTTGGAATCAATTTAATTGAGTGATATGGAAGGTTTTGAAACTTGTTAATGGCGGGTTTCTTGTTCCCTCGTCGCACCAGCAGAAAGAAAGAAGAGGGTGTGTTTGAAAAAGTGTAAAATAATAAAACCCAGATTATTTTAGACTTAGTGGGACGAGGCTCATTATCAATAATGAACCGCCATATACCACCGCGCCTATTTAAGGCACCGCAGACAGAACAAGGTTTTGTCCGTCAAAATGAAAGAAATTTTTCAAACCAAGTTTTTCTAAAATGCTTAATACACATATTAAGCCTTTTGAAAATCATTGGAACACTTCAAGACTAGGTTATAATGCCTTAATGAAGGATTACGAGTGGAATCGAAACCGAAAAAGACCGAAACGAAGAAACAACTACTCGTAAACAAAAAAAGATAAGAGAGAAACCAAGAGGGGTGAATTAAATCAAAGTATCAATGCCCAAGAGATGAATGACAATCTTCAAGTTTTAAAAACGAATAGCTTGTGTCATATATAGTGGTTTAAGACGTGTCTTTCCGGCGTAAGACAAAACGGCTTTGGTAATGAACCATACCAAGCTATTTTTGTTATATAGAGTAAGAACACTCATAAATAAATGTATTATTTTTACAAAACATGCGAAAGAATATAGATTCACTTTGTCTCCTATGTGATCGGACAAATATCATTGTTAAGAGTTACAATAATAATATCCTTGGAATATTTCAATTCTATATGTGTAGTATCCTAACTACAACATATGATGTAGTTTGGTATCTCAAAGGATTAATCAATCAACTTAGAGATGAGATCAGTTTCACATACTACACATGATATATGACCTACTAACCTTATTAAGTTACAAACCATAAAAATCATGCTTGATACTTTAAGCTCTTACTAACTCACTTTACAACTCCTATGTGAGTTAAATATCCAAGGCCATAAAGGTTTGAGAGGGTGAAAGAATAGAATCACATACCACAAATAAATGTTAAGGCAAGGATGCTAGGAGCAATCACTTAATTAAGTAATGATCAAAGGGCGTGTGGAAGGACGAAAACGTACCTTAGCCGCAAAGTGCATCCCAAGTTTTCTATGGACTAATGCAACACCCGAGCTAGACCAAAGTACATACTAAGTCTTCAAGGACTAGTATCACATCCACCAATCTAGGTATCATCATCCCATGATGCTAGAGATCAAAAGGAGACGAGTCTTCAACAAGTGTAAGTAACTCAATCCACAACCATATTAATGATTAGCCGTCATGAGTACCTACAGAAAGAAAGATTCAAACTAGTAGTTACATTTTAAGAGAAAATCTAAAATGCATAATATCTACTAACTGCAAGTCATAATCAAGATGAGCTGATATAGCAATAATTTTAGGATCTATTTAAAAAAAATAGTTTTGTCCACAAAGAAACTTTAGAGCAACCAACCCTTTTAATTAGTAGAGACAATGTATCTATCTAAGCTTTAAAGAACAATATACTTTAAAGATCTTGTGTGGCCATCGCTCTGATACCAATTGTAGATACTAGAAAGGGGGGGGTGAATAGTTTCTATTATTAAGGTCCTAATTAAAAATTAGGTTTGTCGTAAAACTACATTGTACTTGAAAACTAGTTTCATAGTTGTTAAGTCAATTTCCAAACCATTTTCTATATGTAGTGATTATGAAAATGTAATGCATGAAAGTAAATATGAGTAAGTAAAGAGTAAAGAAAGAAGCAACCTAAGGCAAGACACCAATATTTATAGTGGTTCAGCAACGAAGCTCTCTCTTTGTTCCTACTCCACTTCTCGAGTACACCTTACTCGAGATTTCCACTATATCCACAAGCCCCCTTCTTGGCGGAGAACACCTTACAATGTCGCTTACATTGTTTTCCGACACTAAGCTCAATGTCGAGACCTTATCTTAGCTAGAACCAATCTACACACGTCACCAACATCACATTTTCTAACATAAAGCTAGATTTCGAGCTCTAATCCAAAGCTAGAATCAATCTTCGTCGCCCATCTTCTTTCCCGACACAAGGCTAGATGTCGAGTTCTAATCAAAAGCAAGAATCAATCTTCGTCGCCATCTTCTTTTCCGACACAAGGATAGATTGCTATTCCCACTTAATCCATAACACAAGATTTAGAAGAGATATTTAGAGAGAGAAAGAGAAGAAAAGTATAGAGAGAAACTAGAGAGAGTGGTGGAAGGTTTACCAAATAACTATGTGTGAAATAATGAACCAACACCCTCTTCCACACATGGAAAAGGGTATATATACCCACGAACCGTATGGGCTTTCCATGGGCCATGGGTTTGTTTCCATGGGCCGAGCTTGGCTTTGCTTGGGCTTACGCCCCTAACTTATACAATATTATCTTAAAATCCAAGCCCGGTTTTCCCGACTAACCTATTACAATACAAGACCATTTACGACTAAGATGACCTATTACATTCTTGTTAGACTATATAAAATATAGGGCTAACAATCTCCCCTAATGTATCGGTCATCTTTAAAATGCATAAGATGATTGAGTGAATACATTCTTGTGGAGTTGATCTTCCTTCTTAGGTCTTGTATCTCGGTCTTGATCTTGTTTGTAACGGTTTTGTTCCTTCATGCCTTTGTGATCTTTATCTTGAGCCTTTGTCATTTGACTTTAAGTGCTTGAGATCTTCAATCTATTCTTGATCGTGTTCATCTTGAGCTCTTGTGACAAGATGACCTATTACATTCTTACATTCTTAAGTATCTTGATTATCGCCATCTTGTGCTCTTATGACTTCTGAATCGACATTGGTTACACAGCTACGCCACCTTCTTGATATGCATCAATATATATACACACGGACGAAATGGTTTTGAGCATTTCACCCTAACTTGGTAGCGTTTTACCTCCGGTCGGTGAAGACCGTTAGACGGTATTAGATACCTTACCTGTGATCAAGTAGATTCGATTAAGAACCTCCTTGACAGTGTTTCCCGGCGGTAGTAGCCAGTTCTCTTTACTCGACCGTCTCAAATCAGACTACGAACGTAAAGAGTGAATCATAAGAAAAATTATCCGTCTAATTAGAGTCGTCAATTCAGATTTCCTGGAACAATATTGATTCTAAAAGAATCGCACCATTGTTGCTTTCCAATTTGTCACAAGCTTGATTCATAGAGAATCTTGCGAGTCACCTACCGCGGTGCTGTTTGATGTTGACACTGGAAGGATTTCCATTCGTCACTGTGAGCACTAAGGAGTGTTACTCTGAATTTTCTGGCAAGATCACACGGATTTTGCGAAGAAACATGGAATCAAGTTTGAATCAATTAAGAATCCAAACTTAGTTGCATTTCAGTTCTCACAAGTTTGATTCATGTAGAATCACACAAGTTACCTACCATGAGCTTGTTTGATGCTGGCTCAAGCAGGATTTCCATCTTCATTGTGAATCGTATCACTCAGATGTTCTGTAAATATCACAAGGATAATGCGTAGGACTCGATTGTGTCCTAATGAGATGATAGATAGATAGATCTCGTTTGGCTCTAGACTCAATAAGTGCATTTTGGTAATCGAAGGCTGGAGCAGACTGCCACATTTTCAATATTAACAAACTCGGAGTGAGAAAGTCAATAGATACGTGTTGATCTCCGTGACAATGAGACAAGTTTCTTTTGAGAGAAACTCGAATGGCTGGGGAAGGGTTGTGCATCGCATCAATGGGTCCATGACACTTGTCTTTGATAGATGTGTTAACCCAGTTTCTGCCTAAGTTGCATAGAATATTCAACTTCTTCAATACTTACCAACACGTCATCACTAGCACCTTGTTGTGATTGTTCCAGTGCTAACTTAAGTAAATGGTCCGCATTCAGCTTCATTCAACTCCATCTTTCCTAAGGACAACTATTTCTATCTATGGAATGTCCTTGGGTAGATCCCTCCAGTTCTGGTTCGATCATAGGACTTAGTTTCCTATCCCAAACCACCTTTTGACTCCATCGTTTCGTCGTGGATAGTAGGTTGTTTTGGGTATAAATTGTAACCATAAACCATTGAAAACCATTCAAAGTACTTGATAAAAATCAAAACTTTTAACACTTGAAAGTTTTAAATTTTCGAAAAGCTCCCCCTACATACATGCATCGATATACGAAATGGTTTAGCATGTGAAGGAAAGAGTTGCACTTGAGTCTTTAAGATCACATGTTGCAATATATTACATTTTAATCACATTTTCTCCCCTATCTCTAATATAAAAACATCATATTAGAGATACCAATTGATTAAAATATGACAATTTCTGAAAACCGATTGGGAGAGAAACATGTGTGCACACATGAATATGGAACTTTTTGTAGTCGGGATGCTCCCCTTCAACAATATATGTGTGTCTTGAAGCAAAAATTTGATAAAATTTTGGAAAAACGACACCACAAAATATGTTGAGGTACGGAGATGAGATGCCTTATCCGATATAGTATATTACATATGACAGTTTTAAACTATTTTCGGAATGTGTTGGATACATAATATATGACAATTTCATAGATGTACCCAACAACATTAAAGGCTTGATTTTAAAACGCTCCCCCCCAAAAATTGATCAAAATAACATATGACAGTTTTGAGATATAAACCATTTTATGAGGAAGGGAGTGTTGAACACACAATTTTGAAAGATTTAGAAAAACCTTTTGAGAAATTCTTGAAAGGTTGCGTTCAACGGTTTTAAATTAATCATGATAGAAGACTTCTCTTCTGTTACTTAGAGAAAGCGCACTGAAACGTACACTCCCCTTTTGGTTCCCTTTTCATGAGCTCAAAACTTTGATTGTTTTGTGACAAGCTCATGAACGAGAAAGATAAATTTCCCGTTGTGAAGGATAAGTTATCATCCGTGATAAACTTTCCTTAAGTTGAAGTTCGAGTTCTAAGCTGACATTTACTTAGAAGTCGTTTTTCATGAACTTACAAACTTTGAATGTTTTTATGAGAAGCTCATGACCGAGAAATATGAATTTCTCGTTGAGAAGGATAAGTTATCGTCCTTGATAAACTTTCCTTATTTGAGGTCCGAGTACTAAGTTGTGATGCGCTTAGAAGTCATATACACGAGCTTAAAACTTTCGAATAGTTTTAATACAAGCTCGTGTCCGAGAAATATTTAATTTCTCGTTATGAGGATAAGTCATACTCGGGATGAACTTTCCTATCATTGAAGTACGAGTTACAGTCTGACATGTGACTGTGAGTCTTTGTACATGAGCTTAAAAACGTGGAATGTTTTTAAAGATAGCTCATGTCCGAGAAAACTTAATTTCTCGTTCTAAGGATAAGTCATCATCGGGATGAACTTCTTGTCTTGTGAGCCCGGGTTACAGTCTGTAATCTGACTATAAGCCATTACACGAGCTTCAAACTTTGAAATAGTTTGAATGTAATTTTATGTCTGAGAAATATTTAATTTCTCGTTTTGAGGGTAAGTTATCATATTAGAGATACCAATTGATTAAAATATGACAATTTCTGAAAACTGATTGGGAGAGAAACATGTGTGCACACATGAATATGGAACTTTTTGTAGTCGGGATGCTCCCCTTCAACAATATATGTGTGTCTTGAAGCAAAAATTTGATAAAATTTTGGAAAAACGACACCACAAAATATGTTGAGGTACGGAGATGAGATGCCTTATCCGATATAGTATATTACATATGACAGTTTTAAACTATTTTCGGAATGTGTTGGATACATAATATATGACAATTTCATAGATGTACCCAACAACATTAAAGGCTTGATTTTAAAACGCTCCCCCCCAAAAATTGATCAAAATAACATATGACAGTTTTGAGATATAAACCATTTTATGAGGAAGGGAGTGTTGAACACACAATTTTGAAAGATTTAGAAAAACCTTTTGAGAAATTCTTGAAAGGTTGCGTTCAACGGTTTTAAATTAATCATGATAGAAGACTTCTCTTCTGTTACTTAGAGAAAGCGCACTGAAACGTACACTCCCCTTTTGGTTCCCTTTTCATGAGCTCAAAACTTTGATTGTTTTGTGACAAGCTCATGAACGAGAAAGATAAATTTCCCGTTGTGAAGGATAAGTTATCATCCGTGATAAACTTTCCTTAAGTTGAAGTTCGAGTTCTAAGCTGACATTTACTTAGAAGTCGTTTTTCATGAACTTACAAACTTTGAATGTTTTTATGAGAAGCTCATGACCGAGAAATATGAATTTCTCGTTGAGAAGGATAAGTTATCGTCCTTGATAAACTTTCCTTATTTGAGGTCCGAGTACTAAGTTGTGATGCGCTTAGAAGTCATATACACGAGCTTAAAACTTTCGAATAGTTTTAATACAAGCTCGTGTCCGAGAAATATTTAATTTCTCGTTATGAGGATAAGTCATACTCGGGATGAACTTTCCTATCATTGAAGTACGAGTTACAGTCTGACATGTGACTGTGAGTCTTTGTACATGAGCTTAAAAACGTGGAATGTTTTTAAAGATATCTCATGTCCGAGAAAACTTAATTTCTCGTTCTAAGGATAAGTCATCATCGGGATGAACTTCTTGTCTTGTGAGCCCGGGTTACAGTCTGTAATCTGACTATAAGCCATTACACGAGCTTCAAACTTTGAAATAGTTTGAATGTAATTTTATGTCTGAGAAATATTTAATTTCTCGTTTTGAGGGTAAGTTATCATTCTAGAGATAAACTTCCCTGTCTTTGAGGAACGAGTTATAGCCTGTAATTTGACTGTAAATCATTGTAGAATCTTAATTGTGAAACCCCTGAGACGCTTGTTTCTTTGATATCTGCTTCTTTAGCAACCAAACTCTGAGAGTGTCTTTTGTTGAACGGTATGAAAATGGAAATCCTTTGTGTTCTTGTTGAAACTTTACTTTATTACCTGCACTTTCATTAGTAGTTTGTATGCTTGCATGTGGGTTAGTGATATCTTTGTGAGAACCATGTGGGGGTTCACCTTGAACCGTTGTCGCGCTAGAGGGAAATATCTTTCCAGTAGGAAACCACTTTATACCTATTGTTTTGAAGGTTCTACCCGTTGGTATCCACTTAAGACAAGGTCTAGGAGACATAGGTTTCTGATGTACAGCGGAAGACTTAATTTGAGAAAGCATATTTCCTTTAGGGTTCCGTCTTTGATGTGCTCTAGCATATTGGTTCACCTTGTTCAGGACTTTTGTGATACAATCATCATGAATGGCATTAAACACACATTTGGTACATTTCGTGCAAACAAAGTGCTTAACATCTGAGAAGGCTCTAGAGTTCCTAAGGTTGGCGGATTTGTGCACATCATAGAAGGGTCTAGAATTCCTAGATGTGTGATTATCGCTCCTAGGTTGTCGTTTTGTCCTGTCTCTTGCTTGTGTCTTGTTCTTAGTATCCTCTAGATAGCTTTTATGACCCGTGTCATTTGAACTACGCCTAGGCATGTTCTTGGAGCTAGATCTAGAGTTGCTTGAAGCATTCATGTGATCGGGTTTTGCTAATGCACACTTTTTTAAGGAGGGTCTAGATTGTGTAGTGACTTGTTTAGGAAAATTGCTACGCACGTCAACTTGGGATGCAAACCTCGGATTCGACGTTTTGGATCGTTCAGATTTAAACGCATTTGGTTGTCTAGCAACTGAGCGGTTTCTGAATGGTTGAGAAGGAGGTTTCCCCAAGACTGACTGTTTTGCTAACTTAGTATCCACACTATTTCCTTTTAGCTTCCTTAAATCATTTTTCATCGCTGTCAGTGCAAAAACATTTTCCTGAATCTGAGCTTTTAACTGCTCATTTTGTAGAAGTAATTGAGCGACACGTTGATTTAACTTAATATTCATATTGTCAAATATGTCATTTTCGGCATTCACGTCATTACTATCTACAGTGTCGATAGGTTGCACAGATAATTCAGTTAATGAAGCAGGCGGAGGACTTGGAGTTTGAGAAGCCAACTTTGATTCTAACAAATTTATTTGTTTCACAAAATGTTCTTTTTCCGCGTTAAAATCTTGAATCTTACGATCCAATTTTTGTTCAAGAACAACATTTGCTTTTTCAAGTTTTTCAAAGTAAGCCTCAAATTTGTTATTTTTCTTTGAGAAATCGAGTTTGGCATCCTCAAAATATTTAGTCTTCTGAGCTAGCAGAATTTCAAGCTCGTGAATCTTAGAATCAACATCCTGAAAAGTCTCTCCTCCATTAGTACTCGTATCTGATGAATCAGGTGTGGTATTGCTATCAACCTTTTCCACTAGATACGTGTCACGAATGGGTTCAGATTGCTCAGTATGTTTATGAACATCGTATTCAGCATGTAAATGTACCATAGCCATTGGTTGATCATCATAAATGGGTCTGATATCCGCATCATTGGTTGTTTAATCATTCCCTGAGCTGGTACTGGTATGTTGCGTTTCTGATTCTGTCCCGCTTCTCTCTGTATCAACCGAAGAAGCATCGATGCTTGATCTTTATTGACAGTGCTCTCTTTCGTCTGCATCAGTCTTTGATTCACCCTTCTTTAAAATTGTCTTTGATGGCGTGTTCTTTTAGCAATTGACTTCTTTATATTACTCATATGTTGAAGAAGTGTCTCTTTGAACGCTTGAAGATCTACGAGAGTATATTTGGTAAAGTATGTACTTGTGAACTCTCGATCGTTTTTGGATCAGCCACTTGAATCAATGAATTGCTGGAACTGATTGTTGAGAGCTAAAAAGACCTCCATGGATATAATCTCGTGAAAATCATCTCTGTCAAGTTCTTGTTGAAGATGGTCCACATTAAGTAGAATCGTTCTGGTGAATGTCTCAACATCTTGACCAAATAGTAGAAAGAATACCCGTTTGAATCCAATTTCAAGCCGAATGCCTTTTAGGTCTTCTCTTGAAAGAACCTGAAGGTGTGACTGAAACAACTTTATGTGTTCCATGCATCTTTCTTTCGCTATCGACATCTTGTATTTGATTGCATGAACGGTTTTGGTGGTAGAATCCTTGTTAGAAGGTTTACTGATTGGAGTCTCAGTATTTGTCTGAACCTCTGGATTCTGCATCTTCTCTTTATTCATCTCAGTCATGGACGTTGTTGGTGTTGAATCCACGAAGATGTACATTGAACGGATGTCTCGAAGAGGATATGATGTGTATGGATTACGGATCTTAGTGGATGTGTTGTGATTTGATTGTGGTTGAAATTCTGAAAAATCCAATTTTTTTCTCAGTCCTCAGTCCGACAAAACGGTAAGCCGAAAATTTTTTGAATAACTAAATTTTGAAATCGAGTTAGAAATAGCCAATAACTAATAGGGAAAAAAAATTTAAAAAAGAAAATTTTAATGAAAAATGAAACCTAAAAAATTTGAAATTTGGCCTAAAAATTTGAAATTTGGTCCGAAAATTTGAATTTTTGGTCGAAAATTTTTTCTCATCGCCAAAATTTGAAACGAAGCTTAAATGGCCTAAAATTGGTCTATGGAAAAATAAATTTTACTATGGTATGAAAAGTATTCTAA
Organism: Glebionis coronaria; assembly: GCA_025667525.1. NCBI lineage: Eukaryota > Viridiplantae > Streptophyta > Magnoliopsida > Asterales > Asteraceae > Glebionis > Glebionis coronaria. Next base: position 433,116,504 of record CM046879.1, on the reverse strand, counting down.
CAAAATTTAGATGTCCATCGTAACATCCATTGGAATACGCATCGCAATGTCACCCATCGGAATACCCATCAAAATGTGTGATCGCAATGTGTGTTCGCAATATCAGATCGCAATGTGTGATCGCAATATCAGATCGCAATATGGATCACAATATCAGATCGCAATATCAAATCGCAATATGGATCGTAATATCAGATCGCAATATGGATCGTAATATCAGATCACAATATGGATCGCATGTGGGATCGGAATACACGATCACAATGTAGAAACCCCTTGGGCTTTTGCGATCGGAATACACGATCGGAATAAGAAACCCTCAACTTTGCAATCAGAATAAGTCCCACTGTTCTCGGATAATACACAACTATTCGAGATTTTTAGCCTAAAAATGATCCAAGAACCCAAATTTTTTGTGATTTTAACCAAAGTAACAATAACAAATCACTACCAATAGTATGTAGATGATTTGTATCAAGAATAAACCATAAAAACCCAAAAAAAAAACTTGGTACGAGAGTTTTAGATCAAAATAGGCACGAAAAATCAAGAATACAACACACGAATCTTCAATCACCTATCCACTATAGGCTCTTGATACCAAATGTTATTCCCACTTAATCCATAACACAAGATTTAAAAGAGATATTTAGAGAATGAAAGAGAAGAAAAGTAGAGAGAGAAACTAGAGAGAGTGGTGGAAGGTTTACTAAATAACTATGTGTGAAATAATGAACCAACACCCTCTTCCACACATGGAAGAGGGTATATATACCCACAAACCACATGGGCTTTCCATGGGCCGTGGGTTTGTTTCCATGGTCGGGCTTGGCTTTGCTTGGGCTTACGCCCCTAACTTATACAATATTAGCTTAAAGTCCAAGCCCGGTTTTCCCGACTAACCTATTACAATACAAGACCATTTACGACTAAGATGACCTATTACATTCTTGTTCGACTATATAAAATATAGGGCTAACATAGATGTCGAGTCCTAATCCAAATCTAGAACCAATCTTCACAACTCTTCACTTTCAAGTTAAGTGAGAACTCATAAGACACATACACACAATTAAATCACTTTGTAGTTTAGTGAGAACTAACACACAAGAATTATTACAACACAAGACACATCCAAGTGTACACATATAACTTGGATCTACACAACACTAATCAAAGTATAACACACGACTAATCCAATTATACACAAATACCTTGGATCTACACCAGACTTAAATAAATAAATTGATGAACATGACTAGATCTAAGAAAGGATGATCTTCATCAAGGCTTCATCTTTTATCACATCACAAATGTGTGAGTGATCTTCTCTTTGGACAAGTAAAGAAGAGGAATAAGAGGATAATCATAAGTAAACATACTTAATAAATTAAGCGATCATTTACTAATGATTAGAAATATAGAAAGAAAATAAGAAGTAGAAAAATGTCCAGAAAAGGTTCTTTTAAAAATGAAAATGTGATCCACTATTTATAGGGGAAAATGAGCAACGGCTCTCTGCGGGCAACTCAATAAATGGGCTGGCGGCTCAATAAATAGGTTGGCGGCTCAATATTGATATTGACCAACAGGCACCTATTTTGAGTTGTGGCTACTAGAGTCCGCTCCTTTTGTCCTTTAGTGGGGAAATCCCATCTGGTGAGGTTATACCTTAAAGGTATATTCTTAAGCCATTTGGAATATGTCAAATTCAAATTCTCATTTTTTATTCTAATAAAATATTTTCTTAAAAATAAAGTTTATTAAAATATTTTGTCACATTTGTATAAATGTGAGTTTTGAGGTTAATCACTTTCTATGATCACTAAACATGTATAAGATATGTTTATGTAAGACTTAAATGATTATTACCTTGATGATAGTGTTTGTCGAATAATTAGTCTTACAGTTATCTTTGACGATAAATGTTTTTACACTTTTTCGTGATCAAAACTAAAAAAGATTAGTTATTACAAATAATATTTTTAGGCATTGGTTGCATTAATAGAAACAAAGAGTCAGCTGGATTCATGATTAAACACTTGTTCAGAAAAAAAAATAGTACTTCTAAATAGTATCATATATGATAATGCATTATCATATATGATACTCATAAAATGTTTTGGTAAATTAAACAAATGTTCTAATGAAGTCATGATTAAAACAAAGAGACTGCTTAATCAATGATTAAACACTTGTTCAGAATATAAAAGATTGCTTTTTAAGAGCATACAAATTTGATTATACACTTGTTTAAATAGAATGCAAAAAATCATGACCGAAACACTTATTCGTAATCAAAAGATACAAAAACAAAAGTGTATACTGAATTCATAATTAAACCCAAAACATTCTTAATGAAACTTATATTCTTCTTCTTCAGTTAATTATTCTTCATTTTCAACCAAATCTACTTTTCTAACGTAAGTCTTCCTCTTGTGCCACGACAACGAATTCATATTATCCTTATACATACGCGTGCACGTCCTCATGCTTTGCTCCAACCGGACAACTGTAACATTCATATTTGATCGTTGTTGTGTTTGCGCAATCTGCATTATAGAAGAGAGGAAAGATCATATTAGGCACTTTTTTGTCAAAAGTGTAAAAAGTCATGTACAGTATCAAAATGTGGATTTTATAGTGGCTTGTCAGAAACATCATATATGATACCTCATATATAATATATGATATACCTATCATATATCACATATCGTATAACTATCATGTATGATAAATGAAGTATCATATATGATACATCAAACTTAATTTAGCTTAAATTAGCAACTTAATTAAAATGCCTAATAATAGAGCTTATTCACACTATAATAAGCTTATTCATAACTGCATATATAAAACCTAATAATAAGTCACAAGCATATTTGATTACGATATTGAGCCTTGTCAAATATTTGATTTTCAACTCTAAGTCACATGCCACTTACCAAATCCATTCATATTCATTTTTGGGTTTTATGGTCAGTCTATATATATAATACCATATATACAGTATTATATATGTAGAAGGCATGTTTAAAGAGTTTAATGATATTTTGTGTAAATTAGTCATAAAGTATGGTTGTTTCTTGCGGTTTATCAGAAACATCATATAATACCTCGTGTATCATATATGATACATCTATCATATATCATATATCATATATCATATATCATATATCATATATCATATATCATATATCATATATCATATACAATATATCATATATCATATATCATATATCATATATCATATATCATATATCATATATCATATATCATATATCATATATCATATATCATATATCATATATCATATATCATATATCATATATCATATATCATATATCATATATCATATATGTATAATATATATGACAAATGAGGTACCATATATGATACATCAAGCTTAATTTAACCTACATAAGCAACATAAAAGTTCCTAATAATACAGCTTATTCACACGAATATAGGCTTGATTATAACTCTCTTATTCAACAAAATATGATAATTCGTTTAAAAATCTAATAAGCTAGCTTATAATTCAACGCAATAAATTCAAATTATCTAATTAAAAAGCTTATTCATAACTCTCATCTAATTCAAACTCTTATTCATAAGCTTATTTAAAGAAATTAGCTTATAAATAAGCTTAGTTAAACAAATCAGCTTATTCACATAAATTACCTAATAAGTTAGTTTATAATTAAGAACAAATCAAACAAGATAATTCGTTCAAAATAAGCTAATTAAAAGCTTATACCTAAAGATGAACAATTAATAAGCTTATTTCAATGAAATAAGCTAAAGTAAGAATATATCTCAATCAGACCTTATGATGGATCGATTTATGATTATAGAGAGAGAAACTAGATCATAGGTAGAGAGAGGCGTGTGTGTGTGTGTTTTATAAGAAAGGAAGTAGAAAAAGGGCTATATAGTAGTCAGGTGAAATGAAAAAAATACCCATGTAGTGTAAAGTGAGGATTTAATCTCAGTTATTGGATGATGGGAGATAAAGGGTAGGGATGAGTCCTCTCATATCTTGGATAAATGTGATATTCAAATGAACTTAAATCTTAGTAAAGTTATTGGTAGAAAAAACATATAAATGAGACACATTTGTTCGCCATAATATTAGTTGTCGGGTACTCACTGCCACATTACGCGAATCTCTAGTTATATTTTGGGTAAAATCTTTAAATTACCCACGTACTTTTGATTTTGTCCTTGATTAACCAACATACTCAAACAAATACCGAATACACCCATGAACTTTTTAATTTTTGTTTCAGATACACCCATTTTGTGACTTGGTACCTGATGACGTGTCAGTTACACCAATTTTATTTAATTTATTTTAAGTATCTATTTGAAGTATAATGAAAGGACTCCGGCTTAAGCTTGGTGTGACACGCAGTTCTTGCCTTTCAAAGCCGAAACTGAATCTGAACACTCCATGTTTTTCAGCCCAAAATTTTTGTCGTCAAAGCTCTATAAAGTTCACTCGGATGAGGTTATTATTATCACCCTATACAAAACTACCACTTGAAATAACTACATTTGAGTATCAACAATCTTCCTCTATGATATTGTAGGATCGTGAACTAGGGAAGACTTTGATCAGGCCAGATCTTTATATATGAAAGATCTAAGGAGGGGCAAACACTTTATGAAAGAAAGGTATGGTTTTGTGAGACGAGTATATGTTGTTTGTGATGAAGATGAAGCCATCAAAAAAGCTTTTCAACAATGGATGTCGATAATGTTTCGCTATAGGAGGTGAAAGAACTAAAAGGCATGGATCATATGGAGATGTTATGTGACCCAAAATAACTCAGTGATTGTGGGTCATTATCTTCCCCTCCATAGATTGTGGGTTCTTTTTGTCTTCGATCATCATCATCATCATCATCATCATCATCATCATCTTCAATCATCATCGTCATCTCCAATCCTATAGTAGAATACAGCCTCTCTCAAGGTACAAGGCAGCAGCAACAGCAAAAACCAAGTACCCTTTTTCATCGATTATTTCATGCTTGAATTTTAGCCCACTTTCGAACTCATTACAAGACCCTGAAAAACCCAAGTCAGGTATGAACTGTCTGATTAGTAGCTATTTTACTAATGTTGTTGCGACTGTTGTTGTGGTTTTGGCTGGAATTGGGACCCACCAACAAGCGACCCATCCCTAGGATCCTGCTGAAGTTGATGATCTTGTGAGATCCATGTCTAAGATTGGTAGTAATTCGGATATAGAGAGAGATGGAAGAGGGGAAGAGGGGTTAAATTGGACAAAACACAAACATAGGAGCTGACTTGGCAATGCTGATATGTACATTTTAGCCAACGTGGATCCTATGTGACAGCTACACGACATGAAATCGGTTTTAGGGGTTAATCTGGAACAGCTAAACAAGTTTTAAAAGGTAATTTAATATTTAATGAATTTCATTGGTTAATCATGGACAAAATAAAAAATACATAAATAATTTAAAGCTTTTACATTTAATTTAATAAACCAATAACACCTATACCTAACTTAAAAAGTCATTTAAGATAAATAAAATTTGAAATTTCGTTGAGGAAGACAAAAACCTCACATGTTGAAGACACCTAGGAGGAAGATGCTTTAAGATTTAATCAAACGTAATTTCTAACATGTGGGTTAACCTAATTAAATAAGAAACCTTCAACATTTGACCATAGAAAAAACTACATATATCTGCCAAACTTGAAGTGAACGTTATAATCTACAATACCGCTAAACTAAAACAAAGTCATAATCTTGAAGTAAAACTTTACATTCATAGTTTAATGGCAAGATCAAAGGGTATATCGTATGGAAGCTTAATCGTTAAACAACTTCACACTACGAACGTATCAACATTTTCCAAAAATACAAAAATCCCCAAAGACACGACTTTACGTATGATCCCAAGCACAACTTCTGCTGGCCAAGCACGGCGAACGTTTTGTGATTTAAGTGGCAAACAGGAAATTCCTCCTCCAACTTCAGGTTCTAATTGGTAAGCAACTTTATCTCTTTTATGATGATTAAGAAACCAGAATAAGTTTCTTGTAGAATTAAGTAAGCCAAGTTGTTTCGATCATTAACTTTATTTTCATTTCATGGATCTTGCTCATTTTTAGGGGGAAATGGACAGCCGGAGTAGGGGTGACGACGATGATTATAAGCTTGCTACAGTTTAAAGGTAATATATTAGTACTAGTAGATTTCTTACACGAGAGATTACAAAAATTTGATACAAGTCATGGTAAGCTTGTACACATCTCAATTGAACCAATCCTAGAACGAAAGTGAAAACTATTTAAATCATGATTTCATCTTAGAACCCTAATCACTTATATTGTCCACCAGTGGCGGAACTGCGCGGGAACCAGGAAAGTAGGAGGTGGGTGAAAAAAAATTCTTGAAGATAACAATAAAATATTAAAATGCGAAGGAAAAAAAATAAGTTAGGTAATAATAAATCGAGTATTTTTACTTATATGTCAAGAGTTTATAAGGTTTAAGAGAGCTGAATTTTGTGTTTTAGTATGTGAATGGGGCAATATGAATTTTGTATGGGGCACTTTCTAAAAAAGATCAAAATTATAAAAAATTACTCTAAGATTTTGTATTTTTTGGCTGGCTAGGGGGCCATTGCCACCCCATACCGAAGGAATACATCCGCCCCTGTTGTCCACGATCACAACTTTAGTAGTTATCTGCGTTGTTGAGTGCTATTAGAACATGGCATATTACCTTATAATTCAAATAAAGCTATTGTTGCCATTTGGAATAACAGAAGATGTAGATTTTGTGATTGAGACGACCGAGGAAATAATAGATGCTGTCGAGGTGATGGCAGAAGCAGTGGACATGGTGACGGAAAAGCTCTCGGAAGATCTTCCAGATGGCAGTAAGCTCAAAGCAACGATAGATTTAATAGAAGATGTGGCCGAAACAGTTGCAGTAGAGGCCAAAAAAGCTGTAGATTTTATCGATGAGGTATTCCACCATTTACTTGAACAAAAATTATTAGGTTTTATTATAAAACATAAGCATATATTGAATTTAAAACAAAAAATTTAAAACAAATTTTACAGATTCAAGAAGCAGAAGAGAAGTTGAGTCCAATTATCGAACCAGTTAAACAATTAACCCAAGTGGCTCCTTCAGATGCAAGTTGATATGCCGTTGACTAAGTATCTACGTAGTATTTAGGTTCTACTATGTATTTCTATTTGTTTATTTTTCAATCAAAAAATAATGACGTCTTTTGTAGATGTATTTAAGTAATTGGCGTTTTAACATCTGTAGTAAAGATTTATACGAGTAGCAAGCATGCATTACTCTTCATCTTTCATGCCAAGGAATTAGTAAAACAACAAGAATACTAAATAAAGAATAAATATTCATAAAATTGTAAATGCCGATGATTATAAAAGCATGCAATTAACTACTTAACTATTGAGCTGCACGTAAAACTGGCTGTAATTTTTCAATATTTACGTTAGGTAGTTAAGTTCGTTTCAAACGTTTCACTGATGGTAACTAAGATAGTTTTTGTTTCAGAAGGAATCATGTGACAACTCTGTTGGCAAAATCATATCCAAACAAAGGCAATAAGATATCTATACGTAAATATAAATGATATACAGAGACGGTGGAAATTAAAGAGAGACAAGTTACTATATAGCGAGTTAGTTATATACAAGTTTGTTAGAAAATTTACTTCCAACTCTGTTAGAGTTTCGGTAAATCTGGTATTTAGTTTTTGGTATTTTTCATAATTTGAGTATTTTTGGAATTCAAGTTAGGTTATTATATTCTTATAAAAATTAATCAATGCCATAAGTTTTATTTGTAAGAATGGGAATTATATATTTGATCCGTTTGCGGGCAAAATTCAATGTAAACCTTTACTTTATTATATACTCGGCCTCCGTTTGGTTCGGTGTAATTGGATGTAATTGAGTGTAATTGTAATTTAATTATATTACATAACATGTTTGGTTCACAAGATGAGGGGAATGTAAATCACTTTACATTCAGGGACGGAACAGGGTGGGTCCCAGGAGGTCCCGGGACACCAATGGATTTTTGTTGTGTAGTATCAAATTTGTTAAAAAACTTCGATTTTTTTGGATTTGTGATAAATGCACCCGGTCTTTAAAAACGTTGTTTGTAACATTGTACAGTTTATTATAAGTGCACCTGGTCGTTTTGTCTCCTAGTTCCGTCCCTGTTTACATTACATATGATGTTTGGTAAGTTACGTAATTGTAATTGAGACATGACAATTACATCAAATTATGTAATTCAAGATTACATAGGAAGTTGAATGTAAAGTTTTGAATTGCGTCAGAATTCTTAATTTTATACTTTAAACCACTATTATTATTATTATTAATTATTAATAAATCAACTTTATTATTATTATTATTATAATATTAAAATGATATAATAAAATAAATTTTATTTTTATTATTATATAAAAAAATATTAAAAAATTAATAATAATAATTTTATTATTATTATTAATTACAATTATTTATTATTATTTTTATATTATTATTTATAAATTTATAAATTTATAAATTTATAAATTTATAAATTTATAAATTTATAAATTTATAAATTTATAAATTTTAAATTTATATTTTTTCTTTTTTCCTTTTTTTTAAATTTTTATATTTATTTTGTTGTTTTATTTATTTAATTTATTTTATATTTTATATTGTTTATTGTTATTATTTTTTATATTTTATTTTTTATTATTGTTATTTTTTTTTAATTTAATATTTTATTAATAATAATATTTCATATTATTATACTTTTTTAATATTAAAATAATATAAATTATTATTATTTTATTTTAATAATAATAATAATAATAATAATTTTTATTAATAATTTCATTAAAATAATAATTTTTATTAAAATAATAATTTTATTTTATTTTTATTTATTTATATTTTATTATTTTATTTTATTTTAACTATTATTTTTTATTAATTTTTTCAATTTTATAAAAAAAATTTGAATTACATTACGCTGAGAATCAACCAAACACATCTCACATTTAATTCATTACAATTTCACAACATTACAATTCCTACACATTCTCATTCATTCAATTACAATTATATCAAATTACAATTTCTTTCAAAGATTACAATTCCCTTAAAAACATTCCGCGAACCAAACAGCCCCCCAAGAATCATTCTCAGCTCATCATCTTTTTTATTTACCAACTTTCATCATTTTTTCTAAATTAAATATCTCACAAACTGTTAATCGTTACGTAAAACGAAATATACTATTGCGACGAGAATTAAATTATCTTTCTAACGAGGGGCACATGTATATACTTTCGCCGATTTTTTTTTTAAAAAAATCATATATGATTCGTATCACGAATCATGTATAATTTTCTAAAGTCATATATGATTCTGGAAAATCATATATGATTCGTGATATGAATCATATATGATTTTCTCAAGAAAAAAAAAAGTTAATTGGAAGTTTATACATGTGCTATTCGTTAAAAGATCTTTTAATTCTTGTTTTAATAATGTATTTTTTTGTCGTTTGTGAGATATTTAATTTTAAAATATTGATGAGAAATAGGTTTTTTTTTTAAATAAGTGATTATTATTAGTTGATAGAGTCGATTATCTTAAAGGGTTTTTATTGATCTCACTTTAGATTTGACAAGTTGAATAAAAGCTTCTTATTTGTTTGATTCGTCTGTTAACAAACAACAAGTGAGATCCGACTCAAGTTCGTTAGCTATCACGAAAAATTCAAAAAGTTAAATTGTTGTAAGAGTTAACGTGTTCGTCTTTTGGTGATATAAAAAAGCGGACTATTAATTTGTTACTGAATTGTAGGGTGAGTAAAATTGATCGACGATTAAAAAATGACACAAACCGATTTAAACCAACATCGATCGACACAAACTGGCTTTATTTGGGTTGGGATTCGGATGAGTTTTTTATAATGTCGAGATTTGGTTCGGTTCGAAACTCAAGATTAAATCAGGACTGCACTAAGAAAATCACACAAACTGGGATTAACTTGGGTCTAACTCGATTCGATTCGAGAACCGGAATTAAATCAGGTCGAGATTCGGTTTGAGTTTTCCACATCGATTTCGGGATGAGTCGAGAACGAGTCGGGACGGGTCACTCAATTTTGTTTGTGTTTTTGGGCTTTTGAGTTTTTAATTATCTTTATGGGTCGTAAGGTTATAATATTAAAAGGAGCATTGTTATATCCTTCTAAAATATATTTTTACATATCTTCTTACACACAATAATATTTTATATTTTTCTTCCACTCATTATCTTTTAGCATTTAAACCGTTCGTTCTAACATTTATCAAGATTATGTGAATAGAAATATTTGTAAACACAACTAGTAAAAGGATATATCATTTCTCTATTAGAAGACCAACAATCTAAAACAGGAACGAACAAAGTTTCTAATTGTATGCGTTTGTTCTTACTTTTTTCGTATTAAAGTTATTGTTATTTGACAAAGAATATACAATTTTAAAAAATTAGGATTATTAATCTGTTCTTTAGAGTCCGGTTATTAAAGAACCATTTATTTTGGTGGAATCCAAGGGCTCAATCTGGGTCATCCATTGGGAGAAACCAGATCATATGATAAAAAACACGGAAGAACTAAAATTGTAAATGTGTAAAATAAGACGAAAGTACTGAAAATGTAAATTTGCAAATCACCCAATTACCCCCAATTTTCTGTCACAACAAAACACACACATCAAACCCATTTTCTCTCTAGACATCAAACCCTAAACAAAAAACTCAAAAATCTGCATAAATTAACCGTGAAAATCTTGAATTAGACACAAAAATGAAACAATAAGATAGTAAATTAACCGATCCCCAAAAAACGGTTCAAAACAAACCGATTCATAACGTCGAACGATGATGGTACGCTTATACAAATTCAATAGTTTGTTGTTTACTTAGCTATTTTGTGATATTCTTCTGAATTATATTTATGTTTTTATGATATTTGAAAATATTAATGTGGTTTTATTCATGCTAGATGCTTATTGGTAGATTGTTGTCATAGTACTCTAATTTTTAATGTTATAATGTGATTATTAGTGTGTTTAATGACTGGTTTTTGATAATTTGTGATGTTGTAATAATGTGATTGTTAGATTTTGCGTCAATGATTGTATTCCTTGTGATATTGTATTGCTTTCGATGAGTGACTCAAATGGGGTTGCGTAATGCAGACTAGTAAATTTCATATGGGTGATATTGTGTTGCTTTGATACATTCTTCATGGGCCAATTACTTTCTTCTTAGCTAACGCATCTAAAAACTAGATAGACATCAAAATTATATGATAATATAGCGGATCGTTCTGACTTCTGAATTGGAGCAGGTATTGTGATTGATTGATGATATGTCGGCTTTAAACGTGTAGATGTGTGTAATAAAGTTGAGTGGTTTGGCATTCTCTATAAATGAGCTTCCAACCCGTTTTACTTACAGGCTTTACACTCATAACGGTTCACCCTTGATGCATATTTTAAAAGCCTATAGAATTTATTGAATCGTATCTTGACCACAAAAAATGTACATGACTTTTTGATGCGCTATGTCAGTAGGGAGTTAGGGAGCATATGTTTTGTTTATGCTTATTTTCTTTCGCGATTAATAATTTCCAACTTATATATTAAGCGAAAGTTCTTCGTGTTTACAGTTAATTCTTGATATGCATTTCGTTGTTGAAATCGCACCAGTTTGCTAATTACCCTTCCAGAAATGTGCACCAGATGGCATCCTCCATAATTCTAATTATTACGAAGTATTAAATAACCAAAATGTTCTCATGATTGTTTGAAACTTTGCACTAACATCAGAAATGCGCCAACTTCTATTCAACCTATATATTTGATTTTAGGTGTATAAAATAGTATCTATTGTAGAGTGTAAGACACTTGATGTATAACAAAAAGATTTCATTTAGATGTGTAAGTATTTTGTCTCCGCAAAAGCTGCAAATGTTTTTATTTCCATATTGCTGACTAAATGTTGGTTTTGATTATTGCCGATGCAACACCAGTCTTTAGAGTGCACATTACTTCCTATGTGACCTGTCAATTTTTTGGATACATGGTCCAAGCTTGTTCTTTAGGTGCTGATACACAAGATCGGTTAAAAAGGACTATCAGAGCATTGAGCATGAGTCTTTTTGGGTCTAGAACTGCCCCTTGCGACTCTTGTGGTCGGTATGTCATGTTGACAGAAATGAACATTCATGTTCATTAGAAGATTTAATTTCGTTGTGCTTATATTTATCTTTTCTAATTGTATGTGTCAGATGTGTAAATCCATGTTACTGTTTGTGATATGTTTTTGTTTCTATTATTTATTATTCATACCTTTACTTGTATTTAGATGGCAGCAAGAGTCTTAAAATACTAGTAGAAAAATGAGTTTTCACTAAGTTTGGACATAGATAACATTTATCAGTGGTGATAAATGTAACGTTTTTCACCGGTGATAAATGTAACGCTTATCACCGGTGATAAATGTAACGCTTATCACCGGTGATAAATGTAACGCTTATCACCGGTGATAAATGTAAAGTCGGTGATAAAGGCAACGTTTATCACCGGTGATAAATGTAACGTTTATCACCGATAATAAATGTAACACCAGCGATAAATGTAACGTTTATCATCGGGGATAATTGTAACCTTTATCACCAGTGATAAATGTAACTTTATCACTGGTGATAAATGTTAACGTTTATCACGAGTGATAAGTATGAACTTAATCAACTCATACTCACTTTTGGTTTAACACCGATCACATTTGAGATGGTAATATTACAAGTGATAAGTGTAACCTTTATCACAAGTGATAAAGATACCCGTTATCATAAGTGATAAATGTTAAGTCACTGTCGAATCTTACTAATATCACAAGTGATGATTTATACATTTTGTGTTTAAAATAGTAAAGAAAGGTATATTTTTTATTTACTTTTTGATCGACGTCGAAGTATCGCTTAAAAATAAACCTAATTACCTTATACTAGATAGGGTAAGTGGGTATCGATCCACTAGAAATATGTGGTTTTAGTTTAAGTTTTGGGGTGATCACTGATCAATAAAAGTTTTGGTTTAAAATCTAACGACTAAAATATTTTTAATAATAAAAATACTGATTAAAAATTAAAACACTTATTAAACTAATAATAAAGCTAGAAAAATATAATAAATATGTAAACAGTTAAAAGAAAAATACAATCCCTTCCAGCTCCTAATATTTATGGTTGATCACACTTATGGATTATCGAAACTTTTCAGTTCGTTTATAAAGATTATTTCGAATTAATATGAATGAATTAATGTTGGCATTTATTATGTTTATCAATAACTCGCGATAATAAATCTTATATTATTCCAACTGATAATTATGTTTTAATAATTTATTTAGGTACAACTTATGTTGATTATACGACCATCTTTTTCTTAACTAAATAAAATACGTATGAATCTTTAACTAACAATAAATTGTCTCGCACAAATAATTAAACATAATATTAAATCAATAAAAATAATTTATAAATAAATCATAAATCAATGTAATAAAAATATGATAATCCAAAAGTACTGATCACACCATAAATAAAGTTACCAGAAGGAATTACAACAAAATTAGTCGGACATCGCAATGTACCCGACCCGCTGCTTATTAAACATCACCACCAATTAATGACTTTTTTCCTCCAATCTTTTCAATCGTTTTTATTACTTTTTATGTTTCTTGCGGCAAACTGTTACCCACCAATTCCCCTTCAATCTTGTATCTTTTTTTTCCATTTATAATTGCAATTTGTGTCGGTTAGGCTATTGGGTCATTGGGTCCAATGGGTCAAAAGTTATTTTTTTTCTTTTTTTATTCTTTTGACATATAATAATTTTGGCCCAATAAAAAATAACCCAATGCCAATAATTGCTCAAACGAAGCCCGGACAAATAAAAGATGACCGAAAATATTGCGAGGCGCTCAAATCTTTTTCTTCAATATTTCTTCTTCATTTATCGGCTCTCACAATGTATTTTCTCCAAAAAATTAATAAAGCGGCCATTTTATTCCATTTCGCTCGTAACCTACACAAAACAAATTAAAAGTATATGTATAACAAAAAATAAAATATATATATATATATATATGCTAAATTAACATGCTATTAGGTGTATACAAAATACACCAATCAGACCCCCTCACACTTAACTTTTACCGTCTCGAGTAAAAATAAAATAAAAATATACAAGCATCTTAATTTCATAATTTTTAATCATACTATTGAAATTTCATCAAAAAGATCACATTCAACCTAATACACTAATAACCATCCTACATGACAAATAATGCAAAATGATTACCAATATTTTTGTCCTTCTTAAACACTTAGCATAACCATTCCCATTGATTCAATTTACTTTATATTTCATATAATTAACCATGTGTCCAACGTACCTAATGCACACCTATAATCAATTTAAACATTAATCTAAAACAAGAGGTAAGAATATCTTACACCTTTTATAACATTGGAGTTTTTATACCATAAAAGCACATCATAAGCCATCATATTTTAGCTTATATACTTTCACCTCCTTTTTTTTTCTTTTTTTTCAATTTTTTTCATTTTTTTTTCTTTCCATTTTCACTTTTTTTTTCACATCACACATAAGCTCTTTTTTAGCCATTCGGGACCGTTTCTTATACAAGTCATCCCGAACGCTTTATACACTCCTTTTAAGGTTGATATAAAGACCAATCATTCAGAAAAATGAATATCTATCCTATAGGTGCATACTAAGATACATTGGCACATGGGAACCGATTAATTTATTTGTTTTAATTAAATAGGAACAATTATACTTCGTGCCTACTGGTACCTCACATGATGGAGTTATCAACCACATAGTATAATTAATCAGTCTACTAAATTAAACTAATCTTCCTAATTTCATTACAACAATACAAGGATTGGGTTATTTCACATAAAATTGTCTCAGCTAAGTGCAATGCTATCCATAATAAAAATTGGCGTCTGACCCATGCTAACAACTAAAGTATCACCTTGCCCGGGTGACGAATCAGATAGGCAAGCCCAGCATATGACTACCACCAATAATTATGATAGTTCTCCAACTCTTTTCTAAGGCCACCGTGCGCGGGCGGCGAGCCGAATAAGATCAATTTCAGATGTCCTAACCCAACTATTACATTACTATATTTCATATTATTTTATTCAAACTTTCTACTCGATCTAAACAAAGGTAAGTAGAGGGAATTCAACCGGCGTGGTTTGATCATCTAAATTATACATATGCCTAACTACATGCAAACAATCAAATCAATTTAATAACCAAATTATACAATGGAATCGGGTGCACCTGATAATTATGACCAAATCCTCTAACTTGCTCCAATAAATCATCCACAAGCTAATCTTCAGAATCTGCAAACACTCAACAAACATATATGTAGAAGAAACTTCCACATCTAATTAGCACAAGACTCTTATAATGTGATTATATTTTTTTTTTAAAATTTTCAATTTTTCTCAAAAATCACATTTTAACCCATTTTGACCAAAATTTCACACAAAAACATTTAACACATGTGCCACCCCTCAACTTAAAGCATTGCATTGCCCCTAATGCAAAAACTTTAAATTGAAATTTTGGTTAAAAATCAGTTTGACAAACTCACACAAAAACAAAAACCTAACTCACTTTCGTAGGAATCACGGTTGCATTTAGCGTATGCAACAAGCCTTTAAACCACTCGGTAGCCCCACTGGACGAGTTTTGTCTTGTGAGGGTTTGTAGTGAACACACCCACAAAGTTCCACAAACCACGGGTTGCCTCCCACGAAGCGCTAAGTTTACCGTCTTCAGCCAGACATAACTCATATGAGCTATTGAGACGATTAGAGTGGTCCAAGTAAACCACATCCACCGTTTCCATCTGATCACTCTCCAACTCAACATACGGCTTCAAACGGTGTCCATTAACTTTAAAAGGCTCTCCACCCACCATATTATTTATTTCAATGGCTCCATGTGGAGAGACTTGAGTCACAACGTATGGACCCGTCCATTTACTTCTCAACTTTCCAGGAAAAAAACTTAAGTCTAGCATTAAATAACCAAACTTTTTGACCAACCAAGAAAGATTTCATGGTGATGTGTCGGTCATGAAAAGATTTGGTTTTCTCCTTATAAATCCTAGAACTCTCATAAGCATCACGTCTAATCTCATCTAGTTTAGATAATTGAAGTTTCCTAGAACTACCCGCTTTCTCTAAATCCAGATTAACGGTCTTAATCACCCATTCAGCCCTATGCTCTATCTCAACCGGTAAATGACACGCCTTGCCATATACCAACTTATACGGTGACATACCAATAGGAGTCTTAAAAGCCGTCCTATATCCCGACAAGGCATCATCTAACCTCAAGGACCAATCTTTCCTATCACTACGAACGGTCTTTTATAAAATTCTCTTAATCTCCCTATTAGATACTTCAACCTGTCCACTAGTCTGTGGGTGATAAGGGGTAGCTATCCTATGATTAACTCTATAGTGTTTCAATAATTTTCCAAATCTTAAGTTCTTAAAGTGGGAAACCCCATCACTAATGATAGCCTTAGGAATTCCATGTCTAGCAAAGATATTCTTCTTAACAAACTTAAGAACTACACTACGGTCATTGGTTCTAGTAGCCTCAGCCTCTACCCACTTAGACACATAATCAACTGCCACTAAAATGTACACATTGCCATGGGAAGTGGGGAATGGTCCCATAAAATCAATACCCCACACGTCAAAGATCTCAACAACAAGTATGCGATTCATAGGTATTTGATCACGCCTTGAAATCCCACCAACTTGTTGGCAATGAATACATGCTTTCACAAAAGACTGGGCATCCTTGAAGATAGTCGGCCAAAAGAAACCGCTTTGTAGGACTTTATGGCCAGTATTTGTAGCACCAAAGTGTCCACCACATGCATAAGAATGGCAATGAGCCAATATGTCCATATGCTCATGGTCGGGAACACATCTCCTAACAACTTGGTCAACACACACCTTATATAGCTCCAGATCCTCCCAAAAATAATGCTTCAACTGAGAGAAGAAGTATTTTCTTTGTTATTTGGACCAAAACTCCGGAAGCTTTTTAACTGCAAGATAATTAACTATATTTGCGTACCAAGGAACCTTAGAAACCTCAAATAAGCTTTCATCTGGAAAGCTTTCCTTAATCATATCATAAGGGTTGAACGACGGAGGGATAATTCTAGACAAATGGTCGGAAACTACATTTTCTGACCCCTTTTTATCCCGGATTTCTAGATTAAATTCCTGTAAAAGCAAAATCCACCTAAGCAACCTCGGTTTTGTCTCTTTCTTAGTCAACAAATGTCTTAAAGCACTATGATCTAAAAATACTATCACCTTAGAATGCCCCCAAATATATGACCTAAACTTATCAAGAGCAAAAACCACAGCTAACAACTCTTTTTCAGTAGTGGTGTAATTCATTTGAGCTTCTAAAAAAGTCTTACTAGCATAAAAGATTACAACGGGTTTCTTATCGACCCGCTGTCCTGGAACCGCCCCAGCAGCATAATCACTCGCATCACACATGATCTCGAAAGGCTTCGACCAATCAGGTGATTGCTGAATAGGGGCTTCTACAAGCTTTTGCTTAAGCATGTTAAATGCTTTAAGACATGATTCATTAAAGTCAAAGCGTGCATCTTTTAAGAGTAGATTGCAAAGAGGCTTTGATATAGCACTAAAATTTTAATAAATCGCCTATAGAACCCGGCATGACCAAGAAAAGATCGCACACCTTTGATGGTAGTGGGAGGAGGAAGGGTTGAAATTACTTGAACTTTGGCACGGTCAACCTTAAATCCTTTTTCAGACACAACATGCCCTAATATAATTCCCTCTCGAACCATGAAATGGCTCTTCTCCCAACTAAGCACCAGATTTGTTTCGGTGCATCTTTTTAACACACTTTCAAGCTGATCAAGGCAGCTCTCAAAGGACTGACCAAAGATGGAGAAATCATCCATAAATATCTTTACAGATTCTCCAACCATATCAGAAAAGATACTCTTCATACACCGCTGAAAGGTAGCAGGTGCATTACACAGGCCAAAAGGCATTCTTCGAAATGAAAATGTCCCATATGGACATGTAAACGTAGTTTTGGCCTGGTCATCAGGATGGATGGGTATTTGATTATAACTGGAGTACCCATCCAGGAAGCAATAGAACTTTTTACCAGAAAGCTTCTCAACTATCTGATCAATGAAGGGTAGTGGGAAGTGATCCTTCGATGTGGCATTATTTAGCTTACGGTAATCTATACAAACTCTCCACCCAGTAACTGGTCGGGTTGTGAGTTTTCCCCATTCTCGGTCTCCACAACGGTGATTCTGGCCTTTTTAGGCACCGTTTGAGTGGGACTTACCCATTTACTATCCGAGATGGGATAGATGATACCAGCATCTAACCATTTAAGAACTTCCGTCTTCACTACCTCTTTCATATTAGGATTCAGACACCTTTGCGCATCTCTTGATGACTTAATATCCGGGTCCGTAACAATTCGATGCATACATAATGAAGGGCTGATCCCTTTCAAGTCTGCAATTGTACATCCCACTGCTGCTTTGTACTTGGAAAGCACTTTTAGAAGTGCTTCCTCTTGTGATTCAGAAAGATCAGAAGCAACAATAACGGGTAACGTATTGTTAGGACCTAGAAAAACATATTTGAGATTGGATGGCAAAGGTTTTAGCTCAAGAGTTGGAGGCACCTCTAGAGACGGCTTCGTGGCCGTGTCAAAAGTAAAAGGCAAGGGCTCTACTTTATAAAACCAAGGTGGTTTTTGATGGTCCAAAGAACTAACCAAACACTCTTGAATCTTTTGAACTTCAGCAACATCAAGAATCTCCTCATTCTCACCAGTTAGATATAATTCCAAAGGATCATCCTTAAACATACGGGATGCATGCTTTTGGACTTCCTCATCGATCACATCTACTTGATAACATTCATTCATCGTAGGAGAATTCATAGAATTAAACACATTCAATCTTATCTTCTTATTACCGAATGCAATATCCATGGCGCCAGTCCGAAAATTAATCCTAGCATCTATCGTCGCTAAGAATGGACGCCCAAGGATAATAGTTGGTTGAACATCCTTGTATTGTGACTCGGTGTCCATAACAAAGAAGTCAACTGGGTAATAGAAATCATCAACTTTCACAATAACATCCTCTAAGATACCTCTAGGAATTTTGGTAGATCGATCGGCTAAGGAAATAATGGTGTCTGTCTTACGAAGAGTTCCTAAGTCATACTTATCGACCAAACTAGCAGGAAGGATGTTGATACTGGCACCAAGATCAAGGAGCACCTTCTTAATGGCAATATTCCCCACCACAACTGAAATCAATGATGCTCCATGATCTTTGAATTTAGGAGGAAGTGAGCTAGATAAAACTACACTAACATGCTCAGTTAGGTCAATCTTTTTAGGCAAAGACGCCTTAAGCTTCCTCTTCTGAGTACACAAGTCCTTTAAAAACTTGGCATATGCAGGAATTTCCTTGATAACATCAATAAGGGGGAGATTGATTTTAACTTGCTTGAAAGTCTCCCACATATCCACAGCATGAGGACCCTTTTTAGCTAACCCTTGCAGATGTAGATTTCTCCAAAGCTGTAGGGTAAGGTGTGCTGGACACACCACCCTCCCCAACTTCGTGAGTTTCAGTAGCTTTAGGATTCGGTGTTGTTGGTTTAGGAAAATCATTTAACAAATCATTTACCAACTCAGAACCGGACTTAACATTATCAGAATTTTTACCTTCAACAATAATTTCGTCATCGGTAACGAAATCCTCGACATCAGGAGAACTTGGAATTCCCTTGTCATTGTTGTAGATTTTACAATTTCGAAGAGATGTCACCATATTCACGTGCTCATTTCCATTTTTCTTGTGTGCGGGATTCATGGTGGGGTAGCTCGATAGCTTTCCCTCATCTCGTTTGCTTAATTGATCCGCTAATTGACCAACTTGTCTCTCAAGAGCTGCAATAGATTTGGTAGTGGTCTCGTGTCTTTGATTAGTGACCTCGAATTTTCTATTGATCTCTTGATTGTTGGTAGACAATGAATCTATAAGCCTATCAAACCTTCGGTCAAGGTTCAAGAGACGGTTGTCATCTTGGCCTTGGCCCTGATTTGGATATTGTTGTTGTGGCCTATGATTGCAAGAATTTTGTTGGAAGTTAGATGAATCGCCACCCTCGTACCTTGGTTTGTAACCATAGTGTTGTTGTTGGGCATTATTAGGCCGATTTTTGGCCCTATATATTATATAGTCGAACAAGAATGTAATAGGTCATCTTAGTCGTTAATAGACTTGTATTGTAATAGGTTAGTCAGGAAAACCGGGCTTGGACTTTAAGCTAATATTGTCTAAGTTAGGGGCGTAAGCCCAAGACAAAGCCAAGCCCGACCCATGTTACTTAAGCCACGACCCAACAAAGCCTAGGGTATATATACCCTCTTCCATGTGTGGAAGAGGATGTTGGTTCATTTTACTTTCTCTCTCTAGTAAACATAAACCTTCCAAATTCTCTCTTGTTTCTCTCTCTACTTTTCTTCTCTTTCTCTCTCTAAATATCTCTTCTAAATCTTGTGTTATGAATTGAATAGGATTAACATCGATTTTCTTCATCTTTCCAACGGAAGTTGGGGTGATTGCGCCATCCAGGATTTAACTTTCGGAGAATGGGTCATTTCTTTGACGACCTCCATAGACTCCATTCACCTCCTCATTTGGTGGTGCCCCCTAACTTTGACAATTATCGACTGAGTGACTTGGATCACCACACATAGAACAACCCACTATGCGACACATTAGACACATTTGGTACACCTTTTCCTAGATTTCTCAACAAAAGATCAACTTTCTTACTTAACTCGCTAATTTCAGAATTTGTGCCACGTTGTTTAGACACAGAATTGGCGGAAGATGGGTGGTTGTTTCGATCCACTGAAGCTTGGGTCTTAGAACCTTTGCTTAGTTTTCCAAAAAACTCCCATTCTTCCTCTATAGGTCACGAGGAAAACATACCCCCACTAGTTGCCATCACAAATTACTGGTTGTTATAATCCAACCCATCATAGAAGACTTTGACAAGCTCCCATTTTGGAACATCGTGATGAGGGCATGTTCTTAATAACTCCTTAAGTCTACTAAATGCTGCATGAAACTGCTCGCCTGGGATTTGACGAAAGGATTTAATCTTATTTCTAATGGCAGTAGTTTTACTTATAGAATAAAACTTCTCAAGAAAATCAAATTGCATTTTAGACCATGAGTTAATACTACCTGGCTCAAGAGATGAGAACCAGTCCTTAGCTTGATCTTTAAGAGAAAAAGGAAAAAGGCGAAGTCCTACCTCATCCTTAGTAATATTATTAACCTGATGTGTGTCAGCAATGGAGAAGCACTCTCGCAGATGTGCGTATGGCTCCTCACGACCTCTAAAAACTGGCAAGATTGCTATGAGATTCAGCTGGATCTTGAAGTTACTTGTAACCCCTTTAGCCGAATTCGGATAAACGATAGGCGAGGGTTCCTCGAAGATCCCTGGCCTGTAATAAGAATCAACACCCTGTGGTGGGAATTCTTCTACGCTACTACTTCCGCTAGCATCTCCGCCAACATCTTCGTCACCTGGCATTTCAGCGAAAAGCTCTGCTAAACCTGTAAAATCAAGATTAGTAGAAAATTGTCGAAACGTTTTCCTCCTCAACCGTGCACTTTTCTCAACTTCGGGATCGTAAGCTAACGGTGATGTACGTCCTGATCTACGTGTGCGCATACACTAACCTGCACACTCACAAGAAACAAAACAAACAAACAAACAAGAAAAATAAAAATCTTTTTGTATTGTTTTTTTTATTTAAGAAAAATATTAACAAAAACTTAAATAAAAAGCTCACTAGTCCCCGGCAGCGGCGCCAAATTTTTGATCGACGTCGAAGTACCGGTCAAAAATAAACCTAATTACCTTATACTAGATACGGTAAGTGGCTATCCATCCACGAGGAATATGTGGTTTTAGTTTAAGTTTTGGGGGTGATCACTGATCAATAAAATTTTTGGTTTTAAAATCTAACGACTAAAATATTTTAGGGTTAATATACAAAGAAGTTACTAAACTTTTCAAGAAATTTGTCCTAAGGTAACGAACATTCATTTTGTGTTTCTAACTTACTAAACTTTACTAAACTATACATCAGTATAATTTAGTGTTAATTTGAGTAACCTGAATGCATGTTTTTTGATAAGTTAAGTAACATAAATGTCTTGTTTTTTCATGTTAAGTAACATAAATATCACGTTTTTGATAAGTGGGTAACTTAATCAACCAGTCATATGAACATTAGTAACTTAGAAACACAAAATGAACGTTCGTTACCTTAGGACAAATTTTTTGGAAAGTTTAGTAACTTCTTTGTATATTAACCCAATATTTTAAATAATAAAAATGCTGATTAAAAATTAAAAAACTTATTAAACTAATAATAAAGCTAGAAAAATATAATAAAGATGTAAACAATTAAAATAAAAATGTAATCCCTTCCAGCTCCTAATATTTATGGTTGATCACACTTATGGATTATCGAAACTTTTCAGTTCGTTTACAAAGATTATTTCGACTTAATATGAATGCACTAATGTTGGCATTTATTATGTTTATCAATGACTCGCGATAATAAATCTTATATTAATCCAACCAATAATTATGTTTTAATAATTTATTTAGGTACAACTTATGTTAATTATACGACCATCTTTTTTTTAACTAAATAAAATAAGTATGAATCGTTAACTAACAATAAATTGTCTCGCACAAATAATTAAACATAATATTAAATCAATAAAAATAATTTATAAATAAATCATAAATGAATGTAATAAAAATATGATAATCCAAAAGTACTGATCACACCATAAATAAAGTTACCGGAAGAAATTACAACAAAATTAGCCGGACATCGCAATGTACCCGACCCGTTACGTATTAAACATCACCACCAATTAATGACTTTTTTCCTCCAATCTTTACAATCGTTTTTTATTACTTTTTATGTTTCTTGCGGAAAACTGTTACTCACCAATTCCCCTTCAATCTTGTATCTTTTTTTTCCATTTATAATTGCAATTTGTGTCGGTTAGGCTATTGGGTCCAATGGGCCAAAAGTTATTTTTTTTATTCTTTTGACATATAATAACTTTGGCCCAATAAAAAATAACTCAATGCCAATAATTGCTCAAACGAAGCCCGAACAAATAAAAGATGACCGAAAATATTGCGACGCGCTCAAATCTTTTTCTTCAATATTTCTTCTTCATTTATCGGCTCTCACAATGTCTTTTCTCCAAAAAATTAATAAAGCGTCCATTTTATTCCATTTCGCTCGTAACCTACATAATCACAAAACACATTAAAAGTACATGTATAACAAAAAATAAATATATAATTATGCTAAATTAACATGCTATTAGGTGTATGCAAAATACACCAATCACTTTTACCTGCAAGGATCCACTGATGTAAATAAAAGTATGAGATATATCATAGTAATAATGTTGCATGATGCATTTTTTTAAAAGCTGCATTAGCAAATTGTCATACAGTACAAACGATGGTACTAAAGTTGTCATGGTCTAGAACCATATGTGAAGCTCTTTGGCAATCTTTGTTCTAGTAATTCCCATAGCAATTCCTATTCCAGTATGTTTCAAAGCAGGAGCATCATTAACACCAGCATCATTAATACCACCTTTTGTCATTGCTACGACTTCACCCATCTCCTTAAGCATCTTCACTATCTCTTGTGTGTGTTTCGGTTCAACATGGGAGAAGACTTTTTACCGCACCAATGCTGAAAATATAGAAACAATCAGGTTTTTTCAGATAGTTTATTTTATTATAGAAGATTTTCCACATGCTGATTTATTTTGATTATTCATAATAGTATTTGATCAGTTCCTTACCTATTGATTCATCCACCATTTGACCCCGGTTAACCTTTATAGACCAAATATTTTGTGGTAAGAAGCTATTTGTTGATTTTATTGAATTAAACTGACTCCTGAATATCCTTTGGTAGTTCTCTGTAATGATTAGTGCTTTTATATAATTTGTGCCAAAATCCGTCTTTAGTGCAATTAGTACTTTTATATAATTTGAATATTGTAAAAAGCAAAAGTTCAAACCTGAATCTCCTTTGGTAGTTCTCTGTAATGATTTGATTTGTTACGGATGACACGCATCAAGTCTCGAACACTGTTATATTTGTAACATCCGTATCGGCCAATGTTAGCAATACATGCAGCTTCCATCGTTTCATCCCAATTTCCACCTAAAGCCACAAGAGCTTTGCTTCCTACCCTGTCATCCAATTCTACTCTATCACTTGCGTCCCGCAGAAATGACATACGTAATTCCGAATTCCAAAACACAGGATGGTGTAAAACTTCTGACGCCCTTGGCCTAGCCTAACGAATAGAGAAATTATCAAATGTGTAATATCTAAAAATTAATTTAAAATATATAAATTTCCATTCATCATGACAACCCAAATAATCGCCGATATTTCTTTGTACTACTCGATAGAATATGAATAAAATATTGGAATTTTTGTTACCACCTGCACATTCGAGTATTCGGTTTATCTCGGTAAGCAATTGTGTTTAGCTTAGACATATTGACTTTCGGCCTTCCAAACTTTACAAACCTATAAACTAACTCACCTGTAATGATATTTAGTAACTACCAACACCTTAATTATAACTATAACCTCTTACAAATTAATAATCCAAACACTCTATATCTGAATCACGAACAATAACTCACGAATCTATGAATGAAAACATACCGGTGAAGAAATAGATAAAGTAATAAGATGCCAAAACATGATGAATTGTCACCAATTTCAGATCTACAAACCCTAGAGCTTATAAAATTAGCGGTGTTTGAATAAGCCCTAATTTTGGGGGATTTTTGAATCTTGTTGAAACGAGAGAATTCCGTGAGATGATCGGAGATTGGTGGTGTTGAAATGCTGATGCTGAGGATTGACAAGTAAGTGATTTTTGAAGGGACCTGGAAAGAAACACACACGAAGTGTGCGAGAAAATGACGTAAAAGGGGAAAAACATTTATATAGTTTGTGTAAATTAAGTTAATTGATTAAATCTTAGATTAATTTAGACCATTAGATTAAAGGTAGATTAAGGGCGGGGATTTGCCCCTCAGAATTCAAGAAAAAAACGAGGATTCAAAATTACTTTTCTTCTGTTCTTTAATTTGTAACTTCAATTAAGGGTAATAGGGTAAAACCAACCAAAATTCCATATATTTGTTTAGTAATTAACAACTAAATTGAGATATCCTAAAAGAAAAACCTGATCTATTGATCGATCGAAGGGAGTAATATTTAGAAAGATGGGTTTTATTTAATTTTTGTGAAGGAAAATGATTGTTGTCTTTAATAATCATGTCTATTTATTAGGGGTGGCAATCGAGTCGTGTTCGTGTCGACCTGTTCGGGTTCGCGGGTTGGCGTGTTATTATAACCTAAACTCAAACACGACCCATTTATTAATCGTGTCAAGAAACTCAACCCTAACCCGCACCTGCATAACACGTGTTACCCGTTTTTGACCCGTTTAACCTGTTTAAGTAAATATGTCAAGCGGTAAATAAGGTTGATGTTTGTCAATCAGATTAATTTATATGCAAAAAAAGGATATAAATATGTGAAGAAATATGATATGTGAATTATAATGCCAATTACTCTTATTAACTACATAATAAAATATATTTAATCAAAATCTAACATAAGACTAAAGTTATATATTTATTTTTAGAGGCTTATATATACTTAAACGGGTTCACGTGTCGACCTGTTTAATACTTACTCAACCCAAACACGACCCATTTATTAAACAGGTTATACGGGTTGACCTGTTTTTGACCAAAACCTGTTTATCTTTGACCCAAACCTATTTAACTTCGTGTCGGGTTCGTGTCATTAATCGTGTCGTGTCGGGAATTGTCACCCCTACTATTTATGTATATGATGATTTGATTATGGGATTTAAATTAGTGAATGGTGAGAACTTTGAAAAAAAAACCTAATACAATTGTATAAGTTATTTATCCTTTAAACATGTGTTTAAGTATGTCTTTTAAGCATAAACACCATTACTTTTTTGTGACTATGTTATATTAGGCTATATTGTCAAAAATTGAGCCTTAATACATATGATACGTACATGCTGTTAGAATTATCAAGTACTTTGAGTGTTGAAGTTTAAGAGTCATTACAACAAATTTGTTCTGTATTCATATTTTTTTTTCACATTTTAAAAAGTGTAAATTTTATTTATAAAATATTTACATTTATTAGTGTTAAATTTTTTTAAAAAAATTTCACACTTCAAAATGTAAAATATTAAAAAAAATTACACATAAAAATATGCTGAATTATTTAATAATCATGCTTTCAAATATTCACACTTTAAATCATGAAATTTATTACAAATATTCACACTTAAAATGTGAAATTATTTGCTACACCCATTTTTTTCACCCTAAAAACACTTATGAAAGTATGAATTTGTCAAATTCACACATTTTAAAGTGTGAAAAGATGTCATAAAAAGTGTGAAAAATCAACTCATGTGTTCGTAAAATTATTATTTTGTATCTATTAAAATGAAGAATGGTTAATTTTTAATGTGCTTATTACTATAATGCCTTAACGAGCTTCAAATTTGTCATGAACCGTAAGAGCACAAGGAATGGCGGCGAGATTCACTCACCAAATCTACGTGTCTTTCGTCATTCGCTCGCCAAAGCAATTCACCACGCCACAAAGCCTCGCCAAAAAACCTTCTCGGCGGTTAATTAGCGTAGAAGAAACAAAAAAACCGTAGGTCCTACTTGTTTTTCTCTCTTTGATTCTCTTTTTTCTTTGATTTTCTTTCTTTAATTATCTGTATTTTTTAGACTTACAAAAAGACAAATATGGTGTGTGTATGTGTATGTGTGTTTTGAAGTGTTGGTTTGCTGAGGAAGATAGACAAACAAGATAATGTGTTTTTTTCATGGTTATAAATAGCGTAAGGCGTGACGTGGCGGCATGTCCAAGCTACATGCTTTAGCGGCTAAAGCGAAGCTATAGCGTTTTTAAAGCGTGACTTATGGCGGCGAAACATAAAAATTTATAAATGTTTTTATTATATTTCAATATTATATTTATATTTAGTTCACAATAAGTGTTGTACGTAATAAATAAAGTTAGAAAACTCTCATTACATGTAATAATAATCATTTTTTGGAGTTGAATTCAAAAAATTACCCCGCCTCATGTCGTAGCGCGCCTTGACTTATTGCGTTGCGTGGAGGTCACGCCTTAAGCTTTAGCGCGCCTTAAGGCGAGTCGTAGCGGGCTATTTAGAACCATGGTTTTTTTTATATAAAAGCTAAATTTGCAATTATACCTTTGTACTTTTGTTTATTTTTAATTTTAGTTTCAATTTATAAACTTTTTTTTATAAAAAATGTGTTTCTAGTTTTATAAAAATTCATTTATAATTATTCCCTCCGTCCTAAAATTATTGTCCCCCGACAAAAAACACACAGTTTAAGAAAAGTGTCACCTTTTCAGCTTTCTCTCTCTTACTTTATACAGAAAGATAATTTTACCCTTAACCAATTAATTTAAAACATTTTAAAAGTTTGTAATTATGATTTCAATTAAAGGTAATCTAGTAATCTTAATCTAAAATTCCTACCTATTTTTAGAAGTTTTATAAGTGGACAATTAATTTGGGACAACCCGAAAAGGAAAGAGGGACTATAATTTTGGGACGGAGGGAGTATGTATTTTTATTTTTTGTATTCTAATTTTATTTGTAAATATTAAATTTATTTTAGTTAAAAATAAAATGATTTTATTTTAATTAAAAATCGCGAAAAAGAAATTAAAATAAATAATGATGGGGCCCAAATAAAGAGATGGTTAGTCATAGTAACATGTGTTTTTAAGAAGTGAGAGTGCCAGATAATGTCGCAGCCAATGAGACTCAAATGAAAAAGTTTTGATGTATTGCCACACTTTGTGCTTTGTCAAAATGTCCTCGATAAAAGAGAGATGAATGTGATTAACACTCTTAGAGTTATACATTATTACCTCGTAAACACCCGAGGGATGGCAATCATCAAGAAAAGACGCCGTGAAGCATGCTTATCTTATCAATGCTTGAAAGCATATGAAATAAACATTAATGCCAATGTAAGTTTATGGACTTAAATTAATAATAGCGTGTTAGGAT
The DNA here is from genome assembly GCA_025667525.1 of Glebionis coronaria. Classification (NCBI taxonomy): domain Eukaryota; kingdom Viridiplantae; phylum Streptophyta; class Magnoliopsida; order Asterales; family Asteraceae; genus Glebionis; species Glebionis coronaria. The sequence goes on along the minus strand of CM046879.1, from coordinate 433,087,953 downwards.
CGAACTCGAGATTACGAGATTACACATAATACGTAAAGAGTTAACTAGTAATACATATATTTTATATGTTTATTAATTAAAATGAGCTTAAAACATTTAATGGTCGTTAAGTTTTAATAGTTAAGAACATAACGATTAATGTTGATAAAAATAGAAGAGGAAACAAGGTTCCGGAAACACCCTAGAAGGGGTATTCTGATCGGACGGGGAGGGGAAAGGAAAAAGGAAACTTTTTCTTTCCTAAATCCTAATTACTAAACTTGAGCCCTAAGCTTTATACCACTATAAATACCCATGGGATTTCTCATAGTTTTTTATCCCGCACATCTTTCTCTTCTCTCTCTTTTGCGGTCGACAGAACACCCCTAAGGGTTCTCGTTTGATTTTTTTCCACTTTGCGTATTGCTTGTTTTATACATACTAGTCTTACGGTTAACTCGTTATTATACGTGTGTACAAGAACGTAATATAATCTCACTATACATTATATCTTGGATCGATTAACAAAACGGTAAGGGGTTAATCATTGATTCTCATAAACCCTAAATTGGAGATTTTTTCTTGTTCGTTGGAATTGCATTGCAAAAGGTGCGTAACCCTAATCGATTAGTTATGAATGTGTTATTATATGATCTTGTTTAAACCGCTTCCGCTATTACGTGCTTTGATCTTTACTTGTGTTTTTATAATTGTTATCCAAACAGGTCCTCGTAGAGATCCAAAAAGAAAAATCCATAGCGTAATCGGAGGTGTCATCGGTCGTGGAAGAAGAGGGCCCTACGTGGATGACCTAGATCATTGACTACTTGACCAATGGAACACTCTCGCAAGATGAGACCGAGGCCCGACGAATCAGAAGGCACTCACAGTAGTTTGAGGTCAGGAATGGAGTCCTTTATAAGAGATCCTTCTTACAACCATGGTTTCTGTGTGTAGGACCGCGACAGGCGAACTATGTCATTAGCGAAATACATGAAGGGTCTTGTAGCATGCATGTAGGACCTAGATCGGTGGTGGCGAGGGCGCTACGGAGTGGTTCTTACTGGCCTACAATGCATGAAGATGCACGAAAGCTTATTTTAAAATGCAATGATGGTTAAGTTTATAGACCAGTACCACGTCAACCCCATCACCAACTAACACCTATCACGTCCCCATGGCCATTCTACAAATGGGGGATCGACATCACATGACCCTTCCCTGTGGCAGCAGGAGGGATGAAGTTCCTAATAGTTGCCATGGACTACTTCACTAGATGGATTGAGGCTAAAGCAGTCGCGACAATCACTGGAAAGAAAGTGAAAAAGTTTGTCTGGGGTGATATTGTATGTCGGTTAGTCTTGCCAAGAGAGATCGTCTCTCACAATGGCAGGCAGTTTGCTGATAACCCATTTAAAGGTTCGTGCGCAGCAAACAACATTAAACAGCGATTCACGTCGGTAAAGCACCCACAATCCAATGGATTGGTGGAAAGAGCGAATAGAAGTCTTGGTGACGAAATTAAAGCACGCCTAGGAAAGGAGAACAAGAAATGGGCAGATGAGCTATCCCATGTGCTATGGGCACACCGCACCATGATAAAAACATCGAATGGAGATACTCCTTTCGCCCTAACGTACGGGAGGAAGCGATAATCCCAGCGGAAATTGGGTTACCAACACTCCGCACAGCGGAAGTGGACGTAGTCACGAACGAGTAAGAATTATGGTTAAACTTGGATCTGCTACAAGAAAAAAGAGAGTTGGCTACAATTAATGAGGCTAAGGCAAATTCAAAAATGAAGCAAGCCGCGCAGAGAACACAGGGAAACGTGGACCAAAATGGGAAGGACCTTACATAGTGACGGATGCTTTGGGGAATGGCGCGTATAGATTGCGCGACATAGACGAAAATAATTTACAGCAGATATGGAACATTTGCCACTTGAAGAAATGATTCACCTTCGATTATTCAATCAAGGAAGCAGAGTCAACGGCCTTTGAAGAAAGCTGACTCCTCGTTATGGGGAATCAATGCTCCGGGCCGAATAGAGCTTACCTACGACACCTAGCTTTCTCGAGCCCGCTTGGTGGTGCCCCACTGTATTATTGTTGACCTAACATTGATTTCGTGTTAACTTTAAGGCTACGCCCTTAACACGGGAGATCTTAGCTATAGTCAGCTCCAATAAACCCATGTATTGTTTTTCTTTTTTCTTATTACATTCTGACGTCATATATTTCAAAACTTGCAAGTATTAATAAAACACCGTGGTTCCTAGCTAGTTCCACAGCCCCCCTTTCTTCTTCAAATTACATCTGTTATTCACATTATATCATATCATGCCTACGGGCGTATGCGTAGATATCGTTTCCAAGAGAAGTAATAGGATTGAGTGAACCTACAAATTTAGCTTGTCGTGTTAGAGGGATGCAACCCCATCGACCACGGATCAGGTATCCTTGTTATGCACCTTGCTAATCACGACATCGTAGCAAGTTAGGCACCTTACATAGATTTTGATTTTTCACATCAAAACTTAATACCCAATTATTTAAGTCAAATGCCATCTAATTGATGAACACTTGAAGTTACAATGTCGTCATGTGAGACCATGGACGAGATTGTGATGGAAAGAAAATTTTTGTGATTGAATGATACTTCACATGAATAGTTTTACGTTCTTTAGATAAGACGAATTAATTAAGTTACTTAGTGAGATCTTGAAACTTAAGGCATTAAGAGGGGATGAAACATGTTTACAATGCAACAAGTTTTGGCAATGTAAGTCCTTAAAGAATCTAGAAATTGAAATTTTTTTGTCAATTAATTGTTCGACAAGTTACCATGTTAAATACATTCATTACTAGCAGATCATCTGATGTAATGGATTTATGTTAATAGGGATTCTAGTTTTCAAGAAAATACTATGATTAGTTTTATTTACCGGGGTAATTTTATTTTCTTGAAAGTATTACCGAAAATACTAATACTTGAACTTATTTCTTTAGAAATGGCTTAGCCCGAAACAACGACGCTTTAAGTTCGGCGTTCAAAACTTTCTTTGAATGTCAAGAACTGACTGGTCAAAACTTCAACGATTGGTACCGCTCACTAAGAATTGTCTTGAGAGTTGCGGGTACTTATGAATACTTGTTCATGCCAGTTCCTCTACAACCCCCTGAGGAGGCTTCCCACGTTGATAAGCTAGCATGGAAAGCTGAATACAAGAAGCATAATGATATGGCTTGTTTAATACGTGGGAAAATGTCACCTGCTCTTCAAAAGCAGTTTGAGCATTATCCTCTACAAACCATGCTTGAAGAACTCAGGAAAATGTTTGAGAAGCCGCAAGTTGTGGAGATCTACGATTTAGTGGATGCTTTATACAGCTGCAAACAAGCCCTAGAAAAATTCGTAAGTGCTCACTATTTGGAAATTAAAGGTTTCATGGACCAATTACATGCACTTGGGAAATCCTACGACAATGATATGGCGATTAAATTAATCAACAGCTCGCTTAACAATGATTTTGGTGATTTTGTTAGAAATTTCAATATGCATTGCGTGGGGAAGACAGTGAGTGATTTGCACATAATACTCATTCACTTCGAAAAGGGTTTAAAGGATAAGGAACCGACCTCTACTCCTCAAGTACCTAACATACAAAAGGGTAGAGTGAGTAAACCAAAACGCAATCGAACCAAAAGATGAAAGACAAAGGCAAAGGTGATAAAGTCAAGCAAGTTGTGACTTATCAAAAGCCTAATCAATATCTTTATAAGAAGAATCAAACTCAAAAGGATGAGAATTGTCACCACTGCGGCGTCAGTGGTCACTGTAAGAGGAACTGCCCTCTGTATCTCGAAGAGTTGCGAGAAAGTAAGAACAAGAAGTATGAGCACCATGTTGCAGCTTCAGGTAACTTATTTATGATTGAATTATTTAATTTAACATACAAAATAAACTCCTGGGTATATGATACAGGATGCGGTATTAACATATGTAATATGCTTGAGGGGATTTTAAGACGAAAAGGAATTTATCCTATGGAGAGCAATATCTGCAAGTGGGCAATGAAGTACAAGCAGTTGTTGAAACCATAGGAGTGTTTAATTTAGTTTTACCTTCGGGTTTATTACTGATCTTAAACAATTATCATTATGGACCTTCTATTGTTAGATGTGTCATTTTCTTTTCTTGTTTGTTGGATCTTGGATTTGTTCACACTATTGATAATAATGGAATTTCTGTTTTCAAAAATGGTATTCTCTATTTTAATGCAATTGCTGTGAATGGTGTGTTTGAAATTAACATGCATGATAATGTTTCCAAGTATCAAAATAATTTTGTCTTTAGCATGAATAAGAAGAGAAAGTTAGACTCGAACTCTTCTTATCTTTGGCATTGTAGACTTGCTCATACTGGGAAGACATGCATACAAAAGCTTCAACGTGAAGTTATTTTGAAAAATATCAATGATGAATCATTTGATAAATGTGAGTCGTGTATCTCTGGAAAGATAACCAAGAAACCTTTTAATAGTAGTATTGAAAGAGCTACAGATCTACTTGGTTTAATATTGTTGGTCCGTTTTAACTTGTTATTACTTATCAACCTTAAGTAGTAACTTTCTAATAACATTCAAGTGTGTTGTTTTATCAATTAATACGAACTAAGAACAAATAAAACAACAATACCAATTAACTTTTCAACGTATAGACTTTTATTAAAACTCAATAAAGAATATATAACCCACTTTGTTTGCGGAATAACAAAGTGGTTGAATGACAATGTGGGGTGATCTCCTCTACTTAATTTTCTAACCAAAGTAAAGAGTTTAAGGCTTAACCAAAACGTTCATATGTTTTTCTCTATATGGTTTGGTTAATGTTGAAGGAAGTGGTTGTTAGAAGATACTATCTTTCTAATCCAAAGGTTAGCCATTTCTTTCCAATATGCTTTCCTTTTATAAGAAAAGCATATTAGGGTTTACATTCACATGTTCCCATGCATGTGTTTATCCAGTGGGTGGTTGATGCCCATGCTGGATAAACAGTACAAAGGACTAATAAACTAATCTAAGAAAAGATAAAGGTTGTACTTATACCTAACTATTCAAGCAACCTATTATTACTTTGACTTTAAGTAAATCTTTTCCCGCCTAATGTAAACTTTCAGAATACTGAAGTGTCTTCAGTATCCTAGAGGAGATCGACATCATTCAGTTTGGTATTGTCAAGCCAAACTTAACTGAAAGCTCTTCTTCAGGACTTGTTCTTCAGTAATTAGACCGCATAGTATTTGAAGCAAAGACTCCTTTGTCTTCTAAAATCACTAGAAGAGGAAAGCTGAACATCCTTCAGTAAAACATTCTTCAGTAGGAATCTTTGTTCCTCTAGTCATGCTTCAGTAGAGTCACCTTTCTACTGTACATGAAACACTTAGGGGGATTTTATATTCAAATCCTAGAGTTTCTTCAAGGTTAGTAAATACTGACCCAACAATCTCTCCATATTTGGATATACAAATAGCCTAATTTAAAGTCAGTAGTAAGTGAGCATAACAACTTCTTCTTACTTGCATTGAACAATAAGATACTTATAAACATCAGAAAATCATTCATTAAAAAACATTACAAAGTACAAACTAATATTACAAATGATTATTTATTTCTTCTCAGCCCTAATTTCTTCAATGACAGGAGTTTGAACTAAGGATCCATGTTTCTTATGTCCACCAATCCTAGCAAGCACACGCTGAATGTCCTTGCAACTTAAGTTAAACCTGGACCTCTATGTTGAATGTCTCAGTCACTCCAACAATATAGTTACAGGCTCGTAGTATAGTAATTGTAATAGATTAAGTAAGGCCGACCCATGAGCATGTTCATGAGCCGGAGGCCCAAGTCCATTATGGACTTGGGTATATGAACCCCTTTCCTTATTGGAAAGGGTGTTGGTTGTTTTCAGTTTTCATATTAATAAAACACACTTTCTCTCAACTTTCTCTCTCTAGAAACATCAACCTCACTTCTTAGGATTAAGATTACCATTGTTCTACATGAGTATTATTATATTCTAAAATGTTCATTGTCGATTACTAATATGGGAGTATTATTAAATTAAGACAAATCTAAATTGTGGTAGAATATACTTGAAAGTATATTGATGTGTTTACATATCAAATTTAGATGATATTCATTAAATTGAATATAGGACTTATCCCAACTATATGACTATACTTTATGGATCTTTATCATAAAAAAAATCATAAATAGTTATCCTCACACTTGAGATACCAGAAAACTGTTGTGGATCTAGTGTATTTCTGTGAAATAATTTAAAGCTATACGTAACTGGTGGCCATACGGATTATTTTTAAAAGTGTTGCAAAATTCATAAATTTTGCTTGTAGTCAATATGGGATTTTGATAGTAGTAAAATATACCTCTTTTAGCAAAAAGGAGTATAAGCCGGTAAGTATTAATCGATACAGTTTAGGAAAACCGTATAGACGAAAAGTATAACTTCGTTCTCGAAGGAGGTGTGTGTTGTGTGTCAATATGTATAAAACAATGTTTCGATTAGTAACGTTTTTGGTATTGAGAAGCAAGAAAATTAAATGACGACTTACGCTAATTTACATTACGACGATAAAAATAAAACGTAAGACGTAAAAACGTGATAAAATTAAAAATTTAAACCAAGAATTAATTAAAAATCAATATTAAATATAAAATAATATAAATAAAAATTCAATAAATTTATTTTAAAACTTATTATCGATTTAATATTTAATTTTAAATGCTAATTAAAGCCCTAAAATTAAATAAAATCAACAAAAAATCCAAAATATTATTTTATTAAACAAATATCTTGCTTATATTAATTAATAACTAAAAAGTATTTTTCCTAAATTTTTAAAGCTCTTTTTCTATTTTTAAACCACTAAAAACAATTTTTTAATTAAAATAATGCTAAAAATTATTAAAATAATGGGAAAAATAAAATGATCTTTTCTAAAAATTCTATTTTAACTAAATTAACAAGGGAAAAATGAAAAATTTAAAGAAACTAAAAAAAAGACCAACTAATCGCTTATATAAGTTAAAAACAAAAGTACCCCACTTTTTTAATTTTGGGGTACTTCTTTGTTATCCGATATATCACCAGACAAACGGCTGCAGTGTTGTCCGATATCTTCTTAGTGCTGGCCGATATAGGACAACACTATGAAAAAACAAAAAATATGGATCGTTCTCGGACAAAACTAAGGAAGTTATTGTATGGATTTTTTTCAAGTTGTTTTGCTGTTTTGAGGGATATTGGATGCCCGGGCTTGGGATGAGTTGTTTGCTTGGGCACAAACAGCACCTCCACACCAATTGAGGTGTGGGGAGTCAAGACTCACACAAAAACAAACAATTACTCACATAATACACACCAAATCAATAATCAAACTACTCACGAAAAATAAGGGGGAGGGGGGTTGTGGGTTCTAATATGCTTGACAGTGACTATAAAGACAACTTTAATCTACCAATCCCAACAAAAAACTTGATACCAGAAAATTATACTCTAAATCTACCCTAGCACTACCTATGTGACCAAATTCCAAGCCTCAAGGTTCAAATTCAAGCCCCACAACCGGGTGTTTATGCACAGCAAACTCAATGTGTTGGAAATACGTTTTCGTATTTAGGAAGATTCGGTCACTCCGACAATATATTAAGTAGAGGCTCGTAGTTTAGTTATTCTACATTAAGTAAAAAAGGAAAGGCCTAGTCCATGGTTTGTATGGACGACCCAAACATGTAAGCCCAAGCCCATCATAAGGCTTGGGTATATAAACCCTCTCCTTAGTTGGAGAGGGTGTGATTTCATTCATTTTTACACATAGTTAATCACTTTCTCTCTTTAAAGTGTGTGTGAAATCATCTATCTTTCTATATCTTTCTCTCTCTAAGTTATACATAGATTTACAATATCCTACAAATGGTATCAAGAGCCATGGGATGATTGTATTGTTTATGTGTTTGTGTTCTTGATTTTAGTAGCTTTGATCTATATAAACCCACATCCAATTTTTTTATTTTTTTTTTGTGTTTTTTTATGGTTTTTTATTGTTACAAATATTCTACATAGTTGTGATAGAGATTTGGTATATTTACTTTAGCTAAAAACACAACATATTTGGGTGTTTGGATCAATTTTGGCTTAAAATCTCAAATTAGGTGTGTTTTGTCCGAGAAAAGTGGAAAATCAGACACTGTTTGTACTATTGCGATAGGCTTCCCATCGCAATATCTAGGGTTTTACATTGCGATCCGTATTGCGATTGGCATTGCGATTGGAGTTCATTTTGTGACATTGCGATCCGTATTGCGATTGGCATTGCGATTGGAGTTCATTTTGTGATATTGCGACAGGGTATTGCGATTGGAATATTGCGATAGGACTTACTGCGATTGGAATATTGCGATAGGATATATTGCGATTGGAGTATTGCGATAGGATTTATTGCGATAGGACTTATTGTGACAGGGTATTGCGACAGTATTGCGATTGGAAGTATTGCGATAGGATTTATTGCGATTGGACTTATTGCGATACGTGACATTGCGACAACATTCCTTTTAGGCATTGCGATAGAACAACAAGTATTCCAAGATTTTTCAAAAACGTGTTTTTTGAAAATTTTGAAAGTTGGTTTATCGAGAACATTACTTAGGGGATTTTAACATTATTTCTCGGCTTCAACACACAACATCAAACACATTTACTTTCTCTCATTGATCGATCAACTTGTAAATCTTTACTTATAGAAATGGAGTACACATCTCTTACGGATAAGTCCATCCTCTCAGGTACGGATAATCATCCACCAATGTTGGTCAAAACTATGTACGAGGATTGGGCTTCCCGCATGGAACTTTATATGTTAAACAAGGAGAATGGAATCTTATTTGGGCATCGGTGCTCAATGGACCATTGGTATATGGTACTGTGATGGAAGGTGCTGTTACTCGTCCTCGCACAATGGGTGAACTAACTGGAGATGCTAAAATTCAAGACAAGTGTGATAAACAAGCAACAAAAATCATTCTCCAAGCCCATCCTCTAGATGTCTACAAACTCGTCAGCAAACATAAAGTTTCCAAAGAGTTATGGGATAGAATTCGTGTTCTAATGCAAGGCACTTCGTTAACTAAACAAGAACGAGAGTGTAAGTTTTATGATACTTTTGATAAGGTTGCCTATGTGCCAGGGGAGACTCTCAATGATTACTATCTGAGATTTACCCTATTGTTGAATGAGCTCAATATCTATGGCATGGCAATTCCTACGTTTCAATTGAACACCAAGTATTTGAACACTCTTCCTTCAGAATGGAAAAAGTACGTAACGGATGTTAAATTGGCTAAGGACTTGCATAACACCAATGTGGATCAACTTCAAGCTTTTCTTCAACAACACGAATGCCATGTGATCGAGGTTCGGTTGTCTACACCTCAAGTTCATGATCCACTTGCCATGTATGCTTCTCAACAAAACATGGATTATACTTATCAACAACCATCATACTTGCAGCAGCCACCACCACACACCCATCAGCAACCACATCAACCATCTTATCAACCACTAATGATCCCACAGCAAGCATTTCAACAAAGTGTTCATCAACAATCTTTTCCACAACAACCACCACATCAGATATCACCATCACAAGCCAACACTTCTCCAATGGGCTATACTCCTCAGCAAGGATATTTTCCAATTGAAGCACAACCATCACAAGCCTTCTACTCCAATGAACTTCCACCAATCCAAGCACCGGTCTTTACTCCAAATGATACGCCACCTGATGTTATAACCCATATCATTGCCTACTTGTCAAAACTTGTTGCAACTAGAGGATTTACACCAACAAACAATCAGCTCCGTACCTCTTCAAATACTCGAAAACAAGCCACTGTTCAAGATGGTCAAGTGACGGTGCAACCTATTCAGGAAAGGCAAAATTCATATGGACCTCCTACAAGGACTGTGAATGCTCAAGTTGTGAACTCTGTAGCTAATGGAAATGGAAGCCCTATTGGTCCTCAAAAGGTTGTGACTTGCTACAATTACCGAGGACAAGTTCATATGGCTAGGGAATGCACTCAGCCAAAAAGAAGAAGGGATGCAACATGGTTTCGTGAGAAGATGTATTTGGTTGATGCTCAGTCTAAGGGAAAGATTTTGGATTCAGAAGAGTTAGCATTTCTTGCAGACCCAGTGGCAGCAGATAATGAAGGCATTCCAGTCGTTTCTACTTCTAATGCAGCTTATCAAGCAGATGATCTTGACGCATATGATTCAGATTGTGATGACATTCACTCTTCCCAAGCTGCTCTCGTTGCTAATCTCTCTCACTACGGTTCTGATGTCGTCAGTGAGGTACCAACCACATCTAATAATATTTATGATAACCAACATCAAGTTGGGCATGAAAATGACAACCTCGAACAATATTCGGGAACTAGTAACTCAAATGATGTGGTACCCAATCCTACACATTTGAGTGAACCTCAACCAAATGCTACGACGGGTATGGAATCTTATGATCAACATGATTTGGTCATGGTGCCTAAACATATTATTGATCAAATGCATATGGCTCTCAGACAATCCGTAGATACGAATTCCACCCTAACAGCTGAGCTTGCGTTGCATATAGAAAAGGTTAAAGCTTTTGAAATGGTCCCTCAAGCTGAAAAAATAACTTATTCTGAATTTGACCAATTTCGTTTTGAAAAGATTGAACACTTAAATGAAATAGAATCATTAAAAGCTAATCTTTCTAATGAATTAAAAGCAAAAGAGTCGGTTGTAAATGATTTTCAGAAACTTAAAAAAGATTTTGAAACTCTCGAGTCTAAAAAGTTTGAATCAGAAATTAATGCTACCAAACTTCTTAAATTCAATAAACAACAGCTTTTAAAACAATACGCTTCCACATAAAAGGTTCATCTTTTAACTAAATCGTTTAAAGAACTCGAACTTAAGCGTCTTCAAGATTTACCACCTAATCTCGGTTATGCAAAACAAGCTTAGGAATATATTCCGTGTTTTTATGATGTGACCCTAATTGGAAAATCAAAAGAAGCACCTTATGTTCGTAGTACTGAGGAGACACAGTCGCTTGCGGAAGAAACTCATTCTAAAATGATTTCAAAATTCCATAAGATTGATTATGATCAGTATAACAAAGATCAATTGTCTAAAAAGACCCGTATTCGTTTACAAAAGGAATTAGCTCAATTAACAGTTTTTGTGCCTCAAAGTTTGTCAACGGAAAACCCTCCTAGTACGTCTCCTACACTTGTCACAAAGGATTTAACTAAGTTAATTCCACCGGTAAGTAAGGCATCCGTTAGCTTAAATGCGGTGCACCAACACTTAGCCGATTTTGACAAAGTCATTGTGGAACGTACGACGGCTTTGGCCATAACGGAAGGTGAATGGAATTTTGAGCACACAAGAACTGCATTTCGAGACGAAATTGTTCCATTTGTAAACAATGTTAAAGCTCGTCTTAGTAATATTGATCAAGATTTACTTTTGGAAATAGAAGAAGTTAGACGTGTTTTCAATGAAATGGATGATGCTTATGAAAACAGTTTACTTGAAATAGAACGAGTTTCACGCCAAAATGATCAGCTTCTGAAGCAAGTGATGTCTCATGATATAGTTTCGTCTGTGTGAATAAAAGTATTGATAATGATTCTATTGTGTAAAATGTTGAATCTGTGGATAATGTAGTTGATAGTACTTGTCACAAATCTGACGCTGAATTTTTAAAGCTTCAAGATTCTTATACTTTGCTTTCAAAAAGTTTTGATGAGATTCAAACACATTGTATTTCGATTGAATGCAAGCAACAATTTAATCAAGAAATCTTTGAAACGTCATTTGAAGGTATTAATATCAATGATGCAAATTTTCAAAAGAATTTTCGATTGAATTTACAATCAAAACAGTGTCAGCCGAGTGACAAGGTTGCTAAATCTTTGCCGATAGACATAGAGAAATCTAAGGAGCTTAACTGTGTGAACGTACTTGAGGCTGCTGAGAATTTAAAACTTGATCTAGATAATCGAGTTTCCAAGATTTTGTCCAAAGTTGATAACTTAAAACAGAAAAATACACAACTCTTCGATTCAGTAAAGCCCGCATGTGCTAATACCACAACACAGAATCAATCTTTGATTGAACAATTGAATCGAAAGTTAGTGGAAATATCTCATTTGAGGGAACAAATTTGTGATAAAAATCTGGCCTTGGCTGAGTTAAAGGAAACACTTCGTACTCTAAAAGGTAAGAATGTTGTGGATAACGCAGCCACTGTCTCAACATCGTCCTCTAGTGCAATCAAAAGGAACCTCATTGCCGTCACACCATTTAGCAAGGACCCTAGGACTAAACCATCTCAAACTTTGGTCACAAAAGATAAGGCGGAATCAAAACCAGCTTCTAATATTCCCGTGTTGCCTTCTACAAGAGTAAGCACCACTACTAAGGCTCAAAGATCTAAGCATAAAAGAAACAAGAAGAATGATAGGATCTTGCCCCCATCTAGTAGTCAAGTGAAGAAGAAAGTAGAAGCCCATCCTAGGAATGTTATTTCTATTTTGAATAAAAAGAATCATGTAGCTATACCTAAAGGCTCCGCGGTTGTGCAACATTCTAAGGCTACTATGAATTCTAATTTGAAGTGTTGGAATTGCAATGAACGTATGTTTTCTAGTCGTCATGATTCTTGCCTTATTGACCATGTGAATGAGATGAATGCCCGGAAAAATAGATTAGAATGGAAACCGACTGGGAAAGTGTTAACCCAAGTTGGTTGGATGTGGCGCCCCACTGGTAGAACTTTCACTATAGTAGGAAATGCGTGCCCTTTAACTAGGATCGCTCCCACTAAAGCGAAGAAAGCGTGCCCTTTAACTAGGAGTACCAAGGCTACCAAAACACAAGCGTGTACTTTAACTAGGAACACCAACACTACCGTAGGAACCAAGTGCCCTTTAAATAGGTCTACTCCCACTGTAGTGCCCGCTAATACTCCAAAACCTCATAAAGTTGGAACAATAAAACATGTTACTCACAATAGAAAACGCATGAAATCTAAGGGTAACACAAATGTTAGCAATTCTAATAATCTTATATCTGTATCTGCTAACACTCCGGAACCAATAGTTTCCAATGCATTGTCTACTGTTGTTAGTGAAAATAGGTGGTCCAAATTGTTCTCTGGTATTTGGACTCTGGTTGCTCCAAGCATATGACCGGAGATCGCTCTCAGCTCAGAAATTTCGTTAGCAAGTTTCTTGGTACGGTTCGATTTGGAAATGATCATATTGCAAAGATAATGGGTTATGGTGAATATCATATTGGGAATGTTATAATTTCAAGAGTGTATTATGTGGAAGGTCTCGGTCACAACTTATTTTCTGTGGGACAATTTTGTGATGCAAACCTAGAAGTTGCTTTCCGAGAGCATACCCGCTTCATACGTAATTTGGAAGGGGTTGATTTATTGAAAGGTACTCGAGGGAATAATTTGTATACTTTGTCGCTACAAGACATGATGGCCGCTTCTCCCGTATGTCTTCTCTCCATAGCATCAAAGACTAAGTCATGGTTATGGCATCGACGGTTATCTCATCTTAACTTTGACGCTGTTAATCATTTGGCGAAAAACGAACTTGTTCGTGGTCTTCCTAAACTTTCATTTCACAAGGATCATTTGTGTTCCGCGTGTACAATGAGGAAAAGCACTAAGAAATCATACAAACCCAAGACGGAAGACACCAACCAAGAGAAACTATATTTGTTGCATATGGATCTTTGTGGGCCAATGCGTGTTGAAAGTCTTAGTGGTAAAAGGTACATCCTCGTCATTGTCGATGATTACTCTTGGTTTACATGGGTGAAATTTCTCACAACAAAAAACGAGGCACCTAAATTCATCATCGGGTTTCTCAAGATGATTCAAGTGTGTCTCAACACTACTGTCCGACGCATTCATACAGATAATGGAACTCAATTTATGAATCAAATCTTGCGTGATTACTATGAAGAAGTTGGCATTTCTCATGAAACATCTGTTGCTCGCACTCCACAACAAAACGGTGTCGTTGAAAGGCGAAATCGCACACTTATGAAAGCTGCTCGAACGATGTTAATTTACGCAAAGGCTCTATTATTTCTATGGGTAGAAGCAGTATCTACAGCAGTGTACACCCAAAACCGGTCTCTAATTCGTAAACGCCATAGTAAAACACCTTATGAGCTTCTACATGGAAAAGTACCAAATTTATCATATCTTCATGTATTTGGTTCTCTCTGCTATCCAAATAATGATGGTGACAATTTGGGAAAACTTCAACCCAAGGCTGATATTGGTATTTTCATTGGTTATGCACCCACAAAGAAGGCATACCGAATCTACAACCGTAAGTCTCGTAAGATCCTCGAAACTATGAATGCTGATTTTGATGAGCTGACAGCAATGGCTTCTGAGCAAAGCAGCTCTGAACCCACACTTCATGAAATGGGACCCAGTAACATTAGTTATGGTCTTTTCCCAAACAACCGTACTTCATCATCATTTACACCACCTTCTAGGAATGAATGGGATACGTTATTTCAACCGTTCTTTGATTAATTCTTTACTCCTCCAAGTATTGTTGCTCCAGAACCTGAGGTAATAGCTCTGGTAACCGAAGTTGTCGCTCCAGCAACCGAAGCACAATCAGATACGTCTGCACCTACAATTGGTCAAGATATACCTTCAACGATTATTCTCAACCAACTACCGAATCAACTACTCATGTCATGCCTATTGATGATGAAGAGGATGATGATGATCACGATTTAGAATTCGCCCAAATGCGTGAACTTCCATTCTTTGGTGTACCAATTCCCTACCATAATCAAGCCGGGTCGTCCACCTCAGAGGAAGCTCCTACTACGGTCTACTCCAATCCACAGATTCGTGAACATGACAACAAGTGGACAAAGGATCATCCTATAGATTCTATTATTGGTGACCCTAATCGTCCGGTATCCAAACGAAGTCAGTTACAAGAAAATGTAATGTTTTGCCATTTTGATGCTTTTCTCACTGAAGTTGAACCTAAGACATGGCAAGAAGCTTTTACTCAATCCTGTTGGATAGAAGCTATGCAAGAAGAACTTAATGAATTTGTACGTCTTGAAGTATGGGAACTTGTCCCATGCCCGGATCAAGTGCAGTTACTGACATTGAAATGGGTTTACAAGGTGAAACTCGATGAGTTAGGCGGAATTTTGAAGAACAAAGCTCGACTAGTAGCTCATGGATACAAGCAATTATTAGGCATCGACTTTATGGAATCCTTTGCACATGTTGCCCGTTTGGAAGCTATTAGACTATTCCTTGCTTATGCAGCCCACATGAATATGATCGTCTATCAGATGGATGTGAAGACGGCATTTCTCAATGGTGAACTCAAGGAAGAGGTCTATGTTCAACAACCGGATGGTTTTGTGAATCCTAAATATCCTAATCATGTGTACAAGCTTAAGTAGGCTCTCTATGGGTTGAAGCAAGCTCCTCGTGCATGGTATGATCTATTGTCACAATTCCTCATTACGCAAGGCTTCACTAAAGGCAAGGTGGATCCCACGCTGTTCATTCAGAAAAGAGGCAAAGATATGATTATGGTACAAATATATGTTGATGATATTATATTTGCAGCCCCGACCCAAACCTTATCCGATGAGTTTGGGGCACTCATGTCTTCCAAGTTTAAGATGTCAATGATGGGCAAGGTATCATTCTTCTTAGGTCTTCAGATATCTTAGAGTCCCAGAGGCATCTTTATCAATCAATCCAAGTATGCCCTTGAATCGCTAAAGAAATATAAGATGGAATCTTGTGACCCCGTGGATACTCCAATGGTGGAACGAACTAAGCTTGATGCAGATCCACATGGAGTTGCCATTGATCCGACACTTTATCGTAGAATGATCGGTACCCTTTTGTATATCACAGCTAGTCGACCTGATCTTCAGTTTGCTATATGTATGTGTGCTCGGTATCAAACTAGGCCTACTGAGTTACACTTAGCTACTATTAAACGGATCTTTCGGTATCTTAAAGGAACCATTAATCGGGGACTTTGGTATTCGAAGGACTTGTCGATTGCACTAATGGCATATGCAGATGCGGATCACGCGGGTTGTCAAGATACAAGGCGTAGTACGAGTGGAACTTTGCAATTACTAGGAGATCGACTAATCAGTTGGGCATCAGAAAGGCAGAAAAGCGCGGCAATTTCAAGTACGGAAGCAGAGTACATATGTGACAACCCTGGTTTTGAGGTTCGTCACTTAGTTTTATTTTGTGATAGTTACGTATCTTTACGTGTTTATGTGATTATTGGTGTGTATAGATTGTGGTTTGGATATTGTTTCCGGTACGGGGTACCTTGTGAGTGAAACGAGGTGTGATGATTTCATGTTCATGAGTTCACATGGTAGTGACTATGAAGTGAGATGGTGTTATTTAGTGGTTTTACGTATACGTATATGTATTATAGAAAATCGTGTTTTTACGATTTACGGTTTAACATTTAGAGGTCTCGGATGAGGTAATTAGTCATATGGATATGTTTCGGGATGGTTTTAAGTCATTTAGGACTTAGTTATAAAGTTTATTTCAAAATTTGAGATTTTTTTTAAAAGTGTATATTTTACGTCTTTTACGGTAAAACGCGTAAATTTGACTAGTTTTACGGTTTAGAGGTTTTGGAGGCTTTAGGAGCTGAAATAAATTAAGGAAAATTAAGGTAATATTATTAATAAAAATATTAATAATAAAAAGGAAAAAAAAACTAAATTAAATGGGTATAGGTCGGTTATGTGAAAAAAAGAAAAGAAAAGGGGAAAAAAGGGAAAAAGGGAACCGGACTTTTGTATATGGGCCAAGGACTTGTTAGGAAACTATATAAATACTTTTTATTAACCAAAACACTTCATAAAACCCCTGGAGATCACCTTCAAGTCGGCATCAATGGTGGTGTTAGGGTTCTTCATTAATTTTTCTTCTTTCAAAAATTCTAAGGTAAAATCTTTAATACTCTTTCTAATTAAAGTGTTTTAATTCTTTCTCAATCATCTTATGATGGATTTAGGTTAGGGTTTAAATAAGAATCTGTATTTTAATGATATTATAATGATTAGATGGTTTAGGGTTTGTAATTAATGAGGTTAATTTAGTTAAACCCGTTTTTAAAAACTGGGCAGAATTTTGGGTATTTGTTTTGATCATATAGGGAGTTCTACAAACTCTTATTTTGCAATCCACATATCCCTGGAAAGATAATTGAAGTGGCTTTCCAATGCAAGAAACGAGAACTAAATTGGAGGTCGGGAAGTGGGTCAAAAATAGGTTACAACAGTCGGAGGTCAAATCAGTTTTGAATTCAGCCTGTTTTCTTTTTAAGTTTTGGGTTGTTTGGGGTACTTAGGGTTGTATTGGGATCTTCTCACGAAAATGAGAGATGGTTTATATATTGTAGTAAGTATCTACACTTGGGCTAAGATTGTGGTTTAGGGTAAGACCCTCTAATGGTAACAAACTTTTCATACGTTTAAAATCAGTAAATTCTAGATAGGTAGCAATATATACACATACATCGGGGCCTTAACAGTAGCGTTAAGGTTGGGGCAAGTGGGAGGTTTTAGCTAACATGTATAAAAGTGTGAATATTCCTTTTACAGAAACCATGGGTATATTTAAGTGGACGTTTGACTTAAAGTTTTGAGACCTAAAACTGTGACTGTTTTGTGTAAAATTATGAACGGGATAGCTATTGAACTTAACCAAGTTAGGGACTTGTTAAGGAAGGGTAATGGGGTGATTAGAGCTTATCAATAAGGTAATGTTATGGGATAGACTATATGTCCATCATAGGTTGATGAGCCATCTTAGTGATTGGTTCGTGTATTGATTGCGTGTTTTTGGTTGATTAGCTTTTTGCTAGTGCGCGGATGTTTGGGGAAGCTCAATCAGGTGAGTTTCATAGTCCCATGTTTAATATTGATTTTGACTTCCAGATGGGATGGAAGAGACACTGTGTTGAGTTATTTTCTAAATTGATGCTGTGAATGTGTTTGTAATTTGAGATGGACTTGTGTATACATTATGTGATTAACTGCTATGTGATTTTTGATTGTGTATGATTTGGATCGGGGGACACGTGCCGTCTCAGTTATTGTGGTTTGACAAGGTAGTGGCCTTGTGGTTTGACAAGGTAGTGGCCTTGTGGTTTGACAAGGTAGTGGCCTTGTGGTTTGACAAGGTAGTGGCCTTGTGGTTTGACAAGGTAGTGGCCTTGGGATAGGTACATAGTGTGATCATCTATGGTACCATGTTGTTTGGCAAGGTAGGAGCCTTGGATTTTGGTTTGGAATGATTGATCTTGAATGCTAGTTGTTAATACATAATTGTAGCACATTGTCCATATGTTATTGTGTTGGTGTTTGTTATTCACAGCTTATAACTGTTTTGACGTTGGAGTCTAAACCTGTGACTCTCACCAACTTTATGTTGACGTGTTTTAGTGTCTCTTTCAGGTGTGAATGTGGTTAAGCGTGAGGATAGAAGTGGCTAGACTTGGATGCCTTTGGATTGCATATAGAAGGAGATCCCCGTTCCTTCTTAGTTTACCTTTATGTTTTTTTGAATAAGTGATACTGTTGGCACCTATATGTTTGTTTTGTGTGTGTTACTTGTTTGTCTTGGGTAAGAGGTAGGACTGTTACCTACTTACCTAGACTCCTGCATTGTTGAGATATTGTCATGACATTTGTGTCACCATTTTATGACATTTCTTATATCATTTAGTTATCTCTATAGACAAGCTATTGTTGTGATGATATCCATAGGTCGCGCCCCATATTCCGCCATGGTGGGGTGTGACAGAATGGTATCAAAGACAATGGTTATAGAGAATTAGGTTGCCTAGTCGCGTAGCCTAGTCTATAGCTTAAGGGTCCCTGCATATAGGCGTCATAGGAGTATGTGTGCATTTTATAATAATTGATGTGTTTGGATGTTATTTATTGCGATGTTTTGACTAGTATGAATTGAACCGTAGTATGTTCATACTTAGTCACATGTTATTTTTTTCGGGTTTGTGACTAGTGCGGGTTGAACCATAATCTCCACGCTAGTCACTGTTGTATTTTGCTTAAATTGTACATTATAGTACATAATTTAGTACAAGGTAGTTTCTATCTTTTATCGAGTTATTTTCAATATCTGAGGTATGTTATTTTTCTTTTGATGTTTAAGTCATGTTCCCTAAGAATCGTGTGGTGGTTCGAGTTACTAGGAGTAGGTGGATAGGAAGGATTTTAAGCTGTTTCCACTCTTACGGGCGACATGACTTATAACTGATTTTGTTTTCGTTTTGGATTTAGTCTATGCTGTTTTAGCTAGACTATGGATTTTTGTATTCCAAGAGTATTACTATGTTACTTTAATAGATGGAGTTTTGGATTTTATTGTTTATGTGGTTATGAGCTTATGTGAGTAGATGGATTATGTGTTATATGTTGTATTGATTCTTATAAGTGTCATCATAGGAGGGAGTGCATTGGGGGAAGGGTAATTGTATAAGTATGGTGGCCAATAGTTATACAAGTACTACAACTTCAATGGGTTCTCAAGTATGATTGCATGAAAGAGCGTTAGTACATGCTTGTATATGATGAGATGTAGAATTTGGGTATACGTATTATATATGGGATTATGTGATGGCTGCCTATGATATGGCTACTGTTCTTTTTGTGTTATATGCTTTGGATTATAGTTGTGTTGTGTGATTATGGGGTCACACGATATGGTTTGGTTTTGGAGGTGGGCTTTATGCCTTGTTGTAGCACGGTGAGATGGTGATTACTCGTATGAAAAAACGAGCGTATAAAGCGATTGATTGACTTACATATATGATAACGAGTATGTTTTGGGAGATTTAATAGGTATATATATGCGGATGTATATATACTACTATGTTTTAAGTTATGGTATATGGTCGTTCACCGATTATTATAACTTGAACGTACCTTGTGTTTGTTCGTGTTTTATGGTGCTGGAGTTTAATGGAGTTCCAACGAAGTTTTGAATCTTTTGAAGTGTGTCTTGTAGCGTATTCTTTGAGTTTCGTATTTCACATGTACGTTTTAAAATGGTGTTCTTGGTTTAAGTCTGTGGGTATAACTTGGGATTTCTTTTGAGATAATGAAATCTTTTGTGTTGGGTCTTGCATTTCTTTTGGTCGGTATATATCGAGAAAAAGGGGGACTTGGAAATCTATTATAGGGTTAGATAATTGGTTGTATTCGGTAAAATAAGGGTAAGGTGTTGGACTCGTGTTTGAAACAAGGTGCAACATAAGATTTTTTTTAATCAACACTTATTTATTTCAAATTCTAAAAGACTTTCTTTAAAATAAAGCGAAGTAAAATTTCTTTCTACTTACATAGTTTATATAATTGGGTTTAACCGATTCACGTCATTTATAATTATTAATACGAGGTTAAGTTGAGTTTATGAAGGTTACACATACAATTATATCTTTCATTTAAAAGGATTGCATTAATCACTAAGTTTACTCTTTAATTTTAAAACAACTAGTATAAAATTGTTTTGGTCATAACTTGTTCGTTTTTAGAGCTTTTTGGATGATTCAAAAGACTAAAATTATTTACTCGGAATGTACTTTCCAAATATTCAGAATGTATAGTCATGGGAGGTCAGTATCCTCGTCGAAATTATTGTACAAGTTTCGTGTTAAAGGTTGAGTTTGAATAGTAGTTTATTTTTTTATAATTTGGGATGCACGGGATACCAAGTTTTTGAGTTGAGTTTTGAGTTCGTCTAGAAGGTTATTTGTAGATTGTTTGAGTCACATAGATGTGGGAGGTAATAATAATAAAAAAAAGATATAAATTCTTTTGGAAAAGTCGATCTTTTACACGGTTTAAATAATATGTCACGGGGCGTAATATGTTTGGTTGCCATTGGGTGTTTCGGATTATTTTTCGTTGTGATGGGTCATTTTGAATTGATACACGTTTTGGGTTTGAGTTTTCTTTTGAGTCTCATGGTTTTTGACTTGTTTTAATTGGTGCACGTGAAATGTCGTTAGTTATCCGTTGGTTTGATTCGTTGATTGTATCTGGTGGATTCAGGATGTAGTTTTGGTTTCGTATTGTTCGAGAGCATTGAGGTAGTCATATGAAAGACTTGGTCGCGCCTACACGCTTAAGTAGGTGACCATGAGAGAACGGTCGGAATACTCTTAGTGGGGAGGAAAGAAGTTCGTAGACGAACTAGTGTGGTCATGAGGTCTCTTAGGAGTACCAAGGAGATGAATAGAGATTTGTGGGATATTAGCACAAGTAACGTGCTATAGAGAGTGTTGGAAGGGGAAGTAATACCTCAAAGGTATTTATGATTGTTCGTAGGGCATGTAAGTTTTCCGAAAATTTCCTGAAATTTAGTAGGTTTGCCTATTACTGTGAGGTAGAACCATAAGTAGAGCAAGTAGGAGAAGTGAGAGGAGTTGTAGTTAGTGCCTTTCCAAGAAAATTGTTGATGGAATGATTTAAAAACAAGAGTTGTTAGAAATTGCAAGGAATGCCGGATAAAAGTTGAGTTTCCTGGTAGTAAATGTGATGTGGAAGCGGTTGAGTGGTCTGATAAGAGGAAGTATTGGTCTTACAGAATACATGTAGATTTTCACGAGTAGAACGAGGTAGGAATTTATTCGTATTGCCGCTAAGAGAGGGTGCAAGGATGGCATAGTTGAAACTGCTAAGGATGTTGTATGAACGCTTTGGGTTTATGGTTATGCATTTGGCTTCGCCAAAGCACTAGCGGTCCTCATGGAGTCAATGAACCGAGGGTGCATGAACGTATATAAACGAGTTGTCATCAGGAGTATCGATGACATCTTGATCTACTCAAAGTCTAAGAAGGAGAGTGAGGCGAAGTATGTGTTGGTTTTGGAGTGGAATTATACGTGAGATTTTCAAGTGTGAGTTTTAGTATTAAGTCTACCATGATGAGTAGTTAGAAATGATGGCATATCATAGAACCAGCAAGGGGCAAAGTGAAGAAGGGTGAGGAAGCATTTTGGAGGCTGAAGAGGTGGATTGGATAATGAGCCGATCTAGGCATTATCGAAAGGACTGGATGAATTTGTGAAGCATGACGATACGTGGAGCAACGATTTGGACGCGTACGAGGACGACTAAGAAAGGGGATCACTTATACGTTGCATGAACTGAAGATTTGGAAGAACTGGATAGAGTTAGTTAGTGGAGCTGGATTGTTATATCTGCCTAGAATGCTAGAGGCATTTGGTGTACGAGACGTGGAAAATGATCTATACGGATCATGAACGTCTCCAACACATATTCAATCATCTTGATTGAACATTTGGCAAAGGTGATGGGTGGAGTTAAGTGACGAAAGAAAATTGCAAGGCCAAGTACCATCTGGGAAAGGCAGGCATGGTTGATGAGACATGGAATAAGAAGAATGAAGTGAATCTGAGAAGAACTTGGACTATATGGATGACGTATTAGGATGGTTTTGATGAAAGATGTAGGTTGCACGAGTTGAGTTGTCTAAAGCAGAGAACGCATCAACATGTATGTTGCGTGGATTGGACAATCATATGGAGAAAAGGGACGTAGACTATACTTCCTACATAGATAGGAGTAGCTTAGGAAGGGCGATGTAAGGACGAAGTTGGTGGAAGGGATACATAATGCGTTGGAGGATTAAGTACAATGAGAGTTGGGTGATAGTCGATAGACTGACTAATTCATCACCTATTTCAAGAGGAATGAGAAGTCACGTAGTTGGGAAGTTGGAAGAACTAATGGATATGTGAAAGACCGTCGTAGGTCAGTTTGTAAGGAAATTGGAATTTTTATGTAGTTTGGAGTACGGACTGAAGGGAGTTGATGAACATGATTGGATATGAGTATATCCAGCTAACTAGGAAAAGGATAGACAAGTGAGATATTTGTACAACCTTAGGAGTTACACTGAGGGCATGGGTGATTGATTTAGAGCGAGTTAGAAAACTCTTTAGCGATGGCTGAGTTTTCATATAACGATAGTTATCATACTAGAAGTCGATAAATGCCATTTGAGGCACTATGTGAAAGGATAGGGTGAGATGTCCCCATTGTGGACTAGAATTGGTAAAAGAGGCTACTAATGTGGTAATAATGTTTGTGGAAAGGATGAGAGCAACAAGGGATGCTATGTAGAAAAGGGAGGAAACCACTAGATTTAGTGACAAAGTTATGTAGGGAGTTTCACCCATAGTAACGGGTGGTATGGTTTGGTAAAATGGAAGAGTTGATGTAGAGTTTTGTAGGTCCATTTATGATCTTTGGAAAGATCGGACCATTAGCTTATGAGCATAGAATTACCTGGGGGAAATGAGTTGAATACATGATACATTTCATGTATTGAGATTGGTAAAGGTTGTTTGAGAATGCATTTTGCATGTACGGTTATTCGGGACTTGTGTTAATAAGAGTCTTTGTTTTATCAAAGAGTCATCTGTGAGATTTACTGACTATGAGGTCAAGAGTTTGGCAATGAGTTTAATTATTTTTGGTTTGTATATGTGGTATTTTGAAACTTGAACTAAAGTTCACGTGGAAATGAGGGGAGTTCGTTTAGAACAAGTATCCTCGTGTGATTTGTTGGTTGTGTGTTGATCCTAAGGAGTAAATCTCGGGACGAGATTTCTATTAGGAGGGAGTGATGTGACAACCCTGGTTTTGAGGTTCGTCACTTAGTTTTATTTTGTGATAGTTACGTGTCTTTACGTGTTTATGTGCTTATTGGTGTGTATAGATTGTGGTTTGGATATTGTTTCCGGTACGGGGTACCTTGTGAGTGAAACGAGGTGTGATGATTTCATGTTCATGAGTTCACATGGTAGTGACTATGAAGTGAGATGGTGTTATTTAGTGGTTTTACGTATACGTATATGTATTATAGAAAATCGTGTTTTTACGATTTACGGTTTAACATTTAGAGGTCTCGGATGAGGTAATTAGTCATATGGATATGTTTCGGGATGGTTTTAAGTCATTTAGGACTTAGTTATAAAGTTTATTTCAAAATTTGAGATTTTTTTTAAAAGTGTATATTTTACGTCTTTTACGGTAAAACGCGTAAATTTGACTAGTTTTACAGTTTTGAGGTTTTGGAGGCTTTAGGAGCTGAAATAAATTAAGGAAAATTAAGGTAATATTATTAATAAAAATATTAATAATAAAAAGGAAAAAAAAACTAAATTAAATGGGTATAGGTCGGTTATGTGAAAAAAAGAAAAGAAAAGGGGAAAAAAGGGAAAAAGGGAACCGGACTTTTGTATATGGGCCAAGGACTTGTTAGGAAACTATATAAATACTTTTTATTAACCAAAACACTTCATAAAACCCCTGGAGATCACCTTCAAGTCGGCATCAATGGTGGTGTTAGGGTTCTTCATTAATTTTTCTTCTTTCAAAAATTCTAAGGTAAAATCTTTAATACTCTTTCTAATTAAAGTGTTTTAATTCTTTCTCAATCATCTTATGATGGATTTAGGTTAGGGTTTAAATAAAAATCTGTATTTTAATGATATTATAATGATTATATGGTTTAGGGTTTGTAATTAATGAGGTTAATTTAGTTAAACCCGTTTTTAAAAACTGGGCAAAATTTTGGGTATTTGTTTTGATCATATAGGGAGTTCTACAAACTCTTATTTTGCAATCCACATATCCCTGGAAAGATAATTGAAGTGGCTTTCCAATGCAAGAAACGAGAACTAAATTGGAGGTCGGGAAGTGGGTCGAAAACAGGTTACAACAGTCGGAGGTCAAATCAGTTTTGAATTCAGCCTGTTTTCTTTTTAAGTTTTGGGTTGTTTGGGGTACTTAGGGTTGCATTGGGATCTTCTCACGAAAATGAGAGATGGCTTATATATTGTAGTAAGTATCTACACTTGGGCTAAGATTGTGGTTTAGGGTAAGACCCTCTAATGGTAACAAACTTTTCATACGTTTAAAATCAGTAAATTCTGGATAGGTAGCAATATATACACATACATCGGGGCCTTAACAGTAGCGTTAAGGTTGGGGCAAGTGGGAGGTTTTAGCTAACATGTATAAAAGTGTGAATATTCCTTTTACAGAAACCATGGGTATATTTAAGTGGACGTTTGACTTAAGGTTTTGAGACCTAAAACTGTGACTGTTTTGTGTAAAATTATGAACGGGATAGCTATTGAACTTAACCAAGTTAGGGACTTGTTAAGGAAGGGTAATGAGGTGATTAGAGCTTATCAATAAGGTAATGTTATGGGATAGACTAGATGTCCATCATAGGTTGATGAGCCATCTTAGTGATTGGTTCGTGTATTGATTGCGTGTTTTTGGTTGATTAGCTTTTTGCTAGTGCGCGGATGTTTGGGGAAGCTCAATCAGGTGAGTTTCATAGTCCCATGTTTAATATTGATTTTGACTTCCAGATGGGATGGAAGAGACACTGTGTTGAGTTATTTTCTAAATTGATGCTGTGAATGTGTTTGTAATTTGAGATGGACTTGTGTATACATTATGTGATTAACTGCTATGTGATTTTTGATTGTGTATGATTTGGATCGGGGGACACGTGCCGTCTCAGTTATTGTGGTTTGACAAGGTAGTGGCCTTGTGGTTTGACAAGGTAGTGGCCTTGTGGTTTGACAAGGTAGTGGCCTTGTGGTTTGACAAGGTAGTGGCCTTGTGGTTTGACAAGGTAGTGGCCTTGGGATAGGTACATAGTGTGATCATCTATGGTTCCATGTTGTTTGGCAAGGTAGGAGCCTTGGATTTTGGTTTGGAATGATTGATCTTGAATGCTAGTTGTTAATACATAATTGTAGCACATTGTCCATATGTTATTGTGTTGGTGTTTGTTATTCACAGCTTATAACTGTTTTGACGTTGGAGTCTAAACCTGTGACTCTCACCAACTTTATGTTGACGTGTTTTAGTGTCTCTTTCAGGTGTGAATGTGGTTAAGCGTGAGGATAGAAGTGGATAGACTTGGATGCCTTTGGATTGCATATAGAAGGAGATCCCCGTTCCTTCTTAGTTTACCTTTATGTTTTTTTTGAATAAGTGATACTGTTGGCACCTATATGTTTGTTTTGTGTGTGTTACTTGTTTGTCTTGGGTAAGAGGTAGGACTGTTACCTACTTACCTAGACTCCTGCATTGTTGAGATATTGTCATGACATTTGTGTCATCATTTTATGACATTTCTTATATCATTTAGTTATCTCTATAGACAAGCTATTGTTGTGATGATATCCATACGTCGTGCCCCATATTCCGCCATGGTGGGGTGTGACAACATAGCTATGTCTGGTTGCTGTGCTCAAATTATTTGGATGAGATTGCAATCAACCGACTATGGTCTAGGTTTCAACGAAATTCCGATGTACTATGACAACAAGAGTGCAATTGCCTTATGCTGCAACAACGTTCAATTCTCCCGGTCGAAGCACATTGACATTCGCTACCACTTTATCAAGGAGCAAGTGGAAAATGGAGTGATCGAGCTTTACTTTGTCCGATCTGAGTATCAATTGGCGGATATTTTCACGAAGGCTTTAGATCGCGCTCGAATGGAATTTTTGGCCGACAAGCTAGGTATGAGAACTTTCTCGCCTGAGACTCTGAAGGATCTGGCAGATGAAGTGAAAGAATAGTGGTGGTAAGCTATTCTCCGTATCCTTGGTGATCATCTGTATATATTGTTTATATTTTTATCCACAAAAGCAAAATACAAAAATATAAAACCATATAAAAACCATAAAAATTGAAAAATCTAGAAAAATCCAAAAATATTTTTTACTTTATTTTTCAAAGGCATGTCTTTTGGTACGATAATATTTACGGCCTTAGAAATGTTGATTAATATTGACACGGCTCCATAAATAGAGTTCGTACAAAAGTTGTAAATATTTCATAAAACATGCTTAATGGCTTGTAGTAATTTTAGACTGCAACCCGCTTTTCACATTAAAGTCAAGTATTTCTTATGAAAGCTTTGGCTCTCAACGGGAATTACTTTTCTTAGGCAAGGTTTACTTTAAAACCTTGTAAGGGATCAAGTTTACTTTATAACTTGGTCTAACACAAATCTATGTACGCTTCAGTGCATTTATTTGTTAAAACAAGAGAAGTCTTGTTTTTATGAAGCTATCATCTCTACAACTATAGCTATCTACAATTGGTATCTACATACTCGACGATGCCACTACTCAAACGACGACTACAGCTCTTTCAATAGAACACGGGTCAACAATTGAGTGGGAGCAATTGTCAAGCATTCAGAATCTTCGATGCCAAAAGTGCGAAGTTCACAAGTTGGTGTCAAGACAACAATACCAATCGTACACATGGTGTCAAAAGATGACTTCAGACATGACGAGGCGACCAACATATGCTAACAAGAACCATTTGATCTTATCATATGATGTTCTCTTCAATCAGGTCCAACCTTGTCAATTTTTTCTGATATGGTGAATATGTGATCATGTTACAAATAGGTATCATATCTCATACATTTGGTATCATGAAGATAAAACGGACTTGCATTTTTCTTCCCTAAACCTTTGTTAAAACTTCATTAAATCAATTGATATTAAAAACACCGATTGGGTTAATATTTTTAATATGGGGGAGAAAATGTGATTTAATATGGGAAATTATCACAAATGGTTTGACTTAATGTGCTAGCTTATCCCGACATATGCGAAATATTTTCGAATATTGTGGCATATGTTAAGGGGGAGCAAAACGGATTTGCATATCAAAATGGATTTCATGGTGACATATACTTACCCAAAACCCATTTATTTCACGACGATGAAGATTGTGGTGACATAAGGATGGTAGGATAGGTTAAGTCCAATGATTCTTCTTAAACCGGAGGAATCTTCCCAAGGACATTCCATAGCTAGAAATAGTAGTCCTTAGGAAAGATAGAGAAAGATTGTGAACGTAGCTGAATGTCGACCAAGTACTTAAGTTAGCACTGGAACAATCACAACAAGGTGCTAGTTATGACGTATTGGTAAGCATTGAAGGGGTTGAAGAATGAAAAAGAACTGTAAAGATAAAGGGTGTAAAGAAAGAAGCCCTCTTTACAACCTTAGGCAGAAACCGGGTCAACACATATGCTATTGAGATCATTTTAATTATGCTCGATATTGAAGATAGACATCATGGACCCAATGATGCAATGCACAACCCATCCCAACTTACTAAGATATCTCTCAAAAGGTATTTGTTTTAATCACACGGATACAACACATTATCTATTGATTTATTCACTCCGAATAAATTGGTATTGAAAAGGTGGCACTCCTCTCCAGCCTCCGAACACTAAAATCCAAAGTGCACGATCGAGTCTAGAGCTATTTGAGATCATCAAATATCTCATTAGGACACACTTCCATATTTCCTTGCTTCTTCACACACTGCGAAAAGTAAGAAAGATATTAAGAGTCATACTGAACATCCGAGTAATACGAAAGTATTTACAATGAAGATGGAAATCCTTCTTGAGCGAATATCAAAAAGCTCATGGTAGGTGACTTGTGCGATTCTTTATGAATCAAACTTGTGATAACTAGAAAGCAACAATTGTTTAATTCTTAACTGAATTTAAACAGGTTCCAGGCCTCTACGCAATATCTTAGTGATCTTGCCAGAACACTCAGAGTGATACCTTAGTGTTCACAGTGATGAGTGGAAATCCTTCTAGTGTTAATCTTAAACAGCACTTGGTAGGTAACTTGCAAGATTCAATATGAATCAAGCTCATAACAACTGGAAAGCAACGATGGTGCGATTCTTTAATGAATCAAACTTGTTCTAGGAATCAGAATTGACGGCTTCAATCATGGGGATAATTTTATCCAAATGATTCACTCTTTACGTTCGCAGTCAGCTTTGGACGGTCGAGTAAAGAGAACGAGTTTACCCATGAAATCTTGTCAAGGAGATTTTTAATTAAATCTACCTGCCACAAGTATGATATTTTATATCGTCCAACGGTCTTCACCGACCGGAGGTAAAATGCTACCGAATTAGAATGAAATGTTCAAAGCCATTTCGTTCGTGTCTACTTATGTTGCGGCATTTGAAGACGGTGGCTTTGCGGAATCCGAGAAGAAGTCGTCCCCACATGCTTATACTTTATGCACTTAATACCTCATCTAATTCAAGAAAGCCTAAAAGTTAAGCCTTCCGTTGTATCGAACTCTAAAGCTTTCAAGAATTATGAAGGTATAAGTATGTGGGACATGAAGTCACGAAGAGGCGAAGATCACAAGTGATAGATGCACAAGATCAAGGCAAGAGATTAATGCTCAAGATTGATATCAAAGATCACATCAGCATGTTCACCAGAAAAGAAAAAGAAAAGAAAGACGAAGACTACGAGCTCAAGACAAGCATAGTATGCTAGGTTTATTTTATTATTGTAACTTGGGTAACGCCCTTGTTTGGAGTGACCTCCCTTAGGGGGAGATTGTTGGAAATACATTTTTCGTATTTAGGAAGATCGGTCACTTCGACAATATAGTAAGTAGAGGCTCGTAGTTTAGTTATTCTACATTAAGTAAACAAGGAAAGGCCTAGTCCATGGTTTGTATGGACGACCGAAACATGTAAGCCCAAGCCCATCATAAGGCTTGGGTATATAAACCCTCTCCTTAGTTGGAGAGGGTGTGGTTTCATTCATTTTTACACATAGTTAATCACTTTCTCTCTCTAAAGTGTGTGTGAAATCATCTATCTTTTTATCTCTTTCTCTCTCTAAGTTATATATAGATTTACAATATCCTACACAATGGAAGGTTTGCTGATGTGGTTGACCTAAAAGGGAATTATGGTGGCTTAAAACAAGCTTATAGGCCTACAATGATCACAGAAAAGTTCACAAAATCCTAGACCTACACAGTAATTAACTAAATACCAAATCCCATACTCCAAATCACGCAAATTCAAACCTAAAGTTACTTTTTGAATAAAAAGAGCTAGTTTCTGACTTTGTTGGCAGTTTGGGGGGGGGGGGGGGATTTGAGCTACGATAACTTAAGCAATTGACAGATAAACCTCAAATTACTAACACACAGTCCTAAACTAATGGCTTAACCAACTATGGACCAGATTTAAATTGCTAAAAACACCAAATCACACCACGAGAACCTGTTGGTGTATTTCTTTCACAATGGGTTGTTAAGGCACAACAGCGAGTTCTAACGCAACTAAGTTCCACCAAAATCCTACAACTAACACCTACCAACTAGTATTCTTCTAATCCTACCCCTAACCTATCTCTTAACCAAGATACAAGTAACAAACTCAATATCAAAGACCATAATCCCTACTGTATCCTTTTCTTGCTTTTGGCAGAAAATGTAAAACATACAACTTGCAATTTCTTACTGTACAAACAGAAAACAAGCATCAAAGACTATCTCCTAGACCTATTTGAGGGTGTCCAAACACTCAATACCCAACCTAGGAGTAACCCTTAGAAGGTAATAGGTAGATCCAAACACCCCTTTAACTATGTAAATGGAAATTTTTTCAAAGGGACTAATTGCAAATTACTCACAAACAGATTATTCTAACAAGAACATGATTTAATCAGTCAATAACCCCCAATTTAACTGAAAAACTAACACGTAAACAACCTAAGCTCTAACTACGTAGCAATCGACAACAATACTTCCTAGAACTTAAAAAAGCTAAGCATGAAAGAGGGTTACCACTTCCAGCTTTGTTCAAGCTAGAAACACACCAAATCTAATCCACCTCTGGCTCATTTGAAAGGGAAGGAGTGTGCTGCTGATGCTATGAAAGGAGAAAAATAGGGACTACAACAATCCAAAGAAGAGGTAATGATATATCTTCACTGTCTTGGTACCTGCACACCAAAAACAAACAGAAAATAAATCCAAACACCAAAAGCTCAGTCCAAAAGCTATTTTTGAGTAGCTTTTGGGCTCAGCTTATGCTGTAGTAAAAGTTTAAACAAGAAAATATGAAAGATTTTATGAAAATCTTAGAAAAAACTTCACACTTTTAAAAACATCAAAATGGCGTCCAACAGACTTTAACGAACCATAAACACCACTCCTTATATCTTGATTGTCAATCAAGATATAAGGTTGCTAGATATGGTTTGGGTCCCAAAATCCTTTTAACCAAAAACGAGTTTGAAGAAAATAGATTTTGTTGGATGAAACTCAATAGCACTAAATTAAATTACTTAATACTAAAAATGGAACTCAGAAAAAAGATAAATGCAAGGCCAAATTTTCATACTTTAACTATTAATGAAAAATAAAGGTTTACAATTTATAAAATTCTACAACAAGAGCATAAGCTACAAATAACTTTGCTTATATACTACTAAAAAACTATCTATAAGAACAATTAATAAAAACAAAATAATCTAAACCCTAGCTGATGTATATCCGAAAATTGCCCATTGTGATCTATTTGAATCTGCTGGTCAAAACCCATGTGAAGCTTTAGTTGTTTCCAGCTGCAAAGAGATGATCTAGGCCCTTGAAAGTTCCTTTGGGACCAAGTTGATGCTATGGGTCGTTGATCTTCTGCCAAAATTCCATCTTTACCCAATTTGATGTGACAGGCGAGTCTTCATGGGGGACCCACAGCCCATGTGATAATGTTCCAGGGGTGGGTATTGGTTTAGTGTGGTTTAAATAGGGTTCTGGAAAGGACGGTGTATTAGTTCTTAGTTAATCAAAAAATAAGGATTAGGGTTCATCCTGGAGATAAGAGGGGGATGATTAGCATAGTATTTGTTTCCCTCCCATTTATATAAATAATAAAACCGAGTTTAAAATTAGGATTAATATGACTGGGATGATGTGGTGGGTATAAGTGGACCAGGTTATCAAAGGTAATGGGCTAGGGGTTTGTTAGATGTGGGCTGAGTTTCAGTATAAAACGGGTTGCAACCGGGTTTGGTTGGGTTCGAATGGGTATGGGTTTTATTAATGGCAGCAATGGTCCTCAATCTTCCCAATTGTGTGCATTTTAAGTTTACCAGCCACAAAACTTTGTTCCCTTTGTAAAAATTATACCCAAATTGCATTTCTAGTCCCTTCAAGTTTGTATGATCATGAACACGGGCTATTTATGCATTTTATTCATTCTTCAAGGGCCATAAGTGTATATTCAAGGGCCATAGTGAGTGCCCCTTTTGACAATCAAAGTATGGAAGCTCGATTGGAATGGTAAATACCGAATACGAGAGTCTTTAATAATTAGGGTCATACCTAAGATTCACAACATAACAAAACACGAGCACAAGCTTGAAAAGATCAAGCCTTATTAGTGTTAGAAAATAGAAAGAAGATAGAATGTATGGGACTCCCCCACAAGGAACCCTCGTTTTTGTAAACTGAGTCATGAGCTCGACTCGATCCCCGCATTCATTGGTCCTTAGGGAAAGTTTGAAGATCCGGAACAACCTCCATAGATATGTCCCCTCCAAAGTAGTGTTTCACACGATGACCATTCACCTTAAAGTTAGGCCCGTACTTTTGAGCAAGCTCAACGGTGCCATAAGGGAAAACTTGTGAAATGATGAATGGTCCGAACCAACGGGATTTAAGCGTGCCCGAGAAAATGTTAAGTCTAGAGTTGAATAAGAGGACGTGATCACCAACATTGAAAATGCGGTTTTTGATCTTAGAGTCATGAATCCTCTTTGTCTTCTCTTAATAGATCACAGAATTCTCATAAGCTTGATCTCTTAATTCACTTAGTTCATTCAATTGAACCTTGCGATGATCACCCGCGGTCCTCAAATCAAAGTTACAATGCTTAAGAGTCCAATACGCCTTATGTTCGAGTTCAATTGGCAAGTGGCATGCCTTTCCGTAGACCAATCTAAATGGTGTACAACCAATTGGCGTCTTGTAAGCCGTACGGAAAGCCTACAATGCATCGTCCAATTTATCCGACCATGAAGTGTGATTTTCTCCAATAGAACGCTCCAAAATCCTATTAAGTGCTCGGTTTGAAATCTCAACTTGACCACTCGTTTGAGGGTGATAAGCCGTCGAAAGTCAATGAGTGACACCATATTTCTTTAGAACTTTTTCGAATTGTTCATTACAAAAATGGGTCCCACGATCACTTATTATAGCCCGTGGAGTTCCAAACCTAGCGAAGAGTTGTTTTAAAAATTTCACTACAACTCGAGCATCATTCGTAGGCAATGCTTTAGCTTCAACCCATTTAGACAAATAGTCCACGGCTACGAGAATATACTTATTTCCTTTCGATGATGGAAATGGCCTCATAATGTTTTGGGGCATTTCATCCCGTTGTGAATTCTTTCCTTGACGTTGACAAGCATCACAAGTCTTGGGCATCATGATATATGGAAGGCCAAAAGAAACCGACATCAAAGACTTTCTTCACGGTGGCGTTGGCACCATGATGTCCCCCGGTGGGTCCTTCATGACAAGATTTAAGAATATCTTGGGCTTCCTTTCCAAATACACACCTACGAATCACTTGATCCGCGCACACTCGAAACAAATAGGGGTCGTCCAAAAAATAATAGGATATGTCTTTGAAAAATTTCCGTTTTTATTGGGACGACATACCCTTGATCACAAACTTCCCCGCATGGTAATTTTCAATGTCCG
Source organism: Glebionis coronaria (assembly GCA_025667525.1). Classification (NCBI taxonomy): domain Eukaryota; kingdom Viridiplantae; phylum Streptophyta; class Magnoliopsida; order Asterales; family Asteraceae; genus Glebionis; species Glebionis coronaria. Next base: position 433,054,091 of record CM046879.1, on the reverse strand, counting down.
CAAACCATGGGGTACTATCATCACAACAAAAAGCAATCATACCAAACGTCTCGAGAGGAAATGTTTCATTAATTTCCTTGTTCTCTCGATCGCTTTGGTGAGGATTCTCAAGTCGAGATAAATGATCGGCCGCGAGATTCTCGGCTCCTTTTTTGTCTAGAATTTTGACATTAAAGTCTTAAAGGAGAAGAATCCACTGGAGCAACCTTGGCTTAACACCATCTTGTTTATTAAGAAGATATTTGATAGCCGAGTGGTCTGTATACACTATGGTTTTAGACAAGATGTGGTATGGTCTAAACTTTTCAAAAGCATACACAACGGCAAGTAACTCCTTTTCCGTTGTAGTGTACTTAGTTTGAGCATCCGTCATAGTCTTACTTGCATAGTGTATAGGCAAGAAGTGTTTCGTCTTACGTTGCCCCAAAAACCGCACCTACCGTGTAGTCACTAGCATCACACATAATTTCAAAAGGTAGATCCCAACCCGGGGCAACTAAAATTTGTGATTCGGTTAATTTCTTTTTAAGCATCTCAAAGGCTTTGATGCACTCATCCGAAAAGAGGAATGGAGTATCTTTTTCCAAAAGATGGGTCATAGGTCGAGCTATCTTAGAGAAGTCTTGGATAAAACGTCTATAGAAGCCGGCATGGCCAAAAAACTCCTAACTCCCTTAACGGTGGTGGGTGGAGGTAATTTGGCAATCACGTCGAATTTAGCCCTATCAACCTCAATACCGGCCTTAGAGATCTTATGTCCTAACACAATTACTTCTTTGGACATGAAATGGCATTTTTCATAGTTATGCACGAGATTTGTTTCCTCACAACGTTATAACATTCTTTCCAAGTTAGAGAGACATGAAGCGAAAGACTCCCCAAAAACCGAGAAATCATCCATGAAGACTTCCATGGTTTTCTCAATCATATCATGAAAAATGGCCATCATACACCTTTGTAATGTCCCCGGAGCATTGCATAACCCAAAAGGCATTCTACGATAAGCAAATGTTCCATAAGGACAAATGAATGTGGTTTTTTCTTGATCACGAGGGTCTATAAGAATTTTGAAATAGCCGAAAAATCTATCCAAAAAGCAATAGAATTCATTTCCCGCTAGTCTCTCTAACATTTGATCCATAAAAGGTAACGGAAAATGATCCTTCCTAGTGGCATCATTAAGCTTTCTATAGTCAATACAAACACGCCATCTGGTCACAAGTCTAGTAGGAATCAATTCATTATCCTCATTGGTCACAATCGTCATTCCTCCTTTCTTTGGAACACAATGCACGGGACTAACCCATGGACTATCGGAGATAGGGTAGATCATTTCAGCGTCTAGAAGTTTCATAACTTCCTTTTTGATCACCTCATGAATCTTTGGATTAACCCTTCTTTGATTTTAGATAGTGGGTTTATAATCTTCCTCCATCAAAATTTTATGAGTACAAAATTTTGGGTCAATACCCTTGATGTCGGATAGTTTCCATGCAATGGCCCGTTTATGTTTCTTAAGCACCTTAATAAGTTCATCCTTTTCATTATTCTTCAATCCCTTAGCAATAATCACCAGTAACTTATCCGTTCCTTCAAGAAAAGCATACTCCAAATGAGTAGGAAGATCCTTAAGTTCTAATTCGGGTGCTTCTTCAATAGAAGTCTTCACTTTTGTCTTTTCGTTCACAACTTTAATTTCCATAGGAGGTGATTCAAAAGGATCCATATTCAACAAATTTTCAACTAAAGCAATATCTCCCTCCGGATCGAAATTATCACTATCAAACTCACTAGCATCGAATGGTGCACTAAGATAATCATCAATTTTCTTTATCGATCTTTGAACGAACATTATCCTCTAGCTCTTCTAGAACGAAGTCCCCTCCCTCAAATGGAGTGAGTGGAGGTGTAGCCAAAGAGATAATCAGATTCGATGAAGTGGGATTGCCACCTTTGGAAATATCCGAAAAACCAAGCATATCTTGCGAAACTTCTTCACTAGCAACATCAATCACATCGATTTGATTGATTGATTCCTCGTAGTACTTGGAAGAATATCTCGAGACATGACCAACATTAAACGTGATATTTTCATCATCAACACGTAAAGTCAATTTCCCCGCTTTCAAATCAACGTAAGCACTACCCGTCGTTAAAAATGGTCTTCCCAAAATAAGAGGTACACGAGAATCTTTCGGATAATCACAAACTACAAAATCCGTTGGAAAGACGAGTTTCCCTAATTTGACAAACACATACTCGGCTATTCTTTTTGGAAAGGTGGTCGATCGATCCGCTAGCTCGAGAGTCATTTAGTAGGTGTAAGCTCGGGAAGTGATAACCTTTTCCACACGGAAAGAGGCATCAAATTAATGCTAGCGCCAAGATCGACTAATGCTAAGCATTCTTCCATATTAGGGAAATCACATGGTATAAGAAACAGCCCTAGGTCTCCAAGCTTTTTGGGAAGCTTTTGTGTAAGAACCGTGGAACAATTAGCATCTAAAGATGTATACATTTCAACCAATATCCCTTTATCGTTCATCAACTTCTTGATCGTTGAAGCAAACTTAGGCATGTAAAGCAATGCATCCACGAAACTAACATTAAAATTAATTTTCTTAAACAATTTAAGAAATGTGGACATTTGAGCATTGGATTTTTCGTGGAGCTTCTCTTGGTTAAGTCTCGAAGGGTAGGGTAGTTTGGGTTTAGTCTTCGAAATCTCGGGTTCCGGAATAGGCAATTGGTCTACCTTTGGTGGAATAGGAATTTCCTTTTCCTTAACCACCTCGGATTCTTGCTCCACTTCCCTCACCGGAGAGGTACTAACATGTGGAAGCAAAGGTCCATCTAAATACTCCCCACTACGTGTGGTTATAGCTTTCATCTCACTCTTCGGGTTTGGAATGGTGTTGCTAGGTAAGCCACCCGAAGAAGAGGAGGGTTTGCACATACAAGCCTCAAACATCGAAAGTAATTTGTTCTCAAACTTAGCTTGATTTCCCTCCATACGGTTTTGGCTTTGCTCTAATCTTTGCTCCATACGGGTTTGGCTTTGCTCTAATCTTTGTTGGTTAAGCTCAATCTTGTTATTTTGCCCCTTGATCGTATTTTGAAATTCATTTTTCAAAGTTGCCATTTGTCCTTGAATATTATTTTGAAAAGCTTTTAAATTTGCCTCATTTGTTTTGATATAGCTTGACAAATCATTTTGGTTGTTGTTTTGAAAACCTTGATTGTTTTGATTGCCATGAAATCCATTTCCTTGATTATAATTCCCTTGGTTACCACGGCTAAAAATTATTCCCATTATTTCCATTGTTGTATCTATTTTGAACCGGTGGAAAACTCGGTGGAGCAACATGGTTTTGACGAGGAGCTTGACCATTAGGGCCATAAGTTCTCGTCGCGGCAAAAGCACTAGCTTGATCAAACCCCGTGGTTGAACAAGCATAATTCGGATGTGCTCCACCACATGATACACAAAAATTCTCAACCACTGATAGGTGTGTAAACACCCATCTTTTCTACCACTTAATTACAATAATAACCGGACCAAAACGTGTATTTTATGTCTTTTATGTCGGAATTATGCGTGGTTTGTGTTTTTGTTGTGATTTAGGACGAAAAGGTGAAAAGTGGAGAAAACACGGATATTCACGGGCATTTACGGGCTTTTATTGAAGAAAAAGATGAAAGACGAAGTCAAGAAGTCAAGAGTGCAAAAAGAACGGAAGCCCAAGACCAATTCTGAAGATTTATCGAAGAAAAAGTCAAAAGACGGAAGTTTATCAAAAACCGAAGAATTCAAGTCTATTTTATTGAAGAATTTAAAGACGAGTTCAAAGAAATCCCGAAGCCAAAAGTCCTTAAAGTCTAAGTTTAAAGAAGATTAGAAGAAAAGGACTTAGCGTGCAATAAATGAAGATTAAAGAAGGAGGGACCTAATCTTGTAATTAAGAGAAAAGGAAAGAGGGGAGGAAGCTTCCTTAATCCTCCCCTATAAATAGTCATTAGTTGTTATTATTTCTTGTTGTTGGCTAAGTGTGACAATTAGCTCTTCCACCATTTACTTACCTTGTTATTTACTTTTCTTGTCAAATTTAAATACCTTGTCTTGCACCTTAAATTCATTTAATTTCAAGTAAGTTTTCATTTAATCATTGTCAATCTTTACTTTATCTTGTCAATCTCTTATCTACCTTTCTTAATCTTTGATCTTTGTGTTTATGTTTATGTTCATGTTCATGCTTTTATTTTGATCCAAACGGTTTTTGATTGTTGTGGTTAAAGTTGTTTGATTTCTTGTTTTTGATTGTTCGTTTATGTTTACTGTTGATTCGTGGATAGTTTTATTAAATTGTTTGTGTTTATTTTGGTTGAATTTGTGTTAGATCGTGTTTATTTTTGATCCCCTGTTCTTCGGAAAGGTTGTTTCTGTTTCTTTGTTTCCAGGAAAAGTTCCGAGCCAAGGCAAGGAGAGGAGTGTTCATTCGGAAGTCCAAAGTTCCGAGCCAAGGGGTTTCATCCGGAACTTCAAAGTTCCGGATCAAGAGTGTTCATTCGGAACTCCAAAAGTTCCGAATCAAATACTTCCGAACGAAAGTCCGACTCAAGAATTAGCTCATTCGGAACTTGAAAGTTCCGGATCAATTCACTTCATTGGGAACTCAAAAAATTCCGGTCAAGGAGATTCATTCGGAACTCAAAAGTTCCGAATCAAGGGGCTTCATTCGGAACTTCTTAAAAGTTCCGAACCAACTTCCGGATCAAAGGTAAGTTCCGATTCAGGAAGTGTTCATTCGGAAGTCTGAAACTTCCGAATCAAGGAGGCTTCATTCGGAATCTTCCGAATCAAGGGTGACCAAAAACTTCCAAATCAAGGCAAAATTTAGAAGTTCCGAATCAGTAAAGTTCTGAACGAAGGATTGTTTTAGATAAGTGACATATTCAGATCAATTTGTTCCGGATCAAGGATTATGGTAATATTCCGAGCGAAGAAGAATCATTCCAACCGAAGGTGACATTCCGGACGAGTGATTGTTCCCAAACGAAGGATAATTCCGAATGAGCTGTATTCAGGTTCTTATTAGCTTTTGTCTTTGATTTTTATTTTCAAACTTTATTCTTCCCGCCTTTATTTTAATTGCACTTTAAGTTTATTTGCCTTAGTTTTATTTTAGACTTGCCTTAGTTTTAGTCGCGCTTTAAGTTTGCCTTAGTTAGATTTAAGTTTGCGTCATTTACTTTAGTGCCCTTTAATTTCAGTCACGTTTTTAAATACTTGAACCTTTATTTTAATTAGACTTAGATTTACTTTAAGAGCACCCTTTTACTTTAATTGTTTTGCATCTTTTATTTTAAACACTACAACGACACATCTTTGTTTCCACCAAAAACAATAGAGTCACATAGAGAACCTTGATCAATTCGATTAGACCAAGACAAAGAACTTTAATTTTTAATTAGGTAAAAACCTAGTTATCAAATGGCGCCGCTGCCGGCTCTTTTCGTAAAGATTAACGGTTTTCTGTGAGAGACACGTTGCTTTTTGGGATCCGTTCATTTGTGAGCGTTATTTTTCTTGCCAAAAAAATTAAAAAAAAATCATAAAAAAATTAAAAATTGATAAAAACCCATAAAAATTAAAAATTTCAAAAATCCGAAAAGATTTTATCTTTATTTTATATATATATTGTCTTTGTGTTTGGTTTCTTTTTCTTTTGCATTATCAGGTGTATGCGTACTAGATCTTCTAATTATCAAGAGCCCGAGACTCAAGAAGATTTAAGTATGGCAGGTGTTAACAACAACAATAATCCACCGCACCTCAATAATAACAACAATGTTCTTCCACAGCCCGATCTTCGGACAATGGAGGAACTTTGTCAACCAACCATGTTTGGACGAGGAGGACCGATTGCGCCGATGCAAATCAACGCTCCTGAGTTTTCGTTGAAGCACCACATGATTCAACAAGTACAAACAAACCCATTCCGTGGATTGCCTGATGATGATGCCAACAAACACCTCGATAAGTTCATTACAATTACCCAAAGCATGAAGTTGCCTAGGGGCCACAATGGATGTTCTTCGCTTACAACTCTTCCCACATACTCTATCACATCATGCCGAGAAATGGTTTGATCGTCTCCCGAAGAATTCTATTCACACTTGGGATGATATGACTCAACGCTTTTTGTCGCGCTACTTTCCACCATCCATGGTCACGAGCCTTTGCAATCAGATCAGCGGTTTCATGCAAGACCCTGATGAATCTCTTTTTGACGCTTGGGAGAGATATAATGTCTTGATCGACCGTTGTCCAAACCACAACATGCTTCCCGTCACATTGATTGATACTTTCTACAACGGTTTGACTTTTCGAGATCGTGATACGATCAATGCAGCCGCCGGTGGCACATTCATGAAAAGGAGACCCGAGGAGTGTAGAGAGTTAATTGAGAACATGACTACTCACCACAAAAACTGGGATTCCTCTGCTTCTTCAAGGAACAACCCGAGAGTCAATGTTTCTTCCACCTCAGCAAACCCTGAATTGACCGAACTCACCCGCATGATGGCCGAAATGAGCAAAAGTATTACGCTTCTCGCTTCAAACCAACAACAACAACAAGTTAAAGCGGTTGCTAATCCTTGTGAAACATGTGGCGGTCCTCACTCATACACCGATTTTCCTTCGACTCAAGGAAATCCGGAAAATGTGTATGCTGCTTACGGTAATTATTCACCGGAAAATTACCAAGCTAGACAACAAGGGGATAGAAATCTGCTGAGTTACTGATCCAACAATTACCTTTCACCCGGTTTTTCTCCTCAAAACCAAAACCCCGCCAACAACTATAATAGAAGCAACCAAATCCCACCAAGAGCTTCTAACCCTTATCAACCACCCACCCAACAACACCCACCCATTAATCCCGATGTTGACGCCATCATGAGAACTCAAGGTGAGCAAATCAAGAATCTACAGAGCCAAATAATCAATTTGAAAGGAGATATCTTGAAGCAAGGAAATGACATTAGAACCGAGGTTTGTGATAATATTCAATCCTCCTTCAGCACTCAAACGACTGAATTAAAGAATCTGTTGGCTAGTTTCTTGCCCGAAGCTCAACCTTCTTCTTCGAGTTCTCTACCTTCAAATACCGTCCCCAATCCGCGAGCTAATGTGAGTGCTATAACTACGCGTAGTGGAATTACCATTGTCAATCCACCTATCCCACCACCATCATCTACACCTCCTCCACCACCATGTATCCCTACTCCTCCTACACCTAGTATTAGTACACCATTACCGTCTCCGCCTCGTCATGACGATGTATCTCGGAAGGAACCTTCAACATCACAACCTTCACCAACTACACCTTCACCGTCTCCCTATCAACCCAGAATCCCATACCCTTCTCGCATAGGCAAGACCAACGAGCTAACCAAGAATGACTGTCAAGTATCGAAATATGTGGATATGCTATCTAAAATGACCATCAACATTAGCCTTGTTGAAGCACTTTGCCACATGCCGAAATTTGTCAAAGCATTCAAGGAATTGCTTAGCAAGAAGGAGAAGCTGATTGAACTCGCCAACACACGCTTAAATGAAAACTGCTCTGCAGTTCTTCTTAGAGAACTTCCGGAAAAGCTTGGAGATCCCGATCGTTTTGTGTTGCCTTGCGTGTTCAACAAAACTGAAGAATTTACTGCCCTTGCTGATCTCGGGGCTAGTATTAATTTGATGCCACTAAGTGTTTGGAAAACACTATCATTACCCGACCTCATTCCAACAAAGATGACTCTTGAACTTGCAAACCGCACTCTCGCTTACTCCGTTGGTATAGCCGAAGACGTGTTTATCAAAGTTGGCACATTTACTTTCCCGGTCGATTTTGTCGTAGTTGATTATGAAATGGACCCTCGTATTCCTTTAATACTTGGTCGGCCATTTTTGAGAACCGGACGAGCGTTAGTAGATGTGGCCAAAGGTGAGTTAATCTTACGAGTCGGGGATGATTCAAAAGTTTTTAAAATGGGGAAGCTTACAGGCAAATCCTTTGGAGGCCGAGAATCAGTGAATATGATAAATGTGCTCGATGACTTTACCGTTTATGACAATCCTCTATTCGAGTCTTCCACTGATAATCCACTCTTTGAAGATAATGTGGATGATTCTCACTCTACTTTGGACGCTTCTCCCATTTATGATTCTCCACCGGTCTTTGATGCTTATGATGATGATTCTAGCTCAGACTCGGATAATTTTGATTGTACTTCTGAGTATCCCGAGCTGCCCACTTTCGATGATTTTGATGAGGCTGATACTCTTTCGAGTGATTCTTCACATGATGAAGATCCTCCGCCATCACTCGATCCTACTTTGGACGATTACTCATTTGAGGAAGACTTCTCTGAATTTCTCAATACATACTTCCCTCATGAGAGTGATGCTCCTCCTTATGACTTTGAAGATTATCGTCTTGATCCTACTTTGGATTTGAAGCACATTCTGTCAAAGGAGAAGAAACCGGTCGACACCAATATCCGTTGCACATATGATTTGACACCTCTTTGTCCCCCTTCTGAGGACGAGGTTGTGCTTCTTTGCGGATCTTCTTCACACTCGGCTGAGCCTGAGTGCTATTTTCCCCTAAAGGAAAAGGTGTTTGACCCCGGTATTGACGTCTTTAAGCCATCTCAGTATCCACCTGATGAAATAAAAGGAAAAATCTTTGGAAAGTTTGAAGACATGCTTGCACCACTTCATCCTTGCTTCCACCGTGCTCCATCACTGCTTAAGGGAACCTTGCCTACTCTTCTTTGGCTTGCCTTGTTCGCCTTAAGCTTGTGTTATTTGCTCGATGAAAACTATGTCTTTGATCCTGGTGGTTATGTTTCATGCTTCTTCCATTGATGATCAAGGTCGAGTCAGGCTCACGACTCGGTTAACAAAAACCAAGCGCTTCTTGGGAGGCAACCCATGCATCTATCTTTTCGCTTTCTTTATCATAAGTGTAGGGGGAGACCCTTTGGTTTGCTATTTCCTCTCCCACTTCTTAATCAGGGATTCGAGCTTCAATGATCCACTCTTGATGATTCTTGACGACCCGTGATTCCATGTTCCACTTCTTCCCGGTTCTATCCTAAACTCTTTTCGATTCACTATTTTATATATTTTCTCAATATTAAAATAGGAATCTCTTTAGTTGTCTTTTCCTTAGCGAGCTTTAAACAACGTGCACAATGTCCTAAGTGTAGGGGAGTTTACTCCCACATGCTTAAACATTGAGGACAATGTTTATCTTAAGTGTAGGGGGACTTCTATCGAAGTTAAGTGGCCTTTTCTTTGTATTTGTCCTCATTTTAACCGGAAAATCAATTTTTCGACATTTTTCAAAATTTTTGATCTATTTTGGCCTATTAGTTTTTCCCTTTGTATAGTTATTTAAATAAGTGGTTTGAATTTTAAAGCGTTGTGAATCTTTTGACTCAACCCGAGTTTACTTATCAAGTTACTCTAGCTAGTATCCTTAACGTGTTTAAGTCAAGTTTTGCTAGGCTTTTATATAGGGAGCTATAAAACGCGAAAGTCTTAACTCTCACGGCTTAAGAACAAGAACTTTTCGCAAGTTCCTATAATTGATCCTAGAGAGTCGTTTATCAAGGGAACTTTAAAATGCGATTTCTAAACTTGAAGAAGTCTAAGAATTTGCAAGATCCTATAGGTGACTCGAAAACCCAAAACTTTGATTTAATAGGCTAAGTATCCACGAGTCTCATTACTTGAGATTTTAAACTGTGGAGAACGAGAAATGATAGAGCCAATTATAAGTTCGGTATTCTTTCGTGAATTTATGTGAGTTAATTATAAGCCTATTCTCCCATCGCTTGCTAATAAATTTATCTGCTAATAAATAAGGTTGTACGATTTGAAAAGTTACTTAGCTTCTAGCCCAAGATCGTTTAAAAGTTGCTCGGTATGGATTAGAGTTCATAGCCAAGGCATAACTTATTGAAGCGGGATGCGAAGATTGGCGAGTCCGAAAAGGCCCTAACAAGGCATGAGGGCTATATTTTGTTGCTAAAGATCCAAAAGTGATGTGAAGAATCATTTATCAAAAATCAATATGAAGGATCGAGACACACGACGAAAAGCAAAACTCCCAAAAAGTCATGGAGAAGTGTATTCGAAAAGACGCTAACAAGGTATGAGGATAAATAGATCCAAGTCAATAAAAGGAGGCAGATCGTTGTATATCAAAGTCCAAAATAATGATTGGAGAAAAATGAAGAAGTCGTGGTCCAAGTATGAATCTCTCAAAATTTCAAGTGAAGAAATTCCTATATGAAGAGAAGACCATAATTTCATGAACGTCTCTCAAGATTTGAAGTATGAAGTCGCTGCCAAATATCGGTCCGAGAAAGGTCTCAAATCGCGAAGCGAGTTATGCCAAGATATGAACTTCATGAGGTCCCGAGAAGCAGTTTTAAAAGATTTTGTCCTTTAGCTAACTATTGATTAAATCGTTCACTTTATTTTCAGACTTAATAACTATCGAAATAAGTCAAAAATGCATCCTCGTGATCATTCAAGACAATAATAAAATATAAGAGATACCCCTAGGAATAAGGGAGTCTAAGCGAGTAATTGGCCCACATGAGTTCGTGTTAGTCTACTAACTTATAATAACAATGATCTCGTTTTTAAGCTTGGTTTGGAGAAAGTGAAAACTTGAGGATGATGATTATTCATAACATTTTCAAAACCCAAGGTATGCTTTTGATTTCTTTATTTTGTATGTTTTTAATTTTCTATTTCTTTAATAAAGGCCAACGTGGATTGATTATGATGAAAAATGTAATCTTGCCTTGTAACTAATACATTGCATGAGGACATTGCAATGGTCAAGTGTAGGGGATTTGATAGGTGTGTAAACACCCATATTTTCTACCACTTAATTACAATAATAACCGGACCAAAACGTGTATTTTATGTCTTTTATGTCGGAATTATGCGTGGTTTGTGTTTTTGTTGTGATTTAGGACGAAAAGGTGAAAAGTGGAGAAAACACGGATATTCACGGGCATTTACGGGCTTTTATTGAAGAAAAAGATGAAAGACGAAGTCAAGAAGTCAAGAGTGCAAAAAGAACGGAAGCCCAAGACCAATTCTGAAGATTTATCGAAGAAAAAGTCAAAAGACGGAAGTTTATCAAAAACCGAAGAATTCAAGTCTATTTTATTGAAGAATTTAAAGACGAGTTCAAAGAAATCCCGAAGCCAAAAGTCCTTAAAGTCTAAGTTTAAAGAAGATTAGAAGAAAAGGACTTAGCGTGCAATAAATGAAGATTAAAGAAGGAGGGACCTAATCTTGTAATTAAGAGAAAAGGAAAGAGGGGAGGAAGCTTCCTTAATCCTCCCCTATAAATAGTCATTTGTTGTTATTATTTCTTGTTGTTGGCTAAGTGTGACAATTAGCTCTTCCACCATTTACTTACCTTGTCATTTACTTTTCTTGTCAAATTTAAATACCTTGTCTTGCACCTTAAATTCATTTAATTTCAAGTAAGTTTTCATTTAATCATTGTCAATCTTTACTTTATCTTGTCAATCTCTTATCTACCTTTCTTAATCTTTGATCTTTGTGTTTATGTTTATGTTCATGTTTATGCTTTTATTTTGATCCAAACGGTTTTTGATTGTTGTGGTTAAAGTTGTTTGATTTCTTGCTTTTGATTGTTCGTTTATGTTTACTGTTGATTCGTGGATAGTTTTATTAAATTGTTTGTGTTTATTTTGGTTGAATTTGTGTTAGATCGTGTTTATTTTTGATCCCCTGTTCTTCGGAAAGGTTGTTTCTGTTTCTTTGTTTCCAGGAAAAGTTCCGAGCCAAGGCAAGGAGAGGAGTGTTCATTCGGAAGTCCAAAGTTCCGAGCCAAGGGGTTTCATCCGGAACTTCAAAGTTCCGGATCAAGAGTGTTCATTCGGAACTCCAAAAGTTCCGAATCAAATACTTCCGAACGAAAGTCCGACTCTAGTATTAGCTCATTCGGAACTTGAAAGTTCCGGATCAATTCACTTCATTCGGAACTCAAAAAATTTCGGATCAAGGAGATTCATTCGGAACTCAAAAGTTCCGAATCAAGGGGCTTCATTCGGAACTTCTTAAAAGTTCTGAACCAACTTCCGGATCAAAGGTAAGTTCCGATTCAAGAAGTGTTCATTCGGAAGTCTGAAACATCTGAATCAAGGAGGCTTCATTCGGAATCTTCCGAATCAAGGGTGACCAAAAACTTCCGAATCAAGGCAAAATTTAGAAGTTCCGAATCAGTAAAGTTCCGAACGAAGGATTGTTTTGGATAAGTGACATATTCAGATCAATTTGTTCCGGATCAAGGATTTTGGTAATATTCCGAGCGAAGAAGAATCATTCCAACCGAAGGTGACATTCCGGACGAGTGATTGTTCCCAAACGAAGGATAATTCCGAATGAGCTGTATTCAGGTTCTTATTAGCTTTTGTCTTTGATTTTTATTTTCAAGCTTTATTTTTCCCGCCTTTATTTTAATTGCACTTTAAGTTTATTTGCCTTAGTTTTATTTTAGACTTGCCTTAGTTTTAGTCGCGCTTTAAGTTTGCCTTAGTTAGATTTAAGTTTGCGTCATTTACTTTAGTGCCCTTTAATTTCAGTCACGTTTTTAAATACTTGAACCTTTATTTTAATTAGACTTAGATTTACTTTAAGAGCACCCTTTTACTTTAATTGTTTTGCATCTTTTATTTTAAACACTACAACGACACATCTTTGTTTCCACCAAAATAAAACTAAGTCACACATTAAACACAAGTTTTTCAATTCGAAGAGAACACTAGAACGATAATTTTTAATTGGGAAAATCTTAGTTATCAACCACATTAATCGATCCATGAGGATTCTTCCTAATCTTATTCAAAATCGTGTCAATCTTAGAGTCCAATCCAGCAATCTCGGTATTAGATGAATTTACATTGGAAACAACCGGTGTCTTTCGTGAATATTGTACTCTAGACTTATTCTCAATGATACCCCACGCGTCTCTCGGAGATTTTCTTAAAAGATTACCACCCGCGGCGGCATTTAAAGAATCTTGTTCAACCATATTAAGTCCATTATAAAAAGTATTTATATGATGTAACTCTGTGAAACTATGTTGTGGACATAGTCTCAACAAATCCTTAAACCTTTCCCAAGCAGTCCAAACGACTCATGCACTTTTTGTTCAAATCTAGTTATTTCATTCTTAAAGTGAGTTGTTTTAGATGGTGGAAAGAAATAATTCATAAACTTAGACACTAAATCATCCCATGTCAAAATTGAACCCGGTGGTTCCTTTTCATACCAAAGTTTAGCATTCCCCTCGAGTGAGTACGGAAAAAGCACGAGCTTAATCGCGTCATTCGGCACATCTCTAAACTTGAGAGTCGAGGTGATACGAAGAAAATTCTGAATGTGAGAGTGCGGGTTATCGGTCTCATTGCCACGAAATTGGTCGGCACGAATGAGTGATAAAAGACCCGTCTTAATCTCATAATGATCCGCCAAAATAGCCGGCACAACGATTGCTTTCCCATACCCTTCGGTGGGTGCACGGAGCAATTCCTCCATTGTTCGGTTATCGGCCATCTCTACAACAATAGGTGGAAGCTCGGGTTCCACTATTCGTTGTTGACGATTTCTATTTCTACGAGGAATGTTTTCAAGCCTATCGTGATTAGTCAAAAGTCGATTAGATCGTAATTGCATAAACCAAAGTGACGAGAATTTAGAGGGTTGAAGAAAAGAAAATAGATTAGAAGAAGATTATTTTTGGTATTTGATGAGACTGCAATTATACATAGTCTAATCGTCTAAATCGGGCTTAAAATGCTTAAAATATCATTAAAATACCAAAAAATATGCTTGTGTTTGTTCATTGTGTATTTTAGGTACGGATCGTGAAATCAACAAAAAATCACAAGAATAGAGCAAAAACGAACACGGAATCAAAGCCGCACAAAGAACCGGACCCGAATCATGAATTTCCAATGAAGTCCTTGAAGTTTGAAGATTTTTCAAGATTGGTCCCTCATCTTTTGAAGACTTGGCATTTTATACCCTTGCAAAACTCATAAATTGCATTGTGGTCCCTTCAATGTCAAGAAAAGTCATTAATGGCCCTTGAAGAAATCAATTATTGCATGTTTAGTCCTTGGTGCAAAGTTTGAAAAAGCAGCATGCCAAAAATGACAAGTGCCACAAACTTGATATAAAGGAAAATTAGTATATTATATGGCCAGACTTTGTTTGAAGAAGTTATGGAACATGGGGGATCATTTTTGCCAAGACATGGGAACTCCACCCTCCAATCATCATCAGCCACATCATATCATCAGCCATATACTCCACCCACGTCACCCAGGTCAACAAACCAGTCAAACCCAAAAATTAAGCGCTTAACAAACACTGTACCAATCTTTATCCCAACCAATTAACAATGAACCCTAAATCCCTCTTTTCTCTAAAACCCAAAATTATCACATACAACCTTCCAGAAATAGGATTAACATACCCCTTAACCCATTCCCACTACCAAAGTCCTTCTACAGCTCATCAACATGGACCCCCATGCTCCCCTGTCACCCCCAATTTAGTAAACAAGGAATCAGGTCAGTAATCCAACGTTTCTCCTTTGTTTCTTGGTCCTTACGGAGTATTTCAACGACCAAGATTGGTCAAAGACAACTGGACACAGCAATCAAGCACATGGGCATCTTGGACCAAGAATTCAAATTCAAGTAAAAGGGGTAATTTCGGTTTTTTATGAACTAGGGTTTGCTTATGATAGTTTAGATGCTAGAATCTTCTATTCAAATGTATAAAAGGGGTGGCTGTACCCCTTTCACATTGTTCCAGCTTTTGCTTTGTAACTTTTTTATTAATGAAATAGTTAAAGCTTTTTAAAAATCTTTCAAGTTCAAACTGAGTTCCATCTTTACTGTTTTATGTTAGTGTAACCATTTATTTTATTTGCATTAGTTTAAGTTATCAAAAATATTTTTGTGCTAATATTATTGGGCAAATGCTGTTTTTGAGACCCAAGGATTCAAGGGTGTTGGTAGAATTATTTGACTAGCAAATTCAACCAACAAACTAGTTTACTTGTTACATTCGTGTTTTGACATCATAAGTTTTTAAAAAAATGGATTTGACTTTGATCGTAAAAAGAGAAAAACTTGTTTTCTGTTTGTTCATTACCCACTGTAGCATAAGCTTAAGCTCTAGCTTTTGACAAAAGTTTGAGCCTAAGTTCTTGTTATTGGTGTTTGTGTTGTTTTTGGTTTGTTCTATCTTAGCAGGTTCTCCACAAGATCCATTCCATTTTATTTATTTGTCGAAGATATAAGGTGGACAACAGTTGTCCACCTCAGTCCTCTACACAGTTCCCACAAAGCATTCTCATAAGCTGGAAAAGATCTTAAGCAGGCAAGGTTTTTGCTTGAACTCCCTTGGTCTTTTCTCTTTAAAAAGCTTGTTATTGTGATATTGTGATTCTATTTTTCTTAGTTGGTATTGAGTTTAATTGGTGTTTTATGGTTGTTATATGCATGTTAGATTGATCTTAGATATGTTTTGAGTTGATATGCGTAAAAAAATCTTTTAGAAAATTGGTTTTGGTATAATTAAGGAGTGTTTAGTTTTGGTGGTTTAAACGAATTTAGAGTGACACTTAATTCACCATTATCCTTGAAACATGTTTGCTTTTAGCTAAAATAGTTGGTGTAGGTGGTGGTTTATTCAATTTAGTTGAGTACTAAGGTTTGCTAAGTTATGTTCATCATTGTCATTAGTATAACAGTGTGTTCGTAGAGTTAGTTTTAGTGTTTTGTAACTTGAGACTTGGTAACTAGTTAGAAATTAGGTATAATTAGGCTTGGTGGGTATTAGATTCAAGTTTGGTAGTCTTATGTGGCTTGTAGAACTTGTTAAAACTCACTAAATAGCCATAAAAATCAGCAAGTGACCATTTTCTGTCAAGTCGCACAGTAGGTCTGCCATAGGCCTATTTTTGCTGCTTTGTGGAGTGGAAATTATTGGCATTGGTAGCATTAGGTATAGCTTATTATAGGTTCATAGTAATTTAGAAGTTTGAAGTGTTAGTTGTTTGAAACAAGTTGGCATGTTAAAAATTTTAGACTAAAACTACATAAAATGTTCTTTTCAATCAGTGGGCATTTTCGTGGTTTGATTTTGTGATTGAGCTATTGGAACCTTGTCACCAGTTAGATTACATGTCTATTTAGGATTGTTTGTTGTTGTTTTGTGCTTAGGGGAGTTTTGTCGCAAGATATAGGCTGCCTAATCTCACTCTTTTGCCATAAAAATAAGCAAATACCCCCTAGGTCTGCACTATAGGGGAAAAAGGGGTGCATTTGGTGCTTCTTTTCCTTGAATCTTGGGTTAACTACTAGTTTTTAAGATATAATAAGCATATAAACTGGTATCTTAGACTTGTGAATCTTTGGTTGGTCAAAAGACCACTTGGAGCTCACTGAAAAGGCCCATACACCATCAGACCTTCCCAGACCCCATGATTTTGTGTAACAGTGACTATAATCTGTGATTTGTATGCTTGTTGGGTGTTAGTCTTTGTTTATTCTTGCTAGCTATTGACTCCCCACACTTCCACGAGTGTGGGGGTGCCTCTTGTGCCTAAAAATGCCAACAAAACAAGTTAAAAACCAAGCAAATTCGTCCAAATTCGTTCACTGTGGCAGAAATAGGCTATCGCGACACTTTTTGACAAAAAAAGTGTCGCTTATAGTTTCGGGAGGGAGGAGGATTTTAATTTGTGACAGTTTTTGTGACACAAAAAAGTGTCACATAAAGATTGGGAGGAAGGAGTACTTATATAAAAAAAAGTTTTTTTAAAAAAAAATCATTTATTATTTCTTTTTAATCATTTAATTAGTTTAAATTGTTTTTAATTCATAAAAGATTATTAAAAAGCGAAAAAAAAATAAAATTCTTTTTTTCAAATTTTCTTTTATCATTTAGGACTTAGGAAAAATATATTTTCATTTTTAAGTTTTAAATTTGGTAATTTGCTTAAAAGTCGCGTTTGTACTTTCGATTTTTTAATTTATTTTGCTTAGTTTAATTTTAAGACATCTTCGTTTTTACTTTTCCTTTTAGGTTTAACAAGTTTATTTTTAGTTAAGTTTTAAATTTTTTAATTTTTTTCATTTTCATCATTTTCTCGATTCGCGCGTAACGCGTTTTCGTCGTAGAATAGATTTAGCTTAATCCGTCTTTATTTTTCACTCTTTTTACAACCAAAAACGAACTAACCCGAATACGTAATATTTATTTTTGGCATTAAACACGAACAACTCCCTTGAGGAACGAACTCACTTGTCGATCATTCGCGGTTTTCCTAAAACGTGAATGTTTAATACTTCGACGTTAGTTTCTTTTGCTTGTTTTTCCTAAAATAAGTATAAAGAGCTAATTTTACTACAATCATTTTGGCGCCGCTGCCGGGAAGGTGTTTTGATTTGCCATTATTACTATCGTGTTTGTGTGAGTAGTGCGTTTTTACTTTTCATTTTTGGAAAGCGTATATAACGTACATACTCATTTTTGTTATTTTTCTCTATTATATTATAGTATCCAAATAAAACGTGTTTAGTTTTCCTAAATTAAACACACAACAATCTTTTACTGTTTTGTAGATATCCCATTATCGTTTTCGTTTTTCTTGTGAATATTATTAATATACTGTATTTACGTAGAACATACATATACAAGTATTCCAAAAGCGTGAAAACGCAACCTTAATTGGGATTTCATCACTCGATCATTGTATTCGAATCTAAAGCAAAAGTTTAAAGGAAAAATAGAAAAATACTTTCGTGAGGCTTAATTTCAATTAATACAAACTATAAGGTGGGTATAAGGCGGTTGTATTTCATGACCTAAAGGAAAAAAGGCTCTTAAGTTCTTAGCGCCGCCTCGTTTCCTCCACTTGCTTGTGTGTGTTTTGAGAAAGAGGGCTAATCGAGGGTTTGCCGCCCAAGTATTATCCACATATATTATATTTGCTTTTTTTTCAAGATTAAACCCTCTTGAACGTTTTGGTGTTTCACCAACGTTCTAAAGTCATCGAAGGCGTTCACTCCACGTGATCGTTTTCATTCTTTGAGGCTCTTTTAATCGAGAAATCGATTCGAGGAGATATTTGTAGATTTGAGTCTACGTAACACACAAAAATCAAAAAAAATTAAAAATAATCAAAAACCAAAAAAATTGAAAAAACGAAAAACCGCAAAAAGAATCTTCTTTGCTACCCCCCATTCTACGCTTAGTGCATGCGCACTCGATCAAAGGATTATTCTAATTCTAGCGACGCTTCGAATCGACGCAGTTGTAATCGAAGGAATCGACGACATAGACGAGATTTAGAAACCGGCGTTCCTAATATCGTTGTTGAAGAAACCTTAGACGAGATGGTCGACAATCGTTCGATGATGGAATTGCTCCAAGCGCCCACCGAGGGTTATGGAGACGCGATCGTAATTCCCGCTATCGAAGCGGAGAATTTTGAGATTAAGAGCGGAATGCTTTCGTTGATCCAAGCTACGAAGTTTCGAGGTCGTGAAGCCGATAATCCTCACGACCATATTCGGAATTTTGATCGTCTTTTAGCCATGAGCAAGTTTAAGAACGTCGACACCGATTTCGTCAAGCTTATGCTTTTTCCGTACTCACTCGATGGTGCTGCCAAGGATTGGTACGAGAAAGAGCCACCTAATTCGATAATTACGTGGAAGGATCTCGTTTCCAAGTTCGTTAATCATTTTTTTCCCACTAAGACGACTTTTTCAAAAACGAAATTACGAGATTTGAGCAAAAACTGAATGAGTCTTTTAGAGACGCGTGGGATCATTTTAAGGAATTGCTTAGGCAATGTCCTCACCACGTCTTTTCCGAGTTGCACCAAATCAATACGTTTTACAACGGTCTTAGTTTTCAAGAACAAGATTCGTTGAATTCCGCCGCCGGTGGCAACGTTTTGTGTAAGACTCCGAAAGACGCTTTAATGATTATCGAGAATCGATCCAAGGTTTACCAACTCCGCAACGCACCGAGTGTTGCCAATGTCACCAATATTAGTAATTCTCATCGTGACATTGAGAGAGTTGATGTGAAAGTCGACAAGCTAACGAATGTGTTTACGTCTTTTCTCGTTGAAATGCAAAAGAAAGACGCTCCCGTTACGGTGAAAGCGGTTGAGGCTTCGTGGACGTTTTGTGGTGGACCCCATAATTATTACGAGTGTGCGGCTACGGATGGCCAAACGTCGAATGTGAGTGCGTTAAACAACAATTTTTCTAATCAAAATCAAAATAACGCCGGTCCATCGCAACAAGGAAATTATAACCAAGGAATCAATTTTAATCAAAACCGAAACAATTTTCAAGAAAACAATCAACAAGGGAATTTTCAAAACCAAGGTTATAATCAAGGTCGGAATTTAAATTGGCAAAATCGAGACAACAATCAAAACTCGAATTTTTCAAACAACACCAATCAAGGAAACAATTTTTCAAGTGGAATCAAAACAATTTTCAAAGAAGTAATCAAAACCAAGGGAACTTTAATGCTAATCAAAATAGTTCGTCAAACGATTTTCAAAATTACATGAAAACGAATGAGGCTAATATGAGACGATTAGAGGAATATATTGGTACTTTGAAAAATGACTTTTCTAATACATTGAAACTACAAAACACGAAGATTGAGCAAGGACAAATTGACATAAAAAAGATGGTTTCAACTATTGTGAACAAAGCCTCGGGTGTTTCATAGAGTTCGTTACCTAGTGACACCATTGCAAATCCGAAGGAACAATGTAAAGCCGCCTTGTCTCGTGAGAAAGGTCGTGTGGTTACCCCTACCCTTGATGGATTTCGTGTTGTTCCTTCTTCTCAACCCTCGACTTCTAAGACATCTTATTGTTCTAAAGTCGATGGGGTGAACGTGGCGACCAAGGAAAAGAGTGCACACCCTCGTGTACCTCAAATTCCATCCACGGTTCGAAAAGAGAGCTTCATCGACCTCACCAAAGTAACCCTTGAAGAAACTTGTGCTTCGATCCTTCTTAAAAAACCAAAAAGGCGAATGCCAAGAAAGGAAGAGGATCCGGGCCAATTTCTATTACCTTGTGATTTTTCCAAGATTGAGGAATGTTTAGCCCTTGCCGATTTAGGTACTAGCATCAATCTCATGCCTCATTATCTGTGGAAATTGATGAGATTGCCTTCACTAACCCACACGAAGATGACAATCGATCTTGTAAATTGTACACCACTTATACCAATTGGAAAAGCCGAGGATGTCTATGTCAAAGTTGGAAAGTTTGTTTTTCCCGCAGATTTCGTCATATCCGATTACGAGTGTGACCCTAAATGTCCCATTATTTTAGGCCGACCATTTTTATCGACGGCTCGAACCGTAATCGACGTCCACGAGGGAAGACTTACTATGAGATATGGGGAGGACAAAATGGACCTTTTCACGAGTAAATCCCAAGTGTCTAATGATCATGAAAAAACCAAGGTTTCAAAACCTAATGTTTCAAATTCTAATGATTTCAAAATGTTAACTTTAGCGGAAAATATGAGGCTTAATGCATGTTTTGAAAGAATTAAGAAAAACGGTTTTAAAGATGATGATTTTAATGATAAAGAATACGTTTACTTAATTAAAAAGGGTATTCGTAAATTTTTAGATGAAAAATCACTTTGGGATGTATTCGGTGAAACAAGTGAAACACCAATTCCGAAGGGCGACGTTAGTGCCATCACGACAATGACAAAAATGGACTCGTCTTCACCACCTTCGAAGGACCATGTCTTTGAGGCTTCAACTTCTAACTCCATCGAAGTGCCTCCTTTTCCTAGCCCAACACCCGTTGAGGCGAAAGGTTTTTATCGACATTGATCCTCTCGTCTTAGAAAAGTCACCTAAGCATAGTCATTCGACTTGTAAGACCATGGTTGTGAGTGCTCACATCGACTCTTTCTTTGACGATGACGATGGCGATATTGCCGAGATTGATCACGTACTTCGAAATCTACATGCCATTTTTGAGGATTCTCCTAAAAAGACCTCTTCTCATGTGAAGTACGATGATTACGAGTTTGATCCCGGGATTGAGGAAATCATTGAACGAGAGCTATCTCTTTTGCCTCCACTTCCACCCACAAGTGAGGTCGATCTTTCCAAAATTGAGGATGAACTAAATGAGTTGGAACGTCTTATTTTCAATGACGAACCAACTTATGTAACAACCAAAAATCCAATTCTCGAGGAGTTACCTAATCAACACTCCTCAAATGAGAATTACGTTTACCACATTCGTGAGGATTTAACTTATCAACAACCCCCACAAATGAATGACGGTTTCGTGCTTGATCGTGATCTTTTCGAGAGAGTTTCTAAGATACTCAAGGAGGGGAATGAAAAACCTTGGTTTGACAAGCCTATCTTTGATGAAGAAATCGGTGAGATCGACGTTCATGAGGATGACAAATATGTAGACCCCGAGGGGGCGGTGTTCTTTATTGATCGACGTTTTGAGAACTTATATAATCCACCACCCCCTCGCACCAGTGACTTCAATGTGAGGATTTTTAGCGCAACTAATTTTGAATTTGACACGCCAAATATTTTCGACATTATCAAATCGGGTTTTCATAAAGAGTTTTTAAACGATGAAAAAGGAAAGGATTTTAAATGTGTTTTAAAAGATTTTTCTACAAGTTTAACTCCGTCATCACCGTGTTTTATGAGTGATACCACCTCGTCTACTCCTTTTGAAGATGGTGTGTGTGGTTTTAGTGTGGGGGAAGCCCCTTATGTTCCCTCCCATTTCTCCACCGAGGACGAGATTTACGATCCCGGAATTGCTTGTAAAAGGAAATCTCGGTCTTCCACCGATGCAATAAATGGAAATTATATTCATTTGCTTGGTGTGAGTCTACCTCGAGTAGCTCATAAGTTTGCCTTACCCATTTCCCCACCTTTCTACTTCTCATCTATTTTCTTCTACCCCATTGGGGTTCTAGTTGGAGTGGCGTTGTTTCGTCTTTCATCCAAAAACGAGGACGTTATCTTTGACCCGATATACGTATATCGGGTTTTTAAAGTACTCCATGTACTTTTGGGCATTGTTTATCATGTAAGCCCCACCAAAAATGACCATACCAAGATTATCCCTAAATGATCACATTAATGGGGATTCGAGTCGAGGTTTTGACTCGGTTATCAAAAACAAGGTGCCTCGTTGGGGATTCTCATGCTTATCCTTGTAAATATTATCGTTTTCTAATAGTGTAACGAGGGGACTTGTGCTCTTCCAAACTTTGTTCCGTGGTTGTTTGTGATTGTGATTTATTAGGTTCATCGTCATCATTGAAGCCTCTCGTGTTTGTTTTACGGATCACTCGAGCTTCGATCGTTTCCTTTGGAGATTCCGATATACGATGATATACTTTTATGTTCTAACGTTTATCTTATTAGCATAATTCATAAACGGATTTCAGGTTATTCGTTTTACCCTTTCCATGCTCGAGATTAAGCATTCGACTTCGTCTCTAGTATGGGGGTGTTTTTACCCCTAGACTCAAAACATTGAGGACAATATTTAGTTTTAGTATGGGGGTGAGTAGATACTTCACCTTGCTTATGTCACCACGCAATCCAATTTTTATCTTTTTGTTATCGTTTTATGCAAAATAAGGCCAAAAATGGCCAAAATTTAAAATTTTTCTTGTTTTTCATAAGTGTTTAGGACACGAACGTAGGTCTTCCGATGGTGAGAATAAGAGTAATTTTTGACTCGACCGTGCGTGTTGAGCACTTAACTTCGATTCCTTAACTTTTTAGGCTAAGTCTCTTAAATGAGGACGAGAAATGATAGAGTTATTTATAAGTATCGTAATATTTCACGATCTCATGTGTAGTAATTATTAGCTTATTCTCCCCACGCTTTTATAATAATTTGTTAATAAATATTGATTTAGCGGTTTAGTCACTATTGTTGGTTTCTAATTTGTTTTAGTAGCTTCCATGTAATTAAATTGGGAAAACATTAAGGTATCACCAGCGTCACGGTTTTGAAGTATTGGCAACTCGAATAATCGAAAGCTTCACCCAATAATAAGATTTCAAGTGCTCACCTAAATTAAGCAAAAATTTGAAACTCACAAGGACGAAAAATCTAAGCCCAAATTGAAAGTATCAAGCCTTAATCTTTGAAACTTTAAAGATCCAAAATTCGCTTTAGCGTGAGGATATACGTCAAGTCATAATAAAACCACCGATGATGGCGGATAATAAAAGACAAGGGCAAGACCAAAGTCATAATAATAACTTCACGGCGAAGTTGAATAAAAGATAGAGGTAAACCATGATAATAAAACCATCGATGATGGCGGATAATAAAAGTCATGGTAATAAGTCTCATGTTCAAAACCGTTCTAAAATCGTGTTTATCGATCCTTCTTGTTGACTTAATTTTTTGACATCGTTTTCTATTAGGGTGAATTATTTATTCGATAATTTTCGTTACACCGCTAAGACTCTATTTTTAGACCTAATCTCTATTCACGCATAAGTCAATGATGTATCCTCGTGATCATTAAGACAAAATAAAATATAAGAGATACCAAGTAGGAATAAGGGAGTTTAGGTGTGTAATTAACACTCATGAGATATGATTGTGTTGCTAACTTATGATAAGAATGATCTCGTTACACGCTTAGCATTGAATTGGGTGAAAATCGAGGACGATGGAATTATTTCTAACGAAGCATTCACGTGTTCTTATTCTATGATCCTAAAAGTCACTTTTTCGTGACGAAAACAATACATTATGTATAAAACACGTGTCGTAGTTTATTTAAATTTATGTCTTCGATAAATGTCATCAATAAATGAATTTTGGAATTGCTACGATACTTAATTCTAGCATTGCGTGAGGGCACGACAATGGTTTAGTATGGGGGAGTGATGAGACTGCAATTATACATAGTCTCATCGTCCAAATCGGGCTTAAAATGCTTAAAATATCATTAAAATACCCAAAAATATGCTTGTGTTTATTCATTGTGTATTTTAGGTACGATATCGTGAAATCAACAAAAAATCACAAGAATAAAGCAAAAACGAACACGGGAATCGAAGCCGCACAAAGAACCGGACCCGAATCATGAATTTCTAATGAAGTCCTTGAAGTTTGAAGATTTGTCAAGATTCCTCATCTTTAAATTTGGTTATTTGCTTAAAAGTCGCGTTTGTACTTTCGTTTTTTTTAATTTATTTTGCTTAGTTTAATTTTAAGACATCTTCGTTTTTACTTTTCCTTTTAGGTTTAACAAGTTTATTTTTAGTTAAGTTTTAAAAATTTTAATTGTTTTCATTTTCATCATTTTCTCGATTCACGCGTAACGCGTTTTCGTCGTAGTATAGATTTAGCTTAATCCGTCTTTATTTTTCATTCTTTTTACCACCAAAAATGAACTAATCCGAATACGTAATATTTATTTTTGGCATTAAACACGAACAACTCCCTTGAGGAACGAACTCACTTGTCGATCATTCACGTTTTTTCCTAAAACTTGAACGTTTAATACTTCGACGTTAGTTTCTTTTGCTTGTTTTTCTTAACATAAGTATAAAGAGCTAATTTTACTACAATCAGTATTTTTATTTGGTATTGCTCAATCAAAAGATTGATAAAAACAAGGAATAAGGATAATTACTATGGAAGTAAATTACCGTCGGTCGACTTTGAAACGTAGGTAAAAACCTAAACGTCTCGAGGTTCAATAAGTAAACCACAAAAAATAAGATTTATTACTACTTGATTCGGCAAACCAATAATCGGTCGTCCCTCTCAATATATGCACAAGCAAGCGGGGAAAAGAGGTGGCACAAAGCACTTAAAAACCTTTTTCCTTAGACGGCCTTTTATAGCTCGTCGCCTTATACCCACCTTATAGTTTGTATAAATCGAGTTCAAACTTTTTATTAGTATTTATCTATTTTGCCTTTTTTTTTTTTCTGGATTCGAATACAATAGCTAGGTGATGAAATCCCAACTAAGGTCTTATTTGGAAGTAGGTAAATTTATTGTTCTACATAATACAATATAGTAATAACAAAAAACACGAAAAACGATATATACTATATAATAGAAAAATAACAAAACTTTCCGAGGACGGAAAGGGTCTTCAAATCAACGATCAACAAGTCTTCACGAAAGAATCGTACACAAGATCCCTGGCAGCGGCGCCCAAATTTTTGATGTGTCGAGAAAGTGTCGGTGTATTTTAATTAAATACGTTATAGAGCAAATTTAGGAAATTACCATTAGGAAAAGGTAATAACCATAAATAAGCTAAAGACGAATCAATTAAACACGACAGTGATCCCGGTCCGTTGTACACAAGGAATTTGTGAATTTAAGACTTTCGATTTGAAATGGACAATTGATTTGAATTCGGTTTCGGTTTTTATCTAATTTAATTCTACCAATTTTAAACCTAAAGTGCATGAATCGTATCCCAAAATTAAATCTAAAAGAAAAATATTTAAATCTATATATTTTATTTAAAACTTCAATTTTACTTTTTTTTAATTGACAAAACTAATTTAAACAAAAATATTAATTCAAAATTATTTAAAACAAAATTGTTTAAAACTATATTATTCAAAAACAAATTTAAAAAGTAATAAAATATATTTATTTATTTATTTTCTTTTTATAAAACTTATTTTATTTAAACTAATAATTCTTTCTAAAAATTAAATAAACTTTTTATTTATAAAAGTAATTAAAATCTAATTTAAACTTTTTGAAAATAAAACTTGAATAAACATGCTTAAAAACAGACAATCCAACTTAGAATATAATAATCTATAAACGTAATGAATTAACAAAAAGTATGGCTAGACCAGTTGGTAAGGCGCTTGGCTGTTGACCTGGTGGTCAAGAGTTCGAGTCACAGGAGTGACTATTTTTGGTGAATATTATTTTTAGACAGATTTAGTGACAAATAATGTATATCAGCAAACCAAGCAACACGTTTAGACTGCTGATAATAACAGAACTAGAACTATATAATACCAAATCTTATAAGCAAAATCTGAACAGTTAACCCAAAACTAAGCAGGTTAAAATCAAACTTAAGCATAGCAGATTTATACACTTCAACTCAAGTAGATCATCACTCAGATAAACCTAACGTGAAATCACAGCTAGTAAACCAATTCGCAGCTACTTAGATTCTACCAAGTGAACCGAAACTAAAACAACTCAAACAAATGTAATCAAATTACTAGAACAAATCAAAGAAAGTAAAGGTGTAGTAAAGTCATTAAACACAAAAGATTAGGCATACACAGTATCAAACTTAAAATCTAAATTAGTTTACTAAGAATAACACAAATAGACCAAAGAGAAATACACAACCAAATCACTGAATCCTTATACTCAGATTAATTCAAGTATTGACTAGTTTAGAAACAACAAATAAAACAAGGCAACCTAATCTATTTTAACTAATAAACCAAAATAATTTACAAACACTTTAAGCTTCAAAAATTAAATTACTTACTTTAAATAACACAAAAGTACCACCAGTTTATGCATGCACATTAAAATCGTAATAAAGATATTTCCTAATTTGAGTCACTTTTTGCATAACTCGGATGGGCTGTAGCCCAAAATTTTGAAATTTCAAAACAAGAAACGCTTGGATATATATGGAATGTTGTTTATGGGATTTAAACTCAAAACGCGTATCATTAAAAATTATGACGCTCCTCTCCAAATTTATAAAACTAAACCTAAAATCTTAGTACTGTATAAACACATGTAAACACACTGCAACTCAGACTTTTGCGGCACAATGATGCTGCTGATCACCGAAACCCTAATATGCTACAAATCTCTCTTCTTGATCTCCCTTTTCTCATAAAATAATGCAAAGCGCTTGGATTAAAAAACTCTCTTATATATTTGTTGTGTGTGATTAAGAACCTATATTATTTGGATTTGAATCTCATAGTACAACACGTGTGATGCGTTTTTTTTGTGTGCAGGTTAAATTCACTCAAAGTATTAGTGATCTTGGATTAAGCAAACCATTAAATTAATAGAAGTGTTTGAGTAAGACTATTATGATGTGTTTTTTTATGGTCTCGATTCAATTTTAAAATGATTATTTCTTTTTTATTCTTTGATTATGCAGGATAAACAGATGGTACTTTGCTTAAATCATTCGTTGTATTCTTCTTGGTAAGTCTTTTAACTAATTCATGATTATTTAATCTTTCAATGATCATTTTGCTATTATTTTAGTATTGAAGTTTAGTTTGCACTTAAATTGTTTGATGAAATGTTTGAGTAGTAATAGAGGCAAGTAAAATGGTAACACAGATACCTTTTTTATCATTTCTTATTACTTTGCAACAAGTCAATATGGATATATATCCAATAGAAAATGTGTACCATGTAATTTTAGGTTTCGATGTTGTAGGAAACAAGTGTATGATCAAGTAATCGGTTTATTAGTTGGATCAAGTAAGGACGAAAAAATATTGTATAATAAACATTATGCCCCCATTTGTATCATGAGAATTTCCAATATTTTGTGTAACGTTTTGAAGTTCTGTATATAGTGATTGATTTGAAAGTTGAACAATTTTGTGTTATTTATTTTAATCTCCACTTTTCGTGTTATTCAATTGACAATGAGGATGACTGAAAATTAGAGGCTAACTAAAAGTGATGAGATGTTATGCCATAATGCGGATTTGTTTATGTTTTGCGTATTTGTTTATGTGGATGTAGGTGAAGACGTTATGTCATAATGCGGCGGAAATACCTATGGATTACAAAAAATGATGAGGTATGACCAAATAAGTTGACATTCTCTATGGTCCTATCAATTTTCTTAATAAAAGTTACTTCTGTTTGGACATGTTTATTCAAATAAAAATTACGAGCTGTTTTGGAGTTTTATTTAAAACTGTTGATACATGTTTGTAACGAAATGTGTAAGATAGAAGATCAAACGTTCGCAAGTCAATTTGAATTATAGAATTCATCAATCTGTCCGTGACCTTAAGTAAAATAAGGGTGATAGTATGTTGAAGGAAGACTAAGGTCTGTCATTGTGTTCAATGTTAGCTTGCTCTTTAATTTTTCCTTATTTTAACGTTTCTTTTTGTGGCTTATTTTAATACTTTCCAGCTTACATAAGCTAATTATGTCCATAAGCTTATATAAGCCGAAAAGTACGTTTGCAAAAAAGCAACAAAAAGAAAGCCTGAAAACAAACATAAGCCACAAGCCTACTAATAAGACGATACAAACATGCCCTTAATTGTGGTGGTTAGAGGTTACCCTTTCAAATTTTAGAGAAAAAACATCTCTTCACAAAAAGTATTGTCATAAAAATTTTAGGAAAAATATGTCATTAGAAGCAAACTTTTTAACATCTCTTCACAAAAAGTATACAAGTAATGAAAATTTTCAAAGTTTTTGGATCTTTTAGTGTGCAAGATTTACCATATAAAGTGTTGATTTTTGCTTTAGTGGAAGACAATTATAAGGTACTGCTCTTTTTTTATTCCGCTTTTGATGCATCTTCAGCTCTTATGGGATAGGATTTTCTTTCTGGAAAATTTATAGCCTTATGAGCTCTAAAATAGTTCAAACTTTCATTTTACATTAAGATTGCACTGCAATATGGCTTTAATCTACAACTAAAAATTTCTAGCCATTATATTTTTCAGGGACACCCGTAGGCGTACAAAGAATCAGTTCATATTCTGTTGAACATCTGTCACGTACACAAGTGGACCTAATCGGTGACCTGATCGGCAATGTTAGGATATCAAAACTTTGCTTGATAATTTACGCTAATTGAGTATGTGTTTGAGTTTATGGTGCTATTTCTACCATATAAAGGTAATTGGATTTGGGGTGATTTTAATGTGTGATGAAAGTAAACTTAAAATATTCTGCCGGATAAAATTACACGCGATGAGTGCTTATGTTTTAGTAGTCAATATTTTTACTCTTTCTGAAAATTGTTGACTGTTGTCTATTGCGCTTTTCAAAATTTACCCGTTAGTGAGGATGAGAAATGGGATATAATAAGTATCTGCTCAATTTCGGTGAGAGTTCGTATGAGAAATGGGATATACTATAACCATGTGAGAAATGGGATATAGCTTAAGTTTATGTTCAAGTTCTGCTTGAAATATTCGTATTATCTTTGGAACGTGAGTGCACTGCAATTTTTATTGTTTCTTTCTTTCTTTTAATTATATGAGATTGCAATAGGAATTCTATATTTAGAGAAATGTGCACGACGAATCCCTTTTCCTTGCTAAAAGTGTTTGGTTCGAATTGTGTTATGGTTCTGGGTACTTATGAATTGAATTGAGTAGCTACTCTCTTATTTTTTGTTTCAATGATAGATGCTTACTGTAATCTTTCTGAATAGTGTAATTGGTTACAACTTACAAGTGATTTTTTGTAGGCTGAGGTGTTTAGCCATATCGATAAAAAATTTGGAACAATCAAGAGAAAAAGATAATTAATGAGGAATTTGCTACAGAAAAAAAAGTTATGCAATCGAGAAGTTAGAAGTCTATGTAGGGATCGCTTGGTATCATTTATTAGAAGTGATGATATTAGTATCTTGAAATGATGAGAATAAATAGATTTCGTGATGGATCCTTTATAGTACGTACTATACAACAAGTCCAATGTTTATAGTTATGTTTTCATTAGTTCATTTAAGATATGGTGTCAATTTATATTTAGTTTGACTGTTGTTTTAAACTTTTAAGGGGGTGTTTGGTTAAGCTTATTAGTTGAGTTAGGCTTATATTATATAAGCCATTTATGGCTTATATATCATAAGCTTATAAGCCCAAATTTAGTGTTTGGTTTAGCTCATCAAAATTAATAAGTTAAATGACAAAAAAGTCCATGAGTATTAAATGATGTAGTTATTAAATGTGGGGTATAAAAGTCTTTTTTTATATTATTGTTATGTAAGCCCACCTTTTGTTATAAAAGCCTCACTTTTATAGCTTACCAAAACACCCACATATAAGCTTATAAGCCCACTTATATAAGCTTAACCAAACACTTAGTTTCGGCTTATAAGCTTATATAAGCTAATAAGCTTATAAGCCCACTATATAAGCTAAACCAAACACCCTCTAAGTGTTTATTGAGTGAACATTGACTTACTAAAGTGCTTGCTAAAGTACTGAATTGACTACATACTTTGTTTTTCAAGGAGATCTATCAATTTTATACGACGATAATTTGTAATGAAACTCGAACCGTATTGATACGACAATAATTTGTAATGAAACTTGAACTGGGTTTTTAATGAAACTCGAACCGTATTGACCCGCTGGGTTTTTGTCGATCCGGGTCGAATCGTCGGATCGGAAACCGGCCAGTTCAAAAAATATCCAGAGAAAATAATAGAATTAGCTAACATGATGATGTAATTGGACAAGATTTGTGTGTGGTCAAACATACGCTTCATAATCTTGGATAGATTAACCAAGTCATTTACATTGGTGTGATGAGGACTCGATTTTTGTGTGTGGTAACTAAACAAAAGGATGATGAGGGTCTCGGATGTAAATGCGTTGCCATTTACTCTCTCCGTTCTATAATAGTCCACCGACAAAAAACACGCAGTTTAATAAAAATCACTTAACCAATTAATTTACAACTTCTTTATTATTTACACAATGACAATTATACGCAATGACAATTATACGCTTAACCAATTATACAATGACAATTATACGCTTAACCAATTAATTTACAACTTCTTTATTATTTGTAATAATACTTTAAAGTGAGGGTCATATTGTAAACTTAAACTACATTTCTTCTCTATTTATGGACTGGACTATTAATATGGGACGTTAAAAAATTATATGATGGACTGTTAATATGAGACGGAGGAAGTAAGTCTTTTTTTTCATAGTTTTTGAAAAATGAGTCAAAGCACAGTTTTCATTGCTCTGATTTTTCTTTTAATACAGAGACTTTGTTAGAAATCAAAAAGCATTTAATATTACTACCGTTTGTTACTAAAGGCTACAATAAGGTACGTCCCTTTTATATATATTGAAAATTGAATATGTGGATAATCTATTATGTGGTGTAAAATTGGTTTGACTCGATGGCTCAACCAATTGAACCGATAACCCAGTGAACCAATGACTCAACTAGGTCAATTAAAAAACCGAATTTAAAAATATTAGATTTCACAAGTAAGCTATATGTCATCTTATATACCACATTTCAGATTTTAATATGTTATTGATTTACAACTTACTTTTAGTTACATTTTACATGGACTATTAGATGTTTATGAAATAGACATTAGTTAACAACTTGATTAGTGTTCACATATCTTATTTTCTATTCATGACCATAAAAGTTGAAGATCAAAATATATAAACGTTTATTATTATAATTATTAAAAACTCAAATGTTTATTAAATAATTCACATATTTTCTTATTATCTATTTCATGTATTAGCGAAACATAATTAAGTCTGATAATTTCTTTCATATATTTTACTTATTTTGTATAAAAAAATTCTTTAAAATACACCCGACGTTAGACGGGTCTTTAAGCTAGTAACAACTAAATCAAAATAGTGAAGCAAAACAAACAAATACAAATTCAAAAACTCTAGCAGACTTATCTATATTAGATTTAACTAATCAACATATATAAACAAACTAAGCAGTAACATTAAACAATTAACCACTTAACAATTTATTCTAAAAAATTCATAAAAATAAAATGCGATTAATCTTTTTGTAGAATCCTTTGATGACGAAGGAATGGCGCTAAGCCACCTTTAGAACCTAATCGACACCACCAATACTCAACACCATCTCGCACCATCATTAACAGACTCGAACCAAACATCAAGTAAATCACCACGAGCCACCATAATTACTCGAACCAGATTCTTTTTATAAATCAGACCAGTGGGTTTGACTTTTATCCCTAATTTTTCTCAAATATTAACATAAACTATAGAAGAAGTTTATGTAAATACTTTTTCACAGTTATAATTATAGATTAGGAATTGTAAATGAAGTAAAGAGAACACGAGACAAAGATTTAATAAACTGAAATTTTATTAATTCATTAAACCATTACAACTTTAACAAAAATTAAACTTACAACTCTAATCTAAAAATATCATTATAACATTATTGAAAAAAAAGGATGCATACAAAGGAAAAAATAACAGTATTTATACGCAAACCCGAGAGGGTGTGGTGTTGATGAAGATTGATTTACAGCCGTTGATTCCATCTTCAATCTTTCTCTTTCTTTGTTGTTTTGATCCAAGGGCGGATAAGAGGCCTCTCGCACACAGATCGCCACGCTGGCAGGAATTTGTGCTAGTTGTGCTGTCTTGAAGCTGAGGTGGTAGGTCTTGATTGGTGCTATGACTGGATGAAATGATTTCAGCCAATTACATGAGAGATGTGACGTGATTGGCTGCCACGTGTGATCTTTAACAGCACACTCTTTGTAAAACCCGCATAATTTTACCATGAATAGTACCCTTAAGATCGTACGTATAAGATTAGAACTTTCCTTTTATAATATGTTTACGTTTCAAGTATTAGAATTTCGAGTATTACGTACGTGTTATAACACGATAAGTATTTATTACGTATGAACACACGATAATTATTCCAATAATAATTAATCACGAACATGTGATCATGAAATCATGAACGTAAATTAATCACGAGCTAATATTAATTACGTATATATATTTATTACGAACACGAATAAACATATTAAGTCACGGTTAAAAATTAACTAGAACACATAAAACACGAACACGATAAAACACGAACACACACTATAATATTTAGACTCGGAAAATGGTACGGGTACCCCATGTGGGGCCCCCTTACCCGCGGCTACACCAAGGAGATGGGCCAAGCCCATCTAAATTTTACAAAGAAAGGGGTAAAGGTAATTCTTTTGGTCACTTTTCACTTTACAGTAAAACATCAAAAACCCTAAAAGTTTTCATCCTCCTTCTTTGCTCCCTTTTGGCCGCCACCTATAAGCATCAACAAGGGGTGATTCAGTTTGATTTTAACCTTGGAATTTTTACAATGATCATTGTGTGTTCGTCCTTGATTGATCCACGTATTCGGTATAACCTTTTTAACCTTTTTCTTTTATGTTTTAATTTAATAAATTACATAAGATCATGATGTTTTTAAAAACTAATTAAAAACGTTTATTAAACATGTCTATGATTATGGGATAGATCAAAACAAGGGTTTTTAGGGGTGTTTGTCTAGCCGACGCCTAAACCGAACCCCTAAGGGGTCTCGACTTGGCTTGTGAACCACCACCGAGACCTCATGGTCTCGGTTTGGTGGTGTGGGTCCCACGGCAGCAGCAAACAAGGGGGAACACCGAAGTGGTTCAGGGTATGGAGTTGATTATGGGTCCGGTTCACGATTTCTAGTCACGATCCAGTTCATGGTTTATGTTAAGGTTATGTTTTAATAATCATATGTTAAAATTAAATTAATAATTATATGACATTATTAATTTAATAAACATGACTTAGGTTATAATTTAATTATTAGATCATGGATTTTTAACCTAAGTATTTATATTTTTCTACACTTTATAATTAATTAATTATTAAAAAATCATGGCTATAATTAATTAATTAACATGACTTAGGTTATATTATTAATAATTAATAATACATGTTTTAACCTAAGTATTTAACTTTATTTAATTAAAAACATGATATATTTAATTAAATACTTTTAACCTATAGTTTATTTAATTACATGTAATAATTAATAAACTATACCTTATATCAATATGACTTAGAAAAAATAATCAGAAAACACTTAAGCTTATACACTTAGCTTATTTAACCAGCATATATCTAATTATGGAAACTTTCTAATTTTAGAAACTTATTTATTTAAGGCAGCTAATCTATTTATGGAAACTTCCTATTTTTAGAAATTTATCTAATTTAAGCAGTAATTGTATTTTTGGAAACTTTCTATTTTTGGAAACTTTCTATTTTTGGAAACTTTCTATTTTTGGAAACTTTCTATTTTAGGAAACCTGCTATTTTTAGAGAGTTACTTATTATTACACAGTAAGTATAATAATACATGAAATACAAGTAATACTTAATCAGAATAGACAGAATATAAGATAAACACAGTTTAAAGCTTAAAACAGTAAAACATGACATGAACGTATAAAATAAGCTAAGATATGACATAAAACCAGTTACGTATGTAGTAATCAGATACTTATACACGTATGTATTTATGTAGCATTAGTGATACCGAAGTAGGACTCTCCTCAGTTCGTCTTCTTCGTTCACTAGACATAAGGTACGGATTCCCGTCCTTTCAGTATGTACATTCTTTCCTTATTAGGATTCCCCGTATGCAGCCAACTGTTTTCCCGTAGTATAAGTTTATATGTTTGATTTGCTTATGTTTAATTTAGAATACCTATAGCCATATACATGCATGACCAGTTTCACCTAGTTATGGAGGTACCATAACCATAACACTAGAGGCACTGGTGTTATGACTTCACCACGTCGGAGTGATTGCTCGTGGCGTCCCTTCAGCTTTTGGCCATATTATTATATTTATCATGTGGGGCGTATGGGTGCATCCTAGTTACATGTTTTCAGCAGATTACTCAGTGTGAGTGTGGTGTGTGCCTTGCATCCTTCACAAGGAGCTGATCCCTCCTACCCAAAACCAGTATATTAAATTAGAGGCAGCCCCTCTAATTTACATGATGAGGTCGCCCCTCCAAGTATTCATGCACGGTGGATTTTCATGACCTATATTGGCTAATGGTAAAATATGTTAAACAGTTTTCATAAGATAAACATAAGGCTTTTCAAACTATAAAACCAGTTTTATGAACATGTTCCAGTTTTTCCAGGACTTATACATTTCCGCTGCTATTAAGTCTTTATTATGTTTTAGTCATTTATACTATGTCTATATCCGTGCACTGAGCGTTTTGCTCAGCCGTTACTTTCCTTTCCATGTCCCAAAACGGCAGGTACCCTAGGAAAGACTCGAGCATTTGGAGGACGTGCATAGGATGGAAGCTGCTAGAGACTTCTTTTCCTTATGTCTTCATATACTTATGCTTGTTTGGTCTTTCATTCATTTCTTTTACTTTATTATGATTTGGGCTTATGTTTAGGAACCGATGTTTGATTCCGGTTATCCCTATGGTCATGTAATGTTTTATACATTTATCCTTGTATGCTTTGATGACACGCCATAATTACGCGTGACATTCCATTATCAAGACGGGGTGTTAAAATTATGGTATCAGAGCCAAGGCTTCGACCTGTAGGCTCTAAAACTTGACCTGTGACTAGTGGGTAGTCACCAAGAGCTTCCTAAGCCAACGTTTGTTATTCCACGTATTGATGTTTTCAACGCATTGTTGTTTTAACCATGATGTTTTCAGCACCTTGAGGTTTTAACCTTGATGTTTTTCATCGATATTGTTTTACTAATATGGATGGACAACCGTCATTCATATTTAGTTATGTGTCATTGTTTCATGCATGACGTTCCTCGTGAACTGTGACTATGTGGACTGAACCCCAGTAGGTCATAAACTAGTCACATAAAATTTTTTTCTGATAAGTTTTGACAGATAAGTTTCATTTGTTTATGTTTCATGTATCATTGTTGCAGGGATTATGACTAAGTAATGGTTGGTACAGGACTGGCCTTATTTATTCGCATGTGCTTTTATCGAAACTTTTAACTTTGGGACCGACCCATAGGCGTCCCCTCGCCATGTCTTTTGTTTTGGGACCGACCCATAGGCGTCCCCTCGCACATATAAAGGTTTTTATAAACTACATTACGCATTCATGCACTGTTTTTCATGCATAAAATTTTTCTCATGATTTATTGGCATAATTTTTTTTATGTCCCCTCATAAGTTACTATGTTTTTATGTCAAGTATGTTTTCATACTGTCATGGTTAAATTCAGTTTCATGCTGATTATGCTATATACTTCTTCATGATAGATTGTTTCATGTATCTTCATGATAATTCCGTCTTCATGTTGATTACGTCTTACGCCTCTTTTGTTATTTATGCTTTCATGTAAGACACTGTTGGATTTCATTGAATCTTGCTTTCATGATAGTCATGGTTGGTTTTCATTGATCATGCTGTCAGGCAAATCATCGTTGAATTTTGTGTAACCACACTTTAACGTTTCTCGATACAACCAGAATGATGTCTATGCTAATACTGCCAGGTTATCTTGATGGTTTTTCCTAACCGTCTAACCGATACACCTTCCTTAAATTATGACAAATGATCGACCCCATACCGATCATTTCATGTGAATTCCGTGTGTACTCCATGTATCGTATTCCATGTGTATTACACGTACCTTAATCCATGTGTATTCCACTTGCAATACTTCACGAGTATTCGCTAGTCGATTCTGAATCATCTCAGGCGTATTTTCAATTGCTGATATTTTACAAGATTGCTGATGCCGCTCATAACTTGGAGATGTTAGTAAAGGTTGATGCTGCTGACGTTCGGAGACGCTACGAGATGCGGATGCTGTCACAACCTGGAGATCCTACAAGACGAAGACAAAGGCGTCAGAGCAAAGCAATTGGACGAGAATATGCTTCACCATCAGACGATTTCCATCAATCTTTGTCCCTAATTCTTAGTTACATGTCACACGTCATTCGGCTGTCATTTCACACATATGAGGGCAAACCGGTACCAGCCGGCCACTCAGCTGAATAGTTACATGATCACGGTCATGAGAATGACCGTCATGGAACTGACAGACAGGATGATAGTAACCACTACTATGAAAGAAACTATCCTAGAAATCTCAACCGAGGCTCCGGCCGCGGACGTGATCAGACATACAAAGGATCAGTAGTCCAACAGATCCGCCAAGTCTTGCATAATAACCTAATATTGTAGTTCTATGTTTTACGTCTCGAGACACATGTCAAGACATCAATCACGACACATGTCTCACGTATACCTTCTGAAGACACATGTCAAGACACCAGTCAAGACATATGTCATGCTTATAGTTCCAAGACACGAGTCAAGACACATGACTCACATCCAACTATGGAACATTTCTAAGAAATTCAGGGTACCCTCCAAGGGTATATCCATTTTGTTGTGCCATGTATTAATCAGGCCACAAGAACTTCAATACCATTACCGGCGCACCAGTGAGAACTGTCACGTTGCCGATGACACTTTCATTCTTGCACCATATTCCATATATACTCATTACCATAAAATACGCCATTCATATTTTCCATGTATACAAAGGTTTTCTTCAGCCTAATGATAAGATCCCAACTGATAACGCATTACCCCGGACAGATGCGAGTTGAATTTAATCCTAATTATGGACTACGAACCGCACACCATGCTACGATTCATGAGTATGTACGGTGATGTTCACACTCCTAAATATATTCAGCATGATTTTCCATCAGGAAAATCTGTACAAATCATTTATGCTTTACAAGCACGTGCTTGGTTAGCCATGACTGTTATATATTCTAAATTCTTCCCATACATTCCAAAAGAACCTACAAGGAGAAGGACGATACCATGAGATTATGTGTCGACTACAGTCGATTTAAACAAATCACCATTCATGACCGTTATTCTCCTCCACGTATTGACAACATGTCCAATCGACCTTATAGTGTTAATCAATTTTCCAAGATCGAACTCATGATCATGCTGCCAACAGTGACGAGGGAAACAGCAGGACATGTCCATGACTGTTATTCGTACACGACTTGGTTATGCTAGATTTATGATTTTGAGTTGTCCCTTCAATGCTCCAGCAGCATTATAAGAATGAGTTTCCATGAACTCATAACCAAATTCATCAGTGTTTTCATTGAGGATAACCTGATTTCCCTCTAAGCCTAGAGAAGAACAGGAAGACCATATTTGCACCATGTTACAAATTCTATGACAGGAGAAATTCCACCCTAGAAAATTTTCCAACATCAATTCTGTTTGATTACAGTGACACGCTGAATCACATGGATTTCCACGGTTAATCTTACCATGACTCAGCTTATGCATAAGGAGAGAACCCTACATTACATTAGGTGTTCTAGGAAATCCTACGCTAAGAGAAGTCTAGATTCATAGACTCGGAGTTTCGCAAACTCCTATGTATCAAGTTCGATGAAGCAAGATACAGTTACGTTCATATCCTCATACCTGTCATACAAACAGGCTAAGATAGGACACCAACAGACTGGGACGTTTTCATCATCTGAAGTTGTGAATTTAAATGGGACAAGATCTCCATGGATTTTGGTTACCAGATTAACGCAAACTCAGAAGAAGCATGATGCTATCTGGTTTATTGCAAACAGTTTGATCAAGTCTGCAGAATCCTTACATCCGCAAGGATTTCCGAACCAACAGATTGATCGGACATGTTCCAGCCAAGGCTCATCCGATCACTTGGCAATTCCTCAGTTATCGAGTCAGACAAATATTCATAATTATGCTCCTTATTTACTTCACGTCCTTGTTCTAATTTCACGACTTGCTTTCGTGCTCGCGTTCATGACACTATTCACGTTCATGATCGTATCTTGGCTTACGATTTTACGTTCATTTTTCTCATTCTGGGAAGTTTTGCAGGAACTTGAGAGACCAGACCCAAGTTTAGTATAACTCCCTATCCTCAGATAGACGTTTCTCGTCATATTCTATGTTTCACCTTGTAGCGTTTGGCGTTACCGCCATTATATTCTATGTTCACGATATGTTTCACATGTCATGTTCATCCCACGTTCCTCATATCATGATCAAGATATGTTACACGTATCATGGATCACGATATGTTTACTCATATTACACTCATCATATCTCCACGTATCACGTTCAAAATTTTCCACGTATCACGTTCAAAATTTTTCACGTATTACGTTCAAAATTTTTCACGTACTACGTTTCTTTATGTATCGTGCATCGTTGCTAATTATCAGTTAAGTTAGAGTGTTTTGCACGATAACGTTTCAATTGCCCTTATACGTTAATTCTTATTTCCTCGATCAAATTTAGGGGATCTACCTTACGTTGATAACCAAGAACTTCTTCGTATTCCAAGTCAAGGTCAGGAGGACCAAGATTTATCATTTGTGTCAAGATCTTGTGAAGGAACCGTTCCAAGAGGGAGGCCACTTGGAAACGGAAAAGTTCATCCGGACTTCTTATCCGTTTTTCTCTTATCAATTAGATATGTCCTTTCAGTCACGTCTCGTTCCATGTCCTTTCAAGACATGTCACGTTCCACGTTCTTTCTGCCAGGTCACCTGCGCGTTCATTTATCTTGCATACCCTCTCAGTTTGATCCGGGTATGTTTCTCTTTCAGTTTACGTTATCTATAATTCGGGGCCGAATTATTCTTTTTAGGGGGGAAGAGTTGTAAAACCCGCATACTTTTACCATGAATAGTACTCTTAAGATCGTACGTATAAGATTAGAACTCTCTTTTTATAATATGTTTACGTTTCACGTATAAGAATTTCGAGTATTACGTACGTGTTAGAACACGATAAGTATTTATTACGTATGAACACACGATAATTATTCCAATAATAATTAATCACGAACATGCGATCATGAAATCATAAACGTAAATTAATCACAAGCTAATATTAATTACGTATATATATTTATTACAAACACGAATAAATATATTAAGTCACGGTTAAAAATTAACTAGAACACATAAAACACGAACACGATAAAACACGAACACGATAAAACACGAACACACACTATAATATTTAGACTCGGAAAATGGTACGGGTACCCCATGTGGGTCCCCCTTACCCACGGCTACACCAAGGAGATGGGACAAGCCCATCTAAATTTTACTAAGAAAGGGGTAAAGGTAATTCTTTTGGTCACTTTTCACTTTACAGTAAAACATCAAAAACCCTAAAAGTTATCCTCCTCCTTCTTTGCTCCCTTTTGGCCGCCACCTATAAGCATCAACAAGGGGTGATTCGGTTTGATTTTAACCTTGGAATTTTTACAATGATCATTGTGTGTTCGTCCTTGATTGATCCACGCATCCGGTGTAACCTTTTTAACCCTATTCTTTTATGTTTTGATTTAATAAATTACATAAGATCATGATGTTTTTAAAAACTAATTAAAAACATTTATTAAACATGTCTATGATTATGGGGTATATCAAAACAAGGGTTTTTAGGGGTGTTTGTCTAGCCGACGCCTAAACCGAACCCCTAAGGGGTCTCGGCTTGGCTTGTGAACCACCACCGAGACCTCATGGTCTCGGTTTGGTGGGGGTGGGTCCCACGGTAGCAGCAAACAAGGGGGAACCCCGAAGTGGTTCGGGGTATGGAGTTGATTATGGGTTCGGTTCACGATTTCTAGTCACGATCCGGTTCATGGTTTATGTTAAGGTTATGTTTTAATAATCATATGTTAAAATTAAATTAATAATTATATGACATGATTAATTTAATAAAACATGACTTAGGTTATAATTTAATTATTAGATCATGGATTTCTAAGTATTTATATTTTTCTACACTTTATAATTAATTAATTATTAAAAAATCATGGCTATAAATAATTAATTAACATGACTTAGGTTATATTATTAATAATTAATAATACATGTTTTAACCTAAGTATTTAACTTTATTTAATTAAAAACATGATATATTTAATTAAATACTTTTAACCTATAGTTTATTTAATTACATGTAATAATTAACAAACTATACCTTATATCAATATGACTTAGAAAAAATAATCAAAAAACACTTAAGCTTATACACTTAGCTTATTTAACCAGCTTATATCTAATTATGGAAACTTTCTATTTTTAGAAACTTATTTAATTAAGGCAGCTAATCTATTTATGGAAACTTGCTATTTTTAGAAACTTATCTATTTTAAGCAGTAATTGTATTTTTGGAAACTTTCTATTTAGGGAAACTTTCTATTTTTTGAAACTTTCTATTTTGGAAACTTTCCATTTTTGGAAACTTTCTATTTTTGGTAACTTTCTATTTTTGGAAACTTTCTATTTTAGGAAACCTGCTATTTTTAGAAAGTTACTTATTATTACACAGTAAGTATAATAATACATGAAATACAAGTAATACTTAATCAGAATAGACAGAATATAAGATAAACACAGTTTAAAGCTTAAAACAGTAAAACATGACATGAACGTATAAAATAAGCTAAGACATGACATAAAACCAGTTACGTATGTAGTAATCAGATACTTATACACGTATGTATTTATGTAGCATTATTGATACCGAAGTAGGACTCTCCTCAGTTCGTCTTCTTCGTTCATTGGACATAAGGTACGGATTCCCGTCCTTTCAGTATGTACATTCTTTCCTTATTAGGATTCACCGTATACAGCCAAATGTTTTCCCGTAGTATAAGTTTATATGTTTGATTTGCTTATGTTTAATTTAGAATACCTATAGCCATATACATGCATGACCAATTTCACCTAGTTATGGAGGTACCATAACCATAACACTAGAGGCACTGGTGTTATGACTTTACCACGGCGGAGTGATTGCTCGTGGCGTCCCTTCAGCTTTTGGCCATATTATTATATTTATCATGTGGGGCGTATTGGTGCATCCTAGTTACATGTTTTCAGCAGATTACTCAGTGTGAATGTGGTGTGTGCCTTGCATCCTTCACAAGGAGCTGATCCCTCCTACCCAAAACCAGTATATTAAATTAGAGGCGGCCCTTCTAATTTGCATGATGAGGTCACCCCTCCAAGTATTCATGCACGGTGGATTTTTATGACATATATTGGCTAATGTTAAAATATGTTAAACAGTTTTCATAAGATAAACATAAGGCTTTTCAAACTATAAAACCAGTTTTATGAACATGTTCCAGTTTTTCCAGGACTTATACATTTCCGCTGCTATTAAGTCTTTACTATGTTTTAGTCATTTATACTATGTCTATATCCGTGCACTGAGCTTTTGCTCAGCCGTTACTTTCCTTTCCATGTCCCAAAACGGCAGGTACCTTAGGAAAGACTCAAGCATTTGGAGGGCGTGCATAGGATGGAAGCTGCTAGAGACTTCTTTTCCTTTTGTCTTCATATACTTATGCTTGTTTGGTCTTTCATTCATTTCTTTTACTTTATTATGATTTGGGCTTATGTTTGGGAACCGATGTTTGATTCCGGTTATCCTTATGGTCATGTAATGTTTTAGACATTTATCCTTGTATGCTTTGATGACACGCCATAATTACGCGTGACATTCCATTATC
The DNA here is from genome assembly GCA_025667525.1 of Glebionis coronaria. Taxonomy (NCBI): domain Eukaryota; kingdom Viridiplantae; phylum Streptophyta; class Magnoliopsida; order Asterales; family Asteraceae; genus Glebionis; species Glebionis coronaria. Next base: position 433,011,501 of record CM046879.1, on the reverse strand, counting down.
AAGATGGGGTGTTACACTCTTCTTCCCGAAATAGTAGGGAATTATTTCAGGCGCGTGGGGTTTACTCATGAGCAAATCAAAAACCCCCAATTGATAGGGTTTTGAGTCTAAGGGTGAAACATCCCCATACTCGAGACGAAAAGTAGAATGCTTAATCTCGAGCATGGAAAGGGTATAACGAATAATCTATAAGCCGTTTATGAATTATGCTAATAATTTAATCGTTAGAACATAAAAGGATATCATCCATTATCGGAATCTTCAAATGTAATGATGGAAGCTCGAGTGATACGTAAAACCAACACGAGAGGCTTCAATGATGAAAATGAACCTAATAAATCACAATCACAAACAACCACGAAACAAAGGTTGGAAGAGCACAAGTCCCCTCGTTACATTAATCTAAGAAAGCAATAATATGTACAAGGATAAGCATGAGAATCCCCCACGAGGCACCTTGTTTTTGATAACCGAATCAAAAGCTCGATTCGAATCCCCATAAATGTGATCATTTAGGGATTATCATGGTTTGGTCTTTTTTGGTGGGGCTTACATGATAAACAATGCCCAACTAGCAACCGGTATTAAGGACTAAGTCCTTTGATGATGCAAAATACCGGTATCGAAGATGGCGTCCTCGTTGTCATGGGATGAACGAAAGAACGCCACTTCAACATGTGCCAAAACCTCAAATAGGTAAAAGAAAATAGGTGAGAAATAGAAGGGTGGGACAATGGGTGGGGCAATACAATGAGCTACTCGAGGTAGACTCACACCAAGCAAAAGAATATGTTTTCCTTTTATTGCATCGGTGGAAGACTGAGATTTCCTTAAAAATGCGATTTTGGTATTGAATATCTCGTCCTCGGTGGAAAAGTGTGAGGAAACATAAGGGGCTTCCCCCACACTAAATCCACACTCACCATCATCAAAAGGAGTAGACAAGGTGGCAGTACTCATAAAACACGGTGATGACTGAGTTAAACTTGTAGAAAAATCATTTAAATCAATTTTAAAATCTTTTCCTTTTTCATCATTTAAAAACTCTTTATGAAAATCCGATTTTATGATGTCGAAAATATTTGGCGTTTCAAACTCAATATTACTCACGCTAAAAATCCTCACATTTAAGTCACGGGTGGGGGTGGTGGATTGTATAAGTTCTTATAACGTTGATCAACAAAGAACACCGCCCCTTCGGGGTCAACATATTCGTCATCCTCATGAACGTTAATCTCATCGATTTCTACATCGTAGATAGGCTCTTCAAACCACGGTTTGTCGTTCCCCTCATTATTGATTTTAGAAACTCCCTCGAAGAGATCACGATCAAGCACAAAAGCAATATTTTTTTGTGGGGATCGTTGATAAGTTAGATCCTCACGAATGTGGTAAACGTAATTCTCATTTGAGGAGTGTTGATAAGGTAACTTCTCGAGAATGGGATTTTGGGTTACGTGAGTTGGTTCGTCATTATGAATGAAACGTTCCAACTCATCAAGTTCGACCTCGATATTGGAAAAATCTACCTCACTTGTAGGTGGAAGTGTAGGTAAAAGAGCAAGCTCTCGTTCAATAATTTACTCTATCTCGGGCTCGAATTCAAAATCATCATACTCACCACACGAAGAATTCTTTTTGGGAGAATAAAAAATTGCTTGTGTATTTTTGAGTATGTGATCGATTTTGGCAAAATCGTCCTTGTCGTCTTTATCAAAGAAAGTGTCAATGTGAGAACTCACAACCATGGTCTTACAAGTCGAATGACTATACTTTGGTGACATTTCAATGACGAGAGGATCGATATCGATAAAACCTTTAGCCTCAATGGATATTGGGCTATAAAATGGAGGCACTTCAATGGATTTAGAAGTTGAAGCCTCAAATACGTGGTCCTTCGAAGGTAGTGAAAACGAGTCCATATTTGTCACTGTCGTGATGGCACTAACGTCTCCCTTCGGAATTGTTTGTTCACTTGTTTCGCCGAGTATATCCCAAAATGATTTTTCATCCATATATTTACGAATACCCTTTTGAATTAAGTAAACGTATTCTTTATCGTTAAAATCCTCATCTCGAAAACCGTTCATTTTCATTCTTTCAAAACATGCGTCTAGCCTCATTTTTCCGCTAAAGTGTGAGCTTTGACATTATCAAATTTTGAAATATCGGTTTTATCATGATCATTTGAAAGTTGGAATCTACTCGCGAAAAAGTCCATTTTATCCTCCCATATTTCATAGTTAACTTTCCACTGTGAACGTCGATTATGGCTCGAGCCGTCAATAAGAAGGGTCGACCTAAAATAATGGGACATTTAGGGTCATACTCGTAATCGGAAATGACGAAGCCCGCGGGGAAAATAAACTTTCTAGGTTTAACATAAACATCCTCAGCTATTCCAGTTAGTTTTAATGGTGTAGAATTTGCTAGCTCGATAGTCATGTTCGTGGGGGTAAGTCTAGGCAATTTCATCAATTTCCAAAGAGAATGAGGCATGAGATTGATGCTAGCCTCTTCCTTTCTCGGCTAGCCTCTTCCTTGCTAGCTTGATAGTCATGTTCGTGGGGGTAAGTCTAGGCATTTTCATCAATTTCCAAAGAGAATGAGGCAATTTCATCAATTTCCTCACTCTCGGAAAAATCAAAAAAGGTAGTAGAAATTGGCCCGAATCCTCTTCCTTTCTCGGCATATGCCTTTTGGGATTTTTAATAAGGATCGAAGCACAAGTTTCTTCAAGGGTCACTTTGGTGAGGTCGATAAAGCTCTCTTTTTGAACCATGAATGGAATTTGAGATACACGAGGGTGTGCACTCTTTTCCTTGGTCACCACGTTCACCCCCTCGACTTTAGAACATGAAGGAGTCTTAGAAGTCGAGGGTTGAGAAGAAGGAAAAACTCTAAAATTATCAAGGGTAGGGGTAATCACATGACCTTTTCCATGAGACGAGGCGACTTTAACATGTTCCTTCGAATTAGTAACGGTGTCACTAGGTAACGTACTCGATGACGCACCCGAAGTCTTGTTCATTATGGCCGAAAACATCTTTTTAATGTCGATTTATCCTTGCTCAATTTTAGTGTTTTGATTTTCAACGTATTGGAAAAGTCATTTTTCAAAGTACCAATTTGTCCCTCTAGTCGTCTAATATTAGCCTCATTCGTTTTCATATATTCTTGAAACTCGTTTGACAAACTATTTTGATTAGAATTAAAGTTCCCTTGGTTTTGATTATTTCTTTGAAAATTCCCTTTATTACCATTTGAAAAATTGTTTCCTTGATTAGCGTTGTTTTAAAAATTCAAGTTTTGATTGTTGTTGTTATCTCGATTTTGACATCCTAAATTGCGACCTTGATTAAATCCTTGATTCGAAAAATTTCCTTGATTATTATTTCCTTGAAATTTGTTTCGGTTTTGATTAAAATTATTTCCTTGTGATGGACCCCCGTTATTTTGATTTTGAAAATTGTTGTTTCCATTTAACGCGTTTACACTCGACGTTTGGCCATCCGTAGCCGCACACTCGTAATAATTATGAGGTCCACCACACAAAGTTCACGATGCCTCAACCGCTTTCACCGTAGCGGGAGCGTTTTTCATTTCGATCAAAAACGACGTAAAAGCATTCGTCAATTTGTCGACTTTCGCATCAACCCTCTCAATATCGCGATTAACATAGCTAATATTAGCGACATTGACAACACTCGGTGTGTTACGGAGTTGGTAAACCTTGGATCGATTTTTGATAATCAATAAGGCGTCCCTAGGAGTTTTACACAAAAAGTTGCCACTGGTGGCAGAATTTAACGAATCTTGCTCTTAAAAATTAAGACCGTTATAAAACATATCAATTTGGTGTAACTCGAAAAAGCCGTAATGAGGACATTGCCTAAGCAATTCCTTAAAGCGATCCCACGCGTCTCTAAACGATTCATTCGGCTTTTGTTTAAATATTGTAATCTTGTTTTTGAAAAACATGGTCCTAGACGGTGGGAAAAAAACAATTAACGAATTTAGATACGAGATCGTCCCACGTAGCTATGGAGTTAGGTGGTTCTTTCTCATACCAATCCTTGGTGGAGCTATCGAGCGAATATAGAAAAAGTATAAGGTTGATGACATCTGTGTCAACGTTTTTATACTTGCTCGTAGCTAAAAGTCGATTGAATTTCCGAATGTGACCGTGAGGATTATCCGCCTCACGACCTAAAAACTTTGTCGCTTGAATCAACGTCAACATTCCGCTTTTTATTTCAATATTCTCCGCATCGATTTCGGGAATGACAATCGCGTCTCCATAACCCTTGGTGGGTGCTTGGAGCAATTCCATCATCGTACGATTGTAGGCCATCTCGTCTCTAGTTTCGACAACGATATTAGGAACGTCCGTTTCTAAATTTCGTCTTCATCGTCGATTCCTTCGATTTTGATTGCTTCTATTCGAAACTTCGCTAGAATTAGAATAATCCTTCGATCTAGTGCGCATACACTAACGTATAGAATGGCGGGGGGGGGGGGGGGGGGGGGGGGGGGTAGCAAAGAAGATTCTTTTTGGTGTTTTTTGTTTTTTCAATTTTGTTTGGTTTTTAATTTTTTTGAGTTTTTGGTATGTCACGTAGAAATTAATCCACAAAAATTATCCACAAATTAAAGTCTTGATTAATGAATCCAAAGAGGAATGAAGGAATTTGCGTGAAGTAAAACCCTCGTCGACTTTGAAATAGATGTATTAATACTTGAATGACAAACTCTTAATTAACCGTCACTAAATCGATACGCACAAGTGAGCGGGGAAAACGAGGCTGTGCGAAGCACTTAAGAGCCTTTTCTCCTTAGGTCGTGAAATACAACCGCCTTATACCCACCTTATAGTTTGTATCGGTTAAGATTAAATTTCTTAAGAGTATTTATCTATTTTGCCCTTTGATTTTTGTTTGAATTCGACACAACAATATTGACCGGAACGCTCAACTATCGATGTGCGATTTCTCGCGTATTTGGATAATATTATTTATTAATTGTGATACGTAATACAATATATTATACACAAAAAGAAAATGAAAATGATAAAATGAAAAATATTTGTGTGTTAATTGAGGAACAATGTAACACTTTTTATTTGGATATTTATAATATATTAATAAAAACAAAAACGAGTATGTACGATATTTATGGTTTTCAAAAATGAAATGCAAAAACGAACTACTCACACAAACATGATATATATATGGCTAAACACAACTCCCCGGCAGCGGCGCTAAAATGATAGTAGTAAAATATACCTCTTTTTGGAAAAAGGAGTATAAGCTCGGTAAGTATTAATCGATACGGTTCAAGAAAACCGTAAAGACGAAAAGTCCAAGTTCGTGCTCGAAGGAGGTGTGTGTTGTGTGCCAATATGTATAAAACAATGCTTGGATTAGTAACGTTTTTGGTTGTGAGAAGAAAGAAAATTAAATGACGAGTTACGCTAATTTACACTCCGACGATAAAAATAAAACGTAAGACGTAAAAACGTACAAAACGTTACAAAAATAAAATTTAAACCAAAAATTAATTAAAAATTAAAATTAAATCTAAAATAATATAAATAAATATTCAATAAATCTATTTTAAAGCTTATTATTGATTTAATATTTAATTTCAAATGCTAATTAAAGCCCTAAAATTAAATAAAATCAAGAAAAAGTCTAAAATATTATTTTATTAAGCAGATATCTTACACATATTAATTTATAACTAAAAAGTATTTGTTCTAAATTTTTAAAGCTCTTTTTTATTTTTAAACCACTAAAAACAATTTTTTAATTAAAATAATGCTAAAAAATTATTAAAATAATGGGAAAAATAAAATGACTTTTCTAAAAATTCTATTTTAACTAAATTAACAAAGGGAAAATAAAAAAAGTATAAAAGAACTAAAAAAAGTGACCAACTAATCACTTATATAAGATAAAACAAAAGTACCCCATTTTTTTAATTTTGGGGGTACTTCTTTGTTATCAGATATATCACTAGACAAACGGCTGTAGTGTTGTCCGATATCTTCTTAGTGCTGGACGATATCGGACAAAACTATGGAAAACAAAAAATATGGATCGTTCTCAGACAAAACTAAGGAAGTTGCTGTATGGATTTTTTTTCAATTTGTTTTGATGTTTTGAGGGATATTGAATGCCCGGGCTTTGGTTGAGTTGTTTGCTTTGGCACAAACGACACCCCCACACCAATTGAGGTGTGGGGAGTCAAGTCTCACACAAAAACAAACAATTCCTCACAGAATACACACCAAATCGATAATCAAACTACTCGCGAAAAATAAGGGGGGGCTGTGGGTCCTAATATGCTTAACAGTGACTATAAAGACAACTTTAATCCACCAAATCCCAACAAAAAACTTGATACTAGATAATTATACTCTAAATCTATCCTAGCACTACCTATGTGAACAAATTCCAAGCCTCAAGGTTCAAATTCAAGCCCCACAACCGGGTGTTTATGCACATCAAACTCAATGGAAGGTTTGCTGATGTGGTTGACCTAAAAGGGAATTATGACGGCTTAAAACAAGATTATATGCCTACAATGATCACAGAATCGTTCACCAAATCCTAGACCTACACAATAATTAACTAAATACCAAATCCCATACTCCAAATAACACAAATTCAAACCTAAAGTTACTTTTTGAATAAAAAGAGCTAGTTTATGATTTTGTTGGAAGTTTGGGGGGATTTAAGCTACGATAACTTAACCAATTGACTAATAAACCTCAAATTACTAACACATAATCCTAAAATAATAGCTTAACCAACTGTGTACCAGATTTAAATTGCTAAAAACACCAAATCACACCATGAGAACCTGCTGGTGTATTTCTTTCATAGTGGGATGTTAAGGCACAACAACGAGTTCTAACGCAACTAAGTTCCACCAAAATCCTACAACTCACACCTACCAACTAGTATTCTTATAATCCTACCCTAACCTATCTCTTAACCAAGATACAAGTAACAAACTCAATATCGAGACTATAATCCCTGCTGTATCCTTTTTTGCTTTTGGTAGAAAATGTGATACATACAACTTGCAATTTCTTACTGTACAAACTGAAAACAAGCATCAAAGACTATCTCCTAGACCTATTTGAGGGTGTCCAAGCACTCAATACCCCACCCAGGAGTCACCCTTAGAAGGTAATAGTTAGATCTAAACACCCCTTTAGCTATGTAAATGGAAATTTTTTTCAAAGGGACTAATTGCAAATTACTCACAAACACATTATTCTAAATAGAACATGATTTAATCAGTCAATAAACCCCATTTTAACCAAAAAACTAACTCCTAAACAGCCTAAGCTTTAACTGCGTAGCAATCGACAACAATACTTCCTAGAAATTACAAAAGTTAAGCATGAAAGAGGGTTACCACTTCCATCTTTGTTCAAGCTGGAAACACACCAAATCTAATCCACCTCTGGCGCATTTGAACGGGAAGGAGTGTGCTGTTGATGCTATGAAAGGAGAAAAATAGGGACTACAACAGTCCCAAGAAGAGGTAATGAAATATCTTCATTGTCTTGGTACCTACACACCGGAAACAAACAGAAAACAAATCGAAACACCAAAAGCTCAGTCCAAAAGCTATTTTCAGTAGCTTTTGGGCTTAGCTTATGCTGTAGTAAAAGTTTAAACAATAAAATATGAAAGATTTTATGAAAATCTTCGAAAAAACTTCAAACTTTTGAAAACTTTAAAATGGCGTCCAACATAAATTAACGAACCATAAACACCACTCCTTATATCTTGATTGTCAGTCAACATATAAGGTTGCTAGATATGGTTTGGGTCCCAAAATCCTTTTAACCAAAAATGAGTTTGAAGAAAACAGATTTTGTTGGATGAAACTTAATAGCAATAAATTAAATTACTTAATATTAAAAATGGAACTAAAAAAAGATAAATGGAAGGCCAAATTATTTTCATACTTTAACTATTAATGAAAAATAAGGGTTTACAATTTATAAAATTCTTGAACAAGAGCATAAGCTACAAACAGCTTTGTTTATATACTACTTCAAAACTATCTAGAAGAACAATTAAAAAAAGAAAATAATCTAAACGCTAGCTCATGTATATCTGAAAATGCCCCTTGTGATCTTTTTGAACCCAAGTGAAGCTTTAGTTGTTGCCAGATGCAAAGAGATGATCTAGGCCCTTGAAAGTTCCTTTGGGACCAAGTTGATGCTATGGGTTGTTGATCTTCTGCCAAGATTCCATCTTTACCCAATTTGGTGTGACAGGAGAGTCTTCGTAGGGGACCCACATGCCATGTGATAATTTTCCAGGGGTGTGTTGGGAATAAAATGTAGCCAGTACACTTGAACGCTGACAAGAGCAATCGAAGCGTTGTTAAGAAGAAATCAAGCGTTGTCAGGACAAGCGTTGACAGGAAAAAAGTCAAGCGTTGATAAGAAGAAGTCAAGCACTGATAGAAGACTTAGTCTACGCGTATTATGTTTCTAGTAAAGATATGACCAATAATATATTTTCTATGTTTATCTTTACCTAAAATAGCTGATACGTAGACTCTTGTACAAGGCTTCTTATTCTATAAAAGGAGACCTTTAGGTTTATGTTTTATATACGTTTTAACACTTTCATTGTACGCAAGTTTGATTTATCAATCAAAGTGAAAGTTTGGTTTATACTGTTTGTGTGTTCTTGTTTGACTATTAATTCCGCATAATACTTGAATTGTTTTATACATAACAAAGTTTCTCTAAGTGTTTAACTTGATTTAATCTCGTTTACACAAGCTAAATCGATCTGAGTTTGGGATCAACAAGTGGTATCAGAGCTTCTTGAGAAACTTTGATCTAAAGAACACAAAAACCCTAAATCGCCAAAAACCCTAATTTTCAAGAAACCTTAAAAACAACATGTCTACTCCAGAGTTAAATTCCTCCTCCCTCTCAACCCTCAACATCAAGATTCCCATTCTAGATCCAGACAATTTTGAGCTGTGGAAGTTTAACTTTGAACAGTATCTTCAAATCCATGACTACACCTTATGGGAAATTATTGAATTTAGAAACACATTCAATAAGGCTGAAAAGATTGCAGCCGCTATCTTGACAAGAACAAATGTTCAAGTCTCTACTGAAGAGGATCGAAAAGAAAAACCTGAAGATGGTAGAGCTGTCTCAACTGAGGACATAGCAAAGAGAAGGAATTACATGAAAACCCTAAGCATTCTCAAACTCTCTTTAGGACAAGCCAATCAGCACAAATATAGAAGCTATGAGTCTACAAAAGATCTTTGGGCAGCCCTTGAAGTTGCTTATGGTGGTAATGCTGATACTGTGCAAGAGAAAAAGAAGCAACTCTTGTATGAGTATGCTGTTTTTAAAGCTCAACCCAATGAAAAGCTAAGTGGAGTGAGAAGCAGACTTCTTGACATTACAAGCAAGCTGTCCTTTATGGGAACAGTGCTTGGTGATGTTGAAATCATCACCACTTTTCTTAAAAGTCTTGGTGATGCAAGGAAGATTGAAGCAAGGTCTATAATTGCTAATAATACTCACAAAAGTTCTACTTTTGATGATGTTTACAATAAACTAAGGCTGGTAGAGAATGAAACTCTTTTGGATCAAGGAAGCAAGTCTACCAATGGAAATATGGCCTTCTTCTCACATAGTAAAGGTCAATTTGATCAAAAGGAGTCATACCTGCACCCCGTTATTGGATCAACTTGTGACAACGCTGGATCAAGCCTTGTCAACGCCTCACATTCAGACGCTGACACATACAATGTTGACTCTCCAAGAGTCAAGCCTACTGGTATTGATCTAGATATTGTTTGTGCATACATTGCTTCATTGCCCAATGGTTCAGTGATTACATATGAGGACTGTTAGTTTATCCTAATCCTTGGATTATCTAACTATGGAGATGATTATTAGAGAGAGAGATAGATGAAGATGTAGAGAGAGAAACTAGAGAGAGGTTGGAGAGAAAAATGAAAGATTAGATTAAGTGTGTGAAAAGTGACTGACCAACCCTCCTAACATGCTAGGAGGGGGTTTATATAGCCCACCCTACATGTGGGCTATATGGGCTATATAGGATCACGAGCCCAATATCATTGGAGTGACCGATCCTTTCTAAATACGTAAAAACATATTTCCAACAATCTCCCCCAAAGGGAGGTCACTCCAAGTTACAGTGTCCTAAATAGTCTATTGCTCGTGATCTATGCTAATAATGATGTGACCGAGACTTTCCTTGGAAAAACGTATTTCCAACAATCTCCCCCAAAGGAAGGTCACACCATTTTACAAAATCTTAAACCTAGCATACTATGCTTGAGTCTTCGATCTTGTTCTTGTGAATATGATTGATGAGATCTTTGACTTTAGTCTTGAGCATGTGTCCTTGCCTTGACCTTGTGCATTCATCACTTGTGATATTTGCCTCTTCGTGACTTCATGTTCCACATACTTATACTTTTATAAATTCTTGAAAGCTTCAGAGTTTGATACAGCGGAAGACTTGACTTTTAGACTTTCTTGAATTTGTTGAAGTATTAAGTGCATACAGTATAAGCATGTGGTGACAACTTCTTCTGGATTGTACACCGCAATGCCACCTTCTTGTTACGCTGCATAAGACAGTTAGCAACAAAACATATACACGGATGAAATGGCTTTGAACATTTCATTCTAATTCGGTAGCATTTTACCTCCGGTCGATAAAGACCGTTGGACGATATTAACTATTGTACTTGTGGCAGGTAGTTTCAATTAAAAACCTCCTTGACAAGATTTCGCGGGTAAACTCGTTCTCTTTACTCGACCGTCCAAAGCTGACTGCGAACGTAAAGAGTGAATCATTCGGATAATAATATCCGCATGATTTGAAGCCGTAATTCATGTTCCTGGAACAAGTGAAATTCAATTAAGAACCGCACCATCGTTGCTTTCCAGTTGTCATGAGCTTGATTCGTATAGAAACTTGCAAGTTACCTACCAAGTGCTGTTTGAGGTTAACACTAGAAGGATTTCCACTCATCACTGTGAACTCTAAGGTATCACTCTGAGTGTTCTGGCAAGATCACTAAGATATTGAGTAGAGGCCTGGAACGTGTTTAAATTCATTTAACAATTAAACCACTGTTGCTTTCCAGTTATCACAAGTTTGATTCATAAAGAATCGCACAAGTCACCTACCATGAGCTTTTTGATATTCGCTCAAGAAGGATTTCCATCTTCATTGTAAATACTTTCGTATTACTCGGATGTTCAGGCAAGATCATGAAGATTTTGCGTAGGACTCTTAAGATCTTTCTTACTTTTCACAGTGTGTGAAGAAGCAAGGAATTATGAAAGCGTGTCCTAATGAGATATATGATGATCTCAAATGGCTCCAGACTCGATCGTGCATTTTGGATTTTTAGTGATCGGAGGCTGGAGAGGAGTGCCACCATTTCAATACCAATTTATTCGGAGTGAATAAATCAATAGATAACGTGTTGTCTCCGTGTGATTAAAACAAATATCTTTTAAGAGATATCTAAGTTAGCTGGGATGGGTTGTGCTTTGCATCACTGGGTCTATGATGTCTGTCTTCAATATCAAGAATCATTAAACAATGATCTTAATAGCATATGTATTGACCCGGTTTCTGCCTAAGTTGTAAGGAGGGCTTCTTTCTTTACACCCTTTATCTTTACAATTTTTTTTCATTCTTCAACCCCTTTAATGCTTACCAATATGTCATCACTAGCACCTTGTTGTGATTGTTCCAGTGCTAACTTAAGTACTTGGTTGGAATTCAGCTACGTTCACAATCTTTCTCCATCTTTCCTAAGGACTACTATTTCTAGCTATGGAATGTCCTTAGGAAGATTCCTCCGGTTCTAGAGGAATCATTGGACTTTAACCTATCCTACCATCCTTATGTCACCACAATCTTCACCGTCGTGAATAGATATGTTTTGGGTAAGTATATGTCACCATGAAATCCATTTTGAAGTGCAAATCCATTTTGCTCCCCCTTAACATATGCCACAATATCCGAAAACATTTCGCACATGTCGGGATGAGCTAGCACGTTTAGTCAAACCATTTGTGATTAATCATTTCCCATATTAAATCACATTTTCTCCCCCATATTAAAAATATCAACCCAATCGATGTTTTTAATATCAATTGATTTAATAGTTTTTTAAGAAAATTTGGGAAGAAAAATGCAAATCCAATTATCTTCATGAATTACACAAGCTCCCCCTCAAATTAATGAGGGTGTACTTAAACCGTGAATGAAGTACCTTTTAAACACAAGTGTAAGGTACTTATCACATGCAAAGATCATATATGATAATGTATTCACAAGATTAGCGATTTATGAGGTTGGACCTGAATGATGAAGAACATCCTATGAAAGAAGCACATGGTTCTTGTTCACGAATGTTGGTCGCCTCATCACGTCTGAAGTTATCTCTTGACTCCATGTGTACGATTGATATCGTTGTCTTGACACCAACATGTGAACTTTGCACTTTCGGCGTCAAAGATTCTTAATGCTGGACAATTGCTCCCCCTCAATTGTTGACCCGTGTTCTATTGAAAGAGCTGTAGCCGCCGTTTGAGTAGTCGCATCGTCGAGTATGTAGATATCAATTGTAAATTGCTACGGTTGGTGGAGATGATAACTTCATAAAAACAAGATTTCTCTTGTTTTTAACAAATAAATGCACTTAAACGTACATATATCCGTGTTAGATTGTGCTATAAAGTAAACACAATCCCTTACATGGTTGTAAAGTAAACCATGCCCGAGAAAATTAATTCCCGTTGTTGAGTCAAAGCTTTCCGGTGAAATGCTTGACTTTAATATGAAAAGCGGGTTACTATCTGAAATAATAGCAAGCCATTTTGAGCATGTTTTAAAACATTTGAACTTCTGCTCGAACTTTATTTACAACCCCGTGTCATTATTGAATGACATTTCTAGTATCGTAAATATTATCGATTCCAGAAGACATGCTCTTTTAATCAAAACATTTTTGAACACACAATTTTGAAAGATTTAGAAAAACCTTTTTGAGAAATTCTCGAAAAATTATGTTCAACGTTTTGAAAACCAATTACTTGAGCTTAAGATGTTGAATATCTTGCAAAACGAGCTCAAGTTCGAGAAGTTGTAAACTTCCCGTTGTTAAGGATAAGTTTATCATCGGCGATAAACTTTCCTTTTAACTGAAGAACGAGTCCTGAGTTGACATTTACTTAGAAGTCGTGTTCATGAGCTTGAAAACTTTGAATGTTTTAACGGAAAGCTCATGACCGAGAAAGATAAATTTCTCGTTATGAGGAAAAGTTCTCTTATTTAAAAGATACACTTTCCTTTCTGAGCTTAAAACTTGGAATGTTTTAATACAAGCTCATGACCGAGAAACTTTAATTTCCCGTTATGAGGATAAGCTATCTTTAAAGATAAGCTTTCCTAAAAATGAAGTTCGAGTTACAGTCTGATATTTAACTATAAGTCATTGTGCATGAGCTTAAAAACTTCGAATGTTTTTATTATTAGCTCATGCCCGAGAAAAATTAATTTCTCGTTGTAAGGATAAGTTTATCATTGGCGATAAACTTTCCTTTCTTTGATGAACGAGTTACAGTCTGTAATGTGACTATAAGTCCTTTGGTAAGCTTAACCATGAATCCCCTAAGACACTTGTTTCTCCGATATCTGCTTCTTCAGCAACCAAACTCTAAGAGTGTCCTTAGTTGAACGGTATACAACGATTGGACCGCTTCGTTCTTTTGGAACATCAACTTTGGTACCTGCATTCTCATTAGGAATTTGCATGATTTGATATGGGATAGCGATATCAATTTTGGAAGCACGTGGGGGTTCACAGTTGGCTTTAATTGTGTCAGAAGCGATCTGAGTAGATGATTCACTTATCTTAGCTGGCTCCTTTTATAGAAAACCTTAAGTTCAGGCTTAAGTGATGTATCATCCTTTTCAATTTCCTCCCTAACAGTTCTGGTAGAATCAGAGACTATCCTAGTTAAAGGGCACTCGTTTCCTACAATAGTGAAAGTTCTACCAGTGGGGCGCCACATTTTACCAATGGGTTTGATTTTAGCAACCCACTGGGATTTAAGTCTAGCACGGGAGTTCACCTCATTCAATAATTTCTTGATACAAGAATCATGATTTGCCGTAAAGACATATTTTCTACATGTTTTACAAGTAGCATATTTAATGTCCGAGTAAGATCTAGAATTCCTAGATGATTTATTGATGCTCCTAGGATATGATATGCTACAGTTAGCAGTGTTGGCTAATCTAGAAGGCATCTGACTAGGTTTGAAATTTCTATCTCTTACTTGTGTCTTTAGCTTAGCTTCCCTTAGACCAAATGTATGGCGAACGTCATTTGAACGAGTTTGAGACGTGTTCTTTGGACTATGTCTAGGGAGACTAGAGGCAATCATGTGATTAGGTCTTGCAGAAGTTGTTTTAGTCACATTGGGCCTAGATAGTGGAGTGACTGGTCTAGAAAGATGAACCATATCAACTTGGGAGGCAAACCGCGGTCTCGAGGATTTTGGTCGCTCAGATCTAAATGCAGTAGGTTGTCTAACAGACTGAATTTGAGGCGGTTTCCCCAAGATTGATGGTTTGTCAAGCTTAGTATCCACACTTGATCCTTTAGTTTTTCTCACTTCGTTTTTCAACGAAGCTATAACAAAGACTTTTTCTTGTACTTGAGCCTTTAAAGTCTCATTCTCTTTGAGCAATTCATCTTGGGATGCCAACTTAGATTCAAGCGACTTAATTTGTCTCACAAAATTATCTTTTTTAGCTTTAGAATATTTAATTTTTTGATTTAACTTTCTTTCAAGAACAACGTTTGAATTTTCAAGTTTTTCAAAATACTTTTCAAATTTATTCGTTTTCTTCGAAAATTCAATTTTGGCATCCTCAAGAGCTTTAGATTGCTGAGCTAAAATCGTTTCAAGCTCTTTAATCTTAGAATCAGAATCGGTTAGAGAAGCAATCATAAAGCATTTATCATGATGAACTATAACATTCTGAACAATTTCTCCCCCATTTTGACTCACATCGGATGAATCTGAAGTGGTAAAACTATCACCCTTTTCCATCCCATGTTTGTCATAATTAGGTTCGGAATGCGCAACATGCGGTAGTTCATCGACATAGATATCATATACCACATTCCTTTGTACCGTATTTGTAGACTCTTCGTCAGATACGGGCATGGTGTCATCAATCCCTGACATGCTGCTTGTATCATGCTTTCTTCCCGAATCCTTGCTCTTGCAATCTTTAGGCTCCAAGTTGTCAACCGTATGATCATTCTCCTCTTGCATCTGCATCGTAGATTCTTGCACTCCATTATCATACTCTTGCTGAAGTCGAGATCTTTCATAAATCGAAGACGCGACCGATGTCATTAATTTCAACAATGTACCACGAAACTCTTTAACCTCCGTTTGTGTGTACTAAAGAAATGACTGACATATCCCTGAATTGTCAGACTTAAGAATGTTGAATTTGAAGAAGTGCGTAAGTTGTGTCACTAGAGCTTGATATGCAGATGCTGATGCAGAGTGATTAAAGTCTTCTTTGTGAAGTTGCTCAGCTAGTTGGTTCAAGTTGAGGAATATGGAATCGATGAATATATAACGATCTTGACCGAAGAGTGTCAGAAATTCGCTTCCTCCTTGAAACCAAGAAATGGTCACTAGATGAGACTGGAGTAGTCGAAAGAACGTTATACCACTTTCTCTAGCTATGTTTTGCATGAGATGCAAGTCTCCCTCTTGAGATGTCGAATTCGACGAATCCATTGAAAATCGATGATAAATGAAGGTAAGGATTACGTATCGATCGAACAATGAAAGAAAGTAATTGTGTTTGTTGTTGTGAGTAGAAGTCGAGAAATAATGTTAAAATCCCCTAATAATTGTTCTCGATAAACCAAAAATTCCAAGAAAAAATTACACACGAAAAATTTGTGATTATCAGAAGGTTGATCGGAATAGTGATCTGAATGCTGATCGGAATGTCTTATCGGAATAGATCGATCAGAATGTCTTATCGGAATACCTTGATCGGAATACCAAATTGGAATACCTTGATCGGAATAAACCCTAATCAGAATGTAAAAGATCGGAAAGTCCTAAATCGGAATGAACCAAATCGGAATGTCCCTTTTCGGAATGCCAAATCGGAATACTTAATCGGAATACCTAATCGGAATGTACCCAAAATCGGAATCCCTAAACCCTATTCCGATTACACTGATCGGAATGTCCTATACACCCTTTTCTGATGACCTGATCGGAATAATTCCCACTTTTCTCGGACAAAACTCAACCAATTCGTGATTTTAAGCCAAAAAATGATCAAAACACCCAAAATTTTTGTGTTTTTAGCCAAAGTAACTATACCAAATCTCTACCACAACTATGTATAAGATTTGTATAAAGAAAAAAACCATCAAAAACACAAAAAAAAATTTGGTTCGTGTAAAAATAGATCAAAATAGGCGAGATAATCAAGAACACAAACACAAAAACCAAACAATCATCCCATGGCTCTTGATACTAATTGTTAGTTTATCGTAATCCTTGGATTATCTAACTATGGAGATGATTATTAGAGAGAGAGATAGATGAAGATGTAGAGAGAGAAACTAGAGAGAGGTTGGAGAGAAAAATTAAAGATTAGATTAAGTGTGTGAAAAGTGAATGACCAACCCTCCTAAAATGCTAGGAGGGGGTTTATATAGCCCACCCTACATGTGGGCTATATGGGCTATATAGGATCACGAGCCCAATATCATTGGAGTGACCGATCCTTTCTAAATACGTAAAAACGTATTTCCAACAAGGACCTTGAGCAAATTAGTGATGAGCATTTGGAGGAGATGGACATAAAGTGGAATATGGCTCTTGCAAGTATAAGAGCAACTAGATTGAATCGAAGATTCAAGAAGAAGATGACTTTTAATGCTAAGGACTGTTGGGTCAAAAAGTTGATGTGGCAGAAACTCAAAAATGAAGAAAACGTGAAGTATTTGTCTAGGCGTTGACAAGAGCATTTCAGGCGTTGACAAGAGTTATTTAGGCGTTGATGGAATCAAGCATTGTCAAGAGCAATCCAAGCATTATCACATGCAATTCAAGCATTGACAAAACGTAGACAAAAGAAGCTAATGGAAGCTTCTATTTAGATAAACATGCAAAAGATATTCTGCATAAGTTTATTTAAATAGAAGATTTACTTGTTTATTCATTCTTATCTCTTGTAAACCCTAATCCTTACACTATAAAAGGAACCAAGGGTCATAGGTTTTATACATATTATTTATTCACAATGTAAACCTAAAGTGTGTGTCGCACTAGACGTGGGATTCAATGTATTCACGTCTAGTGGTTGTTTATTATTAATATAATGAACAATCGTTTAGTATTTTATGTGTCTTGTGCCTAAACACCTTGTTCATGATCATTGTTCTTTTCCGCTATGTTATCATATGAACGATGATCAACCTAGATATAATGGTTCATAACCATTGAGTCTAACGATCAATGGGATCATCAATTGGTATCAGAGCCTAAGGCTCATGATATCTAGGTCCGACGAGGTGTTCGTGTATGGAGAAGAAAAGAAAAATCCGTATAGGTTTTTCTGGACGTTTTTGTGTGCGCAGCAGTATTCAGAAGGTCATAACTTTTGATTGAACCGTTGGATCGTCACGAAATTTTATATGTGTGTTCTACATACATAGATCTAAACATCCACCGGAGGGATTGTCGAGTTTTATCCCCAGGCAAAAGTTATTAAGCGTCAAAGTTGGCTGATGGTTGTTTTTCAGTTTTCTGCTTTCACATAAAATCATGAACTAGGGTTTCTCAAACCCTAGATCTACCTAGAAAGCAGAATGTTATGGTGTTCCTGGCTGTTATAACGTGTGAAGATTCACGATCTAAGGTTAATTTACAAACCCTAATTAGGGTTTCAATGCTCAAAGTTCCAAACCCTAGATCGCTGTTACAGACGTGAAGGTTAATGCAGATTCGTGGCTAAAGTTCATCATTCGTTTCTCATTGGTCTTCAAACTTACATTCACACGGTTACATGAACTGTTTGTGTATCACACGAATAAATTAGTCATGTGTATAATGAAAGAGATCGAGTGTTCACACGGTTGCTCGATTTTAATTGGAGGAATAGAAGAGCGTTCACACGATCACCTAAAAGACAGTAACGTGAAGATCTGCGAACAAAACCCTAACATTCGAATCCACTACATGCTAGTCCATGGTTATTACATGGGAATAAGCTTCTTATTGGTGGAAATCGATGCATTCACACGACTGTATAGGTGCTCGTTTATTATATGGCTATCTATTGTTCACATGGTGCTACAATCATCTACATGTTATTCCACTGTATTCTCGTGAGCCTTCAAATCCTATTGGTTGAAGATCTTGTGTTCACACGGTTTGCAAGTTCTTATTGGTTGAATTATATTGCAAATTCAATTCGTGTGTTTACACGATCAAAGGAGTACAAGCATGACATGAGATCTATACTTGTGTTCACATGGCCATTTTTCAGCGCTGATGGGACTTATTTTGACGTTGTCAAAATCTTGAAGCAACGTTGACAAAGTTTTGACGCTGAAAAGAATGAACGCTGACAGGATTTTAGGTTGGCGCTGACGTTTGTTATTTGGGCGCTGACAGGAAGGGTTTCGACGCTGACAGAATAAGTCAACACTGATAGAGTTGACAGTGTCGTCCGATATATGTACTTCAACGCTGATAAGTATTGTCCGATATCGGACAATGCATCTGATGAAGATATTGGACAGAATTGGATATTGGACAACACACTGTTCGCTGTTGTTTGAGAAAACTGGTACGTTTTAAGCATACAAAAAGGAGGATTATACACACAAAGGTACATGGAATCTCCGTTTTAATTTAGAATATCATGGTGATATTTATGGCTCGGATATATTTAAATGGATTAATGATTTTAACGCGAGTTAGCAATTATTCGTGGGATTTGATGGATATTTTAAACTATGTAATCGGGATAACCTTGCGAAAGAGTTATCCACATTGGACTTTTACATATGGTATGAAGGTGTTATTCCATTAAAATTCATCATGAAGAAGTGTTAGTTTAAGGGGAAGAATTCTTATGGTAAGTTGATGTTTGAAGAAGATTTTCTTGAGGTTATGTTCTATAATATCTTGAAAGTAATTAGCATGACAACTAACTTTCAAGGTAACTTGTTCGTGCTTACATGGTTGGTGATGAAGACTTGTCATAACACTTGAAGGAGTTACATTATCGTGCTCAGTGTCTCACATAGGATGAGAATATTGACAAGGGATTGAGGTCTACTTATAATTGGTCTGTTATAAGTTCTTAGTCACGTGGATAGTACAAGACATGGAACACAAGGTTGGGTTATCTTACTTCTACATCAAAATTATTAAAGTTATTTTTCTTCAGGATCATTACACAGAGCCTACATTTGGAGAATTTTCAAGATTGCATACATTGTTTACTTCCTTGTTGATGTGACAAAAAGGGGAAGAAAATACGTGCTACACTTGAGGGGAAGCAATCTGAAGATCATGTACAACTTACAAGAGATATACATAGAGTTTTGCCACTATCAACTAGGGGAAGATTGTTGGGTCAAAAAGTTGATGTGGCAGAAACTCAAAAATGAAGAAAACGTGAAGTATTTGTCTAGGCGTTGACAAGAGCATTCCAGGCGTTGACAAGAGTTATTTAGGCGTTGATGGAATCAAGCATTGTCAAGAGCAATCCAAGCATTGTCACATGCAATTCAAGCATTGACAAAACGTAGACAAAAGAAGCTAATGGAAGCTTCTATTTAGATAAACATGCAAAAGATATTCTGCATAAGTTTATTTAAATAGAAGATTTACTTGTTTATTCATTCTTATCTCTTGTAAACCCTAATCCTTACACTATAAAAGGAACCAAGGGTCATAGGTTTTATACATATTATTTATTCACAATGTAAACCTAAAGTGTGTGTCACACTAGACGTGGGATTCAATGTATACACGTCTAGTGGTTGTTTATTATTAATATAATGAACAATCGTTTAGTATTTTATGTGTCTTGTGCCTAAACACCTTGTTCATGATCATTGTTCTTTTCCGCTATGTTATCATATGAACGATGATCAACCTAGATATAATGGTTCATAACCATTGAGTCTAACGATCAATGGGATCATCAATAAATACGTGCTACACTTGAGGGGAAGCAATCTGAAGATCATG
Organism: Glebionis coronaria; assembly: GCA_025667525.1. Classification (NCBI taxonomy): domain Eukaryota; kingdom Viridiplantae; phylum Streptophyta; class Magnoliopsida; order Asterales; family Asteraceae; genus Glebionis; species Glebionis coronaria. The sequence goes on along the minus strand of CM046879.1, from coordinate 432,991,112 downwards.
TACAACTTACAAGAGATATACATAGAGTTTTGCCACTATCAACTAGGGGAAGATTGTTGGGTCAAAAAGTTGATGTGGCAGAAACTCAAAAATGAAGAAAACGTGAAGTATTTGTCTAGGCGTTGACAAGAGCATTCCAGGCGTTGACAAGAGTTATTTAGGCGTTGATGGAATCAAGCATTGTCAAGAGCAATCCAAGCATTGTCACATGCAATTCAAGCATTGACAAAACGTAGACAAAAGAAGCTAATGGAAGCTTCTATTTAGATAAACATGCAAAAGATATTCTGCATAAGTTTATTTAAATAGAAGATTTACTTGTTTATTCATTCTTATCTCTTGTAAACCCTAATCCTTACACTATAAAAGGAACCAAGGGTCATAGGTTTTATACATATTATTTATTCACAATGTAAACCTAAAGTGTGTGTCGCACTAGACGTGGGATTCAATGTATACACGTCTAGTGGTTGTTTATTATTAATATAATGAACAATCGTTTAGTATTTTATGTGTCTTGTGCCTAAACACCTTGTTCATGATCATTGTTCTTTTCCGCTATGTTATCATATGAACGATGATCAACCTAGATATAATGGTTCATAACCATTGAGTCTAACGATCAATTAGGGATCATCAAGGACACTGATGGATTTGATAAATCCAAGGTTGAGTGTTATAATTGTCATCGAATTGGCCACTTTATGAGAGAATGCAGATCTCCAAGGAGATCTGATACTAGAAAACCCTCAAGCCAAATCATCAAGGCTCAGGATTCCAAAGCTATGGTTGCCATGCAAGACATTGATGGTATTGGCTGGGATTGGAGCTATTTGGCCAAGGATGAGGAAGAGAACAAGGCTTTGGTTGCAAAAAAGGAAGAAGAAGAGCATGTTCACTATGCTCTCACGGCACACTCCTCATCTTCATCAGACAATGAGGTATATGATGATGCATTTTGTAGTAAGGTTGTCGTCTAAACACTGAAAAAAAACTTAACAAAGAAGTTTTAAAATTGACAACAGATGTGGTTAATGAAAGATGCAAGTTGTCTAACTATCAACTTGCTCTTACTCAAACTGAAAAGACTGTAGCTAAGTATAAGAAAATGGAGTTTGACCTAAAAGATAAAATCAATATTTTAACTCATGATTTAAATGCTAGTATTGAGGTTAGAAACATCATGGAGAGAGCTAATGCTGCTTTACAGGCTAAATTAGATGAAGCTATCAAAAATAAAGATAATATAGATCTTAAAATTCAGAGATTTGATAAAGCTTCACAAACCCTAGAAAAATGTGTTAGTGAACAAAGGGATTCTAGGGATATGACTGGGATTGGGATGAAAGAGTATGTTGGTGTTCCACCACCTGCTGGGAACTTCTATGGTGTCCTTAGAAAGGATTTGTCTTGGACTGGTTTAACAGAACTCCAAGAAGAGGAATTTATTCCTCCACCAAGAGTTCTTACCCCAGTAGAGGAATACAGGCAGAAGTTGACTGATTTGGACCAATAGAAGAAAGCCAACCCTACCTTGTTTGTTAAGGGTGGCATGCTTAGTGATAGCCCAAATGAGTCTACACCCATCAAAGTGACAAACCCAACCACTGGCAAGACTGTTGACCTTGGCTTAAACGTTTATAGAAAACCTAGTATTAAATATGCAGAAATGTATAGAAAACCTAGGTCACCAAAAAGTCAAATTAGTGATAATGGGAAAGGTTTCTTTTCTTCTAGACCTAGAGCTATGTCTAGAAAAGCCTGTTATACTTGTGGAAGTTTTTCACATTTAGCCTATAAGTGTGTCAATGCCTCAAAGGTCAACGTTGACAAAAAGTCAAACACTGTCAAACCCAAATCTTTTGTCTAGCAAAGTCCACAAGTTGTTAGACCAGCCCCATTCTTTACTAAAGGGTCTAATACTTATGGACAAAGACCTTTTCAAGAAGACCAATACATGGTCTAATAGACAATGGGTTCCTGTAGCAAACCCTAGGTTCAACGCTGATAAGGGTAATTTCAGCGTTGACAAGACCAAATTAAACGCTGACAGAACGTTGCCAGACCAAATAATGGTAAATATTTGCAACCAAAGGGAAAAGGGTCTAAAGCTTCTTCTAGCTTGACATGGAGACCTAAGCAAGACCAAAACCCTCATTCAGATGAGATTTATATGACCTGTAACAGATTTCATTATATTTCAAAGGTCATAACAAAACCAGTTGGGGTTAATTGGGTGTTTAATCCAAAAAGGGATGAACAAGGGGTTGTCATAAGGACTAAGTCTGTTCTTTTTGAACAACCAAATGAATCCAAGTCTGCTCAGGCCTGGGATCCCAAAGAAAACTAATTTATTTTCTTTATGTGCAGGGCATTGAAAAGCAGGTTAATGATTATGGCTATTGGGATAGTGGATGCTCTAGACACATGACTGGGAAGGAAGATTATCTTACAAACTTCACTCCCATTAAGGATGGTGACAAAGTTTACTTTAGAGGCGGATATGGAACTATCACTGGCAAAGGAACTCTTCTCCACCAACAATTTGCGTTTTGAAAACATGTTTCTGGTAAAAGAACTTGACTATAATATGTTCAGTGTATCACAGGTTTGTGATAACAAAAATAAGATTCTTTTCACTGATACTGAATGCTTGGTGTTGAGCAAAGATTTTAAACTACCAGATGAGAAATTCATTGATTATAGAACACCTAGGAATAAGGACATTTATAATGTGAATCTTAATGGAATTAGGATGAATAATAATCTGTCATGTCTATATGCTAAGGCTTCAGTTGATGAGAGTAATCTTTGGCACGAAAGATTAGGGCACATTAATTTTAAAAATATAAATAGACTTGTTAAACATGGTTTGGTTGATGGTTTGCCTGAAAAGGCTTTTCACAATGACCACTCTTGTGTTGCATGCCTTAAAGGCAAACAGCACAAGGTCTCATTTAAGTCTAAACAGGTGCACTTTAGTTCTAAACCACTTCACTTGCTGCATATGGACTTGTTTGGTCCAACTAATATAGAAAGCTTAAATGGTAAATCTTACTGTTTTGTCATCACTGATGATTTTTCTAGATTTACTTGGACTTTCTTTTTAGCTTTGAAAAGTGACACTGCTGATACTTTGATTAACTTCATTACCCAAATTGAAAAGAAGTCTGGTAATGAGGTTAAGATGCTTAGAAGTGATAATGGTGGTGAGTTTAAAAATAAGTTATTAGATGACTTTTGTGCCAAGAAAGGGATTACTAGACAGTTTTGTGTAGCTAGAACCCCACAGTAAAATGGGGTAGCTGAGAGAAAGAATAGAACCCTCATAGAAGCATCCAGGACTATGTTGGATGATGCTCACTTTCCCATTGCTTTTTGGGCTGAGGTTGTGAATACAGCTTGTTATGTTCAGAATAGGGCATTAGTCAACAAGATTCACAACAAAACACCTTATGAGTTACTTTGGGGAAGGAAACCTAATATTGGTTTTCTTATACCTTTTGGATGTCATGTAGTTGTGCTGGATACTAGTGATGCCTTAGGTAAGTTTAGTGCTAAAGTTGATGAAGGTTACTTCATGGGTTATTCTGTGCAGAGTAGAGGATATAGAGTTTACCTTAAGAAAGAAAAACGTATATTTGAAAAAGTACATGTTAGGTTTTTAGAAAGTAAACCTAGTGACCCTGAAAGTGGTCCAAATTGGTTATTTGACTTGGAACCTCTATCTAGGACTTTGAATTATATGCCTGTTACTAATCCAAACATTGTGAAGGTAACTTTAAATGTTGTGGAAGAATCAGTTGTTGATGTTTCAGGTAAACAGGTTGATGAAGAGGTTGGATCACAAGCAGACAAATCAGCACCCATACTTGAGTATGTTACCATTCCCATATGGACAGATGCATTTGCTGCTGCTGCTGCTGCTGCTAGAAAGGAAAAAGTTGGTCCCCAAGTATCACCAGTTGACAACATGCATGATCTTTTAGGCGCTGACAAAGGAAATTCTGGCGCTGACAAGACAAATTCAGGCGTTGATGGCTCAAACGTTGACAGCTTTCGTCCAGGCGTTGACAGATCTTGTGACCATATTTTCTCTTCCAATAATTTTGAACAAGGTGAACCTTCAAACAGAAATGGAGAGGTTCATTCAGATGATGATGGAAGAGAGTCTGAAGAGGATATTGGTAACATGGAATATAAGATCGAGGACAACACACTTATTGAGGGAGGAGTGCTTACTTCTACAATCAAAAATCACCCTCCTTCTCTAATTATTGGTGATGTGATGACTCCTATGCAAACTAGAAGATCTCATCAGAATCTTGGTGGATTTAATGCCAATATTCACAAGAAGGTTGATACCCCTCTTGTTCAAGCATGTTTTTTTGCCTGTTTTCTGTCACAACAGGAACCCAAGAAGATTTTTGATGCTCTCAAAGAACCAAGTTGGGTGGAAGCAATGCAAGATGAGCTTCACCAATTTGCTATCCAGGATGTTTGGGAGTTGGTTGATTGTCCCAGGCATGTCAGACCTATTGGGACAAGATGGGTTCTTAGGAACAAAAAGAATGAAAGAGGCATTGTGGTCAGAAACAAGGCACGTTTAGTGGCTCAAGGATATACACAAGAGGAAGGGTTATACTATGAGGAGGTCATTGCACCTGTTGCAAGGATTGAGGCTATAAGGATTTTTCTAGCCTATGCTTCCTGCATGGGCTTTACAGTCTATCAAATGGATGTGAAGAGTGTTTTTCTTTATGGTATAATTGCAGAGAAGGTTTATGTTATGCAGCCTCTTGGTTTTGAAGATTCAGAACATCCAGAAAAGGTGTATAGAGTGAAGAAAGCTATGTATGGACTTCATCAAGCCCCAAGAGCATGGTATGGCACATTGTCCACCTATCTGGTGGAAAATGGATTCAAAAGGGGCACCATAGACCAGACCTTGTTTAAAAAGAAGACTGGAAAGGATTTCTTACTTGTACAGGTCTATGTGGATGATATCATCCTTGGCTCTTCTAGTCCAAAGATGAGTGAAGACTTTTCCAAGCTTATGACAGACAAGTTCAAGATGAGTGCAATGAGAGAGATGAACTTCTTTCTAGGATTACAAGTTCAGCAGAAAGAAGATGGTATCTTCATCTCTCAAGATAAATATGTTGCAGAAATCTTGCAGAAGTTTGGCTTTTCTCCACATGAGAAAAGGGCTAGCACACCTATGGATAGGGAACACCCTTGGGGAAAAGTTAGATATGGAAAAGAGGTGGATGTCAGGCATTATAAGTCAATGATTGGTTCATTGATGTATCTCACAGCTTCAAGACCTGACATTATGTTTGATGTGTGTACATGTGCACGCCATCAAGTGACTCCCAAAGAGTGTCATTTTCATGCTGTCAAGAGGATCTTTAGATACCTTAGATGTTATCTAGACCTGGGATTATGGTATCCAAAAAATTCCCCATTGGAGCGTATTGCATATTCAGACAGTGATTATGGTGGTGACAAATTTGATAGAAAATCCACAACTGGTGGATGCCTCTCATCCCTGTCAGTCATATTAAACAGTTTTGGAACACTGTCAGTTCCTCAACACTTAATAATGTGACTACATTAACTGCTATTGGCCATGGGCGTCCATGGGTGGTTACTGAAGCCTTGGTTCGCCAGGCTTTGCATCTTAATGATACAAATGGCATAACCACTCTACCCATTGGTGAGATAGAACACGGACTTCAAGATTTGGGGTATCCTTTCCCTGAAGAGGGTACTTTAAATAAATATAGTAAACAAGAATTCCCCCCAGCTTGGAAGTACTTAATACATGTCATCCTTCAATGTTTAAGTCCCAAATGTACTGCACATAATGAAATTAACAGATCTATTGCTAGTGCAATTGTGTGTATTACAAATGGGCAAAAGTATAATTTTCTAAACTGATTTTTGATGGCATGTGTAAAAACAAGGGTAATAAGATGACTTTGGCTTACCCAATATTTTTACAAATGATTTTTGATGAGCAAAGGTATTGCACCAGGGATCATGATGATTTTTATGTGATCCCTGTGCAAAAGAAAGCTATTTTTAGTAAGATGAATTCACCCCCTCACAACGATTTACCCCTTACCCAAGCCATGCTTACTGTTATTGCAGCATCACAACCTCAACCTGACCCACAAACACAATTTGACCCATTACCTGAATCATCACCTTCACCTCAACATATGGAACTTGATCAAGATCCCTTCAACGCTGACACATTAAATGTTGGCGTTGACACTTCAAATCCATACATTGACACCTTTCTACAACAGACCCAAACACCCCTTAACCTTCAAACTACTACCCAATCCACATCATCTTCTACACCCCTTGAATTTAGGTTGGTAAAACGCCCAAGGACTACTGGAGTGTTCTCCTCTGGTGGTCCTAGCCATGTTGCAGAGAGAACCACCACCACAAGTGTGGTTGGTGACATAGATGAGGCTGGGACTATTGGTGCTCGCTTCGATGCAGGCCAAGCCAATCCTAACATCATTAAGACCTCATCCATGCCCCATGACTCTATTTTGGGAGGTCAAATCCCCACTCTAGAGGAGGGCAGATTGGAAGCATATACAATGTTGGAATTGACGGTTGTCTGCATTAGCTTGCAAAAGCAAAATGCAGACCTGGTACAAACAGTCAGTACACAAATCCTTGAACTCAAGAAATTAAGGAAGAGGATTGTTCTTTTAGAAGATGCTAACAATAGGCGTGGTATGGAGGATTCTTCCAAAGGGAGGATGAGCAGGTACATGTGAGTGACAAAGGCTCACATGATGGAGAATCTTTGGGTGTGGCTGAAGCTCTTACTGAATTGAAGAAGCAACCAGGTTTTGATGTATCTTTGGTTACTCCTACAAATTTGAACTTATCCTTTACAGCAATGATGGAGCAGTTCACAAGAAGCGCTGACAAGAATAAGGTGAGCGTTGACAAGCAGATTTTGGACGCTGACACACCAAGCGCTGACAAGAGTAAGTTGGGCGTTGACCCACAGGATTTGAACGTTGACAGATCTGCAGATATGGTTGATGTATTCCAGTCATCAGCTATCATCAAGTAAGTGTCTTCACAGGTACCATCATCATCTTTACCCATCATTGATCCATTAGATAAGGGTAAAGGAATCATGGTAGAAAACGAGGTTCCAAAGGATGCATCACAAGTAAAATTTGATTCAATGTTAGCTGCACAACTTATGGAACAAGAAAAGAAGAAAGTTGGTGAGTCATCATTTGTAGTTACTTCTGTGGAGCAAGAAGGAAGTAATGATGAAAGTTCAGATTCAAGTGTTATGATCATTGAAGAACCAGAAAGACTTGAATATGGTGATGAATTGGCAAGGGAGAAACTTGCAGAGTTGAAGTTGAAAGTAGATTATGATATGCCAGAAGTTGCTCAGATGTACCATGCTTGGGAGAACAAGTTTATAGAGAATCCAGACTTCAGTCAATGAAATAAAGCTTTGTTCAACATTCAAGAGAATATGTGCACTAGAAGAAGAAGATCCTGTTTGGAAGGATCTTGAGGATGATATCAGTGGACTTCAATGGCGTTTATATTCAGCAGCTAGTGTGTATCATTTGAGTTCTACAAAATTTTCTGAGTATCTTCTTGTGGATGCTGAGTATCCTATGTCCAAAGAAGTTTTTGAAAAGATGAAGACAACACAGCTGGAGATTGACTACTCAAGTGACGTAGCCAAAGACTTGATTAGACATGTTTATTACCAATTTGATAAGATTTGTAAGAATCCTCCTAGTTCTTAGTTTTTATTCAGAAACTTGATTGCAAGAGTAGATATCAAGTTTAGGGGAGGATTGTTGGGAATAAAATGTAGCCAGTACACTTGAACGCTGACAAAAGCAATCGAAGCGTTGTTGTTAAGAAGAAATCAAGCGTTGACAGGACAAACGTTGACAGGAAGAAGTCAAGCGTTGATAAGAAGAATTCAAGCACTGATAGAAGACTTAGTCTACACGTATTATGTTTCTAGTTTGTTTCTAGTAAAGATATGATCAACAATATATTTTCTATGTTTATCTTTACCTAAAATAGCTGATACGTAGACTCTTGTACAAGGGTTCTTATTCTATAAAAGGAGACCTTTAGGTTTATGTTTCATATACGTTTTAACACTTTCATTGTACGCAAGTTTGATTTATCAATCAAAGTGAATGTAACACCCCACTTGGAAAAGTGGACCGTTACGTGTATTTATGGCGTGTCATCAAAGCATAAGGTAAATGTCCTAAAACATTAACTGACCATAACGGAAATACCGGAATCAAACATCGGCAATCCAACATAAGCCCAAAACATGAAAAATAAAATACTGAATGAAAGGACTAAACAATGTCCAAATAAGCAGAATGATGTAAGTACATAAAGTAGGAAGTCTGGATAGCTTCCATCCAAATGCACTTGCTCTCAAAAATCCTAAGAGCGTCCTAGTGTACCTGCCGTTAAAACATGAAAGGAACTACGGCTGAGCATAACGCTCAGTGGACGGATATAGCATGAATAGGATGTACTGAAAGTAATGGAATAGAAGACTACAATGAAACTATAAGACTGATATGAAATGTGGTAAAACTCTGCATAAAATCTGATAAACCTGTTCATATATACTGAAACTGAAATATAACTTATTAATTCTGAAAACATGCATTTTCTGTATTTTAGTTTGCCAAGAGCTTATATAGGTCATGAACTGAATCAATTGCTGCATGAATACATAGAGGGGTGTCCTCGTCATGCTGTAGAGGGGTGACCTCTAAATAACTGTGCTGGGTGGAGGGATCAGCTCCAATGTGAAGGATGTAGAGCACACACCACATTCACCTGCTAAACTGTAAACTTTAACCTAGGATGCATCCATACGCCCCACTAATAAAACTGATAAAATGGCCAAGCTGAGCTGTGTGGGACGATACAGGATATCACTCTCCTGCATGTGAGTCACGACACCGGTGCCTCTAGTGTCGTGGTTACGGTACCTCCGTAACTAGTACATAAACTAATCATGCTTGTATATAACACTCAGGCAATTTATTTTATTAAAAACATGATTACTGATAACTTAAACATATACTGTGGAAGACATTTGGCTGCAGACGGGGAATCCTAATCATGCATAGGAAAGGAAGTCCTTACTGAAAGGACGGAAATCCGTACCTCTAGTTCAGTACTGACTGAATGGAAGGCTGAACGAATACTACTCGGGCTTCACGCGTGCTACATGAATAAAGGACGCGAATAAGTTAACTGACATTCGATTATTAAATTTTACTGATCTTATTTGTATCTTATTTATTTATTTCTGATATTCTATACGTATACTCACGGCTAAATCTGATCTTAAAAATAATTCATTTTAATGTATTAACGTTCTACTAATAGCTACGTACAAACGTATTTCTGACGATAAGTATTTCTATAATAAGTATCCCGCTAAAGTAGAAGTTTCTTAATTTAGAAATTCTCAAATAGTTTAATTCGTTTTCTAAAATATACCCTTTTAAATATTAACGAATTAATTTAATTTAATACACTTAAAAATATATATATTAAATATTTATAAAACAATTTAATTTAAAACAAAAAGGTATAACATAAAGTATTTATTTTATGGTTTATAATAACGTCCCGCGCCTACCGAGCCCATCTCGGTCGCGTTACACACGCCACAACTATATTAAAAATCTGTCTATATGAAATTAACGACAAAAACTGAGTCACTAACACTGTCGCTAAAACTGTCCCCTTAAAAACTGTATATATATAAAATAGTTTTTGTGACAGAAACAGTGTCGCTAAATCTGTCACCAAAACCTGAGTTTTAAAAACTGCATATAACTAGCAGTTTTTGCGACAGAAAAACTGTCGCTAAAACTGTCGCTGATGTTACTCAATACAACCATTTTAAGCCCCATTCTTTCCCACTGTTTTTACCTATGTTTTCCCCCTGTTGGACTATAGTTCCCACTGTTTACACAACCATATGCTGCCCTTATTTACCCGCAGCCCCAAACGCACCCTTATGTTTTGTATATCCAACTTTCAGACCCAAACGCCCCTGCTGTCGCGAACCATCACCACCATGGTGGCTCACTTTTGCTGGCGTCACAACCAAACCACCACCGCGCCCCCTGTGGGTTGCGGCCTAGTTGGAAAGCGAACCACCGAGACCCACTGGTCTCGGTTTGTGTGTCCGGACGAACCAAAACAAACCCTAATCTCGTTTCTTTTTTTTTAATTCGTGATTCAAACTGAAATTAAAGGAAGGGATTGATTACCTTTTCGGATTGGGATTAAACAATGAACAAACACTCGATTATCTTGAATGATCAAAGCTGCCTTCATTTTTTTTTTTGGCCGGCGGCCACCTAGGAATAAAACCCTAGTTCCCGTTTTTTTTTTTGTGTTCGTTGTATGTGTGAAGGGGAAAACCCCCCGTGCCTTTTCTTTTTACCTAAAAACCAAACGGGCTAAAGCCCAGTTTCCTTTTTTTTTGTTTTTACACAACCGGCCCAAAGCCCCTTTTACTTATATAACTTCCATTTTTTTTTCTTTTATTTATTTTATTTATTTAAAAAGACTTTAAGTATTGTTTACGTGCCGACTTATTCAATTCTCGCAATGTTTTCGACTTGCTTCGTTTAAAGTCATATAACTTGCGTGTTCGTGATTTAAATCCCGTTACGTATCTGTTTATTTTCTGAACATAAATATGCACGTAATACTAAATAGCTAGTAATTAAATTATTAACCAATAATTATTTTCTGAATAATTAAATTACGTCGCGATATTAAGTAAAACTGAGACTGCGTGATTCTTGTTAACGTTTAATTATTTCTATAGGATAAATAATTCATCTGTAATATTTTATGAGACTAAATACTTATTATCTGAATAATATTTCGTTTTTTAGTCTAGTTGTCTTCTCAGCTCGATTCGAATTGATATAACATTTTCAAGCTCGACTTAATTGTTTTTGGTTATACAAATTTGTTTGGAATTTATGTCTAATTGGCACAAAGCATTTAAAAATGTAAAAATATTATCTACTACTACGTATATGTACTATGCTAAAAACACATTACACTTACGACAATTAAATGCACGAAATTTTAAAACTTGAAAATACAAATTTTAGACTACAAATGAAATTACACAATACAAAATATAAAACTAAATTTTAACAAAATACACATTGTAAATTTTATAAAACTAATCTTGAAAATGAAATGTTTATTTGATTTTAGCTAATCAAACCAAACTAGCCCAACAAGGAAATAGCCCAATGCAGTAACAGTAACTAACAACTATAACTAACTAACAGTAACTAACAACTAACGGTAACTACAACTAACTGGGGGACTGTGAATGAAATATAGAGATACAAAGTAAAGGACTAAATGTGTCAATTCTCTAAACTTCTGAAAATGAATATTACAAACAGATTGAATTATGATTCTATTATACCAGTTAATCTGTCTACTCAAATTCAATAGAAAATCTACGAACATACACTACATACACATTTAAATGCTCAAATTAAACAAGTTTTAAACTGAATTATGCTACTAATGAAATCCTAACAATTTTAACTATATTATGCAGTAAATGAAAATGTGAATCAACCTGCATCCGAAATCAGCCCGTTGTGTCGAAGCGCGGCGCTGAGCCGGCTTAAAAGCTAATCTATACAACGCCAAACGCCTCAGACTAAATCCAATTCTACACTTCCACTGCTACCACCAAACGGCCAATCTAATAAACTGCGAAATCGAAACAAAGCAAAGGAAAACTGGACGAAATCTATCTTTCGATCCCTAAACCTGCATAAACTCGAACAGAAATATATCCTTTTGCAAAACTGACTACTGAATGAAATCAAGTATCCGACTTACTCCTAACAATGAAACTAGAGTAAAAATCTGAACGAACTGAAATCGATTAACAAGCTTAACCAACAGCTTCTAAAGAAACAGGAACTTGAACACTTAAACTTCATCAATAGCCATACTATCCTGAGTCTAAGGAATAAAACTGATCCGAAACAAATGAGTACTCGAAACGAATAACTCGGAATAAGCAACTCGATTCTCAAGTACTTAAACAAACTTCTAAATCTACATGAACAGTAACTGAAATCGACACAACCTGTTTAACTTTTAACAGTCATTATGAAAAAATATTAAAAACTCAAAAGCTAATTAGCCAGTGATAAACCATTAACAGTATCACTAATATCCTACGAACTAAAACTTGAACCAAAAGTTAAATTCTTCTTTAAAAGAAGACGGTTAAAAATTCAACAACTCGTAACCTGGATCAATACAAGAACTTATCTATTCAAAAACTTAACAGTATCGATTCGTGAGAAGTATTTAAGAAACAAGAACTTGAAAGCTCAAACTTCATTAATGGTGAAAAGAAATGTAACTGAATAAGAGAAATTTAATAAGGTAACAAAAAGCTTGAAGAAGACTAGAACTTTCATTAATGGAGGTAAAAACAAGAATCGGTTACAACTGATTAACAAAATGTTTAACTGAAATTCATAAAAGCTCTGAAAGAAAATTAAACTAACTATCCTAACTAACCTAACTATGTGTAAAACTAACTCCTAAGCTAACCGCTTCAAATGAGGCTCTCGTCTTCTATTTATAGCCAGCGAGTGATGGTGGATGACGTGGCTAATCCAATGACTGCTTGACACGTGTTTAATACGAGGTTTACTCGTCCTTCATCTTCTATCCAAAATTGGGGCTTTCTTTATTCTTGGGTCTTGATCTAATTGACTAGCACCATCTTGTAGAGAAGAAAGAGGGGAGTATTTTTGCTGTTGAACACTATGGCTGAATCTTTGTTGATCGTTAATGATTTTCGTTTGCAGGTTAAGAGAGGTGAAAGAGATGAAACCGGTTTTACTTTCCTTTCTCTCTCTTCAAGGTTGAAGAAGAGACGCGTGTTTGTGTGTTTATTGAGAGTTTGACCGGTCTTGGTCTTTGACCAAGTTAATAACTTTAACTTTTCTTTTATTTTCTCTTTGGTCCTTCATTTTTTCATCTCTTGTCAAATGGTTATAAAACTCTTTTAAGTAGATTCCCTTTCATCCTTTGTCTTGTAAGAAATTGCAAGTCTAGTCCTCCATCTTTAAAGTAGTGGCAAGATTGGTCCTTGAAAGCATCTTTCGTCTTTTTCTTCGTCTTTTCTTCAAATAAATCCCTTAAAACGTGTCTTTGCTCCAAAATGCATCTACTTTACCTGAAAACACATGAAACACAAATACACGCATAATTCTGATAATTTACAGTTAAAATAAGGTATTTAACAGTGTTTTGAGTGGTATTTGGATCATTATTGATGAGTGTTTTCACACTTATCAACTCCCCTCCACTTGACCATTGCCATGTCCTCATGCAATGCAGCATTTTAAAGCTCTAAAGTTACACTTTTCTCATAATTAACCAACCTTGGCCATTATGGAATGCATCTACACTACTCTACACTATATGATGCATGATTTTGATTTTGTACAATGCAATGCAAAAGAGTCAATTCTATTTATATATTTTTGATTTTTCTTGAAATAGTTTTGATGGAAATAACTCATAAAGAATTCAATGACTTAGATTAGGACTTTGGTACCATGGACACTTATCACCCTCAAGTTTCACTTTCCCCATACCAAGCTAGTAAATGGGATCATTGCATTCACAAGTAAAAAGTGCATCAACTTATTCATGACAATTAAATGTGGAACCGGTTATTAATTGAGCAAATTGCTTGTGGGCAAATTTGTCATTATTAAAGTGTGAAATATAAGAAATGTAAAATCCAAAAATAAGGAAGGACGGTTTTAATCCTAAGTAATCTTCTCATCCATTACTTGAAAAACCGCTCACAATTAATATTAGTCCGTATTAAGAGTAATAAGTCATTCGCCTTATGTGTAAAATCCTCATGTCATGCTTTCATAAGTAACTACACACTCGCTAAGGAAAAAAATAAAACTCACGCAATAATTTACATCCGCATCTTTTTGAGATTTTGGATCTTCAACCCCGCAACCCGTCAAGGTAATATTGGATTGGAGCAATCTATTGAATCCCCGCAACCCGACAAGGTAATATTGGAACTCAATAGTCACTATAATTAACACCACACTGCCCCTCTTGGGAGTCTTGCATTATTTTTTTTTCTTTTTTTTTTTTTTTTTTCTAGCCACTCATTTTTTTTCATAAGCCGCTCTTATTTTTCTTTATTCCTCACCAAGAAATTTGCAAAGAAGAAAAGGAAAAACACCCGCTAAATATGGAGCATGACACAAGTCTAGTACACATAAAACGTGCTAACTTAGAATCTTAAGACGTACTCATATCAACCATAAATGATTAGCCAAAAATGCATAAGAGATTACGAACCAATTAAAACCGTACTTGATTATTTATTAACAATTATATACAAGCGAAGAAAATAGAGGTCAAGAAGAGAAGGGTTTAGCCACAAGTAATTGCCATGAAGTCTATCTAGCCCTTTTACACTTGCTTCAACTCTATCATTTCCCATTCTCCACAAATTTAAAATTTCAAAAAATGAAATTGGTGGAAGCTTAGCCTAATAGACCAATGAAGGACTACATGGTTAAGGATACTAGCTAGAGAGTGCTAAAATAAGCAAACTCGGGTTGAGTCAAAATATCCATGGCGGGCCTAATATATCAAAGAAGTCTAAACTTGTTAAAACCATGTTTTATTTTATTTTTCCTTTTTTATATATTTTTGATGAAAACTAAAAGAAGAAATATATACAATGCAAATGTGTTATGCAAAATGAAAAATGATTGATGCAAAAATTATGAATGCATATTTTTGTTGGCCAAAGTAGATCAAAAATTTGAAAAATGTTGAAAATTCAATTTTCCATGTTATCATGCAAGACAATGACAAGTTCTAGGTAAGGTCACTTCGATAGAAGACCCCCCTACACTTAAGCTAAACATTGTCCTCAATGTTTAAGAGCATGGAAGTATAAAAACTTCCCCTACACTTATGACAATGAATAGACTTTGCTTAACCCAAGTTAAGGAAAGGACTACTATTAGTGAAATCAAGTTTAAGCACAAGGTGTCAATGGAAAATCACTAAAGTAACGAAGTGAACCGGATACAAAGGCCTCCTCCATAAGCTCCAAAGCATGAAATGAGTGAGCAACCCTACAAACAAGCATGAAGACAAAAGAAGGTCTCCCCTACACTTATCTCCAAATCTATGCCTTTATTTCTAACCTACAACACTCTAACCTAGTTATACGATGCTTGAGTTAATGAGTCTCTAGCTCGACTCGTCCCTCAATGAATTAATTCATGGGGAAAATGGGGACCTCTTGGACCATTTCAACGGAAATGTCCTCCCCAAAGTAATGCTTAACACGGTGACCATTCACTTTAAAATTTGGACCATCGGGTTGGGACAACTCAAGAGTTCCATATGGAAACACTTGAGCAATAGTGAATGGACCGGACCATCTCGACTTAAGCTTGCCCGCAAAAAGCTTCAATCTTGAGTTAAAGAGGAGAACCGGCTCTCCAACTTTGAACTCACGATTCTTAATCTTAGCATCATGCAATTTCTTAGTCTTTTCCTTGTATAGCAAAGAATTCTCATAGGCATTGGCTCTCAACTCATCCATCTCATTGATTTGATCTTTCCTATGTGAACCGGCTTGGTTTAAATCAAAGTTAGCCCACTTGAGAGCCCAAGATGCCTTATGTTCTAACTCAAATGGGAGGTGGCACGCTTTTCCATAGACAAGCCTATAAGGAGTACAACCAATTGGTGTCTTAAAAGCCGTCCTAAACGCCCACAAAGCATCATCAAGCTTATCCGACCAAGAAGCTCTATGCTCTCCCACCGTTCTCTCTAAAATTCTCTTTAAACCACGATTTGTGACCTCGGTTTGGCCATTTGTTTGAGGGTGATACGCGGTAGAAAGTCTATGATTCACTCCATATTTCTTCATAACTCTCGTGAATTGATCATTACAAAAGTGCGTACCACGATCACTTATGATGGCCCGAGGTACACCAAATCTAGCAAACAATTGTTTCAAAAACTTTACAACCACTCTAGCATCATTAGTAGGTAAGGCTTTAGCCTCCACCCACTTGGACACATAATCCACCGCCACAAGTATATACTTGTTTCCCTTAGAGGATGGAAAAGGTCCCATGAAATCTATTCCCCATACATCAAATATCTCACACTCTTGGATAAAATTTTGTGGCATCTCATCACGTTGTGTAATTTTTCCTCGTCTTTGACAAACATCACAAAATTTCACCATCTCTTGGGCATCCTTGTAAATGGAAGGCCAATAGTAACCCGAATCAAAAACTTTCTTGGCGGTGTAGTTAGGCCCAAAATGTCCACCCGTAGGTCCTTTATGACATGCCTCTAAGATTTTAAATGCCTCGGGCCCATCTACACACCGTCTAATGATTTGGTCCGCACATTGCCTAAAAAGATATGGATCATCCCAAAAGTAATACTTAACTTCCTTAAGAAACTTTTTCTTTTGTTGGTAAGTAAGACCCTCAATAAGCACATTGCCCACAAGATAGTTTGCAATATCCGCAAACCAAGGTGTGGCATCCTCTTGGGAAGAGATAGACATGAGCTCCTCTAATGGAAAGGATTCATTGATTTCTTGATGTGGGAAATCTCCTTGAAAAGGATGCTCAAGTCTACTCAAATGATCCGCCGCTAAATTCTCGGCCCCTTTTTTTTATCACGAATCTCTATCTTAAACTCTTGAAGCAACAAAACCCATCTCAAAAGCCTAGGCTTAGCATCTTGTTTTGTCATAAGATACTTGAGAGCGGAATGATCCGTATACACTATGGTCTTGGAAAGCACAAGGTATGGTCTAAACTTCTCAAAAGCATATACTATAGCAAGCAACTCTTTTTCCGTGGTAGTGTAGTGAAGTTGTGCACCGGTCATGGTTTTACTCGCATAGTGTATAGGTTGGAAATGCTTATTAACTCTTTGTCCTAAGACGGCCCCCACCGCATAATCACTAGCGTCACACATCAGCTCAAAAGGTAATTCCCAATTTGGAGAAACCAAAACAGGAGCCTTTGTCAATTTTTCCTTAAGTGTCTCAAAAGATTCTAAACAAGCTTGGTCAAAAATGAAAGGAGCCTCTTTCTCCAAGAGATGAGTCATCGGTCTAGCTATCTTAGAGAAATCTTGTATAAAGCGCCTATAAAAACCCGCATGACCTAAGAAACTCCTCACACCTTTAACCGAGGTGGGTGGGGGAAGCTTAGCAATCACATCAATTTTGGCTCGATCAACTTCTAATCCCTTATTGGATATCTTGTGTCCTAAAACAATCCCCTCTTTCACCATAAAGTGACATTTCTCCCAATTAAGCACCAAACGTGTTTCCTCACAACGCTTAAGCATTCTCTCAAGATTAGTGAGACAAGAGCTAAAGGAGTTCCCAAATACGGAAAAATCATCCATAAAAACCTCCATGGTTTGCTCTATCATGTCATGGAAAATTGCCATCATGCACCTTTGAAACGTCCCCGGTGCATTACATAGGCCAAAAGGCATCCTCTTGTAAGCAAATGTACCGTATGGACAAGTGAATGTGGTCTTTTCTTGATCCTTAGGGTCAATGGGTATTTGAAAATAACCCGAAAAACCATCAAGAAAACAATAGTACTCATTTCCCGCTAAGCGTTCAAGCATTTGATCCATAAAGGGAAGCGGGAAATGGTCTTTCCTAGTTGCCTCATTGAGTTTTCTATAATCAATGCAAACTCTCCAACCGGTTACAAGTCTCGTGGGAATAAGCTCATTGTTCTCATTAGGCACCACGGTGATTCCACCCTTCTTTGGAACACAATGAACCGGGCTAACCCATGGAGAGTCGGAAATGGGGTAAATCATACCCGCATCTAAGAGTTTAATCACTTCTTTCTTAATAACCTCATGAATTTTTGGGTTAACTCTCCTTTGGTTTTGAATGGCGGGTTTATAATCATCCTCCATAAGGATTTTGTGAGTACAAAAATGTGGATCAATTCCCCTGATGTCGGATATTTTCCATGCTAAAGCTTTCTTATGTTTCTTAAGGACTTCAATAAGTTGCTCCTTCTCATCCTTTTTCAATTCCTTAGCAATAATCACCGGTAATTAGTCTTTTCCTTCTAAGAAAGCATATTCTAAGTGGGATGGAAGTTCCTTAAGTTCAATGGGAGGTGGACTCTCTATGGAAGGTTTCACTATGGAAGGTTCCTCAATGGTAATCTCTTGTGGAATAGGGGAAGGAATAGGGTCCTCATTGAGCAACTTTTGGATTGTAAGAATATCTTCTTCCCAATTAATGGGAGAATCATCATCACCAAGAAAGTTGGACTCAAATTCCTCCAAGAGGAAATCACTCTCTCCAAAAGGTGTTAAAGAGGGAGCAATTGAGGCCACGGTTTCAACATGTGGAATCTCATCACTAGCATTCTTACAAGCATCATGAAAGTGTTCATTACACACTTCATCTAGCACATCCACAATGTTAATCGTCTCACAAGGTCTAGACTCCTTAACCTCTTTTCTATCACAAACTTTCCCTAACTTAAACACCACTTTCTCATCCTCTACTCTCATAATTAATTCTCCTTCCGCCACATCTATCAAGGTACGACCCGTTCTCAAAAACGGTCTACCAACAATCAAAGGCACTCTAGGATCCATGTCATAATCGACCACTACAAAGTCGGCCGGAAAGGTAAACTTATCCACACCTACAAACACATCTTCCGCGATACCTACGGGGTGAGCTATGGTTCGGTTGGCTAGTTCAAGAGTCATCCTAGTGGGGGTGAGCTCGGGAAGAGAGAGTTGTTTCCAAACCGATAAAGGCATGAGATTTATGCTTGCCCCTAAATCCGCCAAAGCCATGCAATTTTCAACACCGAGAAAATTACAAGGTATCAAGAAGCGCCCCGGATCTCCAAGTTTTGTTGGTAAGGTTTTAAGTAACACCGCGGAACAATTTTCATTAAGTGATGTGTTGGGCAAGTCAACCAATTTCTCTTTGTTTGAGAGCAAATCCTTGAACATCTTAGCAAACTTTGGCATATAAGCAAGAGCTTCCGCAAAGGATATGTTGATATTGAGTTGCTTGAACATCCTTAAGAAATTGGAGACTTGTATGTCATCTTTGTTCTTTAATTTGTCCTTTTTCAACCTTGAAGGGTATGGAAGAGTAGGTTTGGGTGTAGGTGGAATAGGTGTTGTGGTGGAAGATTTGTCTTTGTTAGCCTCTTCATTGGGAAGTGTGGAAGGTAAAGGAGAAGTATGAGGGGTTTGAGAAGGTGTGTTTGAGTGAATAGGAGCACTTTGAGGAGGTGGAGTAGAAGTAGAAGGCTTATCACAAGTAGGAGCACAAGTAGGTTGAACAATAGTAGGTTTAGGAGGTGAAGGATCCTTTGTTGTTGTACCACTTCTTGTTGTAATGGCATTGACATTGGCCCTAGGATTTGTTTGTGTGTTGGAAGGTAAAGCTCCTTGTGGTCTTTGATTTAATGCCATGAAAAGCTTATTGAATTGGTCATTAATTTTCTTGTCCATAGCTTGGAGTTTCTTTTCAGTCTCTTGATTCATCTTTTGCAAAAGATCCATTGTGTTTAACTCTTGTGGCACATAACCTTGAAAACCTTGAGGTTGGAAAGGTAAAGGTTGGGAGGTAAATCATTGATTTGGTGGATAAAAGGTACTTGCTTGAGGTTGAAATTGATTTGGTGCCTTATAGTTATTTCCTTGGTATGGTTGTCTTTGCCCTTGATTCCTTGCTAAAATTTGAGGAGGATTTTGTGGAATTTGGGTGGGTGGTTGGGGTGGAAAGCCGGGTGGAGTAAGGTAATTTTGGGATTTGTAAGAAAGGTTATTTGGATTGATGTTAGGCTTGAAATGTTCACGGTGTTCCTCTTGGTAAGCATAACATTCCCCTTGATAACCTTGCACCTTGTCACATTGTTCATAAGAGTGAGGACCTCCACAAGTAACACAAGAAATGGTGATGGCATTCACATTGTTTGAGGAATTGTTCAATGTCAAGCTCTTCAAGGCTTGAACTAACTCTTGAGTCATTTCTTGTTGTCCTTGTTTGACTTGTTGAAGGATCTCTTGGTGGTATTTAAGGAATTGGTTATCACAAGGTGTTTGAGAAGTGTTTTGGATAACATGAACTCTTTCTTCAAATGGATCGTTTGTTTGAACCATTGCCTTAGTCTCAATAATGGTCAAAGCCTCTTGGTATGTCTTGAAATGAATACTCCCTCCCGCGGAAGCATTTAGTGAATCTTGGTGGTGAGGTTTAAGGCCATTATAGAAGGTATTGATTTGGCTTAGATCATCCATTCCATGATTAGGGCATCGCCTCAACAACTCACTATACTCTTCCCAAGCATCACCAAAGGATTGACTAGGTTTTTGTGTAAAGCCCATAATCAAATTCCTCAAAGCCATAGTCTTTTGTGGAGGAAAGAATTTGTTCAAAAACTTAGTGGTAAAATCATCCCATGTGGTGATACTATCGGGTGGTTGGGTGTCTAACCAATGCTTAGCACTCCCATCTAGTGAAAATGATACTAACAACAATCTAATGACATCAGGTGGAACCCCATTATGCTTAATGGTATTGCAAAGTGAAAGGAATCTCTTAAGATGAGCATGGGGATCCTCATTTTGTTTTCCATAGAAAGGTGATGCAGCAACCATATTGATCATAGATGTATGTAGCTCAAATGTGTTAGCGGGATAGTCGGGAATCTTAATGGCACTAACAAATCCATGAATGTTGGTTTGCATACGTTCAAACAAAGTACGGTTATCAACAGCCATGGCTCCTCGTGGTGGTGACAAAGCACGATTCTCGTGATCGGCTTGGTGGACGGTGGTGGTCTTACTCTTTCTCTTTTTCTTCCTTTTCGGAGGAAGAGGTTGTACACCAATCGGTATCTGTGCACGCCCGCGAGTGAGCATGCAACTCAATACGAGGAATGAGAGAGAAGCTCTCGTGTGACTTTGAAAAGAATAAGATTATCCTCTTCGAGTTTCGATATTAAATATCCACAAGAAAGTATCAATATATGTAATACTACTTTGGGTGCAAGACCCTCAATGAAGCTTTCCTTCTTAGAATACTCCCAAGTGAACGGGGGGTTAGGTGGCGCGAAGCACTTAAGTACCTATTGACCCTTAGATGGCATTTTATAGCACATCGCCTTTCTATTCACTTAAATGTTCGTATTCTTCGAATTATTGCTTATTGAGAGTATTTATCTATTCTTGCTTTATTTTGTTTGATCGATACGCGTGTCAAGGACCGGAGCGCCCCTCAACACGGTGTATTGCCTCGGCAATACTTATGGAAGATATGTAAATTGATTGTTCTTATACGTATACGTATCTACTTATAATAATATATGGAAAATATTTTTGTATTTATGAGTTTTTAAAGGAAAATACTATATGTACATAAAAACCAAGAGAATCCAATAATATATATTTTTGGTTGCAATCTCTTAGGAAAAAGATTGCTTTTTGGATTTTTTTAATTTTTTTTTGGTCAATTCTTTAGGAAAAGAATTGTTTTGTTAATTTTTTTAGTTTTTATATATTTTTATATTTTTGATTTTTTATTTGTTTTTGATTTATAATACGTAAAAATAACGTTCACAAAGTGAACGGATCCCAAAAGCCAATGAAAACCGTCAATCGATAGTCTCTCGTGTAGTCAAAGAACCGGCAGCGGCGCCATTTAATATTTCGTTTTTTAGTCTAGTTGTCTTCTCAGCTCGATTCGAATTGATATAACATTTTCAAGCTCGACTTAATTGTTTTTGGTTATACAAATTTGTTTGGAATTTATGTCTAATTGGCACAAAGCATTTAAAAATGTAAAAATATTATCTACTACTACGTATATGTACTATGCTAAAAACACATTACACTTACGACAATTAAATGCACGAAATTTTAAAACTTGAAAATACAAATTTTAGACTACAAATGAAATTACACAATACAAAATATAAAACTAAATTTTAACAAAATACACATTGTAAATTTTATAAAACTAATCTTGAAAATGAAATGTTTATTTGATTTTAGCTAATCAAACCAAACTAGCCCAACAAGGAAATAGCCCAATGCAGTAACAGTAACTAACAACTATAACTAACTAACAGTAACTAACAACTAACGGTAACTACAACTAACTGGGGGACTGTGAATGAAATATAGAGATACAAAGTAAAGGACTAAATGTGTCAATTCTCTAAACTTCTGAAAATGAATATTACAAACAGATTGAATTATGATTCTATTATACCAGTTAATCTGTCTACTCAAATTCAATAGAAAATCTACGAACATACACTACATACACATTTAAATGCTCAAATTAAACAAGTTTTAAACTGAATTATGCTACTAATGAAATCCTAACAATTTTAACTATATTATGCAGTAAATGAAAATGTGAATCAACCTGCATCCGAAATCAGCCCGTTGTGTCGAAGCGCGGCGCTGAGCCGGCTTAAAAGCTAATCTATACAACGCCAAACGCCTCAGACTAAATCCAATTCTACACTTCCACTGCTACCACCAAACGGCCAATCTAATAAACTGCGAAATCGAAACAAAGCAAAGGAAAACTGGACGAAGTCTATCTTTCGATCCCTAAACCTGCATAAACTCGAACAGAAATATATCCTTTTGCAAAACTGACTACTGAATGAAATCAAGTATCCGACTTACTCCTAACAATGAAACTAGAGTAAAAATCTGAACGAACTGAAATCGATTAACAAGCTTAACCAACAGCTTCTAAAGAAACAGGAACTTGAACACTTAAACTTCATCAATAGCCATACTATCCTGAGTCTAAGGAATAAAACTGATCCGAAACAAATGAGTACTCGAAACGAATAACTCGGAATAAGCAACTCGATTCTCAAGTACTTAAACAAACTTCTAAATCTACATGAACAGTAACTGAAATCGACACAACCTGTTTAACTTTTAACAGTCATTATGAAAAAATATTAAAAACTCAAAAGCTAATTAGCCAGTGATAAACCATTAACAGTATCACTAATATCCTACGAACTAAAACTTGAACCAAAAGTTAAATTCTTCTTTAAAAGAAGACGGTTAAAAATTCAACAACTCGTAACCTGGATCAATACAAGAACTTATCTATTCAAAAACTTAACAGTATCGATTCGTGAGAAGTATTTAAGAAACAAGAACTTGAAAGCTCAAACTTCATTAATGGTGAAAAGAAATGTAACTGAATAAGAGAAATTTAATAAGGTAACAAAAAGCTTGAAGAAGACTAGAACTTTCATTAATGGAGGTAAAAACAAGAATCGGTTACAACTGATTAACAAAATGTTTAACTGAAATTCATAAAAGCTCTGAAAGAAAATTAAACTAACTATCCTAACTAACCTAACTATGTGTAAAACTAACTCCTAAGCTAACCGCTTCAAATGAGGCTCTCGTCTTCTATTTATAGCCAGCGAGTGATGGTGGATGACGTGGCTAATCCAATGACTGCTTGACACGTGTTTAATACGAGGTTTACTCGTCCTTCATCTTCTATCCAAAATTGGGGCTTTCTTTATTCTTGGGTCTTGATCTAATTGACTAGCACCATCTTGTAGAGAAGAAAGAGGGGAGTATTTTTGCTGTTGAACACTATGGCTGAATCTTTGTTGATCGTTAATGATTTTCGTTTGCAGGTTAAGAGAGGTGAAAGAGATGAAACCGGTTTTACTTTCCTTTCTCTCTCTTCAAGGTTGAAGAAGAGACGCGTGTTTGTGTGTTTATTGAGAGTTTGACCGGTCTTGGTCTTTGACCAAGTTAATAACTTTAACTTTTCTTTTATTTTCTCTTTGGTCCTTCATTTTTTCATCTCTTGTCAAATGGTTATAAAACTCTTTTAAGTAGATTCCCTTTCATCCTTTGTCTTGTAAGAAATTGCAAGTCTAGTCCTCCATCTTTGAAGTAGTGGCAAGATTGGTCCTTGAAAGCATCTTTCGTCTTTTTCTTCGTCTTTTCTTCAAATAAATCCCTTAAAACGTGTCTTTGCTCCAAAATGCATCTACTTTCCCTGAAAACACATGAAACACAAATACACGCATAATTCTGATAATTTACAGTTAAAATAAGGTATTTAACAGTGTTTTGAGTGGTATTTGGATCATTATTGATGAGTGTTTTCACACTTATCACTGAATAAACTGTAATATTTAGTATTTAAATAAACTGGGATTGCGTATTTAATTTATGCGTTTATATCTCTGTATAATAATTAATACTTATATAGTTTATTAAAATTAAACTGCGTATTTAAATATTCTGATTTTTAAATACGGGTTTTACAATTCTTCCCCTCTAAAAACAATAATTCGTCCCCGAATTAAAGATACGACTATACTGGGTTTTACAATTCTTCCCCTCTAAAAGGAGAAATTCGTCCTCGAATTAAAGGTAATAAGCTGATGAAGTTATAAGGACTGAAAGAACACGTAGACTGAAAAGACAATTAAGCTGAAGGATGAATTGTCTTCTAATTAAGACATAATGCTGCTGATAGGTATAAACCTGACATGACTGAAATGATCATGTAACGTGACATGACTGAAAGAACATAACTGAATTTATTGAAGAAAATAATGAGAGGTCCGGACGGACTCCTCCGTTTCGAGTGGCTTCCCGCTCGAAACGATTCCTTCAAAGGTCTAAACATAATGAACAAAATCTTGGTCCTGATGATGCTGAATAGTTTCTGGTTCCATATTTAAGATGGATTTTCTGAATCTGATAGAATGAATAAGCTATAGCATGTAGTATACGTGAAATGGTACGTATAAATACTCCTGAAAGATAACATTTATGTCTTTGAGCGAGCTGCTGAAATATATATAGGGACGAACTACGTGAACAATTGTGAACGTGCTACGTGAGAAATTGTGAACGTGGTTCCGATTATATGAGTAACGCTGTGCATGAAGTATACCGTGAACATGATACATGGACGTGGACGTATCATGAACGTATACTGACTGGGGAAGGAATGCCTAAAGATACGGCCTGAGACGTGAAACGTCTGCTGGGTATGTAAAAGCTGTGCTAACTTGAGTCTGGTTTCTTAAGCTTTTTGTGGCCAACTCCGGTACCAGCCTGGAACGTATCCACGGAGATGGAACACGAATGTGAACATGAACAATGTCATGAATGTGAATCAAGAACTTAAATCCTGAGATGAACTGAGACAGTATCATACTGTGAATAAGACATAGACGTGAAAGTTAAAATAACGTGAACGTAAAGTGAACGTAAACATATACGTGATCGTGAACATATATTATATCTGATATAATGGTCGTTGGAATACCTTGAATTCGAATAATTTACTGCTAAATTTTCTGCAGGTTCGCTACTGCGTAATCCCTTCCTTGAATTCGAATAATTTACTGCTAAATTTTCTGCAGGTCCGCTACTGCGTAATCCCTTCGGATGAAAGAACCGCGCAGGCTGATGACATAGTTAACAATGACTTAGATAGTACCGTACTTT
Source organism: Glebionis coronaria (assembly GCA_025667525.1). Lineage (NCBI taxonomy): Eukaryota > Viridiplantae > Streptophyta > Magnoliopsida > Asterales > Asteraceae > Glebionis > Glebionis coronaria. The sequence continues at coordinate 432,965,387 of CM046879.1, read as the reverse complement.
TCTGAGTCTATGGTAACTGATAACAATTTCATGGAATTTCGTCTCATTTCTGCTCAGAAAATTTCTAAGGATTGTAGTAACTCACTAACATGACGGCGTTTTATCTCGAACCCGCGGTATGTCAGGCATCTAGATATGAACATAGCTGCATCAATGTGTGATACTGCTTCTATCAACATCCTGCCTGGGATTATGGAACATTCTGGTGGAAATCTGTTTGAATAGCCATGGAAGAAATTTTTAGGGAGAACTGTCAGCAATTTCGGCGGTAACAGTCAATTGAGTTCTAGAAACTTTGTACTTCGTTCACAGGCGTCGGTCGGGACCATCATGTGATGGCCTTCACCTTCGCAGGATTGTCTGAAATTTCTTTCTACTGAAATAGGGTGGTTCAGAAATGCCACTTCGTTCAACTGGAATTCACATCTGGAAAGCTGCTTATATAATTTTCTCCTACCGAAGATTCTGTACAACTGCGAGAAGATGATTCTCGTGTTCTTCTTTAAAATTTAGCAGATCAGAATGTGATCAATGAATATACTGACGATTTTGTCTGCGAAGTCGTAAAAGAAAATTTATTCATAAATTTCATACTATAGCTGGGGCATTAGGGAGCCCAGACGTATAAGTCAAAATTTATAGAGACTACATCGTGTGTAACAGCAGTCTAGAAAACCTCGTGTTCTTTCTCTCAGCACTGTTGGTGGTATGATCGTGAATCGTTCTAGAAAATATTTAAGACATCGTAGCAGATCAGATAAACTTTCTATACGCGGAATGAAATCGATTAAGAATGGTGGTCTTGTAAAAAAAAATAAAAAATTTGATGTTTGAAACATGATCTCATGTTACCGGCCTTCTTTCCGATAGACATAGACCGTGCATCTCCTGACGATGCACTAGGGCGAATAAAGCCTCATTTTGGTAATTCTTGCACCAATTGCTGCAACTCTTTTGACTTAGCTGAAGCCCTGGAATAAAGAGTTTTGGAACAGCTTCTATTCTTGAGACAAGCTTGATGTTAAATTCTGCCTCATGGTTAGAAAGGAATTTCTAGAGAACTTTCTGAAATTTTATCTGAGCACTCTGGAATGAGCTGCTGATCATGAATTTTAAGGAATCTCAGAATTGAATTATAACTGGTAGCTAAAAGTCTTCGTAGCTATGGACTGATAAGTCACGCACCCGTAAGGCAGAAATAAATTGTACTGATTTTTCTGGCAGCAAGTATAATGAATATATTTGGGATTTAGTAAGACGGATCTCGTCGTTAACACCGAATAAGACTTTGATAAACATGGTGATACTGTTGAGTCCTTTATGGCTGAGAGGCAGGTAACTACCTGATTTGATATAAAGCTGACAAAAGAACACGTGAAGTAAACATGGCGACTTTTCACTAAGTGTGTTCGTCTGTAACCTCACATAATTATTACCGTGTGTTTATTCTGAATAATAATCTAGTGTGGTGACTGAATTTTAATGATCTGATTCATGCGTGGCATAATAGAACGGGTATACCCCTTTCTGAAGGGTACCCTGAATTTCTGAGGCCTAGTTTAGAAACATACTGGAGTTATGAGTTCTGACTCGTATTTTTATAAAAGATTCGTACGACGTGTATCGTAACTGGGGTCCTGAAAGGTCTTCCGAAATGATACCCGAGACTTATGTCTTGACTGATTTCTTGACATGTGTTTTAGTGGATGAAGTTGAACAAGGCCGAAAATTTTGGCAACTGTTAGGATTGGCGGACCGGTTAGGCTACTGACCTTTGTATTTCTGGTCACGTCCGTTACGGAGTTCCGATGGTACTGACTGATTAATTATAAGCACGGTGGTTGTCACTACTACTTTGTCTGTCACTTTACGACGGTCATTATTATGACCGTGATTCATGTAACTATTTTTGCTGAGTGGCCGGCTGGTTACCAGTTCCCACTCTTCTGACAGAAAGATTAGCTGAGTGAAGTGTGACATCTCACTGAGGAAGCAACAGTATGGAATAGGATGGTAGTGTCTGATGGTTGAAATTTATTCTTGTCAGAAATTTCAAATTTATATTTTCGTCCTTGTTCTGCAGAGTCTTCATAGGATGAACGACATCGGCATCTTGAGGGATTTCCAAAGTATCAGCAGCATCAACATCTGTGTGGTCTTCAGAGTGTTAGCAGCATCAGCATCTGGTAAAATCCTCAACTCACGAGCAGCATCAGCACCTGGTAGGATATCGACAAGTGGAACGCCCGCGATGATTAAGGAACAATCAGCAATATCCATGGAGTAGGGTACCTAGAGTACACCTGGACTACTGTACATGAAGTACACAATGAATATTGCACATGTAGCATATCTGAGACACTGTACGTGGAGTACACGTGAAATACTGTACATGGAGGATAACTGAGGCACTGTACATGGGTACATATGGAATACTGTACATGGAGTTGGTGGAAATTTTATGGGATGATCGATATTGGTGTCGCTTGTCTGACATGACCAAGGAATAAATTAATTTAAACGGTAGTAAACTGATCCGAAAAAAATAACCTGATAGGCTGACAATTTCTGCGTTGACTTACTGCTGGTTGTTTCGAAGCTGAAAGGTATGATATAATCGAAGTCCCAACAGTGGTCAGCATGAAGCATGATTAATGAAGGTCATTCATGATTTATCATGAAAACGGGTTTTACTGAAGTTCTTGTGTATCTTAACATGAAAACATCATTACCTTGTTGAAAACATAATCCTCGTAAGGAGACATGAAACTGAATCTTCATGTAGATGATATCAACGTGAGGGTATGAAAATTTGACTGTTACAAGGAACATCAAAAAGTCAAATCAACTGAGGTGTAATATCAACTGATGTGGACGGCTATGGTTCAATCCACAGAATTCAAAGAAGAAAACATGAGACTAAGTATGGGCTATTCTGGTTCGATCCATACTGGTCAAAACTTATGAAATGTCCTGATATGACAAAGGTGAACAACTGTGGATCGGTTCACAAAACATCATTCGACTGAAAAGCATGAAATTAGACTTGAGGAATGGTGAACGTTTATGGCTGGTTCACCAAGTAATCTTTGACTGAAAACATGAATCTGTCATGAGTAAGGGTAAACGGCTATGGTCAGTTCCCCAAAATGAAAGCTCGCTAAAAGCACATGCGACTAAGTACGGCCAGTTCTGTACCAACCTTTTACTTAGTCAAAACTTTAAGAAAACTGACTGATAAATGAAGAAAACTGACTGAAATAATCCATGAGAAACATGAAAGATAACAACGCCAAAATCTGGGAAGTTCCTGGTGACTACCCACTAGTCACAGGTCAAGTTTTAGAGCCTACAGGTCGAACCTATAGCTCTGATACCATAATTGTAACACCCCACTTGGAAAAGTGGACCGTTACGTGTATTTATGGCGTGTCATCAAAGCATAAGGTAAATGTCCTAAAACATTAACTGACCATAACGGAAATACCGGAATCAAACATCGGCAATCCAACATAAGCCCAAAACATGAAAAATAAAATACTGAATGAAAGGACTAAACAATGTCCAAATAAGCAGAATGATGTAAGTACATAAAGTAAGAAGTCTGGATAGCTTCCATCCAAATGCACTTGCTCTCAAAAATCCTAAGAGCGTCCTGGTGTATCTGCCGTTAGAACATGAAAGGAACTACGACTGAGCATAACGCTCAGTGGACGGATATAGCATGAATAGGATGTACTGAAAGTAATGGAATAGAAGACTACAATGAAACTATAAGACTGATATGAAATGTGGTAAAACTCTGCATAAAATCTGATAAACCTGTTCATATATACTGAAACTAAAATATAACTTATTAATTCAGAAAACATGCATTTTCTATATTTTAGTTTGCCAAGAGCTTATATAGGTCATGAACTGAATCAACTGCTGCATGAATACATAGAGGGGTGTCCTCGTCATGCTGTAGAGGGGTGACCTCTAAATAACTGTGATGGGTGGAGGGATCAGCTCCAATGTGAAGGATGTAGAGCACACACCACATTCACCTGCTAAACTGTAAACTGTAACCTAGGATGCATCCATACGCCCCACTAATAAAACTGATAAAATGGCCAAGCTGAGCTGTGTGGGACGACGTAGGATATCACTCTCCTGCATGTGAGTCACGACACCGGTGCCTCTAGTGTCGTGGTTACGGTACCTCCGTAACTAGTACATAAACTAATCATGCTTGTATATAACGCTCAGGCAATTTATTTTATTAAAAACATGATTACTGATAACTTAAACATATACTGGGGAAGACATTTGGCTGCAGACGGGGAATCCTAATCATGCATAGGAAAGGAAGTCCTTACTGAAAGGACGGAAATCCGTACCTCTAGTCTAGTACTGACTGAATGGAAGGCTGAACGAATACTACTCGGGCTTCACGCGTGCTACATGAATAAAGGACGCGAATAAGTTAACTGACATTCGATTATTAAATTTTACTGATCTTATTTGTATCTTATTTATTTATTTCTGATATTCTATACGTATACTCACGGCTAAATCTGATCTTAAAAATAATTCATTTTAATGTATTAACGTTCTACTAATAGCTACGTACAAACGTATTTCTGACGATAAGTATTTCTATAATAAGTATCCCGCTAAAGTAGAAGTTTCTTAATTTAGAAATTCTCAAATAGTTTAATTCGTTTTCTAAAATATACACTTTTAAATATTAACGAATTAATTTAATTTAAAACACTTAAAAATATATATATTAAATATTTATAAAACAATTTAATTTAAAACAAAAAGGTATAACATAAAGTATTTATTTTATGGTTTATAATAACGTCCCGAGCCTACCGAGCCCATCTCGGTCGCGTTACACACGCCACAACTATATTAAAAATCTGTCTATATGAAATTAACGACAAAAACTGAACACTGTCGCTAAAACTGTCCCCTTAAAAACTGTATATATATAAAATAGTTTTTGTGACAGAAACAGTGTCGCTAAATCTGTCACCAAAACCTGAGTTTTAAAAACTGCATATAACTAACAGTTTTTGCGACAGAAAAACTGTCGCTAAAACTGTCGCTGATGTTACTCAATACAACCATTTTAAGCCCCATTCTTTCCCACTGTTTTTACCTATGTTTTCCCCCTGTTGGACTATAGTTCCCACTGTTTACACAACCATATGCTGCCCTTATTTACCCGCAACCCCAAACGCACCCTTATGTTTTGTATATCCAACTTTCAAACCCAAACGCCCCTGCTGTCGCGAACCATCACCACCATGGTGGCTCACTTTTGCTGCCGTCACAACAAAACCACCACCGCGCCCCTTGTGGGTTGCGGCCTGGTTGGAAAGCGAACCACCGAGACCCACTGGTCTCGGTTTGTGTGTCCAGACGAACCAAAACAAACCCTAATCTCGTTTCTTTTTTTTTAATTCGTGATTCAAACTGAAATTAAAGGAAGGGATTGATTACCTTTTCGGATTGGGATTAAACAATGAATAAACACTCGATTATCTTGAATGATCAAAGCTGCCTTCATTTTTTTTTTGCCGGCGGCCACCCAGGAATAAAACCCTAGTTCCTGTTTTTTTTTTTGTGTTCGTTGTATGTGTGAAGGGGAAAACCCCCCGTGCCTTTTCTTCTTACCTAAAAACCAAACGGGCTAAAGCCCAGTTTCCTTTTTTTTTGTTTTTACACAACCGGCCCAAAGCCCCTTTTACTTATATAACTTGCATTTTTTTTTCTTTTATTTATTTTATTTATTTAAAAAGACTTTAAGTATTGTTTACGTGCCGACTTATTCAATTCTCGCAATGTTTTCGACTTGCTTCGTTTAAAGTCATATAACTTGCGTGTTCGTGATTTAAATCCTGTTACGTATCTGTTTATTTTCTGAACATAAATATGCACGTAATACTAAATAGCTAGTAATTAAATTATTAAACAATAATTATTTTCTGAATAATTAAATTACGTCGCGATATTAATTAAAACTGAGACTGCGTGATTCTTGTTAACGTTTAATTATTTCTATAGGATAAATAATTCATCTGTAATATTTTATGAGACTAAATACTTATTATCTGAATAAACTGTAATATTTAGTATTTAAATAAACTGGGATTGCGTATTTAATTTATGCGTTTATATCTCTGTATAATAATTAATACTTATATAGTTTATTAAAATTAAACTGCGTATTTAAATATTCTGATTTTTAAATACGGGTTTACAGTGAAAGTTTGGTTTATACTGTTTGTGTGTTCTTGTTTGACTATTAATTCCGCATAATATTTAAATTGTTTTATACATAACAAAGTTTCTCTAAGTGTTTAAATTGATTTAATCTCGTTTACACAAGCTAAATCGATCTAAGTTTGGGATCAACAGGGTGGGGATTGGTTTAGTGTGGGTTAAATTAGGGTTCTGGAAAGGAGGGTGTCTTAATTCTTAATTAATCAAAAAATGGGGATTAGGGTTCATCTTGGAAATAAGAAGGGGTGACTAGCATAGTATTTGTTTGCCTCCCATTTATATTAATAATAAAACCGAGTTTAAAATTGGGATTAATATGACTGGGATGATGTGGTGGGTATAAGTGGATCGGGTTATCAAAGGTAATGGGCTGGGGGTTTGTTAGATGTGGACTGAGTTTGGGTATAAAACGGGTTACAACCGGGTTTGGTTAGGTTCCAATGGGTATGGATTTTATTAATGGCAGCAATCATCCTCAATCTTCCCAATTGTGTGCATTTCATGTTTACTAGCCACAAAACTTTGTTACCTTTGTAAAAAGTATACCCAAATTGCATTTCTAGTCCCTCCAAGTTTGTATGATCATGAACATGGGCTATTTATGCATTTTATTCATTCTTCAATGGTCATAAGTGTATATTATTAAAATATTAGGGACCCATTTATAATATTGAGATTTACAAGGGTCTACAGTGACAAGTCCTCAAAAGTTGAGGGACCATTTTTGGCAAATCTTCAAACTTCAAGGGTATTTTTGTAAATTCATGATTCGGGTCCGGTTCTTTGTGTGGCTTCGTTTCCCGTGTTCGTTTTTGCTTGTTTACTTTGATCTTTTGTTGAATTCACGATATCCGTACCTAAAATACACAATGAACAAACACAAGCATATTTTTGGGGTATTTTATGATATTTTTAAGCGTTTTAAGACCGATTTGGACGATGAGACATTTTTATAAATGCAGTCTCATCACTCCCCCATACTAAACCATTGTCGTGTAATAAGTGTGAAAACACTTATCCTTTTACCACTTAATTATAATAATAACCAAGCCAAAACGTGTATTTAATGTCGTAAATGTCGGAATTATGCGTGGTTTGTGTTTTTATTGTGATTTAGGACCAAAATGTGAAAAGGGAAGAAAACATGGGCTTTAACGGGCTTTTATCGAATAAAAAGACAAAAGATGAAGTCAAAAGATCAAGAGTGCAAAAAGAACGGAAGTCCAAGGCCGATTCTGAAGATTTATCGAAGAAAAAGTCTAAAGACGGAAGTTTAATGAAGTCGAAGAACCAAGTCTAATAAAAGAAGAAAATTATAAGACGAGTTCAATTTATCGAAAAATCCCAAGACAAAGTCGAGAAAGTCGAAGAATTTAAAAGACGAAAAGACGAGAAGAAAGAAGAAGGAATCAACACATGTTAATCCTCCTATAAATACCCTCCTAATGACACATTAGGAGGTGTTAGCTAATTTGACACATTAGTCTTTCCATTTTATTTTCTTGCACTTTCATATTGTCATTTACTTAATTGTTCTTTAATTTCAAGATTATTTCAAGTAAGTTTGTTGAATCCTTATTTTTAATGTCAAGTTTTATATTAATCTCTCATTCTACCTTTCTTGTTGATTTGATCTTTATGCTTATTTGCTTATTGTCATGCTTATGTGATTGTTTGTTATGTTTTTATGTGTTTGATTGTGTGAGCTTATTGATTTTATAGCTTATTGTTTGCTTTTCTTAATTTTAATTAAGTGTTTTTAGAAGTTATTTTATAAAAAGTTGATTTTAAATATTTTGATTAATTAGTGTTTTTAAAAGATTTTAAATTTTGGCTTTTTAGCTTTTTCTTAAAATTGATTTGATTAAGTTTTTAGATAAGTGCTTATTTGGTTTTAGCTTATTTTTTAGTTTTGCTTAATTTTTGTTCATTCCGAACTAGTAAACCCCATTTTCCCGAATTAGGTGTAAGTTCAGCTTATTCTGACTTATATTGAATTTCTTCTTATCCCGAATTAGTCTCAGACTCCTTTATCCCGAATTATATGCAAGAACAGCCTATTCCGAATTAGGTTAGAAAACTTCATTATCCGAATTGTGTACAAAACATGGATTCCGAATTAGATGTTGTATTGGTATTTAGGATAACGTCTCTGCCCCATATTCCGGATTAGGTATACAATCCATATCCCGAATTAGGTGCAAAAGCGCATATTCCGAACAAGGTCAGTATTATACATTCCGAATTAGGTATAGCATCTGGATTCCGAACTAGTTTCTGTTTACACATTCCGAATTAGGTATGTGATATGCATTCCGGATTAGGGTTTGGATTAGTATTCCGAATTACTTAATGGTTGCATATTCCGAATTAGGTTGAGCAAGCACGGATTCTGAACTAGGTCTAGGATCCATGCATTCCGAATTAGTTCTTGAATGATGGATTCCGAACTAGGTTAGGTTTCTAGGTTTCCCAACTTAGGTTTAGAATTTTGTGTTTTCCGACTTATGTTTTGTTTTAGTTTACCTGTTTAGTTTTTAAACTTTATTTTTCCCGCCAATTTATTTATGCTTTATTTTTTATTGTTTTATCTTAAAGTTATTTAAAGTTTGCATTTCGATTTAAGTTTTCAAATTTACTTTTTGTCGAGTCTTAATATTTTGTCATTTACTTTTACAGCCTTTATTTTTAGTCTAAATCTTTGCAAGCTTTTATTTTTATTTTATTTTATTTTAATTAATTACTCAACGCCATTTTCATTTTAAAATAGATAACCAACGACTATTCTTTCTTTTCACCAAGAACAACTGAGTCACACTTTTAACCGTGATCAATTCGATTAGACGTTGAGAAAAACGAACTTCTAAACTAGTAAAATCTAGTTATTACCATGCCCTCACGCAATGCTAGAATTATGTATCGTAGCACTTCCAAAATTCATTTTTACATGACATTTATTGAAAACGTAAATTTATATAAACAACTACATGCGTTTTAGACATAATGTATTGTTCTTATCGCAAAATGGGATGTTTAGGATCATAGAATAAGAATACGTTAATGCTTCGTTAGAAATAATTTCGTCGTCCTCAATATTTACCCAATTCCATGCTAAGCGTGAAACAAGATCATTGTCATTATAAGTTAGTAATGCTAACACTACTCATATGCTCTACTCACGTACTTAAACTCCCTTATTCCTAAGGTGTATCTCTTATATTTTATTTTTGTCTTAATGATCACGAGGATACATATTTGACTTATGCGTAGATAGGTATTAGGTCCAAAATTAGAGCTTTAACGGTGTAATCAAAATCATTGAATTAATAATTTCTCCTAATAAACAACGATGTAAAAAAATTAAGTCAACAAAAAGGATCGATAAACACGGTTTTATAACGGTTTTGAACATGAGACTTATTACCATTAATTTTATGACCAACCTCATTACCGGTGGCTTTGATTATCATGGTTTACCTCCATCTTTTATTCAACTCCGCCATGAAGCTTTTATTATGACTTCGGTCTTGCCCTTGTCTTTTATTTAACCTCGCCATGAGGTGTTTATTATGACTTGACGTATATCCTCACGCTAAAGCGAATTTTAGATCTTTAAGGCTTCAAGTTTAAGAAATTCACTTCAATTTTGCATAGATTTTTCGGCATTTCGAGCTTCAAATTTTTGCTTGTTTAAGTGAAGAGGAACTTAAAATTATTATTGGGGAAGCCTTTGATTATTCGGATGCCAATACTTCAAAATAGTGACGCTAGCGAATCTTTAATGTTTTCCTAATTTAATTACATGGAAGCTACTAGAATCAACTAGAAACCAACAATAGAGATTAAACCGCTAAATCAATATTTATTAACAATTTATTAATTAAAGCATGGGGAAAAACATATAAAAACCTACAATTAAAAAATAAAAATACTTGTTTGAAAGCCGGGGATAAAAAATTTAACACAAAATATTCGTCGAGTATACTAATTTGTATTTTACAAGTGCACCCGTTAAGCCCATTTAGTTTCTTCATATGCGCCCGTTTAGCCCATCCATTATAAAGAATGGGCAAAAAGTGCCCCATCCTTTTTTGAAAATGGGCAAAAAGTGCCCATATGTATCCAAATGGGCAAGATTTGCCACCTCTACTAAAAAGTTAAGGAATCGAAGCTAAGTGCTCAACACGCACGGTCGAGTATAAACTTACTCTTATTTTCACCAACGGAAAACCTACATTCGTGTCTTAAACATTTATGAAAAATAAGAAAAAATTTAAAATTTGGCCATTTTTAGCCTTATTTTGAAACAAAACGATAACAAAAAGATGAATTTTGGATTGTGTGATGATGTAAGCAAGGTGAAGTATCTATTCACCCCCCATACTAAAACTAAACATTATCCTTAATGTTTCGAGTCTAAGGGTGAAACACCCCATACTAGAGACGAAAAGTTGAATGCTTATTCTCGAGCATGGAAAGGGTAAAACGAATAATCTATAAGTCGTTTATGAATTATGCTAATAAGATAATCGTTAGAATATAAAAGGATATCATCGGATATCAGAATCTTCAAAGGCAACGATCGAAGCTCGAGTGATACGTAAAACGAACACGAGAGGCTTCAATAATGACGATGAACTTAATAAATCACAATCACAAACAACCACGAAACAAAGGTTGGGAGATCACAAGTCCCCTCATTACATTAATCTAAGAAAGTAATAATATGTACAAGGATAAGCATGATAATCCCCCACGAGGAACCTTGTTTTTGATAACCGAGTCAAAAGCTCGACTTGAATCCCCATAAATGTGATCATTTAGGGATTATCATGGTTTGACCTTTTTGGTTGGGGCTTTCATGATAAACAATACCCAACAAGCGACCGGTATTAAGGACTAAGTCCTTTGATGATGCAAAATACCGGGATCGAAGATGGCGTCCTCGTTGTCATGGGATGAACGAAACAACGCCACTTCAACATGTGCCGAAACCTCAAAGAGGTAAAATAAAAGAGGTGAGAAATAGAAGGATGGGACAATGGGTGGGGCAATACAATGAGCTACTCGAGTTAGACTCACACCAAGCAAATGAATATGTATTCCATTTATTGCATCAGTGGATGACCGAGATTTCCCTAAAAATGTGATTTCAGGATCGAATATCTCGTCCTCGGTGGAAAAGTGTGAGGAAACATAAGGGGCTTCCCCCACACTAAAACCACACTAAACATAGTCATAAGGAGTAGACGAGGTGGTAGTACTCATAAAATGCGGTGATGACGGAGTTAAACTTGTAGAAAAATCATTTAAATCAATTTTAAAATCTTTTCCTTTTTCATCATTTAAAAACTCTTTATGAAAACCCGATTTTTTGATGTCGAAAATATTTGGCGTTTCAAAGCCAATATTAGTCACGTTAAAAATCCTCACATTTAAATCACGGGTGGGGGTGGTGGAATGCACAAAACAAGCCGTGGAGCTAGCTAGGCACCACGGCATTTTATTAGAACGTTTACATTTTTCGTTTTGAACAAGCATGACAAGTCCTAAGAAACAAAAAAGGAACCTAGACAAAACATAAGAAGCAAAACATATAGAGTGCACGGATCTTCATTAAAGCCATATATGGCAAAGTACCCATGCGTAAGTCGTAGCTTTCAAAGATAGCACCTTTTGAGATTGGAGATGTTCCATGTGCGCTCCAGGTCACGCCCATCCATGTCACGTAACTTGTATGCACCTCGTCCCAAAGCTTCCGTGACCTCATACGGTCCTTCCCACTTAGGGCCCAACTTTCCTGTATTCTCCGCTCGACTTGCTTCGTTAGCACGATAGACATAATCCCCCGGTCAGAAGGAAACACCTTTAACCTTAGCGTCGTAATAAGCCTTCATTTTAGCCTTGGACTTAGCCTCATTAATGGCTGCTATCTCCCTTTTTTCTTCCAACAGATCCATGTTGATTCGCAGCTGTTCGTCGTTCGTGACAACATTAACCTCCGTCGTGCGGATGGTAGGCATTCCTATTTCTGCTGGTATAACAACTTCAGTGCCGTAAGCCAATGCAAATGGAGTGTCTCCGTTGACCGTTTTGATCATAGTCCTATGCACCCATAGAACATGTGGTAGCTCGTGCACCCATTTGGCACTTCGCTCATCCAAACGTGCCTTGATGCCGTTTCCCAAGCTTCTATTCGCTCGCTCCACAAGGCCATTTGTCTGTGGATGCTTAACAGACGCGAAGCGCCGCTTGATATTCAATGATGCACACCAGTCCTTGAATGGATTGTCCGCGAACTGTTTATCGTTGTCCGAGATGATTTCTCCTGGTAGGCCAAAACGGCACACAATATGCTCCCAAACAAACTTTTTAACTTGTTTGCCTGTGATGGATTTGACTGCCTTGGCCTCTATCCATCGTGTGAAGTAGTCCATCGCGACTATCAAGAACTTTACCCCCCCCCCCCCCCCCCCCCGCAGCTACATGAAATGGTCCTGCAATGTCGATTCCCCACTTATAGAATGGCAATGGGGACGTGATAGGTGTAAGCTCCTGCTGCGGGTGCCGCGACACTGGTCTATGCACTTAGCAATCACTACACTTGCGAATCATGTCGCGCGCGTCCCTGTGCATGGTAGGACAATAATATCATGTCCGTAAGGCTCTAGCTACCACAGATCGTGGACCTGTGTGCATGCCGCACAACCCTTCATGTATTTCACTGATTACATAGGTAGCCTGACGTGGTCCAACACACCGCAACCATGGCTGCAAGAAAGAGCGCTTATAAAGAATACCTTCTCGGAGTTCGAAGTGTTGCGACTTCCTTTTGATGCGCCATGCTGCTTTTTCCTCGTCCGGAAGGGTCTCACTAGTCAAATAGTCGATAATCGGGGTCATCCATGTAGGTCCGTCCTCTTCAACTATGGTAGCGACCTCCCCTTCTGTTATAGACTTCTCCTTGAGTATTTCCACCAAGACTTGCTTGGACAAGTGGGCGAAGCTTGTGGATGCGATCTTGCTAAGAGCGTCCGCCTTCTTGTTCTCACCCCTTGGCACCTGCTTGATGGAAAACTTACTGAAAGCCGCGATGAGTGACTTGACTTTCTCCAAGTATTGGATCATGTTGTCCTCCTTAGCCACGTATCCACCTAGAATGTGGTTCGCGACAAGCCGTGAGTCCACGTAGGCCTCAAGGTTGCGGACTCCCATTCTAGCGGCGATTTTTAAACCCGCAATTAATGCTTCATATTCCGCTTCGTTGTTGGTGGCCGTGAACTCAAAACGGAGGGCGTATGTAAACTCCATTCCTTTTGGATTTGTGAGGATGAGACCAGCTCCGGACCCATCCGTACACGAAGATCCGTCCGTAAATAACACCCATGGTTCTGTTGGAGTATCATCTTGTTTAACGATTTGTCCTTCCTCATCCGGCTTCTCTATCAAGAAATCTGCCAAGATCTGGCCTTTAACAGCCGTCCTTGGCCTATAGGATATATTATGCTCCCCCAATAAGATGCTCCATTTTTGTAGCCTCCCTGCCACATCCGGTCTAGAGATGACTGGATTTATTGGCTGGTCCGTAATGACTACAATTGGGTGCGCCTGAAAGTATCGGCGCAACCGCTTTGTAGCAAACACTAGTGCCAAAACCAATTTTTCCATAGAGGAGTAATTCAGCTCCGGCCCTTGCAATGTTCTACTTATGAAGTAGACCAGAGTTTGTACCGTCTCCCTATCTGTCATGAGTACCGCACTTATTGCGCCATGAGTGGCTGAGAGATACATAATGAGTTCCTCCTTTGGCCGGGGAGCTACTAGCATAGGGAGAGATGCCAGGTGCTGCTTGAGTTGGCCAAAAGCTTCCTCGGCTTCCTTTGTCCACCGGAAGTCTCCCTTCCTAATGCACTTCTTGAGTGTCTTAAATAGGGGTAATGACTTCTCTGCGGATTTGGATAGGAACCTATTTAGCCCAGCCAGCTTCCCATTTAAGGATTGCACCTCCTTCCGTGTCTGAGGGGATGGCAGCTGTATTACGGCGTCCGTTTTCTCTGGGCAAGGTTTGATACCGTTTGGATCAATCATATATCCAAGGAACATTCCCTCCGTTGCCCCAAACGTGCATTTCTTTGGATTTAGCTTCATGTTAATCCTCCTCAGTGTGTCGAATGTCTCTTGGACATCCCGGAGAAGTGCATCCTCCGTATGACTTTTTATGACTAAGTCATCCACATAAACTTCCAGGTTGCAGCCTATATGTGATTCAAAAGCTTTGTCCACAAGCCGCTGATATGTAGCACCGGCATTCTGTAGTCCAAACAGCATTTTTGTATAGCAATACACGCCCTGACTCGTATGGAACGCCGTTTTTTCTGCATCCTCCTCCGCCATCTGGATCTGGTGGTATCCTTTATATGCGTCTAAGAAGCACTTAAAGGGATATCCACATAGGGATTCCACCTTCCAGTCAATCTCCGGTAGCGGGTAACAATCTTGTGGACAGGCTTTGTTCAGATCCGTGAAATCCATACACATGCGCCAACTTCCGTCATGTTTTTTGACCATGACCGGATTGGATAACCACTCGTGGTAGTATACCTCGTGCATGATACCTACATCCACTAGTTTCCGTACTTCCTCCAATATCACTCGGCTGCGCTCAGGCGCCTAGCCATGCTTCTTTTGCTTGATGGGTTGGTACCCCTGGCGGATCTGGAGCTTATGTTCTGCTATCGCGCGTGGCACGCCTGTCATATGCTTTGGCTCCCATGCGAATATATCTAGGTTTGCACTTAAAAGAGAGCACATGGCCCTTTTGCCGCTATCCGAGAGCGCCCCCCTATGGATATCACCTGTTCCGGGTAGTCAGGATGGATTGCCACCTTCCAATTGGGAGGTGGTGATCCATCCTTGGGTGGAATAGGTGGAGCCGGTGTTGTCACGGTATGACACTCGGATGCTGGTACGATTGTGTTATAGATGGTGACGATTCCTCCCTCAACAGGGAACTTGATCATTCCGTGTGCCGTGGAGGGTACCGCCCGTATAGCCAGAATACCTGGTCTACCTATGATCCCATTGTACGGAGAAAGTGAGCGTATCACCATGAAGTTCATCCACGCCGTAGTGGAGTGTTCCTCATTCCCAATGGTTACAAGCAGACGCAGTTGCCCTATCGGACAGATAGTGTCTCCACTAAAGCCAGTGAGCGGCGCCGTGGCCGGTACTAATTGGCTTCTTATTTCTGGTCGTAACTGCACAAAACAGCGTTCGTACAGTACTTCTGCTGACGACCCTCCATCCACATACATGCGACGAACATTGTGTGTTCCAATGCTTATCTCAATAGTGAGAGGCGCATCAATCACATCGCCTGCTGTGATGAGAGGGAATGAGATTTCCCTGCCGCGTGAAAATTTTTGGCCAATTTTCTGCCTCGTGCGGCGTTGTCTGGATTGGATCATGTATATGGTCGAAGGTTTGTCCTTTTGGGGATCCTTCTTGTCATACTTCTTGTTGTCTTTTCCATCCTTCCAATCCTTAACCAGGTGCTTGAGTTTACCTGACTTGATCAGCGACTCAATGTGTTTTTTGAGATGGATACACTCCTCAGTGCCGTGGCCCTTGTCATTATGGAACTCGCAGAAACGATTTCCTTGACGACGGTCCGGAGGAGTTGTCATTGGGGGAGGTCTCGGAAAATTTGCCCCTTCCGTCAGCAAGATCTCCCGGTAGGACATCTTTAGGGGGGTAAACTTATCATCCGGCCGTCCTCCTTTGTTTTGGCTCTTGTAATCTGAGCCCCTATTGTTGTTTTGATTGTTTTGACCACCCGACTGTCTCCGGGACTGGTCGCTTGATCGATAGCCGTTTCCTTTGGAAGGGTAAGCCGCGACAACCGCCGTTTCTCCCTCTATGAAGTTTCTGACCCTTTCCATGAGATCATCATACCACTCTGGACGCTTGTCATTGAGACGCCTGATTAACTCCCTATCTGTTATGGCGTGCATGTAGTCGGAGATTTTCAGGAGTTCCGGCATCGTCTTTGTGCGTGTGCACTCATCGTTGAAGCGTTCGGTGAAGGCCTCTGTAGACTCCCCCGGTCGTTGCTTGATAGTTGCCAACGTGACCGGATCCCTATTATACTTCTTCCTTTGAGTATAATTATTCTTGAACGCAGTGCGTAGCTCCGTGAAGCTATCAATGCTTCGTGGAGGGAGTCCCTCAAACCAGTCACGGGCATTTCCGATCAAAGTCGAATTGAACATTTGGCACCATATAGGCATGGGCCATCGCTCAATTTTAGCCTGCGTATTGAATATTTTGAGGTGATCATCCGGATCACCAGTTCCATCATAGGTCTTGACACACGCCGGCATGCGACGTTTGGTGTCCTCGGAGTAGTTCCGTATACGGAGAGTGAATGGGTCTTCCCTAGGATCCGCCCATGGACGGGTGAGCCTAGGTTCATCCCATGGGTCACACCACGGGCGGGAAAGATCCTCCGCTTCCGCATCTCGATAATAAGGGCCACCATAATACTCATCATTGTTTGGTGGTGGTGGAGGGGTACGCCTAGGTCGGCGACGCATGGGCGGATGGTCATCCGAGTCCTCCCCTGATGGATCTTGAGACGGGGGTGGTGCCCCATCCCTTGGGCGAGGTCCACTCTTTTGAGAAGAGCCAAGAGCCTTCTTCCCAGTGTCCATCCTATCCCACACACTTGTGCGGCGAGCGGGTCTGGTCAGCTCTCGGTCTGGTCGCTCGGGTGAACCGTCAGACCGCGTTAGTTCCTCTATGAGGCAATCTCCTATGCGCTCGAACACATTCCTAGGTTGAGGAGTTTCCTCGAAGATGCTCTGTTCCTGAGGCCGAGTCTTCCTTTTCCCTTGATTTTAGGAAGAGGTGATTGGTCCGGTATTGCCAAAGTTGAGTCTAGATTGGAGGTTTCTCCCTAGGTTCAACCTCGATGCAATTCCTAGAACGATCCTATCAAAGTTCTGCGTGAGAACTCGAGTGAGATCCTCCTCGCTGAGTGGTTGGATTTCTACTTCCTCCTCAATCGCTGGTCTGCGCGGCTCCTTGTTAGGGGGATTAGGCGCACTCCCGGGATCAGGGTTGTCCAGGGTTGAAGTAGTTGGGGTAGTTATGGAGATCGTGCTCGTCACCCCCATGGACTGAAAACCACCACGGTTACCAGGTCCGCCCGCTGGGCGGCTAGGGGATTGATTGGGGATGAGTATCCCTTCCCCTTGGGACTTCCGATTTCTAGGATTTGTGTTCCTGGGATTAGCTTGCGGATGCCCCTTCGTCATTGGGAATTCAAGATGAAGTTTTGCTCTAGCTTAGTGTAATGGGTCCCACGGATGGCGCCAACTTGTTGATACAAAAGTTGGGTGATCCTTGCTAGACCCGAATTAGGCTTAATTCGGGTTGGCTGGGCTCCGGCTCCTGCACCAAGTGAACTGTTTGGTTGGGATCCTGCACACTAAACAACACGCGTTAGGCTTACCGTGGGAATGTTTCCCACGATTAGACTCCGACGTGAGAGTAAGTAATCGGTTAGGGTTTTATGTGAATTGAGAGTATAGAACGTAATACCTTTGTGGAACCCTTGGGGGTTCCTTTTATAGGCAGTGAAACCCTAGTGGGCTGCCACTGATACTTCGGCCCCAAGGAAAGGATAAGTACCAGAATTAGACTGATTGTTATCTTCTGATCATGGTGAGTGAATATCCTCTTCTTTGGGATAAATCCTATTCCTAGACAGAATATGATTCTGTCTAACCCTGTACCGGCCGCGCCGGGCCTAGGCCGCACACGTGTGTGCGGTTACTGTTCATCCAAGCTCATAAGCTTAAATGACATTATTCCCACCCATCTGTGATGGGCCGGATACGGGTAGTACCCGTGGGCCGGGTTCCTGACCCGGCTGGGGACTATACGTCATCAATACTCTTTGGGAAGTTATTGAACATGGTAATCAATTCGATAAAGCAGCCAGGATTACTGCTGCTATTGCAGCAAGAAGATCAGTTGCTGGTTCAACTGATGCAGACCTTAATGAAAGACCTGAAAATGGAAGAGCTATCTCAACTACTGATATAGCCTTGAGAAGGAATGACATGAAGATGTTGAACATTCTTAAACTCTCCTTGGGTCCTAAGAATCAACTAAAAAACAGAAGTTTTGATTCTGCTAAAAATCTTTGGGCAGCTCTTCAAGTTACCTATGGTGGTAATGACGACACAACAAAAGAAAGGAAGAAGCAGCTTTTGAGTGAACTAGCAAGTTGTCTTTTATGGGAACAGAACATGATGATGCTGATACTATTGGTACATTCCTTAGAGGTCTTGGTGATGCATGGAAAATTGAAGCTAGATCAATTCTTTCCACCGATGCCCATAAGAGTGCTTCCTTTGATGATATCTACAATAAGCTAAAGATCTTAGAGAGTGACACCTTACTTGAACGTGGAAGCAAGTCAACATCTGGGAACATGGCATTCATCTCACATAGTGAATCTCAAACCACTAAAAGAGACTCATATGTTAGTGGATTAAATGTGCATCCTGTTACTGGATCAACTTTTTTCAGCGGTGGATCAACCTTTGTCAGCGGCTTAAATCTTGACGCTGACACATACAATGTTGACTCACCAAGGCTTAAACCGGCTGGTATTGATTTAGACACAGTATGTGAATACATTGCTGCATTGCCCAATGGTTCCTTAGTTACCTATGAGGATCTTGAGCAAATCAGCGATGTTGATCTAGAAGAGATGGATATCAAGTGGAATATGGAACTTGCAAGCATAAGGGCTAACAGATGGAACAGGAGGTTTGAAAGAAAGATGACCTTTAATGCTAAAGACACAACTGAATTTGATAAATCCAAGGTTGAGTGTTATAACTGTCGTAGGATGGGACACTTTATGAGGGAGTGCAGATTTCCAAGAAGATCTGATACTGGAAGGAATTCAAGCTAAATCATCAAGGTTGAAGATGCTAAGCCAAAGTCTATGGTTGCCATGCAAGATATTGATGGTGTTGGATGGAACTGGAGCTTTATGGCAAAGGATGTGGTAGAAAATCAGGCTTTGATTGCTGAAAAGGAAGAAGAAGAACATGTTCACTTTGCTCTCATGGCCAACTCCTCATCTTCATCAGATAATGAGGTATATGATGATGCTTTTTGTAGTAAAGGGTGTAGATTAAACACTGAAAAACTTAACAAAGAAAATTTATAGTTAAAATCAGATGTTATAGACATAAGCGCTAGACTTGCAAACTACAAAATGACTCTTTCACAAACTGAAGGGACGATTGAGGAATATAAGAAAATGGGATTTGACCTAAAAGTTCAAATTAATGTTTTGACTAGGGATCTTAAAGTTAGTAATGAACTTAGGGATTCTCTAATGAAATCTAGAGCAGATGTGCAACTTCAGTTAAGTGATCCATTAAGGATAAAGAAAATGTACGGCTTAAAATTGAAAAATTTGATAAAGCTAGCCAAACCCTAAAAAAGTGTGTCAGTGAACAAAGAGACCCTAGGGACAAGTCTGCGATTGGGATGAATGAGTATGTTGCTGTTCCACCACCTGCTGGGAAGTTGTATGGTATAAAGAGAAAGGATCTCTCTTGGACTGGTATCCCAGAACTCCAAGAAGAGGAATTTATTCCTCTAACTAGAGTGCTTTCCCCAGTTGAGGTATATCAACAAAGGGTTACTGATCTTGAACAATGGAAAGCAGCTAACCCTTTTCTTTTTGTTAAGGGAGGAATGCTCAGTAAGAGTCCATTTGTACCTACACCCATTACTGTGACCAACCCCACCACAAGAAAAACCATTGACCTTGGCTCACCAATTAAGAGAAAACCTAGTGTTAAATATGTTGAAATGTATAGAAAACCTAGGTCACCCCAAAGCCAAGCTAGTGTTAATGGGACAAAGTTCTTTCAATCTAGACCTAAGGTTATGTCTAGAAAAGCTTGTTACACATGTGGAAGTTTTTCTCATTTGGCCTATAAGTGTTTCAGTGGCTCTAAATCCACCACTGACAATAGGTCAACCATGGTCAAACCCAGACCTTCTGTCCAAGCAAGTCCACAGACCACTAGACCAGCTCCCTTGTTTTCTAAAGGGACAAATACTCATGGACAAAGGCCCTTTCAAAAGACTAACACTTGGTCTAACAGACAATGGGTTCCTGTAGCAGACCCTAATTTGGACGCTGACAGGAACAAATTCAGCGTTGACAGGAACAAATTCAACGCTAACAGCTCCAAGTTTGGCATGAAAATGCCACAACTAGCTGCGGTTAGACCTTGTGTTAGACCAAGTAATAATAGGTATTTACAACCTAAGGGAAAGGGGTCTAAAGCTTCATCTAGTTTGACATGGAGACCTAAACAAGACCAAAACCCTAATTCAGATGGAATTTCTGTGACCTGCAACAGATTTAATTATCTTTCAAAGATCATTACTAAACCAATTGGGGTAAATTGGGTGTTCAGGACACAAAGGGATGAACAAGGGGTTGTTACAAGGAATAAGTCAGTTCTTGTTGAACAACCACATGAATCTAAGTCTACACAAGCTTAGGTTCCCAAAGAAAACTAATTTTTTTTCTTTATGTGCAAGGCATTCAAAAGCAGGTCAATGATCATGGATACTAGGACAGTGGATGATCTAGGCACATGACGGGGAAGGAAGATTATTTGACAGATTTTATCCCTATTAAAGATAGTGACAAAGTGTACTTTGGTGGAGGATATGGTAACATTTCTGGCAAAGGCACTATTATCACCAACAATTTGTGTTTTGAAGACGTTTTTCTGGTAAAGGAACTTGATTATAACTTGTTTAGTGTGTCACAACTTTGTGACAACAAAAATAAAGTTCTTTCTACTGGTACTGAATGCTTGGTGTTGAGTAAGGATTTTAAAATCCCCGATGATAAGTTTATTGAGTATAGAACATCTAGGCATAAGGACATTTACAATGTTAATCTAAAAGGAATTAAGATAAACAAAAATTTGTCATGTCTTTATGCTAAAGCATCAGTTGATGAAAGTAATTTATGGCACAGAAGGTTAGGGCACATTAACTTTAAGAACATTAATAGACTTGTGAGACATGATCTTGTTGATGGTTTGCCTTCAAAGGCTTTCTACAATGATCACTCTTGTGTTGCATGCCTTAAAGGCAAACATCATAAGGTCTCCTTTAAGTCTAAAACTGTACATTCCAGTTCTAAACCACTTCACTTGCTACACATGGACTTGTTTGGTCCTACTAATATAGAGAGTCTGAATGGTAAATTTTTTTGCTTTGTTACTTGTTAGCCCTAAAATGTGAGCGCCATTTATAGAATTACATTACATTCAGATAGGCAAAACATGGAGGAACTACTATTGATAAGTTGTCAAAGTTACTCCTTGTTTAGCCTATATATACCCCTTCATACTTCGATAGAGGGTGAGGATTCCCATTTTTATGTTTTACTTTCTCTCTCAATAAAACACACACCCTCCTTCTTCCTTGTTATCTTTCTCTCTCTAAAATGTCTAACCACTTGTTTTATCCTCCCCGACCTCCGGATCACCCCTCAATAGCTTTGAATCTTATGGTTAACATCATTACTGATGATTATTCCAGGTTTCCTTAGACTTTCATTTTAGCTTTGAAAAGTGATACAGCCAAGGTTTTGATTAACTTTATTACCCAAATAGAGAAGAAAACGGGTAATGAGGTTAAAATTCTCAGAAGTGATAATGGTGGTGAGTTTAGAAATACTCTGTTAGATACCTTTTGTGCTGATAAAGGGATTTCTAGGGAGTTCAACATAGCTAGAACTCCACAGCAGAATGGTGTAGCTGAAACAAAGAATAGAACACTAATAGAAGTAGCTAGGACCATGTTAGCAGATGCTAAGTTTCCCATTGCTTTTTGGGCTGAGGCTGTGAACACGGATTGCTATGTTTAAAATAGAGCCTTGGTCAACAAAATCTACAATAAGACACCTTATGAGCTATTTTGGAAAAGGAAGCCTAATATAGACTTTCTTAAACCCTTTGGATGTCATGTAGTGATCTTAGATACTAGTGATGCCCTAGGTAAGTAAAATGCAAAAGGTGATGAAGGATATTTTGTGGGTTATTCTATGAATAAGAAAGGATACATGGTTTACAACAAGAAGGAAAAATGCATTCTTGAAAAGGTACATGTTAAGTTTTTAGAAAGTAAGCCTAGTGATCCTGAGAATGGACCAGATAGGTTATTTGATTTGGAACCATTGTCTAGATCCTTGAATTATATGCTTGTTACTAATCCAGACATTGTGGAGAAGGATCCAAATATTTTGGAAGAACCTGTTGTTGAAATTTCAGGTACACAAGTTGCTAAATAAGAAGGATCACATGTAGTTGAGCCAACTCCCATACTTGATTATGTTACCATACCTATATGGACTGATGGCTTTGTGCAAGCATCTGCTGCTGATGGAAAGGAGGAAGAAAGGCCACAAGAAAAACCAGTTGATGAATTCATGCATGCAGCTTCAGACGCTGACAAAGCCAATTCAAACGCTGACACGTTGAATTCAGACACTGACAACCTGTTTGGAAATTTATTCTCTTCCTCCAATAGAAATATGTTTGAACATATTGAAGATCTCATACCCAATCAAGATGTCAATTCAAACAGGGATGGAAGTGGCAATGAAGATGATATTGGTAACATGGAGTCCACTATACATGACAACACACTATTTGGGGGAGGAATACTTAGAAAGGTGGCCAAAGAACATCCTCCTTCCCAAATAATTGGTGATATTCAGACTCCTGTTCAAACAAGGAGGACTCACTAGACTCAAGGTGGATTCATTGCTAATATTCACAAGAAGGAAGATACCCCTCTTGTGCAAGCATGTTTGTTTTCCTATTTTCTGTCACAAAAGGAACCCAAGAAGATTTTCGAAGCTCTTAAAGAACCAAGTTGGGTTGAAGCAATGCAGGATGAGCTTCATCAGTTTGCAATTCAACATTTGTGGGAGCTAGTGGACTGTCCAAGGTATGTCAGACCTATTGGGACACATTGGGTTCTAAGGAATAAAAAGGATGAAAGAGGGATTCTGGTCCGAAACAAGGCACGTTTAGTTGCTTAGGGCTATACACAAGAAGAATGGATAGACTATAAAGAGGTTTTTGCACCTGTTGCAAGAATTAAATCAATAAGGATTTTCCTAGCCTATGCTTCTTGCATGGGTTTCAAAGTTTATCAAATGGATGTGAAAAGTGCTTTCTTATATGGGACAATTGAGGAGGAAGTGTATGTTATGCAACCTCCAGGTTTTGAAGATTCAGAGCATCCAGACAAGGTGTATAGAGTCAAGAAAGCAATGTATGGACTTCATCAAGCCTCAAGAGCATGGTATGGTACATTATTTACTTACCTTGTGGAAAATGGGTTTAAAAGGGGCACCATATACCAGACACTATTTACCAAGAAGATTTGTAAGGATTTTCTTCTTGTCCAGGTCTATGTGGATGATATTATCTTTAGATCATCAAATCCAAAGATGAGTGAAGACTTTTCTAAACTCATGACAGGCAAATTCAAGATGAGTGCAATGGGAGAGATGAACTTCTTTCTAGGTTTACAAGTACCACAGAAAGAACATGGTATCTTTATCTCTCAAGATAAATATGTGGCTGAGATCTTGAAGAAGTTTGGTTTTTCCCCTCATTAAAAACGGGCTAGCACACCCATGTACAGGGAACATCCTTGGGGAAAGACTGGAGATGGAAAAGATGTGGATGTCAGGCATTATAGATAAATGATTGGTTCATTGATGTATCTTAGAACCTCTAGACCTGATATCATGTTTGTTATGTATACATGTGCACGCCATCAAGTGACTCCCAAAGAGTGTCATCTTCATGTTGTCAAAAGAATTTTTAGATACCTTGGGTGCTATCCCACTTTGGGATTATGGTATCCTAAAGATTCTCCATTGGAGCTTATTGGCTATTTAGACAGTGATTATGGAGGTGATAAGTTTGATAGAAAATCCACAACTGGTGGATGCCAATTTCTTGGTAGCAGACTCATATCTTGCCAATGCAAGAAACAAACAGTGGTGGCAAATTCTACAACTGAAGCAGAGTATGTGGCTACAGCTGCTTGTTGTGGGCAAGTTCTATGGATACAAAACCAGTTGTTGGATTATGGGTGATGAGATGGCATTTATACATGATCTCATCGTTCTTTTCGGGCTTTAAATGCATAAAAATGTCATAAAAATACCATATATATGCTTGTGTTTGTTTACTTGTGTATTTTAGGTATGGATATCGTGAAAAAGACAAAAGATCACAAGATACAAGAAAAAAAACGGATACGAGAAACGAAGCCGTACAAAGAACCGGGCCCTAATCATGGAATTCTCAACAAAATACCTTGAAGACTTGAAGACAATCAAGATTGATCCTCATTTATTGAAGAAATGGCACTTAAAACCCTTGTATATTCATAATTACAAGTTTGGTCCCTTAAGTTTGTCAAAATTACACAAATGGTCCTTCAACTTTGAAGAAATGGCAAGATTAGTCCCTCAACAAATCCAAATTGCCAATAATGGTCCCTCATGAAGATTAAGATACATTGAAGACCTTGGAAGATCAACATAATCCAAAATCAGCCCTTGAAATATGCAAAAGTGCCAAAATTAACCCTTGAAACACTTTTTGGAAAGTTTGTGCCAAAAGTGACAAGTTATGAAACGTTGATACAAAGGAAATGGGCGCTGATGGGTTTTTAAACACAAAAGACAAGAGAAAGAAAGAACAAGGGGCAAACTTGTGCATTTGAAACATTTGAAACGAAAATGCGCCAAACACATAACACTCCCCCATTTTCGGATCAAAACTACCACTATTCACCCTTCATCCACCCAGTTTTACCATCACTTAAAACAAGGGGTAAATCAAAATTACCCACACCCACGTGTGATTCACACATGCAGAAACAAATCCCACACACAAAACCCTCACTCCCACTACTCCCTGGACCCCACACTCAACATTCTCAGCCAATAAAAACACAACTTGGCCTCCAAGCAAAATGACGTGGCCAAATCAACAGCCAAGGATCATTGCTTCATAACAAAGCTGAAATGAACGTCCAGGATCAATTTGGACAGCTCAAAATCAGAAAACGTCTAGAAGGACTTAGGTCATTTAGGGAATTTCACTTTTAGGGTTTGTGAATAGTGTTTAGCCAGGCATTTGCCTATAAAAGGAGACCCCAACATGTGAGAGTCCCTTTGTTCCAGTTTTAGGCTATCAATCTTTGTAATTCCTTTTTAAGTAATAAAATTTGATTTTCTGAATTTTGAGAAATCTTGTTCTTGTTTATTAAAAGTTGGTGTTAGAATAGCCTAATTCTGAGTTCCATTTATATGTTTGAAGGTTTTTGAGGCAAGGTTTTAAGTGATAAAGCTTGTGCATCAAAAATCAGAAAGCGCTTGTTTATTTTGATCTCACTTTGTGGTTTGTTCATCTTAGCAGCTTGGAAGCTGGTACTTGTTTTGCTAGTACCTCATCTCAAACAATCCAGGGCCTGGATGTAGGTCTTGGAGGTTTGCATCTTCTTCCTTTTTCATTTTCTCTTTAAGTTTCTGATTATTTGTGATTTTTGTGGATTTATGCTTGAATCTGTGTTATTGTGGTTGATTATTGTTGATTTGGCTTGGTTTGATGTTATTGAGGTGTTACTGATCTGATTTGTGGTTTGAATCTTTATAAGCCTTTGAAAATTTGTGAAATCAAGTTTTAAAAGGGTGTTTGGGATTACTGCATAAGTTGGATTTGTGGCTTGTTAAGTGCTTAAGTGTTGTTAGCAAGTATTGGTATCTGTTTGTTGGGTGTATTTATTCATATGTTTGCAGGTTTTGAGGTTTTGAACACATTGATTCTTAAATTGGCTATAAAATCTTCATAACTTGGTAAAATTGGCTAGGATTTTGAGGACACCTAGATCTAGGCTTAGGCTAGGGTTAACAAGTGCTAAATCATAGTTAATCTCACCAGGGTAGAGGGATTTGAGGCTTGAAATTGGATCAAGTGTCAAGTATATCAGCAAAACTTGTTTCTGCATATGTTCATTGTTCATCAGTAACTTCTAGTGCTTTGATCTTGCTATTTACTTTGATTCCGTGTTTGATTCTTGTTGCTTTGTGTTTATTCTGAGTTTATATAGCTTGTGTATGCATCTGGTTAAGTTTGGTTGGCTTATTGTGGCTAAATCTGCTTATTAAGTGCTTAACTGCTTATTTCCATATCTGGTGCATATCTGTGGACTGTTTGGCTTATTGTGGCTTATTGTGTGGATCATTTTGTGATTTTATTGTTGCTATTGACTCCTTGTGATTCATTGATCACAAGGGTGCCTTTGTTTCCAATTGAATCAAACCAGAACTCTAAAATAAGCTTGGTCAATTAGTCAAAGCAGTGGGAACTCCTTTCCCCTGCTGGTTGCCACTGATAGTGTAAATTTGGTGTCAACTTATCAATAAGCTATAATAGCTTATTCCAACATGCAACAACTTTGTTTTTGTAATAGGTGCTCATATTTTGACCCATTTGTTCATACTGGAGCATTTGGGTGGTTGACTTTAAGGTTTGACTAGAAAACCAACTTCATTGACTTTTCATAATGCTTATTGGCTTATTCTGGCTTATTGGTTATGCTTATTGGATTTTTGTTGATTGATTTTGCTTATTGAGTCCATTTGAAAGCTTTTGCAAGTTGAATCAAGTCCTGAGGTGCATTATTTCTCAAAAACGACTATTTTGTCGTTTTGTGGATTTTTGCTTTTCTATTTTCTGGCTTATTGAGTGAGCTTTTTGGAAATTTCTTTTGACAGATCTCTTAAGCATCCTAAAAGAGGGTTGTGTGTCAAATTAGAGCTTATGGCATTAGCTTATGGCTTAATGGGCTGAAAAGCCCAATAAGAATAAGCTTTGTGTTCAATAAGCTGTGATAAGCACATTTTCAGCTTTTGGGCCTTTAGAGTTTTGTTCTTAGAATTGAATTTTAAGTCAGATAGGGCTTTTCCAAGTCAATTGGGCCAAGTTTGACCTTTTGGGCCCAAAAGCCCATTTTGGTTGACTGATTTTAGATTTGGCCTATTTGAGGGCCCATTAGGGGTATTTTGGTAATTTCACTTTGATTTTCTAATTATTTAGGTTAAAATAAGCTAGTTTGCAAGTTTCTAGAATTTTTATAATTTTTGGATTTTTAATATTATTTTATTATTATTTTATTATTATTTTTGAAATTTCACATTTTCCAACTTTTTACATTTTTCTTGGGTTTATTACATTAAAATAGGAATTTAGCAACTTTTAGAATAATTTTATCACTTATAGATTAATTTTTATAATTATTTTAAGTTTTAATAGTTTTTAATTCATTTTAAATAGTTTTTTAGTTTAAAAATTTCTAAAAATAGTTTTTAATCTTTTTAGGTCATTTTAGAGGTTTACCAATTAAAAAATCTTTATTTGGGCTTTTTGATAATTTATTTGATTTTTAAGGCTTTAATTAGCATTTAAAAATTGAATATTTAAAAGGTTTGAAAAAGTTTTGATCATTGGTAAACTCTTAGTTTATTATTTTTGATTTTTGGTGAATTTTTGGTGAATTTTTGGTAATTTTTAGAATTTATTTTTATTTTGGTGATTTTTAAGGTTCTACGTTTTAACTTTCTAGTAGTGATTTTTTTTTGTTAAATTTTTATTTTTACGTCTTCGTCATCTTCTTTTCTAATCCCCTTCTAAACCAATCATTAATCACAAACTTTTACAAGTTTTTCACAACACAAATACCTCCTTGGGAAACGAACTTGGACACCATCTAGGGTCATTAACACTTGATTTTTCCTAAAGTCATTTGTTTGATACTTTCCGCTATTTTGTTGCTCTTTTTCCTAAAAGAGTATACAAAACCTCTACAATCAATTTTGGCGCCGCTGCCGGGGAGGTGTGTCGTGATTAATTTGCATTGTTGTTTTTAATATTAACCATATAGTATTTGTATTAGTAGAACTCTACTAATACGTATTATCGGTTTACTTGGTTTTTCTTGTACAAATATTATTAATATATTGTATTAAGTATCACAATTAATATACAATATCTCCAAAAGTGTGAAAACACAACCTTAATTGGGATTTCATCACTCAATTATTGTATTCGAATCTCAAACAAAAAGAAAAAGGCAAAAATAGATAAATACTTTCGTGAAGCTCGATTTTGAAAGATACAAACTATAAGGTGGGTATAAGGCGGGTATTATAAAATATACCCTAAGGAAAAAGGCTCTTAAGTGCTTCGCGCCGCCTCGTTTCCCCGCTTGCTTGTGAGTATTTTGAGATTGAAGGCTAATCGAGGGTTTTGTCGCCCAAAGTATTATTACGTATAGTATATTTGCTTGGTTTCTTTGTGATTAAAACCTCTTGAACAATTTGGTTTTCACCAAAGTTCTAAAGTCATTCGAAGGCGTTCACTCCACGTGATCGTTTTCATTCCTTTGAGGCTTCTTTAATCAAGAGTTTGATTCGAGGAGAGATTTTGTAGATTGTTGTCTACGAAGATACACCAAAATCCAAAAAAAATTAAATATCATCAAAAACACAAAAAAATTGAAAATTCACAAAACACCCAAAAAGAATCTTCTTTGCTCACCTCCCATTCTTCGTGAAGTTTATGATCACTCGTAATCAAGCAAAACGAGCTCGTAAACGTCTTCAAAAGCAAGCCAATCAAGAGTCGTTGATTGAGGAAGAAACTCTAATTGTTGAACCTATTGTAGAACAAGAAGTCGTCATGGCTAATCGTACTATGATGGAGTTGCTACAAGCACCCACCGAGGGTTTTGGAGAGGCTATTGTGATTCCCGCCATCCTTGCGGAGAATTTCAAGATTAAGACGGGTTTAATGTCGATGTTGCAAGCAAATAAGTTTAGAGGTCACGAGAAAGACAACCCGCATTACCACATTAGGAATTTCAACCGTCTCACCGCTACTAGCAAGTTTAAGGATGTTACACATGACGCCATTAAGATGATGTTGTTTACATACTCGTTGGATGGACCCGCAAAAATTTGGCTCGAGAAAGAACCGCCAAATTCGATTTTGACATGGGCCGATCTCGTTTCTAAGTTTGTGAACAAGTTTTTTCCACCATCTAAAACAACACATTTGAAAAATGAGATTTCACGATTTGTGCAAAGAAATAATGAAAGTTTTTCAATGGCATGGGAACGATTTAAAGAGATGTTACATGAATGTCCACACCATGATTTTACGGAATTGCATCAAGTGGATACTTTTTATAATAGGCTTAATGATCATGAACGAGATTATTTGAACGCCGCCGCGGGTGGTAATTTTTTGTGCAAGACGACAAATGAGGCTTTACAAATCATTGAGAATCGATCTAAGGTTTATAACCCTCGTAACACACCGAGTGTTGCCAATATGGGTTCGTCATCTTCGTCACAATCGTCTCGTAGCATTAACGCCTTACATGATGAAGCTAATGAGGAAAATCGGTTTTTTGATAGATTTGCTAATCTTATGTCCCATTGGAAGGCTCAAGAAGCTTCCAATTCCGATTCGGTTAAAGCGGTTGCTAAGAGTTGTTTATCTTGTGGGGGAGCTCATGATCTTTCCGAGTGCATTACCGCGGATGGTAACACTTCGAGTGCTTACGTAGCAACGGGAACTTACAACCAAAACGGCCAAGGTTCCCGCCAAAATCAAGCTCCACCAAATCAAAATGTTAACAATTATCGAAACAACAACCAAGGTAATTACCAAAGCAACACACGTAACTACAACAAGGGGAATTATCAAAGTGGGAATGGACAAATTTCTAATCAAAACCAAAACCGTGATTTTCAAAACACTACACAAGGTTTTCAAAATGCTCACACTAAAAATTTGCAAGGAGAATTTTTGGATTATGCAAAAGCAAATGATGCTAAATTTGACAATATGCAACGTGAGATGATTAGCTTAAGATCCGAGTTGAAAAACGAGCTTAAAAATGAACTTGCTAATGAACTTAAAACTCATGCAAACAAAATGGAAGGAAATGTCCAACGTCTTCAACAAAATCAACAAAAGATGGAATTAGGACAACATGAGATTAAGCAAGAGTTATTAAAAGCGGATGCTAGGCAATCAAAATTTGAGGACCGAATGGCTAAGATGTTTTACGCAATCATGTGTAAACCCTCTTCCTCGGGTGGTCTTCCTAGTGATACCATTGCGAACCCGAAGGGAGAAATGAAGGTTATTACTACACGAAGTGGTAAAACTTTCAAGGAACCAATCTCTCGTCCAAGTACTTCTGCGGAGAAGGAAATCGAGAAAGAACCCGAGGTGATGGTCGAAAAGGAGCACATTACAATCCCACGAAGTACCGCTCATACCACACCTACAGTTGAACCAATACCAATTGTGGAACCCGAGTTTCCAAGGCCGTTTCCTAATGACCAACCCACACCACCTTTACCCTACCCTTCGAGACGAAACAAAGAGAAAATGCAAGAACGTAACAAACAACAAATCGAGCTTTTTATAAAAATGTTTCAACAAGTGCATTTTGATGTGAGTTTAGCCGACGCGTTGTTATATATGCCTCGTTTCGCTTCCACTTTTAAAAGTATGATGAGCGATAAGGAAAAGCTTTCAAAGCTTGCTAATTGTTCCTCGGTTTATCTTAACCGCATACTGGAAAAAGTTGGTGACCCCGGAAAGTTTCTCATTCCTTGTGACATACAAGATATGAAAGAATGCCTCGCCTTGGCCGATCTTGGTGCGAGCATTAATTTGATGCCAT
The DNA here is from genome assembly GCA_025667525.1 of Glebionis coronaria. Taxonomy (NCBI): domain Eukaryota; kingdom Viridiplantae; phylum Streptophyta; class Magnoliopsida; order Asterales; family Asteraceae; genus Glebionis; species Glebionis coronaria. The sequence continues at coordinate 432,934,187 of CM046879.1, read as the reverse complement.
TTTCCATTTGGAAATCGCTTTCGCTTCCGGCTCTCATTCCTTCGAACATGTCCATCGAGATGGCCGATCATTCTACGATTATGGCATGTGGAGTAGCCGAAGATGTTTTCGTGAAAGTGGGGAAGTTCTACTATCCCGTTTATTTTATAGTAGTTGACATCCCCGCGGATCCTCAAGTTCCTCTAATTTTAGGTCGTCTATTTTTAGACACTTCGAGATCGCTTATCGATGTTCATGCGAGAACTATCACTTTGAGATTCAACGAAGAGGAACTTGTTATAAACGCTACTCAAAACTCGAAACCTTCTCATGTTTATGCAATCTCTACCATCAATCACATTGACATCGTTGATGTGGTTTGCGATGAGTTTTCACAAGAAGTGTTAGGTTTTTTTCCGATAGCTCGTCAAGTGGCAATCCCACTATTTTGGATCCGATTCTTGCTAATTCCACACCAAATCTCACTCCATTCCAAGGAGGCGATCTCACTTCAAATGAAATCGACAATGAAGATGAGGTGTTGATTAGTAATGATACCTCTATTCTACCATTTCTTTCGCCGATGGAAGTTATGAGTGTTGAACCAAAATCTTCAATCGAGGAACCACCTATCCTTGAATTGAAAGATCTTCCTTCTCACCTTGAATACGCATTCTTGGAAGGTGATGACAAGTTGTCGGTTATTATTGCAAAAGGTCTTGCCAATGATGAAAAAACCGAGCTCTTGAAAGTTCTTAAGGCTGATAAAGGGGCAATTGCGTGGAAAATATCCGACATTAAGGGTATTGACCCAAAATTTTGTACTCACAAGATTTTAATGGAGTAGGACTACAAACCCGCAATTCAAAGTCAAAGAAGGGTGAATCCCAAAATTCAGGATGTCATTAAAAAGGAGGTCCTTAAACTCCTTGACGCGGGAATGATTTATCCTATATCCGATAGCCCATGGGTGAGCCCAATCCATTGTGTCCCTAAAAAGGGAGGAATGACCGTTGTGCCTAATGAAAACAACGAGTTAATTCCCACTCGTGTTGTGACCGGTTGGAGGGTGTGTATTGACTACCGAAAGTTAAATGACGCCACTCGTAAAGACCACTTTCCTTTGCCCTTCATGGATCAAATGTTGGAGCGACTTGCGGGAAATGAATTCTATTGCTTTTTAGATGGTTTTTCCGGTTACTTTCAAATCCCTATCGACCCTCGTGATCAAGAGAAGACTACGTTTACGTGTCCTTATGGAACGTTCACTTATCGTAGGATGCCTTTCAGAATTTGTAATGCACCCGGTACGTTTCAACGGTGTATGATGGCGATTTTTCACGATATGATCGAGAAGTCAATGGAAGTGTTTATGGATGACTTCTCGGTGTTTGGTAATTCGTTCACGTCATGTTTATCTAATCTCGAACAAATGTTAAAACGTTGTGAAGAAACCAATCTTGTGCTTAATTGGGAAAAATGTCATTTTATGTGTAAACAAGGAATCGTCTTAGGACATAAGGTGTCGAAGGCGGGGATTGAGGTCGATAAAGCTAAGGTAGACGTCATCGCCAAGTTACCTCATCCCAAAACCGTTAAGGGAGTTAGGAGTTTCCTAGGCCACGCGGGCTCTTATCGTCGTTTCATCAAGGACTTTTCAAAAATCTCTCGACCTATGACACACCTTCTCGAGAAGGATGCTCCTTTTAATTTCAATGAGGATTGTGTTAAGGCTTTCGAAACTCTTAAAAGGAAACATACCGAAGCTCCCATTCTTGTTGCTCCTAATTGGGAATTACCCTTTGAAATCATGTGCGATGCAAGTGATTATGCTATAGGGGCCGTCTTAGGGCAACGTTATGACAAGCATTTTCGTCCTATCCACTATGCTAGTAAGACGATGACCGAGGCTCAATTAAAGTACACCACAACGGAAAAGGAATTCCTTGCCGTGGTCTATGCTTTTGAGAAATTCCGACCTTATCTCGTCTTGACTAAAAGCATCGTGTATACCGACCATTCGGCTATCAAGTATCTCTTAGCTAAGCAAGACGCTAAGCCGAGATTGCTTCGTTGGATGCTCCTCCTACAAGAATTTGATGTCACCGTGCTTGACAAAAAAGGAGCCGAGAATCTAGCGGACGATCATCTCTCTCGTCTAGAAGATCCTCACAAAGATGTTTTCGAGAACAAGGAAATTACCGAAACATTTCCTCTGGAGACTCTCGGTGTAGTGAATTCTAAAGACACCACCCCATGGTTTGCCGACATTGCAAATTACCATGCGGGCAATTTCATAATCAAGGGTATGACGACACAACAAAAACGAAAATTCTTTCGTGACGTCAAGTTCTATTTTTGGGACGACCCTTATCTCTTTCGGATTTGTGCGGATCAACTCGTTCGACGTTGTGTGTTTGGTGCAGAAGCTTCTAATATCCTTAGAGCTTGTCACGAGGGACCCACGGGTGGTCACCACGGTGCTAATCTCACGGCTAAGAAAGTGTTCGATGCCGGTTTCTTTTGGCCTTCTATCTATCGTGATGCACACGCACTTGTGAAGTCGTGTGATTCGTGCCAACGTCAAGGAAAATCGTCTCAACGTGATGAAATGCCGCAAAACATAATTCAAGTATGTGAGATTTTCGACATATGGGGAATAGACTTTATGGGGCCGTTCCCATCGTCTCATGGCAACAAATATATCCTCGTCGCGGTGGACTACCTTTCTAAGTGGGTGGAAGCTAAGGCTTTGCCTACTAATGATGCTCGTGTGGTAGTGAAGTTTTTGAAGCAACTATTCTTTCGGTTCGGAACCCCTCGTGCTATTATAAGCGATCGTGGAACCCATTTTTGTAATGACCAATTCGAAAAGGTTCTAAAGAAATATGGAGTTACTCATCGTCTTTCTACGGCTTATCACCCGCAAACGAGTGGGCAAGTCGAGGTTTCGAACCGAGCTTTGAAGAGGATTTTAGAGAGGTCAATTGGAGAAAACCGTGCTTCATGGTCTGACAAACTCGATGACGCTTTATGGGCCTTTAGGACCGCTTATAAGACACCTATCGGTTGCACTCCTTATAAGTTAGTCTATGGGAAGAATTGTCATTTGCCCATTGAGTTGGAGCATAAGGCATATTGGGCCCTTAAGCATGCTAATTTTGACTTGAAGACCGCGGGAGATCACCGGAAAATACAATTGAATGAATTGGATGAATTAAGAGATAATGCTTATGAAAATTCATTAATTTTTAAAGAAAAGACTAAAAAGTTTCATGATTCAAAGATTAAAAACCGGGTTTTTAACGTTGGTGATCAAGTGTTGCTTTTTAACTCTCGTCTTAAGATATTTTCCGAGAAATTGAAATCTCGTTGGTCGGGTCCGTTCACCATTACACAAGTGTTTCCATATGGGACCATCGAGCTAGCTCAAGATGATGGTCCTAATTTCAAGGTGAATGGACATAGGCTTAAGCACCACTTTGGTGGGGAAATTCCTTCAATGGTTGCCCTCGACCAAGTCACCTTCCCCAATGATAATTAGCATTGAGGGGATCGAGTCGAGCTCATGACTCGGTAATAAAAAACGAGGTGCCTCGTGGGGGAGATCCCATGCTTATCTTTTATACTCACTATTCACTAATAAGGGGACTTGTACCCTTTCAACTCGTTGTCTCGTGGTTGTTTGTGATTGTGTTATCTAGATCATCATCATCATCTACGATTGAAGACTCTCGTGTTCGTTTACGTGAGCCTCCATCGTTCGTTTGAAGAAGTTTTTCACGAATCCATGACATATCCTTTATTGTTCTAACAATTATCTTTTAGCATACTTAATAAACGGCTTTAGATATATTGTTGATCACCCTTTCCATGCTAGATTCTAAGCATTCGATTCTTCGTCTCTAGTATGGGGGTGCTCCACCTTTAGACCCGAAACATTGAGGACAATGTTTACTTTTAGTATGGGGGGTGAATAGATACTTGCTTTGCTACGCCCTCACGTTTCCAACTTTCAATGTTTTGTTTTGCTAATAAGGCTAAAAATGGCCAAATTTTAAATTTTTTCTTAGCTTTCATAAGTGTTTTTAAGACACGAATGTATATTTTCCGATGGGTAGAATAAGAGTTAATTTTTGACTTGATGGGCATTTGGAGCCATTTACATTCCTTAACCCGCTCAATTCAAGTTTTGCTAGACTTTTATATAGGGAGCTTTAAAACGCGAAAGTCTTAATTCATTCGGGTTAAGAACAAGAACTTTTCGCAAGTTCCTATAATTGATTCTAGAAAGTCACTTATCAAGGGAACTATAAAACGCATTCTCTAAACTTGAAAAAGTCCAAGAAAGTGCAAGATCCTATAGGTGGCTTGAAAACCCAAGACTTTGATTTGATATAGTCTTAATGAAAGCTAATCCAAATTTGGCTTAGTTTTGACTTGCATAGCTAAGTATTCACGAGTCTCTTTAATTAGAGGTCTTTATATAGTGAAGAACGAGAAATGATAGAGTTAGACAAGTGATCATGCTAAACGTAGAACGTGAAAATGTTCTTTCAAAAACTCATATGTTTTTAATTGTGGCTTTTTCTTCCCATAAGATCAATGCATTAGAAATAAATCATAATTGCAATAAGTAAGGTCGTACGATTTGAAAGGATTACTTAGCCTCTAGCGCAAGATCGTTTAAAAGTTGCTCGGGGTTGAATAGAGTTCATAGCCAAGGCATAACTTATTGAAGCGGGACGCGAAGATTGGAAATCATCCAAAAAGGCCCTAACAAGGCATGAGGAGCTCTATTTTTGCTAAAGATCAAAGATGATGTGAAGTATCATTATTCCTAAATCAATATGAAGGATCGAGACACACGACGAGAAGCAATTACTCCCCTAAAGATCATGGAGAAAGTCTTTCCAAAAAGACCCTAACAAGGTATGAGGATAAATATATCCAAGTCCGAAAAGGAGGCGGATCGTTGTATATCAAAATCCAAAGTAAAGATTGAAGAAAAATGATGAAGTCGTGGTCCAATATGAAGAATCTCTCAAAAACGCCAAGTGAAGAAATTCCAAATATATGAAGAGAAGACCATAATTTCGAGAACGTCTTCCCAAGATTTGAAGTATGAAGTACATGCCAAATATCGGTCCGAGAAAGGTCTCAAATCGTGAAACGAGTTATGCCAAGATATGAACTTAAGGAGATACACGAGAAGCCGTTTTAAAAGATTTTGTCCTTCGGCTAACTATCGATCAAATCGTGCTACTTTGCTTTCGGACTAATAACTACTCAAATAAGTAAATATGAATCACTTGTGATCCATGACAAATAGATAAAAAATGCTAGTAACCCATTTCCTTTTATAATAACTAGGATTGCGGGGAGAAAAAGTATTACACAATTTGGACGTATGAGTAGTGTTAGCATTGTCACTTGTACCAACAATGATCTCGTTTTTGCACTTAGCATGGAATGTATGACAATCAAGGATGACGAAGTTTACTCTAAGGGACATTTACTTGTTTCTATTCTTTGACCCTAAAAGTCACTTTTCGTGATAAAATCATACATTATGTCTTTACACATCTTCATAGTATGTTGCAAGTCTTTTACTTTTCAATAAAGGTTAATAAAATTTGAACTTTGGTGATGCTTAGATACTTTATTCTAGCATTGCGTGAGGGCACGACAATGGCTTAGTATGGGGGAGTGATGAGATGGCATTTATACATGATCTCATCGTTCTTTTCGGGCTTTAAATGCATAAAAATGTCATAAAAATACCATATATATGCTTGTGTTTGTTTACTTGTGTATTTTAGGTATGGATATCGTGAAAAAGACAAAAGATCACAAGATACAAGAAAAAAAAACGGATACGAGAAACGAAGCCGTACAAAGAACCGGGCCCTAATCATGGAATTCTCAACAAAATACCTTGAAGACTTGAAGACAATCAAGATTGATCCTCATTTATTGAAGAAATGGCACTTAAAACCCTTGTATATTCATAATTAAAAGTTTGGTCCCTTAAGTTTGTCAAAATTACACAAAAGGTCCTTCAACTTTGAAGAAATGGCAAGATTAGTCCCTCAACAAATCCAAATTGCCAATAATGGTTCCTCATGAAGATTAAGATACAATGAAGACCTTGGAAGATCAACATAATCCAAAATCAGCCCTTGAAATATGCAAAAGTGCCAAAATTAACCCTTGAAACACTTTTTGGAAAGTTTGTGCCAAAAGTGACAAGTTATGAAACGTTGATACAAAGGAAATGGGTGCTGATGGGTTTTTAAACACAAAAGACAAGAGAAAGAAAGAACAAGGGGCAAACTTGTGCATTTGAAACATTTGAAATGAAAATGCGCCAAACACATAACACTCCCCCATTTTCGGATCAAAACTACCACTATTCACCCTTCATCCACCCAGTTTTACCATCACTTAAAACAAGGGGTAAATCAAAATTACCCACACCCACGTGTGATTCACACATGCAGAAACAAATCCCACACACAAAACCCTCACTACCACTACTCCCTGGACCCCACACTCAACATTCTCAGCCAATAAAAACACAACTTGGCCTCCAAGCAAAATGACGTGGCCAAATCAACAGCCAAGGATCATTGCTTCATAACAAAGCTGAAATGAACGTCCAGGATCAATTTGGACAGCTCAAAATCAGAAAACGTCTAGAAGGACTTAGGGCATTTAGGGAATTTCACTTCTAGGGTTTGTGAATAGTGTTTAGCCAGACATTTGCCTATAAAAGGAGACCCCAACATGTGAGAGTCCCTTTGTTCCAGTTTTAGGCTATCAATCTTTTTAATTCCTTTTTAAGTAATAAAATTTGATTTTCTGAATTTTGAGAAATCTTGTTCTTGTTTATTAAAAGTTGGTGTTAGAATAGCCTAATTCTGAGTTCCATTTATATGTTTGAAGGTTTTTGAGGCAAGGTTTTAAGTGATAAAGCTTGTGCATCAAAAATCAGAAAGTGCTTGTTTATTTTGATCTCACTTTGTGGTTTGTTCATCTTAGCAGCTTGGAAGCTGGTACTTGTTTTGCTAGTACCTCAGCTCAAACAATCCAGGGCCTGGATGTAGGTCTTGGAGGTTTGCATCTTCTTCCTTTTTCATTTTCTCTTTAAGTTTCTGATTATTTGTGATTTTTGTGGATTTATGCTTGAATCTGTGTTATTGTGGTTGATTATTGTTGATTTGGCTTGGTTTGATGTTATTGAGGTGTTACTGATCTGATTTGTGGTTTGAATCTTCATAAGCCTTTGAAAATTTGTGAAATCAAGTTTTAAAAGGGTGTTTGGGATTACTGCATAAGTTGGATTTGTGGCTTGTTAAGTGCTTGAGTGTTGTTAGCAAGTATTGGTATCTGTTTGTTGGGTGTATTTATTCATCTGTTTGCAGGTTTTGAGGTTTTGAACACATTGATTCTTGAATTGGTTATAAAATCTTCATAACTTGGTAAAATTGGCTAGGATTTTGAGGACACCTAGATCTAGGCTTAGGCTAGGGTTAACAAGTGCTAAATCATAGTTAATCTCACCAGGGTAGAGGGATTTGAGGCTTGAAATTGGATCAAGTGTCAAGTATATCAGCAAAACTTGTTTCTGCATATGTTCATTGTTCATCTGTAACTTCTAGTGCTTTGATCTTGCTATTTACTTTGATTCAGTGTTTGATTCTTGTTGCTTTGTGTTTATTCTGAGTTTATATAGCTTGTGTATGCATCTGGTTAAGTTTGGTTGGCTTATTGTGGCTAAATCTGCTTATTAAGTGCTTAACTGCTTATTTCCATATCTGGTGCATATCTGTGGACTGTTTGGCTTATTGTGGCTTATTGTGTGGATCATTTTGTGATTTTATTGTTGCTATTGACTCCTTGTGATTCACTAATCACAAGGGTGCCTTTGTTTCCAATTGAATCAAACCAGAACTCTCAAATAAGCTTGGTCAATTAGTCAAAGCAGTGGGAACTCCTTTCCCCTGCTGGTTGCCACTGATAGTGTAAATTTGGTGTCAGCTTATCAATAAGCTATAATAGCTTATTCCAACCTGCAACAACTTTGTTTTTGTAATAGGTGCTCATATTTTGACCCATTTGTTCATACTGGAGCATTTGGGTGGTTGACTTTAAGGTTTGACTAGAAAACCAACTTCATTGACTTTTTCATAAGTGCTTATTGGCTTATTCTGGCTTATTGGTTGTGCTCTTGGTTTAAAAATGCGTTTTGCAATCTATTGCGCTAAAGGTCTCAAAAGAGATTGCGTGATGCGTGATGCGATTGCGAGCGCAATTTAGACGCGATGCGTTTAGTATAAAAAAGTACAAAAATTAGTTAAATCCAACTAAAATGCAATAAAGTTTCAAAACAAATTATTAGCATATTGAAGTTAGGCATATAGTCCCTTGTAAAACAAATAAATTGAAAATAAATCTTGACAAAAAACACTTAGCAAAATGCAAGATACTATATTTTTGTTATTGTCTTTGTATTAGATGTTTTTCTAACAAGTCTTATATTTAAAAAGCCTTTATAATATGTAGGTCTATTCTAAACGGTTAAAATTTGACAAAAATGACCTAAGTACTAGATTGCGACAATTGCTACCGTTGCTAGCATTACAAAATTGCGATAAATTGCGGTTTAATGCGAACGCATTATGGGATGACACTGCATTAGGCACCTTGATGCGAAATTTTGAAAGCAACGCATTGATGCGCGCAATTTGCGCAATGATGCGCGCATTTTTAAACCAAGGTTGTGCTTATTGGATTTTTGTTGATTGATTTTGCTTATTGAGTCCATTTGAAAGCTTTTGCAAGTTGAATCAAGTCCTGAGGTGCATTATTTCTCAAAAACGACTATTTTGTCGTTTTGTGGATTTTTGCTTTTCTATTTTCTGGCTTATTGAGTGAGCTTTTTGGAAATTTCTTTTGACAGATCTCTTAAGCATCCTAAAAGAGGGTTGTGTGTCAAATTAGAGCTTATGGCATTAGCTTATGGCTTAATGGGCTGAAAAGCCCAATAAGAATAAGCTTTGTGTTCAATAAGCTGTGATAAGCACATTTTCAGCTTTTGGGCCTTTAGAGTTTTTGTTCTTAGAATTGAATTTTAAGTCAGATAGGGCTTTTCCAAGTCAATTGGGCCAAGTTTGACTTTTTGGGCCCAAAAGCCCATTTTGGTTGACTGATTTTAGATTTGGCCTATTTGAGGGCCCATTAGGGGTATTTTGGTAATTTCACTTTGATTTTCTGATTACTTAGGTTAAAATAAGCTAGTTTGCAAGTTTCTAGAATTTTTTATAATTTTTGGATTTTTAATATTATTTTATTATTTTTTTTATTATTTTTGAAATTTCACATTTTCCAACTTTTTACATTTTTCTTGGGTTTATTACATTAAAATAGGAATTTAGCAACTTTTAGAATAATTTTATCACTTATATATTAATTTTTATAATTATTTTAAGTTTTAATAGTTTTTAATTCATTTTAAATAGTTTTTTAGTTTAAAAATTTCTAAAAATAGTTTTTAATCTTTTTAGGTCATTTTAGAGGTTTACCAATTGAAAAATCTTTATTTGAGCTTTTTGATAATTTATTTGATTTTTAAGGCATTAATTAGCATTTAAAAATTGAATATTTAAAAGGTTTGAAAAAGTTTTGATCATTGGTAAACTCTTAGTTTATTATTTTTGATTTTTGGTGAATTTTTGGTAATTTTTAGAATTTATTTTTATTTTGGTGATTTTTAAGGTTCTACGTTTTAACTTTCTAGTAGTGATTTTTTTTTGTTAAATTTTTATTTTTACGTCTTCGTCATCTTCTTTTCTAATCCCCTTCTAAACCAATCATTAATCACAAACTTTTACAAGTTTTTCACAACACAAATACCTCCTTGGGAAACGAACTTGGACACCATCTAGGGTCATTAACACTTGATTTTTCCTAAAGTCATTTGTTTGATACTTTCCGCTATTTTGTTGCTCTTTTTCCTAAAAGAGTATACAAAACCTCTACAATCAATGGGTATAATTTTATGCATGCCAAGATATTTGTAGATAATAACAGTACATTATTCATTATTAAGAATCCTGTACATCATTCTAAAACTAAACACAAAGAAATTAGGCATCATTTTTTAAGAGATTGTTTTGAAAAAGGTTTAATACATCAAGATAGGGTAGACACAGAAGAAAATGTGGCTGATATTTTAACTAAACCTTTTGATGTGGGGAGCTTCCAGTACTTGGTAACAAGTATTGGAATGATCAGTCTCACCTAAATGTGCTTTTGGAATCAGTATCTAGTATGTACAAGATGTGCATTGTTATTTAACTTTGTAAAGCATTATATTTTCCACTTTATTTGTCTAACACTTACAGAGGTTATTTGAACGCTGACAAGTGTTAAAATGGCCGCTGACAGCAACATGTTAGTTTTGTGGTTTTTGATCTAATCATGCAGGCATTATGAGCATTGTAACATTGGATACAGAGTTGCTTATGGATCTTTGGAGCTTACCAGGAATGTGTCAAAGTTTATTTATGATGGTTGGAATGTTTACATTCCTATTTTGAAATAAAATTTTGTCATACACTCTTTATTTTTCAACTATGTATATCCTAGTTTAAGGGGAGGTTTAGGAAACCTATAGGTTTTTGGGTATTCTTAGAATAATCTTATCAGAATTCTAGATTGTGTCCACTGGTGAGTAAGAATTCGAATTTCTAGTTCTTGAGGCACAGTAGCATGCAAAGTTGATATACTATGCACGTTACCAAGACGTTTTGGCCTAGGATTGGGATTGGTCGGTTGGGAGACTTGGTGAACATTTTAATTGGGCTTACCTGGGAGGTTACAAAGAGTTTATATGAGGTTACTTAATTGTTAAGAACTTTGGTTAGCAAGGGACACTTGTGGACAATTATGTCTATCTTGCTTATGTAAGTGTGCATGATTGGACAATGCTTGCCACCATATAGTCATTTTCAGTCTAAGAGTTATCTTCACTAGGGTAAACCTCTTTGTTAAGGTCCTTTTATTTTTTTATTTTTTTTATTTTTGGCCACTGACATGTTTTCTTTCCAAACGCTGATAAGAAAAATTTAAACGCTGATATGGCAAAAGTTCAACGCTGACAAGAATATAGCCGTTACACGCTGATGTTTACTTTTTGACCGTTGAAAAACATTGGGGACCACCCAGTTGTTATTTTTGACGATATTTTAGGCCATAATTTTAGCGAGTTGGTAACTTTTAATTAATGAATGAGATAAGTTATATATTTTTCAAGTTTGTGATGATTACTTTTTGAATATAACTACCTCATATTTCACCAATAGTGTTCTAATACCTCTCCTATAAATTTGGCTTATTTCTTTCAAACAGGGTAACTACTATTTCTTGTCTGCTAAAATTCTCAAAACCTTCATAGCTCCATTGTTAAAATATCACAATTTTCTCATATCATTCTAAATGTCACCAAAGTTTAAACTTGCTAGTGTGGAATTGGGGTTCAGAATCCAACACAACATGATGGCTTATTTGGAAGAAGATAATACTTTGCACCCCCAATACACTCAGATGATTGGGAATTCGAAGGCCTCTCCTCTAAGGTATGCGCTTTCTCATACTCTACTTGTCCCTATCACACACATCAAGCAGTTTTGGAACACTCTTAGTTCCAAAATAATTGATGGAGTGATTACATTAGTTGCTACTGTTCGTGGTGTTCAATGGGTTGTTACTGAAGCTCTCATTCGTCAAGCATTACGTCTTGATGATGCTGATGGTATGACAACCCTTCCCCTAGCAGAGCTAGAGCAAGGGCTTCGAGGCTTGGGTTATGCTTTGTCCACAGTTGGGGTTATAAAAAAATAAACTAAACAACAATTTCCCCCAACCTAGAAGTACCTTATACATGTCATCCTACAATGTTTGAGTCCCAAATGCTCTTCTTTCAATGAAATCAATTGAACCATCAGTTGTGCTCTTGTTTGTATTGCAAATGGGCAAAAGTTTAATTTTTCTAAAATGATTTTTGATGGCATATGTCATAATGACGGTAACAAGATGACTCTTGCTTACCCAAGGTTTTTACAAATGGTTTTTGATGATCATAGATATTGTCGTAGGGACTATGATGACTTTTATGAGGTCCATATACAAAAGAAAACTGTTTTTGGTTACATGAACACCCCACCATTTAGAGACCTACCCCTCACCCCAGCCATGCTTGCTGTCATTGAGGCAGCTGCACAACCTCAACCACAACCAGACCCACTACCATAACATCCTCCATCACCACAACACATGGATCTTGACCCTCAACCCTTAGGCGCTGACACTCACAATATGGGCGGTGACATAGCCAACCCAAATGCTGACACCAATATTCCCCAAACCCAAACAGACCCTCACACCCAAACAAACCCCCATTCCACCTCATCTTCATAACCTCATGACAATAGGTTTGAGAAATGCCAAAGGATTACTGGAGTGTTCTCCTCTAGTGGTCCTAGTTTTGTAGCAGAGAGAACCACCACCACAAGTGTGGTTGGTGAAATGGGTGGGGCTGGGACTATTGACACTGGCTTAGAAGCAGTTCAAGGCAGTCTCAACATCATTAAGACCACATCCATGCTCGATGAATCTCTTTTGGGGGTCAAATCCCTAGGATAGGGGAGGGCAGACTGGAACCTTTATCAGCAATAGAATTGACGGTGGTTTGCATGCGCTTGCAAAAGCAAATTGCAGACCTTGTACAAGTTGTCACAGGTCAAGGCCTTGAACTCAAGTCATTGAAGGAGAGGATAGTTACTTTGGAGGCTGCCAATACTAGAAGAACGCAGGAGGATTCTTCCAAAGGGGAGGATGAACAGGTACATGTGAGTGACAAGGACTCACAAGAAGGTGGTTCGTATGGGAGTGTGGAGATATCTGAGGCTTTGACAAGCTTGAAGGAGAAACTAGCTATTGATGTTTCTTTGGTTACTCCCAAGAAGCTTTCTTTTGTAGAGATGATGCAACAAGTCACAGAGTCAGCCACTGACATTCAGGATTTGAACGCTGACAAGAGCAAATCAGATGCTAACAGACTTGCATGTATGATTGGTGTATCCCAACCACAAGTTATCATCAAAGATATTTCTACACAGGTACCATCAATCACGTTACCTACTGTTGAAGCTTTGGATAAGGGTAAAGGGATTATGGAAGTGGTTCAAGTACCTAAGGATGCAGCTCAGGTGCATATTGATTCTGTTTTGGCTGCACACCTTGAGGAACAGGATAGAGTAGAGACTACCATTGAAAGGGTTAAAATTGGTAGTGATGATGAAAGTTCTAGTTCTATTGTAATGATAATTGAAGAACCAGAAAGGTTGGAGTATGGAGAGGATGAGTTAGCTAGGGAAAAGCTTAGAGAGTTGAAGATGCAGGTAGGTTTTGATATGCCTAAAGTTATGGAGATGTATTTTGCATGGGAGTCTTCAATTGCAGAGAATCCAGACATGTCACTTACAGGACAAATTTGGGGTTTAGAGATTCTGTTAAGAGTTCAAGAGGATTGCAAGGTGATCTTGAAGCATAAAGCTAGTAAGGTACTTTCTGAGCTCAAAAGGGATAGAAGAGAGCTCTATTATATGCTTCTTAGGTGTCATCAAGGGGGATGACCTATGAGAGATTGAAAAGGCTGTCCTTTGAAGAGTTGGAGTTTCATGCATATCCTATGTAGGAACGTGTTTGTGAGGCAAACACTATCAGACTTTTTTCTGATGAAAGGAAAGAAGAAATTGAAGAAAACATGTAGATCAAGTGGGCTTCCATTGTGCCAAGGCCAATGAAGAAGGGAATTCCCATTGAATTTCCAGTACTTGATAGATTGAATCCAAGTGAAGCTGTGATAAGAAAGAGTATAAAGTTTTCACCCTTAGAGGCTTCAGATGTTGTAGAAGTCCTACCTTCGGATTTTGGAAACCCAATAATCAAGTATGAAGAAGATGCAAGTGGTTTCTGGGTGATCACCAGATATGGTGATAAGGTACATACTTTTACTTCTTTGATCTCATTGTTTGCAAGTATGGATAGAGAAGACTTGGTAGATTTGTGGAAGTTGATGAAGACCAAGTATGAAGTTGAAGAGCCTTCTTCAGCAAATGGAATAAAGATTCGGACAACATTCAAGAGAATGATTGCTCTAGATGAAGCTGATCTAATATGGTTGGATCTGGATGATATTAGTGGTTTGAAGTGGCGTCTACATTCAGCTGCTGGTGTATACTATCTTAGCACCTCAAAGTTTTCAGAATATCTTTTAGTTGATGCTGAATATCCTATGCCTAAGGATGTTTTGAAGATGATGGTGTCTACACAGTTGGAGTTGATTATACTAGTGATGTTAGCAACGATTTAATTAGATTTGTTCATTTTCTAATTAAAAGATAGTTTGTATTTGTAAGAATCCTCCTTGTACTTAGTTTTTATTCAGAAACTTGATTACTAGAGTAGATATCAAGTTTAGGGGAGGATTGTTGGGAATAAAATTAGCTAAGTCACTGGGACGCTGACAAGAGGAACTTGGACGCTGATAAGAGTAAATGAAGCGCTGACAGATGAGCACTAACAAGGAATATTCAAGCGCCGACAAGAAGAAGTTCAACCACTGATAGGAATACTTAGTCTACAGGTTTTATATTTGAAGTAAAGATATGATCAATATTGTATTTTCTATAATTATCTTTACCTAGAATAGTTGATAGGTAGACCTTTGTACACGACTCCTTGTGTTATAAAAGGAGGTCGTAGGGTTCATAGTTATAGATCAGTTTTAATAAGTTTTCACAAGTTTTACAACTTTCATTGTACTCAAGTTTCATTATCAATAAAGAGTGAAAGTTTGGTTTACATTGTTTGTTTGTTCTTTGTTCTATGTGTTAATTCCGCATAACACTTGGATTTGTTAATACACAAAGTTTCTCTAAGTGTTAATCTTTATTCAATCTCGTTTAACACAAAGCTAATCGATCTAAGTTTGGGATCAACAAACCGATGTGATCACACTATTAAAATATGTCCAAGTGGATCTGTAAGTTTATGGACTTAAATTAGTAGTCATGTGTTAGGGTCGAACTCGAGATTACGGGATTGCACACCAATGCGTAAAGAGTTAATTTATTAATAAATATATTTTATATGTTTATTAATTAAAACAAGCTTAAAACATTTAATGGTCGTTAAGTTTTAATAGTTAAGAACATAACTGTTAATGTGGATAAAAATAGAAGAGGAAAGTGTAGGGAAACTATAACACTTTTATTTATAAATCAAATAAATAAAATTAACATAAACTAAATAACAGAATATAAATAACAGAAAAACAAACATAAACATAATTATAAACGATAATTAAATAAAACAATAAAATAAAGAAAAGACTTACTAAATCACCAGCAAGTCGAGATACGTGTTAGACACGCTTAGCACAAAAGAGCTGAGGCACGTGTTTGACACGCTTCCCTTAAAACAGATTCACCGTCTGTTTCCCAGGGTACAACAGCCGAAACAGTAAGTTGTACTGTCGAACTTAACAAAACTGCCTGGAATTTCACCTTTACAGATGCGTACTCCAGATGTTAGAAATCAATAATAATACTTATTGATTTGATGTGTGAAAAAACTATGGACTTAGGCCTCTATTTATACACAATAGACTCCCTTCTAGTTTACTCATCCCACCGATGTGGGACAAAAATAAACTATTTTTCCTCTTTAAGCATGGTACCAAATGCTGAACTTTGAGACACGATATCTCATTCACATCACATTTATTTTGGACACATAAAGGCTCATTGCGAAGCTCTCTACAAGGAGAACGTGAACCTATAAAGTATCACTAATATATATGATACACACATATACATAATTGTGTCCAAAGTTGGTCAAAAGTTATATTGCCAATGATATTTTCCAACAATCCCCCACATGAATAGAGATCGGTTGAAATACACAAAAGTTTAAATAAAATTCCAATAGTTGAATCTTGCATAGGATAGGTAGGTGTGACCCTTTGAACCTTCCCTTGTGAGATGCACTTAGTCTCCTAGATCTAAGTAGACGCGATGTCTTTGAACTTAGTCTTTGTTTACGTAGACGACAATACACACTCACACAAGACTCTCCCTGACATTATCAAGTCCTCATAGTCGTGTTCGTTATGGTCAGGAACACTAGCCTGGTTCTGCAAGAGCTCTTAGAAATTGCGCCCCCACAATTTCCTTCGAAGCGACCCCTACTTCTCTCTCATATAGGTGATTTCATCTTGAATCATTAAAAACATATGTTTTATGATTTCATCTTGAATCATCATGCTTTATGATTTCATCACGAGTCAATTAAGCCATGTGTTTAACCTCTCAATAAGTCACATTGTTCTAGGAATGGACTAGGAAAGTTATTGTATTAAGTAACTCCCCCACATTGACGTGACTTACCCCACATTTCTATAATTAGGTTGTCCTATTGAACCCAGATCTTAGGATCTCCAGTCAACTGGGTTAGGTTTCCTTCATAGAAACTCATTCCTCAAGGGCTTTAGTCTTATTCCTTTAGATGACTCACCAACTAACTCTCTGCTTAAGCCTTTCGTAAGCAGATCCGCGATGTTATCCTTTGACGTTACGTAGTCAATCGTGTTAACTCTAGTTGAGAATAGTTGTCGCAACAATCACAATTTATGATGGATATGTATCGACTTACCGTTTTACATTTGTGATATGAGCTTTGTCAAATTTTTATTGACTATCACAATTTATAAACATGGTTGTTATCGGTATACGCCATCTTGGTATGTCATTTACGAATTAACGTTAACTATCATGCATATTCTATAAATTTATCTCAAATAATAAATTCATATGTCATCATAGATTTAGCTATAATTGTCTCTTTGAAATACTTTCAAGATTTTTAAGACATAGCTTTCCACTTAGGATATGATGACGTATAGTCCCCAGCCGGGTCAGTAACCCGACCCACGGGTACTACCCATATCCGGCCCATCACAGATGGGTGGGAATAATGTCATTTAAGCTTATGGGCTTGGATGAACAGTAACCGCACACACATGTGCGGCCCATGGCCCGGAGCGGCCGGTACAGGGTTAGACAGAATCATATTCTGTCTAGGAATAGGTTTACCCCAAAGAAGAGGATATTCACTCACCATAATTAGGAGATAACAATCATTCTAATTCTGGTACTTATCCTTTCCTTGGGGCCAAAGTATCAGTGGCAGCCCACTAGGGTTCCACTGCCTATAAAAGGAACCCCCAGGGTTCCACAAAGGTATTACGTTATATACTCTTAACTCACATAAAACCCTAAACCGATTACTCACTCTCACGCCGGAGTCTAATCGTAGGAAACCCTCCCACGGTAAGCCTGACGTGTGTTGTTTAGTGTGCAGGATCCCAACCAAACAGTTCACTTGGCGCAGGAGCCGAAGCCCAACCAACCCGGATTAAGCCTAATTCGGGTCTAGCAAGGATCACCAAACTTTTGCATCAACAAGTTGGCGCCATCCGTGGGACCATTACACTAAGCTAGAACAAAACCTCATCTTGAATTTCCAATGACGAAGGGGCACCCGCAAGCTAATCCCAGGAACACGAATCCTGGAAATCGGAAGTCCCAAGGGGAAGGGATACTCATCCCCAATCAATCCCCTAGCCGCCTTGCAGGCGGACCTGGTAACCGTGGTGGTTTTCAGCCCTTGGGGGTGACGAGTACGATCTCCATAACACCCCCACCTACTTCAACCCTGGACAACCCTGATCCAGGGAGTGCACCCAACCCTCCTAACAAGGAGCCGCGCAGACCATCAGTGGAGGAGGAAGTAGAACTCCAACCCCTCAGCGAGGAGGATCTCACTCGAATTCTTACGCAGAACTTTGAGAGGATCGTCCCAGGGATTGCATCAAGGTTGAATCTAGGGAGGAACCTCCAATCTAGACTCAACTTTGGCGACACCGGACCAATCACTTCTTCCCAAAATCAAAGGAAAAGGAAAGCCCGGCCTCAGGAGCGGGGCATCTTTGAGGAAACTCCTCAACCTAGGAACGTGTTCGAGCGCATAGGAGATCACCTCATGCAGGAACTAACGCAGTCTCGAGAAGGGGGAGATAGGTCCGACGGTTCGCCCGAGCGACCAGATCGAGAGCTGGCCAAAGCCACCCGCCGCACAAGCGTGTGGGATAGGATGGACGCTGGGAAAAAGGCTCCCGGCTCGTCTCAAAAAAGTGGTCATCATCCAAGAGATGGGGCACCACCCCCGTCTCCAGACCCATCAGGGGAGGACTCAGATGACCATCCGCCTAAGCGTCGCCGACCTAGGCGTACCCCTCCACCACCACCAAACAATGATGAGTATTATGGTGGCCCTTATTATCGAGATGCAGAAGCGGAGGATCTTTCCCGCCCGTGGTGTGAACCATGGGATGACCCTAGGCTCACCCGGCCATGGGCGGATCCCAGGGAAGACCCATTCACCCTCCGCATACGGAACTACTCCGAGGACACCAAACGTCGCATGCCGGCGTGTGTCAAGACCTATGATGGAACTGGTGATCCGGATGATCACCTTAAAATATTCGATAGGCAAGCTAAAATTAAGCGATGGCCCATGCCTATATGGTGCCAAATGTTCAATTTAACTCTGATCGGCAATGCCCGTGACTGGTTTGAGGGACTCCCTCCACGAAGCATTGATAGTTTCACGGAACTACGCACTGCGTTCAAGAATAATTATACTCAGAGGAAGAAGTATAATAGGGATCCGGTCTCATTGGCGACTGTCAAACAACGGCCGGGGGAGTCCACAGAAGCCTTCACTGAACGCTTCAATGATGAGTGTACGTGCACAAAAACAATGCCGGAACTCCTGAAAATGTCTGACTACATGCACGCCATAACAGACAGGGAATTGATCAGGCGCCTCAATGACAAGCATCCAGAGAGATATGATGACCTCATGGAAAGGGTCAGAAATTTCATAGAGGGAGAAACAGCTGTTGCCGCGGCTTACCCATCTAGAGGAAATGGGTACCGGTCAAACGACCAGTCTCGGAGACAGTCGGGCGGTCAAGGCAATCAGAACAATAGCAAGGGCTCAGACTATAAGAGCCAGAACAAAGGAGGACGGCCGGACGATAAGTTTACCCCCCTAAAGATATCCTACCGGGAGATCTTGCTGACGGAAGGGGCAAATTTTCCAAGGCCTCCCCCAATGACAACTCCGCCGGACCGTCGGCAAGGAAATCGCTTCTGTGAGTTCCATAATGACAAGGGCCATGGTACGAAGGAGTGTATCCAGCTCAAGAAGCACATTGAGTCACTGATCAAATTAGGTAAACTCAAGCACTTAGTTAAGGATTGGAAGGATGGAAAAGACAACAAGAAGTATGATAAGAAGGATCCCCAAAAGGACAAACCTTCGACCATATACATGATCCAATCCAGACAACGCCGCACGAGGCAGAAGGTTGGCCAAAATTTTTCACGCGGTAGGGAAATCTCATTCCCTCCCATCACAGCAAGCGATGTGATTGATGCGCCTCTCACTATTGAGATAAGCATTGGAACACACAATGTTCATCGCATGTATCTGGATGGAGGGTCGTCAGCAGAGGTACTGTATGAACACTGCTTTGTGCAGTTATGCCCATAAATAAGAAGCCAACTAGTACCGGCCACGGCCGCCGCTCACTGGCTTTAGTGGAGACACTATCTGGCCGATAGGGCAATTGCGTCTGCTTGTAACCATTGGGAATGAGGAACACTCCACTACGGCGTGGATGAACTTCATGGTGATACGCTCACATTCTCCGTACAATGGGATCATAGGCAGACCAGGCATTCTGGCTATACGGGCGGTACCCTCCACGGCACACGGAATGATTAAATTCCCTGTTGAGGGAGGAATTGTCACCATTTACAACACAATCGTACCAGCATCCGAGTGTCATACCGTGACAACCCCGACCCCACCTGTTCTACCCAAGGATGGATCACCACCTCCCAATTGGAAGGTGGCAATTCATCCTGACTACCCAGAACAGGAGATATCCATAGGGGGCGCTCTCGGATAATGGCAAAAGGGCCATGTGCTCTCTTTTAAGTGCAAACCTAGATATATTCGCATGAGAGCCAAAACATATGACAGGCGTGCCACGTGCGATAGCAGAACATAAGCTCCAGATCCGCCAGGGCTACCAACCCATCAAGCAAAAGAAGCGCGGTCAGGCGCCTGAGCGCAGCCGAGTGATACTGGAGGAAGTACGGAAACTAGTGGAAGCAGGTATCATGCGCGAGGTATACTACCATGAGTGGTTATCCAATCCGGTCACGGTCAAAAAACATGACGGAAGTTGGCGCATGTGTGTGGATTTTACGGATCTGAACAAAGCCTGCCCAGAGGATTGTTACCCGTTACCGGAAATCGACTAGAAGGTGGAATCCCTATGTGGATATCCCTTTAAGTGCTTCTTAGACGCATATAACGGATACCACCAGATCCAGATGGCGGAGGAGGATGCAGAAAAAACGGCATTCCATACGAGCCAGGGCGTATATTGCTATACGAAAATGCCGTTTGGACTAAAGAACGTCGGTGCTACATACCAGCGGTTTGTGGACAAAGCTTTTGAATCACAGATAGGCCGCAACTTGGAAGTCTATGTGGATGACTTGGTCATAAAAAGTAATACGGAGGATGCACTCCTCCGGGATGTCCAAGAGACATTCGACACACTAAGGAGGATTAACATGAAGCTAAACCCAAAGAAATGTACGTTTGGGGCAACGGAGGGAATGTTCCTTGGATATTTGATTGATCCAAACGGCATCAAACCTTGCCCAGAGAAAACGGATGCAGTGATACAGCTGCCATCCCCTCAGACGCGGAAGGAGGTGCAATCCTTAAATGGGAAACTGGCCGGGCTAAATAGGTTCATATCCAAATCCGCAGAGAAGTCATTACCCCTATTTAAGACACTCAAGAAGTGCATTAGGAAGGGATACTTCTGGTGGACGAAGGAAGCCGAGGAAGCTTTTGGCCAACTCAAGCAGCATCTTGCATCTCTCCCTATGCTAGTAGCTCCCAGGCCAAAGGAGGAACTCATTATGTATCTCTCAGCCACTCATGGCGCAATAAGCACGATACTCATGACAGATAGAGATACAGTGCAAACTCCGGTCTACTTCATAAGTAGAACATTACAAGGGCCGGAGCTGAATTACTCCTCTATGGAAAAATTGGTGTTAGCACTAGTGTTTGCTACAAAGCGGTTGCGCCGGTACTTTCAGGCGCACCCAATTGTAGTCATTACGGACCAACCAATCAAGCAGGTCATTTCTAGACCGGATGTGGCAGGGAGGCTACAAAAATGGAGCATCTTATTGGGGGACCACAATATATCTTATAGGCCAAGGACGGCTGTGAAAGGCCAGATCTTGGCAGATTTCCTGATTGAGAAGCCGGATGAGGAAGGGCCAATCGTTAAACAAAACGAGACTCCAACAGAACCATGGGTGTTATTTACGGATGGATCTTCGTGTACGGATGGGTCCGGAGCTGGTTTCATCCTCACAAATCCGGAAGGAATGGAGTTCACGTACGCCCTCCGTTTTGAGTTCACGGCCACCAACAACGAAGCAGAATATGAAGCATTAATTGCGGGTTTAAAAATCGCCGCTAGTATGGGAGTCCGCAACCTTGAGGCCTACGTGGACTCACGGCTTGTTGCGAACCATATTCTAGGTGGATATGTGGCTAAGGAAGACAACATGGTCAGATACTTGGAAAAAGTCAAGTCACTAATCGCGGCTTTCAGCAAATTTTCCATCAAGCAGGTGCCAAGAGGCGAGAAGAAGAAGGCGGACGCTCTTAGCAAGATCGCATCCACAAGCTTCACTCACTTGTCTAAACAAGTCTTGGTGGAAATACTCAAGGAGAAATCTATAACAGAAGGAGAGGTCGCTACTATAGTTGAGGAGGATGGACCTACATGGATGACCCCGATCATCAACTATTTGACTAGTGAGACCCTTCCGGACGAGGAAAAAGCAGCACGGCGCATCAGGAGGAAGTCGTAACACTTCGAACTTCGAGAAGGCATCCTTTATAAGCGCTCTTTCTTGCAGCCGTGGTTGCGGTGTGTTGGACCACGTCAGGCCGCTTACGTAATCAGTGACATACATGAAGGGTTATGCGGCATGCACGCAGGTCCACGATCCGTGGTATCTCGAGCCTTACGAACAAGATACTATTAGCCTACCATGCACAGGGACGCGCGCGACATGATTCGCAAGTGTAGTGATTGCCAAGTGCATAGACCAGTGCCGCGACATCCGCAGCAGGAGCTTACACCTATTACATCCCCATGGCCATTCTATAAGTGGGGAATTGACATCGCAGGACCGTTTCCTGTATCTGCGGGGGAGTTAAGTTCTTGATTGTCGCGATGGACTACTTCACACGATGGATAGAGGCCAAGGCAGTCAAATCCATCACAGGCAAACAAGTTAAAAAGTTTGTTTGGGAGCATATTGTGTGCCGTTTTGGCCTACCAGGAGAGATCATCTCGGATAACGGTAAACAGTTCGCGGATAATCCATTCAAGGACTGGTGTGCATCATTGAATATCAAGCGGCGCTTCGCATCTCTTAAGGATCCGCAGACAAATGGCCTCGTGGAACGAGCAAATAGAAGCTTGGCAAATGGCATCAAGGCGCGTCTGGATGAACGAAGTGCCAAATGGGTCGATGAGTTACCACATGTGCTATGGGCGCATAGAACTATGATCAAAACAGCCAACGGAGATACTCCATTTGCATTGGCCTACGGCACTGAAGCTGTTATACCAGCAGAGATAGGAATGCCTACCATTTGCACGGCGGAGGTTAATGTCGTTACGAACGACGAGCAGCTGCGAATCAACTTGGATCTGTTGGAAGAAAAAAGGGAGATAGCAGCCATCAATGAAGCTAAGTCCAAGGCTAAAATGAAGGCTTATTATGACGACAAGGTCAAAGGTGTTTCTTTTCGACCGGGAGATTATGTCTATCGTGCTAACGAGGCAAGTCGAGCGGAGAATACAGGAAAGCTGGGCCCTAAATGGGAAGGACCGTACGAAGTCACGGAAGCCTTGGGGCGAGGTGCGTACAAATTACGTGACATGGATGGCCGTGACCTAGAACGCACATGGAACATCTCCAATCTCAAAAGGTGTTATCTTTGAAAGCTACGGCTTCCGCATGGGTGCTTAGCTATATGTGGCTTTATTGAAGAACCATGCGGTTTATCTGTTTTTCTTCTTATGTTTTGTTTAGGTTCCTTTTTTTTGTTTTTTAGGACTTATCATTCTTGTTCAAACAAAAAATGTAAACGTTCTAATAAAATGTCGTGGCGCCTAGCTAGCTCCACGGCTTGTTTCGTGCAAATCATTTTTTAGATTTTTGTTAGTCATATGAATTTTAGTTGTTATTATAATATGTCATGTTTCATTCGTATGCATTCATTCAAATTACTGTACATGTACTATACGCCTCCAGGCGGGGTAAGAGGATTAAGTGAACCTACTAATTCAACTTGCTGCGTAAGAGGGATGCAACCCCAACCGCACGGATCATGTATCCTTACTAGACACCTTACTCACAAGACGTTGTGGTAAGTTTCGTATGCCGTACTCACGCAGTGCTCCGCATAGTAAAGACGCACGTCGCATGTCTAGTAAATTATAGGCTTGTAGGTATTTTCCTTTTTTGTGTAAGACGTGACATGTCATGCGGTATTGGCATACAATGTTCAAACAAAATGAAAATACACAAGTTTCAAAAATAAATAACAAAATGGCCGTGGTCATCACGGACTTCCATATAAAAGGCAGTCATTTCACATATGTCTTAGCCGTGTACATACAAGGACGAATAAAATTACAAATGTTTACAACTGATAAATTACAAGGGGGGTAGGGATTCCCCTATGTCCTTCTTCCCTTCTTCAATCAGAGCACGGAGGACCTCCCCACGAGCATCCTTCCCATCCTGGGCTTTGACCGCAATCGCATCCAATGCTTCTACAAGAAGTTTCTCACCTTTCATCGTTTTGGAGGCGGAATCATAAGTGGCCAAGGTCAAAGGGATGTGATCCGCAGTCAGCCGAGACATTATTGCCTCGTTTGGAGCGTCTCTAAGTGTCTGAAGCTCATCCAGGAGCGGGTGTTGGATTTCCGCCAAGGCATTCATGGACGCGGTCATATTATCCGTGGCTGACGGATTGTGGTAGGGATGCTGCATGATGTCTTCATTTTTGCCTATCAGCTCTGCAGCTTTGACCAAACCCTCATGTCTACCACGGTCGATTCCATCGGATACGACCCCGGCGAATGCCTGCAGTAGGTGTGGAGCTTCCAGGGCCCTGCTCACAGCAAGTCGCAGTCCTTGCCCGATTATCCACCTGCGTCCAGCTATAGCGGATAGCAGGGGAGGACATAGTCTCGCAGCACAACTTATGGCCATCTTGCTCAGCTTCTCATCCGCTGAGGCAGCCTGCTCTTCCAGGTTGGTCCGCGCCTGTGTCAACTCATCCTTCAGCGCATCACGCTCTTGGGCGATGTTGAAGGATTGCACGGTCACGGCCTTGGTAGCAGCTTCGGCCGCAGACACCTGCATATAGAACTTTGAGTTATTACAAGGGTATATACTTTTTTGGGTCAAATAAGTACTCAAGGTTTAAGGATATGTACAAACGTTTCGAAAGTGTACCTTCTCATTTGATGCGGCTAAAAGGGCTTCGAGCTCGGCAATATGCTTTTCTCGGGTGTCGGCGTGATGAGCTTGCTCTTTTACCGTAGCCTCGGCTATTACCAGCGCTGCCTGCAAGGACGCGATGGTCTTCTCATTCTTCACGACCATCGCCTCACGGCGGGCTATCTTCTTATCTGCCCGATTCACATTTGTAAGGGCCTTGATCAAGCGGCGTCTCAAAGCGGCTCCCACCGTCACTTGGTGTGCGGACGACACGTCAAATTGCTCAAGAAGGGATTCATGATCCAACTCGTCTAAATCTTGCGCAACGACTGGCGGGGTCATGTGCTCAATGAATTCTGAGCACTCAGATTCCGCTTCCAACCTTGTCAGGCTTGAAAGGTTCCATGCTAGGCGCAAGCTTTCTTCTAGCCCCTTCGGGGTGTGGTTCCTTGGCGTGTGTCGCAGAAGGGGATGGGGGTCTATTAGTTGGTGCGGGGGATGGATTCCTCTCCACTTCTTCCTCCTGTGCTACGGCTGACGGATTAGCCCTGTTATTGACATGGCAAAATTAGTCTAAGCATTATATATTTCACAAAGTATAGTGGCACGACTAAATATTTGAAGGATACTTACGTGGTATCAATGGCAGGGTCTGGGCCGGGAGGAGCTACGGCGCTCACAGGCGTAACTCGCAAGGCGGGCTCTCCCATGTGCGGGGTGGAGCTGGCCTGAGCGGTCGTAGTACCACTCCCCTCTTGGTACTGCGGATGATCCTTCCTCAGTTTCTTTGGGGGAGCATTCGCGGCCCCGGCTCATCCCCTATTTTCTTTGCCACCCTCCTGGTGGTCTTTCTCTTCCTAGATGTGAGCGGGGCGGACCCGGATGCTTGAGTGGTGTCTTCATTGGGGTCATTTTCCTCTTCCTGGTTGGTTGCGCCCCCCTCCAACAATAGTTCTCCACCATATTCATTATGGAAGTCCAATGGAGACTTCTCAATGATGGGCTCCCCTTCATCTGATCTGGGCTCGGACGTCTCCTCAAGCGGCATGGTGCGGTCAGTGGTCGCTTCCAGCAGGGGGATCTCATTCTCCTTCAGAGGCCGGAACCCTTCGGCCACCTTCATTGGGTCGCCCTGGCGGATTAGTCCGTGTAGGTTCATTTCTTCGGACATTCACAAGTATATGGGTTAGTAAAGTTCTACAAATATGCATGACAATTCAAATCTACCAAGTATAAATAGACCTACCCTCTCCCTGTTCCGTCAGGAAGCACGGGTATAAGTCATCCCTCCCAAAGTAGCGGCGGCTTATCCCTACTAAGCACAAAAAGTGTTCCGGCAACCCTCTATGGAATTTTGTGCGGTGGGTATCTAGTGTTTTTAAGTCTTTGCTGCTATAGTCTTTGGATTTGGGCGGATAGTCTTTGGGTGCTTTGGTTTTGAGTACGATAGGAGTAGGGAACACCTTCTCATCTACAAAGAAGTAGTGGTCGTACCAGTTCTTAAGGGAGTCTAGAGGCTTCCTATACGTCATAGGGGCATTCCCGGGTCGTTTTTTAAACGACAGACACCCATTCACTAGCTGGGGGAAGTAAAAGGCCCTAAAAAGGTTCACGGATGGGGTTACTCCGCAGGTATGGCATGTAATTTTAAACTGGTTGATTTTACACGCCCCTATGCAGTGAAGCTGGGTTATGTGGAAGTCATAATACAATAGTAGGTCTACCAAGAATTTGGACAGGGGGATACGGTAGTTGGCCGAGTCAAACAGGCGCGTGTACACGCCTATTTTCCCCGCCGGTGCATCCGTAATCGCCTCACCTTCACCTGGATAGGTGGGGTGTACGCTTTCGGGAATATAATACTTCGACAGAAAGTCGATGTATTTTTCCGCCGACATTACGTTAAGGACATCCGTGATAAGTGGGTTGTCCTTTACCATGTTTTATAAAAAGGTTTTTAAGGGCGTGATGATCTAACCTGTGGCGGAGGAAATCCGTGGAAAAGAAGGCAAAGTTTTGAAAGTAGAAGCTTGAAAATAACAATGGCGGAAGGAAGGGGAAATTGTGTGTGTAACAAACACACATACCAACTCTTATATAGGCTTGCCTCGGTTTCCGAGATAGCGTGGATGTTCGACACGTGTAGGCCACCACGCCTATCCAACGGATAGGATTTCTGACACTTCTGCAGAATCAGAGGGGGCCCACGGGTCACTTCTTGGCAGTTTTTACGTGGCTCAATGGTGGGCATTGATGGTGCACTTTTGAAGACGTGCGACTGACAAGTTAACTACCATTAATGCGTTTATTCTTGTGTCGGGTTATGCGGTCTTACGTAAGACCGTATTCAATGCTGCATTTAATTTGTCTCGGGCGTTACGTGCGGCTGAGGTGCTATTCGAATAATATTCCTAAGGCAGGCTGCCACGTGCGGCCAAAGCAAAATTTTCAATATTTCTCATTCCCTAGGTCTTTCTTGGTATGTCCGGAGAGCACCTTGATAGTCTAGAGGTAACACCTACGGCCGTAACAACTAGACTGGGGGGACATGATGACGTATAGTCCCCAGTCTGGTCAGGAACCCGGCCCACGGGTACTACCCGTATCCGGCCCATCACAGATGGGTGGGAATAATGTCATTTAAGCTTATGGGCTTGGATGAATAGTAACCGCACACACGTGTGCGGCCCATGGCCCGGAGCGGCCGGTACAGGGTTAGACAGAATCATATTCTGTCTTGGAATAGGTTTACCCCAAAGAAGAGGATATTCACTCACCATAATTAGGAGATAACAATCATTCTAATTCTGGTACTTATCCTTTCCTTGGGGCCGAAGTATCAGTGGCAGCCCACTAGGGTTCCACTGCCTATAAAAGGAACCCCAGGGTTCCACAAAGGTATTACGTTATATACTCTTAACTCACATAAAACCCTAAACCGATTACTCACTCTCACGCCGGAGTCTAATCGTGGGAAACCCTCCCACGGTAAGCCTGACGTATGTTGTTTAGTGTGCAGGATCCCAACCAAACAGTTCACTTGGTGCAGGAGCCGTAGCCCAACCAACCCGGATTAAGCCTAATTCGGGTCTAGCAAGGATCACCCAACTTTTGTAAGAATCCATATTTGCATTACTCTATCACTTGGTAGTAGTAGGATATCTTCCATAATGCAATATTATTAGTATCATAGTACTCAAGTAATACTTATTCAAATGGTCCCAACTTGAATTACTAAAATAACTGTTCGCCTGATTATATGTTCTAAATCAGATCATACACACATCATTAGACACATAAGATACTCAGTATTCTTTGAGTATTCAAAATGGGAAACAATTTTACCTCTATTTTAAATAGATTTAAAAAGATGTCATTGGACTCTAGCTAGGCCGGAATCCCCCACATTGAACCTCTCAATAATATTGTTTTTCTTACTGTTTGACTTCGAAACAAATCCATATGGGTTCAACAAACCCAACAACTAATGAAATTCATGTCAAATATTGACTCCAACAGATCGTTAGTGGATTTATTCATCTTGTTATCACTTCTAGTGATAAGTATATTCATGTATAAACACAAGAGTACGTATTTACTATTGATC
Source organism: Glebionis coronaria (assembly GCA_025667525.1). Taxonomy (NCBI): domain Eukaryota; kingdom Viridiplantae; phylum Streptophyta; class Magnoliopsida; order Asterales; family Asteraceae; genus Glebionis; species Glebionis coronaria. The sequence continues at coordinate 432,905,771 of CM046879.1, read as the reverse complement.
ACACATACATACATCAATTTTGAATCCACATTCTAACATGATATGGTCAAAAAGTTTGATATCATTGTTTGGTAGCTTGCCTTAAACCATATAATGGCTTAATTAGTCTACAAACTTTTCTCTCTAGCATAGGAACTATGAAACCCTTAGGCTGGTTCATGTATAGTTCCTTTTTCTAAATCCCTGTTTAGAAATATCATTTTCATATCCACATAAGAAACTTCCAAAATTTCTTAATGCGTCAATAAAGTACCATCACAATTGAGGTTATTCTTGTAACACGCGAATAAGCATCAAAGGAAGATATACCTTCTCGTTTTTTAAATTCTTTGATTACCAGACTTTCTTTACACATGTCAATGGTGACATCGAATTTATCTGTTTTTTTAAGATCCATTAATAGCCTAGTGGTTTACAACTTAAGGTACACCCACGAGCTCCTAAGTTTACTTTTGTAAAATAATCTATTTCACTTTAATGGCTTCTTTCCATTGATACCCTTTCAAAGAAGTTACTGCTTCTTCTCAGTAAGAAGTAGACTCATTTTCTACCATAAAAGAAACAAAAATCAAATCCAAACAGTCTCTCGGTTCATGTCATTTTGTTTCTTCTAGGTTCAACCTCTCCTTGGGTCAATCTTGTCTCTCATCTAAGAGATCATATCATCTCATTTTATCTAACCTTGGACAACCTCTTCTTCTATTCTAGATGATCTTCTAATTTACTTCATAAACAAGGAAATATATTTCCAAAGAAGGAATCGTTCATTAATTCTATTACTGTGTTTATTTTCGATTCATGTATAATGAAACGATAAGCAATGCTATATGAATTTCATACGAAATACTAGCTAGATATCCCCCACATTTATAAGTACTTATAAGATAGTTTTCTTCCTCACTCGTAGTTCGTAAGAAGTATCTTATTTTATTTACAAAGGATACTATCTAAAAGATAAGTAGTCGATATAGTCGCTTTCCCCCACATGCCATGGCTTAAACCTAGACTTAAGAACATGGCATAAACCATATTTTCTAAGGCACAATTCTTTCCTCTATCAAGAGAAATGAATTTGTGTCTTATTCTAATTTTAGCATACAAATTTAGAAATGGAGACACATATTCAACTCCAATGACTTCGAATCACCTTTTTATGGATAATAAGTTGGTTCTCAACTTACTTATATAGATCATCTTGTCTATATCCTTACTCTCAAGTAAGTGTAAGTGGCAATATTTTGTACCACAGTCAGCCAATATGATAAAGTACCCGATATTCGCTACTTAGTAGGTATCCATTCCAAATCACATAAAACCATGTGCGTCATATCAAGGTTTTCGGTTATTTCTGTTCAACCAAGAGAAAAGACTTGTCAATTTGGCTTCAACACAATTTTTAAATTTGTAGTCCGTGTCAATATAAAAATGGGTATCCAATTTGGTTTAATTGGACAACATTTTAAGTAACATTTAAAAGATGTCAAAGTAAGTCATACCATACATTTAAAAAATAAACAAATAAGTCAAATTCACCCTCATTTTCCTAAAATGGCCATTTGAAAACATAATCAACTTAACCATTTTAAAGGCATAACCCGTATGCACTTAATTTATGTTATTCGTTAAATCGATTTTTATTTGATTCAAACACAAATGAAAGCCAAATTTCATTAATCAGCCATCCAGACTCAAGATTTCTACGAATCTCCGGCAAACACAACGTTGGTTAACTTAGTTTCTTTTCTAGATGTAAATCACATCTTTTTCTTTGATATTAGCAGTTGGAGAGTTGCTGAAACTCGTTCTCTCCATTCTCAACTGCAATATAAGACTTAATCAAACTCTTATCACCATATACATGACATGATACAAAAGTGCTGATGCACCATTATCTATGGTTGGATTCACTCATGGCCTCCGTTTTCATGTAATTCTAGCCATTTAACACATAGTTACGGCACAAAAGGTTTCTGAATGCTTTAAAGCATCTACCGTACACATAACTCGAGTATCGGTCTCCCATTTTACAAGTAAGGGAGCAGATCCTTTAGATGTCACTCGTGACATTCCAAATAATTTGTTAATCTGGTGTCTCATAATTAGTTTGAAACTAATTTTTGTTACTATTAACAACGTTCTAAATAACATAGTGTTTCTTATCCAAAACGAATTAACTCGAATTTTGTTTCAAACCACTAATGTTTTGTAAGATCCGTTACACAAAACCACTTTAAAGAAAGTATTTCGACTAAACAATTAAAGAATGTCACCTATAACATAATCTTTCTAACAAAACTACATATGTTGTCAATCTTCATCATGAAGATCTTAATAGATCAATTTCATATGATCAATTTCTACAATGAAACACAACAAGGTTTCAATATCAGTTTCTACAATGAAACTCAACAAGGTTTCAGTAGATCCATTTTTTTAAAGAAATTCAACAAGGTTTCAATAGATATGCCTTTAAAATCAACAAAGTTTCTATAGGTATATGAAATTGAGTAGGGTATTTGGATATTCTATGTCTATTTCAATCAACAAGTAAAAAGGGTGAAAAATATTAAGCCATGTATGCGTAAAACACTTTGCAATTACCAATTAGTTATTCACTAAAGTTCAAAATGTAAATTCATGAAAGTAAAGTGCTTGAAATGTAAACTAATTGAAAGTAAAGGACTCGAATGTAAATTTCAGAAAGTAAAAGGACCAAAAGTGTAAAATCTAACAAACTTGTTACAAATTTAAGAATCTAAACAAACTTCCTAACCAATTTTAGCAAAGACTAAAAGTTTAAGGGGTGTAAACTTGCAAAACCTAAAAACTTGTAAATATTAGCAACAAATTAACTCTATTAAGAACTATGAGGACTAAAATGCAATTTATGGGAATTCTTTAACAAAAACGGGCACACAACTATAAATAAGCTCGTATAAGCTCATTAATGGACCAAATAACCTCTAGTTTGTTCCAAAAAGATTGAAATAAAAAAGTAGCTAGGCTTGCAAAAGAAATCTGCGTAAAAGCTGATAAAACTCAAACTAGCTTATTCAAATAAGCCAAGAATAAGCAAACTCAAAATCTAGACAATCACAACTTGATTTTAATGATCAATCTTGTTAAACATCTCAATAGGAGTATGGAATGTCTTTCCAAATTGAAAATGATCCACTATATAAGCTGGAATTTGAAATTAAGCTGAAAAGAGCTTATTTGACCAACGTTGACCAAAAATCTCAAAAAGCTAAAAACTTTAGAGATCACTCAAGACATGTTTTAGACAAGATTTATGAAAGAAAATTGATACATTTGTGAAGTAGAAATGAAGATTTGAGAAATCAGGTAGCCTTTCATTACAAAAACTTGAGTTTGGTCTGAGGCTTATTAAAAAGCTTATTTCCAGCTGAAAACTAAGAACTGTATAATTTCCTCTTACAAGCTTAAACTTTGGATGTCAAACTACAACTGAGAACTGGTTTCAAGCAAAATGGTTAAGAAATGAGTAAATGGCAATGATTTGAATCTAGCTAGTTTCCTGAATAACTAGTAATCAGATTTTGACCCAAACCTTTTTGAGACCATTTGCCTTTTTGACCAATTTTTTTACCACAAAACTGAACAATTGAGTTACCACTAGTTTACTAAATGTGAATAAGCAACTCTCAAGTGAATTATAAGACTAGAATCACAAGAACTAGACAAATCCAAACACCATTTAACAAGACTGCTATGAACTTTTCCAAAGGAATTTTTAGTAAAAGAGTAAATCAAACTATGACTGATATCAAGACCTGTTTAATGAGTGAAATGAAAGTAAATTCGATTGAAATCAGAGTTGTTAACAAACTACTTCACAAAATGAACTCAAAAGCTACTTGCTGATGAAAATGAAAGCTAAAAACAGGTAAATGCAGATATAAGCTACAAAACTACTCAAATGATATCAATAAAACACAAGTACACTAGAACAAAGCTACACACGATAAATTCATCAAATAGTGTTTACACTAGGAATTAAGCATGCATAACAATTCAGGGGAATTTTAACAAGTAAAAGTGCCTTTTAGCTGTGAAGCCTCCATTGATGGAGTAGTATGGCGCTGAGCCAACTAAGATCTGCTAGAACACCAATAATACACCACCATTAACCCAATTAATCACCTCCATATGCTATTTTGCTCAAATCAAACCAAACAGCTACAAACTGCTACAACGGGAACTGGATTGACTGATCTTGCTAGAAAAACTTGATGTAACTTCCAAAACGTCTCAAACAAACTCCATTGATCAGTTATAATCAATGAAATCACAATATAACAACAGTAATGCAGGATTTGAGTAGGTAAGTGAAGATAAGAGAATGAGATGAATATTTTTTGTGCTTTTATTGATTTAGGAGGGAAAAGTAGTTACAACAGTTAACTAACTATCTAACAAACTCTTAAGTGTGTGTCAAACACTTAAGAGTTGTTAACTAACTGAATGAAGGAACAGAACAGAGAGAGAAAAACTATAAGTGTGTGTTTTTGCACACTTAACTACACCAACAAAATGAAAAGGCTAGCTACTATTTATAGAGGTTGATGCTGAGTCGTTGGGGTAGCATGACGTGTCTCAACCAATGAGGAGGTGCCAGGTGTCACAAACTGGTGAATTGAGGATTCTTCATCAAGAACACAAAAAATGATTCTTTATCCTTTGATCTTTAGTCTAATTGACTTGTGTGGTTGGATTCGTCTCTTCATTTCGAGTATATTTCATGTATAAAGTTTGATATTTGCGTTTTGGATGGGTTCAGATTTGTTCTCGGTATCTCCTCGAATTGATCACGGTTAAAAATGGAATAGTTGTTCTTGGTTACAAATAGGGAGTTTGGTTTCGTTTATCTAAATTTTAAACTAAATGTAAGTAATTAAAATTGTCGTTGAGAAAAACAGAAGTTTTAAAATTTAACTACAAATAAGAGCGTGCAACTTGGAAATTAAAACTTAACAATTCAAAAACTTAAAAACAAGTTTGAAATTAACTAAGTAAAAGAGCGGGAAAACAAGATTTGAAAGATTAAGCAAAAACAAACAAAAACCTAAGTCCGATCGTACTCAAACAATAGACCAGATCGCAACGCGATCGCATCAAAAATAACACGATGGATCGTGTTCACCAGATCGCACTCAATGCGATCGCACGGAGTAATCAGATCGCACTCGATGCGATAATACAGGGAGATGGATCGTACTCTCCAGTATGATGGGAGGGAACACGATCGTACTAACAGATAGCAACCACGATCGCAGCTAGTGATCGTGGTCTTGATCGTGGTTCCGGATCGTAACAACTGTTCGCACTCAGTGCGATCGAAGCAGGGACAAGAGACTAGATCGCAACCCAGATCGAAGTAAGTGATCGTGGGCGTGGATCGTACCAGGGAAAGAACCAACCGATCGCACTCAATGCAATCGTATCAATTAAAACCTACTGAGATGGCAAAGGCGTCCAAAAGGAAATAAGCTTAAGTCAATAAGCAGTAACCGATAAGCATTTTCAAACTTCTCAAAGAGTAAATAAGCACAAATTCGTTAACTTTTGAAATCTAATATCCGATACTTAATGAACCGAACATCAAATAAGAAAACTTTTTAAAACAAAGCTTAAAAATGAATAAGCCGGAAATACAAAGAAGCTAATAAGCATCAAAAGCTTATAGCTTATACGTAGGAGAGCTTATGTAGGTATATAAAGATCAACCTCTTAATCACGAAACATCAAAATCAACAGGAATTGAGAACCAATCGAATCAAGCATGAACCTTTCGGATTAAGATCAAAATAAAATAAAGAAAGGTAGAAATAGATTAAGGAACAAAAAGCTTAACTTGAATTAGATTAGTGAAATCCAAAATACAAAAAGCTTAAGACTTGAAAAGGTAAAAATGGAGAAAAGAAAAATCCTAGTGAGAGAAAATTGAGAACTTTCTCTCTCTAAAACTAGAGAGAATGAAAAAAATGAAAAACTAAGACTAACTAGCTAGCTCCAAAATTGTGAAGTGGAATCCTATATATAGGCGTCTTTTGTGAGCGTTGTGAATGGGCTTTGTTTTTGGGCTTCTTTTCTTCTTTAGTCTTTACGTTTCTTTAAATAAACGTTTCCGACTTTGGATTTTGAGAAGTGTCGGTGAATAATTCCAACTCGTCTTATAATCTTTTGTTTAATAGACTCGAGTTCTTCAACATATATGAATCTTCCATCTTTGGCCCTTTTCTTCGATAAATCTTCAAATAGGCACAATGACTTCAAATCTTTTGCATCTCTTGGACAATAGACTTCGTCTTGATTCTTTTTCTTCGATAAAACCCGTGCAATCCCATGTTTTCTTCAATATTCATCTGGTTGACTCTGAAAACACAATAAACACAAAAACCACGCGTAATTCCAAACAAATGATATTAATTACGTGTTTTGGTCTTGTTTTAGCCAGAAATAAGTGGTAAAAGGATGGGTGTTTTCACACCTATCAAATCCCCTACACTTAACCATTACCATGCCCTCATGCAATTCTTAGTGATAAAGCAAAGGAAATCACTTTCTCCAAATAGAGATAGTGATGAATCAATAGAGGAAACTGTCTCAACATTGGGAATAGAGGTAGGAATACTTTTACAAGCATCTTTGAAGTGTTCTTCACAAGCCTCATCAAGAACGTCAATACAATTAAGACTCTCGTATGAATAAGGCTGTTTAGAAAGCTTTCCCATGTTGAAGACAAATTTATCGTCACCCACTCTCATGATAAGCTCACCAGCTTCAACATCGATGAGAGTGCGACCGGTCCTCAAGAATTGACGACCAACGATCAATGGCACACGAGGGTCCATGTCGTAGTCAACGACAACGAAATCGGCAGGAAAAGTGAATTTGTCGACTCCTACAAACACGTCTTCGGCTATCCCCACTGGATAAGCAACCGTACGGTTAGCTAATTCCAAAGTCATTTTGGTGGGGACAAGCTCAGGGAGAGATAATTGCTTCCAAACGCTTAAGGGCATTAAGTTAATACTGGCACCTAGATCGGCTAGAGCCATGCAATTCTCTACTCCCGGGAAGTTGCAAGGGATTAAGAAACGACCCGGATCACCAAGCTTGGTTGGTAATTTCCTTAAGAGCACTACAGAGCAATTCTCATTAAGTTGGGTGTTAGCAATATCAAGAAGCTTCTCCTTGTCGCTAAGAAGATCTTTGAACATTTTCGCATATTTGGGCATGTGAGCGAGAGCTTCAGCAAAGGAGATGTTAAAATTCAATTGTTTAAACATTTTAAGAAAGTTCGAAACCTGAATATCGTCCTTGCTTTTGAGTTTATCTTTCCTCAACCTCGAGGGATAAGGTATATCAGAAGAAGAGGAAGGCTTTGGGAGAATAGGATCACTCACATCCTTAGGTGGAGGAGGGGTAGACGTAGAGGTGGAGGAATTGGGGAAGTAGCAAGATGAGGAATATGAGAAGGTGACTCGTTCTCCTTATTCACAATCACCGGTGGAGGTATAGGAAGCTCGGGTTCCTTGGTACCTTTGCCACTGCGAGTGGTGATTGCTTTCATCTCCCCTCTTGGATTCGCAACGGTGTTACTCGGAAGAGTACCCGAAGAAGAGGGTTGATTACCTTGGAAGAAACTAGCCATCATGTTCCTTAAGTCATTCGTTTGACTTGCCGAAGTGTTTCTCATATCAGCACGAAGATCATTTCCTTGTTTCACCATGTCTGCTTTCAAGTTGAGCACTTCCCGCTGGAGATTGTCCACGATCACATCATTAGTCCTCATGTAGGTTCCAATATCTTGGTGTAATGCGGTGGGTTGGTTGGGAGGAGCATTGTAGGTGGGTGGTTGATAAGCAGGTTGTTGGTAAAGTTGGTTATTTCTTTGAGGTGGATATGGTTGTTTGTGAGGTGGTATGTATGGTGCACGAGGTTGTTGTTGTTGTTGTTGAGGAGGGCGATTGAGGTTTTGTTGTTGGTTTGGGTTGTTAGGAGGAAAACCGGGCGGGAAAAGAAAGTTGTTGGAACGGTAGCTAAGCAAGTTGCGGTCACCTTGAGGACGAGCTTGATAAGCGGCCGGAGGATAGGTACAGTATGCTGCATTCACATTCTCAGATGGATAGTCTTGGGTAGCGGTACAAGTGGTGTAAGAGTGGGGACCCCCGCATATCTCACATGGTTGGCTAACAGCATTGACTTGAGCGTCGTGAGCGTTTTTAGCGTTGATGTTGTTGGTATTGCTAGCGGTTTGGGCGACAAGCGATTCAAGAAGCGTAGTAATTTTGTCAAATCGCTTATCGTTGTCACTAGTACTAGCACTAGCGGCATTGGTCTGCACACTCTTGGTTTACACACGAGACTTATTTTCAATAATATCCCAAGCGGCATTAGAAGTCTTAACCAAAATATTACCCCCCGAGGCACTGTTTAGTGAATCTTGGTCATTCATGCTTAAACCATTATAAAAAGTGTTAATTTTGTGCACTTTGGTAAAACCATGTTGTGGACATTTTCTTAAAAGATCTTTAAAACGTTCCCAAGATTCACTAAAAGACTCATCGTACTTTTGTTCAAAATTGATAATTTCATTCCGCAAAGCGGTAGTACGAGAGGGTGGGAAAAAGTAGTTGATAAACTTGGTCTCCAAATCCGTCCACGTAAGAATACTTTGTGGCAGTTCCTTAGCAAGCCAATGCCGGGCTTGTCCCTCTAAAGAAAAGGGAAAAAGTTGTAAACGGATTACCTCTTGTGGAACACCATTTAATTTGACTGTATTCGTGAGTTGTAAGAATCTCTTTATGTGGTCATGTGGATCATCAATGGTACGCCCCAAGAATGGTTGAGCAGAGACCATCTGGATAAAGCCGGATTTGAGCTCAAAATTGTTGGCTACAATCGCGGGTATGACAATGGGATCATTGTTACCGTCTACATGTGCTTGCAGAAGTTCAATCATCGGGCGATTGTCAGGTAGAGGCTCATTGTTGAGAGGTGGATTGTTATTGTTGTTGTTATTATTGTTGTTGAGAGGTGGGTTATTGTTGTTGTTTTGTACACCGGCCATGTCTAAGTCTTCGAGAGGCTCGGGCTCTTGATAAGACGTTGATCGTGTACGCATGCACCTGCAAAAGAACTAACAAAGCAAGCAAGAAATATTTTTGGTTTTTATGGTTTTTAAATTTTTTTGTATTTTTGAAAATTTTATATTTTTTAGGGTTTTTGAAATTTTTTATGAAAAAGTAACGTTCACGGTGAACGGATCCCAAAATCCAAGTTCTCACAAAAACTGTTAATCTTAACGAGAAGAGCCGGCAGCGGCGCCATTTGATATTTGTGTTTTGGATGGGTTCAGATTTGTTCTCGGTATCTCCTCGAATTGATCACGGTTAAAAGTGGAATAGTTGTTCTTGGTTACAAATAGGGAGTTTGGTTTCGTTTATCTAAATTTTAAACTAAATGTAAGTAAATAAAATTGTCGTTGAGAAAAACAGAAGTTTTAAAATTTAACTACTAATAAGAGCGTGCAACATGGAAATTAAAACTTAACAATTCAAAAAATTAAAAACAAGTTTGAAATTAACTAAGTAAAAGAGTGGGAAAACTAGATTTGAAAGATTAAGCAAAAACAAACAAAAACCTAAGTCCGATCGTACTCAAACAATAGACCAGATCGCAACGCGATCGCATCCAAAATAACACGATGGATCGTGTTCACCAGATCGCACTCAATGCGATCGCAAGGAGTAATCAGATCGCACTCGATGCGATAATACAAGGAGATGGATCATACTCTCCAGTACGATGGGAGGGAACACGATCGTACTAACAGATCCCAACCACGATCGCAGCTAGTGATCGTGGTCTTGATCGTGGTTCCGGATCGTAACAACTGATCGCACTCAGTGCGATCGAAGCAGGGACAAGAGATTAGATCGCACCCCAGATCGAAGTAAGTGATCGTGGGCGTGGATCGTACCAGGGAAAGAACCAACCGATCGCACTCAATGCAATCGTATCAATTAAAACCTACTGAGATGGCAAAGGCGTCCAAAAGGAAATAAGCTTAAGTCAATAAGCAGTAACCGATAAGCATTTTCAAACTTCTCAAAGAGTAAATAAGCACAAATTCGTTAACTTTTGAAATCTAATATCCGATACTTAATTAACCGAACATCAAATAAGAAAACTTTTTAAAACAAAGCTTAAAAATGAATAAGCCGAAAATACAAAGAAGATAATAAGCATCAAAAGCTTATAGCTTAAACGTAGGAGAGCTTATGTAGGTATATAAAGATCAACCTCTTAATCACGAAACATCAAAATCAACACGAATTGAGAACCAATCGAATCAAGCATGAACTTTTTGGATTAAGATCAAAATAAAATAAAGAAAGGTAGAAATAGATTAAGGAACAAAAAGCTTAACTTGAATTAGATTAGTGAAATCCAAAATACAAAAAGCTTAAGACTTGAAAAGGTAAAAATGGAGAAAAGAAAAATCCTAGTGAGAGAAAGTTGAGAACTTTCTCTCTCTAAAACTAGAGAGAATGAAAAAAATGAAAAACTAAGAATAACTAGCTAGCTCCAAAATTGTGAAGTGGAATCCTATATATAGGCGTCTCTTGTGGGCTTTTTGAATGGGTTTTGTTTTTGGGCTTTTTTCTTCTTTAGTCTTTACGTTTCTTTAAATAAACGTTTCCGACTTTGGATTTTGAGAAGTGTCGGTGAATAATTCCAACTCGTCTTATAATATTTTGTTTCATAGACTCGAGTTCTTCGACATATATGAATCTTCCATCTTTGGCCCTTTTCTTCGATAAATCTTCAAATAGGCACAATGACTTCAAATCTTTTGCATCTCTTGGACAATAGACTTCGTCTTGATTCTTTTTCTTCGATAAAACCCGTGCAATCCCATGTTTTCTTCAATATTCATCCGGTTGACTCTGAAAACACAATAAACACAAAAACCACGCATAATTCCAAACAAATGATATTAATTACGTGTTTTGGTCTTGTTTTAGCCAGAAATAAGTGGTAAAAGGATGGGTGTTTTCACACCTATCAAAGTTCTTCATGAAATGCATTGTAGCTCCAAATCGATCCCGGGCTTGTTCGTTGTTGAATATGTCAGGTGTCATGTTTTCATTTGTCCTTGGCTTCTCACACGGATCGTTATCCAAATATGGATAAAAGGATTATTGCATGTTGATATCTAATTGGCTAATATAATGAGAGTGCGTTGCACTGTTTAAAGATCCGATTATTAAATGCATTGGTGAGCTGGCCATATATGTGGCAATCCGGATGACTTATTCCTTGTGTTTGGATTAGTGGAGAGGCATGTGACACGGATCAAGGCCAAAAGTTTATGCAAATTTGACATATTCAGCCCTTCACTTTAGTAGATTCTTCAAATGAGCTATTTTCTTCATTCCAATGGCAAATGTGGTCCTTTGACTTGCATTCTTATTTATTTGACTCCCTTGACTTGGTTGACTTGAAGTTTGTCTAAGTTTGACTTTGATCTTGACTTTTCCAAAGTTTGCATTTAAGTCCCTCAACTTTTGAGTATTGTCAAGATAGGTCCTTCATCTTCAAATGGCTTTTCATATTTGATCCTTCTCTTGTCTTTTCATCATAAATGAGCTTGATTTCCTCTTGTTTGGTTGAAATTGTATCTTTGTTACCTATTTAAGCACAAACATAAAACATACCACATAATACTGCTTTATAGCACAAAAGTTAGGTATTTCTATGTGTTTTAGGGTGATTTGTTGATTAATTGATATGAGATTTTGCTCATATCAAATCCTCTACACTTGAACATTGCCATGACCTCATGCAATACTATATTTTAAAGCATAAATTTACATTTTGCTTATAATTAACCCACCTTGGCCAATATGGAATGCTTTTTACACTACTCCACACTATATGATGCATGATTTTGATTTTGTACAATGCAATGCAAAGAAGAACAATTCTATTTATATATTTTTGATTTTTTTTCATAAATGGTCTTGATGGAAACTCTCATAAAGAAATCAATGAGTTAAATTAGGGCTTTGGTACCATGGGCACTTATCACCCTCAAGTTTCACTTTCCCCAGACCAAGCTTAAAAATGGGATCATTGTATTCACAAGTAAAAAGTGCATCAACTTATTCATGACAATTAAATGTGGAACCGGTTATTATTTGAGCAAATTGCTTTTGAGCAAATTTGTCATTATTTGAAGCGTGAAATACAAGAAATGTAAAATCCAAAAATAAGGAAGCACGGTTTTAATCCTAAATAATCCTCTCATCCATTACTCGAAAAACCGCTCACAATTAATATAAGTCTGTTTCAAGAGTAATAAGTCATTCGCCTTATGTGTAAAATTATCATGTCATGCATTAATAAATAGCTACACACTCGCTAAGGAAAGAAAAATAAAACTCACGCAATAATTTATATCCGCCGCCTTTTTGGGACTTTGGATATTTAATCCCGCAACCCGTCAATGTAATATTGTATTGGAGCAACTATTAAATCCCCGCAACCCGTCAAGGTAACATTGGAATCTAATAGTTACGATAATTAACACTTCACTGCCCCTCTTGGGAGTCTTGTATAATTATTATTTTTTCTTTTTTTTTCTAGCCACTCATTTTTTTGTAAGCCGCTCTTATTTTTCTTTATTCCTCACAAAGAAAGTTGAAAAGAATAAAAGGAAAAACACCCGCGACCTGCACGAATGGTGTAACGACTGCCCCGCTGTCTCCGACATGGACCCGGTGAACAGCGGTTCTTCTATGTAGGTATGGTGTTCCCCCTTGACTCTCCTAACGTCGAGCTAAGTGATTTAAGCATGACATAAGTCTAGTACACATAAAATGTTCTAACTTAGAATCTTAAGACGTACTTATACCAACCATGAATGATTAGTCAAAAATGCATAAGAGACTACAAACCAATTAAAACCGTTCTTGATTATTTATTAGCATATATACATGCGAAGAAAATAGAGGTAAAGAAGAGAAGGGTTTAGCCACAAGTAATTATCATGAAGTTTATCTAGCCCTTTTATACTTGCTTCAACTCTATCATTTCCCATTCTCCATAAATTTAAAATCTCAAATAATGAGAGTGGTGGATGCTTAGCCTAATAGACCAATGAAGGACTACATGGTTAAGGATACAAGCTAGAGAATGCTTAGATAAGCAAACTCGGGTTGAGTCAAAATATCCATGGCGAGCCTAATATGTCAAAGAAGTCTAAACTTGTTAAACCATGTTCTTATTATATTTTTTTCCTTTTTCAATTTTTGATGAAAAATTAAAGAAATATATATACAATGCAAATGTGTTATGCAAATGAAAAATGATTGATGCAAAAATTATGAATGCATATTTTTGGTGGCCAAAGTAGATCAAAAATTTGAAAAATGTTTGAAAAATTATTTTTCCATCTTATCATGAAGGTCAATGACAAAGTCTAGGTAAGGTCACTTCGATAGAAGACTCCCTACACTTAAGCTAAACATTGTCCTCAATGTTTAAGAGCACTGAAGTATAAACTTCCCCTAAACTTATGACGATGAATAGACTTTGCTTAACCAAAGCTATAGAAAGATCAACTATAGTGAATTCATTTTTAAGCACAATGTGTTTATGAAAAATCACAATAGTAACAAAGTGAACCGGATACAAGGTCCTCCTCCATAAGCTCCAAAACACGTGATGAGTGAGCAACCCTATAAACAACATGAAGACAAAAGGAAGGTCTCCCCTACACTTCTCATCAACTCTCCATCCTTATTTCTAACCTACAACACTCTAAGTCTAAAACCTCTAAACCTAGTTATTCAAGCTTGATTTAAGGAGTCTCTAGCTTGACTCTTCCCACAATGATTTAATTCATGGGGAAAATGGGGATCTCTTGGACCATTTCCACGGAAATGTCCTCCCCAAAATAGTGCTTAACACGGTGACCATTCACTTTGAAATTCGGACCATCGGGTTGTGACAACTTAATAGTTCCATATGGAAATACTTGAGCAACAGTAAATGGACCAGACCATCTCGACTTAAGCTTGCCTGCAAAGAGTTTCAACCTTGAATTAAAGAGGAGAACCGGCTCTGCAACTTTAAACTCACGGTTCTTGATCTTAGAATCATGCAATTGCTTAGTCCTTTCCTTATAAAGCAATGAGTTCTCATAAGCATTGGCTCTCAATTCATCCATTTCATTGAGTTGATCCTTTCTATGTGAACCGACTTGGTTTAAATCAAAGTTAGCCCACTTGAGAGCACAAGAAGCCTTATGCTCTAACTCGAATGGGAGGTGGCTTGCTTTTCCATAGACAAGCCTATATGGAGTACAACCAATTGGTGTCTTAAAAGCCGTCCTAAAAGCCCACAAAGCATCATCAAGCTTATCCGACCAAGAAGCTCGATGCTCTCCCACCGTTCTTTCCAAAATTCTCTTTAAACCACAATTCGTGACCTCGGTTTGACCATTGGTTTGAGGGTGATACGCGGTAGAAAGTCTATGGTTAACACCATACTTCTTCATAACTCTTGTGATTGATCATTACAAAAGTGAGTACCACGATCACTTATGATGGCTCGAGGTACACCAAATCTAGCAAATAATTGCTTCAAAAACTTTACTACAACTCGAGCATCATTAGTAGGTAAGGCTTTGGCCTCAACCCACTTTGACACATAATCCAACGCTACGAGTATGTACTTATTTCCCTTAGAAGACGGAAAAGGTCCCATAAAATCTATTCCCCACACATCAAAAATCTCACATTCTTGTATGAAGTTTTGTGGCATCTCATCTCGTTGAGTAATTTTTCCTTGTCTTTGACATACATCACAAAATTTCACCATCTCTTAGGCATCTTTGTATATAGAAGGCCAATAGTAACCCGAATCAAAGACTTTCTTGGCGGTATAGTTGGGCCCAAAATGTCCACCTGTAGGTCCCTTATGACAAGCTTCTATGATCTTAAATGCCTCGGGCCCATCTACACACCGTCTAATGATTTGCTCCGCACATTGCCTAAAGAGGTAAGGGTCATCCCAAAAATAGTATTTCACTTCCTTAAGAAATTTCTTCTTTTGTTGTGAAGTGAGACCCTCTATTAGCACATCCCCCACAAGATAGTTTGCAATATCCGCAAACTAATTAGTGGCATCCTCTTGAGAAGAGATAGACATGAGCTCCTCTAATGGAAAGGATTCATTGATTTCCTTATGAGGCAAATCTCCTTGAAAAGGATGCTCAAGTCTACTTAAGTGATCCGCCGCTAAATTCTCGGCTCCTTTCTTATGACGAATATCTATCTTAAACTCTTGTAGCAATAAAACCCATCTCAAAAGTCTAGGCTTAGCATCTTGCTTTGTCATGAGGTAGTTAAGAGCGAAATGATCCGTATACACTATGGTTTTGGATAGCACAAGATAGGGTCTAAATTTCTCAAAGGCATAGATTATAGCAAGCAACTCTTTCTCCGTGGTGGTATAATGAAGTTGTGCACCCGTCATGGTTTTACTAGCATAGTGTATAGGTTGAAAATGCTTATTCACTCTTCTCCTAACACGGCCTCCACGGCATAATCACTAGCGTCACACATAAGCTCAAAAGGCAAATCCCAATTTGGAGATACTAAAACGGGAGCCTTAGTTAACTTTTCCTTAAGTATCTCAAATGAATCTAAACACTCTTGAGTGAAAATGAAAGGAGCCTCTTTTTCCAAAAGGTGGGTCATCGGTCTTGCTATCTTAGAGAAATCTTGTATGAAACGTCTATAGAATCCCGCATGACCCAAAAAACTTCTAACTCCTTTCACCGTGGTGGGTAGGGGAAGCTTAGAAATCACATCTATCTTAGCACGATCCACTTCTAAACCTTTGTTGGATATCTTATGTCCCAAGACTATCCCCTCTTTTACCATGAAATGGCACTTTTCCCAATTAGGAACAAGACGTGTTTCTTCACACCTCTTTAGCATACGTTCTAAATGGGAGAGACAAGAAGTGAATGAATCTCAAAAAACCGAGAAATCATCCATGAAAACTTCCATACTTTGCTCAATCATGTCATGGAATATAACCATCCTACACCTCTGAAATGTCCTCGGTGCATTACACAAGCCAAAAGGCATTCTTTTGTAAGCAAATGTACCGTAGGGACAAGTGAATGTGGTCTTTTCTTGATCCTTAGGGTCAATGGGTATTTGAAAATAACCCGAGAATCTATCTAGAAAGCAATAGTACTCATTTCCCGCTAAGCGTTCAAGCATTTGGTCCATAAAAGGAAATGGAAAATGATCTTTCCTAGTATCATCATTGAGCTTCCTATAATCAATACAAACTCTTTAACCCGTAACAAGTCTAGTAGGGATAAGCTCATTGTTCTCATTTGGCACTACGGTGATTCCACCCTTCTTAGGAACACAATGTACCGGGCTAACCCATGGAGAGTCGGAAATGGGGTAAATCATGCCCGTATCAAGGAGTTTGATAACTTCCTTCATAATGACCTCATGGATTTTAGGGTTAACCTTCTTTGGCTTTGAATAGAGGGTTTGTAATCATCCTCCCTGAGGATTTTATGTGTACAAAAATTTGGATCAATTCCCCTTATGTCAGATATTTTCCATGCTATGGCTTGCTTATGTTTCTTAAGGACTTTTATGAGTTTTTCTTTCTTATCCTCTTTCAAATCTTTAGCAATGATCACGGGTAATTAGTCTTTCCCCTCTAAGAAAACATACTCTAGGTGGGATGGAAGGTCCTTAAGTTCAAGGGTAGGTGGACACTCTATGGAAGGTTTCACTATGGATGGATCATCATTGGTAACTTCTTGTGGGATAGGTGAAGGAATGGGATCCTCATTGAGCAACTTTTAGATAGTGAGAATGTCTTCTTCCCAATTAATGGGACAATCATCATTACCAAGGAAGTTAGACTCAAATTCCTCCAAGAGGAAATCACTCTCTCCAAAATGTGTTAAGGAGGGAGCAATTGAGGCAACGGTCTCTACATGAGGCATGTCTACACTATTATTCTAACAAGCATCATGGAAATGCTCATCACACACCTCATCAAGTACATCAACTATGTTAATGGTTTCACAAGATTGAGACTTCTTAGTCCATTTTCCTAGCTTAAACACCACTTTCTCATCCTCAACTCTCATAATTTGTTCTCCCTTCGCCACGTCTATAAGAGTACGACCCGTCCTCAAAAATGGTCTACCAATAATTAAAGGAACTCTCGGGTCCATGTCATAATCAACCACTACAAAATCGGCCAGAAAGGTAAACTTATCCACACCTACAAACGCATCCTCCGCAATACCTACCGGGTAAGCTATGGTACGATTGGCTAACTCATGGGTCATCCTAGTTGGAGTGAGATCAGGAAAAGAGAGTTTTTGCCAAACTGATAAAGGCATGAGATTTATGCTTGCCCCTAGATCCGCCAATGCCATGCAATTTTCCACCCCGGGAAAATTACAAGGGATCAAAAAACGCCCCGGATCTCCAAGTTTTGTAGGTAAGGTTTTGAGCAACACGGCGGAGCAATTCTCATTAAGGGATGTGTTAGGAAAATCCACCAATTTTTCCTTGTTGGAGAGGAGATCTTTGAACATCTTAGCAAATTTTGGCATATAAGCAAGAGCTTCCGCAAAGGAGATGTTTATGTTAAGTTGCTTGAACATCCTAAAAAAGTTTGAGACTTGTATATCATCCTTGTTTTTCAATTTCTCCTTTCTCAATCTTGAAGGGTAAGGAAGGTTTGGTTTAGGTGTGGGTGGAGTAGGTGTTGTGGTGGTAGATTTGTCTTTGTTAGCTTCTTCATTGGGACTTGTGGAAGGTAAAGGAGAAGTGGGGATAGGTTGAGAAGGTGTTGGTGGTGACATAGTAGAGCTTGGAGGTGGTGAAGAAGATGTAGAAGGCTTATCACAAGATGGAATCATAGTAGGCTTATCAATAGAAGGTGTAGGAGGTGAAGGATCATTAGTCGTTTTTCCACTTCTTGTTGTGATAGCATTAACATTGGCACTCGGGTTTGTTTGTGTGTTAGAGGGTAAAGCCCCTTGTGGTCTTTGATTAAATGCCATCAAAATCCTCTTAGTTTTCTCCTCCATTGTAAGTCTCATTTGCTCTTGCATTCTTTTTTCACTTTCACGAATTCTCCTTTCAACATACTCATGATTGTCATTTGACCCATATCCTTGATTTTGAACTTGAGGGTATCCTTGATTTGGGAAGGGTGGGGGTGGTGGGTTAAATCCTTGATTAGGTGGATGAAAATTATTTTTTTTGATTTTGAAAATTGTTGGGTGCTTTATAGTTATGCCCTTGGTATTGTGGCCTTGGTCCTTGGTTCCTTTGTAACAATTGAGGGGGATTGGGTTGAGTAATGGTGGGTGGATGGGGTGGGAAACCCGGTGGAGCAAGGTAGTTTTGAGACTTGTAAGAAAGGTTGTTTGGATTGATATTGGGTTTGAAATGTTCTCTATGTTCTTTTTGGTAAGCATAACACTCAACTTGATAACCTTAAACTTTGTCACATTGTTGATAGGAATGGGTACCTCCACTAGTCTCACATGAAAGAGCAATAACATGTACATCATTGTTGGAATTGTTCAAGGAAAGGCCCTTAATGGTTTGGATCAATTCTTGATTTGACTTAAGATGCATCTCTTGATTCCTATCTATTCTTTTGAGTATCTCTTGGTGACTCTTGAGGAATTGGTTATCACAAGGTGTTTGAGAACTATCTTGCACAACATGAACCCTTTCCTCAAATTGTGTGTTAGTTTGCGCCACTGATTTGGTCTCAATAATGTCCCAAGCTTCTTGAATGGATTTAGCAAGAATATTTCCACCCGCGGAAGAATTGAGTGAATCTTGGTGATGAGGTCTTAATCCATCATATAAAGTATTGATTTGGTGAACCTCATTGAATCCATGATTTGGGCATCTCCTCAATAACTCCTTGAACTCCTCCCAAGCATCACTAAATGTTTGACTAGGTTTTTGTTGAAAGCCTATAATTAAGTTTCTCAAAGCCGTGGTCTTATACGGGGAAAGAACTTGTTCAAAAACTTCTTAGTGAAATCATCCCATGTAGTAATGCTCTCGGGTGGTTGTGTGTCTAACCAATGCTTAGCATTGCCCTCTAGTGAAAATTGTACCAATATCAACTTAATTTCATCATGGGGAACTCCATTGTACTTAATGGTGTTGCAAAGAGCAAGAAACTTCTTAAGGTGATCATGTGGATTATCATTTTAATTCCCAAAAAATGGTGTCTTTGAAACCAAGTTAATCATAGATGTCTTTATCTCAAAGGTGTTTGCGGGAATATCGGGTATCTTAATAGCATCGGCATATCCTTGCACACATTGGATTGCAAGTGCTCCATAAAAGTTCGAGTGTCAACGCCGGCCATGGCTTCTTGTTGTGTGTGGATCAAAGCACGATTCTCGAGATCAGCTTGATGGATGGTGGTGTTTTTACTCTTTCTCTTTTTCTTCCTTTTTGGGAGGAAGGGGTTGTACACCAAATGGTATTTGTGCATGCCCGCGAGTGAGCATGCAACTCAAATCAAAGAGTGAGAGAGAAGCTCTCGTTCGACTTTGAAGAGGAAGGGATTATCCTCTTCGAGATTCAATATGAAATATCCACAAGAAAGTATAATATATGTAATTACTACTTGGGTGCAAGACCCCCAATCAAGCCTTTCTTCTTAGAATACGCACTAGTGAACGGGGGGTTAGGTTGCGCGAAGCACTTAAGTACCTATTAACCCTTAGATGGAATTTTATAGCACATCGCCTTTCTATTTACTTTGTAGTTTGTATTCTTCGAGTTATTGCCTATTGGAAGTATTTATCTATTCTTGCTTAATTTAATTTGATCGATACACGTGTCAAGGACCGGAACGCTCCCTAACACGGTGTATTGAAAAAGCAATACTTATGGAGATATGTGTATTGATTGTTCGTATACGTATACGTATCTACATATAATAATATAGAGAAAATATTTTTGTATTTATTAGGTTTTTTTAAAGAAAATACTATATGTACGTAAAAACCGATGAAATCCAATAATATATATTTTTGGTTGCAATCTCTTAGGAAAAATTGCTTTTTGAATTTTTTATTTTTTTAGTCAATTCTTTAGGAAAAGAATTGTTTTTGTTATTTTTTAGTTTTTATTTTTTTTATTTTTTATATGTTTTTGATTTATGATACGTAAAAATAACGTTCACGGGGTGAACGGATCCCAAAAGCCAATGAAAACCGTCAATCAATAGTCTCTCGTAAAGTTAAAGACCCGGCAGCGGTGCCATTTGAAATTGAGTATATTGAAGTTCATTTTCTCTCGATTCTTGACAAATTGAAAGTCCTAAAAATCTTAAGTCTTTAATTGTTCTTGGTTGTTAGGGTATTTGGATATTCTATGTCTATTTCAATCAACAAGTAAAAAGGGTGAAAAATATTAAGCTATGTATCCGTAAAACACTTTGCAATTACCAATTAATTATTCACAAAAGTTCAAAATGTAAATTCATGAAAGTAAAGTGCTTGAATGTAAACTAATTGAAAGTAAAGGACTGGAATGTAAATTTCAGAAAGTAAAAGGACCAAAAGTGTAAAATCTAACAAACTTGTAACAAATTTAACAATCTAAACAAACTTCCTAACCAATTTTAGCAAAGACTAAAAGTTTAAGGGGTGTAAACTTGCAAAACCTAAAAAATTGTAAAGATTAGCAACAGATTAACTCTATTAAGAACTATGAGGACTAAAATGCAATTTATAGGAATTCTTTTATCAAAAACGGGCACACAACTATGAATAAGCTCGTATAAGCTCATTAATGGACCAAATAAGCTCTAGTTTGTTTCCAAAAGCTTAAAATATAAAAGTAGCTAGGCTTGCAAAAGAAATCTGCTTAAAAGCTGATAAAACTCAAACTAGCTTATTCAAATAAGCCAAGAATAAGCAAACTCAAAATCCAGACAATCACAACTTGATTTTAATGATAAATCTTGTTAAACAGCTCAATAGGAGTATGGAATGTCTTTCCAAATTGAAAATGGTCCACTATATAAGCTGGAATTTGAAATTAAGCTGAAAAGAGCTTATTTGACCAACGTTGACCAAAAATCTCAAAAAGCTGAAAACTTCAAAAATCACTCAAGACATGTTTTAGACAAGATTTGTGAAAGAAAATTGATACATTTGTGAAGTAGTAATGAAGATTTGAGAATCAGTTAGCCTTTCATTACAGAAACTTGAGTTTGGTCTGAGGCTTATAATAAGTGTGTAAACACTTATCCTTTTGCCACTAAAATCAAGGAAAAACAAGACCTAATCATGTGTTTTATATCATAAACGTCGGAATTATGCGTGGTTTTGTGTTTTTGTGTTAAAATAGGTACAAATGATCAAAAGAAGAGAAAACACAGGATTTCACGGTCAAATATCGAAGAAAAGTCCAAAAAGAGATGAAGACAAAGTCAAAAGACCAAAAGTGTGCCTACAATCACGAAAACTGGTTAAACCGGCACGAGTTTGAAGGAAATGAATAAGAAAGCCGAAGTCAAGCTCGTTTTTAGCGGATTTAATATTTTTGCAGTTAAACGGCTAAGTGGGTCCCACATTTGGTATTGGGCCTAAAAGCCCAATTACCATTATCTCTTGTCAAATAAACGTTTTGGGCCCAAGCCCATTTATAATATAATGAGACGGATGGATTAAAATGTTTTGGGCTAAAAGCCCAATTATTTTAAATCCCTAAACAACTTTTCAAGAGGAAAAGATTATTTTCTTTGGTTTCTTGACTCAAACCGGTCAAACCAAGTCCCACTCTCCCCACACGTGTCCCATACACGGTTTACCCCACCTTCACATCTCACCTTACCCTACCATGCACCCTCACCTCACTTAATTCCAACCTTTTAACTCCCTTTTATCCCTTACTCACCCACGTGTGCCCATACACAATATTACCCTGCACCCTACCTTACCCACACACAAGCAATCCCCTTTCAACACAATTCGGTCAACCTATTTTCATCTCACCCACACGTGTAATTTTATTACCTTTTCCCAACCCGAAAATAAATTAAACGATTGTTTATTACCCCATTATCTTTTCGATACAAAAAAATAAAAACCCACACCCACAGTTTTCTTCTCTCCCCAAAACACCTCCATCTCGATTTTTACTTTTTTTACATAAACCCTAATCATCCCATCACCAATATTAATCAGTAACTTTTGGGGGTTTTTACATATTTATCTAATTCACATCAAAAGGAAATTAATCCCCAAGAAAAACGGAAGAAATCACCATCTGGTCCTCATGCTGTGACGTGGCTCATCTCTCTCTCTTGATTGGTACATACACATCACAACAAGCAATCCTCCAATAAGATGAGTCCACCTAGGCACCAAACTAGCACAAGAAACACAAACCCATCCACGATGGCAATCCGTGTGATGGGTAGTGTCTTATCAGCCGTAGATGATGAAAGAGAATGAAGAAAGAAGAATGGATGGTCAAGATCATTCACCGTGGTCACCAAGGAGAACCTAGAAGGTTCGGGGTTCTCCTATAAAACCCCCTCTTAAGCTGTAATGTTGGACAGCTTTTCTTTAATTTTATTTTCAGTAAATTAGATTAGTTTTAATCTTGTATTTTTTTAATTTTCAGCACTTGTAATCTTTAATTTTATATTAATGAAAAGTTAATTTTTATTTAATTTTTGTCTCTCTTTAAATTATTGCAAATCTCAATCAACTTTAATCTTTAAATTAGTTCTATTAATATTCTCGTTTTATTTTAGCTTAAATTTTAATCAGTTTTAATCGCTACTGTTCGTCCATATTATTATTATAAAAAAATAAAAAATAAAAAAAATAAAGGAAAGTATAATAAATCTCCCTACTGGAGATTTACAAAAATCTGTTCGAGAAGGGTACTGATTAGAAAACTAGTACTGTTCAAGAAGAATTTTTGGTTCGGGTGAATATTCGGATCGAGGCTTGTTTGATTCGAAGGTGGTGTTTGTTTTGATTCGATCCGGTTCACAAGTACGCTCAGCGCGTTACTTCGACTCAACGGATCGTCAAAAGGTTTTAAAATTTCTTTTAGTTTTTATTGCGAATATTTAGATTAATATTTGAACTTATATGATTTTGTTTATTTGTTTTGAATTTAATTAATCTGCTAGAATTTTAGATTTGGTTACTTTGGTTTAACTTGTTTTACTGTTTATTTTAGTTTTATAGCAGTTTTAAATTGATTCTATTTGTTTAAGTTTACTGTTTTATTTTTATTTATTTTGCCTGATAATTTGTTTGTCCAAAAATTAAATAGTTAAAAAATACGGGTCCTGGTGGGAATCGAACCCAGGACCTCTCGCTAAACAGTCAACCACCCCAACCATTTAGCTAGGACACCTTTTTATGTTTGTTTTTATAGCTTCTTATTAATATAGGAAAGTTTATAGTTGGCAGTTTTATTTAAAAGGTTAATTAAAATTAGTTAGTTTAAATTTTATTTTAAAAAGTATTTAAAGAGTATTTTGGTTTAATTTAGTCTTTATAAAAATACAAAAAGATAAAAATAATATTTTATTTACTTTCTTTAAATTTAAATTAGTTTTAATTTACTTTATTTGAAATAGTTTTACTTTAAATTAGCTTTAAAATTACTTTTAATTAAATAGTTTTATTTTACGTTAAAAATTTAGTTTTACAAAAATAAAAAGATAAAAAAATATTTTAATTTTATTTACTTTAGGAATTTTAAATTAATTTTCGATTTAGTTTTGTTTTAAAATAGTTTTTATAAAATTTCATTTAAAAGTTCTTTTTAGTTTCAAATTAATTAGATTTAAATTAGATTTATTTTAAAATAGTTTGTTTATTAAAATTAGTTTGAATTAGATTTTTAAATTAGATTAAGTTTAATGCTTAAGTTTTATTAGATTAATTAGTCTTTTAGTTTAAAAAGTCCAAAAATACTTGTCACCAAAAACAAAGTTAAGTTTTACGTTTAATCCGATTTCAATTCAAGTCGAGTCGAGGAACGAAAAATAGACATAAAAAGAATTGACAAAATTCTTTAGTTTCAGCTTATTTCTAGCTGAAAACTAAGAACTGTATAATTTCCTCTTACAAGATTAAACTTTGGATGTTAAACTACAACTGAGAACTGGTTTCAAGCAAAATGGTTAAGAAATGAGTAAATGGCAATGATTTGAATCTAGCTAGTTTCCTGAATAACTAGTAATCAGATTTTGACCCAAACCTTTTTGAGATCATTTGCCTTTTTGACCAATGTTTTGACCATAAAACTAAACAATTGAGTTACCACTAGTTTACTAAATGTGAATAAGCAACTCTCAAGTGAGTTATAAGACTTGAATCACAAGAACTAGACAAATCTAAACACCATTTAACAAGACTGCTATGAACTTTTCCAAATGAATTTTTAGTAAGAGTAAATCAAACTATGACTGATATCAAGACCTGTTTAATGAGTGAAATGAAAGAAAAACCGACTGAAATCAGACTTGTTAACTAATACAAGATTTTTACTATGTGAAATTGTTCTTCGTTTCTATTCAATTCGAATTGACTATTGGTTTAAGTGTGACCCCGTCGTCTTTTGGTGAAAACAATAGATTTCTCGTTGCTTAAAAATAAAATTGCAAAACTTTAAAGTAAAAAAGCAAGGTAAATAAGCTAAAACTAATTAAAAAGTAAATGCTGCGAAATTAAGACTTTGAAAGTAAATTAATTAAAAAAAAACGAGAAATTAAAGCTTGACGAAAAGTAAATAAATGATATTAAAAACAAATATGGAAACGAAACAATTAATAAAAATAAAACTAAACGAAGAAATTAACTTTCGACTGAAAAATAAAATTATCCTAATGGAAAAGGAGAGAATAAAACTAAAATGGTACTTTAAAGCTAAACGAGGCAAAACCTAAAGCGGGTACTAAATAAAAGATAAAACTTGAACTTTTGGAAAAAATATTAATACTAAAAATTGACGAAAAATTCAACTAAACATACGTAACTTTCAGAAATAAAATCGGAACAACTTTCAAATAAAACTAAACAATTGCGGAACAATACTAAATAATAAACAAGCTAGCAAGCTAGCTGCTTAATTTTTGGCGCGAAAAAATGGAACCAGGCAAGCTAGCATGTCAATTTTTTCGCAATAGCAAAAGTGCTCTTCGCAATCTTATTTCTTCACAATACTTGTTCTTCGGAATAAACTTATTTCACAACTTTTTTTCCCTTTTTTTCGGAATAATTTTTTATTCAAAACTATCTTCGGAATAAACTTTTTTCAGAACTTTTTACTTTTTCATAGTTTTTACTTTTCGGAAAAATCAACTTTTTCAGAGAAATGACATATATTCAGAAAAGCAATAATTTCGGAAAAAATGATAAATACAGATAAAAGGGAATCTTCGGAATAAAAGGTAATTTCAGAGAAAACAATTTCAGGAAAAGGTGAATCTTCGGAATAATAAACCCTAATCCGAAAATCCTAAAGATCAGATAAAAAAAATTACAGTAACAACTAAAAATCAGAATATAAGCCACGAATAAGCTAAAATCAAATAAGCAATCTACCAAAACTTAATCTAAAACACTTTTAAGAAAAACTAATTCAACCACAAATCAAAAACTTCAAAAACACTAATAAAACAAAAAATTAAAAATCAACTTTAATAAAATAAACTAATAAAAACACTTAACTAAAATCAAATCAAACACACAATAAGCTATAAAATCAATAAGCTAACACAATCAAAAACATAAAAACATAACAATTAATCAAATAAGCATGACAATAGGATAATAATCATAAAGATTAAGCAAAACAAGAAAGGTAGAATAAGAGATTAATATAAAAACTTGATTAAAATTAAAAATTCAACAATAATTAAAAGTAAAAATTAAAGGACTTACAAATTTAAGGTGCAAGATAAGGAATGTAAATTGACAAGTAAATAAATGACATGAAAAATAAATGTGGAAAGACTAAGTTGTCAATTTAGCTAACACCTCCTAATGACTCATTAGGAGGGTATTTATAGGAGGATTAGTATGTCTTGATGCTTTCTTCCTTTTCTCGTCTTTTCGTCTTTATATATTCTTCGACTTTTTTGACTTTGTCTCGGGATTGTTTGAACTCGTCTTATGATTTCTTCGTTTATTAGACTTGAGTTCTTCGACTTCATTAAACTTCCGGCTTTAGACTTTTTCTTCGATAAATCTTCAGAATATGCCTTGGACTTCCGTTCTTTTTGCACTCTTGATCTTTTGACTTCGTCTTTTGTCTTTTTCTTCGATAAAAGCCCGTGAAAGCCCGTGTTTTCTTCCCTTTTCACATTTTCGTCCTAAATCATAATAAAAACACAAAACACGCATAATTCCGACATTTACGACATAAAATACACGTTTTGGCTTGGTGATTATTATAATTAAGTGGTAAAAGGATAAGTGTTTTCACATTTATTAAATCCTCTACACTTGACCATTGCAATGTCCTCATGCAATGCATTAATTACAAAGCAAGTTTTACATTTCCATCATAATCAATCCACAATGGCCTTTATTAAAGAGACAGAAGATTTAAAGGAAGAAAATAAGTAAAAAGATCAAAAACTTACCATGGGGTTTTGGAATGTCATGAATGATTATCATCCTCAAGTTTCACGTTCCCCATACCAAGCTTAAAAACGAGATCATTGTTATTATAAGTTAGCAAACTATCACAAACTCATGTGGGTCAATTATTTACTTAGACTCCCTTATTCCTAGGTGTATCTCTTATATTTTATTGTTGTCTTGAATGATCACGAGGATGCATTGTTGACTTATTTTGATAGTTATTTAGGCTGAAAATAAAGTAGGACGATTTAATCAATAGTTAGCTAAAGGACAAAATCTTTTAAAACTGCTTCTCGGGACCTCATAAAGTTCATATCTTGGCTTAACTCGCTTCACGATTTGAGACCTTTCTCGGACCGATATTTGGCAGCGACTTCATACTTCAAATCTTGATAGACGCTCTTGAAATAATGGTCTTCTCTTCATAATAGGAATTTCTTCACTTGAACTTTTTGATAGATTCTTCATATTTGGACCACGACTTCTTCATTTTTCTCCAATCTTTATTTGGGATTTTGATATACAACGATCCGCCTCCTTTTAGGACTTGGATCTATTTATCCTCATACCTTGTTAGGGCCTTTTTAGATAGACTTCTCCATGATCTTTACGGGAGTGTTTGCTTTTCGTCGTGTGTCTTGATCCTTCATATTGATTTTTGATAAATGATTCTTCACATCACTTTGGATCTTTAGCAACAAAATGTAGCCCTCATGTCTTGTTAGGACCTTTTCGGACTCGCCAATCTTCGCATCCCGCTTCAATAAGTTATGCCTTGGCTATGAACTCTAATTAATACCGAGCAACTTTTAAACGATCTTGGGCTAGAAGCTAAGTAACTTTTCAAATCGTACAACCTTACTTATTGCAATTAAATTTATTAACAAGCGATGGGAGAAAAAGCTTATAATCAACTCACATAAATTCATGAAAGAATACCAAACTCATAATTGACTCTATCATCTCTCGTTCTCCACAATTTAAAATCTCAAGGAATGAGACTCGTGGATGCTTAGCCTATTAAATCAAAGTTTTGGGTTTTCAAGTCATCTATAGGATCTTGCAACTTCTTAGACTTTTTCAAGTTTAGAATTCGCATTTTAAAGTTCCCTTGATAAACGAATTTCTAGGATCAATTATAGGAACTTGCGAAAAGTTCTTGTTCTTAAGGGGTGAGAGTTAAGACTTTCGCGTTTTAAAGTTCCCTATATAAAAGCCTAGCAAAACTTGACTTAAACACGTTAAGGATACTAGCTAGAGTAAACTTGGATAAGTAAACTCGTGTTGAGTCAAAAGATTCACAACGTTTGAAAATTGAAACCACTTTATTAAAATTTATTCTAGCAATGAAATAAAATAACTATAATAAAGGAAAAACTACAAGGCCAAAATAGATCAAAAATTTTGAAAAATGTCAAAAAAATCAATTTTCCGGTTAAAATGAGGACAAATACAAGGAAAAGACCACTTAACTTCGATTGAAATCCCTCCTACACTTAATATAAACATTGTCCTCAATGTTTAAGCATGTGGAAGTAAACTCCCCTACACTTAGGACATTGTGCACTTTGTTTAAATCTTGCTAAGGAAGAGACAACTAAAGTGATTCCTATTTCAATCATAAATGATAAAATAATGAATCAAAAGAGTTTAAGATAGAACCGGGAAGACGGGAACACGGGATCACGGTTCGTCAAAAGTCATCAAGAATGTATCTTTGAAAGCTAGAATCCCTGCACATGATTAGAAAGAAAACAACAAACAACATACTAGGGTCTCCCCCTACACTTATTATAAAAACAAAATAAAAGGATAGATACTGCAGGTTGCCTCCCGAGAAGTGCTTGTTTTTGTTAACTGAGTCGTGAGCCTGACTCGACCTTGATTAGCATAGGAAGAAGATTTAAACATATCCACCGAGATCAAATACATGGTTTTCATCCATCAAGTAGCACAAGCTTAAGGCGAACAAGGCAAGCCAAAGAAGAGTAGGCAAGGTTCCCTTAAGTTGTTGAGCACGGTGGTAGCCAGTGTGATGAGGTGCAAGCATATCTCAATAAGTTCCAAAAATCTTTCCTTTTATTTCATCAGATGGATACTGAGATGGCTTAGAAATTGCAATACCGGGATCGAACACCTTTTTCTTTAGGGGAGAATAACTCTCAGGCTTAGTAGACCTTGAAGAGGATCCTCTCATAAATCGCACAATCTCATCCTCAGAAGGTGGATAAAGAGGTGTCAAGACATAGGTGCTACGGATGGTGGTGTCTTCCGGCTTCTTCTCCTTGGAAACAGGTTTCTTCATATCCGAAGGAGGATAAAGACCATCATCAAAGTCCAAAGGAGGAGAATCATTCTCATTTGGGAAGTAAGTGTTGAGAAAAGTAGCAAAATCTTCCTCAAATGAGTAGTCATCCAAATTAGGATCAAGCATTGTTGGTGGAGGATCTTCATCAAAAATAGGTACAAGGTCATCATGTGAAGAATCACTCGAAAGAGTATCGACATCCTCAAAATCATCATATGTTGGCATGTCTTTATACTCAGAAGTAAAATCATCAGAATCATCCATATCAGAATTAGAATCGTCATCATAGTCATCATAGGTTGGTGGAGACTCATGAATTGGTGGAGGATCTAAATTGGAGAGAGAATCATCCACATCATCTATGAACAGTGGATTATCATAGCAAGAATTGAAAAGAGGATTGTTGTAGACGACAAAATCATCAAGCAAAATAATCATATTCGCTGATTGTCTTCCATTGGATTTGGTTGTGATCTTCCCCATTTTAAAAACTTGTGCATCATTCCCGACTCTTAAGATTAACTCTCCTTCGGTAACATCGACTAAGGCTTTTCTGGTTCTTAAAAATGGCCGACCAAGTATTAACGGAATACGAGGGTCCATTTCATAATCAACAACAACAAAGTCGACCGGAAAAGTGAAGGTGCCAACTTTAATAAACACATCTTCGGCAATACCAACGGGGTAAGCGAGAGTGCGAATTACAAGCTCAAGAGTCATCTTTGTTGGTGTAAGATCGGGTAATGATAACTTTTTCCTAACACTTAAAGGCATCAAATTTATACTGGCCCCGAGATCAGCTAAGGCAGTAAATTATTCGGTTTGGTTAAAAGTACATGGTAGCACAAAACGACCGGGATCTCCAAGTTTTTCCAGAAGTACTTTAAGAAGGACTGTAAAACAGTTTTCATTCAATCGAGTATTAACAAACTCGGCCATCTTCTCCTTCTTATTGAGCAATTCCTTAAACATCTTAACAAATTTAGGCATATGGGCAAGAGCTTCAACAAGGCTAAAGGTGATGGTCAGTCCTGAAATCTTCTTCAAATAGTTCGACACTTGAATGTCATCCTTGGTGAGAAATTTGCCCTTGTCTAAGCGAGAAGGATAAGAAATATTGGGTTTATAGGTGGAAGGTGTAGCAGGTGAAGGTTGAGATGTTGAAGGTTTAAAGGTGGAAGGTAGGGTTGGTGAAGGGTTCTTCTTGGGTACTTCAGTAAGAGGTGGAGACGGTAATGGAGAATTAATACTAGGCGTGGGAGTAGGAGGGATAAATGGTGGTAGAGGATGTGTAGATGGAGTAACTAGGGGAGGGGTAGATGGTCCTACTAAGGTTGCTCCACTGCGTGTAGTAATAGCACTCACATTCGCTTTTGGGTTGGTGATGGTATTTGAAGGAAGAGAGCCCGAAGTAGAGGGTTGAGGAGTTGGTAAGAAACTAGCCAACATATTCTTCAAATCATTTGTTTGAGTGCTGAAGGAGGTTTGTATATCATGTCGAAGCTCGCATCGAATATCATTGCCTTGCTTAGTGATATCTCCTTTCAAGTTGATAATTTGGCTTTGCAGATTCTTAATTTGCTCTCCTTGGGTCCTCATGAAAGTTTCCACATCATGATTAATGGGTGGTGCTTGTTGAGCGGGTGGGTGATAAGGATTAGAAGCTCGAGGTGGGTTTGGGTTGCTTCTATTGTAGTTGTTGGGGTTGTGGTTTGGAGGAGAAAAACCAGGTGAAAGAAAGTTGTTAGAACGGTAACTTAGCAAGTTACGATCACCTTGAGGTCGAGCTTGATGGTTTTCCGTTGAATATTTACCATAAGCTGCATACACGTTTTCCGGATTGTCATGAGTAGAAGGACAATCAGTGTATGAATGAGGACCCCCGCAAATCTCACAAGAAAGTGCTACAACTTTAACTTGTTGTTGTTGATTTGTAGCCAAAAGTTGCATAATCTTGCTCATTTCGACCATTGCGCGGGTCAATTCGGTGATATCAGGGTTTGAAGAAGTAGAAGAAACATTGACTCTCGGGTTTGATCTTCAGGATGCGGATGCATCCCAATTTTTGTGATGAGTAGTCATGTTCTCGATAAGCTCTCTACACTCCTCCGGTCTTCTTTTCATAAATGTGCCACCGGCGGCTGCATTAATCGTATCACGATCACGAAAAGTTAAACCATTGTAGAAAGTATAAATTAAGGTGACGGGGAGCATGTTGTGGTTTGGACATCGATCGATCAAAACATTATATCATTCCCAAGCATCAAAAAGTGATTCATCAGGTTCTTGTGTAAATCCACTAA
Source organism: Glebionis coronaria (assembly GCA_025667525.1). NCBI lineage: Eukaryota > Viridiplantae > Streptophyta > Magnoliopsida > Asterales > Asteraceae > Glebionis > Glebionis coronaria. The sequence continues at coordinate 432,874,393 of CM046879.1, read as the reverse complement.
TTTGATTCCGAAGGCTCGTGACCATGGATGGTGGAAAGTAGCGCGATAAAAAACGTTGAGTCATTTCATCCCAAGTATGAATTGAATTCTTTGGAAGACGATCAAACCATTTTTCGGCATGGTGGGATAAGGTGTGTGGAAATAGGTGAAGGCGAAGAAAATCCATAGTAACACCGGACAACTTCATGCTTTGAGTAACGGTAATGAACTTGTCGAGGTGTTTGTTGGCATCATCATCCGGTAATCCGCGAAATGGACAAGTGTTTTGAACTTGTTGGATCATGTGATGCTTCAACGAAAACTCTGGAGCCGTGATTTGCATCGGCGCAATCGGTCCTCCTCGTCCGTTCATGGTTGGTTGACAAAGCTCCTCCATCATTCGAAGATCGGGTGGGGGAACATTGTTGTTGTTATTCATGTTGGGTTGAGGTGGGTTATTGTTGTTGTGCACACCAGCCATATCTAAATCTTCACGAGTCTCGGGCTCTGAATAATTCGAAGATCTAGTACGCATGCACCTGCAAAAGCAAAAGAAAAAGATACAAAAGAAATAGAGAATATATATACAATTGTAAAAATAAAATATTTTTGGTGCAATACTTTGAAAAAGAAATGCTTATTTTACGTTTTTAAATGTTTTTGTATTTTTGAAATTTTTTAATTTTTAGGATTTTTGAAAATTTTGGAGCAAGAAAAATAACGTTCACGCGTGAACGGATCCCAAAATTCAACGCGTCTCTCACAGAAAACCGTTAATCTTCACGAAAAGAGCCGGCAGCGACGCCATTTAATACAAGATTTTTACTATGTGAAATTGTTCTTCGTTTCTATTCAATTCGAATTGACTATTGGTTTAAGTGTGACTCAATCGTCTTTTTGTGAAAACAATAGATTTGTAGTTGTTTAAAATTAAAATTGCAAAACTTTAAAGTAAAAAGCAAGGTAAATAAGCTAAAATTAATTAAAAAGTAAATGGTGCGAAATTAAGAATTTGAAAGTAAATTAATTAAAAAAAACGAGAAATTAAAGCTTGACGAAAAGTAAATAAACGATATTAAAAACAAATATGGAAACGAAACAATTAATAAAAATAAAACTAAACGAAGAAATTAACTTTCGACTGAAAAATAAAATTATCCTAATGGAAAAGGAGAGTATAAAACTAAAATGGTACTTTAAGCTAAACGAGGCAAAACCTAAAGCAGGTACTAAATAAAAGATAAAACTTGAACTTTTGGGAAAAAAAATCTAATACTAAAAATTGACGAAAAAGTCAACTAAATATTCATAACTTTCAGAAATAATATCGGAACAACTTTCAAATAAAACTAAACAATTGCGGAACAATACTAAATAATAAACAAGCTAGCAAGCAAGCAGCTCAAGCTAGCTGCTTAATTTTTGGCGCGAAAAATTGGAACCAGGCAAGCTGGCATGTCAATTTTTTCGCAATAGCAACAGTGCTTCGCAATCTTATTTCTTCGCAATACTTGTTCTTCGGAATAAACTTATTTCACAACTTTTTTTTTTCGGAATAAATTTTTTCAGAACTTTCTTCGGAATAAACTTTTTTCAGAACTTTCTACTTTTTCAGAGTTTTTACTTTTTCGGAAAAATCAACTTTTTCAGAGAAATGGCATATATTGGGAAAAGCAATAATTTCGAAAAAAATGACAAATTCAGATAAAAGGGAATCTTTGGAATAAAAGGTAATTTCAGAGGAAACAATTTCAGGAAAAGGTGAATCTTCAGAATAATAAACCCTAATCTGAAAATCCTAAAGATCAGATAAAAAAATTACAGTAACAACTAAAAATCAGAAAATAAGCCACGAATAAGCTAAAATCAAATAAGCAATCTACCAAAACTTAATCTAAAACACTTTTAAGAAAAACTAATTCAACCACAAATCAAAAACTTCAAAAACACTAATAAAACTAAAAATTAAAAATCAACTTTTAATAAAATAAACTAATAAAAACACTTAACTAAAATCAAATCATACACACAATAAGCTATAAAATCAATAAGCTAACACAATCAAAAACATAAAAACATAACAATTAATCAAATAAGCATGACAATAAGATAATAAGCATACAGATTAAGCAAAACAAGAAAGGTAGAATGAGAGATTAATATAAAAACTTGATTAAAATTAAAGATTCAACAATTATTAAAAGTAAAAATTAAAGGACTTACAAATTTAAGGTGCAAGACAAGGAATGTAAATTGACAAGTAAATAAATGACATGAAAAATAAAGGTGGAAAGACTAAGTTGTCAATTTAGCTAACACCTCCTAATGACTCATTAAGAGGGTATTTATAGGAGGATTAGTATGTCTTGATGCTTTCTTCCTTTTCTCGTCTTTTCGTCTTTATAAAATCTTCGACTTTTTCGACTTTGTCTCGGGATTGTTTGAACTCGTCTTATAATTTCTTCGTTTATTAGACTTGAGTTCTTCGACTTCATTAAACTTCCGTCTTTAGACTTTTTCTTCGATAAATCTTCAGAATAGGCCTTGAACTTCCGTTCTTTTTGCACTCTTGGTCTTTTGACTTCGTCTTTTGTCTTTTTCTTCAATAAAAGCCCGTGAAAGCCCGTGTTTTCTTCCTTTTTCACATTTTCGTCCTAAATCACAATAAAAACACAAACCACGCATAATTCCGACATTTACGACATAAAATACACGTTTTGGCTTGGTTATTATTATAATTAAGTGGTAAAAGGATAAGTGTTTTCACACTTATTATTAACAAACTACTTCACAAAATGAACTCAAAAGCTACTTGCTGATGAAAATGAAAGCTAAAAACAGGTAAATGCAGATATAAGCTACAAAACTACTCAAATGCTATCAATCAAACACAAGTACACTAGAACAAAGCTACAGACATGATCAACTCATCAAATAGTGTTTACACTAGGAATTAGGCATGCATAACAATTCAGGGGAATTTTAACAAGTAAAAGTGCCTTTTAGCTGTGAAGCCTCCATTGATGGAGTAGTATGGCGCTGAGCCAACTAAGATCTGCTAGAACACCAACAATACACCACAATTAACCCAATTAATCACCTTCATATGCTATTTATGTTCAAATCAAACCAAACTGCTACAACAGGAACTTGATTGACTGATCTTGCTAGAAAAACATGATCTAACTTCCAAAACGTCTCAAACAAACTCCATTGATCAGTTATGATCAATGAAATCACAATATAATAACTGTAATACAGGATTTGAGTAGGTAAGTGAAGATAAGAGAATGAGATGAATATTTTTTGTGCTTTTATTGATTTAGGAGGGAAAAGTAGTTACAACAGTTAACTACCTATCTAACAAACTCTTAAGTGTGTGTCAAACACTTAAGAGTTGTTAACTAACTGAATGAAGGAACAGAATTGAGAGAGAAAAAATATAAGTGTGTGTTTTTGCACACTTAACTACACCAACAAAATGAAAAGGCTAGCTACTATTTATAGAGGTTTATGCTGAGTTGTTAGGGTAGCATGACGTGTCTCAACCAATGAGGAGGTGCCAGGTGTCACAAACAGGTGAATTGAGGATTCTTCATCAAGAACACAAAAGGGGTTTCTTTATCCTTTGATCTTCAGTCTAATTGACTTGTGTGGTTGGATTCGACTCTTCATTTCGAGTATTTTTCATGTATAAAGTTCTTCATGAAATGCATTGTAGCTCCAAATCGATCCTCGGCTTGTTCGTTGTTGAATATGCCACGTGTCATGTTTTCATTTGTCCTTGGCTTCTCACACGGATCGTTATCCAAATATGGATAAAAGTATTATTGCATGTTGATCTCTGATTGGCTAATACAATGATAGTGCGTTGCACTATTTAAAGATCTGGTTTTTAAATGCATTGGTGAGCTGGCCATATATGTGGCAATCCGGATGACTTATTCCTTGTGTTTTGATTGGTGGAGAGGCATGTGACATGGATCAAGGCCAAAAGTTTATGCAAATTTGACATATTCAGCCCTTCACTTTAGCAGATTCTTCAAATGAGCTCTTTTCTTCATTCCAATGGCAAATTTGGTCCTTTGACTTGCATTCTTATTTATTTGACTCCCTTGACTTGGTTGACTTGAAGTTCGACCAAGTTTGACTTTGATCTTGACTTTTCTAAAGTTTGCATTTAAGTCCCTCAACTTTTGAGTATTGTCAAGATAAATCCTTTATCTTCAAATGGCTTGTCATCTTTGGTCCTTCTCTTGTCTTTTCATCATAAATGAGCTTGATTTCCTCTTGTTTGCTTGAAGTTGTATCCTTGTTACATATTTAAGCACAAACATAAAATATACCACATAATACTGCTTTATAGCACAAAAGTTAGGTATTTTCTATGTGTTTTAGGGTGATTTGTTGATTTGTTGATTAATTGATATGAGATTTTGCTCATATCAGTATATCTATAAACTCAACAAGGTTTCAAGAATATATATGTTTTATCATTAAACTCGGCCCAATTTAAAATAAATTTCATAAGTCAAACAAACACTTCCACTTATTTAGTAAAATAGTGTATGTAATTTGATATTTAATGATAACTCGTACCATTGTCAATATCTTGTTTAAAAAAAACAATTCTTCTTGATTTCATTGAACACGTTCAAAAAATCTAATAAAATAACAACTTGTATTTTATGAGATCAATGAATACATTCTAATAATCTCATATAATAGCAACTTATATTTTACGAGATTTGTGTAAAAGAAACTCCACTTGGTTTCAATGAATCTAAATTCATCATGATTTCAATCATGTTGTAATTGGCGCACCAATTACATTTTCAAGATACACTAGGGTTACAATTGAGTTACCACAAATTAAGAACTATTAAAACAATTTGGTATCTAATAAACTCAACATGGTTTATATAAACTTGTACCAAATCTTATTCAAAGAAACTCAATCGTGGCTTCAGTAAATCTAGATTAAACTATAACATATGTAATAAACAAATTAAACGATCAATTTGAACGAAAACTCATCAAGGTTTCAAAACAAACTGATACGATAAACTGTTTAAAAAATCGTTTATAGATCTGTAACACCATATCTGTTAATTAAAATTCTGTTTACTTAAAAACTGATTTCTTAAAGAAACACAATCTTGGTTTCGAGAGAATACAGTTTGTAAAAATAAGTTAATTAAATTAATATGATTTTAGCAGAAAAGTGTTTAATTATGTTACACAGAATCTGTTTTAAGACTGTAGGGAAACTATTACACTTTTATTTATAAATGAAATAAATAAAATTAATTAAATTAACATAAACTAAATAACATAATATAAATAACAGAAAAAAAACACAGACATAAAGCATGTCCAATTTTACACGTCCTTAAGCAAATGAGATTTTCTACTTGATAAATTAGTAAAGTCAGGGTCATTTAACTTATGAATAAAAATAGTTGATAACACAACTGGTTCTATCTTGTTATAAAAGAACAGAAAATATATATACTAGTGAGGTGGGATCCTCATAGAAGGTGCACCCAAAAAGGAAGGAAGGAAGCGATCTGGGCCATCCAATTTCCCATCATCCAACCATCCATATTAAAAGCACATGTCATATATAAAAAATAAAAAATAATAAAAAAACACACATTCCTCACACTTTCTATCTCTACAAACACCCCCCGATCTAATCCTCTCGTCGGAAAAATAAAACCACCATCACTGATAAAAACAGATCCACTCGCCGGAAAAATAAAAACCCTAATCGCCGGAAACCATCACTATCACAGATCTATAAACCCTCGCCAGAAAAATAACCTCTCGTCATAGATCTATAAACCCTCGCCGGAATAAAAAACCTCGCCGGAATAAAAAACCTCGCCGGAAAAATGGATGAACCTGATTTAGATGACGTTATGGTAGTGGTTTCTCAACTAGATTTGAATAAAAATGATACATCAGAACAAAGTTTTTCAGAAAAAGCAAAAGAAGGGTTTTCAGGTAAATTTTCGTTTTCAGGTTGCTTTGTTAGTGTTGAATGCAAATCACATGTGATTTTTGGAATAAAATTGTTTATTAGTGTTGAATGGAAATCACATGTATTTCTGTGTGAATTACATGTGATTTTTGAAATAACATGAACTGTTATTGTTGAATGCAAATCATATGTAATTCACAACCACATTCTGTGTGAATTACATGTGATTTTTGGGATAAACATGCTTTGTTAGCAAGTTGAATGGAAATCACATGTAATTCTGTGTGAATTACATGTGATTTTTGGGATAAACATGCTTTGTTAGCAAGTTGAATGGAAATCACATGTAACTCTGTGTGAATTACATGTGATTTTTGGGATAAACATGCTTTGTTACTAAGTTGAATGGAAATCACATGTAATTCTGTGTGAATTACATGTAATTTTTGGGATAAACATGCTTTGTTATTAAGTTGAATGGAAATCACATGTAATTCTGTGTGAATTACATGTGATTTTTGGGATAAACATGCTTTGTTATTAAGTTGAATGGAAATCACATGTAATTCTGTGTGAATTACATGTAATTTTTGGGATAAACATGCTTTGTTATTAAGTTGAATGGAAATCACATGTAATTCTGTGTGAATTACATGTGATTTTTGGGATAAAAATGCTTTGTTATTATGTTAAATGCAAATCACATGTAATTCTGTTTTTTAAATACAGGTATGAAAACCCCAAGAGCAACCGTTTTTGCGCAAGATGAAACACCTGGCGGATCAGTAAATTGGGAGCCTCGTGTACACGGAGTTCGTATACCAAAAGTGGGAGATACTTATGATACATTGGAAGAAGCTATTGATATGTATTCAAATTATGCTGAAAAAGGAGGGTTTGAAATTAAAAAATCGGGACAAAGTAAAACAAAATCGGGAGTGGTAAAACACAAGTTCATTACTTGTAACAAAGGGGGAAAACCAATAAGTGTTGATTTTGACTCATTAGATCCAAAAAATAAAGGTAAACAAATTAGAAACACAACACACCATGTGACTGGATGCAAAGCTCAGATAAAGTTACAATTGGATATTGTTTCTGGAAAATACAAGTTGGTACTATTTTTAGCAAAACACAATCACACGCTTCTACCAGAAGTGTACCAACACTATACAAAGAAACAACGAAAAATGCCTCAAGCTGAAAAGATGTTTGTTGTAAAAGCTGCTGCAAATAAACTTGGTGCAACGCGTGCTCACAATTTCTTAAGTAGCATCAAAGGTGGTTATGAATATGTTCATGGGACGACTGATGACTTTAAGAATGCTCAAAGGGATGTTACTGAATTTATTGGGGAAAATGATGCACAAATGCTGATAAACAAAATGGAAAATAGAAAGTTGTATGTGCCGAACTTTACATTTGAATATTGGGTAAAAAATGATGAATTGGTTGCGATGTTTTGGGCGGATGAAGTTGCAAAGTGCTATTACAAAGAGTTTGGAGACATAGTATCTTTCGATGCAACCTTCAATAGCAACAGGTAAGTGAATTGTTTGTAATTTTTTATATTTATACTTTTTAATTAACTAATAATAAGTAATTATGTATGAATCACATGTAATTCAATGTCGAATTACATGTAATTCAGAAATGTAGATTTTAATACATTGATATGTTATATAGGTACAACATGAAGTTTGTACCATTCACTGGTATCGACAATCACAGAAAGTGTGTCACACTTGGTTCGGGGATGATTTTACATGAAGATACGGAATCATATACATGGTTGCTAACTGCATTTTTGTCCGCTGTTGGAAAAGAGCCAACAATGATTGTAACCGATCAGGATGGAGCCATGAAGAGAGCTATTGAATCTGTTTTTAAAACAACAAAACATAGACTTTGCATGTGGCACATTTCCCAAAAGATCCCATCTAAGGTATTTTTGTTTAAGTTACAAACTGTTTTACATGAATCACATGTGATTCATAACAAATCACATGTGATTATGAATAGAATTACATGTAATTATACTTTATTCCTTCAAAACAGTTTCACATTATCTAAGATTGTAAAACCAATTACTGTTTAATGAAAATCACATGTAATTCTGTGTGAATTACATGTGATTTTTGGGATAAAAATGCTTTGTTAGTAAGTTGAATGCAAATCACATGTAATTTTGTGTGAGTTACATGTGATTTTTGGAACAAAAATATTTTGTTAGTGCTAATTATTTTATATCTTTAAAACAGATTTGTGAAGAAATATACAAAGGGGCTTTCAAAGAACGATTTGATAGGCTCATTTGGAATATGTTCATAGAACCAAAGAAGTTTGAAGAGAGATGGGGATTATTGATAGATGATTTTGGTTTGAGAAACAACAAGTGGATGACAAAAATGTTTGATCTTAGAAAAATGTGGATTCCCGCTTATTTTATCGACTCTCCTTTGTTTGGCTTGATGAGGACTACTTCAAGGTCCGAAAGTGAAAATTCTTTTTTTAAAAGTTTCACAAGCCAAGGGTCAACACTTGTTGGTTTCATGATGTCATATGAATCAGCAATGGAAAGGCAAAGACATAGGCAAGAAACTTTGGACTTCCAAACGCTTGATGCGGCTCCAACATATAAAACAATGTTGGATATTGAACGTCATGCTGCAAGAATATATACAAAGACAATATTTTCGTATGTTCAACTTGAAATTGATGCTGCTTGCTGGAATTGTACGATACAAGGCTTACAAAATAGTGAAGGATGTGAGACTTTCATCATAGGAGACAAAGCAGCAAATTCTTACAGAACTATTTACACCAAAAGTAGAAAAGAACAAGACAAGGAGATCGCAACAGAGAAAGAAACAGAAATACACTACAAGGTAATTATTAATTTCATTACGATAATAATTTATATGAATTACATGAGGTTTTATGAAGAAATAAATAGGTTTCTTAAAGGATTTACATGTAATTCATTCAGAATTACTTGTAATTCTGGTATAATTACATGTAATTCTGTGTGAATTACATGTGATTCTGTATGAATTACATGTGATTCTAAACAAAATCAGATCTGGTAAGATTCTGTTGTTATCAGAATCACATGTAATTCACACAGAATCACATGTAATTCACACAGAATTACATGTAATTTGCATTCAACTTAAAAGATTTCTTTAATAATTACATGTAATTCTTTAATAATTACTAATGTAAATTCCTTGTGTTTTGGAAAAAGGTACTAAGAGTTATAGAAGACGGGTCGGTGGTTTGTTCTTGTAGACATTTTCTACGATATGGTTTTCTATGTCGACACATATTTTGCGTGTTCAAGAACCGTGATGTTAATGTTATTCCCAATCAATACATTTTGAGGAGATGGACAAGAGACATAATACCACCTGATCTTCGAAGGCAAATAAACCGATATGGGGAAAAGAATGTAGCAATTGAAAAACTTTCAAACGAGGTGAATTTTGTCGTTGATGATTGTTTATTCTTATTGAGCAAAGATGAAGAAAGGATGGCAGCTTATCTTGAAAAGTTGAAAGTGATATATGAAGAAATAAAAGCTGATATGCCTAATCCTCCTTCAAGAAAAACGGCAGATGTTATTGGTGCTTTGTTTGCAATTTCAGAGCCTGATCATCTAGATGTGAACAATCCAACGAAGGCTAGAAACAAAGGAGACCATCCAAATGATGGAAAAAAACTAAAAAAAGGAGAACGATTGAAAAGTGGAAGAGAAAAAGCGCTTAAGGTTCGAAAGAAACCATTGAAGGTTTGTGGATATTGTAATGTGAAGACGCGTGAGCATACAAAAAGAACGTGCCCAAAGAACCCAAAGGCAAAGAAGAAGAAGGCGTCACCAATTATTGATGTTTGAACACTTTTGAGATTTCATTACTTCATTTTCCAGAACCTATTCTTAAGTTTAAAGAACCTATTTTTAAGTTTCCAGAATATGTTATAATGCATTGTAAAATTACATGTGATTTATTAAGAATTACATGTGATTTATTAAGAATTACATGTGTTTCCCTTCTGATTGATACTTGATCATATTTACTTGTGTTTATGTAATATATAAAATTACATGTAATTTGTTATGAATTACATGTGTTTCCCCTTGGTACATTACTTGTGATTCTGTTTTCAAGGACAAAAGCTAGATAGCACCAAATGCATTGTAAAATTACATGTGATTTATTAAGAATTACATGTGATTTATTAAGAATTACATGTGTTCCCCTTCTGATTGATACTTGATCATATACTTGTGTTTATGTAATATATAAAATTACATGTGATTTGTTATGAATTACATGTGTTTCCCCTTGGAACGTTACTTGTGATTCTGTTTTCTAGGACAAAAGCTAGATAGCACCAACTGACATTGAAATAAGAACTGCTATTGATCAATGTCTAACAACTGCTATTGATCTAACATCTTAAAACATAAATACATGATCAAAGTCTAGCAACTGCTATTGATCTAACATACCATACCATCTTAGTTAAGTGTCACAAAAGCTACTGATCAACCTGCTATTGATCAAAGTCTAACAAGTGATATTTATCTAACATCTTAAAACAGAAATACATAATCTAACTTTTTTTCACGTAGCTCCCTGTTCTTCACAGCTTCACAATCTAACTTTTTTCACGTAGCTCCCTGTTCTTCACAGCTTCACAAACCATTTCAAGTTTTTGTTGGTTATCAATCTTATCAAACTCCATTGCTAATTCACGTATCTTTGCAGCATACTTATTGTGCTCGTGTAGGAGAATCTTTGTTGCATACTTGAAACGTAGATGGCGCAGACTGTCACGTTGCATCCTTGATTCAGCAACGAGCCCAACATCCCAAGAAGAAACTGCTTTACCAACATACAACTCCATATGCAGCATAGTGAACACACCACAATCTCGAGTATTTTCCTTCGTCTTCCATTTCAACTTGGGGACTTTAGCTCTCACTTTCTTTATGGAAGCATGCTTCTTGTGCCCATACAACTTTAAATGATGAACAAACAACTCTTGCTGTAAAAAAATAATAATAACAATAATCACATGAATATCACTGTGAATAATTACATGTAAATCACATGTGATTCATAGATGACTCACATGTGATTTGCTTGACATAAAAAAATAAAAACAAATATCCTTACAAGTAGATCGCAGACTTGTGAATACTTATCATCATAAGATGCACCGGACCCACTGTTGTCAAGAATCGTCATAGCTGCTATAGAAAGATTGAAGACAACAACGTAAAAGTGCCCAAACATGCATATTGGAAAGAAAACCTGTTTTATAAAAACCAAAATTAGAAAAACAAAAATAAAATTCTAAAAAACAACAAAAAAAAACAAAAATTACCAAATCAATGCCTTCAAATGACAGACCAATAACATCATTTCCAAAATGACTTTCAACTTCCTTCTCAAAGCACTTCCATATCTCAATATCCGTACGATAGAATCCATTAATCATTGATTCTGTCTGTATAACAATAAGATAAAAGAAATTTATAAAAAAAAGTAATAAAATACTTGTATATCAAGTTTAAAAAAAGTTAAATAACTTACCATACATCCAGTCGGTAAAAATACCCTTGACATCGTTCCAGGTTCACGAAACCTCTCTTCGTAGTTAAGAATTGATGACCAACAGTCTATCACATTTGCATCTAACCTTAAACTAGGAGTTAAGGTTTCCATAATCAATCGAATTGAAAACACTTTCGCACCAGAAGATGTTTCAAAAACAGTTTCACTACATGTAAACAAGTTAATGTAAGTAAATAGTTATGCTTGAATTACATGTAATTCATTATGAATTACATGTAATTTATCATTTAAGAATAATTATGTTTGAATTACATGTGTTTCTTAGCTAATCACATGTAATTAAAAATGATAGATAATTGAATACAGAAACAACTTACTCTGTGTTGCCCTGCATCGCGAACAGATAGTTACCAACTATAAATTCAGTCCTTGTAATTTTAGGCTGAACCTTTGTCTTCTTGTTCATGAAAGGAGATTGCAGGAACGAAGAAGGCTTCACCAATCTCTTAGCAGCAGGACTAGGACTTCGATTAGTAACACGAACAGAACTTCTTTCGGGTGTAGACGGGCCTTGATCTAAAACATCAGCATTCAAACGTTCTTCATCGAGTTGTTGACCCTAAATAAAGAAATTAGCAAAAAAATAAATAAAAGAATAACAAAAAAACTTTATAAAACAAAAAAAGTGTTGAAAATTACATATAAATACTCAGCTTCAACACAGTCAATCACCTCGAAAACCGTCTCTACATTCTGATCTAACCAGAGTGAAAACGAGTCTGGAGTACTCAAAATATCCAAATCTTCATCGACAACTTCTTCTTGTGATACACCAGAACCAAGAAGTACTTGTTCTTCCAGAGCCAGTTGATCATCAACTGCTTCTTCAAGAGGTTCATCAACAGCATTCGAAATAGGCTCTTCAACATTATCAATGCTAGCACAAACTTCATCATCATTCTTCTGCATGTTAATTTGACTATCAACTTCAGAAGTCTTTGGTTCATCACTCCCGTCGCTAGAACCATCAACATCATTCCCTACTTTATCAGTACTATTCTTATCATCTCCACCACCCCCATTGTTATCATCTCCGCCATTCTCATCACCGTTACTGCCACTATCATCATATTCGGAAGAAGTCTCATCTCCATTATCCCACGCAAAAGTTTCTTTAAAAACACCGACATACTTCTTGTAAAGATTTACAAAATTTGAATCGCCATGATATTTTTGACTCGCTGACTTTAGATAATTTTCAAGTAACACCCTGTCATCATGAATCTGAGTCAACATTTCTTCAATCTTTTGGAGCAAGTCCTGTAGATAATGAAATGAAGTTAGTGAAATGATGTTAAAATAGATAAAATACATATACATGTGATGTTTTCATTATAGTAAAATCACATGTAATTTACAACCAATTACATGTGATTATGAAGAAACAAAATTTAACTTTATACAGTAATATAATGAATTACATGTAAATGATTGTAAATTACATGTGATTATGAAGTAATAAACTGTGATTTATAAAACTTTAAAAGAAACACAAACCTCTTTAGAGATAGAATCATTCGAAGCTTCACAAATAAAACCTTCGGTGTTTTGAAACTCTTCCTCAGTCCATTCAGCATGAAGTTCTAACCGACCCAACACTTCATGTTGAAGTTCAAGCTCCTGTCTTTTCTTCATTAAATGTGAAGTCCAGTCTCGGATCGCAGGACGAGATCGAACAACAGCAAAGTCGTCAAACTTTGTTGAGTCCAAGTACAAAAGCTGATGCAGAATAAAATTTACAATGTCTTAGATTTATAAAAGAGTTATGGATTTAAATTTAGATAAATATGAAAACTTACAATGAGGAAGAGATATGGACCATTGTACTGGACCGTTCGGGCTTTTGGGATTTCACTGTATTGAAGACAGTTATGGATGTAATCGCACCAATCAATTTTAGAAACGTCATAACCTACAGGTATACGTCTCACAACATCCAAACATAGCTCCCCGTTCATAGCATCAGCAACGCCCATGGTGTTTGTAAACAACGTAAGAAAGTTGACCTTGAACATAAAGTCAACCCTCCTAGTATCAACCAACTTGTCAACAATATGAGATACACGTAAATCTTTTAAAGGCTTAGGAAACTGACTAAGCCAAGTCTTGACAAAATCATCATTGTCTGATCTGGCATCCCATGTAAACAAGGACCTACCTCTAAAAGGAATACCCAATATATCACGAACCTTCGAACGTGTAACCTCAATAGATTTCCCCGTATCCAAATTAAAATGATAACTCTTAGGGTCAAATTTCGACACACAATACCTTCCAATCTTAGACGGTATCTTATCTATTGCCACATTATGAAATGAACTAAAACCTATATCTTTCAAAAACTTTAACATATCAACTTTTGCCACTCTAATAGCAGAAAAAAGAGAATTAGCAACAGTCCTAACACGAAGAGTTGGAAACGATGACAAATACTCTTCATGTGCTGCTTCTTCAGGAGTTAATATTTTCTCCTTCTTTTTGTTCGGCTTGGAGACCTCATCACCAGTATCTTCTTTCTTGACCATCGTAAATGTCTCCATAAAAAGCCTAAACTGCTGCTCTAAATCAGTAACGGCCCCAATGGCACCAGAACCACTATCCCTCTTCCTCTTAACCTCTTTCTTAACCTTCACCTTTTTCGAACTTTTATCGCTTTCAACATATGAAGAATCATATTCAACCATTTTTCTCTTGCCAGCCGCCTTGCCAGCCGCCTTGACAGCCGCCTTGCCAGCCGCCTTGCCAGTCGCCTTGCCAGCTGCCTTACCAGCCGCCTTGCCAGCCGCCTTGACAGCCGCCTTGCCAACCAGCTTGACAGCCGGCTTGCCAGACGCCTTGCCAGAACCCTTGCCAGCTGGCTTACCAGAACCCTTACCAGCCAACTTACCTGTCACCCTACCAGCCGGCTTACCCGAACCCTTAACCAAATTAGAAGACCTTAAAACCGGCATTTCTGTTGCAACTTTTGCAACCGACTTCTCCTTATCAGAAACAACCAGATCCTTATCCGTAACAACAGGTTCCTTATCCGTCACAACAGGCTCCTTATCAGATCCCCCCTCCGCTTTCTCCTTATCAGCCACACTCGGCTCCTTACCAGACACACCCCCCTCCGCCAGCTCCTTACGAGACACACCCCTCTTCGCCTTCTCCTTATCAGCCACAACAGACTCCTTACCATACACCCCCTCCTTACCAGACACACCCCTCTCCGCCAGCTCCTTACCAGACACACCCTCCTTACCAGACACACCCCTCTCCGCCAGCTCCTTACCAGACACACCCCTCTCCGCCAGCTCCTTACCAGACACTCCCCCATCCACATTACCTTTCACAAACTCAGGTTGAATGCCCTTCAAAACATCATCTACAACAATTTTCACAAAATCAGAAGGCTTATTAACATCGCCAGTAATAGGATTAAACTGAGACAGAGGAGTGGCATTTAAAACACTCGAAAAGATATCAGGTGTAACCCATCTACTACTAGAAGAACCTCTACCTCTACCTGCGCCAACCACATTTCTACCTATACCAGCAATCATACTACTTCTATCTAGATGTAAACGAGATACTTTACTCTTTGGAGTAAGTTTACCACCAGCCAAGGATGCCATTGTACCAGCACCTAAACAAAAAATAAAAGAAAGACAAAGATCAGTAAGAAAAACACAAAAACAAAAAGAAAGTTTAAAAAGGACAGTCAAAATTACATGTGATTTAATAACGAATTACATGTGATTTAATATTTACCAATAAAAAATCCATGACTTAATCTAACAACAATAAAAATCAACAAACACAGATTATCTATAACTTCAAAAGCTAAAAAACACTAAAAAATCCTAAAAAAACAAGAAACCCTAAATAACATCAAAAGCAATAAACCCTAAAACACCTAAAAAAGCACAGAATCTATATGATTAAGCAAAATTACATGTGATTTACAAAATAAGCCATACTATTTAAAAACTTAAACATATTTAAAACTTAAAATATCAGATCACAAAAAACATATTTAAAAACAAAAAAACAAATTAAAAACAAAGGAAAAAGTAGAAATATATACCTCTTGGGGCCGGATCTGGACCGGAAACCGGCAACGGTTTAGGGTTTGATAGACTAATTTCATCACGAATATCCATTCCTATATCATAAGTTTGATGAAATTAAAAGATGGATTACGATTATAGTATGATTTTGAGTTTAAATCGGATGGATTTCGATCGTATACAAGTGTGTGTTCATAGTGTGTATTTTGGGAAAGACATGAAATGGGATCGGAATGAGACGCAACTAAATTTGGAAGAGTGTGGAAAGGATTGAAGTTACTAAAATGCCCCTGGGGATTAATCTTAACCGTTGGATGTTTATACAAATGGACGGTGGAGATTTTGTCCCACCTACTTTTTTTAGAACAGATTCTACACCGATCTTTTGTCATATACTAGTAACAATGTTTGATTCTCTCATCTCTTAGCTTTATACATGAAATATAACATAACAGGAAATGAGAAATTTCACTCACTAACACTCGTAGAATATAGATTACCATATGCTTGGTAAACAATCAAACATCCATCATTTTGACGTAAGCATCTAGAATCTACTATTCAAGAGGTATTAAAAAATGGTAATTATAGGCTAAGAGTATGAAAAAAACATGACAGGCGATAACGAATAATACTTTTCTTGTGGCATGTTAATCATCTTACAAAATTACATTTATATACAAGGTATTACTACATGAAGACTCGACAAAACATTTAATAATCATACAAAGTCTACATCAAACTTTTTCTTTTGTTTTCTCGATTCTTTCTTGACTTGCACATAAGCAGGATGGCAATTCGTATATGTATCAAATTGTTTTGCTTTTCTTTTATATTTTTTATATATACACTTTTACCCTGCCATCTATAGTTTGCTGGAAAGAACAAATTAATACATGACTTAAGATTTATATACATCCTTAAACTTGAGCTTTTTAATAAGTCAATTAACAGTAACTAACTAATGACCCGAATTAACAGAATTAGTAAACATTGAGTAAATGAAGCTCATGGGTGTAATAAGTTAACTTCTTATCCATTTCTCCATAAAAATAAAACTAGCATGATTCTCAATCATTCTAAAACCGTAAACACAACCAAGTGATTCGACTTAACAACCTTGTAATTAAGAAAAAAATAACTAGGATTAAACAAATGTGATCACAATAATGTACTAAAAATGAGTGCATGCAAGGGGGATAAGGCGATTTGTGTGTAACATTTAATTAGAGTGTAAAGAATGCTCTTTATTAAAGATCCAAAATTCATTGAAGAATCACGAGAACCGTAAAAAAGATAGGCTCGGAGGGAGTACTATGGGTATCTCGCACTAAAATAAGTACATAACACTGGTATATGATATTTAGATGACCAATTTGATCATCATAACTATAACATATGTGGGCTAAAAACACCTGGTATCGCTTAGTAAATCCTATATAAAGGAATGTGATCTCACTAGATGAACACGTAAGCATTTCTTATGAATCCTATAGAAGGTTGTCCTCACGATATAACGTAAATGTTTTTAGTGGTAGGATTTTTTTTCTATCATATATTTCTTATCCATGAGACGCTTCTAAAACTTAGTTCCACTAGTATATACGATTTTTTTTTAATTTGGGCTAAATTAATATTACACGTCTTTTTAAGGACAAAGTATATGCAAATGAATAAAAACATTTTAAGGCTTTCATCACCCTCCCTGCACTTAAAATGAACATTGTCTCAATGCTCTAAAAGTACCTGTAAAACGAGAAAGGAAAAAAGAATTCAAAAAGAAATAAACTAGTACTTCCTAGTTTGCTCGGTATGAAAAAAGAAACATGATAAACGGGATAAAACTTCATTCAAGAATCATCTTTAGACTACAATTAAGTTTTTAAAAATAATTTATTTGTTAAAAGGTTAGATTCGAGTTTAAATTAATTCTACTTTTAAGAGATATGAAAAACAAGTAATAACACCTAACTAAAAATATAAATGACAAGTATGTAAAAAGTGATAAGAGAAGGGAAGGAAAAATCAAACCACAAGACCGAGATTTATAGTAGTTCGGCTACGAAGCTCTTTTTCACCCTAATCCACTCCCCAAGTACCCTACTCGAGATTTCACTATGTCAAAAAGCTCCCTTCAAGGTGAAAAAAACCGTATACACATCGCTTACAATATTTACCGACACAAAGTTAGATGTCGTGTCCTAATCTTAGCTAGAACCAATCTACACTCGTATTTTCTCTCCTAAAAAATACACTCACAATCCCCCGATTTATCTACTACACACTTATACACATGATCACGCCAGATTAAAAGTATTTCCGTATCTTGGAAATACACTCACAAATCACATAAATATCTATACTACAAGATCTCGTACGATCATACAAATCTATAACAAATGTACGATGTACAACAAGCAACACTCTAATATGAACACTATATACTTTAATACTTGATCTTTAGAGGAATCACGAGTATTATTCTCTTGCTTAAAGTGGATGTCAAAGAATTAGATCACTTGTAAATAAATTAATACAAAATCAAAGGAAGGAAGAATTAGCAAAGAAAGATTTAGACATTGAATTTTCTGGTTTTTCATAAGGTATTTGGCCAAGTTTAATAGTGGGCTATTTAAACTTTACGGCCAACACGAGGAGTGTCTCCGGTGCACTAAGCAAAGCAGTCGGTGCACTTAGCTTAGTGCACCGGCAACCTAGTCTAGTTAACTGGCTAGACTTGACACTCCATTTTATCTTTTAGTGGTGGAGGTATTATATGGTGTAGGTTCTAAACCGTTAGGGGGGGGGGGGGGGGGGGGGAAATTGAAATTAAAAAAATTATTGTGTTTAAAACATTTTATTAATATGGAAAAATACATTGTAAGTACATACCTCAAGTGATATTGTGTCGGAATAAATATTAACAGCTAAAACTTTGTATATGTTTAATTTTATATAGAACGTTTTTTGCATTTTGTAATTATCAAAACGTCAAGAAGTCAAAAAATATAAATAACGTTTTTATGACATTGTTTGTATTAACAGATCTGTTCTTATATGTGAGCTCATGTTTAGGTTTTCATTCCTGGTATATTGTAGAATATGCGTGCATCAATGAATCTAGGTTTCCAGCATAGAGATTTGCTCATGTTATGTACATTTCAATATATAATGTTGCAACTTTAATTTTTGTTTGGCCATTGTGTTCTCCAATTCATATTTTTTACCATCTTTGTAGTTCTAGGTTTTATTATTGAATGGATCTTATATGTGAGCTTATCTTTTCCGGTTGTCGTTCTCACCTTTATTATTGAATCTCTGTGCACTTTTGAACCAGCATACAGATTCACAGTTTCTGGGTACATATTTATTATTACTACTTAATATTATTTTGTATTATTTTATAGTTGTTAGATTTTGTTATGAAAATTTAATTCTACGCCATCAATAACATGTGTGCTCTGTGTGTAATATTCTATCCTAAAACATGTATGAATATTTGTTGATACATTTGTTATAAGATAATTTCCTATTAAATTTTGGGGGTCCAAGATATGAAACTACAATATGCTAATGTCGGGATATATTATTTATGTTGTTAAAACATTTGATGCATATGAGTTTATAAGTTTTCACATGATCATAAATAATATAAGATGTGTTTTGTTTAGCTGTGATGAAATGAAAGCGCATTGTTATATTTATTTTTGTATTTTTAGTCTTGTAATAAATTTTGTATTGTCTTTAAATTTTCATATCCCATTAGGGGTATGTTCTTATATTTGAAATCATATTTATGTTTGTTGCTCATTTGTATCATTAAAGCTTCATATTATGTAGTGTTTGTTTGCCTTTGATGATTTAGCGACATGTTTATATATCGTTTTGTTGCGTTGAACGAAATGCATCGCACACTGGTTTGGTTATTAATAGATTATAAACTTTTGTCTTTAGGATATTTAAACAAAGTCGGGTTGGTGTCCTAATGTTGGAGTGAGGAGCATGAAAGAAATCGATATCGAAGTTATAGACGATGCTTAGAGGATGATCTATATTGTGTAGGTTGTTGTGACAAATAGTACACTTCCACCTGCCTTTCACACAGTTGTGCAAGTTGTCTAAGACTAGATCATTGGAATACAGCCTTGTCCTTAGCTAAGAAATGTAGAAAACATTGTTGATCCCAAACGTAGCTCGATTTAGCTTTGTGTTAACGAGATTAAATCAAGTATAACACATAGAGAAACTTTGTGTTTATGACAATCTAAGTGTTATGCGAAATTAACACTAATAACAAAGAACAAAGAACAAAGCAAAACACAATGTATTCCAAACTTTCACTTGAATTGATAAACGATGAGGTACAATGAAAGTGTTAAGAACGTCTATAAATAATGAAACCTAAGACCTCCTTTTATAACCTAAGGGGTCTTGAACAATAATCAACCGATCAACTATTCTAGGAAAAGATAAACAAAGAGAATATAATGTTGTACATATCTTTCCTAAATATACAAAATGTGTTGAGTAAGTAGTTGTCTTGTACTGGAATTTATCTTGTCAGCGCCTTGATTTGCCTTGTCAGTGCTCACTCTGTCAGCGCCTCAATTACTCTTATCAGCGTCCAAAATCCCTTTGTCAGTAACATAGTGACTTAGCTAATTTTATTCCTAACAATCCTCCCCTAAACTTGATACTTATACTAATATTCATGTTTCTAAATAAAAACAAAATACAAGAGAGGATTCTTACAAATAAATCCTACTTCTTAATCTGAGCATATATAAACCTTAAAAAGTCCATGCTAACATCACTTGTGTAGTCAACTTCAAGCCTGGTGTAGACCAACTTCTTCAACAATTATTGTGATAGAGGATATACATGATCTATCAACAAGTACTCTACAAACTTTGTAGTACTTAGATGGTAAACACCCACTTCAACTCACTCAAGTGAACTAGATCCAACCATACGGGATCAACAGCATCATGAACAAACATCATTCTAAATGTTGTCTAGATCTTTATTCCATTAAAAGATGTATGAGCTTCAGCCTCATACATCTCCTTCATCAAACTCCAAAGAGTTTCTACATCCTCCCTGTCCAAACTGGCAAATAAAGACACCAAGGAAGTAAATATATGTACCTTATCACCAGCTCTGTTGATCTTTCAAAATCGTACAGAATCTTCTTCATATTTGATAATTAGATCTCTGAAGTCCAAAGGTACAACAACAGCTAAATTAGAAGCCATCAATAGAGAAAGCACCATATTCTTCTTTAAAACTGCTTCAGTTGGGTGTAATTGGTCAAGTGTTGGAAACTACAACTTGAACCCTTTCTTCACTGGCTTAGGCATAACCAAAGCCTTCTTGATATTTTTCTCTTCCTCAATCTCTTCTTGTCTTTCTGTAGACAATAACCTAAATGTGTTTGCCTCACATACAGACTCCCAAATGGGATAAGCATAGTATAGTTGGTCAAAAGAAAGCTTTCTCAGTTTTGCATAGGTCCACCCTGTTTAATGGCATCTAAGAAGCATATTGTAGAGCTCTCTTCTGGATGTCTTGTTCTCAAATAGTACCCTGTTTGCCCTATGTTCCAAAATGATTTTGCAATCACTTTGAACTCTCAACAGAATCTCCAAACCCCAAATTTTCTTAGTTAATGACATGTTTAGATTTTCTGTGCAGACCTCTTCCCATCTGAAATACATTACAAAAACATGGGGAATATCAAAATCAACCTGTTTCTTCAAATATCTAAGCTTTTCCCTTGTTATCTCATCCTCCCCATACTCCAATTTCTCTAAGTCCACCAAATTGCTCATATCTGCATTCGAGTTGTGTGAACTTTCATCACCAATCTCATCACTCTTAGATTCAGAGGATTGAATCTTATCTTCAATACTTCCCTTTTCAAGCCCTTTCTTTTCTTGATCATGTAACTGATGACCCACCATAGTATCATACAAAATCTGGGCTTTATCCTTTGGAACATGTGCCTCTACCAATATTGCTTTACCCTCATCTAATGGATCCAGTAAAGGCGAAGTAGTTGTTACCTGAGTGGAGATCTCCTTGATCATGAAAGGTTGTTGGGATAAACCAATCACAGATGTAAAACCTAAAAAATTTAGTTTGTATTTTAGTTATCATTATCTTTATATGATAAATACAAATCTTTTATTGAGGCAACTAATACAGTTTTTAAAACATATTTACGTTAGAATTTGATAACAAGAATAAATAACAGTTACAAGTTTGTATGGATCACAAACTAATCACGTACATAATTATCTCCATATATGACGGCCTATAATGTGTTTTTAAATCCTTAACGCTCATTTTAAAAGTGACATTTACAACAAATAATGTAGTCATTGATACTTTAATAATAATAATCAGTAATTAGTAATAATATAAATTAATTCATGATTTGTAAAGATACTAACACAATAAATAGATTAGAACAAATCTCTATAAATTTTAGAAAGAATCATAGTAACTGACTTGGTCATAATCCAGTTAATTTCGGCATCCATTTGATAACCACCACTATATACATTCATATTCTTTTTCTCACAATCCCTAAATTTTGTTAGCCGGTTATCATTTTATGAATCGGCGCTTCATCGCCAATATATACATAACAATCCTAAATTTCATTTGAGATAATAAAACTAGGAGATAGAGATTTGACATATTATGAGTTGATTTCAAATCTACATATTCAGTTCGTTCCTTTGTGAAGTGGCCTTATATATACTCACGTCAGCCTGTCTTGGTTGTTGGTTCTTCCGGGTTGCGGTTCATGCGTTTTCAATTTGTATGAGGGATAGCAGGAGAAACTAATCAGTTTTGATTCACATTGCCTTTGTTTTCACATGTGGTGATTATTGGTTCATGTTCGGGAAGTTCGCGTTGGCATGGTCTCATTCATTAGATCTTCGGGATTTGATAGTCACGTGGTCGCTGGGTTGATTCGATCGGTTCGCGTTGGTTCGATCAGTTAGCGTTCGGGAAATATTGATCATGTCATGGTTACGGTCTTGTTCGTTCGCTGATAATTAGAGCTAGTTATGTCAGGGTTTTAGGTGCATTGGTTCGTATAGTGCGAGTGTGAGGTTCAGTCTCATCTCGTTGAACCCTATCCGTGTTTTGATATCGGTTTCGTTTCTATATCAACTCATCATCGTCCAACTTAGAGGTATATATCGTAATCTCTAAATTTATGAATTGTTCTTCTAATATAATCACGAGTGACCATTTCATGTTGACGTTTAATATGTTTCATGCAAATGCAAGTTATCAAATACCTTTTTAAACACATGCATTATAAAATTTAAAACATAAGGATGATTTCATTTCAACTCAGTGTGATGGTTTTCTCAACTGATGGCTCAAATGGTAGTAATAGCTATATAAGACTAGTTTTAACTTATAATAATTTTGACTATATGAATAAAATCAAGTCAGATCTTGCAAACTATAAGATGCATACGATTATACATTTAGACATTATAGTCAAATAATACGATGGGTATAATTTTGTAGATTAAGAATTCACCGTTGAGTTTTAAGAGCGTGAGGATTTGTTTAAGGTACGGATATTCTTATCTCTCTCCTAATATTTGTATAGTACGAATTTCCCGTCCTTCAGTGAGGATTTCCTTTCCTATGCATGATTAGGATTTCCCGTCTGCAGCCAAATGTTTTCCCCAGTATATGTTTAAGTTTATCAGTAATCATGTTAATAACTAAATAAATTGCCTGAGCATTATATACAAGCACGACCAGTTTATGTACTAGTTACGGAGGTACCGTAACCACGGCACTAGAGGCACCGGTGTCGTGACTCACATGCAGGAGAGTGATATCCTGCATCGTCCCACTCAGCTCAGCTTGGCCATTTTATCAGTATATTTTTAGTGGGGCGTATGGATGCATCCTAGGCTTATATGTGTTACAAGTTATCAGGGTGAATGTGGTGTGTGCTCTACATCCTTCACATTGGAGCTGATCCCTCCACCCAGCACAGTTATTTAGAGGTCGCCCCTCTACAGCATGACGAGGTCACCCCTCCAGTTATTCATGCACGGTTGTTACAACACGTGACCTATATAAGCTCTGGCAAATAAAATACAGTAAATGCATGTTTTCAGAATTAATAGTTATATTTCAGTATCAGTATATATGAACCAGGTTGCTCAGATTTTATGCAGAGTTCTACCACATGTTACATATCAGTCTTACAGCTTCTGTATTCTATCGCCTGTTTCATTCAGTATATTCTTATCATGCTTTATATCCGTTCACTGAGCGTTATGCTCAGCCGTAGTTCCTTTCATGTTCTAACGGCAGGTACACCAGGATGCTTTTAGGATCCTAAGAGCATGTGCATTTGGATGGAAGCTATCCAGACTTCTTACTTTATGCATTTCGTACATAATTCTGTTTATTTGGACATTGTTTAGTCCTTCCATTCAGTATTTTATTTTTCATGTTTTGGGCTTATGTTTGGATTGCCGATGTTTGTTTCCGGTATTTCCGTTATGGTCAGTTAATGTTTTAGGACATTTACCTTATGCTTTGATGACACGCCATAAATACACGTAACGGTCCATTTATCCAAGTGGGGTGTTACAATTATGGTATCAGAGACTGGTTCGACCTGTAGGCTCTAAAACTTGACCTGTGACTAGTGGGTAGTCACCAGGAACTTCCCAGATTTTGGCGTTGTTATCTTTCATGTTTCTCATGGATTATTCAGTCAGTTTTCTTCATTTATCAGTCAGTTTTCTTAAAGTTTTGACTAAGTAAAAGGTTGGTACATAACTAGCCATATTTAGTCGCATGTGTTTTTTAGCGAATTTTCGTTTTGGTGAGCTGACCATAGGCGTTCACCCTTGACCGTTCAGATTTTTATATAGATGAACTGACCATATGCGTTTATCCTTACTCATGTCAGATTCATGTTTTCAGTCGTATATTACTTGGTGAACCAACCATAAACGTTCACCATTTCTTGAGTCAAATTTCATGCTTTTCAGCCAAATGATGTTTTGGTGAACCGATCCACAGTTGCTCACCTTTGTCATATCAGGACATTTCATAAATTTTGACAAGTATGGATTGAACTACAGCCATCCATATTTAGTCCGAGATTATAAATTTCGATACATGACAGTTCTTAAAAATTTTTGACCAGTATGGATCGAACCAGAATAGCCCATACTTAGTCTCATGTTTTTCTTCTTTGAATTCTGTGGATTGAACCATAGCCGTCCACATCAGTTGATATTACACCTCAGTTGATTTGACTTTTTATGTTCCTTGTAACAGTCAAATTTTCATACCCTCACGTTGATGCCATCTACATGATGATCTAGTTTCATGTTTCCTTACAAGGATTCTGTTTTCAACAGAATGATAATGTTTCATGCTAAGATACAGAAGGATTACAGTAAAATATTACTTCATGGTAAATCATGTTCTGGTCTTTATCAATCATGTCTTTATACTGAACGTTGATGAAACTCCGTTTAGTCATACTTTTTAGCCTCTATACAACCAGCATTAGGTTTACGCAGAAATTATCAGCCTATCATGTTAACCGTTTCAGTTCAGTTTACTACCGGTTAAATCAAATTAGTTTCCGTTGGTAATGTCAGACAAGCGACACCAGTATCGATCATCCCATAAAATTTCCACCAGCTCCATGTACAGTATTTCACGTGTACTCTACGTACAGTGTCTCAGATTTGCCCCACGTGCAGTATTCACTTTGTACTTCATGTACAGTAGTCCAAGTGTACCCCAGGTACCCTACTCCATGGATATTGCAAATCGATCCTCAATCATCTCAGGCGTTTCCACTTGTCGATATTTTACCAGTTGCTGATGCTGCTCGTGAGTTGAAGATTTTGCTAGATGCTGATGCCGCTAACACTTTGAAGACCTCACAATTGCTGATGCTGCTGATACTTTGGAGATTTCTCAAGATGCTGATGCAGTTTTACTATGAAGACTCTGTAGAACAAGGACGAAAACTATAAATTTGAAATTTCTGACGAGAATAAACTTCTACCATTTGACACTACCATTCTATTCCAGGCTTTTACTTCTCAGCTAAATGTCACACTTCACTCAACTAACCGTTCATTCAGAAGAGTGGGAACCGGAACCCAGCCGGCCACTCAGCAAAAATAATTACATGAATCACGGTCATGATAACGACCGCCAGGAAAGTGACAGACAAAGCAGTAGTGACAACCATCGTACTTATAATTAATCAGTCAGTAACCATCGGAACTCCGGCACGGACGTGACCAGAAATACAAGAGGTCAGTAGTCTAACCGGTCCGCCAATCCTAGCAGTTACCAAATATTTTCCGCCTTGTCCAGGTTCATCCATTAAAATACATGTCCAGACAACAGTCAAGACACAGTTCTCAAGTATCGTTTCAGAAGACACTAGGACACAAGTCATTATACACGTCATACGAATATCTTCGCAGAGTACGAGTCATAACTCCTAACTCTAGTATGTTTCTAAGCGAGACCCTCAGTAATTCAGGGTACCTTTCAGAAAGGGGTATACCCGTTCTATTATACCACGCATGAATAAGATCATTTAAAGTTCAGTCGCCACCACTAGTGTATTATTCAGGTTAGACATGCAGTGTTTATTCTGTTGGGTTACAAACAAATACATTCAGCAAGATCTGCTATGTTTGTTTCACTTATTCCTATGTCAGCTTTATCTCAAATCAGGTAATTACCTGCCTCTCAGTCAGAAAGGACTCAACAGTATCACCATATTTATTTAAGTCTTACTTTCAGTTAACGACAAGATCCGTCTTACTAAATTCAAATATATTCATTTTACTTCTGCCAGAAAAATCCGTACAAATTGTTTCTGCTTTATAAGCACGCGAATTACTATTCCATAGCTTTGAAGACTTTCTAGCTACCAGTCATGACTAAACTTTTGGAATTCCTTAAATTCATGATCAGCCGATTTCTCCAGAAATTTCCTAGTGTCATTCCAGAAGATTCTAGAAATTCCTTCTTAACCACGAGACAGAGTTTAACATCGAGTTTGTCTCAAGAACAGAACCTGTTTTCAAAACTCTTTATTGCAAGGCTTCAGCTAAGTTAAAAGAGTTGCAGCATTTACTGCATGAGTTACCGAAACGAAGTTTTGTTCGCCCTAGCGCACCATCAGAAAGTACACTGTTTCTCTCTATCAGGAAGAAGGCCGGTATCATGACATCATGTATCGACCACCAGATGGAATTTTTTTATATAGATCACCATTCTTAACCAATGATACCATCAGTGGTGAGAGGAAGAACATTTTGTTTCCAGGACTGCCTTTGCACACGTTATAGTCTCTCTAAATTTTCGATTTATACTTCCAAGTTTCCAATTGCTCCAACTATAGTATGAAATTTTTTTATTTTTTTATTATTTTTTTTTTGAATAAAATTTTTCCATGATTCTCAGACAAAATCGTTAGCATATTCATTGATCGCTTTCTGGTCTATTAAACTATAGAGAAAAATGTGAGAATCATCTTTTCATGATCCTACAGATTCTCAGATAGGAGAAAATTATATACGCAGCTTCCTAGACGTAAATTCCAGTTGAACAAGGTGGCATTTCTGAACCACCCTATTCTAACTGAAAGAAATTTCATAAATCGTGCGAAGGTGAAGACCATTACCAGATGGTCAAGACCGACGTCTGTGGCTAAAGTACAAAATTTTGGTGAACTCAATTGACTCGTGGCGCAGAAATTGTAGACAATTCTCTCGGTTAGTTTCCATGTCAAAGCTTACGCATAAAGGAGAGGACCTACACAAAAATTTTGCATCACGTAAGATCCTACGCTAGGAGAGATCTATTTTACCCAGACTCAGAATTTTGTCATGACTATTCACCCAGATTCCACCAGAAGTACCAAAATTCCAGACAGGATCTTGATAGAAACAGTATAACACGTGGAGACATCTATGTTCATATCTAATGCATGCTATTCCAGCAGGTTTAAGATAAGACGCCGTCATGCTATCGAGTTATTACTACTAGTAGAAATACTGGACCAACAGGAGACACGACTCCGTGAAGATTGTTATCAGTTACCACAGACTCAGAAAAAAAGTATAATACTATCTAAGTCATTGTCGACCATGTAATCAACCTATGCGTTTTCTTTCAGCCAAAAGGATTACGCAGTAGCGGACCTGTAGTAAATCGTACGATTTCAAGGCATTCCAACGACCATCATATCAGACAAAATTCATGTTCACGATCACGTGTACGTTTACGTTCAACTTCACGTTACGTCTCGCGTTCACATTATGATGTTATTCAGTCCATGTTTTGTGTTATCTCATGATTAAGTTTACGTTCGCGTTCATGACATTGTTCACGTTCAGGTTCGTGTTCCATCTCACGATATACGTTTCACAGCTTGTTACTGAATACGGTTACAGAAAGCTTAAGAAACCAGACTCAAGTTTAGCACAACTTTTCCATACCCAGGATGACGTTTCACGTCTCAAGTCGTATCGTTTGGCATTCCTTCATCAGTCAACATACGTTCATGATGTGTTCTAGTATCACGTTCACAGTATGCTTCACGTATTCCATTCACGATATACTTCATGCACAACGTTCTTTATATAATCGCGAACCACGTTCACAATTGCTCACGTAGCACGTTCACAATTGTTCACGTAGTTCATCCCTATATATTTTCAGCATCTTGATCAGAGATATAAATGTTATCTTTTCAGGATAATTGTACGTACCGTTTCATGTACCTTACATGCTATAACTTATTCATTCTATCAGATTCAGAAAATCCATTTTAAGTATGGAACCAGAAACTATTCAGCATCATCAGGACAGGGTCATCAGGACCAATATTTTTTTATTATTATGTTTAGATCTTGAAGGAATCGTTTCGAGCGGGAGACCACTCGAAACGGAGGAGTCCATCCGGACCTCTCATCCATTTTCCTTCAATTAATCCAGTTAAGTTCTCCAGTCATGTTATGTTCCATGTCCTCTTCAGCCATGTCACGTTACATGATCACTTCAGTCATGTCAGGTTTATACTTTCAGCAGCATCATGTTCTAAATCAAGGACGAATGATCCTTCAGCTTACATGTCTTTTCAGCTTTCATGCCTTTCAGCATATACGTCCTTTCAGTTTTTATAACTTCACCAGCTTATTACTTGTAATTCGAGGACGCATTTCTCCTTTTTAGTGGGGAAGAATTGTAAAGCCCAGTATCGTCGTATCGTTAATTCGGGGACGAATTATATTTTTTTTAGAGGGGAAGAGTTGTAAAACCTAAAAAATTTAGTTTGTATTTTATTTATCATTATCTTTATATGATAAATACAAATCTTTTATTGAGGCAACTAATACAGTTTTTAAAACATATTTACGTTAGAATTTGATAACAAGAATAAATAACAGTTACAAGTTTGTATGGATCACAAACTAATCACGTACATAATTATCTCCATATATGACGGCCTATAATGTGTTTTTAAATCCTTAACGCTCATTTTAAAAGTGACATTTACAACAAATAATGTAGTCATTGATACTTTAATAATAATAATCAGTAATTAGTAATAATATAAATTAATTCATGATTTGTAAAGATACTAACACAATAAATAGATTAGAACAAATCTCTATAAATTTTAGAAAGAATCATAGTAACTGACTTGGTCATAATCCAGTTAATTTCGGCATCCATTTGATAACCACCACTATATACATTCATATTCTTTTTCCCACAATCCCTAAATTTTGTTAGCCGGTTATCATTTTATGAATCGGCGCTTCATCGCCAATATATACATAACAATCCTAAATTTCATTTGAGATAATAAAACGAGGAGATAGAGATTTGACATATTATGAGTTGATTTCAAATCTACATATTCAGTTCGTTCCTTTGTGAAGTGGCCTTATATATACTCACGTCAGCCTGTCTTGGTTGTTGGTTCTTCCGGGTTGCGGTTCATGCGTTTTCAATTTGTATGAGGGATAGCAGGAGAAACTAATCAGTTTTGATTCACATTGCCTTTGTTTTCACATGTGGTGATTATTGGTTCATGTTCGGGAAGTTCGCGTTGGCATGGTCTCATTCATTAGATCTTCGGGATTTGATAGTCACGTGGTCTCTGGGTTGATTCGATCGGTTCGCGTTGGTTCGATCAGTTAGCGTTCGGGAAATATTGATCATGTCATGGTTACGGTCTTGTTCGTTCGCTGATAATTAGAGCTAGTTACGTCAGGGTTTTAGGTGCATTGGTTCGTATAGTGCGAGTGTGAGGTTCAGTCTCATCTCGTTGAACCCTATCCGTGTTTTGATATCGGTTTCGTTTCTATATCAACTCATCATCGTCCAACTTAGAGGTATATATCGTAATCTCTAAATTTATGAATTGTTCTTCTAATATAATCACGAGTGACCATTTCATGTTGACGTTTAATATGTTTCATGCAAATGCAAGTTATCAAATACCTTTTTAAACACATGCATTATAAAATTTAAAACATAAGGATGATTTCATTTCAACTCAGTGTGATGGTTTTCTCAACTGATGGCTCAAATGGTAGTAATAGCTATATAAGACTAGTTTTAACTTATAATAATTTTGACTATATGAATAAAATCAAGTCAGATCTTGCAAACTATAAGATGCATACGATTATACATTTAGACATTATAGTCAAATAATACGATGGGTATAATTTTGTAGATTAAGAATTCACCGTTGAGTTTTAAGAGCGTGAGGATTTGTTTAAGGTACGGATATTCTTATCTCTCTCCTAATATTTGTATAGTACGAATTTCCCGTCCTTCAGTGAGGATTTCCTTTCCTATGCATGATTAGGATTTCCCGTCTACAGCCAAATGTTTTCCCCAGTATATGTTTAAGTTTATCAGTAATCATGTTAATAACTAAATAAATTGCCTGAGCATTATATACAAGCACGACCAGTTTATGTACTAGTTACGGAGGTACCGTAACCACGGCACTAGAGGCACCGGTGTCGTGACTCACATGCAGGAGAGTGATATCCTGCATCGTCCCACTCAGCTCAGCTTGGCCATTTTATCAGTATATTTTTAGTGGGGCGTATGGATGCATCCTAGGCTTATATGTGTTACAAGTTATCAGGGTGAATGTGGTGTGTGCTCTACATCCTTCACATTGGAGCTGATCCCTCCACCCAGCACAGTTATTTAGAGGTCGCCCCTCTACAGCATGACGAGGTCACCCCTCCAGTTATTCATGCACGGTTGTTACAGCACGTGACCTATATAAGCTCTGGCAAATAAAATACAGTAAATGCATGTTTTCAGAATTAATAGTTATATTTCAGTATCAGTATATATGAACCAGGTTGCTCAGATTTTATGCAGAGTTCTACCACATGTTACATATCAGTCTTACAGCTTCTGTATTCTATCGCCTGTTTCATTCAGTATATTCTTATCATGCTTTATATCCGTTCACTGAGCGTTATGCTCAGCCGTAGTTCCTTTTATGTTCTAACGGCAGGTACACCAGGATGCTTTTAGGATCCTAAGAGCATGTGCATTTGGATGGAAGCTATCCAGACTTCTTACTTTATGCATTTCGTACATAATTCTGTTTATTTGGACATTGTTTAGTCCTTCCATTCAGTATTTTATTTTTCATGTTTTGGGCTTATGTTTGGATTGCCGATGTTTGTTTCCGATATTTCCGTTATGGTCAGTTAATGTTTTAGGACATTTACCTTATGCTTTGATGACACGCCATAAATACACGTAACGGTCCATTTATCCAAGTGGGGTGTTACAACAGATCTGTCAGCAGCTGAAATATGTGTATCAGCGTGTGAAGTACCTTTGTCAGCGGCTGCAATCCCACTCACTTGTAGCATCATTTCTGTAAAAGACTGCTTGATAGGAGTAACAAAAGATTGTTGTACTTTCAACCCTCCAAGCGTCATTGCTACCTCCTTTGTCCCATAAGAACCTTCTTGGGATACTTTATCACTTACATTTGCTGGTTCAGTAGGTGCATCATCCCCTTTGTAAGCATCATCTTCTTGGGACAGCACCATGGCCTTCCTTTTCCTAGAACCAACATTCTCCAAGACTACTATCCTGTCCCTCAACTGATCGAGTTCAAGGTCTTGCTTTGTGAATTTATGTACAAGTTCTGCATTAGACTTTTGCAAAGCCAATGTAGATGGCCATCAATTCCAAAATGGTTAGTGGTTGTAGACTGCCCTCCTCCACAATTAGGATTTGACTCCTCAATATGGATTCATCAGGCAAAGTTCTCTCTACTTCATGGATATGACCACTAGAGGAGAACACTCTAGTAGTCCTTTGTCTTTTCTCCAGTCTAAAATCAAAGGGTTCAGAGGAGGAAGTGGAATGTAGAATTTGTGAAAGGTGAGGTGGTGAGGTGAGAGCGGGTGTAATGGATGTGTCAGCGGCTGAAACACGAGTTTCAGCGGCTGACGGCTGGGGGTCAATGGTCATGTCTTCATGGTGAGGGGAAGGAGGAGGTTGTTCAATGGGTGGTTGTTGTTGTGGTGAGGGAGTGCCTCAATAACAATCACCATAGAAGGAGTCAAAGGCAGATCCCTAAACGGTGTAGTGTTCATAGATAAAAAGATTTTTAACTTTTGAGTAGGAATCTTATAAAAGTTGTCATGATCCCTACGATAGTATCTTTGTAGATCAAAAACTATTTGTAAAAACCTAGGGTAAGCAAGATTCATCTTGCTTCCCTTGTTGTGTAACATGCCCTCAAAAATCATGTTAGAAAAATTATATCTGTGCCTAGTGGCCATACAGACAAGAGCACTTCCAAATGAACGGGTTGATTTCATTAAAAGATATACACTTGGGACTAAGACATTGTAGGAGGAAATGTATTAAGAACTACCAGGCAGGGGGAATTGTTGTTTGGAATATTTATTAATACGCCCCTCTAAGGGCAAATCATACCCCAAGCCTCGAAGTCCTTCCTCTATCTGCTCAATAGGAAGGCTAGTCACACCACCCATTTGGTCCTATGAACAGTCCCAGATAATGTAATCACTCCATCAATTGTTTCAGAACTTATAATGTTCTAAAACTACTTGATGTGTGTGATAGGAATGGGAGGAGCATGAGTCAAATCATACCTTAGGTTGGACACCAAGATACACTCAATCATTCTGGTGTATTGGGGATGATTACCAAGATCAACCTTAAGATACGCAATCATGTTGTGCTGATCCCTGAATCCTAATGTAGCAGCAGTAGGTTTAAACAATGGAGCCATGAAAACTGTTTGAGGAAAGCTTTAAGATGAAGGAAAATTGATAATTTTGGTTATGGAGAAAATTAGACAAATAAACAAGTTACCCTGTTTAAACAGAGTGAGCCGTATATATAGGAGGTAAGCTAAGTTACTATTGGTTGAAAAAGAGGTAAGTTATTCAAAAAGTAATGTTTATAATCTTGAAAACTAATAACTTATCTGTTAGCTTTAAAAAAATTACCAAATCCCATAAAATTACGGCCCAAAATA
This sequence comes from Glebionis coronaria, assembly GCA_025667525.1. Taxonomy (NCBI): domain Eukaryota; kingdom Viridiplantae; phylum Streptophyta; class Magnoliopsida; order Asterales; family Asteraceae; genus Glebionis; species Glebionis coronaria. Next base: position 432,841,108 of record CM046879.1, on the reverse strand, counting down.
TTGCAAAAGTAACAACTAGGCGGGGCCCAGTGTCCTTCAACGGCCAAAGAATTTGTCAGCAGGTAACGGCTATATTTGCCATGTCAGCGTTTAAAAATGTGCTTGTCAGCGTCTAAACCACTTTTGTGCAAACGACCAAAAATAAAAAGTAATAAAATAAAAAGACCTTAACAAAGAGGTTTACCCTAATGAAGATAAATCTTCCTCTGACACAGACTGAACTTAGCATTCTCTGTCCAATTATACACACTTGCATAAGCAAGATAGACATAACTGTCCTCAAGTAAACCTTGCTAAAGTAAGTCCTTTGGATTAAAGTTATCTCATATAAACACTTTGTAACTCCCAGATAAGCCCATTTTTATTCACACCAAGTCTCCCAACCGACCAATCCCAATTCTAGGTAAAACAGTCTTGGCAACATGCAAAATTATATCAACTTTGCATGCTACAGTGCCTCAAGGTTTATAAATTCCAACATTTCTTAAAAAGAAAGGTCTTCATTATTCCTAACCCCCATTCACCAGTGGACACAATCTAGAATTATGATTAGAGCACTCTAAGAGTACCTAAAAACCTAAAGGTTTCCTAAACCTCCCCTTAAACTTACACAGTTTGCAAAATAAATGAATATGATAAATATTTATTTTAAGATAGGAATGTAAACATTCCAACCATCATAAATAAATATTTTTCATATCTTTGAAGTCGATAAGCAACTTTGTATCATATTGTACAATGCTCAATATGCCTGCATGATTAGATGAAAAACCACAAAAACTAACACAGGCTGTCAGCGGCTTCTTTCCACTTGTCAGCGGATAGAATGCCTTTGTCAGTGGTTAGAAAATATAGTGGAAAATCTAAAACTTCTACAAGTAATAATAACAGTGCGCATCCTGTACATACTATACATCAAATTCAAAAACACATATTTTATGGATTGATCATTCCAATACTTGTTACCAAGTACTGGAATCTCCCAACATCAAAAGATTTAGTTAAAAGATCAGCCACATTATCTTCTGTGTCTACTCTATCTGGATGTATTAAACCTTTTTCAAAACAATCCCTTATAAAATGATGCTTAATTTCTATGTGTTTAGTTTTAGAATGATGTACATGATTTTTAATAATGCAAAGTGTATTGTTATTATCTACATAAATATTGGTGTTCATAAAATTGTACCCATAATCCAAAAGCTGATTTTGAATCCATAGTACTTGCCCACAACATGCAGCAACATCTACATACTCAGCCTCAGTTGTTGAATTGGCCACCACTGTTTGTTTCTTGCATTGCCACGAAATAAGTCTGCTCCCAAGAAATTGACATCCACTAGTTGTGGATTTCCTATCATTGTTGTCACCTTCATAATCACTATCGAAATATCCCACAAGCTCCAATGGAGAATCTTTAGGATACCATAATACCAGAGTAGGATAACACCTAAGATACCTAAAGATCCTTTTGACAGCATGAAGATGACACTCTTTAGGAGTCACTTGAGACGTGCAGATGCATACACAATAAACATGATGCCAGGTCTAGAGGTAGTAAGATACATCCATGAACCAATCATTGACCTATAATGTCTGGCATCAACATTCTTTTCTTCTCCAATCTTTCCCCAGGGCTGTTCCCTATCCATGGGGGTGCTAGCCCGTTTTTCATGTGGGGAAAATCCAAATTTCTTCAAAATTTCTTCTACATACTTGTCTTGAGAGATGAAGATACCATTTTCTTTCTGTTAGACTTGTAGACCTAGAAAGAAATTCATCTCACCCAAAGCACTCATTTTAAATTTGTCAGTCATAGGCTTGGAGAATTCTTCTTTGACCTTTGGATTAGAAGATCCAAAAATGATATCATCAACGTAGACCTGGACAAGAAGAAAATCTTTTCCATTCTGCTTGGTAAAGAGAGTTTGGTCTATGGTGCCCCTCTTGAAACCATTTTCCACAAGATAAGTGGATAAAGTACCATACCATGCTCTAGGGGCTTAATGAAGGCCATACATTATGTTTTTGACTCTATAAACCTTGTCTGGATGCTCTGAATCTTCAAAACTAGAAGTTTGCATAACATATAATTCCTCTTGAATTGTTCCATATAAGAAAGCACTCTTGACATCTATCTGGTAGACTATGAAACCCATGCAAGAAGCATAGGCTAGGAAAATCCTTATTGCTTCAATCCTATCAACAGGTGCAAAAACCTCTTCATAGTCAATTTAATAAGTGTGTAAACACTTATCCTTTTGCCACTAAAATCAAGGAAAACAAGACCTAATCATGTGTTTTATATCGTAAATGTCGAAATTACGCGTGGTTTTGTGTTTTTGTGTTAAAATAGGTACAAATGATCAAAAGAAGAGAAAACACGGGATTTCACGGTCAAATGTTGAAGAAAAGTCCAAGAAAGAGACGAAGACAAAGTCAAAACACCAAAAGAGTGCCCAAATTCATGAAAACCGGCTAAGCCGACGCGAGTTTGAAGATAATGAACAAGAAAGCTGAAATCGAGCTCGTTCTTAGTGGATTTAATATTATTTGAGTTTAATGGGCCTTGTGGGTCCCACATTTGCTTATTGGGCCCACAAGCCCATTTGGAAAATTGAATTGTATGCTAAATGGATAAAAAGGGCTAACATAAGCCCATTTGCACAAAAGTGACGGATTGGAAGTAATCTTTGGGCTTGTTTAATAAATGAAACGGAAGGATTTTGCCTAATTGGGATAAGCCCAGTTGCTAAATAACAATGGACGGTTTAACTTATTCACTTGAGGTTAAAAAGTAAACCTGGTCAAACACAATTCTCAAACGTCACACACGTGTAACACCCATGTACTCCTCACCCCACTCACACGCAATAAATAAAACAAAATTACCCACATCCCACTTTCATTCGTTACAATCTATGCAACCATTTACTGTTTATCTTCCCCCTTTCTCTCAAACGCAACCAATTACCCCCAAACCCTAAAATTACCTTCACAATTTACTCACCCAAATTTAAGGGTTTTACCCTTATTGATTAATTCACATCAATAGGGATTGAATCCCCATGAAAAATGGATGATCCACTCACTTGTGGTCCTCTCCCATCTCCTGACGTGGCCAATCTCTCCTTAGTGATTGGCTCACACACCTCTCCACCACCAAATCCCCCAATAAGATTAATCCACCTCACCTTCAAACAAGCACAACTAGCACAAAAGTGCCATGCTTGCAATCCAAGTGAAGCAAGGACGTTTTTCCACCGCAAGATTGAAGAAAATGAAGAGAGAGAAGAAGAATGATGGATTCTACGGCCTGGATTCGATGCTTACTTTGGAAGCTAACAAGAGGGTTTCCAAGGGGGTTGCCTATAAAAACCCCTTCATATCTGTAATTTTGTGTGCCTTTTCCTTTATTTTAATTTTAATTTTTGAAAAAATAGAATTAGGGTTAATTGTAATTTCCTTTTTAAAAAGTATTGTAATCAAAGTTCTGTTATTAATGAAATTTCAGTTTTTATTAAATTCTTGTCTCGATTAATTTTATTGCAATTTATTTTGCTTAAATAATTATTAAAGTAGTAGTAGAAGGTAGAACTCTTTCCCCACTGGAAAGATAAAAAGAAAGAAAAAAAATATTAGTTCGAAGGTACTGTTCTGGTTACTGTTGATGTTTTTTATGGTGATGATGATATTGGGTTAATAATGGTGGTGTTGATCGGTTTGTTTCGGTTCACAAGGGGGTTCAGCGCCCACCTTCTACTCAAAGGATTCGTCACTAGGTTTGTTCTTGTTTTTATTTTTATGTTAATGTTATTTAGTTTATGGTTTATCTGCTTAAGGTTGCTTATCTGCTAGGTTTCAGTTTTCTGCTTGTTTATATTTTAGTTGTTTTATTTTTGGTATCTGCTTGGTTTTAGATTACTGTTGGAATTGTGAAGGCCTACGATTTCTAAGGATTTGTTAAATGATGGATTAGATCTATGGATTTGGTGGAAGAGATGGGGAAGATGGAGATTAGGTGTAGAGAGAGAAAGGAGAGGGAAGAAAAGTAGAGAGAGAAAGTGATTAGATTAAATGAAAAGTGAATGAATGAACTAACCAACCCCCTCCTAACATGCTAGGAGGGGTATATATATAGCCCACCCTACATGTGGGCTATATGGACTATACATCATTAAGTAGACCACGAGCCCATTACATAATTATCGTTGGAGCGACCGATCCTTCATAAATACGTAAAACGTATTTCTAACAATCTCCCCCTAAGGGAGGTCGCTCCAAGTTACAAAGTTCTAAATATTCTATAGCTCGTGATCTATGCTAGTAATGATGTGACCGAGACTTTCTTTGGGAAAACACATTTCCAACAATCTCCCCCTAAGGGAGGTCACACCATTTTACAAAATCTTAAACCTAGCATCTATGCTTGAGTCTTCGATCTTGTTCATGTGAATATGCTTGATGTGATCTTTGACTTTAGTCTTGAGCATGTTTCCTTGCCTTGACCTTGTGCATTCATCACTTGTGAAATTTGCCTCTTCGTGACTTCATGTTCCACATACTTATACCTTTAAATTCTTGAAAGCTTCAGAGATTGATACAGCGGAAGACTTGACCTTCAGACTTTCTTGAATTTGTTGAAGTACTAAGTGTATGTAGTATAAGCATGTGGTGACGACTTCTTTTGGATTGTACACCGCAATGCCACCTTCTTGTTACGCTGCATAAGACAGTTAGCAACAAACAATATACACGGATGAAATGGCCTTGAACATTTCATTCTAATTCGGTAGCATTTTACCTCCGGTCGGTGAAGACCGTTGGACGATATTAAATATCGTACTTGTGGCAGGTAGTTTCAATTAAGAACCTCCTTGACAAGATTTCGCGGGTAAACCCGTTCTCTTTACTCGACCGTCCAAAGCTGACTGCGAACGTAAAGAGTGAATCATTTGGATAATATTATCCGCATGATTTGAAGCCGTCAATTCATGTTCCTGGAACAAGTGAAATTGAATTAAGAACCGCACCATCGTTGCTTTCCAGTTGTCACTAGCTTGATTCATAAAGAATCTTGCAAGTTACCTACCAAGTGCTGTTTGATGTTAACACTAGAAGGATTTCCACTCGTCACTATGATCAATAAAGAGTCACTCTGAGTGTTCTGGCAAGATCATATGATAATGCGTAGAGGCCTGGAACGTGTTTAAATTCATTTAAGAATTAAACCACTGTTGCTTTCCAGTTATCACAAGTTTGATTCATAAAGAATCGCACAAGTCACCTACCATGAGCTTTTTGATATTCGCTCAAGAAGGATTTCCATCTTCATTGTAAATACTTTCGTATTACTCGGATGTTCAGGCAAGATCATGAAGATTTTGCGTAGGACTCTTAAGAACTTTCTTACTTTTCACAGTGTGTGAAGAAGCAAGTAAATATGAAAGTGTGTCCTAATGAGATATTTGATGATCTCAAATGGCTCTAGACTCGATCGTGCATTTTGGATTTTAGTGATCGGAGGCTGGAGAGGAGTGCCACCTTTTCAATACCAATTTATTCGGAGTGAATAAATCAATAGATAATGTGTTGTCTCCGTGTGATTAAAACAAATATCTTTTGAGAGATATCTGAGTTAGCTGGGATGGGTTGTGCCTTGCATCACTGGGTCCATGATGTCTATCTTCAATATCAAGAATCATTAAAATGATCTCAATAGCATATGAATTGACCCGGTTTCTGCCTAAGGTTGTAAGGAGGGCTTCTTTCTTTACACCCTTTATCTTTACAATTCTTTTTCATTCTTCAACCCCTTCAATGCTTACCAATACGTCATCACTAGCACCTTGTTGTGATTGTTCCAGTGCTAACTTAAGTACTTGGTCGGCATTCAGCTACGTTCACATTCTTTCTCCATCTTTCCTAAGGACTACTATTTCTAGCTATGGAATGTCCTTGGGAAGATTCCTCCGGTTCTAGAGAGATCATTGGACTTTAACCTATCCTACCATCCTTATGTCACCACAATCTTCACCGTCGTGAATAGAGATGTTTTGGGTAAGTGTATGTCACCATGAAATCCATTTTGAAGTGCAAATCCATTTTGCTCCCCCTTAACATATGCTACGATATTCGAAAAACATTTCGCACATGTCGGGATGAGCTAACACGTTAAGTCAAACCATTTATGATTGATCATATCCCATATTAAATCACATTTTCTCCCCCATATTAAAAATATTAACCCAATCGATGTTTTTAATATCAATTGATTTAATAACATTTTAAGAAAATTTGGGAAGAAAAATGCAAATCCAATTATCTTCGTGATATTAACAAGCTCCCCCTCAAATTAATGAGGGTGTACTTGAGACGTAAATTAAATACCTTTTAAACACAAATGTAAGGTATTTATTACGTGCAAAGATCAGATATAATAATGAATTCACAAGATTAGCAATGTACGAGGTTGGACCTGAATAATGGAGAACAGCATATGAAAGAAGCACATGGTTCTTGTTCACGAATGTTGGTCACCTCGTCACGTCCCCGAGAAAATTAATTCCCGTTGTTGAGTCAAAGCTTTCCGGTGAAATGCTTGACTTGATTATGAAAAGCGGGTTGCTATCTGAAATAATAGCAAACCATATGGAGCATGTTTTAAATCTTTTAAACTTCTGCTCGAACTTTATTTACAACCCCGTGTCATTATTGAATGACATTTCTAGGTTCGTAAATATTATCGATTCCAGAAGACATGCTCTTTTTATCAAAACATTTTTGAACACACAATTTTGAAGGATTTAGAAAAACCTTTTGAGAAATTCTTGAAAAATTGTGTTCAAAGTTTTGAAAAAACCAATTACTTGAGCTTAAGATGTTGAATATCTTATAAAACGAGCTCAAGTCCGAGAAGTTGTAAACTTCCCGTTGTTAAGGATAAGTTTATCATCGGCGATAAACTTTCCTTTTATCTGAAGAACGAGTCCTAAGCTGACATTTACTTAGAAATCGTGTTCATGAGCTTGAAAACTTTGACTGTTTTAACGGAAAGCTCATGACCGAGAAAGGTTAATTTCTCGTTACGAGGAAAAGTTCTCTTAGTTAAAAGATACACTTTCCTTTCTGAGCTTAAAACTTCGAATGTTTTAATACAAGCTCATGACCGAGAAAGGTGAATTTCTCGTTAAGAGGATAAGTTATCATAAAAGATAATCTTTGCTTTATTTTAAGATCTAGTTACAGTCTGACATTTAACTGTAAGTCATGTACACAAGCTTAAAACCTTTGAATGGTTTTAATGTAAGCTCGTGTCCGAGAAAATTTAATTTCTCGTTGTAAGGATAAGTTTATCATCGGCGATAAACTTTCCTTTATTTGATGCACGGGTTATCGTCTGATATTTAACGATAAGCCATAATGCATGAACTTAAAAACTTGGAATGTTTTTGATATAAGCTCATGCCCGAGAAAAATGAATTTCTCTTTTTTAGGATAAGTTTATCATCGGCGATAAACTTTCCTTTCTTTGATGATCGAGTTATAGTCTGTGATGTGACTATAAGTCCTAGTGCAGCTTAACCGGAATCCCCTGAGACATTTGTTTTTCTGATATCTGCTTCTTCAGCAACCAAACTCTAAGAGTGTCCTTAGTTGAACGGTACACAACGATTGGACCGCTTCGTTCTTTTGGAACATCAACTTTGGTACCTGCAATCTCATTAGGAATTTGTATACTTTTGCATGGGTTGGAGATATCTATTTTTGAAGCACGTGGGGGTTCACAGTTGGCTTTACTTGTGTCAGAGGTGGCCTGAGGGGATGATTCACTTGTCTTAGTTGGCAAACGTTTCCTTTTATAGAAAATCTTAAGTTCAGGCTTAAGTGATGTATCATCCTTTGCAATTTCCTCCCTAGTAGTCTTCGTAGAATTAGAGACTATCCTAGTTAAAGGGCACTCGTTTCCTACAAGAGTGAAAGTTCTACCAGTGGGGCGCCAAACTTTACCAGAGGGTTTGATTTTAGCTATCCACTGGGACTTAATTCTAGCACGGGAGTTCACCTCATCAAGTAATTTCTTGACACAAGCATCATGATTTGCCGTAAAGACACATTTTCTACATGTTTTACAAGTAGCATATTTAATGTCTGAATAATTCCTAGATGATTGATCGATGCTCCTAGAAGACGGCATGCTACGGTTAGCAGTGTTGGGTAATCTAGAAGGCATCTGACTAGGTTGCACATTGCTATCTCTTACATGTGTCTTTTGAATAGCTTCCCTTTGACCAGATTTATGGCAAACGTCATTTGAACTAGTTCTAGACGTGGTCTTGGTATTTTTAGGGAAACTAGAGGCAATCATATGATTTGGTCTTGCTAAAGCTGGAGTGATCACATTGGGCCTAGTTGCTGGAGTGACTGGTCTAATAAGATGAACCAAATCAACTTGGGAGGCAAACCGCGGTCTCGAGGATTGTGGTCGCTCGGATCTAAATGCAGTAGGTTGTCTGACAATCGGTTGTCTGACGAACTGATTTGTAGGCGGTTTCACCAAGATTGATGGTTTTTCAAGCTTAGTGTCCACACTAGGTTCTCTAGTTTTCCTTAACTCGTTTTTCAACGCAGCTATAGCAAAAACCTTTTCCTGTAATTGGGCCTTTAATGTTTCATTTTCTTTGAGCAAGTTATCTTGGGATGCCAACTTAGATTCAAGCAGTTGAATTTGTTTCAAAAGATTATCCTTTTCAGCTTTAGAATCTAGAACAGTTTGATCCAATTTTCTTTCAAGAACAACGTTTGACTTTTCAAGTTTTTCAAAGTATGTTTCAAATTTGTCCGTTTTCTTAGAAAATTCAAGTTTGGCATCCTCAAGATCTTTTGATTGCCGAGCTACGATCGTTTCGAGCTCTTTAATCTTGGAATCAGAAGCAGACAATGAAGCAGTTATAATACAATTTTCATGATGTACTATAGCATTCTGAACAATCTCTCCCCCATTATGACTTACATCGGATGAATCAGAAGTGGTATTTCTATCACTCTTTTCCATCCCATGTTTGTCATAATTAGGTTCAGAATGCTCAATATGCGGCATGTTATCAGCATATACATCATAACCAACATCACATTGTACCATGTTTGCAGGCTCTTCGTCATAAATGGGTAAGGTGTCATCAAGAGAAATCTCGTGAACATTCCCCGACGTGCCACTGATATCATGTTGTCCTTCTGAATCCGTGCTCTTGCCATCGTTAGGCTCCAAGTTGTCAACCGTATGACCATTCTCCTCTTGCATCTGCGGCATTGATTCTTGCACTCCATTATCATACGTTTGCTGAAGTTGTGATTGTTGATAAATCGAAGACGAGACTGATGTCATGAGTTTCAGAATTGTATCACGGAAGACTCGAAGTTCAGTATGTGTATCTCGAAGAAATGATTGGCAAATCATTGAACTTTCAGACTTGATGATATTGAACTGGAGGAAAGGCGTGAGTTGTGTCACAAGAGCCTTATAAGCAAGTGCCGATGCAGAGTGATTAAAGCTTTTATTGTTAAGTTCCTCGGCGAGTTGGGTCAAAGTGGTGAAAATTGAGTCGATGAATATATGGCGATCTTGTCCAAAGATTGTCACAAATTCGCTCCCTCCTTGAATCCGTGAAAGATTAACTAGATGATACTGAAGCATTCGAAATGAAGTTATACCACTTTCCCTAGCGTTGGCTTGCACTTGATGCGATTCTCCCTCTTTAAGTGTCGATTTTAACGATTCCATTGGTAATCGAGGAAAAATGATGTGGCTGTTGTTGTTGTCGGGTTTGAACAATACGACTCGGCTCAAAAAGTGTTATCGGCTCAAAAGATTATGAATAAAACCCGATCAAAAATCCGTATTTGCTAAAAATATATCCCGTCACTTTCACTCGTAAATTTGACTTCAAATCCGGCCAGAAAAATTTGAACCCGTCAAATATTTTTCCACGTTAATTCTATTAAAATACCCGCCTCAATACGATTTTGCCAAAAAATTAATATAAAGAATTAACTTTTTTTTTTTTAAAAAGAAAATTGTGATTATCTATTTAAACTAAACAAATTAGAAAAATTTGAAATTTAAACTAAAAAATAGAAAAATATGATTTATCTATTTAAAGAAAAAAAAATTGATAATGAAACTAGAAAAAACTTTTCCCAAACTTTGACTAAAATAGAAAAATAAAAGTAAAGAAAAAACGTTTAAAGAAAAAAACGTTTAAAGACAAGAAAAAACGTTTAAAAATAAAAAACGTTTAAAGAAAAATAAACGGATATATTAATAAACGTGGCTGGACACTTTGTTTCTTGTTTTCTCCGTCAAATCACAACACGTGGCCCAATCAAAACACGTCCACCGCCCAACCCTCCTTCTTGTTATCTCCGTCCTTTCCTTGACTTAAATGTTCACAATCCTCAAGAGAATAAACACAATCTCTCTCTCTTAAACTCTCCGTCCCTTCCTTCCGCCTCTACATCACAACCCTCACAGATATACCTATCTCTCTCTCCTCACAACTCATTCGCCTCCCAAAACTGCTCCTCTACTTTCTCTCAAACAAAAACGCAGCCACCTCCAAATGAATCAACCTCTCTTCACGTAACAGTAACAAAAATCAGCCTCCTTTTCACAATCAAACCAGTTAGAATCAAGTAGAAGTACAAGATCAACGACAAGATCGTGTAAAAAACGGTCTCGGGTAGGTTCTTTAAACTTTAATGTTTTTGAGTCTCTCTCTCTACTGTAGAGTCTTTCTTGTTTGTGTTGTCAAAATTGAGTCTTGGATCGAGGATGGTTGATTAGACTGAGATCTTGGGTTGTGGTGGGTGTTAGAGTCGAGGGGTGTAACGACAGTTGTTGTCGAGAGGGTGTAAGGGAGTGAGGGTCGAAAGTAAAAAAACGAGGGTGAGTTTTTTGGTGTCGGTTTGTGAATCTTGGGTTGTGGGGGAGGGTTTTGATTCGAGAGTGTTGTTGTGGGTTTCAGTGTCGTGAGGGAAAGACGAGAGTGTGTCGAGGCTGTAAGGGTCTGTTTGGTGTCAGTTTGTCGAAAGGGTGAGATGTGAGAGAGGGAGTCGAGGGTGTTCTGGTGAGGATGGGTAATAGAGGGTTTGGAAGGGTGTTTGTTTTTGGAGTCGTGTCGAGTGAGGGGCGAGTGAGGGTCTTGTGACGAGGGAAAGTTTGTGTTTTCAGAATGAAGGTTTGTTTTCAGTTTGTAGGGGTGAGTCGAGGGTGAATTGGGTAGGTAATACGAGAGACGAGAGGGTTAAGGTCGAGGGTGTGAGTCTTGTTTTTGTGTGTTCGAGAGTCCTATTGAATTTAGTCAGTCAGCTTATTCCGAATAGAGTGAGTCAGAGAGGGGTGTGTTTGTGACGAGTCCTATTCGGAACTTTTTCTATGCGGAACGTCTATACGGAACTTTTTTGTCTATTCGGAACTTTTTTGGCTATTCGGAACTTTTTTAGCTATTCGGAACTTTTTTGGCTATTCGGAACTTTTTTGTCTATTCGGAAAGTTTGGTCTATTCGGAATTTTTGGTCTATTCGGAACTTTTGGTCTATTCGGAAAGTTTTGACAATTCGGAAAATTTTGACTATTCGAAAAATATGACCATTCGGAAAGTTTTGTCCTATTCGAAAAATATGACCATTCGGAAAGTGTCGTCCTATTCGGAAAATATGACCATTCGGAAAGTTTCGTCCTATTCGGAAAATAAGAAATCGCTCGATCTCAAAGAAATTGAAAGACTGATGGAAAAAAACAGAAGATACTTGACAATTTTGGACTGTTTGGACAATTTGGACTCATGGACTGTTATGGACTGTTATGAAAACTCATTAAAACACGGACGGATTAAAAATTTTAAAAAAATGAGACGAAAAAAAATAATGATAAAAACTGATTATTGAAAAAGAAAAACAGATTATTTTTTAAAAAAATTAATAAAACTAGATGATTTTAAAAAATTGATAAAAAACTGATAGTAAAAAACGGATAATAAAAAAACACACGAAAGAGAAAAAAAAATAAAACTGATAAAAAATAAAAGTTGATAAAATTGATAGAAAAATGGATAACTTTATTAAAAAAATGATAAGATTTATAAAAATTGATAAAAAATTTATCGAATGATGAAAAGATTGATAAAAAAATTAGAAAAGAAAGGATTTTTACCACCAAATCAAAAGATAAAAAAAAATATGCAAATCCTAAGATTCAACCATGGCTCTTGATACCAATTGAAGGCCTACGATTTCTAAGGATTTGTTAAATGATGGATTAGATCTATGGATTTGGTGGAAGAGATGGGGAAGATGGAGATTAGGTGTAGAGAGAGAAAGGAGAGGGAAGAAAAGTAGAGAGAGAAAGTGATTAGATTAAATGAAAAGTGAATGAATGAACTAACCAACCCCCTCCTAACATGCTAGGAGGGGTATATATATAGCCCACCCTACATGTGGGCTATATGGACTATACATCATTAAGTAGACCACGAGCCCATTACATAATTATCGTTGGAGCGACCGATCCTTCATAAATACGTAAAACGTATTTCCAACAAATTGTTATCTGCTATTCAGTATTCGGTTTTAGTTTAGAGTCGTTTGAATCTGCTAGTTAGTTATCAGCTATATTAGGTTTGAGTAGTTTTGTTAGTTTCGTTTGGATATGGTATTATTTTGGATATGCTTATTTTGTTCTGATTTAATCTGCTTGTATTTCAGTGAGTTTGATTCTGCTTATTTTGGGTATTAAAGCTGTTGAACCTGCTTAAATTTTAGTTATATTGGATCTGCTTTGTTTTAGATAGTTCATCTCAGCTTATTTAGTTTATATCATCTTAGCTATATTCGTTTTAACTGCTACTTGGCTTATTAGACTTTACTGCTTCTTTGTCTTGGCTGTTTGGCTTATTTGAATCGTTTTATTAGCTTATTACTGTTGCTTATAAACTCTCAGACACAATTTGTCTGAGATTTCTTTATTCCAAAAAAATCCAAAAAAAATATTATTTTAGCAAAAATTTTGTCTCTGCTTAGGGTCGAACCCTGGACCTCTTGTTCAGGGACCAAACAACACAACCATCTCATCTAAGTACTCTTTTGTGTTTAATATTGCATTGATTAATTAATATAGGTTATATCTGCTGTCAGGTTTTTGTTATTTAAGTTTTAAATACATGTTTTGAGTTTAATTAAATTAAAAGGTTTTTATTTATTTTATAAAGTTTAAAAAAAATACAAAAAGACAAAAATATATTTTAGTTAATTACTTTTATAATCTTACTTTAAGTTTTTAAATTAGTTTTATTTACATTTAAAATTTTTCGTTTAATTAATCTAGTTAAATTGAAAATAGTTTATAAATAGATTTTGTTTAATATAGATTGGTTTTGTTTTAAAAATAGATTTCGTTTAAAATTAATTAGATTTAAACATTTTATTTAAGTTTTAGTTTAAAATTAGTTTTTTTTTAAGTTTTTATCATTTAGATTTTAGTTTAAAATTCCAAAAGTATTAGTAACCAAAAACTAAGTTAAGTCTTACGTTTAACCGGAAATCAAAATTCGAGTCGAGTCGAGGAAACGAACATTCACTGATTTAAAAAGAGTTTGCAAAAACCTTAGTATTAAAATGGCGCCGCTGCCGCTTCGCTCGTACGATTGACGATTTTTCGTGAAGACGTTTGGATTTTAGGATCCGTTCGCTTTGAACGTTAATTTTCTTGCACCAAAAAAAAATAAAAAATACAAAAAAATAAAAAATTTAAAAATACAACAAAAATAAAAAAATCACAAAAAGCAAACTCTTTCCTAAGATTTGCACCAAAAAAATTAAAAAATTCAAAAGTAATACTTTTTCCTAAAAGTATTACACCAAAAATATTACGTATTACTGTTATTTTTCTTAGTTCGATTTCTTTCGATTTTTATTGTGAATATATATTTTTCTTAAAAAATACAAAAAGATTTTTCTTTTACTATAGTATATTAGGTAGCACAATAATTTACCTACTTTTCAAATAAGCCTTAGTTGAGATTTCATCACCTAACTATTGTATTCGCATCCATAACGAGAAAAAAGGGCAAAATAGATAAATACTAGTAAGACATTTGAACTCGACATATACAAACTATAAGGTGGGTATAAGGCGACGCGCTATAAAAGGCCGTCTAAGGAAAAAGGTTTTTAAGTGCTTTGTGCCACCTCGTTTCCCCGCTTGCTTGTGCGTATATTGAGAGGGACGACCGATATTTTTGTAGCTTTTTCATATTGCTCCTCGAGAGGGAAAATCCTTTTCCTCTCAAAGTCGACCGAGGTCACCTACCTCATTCCAAAGTTTTAATTGTATGCGCACTCGCGCGCATACATACATACCGATTAGTGTACCAAACTCTTCCAATTCTTCCAAAAAGAAGAAGAAGAAAAACAAAAAGACCATCATTAAAGCCGTTCCCGAGAATCGAGCTTTCGACAATACGATGGCAACGGATAATCGACCAATGATGAGATTCTACAATCTCACGTTGAAGGAAACGATGACGCGATTGTGGTGCCGGATATTGGAGCTAATAACTTAAAACGGGTTTTATTCAAATGGTTTCCGCTACACCATTTTTAGGCCGTACTAATGATGACCCACACGCTCATATCAAACGTTTCATACAATTAGCCAACATCGTCAAATACAATGGGGTGCCACAAGAGGCTATTCGTTTGCAACTCTTTCTTTTTTCCCTCGAGGGACAAGCCCAGATTTTGCTTGATAAGGAACCACCCCAAAGTATTACCACATGGATCGACTTAGAGACCAAGTTCATAAACTACTTTTTCCCACCATCACGGACTACTTCTTTAAGGAATGAGATCATCACCTTTGAACAACAATATGGGAAAACGTTTAGTGAGTCTTGGGATCGATTTAAAGAGCTTTTAAGAAAATTTCCAAAACACGATTTCACTAAAGTGCATCAAATTAATACGTTTTACAATGGTTTAACTCTAAATGACCAAGACTCACTTAATAGTACCGCGGGGGGCAATATTCTTGTGAAATCAATGAACGAGGCTTGGGCCATAATTGAAAACAAGGCTAAGGTACAAACCAAGAGTGTTAGGGCCACTATGGCAAGTGCTAGTTCTAGTGAGAGTCACAAGAGAATCGATAAACTCACTTCGCTTGTTGAAACACTTGCTCTAAAAACCGACGCCCTCACTACACATGTAAATGCCGTGAAAGAAAATTGTGAAACGTGTGAGACTTGTGGTGGACCGCATTCATAGTTTAATTGTGACAAGGTTTACAATAATCAACAAGAAGTTTATGCTTATAATAACAATGAAAATGAGCGGATTCATTTCAAACCAAATGTTGATGTTAACCATTTGTCTTACAAGTCTAATAACTATTTGGCTCCCTCGGGTTTTGTAGCACCACAAAGACCACCCCCACCTGCCCAAAATAGGAACCAAGGTCTTCAACGGGGAAATTTTCAAGGAAATTCTAATCAACGGGGTTTTAATCAAAATCAAGGGAATTTTCAAGGGCAAAACCAAGGGTTCAATAACCAAAATCAAGGATTTAATAACCAATGTTTTCAAAATCAAGGATTTAATCAAGGTTATAATCAATATCAAAACCAAGTTTTTCCTAATCAAGGTTTTCCTAATCAAGGTTTTAACAATCAAGGGTATAATCAAATGAACATGCATAACCCTCAAATGGACTTGGTTCTACAAAAATTGATCGACCATGAACGAATTATGAGAGAGATGCAAGAATCGACCGATAAGAACTTTTTGACTATGCTTCAAAACCTTCGTCCCCAAGGTGCCCTCCCTTCGAACACCGTGACCAATCCTAGGGCTAATGTTAATGCTATTACTACTAGGAGCGTTAAGACCACCGTAGAACCTTCCTATCCCCCACCTAACCAAGGACCCGAGATACCTTCTTCTTCTACACAACCTCCTTCTTCTTCCACTTGTGACATACCACCCGTTATGCATTCGTCTACACCTTATGTTCCACCGATACCTAAATTTTCTACCACACCTTCGGTTCCCAAACCGGTTCCTTCACCTTCCATTTCTATTTCTCCTCCTCCACCAAAGGATGTGAGTGAGCAATCCACTCCAAAGCCTTCATCTCAACCCAATATACCTTATCCCTCAAGGTTGCGGAAAGAGAAATTGAAGAATAAGGATGATATTCAAGTTTCGAACTTCCTAAAAATGTTCAAACAGTTGAATTTTAATATCACCTTTGCCGAGGCGCTCGCTCACATGCCTAAGTACGCTAAGATGTTTAAGGACCTTTTAAGGGATAAGGAAAAGTTGCTTGATATTGCTAATACCCAATTGAATGAGAATTGTTCCGCGGTTCTTTTGAGAAAATTACCGGTTAAATTAGGAGATCCCGGTCGATTCCTTATTCCTTGTAATTTTACGGGTGTTGAGAATTGTATGGCCTTGGCAGATCTCGGAGCGAGTATCAATCTTATTCCATTGTCCATTTGGAAACAATTATCTTTACCCGAGCTAGTCCCCACACGTATGACATTGGAATTAGCTAACCGTACGGTTGCTTATCTGGTGGGGATAGTCGGGGATGTTTTTGTAGGAGTCGACAAATTCACTTTTCCCGCCGATTTCGACGTAGTCGACTATGAAATGGATCCTTGTGTTCCCTTAATTGTGGGATGACCCTTCTTGAGAACCAGGCGTACATTGATTGATATAGCTGCGGGTGAACTTATCATGACGGTCGGGGATGACAAAATCGTCTTTAACATGGGTAAACTTTCCAAACTTCCCGATGAGCCCGAATCCGTGAATTACATCGATGTGCTCGACGAAGCATGCGAAGAACATTTTCACGAGGCTTGTACTAGCGGGAATTCTCCTTTACCTCATGTTGAGACCGTAGCTTCTATTGCTCCTTCATTGACTCCATTTGGAGAAAGTGATTTTCTTTTACAAGAATTTGAAGCGAGTTTAGAAGATGTGGATTTAAAATATGACGATTCTCCCACCGATTGGGAAGAAGACATTCGTACCATTGAGAGACTTCTCAATGAGGACCATATTTCTCCACCTACTCCTAAGGAAGTTACAAACGATGATCCTAATTTGACTAAGCCTTCCACCGACAATCCACCGGATGTAGAGCTTAAGGATTTACCGTCTCATTTGGAGTACGTTTTCATAGAGGAGGATAACAAGTTACCCGTCATTATTGATAAGGACTTAAAAGAAGATGAAAAATCCCGACTTATCGATGTGCTTAAGAATCATAAGAAAGCAATTGCTTGGAAAATCTCCGACATTCGCGGAATTGATCCAAATTTTTGTACCCATAAAGTTCTCATGGAAGATGACTTTAAACTCGCAATCCAAATCAAAGAAGGGTTAATCCAAAAATTCATGAAGTCATTAAGAAAGAAGTTATCAAACTTCTCGATGCCAGAATGATTTACCCTATCTCGGATTCGCCATTGGTTAGTCCCGTCCATTGTGTGCCTAAGAAAGGCGGAATCACCGTTGTTCCCAATGAAAACAACGAGTTTATTCCTACTCGACTCGTAACGGGTTGGCGAGTTTGCATCGACTATCGTAAGCTCAATGATGCCACTCGTAAGGATCATTTCCCTCTTCCTTTCATGGATCAAATGCTCGAGCGTTTAGCGGGTAATGATTTCTATTGTTTCTTAGATGGTTTTTCCGGATATTTTCAAATCCCTATCGATCCAAAAGACCAAGAGAAAACCACATTCACTTGTCCCTATGGAACATTTGCTTACAAAAGAATGCCTTTCGGCTTATGCAATGCTCCGGGGACTTTCCAAAGGTGTATGATGGCGATATTTCATGACATGGTTGAAGAAACTATGGAAGTCTTTATGGACGATTTCTTGGTCTATGGTGATTCTTTCTCTTCTTGCCTTGCTAATTTAGAACGTATGCTCAAACGGTGTGAAGACACTCGTCTCGTTCTTAATTGGGAAAAATGCCATTTCATGGTAAAAGAAGGCATCGTCCTCGGTCATAAAATTTCCAAAGCCGGTATCGAAGTCGACCGTGCTAAAGTTGACGTCATTGCTAAGTTACCTCCACCTACCACCATCAAAGGAGTTAAAAGTTTTTTAGGTCATGCGGGATTTTATCGACGTTTCATCCAAGATTTCTCGAAAATAGCTCGTCCAATGACTCATCTCTTAGAAAAGGATGCTCCTTTCATCTTCTCTCAAGAATTTCTCGACTCTTTCAAACTTCTTAAAGGTAAATTAACTAAGGCACCGGTCTTAGTCTCTCCAAATTGGGAGTTACCTTTCGAGCTCATGTGCGATGCTAGTGATTTCGCGGTAGGAGAGGTTTTAGGTCAACGAGTTAACAAACCTTTCCAACCTATTCATTATGCTAGTAAGACAATGACGGGGGCTCAATTGCATTATACCACTATCGAAAAAGAGCTTTTAGCCGTAGTGTATGCTTTTGAGAAATTCCGCCCCTATCTTGTGCTTTCCACCACCATCGTTTACACCGACCATTCCGCCTTGAAATACTTGTTGACCAAGCAAGATGCTAAACCGAGAATCCTTCGTTGGGTTTTGCTCCTACAAGAATTTAAAATCGAAATTCGTGATAAAAAGGGAGCGGAAAACCTAGCCGCGGATCATCTTAGTAGACTTGAGGATCCTTATCAAGGGGAATCTCCAAATGAAGAGATTAATGAATCCTTTCCCCTTGAGACCTTAATGTCTATTAATTCCAATCTTGCCGATACCCCATGGTTTGCGGACATTGCAAACTATTTGGCGGGTGGTGTTCTTATCGAAGGGTTATCGTCCCAACAAAAGAAAAAATTCTTCAAGGACGTTAAAACGTACTATTGGGACGACCCTTATCTTTTCAAGCAATGTGCGGATTTAATTATTCGTAGATGTGTTGATGGTCCGGCGGCTTTACAAATCCTTGAAGCTTGCCATAAAGGACCCACCGGTGGTTACTTTGGTCCTAATTACACCGCTAAAAAAGTTTTCGACTCCGGATTCTATTGGCCCTCCACTTATCTTGATGCACATGAATGTTGATCCCAAACTTAGATCGATTTAGCTTTGTGTTATCGAGATTAGATCAAGTATAACACGTAGAGAAACTTTGTGTATTCAACAATCTAAGTATTATGCAGAAACTAATACTCAGAACGAAGAACAAACAGAATATATGAATACGAAACTTTCACTTTGATTAATAATAACAATGAAAGATTACAATGAAAGTGTTATGAGATATGTGGAAGAGGTGTATATGAGATGTGAGTTATGTCTAACCATAAGGCCTCCTTTTATAGGTTTAAGGAGCCTTGTACAAAAAGCTAAGATCAACTATTTTAGGAAGAGACATAAGATAAACATAACTTATTGACTAAATCTTTTTAAACATTAAGAATATATTCTGAATTCTTATCTTCATATTTTGTCCACCAGCTTGAAGAATTCATCATTGGCAGATTTAGTCCTTGTCTTTGTCTTAAGATTCTTCTTGTCAACGCCTTGATAATTCTTATCAGCGTCTCATCTGTCAGCGCCTCGTTTACTCTTGTCAGCGTCCAATTTCCTCTTGTCAGCGTTCCAATGACTTAGCTAATTTTATTCCCAACAATCCTCCCCTAAACTTGATATCTACTCTAGTAATCAAGTTTCTGAATAAAATAAAACATACAGAGAGGATTCTTACAAACATACTTATCCTTGAATTTGAGTAATAATAAATATCGAAAAGTCAATCACTCAAATCACTTGTATAGTCAGCCTTCACTTGGTCTTAATCATCTTCAACACCTGTAAAGTCTTTGGAGCTATCTTTATTACTTTTGTCACTCAAATTCGATTGCTCCTCCCCTTTTTAAGACTCCTCTCCAAGATCAATATACAAGGACATAACTAAGAACATCCTCCTTGCATCAGCTTCCAAAACAACAAGTCTATCAGTTCAAAACATCGATCTTTGACAATTTGTACCATTTATGTATTATGCTTTTATAAGCTAATACAGATTTTCGTCAATTCCATTAATGTCAAAGGTTTCATACTGTCCTCATCCACATTCGGGAAA
Organism: Glebionis coronaria; assembly: GCA_025667525.1. NCBI lineage: Eukaryota > Viridiplantae > Streptophyta > Magnoliopsida > Asterales > Asteraceae > Glebionis > Glebionis coronaria. Next base: position 432,820,954 of record CM046879.1, on the reverse strand, counting down.
TGAATCCTCAATGTTGATTCATAGGACATGGGGATGGACTTACTGATGATAAGACTGACTTGACCTGCATTAAAGCTAGTGCCAATAGTCTCAGCCATCTCCATAACACTATACACCCTTGTGAAAGTGATCTCTGCTGCTACTAGATGTCAATCACTAGGAAAAACATCTCAATGATCATTAGGCTTCCAGATATCCAAAAATTTGAAAAATAAAAGGGTGATGAAACATTTTGGGACTATAAAGAAGTTTATCAATGACACTAGCTAAGATGTCATAGCATAAAATGGACTTGAGAATGGAAAACTTTAGTTAGAACATAAACAAAGATAATAATCCTAAGGAAACTAACTAGTCTCTAATAAGCAAGAGTGACAAACACTGTTCATGCATACACTCTTGCAAAAGCATGATAGACACACATGAACTCTAGAGTCCTTTGTTCACAAATGCCCCAAAGAGAAAGTTAACTCATATAAAACCTTTGCAACTCCCCAAGTAACCCAAAAATATATCTACCCCAAGTCACCCATACGACCACACCCAATTCTAGGTCAAAAGTCTTGGTAGCACGCATGTTTAAATAAAAACGTGAATGCTACAGTGCCTCGAGGTTTAGAAATTCCAACAATTCCATAAGGAAAAGTCTTCACTATTTCTAACCCCCACTCACTAGTGGACACAATCTAGAATTGTGATAAGAGCATTCTAAGAATACCCAAAAACCTAGAGGTTTACCTCCCCTTAACAGAAGCATACAAATTATTATATGTGAAGAAGCAAAATTTTATCTCAAGATAAGAATGTAAACATTCCAACCATCATAAATAAAAGTTTGCAACTCTGTATCCATCCAAATGTAGCTCCACTTTCCTGCATAGTTAGACAAAAACCACAAAAACACACACCAACAGAGGCTACCCTATCCCATGATAATGGGTAGAGATAACATGTCAGTGGATAAAAATAATATTAGTGGAAAGACCAACAATGCATGTTCCTTGAGCATCCACTATCCCAATATCCTTGATCATTAACCTGCTTTTGGATAGGCTGCTCAAAAAGAAAACAAATTAGTTTTCTTTGGAGATCCAAGCCTTATCAGACTTGGATCTGTCTAGTTGTTCAACTAGAGTGGTATTATTCTTTACCATAAATGCCTGTTCATCCCTTTGTGACCTAAGCACCCAATTTGTTCCAATGAGACTAGTAATGACCTTCTTAAGATATTTAAATCTATTGCAAGTCATTGAAATACCATTAAAACTAGAGTTTTGCTCTTGTTTAGGTTTCCAAGTTATGTGGGATGATGCCCTAGACCCTTGACCCTTACTAACCAAGTATCTTTGTTTATATGGTCTAAAATAAGGTCTCATACCAAATTTGGAGCTGTCAGCGTTGCATTTGTTCCTGTCAGCGCTGAATTTATTGCTGTCAGCGCTGAATTTGTTCCTGTCAGCGCTGAATTTTTTCTTGTCAGCGCTGAATTTGTTCTTGTCAGTGCTCAAATTAGGGTTTGCTACAGGAACATACTGTCTGTTTGACCAAGTGTTGGTCTTTTGAAAGGGCCTTTGTCCATGGGTATTAGCTGCCTTAGAGAAGAAAGGAGTTGGTCTAGTAGCCTGTGGTCTAGTGTGGACAAAAGGTCTATGATTGACATTGGATGACCTATTGCCAGCGAATGAATTGTGTCCACTGACACAATTATAGGCCAAATGAGAAAAGCTCCCACATGTATAACAAGCCTTTTTAGACACAAACTTAGGCTTAGACTGGTAAAACCCTGTCCCATTAATACTTTCTTGGCTTTTGAGTGACCTAGGTTTCCTATACATTTCAGCATATTTAACACTAGGTTGTTTCTTAATTGGGGAGCCAAGATTAACAGCTTTTCCAGTGATGGGATTGGTCACAGTGATAGGTTTAGATACTACTGGACTCTCAATGGGTGTAGGCACGAATGGACTCTCACTAAGCATCCCACCCTTAACAAACAAAGTGGGGTTAGCCTTCTTCCATTCTTCTAGGTCAGTAACCTTTTGTTGATATTCCTCAACTGGGGAAAGAACTCTAGGTGGAGGAATAAATTCCTCTTCTTGGAGTTCTGGAATACCAGTCCAAGAGAGATCCTTTCTATGGACACCATAGAAGTCCCCAGCAGGTGGTGGAACGACAACATATTCTTTCAACCCAATCCCAGACATATCCTTAGAATCCCTTTGTTTATTAACATATTCTCCTAGGGTTTGTGTGGCCTTATCAAATCTCTGAATTTTAAGACTCACATTGTCTTTATTCTTATTAGCCTCATCTAACTTAGCTATTAAATCAACATTAACCCTATTCACGATATCGTTAATATCATTACTTTGATTTAACTCATGTTTTAAGATATTTATTTTATCTTTTAAATCAAACTCCATTTTCTTATACCCAGAAACAGTCTTTTCAGTTTGAACAAGTGCCACTTGATAATTAGATAACGTGCATCTTACATCTGAAAGATCTGATTTTAATTTTAAAATCTCTTTATTAAGTTTTTCAGGATTTATCCTACAAGAAGAGTCATCACATACCTCATTATCAGATGACGAAGATGAGTTGGAACTTGAAGTAGACTTCGCCTTGACTGAAAACATCATCATATTCTTTTTCACCTTCTTCCTTAGCCTGGTTCACCTCACGATATTGGATCTCGTTCCTCAAATCAAAGTTTCTCAACAAGCTCTGATACCAATTGTGGAAACCTTGGTTTCCGGGTCTTTTAAGATACTAGGAATGATCATTGTTCATATGATTAAACAATCAAAGCGGAATTAGAACAACAACCATTAACAAGGTGTTTAGGCACAAAACATGAATTAAAACACAATTGGATTGCTAATTATATTGATAATCAACAATCACTAGACGTGTATACATTGAATCCCACGTCTAGTCGACACACACTTTAGGTTTACATTGTGAATGAATTGAATGAATAAAAACCTAAGACCCTTGTTCCTTTTATAGTGGAAGGAACAGAATCTACAAGAGATCAAATCAAATAAACAACTAAATATTCTATTTCTATAGATATATACTGAATATATTATTTAGAATATATCCAATATATTCCGTAAATAGAATTCTCCATCAAATCCATCAGCGTTGACTTTTGTTGACTGCGTTTGACTTTTGTTGACTTCTGTCAACGCCTACATTGCTCTTGTCAACTCTTGTATTACTCTTGTCAACGCTTGAGTAAATGTTCTTCGATTTTGAGTTTCTGCCACATCAACTTTTTGACCCAACAATGAAATGGTTAAGCATTGTGATGCTTGCCAAAGACAAGGCAAGATCACACATAAAGATGAGATGCCTCAAAATTTCATCCAGGAGTGTGAAATCTTTGACGTATGGGGCATCGACTTTATGGGGCCATTTCCATCATCCAAAGGAAACAAGTACATCCACGTAGCCGTTGACTACGTATCCAAATGGGTTGAAGCAAAGGCTTTACCTACTAACGATGCGAGGGTGGTTGATAACTTCTTGAAACAATTGTTTGCTCGATTCGGTGTACCTCGTGCTATTATTAGTGATCGTGGGACTCATTTTTGCAATGATCAATTCGCACGAGTCATGGCTAAGTATGGTTTCAATCACTGAATTTACACCGCGTATCATCCTCAAACTAATGGACAAGCCGAGGTTTCTAACCGTGGTCTTAAGAGAATCTTAGAGCGAACCGTGGGAGAGCATCGTGCCTCATGGGCCGATAAATTAGATGATGCTTTGTGGGCTTTCCGTACCGCTTATAAGACACCTATAGGTTGTACCCCTTATCGCCTTGTGTACGGAAAGGCGTGCCACCTCCCCATTGAGTTGGAGCATAAGGCTTATTGGGCCTTGAAATGGGCTAATTTTGACATAAACAAAGCCGTTGATATCCAACTCAATGAACTTAATGAACTTAGGAATGAGGCTTATGACAAGGAGAAGACTAAGCTCATTCATGATTCCAAGATAAAAAAACCGAGAGTTCCATGTTGGTGATAAAGTTTTACTCTTTAACTCTCGGTTGAAAATCATTTCGGGTAAACTTAAGAGCCGTTGGTCCGGTCCATTCATCGTAGCCTAAGTCTTCCCTTATGGCACCATTGAGTTATCCCAACCAAATGGGCCCAACTTTAAGGTGAATGGCCAACGGGTTAAGTTGTACTATGGAGAGGACATCTCTCACGAGATGATTCCATCCCTCTCCACATTTCCCTTGAATTAATTCGGGAAATCGAGTCGAGCTAGAGACTCGTAATAAATAAATCAAGCATCGTATAACTAGGTTATATTTTTACCTTTACCATCCTTTCCACCCTTTTTCACCTTCATCCATTTCCACCAATAAGTGTAGGGGGAGCCAAGTAGGTTGTTTGTGTGTTGTGATAATTGTGCAGGGACATGTGCTTTGATGATCCACTTTTGGTACTTTTGACGCGACCCGTGATCCCGTGTTCCCGTGTACCCGGTTCTATCAAAACTATTGTGATTCATACTTGTATATAAATAAAACGAATAAATGTAATCACTTTAGTTGTCCCTTCCTTAGCTCGATTTTAAACAACGTACTCAGTGTCCTAAGTGTAGGGGAGTTTATTCTCCCACATGCTTAAACATTGAGGACAATGTTTATATTAAGTGTAGGGGGACTTCTATAGAATTTTAGTGGGCTTTTCCATGAATTTGACCCCATTTAACCGGAAAATTTAAAAAATTTTCAACGTTTTTCAAATTTTTGATCTATTTTGGCCTAGTAGTATTTCCATTTATTTTCTTTTCTTTTGTCATCACATCATATTTATATTTTCCATTTCAAGAATAAAGTCAAATATAAATAAATGAATAAAATGGTTTTAACAAGTTTAGATATCTTTGATATATTAGGCCCGTCGTGAATATTTTGACACAACCCGAGTTTACTTATCAGAGTTTACTCTAGCTAGTATCCTTAACCATATGGACCTTAATTGGTTTATTAGGCTAAGCATCCACGAGTCTCATTCCTTGAGATTTTAAATTGTGGAGAATGAGAAATGATAGAGTTGATAATAAGTTTAAGGATTAATTTTTGCTTATATGAGTTTTGTGGCTCTTTCTTCCCGCTTGTATATTTAAATTGCTTAATAAATGAGGATTCTTGCGGTGTAGATTCGATATCTTAACTCTAAGCCAAATATTTATTCTCCTTGTAATTAAAGCATGAACACATTGAGGGTGCCAACGTTGTGGACTTCCGACTAAGGTGGCTCATAACCACTAAGTAGGAGGTATTCAGACCATGGGACCGCTGAATTTGGCCTACTATATATATCATAAATAAAAGAATAAGATTAAAACATGACCTCAAGGAGCCTTAGGGTGTGGGGCATGTAGCACGAACCTTGTCATTAGAGCCTTAGGGTGTATGGCATGGTAAGTGTTGAATAAAAATTGATTCGAAAATCAATTCTCTCGTTTATCGTTCAAGGAGCCTTAGGGTGTGGACAATAGACGGGGAGCATTTTTACATCTTAAAGAGCCTAAGGGTATATGATGTGAACTTGCTAAACTCCACATAAATTCAACATGACTTTGGAGGAATAAATAATAAGTAGTACTATTTGGCCAAATTTTGGGTCCGGGAATTTAATCCCCAAATCGTGTTAAATCATCCTTGATGTGGGCTTACTTTAGTGACAACGTTTTTAAGGATGAGGTTAGGTTTTGAGTGTCGGGTTTGCACCGTTTGGCCTTCATTTTTGGAATAATAATTATCAAATAAGTCAAATGAGCCTACGGGTGAATGACAATCAATAAAATCTAGAGATACAAAGTAGGAATTGGAGAATGAGTATTACACAATTGTCTTATATAAGTGGTTTTAACTTGAGGACTTATGGTAAACAATGATCTCGTTTTTAAGCTTGGCATGGGGAACGTGAAACTTGAGGGTGATTAATATTCATGACACCAAAGTCCTAATTTAAGTCTTAGATTTCTTTACGAGTTTCTTCCATCAAATAATTTCCAAGTTAATAAATTGTTATAACTTTTGTTTCCTTTAAAGTTTTTATCTTTTCGTCGTAGTAGTAGTAGTAATAGTAATAAAGGCCGAGATGGATTAATTATGAGAAAAATGTAACTTATGCTTTAAAACTTTGCATTGCATGGGGTCATTGCAATGGTCAAGTGTAGGGGATTTAATAAGTGTGTAAACACTTATCCTTTTACCACTAAAATCAAGGAAAAACAAGACCTAATCATGTGTTTTATATTGTAAATGTCGGAATTACACGTGGTTTTGTGTTTTTGTGTTAAAATAGGTACAAATGATCAAAAGAAGAGGAAACACGGGATTTCACGGTCAAATGTTGAAGAAAAGTCCAAGAAAGAGACGAATACAAAGTCAAAAGATCAAAAGAGTGCCCAAATTCATGAAAACCGGCTAAACCGACACGAGTTTGAAGATAATGAACAAGAAAGCCAAAATCGAGCTCGTTCTTAGTGGATTTAATATTATTTGAGTTTAATGGGCCTTGTGGGTCCCACATTTTCTTATTGGGCCCACAAGCCCATTTGGAAAATTGAATTATATGCGAAATGGATAAAAAGGGCTAACATAAGCCCATTTGCACAAAAGTGACGGATTGGAAGTAATCTTTGGGCTTGTTTAATAAATGAAACGGAAGGATTTTGCCTAATTGGGCTAAGCCCAGTTGCTAAATAACAAGGGACGGTTTAACTTATTCACTTGAGGTTAAAAAGTAAACCTGGTCAAACACAATTCTCAAACCTCACACACGTGTAACACCCATGTACTCCTCACCCCACTAACACGTAATAAATAAAACAAAATTACCCACATCCCACTTTCATTCGTTACAATCTATGCAACCATTTACTGTTTATCTTCCCCCTTTCTCTCAAACGCAACCAGTTACCCCCAAACCCTAAAATTACCTTCACAATTTACTCACCCAATTTTGGGGGGTTTTACCCTCATTGATTAATTTACATCAATAGGGATTAAATCCCCATGAAAAACGGATGATCCACTCACTTGTGGTCCTCCCCCATCTCCTGACGTGGACAATCTCTCCTTTGTGATTGGCTCACACACCTCTCCACCACCAAATCCCCCAATAAGATTAATCCACCTCACCCTCAAACAAGCACAACTAGCACAAAAGTGCCATGCTGGCAATCCAAGTGAAGCAAGGACGTTTTTCCACCGCAAGATTGAAGAAAATGAAGAGAGAGAAGAAGAATGATGGATTCTACGGCCTGGATTCGATGCTTACTTTGGAAGCTAACAAGAGGGTTTCCAAGAGGTTTGCCTATAAAAACCCCTTCATATCTGTAATTTTGTATGCCTTTTCTTTATTTTAATTTTTATTTCTGAAAAAATAGAATTAGGGTTAATTGTAATTTCCTTTTTAAAAAGTATTGTAATCAAAGTTCTGTTATTAATGAAATTTCAGTTTTTATTAAATTCTTGTCTCGATTAATTTTATTGCGATTTATTTTAATTTTATTTTGCTTAAATAATTATTAAAGTAATAGTAGAAGGTAGAACTCTTTCCCCACTGGAAAGATAAAAAGAGAGAAAAAAAATATTAGTTCGAAGGTACTGTTCTGGTTACTGTTGATGTTTTTGATGGTGATGATGATATTGGTTTAATAACGGTGGTGTTGATCGGTTTGTTTCGGTTCACAAGGGGGTTTAGCGCCCACCTTCTACTCAAAGGATTCGTCACTAGGTTTTTCCTTGTTTTTATTTTTATGTTAATGTTATTTAGTTTATGGTTTATCTGCTTAAGGTTGCTTATCTGCTAGGTTTCAGTTTTCTGCTTGTTTATATTTTAGTTGTTTTATTTTTGGTATCTGCTTGGTTTTAGATTACTGTTGGAATTGTTGTCTACTATTCAGTTTTCGGTTTTAGTTTAGAGTCGTTTGAATCTGCTAGTTAGTTATCAGCTATATTAGGTTTGAGTAGTTTTGTTAGTTTCGTTTGGATTTGGTACTATTTTGGATCTGCTTATTTTGTTCTGATTTAATCTGCTTGTATTTCAGTGAGTTTGATTCTGCTTATTTGGGTATTAAAGCTGTTGAACCTGCTTAAATTTCAGTTATATTAGATCTGCTTTGTTTTAGATAGTTCATCTCAGCTTATTTAGTTTATATCATCTTAGCTATATTCGTTTTAACTGCTACTTGGCTTATTAGACTTTACTGCTTCTTTTTCTTGGCTGTTTGGCTTATTTGAATCGTTTTATTAGCTTATTACTGCTGCTTATAAACTCTCAGACACAATTTGTCTGAGATTTCTTTATTCCAAAAAAATCCCAAAAAAGATATTATTTTAGCAAAAATTTCGTCTCTGCTTAGGGTCGAACCCTGGACATCCTGTTCAGGGACCAAACAACACAACCATCTCATCTAAGTACTCTTTTGTGTTTAATATTGCATTGATTAATTAATATAGGTTATATCTGCTGTCAGGTTTTTGTTATTTAAGTTTTAAATACATGTTTTGAGTTTAATTAAATTAAAAAGTTTTTATTTATTTTATAAAGTTTAAAAAAAATACAAAAAGACAAAAATATATTTTAGTTAATTACTTTTATAATCTTACGTTTAAGTTTTAAAATTAGTTTTATTTACATTTAAAATTTTTAGTTTAATTAATCTAGTTAAATTGAAAATAGTTTATAAATAGATTTTGTTTAATATAGATTGGTTTTCTTTTAAAAATAGATTTCGTTTAAAATTAATTAGATTTAAAAATTTTATTTAAGTTTTAGTTTAAAATTAGTTTTTTTTTAAGTTTTTATCATTTAGATTTTAGTTTAAAATTCCAAAAGTATTAGTAACCAAAAACAAAGTTAAGTCTTACGTTTAACCGGAAATCAAAATTCGAGTCGAGTCGAGGAAACGAACATTCATTGATTTAAAAAGAGTTTTCAAAATCAAGGATTTAATCAAGGTTATAATCAATATCAAAACCAAGTTTTTCCTAATCAAGGTTTTCCTAATCAAGGTTTTAGCAATCAAGGGTATAATCAAATGAACAGGCATAACCCTCAAATGGACTTGGTTCTACAAAAATTGACCGACCATGAACGAATTATGAGAGAGAGATGCAAGAATCGACCGATAAGAAATTTTTGACTATGCTTCAAAACCTTCGTCCCCAAGGTGCCCTCCCTTCGAACACCGTGACCAATCCTAGGGCTAATGTTAATGCTATTACTACTAGGAGCGTTAAGACCACCGTAGAACCTTCCTATCCCCCACCTAACCAAGGACCCGAGATACCTTCTTCTTCTACACAACCTCCTTCTTCTTCCACTTGTGACATACCACCCGTTATGCATTCGTCTACACCTTATGTTCCACCGATACCTAAATTTTCTACCACACCTTCGATTCCCAAACCGGTTCCTTCACCTTCTATTTCTATTTCTCCTCCTCCACCAAAGGATGTGAGTGAGCAATCCACTCCAAAGCCTTCATCTCAACCCAATATACCTTATCCCTCAAGGTTGCGGAAAAAGAAATTGAAGAATAAGGATGATATTCAAGTTTCGAACTTCCTAAAAATGTTCAAACAATTGAATTTTAATATCACCTTTGCCGAGGCGCTCGCTCACATGCCTAAGTACGCTAAGATGTTTAAGGACCTTTTAAGTGATAAGGAAAAGTTGCTTGATATTGCTAATACCCAATTGAATGAGAATTGTTCCGCGGTTCTTTTGAGAAAATTACCGGTTAAATTAGGAGATCCCGGTCGATTCCTTATTCCTTGTAATTTTACGGGTGTTGAGAATTGTATGGCCTTGGCGGATCTCGGAGCGAGTATCAATCTTATGCCATTGTCCGTGTGGAAACAACTATCTTTACCCGAGCTAGTCCCCACACGTATGACATTGGAATTAGCTAACCGTATGGTTGCTTATCCGGTGGGGATAGCCGGGGATGTTTTTGTAGGAGTCGACAAATTCACCTTTCCCGTCGATTCGTCGTAGTCGACTATGAAATGGATCCTCGTGTTCCCTTAATTGTGGGACGACCCTTCTTGAGAACCGGGCGTACATTGATTGATGTAGCCGCGGGTGAACTTATCATGAGGGTCGGGGATGACAAAATCGTCTTTAACATGGGTAAACTTTCCAAACTTCCCGATGAGCCAGAATCCGTGAATTACATCGATGTGCTCGACGAAGCATGCGAAGAACATTTTCACGAGGCTTGTACGAGCGGGATTTCTCCTTTACCTCATGTTGAGACCGTAGCTTCTATTGCTCCTTCATTGAATCCATTTGGAGAAAGTGATTTTCTTTTACAAGAATTTGAAGCGAGTTTAGGAGATGTGGATTTAAAATATGACGATTCTCCCACCGATTGGGAAGAAGACATTTGTACAATTAAGATACTTCTCAATGAGGACCATATTTCTCCACCTACTCCTAAGGAAGTTACAAACGATGATCCTAATTTGACTAAGCCTTCCACCGACAATCCACCGGATGTAGAGCTTAAGGATTTACCGTCTCATTTGGAGTACGTTTTCTTAGAGGAGGATAATAAGTTACCCGTCATTATTGCTAAGGACTTAAAAGAAGATGAAAAATCCTGACTTATCGATGTGCTTAAGAATCATAAGAAAGCAATTGCTTAGAAAATCTCCGACATTCGCAGAATTGATCCTAATTTTTGTACCCATAAAATTCTCATGGAAGATGACTTTAAACCCGCAATCCAAAATCAAAGAAGGGTTAATCCAAAAATTCATGAAGTCATTAAGAAAGAAGTTATCAAACTTCTCGATGCCGGAATGATTTACCCTATCTCGGATTCGCCATTGGTTAGTCCCGTCCATTGTGTGCCTAAGAAAGGCGGAATCACCATTGTTCCCAATGAAAACAACGAGTTGATTCCTACTCGACTCGTAATGGGTTGGCGAGTTTGCATCGACTATCGTAAGCTCAATGATGCCACTCGTAAGGATCATTTCCCTCTTCCTTTCATGGATCAAATGCTCGAGCGTTTAGCGGGTAATGATTTCTATTGTTTCTTAGATGGTTTTTCTGGATATTTTCAAATCCATATCGATCCAAAAGAAAAAGAGAAAACCACATTCACTTGTCCCTATGGAACATTTGCTTACAAAAGAATGCCTTTCGGCTTATGCAATGCTCCCGGGACTTTCCAAAGGTGTATGATGGCGATATTTCATGACATGGTTGAAGAAAATATGGAAGTCTTTATGGACGATTTCTCTGTCTATGGTGATTCTTTCTCTTCTTGCCTTGCTAATTTAGAACGTATGCTCAAACGGTGTGAAGACACTCGTCTCGTTCTTAATTGGGAAAAATGCCATTTCATGGTAAAAGAAGGCATCGTCCTCGGTCATAAAATTTCCAAAGCCGGTATCGAAGTCGACCGTGCTAAAGTTGACGTCATTGCTAAGTTACCTCCACCTACCACCGTCAAAGGAGTTAGAAGTTTTTTAGGCCATGCGGGATTTTATCGACGTTTCATCCAAGATTTCTCGAAAATAGCTCGTCCAATGACTCATCTCTTAGAGAAGGATGCTTCTTTCATCTTCCCTCAAGAATGTCTCGACTCTTTCGAACTTCTTAAAGGTAAATTAACTAAGGCACCGGTCTTAGTCTCTCCAAATTGGGAGTTACCTTTCGAGCTCATGTGCGATGCTAGTGATTTCGCGGTAGGAGCGGTTTTAGGTCAACGAGCTAACAATCATTTCCAACCCATTCATTATACTAGTAAGACAATGACGGGGGCTCAATTGCATTATACCACTACCGAAAAAGAGCTTTTAGCCGTAGTGTATGCTTTTGAGAAATTCCGCCCTTATCTTGTGCTTTCCACCACCATCGTTTACACCGACCATTCCGCCTTGAAATACTTGTTGACCAAGCAAGATGCTAAACCGAGACTCCTTCGTTGGGTTTTGCTCCTACAAGAATTTAAAATCGAAATTCATGATAAAAAGGGAGCGTAAAACCTAGCTGCGGATCATCTTAGTAGACTTGAGGATCCTTATCAAGGGGAATCTCCAAATGAAGAGATTAATGAATCCTTTCCCCTTGAGACCTTAATGTCTATTAATTCCAATCTTGATGATACCCCATGGTTTGCGGACATTGCAAACTATTTGGCGGGTGGTGTTCTTATCGAAGGGTTATCGTCCCAACAAAAGAAAAAATTATTCAAGGACGTTAAAACGTACTATTGGGATGACCCTTATCTTTTCAAGCAATTTGCGGATTTAATTATTCGTAGATGTGTTGATGGGCCAGCGGCTTTACAAATCCTTGAAGCTTTCCATAAAGGACCCACCGGTGGTCACTTTGGTCCTAATTACACCGCTAAAAAAGTTTTCGACTCCGGATTCTATTGGCCCTCCATTTATCATGATGCACATGAAATGGTTAAGCATTGTGATGCTTGCCAAAGACAAGGCAAGATCACACATAAAGATGAGATGCCTCAAAATTTCATCCAAGAGTGTGAAATCTTTGACGTATGGGGCATCAACTCTATGGGGCCATTTCCATCATACAAAGGAAACAAGTACATCCTCGTAGCCGTTGACTACGTATCCAAATGGGTTGAAGCAAAGGCTTTACCTACTAACGATGCAAGGGTGGTTGTTAACTTCTTGAAACAATTGTTTGCTCGATTCGGTGTACCTCGTGCTATTATTAGTGATCGCGGGACTCATTTTTGCAATGATCAATTCGCACGAGTCATGGCTAAGTATGGTGTCAATCACCGACTTTCCACCGCGTATCATCCTCAAACTAATGGACAAGCCGAGGTTTCTAACCGTGGTCTTAAGAGAATCTTAGAGCGAACCGTGGGAGAGCATCGTGCCTCATGGGCCGATAAATTAGATGATGCTTTGTGGGCTTTCCGTACCGCTTATAAGACACCTATAGGTTGTACCCCTTATCTCCTTGTGTACGGAAAGGCGTGCTACCTCCCCATTGAGTTGGAGCATAAGGCTTATTGGGCCTTGAAATGGGCTAATTTTGACATAAACAAAGCCGGTGATATCCAACTCAATGAACTTAATGAACTTAGGAATGAGGCTTATGAAAATTCATTAATCTACAAGAAGAAGACTAAGCTCATTCATGATTCCAAGATAAAAAACCGAGAGTTCCATGTTGGTGATAAAGTTTTACTCTTTAACTCTCAGTTGAAAATCTTTTCGGGTAAACTTAAGAGCCGTTGGTCCGGTCCATTCATCGTGGCCCAAGTCTTCCCATATGGCACCATTGAGTTATCCCAACCAAATGGGCCCAAGTTTAAGGTGAATGGCCAACGGGTTAAGTTGTACTATGGAGAGGACATCTCTCACGAGATGATTCCATCCCTCTCCACATTTCCCTTGAATTAATTCGGGAAATCGAGTCGAGCTAGATGATGACGTATAGTCCCCAGCCGGGTCATGGACCCGGCCCAAGGGTACTACCCGTATCCGGCCCATCACAGATGGGTGGGATAATGTCAGTCAGGCTTATGGGCTTGAATGAACAGTAACCGCACACATGTGTGCGGCCCACGGCCCGGTACGGCCGACACGGCCGACATAGGGTCAGACAGAATGATATTCTGTCTAGGAATATCTTTACCCCAATAAAGAGAGGATATTCACTACCAGAAGTAGAAGATAACAATCATTCTAATTCTGGTGCTTATCTCTTACTTGGGGCCGAAGGATCAGTAAAAGCCCACTAGGGTTTTACTGCCTATAAAAGGAACCCCCAAGGGTTCCACAAAGGTATCACAACTCACTCTAAACTCACATATAACCCTAAATCGATTACTTACTCTCACGCCGGAGTTTAATCATGGGAAATCTTCCCACGGTAAGCTTAACGCGTGTTGTTTAGTGTGCAGGATCCCAACCAGACAATTCACTTGGTGCAGGAGCCGGAGCCCAGCCAACCCGAATTAAGCCTAATTCGGGTTTAGCAAGGATCAACCAACTTTTGCATCAACAAGTTGGCGCCATCCGTGGGACCAGTAACACTAAGCTAGAACAAAATCTCATCTCGAATCTCCAATGACGAAGGGACACCCGCCGACTAACCCCAGGAATGTGAATCCTGGGAACCGGAAGTCCCAAGGGGAAGGGATTCTCATCCCCAACCAGTCACCTAACCGCCTCGCGGGCGGGCTGGGTAACCGTAGCGGTTTTCAACCCGCGGGGGTGACGAGCACGATCTCGGTGACACCCCCACCCACTTCAACCTTGGACAATCCTGATCCAGGGAGTGCGCCAGACCCTCCTAACAAGGAACCACGCAGACCTTCGACGGAGGAAGAAGTGGAAGCCCTACCACTCAGCGAGGAGGATCTTAATCGAGTTCTCACTCAGAGTTTTGAAAGGATCGTCCCAGGGATCGCATCAAGATTGAGTCTGGGGAGGAACCTCCAAGCCCGACTCAACTTCGGCGACAGTGGACCATCCACCCCTTCCCAAAACCGGAGAAAAAGGAGGACTCGGCCTCAAGAGCAGGCAACCTTCGAGGAAAACCCTCAACCCAGGAATGTGTTTGAACGCATAGGGGATCGCATCATGCAAGAATTAATGCAGTCTCAAGATGGAGAAAGGTCGGATGGCTCACCCGAGCGGCCAGATCGAGAGCTGACCAGAACCACACGCCGCCCAAGCGTGTGGGATAGAATGAACACAGGGAGGAAGGCTCCCAGATCGTCTCAAAAAAGTGGTCCCTATTCAAAAGGCGGGGCACCACCGCCGTCCCCAGATCCGTCTGGGGAGGACTCAGATGACCATCCGCCCAAACGCCGCCGGCCTAGGCGCACGCCTCCACCACCAAACAATGATGAGTATTATGGTGGCCCCTACTATCGGGATACGGAAGCAGAGGACCTCTCGCGTCCGTGGTGCGAACCATGGGATGACCCTAGGCTCACACGGCCATGGGCTGATCCCAGGGAAGATCTGTTTACCCTCCGCATACGGAACTATTCTGAGGACACCAAACGTCGCATGCCGGCATGTATCAAGACGTATGATGGGTCCGGTGATCCTGTCGATCACCTCAAAATATTCGATACTCAGGCTAAAATTGAGCGATGGCCCATGCCTATATGGTGCCAAATGTTTAATTCGACCTTGATTGGAAACGCTCGTGACTGGTGCGAGGCACTCCCCCCACGGAGCATTGATAGTTTCACGGAACTACGCACTGCGTTCGAGAACAATTATACTCAAAGGAAGAAGTATAATAGGGATCCGGTTTCATTGGCAACTGTCAAGCAACGGTCGGGGGAGTCCACAGAAGCCTTCACTGAGCGCTTCAACGATGAGTGCACACGCACGAGAACCATGCCAGAGCTCCTGAAAATCTCTGACTACATGCACGCCATAACAGACAGAGAACTGATCAGGCGTCTCAACGACAAGCGTCCAGAGAGATATGATGACCTCATGGAAAGAGTTAGGAATTTCATAAAGGGAGAGACAACCGTTGCCACAGCTTACCCATCCCGAGGAAATGGGTACCGCTCAAATGACCAGTCCCGGAGACAGTCGGGCGGTCAAGGCAACCAGAACAATAACAAGGGCTCGGACTATAAGAGCCAGAGCAAAGGCGGACGGTCGGACGACAAGTTCACCCCCCTAAAGATGTCCTACCGGGAGATCTTGTTGACTGAAGGGGCGAATTTTCCAAGGCCTCCCCCAATGACCACACCCCCGGAACGTCGGCAGGGAAGTCGCTTCTGCGAGTTCCATAATGACAAAGGACACGGCACGGAGGAGTGTATCCAGCTGAAGAAGCATATTGAGTCGCTAATCAAATCAGGCAAACTCAAGCACCTAGTTAAGGATTGGAAAGACGGAAAGGACAACAACAAGAAGTATAATAAGAAGGATCCCCAAAAGGACAAGCCTTCTACCATATACATGATCCAATCCAGACAGCGCCGCACGAGACAGAAAATTGGCCAAAAATTTTCACGCGGCAAGGAAATCTCATTCCCTCCCATTACAGCAAGTGACGTGGTTGATGCGCCTCTCACTATTGAGATAAGCATTGGAACACACAATGTTCGTCGCATGTATGTGGATGGAGGGTCGTCAGCAGAGGTGTTGTATGAACACTGCTTTGTGCAGTTATGCCCAGAAATAAGAAGCCAATTAGTACCGGCCACGTCGCCGCTTACTGGCTTTAGTGGAGATACCATCTGGCCAATAGGGCAGTTGCGTTTGCTTGTCACCATTGGGAATGAGGAACATTCCACTACAACGTGGATGAACTTCATGGTGATACGTTCACACTCTCCTTATAATGGAATCATAGGCAGACCAGGCATTTTGGCTATCCGGGCAGTACCTTCTACGGCACACGGAATGATTAAATTCCCCGTTGATGGGGGAATCGTTACTATTTATAACACAGTCGTGCCAACATCCGAGTGTCACACTGTGACAACACCGGCACCACCTGTACCACCCAAGGATGGAGCACCACCACCCAATTGGAAGGTGGCCATTCACCCTGACTACCCGGAACAGGAGGTATCCATAGGAGGGGCGCTCTCAGATAGCGGCAAAAGGGCCATGTGTTCTCTTTTAAGTGCAAACCTGGACATATTCGCATGGGAGCCAAAACATATGACGGGTGTGCCACGCGCGATAGCTATTGCATAAACTCCAGATCCGCCAAGGGTACCAACCCATCAAGCAAAAGAAGCGCGGCCAGGCGCCCGAGCGAAGTCAAGTTATACTGGAGGAAGTACGGAAGCTGGTGGACGCAGGCATCATGCGCGAGGTATACTACCACGAGTGGTTATCCAATCCGGTCATGGTCAAGAAACATGACGGAAGTTGGCGCATGTGCGTGGATTTCACGGATCTGAACAAGGCCTGCCCACAGGACTGTTACCCGCTACCAGAAATCGACTGGAAAGTAGAGTCCTTATGTGGATATCCTTTCAAATGCTTCTTGGATGCATATAAAGGGTATCACCAAATCCAGATGGCGGAGGAGGATGAAGAAAAAACGGCGTTTCACACAAGCCAGGGCGTATATTGCTATACGAAAATGCCGTTCGGATTAAAGAACACCGACGCTACGTATCAGCGGTTGGTGGATAAAGCTTTCGAATCACAAATAGGACGCAACTTGGAAGTATATGTTGATGACTTGGTGATAAAAAGCCAGACGGAGGAGGCACTTCTCCGGGATGTCCAGGAGACATTCGACACGCTGAGAAGGATTAACATGAAGTTAAATCCAAAGAAATGTACGTTTGGTGCAACAGAAGGAATGTTCCTGGGATATTTGATCGACCCAAACGGCATCAGACCTTGTCCAGAGAAGACGGACGCAGTGATACGGCTACCGTCCCCGCAGACACGGAAGGAGGTGCAGTCCCTGAATGGGAAGTTAGCCGGGCTGAATAGATTTCTATCTAAATCCGCAGAGAAGTCCTTACCCCTATTTAAGACACTCAAGAGGTGTATTAGAAAGGGAGACTTCCGTTGGACGAAGGAAGCTGAGGAAGCCTTTGGCCAACTCAAGCAGCATCTCGCATCTCTCCCCATGTTGGTAGCTCCCCGGCCAAAGGAGGAACTCGTTATGTATCTCTCAGCTACTCATGGCGCAATAAGCGCGGTACTGATGACGGATAGAGACACAATACAGACCCCGGTCTACTTTATAAGTAGAACATTACAAGGGGCGGAGCTGAATTATTCCCCCATGGAAAAATTGGTACTAGCACTAGTATTTGCCACAAAGCGGCTGCGCCGGTACTTTCAGGCGCACCCGATTGTTGTGATCACGGATCAGCCAATTAAGCAGGTTATATCTAGACCAGACGTGGCAGGGAGACTAGAGAAGTGGAGCATCCTATTGGGAGGGCATAATATATCTTACAGACCAAGGACGGCTGTTAAAGGCCAGATCTTGGCAGATCTCCTGATCGAGAAGCCGGATGAGGAAGAACCAATCATTAAGCAAGAGGAGGTCCCAGCGGAACCTTGGGTGCTATTCACGGACGGATCCTCATGCACAGACGGGTCTGGGGCAGGCCTCATCCTCACAAACCCAGAAGGAATGGAATTCACGTACGCCCTCCGTTTCGAGTTCACGGCCACCAATAACGAAGCGGAATATGAAGCATTAATTGCGGGTTTAAAAATCGCCGCTAGAATGGGAGTCCGCAACCTTGAGGCCTACGTGGACTCACGGCTTGTCGTGAACCATATTCTCGGTGGGTATGTGGCTAAGGAGGACAACATGGTCAGGTATTTGGAAAAAGTCAAGACGTTAATCGCGACTTTCAGTAAGTTTTCCATCAAGCAGGTGCCAAGGGGCGAGAACAAGAAAGCGGACGCTCTCAGTAAGATCGCATCCACGAGCTTCGCCCACTTGTCTAAACAGGTTTTGGTGGAAATACTCAAGGAAAAGTCTATCACGGAAGGGGAAGTGACTGCTATAGTTGAAGAGGAGGGACCTACGTGGATGACCCCAATCATCAACTATTTGACTAATGAAACCCTTCCAGACGAGGAAAAAGCAGCAAGGCGCGTTAAAAGGAAGTCACAACATTTCGAACTCCGGGAAGGCATCCTTTACAAACGCTCTTTCTTGCAGCCGTGGCTGCGGTGTGTTGGACAACGCCAGGCGGCCTACGTTATCAGTGACATACACGAAGGGTTGTGCGGCATGCATGCAGGCCCACGATCCGTGGTAGCCAGAGCCTTACGAACAGGATACTATTGGCCCACTATGCACAGAGACGCGCGCGATATGATTCGCAGGTGCAATGATTGCCAAGTGCATAGGCCAGTACCGCGGCACCCGCAGCAGGAGCTTACACCTATCACGTCCCCGTGGCCATTTTACAAGTGGGGAATTGACATTGCAGGACCATTTCCTGTAGCTGCGGGAGGGGTTAAATTCTTGATTGTTGCAATGGATTACTTTACACGATGGATAGAAGCCAAGGCAGTAAAATCTATCACGGGTAAGCAGGTCAAGAAGTTTGTGTGGGAACACATCGTATGCCGTTTCGGTCTACCTGGAGAAATTATATCGGACAACGGCAAACAGTTCACGGATAACCCATTCAAAGACTGGTGTGCATCATTGAACATCAAGCGGCGCTTCGCGTCTGTTAAGCATCCACAAACGAACGGCCTTGTCGAACGAGCAAATAGGAGCTTGGGGAATGGAATCAAGGCACGGCTGGATGAACGACAGGGCAAATGGGTCGATGAATTGTCTCACGTGCTATGGGCACATAGAACCATGATAAAAACAGCCAACGGAGATACTCCGTTTGCATTGGCTTACGGCACTGAAGCCGTTATACCAGCAGAAATAGGGATGCCTACCATCCGCACGGCGGAGGTTAATGCCGTCACAAACGATGAACAACTGCGAATCAACCTGGATCTGTTGGAATAAAAAAGGGAAATAGCAGCCATCAATGAAGCTAAGTCCAAGGCTAAGATGAAGGCTTATTACGACGCCAAGGTCAGGGGTGTTTCTTTTCGACCGGGAGACTACGTCTATCGTGCTAACGAAGCAAGTCGAGTGGAAAATACAGGAAAACTGGGCCCTAAATGGGAAGGACCGTATGAAGTCACTGAAACCTTGGGACGAGGCGCGTACAAGTTACGCGATATGGATGGCCGCGACCTAGAGCGCACATGGAACATCGCCAATCTAAAAAGGTGCTATCTTTGAAAGCTACGGCTCCCGCATGGTAACTTCGCTATAGGCGGTCTTAATAAAGAACCATGCGGGTTATTTGTCTTATTTGTTTTTCTTATGTTTGTTTAAGTTTCCTTTATGGACTTTTTTAGGACTTGTCGTCATTATTCAAACAAAAATGTAAACGTTCTAATAAAATGCCGTGGTGCCTAGCTAGCTCCACGGCCTGTTTCGTGCAAATTATTTTCCTCTTTGTTAGATTCTTTGTTAGCCGTATGAATTTTACTTGTGTTATAATATGCCATGTTTCTTTCGTATGCATTCTCTCAAAATACCGTACATGTACCATACGCCTCCAGGTGGGGTAAGAGGATTAAGTGAACCTACTAATTCAACTTGCCGCGTAAGAGGGATGCAACCCCAGCCGCACGGATCACGTATCCTTACTAGACACCTTACTCACAAGACGTTGGGGTAAGTTTCATATGCTATAGCCATACCGTGCTCTGCATAGTAAAGACGCACGTCGCACGTCTAATAAATTATAGACTTGTATGTATTTTCTTTGTGAGTAAGACGTGGTATATCATGCAGTATTGAACTACAATATTTCGAACACAAGCACAAATACACAGGTTTCCAAACAAATCAAAATTGCCGTGGTTACCCACGGACTTATATACAAAACATAAAAATTGTTAGCCGTGTACTTACACGGACGAATCGAAACAATACATATTCATAGATTACAAAACAAGTGTTTGATTATGAAAAAAGGAGCATCCTAAATTGAGGGGAGAAACCTACCCATTTCTGCTTGTTCTTCCACCAGACGCGGCAACCATTCATCACTTTCTCCCCGCTTCTGGGCTTGGGCCGCGGTTCTTTCCAACACCACATCTAGGGGTTCCTCGTCAAGTACGACCCTGGTTACGTCCTCATATATAGGAAGGGTTAGAGGAAAGGAAGCATTGGAAGGCGTGCTAGGACTGAGCTTTTCCATGATTTCAGTGTTTGGGGCATCTTTGGTGGCCTCTAGCTCATCCAGGAATGGGTAATGTAGATCTTGCATCGCGGCCATGGAGGCAGTCATCTTGCTGGCGGCTTCGGGCTTAAAGAAGGTATGACGGGCGATGTCCCCACCTTTAGTGATCAGTTCAGCAGCCTCAACCATTCCTTCGTGCCGTCCATGGTCGATACCATCAGATACAAGGTTGGCAAATTGTTGTACAAAGGATGGGGCCTCTAGCACCTTCATCACGACCAGGCGTGCTCCATGCCCAACCATCCACCTACGGCCTGCAATGGCTGTTAGCAGTTGGGGGCATAGTACGTTGTCACGCTCAGCGGTCAGGGCATCAATCACCAATTCTTTTTGGGCAACTGCCTCTTTCAGCTCTTGGGTGACGGCCCTCTCCTCAGCAAGGTCTGTCTGCATTTTTTCCATGTTTTGGACGGCCAAGTGCGCGTCCTCTAGCTTCTGGTTCAAAACATCTACTTGGCTGGAGTAAGAATGGGCAGAAGCTTCGGCCGTGGTTACCTATAGTGAAAAAACGTGTTAGTACATTCATTGTTTAGTATATATGGGTGGTGCGGCACAGATATGTACCTTGGTGTTTGCAGCATCTAGTTGAGACTCAAGGTGGGCTACTTGCTGATCGTATCCACTCGCACGGGCTGATTGTGTTTTGATGGTTGCCTCAGCATTCGCTAGTTTGGATTGGAGGTCAGCAATCAGGGCTTCATTATCTTCAATCATTTTTTCTCTCCGTCCAACTTTCCTCTTGAGAGAGTCCACATGCCCAAGCGCAGCTTCAAACCTAACCCTCATTGAGGTTCCCATCGCCATCTGATGTACCAGCGTCCCATTATACTCATCTGCCAAATCCGCATGACTGAGCGAGTTTACCTCTTGCACCAAGCTTGGTGGTATGCAGTTATTGAGGTACTCCTGGCACTCGTCAGCACTCCTCAATCGCGACGCCGTGGTAATAGTCCATATAGGGTTGAAAGGTTGGGGAGCGCCGGATGAAGGGAAGTCTTGGGAAACCAGGGGTGAACCATCTTCAAAAACAGGGCCGGACTTTGTGGGGGCCGCGGGGTCTTCTTCGACAGCTTTTCCTTTCTCCTTATCCACTTGGGTGTCAGAAGGAGGCGCGGCACCAGCTTGGTTGTCCCTGCGACATGAGTATTACGAAATATCTTAAGTATGGCTTAAAAAAAAAAAGAGGAAGCGGAAATTCTTGCATATTGAGATGGTTTCTTACATATTTCTTCTTGCTCCTTCGGAGGCGGTTGGGGCAATTTGTGTGACGGGATCGACATGAGCGGCCCGGTTAGCCTCGGAACCCTGGGTGGCACTCCCAACAGATTGATACATGGGGTGGTCCTCTCGAAGCCTTTTGGCGGGAGCATTGTGTTCACCAATCTCCACCGATGCAGTCCCTCTCGCACGGTTTCCTCTCTTCCGGGTGCGCCTGGTGAGGGGCTGCGTTGTGAGTTTAGCAACTTCCTCTTCGGCTTCCTCCTCTTCGTCCAAGTTAACATGTTGTTGCACTTCATCATCATCATCATCGCCCATCAGTCGGCGAATGCTGGAGTCGGTTTGTTCAATGTTGTCTCCCTGTTGTTCTCTATGAGGTGAGGAGGGCTCGGCCCCTCCTTGGTTCATCTGGTTGTTACCATCACCATGGTCTCCATGTTCTTCGTCAGAATGGGGATCAGGCACGGCTTCCAAGGCAACCGTCACTGGTCGGGTGTGCTCGAGGAGGGGTTGTTCATTTTCACGAAGAGGACGGAGACCTTCCGGCACAAGCCTTGGATCGCCCTGGCGCAACAGTCCAAAAAAGTTCATTTCTGTCCAGCATAAAACAATAGATGTTAGTTATTATACAAACACATGTATACATTCTTATTGACGTACGGATGATTAGCCTACCTTCGCCCTGCCTTCTCCAAAAAACAGGATACCTATTGGAGGGACCAAAGTAATTGCGGCTAATTCCTAGCAAGCATAAGAATGATTCGGGTAGGTTTCTGTGGAATCCAGTCCTATTTAGGTCTAACTCTTGAGAGTGAAGGGGATTGTATGTACTGGTGTGCGGCTTGGGGTCGTGCGGGAATCTGGTCCTAATGACGTAATCACCCGGCCATACCACTGCGTCAATGAAAAAGTAATGATCATACCAATTTTTCAGTGAATCCATTGGTTTGTTGTGTGATTGTGGGCTGTTGGAGGCTCGTTTTTTGAAAGATACCCAACCGTTCACTAAGTTGGGGGTATAAAATAACCTAAATAACTCTACGGTTGGGGGGATTCTCCTAGCACGGCAAAGAATCTCGAATTGGCTAATTTTACAGGCGCCTATGCAGTGGAGCTGACTAATGTGTACATTATAATATCCTAACAGATCTACGAGAAAGTGGGTGAAAGGGATGCGGTAATTAGCCGCGTCAAACAGGCGAGTATAGAGGCCTATCTTACCCGCTGGAGCCTCAGTTATGAGGTCTCCGACGCCAGGAAGTGAGGGATGTAGGTTGGAAGGGATGAAGTAATTTGTACAAAAATGGTTTAACTGGTCTTGGGTCATGACATTCAGCACGGATCCGATGGTAGGGCTGTTTCTATTAGCCATTACTAAAAAAGAGTGTAAGGACGTGGTATTCTAACCTGCGTGTGAAGGGATCCGTGCGTACTTGGTTCAAGATAAGAGGAAAGCTTTAATGGCAGAAATGGAGGTTATGAACTGTGTGTTTCACACAGCCGTAGGGGTGGCTTATTTATAGGGTTACCTTGAGGGTCACAGCCTGTTGGATGTGTGACACGTGTTGGCCACTATTCTTAATCGTGTGGCTAGGGGGCAAGTGGCAAGTGAAACGTCAGATGGGACCCACGGGTCATATCTGACCCACACGTTTGCACTGCTCAAGGTTCTGACTGTCTGCACTTTTGTCAGTCAAACAAGTCAGATGAACAGTTGTTCATGTCGGGTTATGCGGCTCTTACGTAAGACTTGACATTTAATGATATATTTAATTTGTCTCGGCTGTTATGTATGGATGAAATAGTGATAGAATAATTTCTTAAGCCATGATGCCACATGCGGTCAACATAAATTCTTGAACACAATCGTCCTTTGCTATGGTTTCCTTGGTACGTCCGGGAGCATCTTTGTAGTCTAGCGGTTCCACCTACGGTTGTAACAACTAGACTGGGGGGACATGATGACGTATAGTCCCCAGCCGGGTCATGGACCCGGCCCAAGGGTACTACCCGTATCCGGCCCATCACAGATGGGTGGGATAATGTCAGTCAGGCTTATGGGCTTGAATGAACAGTAACCGCACACATGTGTGCGGCCCACGGCCCGGTACGGCCGACACGGCCGACATAGGGTCAGACAGAATGATATTCTGTCTAGGAATATCTTTACCCCAATAAAGAGAGGATATTCACTACCAGAATTAGAAGATAACAATCATTCTAATTCTGGTGCTTATCTCTTACTTGGGGCCGAAGGATCAGTAAAAGCCCACTAGGGTTTTACTGCCTATAAAAGGAACCCCCAAGGGTTCCACAAAGGTATCACAACTCACTCTAAACTCACATATAACCCTAAATCGATTACTTACTCTCACGCCGGAGTTTAATCGTGGGAAATCTTCCCACGGTAAGCTTAACGCGTGTTGTTTAGTGTGCAGGATCCCAACCAGACAATTCACTTGGTGTAGGAGCCGGAGCCCAGCCAACCCGAATTAAGCCTAATTCGGGTTTAGCAAGGATCAACCAACTTTTGCATCAACACTAGAGACTCGTGATAAATAAATCAAGCATCGTATAACTAGGTTAGATTTTTACCTTTACCATCCTTTCCACCCTTTTTCACCTTCATCCATTTCCACCAATAAGTGTAGGGGAGCCAAGTAGGTTGTTTGTGTGTTGTGGTAATTGTGCAGGGACATGTGCTTTGATGATCCACTTTTGGTACTTTTGACGCGACCCGTGATCCCGTGTTCCCGTGTACCCGGTTCTATCAAAACTATTGTTATTCATACTTGTATATAAATAAAACGAATAAATGTAATCACTTTAGTTGTCCCTTCCTTAGCTCGATTTTAAACAACGTACTCAATGTCCTAAGTGTAGGGGAGTTTATTCTCCCACATGCTTAAACATTGAGGACAATGTTTATATTAAGTGTAGGGGGACTTCTATCGAATTTTAGTGGGATTTTCCATGAATTTGACCCCATTTAACTGGAAAATTTAAAAAAATTTCAACGTTTTTCAAATTTTTGATCTATTTTGGCCTAGTAGTATTTCCATTTATTTTCTTTTCTTTTGTCATTGCATCATATTTATATTTTCCATTTCAAGAATAAAGTCAAAAATAAATAAATGAATAAAATGGTTTTAACAAGTTTAGATATCTTTGATATATTAGGCCCGTCGTGAATATTTTGACTCAACCCGAGTTTACTTATCCAAGTTTACTCTAGCTAGTATCCTTAACCATATGGACCTTAATTGGTTTATTAGGCTAAGCATCCACGAGTCTCATTCCTTAAGATTTTAAATTGTGGAGAATAAGAAATGATAGAGTTGATAATAAGTTTAAGGGTTAATTTCTGCTTATATGAGTTTTGTGGCTCTTTCTTCCCGCTTGTATATTTAAATTGCTTAATAAATGAGGATTCTTGCGGTGTAGATTCAATATCTTAACTCTTAGCCAAATCTTTATTCTCCTTGTAATTAAAGCATGAACACATTGAGGGTGCCAGCGTTGTGGACTTCGACTAAGGTGGCTCATAACCACTAAGTAGGAGGTATTCAGACCATGGGACCGCGGAATTTGGCCTACTATATATATCATAAATAAAAGAATAAGATTAAAACATGACCTCAAGGAGCCTTAGGGTGTGGGGCATGTATCACGAACCTTGTCATTAGAGCCTTAGGGTGTATGGCATGGTAAGTGTTGAATAAAAATTGATTCAAAAATCAATTCTCTCGTTTATCGTTCAAGGAGCCTTAGGGTGTGGACAATAGATGGGGAGCATTTTTACATCTTAAAGAGCCTAAGGGTATATGATGTGAACTTGCTAAACTCCACATAAAGTCAACATGACTTTGGAGGAATAATTAATAAGTAGTACTATTTGGGAAAATTTTGGGTCCGGGAATTTAATCCCCAAATCGTGTTAAATCATCCTTGATGTGGGCTTACTTTAGTGACAACGTTTTTAAGGACGAGGTTAGGTTTTGAGTGTCGGGTTTGCACCGTTTGGCCTTCATTTTTGGAATAATAATTATCAAATAAGTCAAATGAGCCTACGGGTGAATGACAATCAATAAAATCTAGAGATACAAAGTAGGAATTGGAGAATGAGTATTACACAATTGTCTTATATAAGTGGTTTTAACTTGAGGACTTATGGTAAACAATGATCTCGTTTTTAAGCTTGGTATGGGGAACGTGAAACTTGAGGGTGTATAATATTCATGACACCAAAGTCCTAATTTAAGTCTTAGATTTCTTTACGAGTTTCTTCCATCAAATAATTTCCAAGTTAATAAATTGTTATAACTTTTGTTTCCTTTAAAGTTTTTATCTTTTCGTCGTCGTAGTAGTAGTAATAGTAATAAAGGCCGAGATGGATTAATTATGAGAAAAATGTAACTTATGCTTTAAAACTTTGCATTGCATGGGGTCATTACAATGGTCAAGTGTAGGGGATTTAATAAGTGTGTAAACAC
Organism: Glebionis coronaria; assembly: GCA_025667525.1. NCBI lineage: Eukaryota > Viridiplantae > Streptophyta > Magnoliopsida > Asterales > Asteraceae > Glebionis > Glebionis coronaria. The sequence goes on along the minus strand of CM046879.1, from coordinate 432,794,447 downwards.
TTATCCTTTTGCCACTAAAATCAAGGAAAACAAGACCTAATCATGTGTTTTATATCGTAAATGTCGGAATTACGCGTCGTTTTGTGTTTTTGTGTTAAAATAGGTACAAATGATCAAAAGAAGAGAAAACACGGGATTTCATGGTCAAATGTTGAAGAAAAGTCCAAGAAAGAGACGAAGACAAAGTCAAAAGACCAAAAGGGTGCCCAAATTCATGAAAACCGGCTAAACCGACACGAGTTTGAAGATAATGAACAAGAAAGCCGAAATCGAGCTCGTTCTTAGTGGATTTAATATTATTTGAGTTTAATGGGCCTTGTGGGTCCCACATTTGCTTATTGGGCCCACAAGCCCATTTGGAAAATTGAATTATATGCTAAATGGATAAAAAGGGCTAACATAAGCCCATTTGCACAAAAGTGACGGATTGGAAGTAATCTTTGGGCTTGTTTAATAAATAAAACGGAAGGATTTTGCCTAATTGGGCTAAGCCCAGTTGCTAAATAACAAGGGACGGTTTAACTTATTCACTTGAGGTTAAAAAGTAAACCTGGTCAAACACAATTCTCAAACCTCACACACGTGTAACACCCATGTACTCCTCACCCCACTCACACGCAATAAATAAAACAAAATTACCCACATCCCACTTTCATTCGTTACAATCTATGCAACCATTTACTGTTTATCTTCCCCCTTTCTCTCAAACGCAACCAGTTACCCCCAAACCCTAAAATTACCTTCACAATTTACTCACCCAATTTTGGGGGTTTTACCCTCATTGATTAATTCACATCAATAGGGATTAAATCCCCATGAAAAACGGATGATCCACTCACTTGTGGTCCTCTCCCATCTCCTGACGTGGCCAATCTCTCCTTTGTGATTGGCTCACACACCTCTCCACCACCAAATCCCCCAATAAGATTAATCCACCTCACCCTCAAACAAGCACAACTAGCACAAAAGTGCCATACTGGCAATCCAATTGAAGCAAGGACGTTTTTCCACCGCAAGATTGAAGAAAATGAAGAGAGAGAAGAAGAATGATGGATTCTACGGCCTGGATTCGATGCTTACTTTGGAAGCTAACAAGAGGGTTTCCAAGGAGTTTGCCTATAAAAACCCCTTCATATCTGTAACTTTGTGTGCCTTTTCCTTTATTTTAATTTTTATTTCTGAAAAAATAGAATTAGGGTTAATTGTAATTTCCTTTTTAAAAGTATTGTAATCAAAGTTCTGTTATTAATGAAATTTCAGTTTTTATTAAATTCTTGTCTCGATTAATTTTATTGCAATTTATTTTAATTTTATTTTGCTTAAATAATTATTAAAGTAATAGTAGAAGGTAGAACTCTTTCCCCATTGGAAAGATAAAAAGAGAGGAAAAAAATATTAGTTCGAAGGTACTGTTCTGGTTACTGTTGATGTTTTTGATGGTGATGATGATATTGGTTTAATAACGGTGGTGTTGATCGGTTTGTTACGGTTCACAAGGGGGTTCAGCGCCTACCTTCTACTCAAAGGATACATCACTAGGTTTGTCCTTGTTTTTATTTTTATGTTAATGTTATTTAGTTTATGGTTTATCTGCTTAAGGTTGCTTATCTGCTAGGTTTCAGTTTTCTGCTTGTTTATATTTTAGTTGTTTTATTTTTGGTATCTGCTTGGTTTTAGATTACTGTTGGAATTGTTGTCTGCTATTCAATTTTCGGTTTTAGTTTAGAGTCGTTTGAATCTGCTAGTTAGTTATCAGCTATATTAGGTTTGAGTAGTTTTGTTAGTTTCGTTTGGATTTGGTATGATTTTGGATCTGCTTATTTTGTTCTGATTTAATCTGCTTGTATTTCAGTGAGTTTGATTCTGCTTATTTGGGTATTAAAGCTGTTGAACCTGCTTAAATTTCAGTTATATTGGATCTGCTTTGTTTTAGATAGTTCATCTCAGCTTATTTAGTTTATATCATCTTAGCTATATTCGTTTTAACTGCTACTTGGCTTATTAGACTTTACTGCTTCTTTGTCTTGGCTGTTTTGCTTACTTGAATCGTTTTATTAGCTTATTACTGCTGCTTATAAACTCTCAGACACAAATTGTCTGAGATTTCTTTGTTCCAAAAAAATCCCAAAAAAATATTATTTTAGCAAAAATTTCGTCTCTGCTTAGGATCGAACCCTGGACCTCCTGTTCAGGGACCAAACAACACAACCATCTCATCTAAGTACTCTTTTGTGTTTAATATTGCATTGATTAATTAATATAGGTTATATCTGCTGTCAGGTTTTTGTTATTTAAGTTTTAAATACATGTTTTGAGTTTAATTAAATTAAAAAGTTTTTATTTATTTTATAAAGTTTAAAAAAAATACAAAAAGACAAAAATATATTTTAGTTAATTACTTTTATAATCTTACGTTTAAGTTTTCAAATTAGTTTTATTTACATTTAGAATTTTTAGTTTAATTAATCTAGTTAAATTGAAAATAGTTTATAAATAGATTTTGTTTAATATAGATTGGTTTTGTTTTAAAAATAGATTTCGTTTAAAATTAATTAGATTTAAAAATTTTATTTAAGTTTTAGTTTAAAATTAGTTTTTTTTAAGTTTTTATCATTTAGATTTTAGTTTAAAATTCCAAAAGTATTAGTAACCAAAAACAAAGTTAAGTCTTACGTTTAACCGGAAATCAAAATTCGAGTCGAGTCGAGGAAACGAACATTCATTGATTTAAAAAGAGTTTGCAAAAACCTTAGTATAACAATGCCTTCTTCTTGTGTGTAACCTTGAGCGACCAGTCTTGCCTTGTTTCTGATCACAATACCTCTCTCATCTCTCTTGTTCCTTAGAACCCAACATGGTCCTATTGGTCTCACATGCTTGGGATAGTCTACAAGCTCCCAAACATCCTAAATTGCAAACTAGTGAAGCTCATCTTACATTGCTTCAACCCATCTTGGTTCTTGAAGAGCATCAAAAATCTTCTTGGGCTCATTCTGTGATAAAGAGCAGGCAAATAAGCATTCTTGAACTAAAGGGGTATCATCCTTTTTGTGAATGTTGGCAATGAATCCTCCTTGAGGACTCTTCTTTCTTTTTGTGTGAACTGGTGAATTGATGGGACCAATGATTTTAGTGAGAGGATGAATTTTGGAAACATTAGTGACAATTCCTCCCCCAAACAATGTGTTATCATGCACTGTAGACTCCAAGGTGCCATAATCTCCATCATCATGGTTTCCATACTCACTTGAACTATGAAGCACATTGTAAACGTTTGGATTGATGATGCTGACACCTTTATTGCGTATGGAATTTTCAACAAGTTCAAGCACTTCTTTGTCAGCGGATGAAAGCAAGCTGTCAGCGGCTGTATCAGGCGTGTCAGCGGTTGAACTACTTTTGTCAGCGGATGGAATACTTTCACTGACTTGTTCTTTTTGTTGCTTTCTTTCCACTTCTATTTTAGCAGTAGATGCTTTTATGAATTCTTCACTCCAACTGGGTAAGTCCACAAAGGAAAACATGGTAGTGAACTCACCTGCTTGTGATCCTGTCACTTTAGTAGCTTGTGTACCAAAAAAACTTCGTCAAATCTCAAGTTGTTAGTGATAAGAGTGCCTTTGCCTGATATGGTCCTGAATCCTCCTCCAAAGTACACTTTATCACCATCTGGAATAGGAGTAAAGTTTGTCAAATAATCTTCCTTTCCAGTCATGTGCCTTGAGCATCCAATATCCCAATATCCATGATCATTAACCTGCTTTGGAATTCCCTGCCCATAAAGAAAACAAATCGGTTTTCTTTGGGAACCCAATCCTTAGTAGACTTGGATCCATTTGGTTGTTCAACAAGAATGGACTTGTTTCTTGTAACAACCCCCTATTCATCCCTTTTAACATTAAACACCCAGTTTGTCCCAACATACTTTTCAGGATATTTAAACCTATTACAAGTCATGGAGACACCATAAAAGTTGATGACTGTTCTTGTTTTGGTCTCCATGTTAAGTTGGATAAAGCCTTAGATCCCTGTCCCTTAGGTGGTAAATACCTATTATTACCAGGTCTAACAATGGGTCTAACAGCTGCGAATTGTGACATTTTCATACCAAACCTAGTTCTGTCAGCGGCTGGTTTTGCCCTGTCAGTGGATGAATTGTTCCTGTCAGCGGGTGAATTAGAGTTTGCTATAGGAACCCACTGTTTGTTAGACCAAGTGTTGGTCTTTTGGAAAGGTCTTTGGCCTTGGGTATTAACTGCCTTAGAGAAGTAAGGAGCTGGTCTAGTATGAACATAAGGCTTAGGGTTGACTTTTGTTGACCTATTGTCAGCGGCTGGTTTGTATCCGTTGACACACTTATAGGACCGATGTGAGAAGCTTCCACATGAATAGCAAGCCTTTCTAGACATAACCTTAGGTCTAGGTTCATAAAAACCAGTCCCATTAACACTAGCTTGACTCTTTGGTGATCTAGGTTTTCTATACATTTCAGTATAATTAACACTAGATTTGCATATAAATTGTGAGCCAAGGTCAACAGGTTTGCCAGTAGTAGGGTTAGTGATAACAATGGGTTTAGGGTTAGATTTTTCATCACTAAGAAGTCCTCCCTTAACAAAGAGAGTTGGATTGGCTTTCTTCCATAAGTCAAGGTCCGTCACCCTTTGCTTGTATTCCTGAACTAGTGTAAGCACACGTGGTGGAGGAGTAAATTCCTCCACTTGGAACTCTGGAATACCAATCCATGACAAGTCTTTCTTAGAAACCCCATAAAAGTCACCTGCTGGGGGTGGAATAGCAGCATACTCCTTTACATGCATCCCAATCCCAGACATGTCTTTAGGGTTTCTTTGGTCACTTGTAACCTTTTCTAGGGTTTGACTAGCTTTTTCAAACTTCTTAATTTTAAGCCCTACATTCTCTTTAGCTTGAATGGCCTCTTCTAGCTTAAGTTTTAATTCTGTATTAGCTTCTATGTAAGAAGCTTTAGCCTCATGACTAAGTGCTAGATCTCTTTTTAGAACAGTTATTTGATCTTTTAGATTAAATTCCATATCCTTATATTCTTACACCATCCCATATGATTGTGCAAGCCCCCTTTTGTAGTTCGAAATAGTGATATTTAACCCAAGAATATCAAATTGTAACTTTAAAACTTCTTTATTAAGCTTATCAGTATTAAGTCTATAACCCTTACTACAAAAAGAATCATCATATACCTCATTGTCTGATGAAGAAGCATAGCTGGCCATGAGAGCATATTGAACATGCTCTTCATCATTTTCAGCAACCAAAGCTTGATTATCCACCTCAATCTTGTCCAGAAAGCTCCAATCAAATCCAACGCCATCAATTCCTTGCATAACTACCATAGCTTTAGGTTCAACATCTTCAACCTTGATGAACTGCCTAGGGTTTTGTCCTCCATCATTCCTCTTAGGAGATCTACATTCTCTAGCAAAGTGTTCCATTCTATGACAATTGAAACACTCAACTTTTGATTTTTCAAATCCAGTAGTCTCTTTGCTATTGAAAGTTATCTTCCAACCAAATCTCTTGTTCCATCTACTAGATCTTATACTGCTAAGAGCCATATTCCACTTGATATCCATCTCCTCAAGATCAATATCACCAATTTGCTGAAGATCTTCTAAAAAAACTGATGATCCATTGGGCAAATAAGCAATGTAGGCACATACGATATCCATATCAATTCCTGCTGGCTTATGATTTGGTGAAGCATAGTTGTATGTGTCAGTGTCTGTTAAGCCGCTGTCATGAGAAGTTTGTCTACTGACATGAGAAGTTTGTCCGCTGACAAAGCAAGAGTTTTCAGCGTTTGAGGAATCATTATGAGAGATAAACGCCATGTTTCCAGAGGGTGTTTTACTTCCTTGTTTGAGCAAGACTTCAGATTCCATAACTTTCATTCGATTATAGATGTCATAAAAAGTCATGTTCTTGTAGGCTTGAGTGGCAATCATTGACTTGGCATGAATTTCCCACCCATCTCCAAAATCTCCAACGAAAGCAGCATTAATGTCATCATCTTAAAATTCAGTCTCCATGAATGCCAGCTTGCTAGTGATGTCTTGAAGACGACTTCTTATCTCGCTTAGCTTTTCATTAGGTCGAGCTTTGAAGAGAGTAAACTCCATAACCAACTGCTTCTTCCTTTGTTTGAGAGTGTCCTCATTACCACCATAGGTGATCTCAAGGGCTTCCCAAAGCACTCTACCAAATTCATAAATTTGTGTTGGTTCTTGCTTCCAAGGGCTAGTTTGAGAATACTCAAAGCCTTCATATCAAGCCTTCTGTTATTCCCTTAAGGTGGTCTTTGACCTTGATTCCTTTGTAACACTTGAGGGGGATTTTGTTGAAGTTGGGTGGGTGGTTGGGGTGGGAATCCCGGTGGAGTAAGGTAATTTTAGGACTTGTAAGAAAGATTATTGGGATTGATATTTGGCTTGAAATGTTCACGATGTTCCTCTTGGTAAGCATAATATTCCCCTTGATAACCTTGCACCTTATCACATTGTTCATAGGAATGGGGACCTCCACAAGTCACACAAGAAAGAGTAATGGCATGCACATCATTTGTGGAATGATTTCCCATAGAAAGCTTCATAAAGTCATTCATCATTGTTTCTTTCATCTTTTGAGTGTTTTGCATGAATGTTTGACTTTCCTTTTGAGCTTGAGTAAATGCTTGAATGCATGAAATGAGTTGAGTCTCCAATGGTTTAGAACTTCCTTCTTGAATGACATGAAATCTTTCATCAAATTGTGTGTTGGTTTGCACCATTGCTTTGGTCTCAATAATATCCCAAGCCTCTTGAATGGATTTAAGAAGAATATTCCCTCCTGCGGAAGCATTGAGTGAGTCTTGGTGATGAGGTTTAAGGCCATTGTAGAAAGTATTGATTTGGTGAACTTCATCCAATCCATGGTTAGGGCATCTCCTCAATAACTCTCTATACTCCTCCCAAGCATCACTAAAGGTTTGACTAGGTTTTTGTTGAAAGCCTATAATTAAGTTCCTCAAAGCCGTGGTCTTAGATGGGGGAAAGAACTTGTTCAAAAACTTGGTAGTGAAACCATCCCATGTGGTAATACTATCGGGTGGTTGTGTATCTAACCAATCCCTCTAGTGAAAATTGCACCAATATCAACTTAATGGCATCATGGGGAACTCCATTGTACTTAATGGTATTGCAAAGAGGAAGAAATCTCTTAAGGTGATCATGAGGATTATCATTCTTGTTTCCATAAAAAGGTGTGTTTGAAACCAAGTTAATCATAGCTGTTTTTAGCTCAAATGTGTTTGCGGGAATATCGGGTATCTTGATAGCATCGGCATATCCGTGAACATTGGATTGCAATCGTTCCATCAAAGAACGAGTATCAACTCCGGCCATGGTTTCTTGTTGTGGATGAATCAAAGCACGATTCTCGTGATCAGCTTGATGGACGGTGGTGTTCCTACTCTTTCTCTTTTTCTTCCTTTTCGGAGGAAGGGGTTGTACACCAATCGGTATTTGTGCATGCCCACGAGTGAGCATGCAACTCAATACGAGGAATGAGAGAGAAGCTCTCGTGTGACTTTGAAGAGAAAAGGATTATCCCCTTCGAGTTTCAATATGAAATATCCACAAGAAAATAATAATATATGTATGTACTACTTGGGTGCAAGACCCCCAATGAAGCCTTCCTTCTTAGAATACTCACAAGTGAACGGGGGGTTAGGTGGCGCGAAGCACTTAAGTACCTATTGACCCTTAGATGGCATTTTATAGCACATCGCCTTTCAATTCACTTAATTGTTTGTATTCTTCGAATTGTTGCTTATTGGAAGTATTTATCTATTCTTGCTTTCTTTTGTTTGATCGATACACGTGTCAAGGACCGGAACGCCCCTCAACACGGTGTATTGCCTTGGCAATACTTATGGAGAATATGTGAATTGGTTGTTCTTATACCTATACGTATTTACTTATAATAATATATGGAAAATATTTTTGTATTTATGAGTTTTTAAGAGAAAATATTATATGTACATAAAAACCGAGAAAATCCAATAATATATATTTTTGGGTGCAATCTCTTAGGAAAAAGATTGCTTTTTGGATTTGTTATTTTGTTTGGTCAATTCTTTAGGAAAAGAATTGTTTTGTTAATTTTTTAGTTTTTATATATTTTTATATTTTTGATTTTTTTTATTGTTTTTGATTTATGATACGTAAAAATAACGTTCACTAGGTGAACGGATCCCAAAAGCCAATGAAAACCGTCAATCGATAGTCTCTCGTAAAGTCAAAGAACCGGCAGCGACGCCATTTGATATGTGTATAGTTGAAGTTTGTTTTCTCAGTTCTTAACAAATTGAAAGTCCTAACAAGATCGAGTTTATAATTGTTTTTGGTTGGTAAAAGTATTTGGATATTCTACGTCTAATTCAAACAACTCCTTGCTAAAATGAAAAATACAATTCTACTTATACATAAAACAAGTTGCACAAACCAAATTTTTATTCAATTAAAATAACAAATGTAAATTCTATAAAATGTAAATTCTATGAAAATTAAATGCCAAAATTACAAAGTCTAAAAGTCTAAGGACTATTTATGCAAAAACAGTTAACAATTTGGACTAAATGTGAAAATTTAACTAACAAAGTAACTAACTTCAACAACTTTTGAAAACTAACTAACCAATTTTAAACTAATCTGAAATTATAGGGACTTAACCTAACAAACTCCAAAGATTAGGAAAGATTAGCCTGAAATAGAAACTGTTTAACAAACTAGGGATCTAAGTGCAATTTCCAAAAGTTTTGTAACAAAAACGGGTTAAGGACTTAAACAAGCTCGTATAAGCTCATTTCTTAACCAAATAAGCTCAAACCAGTTTTGAAAGACTTAAAATTGAAATTCAGCTAGACTTGTAAAAAGAAATAAGCTGAAACTAAATGAATCTCTAATAAGCTATTTCTAATAAGCACAAAATAAGCTATCTAATAAGCCAAACGTCCACAACTTGATTTTAATGCAAAAAACTGTTAATCAGCTCAAAAGAAGAAGGGGAAATCTTGTCTTATCAAATATGATCCATTAATAAGCTCAGAAAATGAAAATAAGCTAAATTGAGCTTATGTTGACTTTTGTTGACCAAAAATCCAAAAATCTGAAAACTTCAAATCTTAACCAAGAACACTTTTTAAGTGATTTGTGAAAGAAAATGGGTAAGTTTGTGAAGTGGATAAGCTGGTATGAGAAAACAGTTAAGCTATTTATCACAGAGAATTGAATTTGCTCAAAGGCTTAAACAAATGCTTATTCCTAGCTTATTGCTGAATACTGTAGAATTTCCAGCTACACACTAATTCTATGGATGTTATGTGATGAATAGAAAGTGGTTTCAAGCAAATCCATCAAGAAACAAAGACATGGCAATGATTTGAAAATCAATACTTTTCTGAAATCAAGTTTATCAAAGCTGACCCAAACTTTTTAGTATGCCAATTGCCTGTTTGACTAAAGACTTGATCTGAAAACTTTGTAAACTAGTTTTCCATGACTTACTGACTGAATAAGAACTAGAATTAACAACCTACAATTACTTGAACACTTATGATTACCTATTCCCAAACACTAGTTTAACTAAACTTATAAAACTTTTGTAAAGGAGATTTGAGTTTAAAGCTGAAATGATTTAAGACAGATATCAAACCAAGTTTTATGACTAAAATGTGATGAAAAGGAACAAAATTCAGGCTGTGAAACAAACTTTTACTCTAAATGCAATATTAAGCTAAAATGACTGATTTAAGGCAACTAGGAATGAAAGTTAAGCTACTGAATAAGTGCTAGACTACAAGTAAGCTACTCAATCATCAACATCTACTCAGTAACACACTTGATCATACATTCAAACCAGATTACACTAGGAATTTAGCATGCTTGCAACAGTTGAGTGGAATTTAAATGCATAAACCAAAAACATTTTAGCTTATGCCTCCTTTGGGGAGTAGAGTAGCGCTGAGCTATCTATCTAGTGCTAAACCACCACCTTAGCACTAGTTACTAACAATCTACAATCAATCAACAGCTAATCAACCCTTAAACTCCATTGATGAACTGAAAACCGTCAAAATCTACCAATGAACAACTACTCAGCTACTGGATGAAATGAACAGCAACAATCTTCAACAAGGCTTCTAATGATCAAGTATGATCACTAGAAACAAGCAGTAACAATGGCGTTTAACAGTTATGTAGAACAGTAAGAATTTTGGAGGGAAATTTGAATTTTATTGAAGTAAAGTGAAAAGTGGTTACAAGGTTGGTTACAACTAACTAACAAACTCTCAAGAGGTTGTCAGGCTCTTGAGAGTTGTTATCTACTAACTTGCTAACAAAATGAGAGAGAGAGTAAAATTCTAGTGTGTGTGTTTTCACACTAGCTAACTATGTATAAATGAGAGACTTCTACCCTATTTATAGAATGAGAAAGTGAAGTTGTTGGGAAGAGTGACGTGTCCAATCCAATCAATGAGCTCCACGTGTCCCAATTCTGCTAATTGAATTTTGCAGGTGAAGAACTCAATTGGGGATTTTTGATTGAGTTGTTTTCATGTTAATTGAGTTGTTGGGATGAATTCTTCTCTTGATTTTGAGCAACTTTCATGTTTAAATCAACTTCTGAAATGCACTCTAGCTAAATCCCGTTCCTGGCAATTTGTTTGGAGAAGAAAGCCACGTGTCCGGTTGTGGTTGGTTAAGAAATGAGCACACGGATCACAATCCATATTGGATAAAAGAACTATTGCATGGCAACATCTGATTGGTTGAAAATAGAAGTAGTGGAGGCACTGTTAAGATCTGCTTAATAAATGTTTGGCTGCTGTGAGTGGCCAGCTGGCGATCCAAGTGATTCATTTACTTGCTTCTCATTGGTTGAAGCCTTCTTCACACGGATCAAGCACAAATATCTTTCCAAAGTTGGAAGAAATGGTCCTTGTACTTGGCAGTTTGATATTTTGAGCTAGAATCTTCATTTCTTTGGCAATTTCAGTCCTTTCACTTGCCATTTTGAACATTTAAACCCTTTAAGTTGGTTGACTTCATTATTGACCATGTTTGACTTTGATCTTGACTTTGGCAAATATACACTTTTGGTCCTTCATCTTTGGCAGATTGTCAAGATAGGTCCTTTGTCTTCAAAGTCTTGTCACTCTTGATCCTTCTTTGTCTTTTTCATCCAATTAGCTTGATTTTCTTCTTGTTTGCTTGAAATTGTATCCTTCTTACCTATTTGAACACAAACAAAGAACATACCACATAATTCCACTTTATAGGATAAAGTTTAGTTATTTTTCTTGTGTTTTAGGGTGATTTGTTGATTAATTGATATGAGTTTTTTCTCATATCAAATCCCCTACACTTAAACATTGTCATGTCCTCATGCAATGCTATATTTTAAAGCACAAATTTACATTCTCCTCATAATTAATCCACCTTAGCCATTATGGAATGCATCTACACTACTCTACACTATATGATGCATGATTTTGATTTTTAACAATGCAATGCACAAGATACAATTCTATTTATATCTTTTTGAATTTTATTGAAATGGTTTTGATGGAAATAACTCATAAAGAATTCAATGACTTTGATTAGGGCTTGAGTATCATGGACACTTATCACCCTCAAGTTTCACTTTCCCCATACCAAGCTTAAAAATGGGATCATTGTATTCACAAATAAAAAGTGCATCAGCTTATTCATGACAATTAAATGTGGAACCGGTTATTAATTGAGCAAATTGCTTGTGGGCAAATTTGTCATTGTTTCAAGCGTGAATTATAAGAAATGCAAAATCCAAAAATAAGGAAGCACGGTTTTAATCCTAAGTAATCCTCTCATCCATTACTTGAAAAACCGCTCACAATTAATATAAGTCCATTTCAAGAGTAATAAGTCATTCGACTTATGTGTAAAATCCTCATGTCATGCTTTCATAAGTAGCTACACACTCGCTAAGGAAAGAAAAATAAAACTCACGCAATAATTTACATCCGCCGCCTTTTTGAGACCTTGGATCTTCAACCCCGCAACCCGTCAAGGTAATAATGGATTGGAGCAATCTATTGAATCCCCGCAACCCGTCAAGGTAATATTGGAATTCAATAGTCACTATAATTAACACCACACTGCCCCTCTTGGGAGTCTTGTATAATTATTTTTTTTATTACTTTTTTTTAGCCACTCATTTTTTTTGTAAGCCGCTCTTATTTTTCTTTATTCCTCACAAAGAAAGTTGAAAAGAATAAAAGGAAAAACACCCGCTAAATATTGAGCATGACATAAGTCTAGTACACATAAAGCGTTCTAACTTAGAATCTTAAGACGTACTTATATCAACCATGAATGATTAGACAAAAATGCATAAGAGATTACAAACCGATTAAAACCGTTCTTGATTATTTATTAACATATATACATGCGAAGAAAATAGAGGTTAAGAAGAGAAGGGTTTAGCCACAAGTAATTATCATGAAGTTTATCTAGCCCTTTTATACTTGCTTCAACTCTATCATTTCCCATTCTCCACAAATTTAAAGTCTCAAATAATGAGAGTGGTGGATGCTTAGCCTAATAGACCAATGAAGGACTACATGGTAAAGGATACTAGCTAGAGAGTGCTAAGATAAGCAAAGCCGGGTTGAGTCAAAATATCCATGGCGGGCCGAATATGTCAAAGAAGTCTAAACTTGTTAAACCATGTTTTTATTATTTTTTCTCTTTTGGAATTTTGATGAAAAGCAAAATAAAAACATATACAACGCAAATGTGATATGCAAATGAAAAATGATTAATGCAAAAATTATGAATGCATATTTTTGGTGGCCAAAGTAGATCAAAAACTTGAAAAATGTTTGAAAATCTAATTTTCCAATGTTATCATGAAGATCAATGACAAGTTCTAGGTAAGGTCACTTCGATAGAAGATCCCCCTACACTTAAACTAAACATTGTCCTCAATGTTTAAGAGCATGGAAGTATCAAAACTTCCCCTACACTTATGAAAATGAATAGAATTTGCTTAACCCAAGTTAAGGAAAGATCAACTATTGGTGAATTCATGTTTAGGCACAAGGTGTCTATGAAAAATCACAATAGTCACGAAGTGAACCGGATACAAGGGCCTCCTCCATAAGCTCCAAGGCATGAAATGAGTGAGCAACCCTACAAACAACATGAAGACAAAAGAAGGTCTCCCCCTACACTTATCCTCAATTCTATACCCTTATTTCTAACCTATAACACTCTAAACCTAGTTATACGATGCTTGAGTTAAGGAGTCTCTATCTCGACTCTTCCCTCAATGAATTAATTCATGGGGAAAATGGGGATCTCTTGGACCATTTCAACGGAAATGTCCTCCCCAAAATAATGTTTCATACGGTGACCATTCACTTTAAAGTTTGGACCATCGGGTTGTGACAACTCAATAGTTCCATATGGAAACACTTGAGCAATAGTGAATGGACCGGACCATCTCGACTTAAGCTTGCCCGCAAAAAGTTTCAACCTTGAGTTAAAGAGGAGAACCGACTCTCCAACTTTAAACTCATGGTTCTTGATCTTAGCATCATGCAATTTCTTAGTCTTTTCCTTGTAAAGCAAAGAATTCTCATAGGCATTGGCTCTCAATTCATCCATCTCATTAATTTGATCTTTCCTATGTGAACCGGCTTGGTTTAAATCAAAGTTAGCCCACTAGAGAGCCCAAGATGCCTTATGTTCTAACTCAAATGGGAGGTGGCATGCTGTTCCATAGACAAGCCTATAAGGGGTACAACCAATTGGTGTCTTAAAAGTCGTCCTAAAAGCCCACAAAGCATCATCAAGCTTATCCGACCAAGAAGCTTGATGCTCTCCTACCGTTCTCTCTAAATTTCTCTTTAAACCACGATTTGTGACCTCGGTTTGACCATTGGTTTGAGGGTGATACGCGGTAGAAAGTCTATGATTAACTCCATATTTCTTCATAACTCTCGTGAATTGATCATTACAAAAGTGCGTACCACGAACACTTATGATGGCCCGAGGTACACCAAATCTAGCAAACAATTGCTTTAAGAACTTCACAACAACTCTAGCATCATTGGTAGGTAAGGCTTTAGCCTCAACCCATTTAGACACATAATCCACCGCCACAAGTATATACTTGTTTCCCTTAGAAGATGGAAAAGGTCCCATAAAATCTATGCCCCATACATCAAAAATCTCACACTCTTGAATAAAATTTTGTGGCATCTCATCACGTTGCGTAATTTTTCCTTGTCTTTGACACACATCACAAAATTTCACCATCTCTTGGGCATCTTTGTAAATGGAAGGCAAATAGTAACCAGAATCAAAAACTTTCTTGGCGGTATAGTTGGGCCCAAAATGTCCACCCGTAGGTCCTTTATGACATGCTTCTAAAATAAATGCCTCGGGCCCATCTACACACCGTCTAATGATTTGGTCCGCACATTGCCTAAAAAGATAAGGATCATCCCAAAAGTAGTACTTAACTTCCTTAAGAAATTTATTCTTTTGTTGGTAAGTAAGACCCTCAATAAGCACATTCCCCATAAGATAGTTTGCTATATCCGCAAACCAAGGGGTGGCGTCCTTTTGGGAAGAGATAGACATGAGCTCCTCTAATGGAAAGGATTCATTGATTTATTTATTAGGAAAATCTCCTTGAAAAGGATGCTCAAGTCTACTCAAATGATCCGCCGCCAAATTCTCGGCTCCTTTCTTATCTCGAATTTCTATCTTAAACTCTTGAAGCAACAAAACCCATCTCAAAAGCCTAGGCTTAGCATCTTGTTTTGTCATGAGATACTTGAGAGCGGAATGATCCGTATACACTATGGTTTTAGATAGCACAAGGTATGGTCTAAATTTCTCAAAAGCATAGACTTTAGCAAGCAACTCTTTTCCGTGGTAGTATAATGAAGTTGTGCACCGGTCATGGTTTTACTCGCATAGTGTATAGGTTGTAAATTCTTATTCACTCTTTGTCCTAAGACTGCCCCCACCGCATAATCACTAGCGTCACACATAAGCTCAAAAGGTAATTCCCAATTTGGAGAAACCAAAACGGGAGCCTTTGTCAATTTATCCTTAAGAGTCTCAAAATATTCCAAACAATCTTGGTTAAAAATGAAAAGAGCCTCTTTTTCCAAGAGGTGAGTCATCGGTCTAGCTATCTTAGAAAAATCTTGTATAAAGCGCCTATAAAACCCTGCATGACCTAAGAAACTCCTTACACCTTTAACCGTAGTGGGTGGGGGAAGCTTAGAAATCACATCAATTTTAGCTCGATCCACTTCTAGTCCCTTATTGGATATTTTGTGTCCTAAAACAATTCCCTCTTTTACCATAAAGTGACATTTCTCCCAATTAAGAACTAAACGTGTTTCCTCACAACGCTTAAGCATTCGTTCTAAATTTGTGAGACATGAGGTAAATGAATCTTCAAAGACGGAAAAGTCATCCATGAAAACCTACATTGTTTGCTCTATCATATCATGGAAAATCGCCATCATGCACCTTTGAAACGTCCTCGGTGCATTACATAAGCCAAAAGGCATCCTCTTGTAAGAAAATGTACCGTAGGGACAAGTGAATGTGGTCTTTTCTTGATCCTTAGGGTCAATTGGTATTTGGAAATAACCCTAAAAGACATCAAGAAAGCAATAGTACTCATTTCCCGCTAAGCGTTCATGCATTTGGTCCATAAAAGGTAAAGGGAAATGGTCTTTCCTAGTAGCCTCATTGAGCTTCCTATAGTCAATACAAACTCTCCAACCGGTAACACGTCTCGTAGGAATAAGCTCATTGTTCTCATTAGGTACTACGGTGATTCCACCCTTTTTTGGAACACAATGTATCGGGCTAACCCATGGAGAGTCGGAAATGGGGTAAATCATGCCCGCATCAAGGAGTTTGATCACTTCCTTTTCAATGACCTCATAGATTTTTGGGTTAACCCTTCGTTGACTTTGAATGGCGGGCTTGTAATCATCCTCCATAAGGATTTTGTGTGTACAAAAATGTGGATCAATTCCCCTTATGTCAGATATTTTCCATGCTAAGGCTTTCTTGTGTTTCTTAAGGACTTCAATGAGTTTCTCCTTCTCATCCTCTTTCAACTCTTTAGCAATGATCACGGGTAATTGGTCTTTTCCCTCTAAGAAAGCATACTCTAGGTGGGATGGAAGGTCCTTAAGTTCAATTGGAGGTGGACTCTCTATGGAAGGTTTTACTATGGAAGGATCATCATTGGTAACTTCTTGTGGAATGGGGGGAGGAATAGGGTCCTCATTGAGCAACTTTTGGATAGTAAGAATATCTTCTTCCCAATTGATGGGAGAATCATCATCACCAAGAAAGTTGGACTCAAATTCCTCCAAGAGGAAATCACTCTCTCCAAAAGGTGTTAAGGAGGGAGCAATTGAGGCCACGGTTTCAACATGGGGCATTTCCTCACTAGTACTCTTGCAAGCATCATGAAAGTGTTCATCACACACCTCATCTAGCACATCAACTATGTTAATAGTCTCACAAGGTTTAGACTCCTTAACCTCTTTCTTATCACAAACTTTCCCTAACTTAAACACCACTTTCTCATCCTCTACTCTCATAATTAGTTCTCCCTCCGCCACATCTATCAAAGTACGACTCGTTCAAAAAAACGGTCTATCAGCAATCAAAGGAACTCTAGGATCCATGTCATAATCAACCACGACAAAGTCAGCCGGAAAGGTAAACTTATCCACACCTACAAACACATCCTCCGTGATACCTACGGGGTAAGCTATGGTTCGGTTGGCTAACTCAAGGGTCATCCTAGTGGGAGTGAGCTCGGGAAGAGAGAGTTTTTTCCAAACCGATAAAGGCATGAGGTTTATGCTTGCCCCTAGATCCGCCAAAGCCATGCAATTTTCCACACCAGGAAAATTACAAGGTATCAAGAAGCGCCCCGGATCTCTAAGTTTTGTTGGTAAGGTTTTAAGTAGCACGGCAGAACAATTTTCATTAAGGGATGTGTTGGGCAAATCAACCAATTTTTCCTTGTTGGAGAGTAAATCCTTGAACATCTTAGCAAACTTTGGCATATAACCAAGAGCTTCCGCAAAGGATATGTTAATGTTGAGTTTCTTGAACATCCTTAAGAAATTTGAGACTTGGATGTCATCCTTGTTCTTTAACTTGTCCTTTTTCAACCTTGAAGGATAGGGAAGAGTTGGTTTAGGTGTAGGTGTTGTAGTAGAAGATTTGTCTTTGATAGCTTCTTCATTGGGAGTTGTGGAAGGTAGAGGAGAAGTAGAAATAGGTTGAGAAGGTGTGTTTGATTGAATGGGAATATTTTGAGGTGGTGAAGTAGATGTAGAAGGCTTGTCACATGTAAGAACAAAAGTGGGTTTAACAATAGGAGGTGTAGGAGGTGAAGGATCCTTTGTTGTCTTTCCACTTCTCGTTGTAATAGCATTGACATTTGCCCTTGGGTTTGTTTGTGTGTTTGATGGCAAAGCCCCTTGTTGTCTTTGATTAAAAAGCATCATAAACTTCTTATTTGTTTCTTCATGCATTTCTCTCATTCTTTTCTCATTAGCTTGGAACCTCCTTTCATTCTCTTGATTCATTTTGTGAAGAAGCTCAATTGTGTTATAATCATATGGCACATTTCCTTGAAAACCTTGGGGTTAGAAAGGTGGAGGTTGATTGTAAAACCCTTGATTGTTACCTTGAAAGGTATTTCCTTGATTGTGAAATGTATTTGGTGGTCTATAGTTATTCCCTTGGCAAGGTGGTCTTTGACCTTGATTCCTTTGTAACACTTGAGGGGGATTTTGTTGAAGTTGGGTGGGTGGTTGGGGGTGGGAATCCCGGTGGAGTAAGGTAATTTTGGGACTTGTAAGAAAGATTATTGGGATTGATATTTGGCTTTAAATGTTCACGATGTTCCTCTTGGTAAGCATAACATTCCCCTTGATAACCTTGCACCTTATCACATTGTTCATAGGAATGGGGACCTCCACAAGTCACAAAAGAAAGAGTAATGGCATGCACATCATTTGTGGAATGATTTCCCATAGAAAGCTTCATAAAGTCATTCATCATTGTTTCTTGCATCTTTTGAGTGTTTTGCATTAATGTTTAACTTTCCTTTTGAGCTTGAGTAAATGCTTGAATGCATGAAATGAGTTGAGTCTCCAATGGTTTAGAACTTCCTTCTTGAATGACATTGACTCTTTCATCAAATTGTGTGTTGGTTTGCACCATTGCTTTGGTCTCAATAATATCCCAAGCCTCTTGAATGGATTTAAGAAGAATATTCCCTCCCGCGGAAGCATTGAGTGAGTCTTGGTGATGAGGTTTAAGGCCATTGTAGAAAGTATTGATTTGGTGAACTTCATCCAATCCATGGTTAGGGCATCTCCTCAATAATTCTCTATACTCCTCCCAAGCATCACTAAAGGTTTGACTAGGTTTTTGTTGAAAGCTTATAATTAAGTTCCTCAAAGCCGTGGTCTTAGATGGGGGAAAGAACTTGCTCAAAAACTTGGTAGTGAAACCATCCCATGTGGTAATACTATCGGGTGGTTGTGTATCTAACCAATCCCTCTAGTGAAAATTGCACCAATATCAACTTAATGGCATCATAGGGAACTCCATTGTACTTAATGGTATTGCAAAGAGCAATAAATCTCTTAAGGTGATCATGAGGATTATCATTCTTGTTTCCATAAAAAGGTGTGTTTGAAACCAAGTTAATCATAGCCGTTTTTAGCTCAAATGTGTTTGCGGGAATATTGGGTATCTTGATAGCATCGACATATCCGTGAACATTGGATTGCAATCGTTCCATCAAAGAACGAGTATCAACTCCGGCCATGGCTTCTTGTTGTGGATGAATCAAAGCACGATTCTCGTGATCAGCTTGATGGACGGTGGTGTTCCTACTCTTTCTCTTTTTCTTCCTTTTCGGAGGAAGGGGTTGTACACCAATCGGTATTTGTGCATGCCCGCGAGTGAGCATGCAACTCAATACGAGGAATGAGAGAGAAGCTCTCTTGTGACTTTGAAGAGAAAAGGATTATCCCCTTCGAGTTTCAATATGAAATATCCACAAGAAAATAATAATATATGTATGTACTACTTGGGTGCAAGACCCCCAATGAAGCCTTCCTTCTTAGAATACTCACAAGTGAACGGGGGTTAGGTGGCGCGAAGCACTTAAGTACCTATTGACCCTTAGATGGCATTTTATAGCACATCGCCTTTCTATTCACTTAATTGTTTGTATTCTTCGAATTGTTGCTTATTGGAAGTATTTATCTATTCTTGCTTTCTTTTGTTTGATCGATACACGTGTCAAGGACCGGAACGCCCCTCAACACGGTGTATTGCCTTGGCAATACTTATGGAGAATATGTGAATTGGTTGTTCTTATACGTATACGTAGTTACTTATAATAATATATGGAAAATATTTTTGTATTTATGAGTTTTTAAGAGAAAATACTATATGTACATAAAAACCGAGAAAATCCAATAATATATATTTTTGGGTGCAATCTCTTAGGAAAAAGATTGCTTTTTGGATTTTTTATTTTGTTTGGTCAATTCTTTAGGAAAATAATTGTTTTGGTAATTTTTTAGTTTTTATATATTTTTATATTTTTGATTTTTTTTATTGTTTTTGATTTATGATACGTAAAAAATAACGTTCACTAGGTGAACGGATCCCAAAAGCCAATGAAAACCGTCAATCGATAGTCTCTCGTAAAGTCAAAGAACCGGCAGCGACGCCATTTGATATGTGTATAGTTGAAGTTCGTTTTCTTAGTTCTTAACAAATTGAAAGTCCTAACAAGATCGAGTTTATAATTGTTTTTGGTTGGTAAAAGTATTTGGATATTCTACGTCTAATTCAAACAACTCCTTGCTAAAATGAAAAATACAATTCTACTTATACGTAAAACAAGTTGCACAAACCAAATTTTTATTCAATTAAAATCACAAATGTAAATTCTATAAAATGAAAGGACTGAAAATGTAAATTCTATGAAAATTAAATGCCAAAATTACAAAGTCTAAAAGTCTAAGGACTATTTATGCAAAACAGTTAACAATTTGGACTAAATGTGAAAATTTAACTAACAAAGTAACTAACTTCAACAAATTTTGAAAACTAACTAACCAATTTTAAACTAATCTGAAATTATAGGGACTTAACCTAACAAACTCCAAAGATTAGGAAAGATTAGCCTGAAATAGAAACTGTTTAACAAACTAGGGATCTAAGTGCAATTTCCAAAAGTTTTATAACAAAAACGGGTTAAGGACTTAAACAAGCTCGTATAAGCTCATTTCTTAACCAAATAAGCTAAAACCAGTTTTGAAAGACTTAAAATTGAAATTCAGCTAGACTTGTAAAAAGAAATAAGCTGAAACTAACTGAATCTCTAATAAGCTATTTCTAATAAGCACAAAATAAGCTATCTAATAAGCCAAACGTCCACAACTTGATTTTAATGCAAAAAACTGTTAATCAGCTCAAAAGAAGAAGGGGAAATCTTGACTTATCAAATATGATCCATTAATAAGCTCAGAAAATGAAAATAAGCTAAATTGAGCTTATGTTGACTTTTGTTGACCAAAAATCCAAAAATCTGAAAACTTCAAATCTTAACCAGGAACACTTTTTTAAGTGATTTGTGAAAGAAAATGGGGAAGTTTGTGAAGTGGATAAGCTGCTATGAGAAAACAGTTAAGCTATTTATCACAGAGAATTGAATTTGCTCAAAGGCTTAAACAAATGCTTATTCCAAGCTTATTCTTGAATACTGTAGAATTTCCAGCTACACACTAATTCTATGGATGTTGTGTGATGAATAGAAAGTGGGTTCAAGCAAATCCATCAAGAAACAAAGACATGGCAATGATTTGAAAATCAATACTTTTCTGAAATCAAGTTTATCAAAGCTGACCCAAACTTTTTAGTATGCCAATTGCCTGTTTGACTAAAGACTTGATCTAAAAACTTTGTAAACTAGTTTGCCATGACTAACTGACTGAATAAGAACTAGAATTAACCAACTACAATTACTTGAACACTTATGATTACCTATTCCCAAACACTAGTTTAACGGAACTTATAAAACTTTTGTAAAGGAGATTTGAGTTTAAAGCTGAAATGATTTAAGACAGATATCAAACCAAGTTTTATGACTAAAATGTGATGAAAAGGAACAAAATTCAGGCTGTGAAACAAACTTTTACTCTAAATGCAATATTAAGCTAAAATGACTGATTTAAGGCAACTAGGAATGAAAGTTAAGCTACTGAATAAGTGCTAGACTACAAGTAAGCTACTCAATCATCAACATCTACTCAGTAACACACTTGATCATACATTCAAACCAGATTACACTAGGAATTTAGCATGCTTGCAACAGTTGAGAGGAATTTAAATGCAGAAACCAAAAACCTTTTAGCTTAGGCCTCCTTTGGGGAGTAGAGTAGCGTTGAGCTATCTATCTAGTGCTAAACCACCACCTTAGCACTAGTTACTAACAATCTACAATCAATCAACAGCTAATCAACCCTTAAACTCCATTGATGAACTGAAAACCTTCAAAATCTACCAATGAACAGCTACTCAGCTACTGGATGAAATGAACAGCAACAATCTTCAACAAGGATTCTAATGATCAAGTATGATCACTAGAAACAAGCAGTAACAATGGCGTGTAACAGTTATGTAAAACAGTAAGAAATTTGGAGGGAAATTTGAATTTTATTGAAGTAAAGTGAAAAGTGGTTACAAGGTTGGTTACAACTAACTAACAGACTCTCAAGAGGTTGTCAAGCTCTTGAGAGTTGTTATCTACTAACTTGCTAACAAAATGAGAGAGAGAGTAAAATTCTAGTGTGTGTGTTTTCACACTAGCTAACTATGTACAAATGAGAGACTTCTACCCTATTTATAGAATGAGAAAGTGAAGTTGTTGGGAAGAGTGACGTATCCAATCCAATCAATGAGCTCCACGTGTCCTAATTTTGCTAATTGAATTTTGCAGGTGAAGAACTCAATTGGGGATTTTTGATTGAGTTGTTTTCATGTTAATTGAGTTGTTGGGATGAATTCGTCTCTTGATTTTGAGCAACTTTCATGTTTAAATCAACTTCTGAAATGCACTCTAGCTAAATCCCGTTCCTGGCAATTTGTTTGGAGAAGAAAGCCACGTGTCTGGTTGTGGTTGGTTAAGAAATGAGCACACGGATCACAATCCATATTGGATAAAAGAATTATTGAATGGCAACATCTGATTGGTTGAAAATAGAAGTAGTGGAGGCACTGTTGAGATCTGCTTAATAAATGTTTGGCTGTTGTGAGTGGCCAGCTGGCGATCCAAGTGATTCATTTACTTGCTTCTCATTGGTTGAAGCCTTCTTCACACGGATCAAGCAAAAATATCTTTCCAAAGTTGGTAGAAATGGTCCATGTACTTGGCAGTTTGATATTTTGAGCTAGAATCTTCATTTCTTTGGCAATTTGTAGAATATTGATAACCTATGAATCTATGAAGTGGGTTGATGTTTTCTAGTGAGAGAAACTAGAGAGAGAAAGTGAGAGAAAATGTGTATGATTTTATTACTATGAAATGCAAAATGAACAACAACCAACCCCTTTCCTTAGTGGAAAGGGGTATTTATAGTCCAAGCCTAACATTGGGCTTGGGCCGGTCCATGACAAGCCCATGGACCGGTTCTTACTTAAGTTAATAAGCAACTAATAACTAATTACTAACTACGAGCTATTACAACATAAATTATATTGTGGAGTGACCGATACTTCTAATATACGTTAAAACGTATTTCTAACAATCTCCCCCTAAGGGAGGTCACTCCACGTTACAAAGTTCTAAACCTAGCATACTATACTAAGTCTTCGTTCTTTAGCTCGTAGTCTTTTCTTCTTTTCTTTCTTTTGTTGTGAATATGTTGATTTGATCTTTTTGGCTTTGACTTGAGAGCATTGTTCTTTGGCCTTTCACGTGCGATCTTTGCCTTTCTTGTGAACTTTGCCTCCTCGTGACTTCATGTTCCACACACTTACGTCTTTTTGTTGAATTCTTGAAAGCTTCAGAGTTTGGTACATCGGAAGACTTCATCTTGTACTTTCTTGAATTTTTGTTGCAAAAGACATAAGCATGTGGGAACGACTTTTACAGGAACACCGCAACACCACCGTCTTCACTGGTACACAGCAACGCCACCGTCTTCAACAGGTACACAACAACGCCACCGTCTTTAGCAGGTACACAGCAACGACACGAATAAAATGGCTTTGAACATTTTATTCTAATTCGGTAGCATTTTACCTCCGGTCGGTGAAGACCGTTGGACGATATTAGATATCGTACCCGTGACGGATAGTTTCAATTAAGTAACTTACTGACAGGATTTCGCGGGTAAACCCGTTCTCTTTATTCGACCGTCCAAAGCTGACTGCGAACATAAAGAGTGAATCACTTGGATAAATTATCCTTGTGATTAAAAGCCGTCAATGCATGAAACCTGGAACAAGTGAATTTCAATTAAGATTTTCACCATCGTTGCTTTCCAGTTGTCACGAGCTCAATTCATAAAGAATCTTGCACGTCACCTACCAAGTGCTGTTTGATGTTGACACTAGAAGGATTTCCACTCGTCACTGTGGTCAATAAAGAGTCACTCTGAGTGTTCTGGCAAGATCATATGATAATGCGAAGAGGCCTGGAACGAGTTTAAGTTCAATTAAGAATTAAACCACTGTTACCTTCCAGTTTTTCACAAGATTGGTTCTAAAAGAACCGCACGTGTAACCTACCATGAGCTTGTTTGATGTTGGCTCAAGCAGGATTTCCATCTTCATTATAATACTTGCGTATTACTCGGATGTTCTGGCAATATTACAGGAATATTGCGTAGGACTCATGAAAATCTCTTACTTTTCATAGTGTGTGAGAAAGCAAGGAATAAATGAAAAGTGTCCTAATGAGACTTTTGATGATCTCTTGGCTCTAGACTCGATTGTGCGTTTTGATTTAGTGAGCGATGGCTGGAGAGGAGTGCCACCTTTTCAATACCAGTCTATTCGGAGTGAATAAACCAATAGATAACGTGTTGATCTCCGTGTGATTAAAACAAATACCTTTTGAGAGATATTTGAGTTAGCTGGGAAGGGTTGTGCATTGCATCACTGGGTCCATGATGTCTTTCTTCAATACCGAGAATCATTAGCAAAAAATGACCTCAATAGCATATGTATTGACCCGGTTTCTGCCTAAAGTTGTAAGGAGGGCTTCTTTCTTTACACCCTTTATCTTTACAATTCTTTTTCATTCTTCAACCCCTTCAATGCTTACCAATACGTCATCACTAGCACCTTGTTGTGATTGTTCCAGTGCTAGCTTATGTACTTGGTCGGCATTCAGCTACGTTCACATTCTTTCTCCATCTTTCCTAGGACTTCTAATTCTATCTAGGGAATTGTCCTTGGGAAGATTCCATCGGTTCTGATGAATCATTGGACTAAACCTATTCCTACCAACCTTTTGTCACCACATCCGTCGTGAATTAAGCGTGTTTTGGGAAGAAATTGCCACCATGAAAAATCATTGAAAATCACATAAGGTACTTGTGATATGAAATCAAACGTTTTGTACCTTAGGTGTTTTGTTCATCAAAAACGCTCCCCCTTAACACGTGCTTAACACATATTAAGTTGGATTATCTTTAAGTCTTTTCCATCTTTTAGCCAAGTATCGCTTAAGTCTCCTTAATCCCATTTTCTCCCCTTATCCAAAATGTTAACCATTAATATTTGGGATATTGAATGGATTAACCGGTCTTTGGGTAAAAATGAAATCGATGTTTGGCCATAGAACAAGTTATTGCTCCCCCTTAAGTTAATAAGGGATAGTTGTAGTGCTTTAGTATGATATATTTTGAAAGATTTAGAATCTCGTGAGAAATTCTTGAAAAATTATCATACCTTAACACTACAACAAGCCATTAAAGCACATTATTCACAAATATACATATTCACAAATAATACCAATATAGAGTGACCTGAAATGTACGACCCATTAGATGGATCGTTGCAGTGTCCTGTAGTGCACTCCATATGGTCTACCACCCACGAATCTTTCCAAGCTCCTCATCAATCTACGTTCACGGAGCTTCTGATCGATCTTCTTGATCACGTACTTCGCCATCTGCCGGTAACCCGGATGCCAATCCTCCGTTATTTCTGGCAACGTCCCACCCGAGTTCAGATGCTCCAACTTTCCTCTGACTTGTAGAAGAGTCCCATCACTGTACTTATGGAGCTCACCCACCCTCATAAACTTCATTAAACCTCGACTGTTCAAGTAGAAGATGCCGTAATTCGGGACTGAAATGCCGGTATAGGGACATCTTTCTACATGTTGAGGTAGCACTTTATTTACTGGACGAGTTAGGTTGAGCTTCCTTTGATAGCTTTCGAGTCCCAACTGAAGATCTTCAACTCGTGTCTTGATCACAACGCTTCGTGTGAACATACGAAGTGCTGTATTCAAAGCAATGAGGTCTTCACGAGGAATATGTGTGAGTTGATCTCTGGTCATCAGAAGCAGCATATCTTCGATATCCTCAAGGCGAATGATGGAAAAATCTCCCTGCTGGATTTTGTATTCCCTGTCATCCTCCCTTTTCAAACGAATCTCCGTCACATGATAATAGCCATTCTTGGCTTCAGTTTTCATTCCTAAGATGCTGGAGATGCGGATGTCGGATCTAACATTGCTTCCAGAATTGACCAAGCAGCAACCCCTGTACGCCCTTCGGACTCGTTCGTCCCAATGAGATGCACCTATGACAGCATACATATCATAATTACGATTTATCTTAGGGACCCAGAGTCGGTTTACCTTTTCCTCGATAAAGGGTATTGTCCCCCAGTTGGCAGCTTTCAGCAAGGTCAGGGAGGTTGCGTACTTTGATGACCCCTTCAGTAGATACACCAGATCATTGGTGACGAAGAAGTCAAGAGCAATCTGATTATCTTGAGTAGGATCCATTGGAGGTGGAGCTCTGTCTGATTCATGAAGACCTGGCCGTTGAACGGTATTCAGAGCCTTCAGGATATCCTCGGCATAATATTCGAACTCCATTTGGGTCAACCGGGTTTTGGCGCGAAGTCTTTTATCCTTCAGTACTTTCTTCACTAAAGATGGAGTAACCGAAGTCTTATACTCATGAGCAAGAAATGCACATAAGTCAATCGGACTTCGGATACGAAGATACAAGACATCTTTGTCAGCTTCGGTGATCGGATCATACTGCGCCGCTGCCGTGATCCAAGCCTGTGGTGGAGCAGTCTCGTCGATCTCCAACGTGTCCTCCCAGTTCCTTGTGCTTGGTTCAGGAATAGTAGATTGTGGGTTTTGTTGCTGAGGAGTGGAGACGTGAACATCTGCTTGTTTTGATTCAGGCATTTCAGCAGTGTCATGGACGGGTGAATGTTGTGCAGCTTCAGGTTCGGTTACCGATTCTGCAATCACAGGGGCAACAACAATAGAACTAACGGGGTTAGTGGTAACAGGTATTGATGCATGGATAAATGTACCAGGAATAGATGACCCTGTAGTGGCATTCACATCATGGCGCCACTTCGATCGTCTGGATTCCGTGGATGTAGACTTTTCCTTTGGTGCTGCATCTTTCTTGGATTTGGTGCCAGACTTAACAGGTTTCTTTGAGCTGGCACCCTTATCCCCTTTCTCAGGCTGTTCACCTTTATCCGCATTGCTCCCCTTAACACTCTCCTGGTGACCATCACCACCATCATTACCATCATTATCATCATCATCCTCATCCTCATCATCATCATCCTCATCCTCATCATGATCATCATCTTCATCATTATTATCATCATCCTTATCATTATCATCCTCATCATCCTCATCATTCTCATCCTCATCATCCTCATCATCATCCTCATTCTTATCTTCTTCTTCTTCTTCTTCTTCCTCTTCTCCACCTGTACCCTCTTCTTCGTCACTCTCTTCCCTTTCTTCTTCAGGGAGAATGTGGTAGGGTACCACACTTCCAAATGTCTTGAACAACCTATCATCCTCCATGATAGCATCATTCAGGGATTTGAAGAGAGCCCGTTGATTCCTCGATTTATCAAACGATCCAAGTTCCTTCATTCGAGCTTTGAGGATCTTCTTAAGTTCAAAATCCGTCAAGTCATAAGCGATCTTGTAGGCGGCTTCTGAAGGATTGGATGATTTGATCATTAAGTTGTCAGCAGCAAGCGTCTTCAAATCATCACGCAGTTTAGGCATTAGGGATTCAATGGAGTCTTTCACTCTCTGCTCAATAGAAGCTTCAAGAACTGCTTTTTGCTCTTTGAGGTCATCCTTAATAGCTTTAAGTCTCATAATTCGTGCTTTATGCCTATCAGCTTCATCCTTTTTAACCCGAGCAAGTTCTTCTGCATGAGTTTTACGTGTAAATTCCATGTCTGCAGCGAACTTGGCAATCAACTCTTCTTGAGCTTTCCTTGATGCTTCTTCACTTTGAGCTCTTCTATTTAACTCTTGACGAAGTTCATCCATTTCTCTCTTGTTAGTATCCACATGTTTATCCAACATCTCGGCCATTACCAAGGCGGCCATTGCAGACGTTGCAGAGCTGCTTTGGGTTGATGGAATAGGCTCGGTTGTAACTGCGGTACTGAGGATGGGCTTTATTGGTGGTGGAGGAAAAGGTGTTGAAACCGGTTTGGTTGGTAAGGGTTGAGTTGGTTGAAGTTGAGTTGCTAAAGGTTGTGTTGACATCGTGATCGTAGGAGCAACCGACTCCTTTTCCATACTTGCTGAAATAGGGATTGAAGGCTCCTTTGAAATGGAATAATGTTCAGGTGACCCAAACTCATCAACATCATCGGGTTCCATGTACTCATCCTCAACGTCTACCCTTGCACCTGAACCACTACCGCCAGTATCTTTCCTACTCCTTTGAATGGCTATCTTCATCATTTGTTTCTCAGTTTTTTCAAGAGTAGGATCAACAATGCCTTCTTCGTCACGTAGACGCATCTCATCAGCCTTACCCTTTCCTTTCTTACCCTCTGTCTTCTTCTTCTTAGTTTTGGGTTCAGGTAAATCTGTTTGCTTCCTTTTACCTTTGCTCTTAACCGTGGTGGATGAGTCTTCACCTGCTAGAATACTTGCTCGTTGATTCTCAATTTCTGTTAGCAAGTTCTTGTAAGCCTCAGATGCAATAATCTCATCGGTCAGAAGATGACTGGGAATGGGACCAGGAATAACCGTATTCGAATAAGTCTCCTGCCTTAAGTCAACCAAATCATCATCATCCATCGTGTGGTGACGACTACCTGCACGCTTGTTAATGGATGCATCGTTCTCCATAAAGTAATGTATGATCAACTTAATAAACCTAGGGTACTGGTAACTTTTAACCTTACCCTTTGTGTTTGTGAAGAGTTGAAAAGTAAACTCCTCCCACAGCAGTGATGCATAATCAATACCCATACCTTTGAACATACCATAAAACATCTTGATGATTGGTGGACGAACAGCATCATACCCAGTTGTTTTGGGTGTTAAACATCGGCTTAAAATCCCAAAGATAGCTTTCCATGGTTGACCAATTTTGGCAGTAGTAAACTCAGACGGGGTTCGTATGTCGAGACATCCAATAGCGGTGAACATCTCCATGATCTGGTCCTTAGTTGGGTTGGGTGAGTATGATGGTAGACCTTTGAGTATCGGTCGAAAGCCAAAGATCTTCCTGAAGTCTGACACAGTAAGCGTCTGCTGCTTGTTGTCCAAAGAAAAAGTGATCTTGTTCGACGTCCTCTTTTTGGTAGCCCAGAACTCGTAAAGATATTCATAGGGCACTGAAGCACTTCTCCTTAGCGCATGCTTGAAATGAGATTTATCAAGCATGGCTGTACCTACCTTAAAGCCATTATGGGTAGAGTGAGATACCTCCTTCAGACGGTAGTTGTTTGGAATAAACTTTAGAGTCTTGGCTTCAGCAATGGCGGCGGCTCTGTTGTCTTGTAGTTGTTGTACGGTAGGGTTAGTCATCGTCTCTTCTTAAGATAAAACACAAAGGTTGAAACATACAAGCATGAATATCATTATGACTTTAAACCTAAGCATTGTACATATGACATGATCCCTTAAGCTTGTAATCCATTCAAACATCTTCTATTCGGAATAATCATTCAATTCGGAATAATAGGTCTATACTGAATATAAGTCCTATGCGGAACATAAGTCTATTCGGAACATATAGCCTATGCGGAAAAACATCCCTATTCTGAATAAAAATGCTATTCGGAACATTGATCCTATTCGGTATAAAATACTCTATTCGGAACATTGCCTATGCGGAATAACATCCTATTCGGAACATTGAACCTATGCGGAATAAATTCCCCATTCGGAACATTTGGCCTAGGCGGAATAAATTCCCTATTCGGAATATTTGGTCCTATGCGGAAAGAATCCCCTATTCGGAACATTTGCCCTATGCGGAATAAAGTCTTTATTCGGAACATTTGGTCCTATGCGGAAAAATCCCCTATTCGGAACATTTGCCCTATGCGGAATAAAGTCTTTATTCGGAACATTTGGTCCTATGCGGAAAAAAATCCCCTATTCGGAACATTTGCCCTATGCGGAATAAAGTCCTTATTCGGAACATTTGGTCCTATGCAGAATAAAATCCTTATTCGGAAAAAACTTCTCTATGCGGAAAGATTTGGCCTATGCGGAAAACTTTTGTCTATGCGGAAAAACAGCTTCTATGCGGAAAGTTCTTTCTATTCGGAATGTAACTGTTTATTCGGAAAGTCGTTCTTAAGCGGAAAGTTTTCAACACTTATATTTTCTAATTAAACATGCAATCGTGTGATTCAAGTGTTCTAAAGGACAAATCTGGGCAAATAGATCAATTCCGAATATAACCCAAGCAAAACCCCCAAATTAATTAACCCTAATTAAGCAGTAATTTGATTTCGATTGATTTTAATTTAAACAGTTAATTAACTTGATTTGCATGAAAGATTAATCCGATGTTATACCTTTTGAAGATCTTGAACAAGAGAATTAGTGATTTGATTCGAGTTTGATTGATTTCGTGAGTTTTTGTGTGGAAGGATGTTAATGGCGGCAAAGGATATAGTAACAGTGAAGGAATAGACGAAACGGGGGGGGGGGGGGGGGGTTTGACCTAGTCAAATTTTCCACAAGTTAGACATATTGTCAACTTTGCCCCCTCAATTTTTCGTTTTGCTTCATTCAACATTCTTTTGTTTACCAAGTTATAATACTAGCCATTTTGACCCTATCTTATGTTAACTTATCCTAGCCTTTGTGATTATCCTATTTTAACACAAGCACACAACTATTCATGACAAGCTTATAAGTAACAACAAGACAAATGCCAAAGCAATCCAACCATTAACCAGCAAGCTTTTTGAAGATCTTTTTGATGTGAAAGATGATGAAACATTTTCTCCCCCTTAAACGATGACCCGTTTTCTATTTAAATAGCTGTAGTCATTGTTTAACGAGGCACATGATGATGAAAAACATTTCCCAATTGATATCTTGAAAAAGTTTGATTCGTGGTGTCAATAAGATTTCTCTTATTTTAACAAATTAATGCACTGAGACGTACACAAATTTGTGTTAGATCAAGTTGTAAAGTAAACTTGATCCCTTTGCATGATTTGGCTTGTAAATCACGCCCGAGAAAATTAATTCCCGTTCTGAGCCAACGTTTTCCAAAGAAATACGTGACTTTAATATGAAAACCGGGTTGCAGTCAGAAATAACTACAAGCCATTTTGGGCATGTTTTAAAACATTACAACTTTTATACGGACTCTATTTATGGCACCGTGTCAATATTAATCGACATTTCTAAGGCCGTAAATATTACCGTACTAAAAGACATGCCCGTTTTAAACGAAAAATCTTTTTGGTTTTTCTTGATTTTATAATTTTTATGGTTTTTCTAGGTTTTATATTTTTTTTTTTATGGTTTTTCTTGGTTTTATAATTTTTATGGTTTTTCTTGGTTTTATATTTTTGTATTTTCTTTTTGTGTTTATATATTTACGATAATATACATGATCACGAACAAAGGATACTCTGAATAGTTTACCACGACTATTCAGCTGATTCTTCTGCCAACTCTTTGAGAGTCGCTGGAGTGAATGATTTCATGCCAAGCTTGTCGATCAAAAACTCGATTCGTCCTCGATCTAAGGCTTTGGTGAACATATCCGCCAGCTGGTACTCAGTAGTGACAAAATACAGCTCGATCACTCCATTCTCCACCTACTCCTTAATGAAATGGTAGCGAATGTCTATGTGCTTGGCCCGGGAGTGTTGAACATAGTTGCAGCAAAGGGCAATGGCGCTCTTGTTGTCACAATACATCGGGATTTTGTTAAATCCAAGACCGTAGTCAGTTAATTGTGATCTCATCCAAAGGACTTGAGCACAACAACCGGACATGGCGATGTATTCAGCCTCCGTGCTAGAAATTGCAGCGCTTTTATGCCTTTTTGAAGACCAACTGATCAATCTATCTCCTAGGAGTTGCACAGATCCAGAAGTGCTACGCCTCGTGTCTTGACATCCAGCATGATCGGCATCTGCGTATGATATTAAAGCAATCGAGGAATCTTTCGGATACCATAGACCACGATGAAGTGTTCCTTTTAGATACCGAAAGATCCTTTTCACAACATGTAGGTGCTTTTCGGTAGGCCGAGCCTGATACCGGGCACACATGCATACAGCAAATTGCAAATCAGGCCTGCTAGCAGTCAGATATAGAAGGGTGCCGATCATTCCACGGTAAAGTTTTGGATCGACAATAGTCCCATTCCTATCTTCATCTAACTTGGATTTCTCCACCATTGGAGTGTCTACGGGGTCACAATTCTCAAAGTTATATTTCTTAAGAGATTCTAGAGCATATTTGGATTGATTAATAAAGATGCCTCTGGGATTCTGAGAAATCTGTAATCCTAAGAAAAATGAAATTTTTCCCATCATCGACATCTGAAAGCGTGTGGACATTATCTTCTCAAATCGGTTTGACAATTCTATGTTAGTGGCAGCAAAAATTATATCATCAACATAAATTTGTACCAGAATCATGTCGTTGCCTTCCTTGAGAGTGAATAGAGTGGGGTCCACTTTGCCTTTGGAGAAGCCTTCCGACATGAGATATGTTGACAGGAAATCATACCACGCGCGTGGAGCTTGTTTCAACACATAGAGAGCCTTCTTAAGCTTGTACACATGATTAGGAGACTCCGTACTGACGAACCCATCCGGTTGACTAACATAAACTTCTTCCCTTAGTTCACCGTTCAAAAATGTCGTCTTCACATCCATTTGATAGACGATCATGTTCATATGAGCAGCAAACGCAAGGAATAGTCTAATCGCCTCCAATCTAGCCACAGGAGCAAAAGATTCCTCAAAGTCTATACCCAAGGCTTGTTTATATCCTCTAGCGACCAATCTTGCTTTATTCTTCAATACCGCACCCATCTCATCAAGTTTAACCTTATAAACCCATAACAAAGTAAGGATGTTAACCTTGTCAGGGCGAGGAACCAATTCCCATACTTCAAGTCGTTGGAATTCGTTTAGTTCCTCCTGCATAGCTTCAATCCAAGATGATTGGGTCATAGCCTGCTGCCAATTTTTGGGTTCAACTTCTGAGAGAAATGCATCAAAGTAACAATAAAGTGCACTCTCTTGTAATTGATGGCGTGTAGAGACTGGTCGATCTAGATCTCCAATAACATTCCTAATTGGGTGATCTTTTGTCCATTTAGTGCTATGGTTTTCAATCCTAGGTGGTCTGGAGTGAACAATAGAAGGAGCTTCTTCTGAGGTAGACGCGGCTGAAGGGTTTTCAGGGATCGCTACACCAAAGAAAGGAATCTCTTGCAAGTGAGCATATTCCAAGTCGTGATCAGTAGAATCCTCTTCCACATCATTAGGCACAAGTAGGGGTGATGATTCAGGTGTAGTTTGAGAATCACTTGGTGAAGGTGCATCCGGTTCAATGTGAATTGTAGATGCGTTAGATAAAGGTTCATTAACTTGAGCAACCACTTCAGGTATTGGAGCAATTACTACAGGTGCTGGAACTTCATCAGTCGGGGGATCGAAGAATTCATCAAACAACGGTTGAAACAGTTTATCCCACTCGGGCCTTGTTGGTGGTAAAAATGATGTAGAAGTAGGATTATTGGGAACTAATCCGGAACTAATAGCCCCGGTTCCCATCTCATGAAGCGCGGGTTCAGAGCTGTGTTGCTCAGAAGCCATCGCTGTCAGCTCGTCGAAATCTGCGTCCATAGTTTCTACAATCTTGCCAAGACGACGGTTATAGATTCGGTATGCTCTTTTGGAGGGTGAGTAACCAATGAAAATACCTATATCGGCTTTTGGTTGAAGCTTACCCAAGTTCTCACTATTGATGTTTGGATAACATAGAGCACCAAACACATGGAAAAATGAAACATCGGGTTTGCGGTCATGTAGAAGCTCATAAGGTGTTTTTCCATGGCGTTTCCGAATGATGGAACGGTTTTGGGTGAAACATGCAGTAGAAATAGCCTCTGCCCACAAGAACAATGGAGCGTTCGCATAAATAAGCATGGTCCTAGCAGCTTCCATAAGTGTACGATTCCGTCTTTCAACGACACCGTTTTGTTGTGGAGTGCGTGCAGCGGATGTTTCATGTGATATACCAACTCCTTCATAATAATCACGAAGAGTCTGGTTGACGAACTCTGTACCATTGTCTGTACGAATACGGCGGACAGTGGTATTCAAACGTACCTGAATGAACTTCAGAAAAGTGATGATAGCCTTCGGTGCTTCATCCTTTGTACGTAGAAATCTAACCCATGTAAACCTAGAGAAATCATCCACAATTACCAGAATGAATTTCTTACCGCTCACACTTTCAGTTCTCATCGGTCCACAAAGATCCATATGCAAAAGATGAAGTTTTTCTTGATTAGTGTCTTCAGCTTTGGGTTTGTAAGATTTCTTGGTGCTTTTCCCCCTTGAACACGCGGAACATAAATGGTCCTTGTGAAATTTAAGCTTTGGAAGACCACGAACTAACTCGTTTTTAGCCAGATGATTAATAGCATCAAAATTAAGATGAGATAATCTGCGATGCCATAACCATGACTTGGTCTTAGATGCTTTAGAGAGAAGACATACTGGAGAGGCGGCCATCATAGCTTGTAGAGACAACGTATAAAGATTTGCACCACGAGATCCCTTCAACAAATCTTTTCCTTCCAAGTTGCGGATGAAACAAGTGTGTTGTCGAAAAGCAACCTCAAGGTTGCAATCACAAAACTGTCCTACGGAGAATAAGTTATGACCAAGACCTTCTACATAGTATACCCTAGAAATTGTCACGTTTCCAATCTGATATTCACCATATCCCATAATCTTTGCTATATGATCATTCCCGAATTTAACCGTACCAAGAAACTTGCTGACGAAATTTCGGAGCATCGAGCGATTTCCGGTCATATGTTTTGAACAACCGGAGTCCAAATACCACAGGATGATTTGGACCACCTGAAAATATCACCACACAAAGACAATGTAGAGGTATCGGAATCTGAGTGTTCCTTGTTATTAGCAGGTACAGATTTAATAATCTTAGATTTGCTAACTCTAGGTTTCTTAGATTTCCTAGCCTTCTTTTTCTTAATAGGTGGTGTAGATTCTAGTTGGCTCAAATCCTGAGGTATTTCTACACTGATAGGCACTATAGTGGGGGCAGACCTAATTAAAGGGCGCTGTTTCCATACTTGAGTGCGAGTGTTCCTAACTAAAGGACGCTCAGACCTAACCTCAATGGATGCATTCCTAGTTAAAGGGCACATTTTACCATCTAGTGTAAAGGTCCTACCAGTGGGACGCCATTGCCAGCCAACTTGGGCACGAGTTCTACCCGTTGGCTTCCATTCAAGACCATTCTTAATAGCATTCATTTCATTAACGTGATCAATCAGACACAAATCATGACGCTAGGAAAACATACATTCATTACAATTCCAACAATTTAAATCAGAATTCACGAATGGTTTAGGCTGCTGCACAGGCGCAGAGCTTTTAGTCTTAACATGATTCGTTTTATTTAAAACTGGACTAGCATTCCTATTGTGGACTTCTACTTTCTTCTTTGTGGCACTACTAGTGGAGGGCTTGATCTTAGCTTTCTTGAGTGGCGATCCTTTAGCCTTAGTAGTCTCTTTTAATCCTGTAGAAGGCAAAGTGGGAATATTAGCAACAGATTTTAAATGTGCCTTACTTGATTGTGCCAATGACGGTTTCGCTCCTGGAGTCTTAT
This sequence comes from Glebionis coronaria, assembly GCA_025667525.1. NCBI lineage: Eukaryota > Viridiplantae > Streptophyta > Magnoliopsida > Asterales > Asteraceae > Glebionis > Glebionis coronaria. The sequence goes on along the minus strand of CM046879.1, from coordinate 432,758,882 downwards.
TAAATGGAGTGACAGCAATGGGCCTATTATTAAGTAGTGCAGAACCTGGTGTACCTATGTATTGCAAATATGCTAGGCAATATTGAACTCGCTTAACATATTCATGAGCCAAATAATAGTCGCTACTTAAGGGATCTAAGGCATAAAGATCGTCTATAATATCCCTAAGAAGATCGACATGCTTAATGGCATTCCTCATATAATCATCATAGGTAACCGGGTTTCTCTTGTGAAGCAGATTCTTGTAAAGCACTACTGACTTGGTTGTTGGAGCACTAGTGGACGGTGCAGAGTCGGTAGCTAAGTTATCAACAACTTCTTGTCGGGTGAGAAGAAGTGTCTCCTTTAACTCAGCCAAAACCATATTTTTGTCTATGAGCAGGATGTTCAAATCAGAGATTTCCTCGCACTTTTGGTTCAGTTGTTCAACAAAAGATTGTTGCTGTGCCGCATTAAAAGCGAAGCGTTCTTCTAGTGAACCATAAAGAGCGGATAATCCCTGTCTTGTCCGATCCATCTCCCCTAGAACAGACGAAAGTCTAATTTCTAAGACTTGGTTTTTAGACTCTGCAGCCGCTAGTTCCATTTTGAGTGTTTCATTTGATGACATATCTCTCTTCAATCTCATTATCTCTTCCTCTAATGTCTTAACAATTGCAATCATCTTGTCACTATTCTCAACACCGTTTTCACAAACATTTGATATCAAAAGATTCTCATTTTGAGTTTGTTATTTTAATTCTAAAGATATACAATGTTGTTCTAGTTGATTAAAGCGTTTTGAAAGTAAATTGTAAGAATCTTGTAGCTTTAAAAACTCAGCGTTAGATTCGTGACAAGACTGATTTTCTACCTCATTTACAGTATCAGCAACATTTACAGAGATATCACAAACATCATCACAAATATCATTACAAATATTCACAGCATCACAATTAATCATAGCGGATGTAAGCTCATTCGAATAATTTACATTTACAGTAGTAAGCACATCACACGAGATTACTGCAGACAAGAATCGGTCATATTCGGTTAAAATCTTTTCTTTTTCAACTAGTTGTAGTTCGTAAGCGGTGTCCATTTCATAAAACACTTTTTGAACTTCACCAATTTCAAAAACAAGATTTTCCTTAAGAGATGCAAAAATTCCTTTTAGACTTTCGACAAACGGATTGATCTCAGTTTTAAACACCTCGTTCATATGTTCGAAAGCCCATTCTCCGGCGTTTAGGCCATTTGAAGTCGTACGATCCAAAATGACCTTGTCAAAATTAGTAAAGTATTGATTAATCTCTTGCAAGTTTAACCATACAGTGCTAACAGGTGGAAGATCCTTTGGAATTTCCTTACGACCTTCCATATTGACAAGTGTAGGAAACGTACTAGGGTTTTCTTCATCTAATATGTAGGTTGGTGCTGTTATGAGATCTTTGTCCATATGGAAGCGAATTCTAAAATCCGTTTTTGCAAGCTCCTTATTCAATTTAAAATAATCACACTCGGGATATTTTGCAGAATTGTATGACCGATCCTCATCAACTAGTTCCTTACTTGTTCGATCACCAGGAAAAACAATCGGTTCTAAGGCCAATCCTAATTGAGTTGCATTATAAAGTCTAGGACTATGTCTTAAAGCTTGTTTTGCATACCGTGGATTAGGGGGAAGGCCTTTTTGACGTGATAAGTTAAATTCTCTAAATGAAGCATCAAATAAGTGAACTAGTTGTGAAGCAGCGTATTGTCTTAACAGCAAGTAATCTAGACTTCTAATCTTATTAGTGGCATTAATCTCCATTTCATTCTTCTTAGACTCTAGTGATTCGTAATCCGTTTGAAGTTTTTGAAAATTAGTGACCACTAACTCTTTTTCTTGAAGTTCATTAGACAGATTTTCTCTTAAGTTTTCTATTTCTTGCAAGTGACCCATTTGTTTGTTTCTAAAGTGATCATATTCAAGATTAGTTAGAACACTAGACGAGGGCACTAATTCCAAGGTTTGAACTTTCTCATTGCTTAAGGCAAGCTCATCAGACAAATTCTTATTCTTAGCTAAGGTTTCTAAGAGTGCAGCATTCATTTGGCTAAGTAATGTAGCAGGAACCATGACCAAATCTTGTTGAGCAGGAGTAGGCGTATGCGAACTGGGTCCCGGTTGTGATTCACTCAAAGTCTGGGGACTCACATTGATATTGCTATCATTGTTTGTCTCCTCGTTTAAAGGACTCACCACCGAAGATTCATTCGAATCAGCACTCTCTTGCACAACTTGATGTGGTTGAATACTAGCATCAGTGGTATTATCGGTGGTATTAATAAGTACCTCAGATCTCTTTTCTGGCCCTAAGCTGGAGATAGTTGCCATGAGAGCAGCCTTTGCAGATTGAAAGTCATCACAGTCGGAGTCATACGCATCAAGATCATCGGCTTGGTAAGCTGCATTCTGCGTAGTGACAACGTCTTGTTCAGCAATCCCTGGGTCAGCAAGAAATGCAAGCTCCTCTTCATCAAGTTCCCTTCCTTGCGCCTGAGCATTTACCAGATAGATCTTTTCTGCAAACCACTGTCCATCCCTTCTCCTCTTGGGTTTCTTACAATCCCTGGACCTATGACCCTCTTCCTTGCAGTTGTAGCATGTGATCATTCTCAACTTGCCTGTATTAGCCCGTGAAGGATTGTTGACCATTGGAGCAGGAGCAGGATTAATCGTGCGAGCATTGGTTGAAGTGGAAGATCTCCCCTGATATGGTTGAATTGGCTGAACCATGACCCTGCCATTCTCAATAGTAGCTTGTTGGCGAGAATTGGATGAATTCCTCAACTGATTGTTGGTAGGAGCTGATCCTCTGTATCCTCGTTTGCTTAAAGTTCTTGTGAGATACGCAGACATAGTAGTTAGCACTTCAACTGGGTCAGCTCCTTGTTGGAATACAGGAACGGGGACTTCCTCATCATCACAATACAGTGCTTGATCTGGATGAGCTGCATAATCAGTAGAAGGAATACTCATTTGATCAGGGTAGCTTGTTGGATATGCTGCATTCTCTTGATAAGAAGAATATGAAGGCTGAGCATAAGGTGCAACATTTGCTGGATGAAGTTGTGAAGCATACTGTGGTGAAGGTGCATTGAACCGATATTGTTGCTGATGTGAGGTGGGTGGTTGCGGTAAAATCGAGTATTGTGGGAAGGTTGGTGTCATATAAGGTGATGGATGATAGGCTTGATGTCCCAAGATATAAGGTGTGTTGTTGTGTGACAAGCTTGGTTGATTCGCCATCAAAGCTAAGGAATCTGGGTACATACCGCGAGGAGAACGGTGCATAATCACATGCTTCTCATGCTGCTGAAGAAAAGCATAGATTTGATCTAAGTTGCACTTATGCAAATCCCGGGTTAACTTCACATCGGTAATATACTCACCCCATTCAGCTTGAGGTAAAGTATTCAAGAACTTGGTGTTAACCTGGAATGGAGCAATCACCAGATTGTATACATTCAGATCATTCATTAGAGTGGTGAATCTGAAGTAATAATCGTGTAGTGTTTCCCCTGTGCTGTACGTGAATCTATCAAACAGATCATACAGCTGACACTCCCTTTCCTGTTTTGTGAGAGACGTGCCTTGTAACAACACCTTTAGACGTTCCCACAAATCTTTGGCAACCGTATATTGACTAACCATACGATAAATATCATGCGGAAGAGCTTGGAGAAGTGTCTGTAGAGCCTTTTCATCAGCATCAGCAATGAGTTGTTATGCCGGTGTGAGTTCTTCATATTCTCTTGGTCGAGACACGTTATTTGCCACAATGGTACCATAGTCGAGTGGACCATTCAAAATCGATTTGACCATAAGCCTTCCGTATGTTGGTTTGCCCTTCAAGTATTGCATCATACGGCCCTGCCATGCTTCAAACACCTCTTTAATAAGCATCGGTGGACGACTATCAGTCCCCGTTATGATCGAGATATCCGTAAGAGATGTCATCTGAGGCATTAATGAACTTGGATTCATTGTGATCACTTAACAGACTCAAAGATTATCGGTTGATCGAGCAGTGAAGAAAGGTTGAGAATTTGTGTTGTGTTGGTTGAACTCAAGATTAAATCCACTAAAGATCGTCGAAAAAACTCAAATACCCCTTGAACTTGCTTATACGGAATAACCAACTCAGAATAAACCCTATTCGGAATAACACCTATTCGGAATAATCCTATGCTGAAAATACCCTATTCGGAATAAACTCTATGCTGAATAACCCTTATGCGGAAAAACCTCCTATTCGGAATATTTCTTCAATTCGGAATATCTGGCAATTTGGCTTATTCGGAAAAAACCTCCTATTCGGAATGATGGGCAATTCAGAAAGATATTCGGAATATTTCTCCTATGCGGAAAAATTTTGGCTATTCGGAAAAATCTGGCTATTCGGAAAATTATAGGCTATTCGGAAAGTTTTTTGCTATTCGGAAAGATTTCTGCTATTCGGAAAGATTTCTGCTATTCGGAAAGATTTCTTCTATTCGGAAAGTCTATGCGGAAACTTCTTCTATTCTGAATATTTCTCCTATTCGGAATCCCTATTCGGAATAAACCTTCTATACTGAAAAAACTTCTATTCGGAATCCCTATTCGGAAAATTCTGGAAAAAATGTTTCCGAGACTTAAAAAGCAGCTTTTAACCCCGATTTTTGATCCAAAACCACAAAAAGTTTTATAATTTTTACCAAAATAAGCTAAACCCAATCCTTATCAATCAATCCCAATAACAAAAACACCAAAAACAACAAGATTCAAGATTGATTTTTTCTAAAGATCACTAATTGATTCAAAAACTAAAAAAGCAACACAATCCTTACCTTAAATCACCCCATAGCTCTTGATACCAAATGTAGAATATTGATAACCTATGAATCTATGAAGTGGGTTGATGTTTTCTAGTGAGAGAAACTAGAGAGAGAAAGTGAGAGAAAATGTGTATGATTTTATTACTATGAAATGCAAAATGAACAACAACCAACCCCTTTCCTTAGTGGAAATGGGTATTTATAGTCCAAGCCTAACATTGGGCTTGGGCCGGTCCATGACAAGCCCATGGACCGGTTCTTACTTAAGTTAATAAGCAACTAATAACTAATTACTAACTACGAGCTATTACAACATAAATTATATTGTGGAGTGACCGATACTTCTAATATACGTTAAAACGTATTTCTAACACAATTTCAGTCCTTCCACTTGCATTTTTGAACATTTAAACCCTTTAACTTGGTTGAATTCATTATTTACCATGTTTGACTTTGATCTTGAATTTGGCAAATATACACTTTTGGTCCTTCATCTTTGGCAGATTGTCAAGATAGGTCCTTTGTCTTCAAAGTCTTGTCACTCTTGATCCTTCTTTGTCTTTTTCATCCAATTAGCTTGATTTTCTTCTTGTTTGATTGAAATTGTATCCTTCTTACCTATTTGAACATAAACAAAGAACATACCACATAATTCCGCTTTATAGCACAAAGTTTAGGTATTTTTCTTGTGTTTTAGGGTGATTTGTTGATTAATTGATATGAGTTTTTTCTCATATCATCTGTTAGCTACCTATGCAGTTGAGGTGGCTCTTCCATCTTCAGGTCTAGGAAGCAAATCTTCAGCCTTAGCATTGGTTGTTCTCCTTTTCTCAATGGAGTCCAAGATCTTTTGTGCCTGGTTGAACTTGTTTCCAAGCTCAACAACCTCCCAAAGGATATAGTTATCCACTTGAAGGTATTGTTCAAAATTGAACTTCCATAGTTCAAAGTTATTAGGGTCATGCATGGGGATTTTGAGGTTGTGGTTAAATGATCCTGAACTTTGGGTCTGAGGTTGAAGTTGACATGATGATTTTAGGGTTTTGAAAAATTAGTGTTTTACGCGATTAGGGTTTTGGTGTTCTTATGACCAAAGTTCCTCAACAAGCTCTGATACCACTTATTGATCCCAAACATAGATCGATTTAGATTTGTGTTAACGAGATTAAATCAAGTATAACACGTAGAGAAACTTTGTGTTTATGACAATCTAAGTGTTATGCGGAATTAACACTTAGAACAAAGAACAAAGCAAAACACAATGTATACCAAACTTTCACTTGTATTGATAAACGATGAGGTACAATGAAAGTGTTAAGAACGTCTATCAATAATGAAACCTAAGACCTCCTTTTATAACATAAGGAGTCTTGAACAATAATCAACCTATCAACTATTCTAGAAAAAGATAAACATAGAGAATATACTGTTATACATATCTTTCCTAAATATACAAAACATGTTGACTAAGTAGTTGTCTTATAACTGGGATTTATCTTGTCAGCACCTTGATTTGCCTTGTCAGTGCTCACTCTGTCAGCGCCTCAATTACTCTTGTTGGCGTCCAAAATCCCTTTGTCAGCGGTATAGTGACTTAGCTTATTTTATTCCCAACAAACATAAATATAGAACCTTACTCAAGAATGATCTTGTAAAAAAGGAGGTAATAGGGAATGAAAGTATGCTTCTTGCATTGGGAAACCAATTCGCTCCATCCGGTGCTTTAACTAACTGGCCATTTTCGTGATGTTGGTCCATTTTAGAAACATGGAAGTCTTTTATCGATGTTTATACCTTTACCAATGATTATAGTGCTCGTACAATTTTTCTAAGGTGAAGTGTTTGTTTTAAGGTAGTGAAGATAACAATGATGCTCTTTTTAAAGTTGTTCCATCTATTGTTGATACTCTAGAGTTTGATCGATCTTGTGAGATAGCGAATGTCTAAATATTTCTGAAAATCTTCCTGGTGAATATATCTATCCAACTTTTATTTTTCTTTTTCATGCATCTTGTGAAGGAACATAGCAGTATTGTTGTAATACCCCATTTTGATATATGGAATATCACAGGATAATTATGGTGTATCATCAAAGCATGCAAGGTAAATGTCTAAAACATTAAATGATAATAAAGAATCCGGAAACAAACATCGGATCCAAATAAGCTCCACACACGTGATGCATAAGTAGAAATGTAAAGGAAAAGGACTAAACAATATCCAACAAAGCAAAAGTATGTAAATGCATTAAAGAATGAAAGAAGACTGGCGCCTCATTCCATGCACGTACTCTTGAAATCCTAGCTTTGCCCTTTAGTACCTGTCGTATTGGGACAGGGAAAAAGAAATACGGCTGAGAAATACGCTCAATGTGCGGATATATAACAGTGATATGGAATGACGTAAACATAATCAAAGACTGAAATGGAAACATAAGAATGAAAATGCAGCGGAATACTGTAAGTCCTGGGAAAACCTGGTGACATGTAATAAACTGGTATATTCTGAAAAGATTAAGTTTGTATCATGAAAATTGTATTTTAAATGCCCAAGAGTCCATATAGGTCATGAATAAAACAACGTGCATGAATACATAGAGGGGTGACCTCGTCATGCAGTTAGAGGGGATGCCTCAAATTATAATAGTCTGGGTAGGAGGGATCAACTCCTTGTGAAGGATGCAAGGCACACACCACATTCACCATGAAAATACTTGTGTAGGTCTACGAAATCCTTGGATTATCCTAATGATGGAATGATTTAAAGAGAGAGATATAGATGAATAACTAGAGATAGAAAGTAGAGAGAGGTTGGAGAGATAAGGAGATATTAGATTAATGAATAATGAAAAGTGAGAACCAACCCTTCCTAACATGCTAAGAGGCGTATATATAGCCCACCCTACGTGTGGGCTTTGTGGTTTATATTGTTACTGTTAGAAGTATTTAAAGTGATGATCATATAATATACCATTGTGAAGCTCGTGGAAAATGCTATTCAACGGTGTCGAGAGTTCTATGTTATTATTATGTATGTAACGGAAATTAGTCCCAAACACACAAATGAGGAAAGCCTTTGTCAAGGTTCCTTCTTAGTATAAAAGGAAACAACCTCCTCATTTATGTGTGTGCCTTTCCATTTTTCTAGTGTGTTTTTTTCATCCTTCTTGTTTTAGAGAGAGAAACTCTCCTTAGTTTCTCTCACTAGGAGTACACACTCCTTGTATGTCTCTTTCTTCTTCATCAATCTAATCTTCATTTCTTAGTTTTAATCTTGTTCTTCATCATCTTTATTTCTTGATCTATAAATAGTTACATTACTAGATCACGAGCACATACTAGATGTATCTTGTTGGAGTGACAGATCCTTTCTAAATACGTAAAAACGTATTTCCAACAATCTCCCCCTAAATAGTCTATAGCTCGTGATCTATGCTAACAATGATGTGGCCGAGACTTTCTTTGGAATTTCGTATTTCCAACAATCTCCCCCTAAGGGAGGCCACACCATTTTACAAAATCTTAAACCTAGCATACTATGCTTGAGTCTCGATCTTGTTCTTATAAATATGCTAATGAGATCTTTGACTTTAGTCTTAAGCATGTTTCCTTGCCTTGACCTTGTGCATTCATCACTTGTGAAATTTGCCTCCTCGTGACTTCATGTTCCACATACTTATACCTTTATAAATTCTTGAAAGCTTTAGAGTTTGATACAGCGGAAGACTTGACTTTTAGACTTTCTTGAATTTGTTGAAGTTTTAGGTGTAGAGAGTATAATCATGCGGGGACGACTTCTTCTGGATTATACACCGCAACGCCACCTTCTTGTTACGCTGCATAAGACAGTTAGCAACAAAACATATACACGGAGAAAATGGCTTTGAAAATTTCATTCTAATTCGGTATCATTTTATCTCCGGTCGGTGAAGACCGTTGGACAATATAAAATATCATACTTATGGCAGGTAGTTTCAATTAAGAACGTTCTTGACAAGATGTCGCGGGTAAACCCGTTCTCTTTACTCGACCGTCCAAAGCTGACTGCGAATGTAAAGAGTGAATCATTTGGATAAAATTGTCCGCATGATTGAAGACGCCAATTCATATACCTGGAACAAGTGAAATTCAATTAAGAACCTCACCATCGTTGCTTTCTAGTTGTCACTAGCTTGATTCATATTGAATCTTGCAAGTTACCTACCAAGTGCTCTTTGATGTTAACACTAGAAGGATTTCCACTCATCACTGTGAACACTAAAGAGTGTCACTCTGAGTGTTCCGACAAGATCACTAAGATATTGCGTAGAGGCCTGGAACGTGTTTAGATTCAGATAAGAATTAAACCACTATTGCTTTCCAGTTATCATAAGTTTGATTCATAAAGAATCACACAAGTCACCTACCATGAGCTTTATAATGTTCGCTCAAGAAGGATTTCCATCTTTATTGTAAATACTTTCGTATTACTCAAATGTTCAGGCAAGATCATGAAGATTTTGCGTAGGACTCTTAATAACTTTCTTACTTTTCACAGTGTGTGAAGAAGCAAGTAAATATGGAAATGTATCCTAATGAGATTATTGATGATCTCAAATGGCTCTAGACTCGATCGTGCATTTTGGATTTTTAGTGATCGGAGGCTGGAGAGGAGTGCCACCATTTCAATATCAATATATTTGGAGTGAATAAATCGATAGATAATGTGTTGTCTTCGTGTGATTAAACAAATACCTATTGAGAGATGTCTGAGTTAGATGGGATGGGTTGTGCATTCCATCACTGGGTCCATGATGTCTACTTTAATACCGAGCATCATTAAAAATGATCTCAATAGCATATGTATTGACCCGGTTTCTACCTAACTTGTAAGGAGGGCTTCTTTTTTTAGACCCTTTATCTTTACAATTCTTTTTCATTCTTCAACCCCTTCAATGCTTACCAATACGTCATAACTAGCACCTTGTTGTGATTGTTCCAGTGTTAACTTAAGTACTTGGTCGGCATTCAGCTACATTCACAATCTTTCTCCATCATTCCTAAGGAAAACTATTTCTAGCTATAGAACGTCCTTGGAAAGATTCCTCTGGTTCTAGAAGAATCATTGGACTTTAACCTATCCTACCATCCTTATGTCACCATAATCTTCACCGTCATGAAATAGATAGGGTATGGGTAAGAATACGTCACCATGAAATCCATTTTGAAGTACAAATCCATTTTTCTCCCCCTTAACATATGCCACGATATTCGAAAATTTACACATATCGGGATGCGCCAGCATATTAAGTCAAACCATTATTGATCTCAATATTAAATCACATTTTCTCCCCTATTAAAAATATTAACCCAATCGATGTTTTTAATATCAATTGATTTAATGAAATTTTAAGAAAATTTGGGAAGAAAAATGCAAATACAATTATCTTCATGCTTAACACAAGCTCCCCCTCAAATTAATGAGGGTGTACTTAAAACGTAAATAAAATACCTTTTAAACACAAGTGTAAGGTACTTATCATGTGCAAAGATCATATATGATAATTTATTCACAAGATTGATAATTTACGAGGTTGGACCTGAATGATGAGAACATCATATGATAGAATCACGTGGTTCTTGTTCACGAATGTTGGTCTCCCCCGTAACATCTGAAATTATCTCCTCCTTTTTGAAAAGCGGTAATCTTTCATGACACCACATGTACGATTGATATCGTTGTCTTGACACCAATTTGTGAACTTGGCACTTTCGGCATCGAAGATTTTGAACACTAGACAATTGCTCCCCCTCAATTTTCGACCCGTGTTCTATTGAAAGAGCTGTAGTCGCCGTTTGAGTAGTCGCATCGTCGAGTATGTAAATATCAATTCTAAAGAACTTCGGTTTGTATAGATGATAACTTCATAAAAACAAGATTTCTCTTGTTTTAACAAATAAATGCACTGATGCTTACATATATTCGTGTTAGATTATGTTATAACGTAAACACAATCCCTTACATGGTTATAAAAATAAACCATGCCCGAGAAAATTAATTCCCGTTGTTGAGTCAAAGCTTTCCGATGAAATGCTTGACCTGAATATGAAAGGCGGGTTACTATTTAGAATAATACCAAGCCATTTTGAGCATGTTTTAAAACTTTTAAACTTCTGCTCGAACTTTATTTACAACCCCGTGTCATTATTGAATGACATTTCTAGGATCTTAAATATTATCGATTCCAGAAGACATGCTCCTTTTATCAAAACATTATTGAGAACACAATTTTGAAAGATTTAGAAAAGCCTTTTGAGAAATTCTTGAAAAATTGGGTTCAACGTTTTGAAAAACCAATTACTTGAGCTTAAGATTTTGAATATCATACTAAACGAGCTCAAGTCCGAGAAGTTGTAAGCTTCCCATTGTGAGGATAACTTTATCATCGGCAATAAACATTTCTTTTAACTAAAGAATGAGTCCTAAGTTGACATTTACTTAGAAGTCATTTTCATGAGCTTGAAAAACTTTTGAATTTTTTAACATATAGCCCATGACCGAGAAAGATGAATTTCTTGTTATGAGTAAAAGTTCTCTTATTTAAACGATACACTTTCGTTTCTGAGCTTAAAACTTGAAATGTTCTAATACAAGCTCATAACCGAGAAAAAATAATTTCCCGTTACGAGGATAAGTTATCATTAATGATAAGATTTCCTAAAATTGAAGTCCGAGTTACAGTCTTATATTTAACTGTAAGTCATTGTGCATGAGCTTAAAAACTTCAAATGTTTTTAATAAAAGCTTTTTCCCGAGAAAAATTAATTTCTCGTTGTGAAGATAAGTTTATCATCGGCGATAAACTTTCCTTTCTTTTATGTTCGGGGCATAATATGAGATATTATTATACACCATTTACACAAGCTTCAAACCTTTGAATAGGTTTAATGTAAGATGCATGAGCTTAAAAACTTTGAATGTTTTTAATGTAAGCCCATGCCCGAGAAAATTTAATTTCTCGTTAGTGAGGATAAGTTTATCATCGGCGATAAACTTTCCTTTCTTTGAAGCTCGGGTTACAATCTGTCGTGTGACTGCATACCGTATACACGACCTTAAAACCTTTGAATATTTTTAATGTAAGCTCATGTCCGAGAAAAGTTAATTTCTCATTTTGAAGGTAAGTTATCGTTGTATAGATAAACATCCCTTTATTTGAAGTCCGGGTCATCATCTGTCATTTAACAATGAACCATAGTATAAGCTTAACTGCAAATCCCCTGAGACACTTGTTTCTTAGATATCAGCTTCTTTAGTAACCAAACTCTGAGAGTGTCCTTAGTTGAACGGTATACAATGATTGGTCCGCTTTGTTCGTTTTGAATGTTAACATTGGTACATGCATTCTCATTTGAAGGTTGTATGCTTTGATGTGGGTTAGCGATATATATTTTAGAACCATGCGGGGATTCACAGTTTTCTTTTCTTGTGCCAGAGGTAACCTGAGGAGATGGATCACTAGGCTTAAGTTATTTATCATCCTTTTGAATTTCCCCCCTTTTGGTCTTAGTAGTAATGGAGGCTATCCTAGTTAAAGGGCACTCGTTTCCTATAAGAGTGAAAGTTCTACCAGTGGGGCGCCAAACTTTACCAATGGGTTTGGTTCTAGCTAACCACTGAGATTTAACTCTAGCACAGGAGTTCACCTCATTAAGGAATTTCTTGACACAAGTGTCATGATTTTCCTTAAAAACACATTTCCTACATGTTTTACAAGTAGCATGTTTAAAGTCCGAGGAAGATCTAGAATTCCTTGATGATTGATTGATGCTCCTAGGATATGACATGCTACGGTTAGCAGTGTTGGGAATCTAGAAAGCAACTTACTAGGTTTGAAATTTCTATTTCTTACTTGTGTCTTTTGCTTAGCTTCCCTTAGACTAAGTTTATGGAAAACGTCATTTGAACTAGTTCGAGACGTGTTCTTTGAACTATGTCTAGGGAAGCTAGGTGCAATCATGTGATTAGGTCTTGCTAAAGCTGATTTAGTCACCCTGGCCCTAGTTGGTGGAGTGACGAGTCTAGAAAGATGAACCATATCAACTTGGGAGGCAAACCACGGTCTCGAGGATTTTGGTCGTTCGGATATAAATGTAGTCGGTTGTCTAACAGACTGATTTTGAGGCGGTTTCTCTAAGATTGATGGGTTTTCAAGCTTAGTGTCCACACTAGTTCCTTTAATTTTTGTTAATTCATTTTTCAACGCAGCTATAGCAAAAACCTTTTCATGAACCTGAGCTTTTAAAGTCTCATTATCTTTAAGCAACTTATCTTGGGATGCCAACTTAGATTCTAACAACTCAATTTGTTTCAAAAGATTATCCTTTTCAGCTTTAGAATCTAGAACTTTTTGATTCAATTTTCGTTCAAGAACAACGTTTGACTTTTCAAGTTTTTCAAAATATGTTTCAAACTTGTTAGTACTCTTAGAAAATTCTAGTTTGGCATCCTCAAGACCTTTTGATTGTTAAGCTATTATCGTTTCAAGCTCTTCAATCCTAGAAGCAGAATTGGTTAAAGAAGTAGTCATAAGGCATATATCATGATGTACTAGAGCATTATGAACAATCTCTCTCCCTTTATGACTCACATCGAATGAATCTGAAGTGGTAAAACTATCACCCTTTTCCATCCCATTTTTTTTATAATTAGGTTCGGAATGCTCAACATGTGGTATTTCATCGGCATATACATCATATGCAACATTCCATTGTACCATATCTGTAGGCTCTTCGTCATAAACGGGTATGTTGCCATCATAAGAGATGTCTGTAATATTCCTTGACGTGCTGCTGGTATCATGATGTGATTCTATGCCACTACAATCTTTATCAGCCTCCATTTTGTCAACCGTATGACCATTCTCCTCTTGCATTTGCATCGTAGAATCCTGCACTCCACTATCATACTCTTGCTGAAGTCAGGATCTTTCATAAATCGAAGACGAGATCGGTGTCATGAATTTTAACAGTATACCACGGAAGCCCTGAACCTCGGTATGTGTGTATTGAAGTAATGACTGGCATATCCCTAAATTTTCAGACTTAACGATGTTGAATTGGAAGAAGTGCGTAAGTTGTGCCACGAGAGCTTTATATGCAGATTCTGATGCAGATTGATTAAAGTCTTCTTTGTGAAGTTGCTCAACTAGTTGGTTCAAGATGAGGAATATTGATTCGATGAATATATAACGATCTTGACCGAAGAGAGTCACAAATTCGCTTCCTCCTTGAAACCATGAAAGGGTTACTAGATGAGACTGAAGTAGTCGAGATAAAGTTATACCACTTTCTCTAGCTTTGTCTTGAATTTGATGCAATTCTTCCTCTCTAGCTGTCGAATTCAAAAAATCCATTGAAATTCGATGATAAATGAAGGTAAGGATTACTTATCGATCGAGCAATGAAAGAAAGAAATTGTGCTTGTTTCGTGTTTTGAAGTCAAAAAACAATGTTGAAATACCCTAATAATGTCTTCTTGAGAAACCAAAAATTGCAAGGGCAAATAACTCGCGATGTTCGAAATTTTCTAAATCACATTTTTGAAAATCTCGAACAAAAAATTTGAATTCCGCAATCTCAAAGATTCAATTCCGCAATCTCAAAACATTCGATTTCGCAATATGAAAAATTATTCAATTCCACAATATGAAAAATTATTTAATTCCGCAATATGAAAAATTATCCAGTTCCACAATATGAAAAATTATTCAATTCCGAAATATGAAAAATTATTCAATTCCGCAATATGAAAAATTATTCAATTCCACAAGATGTAAAATTATTCAATTCCGGCATTATGAAAAATTATTCAATTCCCCAATATGAAAAATAATTCAATTCGCAATATTAAAAATTATTCAATTCCACAATATGAAAAATTATTCAATTCCGCAATATGAAAAATTATTCAATTCCGCAATATGTAAAATTATTCAATTCCGCAATATGAAAAAATATTCAATTCCGCAATATGATAAATGATTCAATTCCGCAATATGAAAAATTATTCAATTCCGCAATATAAAAATGATTCAATTCTGCAATATGAAAAGTTATTCAATTCCCCAATATTATCACGAATATTTAATTCCTTAATATTATCACGAATATTGCAACTTTTTATATCTTCGAAAAGGCGACTTTTTCAAATGTTTCGGGCGAAACGACTTGTACTTTCAAGGTTATAGGCTTCGTTGGGACTATAAAAATGCAATCTTTTTCAAATTTATGACGAAAAATTTAAAATCAAGATTTGTACTTTTAATCAAAGATCTTCACCAAAAATCAATCCAAACACCCAATTTTTTTTTTTGTTTTTAGCCAAAAGAAAGATACCAAATCACTACCACAACTATGTAGATGATTTTGGGAAAGATTAAACCACAAAAAACACAAAAAAAAATTGGGTCGAGGGATTTTGGATCTAAAAGTCACGAAAATCAAGAAAACAAACACAAAAACAAATCAATCATCCCATGGCTTTTGATATCAATTGTAGGTCTACGAAATCCTTTGATTATCCTAATGATGGAATGATTTAAAGAGAGATATATGGATGAATAACTAGAGAGAGAAAGTAGAGAAAGGTTGGAGAGATAAGGAGATATTAGATTAATGAATAATGAAAAGTGAGAACCAACCCCTCCTAACATGCTAGGAGGGGGTATATATAGCCCACCCAACATGTGGACTTTGTGGGTTATATTGTTAATTTACTGGATTACGAGCCGATATTAGATGTGTAAAACCCGCATGAAAAATTCATGAAAATATTAATTACACAAAATAGCAAATTAATTAAAAGTTTTAATTCATGACGAGCATTCAAGAATATTTAACAAACACGAAAAGTATTCACGTTTAATCAATAACCATGTCTCAAGTAAACACGAACTCAAATCACGAATAATTAGTACACGGGAATTACTAAATAGCGGAAAAATGAAAAGAATGTATATAAATCGGTTGTTTGGTTGGCCATAATAAGAAAAAAAACAAAAGGGCCCAAAAGCCCGACCCATGTCTTAAGTTAACTAGCATGTGAGTAATATGTGCAATTCATAACAAGTAAAACAAGAAAATTGATAAAATCCTAGCCACCTTGTGGGCAGCCGTCGGCCAAGAACAAGAAAAGAAGAAGAATACCAAATTGTTTTATATGAATCAAATAGGTCTCGTGTGAAAAGAAACAAAAGGTACTGATCTTAACCTTTAATATTGCGCACACATGTTCATTGGTTTTGAGCAACCTGTGTTCACACGAGATATGAAGTATTTTGTGGTTTGTGACTAAATAATGTGATAGCAATTGATCATGCTCGGGGGTATTCAAGATTCTGACATCGAGTAATGTGCAATCTAATTTCAAAAGGAAAAGTATACATTGTGCTTTATATTTATTTATTGGATTGATTGTATAATTTGGTGTCCTAGTGATGTTTTAAAGAAACTAGAAAATGATGTTTAGTCCATGATATGAGTGTATTTACTCATATCATTTCTATCATTAAATGTACATAAAATGCATATTTCACATGAATATGGTATTGTATATGCTTGTTTCTTGTTTCATTTGTGTAGGTACCAAGATCACAAAAAACCGGCAAATATCGACACGAGATTGAAGAAATATCAGCAGCTAAAAGTTGGGATCGTTTTTAAGACGGGATTCAAGTTTATCAAGTATTTCGGGCCAAGTGGGTCCCACATTTGTTTAATAGGCCTAAAAGCCCATTATTATGTTATGCTATCATTTTGGCCTAAATCAAAAGCCCAATACCATTATTAAAGGAGACGGATAGGAGTATTTAACTATTGGATCATAAGCCCAATTGATGAAAACATGAAACATATGGAATTTATGGGTCCAAGCCCATAATAACAAGTAATGGGACGGCAAGAAGATTTTAGTCAATGTTTGGTCCAGTCCAAGGCCATGAAGGAGAAAAGTATGACGGTGCAAAATTGTTTATATACTTTGGGGGTCAAGTTTTTGGTCAAACGTTATAAACAATGTAAAAAGAAAAGAGACGAGAGAAAGGGGAAGAAATAAACGCAGCTTTGAAGAACCCTAAAATCAGGGCTTCCAATTAAAGCCTCGATTGGCATCAAGCGCCACCGTTCAAAAGAAAGGGGAAGTTTTGGTGCGTGTATAACATACCAGATGCTTAGTACTCTGCTATACGTGGCACCATGCGTCAGTCCTTCTTTCCTATTGGCTGTTACATCTGCTGACTGACAAGGAGCCAATGAAAATTGTCCAAATAAACTCTAAACTAACACAAGAAGCACAAACTTGTGCCACATTGGCAATCCGTGTGCACAAAGGCTAATTACAGCCTTTGGATGATAACAAACAAGAAAGAGAAAAGAATAAGATGATCCAAGGGCTAGAATCATCATCAACAATCACCGCTCACCCCTCTCCTACCCTATAAATAACCCTTAGAAAAATTAGTAATGTATCCCTCTTTTTCTTATTGTTATAGTGTTAAAATATAGTTAGAATTGTATATTTATTTTTAAAAAGTTTGTATTACTTTGTTGGAATTAATGAAATTTAAGTTTTAATTTTAATATCTTTTTTTTGAAATTTTTTTTTATAAGTGCAATCTGAATTTATATTTTGATGTTATGAATGCAATATTGTTTGTTTAAGCTCAATAAATAGATTAAGTAAATAATAAAGAGGATTAGGGATTTAAATATCTAACCCCACTGGTTAGATTAATATGATGTTGGTTCGATGGTTCGAGTTTATGAAAATGGTTCGAGTTGTATTCGTAGTTCGTGATGGTGATTAGATAGTTTGGTGTCGAAAAAGGTTGATCTAAAGTAGGCTCAGCGCCTTACTTCGTCATCAAAGGTTTACTTCAAATAATGGTATGCTCACTTTTCTTTTATGTAATCTGATTATATGCTATGTTTATATACTCGCAATATTTTTGTCTTGTTTGTTTGAATTAGTTGTTACTGTCTGTTTAAGTAGATTGCTGTAATCGTGGTTTCGTAGGTTTATATGATTTAGTGGTTCAAAAGATATGATTTGAGGTTTTGAGCTTTTTCAAGCTGCTTAAAAAGGTGTTTCAACAAGGTTGTTTGGTTGTGCAAAAGTTTTATATAAAAGTCTATTATTATAGCAGTACATAGTCATTAGCTGAACTTGTGATTATGCTGAAATTTGAGAGTTGCTGATGGATTTTCCAAATCTTGCGTCTGCTGACTCTTTGAGTTACAGGAATGTGCTGCTGGACTTGATTTAATCGAGAAGTCTGTTTGGTATTTCTGTAATAGTTGTATGCTGAGTTGATTTGTAGCACAAATTTATAGTCTATCTCTTGAATGTTGTGTGTTGGGTAGCTGCACTTAGCTTGAAAATTTTATTTTTGCTGAATGTGTTAATTGGTATAGTCTGCTGAGGTGTTTTTGTTCATCTAGTTTGCTGAATTATTGTTATTTGATTTGCTGATTTATTTAGGGATTTTGGGATTGCTTGTTAAGATTAATTGTTATTTTGGGTTGAATCTAGTACCTGCTTCATGATGGATTCAATGCTGTATGCTAATGTCTTTGTCTGATTAATTTGGTGTTTGCTTGTATTAATCTGTTTACTGTTACTGTTATATTTCCATTTCGTTTATTATTATTTGTTGAAATTGCTGATCGAACTCGTGACCTCACGGTTCAACTCCAACACACTTACCAACTGAGCTGGCATCATTTCTTGGTACTAGTGTTTAATTTGGGTCTTATATAAGGACTTGGTAAATTGTATTTTCTTTTATAAACGTATTACAAATGTATATTTACTTTTAAAAAAAATTGTTTATTTAAATTAAGTAAAATTAATTAGTTTAAATATAAATAAAAATAAATAAATGAATAAAAATAATAATAATAAATAAATATAGTTTAAAAATAAAAATAAATATTTTATTGCTTTTAAAAATTAATTTTGTTTAAATAAATTTTGTTAACATAAAAAGTAAAAATAATATAGGTGTAATTTCGTCTTTTAGATTAGATTTGGGTAAACGGTTCATGCACTTTAAGATTTGTAGGATTAATTAGATAAAAACCAAAACCAATTCAAATCGATTGTCCATTTCAGAACCAAAGTCTCAAATTCACAATTTCTTCGTGTACAACGAACCGGGATCACTCTCGTGTTTAATTAATCCGTCTTTGGCTTATTCTAGATTATTACTTTTTCCTAAAAGTAATTTCCAAAATTTGCTCTATAACGTATTATAGTAAAATAAACCGACACTTTCCCACACATCAAAAATTTTGGGGCCGCTGTCAGGGATTTTGTGTACGATTCTTTCGTGGAGATTTGTTGATCATAGATTTGAAGACCCTTTCCGTCCTCATAAAGTTTTGTTAGTTTTATATATATAGTATATATATCGATTTTTCGTGTTTTTTGTTATTAATATTTTTTTATTATGTAGAATAATAAATTCACCTACCTTCAAAAGCGTGAAAACGCAAACCTTAGTTTAGATTTCATCACCTACCTATTGTATTAGAATCCAAAACAAAGAATAAAGGCAAAATAGATAAATACTAATAAAAAGTTCGAACTCGATTTATACAAACTATAAGGTGGGTATAAGGCGACAAGCTATAAAAGGCCGTCTAAGGAAAAAGGTTTTTAAGTACTTTGTGCCACCTCGTTTCCCCGCTTGCTTGTGCGTATATTGAGAGGGACGACCGATTATTTGTTTGCCAACTTAAGTAGTAATAAACTTTATTTTTATCGTTGTTTACTTATAGAACCTCGAGACGGTTAGGTTTTCACCTACGTTTCAAAGTCGGACGAGGGTAGTTTACTTCCATAGTAATTATCCTTACTCCTTATTTTTATCAATCTTTGATTGAGCAATACCAAATAAAAATACCAAAAATAATCTTCTTCTAATCTATTTTCTTTTCTTCAACCCTCTAAATTCTCGTCACTTTGGTTTATGCAGTTACGTTCTAATCGACTTTGGATTAATCACGATAGGCTTGAAAACATTCCTCGTAGAAATAGAAATCGTCAACAAAGAGTATTGGAACCCGAGCTTCCACCAATTGTTGTTAATATGGCCGATAACCGAACAATGGAGGAATTGCTCCGTGCACCCACCGAAGGGTACGGGGAAGCAATCGTTGTGCCGGCTATTTTGGCAGATCATTATGAGATTAGACGGGTCTTTTATCACTCATTCGTGCCGAACAATTTCGTGGCAATGAGACGGATAACATGCATTGTCACATTCGGAATTTTCTTCGTATCACCTCGACTCTCAAGTTTAGAGATGTGCCGAATGACGCGATTAAGCTCATGCTTTTTTCGTACTCGCTCGAGGGAAACGCTAATCGTTGGTATGAAAAGGAACCACCGAGTTCGATTTTGACATGGGACGATCTAGTATCTAAGTTCATGAATTATTTCTTTCCACCATCTAAAACAACTCACTTTAAGAATGAAATAACTAGGTTTGAACAAAAAGTGCATGAATCGTTTGGAGATGCTTGGGAAAGGTTTAAGGATTTGTTGAGACAATGTCCACACCACAGTTTCAAGGAGTTACACCAAATTAGTACTTTTTATAATGGACTTAATATGGTTGAACAAGATTCTTTAAATGCCGCCGCGGGTGGTAATCTTTTAAGAAAAAATCCGAGAGACGCGTGGGGTATCATTGAAAATAATCTAGAGTGCAATATTCACGAAACACACCGGTTGTTTATCATGTGAATTCATCTAATACTGAGATTGCTAGATTGGACTCTAAGATTGATACGATTTTGAATGAGATTAGGAAGAATCCTCATGGATCGGTTAATGCGGTTGAGAATTTTTGTGTATCGTGTGGTGGAGCACATCCGAATTATGCTTGTTCAACCATGGGGTTTGATCAAGCTAGTGCTTTAGCGGCGGACAGGAACTTATGGCCCTAATGGTCAAGCTCCTCGTCAAAACCATGTTGCTCCACCGGTTCAAAATAGATACAACAATGGAAACAATGGGAATAATTTAAACCATGGTAACCAAGGGAATTTTAATCAAGGAAATGGATTTCTTGCTAATCAAAACAATCAAGGTTTCAAAGTAACAATCAAAATGATTTGTCAAGCTATATCAAAGCAAATGAGGCAAATTTGAAAGCTTTTCAAAATAATCTTCAAGGACAAATGAACACTTTGAAACTCGATTTTCAAAATAAGATCAAGGGGCAAAATAACAAGATTGAGCTTAATCAAACTCGTTTAGAGAAAAACCAAAACCGTATTGAGGGAAATCAAGCTAAGTTTGAGAACAAAATACTTTCGATGTTTGAAGCAATAATGAACAAACCTTCCTCTTCTTCGAGTGGCTTACCTAGGAACACCATTCCAAACCCGAAGGGTGAGATGAAAGCTATTACCACACGTAGTGGTAAGGTTTTAGATGAACCTTTGCTTCCACATGTTAGTACCTCTCCGGTGAGGGAAGTGGAGCAAGAACCCAAGGTGGTTAAAGAAAAGGAAATTCCGAATCCACCAAAGGTAGACCAATTGCCTATTCCGGAACCCGAGATTTTGAAGACTAAACCCACACTACCCTACCCTTCGAGACTTAACCAAGAGAAGCTCCACAAAAGATCCAATGCTCAAATGTCTACATTTCTTAAGATGTTTAAGAACCTTCATAATAATGTTAGTTTTGCGGATGCATTGCTTTACATGCCTAAGTTTGCTTCGACTTTCAAGAAATTATTTAGCGATAAAGGGAAGCTTGAAGAGCTTAATCATTCTCTTGATGCTAATTGTTCGGCGATTCTCACCAGAAAGCTATCCAAAACCTTGGAGACCCCGGAAGATTTCTTATCCCTTGTGAATTTCCGAAATGAAGGAATGTTTAGCATTAGCCGATCTTGGCGCTAGCATTAATCTGATGTCTCTTTCCATGTGGAAAAGGTTATCACTTCCCTAGCTCACACCTACTAGGATGACTCTCGAGCTTGCGGATCGATCGACCGCCCTTTCGGTAGGTATAGACGATGATGTCTTTGTTAAGGTAGGGAAGCTTCATTTTCCGGTGGATTTTGTAGTCATGGATTACCCCGAAGATTCACGTGTACCGTTGATTTTAGGAAGACCATTTTTTAGTACGGCTAGTGCCTTGATTAATATGAAAAGTGGAAAAATGACTTTAAGTTTCTATGATGAGACCGTTACCTTTGATATCGGGCACATTTCTAAGTATCCTTATGAGCATTTCAGGGAGTCAATTAATCGAGTTGATATGATTGATGTTTCTTGTAAAGAATATTCTCAAGAAGTGCTTGGATTCTCGGATAATTCCGAAAGTGGCAATCCTTCTTTATCGGATCCTATTATTTCCCTTTCTTCTCCACCCCTTACTCCATTTGGAGCTAGTTATTTTATCTTGGAGGAGGTGTATACTTTTCTTAGCACACCGGATTTGCCATCGACGTATGATGAAGATTATCATGCTACGGAGGGAGATATCGACTTGCTTGAAGCATTTTTGAATGAAGATCCTTTTGAATCACCACCTATGGAAATTAAAGTTGTGAACGAAAATGAAACAAAAGTGAAAACTTATCTTGAAGAAGCACCCGAATAAGAACTTAAGGATCTTCCCACTCATTTGGAGTATGGTTTTCTTGAGGGAACGGATAAGTTACCGGTGATTATTGCAAAAGGATTGAAAGTTAATGAAAAGGAGGAACTTATTAAGGTGCTTAAGAAACATAAACGGGCCATTGCATAGAAAATCTCTGACATCAAGGGTATTGACCCAAAATTTTGTACTCATAAAATTTTGATGGAGGAAGATTATAAACCCGCTATCCAAAATCAAAGAAGGGTTAATCCAAAGATTCATGAGGTGATCAAAAAGGAAGTTATGAAACTTCTAGACGCCAGAATGATCTACCCTATCTCCGATAGCCCATGGGTTAGCCCCGTGCATTGTGTTCCAAAGAAAGGAGGAATGACGGTTGTTACTAATGAGGATAATGAATTTATTCCGACTAGACTTGTGACCGGATGGCGTGTTTGTATTGACTATAGAAAGCTTAATGATGCCACTAGGAAGGATCATTTTCCATTACCTTTCATGGATCAAATGTTAGAGAGACTAGCAGGAAATGAATTCTATTGCTTTTTGGATGGATTTTCCAGCTATTTCCAAATTCCTATAGACCCTCGTGATCAAGAAAAAACCACATTCACTTGTCCTTATGGAAAATTTGCTTAACCTAGAATGCCTTTTGGGTTATGCAATGCTCCGGGGACGTTCTAAAGGTGTATGATGGCCATTTTTCATGATATGATTGAGAAAACCATGGAAGCCTTCATGCATGATTTCTCGGTTTTTGGGGAATCTTTTGCTTCATGTCTCTCTAACATGGAAAGAATGTTACAACGTTGTGAGGAAACAAATCTCGTGCTTAACTATGAAAAATGCCATTTCACGTGCAAAGAAGGAATTGTGTTAGGACATAAGATCTCTAAGGCCGGTATTGAGGTAGATAGGGCTAAAATCGACGTGATTTCAAAATTACCTCCACCCACCACTGTTAAGGGAGTTAGGAGTTTTCTCGGCCATGCCGGCTTCTATAGACGTTTTATCCAAGACTTCTCTAAGATAGCTCGGCCTATGACCCATCTTTTGGAAAAAGAGACTCCATTCCTCTTTTTGGATGAGTGCATCAAAGCCTTTGAGATGCTTAAAAAGAAATTAACCGAATCACCAATTTTAGTTGCCCCGGATTGGGATCTACCTTATGAAATTATGTGTGATGCTAGTGATTACGCGGTAGGTGCGGTTTTGGGGCAACGTAAGACCAAACATTTATTGCCTATACACTATGCAAGTAAGACTATAACGGATGCTCAAACTAAGTATACTACAACGGAAAAGGAGTTACTTGCCGTTGTATATGCTTTCGAAAGTTTAGACCATACCTCGTCTTGTCTAAAACCATAGTGTATACGGACCACTCGGCTATCAAATATCTTCTTAATAAACAAGATGCTAAGCCGAGGTTGCTCCGGTGGATTCTCCTCCTTCAAGAATTTGATGTCAAAGTTCTAGACAAAAAAGGAGTCGAGAATCTCGCGGCTGATCATCTTTCTCAACTTGAGAATCCTCACCAAAGCGATCGAGAGAACAAGGAAATAAATGAAACATTTCCTCTCGAGACGCTTGGTATGATTGCTTTTCGTTGTGATGATAGTACCCCATGGTTTTCGGACATCGCAAATTACCATGCGGGGATGTTCGTGATCAAGGGTATGTCGTCCCAACAAAAACGGAAATTTTTCAAGGACATATCCTATTATTTTTGGGACGACCCCTATTTGTTTCGAGTGTGCGCGGATCAAGTGATTCGTAGGTGTATGTTTGGCAAAGAAGCTTAATATATTCTTAAAGCTTGTCATGAAGGACCCATCGGGGGACACCATGGTGCCAACGCTACCGCGAAAAAAGTCTTTGATGCCGGTTTCTTTTGGCCTTCCATATATTGAGATGCCTAAGACTTGCTCAAGACTTGTGATGCTTGTCAACATCAAGGAAAGAATTCACAAAGGGATGAAATGCCCCAAAACATAATTAAAGTTGGTGAAATCTTTGATGTATGGGGAATCGATTTTATGGGGCCATTTCCATCATCAAAAGAAAATAAGTATATTCTCGTAGCCGTGGACTATTTGTCTAAATGGGTTGAAGCTAAGGCTTTGCCTACTAATGATGCTCGAGTAGTGGTGAAATTTTTGAAACAACTCTTTGTTAGGCTTAGAACTCCGCGGGACATTATAAGTGATCGAGGGACCCATTTTTGTAATGAACAATTTGAAAAAGTTCTAAAGAAATATGGTGTCACTCATCGACTTTCAACAACTTATCACCCTCAAACAAGTGGTCAAGTGGAGGTTTCAAACCGAGCTCTTAAGAGGATTTTGTAGCGTTCTATAGGAGAAAATCGCACTTCATGGTCGGATAAATTGGACGTTGCATTGTGGGCTTTCCGTACGGCCTATAAGACGCCCATTGGTTTTACACCATTTTGGTTGGTCTACGGAAAGGCATGCCACTTGCCAATTGAACTCGAACATAAGGCGTATTGGGCTCTTAAGCATTGTAACTTTGATTTAAGGAACACGGGTGATCATCACAAGGTTCAACTGAATGAACTAAGTGAATTAAGAGATCAAGATTATGAGAATTCTTTGATTTATAAAGAGAAGAGTAAGAGGATTCATGACTCTAAGATCAAAAATCGCATTTTCAATGTTGGGGATCAAGTCCTCTTATTCAACTCTAGACTTAAGATTTTCTTGGGCAAGCTTAAGTCCCTTTGGTCTAGACCGTTCACCATTTCACAAGTATTCCCTTATGGCACCGTTGAGCTAGCTCAAAAAGATGGGCCTAACTTTAAGGTGAATGGTCATCGAGTGAAGCACTACTTTGGAGGGGACATACCTACGAAGGTTGTTCCATATCTTCAAACTATCCCTATGGACGAATGAATGCGAGGATTGAGTCGAGCTTATGACTCGGTTAACAAAAATGAGGTGCCTTGTGGGGGAGTCTCATACATTATATCTTCTATCTATTTTCTAACACTAATAAGGCTTGATCTTTTCAAGCTCGTGCTCGTGTTTTGTTGTGATATGAATCTTAGGTGACCCTAATCATTGAAGACTCTCGTGTTCGGGTTTTTTCCGGTTCACTCGAGCTTCCATACTTTGATTGTCAAAAGGGGCACTCACTATCCTTTGATTTTTATCGACTAACGTTTTATCTTAAAGCATAATTAATAAACGGCTTATAGACTTGCGTGCTCTTACCATGTTAGGATTTTTGCATTCGACTCTTCGTGTTCTCGCAAGGGGGTGTTACTCTTGAGCTAGGAAACATTGAGGACAATGTTTGGTTTTAGCATGGGGGAGTCAATCGATATAATCGCTAGCAATTGCTTTTGTCATGTTCAAACGTAATCGTTTTTCTCATTTTTTATAAAAAATTTAAAATTTTAGTGTATTTTTTGTGTTTAATAATAAAGAAAATAAGTATTTTTGACACAAATGTAAGCTTTCCGTTGGTGATAATAAGAATAGTTTTTGACTTGATTGGTTTTTACCTTAGCTCATTCCTTAACATGCTTAAATCAAGTTTTGCTAGACTTTTATATAGGGAACTTTAAAACGCGAAAGTCTTAACTCATACGGGTTTAAGAACAAGAACTTTTCGTAAGTTCCTATTAATGATCCTAGAAAGTCATTTATCAAGGGAACTTTAAAACGCAAATTCTAATCTTGAAAAAGTCCAAGAAGATGCAAGATCCTATAGATGACTTGAAAACCCAAAACTTTGATTTAACAGGCTAAGTATCCATTAGTCTCACATCTTTGAAATTTTACAATATGGAGAACAAGAGATGATAAAGTTGAATCATAAGTTTTGAGGTTAAATCTTCCTTGTATAAGTATTTTTGTGTTTGATTCTTTCTCCTTGTATTCATTTTTCATGCTTGAATATTAAATTGCTTAATAAATGAAGTTTTTAGCGGTTTAAGCTTAATATATTAACTCGTAACTCCTTCTTTTTCTTCCTTTGTAATTAATGTAAGAACACATTGAGGGTGTCACCGTCATGGACTTTTTGATCATGAGATTGCGGAAATTTGGCTTACTATATATATCATTAATAAAGAAGAATAAATAAAAACATGTTATCTATGAGCCTTTGGGTGAGAGTCATTTAGCACTAGCCTTGTCATTAGAGCCTTGGGGTGTATGGCATGGTGACGTGTTTAATAAAAATTGCTTCATCATTATGAGCCTTAGGGTGGAATGGTGAATGTCAATTCCCTTGTTTATGTCCAAGGAGCCTTCTGGTGTGGATCATAGATAAGGAGCACTTTTATATCTTAAAGAGCCTCAAGGTGTATGATGTAAATGTTGCTAACTCTATTAATAAAGTCAAATTCGACTTTGGAGGAATAATTGTTGCCTTAGGTAGTCTTATTAGCCAAATTTCAGATCCGAGAATTTATTCCTCAAATCGTGTTAAGTTATCCTAGATGTAGGTTTTCTTTAGTGACAACGGTTTTTAAGGTCGAGGTTAGGTTTTGAGTGTTGGGTTTACACCGTTTTTGCCTTCATTTTTGGAATAATACTTATTAAATAAGTCAAATGAGCCATTGGGTGAACGACAAAATTTAAAATCTAGAGGTACAACTAGGAATAAAGGAGAATGAGTTTAACACAAATTACTTGTATGAGTGGTCTTAACATTGGAACTTATGATTGGCAATGATCTTGTTTTTAAACTTGGCATGGAAAGAGTGAAAAGTCGAGGACAATGAATCTATTAGAGTTTTATGATCCTAAAAATTATTTTTCAAATAATGAAAGCAATACATTATGTCTTTGCAAAATAAAGTGTCAAAAGTTGAATAAAAGTGTAGTTAGTGCTTTATTGTATCATTGCTTGAGGACACCACAGCTTAGCAAGGGGGAGTTTGATATGAGTGTATTTACTCATATCATTCGTATCATTAAATGGACATAAAATGCATATTTCACATGAATATGGTATTGTATATGCTTGTTTCTTGTTTCATTTGTGTAGGTACCAAGATCACAAAAAATCGGAAAATATCGACACGAGATTGAAGAAATATCAAGAGCCAAAAGTTGGGATCGTTTTTAAGACAGAATTCAGGTTTATCAAGTATTTTGGGTCAAGTGGGTCCCACATTTCTTTAATGGGACTAAAAGCAAATTATTATGTTATGCTATCATTTTGGCCCAAATCAAAAGCCCAATGCCATTATTTAAGGAGACGGATGGGAGTATTTAACTATTGGATCATAAGCCCAATTGATGAAAACATGAAACGTATGGAATTTATGGGTCCAAGCCCATAATAACAAGTAATGGGACGGCAAGAAGTTTTTAGTCAAAGTTTGGTCCAGTCCAAGCCCATGAAGGAGAAAAGTATGACGATGCAAAATTGTTTATATACTTTGGGCGTCATGTTTTTGGTCAAACGTTATAAACAATGTAAAAAGAAAAGAGACGAGAGAAAGGGGAAGAAATAAACTCCGCTTTGAAGAACCCTAAAATTAGGGCTTCCAATTAAAGCCTCGATTGGTATCACGAGCCACCACTCAGAAGAAATGGGAAGTTTTGGTGCGTGTATAACACACCAGATGCTTAGTACTATGCTACACGTGGAACCTCAATGCGTCAGTCCTTCTTTCCTATTGACTGTTACATCTGCTGACTGACAAGGAGCCAATGAAAATTGTCTAAGTAAGCTCTAAACTAACACAAGAAGCACAAAATTGTGCCACGGTGACAATCCGTGTGCACAAGGGCTAATTACAGCCTTTGGATGATAACAAACAAGAAAGAGAAAAGAAGAAGATGATCCAAGGGCTAGAATCATCATCCGCAATCACCCCTCACCCCTCTCCTACCCTATAAATACCGCTTAGAAAAATCAGTAATGTATCCCTCTTTTTCTTATTGTTATAATGTTAAAATATAGTTAGAATTGTATTTTTCTTTTTAAAAAGTTTGTAATACTTTGTTGGAATTAATGAAATTTAAGTTTTAGTTTTAATATCTTTGATATATTTGTCTCGAATTTTTTTTATTAGTGAAATCTAAATTTTTATTTTGATGTTACGAATGCAATATTGTTTGTTTAAGCTCAATAACCAGCTTAAGTGAATAATAAAGAGGATTAGGGATTTAAATATCTAACCCCACTGGTTAGATTAATATGGTGTTGGTTTGATGGTTCGAGTTTATGAAAATGGTTCGAGTTGTATTCGTAGTGGTGATTAGATAGTTTGGTGTCAAAAAAGGTTGATCTAAAGTAGGCTCAGCGCCTTACTTCGTCATCAAAGGTTTACTTTAAATAATGTTAAGCTCACTTTTCTTTTATGTAATCAGATTATATGCTATGTTTATATACTCGCAATATTTTTGTCCTGTTTGTTTGAATTAGTTGTTACTATCTGTTTAAGTGGATTGTTGTAATCGTGGTTTCGTAGGTTTATATGATTTAGTGGTTCAAAAGATATGATTTGAGGTTTTGAGCTTTTTCAATCTGCTTAAAGGGGTGTTTCAACAAGGTTGTTTGGTTGTGCAAAAGTTTTATATAGAAGTCTATTATTATAGCAGTACATAGTCATTAGCGGAACTTGTGATTATGATGAAATTTGAGAGTTCTTGTTGCATTTTCCAAATCTTGCGTTTGCGGAGTATTTGAGTTACATGAATGTGCTGCTGGACTTGATTTAATCGAGGAGTCTGTTTGGTATTTTTGTAATAGTTGTATGCTGAGTTGATTTGTAGCACAAATTTATAGTCTATCTTTTGAATGTTGTGTGTTGGGTAGCTGCACTTAGCTTGAAAATTTTATTTTTGCTGAAAGTGGTAATTGGTATAGTCTGCTGAGGTGTTTTTGTTCATCTAGTTTGCTGAATTATTGTTATTTGATTTGCTGATTTATTTAGGGATTTTGGGATTGCCTGTTAAGATTAATTGTTATTTTGGATTGAATCTAGTACCTGCTTCATGATGGATTCAATGTTGTATGCTAATGTCTTTGTCTGATTAATTTGGTGTTTGCTTGTAACCTGTTTACTGTTACTGATTGTCGAGGAAACGTCGATGTATTTTAATTAGATACGATATAGGAAAAATTTAGGAAATTACCCTTAGGAAAAGGTAATAATCCATAATAAGTCTAAGACGAATTTAATTAAACACGTTGATGAACCAAGTTCGTTGTACACGAAGATCAAGTGAATTTGCGACGTATTGTTTCGATCTGGACAATTGATATAAATTGTTTATCGGTTTTTATCTAATATTAATCCTACAATTTTAAATCCTAAGTGCATGAATCGTTCCCCATTTTTTTTAGACAAAATTTATTTATAATTAAAACTTTATAAAATTAAAGTTTATAAAAAAAACAATTAATAAAAAGTTTACTTAATAAAAACGTTTTATCTAAAAAATAGAAACTGACAGTCAACTTATTGCGTATATTATTTATATAAACTGTATTAAAACTCAAAAGAGCAGCAGGCACAAGTGGTTAAATCACTTGGCCCATGACCAGGAGGTTCGAGTCTCATCAGAGACATTTTTTTGGTAGATATTATTTTTGATAATGAAACACCAAATAAGGTCACAGTGATGACCTTTGAGTTGTGTAATTGTGGACTGATAGGAATCAGTTATAAAGCTATCAAATCAGTTGAATTCTGATAGATTTTTGAATCAGCAAAACAAATAATATAAACTCAACAACTCTAATATCAACAAATAATGCAACTTATATCAGCAAAGAGAACTCATATAATCAGCAGACTCAAAACTTAAGTCAGGCAATCAAGCAATTCAGCAAAGGTAAACATGTATCAGCAGAATACTTAAAAGATTAATACTCTCAAGTCTCAAAGACTATTATCAGTGCGAATAATACCAGTAAAATAAAACTAACAATAACATCAACAAATCTAAATGTGATAAGCTAAAACAGATCTGACATAGAGTAAAATGCATGCAAGACAAATCAGTCAATCCTAATCCAAATACTCAGCAGATTTATTATCTAGAAGTGCCAACAATTAAATCAGTTATAACTAAACTTAAAAATGAAACAACAAAACTAAATGGAGCAGATCCAAGAATGAGAAGATATTCAAATCAAAATGACAGTTAAACTAAGATAGGCAATAATGAATCTTAGCAGCTAAATAGACTTTTATATCAAATTAACAAATAATCAACAGTATAAACAAATAGAATATCAGCAAACTATCATCACAGTAAAATGACAGATCCAATATTTCTTATCACATAATCCTAAACTCCTAATCCATCTAACAATCACTCCAGTTAAATAATCTAACATATTCATTTAAAGTAAATATAAACCACTTAAAAATAATAAAAAGACTTAGAACCTTTTTTAGATAGCCATTGTGAAGAAGAATTGCGTTGAGCAATCTTGTCTAACACACCACCATTAACCTCTATCGTACACCATTAACCATCGAATCATGAACAACAAATAGAATTCTCAGCAGCTTTTAGGAGTCAAACCATTGGGCTTTAACTAGATTCCAAATTTCTCTTTTCAATTATTTAATTAAACTATTCTTTCAGTTTAACCAAATAATTTTATATCATAATATTAAATAGACAGAATAATTATTCAATTAAAAACTTTAATAGGAAACGGTTGAAACAAAAAGATCTTGCGAAAATTAACTTTTATTAATTCACTAAAAACATTACAATTTTGGAAATGAAATTACAATTATTCCTAACCCTATTTTAACATTATAACTATAAAAGAAAAATTGGAATAATAAAAATTACAGAAAATGGGGGTATTTATAGCCAACCCCAAGGCTCTTGGTGGTGGTTTGTGGTGAAGATCCTTTCATCACAGCCCTTCATTCTTCTCTTTCTCCTTTATCTTTGATCCTACGGTGGATAAGACACAAGCTAGCACACGGATTGCCAACTTGGCAACCGAGTGTGCTAGTTGTGCTTCTTGATTGCTGACTTGTCATCTTTTAATCGGAGAAGTGGAGGTGGGTGATGTGTCTCACCCAATCAATGCAAGTAATGGTAGCCACGTCACTAGATAAGAGCATCTCTTTGCTCCTATAAACTTGGGAATTAATTCCCAAGTATATGTTACACACGTGCCATGAAAAAGCCCCAATTTGTTTTTGTGGATTAGGGTTTGAGTAACAGTAAAAAGGGTATCTGGTTAATGTGTTTTGGGAGAGAGAGATTAGAGGTGTAGCATAGGTTATATCGATAGGATTTGTGTGGTGTAAGTTGTTTGTTAAATGTTGACAGAATGAATAAATAAACAACTCGTTTATTACTTTTCATGAAATTGACCAAACCCTAAGGCCGAATAACCATCCCATGATTCATAGTTCTTTAAATGAAATGGGCTTGAAACCCATTTAAACAATCCGTCCACAATTTGTAAAAGATATGGGCTTTTGTTATGAAAATGGGTAACTTGTTTCCACTATTGGGCTTTTGGGCCCATTAACCAAATGTGGGACCCACAAGCCCAATCAACTTCATAAAAGATTAAATCCACTAAAAACGAGCTTGAATTTGGCTTTGTTGATCTTTTCTTCAATCTCGTGTCGATTTGCTGGTTTTCGCGAACTTCGGTACCTACACACATTAAACAACAAACAAACGTATACAAGGCAATATTTATACATTTTATGCATTTATTTATTGTTTATTGATACAAATGATATGAGTAAAATCACTCATATCAAACTCCCCCTTGCTAAGCAATTGTCGTGTCCTTACGCAACGATAAAATAAAACTCTAACTACACCATTATTCAACTTTTTGAAACTTTATTTTGCAAGGACATAATGTATAGCTTTCATTATTTGAAAAATAACTTTTAGGATCATTAAACTCAAATAGATTCATCGTCCTCGACTTTTTACTTTTCCATGCCAAGTTTAAAAACAAGATCATTGTCAATCATAAGTTCCAAAGTTAAGACCACTTATACAAGTAATCTGTGTTAAACTCAATCTCCTTTTATTCCTAATTTTATCTCTAGATTTTATTGTCATTCACCCAAAGGCTCATTTGAATTTATTTGATATTTATTAATCCAAAAATGAAGGCAAAAACGGTGTAAACTCAACACTCAAAACCTAACCTCAACTTTAAAAACCGTTGTCACTAAAGAAAGCCCACATCAAGGATAACTTAACACGATTTGAAGGATAAATCCCCGGATCCGAAATTTGGCTAATAGGACTAATTAAAAGCAACAATAAATCCTCCAAAGTCAATTTTGACCTTATTAATGGAGTTAGCAACAATTACATCATATCACCTTGTGGCTCTTTAAGATATAATTGTTCTCCTTATTTATAATCCACACTCGAAGGCTCCTTGGACAAAAATAAGGAATTGACATTCACCATCCCACCTTATGGCTCATGATGATGAAGCAATTTTTATTAAACACGTCCTCATGCCATACACCCTAAGGCTCTAATGACAAGGTTAGTGCTACATGACTCCCACCCGAAGGCTCATAGAGAACATGTTTTTATTTATTCTTCTTATTAATATAATATGTATTGTAAGACAAATTTCCGCAATCCCATGATCAAAAGTCCATGACGCTGACACCCTTAATGTGTTCTCACTTTAATTACAAGGGAAGAAAAAGAAGGATTTACGAGTTAAGATATTTAGCCTAAACCGCTAAAAACTTCATTTATTAAACAATTATTATTCAAGCGTGAAAAAATAAATACGAGGAGATTAAATCAAACACAAAAATACTTACACAAACAATAATTAACTTTGAAAACTTATGATTAAACTATATCATCTCTTGTTCTCCATATTGTAAAATTTCAAAAATGTGAAATCAATGGATACTTAGCCTATTAAATCAAAGTTTTGTGTTTTAGTCATCTATAGGATCTTGCATCTTCTTAGACTTTTTCATGTTTTAGAATTTGCGTTTTAAAGTTCCCTTGATAAACGACTTTCTAGGATCAATTATAGGAACTTGCGAAAAGTTCTCGTTCTTAAACCCGTATGAGTTAAGACTTTCGCGTTTTAAAGTTCCCTATATAAAAGCCTAGCAAAACTTGATTCAAACACGTTAAGGAAAAAGTTAAGGTAAAAACCAAGTCGAGTCAAAAACTATTTTTATTTTCACCAACGGAAAGCCTACATTCATATCAAAAGAACTTATTTTCTTTATTAAAACTTAAAATAACACTAAAAATTTAAAATTTTATGAAAAACGATTACGTTTAGACACGACAAAAGCAATTGCAAGCGATTATATCGATTGAATCCCCCATTCTAAAACCAAACATTGTCCTCAATGTTTCTTAGCTCAAGAGTAACACCCCCTTGCTAAAACACGAAGAGTCTAATGCAAAATCCTAACATGGAAAGGGCACGCAAATCTATAAGCCGTTTATTAATTATGATTCAAGATAAAATCTTAGTCGATAAAAATCAAAGGATATAGAATGTGCCCCTTTTGACAATCAAAGAAAGGAAGATCAAGTGGACCGGCAAAAACCGAACACAAGATTCTTTAGTGATTAGGGTCATACCTAAGATTCACAACAGAATAAAACACGAGCACGAGCTTGAAAGATCAAGCCTTATTAGTGTTAGAAAATAGAAAGAAGATAGAATGTATGGGACTCCCCCACAAGGCACATCGTTTTTGTTAACCGAGTCATGAGCTCGACTCGATCACCGTATTCATTGGTCCTTAGGGAAAGCTTGAAGATCCGGAACAACCTCCGTAGGTATGTCCCCTCCAAAGTAATGTTTCACACGATGACCATTCACCTTAAAGTTAGGCCTGTCTTTTTGAGCAAGCTCAACGGTGCCATAAGGGAAAACTTATGAAATGGTGAATGGTCCGGACCAACGGGATTTAAGCTTTCCCGAGAAAATCTTAAGTCCAGAGTTGAATAAGAGGACTTGATCACCACCATTGAAAATGTGGTTTTTGATCTTAGATTCATGAATCCTCTTAGTCTTCTCTTTATAGATCTAAGAATTTTCATAAGCTTGATCCCTTAATTCACTTAGTTCATTCAATTGAACCTTGCGATGATCACCCGCGGTCCTCAAATCAAAGTTACAATGCTTAAGAGCCTAATACGCCTTATGTTCGAGTTCAATTGGCAAGTGGCATGCTTTTCCGTAGACCAACCTAAATGGTGTACAACCAATTGGTGTCTTGTAAGTGAAAGTCCCTAAACTATGCTAGAAAAAATAAACTTAACTAATCAACACACTTAATTACTTTTCAAACGTAATACTTATTATTGTATAATAAAGAATTACAAGTGTTATGGATAACACCGTTTGATGACAATGTGTTGTGCACACTTTGAACAAACTAAACCCTAACTTATGAACACAGTCACAACTATTTTGTTCTATAAGTTCTAAGAATTAATGTGTGAATTCTATCAAAGTGTTAAACTTTAATGCTAGGCTACATAACCTATTTATAGTGGTACGAGGTTGACTCTAAGTACTTGTTGATGGTGACTACACTAGACAGACACTTGTCAGACCTCTGCCACAAGATGCTCTTCTATTCTTGGTAGTCTGCCACAATGCTTTAGAAAAACAGCGCTGACACAGTTTCCCTTTTCTTCATAGTCTCGTACACACTAAGGTATGTCAAAAGTGTGCTGAGTGTTAACAGGGTATTTCCACCCCTGTTAACCCTCAACCCCTCAAAGTCCCTGATACATCTTGGTTGTTATCCATCATAACCAATGAGTATGTCTTCAAGTAATCTTCGACTTCTTTGACAATGTCTCTGACATGGACTCCTCTAAGGTTGCTCACAGAGACTTAGTGTGAGTCTTGCGATACTTGCCTGCCTCCTAGGCATAGGCAAGTTACTATCTAACAGCTTGATTTGTGTTTAAATCTATGATATGGGGAATCTAACAAAATTAGATTCCCAACAATCTCCCCCTATTTAAACATAAATACAGCTAGATCTATCTAAGTTAAGGTAAGTGAGATAACAGCTTCTTCTTACTCATAACAGATCTAAACAAACATACCTCATGATTTTATTAATACTTAAAGGAAATTACAAGTACAATACAAATGTAAAATAAAATATGAAGGTAAATTTCAGCTATGAAATCCTTCAATAGTCATCATTTTTTATTCTTTCTTCAACTTCAGCTAAGTCTGTCCTAGTATCCAATTCGGCCTGCAAAGCTTGTGCAAAAACCTTGGAACACTTTGTGTTGATTTTAAGTCCCTTTTTGAGACAAATCAGCTGAATGGTTGATGCTAATCCTAGCTCAGCTTCCCTTTGGAATGCATATTGACAAGCTCTGTTCATGAAGGCCATACCTCTTTTAGGCTTTGTGTAAGTCTGACCATCAATAGGACCTACAATCCCATTTGGTAAAATCAAATCCTTGTGCATTCCATCCACTTGAACATCATCAGTAACGAAGGTCTCCTTAACAAGTTGAGTCATCCTTCTTCTTTTCTTTCCAGACTTTAGAAGGTCTTGTTCAAACAGCTGTGGTGGGGGATCTATCTTAAGTTTGGCTGCAGTTTCTTTAACCCAATTGAACTTAGCTTTGAGGGTCTTAAGAAGAGTGAAATTATCTTGTCCAGTTCTTTTAGCAACCAAAGCCTCAAGTTCAAACCATTAAGTCAAGCCAAGTTGCTTTAACCTAAAGTTGTCAAAGACATTCATATTTTCCTGTTGGTTATCTCTCCACAAAATCATTTGTGGTGTGTTAGTAGACTTGTGAATGGTATACTTAAAATTGGTGATTTGTCCAGGTGTAAACCTGTTGTTGACGCAGGCATCATAATCAGCTTTTACCTTATTCAGTACCTCTGTGCGTTTGGCTTCCATCTCTTTCAACCTTTGTCTTTGTTTCTCCCTTTGAAGTGGAGTCATTTTTCTCAGAGTTTCCTCATTGAGCTCCTTGGCTTTCTTGATTTCATTCAACCTTTTGAATTCAATAGCCTGTTTCCCAATTTCTTCAGGTGTAAGAGGATTCTCATTTGAAGCTGTGAAGGTTGTAAATTGGGATGGTTCTGTGGTTGATCCTCCTGTCTCTAGCATCGCAGCTATTTTCTTTAGTTTGGCGTCTGAGTCTACTATAACTATTTCCTTTCTTTTCTTTGAGACAGAGGATGTCACGCTTATGTTTTTCAGCTCTTCAGCTCTTTTGAGAAAAGCCGTCTGAGCTTGGGTTTGTATAGCTTTGGGTAGGGAGCTAACAGTGAACTTGAGTTCCTTGGCAGCTGGTTCACCATCATCCACAGCCTCGCTGGTGTTAACCAGAGTTACGGATTTTGATGAATCAACTCCATCCTGTGTCTGTTGCTCCCCCTTAATTTCATCCTCATCATCTGGTATAAAAACTGGTGTGATGAATTGGAGAGGGACATGTGAAGGAATAGTGTTATTGTCAGCAGAGTCTGAGCCTTGTTTGGCATATTCAAGGTTAAGTACCTTTTCCTTCTTCCCCTTACGTTTAGCCTGTGTTTTCTAGACGTTTGGATGAACGTGCCTGAAAGTGCTTAGCAATCTGCTCAACAGAGGCAACCATTTCTCGTTCCCTGGTCCTTGAAGCTCTGGTAATTTTCAGCAGGTGGTTGCAATTTCCATTTGTGTTGCGATGAACACGATCAATGATAAAGTTGGTGTGACGAAGTTGCCTGTTTCGTACGATCAATGATAAAGTTGGTGTGACGAGTATGGAAAATTACAGGGACCTCTGTGACGATGGCATCTTTGATACGTGTGGACAAATGACTAAGTCCTTGGGACACTCCCTTTGTTGTACCATCTTTCATAGGTTCACTGATTGCATCCTTAACCGCCTGTGTTATGATCCTTGGAAAGTTGACAGTGAAAGAATGCATTTCAGACTTTATGACATCCAGATTTCTTGACAGGCGTTCCATATCTGATTGATGATGTTCAGGTTTAAGATCATGGATGTTCAGGCTTTGTTGTGCATAATCATCCTCCCTTGGCAATACATCAAAGTTGGTTTGGGTAGGATGATCAAACAATAAGAATTCAGATGTCGGATCATATGCAGGTCTTTAATGTAGAGATTTTGCTAGTTGAAAGTTCGATTTCTCGGTGTCTAATCGAATTGATTTCCGGTTAATTGTGTGAGATTAGTTGTTCCTGGTGAATCAATATTTGTTGGTTTTGGTAAAATAAATGTGCAAGACTTAAAAATAAAGGACGGGAAATTAAAACTAAAACTAATTGAAACGTAAACGGTGCAATATTTAAAACGTTAAAAGTAAATGACGAGAACTTAAATGACGTGAAATTAAAACTTGATAAAAAGTACGTTGACAATAAAATAAAAATGCAAAAACAAAATTAAAATAGACTAAAAATAAAACGAGTGAAGTGACGGAAAAAAAAAACAAATAAGCATAACACTAAAACAAAGCAAAACATTCCGATCGGATTGTTGAGAAATGGTCGTGATCGGAATACATTCCGATTGATTGATCGGAATGTATCAAATGGTACACGATCGGAATATGGAGAGATTAGCAGCAATCGGAATGTTAAGAAACATACCAATCGGAATGTTGAGGCACAAATCGGAAAAAAGCAAAACCCTTTTCCGATCGTTCGATCGGAATAAAGGTGGAGGTGTTCGGTCGGAATACAAGGTCGGAAAAGGGTTTCCCCTTTCCGATTGTAATGAAGATCCGAAATTTTAGCAAAGAAAATAAGCTACCAAAATAAGCTAATCTCTAAAACTTAAACGAATCAATAATGGAAATAAACTTAATAAGCACTAACATCAACTTATCAAACTTATAGTAAACAAACTTTAGAATCAAATCATAAAAAGATGAACTTTAAGTAAAGGAAATTTAAAAAGATCAAAACTTTTAAATAAGAACTTAATGAAAAAGATGAAAGAAACAAGATGAAGATTAACAAGAAAGATTAATAACATGAAGATTAAAACAAGATTAAACTAAAAAGTGTAAAAGTTTGATTGAAATCAAGAAAGATTAAAAGATGAAAGATTGAAATTCTAGAGAGAGAAACTGTCACTTTCTCTCTCTAAAACTAAACTACTCCTACTCCTAACTAAAACTAAAAAAAATGACTAACTCCCTTCATGTGGTGATATGAAGGGTATTTATAGGAAAGGAGGGTGGAAGGAGGCTTCCTCTTTTCTTTCTTTCTTTCTTCACGTCTTCTCGACTCGACTTTAATTCTTTGTCTTTGTCGTCTCGGGATTTGAACTTGTCTTTTAATTTTCTTCTTCTATTAGACTTAAGTTCTTTGACTTTGTTAAACTTCCGTCTTTAGACTTTTTCTTCGATAAATCTTCAGAATAGGCCTTGGACTTCCGTTCTTTTTGCACTCTTGATCTTTCGATTTCATCTTTCGTCTTTTTCTTCGATAAAAGCCCGTAAATGCCGTGTTTTCTCCACTTTTCACCTTTTCGTCCTAAATCACAACAAAAACACAAACCACGCATAATTCCGACATAAATGACATAAAATACACGTTTTGGCTCGGTTATTATTGTAATTAAGTGGTAAAAAGGATGGGTGTTTTCACACCTATCAGTCTTTGTAAGACTGTAGTGGCAGAGGTAGCAGAGGTGGGAGTTACTACAGCTTCCTTGGGAGGAGGAGTGGTATCAACAGCTGGTGTGGACACAGCGACATCCTTTGGACGAGACAAAGATTGCTGGTCGTCATCTTCTTCATCCTCCTCGTCTTCAATCATCCCCTCAGGGAGAATCTCATCATCAGGCATGGATTCAGGTTCAGAGAAATCATCTACTAAGGAGAGCACATCCTCTTCAACATCAGGCATGGGCTCTTCCTCGTTTGGTTGATCCTGAATCAATTTGTCAGCTTCTTTTTCTGGCTGCTCCAGGGATTCAATGTTTGGCTGTACAACATCAGCCTGCAAGTTGTTAAAAATTAGTAACAAGGAAATAAATAAGGGGAATGGTCGCTAGTTCGCTATCCCTGAGAGGCTGAGGGTGATTATTCAGCCACTCCAAAGGATAAATCCTTGGGATTCTTTTAAGAGTGAAAAGCATGAGGTTAATGGTCGCCATTCGCTGCCCCTAAGAAAGCTGAGTGTGATTATTCAGCCCCCCCAAAAGGTTAAAACCTTTGGGACTCTTTTGATTGTGAAACATATGTTGTTAAGGATCACCATTCGCTGCCCCTAGGAAGGCTAAGGGTGATTATTTAGCCCCCCAAAAGGTTAAGAAACCTTTAGGACTCTTTTAAGTGTGAAACATATGTAGGTAAAGATCGCCTGTTACGCAGCCCCTAGGAAAGCTGAGGGTGATGATTCAGCTCCCCCTGATAGGATAAATCCTTTGGGATTCTTTTAAGTGTGAAAAAGATGTAGGTTAAGGTCGTCTTGTAACGTTGTCCCTAGAAGAGCTGAGGATGATTATTTAGCTCCCCTAAAAGTAAAACTTTTGGGATTCTTTTTCCGAGGGAACCAAGAGGCTGTGTGAGGTATAACTACTCTAGGTCGAGACATATATGTATTCAGGTTGTTGTTTGCCTGAATACTGTCTTGAGGGTGCAGGGTCATCGGGGTGCTTTAGAAACACAAATGAATCACTCCCTGGTGCATAGACAGGGTGTACATAAGTCTTAAGGATTTCTAAGTGCATACAATGACTTCTATGGGTCGAGGATAACCCTAACTTCACCACTCTCACCTAGAGACATTTGAGAGTGGTTGCTTGTGGACCTCTAAAAATGATAAGACTGATTACATGTGTGATATCAGCAGAATTGCGCTGGTTCCCTGTTGGCTCGACTGACAGCGAGACGCTAGACCCTAGTTGTTGGTCAGCTGAAGTCTCTGATTCCACAAGAGTCTCTAGAACAGAGGAGGATGAGAGGTTCACGTTCTTCTTTACCCTGGCCTTT
Source organism: Glebionis coronaria (assembly GCA_025667525.1). Lineage (NCBI taxonomy): Eukaryota > Viridiplantae > Streptophyta > Magnoliopsida > Asterales > Asteraceae > Glebionis > Glebionis coronaria. The sequence goes on along the minus strand of CM046879.1, from coordinate 432,718,430 downwards.
GCAACAAAGTTTTGGTGTGGGAAGAAGATAGTTTTTTCTTCTTCTTAGGCTGTTGGCCAGTTGTTGCCTTTGACGTCGTGGTGTGCTGCCCAGAGGTCAAAGACGTAGACTTGCCAGACACATCAGAGGTATTCACCTTCTCAGAGGAAGGGAGCAAGGACTTCACAACAGAAGGTTGTTTATTGGCGATGTTCATCATGTGAGAAGTAGCAGGGATATCTTCAGGTCCAATCTCCTTGTAGATTGCTCCAGTAATGCGATAAGGCTTTAGGGATGTGAGAGTAGAGTTGTGGTAGCTGTCACCCAACAGGCTTTCGAAGAGAAGAGAAAGAAAGCGAACATAGCAGATGTTTTTATCCCTGACCTGATTTGGTCCCTTAAGCTTTTCTACTAGGTTAGAGAAAAGTATCTTCCAACATCAACATCTGTGCCCCAGATCAGCCCATAAGCAATTGATTGGTGATTAAAAGACATTTGATATTGGGATCCCTGCATACCTCCTAGGGATTTGACTATGTGAGTGAAGAGGACACGCCACATAGGGGAAAAGTACTTGATCTTCAGAGGAGACTTGGAAAGAACTTTAGCGGGTGTGAGAGCAGGATTTACATCATGAATGGGTTTAAGTGTGGCAAGGGAATCCTTTATAGCCTTTTTGTCTACAACCTTCAGGCATTCATCTCCATGTCTTAACCCGGCCACACTTGCAAAATCTTTGAGAGAGAAGGCGAAGGGGTGTTCGTTGCATGAGAGGCTAAAAGTGATGGTGTCGTCAACAACTTCAGCAGAGTACCAGAATTCCCTAAGGTTTTCTTGGTAGAAAACGGTTGGGGTCTTTGTGAGTGCTTCACTTGCATCACAATTCTTCATGAAATTCACCAGATCTGTGTACGAATCATTAGGAGCCTTGAGCCATCCAATCGAGTTGTTTGAAGCAAGGATGCTCTCGTTGAGTTCGAAGTTGACGTTAGAAGCCTTAGGGACTGGGAACGCCATGGATTCAAGGTTGGAGAAAACGAAAATGTTGGAAGGATTTAGAGAGGGAAATCTTAGAGAGAGATGAGATTGTGTGAAATGAGAACAGTGGTAGGTGAGAAGAAATGTGAGAAAATATTTATATTCAAAATTTTGAAACAATTATTCAAACGCATTTAATGCGTAGTGGGAAAAAGACTGCACATGTGGGTCCCTTGACCTTTCAAAACCATTTGTCTCCTCGTTATTCGAAAAAGAAATAATTAAATATAGGGAATGTTTTTTAGCATTTACTTGGAAAGTAACTACCTAGTTTCATGTGAAAAATATTTAATATTTAATCAGACATTTAATGAACACATTAATTATCAAGCCACAGACTTTGAGATATCAAGCATCCCTAGCTCAGCAACTAGCCTATTGAACGAAGGTTCAGCCAAAGGCTTTATGAAAATATCAACTAGTTGCAGCTCAGTGGGTATGAAATGCAGCTCAATATCTCCCTTCATTATGCAATCCCTGATAAAATGATACATGATATCAATGTGTTTAGTTCGAGAGTGAAGAACAGGGTTGTTGGAGATGGCAATGGCGCTGGTGTTGTCACAGAAGATTGACACTTTATCATATAAGATCTCATAGTCATCCAATTGACTCTTCATCCAGAGCACCTGAGCACAACAGCTGGCAGCAGCAACATATTTTTCTTTAGCTGATGACATGGCCACAGAGTTTTGCTTCTTGGCACTCCATCCAACCAATTTTCCTCCTAGGATTTGACAGCTACCTGAGGTGCTTTTCCTGTCAATACAACATCCAGCATAGTCTGAATCTGAATAGGCCTTGATATCAAAGCCTGATTCCTTTGGATACCATAAACCTAGGGAGGTTGTTCCTTTGAGATACCTGAAAATTTTCTTAACAGCCACTAGATGGGATTCTTTTGGGTTAGCTTGGTACCTTGCACAAAGACATCTGGAGAATTGGGTATCAGGACGACTAGTGGTTAAATACATGAGTGACCCAATCATGCCTCTGTATAAAGTCTCATTAACAGAGAACCCTGACTCATCAGGACCTAAGTTGTTGGGTGGAAGCATGGGGCATTTCATTGATGCACAATCAGCTAAGTCATATTTTTTAAGTAAATCTTTAACATACTTTTCTTGACAAATTAAATTTCCCATAGGACATTGTTTAATTTGAAAACCCAAAAAGTAAGTTAATTCACCCATCATACTCATCTCATATTTCTTGGTCATTAATTTAGCAAAACGTTTACTAAGATTAACATTAGTTGACCCAAAGATGATATCATCCACATAAATCTGAACAATGATGAAATCACTCTTATCCTTGAAGGTAAAGAGTGTTTTATCAATGGAACCCCTAACAAATTTATTTTCAGTTAAAAAATTAGAAAGAGTTTCATACCATGCTCTTGGAGCTTGTTTCAGCCCATACATGGCTTTGTGTAGTCTATACACATGATTGGGAAACTCGCTGTTCTCGAATCCTTCAGGCTGTCCAACATATACTTCCTCAGCTAAATCTCCATTGAGGAAGGCACTCTTTACATCCATCTGATACACAGTGAAGTTCCTATATGCAGCATAAGCAAGGAAGATTCTGATGGCCACAAGTCTTGCCACAGGAGCAAACGTTTCATCATAATCAATCCCTTTAGTCTGTGTATACCCCTGTGCCACCAGCCTGGCCTTGTTTCTGATGATGTTTCCAATTTCATCCATCTTATTTCTATAAATCCATTTGGTGCATGTGATGTTCTTACCAGGTGGAGCTGGCACTAGAGCCTATACCTTGTTCCTTTTGAACTGATTAATTTCTTCCTGCATAGAAGCTACCCACCCATCTTCCACAAGAGCCTCAACTACCCTCTTATGTTCAATTTGAGAGAGAAATTCAACAAAGAGACATTCGTTGGCTAAGGCTGATTCTGAGTCATGAATTCGTTGTCTAGTAGTAACTCCTGCATTAGGTTCCCGAATAATGTTGACAAGAAGAATGTGTTGATCTCTTGACCATTTAGTTTGAGGAGCTGGGGAATCATGGACAGGGACATCTGTGGGGGTAGCTTGCACTATTTGAGTTTCATCCTGCTGAATAGGAGGACTTTTTTCAAAGATGACCTTAGTATCTGTGTCAACTTCATCCATATCAAGGGGTACAGATTCATTGTTAGCAGGAGATTCTTCAGGGATATGAAGAATAGGTGAGTCATCTACAACAGTTGAGGAAGAAAGACTACAAGAAGGTTGTGGTTCTTCTTCATCAAGTTCCTGAAAAGAAGGAACTTCAATGTTCTGTGTTGACAGAGGGTCAAAAGCAGGAACATAAGGAGTAAGAGTGTTGGAGTGATGATGGTGATGACAGGGAGGTCTTGGTTCTGAGAATTCATCACTTGGGAAGGACACGCTTTCATTAAAATCAATTTCATCACCCTTTGTTCATGTTCTCTGTATGACATCATCATCTTCATTGAATCTGACATGAAAGGTTTCTTCAACTTCTTGTCTTCTAGTATTGAATACTCTGAAGGCCTTGGCAGTGGGAGAGTATCCTAAGAAGAAACCATCATCAGCTTTTTTATCAAATTTTCCAAGTTTATCCATGTATTATAAATGAATACAGGGCATCCAAAAACATGGAAATAGCTGACGTCTGGAGCTCTATTTCTGAAAACTTCATAGGAAGTTTTACCATGTCTCTTGACAATGATTGACCTATTTTGGGTGTAGCAAGCAGTGTGAACAGCTTCTCCCAAAATTGCTTTGGTAAAGCTGCACCATTTAACATAGTTCTGGCTGCTTCAATCAGAGTCCTATTTCTTCTTTCAGCCACACCATTTTGTTCAAGGGTGCCAGCTGAAGAGAAGTTTTGTGATATTCCTTTTTCATCACAAAAAGATTCAAGTTTTTGATTCTTGAATTCAGTACCATTATCACTTCTTAGAGCTTTGACTCTAACATCATGCATATTTTCAACCTGTCTGATGAAGGACATGATGGTATCAACAGCATCACTTTTCCTTCTGAGGAAAAAAACCATGTATACCTTGAAAAGTCATCAACTATGACCAAGGTGTATTTGTTATGATTAATGGTCTGTGGTTTGACAGGCCCAAACAAATCCATGTGAAGGAGATGTAAGCACTTGTCAACAGAAAATGATTGACTGGTCTTAAAAGAAGACCTGTGATGCTTTCCCATGACACAAGCTGAACAAGTCTTGTCTTTAGAAAAAGTCACTGAAGGTAGACCAGCAACCAGGTTTTGTGTGGCTATCTTGTTGATGTTCTTAAAGTAGAGATGAGACAGTCTTTTGTGCCACAGCCAATTGACACTTTCAAAGGCTTTAGCTAGAAAACAATTGGAGCTGTCTTCAGAGCAAGTAGCCATGTTGATGACATACACATCTCTCTTTCTTGGTGCAATAAGCACCACATCATTGTTCTTGTTGAATATGGTTCCCTGAGTCTTAGTAAACAAAACCTTGTAGTCAGCATCACACAATTGGCTGATGCTAATAAGATTGTGTTCAAGACCATTCACATATGCAACCCTTGTAAAAGTTATCCCATTACAGTTCACTGAGCCGTATCCCTCTGTGTCGCCTGAAGAATTATCCCCAAACACCACTTTAGGACCTGGCTCCTTTGAGTATCTGTGCAGGTATTGTCGAATCCCTGTCATGTGTCTAGAACAGCAACTGTCTACATACCATACCGATTCCTTAAGATGTTTCTGAACAGATATGTAGAAACAAGTTAGTTCCTATGGTGAACCCACTTTCCAGTGGGTTCCCTGAATTGCTGATTAGTAACTCTTGAATTCCTGTAGAACTTTTGACGATGGGAAGGATAGTTAGCTGTCTCATGGGTGAACCTTCTACAGATATCACATCCTGGAAAGTCACTACACTCATCTGAGTGATGGTCTGTGAATCCACAAAATTTATAGGGGGGATAAGGTCTGTAGTTACCTATTTGTCTCCTAGAAGCCTGTTGTCTCTCCCTAGAAGGTGTATGATCTCTCTTAACAGCCATTTATCTATCATGCTCTATGGTCATGTGATGAGAGTTTTTACAGATATTGTAGTAAGGTTTGACTATCCTTTCACCTTTGGGTTCACCTAGAATATACTTAGGTTCATGGGAAGTAGAGCATTCAGTGGAAGGCTTATATGTTGTTTTAAGAGTTCTACTTCTTTCATTAATGACAACTGGCGTTCTTCAGTTGAGGAATCAACTTTGTTCACAGATTTTGTTGAGACAGGCTTAAAGGCAACTTGCTTAACAGATTGTTTAGCAGGTACAAAAAATACCTTAGCTGGTGGTTTCTCAACATCTGTTTTGGGTTCAGCCTTAGCTCCTCTAGAGGAACTGCTGGGTTCAACTCCTGAGAGTTTAGGTAAGGGTGGTAAATCAACCACATCTTCAGAGATAGGGACATTAGTTAAGAGGGGATCTGACATATGAATTGTCTCTGTAGATTTGAAAACAATCTCTTTGAGTTTGGTGAGAATTTTCAACTTATTTTTCTTGGCAGAGATATCCCTTTTAATATCAGCAGGTAGTTCATCATTAAGCAATTCATCTATAGTGAACCTACTACAAAGCCATTTTTCTATAACCTTATTTAATTCAGGTACTTGATCATTTAAGGCACTATTCCTCAAGGTTAACTTGTTAACTTCGTTATGAAGAGATATCTTTTCTAAATTAACCTGTTTGAGAGTTTCACATTCAGCCCTAGCAGTTAACAGTTCATGTTTAACAGAGTGAAACTTATCAAGCAAGTTCTTCAACAAAGTGCAAATCAACAATGATGTAATCAAGGACATGTTTGCGTTCATCATTTTTAGACATAAATAAGCCTGTGTACCTTTTTCATTGTGATGTCAACCCATTGTCCTGGTCTTGCATCTCCTTTCCCAACAGTTGGTTCATCCTCAGCTATTGCCACGAAAGCCCTGACTCTAGTAGTATCTTCCTCATCTGAAGTCAGCAGCTCATCATTACAATCATACGCTTCAGCTACCAACCCTTTCTCTGTCTTTTTATCACCCCCTTTCTTCTTAGACAGAGCTTCAAGCTTCAAATTCATCTGTTCTAACTCAGCTTTAAGTGCCTTATACTTGTTCTTGTCATCCTTCTTCTCATTGTCTGAGGAGTTGAATTGGTGAGATGAGTTGTTGTGTTGTGATTTGAATTTGTAAGGTTTAGTGGAAGATGATGGATAAGAAGGTGAGGATGTCTTTATGGAAGGACAGTCTTTTTGAAAATGTCCAAGTTTTCCACAGGCAAAGCAAGTTTCTTTTGATTTGTTGGTTTGTTTGCTAGCTGATCCTACTCTCCCTGATCTTTTGTAGAATCTCCTTTGATTAGCTAGCAAGGCTCTTTCATGAAATTCGGCATTAAGGTCTGTCAAGAAATCTTGGTTGCTTCGTGTGTCTTCTTTAACATCAGAGTCGCTGTCATGAGGGTGTGGGGTAGAAATCAAAGCTTTAGAAGTTTCTCCCTGAACTACAAATCTTTTAGTCTCTGATTTGTATATGGTATCAATCAGCCCTTCTTCATAATTGTACTTTCCATAAAGCTGAGCTAAGGTGTCATTCTTGATTGAGTTATTGGCTCTCTGAGTCTGATTCATACTCAGCCATTTTCTTGGAAGGCTGTTGACAAATGTGGCATTAATTTCAGCTTGACCAATGGTGACGTCATTCATAGCAAGGTCATTGAGAAGAATCTTTAGCCTTGTATATGTTTGTTGAACCTTTAAGTGCCTTGAAAGCATTAAACTGAAGTCTGAGTGCCTGAATCTTGTTTCTCTGGTTTCAGAGTGTCCTTAATGACCAAGGATAAGGTCTGTCCACATTTGTTTGGCTGTGGGACACTGAATGCCAGACTTCATGTTGTGTTTGGGAAGACAGGATATGATGATGCTTTTGAGACGTTTGTCTTGGTTTGCCAATTTCCTATCAGCTGGAGTCCACTGCTTGAGAGGTTTGGGAAGAGGATTCTCATCAGTAGAGGTAAGCGCCTTGGGAACATAAGGACCATTGTCTAGAATTTCTAAAAGAATTGGTTCAAGTCCGTCAAGATACACGAGGAATTGACTCTTCCAACTAGCAAAATCTTCTTCATCAAAGACTGGTACATTGGTGACATGAGATCCGCCTCTTGAGTCAAGAAGTTGAGGTAGATCATCTTTATTTGGAGGTGGAGGGGTGAGTCTTGGTTAAGTTGGTGGTGCATTGTTGTTGTTCCTAGAAGACGGTGGTGCATTGGTTGTTTCTTGCATGGTGGATCTTGATTATAAAACTTAGAACGATGTTTTTCGAAGGTTTTAATATCAAACACCACTCTGATACTAATTGAAAGTACCTAAACTATGCTAGAAACAATAAACTTAACTAATCAATACACGTAATTACTTTTCAAATGTAGTACTTATTATTGTATAATAAAGAATTAAAAGTGTTATGGATAACACCGTTTGATGACAATATGTTGTGCACACTTTGAACAAACTAAACCCTAACTTATGAACACAGTCACAGCTGTTTGGTTCTATAAGTTCTAAGCATTAATGTGTGAATTCTATCAAAGTGTTAAACTTTAATGCTAGGTTACATAACCTATTTATAGTGGTACGAGGTTGACTCTAAGTACTTGTTGATGGTGACTACACTAGATAGACACTTGTCAGACCTCTGTCATAAGATGCTCTTCTATTCTTGGTAGTCTGCCACAATTCTTTAGGAAAAAAGAGCTGACATAGTTTCTCTTTTCTTCATAGTCTCGTACACACTAAGGTATGTCCAAAGTGTGTTGAGTGTTAACAAGGTATTTCCACCCCTGTTAACCCTCAACCCCTCAGAGTCCCTGATACATCTTGGCTGTTATTCATCACAGCCAATGAGTATGTCTTCAAGTAATCTTCGACTTCCTTGACAATGTCTATGACATGGACTCCTCTGAGGTTGATCACAGAGACTTAGATCTCTGTGAGTCTTGCGATACTTGCCTGCCTCCTAGGCACAGGCAAGTTACTATCTAACAACCTGTTTTGTGTTTAAATCTATGATACAGGGAATCTAACAAACTTAGATTCCCAACAGTAAGCCGTATGGAAAGCCGACAATGCATCATCCAATTTATCTAACCATGAAGTGCGATTTTCACCAATAGAACGCTCCAAAATCCTCTTAAGAGCTCGGTTTGAAACCTCCACTTGACCACTCGTTTGAGGGTGATAAGCCGTCGAAAGTTGATGAGTGACACCATATTTCTTTAGAACTTTTTCAAATTGTTCATTACAAAAGTGGGTCCCACGATCACTTATTATAGCCCGTGGAGTTCCAAACCTAGCGAAGAGTTGTTTCAAAATTTTCACCACAACTCGAGCATCATTCGTAGGCAAAGCCTTAGCTTCAACCCATTTAGACAAATAGTCCCCATAAAATCGATCCCCCAAATGTCAAAGATTTCACAAACTTGGATAATGTTTTGAGTCATTTCATCCCTTTGTGAGTTCTTTCCTTGACTTTGACAAGCATCACAAGTCTTAATCAAGTCTTGGGCATCACGATATATGGAAGGCCAAAAGAAGCCGACATCAAAGACTTTCTTCGCGGTGGCGTTGGCACCATGATGTCCCCCGGTGGGTCCCTCATGAAAAGATTTAAGGATATCTTGAGCTTCCTTACCAAACACGCACCTGAATCACTTGATCCGCGCACACACGAAACATATAGGAGTCGTCCCAAAAGTAATAGGATATATCCTTGAAAAACTTTCGTTTTTGTTGGGACGACATACCCTTGATCACAAATTTCCCCGCATGGTAATTTGCAATGTCCGCAAACCATGGGGTACTATCATCACCACGAAAAGCAATCATACCAAGCGTCTCGAGAGGAAATGTTTCATTAATTTCCTTGTTCTCTCCATCGCTTTGGTGAGGATTCTCAAGTCGAGATAAATGATCGGCCACGAGATTCTCGGCTCCTTTTTTGTCTAGAATTTTGACATTAAATTCTTGAAAGAGGAGAATCCACCAGAGCAACATCGGCTTAGCATCTTGTTTATTAAGAAGATATTTGATAGCCGAGTGGTCCGTATACACTATGGTTTGAGACAATATGAGATATGGTCTAAACTTTTCAAAAGCATACACAACGGCAAGTAACTCCTTTTCTGTTGTGGTGTACTTAGTTTGAGCATCCGTCATAGTCTTACTTGCATAGTGTATAGGCAAGAAATGTTTTGACTTACGTTGCCCCAAAACTACACCTACCGCGTAATCACTAGCATCACACATAATTTCAAAAGGTAGGTTCCAATCCGGAGCAACTAAAATCGGCGATTCGGTTAATTTACTTTTAAGCATCTCAAAGGCTTTAATGCACTCATCCGAAAAGAGGAATGGAGTCTCTTTTTCCAAAAGATGGGTCATAGGCCGAGCTATCTTAGAGAAGTCTTGGATAAAACGTCTATAGAAGCCGGCATGGCTGAGAAAACTCCTAACTCCCTTAACGGTGGTGGGTGGAGGTAATTTAGCAATCACGTCGATTTTAGCCCTATCAACCTTAATACCGACCTTAGAGATCTTATGTCCTAACATAATCCCTTCTTTGCACATGAAGTGACATTTTTCATAATTAAGCACAAGATTCGTTTCTTCACAACGTTGCAACATTATTTCAAGGTTAGAGAGACATGAAGTGAAAGACTCTCCAAAAACCAAGAAATCATCCATGAAGACTTCCATGGTTTTTTTGATCATATCATGGAAAATGGCCATCATACACCTTTGGAATGTCCCCGGAGCATTGCATAATCCAAAAGGCATTCTACGATAAGCAAATGTTCCATAAGGACAAGTGAATGTGGCCTTTTCTTGATCACGAGGGCAATGGGAATTTGGAAATAGCCGAAAATCCATCCAAAAAACAATAGAATTCATTTCCTGCTAGTCTCTCTAACATTTGATCCATAAAAGGTAATGGAAAATGATCCTTCCTAGTTGCATCATTAAGCTTCCTATAGTCGATACAAACATGCCAACCGGTCACAAGTCTAGTAGGAATCAATTCATTATCCTCATTAGTAACAACCGTCATTCCTCCTTTATTTGGAACACAATGCACGGGCTAACCCATGGACTATCCGAGATAGGGTAGATCATCCTGGCGTCAAGAAGTTTAGTAACTTCCTTTTTGATCACCTCATGAATCTTTGGATTGACCCTTCTTTGATTTTGGATAGCGGGTTTATAATCTTCCTCCATTAGAATTTTATGAGTACAAAATTTTGGATCTATACCCTTAATGTCGAAGATTTTCCATGCAATGGCCCGTTTATGTTTCTTAAGAACTTTAATAAGTTCATCCTTTTCATTTTCCTTTAATCCCTTGGCAATAATCACCTGTAACTTATCCGTTCCTTCAAGAAAAGCATACTCCAAATGAGTGGGAAGTTCCTTAAGTTCTAATTCAGGTGCTTCCTCAATAGATGTTTTCACTTTAGTCTCAATTTCACTCACAACTTTTAATTCCATATGTGGTGATTCAAAAGGATCCATATTCAACAACTTTTCAATCAACGAAATATCTCCCTCAGGATCAAAATTCTCACTATCAAACTCACTAGGATCGAATGGTTTGCTAAGCTAATCATCAATTTCCTTATCAATTTTTAAATGACCATTATCCTTGAGCTCTTCTAGAACGAAGTCCCCTCCCTCAAATGGAGTGAGTGGAGGTTTAGCCAAAGAGATAATCGGATTCGATGAAGTGGGATTGCCACTTTTGGAAATATCCAAAAAACCAAGCATATCTTGCGAAACTTCTTCACTAGCAACATCAATCACATCGATTTAATTGATTGATTCCTCGTAGTACTTGGAAGAAGGTCTCGAGATATTACCAACATAAAGTGTGATACTTTCATCATCAAAACATAAAGTCGATTTCCACGCTCTCATGTCAACTATAGAACTAGCCGTATTTAAAAACGGTCTTCCTAAAATAAGAGGCACACGAGAATCTTTGGGATACTCGCAAATTACAAAATCCGCTGGGAAGATGAGCTTTCCTACTTTGACTAACACGTCCTCGGCTATACCTTTTGTAAAGGTGGTCGATCGATTCGCTAGCTCGATAGTCATCTTAGTAGGTGTAAGCTCGGGAAGTGATAACCTTTTCCACACGGAAAGACGCATCAAATTAATGCTAGCGCCAAGATCGGCTAATGTTAAGCATTCTTCCATATTAGGGAAATCACATGGTATCAAAAATTGACCGGGGTCTCCAAGCTTTTTTGGAAACTTTTTAGAGAGAACCGCGGAACAACTTTCATTTAAAGATGTAGACATTTCAACCAATTTCTTTTTATCGTTCATCATCCTTTTCATTGTTGAAGCTAACTTAGGCATGTTAAGCAATGCATCCGCGAAACTAAGATTAATATACATTTTCTTAAACACCTCAAGAAACTTAGACATTTGAGCATTGGTCTTTTCGCGGAGCTTCTTTTTGTTAAGTCTCGAAGGGTAGGGTAGTGTGCGTTTAGTCTTCAGAAGCTCGGGTTCTGGATTAGGCAATTGGTCTACCTTTGGTGGATTAGGAATTTCCTTTTCTTTAACTTCCTCGGGTTCTTGCTCAACTTCCCTCACCGTAGAGGTACTCACATGTGGAAGCAAAGGTCCATCTAAAGCGTTCCCACTACGTGTGGTTATAGCTTTCATCTCACCCTTCGGGTTTGGAATGGTATTGCTAGGTAAGTCACCCGAAGAAGAGGAGAGTTTGCACATAAAAGTTTCAAACATCGAAAGTAATTTGTTCTCAAAGTTAGCTTGATTTCCCTCAAAAAGGTTTTGACATTGTTCCAAACTTTGTTGCATTTGATTTTGACTTTGATCTAAACTTTTCTCCATATGGTTTTGGTTAAGCTCAATCTTGTTATTTTCCCTTTGATCGTATTTTGAAATTCATTTTTCAAAGTTGTCATTTGTCTTTGAATATTGTTTTGGAAAGCTTTCATATTTGCCTCATTTGATTTGATGTAGCTTGACAAATCATTTTGATTATTGCTTTGAAAACCTTGATTGTTTTCATTAGCATGAAATCCATTTCCTTGATTAAAAATCCCTTGGTTACCATGGTTAAAATTATTCCATTGTTTCCATTGTTGTACCTATTTTGAACCGGTGGAGCAACATAATTTTGACGAGGAACTTGACCGTTAGGGCCATAAGTTCCCGTCTCGGAAAAAGCACTAGCTTGATCAAACCCCATGGTTGAACAAGCATAAGTAGGATGTGCTCCACCACACGATACACAAAAATTCTAAACCATATTAATCGTTCCATGAGGATTCTTCCTAATCTCATTCAACAATGTAGCAAATACATTATCGATCTTAGAGTCCAATCTAGCAATCTCGGTATTAGATGAATTCACATTGGAAACAACCGGCTTCTTTCGTGAATACTGCACTCTAGACTTATTCTCAATTATACCCCACGCGTCTCTCGGAGTTTTTCTTAAAAGATTACCACCCGCGGCGGCATTTAAAGAATCTTGTTCAACCATATTAAGTCCATTATAAAAAGTATTGATTTAGTGTAATTTCGAACTGTGGTGTGGACATTGTCTTAACAACTCTTTAAACCTTTCCCAAGCAACTCCAAACGATTCATGCAATTTTTGTTCAAATCTAGTGATCTCAATCTTAAAGTGTGTTGTTTTGGATGGTGGAAAGAAGTAATTCATAAACTTAGACACTAAATCATCCCATGTCAAAATCGAACCCGGTGGTTCTTTTTCATACCAAAGCTTAGCGTTACCCTCGAGCGAGTACGGAAAAAGTATGAGCTTAATCGCGTCATTCGGCACATCTCTAAACTTGAGAGTCGAGGTAATACGAAGAAAATTCCGTATGTGAGAGTGCGGGTTATCGGTCTCATTGCCACGAAATTGGTCGGCACGAATGAGTGATAAAAGGCTCGACTTAATCTCATAATGATCCGCCAAAATAGCCGGCACAACGATAACTTCCCCATACCCTTCGGTGGGTGCACGGAGCAATTCCTCCATTGTTCGGTTATCGGCCATCTCTACTGTTGGAAACTCACTTTATGTGACGACATTTAAGAATTCCCGTTAGTTATCATAGTCACGCACATTTTGTCTAGACTAGGCTCTTTGTAAAGTGCGTGACTATATATACCCCTCCTTAGCTTCCAAGGAGGGGTGTTGATTGTATTTTTGTTCATTCAAGGAACACACACATTTCACATTCAACCTCTCTTTCTCTCTCTCTAAGCCAACAATGGCTTCCACCACCATCTTCCACCACATTAGACCACCGGATAGCATTTAGCTTTTCTACATTTGCCATCAGAGCCACGGTTCCATCCTTGGATCGTGATCATATTTTCGATTTGGTGGTTTAATTATTTCTTGTCTCTCGTTTTATATTTTTTTCTGTCTAATAGCACAAATTTTTGTCACGTCACAAATTTTTTGTCCAAAATATCCAAGTTGTCACATGTTTTTTCACTGGTCCACATCTATTTCTCGGTCCAAATATATATCCCTGGTCAAAATATTGTCAACTTTTCATGGTCAAGTGGTTGATTATGTCATCTTTGTTACCAGTGTTCGTATCTTGCAGAATCATTTTTTATATATCTCTATTCTGGTAATTTTTATGAAGCTGATGGTGAAAAACCAAGATTTGCCAGAAAATCTGCCCAGAAATCAGTCCCGAATTTTCAGGAAAAAAGGACCACTTTTGGACTTATCTTTCATGGTACTATCGCATATATTGCGATGGGGTGTTTTTTCACACATTCCGATGGGCTTGACTTACCCATTGCGATGGACTCATTCCGATGAGTCACATTGCGATGGGTGGTCGGGTCTGTCGCAATGGCCTTGACACGACGTCATGCTGACCGATTACTCGCAACATTGCGATGGATGTTTTGTATTGCGATGGGTCACGGTTTGGATTGCGATGAAAGTTTTTCTTATTTATAAAACATTGCGATAGGTTTTCAGGTTGACTTTGCGATAGTTTTTTATTCCGATGGACTCCTATTGAAAAAACCATTGCAACTGTTTTGCGATAGAATGACCAAGACTAAGATGAAATCTTTGACCAAGACCGACCCATCTCAACCGAGTCAACTCGGTCATTACCGAGTTGACTCAGGTCACTCACTGAGTTTGACTCTAATCCATCCTTATACCGCCTCAACACCACAAACTAAACCTATCCCATCGACACTTAATCCCATCATCTAGACTCGCTTTAAAAACAGAATTAAATAATCTCAGATTTATTGGTTTTGTGTGTTAGATGATTTAATCAAGATATTTTAGATCAAGACCCACGAAAACCATAAATTCATCACTGATTTGTGTTGGGATAAACCCATGTCAATATTCGAACATAAAAGAAGATTGATAACAAGAGTGTTTCAATCATCTTTTTATTTCGTTTACTTATACACAATCAATTAAATCAACATGCAACATCAAACCTTACCCGAGACCCTCTTTAGGATCTAGAAGCTGGTTCATATATTCGTTTGTTGATTACAGCCGTTGGTATTTATTGATGGATGATGGGTTCTTGTAATGAATATATTATCACGATGAGAAAATATGAGATGATTTCTTTTTTTTGGTTCGTGTGAGAGACTGAGATGAGATGAAGGAGTGTTTGTTGCTTGATTGAAGGTTTGAGAATCAATCGGTTTGATTTGAGATGATTGACTGAGATGAAGGATTTGTTGGGGGCGGATTTTACTAGGTGAGAGGAGTTAGGAGTGTGGGGCGGATCTAACTAGGTGAAAGGATTAGGTATAATCTGAGAGTGAAATTAGGGTTGGAGTTATTTAACTCAATTGGTGATGGACCGGTTTTGGACAGGTTATGGACCGGGTTTACCAGTGTATTCAATTTGGGCCATGAAACTCGCTTTTCTTTGATAAACACTGGTTTTGTGAAATTGTGTCATGGGCCGTATATTTGATGGACCGGGTATGATTCTTTTGGGCCACGAACTCTCATGGGCTGAAAGTATATGATGGTATCACATGTTTTATCTAAACAAGTTTTAAACCGTGTGTTTTAATAACACATACACACAAATTTTTTTAAGATTTTTAAATAAATTTGTTGTGTATTGAGTTTTAATTCTTTGTGACATCGGGTCGAGACAAAATGTGACGAGAAATTGTTAAGGAGAATAGATGCTCAAACAAGCAAATTCCTTTTTTGAATTTGTAGTTTTTTTGTCGCATTTGTGGTTCTTTCGTTCTTTCTTGACACTGATTGGGTGATGAGAAATGTGACGCGACAAAATGAAGTGACAATTGTGACGAGAATTTATTTGCGACGAGATCAAGAAAGAATGGGCGATCTTTTAGTGGCTTCAGATTTTGTTTGATCGGGTATTAATTACGTGACGTTGAAGACGGATTTTTCGAAGGCGTGTATTTATTTTATCTTTTAGTAGATAACTTGCTCGTGCTTAATCCTAGAATGAAGACTTGGTTATCTGGTTTCCGGGTTCGGGGTGGATGGTTGATGACTCGGATAACTATCACTTAAAGGGGTTACATTGTTGTACTCAGTGTCACGCGCTTAGTCGACGTGGATAATTTCAAGAGGTGTTGTGCTTATAGACTTCTTCAGTGATGCATTGAGTACTTAGAGATTTCTCCACCGTTCTTCATTCAACAATAGTGCAAGCTTAAGTCACAAGATCGAAGAATTTTTATTCAGCTTCACGTTTGATGTATCCGGTTCATTCTTTCAGTGGTCACTTCAAATTGCTTTCATGTGGAATGGTAAAGGTGGCCATGGAGAGTTTATGAGAAGAGATTTTCGATCAACAGCTGATTCTCACAAAAGAATATAATTCAGCTCATTTATTATTCTCACGAGATTTCAGGTTCATGTGCGTACAATTTATTGATGGTTCCGAATTTCGAAACCATCAAGGGGGAAGAAGCAGACACATTGAACGCACAACGAGTACACGTGATGAACTTCATACCTTCTTTTGATTTGAAGATATTCCGGGATGACATTTGTCATAGCCGTAGAGAAAATCAGTGTTTTAACTCGTGTCGTTATCAATCTCCAAACGGTACACTACTGATTCGAGGTTTAATTGTTTGATTGTTGCAATTAAACATCATCATTATCCTATATGCATTCCCGGGACTTAATTGACTCTGGTGCATCTCCGGAAGAAGACGTGTGCATTTCCGGGACTTAATTGACTCTGGTGTTACGATGTCAACTTCATGAATGGGATAAAAGTGTCCACTTCAGTATTTGAGCTTCATAATTGGGATTGATTTACCTTCTTCAACTATGTGGGGGAAGAAGTGTCTTGATTCTTTCTGGTATGCATAACTTGAATTCTCAGGGGGAAGAAAAATTCAGAAGAATTATTCAAGCGTGAGATGAAAAGTTGTTGATCTACTTGGGGGAAGCTATTTAAAATGCTTCTACATCAAGTTTACGTGGCATGAATTAGGGGGAAGCTAATTCAGAAGCTTCTCCTTAACCAGAAGTGTATGGGTTACTTAGCTCGTGCCGTTACAGTATTTCTACTACAAGTTAAAGATGAGTCGTTTTGAAGTCAAAGGCCTCAGAAGACATCATCAGCATTGGATGCTTCATGGAAGCTCTTGTTCTTAATTATTTTGTACTTGATAGGTAGAATATTGTAAGGAATTCTACACGTCGTCCCATGGGGGAAGATTGTTGGAAACTCACTTTATGTGACGACATTTAAGAATTCCCGTTAGTTATCATAGTCACGCACATTTTGTCTAGACTAGGCTCTTTGTAAAGTGCGTGACTATATATACCCCTCCTTAGCTTCCAAGGAGGGGTGTTGATTGTATTTTTGTTCATTCAAGGAACACACACATTTCACATTCAACCTCTCTTTCTCTCTCTCTAAGCCAACAATGGCTTCCACCACCATCTTCCACCACATTAGACCACCGGATAGCATTTAGCTTTTCTACATCTACAACAATAGGTGGAAGCTCGGGTTCCACTATTCGTTGTTGATGATTTCTATTTCTACGAGGAATATTTTCAAGCCTGTTGTGATCAATCAAAAGTCGAGAAGATCGTAATTGCATAAACCAAAGTGACGAGAATTGTAGAGGGTTGAAGAAAAGAAATTAGACAAGAAGAAGATTATTTTTGGTATTTTTATTTGGTATTGATCAATCAAAAAGATTGATAAAAAACAAGGAATAAGGATAATTACTATGGAAGTAATCTACCCTTTGTCGACTTTGAAACGATAGGTGAAAACCTAAACGTCTCGAGGTTCAATAAGTAAACTACAAAAATAAGATATAATACTACTTGAGTTGACAAACCAATAATCAGTCGTCCCTCTCAATATACGCACAAGCAAGCGGGGAAACGAGGTGGCACAAAGCACTTAAAAACCTTTTTCCTTAGACGGCCTTTATAGCTCGTCGCCTTATACCCACCTTATAGTTTGTATAAATCGAGTTCAAACTTTTTATTAGTATTTATCTATTTTGCCTTTTTTCGTTTTGGATTCGAATACAATAGCTATGAGATGAAATCCCAACTAAGGTCTTATTTGAAAATAGGTAAATTTATTGTTCTACGTAATACAATATATTAATCACAAAAAACACGAAAAACGATACATACTATTATAATAGAACAATAACAAAACTTTCTGAGGACGGAAAGGGTCTTCAAATCGATGATCAACAAATCTCCACAAAACGAATCGTACATAAGATCCCCGGCAGCTGCGCCAAAATTTTTGATGTGTCGAGGAAACGTCAATGTATTTTAATTAGATACGATATAGGACAAATTTAGGAAATTACCCTTAGGAAAAGGTAATAATCCATAAATAAGTCGAAGACGGATTTAATTAAACACGTTGATGAACCAAGTTCGTTGTACACGAAGATCAAGTGAATTTGAGACGTATTTTTTCGATTTGGACAATTGATATGAATTGTTTATCGGTTTTTATCTAATATTAAGCCTACAATTTAAAATCCTAAGTGCATGAATAGTTCCCCATTTTTTTATATTTTAAGATAAAATTTATTTCTAATTAAAATTTTATAAAATTAAAGTTTATAAAAAGACAATTAATAAAAAATTTACTTAATAAAAACGTTTTATCTAAACAAATAAAAACTGACAGTTAACTTATTGCGTATATTAATTATATAAATTGTATTAAAACTCAAAAGAGCAGCAGGCACAAGTGGTTAAATCACTTGGCCCATGACCAAGAGGTCATGGGTTCGAGTCTCATCAGAGACATTTTTTTGGTAAATATTATTTTTGACAATGAAACGCCAAATAAGGTCACAGTGATGACCTTTGTTTTGTGTAATTGTGGACTGATAGGAATCAGTTTTAAAGCTATCAAATCAGTTGAATTCTGATAGCTTTTTGAATCAGCAAAACAAATAATATAAACTCAACAACTCTAATATCAGCAAATAAAGCAACTTATATCAGCAAAGAGAACTCATATAATCAGCAGACTCAAAACTTAAGTCAGGCAATCAAGCAATTCAGCAAAGGTAAACATGTATCAGCAGAATACTTAACAGATTAATACTCTCAAGTCTCAAAGACTATTATCAGTGCAAATAATACCAGTAAAACAAAACTAACAATAACATCAGCAAATCTAAATGAGATAAGCTAAAACAGATCTAACATAGAGTAAAATGCAGGCAAGACAAATCAGTCAATCCCAACCCAAATACTCAGCAGATTTATTATCTAGAAGTGCCAACAATTAAATCGGTTATAACTAAACTTAAAAATGAAACAGCAAAACTAAATAGAGCAGATCCAAGAATGAGCAGATATTCAAATCAAAATGACAGTTAAACTAAAACAGGCAATAATTAATCTTAGCAGCTAAACAGACTTTTATATCAAATTAACAAATAATCAGCAGTATAAACAAATAGAATATCAACAAACTATCATCACAGTAAAATGACAGATCCAATATTTCTTATCACATAATCCTAAACTCCTAATCCATCTAACAATCACTCCACTTAAATCATCTAACAGATTTTGTAGATAGCCATTGTGAAGAAGAATTGCGCTGAGCAATCTTGTCTAACACACCACCATTAACCTCCATCGTACACCATTAACCATCGAATCAGGAACAACAAATCGAATTCTCAGCAGCTTTTAGGAGTCAAACCATTAGGGTTTAACTAGATTCCAAATTTCTCTTTTCAATTATTTAATTAAACTATTCTTTCAGTTTAACCAAATAATTTTATATCATACTATTAAATAGACAGAATAATTATTCAATTAAAAACTTTAACTGGAAACAGTTGAAACAAAAAGATCTTGCGAAAATTAACTTTTATTAATTCACTAAAAACATTACAATACTTTGGAAATAAAATTACAATTATTCCTAACCCTATTTTAACATTATAACTATAAAAGAAAAATTGGAATAACAAAAATTACAGAAAATGGGGGTTTTTATAGCCAAACCCCAAGGCTCTTGGTGGTGGTTTGTTGAGAAGATCCTTTCATCACAGCCCTTCATTCTTCTCTTTCTCCTTTATCTTTGATCCTACGGTGGATAAGACACAAGCTAGCACACGGATTGCCAACTTGGCAACCGAGTGTGCTAGTTGTGTTTCTTGATTGCTGACTTGTCATCTTTTAATTGGAGAAGTGGAGGTGGGTGATGTGTCTCACCCAATCAGATGCGAGGAATGGTAGCCACGTCACTGGATAAGAGCATCTCTTAGCTCTTATAAACTTGGGAATTAATTCCCAAGTGTATGTTACACACGTGCCATGAAAAAGCCCCAATTTGTTTTTGTGGATTAGGGTTTGAGTAGCAGTAAAAAGCGTATCTGGTTAATGTGTTTTGGAAGAGAGAGATAAGAGGTGTAGCATAGGTTATATCGATAGGATTTGTGTGGTGTAAGTTGTGTGTTAAATGTTGACAGAATGAATAAATAAACAACTCGTTTATTACTTTTCATGAATTTGACCAAACCCTAAGGCCCAATAACCATCCCATGATTCATAGTTTTTGAAATGAAATGGGCTTGAAGCCCATTTAAACAATCCGTCCACAATTTGTAAAAGATATGGGCTTTTGTTATGAAAATGGGTAACTTGTTTCCACTATTGGGCTTTTGGGCCCATTAACCAAATGTGGGACCCACAAGCCAAATCAACTTCATAAAAGATTAAATCCACTAAAAACTAGCTTGAATTTGGCTTTGTTGATCTTTTCTTCAATCTCGTGTCGATTTTGCCGGTTTTCACGAACTTCGGTACCTACACACATTAAACAACAAACAAACGTATACAAGGCAATATTTATACGTTTTATGCATTTATTTATTGTTTATTGATACAAATGATATGAGTAAAATCACTCATATCAGTTACTGTTATATTTCCTTAGCTTATTATTATTTGTTTAAATTGCTGTGATCTCGTTTTATTAATGGTAATTGCGAGTTTATTTTACTGTTGATATTACTGTTGTATTTGGTCTGATTTACTACTTTGGTTGAATACTCTGTTGTATTGATTAAATTCGTGTAACCAAAAAAATAATTGCAAAAATATGTCCCCCTTGGGGATCGAACTCGTGACCTAACGGTTCAACTCCAACACACTTACCAACTGAGCTGGCATCATTTCTTGTTACTAGTGTTTAATTTGGGTTTTATATAAGGACTTGGTAAATTGTATTTTCTTTTATAAACGTTTTACAAACGTATATTTACTTTTAAAAAAATTTGTTTATTTAAATTAAGTAAAATTAATTAGTTTAAATATAAAAAAAAATATTAATAATGAATAAATATAGTTTAAAAGAAATATTTTATTTTATTACTTTTAAAAATTAATTTTGTATAAATAAATTTTGTTAACATAAAAAGTAAAAATAATATAGGTGTTTTAGATTAAATTTCGGTAAACGGTTCATGCACTTTAAGATTTGTAGGATTAATTAGATAAAAAACGAAGCCAATTCAAATCGATTGTCCATTTCAAAATGAAAGTCTCAAATTCACAATTTCTTCATGTACAACGAACCGGGATCACTCTCGTGTTTAATTAATTCGTCTTTGGCTTATTTTGGATTATTACTTTTTCCTAAAGGTAATTTCCTAAATGAGCTCAATAACGTATTATAATAAAATACACCGATACTTTCCCACACATCAGTCCATTTAGGGTATCATATTCATATGTGACAAATTCATCATCACGTGATGAGTATTAATGGTCCTTTGGTTCACGGCTAACTTGAGACATGGGTGTCTTGGGGTTTGGTTTTGACTCGGGTTCGGGTGACTCGAAAAGTTTTACAAGACGCGCACGTTTTATCGATTTAAAAAGTATATGTTAATTAAATTGTTTCAATAATTAATCAAGTTATAAACCTTTTCACCTCAAGTTAATTAGCGTTTAAGAAAATTAATCACGTTATATTAAATTGCTTATTTGATATTTGATTATTATAAAATGATTTAATTATTGATGAAACTATTTCAGATAACCTTTCTATCTTAGGAAACGTGCTATTTTAGGAAACTTTTTATTTTTTTAGCAGGTTCTATCGACCGTATTATTATAATATAATATACAATAATCTATTAAATTCAGAAAAATATGTTAATCAATAATATTATCGAATAGTCGGATATTATTAGTTATCCATAAACAGTAATACAAGAATAAAATAAATTAAATTAAGAACAAATAAAATTCAGTAACAGTAAACAGTAATCAGACAACTCATCTCAACATCCTTTATCTATGTAGTACCCGTGAGGTCAGAGTAGATCCTCCAGCTTTTACTCTTATTTCATTACTGAGCACGAGGTACGGATTTCCTGTCCTTCAGTAAGGACTTTCTTCTATGCATGATTAGGATTCCCCGTCTGCAGCCAAATGTTTTCCCCAGTATATGTTTTAAGCTTATCAGTAACCATTTTAATAACTAAATAAATTGCCTGAGCTTTATATACAAGCATGACCAGTTTATGTACTAGTTATAGAGGTACCTTAAAAATAAAACTAGAGGCACCGGTGTCATGACTCCTCTGCAAGGGAGTGATTTCTCGCAGCGTCCCATTTATTCAGCTTGGACATTTTATCAGTATTATCAGCGGGGCGTATGGATGCATCCTTGGCTATCAGTTTACAGTTTATCAGTTGAATGTGATGTGTGCTCT
The DNA here is from genome assembly GCA_025667525.1 of Glebionis coronaria. Taxonomy (NCBI): domain Eukaryota; kingdom Viridiplantae; phylum Streptophyta; class Magnoliopsida; order Asterales; family Asteraceae; genus Glebionis; species Glebionis coronaria. Next base: position 432,696,117 of record CM046879.1, on the reverse strand, counting down.
ACATCCTTCACACTGGAGCTGATCCCTCCACCCAACACATTATTTAGAGGTCACCCCTCTACAGTATGACGACGTCACCCATCCATTTATTCATGCAACAGTTGTTACATCACATGACCTATATAAGCTCTTGACAATTAAAATACAGTAAATGCATGTTTTCAGATGTAACCGATAACAGTTTAGCTTTATTATTTATAATCATACTTTTCAGATTATACACAGGTTTTCGCTGCAACTTTACTTATCAGTCTTACAGCTTCAGTATTTTATCATCTGCTTCATTTCAGTATTTCTTATCATGCTTTATATTCGTTCACTGGGCGTTATGCTCAGCCGTAGTTCCTTTCATGTCCTAACGGTAGGTACATTAGGACACTCTTAGGATTCTGAGAGCACGTGCATTTGGATGGAAGCTATCCATACATCTTACTTTATGCACTTCTTACATTATTCTACTTATTTAGACATTGTTTAGTCCTTTCATTCAGTATTTATTTTTCATGTTTGGAGCTTATGTTTGGATTACCGATGTTTGATTTCGGTATTTCCTTTATGGTCAGTGAATGTTTTAGGACATTTACCTTATGCTTTGATGACACGCCATAAATACACGTAACGGTTCACTTATCCAAGTGGGGTGTTACAATTATGGTATTAGAGCACAAGGTTCGACCTGTAGGCTCTAAAACTTGACCTGTGACTAGTGGGTAGTCACCAGGAACTTCCCAGATTTTGGCGTTGTTATCTTTCATGTTTCTCATGCATTTATCAGTCAGTTTTCTTCATTTATCAGTTAGTTTTCTTAATGTTTTTTACTAAGTAAAAGGTTGGTACAAGACTGGCCATATTTAGTCGCATGTGCTTTTCTATGAATTTTGTTTTGGTGAACCGACCCATAGGCGTTTACCCTTGCCCGTTCAGATTTTGTATTTGTGAACCGATCCATAGGCGTTCATCCTTACTCATGACAGATTCATGTTTTCAGTCAAATATTACTTGGTGAAGCAGCCATAAACGTTCACCATTATTCAGGTCAAATTTCATGCTTTTCAGTCGAATGTTGTTTTGTGAACCGATCCATAGTTATTCACCTTTGTCATATCATGACATTTCATGAAATTTTGACAAGTATGGTTTGAACTACAGTCAACCATATTTAGTCCCAGATTGTAAATTTCTATACATGACCGTTCTCATGAAATTTTGACAAGTATGGATCGAACAAGAATCGCCCATGCTTAGTCACATGTTTTCTTCTTTGAATTATGTGGATTGAACCATAACCATCCACATCAGTTGAGGTTAAACTTCAGTTGATTATACTTTCATCTTCCTTGTAACAACAAAGTTTTCATACCCTCACGTGGATGTCGTTTTCATGCTGAATAAGTTCATGTCTCCTTAGGAGGGTTACGTTTCAGCAAGGTGATAATGTTTTCATGCTAAGATACAGAAGGGTTACAATAAAATCATGTTCTCATAATAAATCATGTTTGGTTTTCATCAGTCATGTCTTCATGCTGACCATTGTTGAACTTCTATTTAATCATATTCTTGAACCTCTATACAACCAACATTAAGTCTAGGTAGGAATTACCAGGCTATCATGTTACTCATTTCAGTTCAGTTTACTACCGTTTAAATCAATTTATTTCTTTGATCATTAATAACTTGGTTTTTACCTAGTAAGAAAATTAAGTTCGTTTTGTTGGTCTAATCGAATTGATCTTGGTTAACTATGTGACTCAGTTTTATTTTGGTGGAAACAAAAAGGTTTGTCGTTGTAGTATATTAAAATGTGCAAAACAATTAAAGTAAAAGTGCGTTAAAATTAAATCTGCGTTGAAACAAAATGGCGTGAAATTTAATCTAAGTCTACTTAAAAAATGTGCGATATTTAAAAACGTGACAGAAAGTAAATTAATTAAATGACTAAAAATAAAAGCGTGACGAGAATTAAAATTGGACAAAGTATAAAAATAAGAATGTAAAAATTAAAAATAACAAAGTATAAAGAAAACAATTCCAGATCGGAATATATTCCGATCTTACCTTGATCGGAATGTTAACTTACACCTGATCGGAATATTGATCAGAAGACCAATCGGAATATGAACTAACCTCTGATCGGAATATGGAAGAGACCTGGTCGGAATGTAGATCGGAACCCACTGATCGAAATCTGTCACCTTACCTGATCGGAATATCCAACAACTCCTCGATCGGAATATGGCAAAGAGCACCAATCGGAATATCTGTCACTTATCTGATCGGAATACCCACTTACCTTCTCTGATCGGAATGCCAAAGTCTTCCCAGATCGGAAAGTTGAAACCCTTTTCCGACCAAGCAAGGAACGCTGGTCGGAATGTGTAAACCCCTTTCCGATTTACCAATCGGAATACGAAGGAAAGTACTAAAAATATGCTAGAAAAATAAGCTATAATCCTAATAAGCACAAGACGAAATCCCTAAGGTAAACCGATTAAGAAAAAGCTATTAAACAGAAATTTAAAGACTTTTAAAATACGAAATAAAGAAGCTTTACGAAAAACAACTTTTATAAAAACGATATAAACTTGAAAATAAACAAAATAAGCTATGAAAATAAATGATTTAAAACAATCAAAAGCTTAAAAATGTAATCTTTAATCAAATCAACAAGACAAAAAGCATATAAATCAAAGATTAAAGAAAGGTATAATGAGATCAACAAGATAAAGTAAAGGTGCGAGAATTAAAAGAAACACTTACTTGAAATTAAATGGTAAATAAAGTGCAAGACATGTAAATAAAGGTGCAAGGTAATTAAATGTGCATGAAAGTAAATGTGGAAGAACTAGTGTCACTCTAGCCAACAAAACTAAATGAAATGAAAATGAGAAGTATTTATAGGTGATTAGGTGGATGGTTAGAGGAAGCTTCCTCCCCTCCTTCCTTTCTTCTTAATTGCGCCATCAAGTCCTTCCTTCTTAATCTCTTTGTTAATCTTGGACTTTGATGACTTTTTGCTCGGGATTTCTTTGGACTCGTCTTTTAATTCTTCGATAAATAAGACTTGAGTTCCTCGGCTTTTGATAAACTTCCGTCTTTTGACTTTTTTCTTTGATAAATCTAAAGAATTGGTCTTGGACTTCCGTTCTTTTTGCACTTTTGACTTCTTGACTTCGTCTTTCGTCTTTTTCTTCAATAAAAGTCCGTAAATGCCCGTGAATGCCCGTGTTTTCTCCACTTTTCACCTTTTCGTCCTAAATCACAACAAAAACACAAACCACGCATAATTCCGACATAAAAGACATAAAATACACGTTTTGGCTCGGTTATTATTGTAATTACGTGGTAGAAAAGATGGGTGTTTTCACACCTATCAAATCCCCTACACTTGACCATTGCAATGTCCCATGCAATGCATTAGTTACAAAACACGTTTACATTTTTCATCATAATTAATCTACGTTGGCCTTTATTAAAGAGACAGAAAATTAAAAAACATTCAAAGTAAAGAAATCAAAAAGCATACCTTGGGTTTTGGAAATGTCGTGAACAATCATCATTCTCAAGTCTTCACTTTCTCCAAACCAAGCTTAAAAATGAGATCATTGTTATTATAAGTTAGTACACTAACACGAACTCATGTGGGCCAATTACTCACTTAGACTCCCTTATTCCTAGGTGTATCTCTTATATTTTATTTTTGTCTTGAATGATCACGAGGATGCATTGTTTGACTTATTTCGATAGTTATTTAGTCCGAAAATAAAGTGAACGATTTAATCAATAGTTAGCTAGAGGATAAAATCTTTTAAAACTGCTTCTCGGGACCTCATAAAGTTCATATCTTGGCATAACTCGCTTCGCGATTTGAGACCTTTCTCGGACCGATATTTGGCAGCGACTTCATACTTCATACCTTGAGAGACGTTCATGAAATTATGGTCTTCTGTTCATAATGGAATTTCTTCACTTGAAGTTTTGAGAGATTCATACTTGGACCACGACTTCTTCATTTTTCTCCAATCTTTATTTTGGATTTTGATATACAACGATCCGCCTCCTTTTATGACTTGGATCTATTTATCCTCATACCTTGTTAGGGTCTTTTCGGATACACTTCTCCATGACTTTTGGGGAGTTTTTGCTTTACGTCGTGTGTCTCGATCCTTCATATTGATTTTCGATAAATGATTCTTCACATCACTTGGATCTTTAGCAACAAAATGTAGCCCTCATGCCTTGTTAGGTCCTTTTCGAACTCGCCAATCTTCGCATCCCGCTTCCATAAGTTATGCCTTGGCTATGAACTCTAATCCATACCGAGCAACTTTTAAACGATCTTGGGCTAGAAGCTAAGTAACTTTTCAAATCGTACAACCTTATTTATTATCAGATAAATTATTTAGCAAGTGATGGGAGAATAGGCTTATAAATAACTCACATAAATTCACGAAAGAATACCAAACTTATAATTGGCTCTATCATCTCTTGTTCTCCACAGTTTAAAATCTCAAGGAATGAGACTCGTGGATGCTTAGCCTATTAAATCAAAGTTTTGGGTTTTCGAGTCACCTATAGGATCTTGCAAATTCTTAGACTTTTTCAAGTTTTAGAAATCGCATTTTAAAGTTCCCTTGATAAACGACTCTCTAGGATCAATTATAGGAACTTGCGAAAAGTTCTTGTTCTTAACCCGTGAGAGTTAAGACTTTCGCGTTTTATAGCTCCCTATATAAAAGCCTAGCAAAACTTGACTTAAACATGTTAAGGATACTAGCTAGAGCAAACTTAGATAAGTAAACTCGGGTCGAGTCAAAATATTCACGACTTTTGAAAATTAAAACCACTTTATTAAAATTTATTCTAATAAGGAAAGAAAATAACTATACAAAAGTAAAAACTAATAGGCCAAAATAGATCAAAAATTTTGAAAAATGTCGAAAAATCAAATTTTCCGGTTAAAATGAGAACAAATACAACGAAAAGGCCACTTAACTTCGATAGAAGTCCCCCCTACACTTAAGATAAACATTGTCCTCAATGTTTAAGCATATGGAAGTAAACTCCCCTACACTTAGGACATTTTGCACTTTGTTTAAATCTCGCTAAGGAAGAGACAACTAAAGAGATTCCTATTTTAATATTGAGAAAATATAAAATAGTGAATCGAAAAGAGTTTAGGATAGAACCGGGAAGAAGTGAACACGGAATCACGGGTTGTCAGGAATCATCAATAGTGGATCATTGAGCGCTCGAATCCCTGATTAAGAGAAGAGAGGAAATAGCAAAAAAACGGGTCTCCCCTACACTTAGGATAAAGAAAGCGAAAATATAGATGCATGGGTTGCCTCCCAAGAAGCGCTTGGTTTTTTATTACCGAGTCGTGAGCCTGACTCGACCTTGATCATCATAGGAAGAAGCATGAAATATATCCACCAGGATCAAAGACATAGTTTTCGTCCATCAAATAGCACGATCTTAAGGCGAACAAGGCAAGCCAAAGAAGAGTAGGCAAGGTTCCCTTAAGCAGTGATGGAGCACGGTGGAAGCAAGGTTGAAGTGGTGCAAGCATATTTCCATAAGTTCCAAAGATATTTCCTTTTATTTCATCAGGTGGATACTGAGATGGCTGTAGAATATCGATACCGGGGTCGAACACCTTTTCCTTTAAGGGAAAATAGCACTCAGGCTCAGCAGAGTGTGAAGAGGATCCGCGAAGAATCACAACCTCATACTCAGAAGGGGGACAAAGAGGTGTTAACTCATATGTGCTGCGGATATTGGTGTCGACCGGTTTCTTCTCCTTTGAAAGAATGTGCTTCAAATCCAAAGTAGGATCAAGACGATAATCTTCAAAATCTAAAGGAGGAGCATCACTCTCATGAGGGAAGTAAGTATTAAGAAATGCAGAGAAGTCTTCCTCAAATGATTAATCGTCCAAAGTAGGATCGAGTGATGGCGGAGGATCTTCATCATGAGAAGAATCGCTCGAAAGAGTATCGGCCTCATCAAAATCATCATATGTGGGCAGCTCAGGATACTCAGAAGTAAGGTCATCATAATCATCCGAATCTGAGCTAGAATCATCATCATCATAAGAATCAAAGACCGGTGGAGAATCATAAATGGGAGAAGGTTCCAAAGTGGAGAGAGAATCATCCACATTATCTTCAAAAAGTGGATTATCATCGCAAGACTCGAATAGAGGATTGTTGTAAACGACAAAGTCATCGAGCACATTAACCATATTCACAGATTCCCGTCCTCCAAAGGATTTGCCTGTAAGCTTCCCCATTTTAAAAATTTGTGAATCATTCCCGACTCTTAAGATTAACTCACCTTCGGCCACATCCACTAAGGCTCGTCCGGTTCTCAAGAATGGCCGACCAAGTATTAAAGGAATACGAGGGTTCATTTCATAATCAACAACGACAAAGTCGACCGGGAAAGTAAATGTGCCAACTTTAATAAACACGTCTTCGGCTATACCAACGGGGTAAGCGAGAGTGCGATTTGCAAGTTCAAGAGTCATCTTTGTTGGAGTGAGGTCGGGCAATGATAGTGTTTTCCAAACACTTAATGGCATCAAATTAATACTAGCCCCGAGATCAGCAAGGGCAGTAAATTCTTCAGTTTTGTTGAACACGCAAGGCAACACGAAACGACTGGGATCTCCAAGCTTTTCTGGCAGTTCTTTAAGAATAACTGCAGAGCAGTTTTCATTTAAGCGTGTGTTGGCGAGTTCAATCAGCTTCTCCTTCTTGTTAAGCAATTCCTTAAATGCTTTAACAAATTTGGGCATGTGGACAAGTGCTTCAAGAAAGCTAATGTTGAAGTTCATCTGAGAGATCATCTTCACATAGCGTGTCACTTCAGAGTCATCCTTGGTTAGCATTTTGGTCTTGCCTAAACGAGAAGGATAAGGGATATTGGGTTTTGGTGGTGAAGGTGCAGGTGTAGGTAAAGGTTGAGATGTTGAAGGGTCATTCGTGGGAACTTCATCACGTCGAGGCGGAGACGGTAATGGTGCACTAATACTAGGTGTAGGAGGAGTAGGGATAAATGGTGGTGGAGGAGGTGTAGATGATGGGGGTGGGATTGGTGGATCGACAATGGTGACTCCACTACGAGTAGTAATAGCACTCACATTGGCTCGCGGATTAGTGACGGTGTTTGAAGGTAGAGAACTCGAAGTAGAAGGTTGAGCAGGGGGCAAGAAACTAGCCAGTATATTCTTTATATCATTCGTTTGAGTGCTGATGGAGGATTGAAGATTATCTCGAAGTTCAGATCTAATCTCATTTCCTTGCTTGGTAATATCTCCTTTCAGATTGATAATTAGGCTCTATAGGTTCTTGATTTGCTCACCGTGGGTTCTCATGATGGTGTCAACATCGGGGTTAATGGGTGGGAGTTGTTGAGCGGGTGGGTGATAAGGATTAGAAGCTCTTGGTGGGATTTGGATGCTTCTAGTGTAGTTGTTGGCGGAGTTTTGGTTTTGAGGAGAAAAACCGGGTGAAAGGTAGTTGTTTGATCGGTAACTCAGCAGATTTCTATCCCCTTGAGGTCGAGCTTGGTAATTTTCCGGTGAATAATTACCATAAGCTGCATACACATTTTCCGGATTTCCTTGTGTCGAAGGACAATCGGTGTATGGGTGTGGACCGCCGCATGTTTCACAAGGAGTAGCAACAACTTTAACTTGTTGTTGTTGTTGGTTTGAAGCCAAGAGTTGCATACTTCTGCTCATTTCAGTCAGCACACGGGTGATTTCGGTCATATCAGGGTTTTCCGAAGTAGAGGAAACATTGACTCTCGGGTGGTTCCTTGAAGAAGCGTAGGAATCCTAATTTTTGTGGTGAGTAGTCGTGTTCTCAATAAGCTCTCTACACTCCTCGGGTCTCCTTTTCATGAATGTGCCACCGGCGGCTGCATTAATCGTATCACGATTTTGAGAAGTCAAACCGTTGTAGAAAGTATCTATTAAGGTCACAGGGAGCATGTTGTGGTTTGGACAACGATCAATCAAGACATTATATCTCTCCCAAGCATCAAAAAGAGATTCATCGGGATCTTGCATGAAACCACTGATTTGATTGCGAAGGCTCGTGACCATGGATGGTGGAAAGTAGCGTGACAAAAAGCGTTGAGTCATGTCATCCCAAGTGTGAATAGAATTCTTTGGAAGACGATCAAACCATTTCTTGGCATGATGTAATAAAGTATGTGGAAAGAGTTGTAGGCGAAGTTCATCCATTGTGGCACCAGCCAACTTCATGCTTTGGGTGATTGTAATGAACTTGTCGAGGTGTTTGTTGGCATCATCATCAGGCAATCCACGGAATGGGTTAGTTTGCACTTGCTGAATCATGTGGTGCTTCAACGAAAACTCAGGAGCGTTGATTTGCATCGGCGCAATCGGTCCTCCTCGTCCAAACATTGTAGGTTGACAAAGCTCCTCCATGGTTCGAAGATCGGGCTGTGGAAGAACATTGTTGTTATTGTTGAGGTGCGGTGGAATATTATTGTTGTTAACACCTGACATACTTAAATCTTCTTGAGTCTCGGGCTCTTGATAATTAGAAGATCTAGTACGCATACACCTGGAAATGCAAAGGAAAAAGAAACCAAACACAAAGACAATATATATACACAATGAAGATAAAATATTTTTGGATTTTTGAAATTTTTATTTTTTATGGATTTTTATCAATTTTTAAATTTTTTATGGTTTTTTTGAAATTTTTATGCAAGAAAAATAACGCTCACAAGTGAACGGATCCCAAAAAGCAACGCGTCTCTCACAGAAAACCGTTAATCTTTACGAAAAGAGCCGACAGCGGCGCCATTTAATAACTTGCTTTTTGCCTAGTAAGAAAATTAAGTTCGTTGTGTTGGTCTAATCAAATTGATCTAGGTTTTCTATGTGACTCTATTGTTCTTTGGTGAAACAAATATTTTTGGTTGTTTTTAAATTTAAATATGCGAGACTTAAAAGTAAATGTCGTTAAAGTAAAGTGGCATGAAATTAAATCTAATTCTAATTAAACGAAAGGTGCGGTATTCAAAAACGTGACGGAAAGTAAATTAATTAAATGGCTAAAAATTAAAGCGTGACGGAAATTAAAATTAGACAAAGTATAAAAACATAAACTAAAAATTAAACAAGACAAAGCATGGAAAATAACCTACCGTCGGAATATATTCCGATCACACCTTGATCGGAATGTTAGCTTACCCCAAATCGGAATATTGATCAGACAATCAATCGGAATATGTCACTTACCCACGATCGGAATATCCTGACAAACCCCAATCGGAATATAAACTTACTTGTGATCGGAATACGGAAGTAGATTCAGATCGGAATGCTGTCACAATCCCCTGATCGGAATACCCAAACACTCGCAAATCGGAATACCAAAGTCCTCCAAATCGGAAAGTTATAAACCCTTTTCCGACCAAGCAAGGAACGCTGGTCAGAATGTGTAAACCCCTTTCCGATTTACCAATCGGAATACGAAGGAAAGTACTAAAAATAAGCTAGAAAAATAAGCTATAATCCTAATAAGCACAAGACGAAATCCCTAAGGTAAACCGATTAAGAAAAAGCTATTAAACAAAAATTTAAAGACTTTTAAAATACGAAATAAAGAAGCTTTACGAAAAACAACTTTTATAAAAACGATATAAACTTGAAAATAAACAAAATAAGCTATGAAAATAAATGATTTAAAACAATCAAAAGCTTAAAAATGTAATCTTTAATCAAATCAACAAGACAAAAAGCATATAAATCAAAGATTAAAGAAAGGTAGAATGAGATCAACAAGATAAAGTAAAGGTGCGAGAATTAAAAGAATCACTTACTTGAAATTAAATGGTAAATAAAGTGCAAGACATGTAAATAAAGGTGCAAGGTAATTAAATGTGCATGGAAGTAAATGTGGAAGAACTAGCGTCACTCTAGCCAACAAACTAAATGAAATGAAAATGAGAAGTATTTATAGGTGATTAGAGGGATGGTTAGAGGAAGCTTCCTCCCCTCCTTCCTTTCTTCTTAATTGCGCCATCAAGTCCTTCCTTCTTAATCTCTTTGTTAATCTTGGACTTTGATGACTTTTTGCTCGGGATTTCTTTGGACTCGTCTTTTAATTCTTCGATAAATAAGACTTGAGTTCCTCGGCTTTTGATAAACTTCCGTCTTTTGACTTTTTTCTTCGATAAATCTTCAGAATTGGTCTTGGACTTCCGTTTTTTTTGCACTCTTGACTTCTTGACTTCGTCTTTCGTCTTTTTCTTTAATAAAAGTCCGTAAATGCCCGTGAATGCCCGTGTTTTCTCCACTTTTCACCTTTTCGTCCTAAATCACAACAAAAACACAAACCACGCATAATTCCGACATAAAAGACATAAAATACACGTTTTGGCTCGGTTATTATTGTAATTAAGTGGTAGAAAAGATGGGTGTTTCACACCTATCAATCATGTCAAACGATTGACACCAGTATCGATTATCCCATAAAATTTCCACTATTTCCATGTACAACATTCCATATGTACTCCATGCACAGTGTCTCAGTTATACTCCAAGTACAGTATTTCATGTGTACTCCACGTACAATGTCTCAGTTATACTCCATGTATAGTATTTCATGTGTACTCCATGTACAATGTCTCAGATATGCTCCATGTGTAGTATTCGTTTTGTACTTCATGTACAGTAGTCCAAGTGTACTCCATGTACCCTACTCCATGGATATTGCTAATCAATCCGCAACCATCTCAAGCGTTTCCACTTGTCGATATTCCTCCCGATGCGGATGCTTGTGAGTTGAAGATTTTACCAGATACTGATGCTGCTAACACTTTCCAGACCTCATAAATGATGATGCTGCCGAATACTTTGGAATTTTCTCAAGATGTTGATGTTGTTTATACTATGAAGACTCTGCAGAATGGACGAAAACTATAAATTTAAAATTTCTGACAAGAATAAACTTCAACCATCAGACACTACCATTCTCTTCCAAGTTATTACTTTCTCAGCTAGATGACACTTCACTCAGCTAATCTTTCAGTCAGCAGAGTGGGAACCGGTAACCAGCCGGCCACTCAGCAGAATAATTTCATGAATCACGGTCATGATAAAGGTCGTCGTGTAGCTGACAAAAAAGGCGTTAGTGACAACCACCGCACTAATAATTAACCAGTCAGTAACCTTCCGAACTCCGGAACGGACGTGACCAAAAATAGAATCAGTAGTCTAACCGGCCCGCCAACCCTAGCAGTTATCAGAAACTCTTAACCTTATTCAGACTCACTTACTAAAACACATATTAAAACATCAGTTAAGACACATGTCTCAAGTATCATTTCGAAAGACACTTGTCAGGACACCAGTCATGGTACACGTCATACGAATATCTTCTCAAAGTACGAGTCAGAACTCATAACTCCGTATGTTTTCTAAACCAGGCCCTCGGAAATTCAGGGTACCCTCCAAGGGGGTATACCCGTTGTGTCATTCCACGCATAAATCAGAACGTTTAAAATCCAGTCACCACCACTAGTGTAGTATTCAAGTTAGACACGCATTATTCATTCGATGAGGTTACAGACGAACATATTCAGTGAAAGTCGCCACGTTTACTTCACGTATTTCTATGTCAGCTTTATCTTAAATCATGTATTACTTACCTCCCAGCTAGAAAATACTCCACAATATCACCCATAATTATTAAGGTTTTTTTTAAGTTAACGACGAGATCTGTCTTACTAAATCCAAATTTATTCATTATATTTTCTGCCAGAAAACTCAGTACAAATTGTTTCTGCCTTACAAGCGCGTGACTTATTAGTCCACAGCTACGAAGACTTTTAGCTACCAGATATAAATTCACTTCTAAAATTCTTTAAGTTCATGATCAGCAGATTTTCCTAAAATTTCCAGAGGTCATTCAAAAAGATTTTCCAGAAATTCCTTCCTAACCACGAGACATAATTTAACATCAAGCTTGTCTCAAGGACATAACCTATTTTCAGAACTCTTATTTCAGGGCTGCAGCTGAGTTAAAAGAGTTGCAACATTTTCTACAAGAATTACCGGCACGAGGCTTTATCCACCCTAGTTCACCACCAGGAAGTGCACCGTCCGTCTATCAGGAAGAACGCCGGTTACATGAGATCATGTATCGACCACCAGAAAACTTACCAGATCACCATTCTTAATCGATATTCATTCCACTTATAGATGATTACCTGATGTGATACGATGTCTTAAACATTTCTTCAGAACAATTCACGATCATACCACCATCAGTGGTGAGAGAAAGAACATGATGTTTTCTAGACTGCTGTTGCACATGTTACAGTCTCTCTAAAATTTTGATTTTTCTTCTGAACTCCCAAATGCTTCAGCTATATTATGGAATTGATGAATAAAATTTTCCATGAATTCTCAGACAAATCATCAATATAATCAGTGATAACATTCTGTTCTGCTAAATTCTAGAGAAGAACACGAGAATCATCTCCTCACGATCACGCAGATTCTTCGATAGGAGAAAATTATATATACGCAGCTTTCCAGTATGAATTCCTGTTGAACAACGTTATTTTAGCAGAAAGAAGTTTCAGAAATCCTGCAAAGGTGAAGGCCATCATCAGATGGTCAAGACCGTCGTCTGTGACTGCAGTACGAAAACTTTCTAGAACCTAGTTGACTGCTACCGCAGAAATTGCTGACAGTTCTGACGATTAACATTCCATGACCAAGATTACGCATAAAGGAGAGGACCTACACTAAAACTTTGTATTCCATAAGATCCTACGCTAGGAGAGGTCTAATTTACCAAGACTCATAATTATTCCATGACTATTCGTCCAGATTCCACCAGATGGTACCATAAGCCAGACAGAATTTTGATAGAAGCAGTATGACATGTTGATGCAGCAATGTTCATATCTTGATGCCTGACATGCCAGCAGGTTCAAGATAGAACGCCATCATGCTAGTGAGTTATTACAACCATTAAAAATTTTGAACATAGTGGAGACAAGATTCCATAAAGATTGTTATCAGTTTACCGTAGACTCAAAAAGTATGATACTATCTAAGTCATTGTCGACCATGTAATCAGCCTACGCGTTTTCTTTCATCTGAAAGGATTACGTAGTAGCGGACCTACAGAAAATTCAGCAGTAAATCCTACGATTTCAGGGTATTCCATCGACCATCATATCAGACAAAATTCATGTTCACGATCACGTGTATGTTTACGTTCACCTCAAGTTCACGTTTATTTTCACTTTTACGTTTACGTCTCATTCGTAGTATGATGCTGTTTCAGTTCATGTTTTGTGCTGTCTCATGATTTAAGCTCACGTTTATGTTCATAACTTTGTTCACGTTCAAGTTCGTGTTCCATTCTGCGATACACGTTTCACAGATTACCGAATACGGTTTCAGAAAGCTTAAGAAACCAGACTCAAGAATTAGCACAGCTTTTCCATATCCAGGCAGACGTTTTACGTCTCAGTCTATACCATTTGGAATTCCTTTCTCAGTCAGCATATGTTCAAGATATGTCCTAGCATCACGTTCACAGTATGTTTCACGTATCACGTTCATAATATATTCCATGCCCAACATTCATCATATAATCGTGAACCACGTTCACAATTGCTCACGTAGCACGTTCATAATTGTTCACGTAGTTCATCCGTATATGTTTTCAACAACTTTGCTTAGAGATATAAAAGTCGGCGTTTCATATTAATTGTACTTATCCTTTCATGTATTACTACATGTTATAGCTTACTCCTTCGATCAGATTCAGAAAACCCATCTTAAATATGGAACCAAAAACTATTCAGCATCGTCAGGACAGGGTCATTAGGACCAAGATTTTCATTATGTTTATACCCTTGAAGGAAATTGTTTCAAGTGGGAAGCTACTTGAAACGAAGGAGTCCATCCGGACCTCTCATCATTTTTCCTTCAATAAATCCAGTTAAGTTCTTTTAGTCATGTTACGTTCCATGTTCTCTTCAGCCATGTCACGTCCATGTTTACTTCAGTCATGTCACGTTCATACCCTTTCAGCAGCATCATGTTCTAAATCAAGGACGAATGATCCTTCAGCTTATATGTCTTTTCAGCCTTCATGCTCTTTCAACATATGTGTCCTTTCAGCTTTTATAACTTCATCAGCTTATTACCTTTAATTTGAGGACGGATTTCTCCTTTTTAGTGGGGAAGAATTGTAAAACCACAACATTATCGTGTCTCTATTAACGAACATGACAAGTATTCATGAAAATATTAATTACACAAAATAGCAAATTAATTAAAAGTTTTAATTCACGACGAGCATTCAAGAATATTTAACGAACACGACAAGTATTCATGTTTAATCAATAACCATGTCTCAAGTAAACACGAACTCAAGTCACGAATAATTAGTACACGGGAATTACTAAATCACAGAAAAATGAAAAGAATGTATAAATGAGTTGTTTGGTCGGCCATAATAAGAAAAAGAAACAAAAGGGCCTAAAAGCCCGACCCATGTCTTAAGTTAACTAGCATGGGAGTAATATGTGCAATTCATAACAAGTACAACAAGTAAATAGAAAAAACCCTAGCCACCTTGTGGGCAGCCGTCGGCCAAGAACAAGAAAAGAAAGAGAATACCAAATTGTTTTATATGAATCAAATAGGTATCATGTGAAAAGAAACAAAAGGTACTGATCTTAACCTTTAATATTGTGCACACATGTTCATTGGTTTTGAGCAACCTGTGTTCACACGAGATATGAAGTATTTTGTGGTTTGTGACTAAATAATGTGATAGCAATTGATCATGCTCGGGGGTTTTCAAGATTCTGACATCGAGTAATGTGCAATCTAATTTCAAAAGGCAAAGTATACATTGTGATTTATATTTATTTATTGGATTGATTGTACAATTTGGTGTCCTAGTGATGTTTTAAAGAAACTAGAAAATGACGTTTAGTCCATTTTGGTTATCATATTCGTATGTGACAAATTCATCATCACGTGAAGAGTATTAATGGTCCTTTGGTTCACGGCTAACTCGAGACATGGGTGTCTCGGGGTTTGGTTTTGACTCGGGTTCGGGTGACTCGAAAAGTTTTACAAGACGCGCACGTTTTATCGATTTAGAAGGTATATGATAATTAAACTGTTTTAATAATTAATCAAGTTATAAACCTTTTCACCTCAAGTTAATTAGCGTTTATTAAAATTAATCACGTTATATTAAATTGCTTAATTAATACTTGATTATTATAAAATGATTAAATTATTGATGAAACTATTGTAGATAACCTTTCTATCTCAGGAAACGTGCTATTTTAGGAAACTTTTTATTTTTTTAGCAGGTTACTATCGACCGTATTATTACAATATAACATACAGTAATCAGAAAATTCAAAGAAATACGTTAATCAGTAATATTATCGAATAGTCAGATATTATTAGTTATCCATAAACAGTAATACAAGAATAAAATAAATTAAATTAAGAACAAATAAAAATCAGTAACAGTAAACAGTAATCAGACAAATCATCTTAGCATCCTTTATCTATGTAGTATCCGTGAAGTCAGAGTAGATCCTCCAGCTTTCACTCTTATTTCATTACTGGACACGAGGTACGGATTTATCGTCCTTCAGTAAGGACTTTCTTCTATGCATTATTAGGATTTCTCGTATGCAGCCAAATGTTTTCCCCAGTATATGTTTTAAGCTTATCAGTAACCATTTTAATAACTAAATAAATTGCCTGAGCTTTATATACAAGCATGACCAGTTTATGTACTAGTTACGGAGGTACCGTAACCATGACACTAGAGGCACCAGTGTCATGACTCCTCGGCGTGGGAGTGATTTCTCGCAGCGTCCCATTTATTCATCTTGGACATTTTATCAGTATTATTAGCGGGGCGTATGGATGCATCCTAGGTTATAAGTTTACAGTTTATCAGGTGAATGTGGTGTGTGCTCTACATCCTTCATATTGGAGCTGATCCCTCCACCCAACACATTATTTAGAGGTCACCCCTCTACAGCATGACGACGTCACCCCTCCATTTATTCATGCAGCAGTTGTTATAGTACATGACCTATATAAGCTCTTTGCAATTAAAATATAGTAAATGCATGTTTTCAGATTTAACCGATAACAGTTCAGCTTTATTATTTATAATCAGACTATTCAGATTATACACAGGTTTTCGTTGCAACTTTACTTATCAGTCTTAAAGCTTCAGTATTTTATCATCTACTTCATTTCAGTATTTCTTATCATGCTTTATATCCGTTCACTAGGCGCAATGCTCAGCCGTAGTTCCTTTCATGTCCTAACGTGCATTTGGATGAAAGCTATCCGTACTTCTTACTTTATGCACTTCTTACATTATTATGCTTATTTAAACATTGTTTAGTCCTTTCCTTCAATATTTATTTTTCATGTTTGAAGCTTATGTTTGGATTACCGATGTTTGATTCCGGTATTTCCTTTATGGTCAGTGAATGTTTTAGAACATTTACCTTATGCTTTGATGACACGCCATACACGTAACGGTCGACTTATCCAAGTGGGGTGTAATAAGTGTGTAAACACTTATCCTTTTGCCACTAAAATCAAGGAAAAACAAGACCTAATCATGTGTTTTACATCTTAAATGTCGGAATTACGCGTGGTTTTGTGTTTTGTGTGTTAAATAGGTACAAATGATCAAAAGAAGAGAAAACACGGGATTTCACGGTCAAATGTTGAAGAAAAGTCCAAGATAAAGATAAAGACACAGTCAAAAGACCAAAGTGTGCCGAAGATCACGAAAACCGACAAAGCAGACTCAATTTTGAAGAAATGATCAAGAAGGTCGGAATCGAGCTCGTCTTTAGCGGAATTAAATCTTTTTGGATTTTAACGGGCTTGTGGGTCCCACTTTTGGTTAATGGGCCTAAAAAGCCCATTTAATAAAGTTGTCTATTCACTTTTCTTAAATGAAAGCCCAACAAGGCCCAATAATAACAATAAAGGGGCGGATGGTATGAGCATCCCACAATTTAACTAATTGGGCCAAAAGCCCATGTTCATTAACAAAATGCAACGCATGACTTGGTTTCAGTTAATAAACGGTCCACACCAACCGGTCAAAATTTATTCAATCTCTCCACATTTGTTTCCTACCGTGCACTCTACCTCACACAATCCCTACCTTCACCCCACTCGTCTTACCATATACCCTCACCTCACACAATTCACCCCTACAACTTTCCTCACCCACGTGTGACGTGTATATACACACACGGTTTCACTCTTCCCAAATAAATAAAACTTTTTTTAACCCCATTACCCATATTTCGTTAATAACAAAGTGTTTCACTGTTTCTCTCCCTCACCAAAACACACAGCCATTTTTACTTTTACACAAACCCTAAAAGATCCTACACTAAAAATCACCATTAAAAAATGGGGCTTTTACCATTATTGATTAATTCAATCAATAAGGAATAAATCCCCCCCAATTTTTGGATCAAACACTCACAAGGTGGTCCTCTACTCCAATCCGACGTGGCTCTTTTCTCTTGTTTTGATTGGCCAAAACACATCACAACTCCAAATCCTCCAATCACAATAAAACAAGCTGGCAATCCGGACTCATGGTTTTATTTCAACTGTTGATCAAGAGAAGAAAAGAGAGAGAAAGAAGAATGAAGAAATCAAGGGCTGTGATTGCAAGCCGTGGGCACCAAGGTTTGAGGGTTTTCCTATAAAAACCCCCATTTCTCACAATATATTTCAGCTTTTCTTTAATTTTTATTTTTCAGTAAATTAGATTAGTTTTTAATCTTGTAATTTTTTATTCCAGCACTTGTAATTTCTTTTATTGATTAATGAAAAATTAGTTTTAATTAATTTCTCGTCTCCATTGCAAATTTCAGTTTCTGCAAATCTTTAATTATTGTTTTTTTTATACTGTTCTCGTTATCATTATTATTATAAAAAAAATAAAAAAATAAATAAATAAATAAAAAGATAAAGAAAGTGTATTAAATCTTTCCCCACTGGAAAGATATAAAAGGTTACTGTTCGTTTTGGCACTTTGGTTCGAGAAGTTGTGATTCGGTTAGAATAGCTATTCGAGACTTGATGTTGATGTTCTCGGGGTAATTTAAAGGTGGTGTTTGATTTGTCTTGGTTTCGATCTAAAGGTGGCTCAGCGCCTCACCTTCGGCTCAACGGTTTTCGACACCGGGTTCTAGTTTCTCTTTTATTTTTATAGTCTGGTTTAGTTTAAGTTATAGTTTTAATCTGTTTCTGGTTTTAATTATATTAGATATCTTAGAACTGCTTTGTTTATTGTTTTCTTACCTGCTTGATATTGTTTAGAGAAGGTTACTGAGTTATCTGCTTAAGTTAGTTTTTTTGCACTGTTTGGATAAATTTTTTTCGTCTGGTATTTTCAGTTTTGTTAAGATCTGCTTATTCATTTTGTTATTTTGCTTATTTGGTTTCTGCTCATTAGCCTTAGTTCAGCTTATTTAGCTTCTAGCTTATTTTGGTTGTGCTACTGCTTTTGCTTATTTGTCATAATTTGAGTATCACAATTCCAAAACTTAAATAATAAAAAAATAAAATAATAATAACCAAATTTTGTCTGTCAGGGGACTCGAACCCCTGACCTCGCGCTCACTAGCCATCAACCCAACCAATTGTGCTAAGTTCTTACTTACGTTTATTTCTGCAACATTTTGTTATTGTAGTAAGTCTACTTTATGGCAGTTTTTAATTAACTAGTTAAATTACAATTTCTTTTAGTTTTAATAAATTTTAATTAGATAAGTTTTTAAATTACTTTTAACTCAGTTTTTATAAAAATACAAAAGACAAAAAAAATATTTAATTTACTTTCTTTAAATTTTTAATTAGTTTTAAATTACTTTATTTAAAATAGTTTTACTTTAAATTAGCTTTAAAATTACTCTTAATTAAATAGTTTTATTTTACGTTAAAAATTTAGTTTTAAAATTAGTTTTGTTAAGTTTTCATTTATTTTTAAAAGTTTTATTGAAAGTTAAATTTCGTTTTCAAAATTAGTTTATATAGATTAGTTGTCATTTAAATTAGTTTAATTTTTAATTAGATTAAATAGTTTTTAAATAGACTTTTAGTTCAAAATACTAAAATATTGTTTACCAAGAACAAATATAATCTTACGTTAAACCGGAAATCAATTCGAGTCGAGTCGAGGAATAACGAACATTCATTGCATTAAAAAGGATTAAAAATATTAGTTTCAAATGGCGCCGCTGCCGCTTCGCTCGTACGATTGACGATTTTTCGTGAAGACGTTTGGATTTTGGGATCCGTTCTTTTTGAACGTTACGTTTCTTGCAAAAAAATCAAAAATACAAAAAAATACAAAAAAATACAAAAAAATACAAAAAAATTAAAAAAATCACAAAAGCAATTTCTTTCCTAAGAATTGCACCAAAAAAATTAAAAAAATACAAAAGTAATACTTTTTCCTAAAAGTATTACACCAAAAATATTACGTATTAGTCTTAATTTTTATTTCGATTTCTTTCGATTTTTCTTGTGAATATATATTTTTCTAAAAAAATACAAAAAGATTTTTCTTTTACTATAATATATTACGTAGCACAATAAATTACCTACTTTTCAAATAAGCCTTAGTTGGGATTTCATCACCTAACTATTGTAGTCGCATCCATAACAAAATAAAAAGGCAAAATAGATAAATACTAGTAAGACGTTTGAACTCAAAATATACAAACTATAAGGTGGGTATAAGGCGACGCGCTATAAAAGGCCGTCTAAGGAAAAAGGTTTTTAAGTGCTTTGTGCCACCTCGTTTCCCCGCTTACTTGTGCGTATATTGAGAGGGACGACCGATTATTGGTTTGCCGACTCAAGTAGTACTTAAGTATATATTTTTTTTAGCTTTTTACTATTGCACCTCGAGAGGGAAAATCCTTTTCCTCTCAAAGTCGACCGAGGTCACCTACCTCATTCCAAAATTTTAATTGTATGCGCACTCGCGCGCGTACATACATACCGAGTGGTGTACCAAATACTTCTAATTCTTCCAAAAATAAGAAGAAGAAAAAAACAAAAAGACCGTCATTCAAGCCGATCCCGAGAATCCAGCTTTCGACATAACGATGGCAACGGATAATCGACCAATGATTGAGATTCTTCAATCTCACGTTGAAGGAAACGATGACGCGATTGTGGTGCCGGCCATTGGAGCTAATCATTTTGAACTTAAACCGGATTTTATTCGAATGGTTTCCGCTACACCATTTTTAGGTCGTACTAATGATGACCCACACGCTCATATCAAACGATTCATCCAATTAGCAAATACCATCAAATACAATGGGGTGTCACAAGAGGCCGTTCGCCTACAATTTTTCCTTTTTCCCTCGAGGGACAAGCCCGGATTTGGCTTGATAAGGAACCACCCCAAAGTATTACCACATGGATCGACTTAGAGACCAAGTTCATTAATTACTTTTTCCCACCATCACGGACCACCGCTTTAAGAAATGAAATAATCACTTTTGAGCAAAAATATGGGGAAACTTTTAGTGAGTCTTGGGATCGATTTAAAGAGCTTTTGAGAAAATGTCCACAACACGGTTTTACTAAAGTTCATCAAATCAACACGTTTTATAATGGTTTAACTCTAAACGACCAAGACTCACTTAATAGTGCCGCGGGGGGCAATATTCTTGTGAAAACCATGAACGAGGCTTGGGCCATTATTGAGAACAAGGCAAAAGTGCAAACCAAAAGTGTTAGGGCTAATATGGCAAGTGCTAGTACGAGTAATAATGAGGTGAATGATCAAATTAATAAACTTACTTCACTTGTTGAAAAACTCGCTCTTAAAACCGACGCCCTCACTACACACGTGCATGCCGTGAAAGATAATAGTGAAACGTGTGAGACTTGTGGTGGACCACATTCATATTTCAATTGTGACAAGGTTTAATCAACAACAACAAGTTTGTGCTTTTAATTCTAATCAAAGGGTTCCATTTAAACCTAATGTTGATGTTAACCATTTGTCTTATAATAGTTCTAATTATTTGGCTCCCCCGGGTTTTGTAGCACCACAAAGACCACCCCCACACGCCCAAAATACCCAATACCAAAATAGGAACCAAGGTCCTCAAATGGGTAATTTTCAAGGGAATGCTAATCAAGGGAATTTTAATGGTCAAAATCAAGGTTTTCAAAATAATAACCAAGGTTTTTATAATAACAACGGTTTTCAATCTCAATATCAAAACCAAGGTTTTCCTAATCAAGGGGTTAACAATCAAGGGTTCAATCAAATGAATATGCAAAACCCTCAAATGGACTTGGTTCTACAAAAATTGACCGAACATGAGAAAATCATGCAAGCTATGCAAGCATCTACTAGACAAATGCAAGAGTCCAACGATAAGAGATTTTTGACTATGTTGCAAACCCTTAGACCCCAAGGTGACTTACCATCAAATACCGAGATTAACCCTCGTGCTAATGTGAGTGCTATCAATACTCGAAGTGGAGCTACTTTAGTGGGACCTTCCATCTCTTCGCCAATAAAGGAGAGACAAGGCCCGGAGGTCATAATGAGTAATCCTACTCCCCCTTCGGTGATTCCTCTCACTACCACTCCTAGTACTAGTGCTCCATTGCCGAAAGAGCCTATTCCTACGGTTGTTCAAGAAGCGAGTCCTTCTCCTTCTCAACCTAAGCCTAATATTCCTTATCCATCTAGGTTAGGCAAGACTAAAGTTCTCACCAAAGATGACATTCATGTCTATAATTTTTTGAAAATGATTTCCAATGTGAATGTTAACGTAAGCCTTATTGAAGCACTTGCTCAAATGCCAAAATTTGTCAAAATGTTTAAAGATTTGCTCAATAAAAAGGAAAAAATGGTTGAGCTCGTTAACACCCGTTTAAATGAGAATTGTTCCGCGGTTCTTCTCAAAGAGCTTCCCGAAAAGCTAGGAGATCCCGGACGATTCGTGTTACCTTGCTCGTTTCCTCAAATCGATGATTGTATGGCTTTAGCGGATCTCGGCGCTAGCATCAATCTTATGCCACTTTCGGTTTGGAAACAATTGTCATTACCCGACCTTGTACCGACTCGTATGACTTTAGAGTTAGCTAATCGAACTCTCGCATACCCCGTTGGTATTGCCGAAGATGTTTTTGTTCGAGTCGGTACATTCACTTTTCCCGTGGACTTTGTCGTCGTCGACTATGAGATGCATCCTCGTATTCCGTTAATACTTGGTAGACCATTCTTAAGGTCCGGAAGAGCCTTAGTTGATGTAGCCGAAGGGGAGTTAATTCTTAGGGTTAGGGATGAACAACAAGTTTTTAAAATGGGAAAAATCACAACGAAATCAAATGGAAAAGAGTCGGTCAATATGATTGATGTTCTTAATTATGATAATGATGAGATTTTTATTAATCCTTTTGGAATTGACAAATTTAATGAAAATGATTTTGTGATAAACTCATCCCTTCCCTTAGAGCCTCAAATTTTTGATACTCCTATTTATGACACCGATAGTGATGACACTTCTTCAAGTGATCACACTATCTTCGGCTTAGACGACTCGTCTTTTGACCCACCCACTTTTGACCCACCCATTTATGATACCCCAATCTTTGATACTTATGATGATGACACTTCCTTAAGTGATCTCATTAACTTTTATGACCCACCCCATGATCTTAATGCACCTCATATCTCTATGAGTGATTCTTCTATGGAGACTCCTTTTGACTTCTATACTCCAATTTTAGAGGTCATGACTATTGAGGAGGATCCTCCACTCTTAGAGATCTTACCTACTTTAGAGGTTATTCCATTTGAGGAGGATTTAGATATCTTTCTAAATACCTATTTTCCTCATAAGGAAGAGTTTTCCTATGACTCCGACGATACTTATGTTTTCACATCAAGTTTGGAAGAGGATGACTTTCCCACTATGGATTTTGATGATATTTTGAGCTTAAATGTCGACACCTCTTGCTATTTTCCCATTAAGGAACCGGTGTTTGATCCGGGAATAGAGACTTTTGTGCTTTCATTGACATACCACCTTACCTTTCCTAGTAAAAGACTTTTGCCTAAGGATACCCCACTTTTCTATGACTTGCGTACCACCTCGGGGTTTATTTCCTTTTGTGATGGAAATTATGTGTTTGACCCGGGTGGATTTTCATGGGGTATGCCTTGTATGACTTTGTTTCACCTTTATCATGGAGAGATTTTCCTCCCTTGGAAATCTCGGTTGTTCCATGATTTTCCCATTTGAATGATGATATTCGGGAATTCGAGTCGAGCTAGAGACTCGTGATGAAAAATCAAGCATCGTATAACTAGGTTAGCTTTTTACCTTTTTCACCCTTTTTACCTTTCACCTATTTTCACCAATAAGTGTAGGGGGGAGCCAAGTAGGTTGTTTGTTTTGTGTTGTGAGTGTGCAGGGACATGTGCTTTAATGATCCACTTTTGGTACTTTTGACGCGACCCGTGTTCCCGTGTTACCCGTGTACCCGGTTCCTTCGATAAGTTTTTGCTATTGTGATTCTATCTTGTATATAAATAAAACGAATAATTGTAATCACTTTAGTTTTCCTTTCCTTAGCTCGATTTAAACAACGTACTCAATATCCTAAGTGTAGGGGAGTTTATTCTCCCACATGCTTAAACATTGGGTACAATGTTTATATTAAGTGTAGGGGGATTTCTATCGAAATTTTAGTGGCCTTTTCCATGAATTTGACCCCATTTTACCGGAAAATTTAAAAATTTTTCAACGTTTTTCAAATTTTTGATCCATTTTGGCCTAGTAGTATTTTTATTTAATTTCTTTCCTTTTATTATCGCATCGTAATAATTTCCATTTCAAGAATAAAGTTTAAAAAATGAATAAATAAATAAAATGGTTTTAACAAGTTTTGATATCTTTGATATATTAGGCCCGTCGTGAATATTTTGACTCAACCCGAGTTTACTTATCCAAGTTTACTCTAACTAGTATCCTTAACCATATGGACCTTAATTGGTTTATTAGGCTAAGAATCCACGAGTCTCATTCCTTGAGATTTTAAATTGTGGAGAACGAGAGATGATAGAGTTAATTATAAGTTCGGTATTCTTTCATTAACTTATGTGAGTTAGTTATGAGCTTTTTCTCCCATCACTTGTTAAATAATATATTGCAATAAATAAGGTTGTACGATTTGAAAAGTTACTTAGCTTCTAGCACAAGATCGTTTAAAAGTTGCTCGGTATTAATTAGAGTTCATAGCCAAGGCATAACTTATTGAAAGCGGGACGCGAATTTTGGCTTATCCAAAAAAGCCCTAACAAGGCATGAGGATACCCGAGTCCAAAAAGGCCCTCACAAGGCATGAGGATTCACTTTTTGCTAAAGATCCTAAGATGATGTGAAGATCATTAATCCAAATCAATATGAAGGATCAAGACACACGACGAGAAGCAATTACTCCCCTAAAGATCATGGAGAAATCTATCCAAAAAGACCCTAACAAGGTATGAGGATAAATAGATCCAAGTCCGAAAAGGAGGCGGATCGTTATATATCAAAATCCTAAATAAAGAAGAGGATAAATGAAGAAGTCGTGGTCAACGTTTGAAGCATCTTTCACTCCTTATGAAGATGTATACCAAAATGAAGAAAAGACCATAATTTCAAGATAGTCTCTCAAGATTTGAAATTTGAACTACAAGTCAAATATCGGTCCGAGAAACGTCTCAAATCGTGAAACGAGTTATGCCAAGATATGAACTTTATGAGGTTTCGAGAAGCCATTTTAAAAGATTTTGTCCTTTAGCTAACTATTGATTAAATCGTCCCACTTTATTTTCGGCCTTAATAAATTATCGAAATAAGTCAAAAATGCATCCTCGTGATCATTCAAGACAAAAATAAAATACAAGAGATACACCGTAGGAATAAGGGGGTCTAAGTGATTAATTAAACCACATGAGTAAGTGTTAGTTGTGCTAACTTGTAGTAACAATGATCTCGTTTTTGAGCTTGGTATGGGGAACGTGAAACTTGAGGGTGATTAATATTCATGACACCAAAGCCCTAATTAAAGTCTTAGATTTCTTTACAAGTTTCTTCCATCAAATAATTTCAAGTTAATAAATTGCTATAACTTTTGTTTCCTTTAAAGTTTTTATCTTTTCGTCGTAGTAGTAGTAATAATAGTAATAAAGGCCATGATGGGTTAATAATGAGAAAAATGTAACTTTATGCTTTACAACTATGCATTGCATGGGGTCATTGCAATGGTCAAGTGTAGGGGATTTAATAAGTGTGTAAACACTTATCCTTTTGCCACTAAAATCAAGGAAAAACAAGACCTAATCATGTGTTTTACATCTTAAATGTCGGAATTACGCGTGGTTTTATGTTTTGTGTGTCAAATAGGTACAAATGATCAAAAGAAGAGAAAACACGGGATTTCACGGTCAAATGTTGAAGAAAAGTCCAAGATAAAGATAAAGACAAAGTCCAAAGACCAAAGTGTGCCGAAGATCACGAAAACCGACAAAGCAGACTCAATTTTGAAGAAATGATCAAGAAGGTCGGAATCGAGCTCGTCTTTAGCGGAATTAAATCTTTTTGGATTTTAACGGGCTTGTGGGTCCCACTTTTGGTTAATGGGCCTAAAAAGCTCATTTAATAAAGTTGTTTATTCACTTTTCTTAAATGAAAGCCCAACAAGGCCCAATAATAACAATAAAGGGGCGGATGGTATGAGCATCCCACAATTTAACTAATTGGGCCAAAAGCCCATGTTCATTAACAAAATGCAACGCATGACTTGTTTTCAGTTAATAAACGGTCCACACCAACCGGTCAAAATTTATTCAATCTCTCCACATTTGTTTCCTACCGTGCACTCTACCTCACATAATCCTTACCTTCACCCCACTCGTCTTACCATATACCCTCACCTCACACAATTCACCCCTACAACTTTCCTCACCCACGTGTGACGTGTATATACACACACGGTTTCACTCTTCCCAAATAAATAAAACTTTTTTTTTAACCCCATTACCCATATTTCGTTAATAACAAAGTGTTTCACTGTTTCTCTCCCTCACCAAAACACACAGCCATTTTTACTTTTACACAAACCCTAAAAAATCCTACACTAAAAATCACCATTAAAAAATGGGGCTTTTACCATTATTGATTATTTCAATCAATAAGGAATAAATCCCCCCCAATTTTGGATCAAACACCCATAAGGTGGTCCTCTACTCCAATCCGACGTGGCTCTTTTCTCTTGTTTTGATTGGCCAAAATACATCACAACTCCAAATCCTCCAATCACAATAAAACAAGCTGGCAATCCAGAATCATGGTTTTATTTCAACCGTTGATCAAGAGAAGAAAAGAGAGAGAAAGAAGAATGAAGAAATCAAGGGCTGTGATTGCAAGCCGTGGGCACCAAGGTTTGAGGGTTTTCCTATAAAAACCCCCATTTCTCACAATGTATTTTAGCTTTTCTTTAATTTTTATTTTTCAGTAAATTAGATTAGTTTTTAATCTTGTAATTTTTTATTCCAGCACTTGTAATTTCTTTTATTGATTAATGAAAAATTAGTTTTAATTAATTTCTCGTCTCCATTGCAAATTTTTGTTTCTGCAAATCTTTAATTATTGTTTTTTTTATACTGTTCTCGTTATCATTACTATTATAAAAAAAATAAAGAAATAAATAAATAAATAAATAAAAAGATAAAGAAAGTGTATTAAATCTTTCCCCACTGGAAAGATATAAAAGGTTACTGTTCGTTTTGGCACTTTGGTTCGAGAAGTTGTGATTCGGTTAGAATAGCTATTCGAGACTTGGTCTTGATGTTCTCGGGGTAATTTAAAGGTGGTGTTTGATTTGTCTCGGTTTCGATCTAAAGGTGGCTCAGCGCCTCACCTTCGGCTCAACGGTTTTCGACACCGGGTTCTAATTTCTCTTTTATTTTTATAGTCTAGTTTAGTTTAAGTTATAGTTTTAATCTGTTTCTGGTTTTAATTATATTAGATATCTTAGAACTGCTTTGTTTATTGTTTTCTTACCTGCTTGATATTGTTTAGATAAGGTTACTGAGTTATCTGCTTAAGTTAGTTTTTTTGCACTGTTTGGATAAATTTTTTTCGTCTGGTATTTTCAGTTTTGTTAAGATCTGCTTATTCATTTTGTTATTTTGCTTATTTGGTTTCTGCTCATTAGCCTTAGTTCAGCTTATTTAGCTTCTAGCTTATTTTGGTTGTGCTACTGTTATTTGGTTTAGTTATATCTTAGTTGACTGCTTTTGCTTATTTGTCATAATTTGAGTATCACAATTCCAAAACTTAAATAATAAAAAAATAATAATAATAATAACCAAATTTTGTCTGTCAGGGGACTCGAACCCCTGACCTCGCGCTCACTAGCCATCCACCCAACCAATTGTGCTAAGTTCTTACTTATGTTTATTTCTGCAACATTTAGTTATTGTAGTAAGTCTACTTTATGGCAGTTTTTAATTAACTAGTTAAATTACAATTTCTTTTAGTTTTAATAAATTTTAATTAGATAAGTTTTTAAATTACTTTTAACTCAGTTTTTATAAAAATACAAAAGACAAAAAAAAATATTTAATTTACTTTCTTTAAATTTTTAATTAGTTTTAAATTACTTTATTTAAAATAGTTTTACTTTAAATTACTTTATTTAAAATAGTTTTACTTTAAATTAGCTTTAAAATTACTTTTAATTAAATAGTTTTATTTTACGTTAAAAATTTAGTTTTAAAATTAGTTTTATTAAGTTTTCATTTAATTTTAAAAGTTTTATTGAAAGTTAAATTTCGTTTTCAAAATTAGTTTATATAGATTAGTTGTCATTTAAATTAGTTTAATTTTTAATTAGATTAAATAGTTTTTAAATAGACTTTTAGTTCAAAATACTAAAATATTGTTTATCAAGAACAAATATAATCTTACGTTAAACCGGAAATCAATTCGAGTCGAGTCGAGGAATAACGAACATTCATTGCATTAAAAAGGATTAAAAATATTAGTTTCAGGGTGTTACAAGATGTATCTCGTTAGAGTGACCGATCCTTTCTAAGTAAGTAATAACGTATTTCTAACAACTTGTCTGAAAACATGTAACTAGGATGCACGCATTCGCCCCACATGATAATAGTAACATAGGCTAAAATACAGTAAAGGGATGCTTCGAGCAATCAATCTCACCGCAGAAGAGTCATAACACCGGTGCCTCCAGTGCTATGGTTACGGTACCTCCGTAACTAGGTGAAACATGGCATGCTTGTATATAGCTCAGGCAATTAAAGTCGTCGTTTCATATTAATTGTACTTATCCTTTCATGTATTCCTACATGTTATAGCTTACTCCTTCGATCAGATTCAGAAAACCCATCTTAAATATGGAACCAAAAACTATTCAGCATCGTCAGGACAGGGTCATCAAGACCAAGATTTTCCTTATGTTTAGACCCTTGAAGGAAATTGTTTCAAGTGGGAAGCTACTTGAAACGAAGGAGTCCATCCGGACCTCTCATCATTTTTCCTTCAATAAATCCAGTTAAGTTCTTTTAGTCATGTTACGTTCCATGTTCTCTTCAGCCATGTCACGTCCATGTTCACTTCAGTCATGTCACGTTTATACCCTTTCAGCAACATCATGTTCTAAATCAAGGACGAATGATCCTTCAGCTTATATGTCTTTTCAGCCTTCATGCTCTTTCAACATATGTGTCCTTTCAGCTTTTATAACTTCATCAGCTTATTACCTTTAATTTGAGGACGGATCTCTCCTTTTTAGTGGGGAAGAATTGTAAAACCACAACATTATCGTGTCTCTAATTTGAGGACGAATTATTTTTTTAGAGGGGAAGAGTTGTAAAATCCGCATGAAAAATTCATGAAAATATTAATTACACAGAATAGAAAATTAATTAAAAGTTTTAATTCACGACGAGCATTCAAGAATATTTAACGAACACGACAAGTATTCACGTTTAATTAATAACCATGTCTCAAGTAAACACGAACTCAAGTCACGAATAATTAGTACACGGGAATTACTAAATCACAGAAAAACGAAAAGAATGTATAAATGAGTTGTTTGGTCGGCCATAATAAGAAAAGAAACAAAAGGGCCTAAAAGCCCGACCCATGTCTTAAGTTAACTAGCAGGGGAGTAATATGTGCAATTCATAACAAGTAAAACAAGAAAATAGAAAAAAAAACCCTAGCCACCTTGTGGGCAACCGTCAGCCAAGAACAAGAAAAGAAGGAGAATCCCAAATTGTTTTATATGAATCAAATAGGTATCATGTGAAAAGAAACAAAAGGTACTGATCCTAACCTTTAATATTGTGCACACATGTTCATTGGTTTTGAGCAACCTGTGTTCACACGAGATATGAAGTATTTTGTGGGTTGTGACTAAATAATGTGATACCAATTGGTCATGCTCGGGGGTTTTCAAGATTCTGACATCGAGTAATGTGCAATCTAATGTCAAAAGGCAAAGTATACATTGTGCTTTATATTTATTTATTAGATTGATTGTACAATTTGGTGTCCTAGTGATGTTTTAAAGAAACTAGAAAATGACGTTTAGTCCATTTTGGTTATCATATTCGTATGTGACAAATTCATCATCACGTGATGAGTATTAATGGTCCTTTGGTTCACGGCTAACTCGAGACATAAGTGTCTCGGGGTTTGGTTTTGACTCGGGTTCGGGTGACTCGAAAAGTTTTACAAGACGCGCACGTTTTATCGATTTAAAAATTATATGATAATTAAATTGTTTTAATAATTAATCAAGTTATAAACCTTTTCACCTCAAGTTAATTAGCGTTTATTAAAATTAATCACGTTATATTAAATTGCTTATTTAATACTTGATTATTATAAAATGATTAAATTATTGATGAAACTATTTTAGATAACCTTTCTATCTTAGGAAACGTGCTATTTTAGGAAACTTTTTATTTTTTTAGCAGGTTACTATCGACCCTATTATTACAATATAATATACAGTAATCAGAAAATTCAGAGAAATACGTTAATCAGTAATATTATCGAATAGTCGGATATTATCAGTTATCCATTAACAGTAATACAAGAATAAAATAAATTAAATTAAGAACAGCTAAAAATCAGTAACAGTAAACAGTAATCAGACAAATCATCTTAGCATCCTTTATCTATGTAGTATCCGTGAAGTCAGAGTAGATCCTCCAGCTTTCACTCTTATTTCATTACTGGACACGAGGTACGGATTTAGCGTCCTTCAGTAAGGACTTTCTTCTATGCATTATTAGGATTCCCCGTATGCAGCCAAATGTTTTCCCCAGTATATGTTTTAAGCTTATCAGTAACCATTTTAATAACTAAATAAATTACCTGAGCTTTATATACAAACATGACCAGTTTATGTACTAGTTACGGAGGTACCGTAACCATGACACTAGAGGCACCAGTGTCATGACTCCTCGGCGTGGGAGTGATTTCTCGCAGCGTCCCATTTATTCAGCTTAGACATTTTATCAGTATTATCATCAGGGCGTATGGATGCATCCTAGGCTATCAGTTTATAGTTTATCAGGTGAATGTGGTGTGTGCTCTACATCCTTCATATTGGAGCAGATCCCTCCACCCAACACATTATTTAGAGGTCACCCCTCTACAGCATGACGACATCACCCCTCCATTTATTCATGCAGTAGTTGTTATAGTACATGACCTATATAAGCTCTTGGCAATTAAATATAGTAAATGCATGTTTTCAGATTTAACCGATAAAAGTTCAGCTTTATTATTTATAATCAGACTTTTCATATTATACACAGATTTTCGCTGCAACTTTACTTATCAGTCTTATAGCTTCAGTATTTTATCATCTACTTCATTTCAGTATTTCTTATCATGCTTTATATCCATTCACTAGGCGCTATGCTCAGCCGTAGTTCCTTTCATGTCCTAACGTGCATTTGGATGGAAGCTATCCATACTTCTTACTTTATGCACTTCTTACATTATTCTGCTTATTTGGACATTGTTTAGTCCTTTCCTTCAGTATTTATTTTTCTTGTTTGAAGCTTATGTTTGGATTACCGCTGTTTGATTCCGGTATTTCCTTTATGGTCAGTGAATGTTTTAGGACATTTACCTTATGCTTTGATGACATGCCATACACGTAACGGTCCACTTATCCAAGTGGGGTGTTACAAGATGTATCTCGTTGGAGTGACCGATCCTTTCTAAATACGTAATAACGTATTTCCAACAACTTTTCTGAAAACATGTAACTAGGATGCACCCATTCGCCCCACATGATAATAGTAACATAAGCCAAAATACTGTAAAGGGATGCTTCGAGCAATCAATCTCACCGCAGAAGAGTCATAACACCGGTGCCTCCAGTGCTATGGTTACAGTACCTCCGTAACTAGGTGAAACATGGCATGCTTGTATATAGCTCAGGCAATTAAAATAAACATAACATTTCTTGACGTGTTTAAGACACATGACTACAGGGAAGACAGTTGGCTGCAAACGGGAAAACCTAATCAAACATGCAAAGGGAGTTGTCCATACCGAAGGATGGAATATCCGTACCTTGTGTCCAGTAATATGAACGAAGATAACGCGGAGAATCCTACTCAAACCTCGCAAGTGCTACATAATAAAATAGACATGTATAAGTTATATGATTAAGCTATACTTAACTGATTATTAATTATTTGACGTTTCCTTACCTTGTTATACTTATTCTTGTATTGCCTTAACTGTTCTTACTTATATTGCTGATTCATGTTAAAGCATGTAATCTGATTAGTGTAATTCATGTTCTTATGTGTTAATAAGCATAAAATATATATAGCCCATGATCATATAGTAAAGTTTATTAAATAAATACTTTAAGCTAAAATGGTAATTATTAATTAATAATTGAATGCATGTTTTATATTTGGGATTATTAATTAATAATAAAATAAGCATAAGTTTATAAAACTTAACCAAAGCTTGATAATTACGTAAACAAATTAAGTCTAGATATTAATTTAACCACACAATAATTACTTAGGCTAATTCCGTTAACTACAATATAACCTAAGTCGCATAAATAATTTAACTATAACATATAATTAATAAGTAAATTAACTTGATCTACAAACATATACGTGTGTACCCGAGCCTATCGAGATGCCCATGTCTCAGTCGCACTTTAAACAAAACAAACTAGCACAAAAACCTAAAAATAGTGTTGTCCCATATATCCCTTTTTAGTTCTGTCCAACTTATTCCCTAGTTCTGTCCAATATCATGTTTAACATGTGTTGTCCAACATATGAACTGTAGTATTGTCCAAGAACTTCCCAGACCCTACTTTGTTCCTGCTGTTTGTTATTAGTACCCATTTTTTTGTGTTATATCCTGCCGTCTTGTTATTATACCCACTGTTTTTAATTACATACCTGCTGCCTTGTTATTCCACCCACTGTTTTCTAGCAAATAACCACCGAGACACTATAGTATCGGTTCCTACTGCCTATAACCCCAAACCCCCGTTAGGTGCCACTGACTGACCAAAAGCCATACGGCTGATGGAACTAGCTCCCCACCGAGACCAACTTGGTCTCGGTTTTGTGTGCCCATCATACCTAAACCAAACGCCCACCTTAATTCTTATTCTTTCCATGTTTTATAACATGTTACTAATCTGTTTATTGGATTTCTTGATTAATAACTTAACTTAATCAAAAGAAAATAAAGATCTAAACCTACCTAAATGCGTTTATGGTTTAAGAAGTAAACACACGAACACAACCTTGATTTCTTGAATGGGAAAACTCACGTTTGTTCTTGTTTTCCTGGGTGAACAGCGACGGCAGAAGAAAAAGAAAAAGGAACGATTGTTATATTTTTGTTTTTAAGGTTTTTGTGATCTAGTTTTCTTGTATATATATATACTACTTCCTCCCGTTCCTTTTTTTATTATAGTAGGTCTAGGAGTTCTCCATTGGGCCTTGGCCTACTTTCTTGCCCCTTTTCCATCCGTCCAACACCACAACCCACCTAACTTTGTTTTTTTAGATTTCGCGACATGTTAATATTACCCGTATTGTGTTATAAATGTCATCAAATTTATCGTTATCAATATATAGGTTATACATGAATATTAATTACGTAATTACGTATCGTATTTAATTAACATACTATATATACATAATAATATTTGTGGCTCGTATAGTATATTAATTATTCGTATTGTTTCCTTTTCTACGTGATTTCATTTATTTAACATACTAAGGTATTTATTTAAAGCGGGTTTTACAACTCTACCCCTCTAATAGAATAATTTGTCCTCGAATTAGAGACACGATAAGCTGAAAAAATTCTAAAATCTAAAATGACATATAAGCTGAAAAGACGTGTAATATGAAAATGACATACCCGAGTCAAAACTGGAAATGAGGGTAAGAAGTCCGGATAGACTCCTCAGTTTCCCAAGTGGCTTCCCGCTCGGTATGATCCCTCCAGAGGATTTTAACAAATGGAATCGTCTTTCTCCTCATGAATCGTTCTTGGAGAGCGAGAACTTTCCCGGGTTCCTCGATATATGATTGATCCTCTCGAATCTGCTCGAATGGATACGTAACTTTATGTAATGGATGGTAGTTGTAACCTATGAGTAAGGATACATGGAATACATCATGCACATGAGATAGTTGGGGAGGTAAAGCTAGACGATAAGATACTTCACCGACACGTTCAAGGATTTCAAACGGTCAGATGAAACGAGGACTAAGCTTGCCCTTGAGTCCAAAACGCTTGGCACCACGTGCTGGTGATACTTTAAGTAAAATATGGTCACCAACATTAAACGCTAGATCTCTATGATGTTTATCAGCATGGCTCTTTTGTCGAGCACGAGCTTCCTGTAGCTTCGCCTTGGCGATGGCAACCTTCTCATTGGTCACCTCTATCATTTCTTGTCCTTCAAGGATTCTTCTCCAACTTGATCCCAACATATTGGAGCACAACACTTTCTGCCATAAAGCATCTCAAATGGTGCACACTTAATACTTAAATGCCAACTATTGTTGTAGGAAAACTCTACCAAACATATGTAGTCATCCCAAGTTCCTGACCATTCCAATGCACAAGCCCGCAACATGTCTTCTAAGGTCTGAATTGTACGTTCTGATTGACCATCGTTCTGGGGATGAAAGGCAGTGCTAAGCTTAAGTTTATTTCCCAAAGCTTTCTTCATACCCTTCCAGAATTTAGATGTGAAATACGGGTCATGATCTGATATGATTTCTGAAGGAGTTCCATGTAGTCGTATGATATCCTTAAGGAATATATCTGCCAATTTGCTGACTAAGAAGTCCTTGCGAATTGGAATAAAAATGAGCTGACTTGGTTAAACGATCAACTATGACCCATATAGCATCATGTCTGCTCTGAGTAACGTGAAGTCCGGTGACGAAATCCATGGAGATTTTTTCCCACTTCCATGCGGGAATTTCTAACTGTTGTAGTAAACCACTAGCCCACTGATGCTCGATTTTAACCTGCTGGCAAGTTAAACACTTGGATACGAAAGTAGCAACATCCTATTTCATGCCACTTCACAAGAGATGTTGTTTAATGTAATGATACATCTTAGTGGATCTGGGATGAATAGAGAATAAAGAGCTGTGAGCTTCTGTCAATAAAGCTTCTAGGAGAGTCTGATCATCTGGAACACATAGCTTAGTTCCTTGCCATAAAATGCCTTCTTCGTCTAAACGAAATTCTGTCTGTCGATCGAGATTCTGAATGATAGCCTATATCTCGCAATCGTCCTTCTGAGCTGCCTTAATCCGAAAAATCAAGTCTGGCTCAGTTCTCATATTAGCCCAATATCTATGTTGTCCACGTACTAGAAATTCAATATCTAATCGCTCAAATTCACGTATAATTTCTTCTTCTGCTTTCATGCTGTTAATAATACCCGACTTCCTGCTAAGAGCATCTGCCATTACATTTGCCTTGTCAGGGTGATACTGAAGATTGATGTCATAATCCTTGAGTAGTTCCAACAATCTTCTTTGCCTCATGTTAAGTTCCCTCTGAGTGAAAATATACTTGAGGCTCTTGTGATCAGTGAAGATATCACATGATTCACCATAAAGATAGTGTCTCCAGATTTTAAGTGCAAAGACTACTGCTGCTAGCTCCAAGTCATGTGTAGGATAATTTTCCTCATAAGGATTTAGCTGACGTGATGCGTATGCAATCACTTTCCCATGTTGCATGAGTACACAGCCTAATCCTTTACCCGAAGGATCGCTGTAGATCTGAAATCCATAATATTCAGATTTTTACTAGTTGAAAAGTTCATTTCTCGGTATCTTAACGAATTGATTTCCGGCTTAAAGTACGACTCAGTTGATTTTGGTAAAACAAATATTTTTGGTTGTTTTTAAATAAAAGTGCGAAACAATTAAAGTAAATGACTTTAAAGTAAATCTAAATCTAATTAAAGTAAATGGTGCAAGTAATTAAAAGCGTGACTAAAATTAAAGGGCACTAAATGTAAATAACGCAAATTTAAATCTAACTAAGGTAAAATTAAAACGCAACTAAAAATAAATCTTAAACTAAGGCAAGGCTAAAATAAATCTAAGGCAAATAAACCTAAAGTGCGACTAAGTAAAAAGGCGGGAAAAAATAAAGTTCGAAATTAAAAGGCAGAAAGCTAAAATTAAAACTGAAAATAAAAGAAACTGAAAATTCCCTATTCGGAATAAATACCGTATTCGGAATATTAGGCTTGCTCGGAATATGTCACCTATCCGGATTATCACCCTATTCGGAATAAGAAATCTATGCGGAATATCCAGGCTTACTCGGAATAGTCAGCCTATGCGGAATAAGCTTCCTATGCGGAATGTCTATTCGGAATAAAGTTCAATGCGGAATATCCAAGCTTACTCGGAATAAACCTCTTATGCGGAATATCAAACCTATTCTGAATAACCACCCCTATGCGGAATCTTGGCCTATGCGGAATCCTTAGCCTACTCGGAATATCCTCCTTATGCGGAATATCAATTATTCCGCATGGACAACCTTTTGGGACCCTTATTCGGAATATTGAATATTCCGAATAAAGCACAATGGTCAAGACCTCTACTCGGAATAACGGCTGGGCTTGTTTTCCTGGGAAAGATCAGAACCTGCAAACACAGAAACAAACTTTCCGAAGAACAAGGGACAAATTTATGCATGAATTTAATCAAAACCAAGCTAAATCAACCACAAGATTAAATCAAACAAACAAATAAACATATACTAAAGATAAACAATCAATCCAAAACAATCAAACTCACAAAATTAATCAAAATAATCAAAACCCACTTTGATCAAAATAAAAACATAAACATAAACAGTAAAAATCAAAGATTAAGAAAGGTAGAATGAGAGATAAACAATAAAAATAAAGATTGACAATGATTAAAAGGAAACCTACTTGAAATTTAAGGAATTTAAGGTGCAAGACAAGTATTTAAATTGGACAAGTATTTAAATGACAAAGTATTTAAATGTGCAGGGAAATTAAAATGGAAGAACTAGTGTCACTCTAGCCAACAAAATGGAAGTAATCAAGATATAATCTATATATAGGGGAGGATTAGGAAGCTTCCTCCCCTTCTTCATTTCTTCTTAATTGCGTCATTAGGTCCTTAAGCCTTTAATCTTCATTAATGGCACCATTAGTCCTTTTTCCTTCTAATCTTCTTTAAACATGGACTCTAATGACTTGTGGCTCGGGATTTCTTTTGAACTCGTCTTTTAATTCTTCAATAAAATAGACTTGAGTTCCCCGGCTTTTAGTAAACTTCCGTCTTTTAACTTTTTCTTCGACAAATCTTCAGAATTGGTCTTGGACTTCCGTTCTTTTTGCACTCTTGACTTCTTGACTCCGTCTTTTCATCTTTTTCTTCAATAAAAGTCCGTAAATGCCCGTGAATGTCCGTGTTTTCTCCACTTTTCACAATTTCATCCTAAAATCACAACAAAAACACAAACCACGCATAATTCCGACATTAAAGACATAAAATACACGTTTTGGCTCGGTTATTATTGTAATTAAGTGGTAGAAAAGATGGGTGTTTACACACCTATCAAATCCCCTACACTTGACCATTGCAATGTCCTCATGCAATGCATTAGTTACAAAGCACGTTTACATTTTTCATCATAAATAATCCACGTTGGCCTTTATTAAAGAGATAAAAACTATAAACATTCAAAGTAAAGAAATCAAAAGCATACCTTGGATTTTGGAAATGTCGTGAATAATCATCATCCTTAAGTTTTCACTTTCTCCAAACCAAGCTTACAAACGAGATCATTGCTATTATAAGTTAGCAAACTAACATGAACTCATGTGGGCCAATTATTCACTTAGACTCCCTTATTCCTAGGTGTATCTCTTATATTTTATTGTTGTCTTGAATGATCACGAGGATACATTGTTGACTTATTTCGATAGTTTATTAGGCCGAAAATAAAGTGAACGATTTAATCAATAGTTAGCTAAAGGACAAAATCTTTTAAAACTGCTTCTCGGGACCTCATAAAGTTCATATCTTGGCATAACTCGCTTCGCGATTTGAGACCTTTCTCGGACCGATATTTGGCAGCGACTTCATACTTCAAACCTTGAGAGACGTTCATGAAATAATGGCCTTCTCTTCATAATAGGAATTTCTTCACTTGAAGTTTTGAGAGATTCATACTTGGACCACGACTTCTTCATTTTTCTCCAATCTGTATTTTGGACTTTGATATACAACGATCCGCCTCCTTTTATGACTTGGATCTATTTATCCTCATACCTTGCTAGGGTCTTTTCGGATACACTTCTCCATGACTTTTGGGGAGTTTTTGCTTTTCGTCGTGTGTCTCGATCCTTCATATTGATTTTCGATAAATGATTCTTCACATCACTTTGGATCTTTAGCAACAAAATATAGCCCTCATGTCTTGTTAGGACCTTTTTGGACTCGCCAATCTTCGCATCCCGCTTCAATAAGTTATGCCTTGGCTATGAACTCTAATCCATACCGAGCAACTTTTAAACGATCTTGGGCTAGAAGCTAAGTAACTTTTCAAATCGTACAACCTTATTTATTGCAGATAAATTTCTTAGCAAGCGATGGGAGAATAGGCTTATAATTAACTCACATAAATTCTCGAAAGAATACCGAAGTTATAATTGGCTCTATCATATCTCGTTCTCCACAGTTTAAAATCTCAAGGAATGAGACTCGTGGATGCTTAGCCTATTAAATCAAAGTTTTGGGTTTTCGAGTCGCCTATAGGATCTTGCAAATTCTTAGACTCTTTCAAGTTCAGAAATCGCATTTTAAAGTTCCCTTGATAAACGACTCTCTAGGATCAATTATAGGAACTTGCGAAAAGTTCTTGTTCTTAACCCGTGAGAGTTAAGACTTTCGCGTTTTATAGCTCCCTACATAAAAGCCTAGCAAAACTTGACTTAAACACGTTAAGGATACTAGCTATAGTAACTTAGATAAGTAAACTCGGGTTGAGTCAAAAGATTCACAACGTTTGAAAATTAAAACCACTTTATTAAAGATTTATTCTAGCAAAAAAAGAAAATAACTATACAAAGGGGAAAAACTAATGGGCCAAAATAGATCAAAAATTTTGAAAAATGTCAAAAAATTGAATTTTCGGTTAAAATGAGGACAAATACAAGGAAAAGGGCACTTAACTTCGATCCCCCCTACACTTAACATAAACATTGTCCCCAATGTTTAAGCATGTGGGAGTAAACTCCCCTACACTTAGGACATTGTGCACTTTGTTTAAATCTCGCTAAGGAAGAGACAACTAAAGAGATTCCTATTTTAATATTGAGAAAATATAAAATAGTGAATCGAAAAGAGTTTAAGATAGAACCGGGAAGAAGTAGAACACGGAATCACGGGTCGTCAAGAATCATCAAGAGTGGATCATTGAAGCTCGAATCCCTGATTAAAAGAAGAGAGGAAAGCAAACCAACGGGTCTCCCCTGCACTTATGGTAAAAACAAAGAAAAAGATAGATAGATAATTGGGTTGCCTCCCAAAAACCGCTTGTTTTAGTTATCCGAGTCACGAGCCTGACTCGTCCTCGAATTAAATGGTCCATGGGGAAACCTCTAATGTTATACCGGGATCAAAGACCTTGTCCTCGTTCCCGGAGGAATATAACAAAGGGGAGGCAGGAGGATAAGTCTTAAACGGTAGAAATGTCCTTTCAACATACGAGAAGTATGTGAAATCTTGATCCACGGGAGGTGGGGTGGGTATAGGAATCACATTGTCATCCTCCAAAGACAATGGATGTGGACCAATTGGCAAAGCCGTAAGGTTATTAATCATAAAATGGTCATTGTTACCTCCTGGGTCAAAACACTCATCCTCATTTCCCGGAGAGGGAAATTGATACATCACCCGATTGGGCGTGCATTCAGTAGGATGAGGGGGCAATATAGTAGGAGAAGTAAGAGAAGAATTACCTTCCACCTGCGATACCTTTCCAGTAGAGTCAGAACTCTCCACCTCTATGATAGAAGGGGCCATGGCTATCAAAGTATGCTCATCAGTAACAAGATAGTCATAGCTATCAATGTTTTCAAGCCTTTCGTCAAAGAGAGGATTCATCTCACTAGATATGTAATCGTCATCAAAATCAAATAAAGGGTTCGAATAAATCTTGAAAATTTTCTTCGGAACGTCTTCATCGGATAGTGACTCGTCATCACTAGAAGTAGAATCATCATCTTGATCGAAAAGAGGATTAGAGAAAACCATAAAATCCTCTTCCTAAGTGTTGGTGGAAGGAACATCATCAGAAGAAAGTGCATCATACTCATCGTCACTGTCGGATGTCAACTCAGATTCACTTGGAATGGGGACCAGGTTATTAGCGCTAGACGTATTGAATTCGCGGATTCCTTTGCAGGAATTGTGCTAATATCCTCATCCCTTAAGATGGTAGAATCCTTAGGCTCCGGCAAGTCAGGAGAAGGAATAGCATTCTCATTGGTCCAAGAAATAGGACTCTCATCGTCATCACTGTCATAATAATATGGAGGCACAAGAGGAGGAGTATAAGCATTAAGGTTAGATACCGCTCTTGGTGCTGATCCGCTTGCCATTTCTCCATCATCCTGTTGAAGGCTTCTTGAACTTTTTGAAAGTTGTCAAAAAGTGTGGCCAGTTGATCAGGAGGAAATGCACGACAGGGTTGAGGATTGACGGTGTGACGTGGGGGCTCACGGTTATAAACACTGGGATGATAGCACAGAACTTTCTCAAAGATCTTCGACGGATCACAAGAAGAAGCATCGTGAGGGCCCCCACAAATATAGCACCACGGGTATGGAGAAAAACCCGGTGCGTCTTGAGGATAGGGATTGTCATAGGGAGAGGGTGGGAAAGTATTGTAAGAGTTGAAGTATGAATTTGTTGAATTGCAAAATGGACAAAATCCAAATTGTGTATCGTCGATATCAAAACCACACCGCTCACAAGTACACCATTGACATGTTTGAAAACCATGCCAAGGTTTCCCACACCAGCTGCAAGACGAATCCATGAAGAATTATAGAGAAGAGGGGTAAAGAAAAGAATTAAACATAATAGAGGATAAAGAAGAATATTTTTGGTGCAAAACTTTTGAAAAAGAACTGCTTTTTATGATTTTTCAAATGTTTTTGGGATTTTTGAAAATTTTTGACACAAAAAATAACGTTCACGAGTGAACGGATCCCAAAAAGCAACGCGTCTTTCACAGAAAACCGTTAATCTTTACGAAAAGAGCCGGAAGCGGCGCCATTTTAATATTCAGATTTTTACTAGTTGAAAAGTTCGTTTCTCGGTATCTTAACGAATTGATTTCCGGCTAAAAGTACGACTCAGTTGATTTTGGTAAAACAAATATTTTTGGTTGTTTTTAAATAAAAGTGGCGAAACAATTAAAGTAAATGACTTTAAAGTAAATCTAAATCTAATTAAAGTAAATGGTGCAAGTAATTAAAAGCGTGACTAAAATTAAAGGGCACTAAATGTAAATAACGCAAATTTAAATCTAACTAAGGCAAACTTAAAACGCAACTAAAAATAAATATTAAACTAAGGCAAGGCTAAAATAAATCTAAGGCAAATAAACCTAAAGTGAGACTAAGTAAAAAGGCGGGAAAAAATAAAGTTCGAAATTAAAAGGCAGAAAGCTAAAATTAAAACTGAAAATAAAAGAAACTGAAAATTCCCTATTCGGAATAAATACCCTATTCGGAATATTAGGCTTACTCGGAATATGTCACCTATCCGGATTATCACCCTATTCGGAATAAGAAATCTACGCGGAATATCCAGGCTTACTCGGAATAGTCAGCCTACGCGGAATAAGCTTCCTATGCGGAATGTGTATTCAGAATAAAGTTCAATGCGGAATATCCAAGCTTACTCGGAATAAAACTCTTATGCGGAATATCAAACCTATTCTGAATAACCGCCCCTATGCGGAATCTTGGCCTATGCGGAATCCTTAGCCTACTCGGAATATCCTCCTTATGCGGAATATCAATTATTCCGCATGGACAACCTTTTGGGACCCTTATTCGGAATATTGAATATTCTGAATAAAGCACAATGGTCAAGACCTCTATTCGGAATAACGGCTGGGCTTGTTTTCCTAGGAAAGATCAGAACCTGCAAACATAGAAACAAACTTTCCGAAGAACAAGGGACAAATATATGCACGAATTTAATCAAAACCAAGCTAAATCAACCACAAGATTAAATCAAACAAACAAATAAACATATACTAAAGATAAACAATCAATCCAAAACAATCAAACTCACAAAATTAATCAAAATAATCAAAACCCACTTTGATCAAAATAAAAACATAAACATAAACAGTAAAAATCAAAGATTAAGAAAGGTAGAATGAGAGATAAATAATAAAAATAAAGATTGACAATGATTAAAAGGAAACTTACTTGAAACTAAAGGAATTTAAGGTGCAAGACAAGTATTTAAATTGGACAAGTATTTAAATGATAAAGTATTTAAATGTGCAGGGAAATTAAAATGGAAGAACTAGTGTCACTCTAGCCAACAAAATGAAAGTAATCAATATCTAATCTATATATAGGGGGAGGATTAGGAAGCTTCCTCCCCTTCTTCATTTCTTCTTAATTGCGTCATTAGGTCCTTAAGCCTTTAATCTTCATTAATTGCACCATTAGTCCTTTTTCCTTCTAATCTTCTTTAAACTTGGACTCTAATGACTTGTGGGCTCGGGATTCTTTTGAACTCGTCTTTTAATTCTTCAATAAAATAGACTTGAGTTCCTCGGCTTTTAGTAAACTTCCGTCTTTTAACTTTTTCTTCGATAAATCTTCAGAATTGGTCTTGGACTTCCGTTATTTTTGCACTCTTGACTTCTTGACTCCGTCTTTTCATCTTTTTATTTAATAAAAGTCCGTAAATGCCCGTGAATGTCCTTGTTTTCTCCACTTTTCACAATTTCGTCCTAAATCACAACAAAAACACAAACCACGCATAATTCCGACATAAAAGACATAAAATACACGTTTTGGCTCGGTTATTATTGTAATTAAGTGGTAGAAAAGATGGGTGTTTACACACCTATCAATCCACCTGTACCAGATGGGAGAGTAAGAATAGGTGCAGATACTAACCGCTTCTTGAGTTCTTCACAGGTCTTCTCCTACTCATCAGTCCAAACAAATTTATCTCCTTTCCGCATCAACTTGGTCAAAGGTGAGGCTAGTCTTGAAAAATTCTCCACGAATCTACGGTAATAACCAGCTAAGCCTGGGAAACTACGAACCTCAGTTTCAGACGTCGGTCTTGGCCATTTAGTGATAGCTTCAACCTTCGCAGGATCCATAGTAATCCCTTCTACGGAGACAACATGGCCTAAAAATGCCACTTTGGTTAGCCAAATTTTAGAAATTTTTTCGTAGAACTGTTTGCGACGAAGAATCTGTAGCACAATACATAGGTGTTCTTCATGTTCTTCCTTGGATTTAGAGAAGATGAGGATGTTATCGATGAAGACGATAACAAATTTGTCTAATTACTCGTGGAAGACGCGTTTCATAAGGTCCATTAAAACCGCAGGAGAATTAGTGAGTCTCAAAGGCATGACAACGAACTCATAATGGCCATATCTGGTGCGAAAAGCAGTCTTGAGAATATCCTGCTCTTTCACTCGTAGCTGATGATAACCGGATCTTAAATCAATCTTGGAGATATGTTTGGCAGCCTAAAATTGGTCAAATAGATCATCGATTTGTGGTAATGGATAACGGTCCCTGATCGTGATCTTATTCAGCTCACGATAGTCAATGCATAAACGCATGCTGCCATCCTTCTTCTTGACGAAAAGTACCGGTGCACCCCATGGTGAGACACTCGGTCGAATGAAACCTTACTCTAGTAATTCCTGCAACTTATCTTTTAACTCCTTTACCTTTATGGGAGCCATGCGATAAGGATCTTTAGAGATAGGTTGAGCTCTTGGAATGAGCTCAATGTTAAACTCTACCTCGCGGGTAGGTTGTATACCCGGAAGTTCTTCTAGGAATACATCAGGGAATTCTGAAACAACTAGTTGATCTTGGATCGATGGAACTTCGGCAGTAATATCCTGAATTGAAGCTAAGCCCTCGCAGCCATGAGATAGAAATGCATGAGCTTCTAACGTAGAGATTATTTGTACAGAATTTCCTGGTATAAAACCATTGTGAATGTACTCTAGTGCTTGAACATCACCGAAGATAACCCGATAAGTATGACAATCAATAGTAGCATGATGCTTAGATAACCAATCCATGCCTAAGATGAGATCAAATTCGCACATATCCAAGGGAAGTGTGTCTACTGGGCGAATCTTGTAATCGAATTCTAGTGGAAGATCTTTGTACACTTGGTAATTCGCACAGAGTCTCGCATAGGCGTAGATATACATAAAATATTCTCTAATGGCGTAGGGATTTTATTAATACTAGTGACATACGTAGGGGATATAACTGAATGAGTAACACCAGTATCGAATAAAATGCACGTAGCATGTCCGTTCATAAAGAGGATGTCAGTGATTGTAACTGAAGACTTATTAGCTTGCTCCTTGGTGGCAGTGTAGACACGACCGGAGGCTGGTGGCTTAGGAAGAGCAACACTAGAAGTACCAGCAGTATCTCCCTTCTTGCAATCCTTCAACATATGCTCGGGTAGTCCACACTTGTAACAGACACCGGCTGACTTACGGCATGGTCCGAGATGTCTACAACTACAAGTGGTGCAGATTAGGTAGGTGTAACCTCCTAGAGGTACCCTTCTACCTGAGAACCTGATAAGAAAATATGTGTGAGACATGATTACTTGGCATAAACATGACTGCACTGAAGTTTAAATGATTGTTTACCAGGTGAAGACGAGTTGTTGGACTGCTGACCATTAGAATTTTGGTCACGTCCACTCGTAGAGTTTCTGTTTATGATGTTGAAATGTTAGTATGTGAAAACATATAGAAATCTGAACATAGTAAAGCTTAATGATTTAGGGACCTATTGTTGTTGGACTGGCTGTTGTTGTTACGCTAATTGTCACTACCGTTCCTCTTGTCAGATCCATAACGATCATTAGATTGACCAT
Organism: Glebionis coronaria; assembly: GCA_025667525.1. Classification (NCBI taxonomy): domain Eukaryota; kingdom Viridiplantae; phylum Streptophyta; class Magnoliopsida; order Asterales; family Asteraceae; genus Glebionis; species Glebionis coronaria. The sequence continues at coordinate 432,651,205 of CM046879.1, read as the reverse complement.
GGCCCTTGTTGGCATTCTGCTAAGTGGCCAGTTGGGACAGATCTCTACCCTTCTGCCTGAATATATAATTGGATAGGAAAAGGTATAAATGAACATAAAGATTGAAATGAAAAGATAACGTTTGATGGCTGAAATTTATACCTCTTCTCAGGACGAGCTTGTTCCTCATAGTCATCACGCTCATGTAGCATTTCTAAGCTACATGATGCATCATTAACTTGTGACACATTAGCATAAGTAACACTAAGTAAACGAGCCGATGTAGAGGCGTGCAGAGCCCAACGGAAGTGCTTGGCTTGTTCCTCCGCAGTACCCGTAGCCGCACCTAAGAATCTAGCCAACCTAAGAAACCTATGCATGAACTAAATGCTAGTCTCCCCATTTCTTTGACGACTAGAGTGATAGTCCTTATTGAGTCCTTCCTGCTCAGAAGTCGGAAAAAACTGCGCATAAAAAAAGTCTTTAACTGATCCCAAGTCAATGTAGCTAACAAATCATCACCTCCATTAGTTAATTGTAAGCTCTCCACCAATGTAGGACATCACCCTCAAACTTATAGCAAGCCAACCTTGCCTTGTAGACACCACCGCATCCTATAGCATAAAAAATCTTCTCCATATGCAAAATCCAGTCTTCCGCATCAGATGAAGTTTCAGCCTTGTCAAAAGATCTTGGCTTCTGCTTGTTAAACATCTCAAGCCAAGTGTGCAAGGTAACCGGTGGAGGAGGAGGAGGATTGTTGTTCAGATTCGGGGTAGCCTGATATTCAGCCCGAACTTGGTTCTTGATTTGGGAAAGCATGGCTTGCAGCGCTGCTTGGACATCTGATGCTAGCTCTTGTTCGCGTGTCATGACCATTTGACAGTTTAAAATGAAAATGAAATGATTAATCTGATTAGAACATATGGTAAACATAATGAAATGATGCATGAAAACAGTTTATTAAGGCATAGCCAAATGCAAATGACATTAAAATAAAATGACATAGAGAAGATGAACGCCTATGGGCGGTTCATCAAAACGAAAAGCCATGAGCTAATGTGAACGCCTATGGGTCGGTTCACCAAGGAAAAGGATTCTATTAAAAGCACATGCGACTAAATAAGGCCAGTCCTGTCCCAACCATTACTTAGTCAAAATTCCTGCAACAATGATACATGAAATGAATGAATGAAAACAAACTGTTAGTTTTAGGAAGACGCTGATGACTACCCACTAGTCACGGGTCAATTTTTAAGAGCCTACAGGTCGAAGCCTTGGCTCTGATACCATAATTGTAACACCCCATTTTGATACTTGGAATATCATAGGATAATTATGGTGTATCATCAAAGCATGCAAGGTAAATGTCTAAAATGTTAAATGACCATAAAGAATCCGGAAACAAACATCGGATCCAACATAAGCTCCACACACGAAATGCATAAGTAGAAATGTAAAGGAAATGGACTAAACAATGCCCAGCAAAGCAAAAGTATGTAAATGCATTAAAGAATAAAAGAAGACTGGCGCCTCATTCCATGCACGTACTCTTGAAATCCTAGCTTTGCCGTTTAGTACCTGCCATATTGGGACATAGAATAAGAAATACGGCTAAGCAGTACGTTCAATGTTCGGATATATATATCAGTGACATGGAATAACATAAACATAAGCAAAGACTGAAATGGAAACATAATAATGAAAATGCAGCGGAATACTGTGAATCCTGGGAAAACCTAGTGACATGTAATAAACTGGTTTATTTTGAAAAGAATAAGTTTGTATCATGAAAACTGTATTTTAAATGCCCAAGAGTCCATATAGGTCATGAATAAAACAACGTGCATGAATACATGAAGGGGTGACCTCGTCATGCAATTAGAGGGGATGCCTCTAATTATAATAGTCTGGGTAGGAGGGATCAACTCCTTGTGAAGGATGCAAAGCACACACCACATTCACCATAAAAATACTTGTCTGAAAACATGTAACTAGGATGCATCCATTCGCCCGACATGATAATAATAACATAGGCCAAAATAATGTAAAGGGACGCTGCGAGCAATCACTCTTATCGCAGAAGAGTCATAACACCGGTGCCTCCAGTGCTATGGTTACGGTACCTCCGTAACTAGGTGAAACATGGCATCCTTGTATATAGCTCAGGCAATTAAAATAAACATAACATTTCCTGACGTGTTTAAGACACATGACTACAGGGAAGACAGTTGGCTGCAAACAGGAAATCCTAATCAAACATGCAAAGGGAGTTGTCCATATTGAAGGACGGAATATCCGTACCTTGTGTCCAGTAATGTGAACGAAGAGAACGTGGAGAAACCTACTCAAACCTCGCAAGGGCTACATAATAAAATAGACGTGTATAAGTTATCTGATTATTAATTATTTGACGTTTTCTTAACTTGTTTTACTTGTTCTTGTATTGCCTTAATTGTTCTTACTTATATTACTGATTCATGTTAAAGCATGTAATCTGATTAGTGGAATTCATGTTCTTTGTGTTAATAAGCATAAAATATATAAAACCCATGATCATATAGTAAAGTTTATTAAATAAATACTTTAAGCTAAAATGGTAATTATTAATTAATAATTAAATGCATGTTTTATATTTGGGATTATTAATTAATAATAAAATATGCCTAAGTTAATAAAACATTACCAAAGCTTGATATTACTTAACCAAATTAAGTCTAGATATTAATTTAACCACGCAATAATTACTTAGGCTAATTCCGTTAACTACAATATAACCTAAGTCGCATAAATAATTTAACTATAACATACAATTAATAATTAATTAACTTGATTTACAAACATATACGTGTGTACCTGAGCCTACCGAGATGCCCATGTCTCGGTCGTACTTTAAACAAAACAAACTAGCACAACTACCTAAAAACAGTGTTGTCCCATATATCCCTTTTTAGTTATGTCCAACTTATTCCCTTGTTCTGTCCAATATCATGTTTAACCTGTGCTGTCCAACATATGAACTGCAGTATTGTCCAAGAACTGCCCAGACCCTACTTTGTTCCTGCTATTTGTTATTAGTACCCACTGTTTTGTGTTATATCTTGTTGTCTTGTTATTATACCCACTGTTTTCAGTTACATACATGCTGCCTTGTTATTCCACCCACTGTTTTCTAGCAACTAACCACCGACACACTATAGTCTCGGTTCCTACTGCCTATAACCGTAAACCCGCCGTTGTGTGCCACTAGCTGACCAAACGCCATACGGCTGATGAAACTAGCTGCCCACCAAGACCAACTTGGTCTAGGTTTTGTGTGCCCATCATACCTAAACCAAACGCCCACCTTAATTCTTGTTCTTTCCACGTTTTATAACATGTTACTAATCTATTTGTTGGATTTCTTGATTAATCACACAACAAGCAAGAAACAAACTCACAAAACAAGAAAAACACAAACAGACAAAATTCATGTGGTCAAGTAGTTCTAGCCATCGACTAGAGTGATTCTGGACAAGGTTTTCGGGTTTTCGAGAACAAGCACTTTAGAACACATTTAGTAAGCAATCTTTGAAACAAGCATTTTTGAGAACACAAGAGAGGAAATCCCAACACCAAAAGTTCAATTTTGGCGCCAAGACTATTTAAGCAACTTTTGAGAATTAAGAGATTTTAAGAAAATGGTGTTCTAACCTTTGTCAAGGGTTAGAACAAGAACAAGAGAAATTATTCAAGAGCAGCAACAAACAATAGAATTTAGAGCAATTGAAAGCCTACATTGAGTAGTCAATCACCAACCGAATTCCCACTATGCGAAATTCTTCCCCCCTATGCGGATAAATGGGGTATAACAACTCTTTCGGGCTTAGTATTAACTGTTAAAAAAATGATTCATCAAACAAGCAAGCAAACAAACAAACAAAAGAGTACATACTAGCAAGTCCCCGGCAGCGGCGCCAAAACTTGATGGTGGTGATGTCGGATCATGAGAATGAAGCAAGCGATCAACAAGATATCGACTCCAACAAACAAAGAAACAAACAAACAAACACAAGAATGCAAAGCCAAATCCCCGGCAGCGGTGCCAAAAACTTGATGTGCTCTGTTGGTGGTTATGTTAATGAAACAATTCGTTCAAGAACACAATTCCAACAAAGAAATAAAAGAAGCCAAAAACATGATGCATTCTTTCCACACTAGGTTTTAAATTTATAAACAAGAATTACTGATATTATTTAGGAACACAAATTCGAGCAAGTATACTCTAGTCATGTTGCAATTAGATTGGTAAGTCAAGGTCGTCCCGTGGGACTTGGTTATACTCAAGTGTAGTTTGTTTGTAACAAATGGTATGTATGATTGTCACGATGAAACACACAAAGAACATACATGTATGGTCAAAGGATCACATAGATATTAGGATGCATAGTTTGGAAAACAAATTAAAGGTAAACATTTCGACCTATAGAACTAATAATAAGACACTAGTGCTTTATAAATCAAATATACATAAGTCTCAATCAAGTGGTCACTCATGAGCCTTATGCCTAAACCAACAACAACAAGAATCCTTTCGACCCATAGACTTGGTGTTATCAATTTGATAAGTTCCATTTACTTGAAAGATGATTAGAACAATATATTCAAAAGACTCCTTTCGACCTATAATCTAGATTAAACCATTACTTGTTATGTTTATTAATTCTCCTACACAATCGTCACAAAGCGCAAGACCAAATCATTAGTCGGTTAACGAATTGAAATCAACCATGTTGAGAATAATTCCGACATATAGACTCAACAATGATTAACCAAAATGACAAACAAGAACAAGTTCTAATTCAACCAAATATAATGTTATCACCATAATCCAATGACAAGAACTAATAGAATCCAAACATCCATATATCACAAGTTTTCATATAAAACAACACAAGTATCACAACATTCACAATATCACTAAACATAAGAAGCACCATAAACATGAACATAAACTTTATTGAATAATAAAGAAGAAGTTACCAAACATTAGAGTTCATAGTACCAAAATACAATGCATTCTACCCATAACCATCTTAGGTTTTGTATGGAGTATGGCTTTCTTCTCTACATATCCAATAGCTTATTAAATTTACATGGTAACCAATTCCACCCCTCACCACCACATGGATGAGGGGTAAGCAAAGATTGTATGATATGGGGATGATATATAGAGATGAAGATGATTCAAGGGATGATATAAACACTACCCCATGGGTCTTATTTATAGGTGAATTAGCCTTGGTCACCAAGTAGTTTTCTTAGAGCCAAAGGTAAGTAACATCCCGAAAATGGAGTTATGAGGAGCAAATGATCGGACTCTAGGTGTTATGGACTTTAATTGGAGTATTTATGATTACTTGGAGAAGTGGCAGACTTGAGAAATGCTGGCGGCAAAATGAATCCTATTGGTGGCAAAATGAGGTTGTTTTGCTGGTGGCAGAATGAAAGTTGCTGGTGGCAACTAGGCCAACTTTCCCTTATTTATTCTTTTGTCCTTTTTCTTTGTTTCTTCTTCTTTATTTCTTCCACACTTTCTAAGACTCTTATTCTTTGTATTATTTATCTTACGAGAGTTCCACTTTCATGTCTCATTCATCCTTTCGCCTCCAATTCTCATCTTTTCTTCGTTTCTCGTGATGTAACCATTGATGAACCTACAATAATAAATAAGCTTCATTAAGTATCATAAGTCCATAATAATCACATAAATATATGCATAAACACCACGAATACGCTCCTATAAATATGTTAGATTTGAGCATTATCAAATCCCCTCACACTTAAGTTTTGCTCGTCCTCGAGCAAGAAAAAGAAAAACTTTGATTGCCCTCAAGCAAGTAAAAGAAAACTAAAGTTATAAACAAAATACCTACGTTCTAAAAGAAAATAATTTTTTTTTTAATTCTATGAAAAACTGAAAATAATTTTGGTTTTTTTATGAAATGGCTAAAGGTGAAAACCCCCTCACACTTGAGAGTTTGCTTGTCCTCAAGCAAGTAAAAAAATTTGGACTTTTTTTATAAGAAATCGCCAAAGGTGCAAACCCCCTCACACTTAAGAGTTTGCTTTTCCTCAAGCAAGTAAAATAAAATATTCCCCACATGGTTCATGAAATGGTTTAGAAAAATAAGATTCAGATCTACTAAATAAAAACAAGACTAAACCGAATGGCATGAGCACCAAGTGTACACATCTAAAGAGGACTTTTATTCGGGTTACAAGGCTAAGGCTTCGAGTTAACGGGTATGGATAAGACATGGGATATTTTTTTATTAGAGGTGTATCAAGAATATACAAGTTAGATGTCTAAGTCCCATGTTGCTAGTTACCGAACAAATCACAAGCCCAAAAATGATTATAGCTACGAGCTTTATTCAACATATATCAACACATGCATATATCACGTCTTAGCACATTGGCTAATCGATATCCAAAACATACTTCATCTTCCTTCTTCTTCATAATATTGTTAATCACTTTTTTTTCGATGAATTGTTCTTTTTTTCTTTCTTTTTCTCATCCTCCTCCTTTTTTCATCATTTTTTTTGTTTTTTTAACATACATCACATGCTCCCCTCACACTTCACTTAAGCACACACCACAAGAAATAAAAATAAGAAGCGACCTACTTCATCTTCGTTGGAATGCCACACAGACATGGCGAAGTGTGGCGTAACTATAAATCATCAAAAACGATCCATCATACAAGCAACTAGCAACCCACCATTTAGACTTTGACAAGGGTTAGGCTAAGGTTTAAAGTTAAATATTTTTTTTTTCTGTTTAGTGGATTTAACAAAAATGAAAAGGATGGGTCAACGGGTGTTCTATGGGTATCTAGCACTAGACGTGAGTGCTAACAAAAGGGTTAATTTAGGTGGTTAGCTAATCGATGAAACTAGATAAAAATAAAATGGAAAAGGCAATTTGGGTTTTATTCATATGGTTGCCTCTTTGTCACGCATATACACTTATATCACACAAGTGTGATATCACTACATTTTTTAATTTTTTAATTTTACCATGTGTATGATTTTTGAAATATATTTACATACAAATGTGTGATTACATTTAGATCCTAAGGGCAAAGAAGTATACAAACTCTCCCTTTTTTTTCTTTTATTCCCTTTTTTTATTTTTTTTATTAGCTAAAAATTTAATATTTTGAAAATTCGGTTTCGTGTTCCCATTTATTTCCCCTCACACTTAAGTTTTGAATTAGACTCAATATGAAAATAAACTTCAAAGCATGAAAAGTGAGGAAAATAAATAAATAGTCCAAGAGAAACGAAACTTCCCGAGCTAAGAAATTGTAATTGATCTCCATATGATGAAATGCCAAGTAAGGAAGATCAAGCGATTTCATCTCCAACATGAGTATACACATACAACCCATCAATCACAACCAATCCATCCTCCATATGCTTTATTGAACTTGCAAAACAAACTAAACTACAGAACACGTAAATTTATTAAGAACACTTTCGTAGGCAACACGATTGCATTAGGGTATGAAACAAGCCTTTAAACCCCTCGGTATCCCGAGTGGACGAGTTGTAGTCTCGTGAGGGTTTCTAGCGAACACACCCACAAAGTTCATACATTAACCACATGAACTTAAACAAACACAAACACAAACACGCATGCAAACAAAATGAAACAAACACACAAGACAACAAACACAAATAAGAACACACATTATGCATACATAAACATCACACATAAGACAAATAAAAACAATCTAAACACTTAAAAACATAACCTGATCTAAAAGAACTAAATAAAAAAACTAATATTTTTTTATCTAATTGAAACAAAAACAAATAATAGGAGTTTTGTACTAAATCTATTAAACCGGATGGATTTCTAGACTTCGGGTTCTATCCACGGGGTTTGGGAATTAACCGGAGCGAATAGAAATACGAACAAGGCACAAAATGATTAGAACGGGGCGGTTGGGCGGGATTTAAGCAAAAATTAATAATGGGTTCAAAACTCGAAGAACGGACGTTCAAACGAGTGTAAAACACAATTAGAAATAATTTTGGTGAAGGCCCGGTTTAAATAAAAGAAGATAGAGAAAACATTTTGTTTTATTTATTTTTTTTTACAAAATTAAAGTTGCCGCCGGCAAAGTGAAAGTTGCCGCTGGCAAAGTGAAAGTGGCCGCCGGCGACTTGACATCAGTGGGTAAATTGCTTACCGGCGAAAAAATCTCGCCGCCGGCGACTTTTTTTTTTACAGAATGTGTTTTGCCGGGCGGCAAAGCAAAGTTGCCGTAGGCAAATCCATTTTTCTTTTTACGAACTTACTTAAAACATAAAAACTAAGCAATTTTTTAAAAACACTTTTATTAAAATGATTAAAACCCATAAGAAAAAGCTTAATCCAAACACACCCTTAAGAAAAATAACACATTATGCATGAAAAAGAAAAAATAAGCACAAAACAAAAAGGAAAGACTAATAAGCAAGCAAAACATGTAAAACCACTTAGCACATCACATTTTAATAATAAGACATAACACAATGCACATCTTACACATAACATGAAACAAATGACAAAAACTAGATTCCTAACTTTTTTTTATTTTTCATGTATTTTCCATTTATTTTCAAAACAATTTTTTTAATTTTTTATTTTAACAAATATGACTTAAGATACCAAATACCACTTATTTTGATGAAATGATAATTTTTGTAATGATCAAAATCGTTAGAAAATGACTAATCCAAACACCCCCTTAAAGTAGGAAAAACAAAAAAAATATGCATACAATAGGAAATGCAAACAAGCATACAAGCACATGAACACATAGACACATAAAGCACTTACACACATAACAAATATCACATAAAAGCAAGAAACAAACTCATAAAACAAGAAAAACACAAACAAACAAAATTCATGTGGTCAAGTAGTTCTAGCCATCGACTAGAGTGATTCTGGACAAGGTTTTCGGGTTTTTGAAAACAAGCAATTTAGAACACATTTAGTAAGCAATCTTTGAAAAAAGCATTTTTGAGAACACAAGAGAGGAAATCCCAACACCAAAAGTTCAATTTTGGCGCCAAGACTATTTAAGAAACTTTTGAGAATTAAGAGATTTTAAGAAAATGGTGATCTAACCTTTGTCAAGGTTAGAACAAGAACAAGAGAAATCATTCAAGAGCAACAACAAACAATGGAATTCATAGCAATTCAAAGCCTCCAATTGAGTAGTCAACCACCAACCGAATTCCCACTATGCGAAATTTGTCCCCCTATGCGGATAAATGGGGTATAACAACTCTTTCGGGTTTAGTAGTAATTGGTAACAAAACGATTCATCAAACAAGCAAGCAAACAGACAAATAAAAAAAGAGTACATACTAGCAATTCCTCGGCAGTGGCGCCAAAAACTTGATGGTCGCGATACCGGATCATGAGAATGAAGCAAGGAATCAACAAGATATCGACTCCAACAAACAAAGAAACAAACAAACACAAGAATGCAAACCAAATCCCCGGCAGCGGCGCCAAAAACTTGATGTGCTCCATTGGTGGTTATGTTAATGAAACAATTCGTTCAAGAACACAATTCCAACAACGAAATAAAAGAAGCCAAAAACATGATGCATTCTTTCCACACTAGGTTTTAAATGTATAAACAAGAAATACCGATAATAATTAGGAACAAAAATTCGAGCAAGTATACATTAGTCATGTTGCAATTAGATTGGTAAGTCAAGGTCGTCCCATGGGACTTGGTTATACTCAAGTGTAGTTTGTTTGTAACAAATGGTAAGTATGATTGTCACGATCAAACCACCATGAGAATCATTTAAAGGCACAAGCACACAAAGAACATACATGTATGGATGCTGACATGGATATTAGGATGCATAGTTTGGAAACATATTTAAGGTAATCCTTTCGACCTATAGAACCAATATTAAGACACTAGTGCTTTATAAATCAAATATACATAAGTCTCAATCAAGTGGTCACTCATGAGCCTTATGCCTAAACCAACAACAACAAGAATCCTTTCGACCCATAGACTTGGTGTTATCAATTTGATAAGTTCCATTAACTTGAAAGATGATTAGAACAATATATTCAAAAGAATCCGTTCGACCTATAATCTAGATTAAACCATTACTTGTTATGTCTATTAAGTCTCTTGCACAATCGTCACAAAGCGCAAGACCAAATCATGAGTCAGTTAACGAATTGAAATCAACCATGTTGAGAATAATTCCGACATATACACTCAACAATGATTAACCAAATTGACAAACAAGAACAAGTTCCAATTCAACCAAATATAATGTTATCACCATAATCCAATGACAAGCACTAATAGAATCCAAGCATCCATATATCACAAGTTTTCATATAAACAACACAAGTATCACAGCATTCACAATATCACAAAACATAAGAATCACCATGAACATGAACATGAACATGAACATGAACATAAACTTTATTGAATAATAAAGAAGAAGTTACCAACATTAGAGTTCACAGTACCAAAATACAATGCATTCTACCATAACCATCTTGGGTTTTGTATGGAGTATGGCTTTCTTCTATACATCTACAATAGCTTATTAAATTTACATGGTAACCAATTCCTCTAATTTCACCCCTCACCACCACATGGGTGAGGGGTAAGCAGAGATTGTATGATATGGGGATGATAGATAGAGATGAAGATGATTCAAGGGATAATATAAACACTACCCCTTGGGTCTTATTTATAGGTGAATAAGCCTTGGTCACCAAGTAGTTTTATTGGAGCCAAAGGTGAGTAATATCCAGAAAATGGAGTTATGAGGAGCAAATGATCGGACTCTAGGTGTTATGGACTTTAATTGGAGTGTTTATGATTACTTGGAGAAGTGGTAGACTTGAGAAATGTTGGCGGCAAAATGAATCTTTCTAGTGGCAAAATGATGTTGTTTTGCTGGTGGTAGAATGAAAGTTACTAGTGGCAACTGGGCCAACTTTCCCTTATTTCTTCTTTGGTCCTTTTTCTTTGTTTCTTCTTCTTTCTTTCTTCCAAACTTTCCAAGACTCTTATTCTTTGTATTATTTATCATACGAGAGCTCCACTTTCATGTCTCGTTCATCCTTTCGCCTCCAATTCTCGTCTTTTCTTCGTTTCTCATTATGTAACCATTGATGAACCTACAATAATAAATAACCTTCATTAAGTATCATAAGTCCATAATAATCACATAAATATATGCATAAACACCACGAATACGCTCCTATAAATATGTTAGATTGGAGCGTTATCAACAGCGACGGCGGAAGAAAAAGAAAAAGGAACGATCGATATATTTTTGTATTTAGGGTTTTTGTGATCTAGTTATCTTGTATATATATATATATACTACTTCCTCTAGTTCCTTTTTTATTATAGTCGGTCTAGGAGTTCCCCATTGGGCCTTGGCCCACTTTCTTGCCCTTTTTCCATCCGTCCAACACCACAGCCCACCTACCTTTGTTTTCTTTTTTTAGATTTCGCGACTTGTTAATATTACGCGTATCATGTTTTAAATGTCGTGAACTTTATCGTTATGAATATATAGGTTATACGTAAATATTAATTACGTAATTACGTATCGTATTTAATTAACATACTATATATACATAATAATATTCGTGGCTCGTATAATATATTAATTATTCGTACTGTTTAATTTTCTACGTGATTCCATGTATTTAACGTACTAAGGTATTTATTTAAAGCGGGGTTTACAATTGTTGTTTTTGTATGTGCAATAGAAGACGGAAAGAGTTTCTATCTCTTTCACAAGACATACGTAGTATGATCAACTAATATAAAATTGTATCGGCTATGACATCACATTTAAAAGTAATGACGCAATTTATTATCGTTCATTCGGGTGTGCTGTGTAACACCCCTAATTTTACAAGGCAGTGGAATATCAACATTGGGTATTACTTCATAGCACATCACACATAGTCATAGAATACGACCTCAAAAGAGACGTTTTATAAAATAAACTATTCGACTAAATCAGAGTTCAATAAAAAGAGGTCCCAACAATTTATACAAACCTTAATAAAAATAAAGATTTGTCAAGTGTATCGAATGGAAATTCTTTGTTTTACCTTTACTTATCCCGCGCGGCTCCAAGCTCCAACTGCTCTTAAACCTATACACCTGAGAATACATGCTAAAATGTCAACACAACGGTTGAGTAAATTCATAGGTTTTTAATATAAACAATAATGGGTTTTTAAATAATCCATAAAGCTTTTGAACACAAGAATCTCTTCCCCAATTTTACAAGGCAGCAGAATATCAACATTGGGTATAACTTTATAGCACATCACACATAGTCATAGAAAACGACCTCAAAAGAGACATTTTATAAAATAAACCATTCGACGAAATCAGAGTTCAATAAAAAGAGGTCCCAACAATTTATACAAACCTTAATAAAAATAAAGATTTGTCAAGTGTATCGAATAGAAATTGTTTGTTTTGCCTTTACTTATCTCGTGCGGCTCCATGCTCCAGCTGCTCTTAAACCTATACACCTGAGAATACATTCTAAAATCTCAACACAACGGTTGAGTGAATTCATAGGTTTTTAATATAAACAATAATGGGTTTTTAATAAACCATAAAGCTTTTGAACACAAGAATCTCATCCACTGGCGATATTGTAACACATACGATATCTAAATTCCATAAAATTACGCTAAGCTCATGACACCGATGCCTTAATCAATAAATTTTCCCTAGTCAGGTATCTTGCCAAATACCCCATACCTCACGTACAACGCACCCAGCTGAGCCTCCAACTAACAGGTGAGACCTGCCTGGGTGGGGGTCATCATTCCGAATGGATCCATTCGTTTGTACGAGCGCCTACCCATCATAGGTAGTTAACGGTTCACGATTTATAGGGACTTTTCACTGGCAATAAGCAACTTAGCCTTACTAATAGTGGCTCATTACCTATACAATCAACGCTTGTGTTCATTTTCCAAAAGCATTAAATCAGACGCCTTTACGTTTATTTACAACAACTTGTATTCTTTCAAAGCATATCTTTAAACAACGAATGTTTATTCACAAACATGTACCCTTTCAAAGGATATATATAATCTCATATGATTATTTTGCAGGCAGCATGTATTCCCCTCGCGGGTTTATAAAAACATATAAATCAGTAAAAGTGAGGCTATGAACTCACCTAATATAGCTATCACACGTAGATCAAGCAACAAATGTCCAATAGTCGATACACGACCTCACGAGATATCAATCGCTCATTGATCGAGAACGAGATGCCCAACGGTCGACATATGACCGAGCGAACCCTAATATAACGAGACGCGTCTTAGGCTCGAGACTATACATAATCATATATATATATATATGTAAATAGTTCACTTTAGTAAGTTTGGACATTGTATAAGTTTGTAAAACTTTTCATAAGACTTTTGATAACAATTTCATGTGTTATTCCATTATGATCATTAAGCCCATTAAGGCCCATTAGTAGCTCATTACATGTTCATATCACTTGGTCCATTTTAAACTCAGTATTGATCCCCAAATACATTATTAATTTTAGGCCTAATAAAGACCCTATAGCCACTGTAAGTGTATCTTGGGTTTTATGGCCCAAATCCACTTTACATGCATTATGGGTTCTAAAACGCCTCCAAACGTTGACGAATTAATATCTCATGTTGGTCGGGTCTTGGGTTCTCTAAATATCATTATAAAACTGAGTCTACAACTCCCGACAAGTGGGTCATACCATTTCGCTTTTTATAAAAATAAACACGTTAATGATCAAACTCTTACAATTTACCGACATGCCTCGTAGATTAGATCGTTTCTCTTAAACCATAAATAATCTACATGAGTTATTTTTACCAAAATCATTCTTAACTTATTTAGTTTAATTATTATAAGTCAAATTACCCCTAATTTATACTTATCATAGCTCATTTACCCATTTTATCACTTAGGAGAGTTGGCTGTTTTTATCTGCCAATCTCGTTCTCACCGGTTCGGCCGCCATTTCCAAACCATCAGGAACAGGAACTGGTGGACCATCCAATTGATTCTAGTTTTTCATAAATTTATCTACAACCCATAGTCTTACTTTTTTCAATGATTCTGAGTTTGTGTAAGAGTAATTAGTCCGTTTCTTCAGCATGTTCAGATTTAATACTTTTTATCATTTCGGCCATATCTAATTCATCGGGTATCGTCACGAGACGGGCTACCCGAAAAAATCAGCACAAAAGACAAGAATATCACCCTATATTATGTTCCAAGGTTCAAACCCTACGAATTTCAACCATATGATACGTTTTTGCTAGTGAGCTAAACCTAAAAATCAAAATCAACATTTAGAGCTAGTTAAGCTTGCATCTTATGCACAAATTTTTATATACAATGTCCAACCTTTGTTATCAACTACTAGATGAATCATTACAGAAGTAAATATAATAATTTACATACATACAAATTAATAAGAATATTAATATAAAATATAATTGGGTAATGCTTACAAAGAGTGTGATGATCCAAGGATAAAAGTAATCAAATAAGATCCTTGCTTCCAAATCAATTATCAAGCAAACTAAATATGTTTTGATCATACTCTTATGCATATGCAAATACTATTTCTCACTCAGCTCCTAACAAATCAAAAAGAGATGAGACGATGATCACGCTTCTGATGGTGTAGCCAAAGAGCTAGATATTATAAGGGATGAACTTCAACCATGTTACAATATATAATTAGAAAATTGAGTGGTGAATGTGTTGTTTGAGAATGATGAATTCGGAAAGAATAGAACATAAAAGAAGAGACGTGTACATTTTTGTTTCATGTTATAAGAATTATACTAGATGTAAAAGAGATTTAGATAACACATGAAAAAGGTACTAATCACAAGACAATCTTGTCTTGTGATCTTGCATATGACGTCAAGCAAGACCAAAATGAGTTTAATAGTTTGTTTTATTTGTCAAATTTTATCCCGTAATTGATAAAGCGGGTATTGTCGAAGCCCAATATTTTAAAAGTTATGCGATTTGAACGATACACGTTAAAGACGAAAAATAAACGCTCAATATAAAATAATAACTTCGACATTCGGAGAACATTTTTATTTAGATATATAAATGAGGGCTTATGATTTTAAATACGTTAACGCGTTATATAAACGAACGACGGCCAAAGGTTTAACGTAAATAACGAATAATGATCGTAAGACGAAAAATTAAAATGTCGACAATAGAAAATATTTATATCTCATAACGATAATATTACGGTCGATGACGGACATATACTTTGCCGATAAATAAAGATTGACACATATTCGATACATTAAAGCCCTAATTTTGCCGGTTAGTCGATAATTGAATATTATTCATAGAAACGAACACGAGAAATAAAATTCGATTATTAAATATTGGACCGAATATTAGGAATGGTATTAGAACTCGGTCTAAATGATAATTTTAAAGTTCGGGTTACTATAGTATCTACCCCTTTAGGAAGCGACGTCCTAGCGCTTAATTTATCTCAATAGCCTTCGATTTAATGGCGAAGATGTGAGGAATAGAAAAGTCATTGTCGAGGTTTCTAACGAAGGTTGGATGAATAGAACACAAAGCGATGAGTATATGTAACGGCACAAGAAAACGACTTGCATGTATCTTCAATCCTTATAACGAAACAATAATACATAAGTCGAAGAAAATGCCATTGGAAGAGAAAAATTAACAAGTCGTCAATTTTTGGAAATGCTTCAAGGTACATTACTACTAGCTTATTAAACTTGCGGCAGTCGATATAAGTTCGAAAAATTCCACATGACAAGTGAAGATTCGAAAGAAGTTAACGCATTTTTTAAATTTCTAATGCGACAATCAATTCAAAACAATCGATGATCACATCGTTCATATCAAAAAACATATCGTCCATGGGTCTCATAACAACAATTACATCATAAAAGAGAATCGCATGGGTCGCACATAACCCCATCAAAAACGTTACAAAATATTCAAGACGAGGTAATTAGTACTAGTCGTACAAAATTAGCTAATTGCATGATCTCAAACATGCAAACATATTCGTCAAAGGCGAATTCACCGACACGGAAAATCTTTTAGAGTATATATTACTCTTTCGAAAGAACTACGATCCGAATCAAACACAAAAGCCATCACTAAGCACATATAATCACATTACAACATGCTTGCGAAAATAGCCAAGCCATGCCAAATCTATAAGTTCATTCAAGTTAACTCATGCTTACTAAATACCCAAGCCATGATAAATTAGAATATTTGACTAGATTTTCGGATAAGTCCAGTCAAAGTAATGTTTGCAAGTTAAAGGATGTTCACGAGCCTGATAGTCATGGATGCATATCCAAAAATATTTTTGTCATCGAAGGGTGCTCACACACGGATCCATACCCAAATGATGTTACAGGGTGCCCACAAACGGATCCATACACAAAAGATATTATAGGGTGCTTACAAACGAATCCATACCCAAAAGATATTACATGGTACATGTTACCCATGATCGGACGTCATTTGACAATGTCGCCTCGAGCTCGCAGAGTGTATGACCACTCGACTTAATCACATATAACATAAACACAGAACAAGTAAAGGGTTACACATAAATTTCAAATATGGCTATCCACCTTTGACCTTTTAGAAAGCCTTTAATAAACCATTGAGAATAACAATAAAATTTCAAAATCTTTACATCCGATATAAGTTTTCGTTGATGACTTAATCAACGGTCAAACAACAGATACACACTTAAATCTCGGTGTCGATTAGGCAAGTCGTCTATTCTCGGAACGTGCCATGATTCTTCACAATTAGCATATAAAGCTTGCGATAGTCGGGAATGATATGAGTGTAATTACTCATATCATTTATATCAATAAACGGACAATAAATGCATAAAACATATGAATTTAGCCTTGTATATGCTTGTTTTGTTTGTTTCGTGTGTGTAGGTACCAAGATCACAAAAACTGGCAAAATCGACACAAGATTGAAGAAAAATCAAAAGGCCAAAAGACATGTCGTTTTTATCCGAGGATTTGGATTTATCAAGTTTATTGGGCCTTTGTGGGACCCACATATGTTTATTGGGCCTTAAAGCCAAGTAATGAAGTTTGAAACTAACTTGGACTAAAAAGCCCAAATAAAGGCCCAATACAACTATAACATATGATAGACGGAATGGAGTGTTATTTACTTGAGTCAAAGCCCAAATAAAGTCCACTCAAAAGCCCAATGGAATGAAAATTTAACGGTGGAGTATTAGTTAGCTGGGTCCTAAAGCCCATGAAGCAAGAATTGAAACGGTGGAAAGTATATACATATACTTGGTCAAAACTTTCGTTACAAACAAAGTAAAATAAACAAAAAAAATAAGACGCAAAGAGAGGATTTGGGGAAAATTTATGCAGCATAAGAACCCTAGGCTTAATTGGGGGCTCTTAATTTACCAACGTGTGCACCTCACGCGCCTCAAATATTCCCAAGTTTTTAGGAGCTGAATATGATGGAACCAAAGATCCTACGTGGCACCTTGCACGCATCATTCCTCATCCCCTATTGGTCACCAGTCAATCCTGTCAATATCCAATCATATCCTTCCACATCATCTCCAAGGAAGCACAACTAGCACAAATCATTGCCAGGTTGGCAATCTAAGTGAAAGGAGCACATATTCATCGTTGGATTAAAACAGAAAAGAAAGAGAAAGGATGAAGAAGATCCAAGGGCCAAAATCACTCTTCATCAACACTCTTACCCCTCGTTTAGGCTATAAATACCCCATTATTTTTACTGAAAATGTATCCCATTCTTTACTTTAAAGTTATAATGATAAATTTTAGATAGATATTGCAATTCCTTTTTTATAAGTATTGTAATGATTTTATTCATTTAATAAAAGTTCATTTTCATTTTAATCTTTTTATTCACTTCGTTTGGTATTATTTTTAAAGGCTTGCAGATTTATCTAATTTTGTTATTATAATTGTTAAATCAATCATATTAGCTTATATGCTAGCTATTTTGATTGATAAAGTTAGAGATAGGGATTAAAAATCTATCCCTACTGGTTAGATTTAAAAACAACTGCTGGTTCCTAAATAAGTTTGTGGTTCGAGCCACATTGGTGGTTTTGAGGTGTTTGGTTCGAGATTGTGTCATGATTCGTGAAGGGTTTAATGGTGCTGTTTTGGTGTCAAGTCGTTTATAAGACGGTTCAGCGCCGTTCTTCTTCATCTAAGGATCTTCATAAATCAGGTTAAGCTCGTTTTCTTTTTTTATAAGTTTTTAGTTTAACTGATAAATATATGTTTGATAGTTATGAATCTGTTTGAATATATGTTAATGGATTAGTTGCATTTGGGTTATGATTTTTATGGATTGGTTTTGTTTCGAGAACCTACTGTGAGTGATTTGATTGCATCTATTTAGGTTGTCTCTTGCTGATTTAGAGTTTGGTTTCTAGTAGAATATATGAATCTATCACTTAATGTTATATATGTCTGCTGATAAGATTTGTTACTTTGGTAACTTGGTTAGGCTCTATTTGTTGTTGTTCTTGCTTGCTTGAATTAGAATTAAGGATTTGTTCATCTGAGAGTTCGTCTAGTCTGTTTAGATTGCATTAGATGACTGATTTGATCTGCTTGTTGGTTTTACGTTTAAAACTTCATATTTTTGGATTAGATTATTGCTGATATTAGGGTTGAATGTATTTTGTTTGTCCATCAGTATTTGAATATATGAATCTGTTAGACAGATTCAACGTACTTGAGTGATTTGCGGATTCAATAGCTGTTTTATATTCGTTTTATGATAGTGTCCTTGACGTTACTGATTTTAATTTTAGGACTACTGATATATATGACGTGTTCCTGATTTCTGAATGTTGATTTATGTTAATAGTAATCTGTATTAGACTTGTGTTGTTGCTATGAATTCAAGTTTGCTTGATTTGATAGTTACTGAATTCTTTAAGGTTGTGTATTCTTATGTTTTAAGAAGTTTATCTGATATTGTTTTGATTTGTTGAAGCTGATTGTTCATTTAACTGTCTGTGATTTGTTAGAGTGTAACTTGGTCTTTTATTTGATTTATGTAGTGGATATACATGTCTACTCATTTACTGTTATATAATTACTACATTTTTACTGTTGTCATATCATCACAATAAAAGTTCATTATTCATTTCAAAAAAAATATATATTACAAAAACTGCTCATAGCAGGTCTCGAACTCGAGACCTGCACCTTAACAGCCTAGCACCATAACCACTTGAGCTAGATGCTCGTTTTGTTTAAACATTACTATTAGTAATTGTTATACTATTAAATTTTTGACCTGTCAGTTTATAACAAACGTTTTACTTTACATTTGTTAAGATTATAATTTTTAATTAATAAGAAATAATATTTACTTTTATTAAAAATATAGTTTATTTTATTTAGTTTCAAATTATTAGTTTAAAATAAATTAAATAAAGTTTAAGAAAATAAATAAATATCTTATTACTTTTAAAATTTATATAGTTTTAAATAATTTTGATTTAATAATTTTGTTTAAAAAGTTTGTTTCAAAAATAAAAATAAAAATTAAAAAGTAAAAAAAATATATAACTTTAATTTGTCTTATAGATTTAATTTGGGTTGTCGATTCATGCACTTTAGGTTAAAAAGTAGGATTTTAGACAAAAACCAAAACGAATTCAAATCAATTGTCCTAATCAAATCGGAAATCTCAAATTCACAATTTCCTTGTGTACAACGAACCGGGATCACTCTCGTGTTTAATTGATTCGTCTTTAGTTTATATTTGGATTATTACTTTTTCCTAAAGGTAATTTCCTAAATTTGCTCCATAACGTATTATATTAAAATACACCGACACTTTCTCGACACATCAAAAATTTTGGCGCCGCTGCCGGGGAACTTGTGTACGATTCTTTCGATTGCGATTTGTTGATCGTTGATTTGAAGACCCTTTCCGTCCTTGGAAAGTTTTGTTATTTTTCTATATATATAATATATATCGTTTTTCGTGTTTTTTGTTATTAATATATTGTATTATGTAGAACAATAAATTCACGTACCTCCAAAAGCGTGAAAACACAAACCTTAGTTGGGATTTCATCACCTAGCTATTGTATTCGAATGCAAAACAAAAAATAAAGGCAAAATAGATAAATACTAATAAAAAGTTTGAACTCGATTTATACAAACTATAAGGTGGGTATAAGGCGACGAGCTATAAAAGACCGTCTAAGGAAAAAGGTTTTTAAGTGCTTTGTGCCACCTCGTTTTCCCGCTTGCTTGTGTGTATATTGAGAGGGACGACCGATTATTGGTTTGCCAACTCAAGTAGTAATAACTTTATCTTTTTTTGTTGTTTACTTATTGAACCTCGAGACGTTTAGGTTTTCACCTACGTTTCAAAGTCGACCGAGGGTAGTTTACTACCATAGTAATTATCCTTACTCCTTGTTTTTTATCAATCTTTGATTGAGAAATACCAAATAAAAATACCAAAAATAATCTTCTTCTAATCTATTTTCTTTTCTTCAACCCTGTAAATTCTCGTCATTTTGGTTTATGCAATTACGTTCTACTCGACTTTTGATTAATCACAATAGGCTTGAAAACATTCCTCGTAGAAATAGGAATTGTCAACAACGAATAGTGGAACCAGAGCTTCCACCAACAGTTGTTAATATGGCCGATAACCGAACAATGGAGGAATTGCTCCGTGCATCCACCGAAGGGTAGGGGGAAGCAATCGTTGTGCCGGCTATTTTGGCGGATCATTATGAGATTAAGACGGGTCTTTTATCACTCATTCGTGCCGACCAATTTTGTGGCAATGAGTCAGATAACTCACATTCTCACATTCAGAACTTTCTTTGTATCACCTCGACTCTCAAGTTTAGAGATGTGCCGAATGACGCGATTAAGCTCATGCTTTTTCCGTACTCGCTGGAGGGAAACGCTAAGCGTTGGTATGAAAAGAAACCACCGGGTTCGATTTGACATGGGACGATCTAGTGTCTAAGTTCATGAATTATTTCTTTCCACCATCTAAAACAACTCACTTTAAGAATGAGATAACTAGATTTGAACAAAAAGTGCATGAATCGTTTGGAGATGCTTGGGAAAGGTTTAAGGATTTGTTAAGACAATGTCCATACCACGGTTTCACAGAGTTACGCCAAATAAATACTTTTTATAATGGACTTAATATGGTTGAACAAGATTCTTTAAATGTCGCCGCGGGTGGTAATCTTTTAAGAAAAACTCCGTGAGACGCGTGGGGTATCATTGAGAATAAGTCTAGAGTGAAATATTCACGAAACACACCGGTTATTTCTAATGTGAATTCATCTGATACCGAGATTTCTAGATTGGACTCTAAGATTCACACTTCTTTGAATGAGATTAGGAAGAATCCTCATGGATCGATTAATACGGTTGAGAATTTTTGTGTATTGTGTGTTGGAGCACATCCGAATTATGCTTGTTCAACCACGGGGTTTGATCAAGCTAGTGCTTTTGCGGCGAAGGGAACTTATGGCCCTAACGGTCAAGCTCCTCGTCAAAACCATGTTGCTCCACCGGGTTTTCCACTGGTTCAAAATAGATACAACAATGAAAACAATGGGAATAATTTTAACCGTGGTAACCAAGGGAATTTTAATCAAGGAAATGGATTTCATGGTAATCAAAACAATCAAGGTTTTCAATACAATAATCAAAATAATTTGTCAAGCTACATCAAAACGAATGAAGCAAATTTGAAAGCTTTTCAAAACAATCTTCAAGGACAAATGGCAACATTGAAAAACGATCTTCAAAATTCAATCAAGGGGAAAAATAATAAGATTGAGTTTAACCAACAAAGATTAGAGCAAAGCCAAAACCGTATGGAAGGGAATCAAGCTAAGTTTGAGAACAAAATACTTTCGATGTTTGAAGCAATAATGTGCAAAGCTTCCTCTTCTTCGGGTGGCTTACCTAGCAACACCATACCAAACCCGAAGGGAGAGATTAAGTCCATCACCGTTTACAATGATGATAGGAATTTACAAGATGTGATCGAGTTTAATCCTCCACCTAAAGAGAACTTTCTTGATGTTACTAAGGCTACTTTGGATGTGACTTCTTCCGCGGTTTTCCTTGATTTCTATCCTGAGAAATATGGAGATCTGGGCCAATTTTTGATACCTTGTGTTTTCAAAGGGTTTGAGGAATGCAAAGCTCTAGTCGATCTAGGAGCTAGCATCAACTTAATGCCTTTATCCATATGGAAAACTCTTGACTATTTCCCACTTACTCCCACTCGAATGATCATTAAGCTTGCTAATGGAACCACCGCGAATCCGGTTGGTATAGCGGAAGATGTCATTGTTAAAGTGGGGAAGTTTTTATACCTTGCCGATTTTGCAATCGTTCATTATGAGAAAAAACCCTCGTGTGAGCTTAATTTTGGGAGGTCCATTTTTGCCCACGGCTCAAGTTCAAGTTGATATGAGGAAAGATGAGATAAAATTATTTTATGGGGATAAAAATGTTGTTTTCAAGGCGGAAAAACTTCCAAAATATGTTTCTTAGAATGTGGAAAGTGTAAAACTTGTTGAAACTTTTGAAAGTAACACAAAAAAGGATTTTCTCATTTACAAGGGTGTAAGGGCAATCATAGATCCCTCATTTAGGGAAGATGAAAAGTTAACACCGGAGGGAGATGTTTTTTCTGTTGAAACATGTTGTAATATTACCTCGTCTCCACTCACTCCATTCGAGGATAATGTTCGTTCTAAGTTTGATAAGGAAATTGATGATTACCTTAGTGCACCATTCGATGCTAGTGAGTTTGATAGTGAGAATTTCGATCCGGAAGGAGATATTGCTTTAATTGAAAAATTGTTGAATATGGACTCATTGTCATTCCCTCCGAAGGACCAAATAGATTATACTAAGGCACATTCTTCCATTGAAGAGCCTTTGATTTCTAACTTCACACCGAGTGAGGTTAGTGACTATTCGTTAGATAAATTCGTCGATGAACTTGTTGCTATTATTGATCCACTTCCACGGGGAAGTGAAGACGTTTTCGATCTCGAGATCGAGCGTGATATTCATGATTTACCTTCCATTCTCGAGGAGTTATCCGGTGAACTTCCTTCTAATGAGAATGATGATCTTGAATCCGAGTGTGACACACTCGATACTTTGTTGGATATTTCTTGTGATGACAAGATTGATGACACTTATGTGACTTACTCGAATCCTCTTTTTGAATTTGAGGAAAATTATTATGAACCAAAGGAAAACACTCTCTATCTTGAGAATGTTTCTAATGACGGTTTTGAAAACCCTTGGTTGATCACCTGATTTATGATGATGATAATGTTGACCCGGAGGGAGAAATTTTCTTTACTCCAAATCTCCTTCCCACTCGTTTTGATTTTAATGTGCATGGTTTTCATGCGACTCATTTTGAGTATCATGATCCCTTTGTTCACATTCCTAAGAATGACAAGGTCAACAAGGTTATGAAAGATGACACCACTATGATTGAGACCTTTACCTCACCATTACCATGTGCTTTATATGATTATGGATTAGCATGGGGGGAATATACCGTGTTGTGTATTCCTTTCTCTCCCGAGGACGAGGTATTTGATCCCAGAATCATTGATTTAGGGAAATCTCGGCCTTTCACTAATGCAATAATTGAAAGATTTTTCGATCATTTTGGTGCGAGTTTATCTCGAGGAGTTTACCTTATCCATTTCATGAGTTTTAACATTGATTACCATCTCTTTTTGGAGATTTATGTTAGAGTTTCATCCTTTCGTTTGTCATCCGACAACGAGGATGTGATCTTTGACCCCAACATCGTGGTTTATTATGGATTTTATTCCAATATGCTAGTTTTCACCATTTTCCCTAATGACCAATGAATGCGGTGATCGAGTCGAGCTCATGACTCGATTAAGAAAAACGAGGTGCCTTGTGGGGGAGTCCCGTACATTCTATCTTCTTTCTATTTTCAAACACTAATAAGGCTTGATATTTTCTAGCTCGTGCTCGTGTTTTGTTGTGATGTGAATCTTAGGTATGACCCTAATCATTAAAGACTCTCGTGTTTGGTTTTTGCCCGGTTCACTCGAGCTTCCATACTTTGAATGTTAAAAAGGGGCACTCACTATCCTTTGATTTTTATCGACTAACGTTTTATCTTAAAGCATAATTAATAAACGGCTTATAGATTTACGTGCTCTTACCATGTTAGGACTATTGCATTCGACTCCTCGTGTTTTAGCAAGGGGGTGTTACTTTTGAGCTAGGAAACATTAAGGAAAATGTTTGGTTTTAGCATGGGAGAGTCAATCGATATAATCGCTTGCAATTGCTTTTGTCGTGTTCAAACGTAATCGTTTTTCTCGTTTTTCATAAAAAATTTAAATTTTAGTGTAATTTTGTGTTTTATAATAAAGAAAATAAGTGTTTTTTGACACAAATGTAGGCTTTCCGTTGGTGAAACTAAGAATAGTTTTTTACTCCATTGGTTAGCTTATTCCTTAACGTGTTTAAATAAAGTTTTGCTAGACTTTTATATAGGGAACTTTAAAATGCGAAAGTCTTAACTCATACGAGTTTAAGAACAAGAAATTTTCGCAAGTTCCTATAATTTATCCTAGAAAGTCATTTATCAAGGGAACTTTAAAACGCAAATTCCAAACTTGAAAAAGTCTAAGAAGATGCAAGATCCTATAGATGACTTGAAAACCCAAAACTTTGATTTAAGAGGCTAAGTATCCATTAGTATCACATCTTTGAGATTTTACTATATGGATAACAAGAGATGATAAAGTTGAATCATAAGTTTTGAGGATAAGTCTTTCTTGTATAAGTATTTTTGTGTTTGATTCTATTTCCTCGTATTTATTTTTCACGCTTACATATTTAATTGCTTAATGAATGAAGTTTTTAGCAGTTTGGGCTTAATATCTTAACTCGTAACTCCTTCTTTTTCTTCCCTTGTAATTAAAGTAAGAACACATTGAGGGTGTTAGTGTCATGGACTTGTTGATCATGGGATTGCGGAAATTTGGCTTACTATATATATCATTAATAAAGAAGAATAAATAAAAACATGTTCTCTATGAGCCTTCGGGTGGGAGTCATGTAGCACTAGCCTTGTCATTAGAGCCTTAGGGTGTATGGCATGGTGAAGTGTTTAATAAAAATTGCTTCATCATTATGAGCCTTAGGGTGGAATGGTGAATGTCAATTCCCTTGTTTATGTCCAAGGAGCCTTAGGGTGTGGATTATAGATAAGGAGCACTTTTACATCTTAAAGAGCCTCAAGGTGTATGATGTAAATGTTGCTAACTCCATTAATAAAGTCAATTCGACTTTGGAGGAATAATTGTTGCTTTAAATAGTCCTATTAGCCAAATTTCGGATCCAGGGATTTGTTCCTCAAATCGTGTTAAGTTATCCTTGATGTGGGCTTTCTTTAGTGACAACGGTTTTTGAAGTCGAGGTTAAGTTTTGAGTGTTGGGTTTACACCGTTTTTGCCTTCATTTTTGGATTAATAATTAATTAATAAGTCAAATGAGCCTTTGGGTGAAAGAAAAAATTTAAAATCTAGAGATACAACTAGGAATAAAGGAGATTGAGTTTAACACAAATTACTTGTATGAGTGGTCTTAAATTGGAACTTATGATTGACAATGATCTTGTTTTTAAACTTGGCATGGAAAGAGTGAAAGTCAAGGACGATGAATCTATTCAAGTTTTATGATCCTAAAAGTTATTTCTCAACTAATGAAAGCAATGCATTATGCCTTTGTCAAAATAAAGTGTCAAAAGTTGAATAAAAGTGTAGTTAGTAGCTTTATTTTATCATTGCGTGAGGATACGACAATTGTTTAGCAAGGGGGAGTTTGATATGAGTGTAATTACTCATATCATTTATATCAATAAACGGACAATAAATACATAAAACATATGAATTTAGCCTTGTATATGCTTGTTTTGTTTGTTTCGTGTGTGTAGGTACCAAGATCACAAAAACCGGCAAAATCGACACAAGATTGAAGAAAAATCAAAAGGCCGAAAGACATGTCGTTTTTATCCGAGGATTTGGATTTATCAAGTTTATTGGGCCTTTGTGGGACCCACATATGTTTATTTTGCCTTAAAGCCCAAGTAATGAAGTTTCAAACAAACTTGGACTCAAAAGCCCAAATAAAGGCCCAATACAACTATAACATATGATAGACGGAATGGAGTGTTATTTACTTGAGTCAAAGCCCAAATAAAGGCCACTCAAAATCCCAATGGAATGAAAATGTAACGGTGAAGTATTAGTTAGCTGGGTCCTAAAGCCCATGAAGCAAGAATTGAAACGGTGGAAAGTATATACATATACTTGGTCAAAACTTTCGTTACAAACAAAGTAAAATAAACAAAAACAAATAAGACGCAGAGAGAGGATTTGGGAAAAAGTTATGCAGCATAAGAACCCTAGGCTTAATTTGGGGTTCTTAATTTACCAACGTGTGCACCTCACGCGCCTCAAATATTCCTAAGTTTTTAGGAGCTGAAGATGATGGCACCAAAGATCCTACGTGGCACCTTGCACGCATCATCCCTCATCCCCTATTGGTCAGTTACATGTTGTTGTCCCATGTTATTAGATGATTAAAGATACAAAAAAATATGAAAAGAGATGGAATTTCTAGAGAGACAAAGTAGTGAGAGAAAGTAGAGAGAAGTGTGTGAAACTATGGGAAGATTAGATTAAGAAACAAAATAAACAACCAACCCTCCTAACATGCTAGGAGGGTGCTTATATAGTCCACCCACATGAGGGCTTCTTAATGGACTATATATGTTTTGGGTCGGGCTTGAATAAAATGCTTAGTACCTTAAAAGAGGCCTGTTAAGCTAACCATAAAGCCCGTAATATCACGACTATTTTAACTAACTATTACAACGTTCTAATAAATATTACACTATAAACCTATGACCAAACATTCTTGTTTGAGTTAATATTTTAAGGCTACCAATCTCCCCCAATGTGAGGTCATTCCTCTTCGATATTTGGAGATCAATGGAGATTATGAATTTCGTCATAAATGAGTCTTGAACGTGTAATAGTAGTCTTGTTCCTTCATGCTGTGATCTTTGAACCTTTGTCATTGTCTTTCGAATTTGTCTTTTATCTTAAGATCTTCAAGTTATCATTCATTTTGTCTTTGCCATCTTGCGATCTTGTGTCTTTATCCACATGCTCATTCTTTGCATCATCTTGAAAGCTTGGTAACAATCTCCATTGAAGAGAAGTCATTCCTCTACATTAATTGATAAGGAAGATTTTGATCATCAGAGTTGCGGAAGTATTTAAATTTCTTGATTGTTGAATGCCTTTTGGCATGAGTATGTGGTTTTAAATCTTTGACTTTGTTGAGTATACCGTAACGCCACCTTCTCGAGACAAAACTTAGACACGGACTGAACGGCTTTGACATTCGTCCTAAATCGGTAGCGTTTTACCTCTGGTCGGTGAAGACCGTTACACGATATTAAATATCGTACATGTGATAGGTAGATTCAATTAAGAATCTCCTTGACAAGATTTTGCGGTGGTACTAGCCGTTCTCTTTACTCGACCGTCTCAAAGCAAGACTGCGAACATAAAGGGTGAATCAATTGGATAAATATCCGCTTGATTAAAGTCGTCAATTCAAGTTCCTGGAACAAGTTTGATTCCTAAAGAATCTTACCATTGTTGCTTTCCAATTGACAAAAGCTTGATTCATAAGAATCTCACAAGTTACCTACCGTAGCGCTGTTTGAGGTTAACGCTAGAAGGATTTCCATTCGTCACTGTGAATATTAATGAATATCACTCTGAATTTTCTAGCAAGACCATAAAGATATTGCGTAGAAACCTGAAACGAGTTTAAATCAATCAGAATCAAACCACTGTTGCTTTTCAGCTTTACACATGTTCAATTCATAGAGAATCTTACATATGACCTACCGCAGTGATGTTTGATGTTAACACTGGAAGGATTTCCACTCATCATTGTGAATACTAAGTAGTATCACTCTGAGTGTTCTAGCAATATCACAAGGATATAGTGTAGGACTCTCTTGTTCGTCATCCGTGTGTCCTAACGAGATTTGATTTATCTCTTGGGTCTAGACTCGATTTGTGCACTTTTAGTATTCGGAGGCTGGAGCAGATCCCACCTATTCAATATCAACTATCTCGGAGTGAGAAAATCAATAGAAGTCGTGTTGATCTCCGTGACAATAAAACAAAATTGTTTTGAAAGAAGCTTGAGTCAGCTGGGGAAGGGCTGTGCATTACATCACTGGGTCCATGATGCGTTTTCTTCATGATGTGTTGACCCGGTTTCTGCCTAAGTTGTATGGAGGGATACTTTCTTTACACCCTTTATCCTTACATTTCTTTTTGATTCTTCAACCCCTTCAATGCTTACCAAGACATCATTACTAGCACCTTGTTGTGATTATTCCAGTGCTAGCATCAGTACTTAGTCGGCATTCAGCTACGTTCACATTCTATTCCATCTTTCCTAAGGACTTCTAATAATCTATTGGATTGTCCCTGGGAAGATCCCGCCGGTTCTAGTTGGATCATAGGACTTAAACCTAACCACCCTTTTGACACCAATAACGTCGTGAATTAAAGATGTTGTGGGTATGAGATCGTAACCATAAAACCATATGCTCCCCCTTCACATGTGCATAGAAATGCGAAATTATTTAAGTAGACATTTTGCACATGTGGGTAAGAGTTAAAGTGCTTGAGTCTTGTAAAATAGATCACATTTTAATCACATTTTCTCCCCCTATCTCTAATATATAAAATCATTTGATATTAGAGATACCAAATTTGATTAAAATATATATTTTGAAAAACTTTTGGGAGAAAAATGTATCAAACTTATCATGAATCTGGAACGCTCCCCCTCAAAAATTGATCCAATGAAATTGTCATTACGAGGATATGATCCACATCAAACTTTTGAGGATAGGAGTTGTTGAACACACAATTTTGAAAGATTTTGAATGTCATTGAAAAATTCTTGAAAAAATTGTGTTCAACGCTTTTTGAAAAACTCTATTTTTTTTTTGGCAAAAATGGTTTTCTAAAGCATAAACTTGAATTCATAGACTTTGAATGTCTTGACAAATCCACTCAAGTTTAAGAAGATTTAACTTCTTTTGCTTAGGGTAAGCACACTAAATCGTACACTCCCCCGTGAATATCGATCCGTGTTGCAATCTGAAAGTGATTACAAGCCATTGTTTTGAGCTCAAAACGTTAAATGTTTTGTGACAAGCTCAACCCAAGATAGATTGCTCTACCCGTTGGAAATATTGTCCAAAAGAGACAATTTCCTTTATAAAAGGTAGAAATGACACGTTTTGAAAAATATTTACAACTTTCGTTTGAGCTTTATGTACACACCCGTGTCATTATTGAGCGACATTTCTAGGTATGTTCATATTATCGATACTGAAATACATGTCGAGAAGAATCTTTTTTGGATTTTCAAAGATTTTTTAACTTTGTATTTTGCTTGTTCATTAATATTTACATGTAGATGTTTGATAGATGAATCAAGCAGGCTTCTTTGCCAGAATCTCCAGTTCAGCTGGAGTCAAACATCTCATACCAATTTGCCTAACTAGATACGCTAACCTCTCTTTCGAAAGAGCTTTTGTAAACAAGTCAGCTAATTGGTAATCAATTCCAACAAAGTATAAGTCAACGATACCCTTTTTAACTTGTTCCTTAATGAAGTGATATCTGACATCAATGTGCTTCGTGCAGGAATGTTGTACCGGATTAAAGGAGATGGCTATGGCAGACTTTGAATCACAGTACATAGGCACTTTATCAAAGTGGAAGCCATAATCCGTGAATTGTATTCTCATCCAAAGAACTTGATCATAACACGCAGATAGAGACACATACTCCGCTTCGGCTGATGACAGTGACGTACAATCCTGCTTCTTGGAAGACCGTCCCACAAGCTTATCTTGACCTAGAAATTGTGCACCACTAGAAGTACTTCTTCGTGTATCAAGACACCCTACATGATCAGAATCTGAATAGGCCGGTAGAAAGAAACCGGTTTCCCTCGGATACCAGAGTCCCATGTGAATGGTATTCTTAAGGTAGCGAAAGATCCGTTTAACCTCTTTGAGGTGCTTTTCAGTGGGTCGTGCTTGATATCGTGCACAATAACACGTAACATGTAATATATCTGGTCAGCTTGCTGTTAAGTACATGAGGGAGCCGATCATGGAACGATATCTCGTTTGATCTATGGCATCTCCCTCCAAATCAGCATCTAGGGATGTGGTTGATAATGGTGTCCCAACGGGGTCACATGAGCTCATACCATGCTTTTTGATTATCTCTTGACAATACTTAGCTTGGTTGATAAAGATACCACTTGGGGATTGGTGAACTTGAATTCCTAGAAAGAATTTTAATTCGCCCATCATTGACATTTCAAATTTGTTGTGCATTACTTTTTCAAACCATTTTGAAAGTTTTGGGTTTGTAGACCCAAAAATAATGTCATCAACATAAATCTGCACAAGCAAAATGTCATCCCCATATTTATAAGGGAACAAAGTTAGATCAATAAAACCTTTTGAGAAACCTTTGGAGACCAGAAATTTCGAGAGCTCGTCGTACCACGCCCTTGGAGCTTACTTGAGTCCATAAAGTGCTTTGTGGAGACGATACACCTTGTCATGATAATGAGGATTGACGAATCCTTCTGGCTGTGTGACATAGACTTCTTCCTTCAAAGGACTATTAAGAAATACCGTCTTTACGTCCATTTTATAAACGATGAATCCCTTATGTGCAGCATACGCAAGGAAAATCCTGACCGCTTCCAAATGAGCTACTAGTGCAAATGATTCTTCAAAATCAATACCCTCTTTCTGACCATACCCTTTAGCCACTAGCCTAGATTTATTCTTGATGATCGTGTTCTCTTCATCCATCTTGTTTTTCCAGATCCATCGAAGATTTAATGGTATTACATCGTATGGTCTGTCAACAAGTTCCCAGACTTTAAGTCTTTCAAATTGTTGAAGTTCATCCGTCATCGATTCAATCCAAGCAAGATCAGCCATGGCTTCTTTGATATTTTTTTGGTTCAGTTGTACTCACGGCGAGTGCGAACATACAAACATCGCCATCGATTTCAAGCTGTCATCTTGTACGAACGGGCTGTGAAGGGTTTCCAATTACTTGAACCAAAGGATGATCTCGGGTCCAATGATGTGTTGAAGAATGTCGTTGATAGAACGTATGCATATTTTACGGATCAACATGGTGAGTAGAAGACTCTCCAGTTTCGTGTACCGGTGTACCGAATGGGTTGATAAAATCGTCTTCGTCATTTAATGCATATTCTGCTTGATTTGTGTTCTCTGGAGCAATAACAGTAGTTGTGGATGTCGTAGGAGCGGTTGTTGATGTGATATTCTGAGGAGGTAAATCTGCATCAACCCGTGTTGAAGTAGATGAAGTTGTATCCTTTTGTTGACGATGATCGGTATCATCATTCTTATCAGGAGTGACAGCGGAAGACTTCGATACAACATGTTTCTCCCCCGTGAAATATTCATCATACATTGGACTATATAACATTTCCAACTCTTCAATTGTCGTGTTGAATGTCATATCTGCTCTTGGAACATTTCCTTGAACCAGCTTTGAACTTGTTGGTTCATTGTTGTGGTCTTGAGTTCCGAGTTCCGTGCGGTTATGAACGGAAGTCGTTTGTCGTTGTGGATCGGGACTTACACTGTTTTGTTCAAGTTCCATATCTTGTAATTCATCAAATCGGATGTGAATAGTCTCAACTATCAATTTTGTTCTCTTGTTGTAAACTCTATATCCCTTAGACTGAGTTACATATCCCACAAGAATACATGCATCACCTTTTTCTTTCATCTTGTCTAGATTTTCACCATCGAGAATAATGTAACACGTACATCCAAAAACATGAAGGTGTTTGAGTGAAGGTTTTCGATCATGAATTATGTGATATGATGTCTTTTCGTGTCTTGTGATGATTAAGGATCGGTTTTGTGTGTAGCATGCGGTTGACACAACTTCTGCCCAAAGGAATAGTGGATGTTTTGAAGCAGATAATAATGTTCGAGCATCCTCAACTAAAGTACGGTTTCGTCTTTCAACAACGCCGTTTTGTTCAGGTGTTCGGGCAATAGATGTTTCATGTTCAACTCCTTCAGCTTCAAAATAGTTTCTCAGAGTTGAATTTAAAAAATTTGTGCCTCTGTCAGTACGAATCACTTTTACTTGAGCTTGAAGACCACGTTGTATCAGTTTAAGGAAGCTGATGAGAACTTCGGGTGTTTCATCCTTGGACCTCAAGAAGTGAGTCCACGTGTACCTTGAGTAATCTTCGACAATTACCATAACATATTTCTTCCCATTGATACTATGAACACGCATGGGACCACACAAATCTATATGAAGAAGATCTAACCGTCCTTTAGAGCTTGGTGTAGTCTTTGTCTTAAAGCTACTCCGTTTAGCTTTACAAAGCTCACAAGAAGAACAAAGATGATCTTTGACGAATTTCAAGCTTGGAAGGCCTTTCACAATATCTTTCTTGGAAAGAAAGTTGATGGTATCAAAATTAAGATGAGATAAACGTTGATTCCATAACCATGCCTGAGTCGTTGAAGCTTTAGCCGTGAAGCAAATTGGAGTTGTAGAAGTTGTGTCTTGAAGTGAAATAGTGTAGAGATCAGTACCCCGTGTACCGGTAAGTAAGTCATTCCCATCATAATCACGAACAAAACATGTCTTCTTTCTGAAAGCAACCTCCAAATCTACATCACAGAATTGACCAATCGAGAAAAGATTTTGATTGAGCCCTTCGACATAGTATACTCTTTTGATCGTTATATTCACTTGAACCAAATCTCCATATCCTAGGATCGGTGCAAATTGATCATTTCCGAATCAGACCGTACCCAGGAACTTCTCCACGAAGTTAATTAGAAGCTTGAGATTCCCCGTCATGTGCTTCGTGCATCCAGAGTCCAGTATGAAGAGAATTATTTGTATCACCTGCAGACGAGTTAGAACACGATGGGGCATTTGCTAAATTGGATACCACAGTAGTTGTGATTGTAGAATCATTAGTTTCCTTAGCAACAATTAAAGGCATACTAACACTCGTTGCCACATTCTCTGTCCTAACTTTAGGCATCCATTTATATCCTGGAGGACATTAATTAGCAAACCACCATTTCCAAGATTTGCTCGCAGACTCATATAACTCCCTTATTCTGCTTCTAGGGTTCTTAGTGGTGGACTCTGATGCATTACTTTTCTTAGTGGGGGTTGCACCAGAATGGTTCACTTTGCGTTTGGGTTTACTAGCACTAATAGGCATCGCAAATTGCTTCTTAGTTCTAGTGTCTACGCCTTTGACATTATTCATAGCACACATAGAATGATTAGCATTAGCACACTTTCCACATTTGACACAAACAAATTTAACATTCAAAGCATTCAAATCGTACAAAGCATTCAAATCGTCATTACACGCGATTACAGACTTTTTATTCTTAAAAACATTCAAATTCCTAGGGTATTCTTCTACTTCCTTCATCTTCCCTTGACTGTTGTGTTTCCAAACCTTATCATTCACTTGAGTGCTCTTAAGCTGAGGCCAGCTAACACTAGTAGTGGAGACTACTCCTGTAGTAGAAGACACATGAGTATTAGTGTTTCTAGAAGTCTGAGGCGATTGACTGACTTTGTTTGTGGGTTTAGTCGTCATTCTATACATCCCTGGTTTAATCACATTATTGTGCTTAATGTTTGGTGCTACAATATTCCTTATGGGTTGAGTATGTGGTAACCTTTCCTTTCCATCCATCTTGAGGGCAAACACAGGTTTTGCAAACGAAGAATTTGAGAAAGCAGATTGTTTTCCCAAGATGGAGGATCTATTTACTTTAGAGGCATTGGGTTCTCTAACAACAGGTTTCTTAACGCTAGGTTCCACAACTTTCCCACCCATCTTAGCAAACAGTTTCTTCTACTCTGCTATTGCGATGTCTTTTTGTTGGCCTCAAAATATTGAGTCAAACAAGAATGATCGGTCATAGGTTATTATTGTAACATTAGTTAGAACGTTGTAATAGGTAGTTAATTATTCGTGGTTTACAGGCTTGGATTTAAACTAATTAAAGTCCAAAAAGACAAGCCCGGCCCAATATATAGCCTATTAAATTCCGCGTGTGGTGGACTATATATACTACCCTCCTAGCATGTTAGGAGGGTTGGTTGTTCATTTTTCTCACTTCTAATCTAATATTCCCAAAGTTAATCATCTCTCTCTCTCTACTTTCTCTCACTATTTTCTCTCTCTAGAATTCATATTCTTCATCTATTTTCTTTCTTTAATTCGTGCTATATCATCTAAATTTATAGGACAACAATTGGTATCAATCGCCATGGGGTAGATATGTGATTGGTTGTGTTTTTTTATTTGATTCGTAAGATTTAATCTCTATCTCATCTCATGAATTCATTTTTTTGTAATATAACACATTGAAGATCTTCAAATGGAGAAGTCTGATTTTTCAGATGAATATGATTTACTATTGTAAGAATGTGTTTCTAACGATGTTATGTGTGCTTATTTTACATCTTTTGCTGATATTGATGAATATTCTTATGTTGCATGCAAATATCTTGATAAGATCAAAGAATGTGAGCGTCTTGAAATTGAGCTTTCGAAACGTAAAGAAAATGTTGATAAAAAGGCTTTTGAGTTAGTTCAACACAAAACCGATTTCCTTCAAAAACATTGTCATTCTCTTGAACTTGCTTTGCAAAAAGACGTTGGTAATTTTCCACATGATAATAAATTACAAGAAAAACTTTCCCAAACGTTTCGAGAAATGAATGAACAGAATTTGGAAATTAAAGGGTTGAAAGCTCAATTACAAGACAGGGACAGAGTGATAGCAGAGTTGCAGAAACTCGTTGCCAAAATGGGTGGGAAAGTTGTAGAACCTAGCATTAAGAAACCTGTTGTTAGACAACCCAATGCCTCTAAAGTGAATAGATCCTCTATCTTGGGAAAACCATCTGCTTTATCAAATTCTTCGTTTGAAAAACCTGTGTTTGCCCCCAAAATGGATGGAAAGGAAAGGTTACCACCGACTCAACCCATAAGGAATGTCATAGCACCAAGAGTTAAAAACAATAATGTAATTAAACCAGGGATGTTGATAGGTGTGCAAACACCCATCCTTTTTACCACTTAATTACAATAATAACCGAGCCAAAACGTGTATTTTATGTCTTTTATGTCGGAATTATGCGTGGTTTTTGTTTTTGTTGTGATTTAGGACGAAATTGTGAAAAGTGGAGAAAACACGGGCATTTACGGGCTTTTATCGAAGAAAAAGACGAAAGACGAAGTCAAGAAGTCAAGAGTGCAAAAAGAACGGAAGTCCAAGACCAATTCTGAAGATTTATCGAAGAAAAAGTCAAAAGACGGAAGTTTATCAAAAGCCGAAAAACTCAAGTCTAATTTATTGAAGAATTAAAAGACGAGTTCAAAGAAATCCCGAGCCAAAAGTCATTAAAGTCCAAGATTAAAGAAGATTTAAAGGCTTAAGGACTAATGGTGCAATTAACAAAGAGATTAAGAAGGAAGGATCTAATGATGCAATTAAGAGAAAATGAAGGAGGGGAGGAAGCTTCCTAACCACCCCTTAATCCTCCCCTATAAATAATCATTAGGATTAATCTTTTCATTTTTTGTTGGCTAATAGTGACAATTAGTTCTTCCACTTTTAATTACCTTGTCATTTAATTACTTGTCCATTTAATTACCTTGTCTTGCACCTTAATTATCATTTAATTTCAAGTAAGTTTTTCTTTTAATTCTTGTTAATCTTTACTTTATCTTGTTAATCTCATTCTTTCTTTCTTTAATCTTTATGTTGATTTGTTTATGTTCATGTTCTTGATTTTTGTTGATTTATTTAAGTGGGTTTTGATTATTTTGATTACTTTTGTGAGTTTGATTGTTTTGGATTGATTGTTTATGATTAATAGATGTTTATTTGTTAGTTTGATTAAATCTTTTTGTTGATTTTGTTAAGTTTTTGTTGAATCCGTGCTATATTTTGTTTCCTTGTTCTTCGGGCGAGTTTGTTACTGTATTTCCCAGGTGCTGATCTCCCCAGTATTCCGAACAAAGCATTTCACAGGTGGTCTATTCGGAATATTAAATATTCCGCATAGGGTGGATATTCCGAATAGGCCTAATTATTCCAAGTAGGAGTTTATTCCGCATAGGGGTAACTATTTCGGAAAGAGGGACTATTCCGCATAGAGCTTACATTCCGAACAGTGGAATTTATTCCGAATAGGAATATATTCCGCATAGGGGCATTATTCCGAGTAGCCCTGATATTCCGAATAGAGGGAGTATTCCGAATAGGGTACTTATTCCGGGTAGGTGACAATATTCCGGATAGGAACCTTGTTCCGAGTAAGTCTTTTATTCCGAATAGTGGTTTATTCCGGATAGGGGTAATTTTCAGTTTCTTTCATTTCAGTTTTTAATTTTCTTAATTTCGAGCTTTAATTTTCCCGCCTTTTTACTTAGTCGCACTTTACGTTTATTTTCCTTAGATTTGTTTTAGCTTCTCCTTAGTTTAAGTTTTAGTTTTAGTTGCGTTTTAAGTTAGATTTAAGTTTGCGTTATTTACTTTTAGTGCCTTTTTAATTTTAGTCAAGCTTTTAAATACTTGCACCATTTACTTTAATTAGACTTAGATTTACTTTTAAGCCATTTATATTAATTGTTCTGCACTTTTATTTTAATATACTACAACGACACACTTTTGTTTCACCAAAGACAACTGAGTCACACATTTAACTCCTTTTTCAATTCGAAGAGATTGGTACAACGATAATTTTTAACCTGAGTAAAATCGAGTTATCAAATGGCGCCGTTGCCGGCTCTTTTCGTAAAGATTAACGGTTTTCTGTGAGAGACGCCTTGCTTTTTGGGATCCGTTCACTTGTGAGCGTTATTTTTCTTGCATAAAAATTTCAAAGAAAAAACCATAAAAATTAAAAATTGATAAAAATACATAAAAATTAAAAATTTTAAAAATCCAAAAAGATTTTATTTTTATTGTGTATATATATTGTCTTTGCATTTGGTATTGTTTTCTTTTGTCTTTGTAGGTGTATGCGTACTAGGTCTTCTAATTATCGAGAGCCCGAGACTCGAGAAGATTTAAGTATGTCAGGTGTCAACAACAATAATCCACCGCACCTCAACAATAACAACAATGTTCTTCCACAGCCCGATCTTCGGACCATGGAGGAGCTTTGTCAACCTACCATGTTTGGACGAGGAGGACCGATTGCGCCGATGCAAATCACGGCTCCTGAGTTTTCGTTGAAGCACCACATGATTCAGCAAGTGCAAACTAACCCATTCCGTGGATTGCCTGATGATGATGCCAACAAACACCTCGACAAGTTCATTACAATCACCCAAAGCATGAAGTTGCCTGGTGCCACAATGGATGTTCTTCGCCTACAACTCCTTCCACATACTTTATCGCATCATGCCGAGAAATGGTTTGATCGTCTCCCGAAAAATTCAATTCATACTTGGGATGACATGACTCAACGCTTTTTGTCGCGCTACTTTCCACCATCCATGGTCACGAGCCTTCGCAATCAAATCAGCGGTTTCATGCAAGAATCCGATGAATCCCTTTTTGATGCTTGGGAAAGATATAATGTCTTGATTGATCGTTATCCAAACCACAACATGCTTCCCGTCACATTTATTTATACTTTCTACAACGGTTTGACTTTTCGAGATCGTGATACGATTAATGCAGCCGCCGGTGGCACATTTATGAAAAGGAGACCCGAGGAGTGTAGAGAGTTAATTGAGAACATGACTACTCACCACAAAAACTGGGATTCCTCCGCTTCTTCAAGGAACAACCCGAGAGTCAATGTTTCCTCCACCTCAGCAAACCCTGATATGACCGAACTCACCCGCATGATGACTGAAATGAGCTAAAGTATCACGCTTCTCGCTTCAAACCAACAACAACAACAAGTTAAAGCGGTTGCGAATACTTGTGAAACATGCGGCGGTCCTCACTCATACACCGATTATCCTTCTACACAAGGAAATCCGGAAAATGTGTATGCAGCTTATGGTAATTATTCACCGGAAAATTACCAAGCTCAACAACAAGGGGATAGAAATTTGCTGAGTTACCGATCAAACAACTACCTTTCACCCGGTTTTTCTCCTCAAAACCAAAACCCCGCCAACAACTACAATAGAAGCAACCAAATCCCACCAAGAGCTTCTAATCCTTATCAACCACCCGCTCAACAAACCCCACCCATTAACCCGGATGTTGAAGCCATAATGAGAACCCAAGGTGAGCAAATCAAGAATCTGCAGAGCCAAATTATCAATCTTAAAGGAGATATTACCAAGCAAGGGAATGAGATTAGATCCGAGCTTCGAGATAACATTCAATCCTCCTTCAGCAATCAAACCATTGATTTGAAGAATATGCTTGCTAGTTTCTTGCCCGCCGCTCAACCTTCTTCTTCGAGTTCTCTACCTTCAAACACCGTCACCAATCTGTGAGCTAATGTGAGCGCTATTACTACTCGTAGTGGAATTACCATTGTCGATCCACCGATCCCGCCCCCATCATCTACACCTCCTCCACCACCATTTATCCCTACTCCTCCTACACCTAGTATTAGTGCACCATTACTGTCTCCGCCTCTTCATGACGATGTACCTAGGAAGGAACCTTCAACATCTCAACCTTTACCTGCTACGCCTTCACCTTCACCACCCAAACCCAATATCCCTTATCCTTCTCGCTTAGGCAAGACCAAAATGCTAACCAAGGATGACTCTGAAGTGTCACGCTATGTGAAGATGATCTCTCAGATGAACTTCAACATTAGCTTTCTTGAAGCACTTGTCCACATGCCCAAATTTGTTAAAGCATTTAAGGAATTGCTTAACAAGAAGGAGAAGCTGATTGAGCTCGCCAACACACGCTTAAATGAAAACTGCTCTGCAGTTATTCTTAAAGAACTTCCGGAAAAGCTTGGAGATCCCGGTCGTTTTGTGTTGCCTTGCGTTTTCAACAAAACTAAAGAATTTACTGCCCTTGCTGATCTCGGGGCTAGTATTAATCTTATGCCTATGAGTGTTTAGAAAACACTATCATTGCCCGACCTCACTCCAACAAAGATGACTCTTGAACTTGCTAATCGCACTCTCGCGTACCCCGTTGGTATTGCCGAAGACGTGTTCATTAAAGTTGGCACATTTACTTTCCCGGTCGATTTTGTCGTTGTTGATTATGAAATGGACCCTCGTATTCCTTTAATACTTGGTCGGCCATTCTTGAGAACCGGACGTGCTTTAGTTGATGTGGCCGAAGGTGAGTTAATCTTAAGAGTCGGGAATGATTCACAAGTTTTTAAAATGGGGAAGCTTACAAGCAAATCCTATGGACGAGAATCAGTGAATATGATTAATGTGCTCAATGATTTTACCATCTACAACAATCCTCTATTCGACTTTTGCTTTGATAATCCACTTTTTCAAGATGATGTGGATGATTCT
Source organism: Glebionis coronaria (assembly GCA_025667525.1). Classification (NCBI taxonomy): domain Eukaryota; kingdom Viridiplantae; phylum Streptophyta; class Magnoliopsida; order Asterales; family Asteraceae; genus Glebionis; species Glebionis coronaria. The sequence goes on along the minus strand of CM046879.1, from coordinate 432,611,308 downwards.
CTATCCAATTTGGACGCTTCTCCCATTTATGATTCTCCACGGATCTTTGATGCTTATGATGATGATTTTAGCTCAGATTCGGATGATTATGATGACCTTACTTCCGACTATCCCGAGATGCCCACTTTCGATGATTTTGATGAGGCTGATACTCTTTCGAGCGATTCTTCACATGATGAAGATCCCCCGCCATCACTCGATCCTATTTTGGACGATTACTCATTTGAGGAAGATTTCTCTGCTTTTCTCAATACTTACTTCCCTCATGAGAGTGATGCTCCTCCTTATGATTTTGAAGATTATCGTCTTGATCCTACTTTGGATTTGAAGCACATTCTTTCAAAGGAGAAGAAACCGGTCGACACCAATATCCGCAGCACGTATGAGTTAACACCTCTTTGTCCCACTTCTGAGGACGAGGTTGTGCTTCTTCGCGGATCTTCTTCACACTCTGTTGAGCCTGAGTGCTATTTTCCCTTAAAGGAAAAGGTGTTCGACCCCGGTATTGAAATCTTTAAGCCATCTCAGTATCCACCTGATGCAATAAAAGGAAATATCTTTGGAACTTATGGAAATCTGCTTGCACCACTTCACCCTTGCTTCCACCGTTCTCCATCGCTGCTTAAGGGAACCTTGCCTATTCTTCTTTGGCTTGCCTTGTTCGCCTTAAGCATGTGCTATTTGATGGACGAAAACTATGTCTTTGATCCTGGTGGATATATTTCATGCTTCTTCCTATGATGATCAAGGTCGAGTCAGGCTCACGACTCGGTAACAAAAACAAGCGCTTCTTGGGAGGCAACCCACGCATCTATCTTTTCGCTTTCTTTACCATAAATGTAGGGGAGACCCGTTGGTGTTTGCTATTTCCTCTCCTCTCTTAATCAGGGATTCGAGCTTCAATGATCCACTCTTGATGATTCTTGACGACCCGTGATTCCGTGTTTCATTTTCCCGGTTCTATCCTAAACTCTTTTCGATTCACTATTTTATATTTTCTCAATATTAAAATAGGAATCTCTTTAGTTGTCTTTTCCTTAGCAAGATTTAAACAACGTGCACAATGTCCTAAGTGTAGGGGAGTTTACTCCCACATGCTTAAACATTTAGGACAATGTTTATGTTAAGTGTAGGGGGACTTCTATCGAAGTTAAGTGGCTCTTTTCCTTGTATTTGTCCTCATTTTAACCAGAAAAATCAATTTTTCGACATTTTTCAAAATTTTTGATCTATTTTGGCCTATTAGTTTTTCCCTTTTGTATAGTTATTTTCTTTCCTTGCTAGAATAAATGTTTAATAAAGTGGTTTTAATTTTCAAAACGTTGTGAATCTTTTGACTCAACCCGAGTTTACTTATCTAAGTTACTCTAGCTAGTATCCTTAACATGTTTAAGTCAAGTTTTGCTAGGCTTTTATATAGGGAGCTATAAAACGCGAAAGTCTTAACTCTCTCGGGTTAAGAACAAGAACTTTTTGCAAGTTCCTATAATTGATCCTAGAGAGTCGTTTATCAAGGGAACTTTAAAATGCGATTTCTAAACATGAAAGAGTCTAAGAGTTTGCAAGATCCTATAGGCGACTCGAAAACCCAAAACTTTGATTTAATAGGCTAAGCATCCACGAGTCTCATTCCTTGAGATTTTAAACTGTGGAGAACGAGAGATGATAGAGCCAATTATAAGTTCGGTATTCTTTCGTGAATTTATGTGAGTTAATTATAAGCCTATTCTCCCATCGCTTGTTAATAAATTTATCTGCAATAAATAAGGTTGTACGATTTGAAAAGTTACCTAGCTTCTAGCCCAAGATCGTTTAAAAGTTGCTCGATATGGATTAGAGTTCATAGCCAAGGCATAACTTATTTGTAGATTTGTAAATCTATGCTTATGTTTTTAGAGAGAGAAAGAGATAGAAAGATGGTGGATTTCACACTTCTAGAGAGAGAAAGTTAAGAACCACTATGTGTAAAATAATGAAAACCACACCCTCTCCATCAAAGGAGAGGGTTTATATACCCAAGCCTTGTAATGGGCTTGGGCTTACACTTTTGGGCCGGCCTACACATGTTGTAGGCTAGGCTTGGACTTGTTTGATAAGTAATAAAGATTAACTAAACTACGAGCTATTACATGGACTATTAATGGAGTGACCGATCCTTCTTAATACGTAAAATGTATTTCCAACAATCTCCCCCTAAGGGAGGTCACTCCAAACAAGGGCGTTACCCAAGTTACAATAATAAAATAAACCTAGCATACTATGCTTGTCTTGAGCTCGTAGTCTTCGTCTTTCTTTTTCTTTTTCTTTTCTGGTGAACATGCTGATGTGATCTTTGAGCATCAATCTCTTGCCTTGATCTCGTACATCCATCACTTGTGATCTTCGCCTCTTCGTGACACCATGTCCCACATACTTATACCTTCGTAATTCTTGAAAGCTTCAGAGTTTGATACAGCGGAAGACTTAACTTTTAGGCTTTCTTGAATTAGATGAGATATTTAGTGCATAAAGTATAAGCATGCAGGGACGACTTCTTCTTGGATTCCGCAACGCCACCGTCTTCAAATGCCGCAACATAAGTAGACACGAACGAAATGGCTTTGAACATTTCATTCTAATTCGGTAGCATTTTACCTCCGGTCGGTGAAGACCGTTGGACGATATTAGATATCGTACCCGTGACGGATAGTTTCAATTAAGTAACTTCCTGACAGGATTTCGCGGGTAAACCCGTTCTCTTTACTCGACCGTCCAAAGCTGACTGCGAACGTAAAGAGTGAATCATTTGGATAAAATTATCCGCATGATTTGAAGCCGTCAATTCATATTCCTGGAACAAGTGGAATTCAATTAAGAACCGCACCATCGTTGCTTTCCAGTTGTCACGAGCTTGATTCGTATAGAATCTTGCAAGTTACCTACCAAGTGCTGTTTGAGGGTAACACTAGAAGGATTTCCACTCATCATTGTGAACACTAAGGTATCACTCTGAGTGTTCTGGCAAGATCACTAAGATATTGCGTAGAGGCCTGGAACGTGTTTAAATTCAGTTAAGAATTAAACAGCTGTTGCTTTCCAGTTATCACAAGTTTGATTCATAAAGAATCGCACAAGTCACCTACCATGAGCTTTTTGATGTTCGCTCAAGAAGGATTTCCATCTTCATTGTAAATACTTTCGTATTACTCGGATGTTCAGGCAAGATCATGAAGATTTTGCGTAGGACTCTTAAAATCTTTCTTACTTTTCACAGTGTGTGAAGGAGCAAGGAAATATGAAAGTGTGTCCTAGTGAGATATTTGATGATCTCAAATGGCTCTAGACTCGATCGTGCACTTTGGATTTTAGTGATCGGAGGCTGGAGAGGAGTGCCACCTTTTCAATACCAATTTATTCGGAGTGAATAAATCAATAGATAACGTGTTGTCTCCGTGTGATTAAAACAAATATCTTTTAAGAGATATCTGAGTTAGCTGGGATGGGTTGTGCATTGCATCACTGGGTCCATGATGTCTGTCTTCAATATCAAGAATCATTAAACAATGATCTTAATAGCATATGTATTGACCCGGTTTCTGCCTAAAGTTGTAAGGAGGGCTTCTTTCTTTACACCCTTTATCTTTACAATTCTTTTTCATTCTTCAACCCCTTCAATGCTTACCAATACGTCATAACTAGCACCTTGTTGTGATTGTTCCAGTGCTAACTTAAGTACTTGGTCGGCATTCAGCTACATTCACAATCTTTCTCCATCTTTCCTAAGGACTACTATTTCTAGCTATGGAATGTCCTTGGGAAGATTCCTCCGGTTCTAGAAGAATCATTGGACTTAACCTATCCTACCATCCTTATGTCACCACAATCTTCATCGTCGTGAATTAAATGAGGTTTGGGTAAGTATATGTCACCATGAAAATCCATTTTGATATAGCAAATCCATTTTGCTCCCCCTTACCATATGCCACGATATTCGAAAACATTTCGCATATGTAGAGATGAGCCAGCACATTAAGTCAAACCATTTGTGATAATATCCCATATTAAATCACATTTTCTCCCCCATATTAAAAATATTAACCCAATCGATGTTTTTAATATCAATTGATTTAATGAAGTTTTAACAAAGGTTTTGGGAAGAAAAATGCGAGTCCGTTTTATCTTCATGATATCAAATGTATGAGATATGATATCGATTTGTAATATGAGCACATATTCACCATATTAGAAAAGAATTGACAAGGTTGGACCTTATAGATGAGAACATCATATGATAAGATCAAATGGTTCTTGTCAGCATATGTTGGTCGCCTCGTCACGTCTGAAGTCATCTCTTGACACCACATGTACGATTGGTATTGTTGTCTTGACACCAACTTTTGAACTTGGCACGTTCGGCATCGAAGATTCTGAATTCTTGACAATTGCTCCCCCTCAATTGTTGACCCGTGTTCTATCGAAAGAGCTGTAGTCGTCGGTTGAGTAGTCGCATCGTCGAGTATGTAGATACCAATTGTAGATAGCATGGTTGTAGAGATGATAGCTTCATAAAAACAAGACTTCTCTTGTTTTAACAAATAAATGCACTGAAACGTACATAGATTTGTGTTAGACCAAGTTATAAAGTAAACTTGATCCCTTACAAGGTTTTAAAGTAAACCTTGCCCGAGAAAATTAATTCCCGTTGTGAGCCAAAGCTTTCATAAGAAATACTTGACTTTAATGTGAAAACCGGGTTGCAGTCTGAAATAACTACAAGCCATAAGGGCATGTTTTATGAAATATTTACAACTTTTGTACGAACTCTATTTATGGCGCCGTGTCGATATTAATCAACATTTCTAAGGCCGTAAATATTATCGTACCAAAAGACATGCCTTAGAAAAATAAAGTGAAAATATTTTTGGATTTTTCTAGATTTTTCAATTTTTATGGTTTTTATATGGTTTTATATTTTTGTATTTTGCTTTTGTGGATAATAATATAAACAATATATACAGATGATCACCAAGGATACGGAGAATAGTTTTACCAAGACTATTCTTTCGCTTCATCTGCTAGTTCCTTTAGAGTCTCAGGCGAGAAGGTTCTCATTCCTAGCTTGTCGGCCAAAAATTCTATTCGAGCGCGATCTAAAGCCTTCGTGAAAATATCCGCCAATTGATACTCAGATCGGACAAAGTAAAGCTCGATTACTCCATTTTCCACTTGCTCCTTGATGAAGTGGTAGCGAATGTCAATATGCTTCGACCGGGAGAATTGAACATTGTTGCAGCATAAGGCAATTGTACTTTTGTTGTCGCAGTACATCGGAATCTTGTTGAAACCTAGACCATAGTCGGTTAATTGCGATCTCATCCAAAGAATTTGAGCACAGCAACCGGATATAGCTATGTATTCTGCTTCCGTACTTGAAATTGCAGCGCTTTTCTGCCTTTTCGATGCCCAACTGATTAGTCGATCTCCTAATAGTTGCAAAGTTCCACTCGTGCTACGCCTTGTATCTTGACAACCCGCGTGATCCGCATCTGCATATGCCATTAGTGCAATAGAAGAGTCCTTCGAATACCAAAGTCCCCGATTAATGGTTCCTTTAAGATATCGAAAGATCCTTTTAACAGCAGCTAAGTGTAACTCAGTAGGCCTAGTTTGATACCTGGCACACATACATATAGCAAACTGAAGATCAGGTCGACTGGCTGTGATATACAGAAGAGTACCGATCATTCCACGATAAAGTGTCGGATCAACGGCAACTCCATGTGGATCTGCATCAAGCTTAGTTTTCTCCACCATTGGAGTGTCCACGGGGTCGCAAGATTCCATCTTATACTTCTTAAGCGATTCAAGGGCATATTTGGATTGATTAATAAAGATGCCTCTGGGACTCTGAGATATCTGAAGACCTAAGAAGAATGATACCTTGCCCATCATTGACATCTTAAACTTGGAAGACATGAGTGTCCCAAACTCATCCGATAAGGTTTGGGTCGAGGCTGCAAATATAATATCATCAACATATATTTGTACCATAATCATATCTTTACCTCGTTTCTGAATGAACAGCGTGGGATCCACCTTGCCTTTTGCGAAGCCTTGAGTAATGAGGAATTGTGACAATAGATCATACCATGCGCGTGGAGCTTGCTTCAACCCATAGAGAGCCTTCTTAAGCTTGTACACATGATTAGGATAATTAGGATTCACAAAACCATCCGGCTGTTGAACATAGACTTCTTCCTTGATTTCACCATTAAGAAATGCCGTCTTCACATCTATCTGATAGACGATCATATTCATATGGGCTGCATAAGCGAGGAATAGTTGTAGAATATTGATAATCAATGAATCTATGAAGGGGTTTGTTGATTTCTAGAGAGAGAAAGTTAGAGAGAGAAAGTGAGAGAAACTATGTGAATTTTATTAAGTGGAAAACAAGAAATGACAACAACCAACCCCTTTCCTTAGTGGAAAGGGGTATTTATAGTTCCAAGCATAACATGGGCTTGGGCCGGTCCATGACAAGCCCATGGACCGGTTCTTACTTAAGTTAATAAGCAATTAATAACTAATTACTAACTACGAGCTATTACAACATAAATCATATTGTGGAGTGACCGATACTTCTAATATACGTTAAAAAGTATTTCTAACAATAGTCTAATAGCTTCCAAACGGGCAACAGGTGCAAAGGATTCCATAAAGTCGACGCCCAATAATTGCTTGTATCCACGAGCTACTAGTCGAGCTTTGTTTTTCAATATTCCGCCTAACTCATCGAGTGACCTCCACGTTACAAAGTTCTAAACCTAGCATACTATACTAAGTCTTCGTTCTTTAGCTCGTAGTCTTTTCTTCTTTTCTTTCTTTTGTTGTGAATATGTTGATTTGACCTTTTTGGCTTTGACTTGAGAGCATTGTTCTTTGGCCTTTCACGTGAGATCTTTGCCTGTCTTGTGAACTTTGCCTCCTCGTGACTTCATGTTCCACACACTTACGTCTTTTTGTTGAATTCTCGAAAGCTTCAGAGTTTGGTACAGCGGAAGACTTCATCTTGTACTTTCTTGAATTTTTGTTGCAAAAGACATAAGCATGTGGGAACGACTTTTACAGGTACACCGCAACACCACCGTCTTCACTGGTACACAGCAACGCCACCGTCTTCAACAGGTACTCAGCAACGCCACCGTCTTTAGCAGGTACACAGCAACGACACGAATAAAATGGCTTTGAACATCTTATTCTAATTCGGTAGCATTTTACCTCCGGTCGGTGAAGACCGTTGGACGATATTAGATATCGTACCCGTGACGGATAGTTTCAATTAAGTAACTTCCTGACAGGATTTCGCGGGTGAACCCGTTCTCTTTATTCGACCGTCCAAAGCTGACTGCGAACATAAAGAGTGAATCATTTGGATAAATTATCCTTGTGATTAAAAGCCGTCAATTCATGAAACCTGGAACAAGTGAATTTCAATTAAGATTTTCACCATCGTTGCTTTCCAGTTGTCACGAGCTCAATTCATAAAGAATCTTGCACGTTACCTACCAAGTGCTGTTTGATGTTGACACTAGAAGGATTTCCACTCGTCACTGTGGTCAATAAAGAGTCACTCTGAGTGTTCTGGCAAGATCATATGATAATGCGAAGAGGCCTGGAACGAGTTTAAGTTCAATTAAGAATTAAACCACTGTTACCTTCCAGTTTTTCACAAGATTGGTTCTAAAAGAACCGCACGTGTAACCTACCATGAGCTTGTTTGATGTTGGCTCAAGCAGGATTTCCATCTTCATTGTAATACTTGCGTATTACTCGGATGTTCTGGCAATATTACAGGAATACTGCGTAGGACTCATGAAAATCTCTTACTTTTCACAGTGTGTGAGAAAGCAAGGAATAAATGGAAAGTGTCCTAATGAGACTTTTGATGATCTCTTGGCTCTAGACTCGATTGTGCGTTTTGATTTAGTGAGCGATGGCTGGAGAGGAGTGCCACCTTTTCAATACCAGTTTATTCGGAGTGAATAAACCAATAGATAACGTGTTGATCTCCGTGTGATTAAAACAAATACCTTTTGAGAGATATTTGAGTTAGTTGGGGAAGGGTTGTGCATTGCATCACTGGGTCCATGATGTCTTTCTTCAATACCGAGAATCATTAACAAAAATGACCTCAATAGCATATGTATTGACCCGGTTTCTGCCTAAAGTTGTAAGGAGGGCTTCTTTCTTTACACCCTTTATCTTTACATTTCTTTTTCATTCTTCAACCCCTTCAATGCTTACCAATACGTCATCACTAGCACCTTGTTGTGATTGTTCCAGTGCTAGCTTAAGTACTTGGTCGGCATTCAGCTACGTTCACATTCTTTCTCCATCTTTCCTAGGACTTCTAATTCTATCTAGGGAATTGTCCTTGGGAAGATTCCATCGGCTCTGATGAATCATTGGACTTAACCTATTCCTACCACCCTTTTGTCACCACATCCGTCGTGAATTAAGCGTGTTTTGGGAAGGAATTGCCACCATGAAAAATCATTGAAAATCACCTAAAGTACTTGTGATATTGAAATCAAAAGTTTTGTACCTTAGGTGTTTTGTTCATCAAAAACGCTCCCCCTTAACACGTGCTTTACACATATTAAGTTGGATAATCTTTAAGTCTTTTTTTCATCTTTTAGCCAAGTATCACTTACGTCTCCTTAATCCCATTTTCTCCCCTTATCCAAAATGTTAACCATTAATATTTGGGATATTGAATGGATTAACCGGTCTTTGGGTAAAAAATGAAATCGATGTTTGGCCGTAGAACAAGTTATTGCTCCCCCTTAAGTTAATAAGGGATAGTTGTAGTGCTTTGGTATGACATATTTTGAAAGATTTAGAATCTCGTGAGAAATTCTTGAAAAATTATCATACCTTATCACTACAACAAGCCATTCAAGCACATTATTCACAAATATACATATTCACAATTGAAAACCAATATAGAGTGACCTGAAATGTACGACCCATTAGATGGATCGTTGCAGTGTCCTGTAGTGCACTCCATATGGTCTACCACCCACGAATCTTTCCAAGCTCCTCATCAATCTTCGTTCACGGAGCTTTTGATCAATCTTCTTGATCACGTACTTCGCCATCTGCCTGTAACCCGGATGCCAATCCTCCGTCATCTCTGGCAAAGTTCCACCCGAGTTCAGATGCTCCAACTTACCTCTGACTTGTATAAGAGTTCCATCACTATACTTGTGGAGCTCCCCCACCCTCATGAACTTCATCAAACCTCGACTGTTCAAGTAGAAAATGCCGGAATTCGGGACAGAAATGCCGGTATAGGGACATCTTTCTACATGTTGAGGTAGCACTTGATTCACAGGACGGGTTAAATTGAGCTTCCTCTGATAGCTTTCGACTCCCAACTGAAGATCTTCAACTCGTGACTTGATGACAACGCTTCGTGTGAACATACGAAGTGCTGTATTCAAAGCAATCAGGTCTTCACGAGGAATGTGTGTAAGTTGATCTCGGGTCATCAGAAGCAGCATATCTTCGATATCCTCAAGGCGAATGATGGAAAAGTCTCCTTGCTGGATTTTGTATTCCCTGTCATCCTCCCTTTTCAAACGAATCTCCGTCACATGATAGTAGCCGTTCTTGGCTTCAGTTTTCATTCCTAAGATGCTGGAGATGCGGATGTCGGATCTAACATTGCTTCCAGAATTGACCAAGCAGCAACCCCTGTACGCCCTTCGGACTCGTTCGTCCCAATGAGATGCACCTATGACAGCATACATATCATAATTACGATTCATTTTTGGGACCCAGAGTCGATTTACCTTTTCCTCGATAAAGGGTATAGTCCCCCAGTTGGCAGCTTTCAGCAAAGTCAGGGATGTTGCGTACTTTGATGACCCCTTCAGTAGATACACAAGATCATTGGTGACGAAGAAGTCAAGAGCAATCTGATTATCTTGAGCAGGATCCATTGGAGGTGGAGCTCTTTCTGATTCATGAAGTCCTGGCCGTTGAACGGTTTTCAAGGCCTTTATGATCTCATCGGCATAATACTCGAACTCCATTCGGGGTAATCGGGTTTTGGCGCGAAGTCTCTTGTCGTGCAGCGCTTTCTTCACCAAGGATGGAGTAACCGAAGTCTTATACTCATGAGCAAGAAATGCACATAAGTCAATCGGACTTCGGATACGGAGATACAGCACATCTTTGTCAGCATCTGTGATCGGATCATATTGTGCTGCTGCCGTGATCCAAGCCTGTGGTGGTGCAGTTTCGTCTATCTCCAACGTATCTTCCCAAACTCGTATGCTTAGTTCAGGAACCGTAGATTGTTGAGCTTGTTGTTGAGGAGTTGAAGTGCGAACATCTACTGGTTCAGTTTCAGGCATTTCAGCAGTGTCGTGAACTAGAGAGTGTTGTGCAGCTTCGGGTTCTGTCACTGATTCTGCAATCACAGGAGGAACAACAACAGAACTAATGGGGTTAGTGGTAATAGGTAAAGATACAGCGATAGAGATACCGGGAGCCGAAGACGCTGTAGTGGCATTCACATCGTGGCGCCACTTAGTTCGTCTTGATTCCGAGGATGTCGATTTGTCCTTCTGTGCTGCATCTTTTGTGGACTTGGTTCCAGTCTTAGCAGCAGTTTTCTTGGAGCTGGTAACCTTGTCTCCCTCTTTCGGCTGTTCACCCCCATCATCATCCTGATTGTCATCCCCGTTATTATCCCTAACACTCTCCTGATTCTCATCACCACCATCGTCGCCATCATCATCATCATCCTCGTCATCATCCTCATCATCCTCATCATCATCACCACCCTCGTCATCGTCTTTATCCTTTTCTCCTTCTTCTTCTTCTTCTTCCTCTTCTTCACCCGTACCCTCTTCTTCACTTTCTTCCCTTTCTTCCTCAGGTAAGATGTGATATGGTACCACACTTCCAAACGTCTTGAATAATCTATCATCCTCCATGATAGCATCATTCAGGGATTTATATAGAGCCCGTTGAATCCTCGACTTATCATACGACCCAAGTTCCACCATACGAGCCTTAAGGATCTTTTTCAATTCAAAATCCGTCAGGTCATAAGCAATCTTGTAGGCGGCTTCTGAAGGGTTGGATGATTTGACCATCAAGTTTTCAGCAGCAAGTGTCTTCAACTCATCGCGAAGTTTAGGCATTAATGATTCAACGGATTCTTGCACTCTTTCTTTCACAGATGCTTCAAGTGCTTCTTTTTGTTCCTTATATTTATCCCTCATCGCTTGAAGTCTGGTAATACGTGCAGCATGCTTATCAGCCTCAGCCTGCTTAACCCGAGCAAGTTCTTCTGCATGTGCTTTTCTAGTCAACTCCATATCTGAAGCGAACCTAGCAATCATCTCCTCTTGGGCTTTCCTAGATTCTTCTTCCCTCTGAGTTCGTCTTTGCAACTCTTGGCGAAGTTCATCCATTTCGCGTTTGTTAGTATCCACATGTTTGTCAAACATTTCGGCCATCACTAATGCAGCCATTGCAGATGTTGCAGAACTGCTCTGGGTTGACTGGAGGGGCTCGGTTGTTACTGCTGTACTAAGGATGGGGATTATGGGTGGTGGAAGAAATGGTGTTGAAGCCGGTCGGGTTGTTAAGGGTTGTATGGGTGGAGGTTGAGTTGTTAAGGGTTGAGTTGTCACCATGATCGTAGGAGCAACAGGTTCCTTTTCCACACTTGCTGAAATAGGGATTGATGGCTCCTTCGAAGTGGAATAGTGTTCAGGTGACCCAAACTCATCAACATCATCCGGTTCCTCGTACTCATCCTCGATATCTACCCTCGCACCTGAACCACTACCGCCTGTATCTTTCCTACTCCTTTTAATAGCAATCTTCATCATTTGTTGCTCGGATTTATCAAGAGTAGGATCAACAATATCTTCTTCATCACGTAGACGCATCAAATCCTTACCCTTTCCCTTCTTACCCTCTGTCTTCTTCTTCTTGGGTTCGGGTTCAGGTAACGCAGCTGGTTGTTTGCGTTTACCTTTACTCTTAACCGTTGTGGACGAGTCTTCTCCAGTCTGAAGGTTTTCTTTCAGCCTCTTGATCTCTATCTGCAGTAGCTTGTAATCAGCAGAACCTTTGATTTTGTCAGACAGAAGGTAATCAGGAATAGGACCCGGAATCACACCAATAGACGGTCCTTCATGCCTCAGATCTACAGTATCATCAGCTTCTTCAGTGTGATAGCGACCTCCTGCACGCCTATCAATAGTAGCATCAAGCTTCATAAAATAATTTATGATAAGCTTAATAAACCGAGGATAAGGAAAGAAGTTTGTCTTCAGCTTCTTGTTGTAGAAGAGTTGAAAGGTGAATTCTTCCCATATCAACAAAGCATAATCCGAATTTGCAGCTTTGTACATGCCATAGAAGAGGTTTATTATAGGACTGCGCAGTGCATCATGGCCACTCGTTTTTGGCGTAAGACATTTACTGAGAATACCCATCAATGCTCTCCAAGGTTGTCCCACCTTAGCAGTTGTAAACTCAGATGCAACTCGTATTTCCGGACATCCAAGTGCGTCAAATAACTCCACGAGTTCATCTTTAGTAGGATCCCTTGAGAAAGACATGCCCTTGGGTGTATCCCTTATGCCAAGAATCTTACGGAAGTCTGAAACGGTGAGTGTCTGCTGCTTGTTGTCGATGGTGAAGGTGATCTTGTTCGAAGTGATTTCCTTGGTTGCCCAAAATTCAAACATATACTCATAAGGCACCGAGGCTGTACTCCTAAGGGCGTTCTTGAAATGAGAGTTATCAAGGATGGCTATGGCGACCTTAAAACCATGGTGAGTGGATTTAGAGACTTGCTTCAGCCGGTAGTTATTGGGTATAAACTTAAGGGTTCGGGCTTTAGCAATATCAGCTTCTCTAGATTCTTGGATTGCTTGTACCGTTGGATTGGTCATTGTATCTGCTTAAGATAAGACATGAAAGGTTGATGCACAAAAGCATATAGATATATATCATTCTAACTTCTAAGCATAACACATTTCATAAAACAACAAGTACATATATAGCATGCAAACAAGAATAATCAAACAACTCATCCGGAACTTTTCCTCATTCGGAACATCCTCATCCGGAACATTTCCTCATTCGGAACTTCTTCATCCGGAAGTTCTTCATTCGGAACTTCTTCATCCGGAAGTTCTTCATTCGGAACTTCCTTCATCCGGAAGTTCTTCATTCGGAACTTCCTTCATCCGGAAGTTCTTCATTCGGAACTTCATTCATCCGGAAGTTCTTCATTCGGAACTTCCTTCATCCGGAAGTTCTTCATTCGGAACTTCCTTCATCCGGAAGTTCTTCATTCGGAACTTCCTTCATCCGGAAGTTCTTCATTCGGAACTTCCTTCATTCGGAAGTTCTTCATTCGGAACTTCCTTCATCCGGAAGTTCTTCGTTCGGAACTTCCTCATTCGGAAGTTTTTTCAGAAGAAATACTTCATTCGGAAGTTTGTATCCAGTGTTCATTCGGAACTTTAATACACAGACAAAGATGATCAATTCTAAACGCGTTTGTGCATTTCTAAGGCAATCTAAGGCATGTAAACATCATTTAACACTAATCCGCATAAAACCCACCACAAATCCCTAGTTAATTAACCCTAATTAAGGAATAAACCCTAAATCTGATAATATTAACTATCCGAATCAATTAAGGGAATCTAGATGATGAATTAGACGAATTCATAAGTTAAAATATGATGTTAATTACCTTATTTAGTGAATGAATAGGAAGAAATGATCAGACGTGATGATTGTAAGAGTTTGTGTGTGTTTAAGCAACAATGGCGGCAAGAATGAAATAGAAACCGTGAATGTAGAAAGTGAGGGGCGGGGTGTTTGATTTTTTGACTTAGGTCAATTTTGACTAGTTCCAATAAATCTCACTTTTAGTCCCTCTATTTTCTATACTTTTCCTTTTTATTTCTAAATTTTTCATTTCACCTAACTCTTGTTAAACGTACACTCAACTTAACAAACGCAATCTATTAGCATATCTCCAATTTCTAAAAGCCATGCCTATCACTTAGAACGAACACAAGTCGTATTCTAAAACAAAACCACTCAATTACCATGTAGCCCTTAATTTTCACAATCACTTTTGAAAATCAATTTTAATGACGAAGATGATTTTACTATTTTCTCCCCCTTAAATAATGACCCGTTTTCTATTTAAAGAGCTGTAGTCATTGTTTAAAGAGTCAAATAGTGATGAAAGCATTTCCAATTTATCTCTTGAAAAATTTTGATTCGTGGATTTAATAAGATTTCTCTTATTTTAACAAATTAATGCACTGAGACGTACACAAATTCGTGTCAGACCAAGTTATAAAATAAACTTGATCCCTTTGCATGATTTGGCTTGTAAATCACGCCCGAGAAAATTAATTCCCGTTCTGAGCCAACGTTTTCCAAGGAAATACGTGACTTTAATATGAAAACCGGGTTGCAGTCTGAAATAACTACAAGCCATTATGGGCATGTTTTTAAAAAAATGTACAACTTTTATACGGACTCTATTTATGGCACCGTGTCAATATTGATCGACATTTCTAAGGCCGTAAATATTACCGTACTAAAAAACATGCCCGATTTAAAACAAAAAATATTTTTGGTTTTTATTGATTTTATAATTTTTTATGGTTTTTCTAGGTTTTATTTTTTTTTTTTTTTTTTTGTGGTTTATATATTTACGATAATATACATGATCACAACCAAAGGATACTCTGAATAGTTTACCATGACTATTCAGCTGATTCTTCTGCCAACTCTTTGAGAGTCGCTGGAGTGAATGATTTCATACCAAGCTTATCAATCAAAAACTCGATTCGTCCTCGATCTAAGGCTTTGGTGAACATATCCGCCAGCTGGTACTCAGTAGTGACAAAATACAGCTCGATCACTCCGTTCTCCACCTGCTCCTTAATGAAATGGTAGCGAATGTCAATGTGCTTGGCCCGGGAGTGTTGAACATAGTTGCAGCAAAGGGCAATGGCGCTCTTGTTGTCACAATACATCGGGATTTTGTTAAATCCAAGACCGTAGTCAGTTAATTGTGATCTCATCCAAAGGACTTGAGCACAACAACCGGACATGGCGATGTATTCAGCCTCCGTGCTAGAAATTGCAGCGCTTTTCTGCCTTTTTAAAGACCAACTGATCAATCTATCTCCAAGGAGTTGCACAGATCCAGAAGTGCTACGCCTCGTATCTTGACATCCAGCATGATCGGCATCTGCGTATGATATTAAAGCAATCGAGGAATCTTTCGGATACCATAGACCACGATGAAGTGTTCCTTTTAGATACCGAAAGATCCTTTTAACTACATGTAGGTGCTTTTCGGTAGGCCGAGCCTGATACCGGGCACACATGCATACAGCAAATTGCAAATCAGGCCTGCTAGCAGTCAGATAGAGAAGGGTGCCGATCATTCCACGGTAAAGTTTCGGATCGACAATAATCCCATCCCTATCTTCATCTAACTTGGATTTCTCCACCATTGGAGTGTCTACGGGGTCACAATTCTCAAAGTTATATTTCTTAAGAGATTCTAGAGCATATTTGGATTGATTAATAAAGATGCCTCTGGGATTCTGAGAAATCTGTAATCCTAAGAAAAATGATATTTTTTCCATCATCGACATCTGAAAGCGTGTGGACATTATCTTCTCAAATTGTTTAGACAATTCTATGTTAGTGGCAGCAAAAATTATATCATCAACATAAATTTGTACCAGAAGCATGTCGTTGCCGTCTTTGAGAGTGAATAGAGTGGGGTCCACTTTGCCTTTGGAGAAGCCTTCCGACATGAGATATGTTGACAGGAGATGATACCACGCGCGTGGAGCTTGTTTCAACCCATAAAGAGCCTTCTTAAGCTTGTACACATGATTAGGAGACTCCGTACTCACGAACCCATCCGGTTGACTAACATAAACCTCTTCCCTTAGTTCACCGTTCAAAAATGCCGTCTTTACATCCATTTGATAGACGATCATGTTCATATGAGCAGCAAACGCAAGGAATAGTCTAATCGCCTCCAATCTAGCCACAGGAGCAAAAGATTCCTCAAAGTCTATACCCAAGGCTTGTTTATATCCTCTAGCGACCAGTCTAGCTTTATTCTTCAATACCGCACCCATCTCATCAAGTTTAACCTTATAAACCCATAACAAAGTAAGGATGTTAACCTTGTCAGGGCGAGGAACCAATTCCCATACTTCTAGTCGTTTGAATTCATGGAGTTCCTCCTGCATAGCCTCAATCCAAGATGATTGGGTCATAGCCTGCTGCCAATTTTTGGGTTCAACTTCAGAGAGAAATGCATCAAAGTAGCAATAAAGTGCACTCTCTTGTAATTGATGGCGTGTAGAGACGGGTCGATCTAGATCTCCAATAACATTCCTAATTGGGTGATCTTTTGTCCATTTAGTGCTATGGTTTTCAATCCTAGGTGGTCTGGAGTGAACAATAGAAGGAGCTTCTTCTGAGGTAGACGCGGCTGAAGGGTTTTCAGGGATCGCTACACCAAAGAAAGGAAGCTCTTGCAAGTGAGCATATTCCAAGTCGTGATCAGTAGAATCCTCTTCCACATCATTAGGCACAAGTAGGGGTGATGATTCAGGTGTAGTTTGAGAATCACTTGGTGAAGGTGCATCCGGTTCAATGTGAATTGTAGATGCATTAGATAAAGGTTCATTAACTTGAGCAACCACTTCAGGTATTGGAGCAATTACTACAGGTACTGGAACTTCATCAGTCGGGGGATCGAAGAATTCATCAAACAACGGTTGAAACAGTTTATCCCACTCGGGCCTTGATGGTGGTAAAAATGATGTAGAAGTAGGATTGTTGGGAACTAATCCGGAACTTATAGCACCGGGTCCCATCTCATGAAGCGCGGGTTCAGAGCTGTGTTGCTCAGAAGCCATCGCTGTCAGCTCATCGAAATCTGCGTCCATAGTTTCTACAATCTTGCCAAGACGACGGTTATAGATTCGGTATGCTCTTTTGGACGGTGAGTAACCAATGAAAATACCTATATCGGCTTTTGGTTGAAGCTTACCCAAGTTCTCACTATTGATGTTTGGATAACACAGGGCACCAAACACATGGAAAAATGAAACATCGGGTTTGCGGTCATGTAGAAGCTCATAAGGTGTTTTTCCATGGCGTTTCCGAATGATAGAACGGTTTTGGGTAAAACATGCAGTAGAAATGGCCTCTGCCCACAAGAACAATGGAGCGTTCGCATAAATAAGCATGGTCCTAGCAGCTTCCATAAGTGTACGATTCCGTCTTTCAACGACACCGTTTTGTTGTGGAGTGCGTGCAGCGGATGTTTCATGTGATATACCAACTCCTTCATAATAATCACGAAGAGTCTGGTTGACGAACTCTGTACCATTGTCTGTACGAATACGGCGGACAGTGGTATTCAAACGTACCTGGATGAACTTCAGAAAAGTAATGATAGCCTTCGGTGCTTCATCCTTTGTACGTAAAAATCTAACCCATGTAAACCTTGAGAAATCATCCACAATAACCAGAATGAATTTCTTACCGCTCACACTTTCAGTTCTCATCGGCCCACAAAGATCCATATGTAAAAGATGAAGTTTTTCTTGATTGGTGTCTTCAGCTTTGGGCTTGTAAGATTTCTTGGTACTTTTCCCCCTTGAACACGCGGAACATAAATGGTCCTTGTGAAATTTAAGCTTAGGAAGACCACGAACTAACTCGTTTTTAGCCAGATGATTAATAGCATCAAAATTAAGATGAGATAATCTGCGATGCCATAACCAAGACTTGGTCTTAGAAGCTTTAGAGAGAAGACATACTGGAGAAGCGGCCATCATGTCTTGTAAGGACAAGGTATAAAGATTTGCACCACGAGATCCCTTCAACAAATCTTTTCCTTCCAAGTTGCGGATGAAACAAGTGTGTTGTCGAAAAGCAACCTCAAGGTTGGAATCACAAACTGTCCTACTGAGAATAAGTTATGACCAAGACCTTCTACATAGTATACCCTAGAAATCGTCACGTTTCCAATCTGATATTCACCATACCCCATAATCTTTGCTATATGATCATTCCCAAATTTAACCGTACCAAGAAACTTGCTGACGAAATTTCGGAGCATCGAGCGATTTCCGGTCATATGTTTTGAACAACCGGAGTCCAAATACCACAGGATGATTTGGACCACCTGAAAATATCACCACACAAAGACAATGTAGAGGTATCGGAATCTGAGTGTTCCTTGTTATTAGCAGGTACAGATTTAATAATCTTAGATTTGCTAACTCTAGGTTTCTTAGATTTCCTAGCCTTCCTTTTCTTCTTAATTGGTGGTGTAGATTCTAATTGGCTCAAATCCTGAGGTATTTCTTCACTGATAGGCACTATAGTGGGGGCTGACCTAATTAAAGGGCGCTGTTTCCATACTTGAGTGCGAGTGTTCCTAGCTAAAGGACGCTCAGACCTAACCTCAATGGATGCATTCCTAGTTAAAGGGCACATTTTACCATCTAGTGTAAAGGTCCTACCAGTGGGACGCCATTGCCAGCCAACTTGGGCACGAGTTCTACCCGTTGGCTTCCATTCAAGACCATTCTTAATAGCATTCATTTCATTAACGTGATCAATCAGACACAAATCATGACGCTGGGAAAACATACATTCATTACAATTCCAACAATTTAAATCAGAATTCACGAATGGTTTAGGCTGCTGCACAGGCGCAGAGCTTTTAGTCTTAACATGATTCGTTTTATTTAAAACTGAACTAGCATTCCTATTGTGGACTTCTACTTTCTTCTTTGTGGCACTACTAGTGGAGGGCTTGATCTTAGCTTTCTTGAGTGGCGATCCTTTAGCCTTAGTAGTCTCTTTTAATCCTGTAGAAGGCAAATTGGGAACATTAGCAACAGATTTTAAAGGTGTCTTACTTGATTGTGCCAATGACGGTTTCGCTCCTGGAGTCTTATTAAATGGAGTGACAGCAATGGGCCTATTGTTAAGTAGTGCAGAACCTGGTGTACCTATGTATTGCAAATAAGCCAAGCAATATTGAACTCGCTTAACATATTCATGAGCCGAATAATAGTCGCTACTTAAGGGATCTAAGGCATAAAGATCGTCTACAATATCTCTAAGAAGATCGACATGCTTAATGGCATTCCTCATATAATCATCGTAGGTAACCTGGTTTCTCTTATGAAGCGGATTCTTATAAAGCACTACTGACTTGGTTGTTGGAGCACTAGTGGACGGTGCAGAGTCGGTAGCTAAGTTATCAACAACTTCTTGTCGGGTGAGAAGAAGTGTCTCCTTTAACTCAGCCAAAACCATATTTTTGTCTATGAGCAGGATGTTCAAGTCAGAGATTTCTTCGCACTTTTGGTTCAGTTGTTCAACATAATATTGTTGCTGTGCCGCATTAAAAGCGAAGCGTTCTTCTAGTGAACCATAAAGAGCGGATAGTCCCTGCCTTGTCCGATCCATCTCCCCTAGAACAGTTGATAGTCTAATTTCTAAGACCTGGTTTTTAGACTCTGCAGCCTCTAGTTCCATTCTTAATGTTTCCTTTGATGATACCTCTCTCTTCAATCTCATGATTTCTTCCTCTAAAGTCTTAACAATTGCAATCATCTTGTCACTATTCTCAACACCGTTTTCACAAACATTTGATATCAAAAGATTTTCATTTTGATTTTGTTGTTTTAATTCTAAAGATATACAATGTTGTTCTAGTTGATTAAAGCGTTGTGAAAGTAAATTATAAGAATCTTGTAGCTTTAAAAACTCAGCGTTGGATTCGTGACAAGAATGATTATCTACCTCATTTACAGTTTCAGCAACATTTACAGAAATATCACAAACATCATCACAAATATGCACAGCATCACAATTCATCATAGCGGATGTAAGCTCATTCGAATAATTAACATTTACAGTAGTAAGCACATCACACGAGATTACTTCGGACAAGAATCGGTCATATTCGGTTAAAATCTTTTCTTTTTCAATTAGTTGCAGTTCGTAAGCGGTGTCCATTTCATAAAACACTTTTTGAACTTCACCAATTTCAAACTGAAGATTTTCCTTAAGAGATGCAAAACTTCTTTTTAGACTTTTGACAAACGGATTGATCTCAGTTTTAAACACCTCGTTCATGTGTTCGAAAGCCCATTCTCCGGCGTTTAAGCCATTTGAAGTCGTACATTCCAAAATGAGCTTGTCAAAGTTAGTAAAGTATTGGTTAATCTCTTTCAAGTTTAACCATACAGTGCTAACAGGTGGAAGATTCTTTGGAATTTCCTTAGGACCTTCCATGTTGACAAGTGTAGGAAATGTACTAGGGCTTTCTTCCTCTATCATGTAGGTTGGTGCCGTGATGAGATCTTTATCCATATGGAAGCGAACTCTAAAATCAGTTTTTGCAAGCTCCTTATTCATTTTAAAATAATCACAATCGGGATATTTTGCAGAATTGTATGACCGATCCTCATCAACTAGAACCTTACTTGTTCGATCATTGGGAAAAACAATCGGGTCTAAAGCCAATCCTAATTGAGTTGCATTATAAAGTCTAGGACTATGTCTTAAAGCTTGTTTTGCATATCGTGGATTAGGGGGAAGGCCTTTTAGACGTGATAAGTTAAACTCTTTAAACGAAGCATCAAATAAGTGAACTAGTTGTGAAGCAGCGTATTGTCTTAACAGCAAGTAGTCTAGACTTCTAATCTTATTAGTAGCATTAATCTCCATTTCAGTCTTCTTAGATTCGAGTAATTCAAAATCAGTTTGAAGTTTTTGAAAATTAGTGACCACTAACTCCTTTTCTCTAAGTTCACTAGACAGATTTGCTCTTAAGTTTTCGATTTCTTGCAAGTGACCCATTTGTTTGTTTCTAAAGTGATCATATTCGAGATTTGTGAGAACACTAGACGAAGGCACTAATTCCAAAGTTTGTACTTTCTCATTGCTTAAGGCAAGCTCATCAGACAAATTCTTATTCTTAGCTAAGGTTTCTAAGAGTGCAGCATTCATTTGGCTAAGTAATGTAGCAGGAACCATGACCAAATCTTGTTGAGCAGGAGTAGGCGTATGCGAACTGGGTCCCGGTTGTGATTCACTCAAAGTCTGGGAACTCACATTGATATTGCTATCATTGTTTGTCTCCTCATTTGAAAGACTCACCACCGAAGATTCATTCGAATCAGCACTCTCTTGCCCAACTTGATGTGGTTGAATACTAGCATCAGTGGCATTATCGGTGTTATTAATAAGTACCTCAGATTTCTTATCTGGCCCTAAGCTGGAAAAAGTTGCCATGAAAGCAGCCTTTGCAGTTTGAAAGTCATCACAGTCGGAATCATACGCATCAAGATCATCGGCTTGGTAAGCTGCATTCTGCGTAGTGACAACGTCTTGTTCAGCAATCCCTAGGTCAGCAAGAAATGCAAGCTCCTCTTCATCAAGTTCCCTTCCTTGCGCCTGAGCATTTACCAGATAGATCTTTTCTGCAAACCACTGTCCATCCCTTCTCCTCTTGGGTTTCTTACAATCCCTGGACATATGACCCTCTTCCTTGCAATTGTAGCATGTGATCATTCTCAACTTGCCTGTATTACCCCGTGGAGGATTGTTGACCATTGGAGCAGGAGCAGGATTGGCGGTTCGAACATTGGTTGATGTGGAAGTTCTCCCCTGATATAGTTGAATTGGCTGAACCATTACCCTGCCATTCTCAATTGTAGCTTGTTGGCGAGAATTGGATGAATTCCTCAACTGATTGTTGGTAGGAGCTGATCCTCTGAATCCTCGTTTGCTTAAAGTTCTTATGAGATAAGCAGACATAGTAGTTAGCACTTCAACTGGGTCAGCTCCTTGTTGGAATACAGGAACGGGGACTTCTTCATCATCACAATACAGTGCTTGATCTGGATGAGCTGCATAATCAGTATAAGGAAGACTCATTTGATCAGGGTAGCTTGTTGGATATGCTGCATTCTCTTGATAAGAAGAATATGATGGCTGAGCATAAGGTGCAACATTTGCTGGATGAAGTTGTGAAGCATACTGTGGTGAGGGTGCATTGAACCGATATTGTTGCTGATGTGAGGTGGGTGGTTGTGGTAGAATCGAGTATTGGGGAAAGGCTGGTGTCAAGTAAGGTGATTGATGATAAGCTTGATGTCCCAAGATATAGGGTGTGTTGTTGTGAGACAAGCTTGGTTGATTCGCCATCAAAGCTAAGGAATCTGGGTGCATACCACGAGGAGAACGGTGCATAATCACATGCTTCTCATGTTGCTGAAGGAAGGCATAGATTTGATCTAAATTGCACTTATGCAAATCCCGGGTTAACTTCACATCGGTAATATACTCACCCCATTCAGCTTGAGGTAGAGTATTCAAGAATTTGGTGTTAACCTGGAATGGTGCAATCACATGATTGTATACATTCAGATCATTCATGAGTGTGGTGAATCTGAAGTAATAATCGTGGAGCGTTTCCCCTGGGTTGTAGGTGAATCTATCAAACAAATCATACAGCTGACACTCCCTTTCTTGTTTGGTGAGAGACGTGCCTTGTAGCAACACCTTTAACCGTTCCCATAGATCCTTTGCCACCGTATACTGACTCACCATCCTATAGATGTCATGGGGAAGAGCTTGGAGAATTGTTTGAAGAGCTTTTTCATCTGCATCTGCAACAAGTTGTTGAGCTGGAGTAAGTTCTTCAAATTCTCGTGGTCTAGTCACGTTATCAACCGTAATGGTACCATAGTCGAGTGGACCATTCAAAATTGATTTGACCATAAGTCTTCCGTATGTCGGTTTCCCCTTTAGATATTGCATCATTCGACCTTGCCATGCCTCAAACACCTCTTTAATGAGCATCGGTGGACGGCTATCAGTTCCCGTTATGATTGATATATCCGTAAGAGATGTCATCTGAGGCATTACTGAATTTGGATTCATTTTGTTTTTCTTCAAAGAAACAGAGATTATCGGTTGATCGAGCAGTGAAGTAAAGCTTGTGAATTGTGTTGTGTTTTTGTTGTAAGAAACCAAGATTAAATCCTCTAAAAAATCGTCGAAAAAACAAGCAAAATAACCCTTGATTCGGAACTTTTTTGTTGATTCGGAAGTTTGATTCGGAAGATTACCTTGATTCGGAACTTTTTGTTGATTCGGAAGATTACCTTGATTCGGAACTTTTGGGTTGATCCGGAACTTCTTGGTTCGGAAGTTCTTGATCCGGAACTTTGGCTTGATCCGGAACTTCTTGACTCGGAAGTTCTTGGTTCGGAACTTTGGCTTGATCCGGAACTTCTTGACTCGAAATTCTTGGTTCGGAAGTTTCTTGATTCGGAACTTCTTGACTCGGAACTTCTTGATCCGGAACTTCTTGATCCGGAACTTCTTGATCCGGAACTTCTTGATCCGGAACTCCTTGATCCGGAAGTTTTGCTGAATGAACAGAAACCTTTCCCGATGAACAGTCGAACAGTAACAATGAAGATTAAGCCCAGATTTTGACCAAATAACCCAAAAAGTTTTGTGCTTTCGACTAAAATAAGTAACAACTAATACTTATCCACTAATCCCAATCACAAAAACACCAAAAACACCAAGAATCAAGATGATTTTTCTTAAAGAACACTAATACAATCAAAAACTAAAAAACCACACAAATCACTACCTTAAATCACCCCATAGCTCTGATACCAAATGTAGAATATTGATAATCAATGAATCTATGAAGGGGTTTGTTGATTTCTAGAGAGAGAAAGTTAGAGAGAGAAAGTGAGAGAAACTATGTGAATTTTATTAAGTGGAAAACAAGAAATGACAACAACCAACCCCTTTCCTTAGTGGAAAGGGGTATTTATAGTTCCAAGCATAACATGGGCTTGGGCCGGTCCATGACAAGCCCATGGACCGGTTCTTACTTAAGTTAATAAGCAATTAATAACTAATTACTAACTACGAGCTATTACAACATAAATCATATTGTGGAGTGACCGATACTTCTAATATACGTTAAAACGTATTTCTAACAATAGTCTAATAGCTTCCAAACGGGCAACAGGTGCAAAGGATTCCATAAAGTCGACGCCCAATAATTGCTTGTATCCACGAGCTACTAGTCGAGCTTTGTTTTTCAATATTCCGCCTAACTCATCGAGTTTCACCTTGTAAACCCATTTCAAAGTGAGTAACTGCACTTGATCCGGGCATGGGACAAGTTCCCATACTTCAAGACGTATAAACTCATTAAGTTCTTCTTGCATAGCTTCTATCCAACAGGATTGAGTAAAAGCTTCTTTCCATGTCTTAGGTTCAACTTCAGTGAGAAAAGCATCAAAGTGACAAAACATTGCACTTTCTTGTAACTGACTTCGTGTGGATACCGGACGATTAGGGTCACCAATAATAGAATCTATAGGATGATCCTTTGTCCACTTGCTGTCATGTTCACGAATCCGTGGATTGGAGTAAACTGTAGAAGGAGCTTCCTCTGAGGTGGACGACCCGGCTTGATTAGGGTCGGGAATAGATACACCAAAGAATGGAAGTTCACGCATTTGAGCGAATTCCAAATCGTGATCATCGTCATCCTCTTCATCATCAATAGGCATGACATGGGTAGTTGTTACTTGTGTTGGTTGAGAATTACTCGTTGTTGGTATATCTTGACCAATTGTTGGTGTAGATGTGTCTGATTGTGCTTCGGTTGCTGGAGCGACAACTTCGGTTACCGGAGCTATTACCTCAGGTTCTGGAGCAACAATACTTGGAGGAGTAAAGAATTCATCAAAGAACGGTTGAAACAACGTATCCCATTCATTCCTAGTAGGTGGTATAAATGATGATGAAGTAGGGTTGTTTGGGACAAGACCAGAACTAATATTACTGGGTCCCATTTCATGAAGTGCGGGTTCAGAGCTGCTTTGCTCAGAAGCCATCGCTGTCAGCTCGTCAAAATCAACATTCATAGTTTCGAGGATCTTGCGAGAGTTACGGTTGTAGATTCGGTATGCCTTCTTTGCGGGTGCGTAACCAATGAAAATACCAATATCAGCCTTTGGTTGAAGTTTTCCCAAATTGTCACCATCATTATTTGGATAGCAAAGAGAACCAAATACATGAAGATATGATAAATCTGGTACTTTTCCATGGAGAAGCTCATAAGGTGTTTTACCATGGCGTTTACGAATTAGTGACCGGTTTTGGGTGTACACTGCTGTAGATACTGCTTCTGCCCATAAAAACAATGGAGCCTTTGCGTAAATTAACATCGTTCGAGCAGCTTCCATAAGTGTGCGATTTCGCCTTTCAACGACACCGTTTTGTTGTGGAGTGCGTGCAACGGATGTTTCATGAGATATGCCAACTTCTTCATAATAATCACGCAAAATTTGATTCACAAATTCGGTTCCATTATCTGTACGAATGCGTCGGACAGTAGTGTTGAGACGCACTTGAATCATCTTGAGAAATCCGATGATGAATTTAGGTGCCTCATTTTTTGCTTTAAGAAATTTCACCCATGTAAACCGAGAGTAATCATCGACAATGACGAGGATGTACTTTTTGCCACTAAGACTTTCAACACGCATTGGCCCACAAAGATCCATATGCAACAGATAAAGTTTCTCTTGGTTGGTGTCTTCCGTCTTGGGTTTGTAGGATTTCTTAGTGCTTTTCCCCATTGTACACGCGGAACACAAATGATCCTTGTGAAATGATAGTTTAGGAAGACCACGAACAAGTTCGTTTTTCGCCAAGTGATTAATAGCGTCAAAGTTAAGATGAGATAACCGTCGATGCCATAACCATGACTTAGTCTTCGATGCTTTGGAGAGAAGACATACGGGAGAAGCGGCCATCATGTCTTGTAGAGACAAAGTATACAAATTATTCCCTCGAGTACCTTTAAATAAATCAACCCCTTCCAAATTACGAATGAAGCAGGTATGCTCTCGAAAAGCAACTTCTAGGTTTGCATCACAAAATTGTCCCACAGAAAATAAGTTGTGACCGAGACCTTCCACGTAATACACTCTTGAAATTATAACATTCCCAATATGATATTCACCATATCCCATTATCTTTGCAATATGATCATTTCCAAATCGAACCGTACCAAGAAACTTGCTGACGAAATTTCTGAGCTGAGAGCGATCTCCGGTCATATGCTTGGAGCAACCAGAGTCCAAATACCAGAGAATAATTTGGACCACCTGTTTTCAACAACAACAGTAGACAATGCATTGGAAACTATTGGTTCCGGAGTGTTAGCAGATACAGATATAGAATTATCAGAATTGCTAACATTTTTGAGACCCTTAGATTTCCTGCGTTTTCTAATGATAGTTTTAGCACTAACAGGTTTTACTGTTCCAACTTTCTTAGGTTTTGGATTATTCGCGGGCACTACAGTGGGAGTAGACCTATTTAAAGGGCACTTGGTTCCTACAGTAGTGTCGGTGTTCCTAGTTAAAGGACACTCTTGTGTTTTGGTAGCCTTGGTACTCCTAGTGAAAGAGCACGCTTTCTTCACTTCAGTGGGAGTGATCCTAGTTAAAGGGCACGTATTTCCTACTATAGTGAAAGTTCTACCAGTGGGGCGCCACATCCAACCAACTTGGGTTAACACTTTCCCAGTCGGTTTCCATTCTAATCCATTTTTCCGAGCATGCATCTCATTCACATGGTCAATAAGGCAAGAATCATGATGACTAGAAAACATACATTCATTGCAATTCCAACATTTTAAATTAGAATTCACAGTAGGCTTAGAACGCTGCACAACCGCAGAGCCTTTAGGTTTAGCTACATGATTCTTTTTATTCAAAACAGAAATAACATTCCTAGGATGGGCTTCTACTTTCTTCTTCACTTGACTACTAGATGGGGGCAAGATCCTATCATTCTTCTTGTTTCTCTTAAGCTTAGATCTTTGAGCCTTAGTAGTGGTGCTTACTCCTGTAGAAGGCAACACGGGAATATCAGAAGCTGGTTTTGATTCCGCCTTATCTTTAGTGACCAAAGTTTGAGATGATTTAGTCCTAGGGCCCTTGTTAAGTGGTGTGACGGCAATAAGGGTTCTTTTGATTGCACTAGAGGACGATGCTGAGATAGTGGCTGCGTTATCCACAACATTCTTACCTTTTAGAGTACGAAGTGTTTCCTTTAACTCAGCCAAGACCAGATTTTTATCACAAATTTGTTCCCTCAAATCAGATATTTCCACCGACTTTCGATTCAATTGTTCAATCAATGATTGATTTTGTGCAGTGGTATCAACACATGCAGGCTGTACTGAGTCGAAGAGTCGTGTATTTTTCTGTTTTAAGTTATCAACTTTGGACAAAATCTTGGAAACTTGATTGTCTAGATCAAGTCTAAAACTCTCAGCGGCCTCAAGTACGTTCACACAATTAAGCTCCTTAGATTTCTCTATTTCTATCGGCAAAGAGTTAGCAACTTTGTCACTTGGCTGACGCTGTTTTGATTGTAAATTCAATCGAAAATTCTTTTCAAAGTTTGCATCATCGATATTAACACCTTCGAATGACGTTTCAAAGATTTCTTGAATAAATTGTTGCTTGCATTCAAGCGAAATACAATGTGTTTGAATCTCATCAAAACGTTTTGAAAGCGAAGAATATGAATCTTGAAGCTTTAAAAATTCAGCGTCAGATTCGTGACAAGTACTATCTACCACAGTATCCACAGATTCAACATTATGCACAATAGAATCATTATCAACACTTGTATTCACACAGACAGAAACTATATCATGAGACATCACTTGATTCAGAAGCAGATCATTATGGCGTGAAACCCGTTCTATTTCAAGTAAACTGTTTTCATAAGCATCTTCCATTTCATTGAAAACACGTCTAACTTCTTCTATTTCCAAAAACAAATCTTGATCAATAGTACGAAGGCAAGCTTTAACATTGTTTACAAACGGAACAATTTCATCTCGAAACGCAGCTCTAGTGTGCTCAAAGTTCCATTCACCTTCCGTTATGGCCGTGGCCGTCGTACGTTCCAAAATGACCTTGTCAAAATCGGCTAAGTGTTGGTGAACCGTATTTAAGTTAACGGACGCCTTACTTACCGGTGGAATTAACTTCGTTAAATCCTTTTTGACGAGTGTAGGAGACGTACTAGGAAGGTTTTCATTTGACAAACTTTGGGGCACAAGAACTGTTAATTCTGCTAATTCCTTTTGTAAGCGAATGCGTGTCTTTTTCGAAAATTGATCTTTGTTATGTTGATCATAATCAATTGTATGGAATTTTGAAAGCATTTTAGAATGAGTTTCATCCCCAAGTGATTGTGTCTCCTCAGTACTACGAACAAAAGGTGCTTCTTTCGATTTGCCAATTATGGTCATGTCATAAAGACCGGGAATATATTCCTGAGCTTGTTTTGCATAACCGGGATTAGGTGGTAAATCTTGAAGACGTTTAAGTTCGAATTCTTTAAATGATTTAGTTAAAAGATGAACCTTTTCTGTGGAAGCGTATTGTTTTAAAAGCTGTTGTTCTTTGAATTTAAGAAGTTTGGTAGCATTAATTTCCGATTCAACCTTTTTAGACTCGAGAGTTTCGAAATCCATTTTAAGTTTCTGAAAATCATTGACAACCGACTCTTTTTCTTTTAATTCATTGGAAAGATTAGCTTTTAATAATTCTATTTCTTTCAAGTGTTCAATCTTTTCAAAACGAAATTGGTCAAATTCAGAACATGTTATTTTCTCTTCTTGAGGGACCATTTCAAAAGTTTTGACCTTTTCTTTATGCAACGCAAGCTCAGCAGTTAGGGTGGAATTCGTATCTACGGATTGTCTGAGGGCCATATGCATTTGATCAATAATATGTTTAGGCACCATGACCAAATCATGTTGAGCATAAGATTCCATACCCGTCGTAGCATTTGGTTGAGGTTCACTCAAATGTGTAGAATTGGGTACCACAACATTTGAGTTACTAGTTCCCGAATGCTGTTCGAGGTTGTCATTTTCATGCCCAACTTGATGTTGGTTATCATCAATATTATTAGATGTGGTTGGTACCTCACTGATGACATCAGAACCGTAGTGAGAAAGATTGGCAACGAGAGCAGCTTGGGCAGAGTGAATGTCATCACAATCTGAATCATAAGCATCAAGATCATCTGCTTGATAAGCTGCATTAGAGGTAGAAACGACTGCAATGCCTTCAGTATCTGCTGCCCCTGGGTCTGCCAGAAATGCCAACTCCTCTGAATCCAAAATCTTCCCCTTAGACTGAGCATCAACCAAATACATCTTCTCACGAAACCATGCATCATCCCTTCTCCTTTTTGGCTGAGTGCATTCCCTAGCCATATGACCTTGTCCTCGGCAATTGTAGCAAGTCACAACCTTCTTAGGACCAATAGGACTCCCATTTCCACTAGCTTGAGCATTCACAACTTGATTGTTCCCAGTCCTTGTAGGAGGTCCATATGAATTTTGCCTTCCCTGAATAGGTTGCACCGTCACTTGACCATCTTGAACAGTGGCTTGTTGTCGAGGATTTGATGAGGTGCGGAGCTGATTGTTTGTAGGTGGAAATCCTCTAGTTGCAACAAGTTTTGACAAGTAGGCGGTGAGATGGTTTAAAACATCAGCTGGCGTATCATTTGGAGTAAAGACCGGTGCTTGGATTGGTGGAAGTTCATTAGAGTAGAAAGCTTGTGCTGGTTGTGCTTCTATTGGAAAATATCCTTGCTGAGGTGTATAGCCCAATGGAGAAGTGTTGGCTTGTGATGGTGATGTTTGATATGGTGGTTGCTGTTGAAACGATTGTTGATGAACACTTTGTTGATATTCTTGCTGTGGCATCATTGGTGGTTGATAAGATGGTTGCTGTGGTTGCTGATAGATGTGTGGTGGTGGCTGCTGCAAGTATGATGGTTGTTGATAAGTATAAGCCATGTTTTGTTGAGAAGCATACATTGCAAGTGGATCATGAACTTGAGGTGTAGACAACCGAGCCTCGATCACATGGCATTCGTGTTGTTGAAGAAAAGCTTGCAGTTGATCCACATTGGTGTTATGCAAATCCTTAGCCAATTTAACATCCGTCACGTATTTTTTCCATTCTGGAGGAAGAGTGTTCAAATACTTGGTGTTCAATTGAAAGGTAGGAATTGCCATGCCATATATATTTAGCTCATTCAACAATAGGGTAAATCTCAGATAGTAGTCATTGAGAGTCTCCCCTGGCACATAGGCAAACTTATCAAAAGTATCATAAAGCTTACACTCTCGTTCTTGTTTAGTTAACGAGGTGCCTTGCATTAGAACACGAATTCTATCCCATAACTCTTTGGCAACTTTATGTTTGCTGACGAGTTTGTAGACATCTGGAGGAAGAGCTTGGAGAATGATGTTTGTAGCATACTTATCACATTTATCTTGAATCTTCATATCTCCAGTCAACTCACCCGTTGTGCGAGGACGAGTGATCGTACCTTCCGTCACAGTACCATAATCTAATGGTCCATTGAGCACCGATGCCCAAATTAGATGTCCATTCTCCTTGTTCAACATATAAAGTTCCATTCGGGAAGCCCATTCCTCATACATAGTCTTCACCAACATTGGTGGACGATTATCCGTACCCGAGAGGATGGACTTATCCGTAAGAGATGTGTACTCCATTTCAATAAGTTAAGATTTACAAAGTTGATCGATCAATGAAATAAGGTTAAGTATTTTGTGTTGTTGTGAGTTAAAACCGAGAAACAATGTTAAAATCCCCTAAAATATGTTCTCGATAAACCAAAAATTCCAAGTCAAAATTACACACGATTCGAAATTTTTTATGGAAAAAATTGTGATTATCGGAATGCCAGATCGGAATGTCAGATCGTAATACTTGATCGGAATGTCAGATCGTAAAACCAGATCGGAATGTCAGATCGTAACACCGGATCGGAATGTCAGATCGTAATACCAGATCGGAATATAGCCCTGTCGAAATGTTGTTGGTATCGGAATGTTCAGATCGCAAAGTGGCTGACAAAATTCGAGCAGAGTAACGACTTAAAATACTTCCTTATACCCGTCGGAATCTCAGATCGCAATAGCTATCGGAATGATTCAGATCGGAATAAGTGATAAAAATCCCACGATCGCAATGTAGAAACCAAACCCTTTCCGATGGACGGTTATTGCGATGGAAGCCCAAGTACAATTTGTACTTTCCGATGGATGTTTCTGCTTAAATTTCGGAATGAAGAACAAAGCCTTTTTGCACTTTTGATCCAAGAAAGATTGTGTTTTAACCAAAATCAAGACACCAAAAACACTACAATCCTACTGAATACGTTATGCTTCTTGAAATCACGAACAAACACAAAAAAATTTTTGATGATTCGGCAAAATGAACTCAAAAAGCCACGAAATGCTTATAAGAACATACGAATCACACAAACAAACCTATATTTCATCCCAAGCTCTTGATACCATTTGTAGATTTGTAAATCTATGCTTATGTTTTTAGAGAGAGAAAGAGATAGAAAGATGGTGGATTTCACACTTCTAGAGAGAGAAAGTTAAGAACCACTATGTGTAAAATAATGAAAACCACACCCTCTCCATCAAAGGAGAGGGTTTATATACCCAAGCCTTGTAATGGGCTTGGGCTTACACTTTTGGGCCGGCCTACACATGTTGTAGGCTAGGCTTGGACTTGTTTGATAAGTAATAAAGATTAACTAAACTACGAGCTATTACATGGACTATTAATGGAGTGACCGATCCTTCTTAATACGTAAAACGTATTTCTAACATTATTGAAGCGGGATGCGAAGATTGGCGAGTCCGAAAAGGCCCTAACAAGGCATGAGGGCTATATTTTGTTGCTAAAGATCCAAAGTGATGTGAAGAATCATTTATCGAAAATCAATATGAAGGATCAAGACACACGACGAAAAGCAAAAACTCCCAAAAAGTCATGGAGAAGTGTATCCGAAAAGACCCTAGCAAGGTATGAGGATAAATAGATCCAAGTCATAAAAGGAGGCGGATCGTTGTATATCAAAGTCCAAAATAAAGATTGGATAAAAATGAGGAAGTCGTGGTCCAAGTATGAATCTCTCAAAACTTCAAGTGAAGAAATTCCTATATGAAGAGAAGACCATTATTTCATGAACGTCTCTCAAGGTTTGAAGTATGAAGTCGCTGCCAAATATCGGTCCGAGAAAGGTCTCAAATCGCGAAGCGAGTTATGCCAAGATATGAACTTTATGAGGTCCCGAGAAGAAGTTTTAAAAGATATTGTCCTTTAGCTAACTATTGATTAAATCGTTCACTTTATTTTCGGTCTAAATAACTATCGAAATAAGTCAACAATGCATCCTCGTGATCATTCAAGACAACAATAAAATATAAGAGATACCCCTAGGAATAAGGGAGTCTAAGTGAATAATTGGCCCACATGAGTTCATGTTAGTTTGCTAACTTATAATAAGAATGATCTCGTTTTTAAGGTTGGTTTGGAGAAAGTGAAAACTTGAGAATGATGATTATTCATGACATTTCCAAAACCCAAGGTATGTTTTTTATTTCTTTACTTTGTATGTTTTTAATTTTCCATCTCTTTAATAAAGGCCATTATGGATTGATTGTAATGAAAAATGTAGTCTTGCTTTGTAACTAATGCATTGCATGAGGACATTGCAATGGTCAAGTGTAGGGGATTTGATAGGTGTGTAAACACCCATCCTTTTTACCACTTAATTACAATAATAACCGAGCCAAAACGTGAATTTTATGTCTTTTATGTCGGAATTATGCGTGGTTTGTGTTTTTGTTGTGATTTAGGACGAAATTGTGAAGTGGAGAAAACACGGGCATTTACGGGCTTTTATCGAAGAAAAATACGAAAGGCGAAGTCAAGTAGTCAAGAGTGCAAAAAGAACGGAAGTCCAAGACCAATTTTGAAGATTTATCGAAGAAAAAGTCAAAAGACGAAAGTTTATCAAAAGCCGAAAAACTCAAGTCTAATTTATTGAAGAATTAAAATACGAGTTCAAAGAAATCCCGAGCCAATAGTCATTAAAGTCCAAGATTAAAGAAGATTTAAAGGCTTAAGGACTAATGGTGCAATTAACAAAGAGATTAAGAAGGAAGGATCTAATGATGCAATTAAGAGAAAATGAAGGAGGGGAGGAAGCTTCCTAACCACCCCTTAATCCTCCCCTATAAATAATCATTAGGATTAATATTTTCATTTTTTGTTGGCTAATAGTGACAATTAGTTCTTCCACTTTTAATTACCTTGTCATTTAATTACTTGTCCATTTAATTACTTGTCCATTTAATTACCTTGTCTTGCACCTTAATTATCATTTAATTTCAAGTAAGTTTTTCTTTTAATTCTTGTTAATCTTTACTTTATCTTGTTAATCTCATTCTACCTTTCTTTAATCTTTATGTTGATTTGTTTATGTTCATGTTCTTGATTTTTGTTGATTTATTTAATTGGGTTTTGATTATTTTGATTAGTTTTGTGAGTTTGATTGTTTTGGATTGATTGTTTATGATTAATAGATGTTTATTTGTTAGTTTGATTAAATCTTTTTGTTGATTTTGTTAAGTTTTTGTTGAATCCGTGCTATATTTTGTTTCCTTGTTCTTCGGGTGAGTTTGTTACTGTATTTCCCAGGTGCTGATCTCCCCAGTATTCCGAACAAAGCATTTCACAGGTGGTCTATTCGGAATATTGAATATTCCGCATAGGGTGGATATTCCGAATAGGCCTAATTATTCCGAGTAGGAGTTTATTCCACATAGGGGTAACTATTCCGGATAGAGGGACTATTCCGCATAGAGCTTACATTCCGAACAGTGGAATTTATTCCGAATAGGAATATATTCCGCATAGGGGCATTATTCCGAGTAGCCCTGATATTCCGAATAGAGGGAGTATTCCGAATAGGGTACTTATTCCAGGTAGGTGACAATATTCCAGATAGGAACCTTGTTCCGAGTAAGTCTTTTATTCCGAATAGTGGTTTATTCCGGATAGGGGTAATTTTCAGTTTCTTTCATTTCAGTTTTTTATTTTCTTAATTTCGAGCTTTAATTTTCCCGCCTTTTTACTTAGTCGCACTTTACGTTTATTTGCCTTAGATTTGTTTTAGCTTTGCCTTAGTTTAAGTTTTAGTTTTACTTGCGTTTTAAGTTAGATTTAAGTTTGCGTTATTTACTTTTAGTGCCTTTTTAATTTTAGTCAAGCTTTTAAATACTTGCACCATTTACTTTAATTAGACTTAGATTTACTTTTAAGCCATTTATATTAATTGTTCTGCACTTTTATTTTAATATACTACAACGACACACTTTTGTTTCACCAAAGACAACTGAGTCACACATTTAACTCCTTTTTCAATTCGAAGAGATTGGTACAACGATAATTTTTAACCTGAGTAAAATCGAGTTATCAGATGTATAGAATGAACACTAAGCCCACAAACAAAGTTACTCAATCGCCTTAGACTTCTAGAAACACTACTATTCGTGTGTCTTCTACTACAGGAATAGTTTCCACTACTAGTGTTAGTCGGCCTCAGCTTAAGCGCACTTAAGTGAATGATAAGGTCTGGAAACATAAGAATCAAGGGAAGATGAAGCAAGTAGAAGAACACCCTAGGAATTTGAATGTTTTTAAGAATAAAAAGTATGTAATCGCATGTAATGACCATTTGAATGCTGTGAATGTGAAATTTGTTTGTGTCAAATGTGTAAAGTGTGCTAATGCTAATCATTCTATGTGTGCTATGAATAAAGTCAAAGGTGTAGATACTAGAACTAAGAAGCAAGTTGATATGCCTATTAGAGCTAGCCAACCCAAACGCAAAGTGAACCATTCTGGTGCCACCCCCACTATGAAAAGTAATGCATCAGACTCCACCATTAAGAACCCTAGAAGCAAAATTAAGGAATTATATGAGTCTGCTAGTAAGTCTTGGAAATGGTGGTTTGCTAATCAATGTCCTCCCGGATATAAATGGATGCCTAAAATTAGGACAGAAAATGTGACTACGAGTGTTAGTATGCCTTTAAATGTTGCTAAGGACACTAATGATTCTATAATCACAAATACTGTGGTATCCAATCTAGCAAATGCTCTATCGTGTTCTAACTCTTCTACAGGTGATACAAATAATTCTCTTCATACTGGACCGGATGCACGAAGCACATGACGGGGAATCTCAAGCTTCTAATTAACTTCGTGGAGAAGTTCCTGGGCACGGTCCGATTTGGAAATGATCAATTTGCATCAATTCTAGGATATGAAGATTTTGTTCAGGGGAATATCATGATTAAAAGGGTATACTACGTCGAAGGGCTCAATCACAATCTTTTCTCGGTTGGTCAATTCTGTGATGCGGATTTGGAGGTTGCTTTCAGAAAGAAGACATGTTTTGTTCGTGATTATGATTGGAATGACTTACTTACTGGTACACGGGGTACTGATCTTTACACAATTTCACTTCAAGACACAACTTCATCTACTCCAATTTGCTTCATGGCTAAAGCTTCAACGACTCAGGCATGGTTATGGCATCAACGACTTTCTCATCTCAACTTTGATACCATTAACTTGCTTTCCAAGAAAGATATTGTGAGAGGCCTTCCAAGTTTGAAATTCATCAAAGATCATCTTTGTTCTTCTTGTGAACTTTGTAAAGCTAAAAGAAGTAGCTTCAAAACAAAGACTACACCAAGCTCAAAAGGACGGTTAGATCTTCTTCATATGGATCTGTGTGGTCCCATGCGTGGTCAGAGTATCAATGGAAAGAAATATATTCTCGTAATTGTCGATGATTACTCAAGGTACACATGGACTCACTTCTTGAGGTCTAAGGATGAAACACCCGATGTTCTCATCAGTTTCCTTAAACTGATACAACGTGGTCTTCAAGCTCAAGTTAAAGTGGTTCGTACTAACAAAGGTACAGAATTTTTGAATTCAAAACTGAGAAACTATTTTGAAGCCGAAGGGATTGAACATGAAACATCTATTGCTCGAACACCCGAACAAAACGGAGTTGTTGAAAGACGAAACCGTACTTTAGTTGAGGCTGCTCGAACATTATTATCCGCTTCAAAACCTCCACTATACTTTTGGGCCGAAGCCGTGTCAACCGCATGCTACACACAAAACCGTTCCTTAATTATCCCAAGACACGAAAAGACACCATATCACATAATTCATGATCGAAAACCTTCACTCAAACACCTTCATGTTTTTGGATGTACTTGTTACATTATTCGAGATGGTGAAAATTTGGATAAGCTAAAAGAGAAAGGTGATGCATGTATTCTTGTGGGATATGCAACTCAGTCTAAGGGATACAGAGTGTACAACAAGAGAACAAAATTGATAGTCGAGACTATTCATATCAGATTTGATGAATTGCAAGAAATGGCATTTGAACAAAACATTTTAAGTCCCGATCCACAACGACAAACGACTTCCGTCCACAACCGCACGGAACTCGGAACTCAGGACCACAGCAATGAACCGTAAAGTTCAACGCTGGTTCCAGAAAATGTTCCTAGAGCTGATATGACAGTCGACACGACAATTGAAGAGTTGGAAATGTTATATGGACCAATGTATGATGAATATTTCACGGGGGAGAAACAAGTTGTATCGAAGTCTTCCGCTGTCACTCATGATAAGAATGATGATACCGATCATCGTCAACAAAAGGATACAACTTCATCTACTTCAACATGGGTTGCTGCAGAGTTACTTCCTCAGAATATCACTTCAACAATCGATCCTACAACATCCACAACTACTGTCATTGCTCCAGAGAACACAAATCAAGCAGACAATGCATTATCTGACGAAGACGAATTTATCAACCCATTTGGTACACCAGTACACGAAACTGGAGAGTCTTCTACTCGCCATGTTGATCCGTCAAATATGAATATGTTCTACCAACGACATCCTTCAACACATCATTGGACCCGAAATCATCCTTTGGTTCATGTAATTGGCAACCCTTCACAGCCCGTTCGTACAAGACGATAACTTCACACCGATGGCGATGTTTGTATGTTCGCACTTCCAGTAAGTTCAGCTGAACCGAAAAACATCAAAGAAGCCATGGCTGATCATGCTTGGATTGAATCAATGACGGATGAACTTCAACAATTTGAAAGACTTAAAGTCTGGGAACTTGTGGACAGACCATACGATGTAACACTATTAAATCTTCAATGGATCTGGAAAAACAAGATGGATGAAGAGAACACGATCATCAAGAATAAATCTAGGCTAGTGGCTAAAGGGTATGGACAGAAAGAGGGTATTGATTTTGAAGAATCATTTGCACCAGTAGCTCGAATGGACGCGGTCAGGATTTTCCTTGCTTATGCTGCACATAAGGGATTCATTGTCTATCAAATGGACGTAAAGACGGCGTTTCTTAACGGTTCTTTGAAGGAAGAAGTCTATATCACGCAGCCGGAAGGATTCGTCAATCCTCATTATCCTGACAAGGTGTATCGTCTCCACAAAGCACTATATGGACTCAAGCAAGCTCCAAGGGCGTGGTACGACGAGCTCTCGAAATTTCTGGTCTCCAAAGGTTTCTCAAAAGGTTCCATTGATTTAACTTTGTTCACTTATAAATATGGGGATGACATTTTGCTTGTGCAGATTTATGTTGATGACATTATTTTCGGGTCTACAAACCTAAAACTTTCAAAATGGTTTGAAAAAGTAATGCACAACAGATTTAAATTTCTATGATGGGCGAACTAAAATTCTTTCTAGGAATTCAAGTTCACCAATCCCCAAGTGGTATCTTCATTAACCAAGCTAAGTATTGTCAAGAGATAATCACAAAGCATGGTATGACATCATGTGACCCCGTTGGGACACCATTATCAACCACATCCCTAGATGCTAATTTGGAGGGATTACCCATAGATCAAACGAGATATCGCTTCATGATTGGGTCCCTCATGTACTTGACAGCAAGCAGACCTGATATACATCATGCTACATGCTATTGTGCATGATATCAAGCCAGTCCCACTGAAAAGCACCTCAAGGTGGTTAAACGGATCTTTCGGTACCTTAAGAATACCATTCACATAGGACTCTGGTATCCGAGGGAAACCGGTTTCTTTCTAACGGCCTATTCAGATTCTGATCATGCAGGGTGTATTGATACACGAAAAAGTACTTCTGTTGGTGCACATTTTCTAGGTCAAGATAAGCTTGTGGGATGGTCTTCCAAGAAGCAGGATTGCACGTCACTTTCATCAGCCGAAGCGGAGTATGTGTCTCTATGTGTGTGTTGTGCTCAAGTTCTTTGGATGCGAACACAACTCACGGATTATGGCTTCCACTTTGATAAAGTACCTATGTACTGTGACTCAAAGTCCGCCATAGCCATCTCCTGCAATCCGGTACAGCATTCTCGCACGAAGCACATTGATGTCAGATATCACTTCATTAAGGAACAAGTTGAAAAAGGGTATTGTTGAATTATACTTTGTTGGAACTGATTACCAATTAGCTGACTTGTTTACAAAAGCTCTTTCGAAAGAGAGGTTTGCGTATCTAGTTAGGCAAATTGGTATGAGATGTTTGACTCCAGCAGAACTGGAGATTCTGGCAAAGAAGCCTGCTTGATTCATCTATCAAACATCTACCTGTAAATATTAATGAAAAAGAAAAATACAAAATTAAAAAATCTTTGATAATCCATAAATATTCTTCTCGACATGTCTTTCCGTATCGATAATATGGACGTACCTACAAATGTCGCTCAATAACGACACGGGTGTGTACATAAAGCTCGAATGAAAGTTGTAAATATTTTTCAAAACATGTCAGTTCTATCTTTTTAAAGGAAATTGTCTCTTTTGGACAATATTTCCAACAACGGGTAGAGCAATCTATCTCGGGTTGAGCTTGTCACAAAACATTAAACGTTTTGAGCTCAACACAATGGCTTGTAATCACTATCAGATTGCAACCCGGAACTATATTCACGGGGGAGTGTACGCTTTCGTGCCCTTACCCTTAGCAAAAGAAGTTAAATCTTCTTACACTTGAGTGGATTCGTCAAGACATTCAAAGTCTATGAGCTCAAGTTTATGCTTTAGAAAATCCTCTTAGCCAAAAAGAAATAGGATTTTTCAAAAAAGCGTTGAACACAATTTTCTCAAGAATTTTTCAATGATTATTCAAAATCTTTCAAAAATTGTGTGTTCAACAACTCCTATCCTCAAAAGTTTAATGCGGATCAAATCCTCGTAATGACAATTCCACTGGATCAATTTTTTAGGGGGAGCATTTTAACTTCATGCAAAAGATTAACACATCTTTCTCCCGGAGATTTTCAAGACTATTTTCCAAAATATATTTTAATCAAATTTGGTATCTCTAATATCAAAAGATTTTATATATTAGAGATAGGGGAGAAAATGTGATTAAAATGTGATCTTATATAAGACTCAAGCACTTTAACTCTTACCTACATGTGTGAAACACTTTCGATTATCGATGCACATGTGAAGGGGGAGCATTTCTGAAACGACAAAACTAGCAAGGTGTTAAACGTTTTTCAAACACTTTGTTAGAATTTAAAGTGGTTTTCATGGTTACAATCAAATACCCACAACATCTTTATTTCACGACGTTATTGGTGTCAAAAGGGTGGTTAGGTTTAAGTCCTATGATCCAACCAGAACCGGAGGGATCTTCCCAGGGAGAATCCAATAGATTATTAGAAGTCCTTAGGAAAGATGGAGTAGAATGTGAACGTAGCTGAATGCCGACTAAGTACTGATGATAGCACTGGAACAATCACAACAAGGTGCTATTAATGATGTCTTGGTAAGCATTGAAGGGGTTGAAGAATGAAAAAGAAATGTAAGGATAAAGGGTGTAAAGAAAGAAGCCCTCCATACAACTTAGGCAGAAACCGGGTCAACACATCATGAAGACAACTCATCATGGACCCAGTGATGTGAAGCACAACCCTTTCCTAGCTACTCAGGCTTCTATCAAAAGAAGCTTGTTTTATTGTCACGGAGATCAACACTACTTCTATTCACTTTCTCACTCCGAGATAGTTGATATTGAATCGGTGGCATCTGCTCCAGCCTCCGACCACTAAAAGTGCACAAATCGAGTCTGGAGCCAAGAGATCAATCAAATCTCGTTATGACACACGGATGAAGATCAAGAGAGTCATACGCTATATTCTTGCGATATTGCTAGAACACTCAGAGTGATACTACTTGGTATTCACAATGATGAGTGGAAATCCTTCCAGTGTTAACATCAAACAGCACTGCGGTAGGTCATATGCAAGATTCTTTATGAATTGAACAAATGAAAAAACTGAAAAGCAACAGTGGTTTGATTCTAAATTGATTCAAACTCATTTCAGGTCTCTACGTAATATCTTTATGGTCTTGCCAGAACATTCAGAGTGATATTCATTAATATTCACAGTGACGAACGGAAATCCTTCTAGCGTCAACATCAAACAGCGCTACGGTAGGTAACTTGTGAGATTCTTATGAATCAAACTTGTGTAAACTGGAAAGCAACAATGGTAAGATTCTTAATCAATCAAACTTGTTCCAGGAATTTGAATCGACGACTTTAATCAAGCGGATATTTATCCAATTGATTTACTCTTTATGTTCGCAGTCTTGCTTTGAGACGGTCGAGTAAAGAGAAGGCTAGTACAGCCACGAAACCCTGTCAAGGAGATTCTTAATTGAATCTACCTAATCACAGGTACGGTATTTAATATCGTATAACGGTCTTCACGGCCGGAGGTAAAACGCTACCGATCTAGGACGAATGTCAAAGCCATTCAGTCCGTGTCTATGTTTTGTCTCGAGAAGGTGGCATCACGGTGTACTCAACAAAGTCAAAGATTCAAAAAACCACATATTCATGCCCAAAGACTTATTCAACAATTAATAGTATGAGCATGTGGATGAAGACACAAGATCGCGAGATGGCAAAGACAAGTCATGAATGATTTGAAGATCTCAAGATAAAAGACTAAGTCGAAAGACAATGACAAAGGCTCAAAGATCACAACATGAAGGAACAAAACTAATGTTACACGTTCAAGACTCATTTATGACGAGATTCGTAATCTCCATTGATCTTCAAATATCAAAAGGGTATGACCTCACATTGGGGGAGATTGTTAGCCTCAAAATATTGAGTCAAACAAGAATGCTCGGTCAAAGGTTATTATTGTAACATTAGTTAGAACGTTGTAATAGGTAGTTAATTAGTCGTGGTTTACGGGCTTGGATGTAAACTAATTAATGTCCAAAAAGACAAGCCCGACCCAATATATAGCCCATTAAAGCCCGCATGTGGGTGGACTATATATACTACCCTCCTAGCATGTTAGGAGGGTTGGTTGTTCATTTTTCTCACTTCTAATCTAATATTCCCAAAGTTAATCATCTCTCTCTCTACTTTCTCTCTCTAGAATTCATCTTCTTCATCTATTTTCTTTCTTTAATTCGTGCTATATCATCTAAATTTATGGGACAACACTTTTTCTTGTAACTGAGCTTTCAAATCCGAAATATCAAGACTTCTTTCGTTTAGCAATCGACATGACTCCGATAACTTTACTTCCAAAGGTGTATCATTTGAAAAGCTGCCAACTTTCTTTTGCAAAGCAAGTTCAAGTGAGTGACAATGTTTTTGAAGATAATAATATCTATGTTGAAGTAACGAAAACTCTTTTTGATAAACTTTCTTCGAAAGCTCAGTTTCAAGACGTTCACACTCTTTAACTTGATCAAGATATTTACATGCAACATCAGAATATTCATCAATATAAGCACAAGATGTAACATAAACACACATAATATCTTTTGAGAGACATTCGTGTAAGAGTAGATCATATGTTGTAGAAAACTCGTCTCTTTTTGGTTGATGGCCGTTCACTTCTTGTTCCAGAGATTCCACATATTTCAAATCATCAAACATTTCTTGCTTAATTAATGTTTCAAATTCCAAAATATGTTTTTGCATTCTTTCCGGAAGCGAAATCAAAATACTTTTCACAAGCACAGTTATATCGTGAGGAATTTCTTTGTCTCCTTTCGAAAGTTCACGTTTTTTCCAGTCATCATCAACAACATTTTTGAAATTTTTAATGTTACTCTTGAGAATACTTAGTGCTTGCTTATTCTTGCTTACAGAAGCTTTAAATGCCAAGTACTTAATAAATTTTGAAACATTAGTTTTCTTAGTGGCAAAAGCTTGTCTCCATTTAATTCTTATTTGATCACATTCGAAAAATATTTGCTCACGAGTCTTCGGTGTTTGCGGTTTGAAAATACCATAAAGACTGTTTTCATAAGCATAATTATATGGTTTAACAAATTCTTTATTAACTTTTGGTCTACTCTCTTCTTCTACATCGTTTGTCTCTTCACTATCGGGCCTAACAATAAGGCAATCAAGATCGGTCCATTGGGACTCATCAAGATATAAGTGCTGATTTACAGATTGAGCTTGCTCAAGGTACTTGGGATTTGCAAAACTAGATCTATCCTTAAAGAACGAACGAGGTGCCAACATTCTCATGGTTTGAATTGATTGATTAGTTTTGTAAACAATTTTCTTGTAAAAATCAATTTGAGTTTCAAGTTCTACCATTTTGTCGATGTCATTCGCTTGTTTAGTTTTGAAATCCTTTTCCATCTTTTCAACCATAACTTTCTTTTCATTAACAAGTTTAGTTTTATCCTCTTGAAGAAAACCATTTACTTGAGTTAGCTCATTGACTTTAGTGGTAGCAAGATACGTTTTGTGACGTTCAGTACTCAAAGAGGTTTTATAATTACGTTTCTCTTGTTCTAGAAGCTTAAGAGTTTCATTATATTTCTGTTAATAATCGTCCTTTTTGACGTTAAATAAACACCCTTTGTACCCCTCAATCTCATTGGTCTTTTGAAGAAGCTGAGCTCTATAGCTATCAATGGTCTCACTAGATTTTATTAGAGCGGCTTTGCATTCTTCAAAATTTTGAATGAGCGTAGCGTTTGCCTTCTTTAATTGCTGTTGACTCCTAGTTTCTTTGACATTTTTTTTGTAAAGAAGCAATTAAGTTAGCAAGCGCAATACGCTCCTCATCATCATCATACTCATTTGCATGTTGATCTTCCACAGACTCATTATTGCACATGTCTGATGAATCGGGTGTGGTATTCCTATCAACCGTTTCCATCATACATGTGTCATTAATGGCTTTGGGTAGCTCACAATGCTCATGAATATTACCAAACACGTTATATTCCTCTTCAGTGTGTACCTTATCGATTGGCTCAGTATCAAAGATAGGACCATTGTCATCTTCAGCGACGTTGAGAACTTCTTCAACCTTTGCCATGTACGAGTAATGTGCTTCAAGTTCTTGATCGGAGGCTTCATCATCAGTATCATCAAGTATTTCTCCTTCCTCAGCCGACAGTTTAACCCCGCTTTCCTTATGATAACCAGAATCCCTAACTCGTTTCGGCTTTTTGCATTCCTTTGCCATATGCCCATAGCCTTGACAATTAAAGCACTGAATCCCACTTTGTTGAAACACTTGAGTACCAACAGTTTCCCTATTCCTAGCAGCAGTAGCAATCCTCTGAGTATCATACTTAGCAGTTTGTCGATCATACCTTGGAGGACTTTCATCACGTTGACGTGTGTCATACCTTCGAGGACTCTCAACATATTGGTTCCTTGTATTTGATGATGTTCGAAGATTGTTGTTGGTGGGTTTGATGATTTTCTTGTAGGTCTTCATAATGAAAGCAATTTGTTGCTTCATCTCCCTATCCTTCTGAGCTAGTTCTTCATCACTGTCCTCTTCAGATGATGGCTCAGGTGATGGTGACAGTGCTCTTGGTTCTTTGTCTCGTGATCTTGTGGGAGTTGAATACTTAGATGAAGTGGAGTATCTTGGTGAAGAGGATGTGGTTGGGTATCTTGGTGATGAGGATGTAGTAGAGTATGACTTTGGAGCACGAGAGCGATGATCTTGGACGTGTTGAGTGGTAGACACCAAAGCAAGTGGATTAGCAGTCTTTGCTACCCGTTCAGCTCAAACTTCATTTGCCTCATTCTGAAACTGTTTCAAAATGTCAAAGAGCATATGATAGTTGACCTCGTTCAACTTATTTTGTTGTTTCACTAATGTTACAAATCGTGTCCACTCGGGTTGAAGTTGTTGTAGAAAGTGCACACTGACTTGCATGGTGGAGACTTGCAGATTGTTTCTTGTTATGTCATTCATCATCTTGTAGAACCTTGAGTAATATGAATCAATTGATTCCCCATCTAATGAAGTAAACTTACCAAAGTTCCAGAACAAGTTAGTTTTGACATCTTTCTTGTTTAGTGATTCTCCTTGTTGCAAGCGTTCAATGGCAAACCACATTTCTTTTGCAATAGAGCATGCATCAACCGTTGAGTAAATATCATCTCCAATCCCACTTAGAATCAAATAGATTGCTTCTTTCTCTGCATCAATCCAAGCACGGTTCTCTTTCAAAGTGTTCTCATATGTTTCCCTAATTGTTTGCTCATCAGAACCGGACGTCGAGTCGGTTGTTGGAACTGTAGGAATGGTTATTGTAGTGAGGTTATAGGGTCCTTCTTTGATGCAACGTCGAAGAACATCACCATTGGGTTTAGTGTCAAGATATCGAAGGAATCGTGATTGTCATTG
Organism: Glebionis coronaria; assembly: GCA_025667525.1. Classification (NCBI taxonomy): domain Eukaryota; kingdom Viridiplantae; phylum Streptophyta; class Magnoliopsida; order Asterales; family Asteraceae; genus Glebionis; species Glebionis coronaria. The sequence goes on along the minus strand of CM046879.1, from coordinate 432,566,407 downwards.
TGCATATCGACCAGTTACAAGCATTGGTGGCCTCCCTTTATTACCCGCGACCATAATGTTGTTGTTTGTCACACGATATTCTTGAGTAGAATCCATCTCGATAATCTTTTAAGTGTAGAAGTGAATAGGATCTTAAGTAGATGAGGTGTGATTGGATTGTGGTTGATATTTCGAGAAACTATGTGAAAAAACCTAAATAATGTCGTCTTGATGAACCAAAAATTCTAAGGCGAAAAATCACACGAAAATTTTCAAAGATTTCACAATGTAGTTCAAAGTTACACAATTCCGCAAAGTTAAAAAAGGTGTATAATTCCGCAATGTGTTATCATTCTGCAATGTGTTATGATTCCACAATATGCTAGAGTTATAATTCCGCAATATTATCTAAGATTCAATTCCGCAATCACCTTATAACTCCGCAATGTTGTTTAAGCACAATTCCGCAATCCTATATGTGGAACAATTCCGCAATAATTTCAAGATTCAATTCCATAATTCTTGAAAAAATTCAATTCCGCAATACTTGGAAAAGAATCAATTCCGCAAATTTGCAATAATTCCGCAAATTTGCAATAATTCTGCAATTTGCAATCATTCCGCAATATTCGGCACTATTTCCGTAATTTGCAATAATTCCGCAATATTTCAATAATTCCGCAATATTTGCACCAATTCCGCAAAACCAAAAATTTATGATTTCGCAATCATTTAAAGAACATAATTTTGCAATGAACAGGAAGATACAATTCCGCAATCTGTGATTCAATTCCGCAATAACTAAAAAGTGTTCAATTTCGCAATTTGAAGATAGATTGCGAAATTATGGAAAATTTTCCTAAAAAATTGGATCTTGGAAGAACTTTATGAAATTCGAGATTTCAAGTTTAAAAAGAAGCCAAACATCACAAAATTTCGTGTTTTTAACCAATCTAAGTAACCCAAATCACTACCACGCCTATTTAGTTGATTTGTCTACTCACTGACACCACGAAAACGCAAATTTTTTTGATGATTCGAGCTCATAGATGAAGAAAACCCACGAAATCAATAAGAGAACTAACGCCAATCACGTATCTACCCCGTGGCGATTGATACCAATTGTTTTCCCATATTATTAGATGATTAAAGATAGAAAATAGATGAAAAGAGATGGAATTTCTAGAGAGAGAAAGTAGTGAGAGAAAGTAGAGAGAAGTGTGTGAAACTATGGGAAGATTAGATTAAGAAAAAAATGAACAACCAACCCTCCTAACATGCAAGGAGGGTGCTTATATAGTCTACCCACATGCGGGCTTCTTAATGGACTATATATGTTTTGGGTCGGGCTTGAATAAAATGCTTAGTACCTTAAAAGAGGCCTTTTAAGCTAACCATCAAGCCCGTAATGTCACGACTATTTTAACTAACTATTACAACGTTCTACTAAATTTTACAATATAAACCTATGACCGAAAATTATTGTTTGACTCAATATTTTGAGGCTAACACCTGTCAATCCTGTCAATATCCAATCATATCCTGCCACATCATCTCCAAGGAAGCACAACTAGAACAAATCATTGCCAGGTTGGCAATCCAATTGAAAGGAGCACATATCAATCGTTGGATTAAAACAGAAAAGAAATAGAAAGGATGAAGAAGATACAAGGGCCAAAAATCACTCTTCATCAACACCCTTACCCCTCAGTTAGGCTATAAATACCCCATTATTTTTACTGAAAATGTATCCCTTTCTTTACTTAAAAGTTATAATGAAAAATTTTAGATAGATATTGTAATTTCTTTTTTATAAGTATTGTAATGATTTTATTCATTTAATAAAAGTTCATTTTCAGTTTAATCTTTTTATTCACTTCGTTTGGTATTATATTTAAAGGCTTGCAGATTTATCTAATTTTGTTATTATAATTGTTAAATCAATCATATTAGTTTATATGTTAGCTATTTTGATTGATAAAGTTAGAGATATGGATTAAAAATCTATCCCTACTGGTTAGATTTAAAAACAACTGTTGGTTCCTGAATAAGTTTGTGGTTCGAGCCACATTGGTGGTTTTGAGGTGTTTGGTTCGAGATTGTGGCATGATTCGTGAAGGGTTTAATCGTGGTGTTTTGGTGTCAAGTCGTTTATAAGACGGTTCAACGCCGTTCTTCTTCATCAAAGGATCTTCATAAATCGGGTTAAGCTCGTTTTATTTTTTTATAAGTTTTTAGTTTAACTGATAAATATATGTTTGATAGTTAGGAATTTGTTTGAATATATGTTAATGGATTAGTTGCATTTGGGTTATGATTTTTATGGACTGGTTTTGTTTCGAGAACCTGTTGTGAGTGATTTGATTGCATCTATTTAGGTTGTATCTTGCTGATTTGGAGTTTGGTTTCTAGTAGAATAAATGAATCTGTCACTTAATGTTATAGATGTCTGCTGATATGATTTTTTACTTTGGTAACTTGATTAGGCTCTATTTGCTGATGTTCTTGCTTGCTTGAATTAGAATTAAGGATTTGTTCATCTGAGAGTTCGTCTAGTCTGTTTAGATTGCATTAGATTACTGATTTGATTTGTTTGTTGGTTTTACGTTTGAAACTTCATATTTTTGGATTAGATTAACACTGATATTAGGGTTGAATGTATTTTGTTTGTCCATCAGTATTTGGATATATGAATCTGTTAGACAGATTCAACGTACTTGAGTGATTTGCGGATTCATTAGCTGTTTTATATTCGCTGCCTTATTCATTTATGATAGTGTCCTTGACTTTAATGATTTTAATTTTAGGACTGCTGATATATATATGACGTGTTCCTGATTTCTAAATGTTGATTTATTTTAATAGTAACCTATATTAGACTTGTGTTGTTGCTATGATTTCAAGTTTGCTTGATTTGATAGTTACTGAATTCTTTAAGGCTGTGTATTCTTATATTTTAAGAAGTTTATCTGATATTGTTTATATTTGTTGAAGCTGATTGTTCATTTAACTGTCTGTGATTTGTTACACTGTAACTTGGTCTTTTATTTGATTTATGTAGTGGATATACCTGTCTACTCGTTTACTGTTATATAATTTACTACTACATTTTTACTGTTGTCATATCATCACAGTTAAAGTTCATTATTCATTTCAAAAAAAATATATATTGCAAAAACTGCTCATAGCAGGTCTCGAACTCGAGACCTGCACCTTAACAGCCTAGCGCCATAACCACTTGAGCTAGATGCTCGTTTTGTTTAAACATTACTATTAGTAATTGTTATACTATTAAATTTTTTACCTTTCAGTTTATAACAAACGTTTTACTTTACATTTGTTAAGATTAAATTTTTTAATTAATAAGAAATAATATTTACTTTTATTAAAAATATAGTTTATTTTATTTAGTTTCAAATTATTAGTTTAAAATAAATTAAATAAAGTATAAGAAAATAAATGAATATCTTATCACTTTTAAAATTTATATAGTTTTAAATAATTTTGATTTAATAATTTTGTTTAAAAAGTTTGTTTCAAAAATAAAAATAAAAAGTAAAAAGTAAAAAATTATATAACTTTAATTTGCCTTATAGATTTAATTTGGGTAGTCGATTCATGCACTTTAGGTTAAAAAGTAGGATTTTAGACAAAAACCGAAACGAATTCAAATCAATTGTCCTAATCAAATCGAAAGTCTCAAATTCACAATTTCCTTGTGTACAAAGAACCGGGATCACTCTCGTGTTTAATTGATCCGTCTTTAGCTTATTTTTGGATTATTACTTTTTCCTAAAGGTAATTTCCTAAATTTGCTCTATAAAGTATTATATTAAAATACACCGACACTTTCTCGACACATCGGGGACATATTAGAAATGGTCCATAAAAATAATCATAACTCGAGAGAAGACTAACGGCTTATTCGTACATACACGATAATCAATAATAACCATAATGACGATGGCAGGAAACGATTCGTACTAAAGAAACACGAGTCGAAGAAATACGTTAGTAAAAAAAAATCACAAACCAAGTTAGGAACACTTGAGCCCACTCGTTTATAATTCTTGTTTACATCCAAAGGCGTCCCAATCATGTAAACAAGAATTATAAATTTATGGTTAGGGAACTTATAACTTTCTTGTTAAAATAGAAAGACGTCCCCATTTATTTCAACAAGATGATTATAAATCATCCTACTCAGGCAATACAATGTCAAAACACGATATCATTCTGAATTACATACCATAACAAGTACATGTTGTCAACAAACTTACTTCATGATTTCTGCATTCAAACGTCCCATTCCATCTGAATAAATAAATCATAAACAATCTAAGCTTCAATGGTTTAAAACATTCTTATTCAAATATCCCAATCCATTTCAATAAGAGAACCTTAACGACACATAGTTGGGCGATTTAAAATCTATATATCTAAATGTCCCATTCCATTTAGATACAAGGTATTAACTTGCTCAACTGATGACTACTATGAGCATATCTTTGTTGTACCTAAATTATATATAGTTAATTTGGGTATATATATATTTTAGGTCTAACATTGGCATCCTCCTTTTCGCCAATAAAACATTACACAATCAGATTAAGCGTTACATCACGTATAAGATGTCTCCTTGGAGAAATGATTCTTTAAAATCACAAGGATTAACAGAAATACAAATAACGCAATAGTCAATTATGTTTTGAAAGGATATGCCTTAAAATGTCACATCATGATACGATGACAGTATTCAAGTTCAAATGAGCCGATATGCGATCAATTACGAAACAATATATACGTACCCAAAGTATCAAACGAGTTTAATTCTCATATTCGGATAATAAATTAATTATCGAGAAAAGTGATTTACTACGAGGCCGAACTCTGTATAAAACCATATCATAGATTTTATAATAATATTATGAGGACCATTGCTTCACGCGCAATGCCTTTACATAACATAGTATGTATATACATATATATACAATCATTTCTACATACACATATGATCACATTAACATAACTAAGCATTGGTTTCTAGGAGCCATGAGCGCGGATACTGTGTAAGGCAACAAAATAATTTTAACAAAGAGCTGTTATAGTCCAGGTTTTGAAATGACCTAGTTCTCTATAACAAGTGCTCTGATACCAATCTGTAACACCCCCAATTTTACAAGGCAGCGAAATATCAACTTTGGGTGTTACTTCATAGCACATCACACATAGTCTTAGAAAACGAACTCAAAAGAGACGTTTTAATAAATAAACAATTTGATAACTCTATTAAATCAGAGTTTAATATAAATAGGTCCCAACAATTTATACAAACCATAATAAAAATAAAGATTTGTCAAGTGTATCGAATGGAAATTGTTTATTCTTCCTTTACTGTATCTCGCACGACTCCATGCTCCAACTGGTCTTAAACCTATACACCTAAGAATACATGCTAAAATGTCAACACAACGGTTGAGTAAATTCATAGGTTTTTAAATAAACAATAATGGGTTTTTAAATAAACCATAACGCTTTTGAACACAAGAATCTCATCCATTGGCGATATTGCAACACATACAATACATATATTCCACACTATTACGCTAAGCTCATGACATCGATGCCTTAATCAATAAATTTTCCCTAGTCAGGTATCTTGCCAAATAACCCATACCTCACGTACAACACGCCCAGCTGAGCCTCCAACTCACAGGTGCAACCTTCCTGGGTGGGGGTCATCATTCCCAATGGATCCATTCGTCTGTATGAGCGTCTACCCATCATAGGTAGTTAACGGTTCACGATTTATAGGGACTTTTCACTGGCAATAAGCAACTTAGCCTTACTAATAGTGGCTTATTACCTATACAATCAACGCTTGTGTTCATTTTCCAAAAGCATGAAATCAGACGTCTCTATGTTTATTTACAAGAGCTTGTATTCGTTCAAAGCATATATTCAAACAACGAATGTTTATCACAAACATGTACCCTTTCAAAGGATATATATAATCTTATATGATTATTTTGCAGGCAGCATGTATTCCCCCTCGCGGGTTTATAAAAACATATAAAGCAGTAAAAGCGAGGCTATGAACTCCTTGATATAGCTATCACACGCAGATTAAGCAACAAATGTCCAATAGTCGATACACGACCTCACGAGATATCAATCGCTCATTGATCGAGAACAAGATGCCCAACGGTCGACATATGACCGAACGAACCCTAATATAACGAGACGCGTCATAGGCCCTAATTTATACTTATCATAGCTCATTTACCCATTTTATCTCTTAGGAGAGTTGGCTGTTTTTATCTTCTATTCTCGTTCTCACCGTTTCGGTCGCCATTTCCAAACCGTCAGGAACTGGTGGACTATCCAATTGATTCTAGTTTTTCATAAATTTATCTACAACCCATAGTTTTACATTTTTCAATGATTCTGAGTTTGTGTAAGAGTAATCAGTCCGTTTATTCAGCATGTTCAGATTTTATATCATTTCGGCCATATCTAATTCATCGGATATCGTCACGAGACGGGCTACCCGGAAAAATCACCACAAAAGACAGGAATATCACCCTATATTTTGTTCCAAGGTTCAAAACCTACAAATTTCAACCATATGAATCGTTTTTGCTAGTGAGCTAAATCTAAAAATCAAAATCAACATTTAGAGCTAGTTAAGCTTGCATCTTATGCACAAATTTTTATATACAATGTCCAACCTTTGTTATCAACTACTAGATGAATCATTACAGAAGTAAATATAAAAATTTGCATACTTACAAATTAATAAGAATATTAATATAAAATATAATTGGGTAATTCTTACAAAGAGTGTGATGATCTAAGGATAAAAGTAATCAAATGAGATCCTTGCTTCCAAATCAATTCTCAAGCAAACCAAATATGTTTTGATTAAACTCTTATGCATATGCAAATACTATTTCTCACTCAGCTCCTAGCAAATCAAAAAGAGATGAGCCGATGATGACGCTTCTGATGGTGTAGAGCCAAAGAGCTAGATATTATAAGTATGAACTTCAACCATGTTATAATATATAATTAGAAAATTAAGTGGTGAATGTGTTGTTTGAGAGTGATGAATTCGGAAAGGATATAAGCATAAAAGAAGAGACGTGTACATTTCTGTTTCATGTTATAAGATTGATACTAGATGTAAAAGAGATTTAGATAAGGGCTAAGTACAAAACAAGACAAAAAAGTACATGTGTTATCCTAAGTAGGACAAAAAAAAATTTCTTCCAAAATGAGACATGTACTTTTGATAATCTGATCAACTAGGTTTATTGTGTGACACGTGTCCATCTGATCAACCCACTTTTTTATATTTTATTAATATCTTCTCCCAAGGTTTGACCTATACATGTCCCCACCTACTGATCAACCAAAGTACTTTTTTTTATTGGAAATTGAAAAAGTAAAAAAAAAAAATATTTTTTGTACTATTATTTTGTTGGAAAAGAACAAACTTAAAAATAATATTACACTGTGCTTCTCCTCTATTTCTTATCACACTACACATCCTGACTTGTTTGTTTTGACCCGAACTTAAAAATGAGCTCTACCACTTTAATTCTTTTGAACCCAGCTTGCATGGCCTGCATAGGTGCTTATTTTGCCAGATATGTGTATTATTCTATATGTTGTCTCTTATTTTTTACAATCAACTCTTTCTTCCACTGATTTTTACAATCATGAACATGCCACTCAACAACCTGCAAGAATTGATAATGTCAAGTGGGCCTCTTCTGATCTTATTAGCAGTTTACGATCCTTTGGTTGAATTCATAGCCTGGTTTATATTACATGTTGCATAATGGGCGGTTCCGGATGAGTAATTGCATACTTTTTTCTTTCTTTCAGTTGATCCTTTTTGAGTTTTATATATAAAGTATATGTGGGTTACAAAAACAGAATAAAACTATCTTTTTGATAATGCATTTGAATAACTTTAGATGACTTCTAAGTTTTAATTCAATTGACCTGCTTTTTCTTATATTAATTTTTTAGCTTAACCCATTTGACCCGCTGGAAATGAAACACGTCGACTCGTTATAAGTAGTATAGAGATTAAATTTGCTCGAGTGTTGTTTATGCAATTACATCTAGAATTGATTCTAAATATGTTAAATTTTATTCATCATCACTGCTTGTTGCAGGTTCCTCCGTCCAGCAAGTCATTGTTTTTGGCAGGACAACTCTTTTATGATCTGTGTAAAAGACTGACAGCAAAGGGATTGTTAGTTTGGGTTAAATCATCTATTCACCGAGTTACCTTTTCAAATTGAGGTCCTATTTAATTCCAATCCTTTATAGCTTTAAATCAAATATGTCTAATGGTCTTATATTGCCATTTTATTTTCTTATGAAAACTAATCTCTAGATAATCAATGTTGAGTAAACAGTTTGAACAGGTAAGGCCCTATTTAGAATACGCGTTTAGTTTAGGATCCTGCCTTTGAAGCATACCCGATTTTCTGTTTACACAAGACGCCATGTTTTTTTAACGGATATATTCTTTTCTTTGCATCAAATGCTTAATTTATGAACATAGACCTCTTTTTTATTTGATGTGGAAACTCGTTTTCTTGATGGCAGTGTTAACAGAAAATATGAACTCTTTTATTTTGCAATTATTGTTGGTTCGTAGTCGTCTTTTGGCTAATATGGTATTTTCAACCCGATGTCACCCTACCCGATTAGTCTTATCGGGTCAGGTCGGGTCAACCCGACCCTACTAACAAGTCACACCCCTACTAGCTACCTAGGAGAGCGAATAATACTTCCTCTTAGGCAGTAAAATTTTCTTTTTGATCTGGCTTCATAGTTTCATATCATAAATAGGTGCAGTCTTGGTGAATTACGTAGTACTTGTATAAAACTTAATTTGCACTGAAGAGAATTTTGTGTTTCATAGGCCCTTTCTTATGCGAAAGAAGCCCATCGTTTGCGTATCAAACTTCTTCAACAAGAATGTGTACTCGACACAGCAATATAGTGATGTCGTTGGTGCTAATTGGGAACTCATTCAGAAACTTGGATTTGGAGTTGAGAGTTTCCACACGCATCCTTCAACTGACTTTATTTTTTACTCCACCGAGCGAGTCTGGTGCCAATTGGGAACTCATGCAAACTTCTCAGCGAGATCTTAGCTGTATACAGACTTGAAATATGAGAAAGAGAATATGGATTCATCGATGTTATAGCGAAACAGGATGTATATTCCATTTTGAAAGTACACGATACATAAACGAGTTGATACATCTTCAGCATAAAGTAAAGCTATTTGAGAAATTTCTTGTTGGGTCTACATCTTCTGCAATAAATTCTGAAAGAGCTTTACAACTGAAATTATAAATGAGCCAACCAAGTATGGTTTGTGCTCAAGCTCGAAAGTAAAAGGTTATCCAAGCTCAGGCTCGAACCCATTTATGAAAGCTTATTCTAACTAGATCCAAATAGCTCGTATAAGCTGATACGACATCTATTACATATAATACTTTTCGCAAATATTATATTGTTTATGTATTCATGAATAAGAGTATACGACATCTATTACATATAACACTTTCGCAAAATATTGTTTGGTGATCACACAACCTGATTTTGGCCTAAGGCCGTAATTTGGATACTAATATTTGATCCGGTATTCTTTCTATTTGATCCGGCATTTTTGATTGGTAGGATCCCCTCTAAGGATTGCCATTATTAGATACTAGTATTATACTTTTAGCTGATAAGTTAGACAGCATCAGGTATACCGATGTAAACTGTACAAAATACAACATACATAAATACACAGATGTGCAATACTACCAGATCAGTTTATGTTTGTAGATGCGAAGTTATCGTACAAAGTCGTATTTGACAAATTTTGTTGTAGATGCTAAGTTATCATCATACTACACAGTCATAGCTAACAAATTTTGTTGTACGGATTTTCAGATATACAAAATGGCCTCATGTGAATGCATAGTGTGTATAAAAACCTCAAATGATTGTTATATCCAATTCTAAAAATTCTAAGAACATGAGAAAATACAATAAGATACAACCATCTTTTTACATTCTAACAAAGTATACATCCTCAAAATTCTGCATGAATCCTAACTAGAAGCAAAGACTCGAAAGGAGTGTTTAGTCGCCACTCCCTTTGTTTTTTGCTAAGGGGTCTTCCTTTCCCAGCCTTTTCTAGATTAAGTCTTACGTCTGCTAAACCCCAAGTGCAACATTTTGCTTCCAGGTCGAAAGAGTCAAACATTAAAACAGCGTCACGCTCAGAGGATGTGGCACCATTATCTACCGGTGTCATGTATTTCACATACATAGGGCGCTCTTTAAATCTTTCAAGATCCTGCGAAATTCCTACAACCCTCTCAAGTCCAGGTGAAGATACCTATTGAACAAGAGACAAATGTCAAACATATTTCATTTGCTTATTTCTTTTTTGTGTCTCATCTTCATTTATATTCGCAATGGGTAAATGGGACCCACAATCACATTCTAGGTTCTCTAATACAACGTTTTTGCCTTTTTGGTGCTTAACCCAATTTGTTTGGATCTGGCTTGAAAACTTACCAGTTTTGACCCGTCCCCCAACCTGCCCAATCCACTCAATCTGTAACCGACATATAATATAAAGGGAAGTACCTCTAGTGATATATCAACAGGAATAGATCCAGCAACTTCAGCCTCATTTATCCGCTCTTGGTACTCATGGTTAAATATAAGTAAATCTGACATTATAAAAGGATATCAATATATTCAGCGGTTCCACCATGCATGATGTTCATCAAATCTTTCTCAACTCGTTGCACAAGTTCAGGCTGCAACAAATGTACAAATATCAGTACACATGTACAACTTTATTATACAAGAATTTTTAAGAACATACATTCAAATCAGGCTCCCTGTGAAACCTTCGTCTTCGAACATCTTTCATTGGAGGAGTAATACCATGTCGATACTCCCCGCTATCGGGAACATGAACAGCCTCCTCACTGACTAGAATCATCTGTGACGGTATATAGGTGTGATTAGACTAATATATGAAGCGTGTGTGCATCTGAAAAAACTTGTAATGAAATGCAGATAAAACATACTTGACCAACATCTGTTGTTTTGATCAGAACACTGTCGTCATAAGTTTTGTATGATTCTAAGATTGTGGGAAGGACGAAGAGGGAAGCGGAAAACTGCTCATCGCCAATAACGAATTTACCACTCCTCTCATCATCTACAATGTGCATATAAATTTACTAAATAAGCAAGTGAAGCTAAGATATTGGCCAATACGAATGTAACAAACACATATGAGCAGAATCAGATGGTAAAAGAAACTCAAACTTGAGAGAACCTAGAAGGCCTTTATACTGCACTTAGACTGATCAGTTCTGAGTGTTTCGGTAGACTCCTAATGGTTATGGTTATAGATTCATTTTTCTAACTATGAAGGGCCAAAGTAATCAAGTTGAGGTAGTAAGCAAATTGATAAGTGAGATTAATGCAAAATTACCCAACAGTCCATAACGTTTAAGGACCAGTTATCTAATTATGATTCTGTTAGAGGTAGTTTTTATCAGTCTAGTTGTACACTTATACTTGATATATTAGAATAAAATCGGGAAGGGAAGCGTAATTTGGCAGTTTGTTAATAATGGAGCCAATTTTGACTTGTTCAAGCAGATGGTCTTCCCTAGGAAAACAATGGGGAACAATTCTAGGCAAGCAGATGCTCCCTCATCTAACTTAAATTGATCTTGTACTTTTTATCTATCTGTCCACACAAGGCTATACTGTGTTCACACTTCACACCCAGACTTCACTCCTCAGTAAGTGTTTGTCAAATGCATCCATTTTGACCAATTTACTTAAAAATGACCATCTTTCGTTTCTATCTAATCTCTAACTAAGAAAAATTAACTGAAAATAATGCTTATGAAATGTTCAAATGTCGGCCAAAGTTAATAAAAGAAGATTCAAATAATTAGATGAATATTTTTACCACTACTTAATACACTTAACAAGATTTGAATAACATGGAAAAAGGGTAATTTATTCGAACTCGCATTGAAGGTTGCCTGTTTTGATAGAAACCTCTTCAGAACAGTACTTTATATAACTGGTTTTTACTTTGACCCATTTTAATCCTTTACCAGACCCACTCATTTTAACGTTATAAACAAAAAACTAAGCGAATTTGGTTTGTCCCAGGCATTAGACAAAAGGATATATTGCCAATGCCATATATTCTACTCCTACCGAGAATAGAAAAATAACCAAAAGGAACCATCAATTTATTCCTAAAGAGTCTCGAGCCAAAGTTGAGTGCCTATATATACCCCCTTATACGGATATCATCACAAACACAAATCCATTGATTCACAAACCAAGTGACTCACAAACCAAGTTTTTTTCTTGTCAAAGGTTTTCATTAATTTAAAACATGTTGAATATGGAAGACAGATACAGAGAGCGCAAAAGAGTCATACCAAAGAGGGGACTGATAAAGTCGAAGATAGCAACAATGGCGTACCATTCAATGGTTCTGGTTTTCTCGAGATCAAGATGAATGCAAATCATTAGTCTGTATGTAAGATGCCATAATGTACATTATGTTGATTTTGGCTTCTCAGTTATGTAATTTCAGTTGAGAGTTAACTAAGTTACATAATGATTTTGTATCATGGAGTTCTTATTTTATAGATGGTTTCTTTGATATTTACACATTCCTGAATACAGTAACGAACCACACAATAATCTAATGAAAACTTCCCTACCAGGATACAAAAATTCCTACATTTAACATAACCAACATAATAAAGCCCATGCAGATATCTAACTTCCCTACCAATGGTTGTGCTCTAGAGAGTGTTTGGGATTGCTCATTAAACTGCTTACGTTATCTAGAATAATCAGATCAGTTAACTGTTTGTAACAAAACGCAATGCATCAGATGTTATATGGATTTACGTGTGCTGTAGCCTGTATCTAAACATAATAATCAGATAATCAGTTGTATGAGTACATGTTTATTAACTCTATATTTTAAAAACTTAAAAATTATTGTAACGTTTTATGAAGCAATCCTAAACCCAGTGAAGAATATAAATATGAACATTTTCAAACAATGTGACTAGGCAGGTGATGATGGTAATGGGTAGGATTGGTGAGTAATTGTGGGTGGGAGGGGGGTTGATGCGGGTTGTTTTGAGTAATATTAACTGACTAGTAATAAGATGAATATTCAAAATCTATTCTTTCTAAGAATTAAGATTACCAATTTGTCCTTCACATAATAGACTTGATTTGAAGTAGTTGACGGTAAACACTCAACATAGGCTTATCAACTTCTTAGGGATAAAATTTTGTAGTCACTGCTAAGAGACCATTCAATCATGTAGTTGCAGCAAGATGGATGAATCAACGATATGGGTGAACGGGTTGGGGAGGCTGTTTTGGCCCGATAAAATACTTAGCATACTAGATATTATTAGATAAAATATAATGTCACAGAAATATTAGCTAACTTCTTTAACACAATGGTTATTATGCATTTAAAAACATTTCGAATGAGTTTAACCTGTTTTCTTTTTCGATCCTTTAGGCTAATCCATTTGTCCCATTAAAAATAAATTATAACCCACAACAAACAATTTATGGGTAAATTAGCGGCAATTATCACCTCTAAATATGGGTAATCTAAGTAGAATATTAGGTACGACATATTAGTGACAAACCCATATGCACACCATAAAGTGTATCTAACCATGAGGCATAATTACACTCATACAAACATCATGAACAGAAACTAGAATATGGTATATAAGCATAAAATTTGACGGAAAGCTGGAACAGTAAAAACGCATTTAAACTGTAATACCTTTACAGGATTGATTCTTTCATTTGATGAGTGGTCCTGCATCCTATCTGGTCTGTTAAGATGGTGAATATCAAGACCACAAGATGCGATTTCAGCAGCAGGTGCAGTGCCTTGATACTCAAAATTATGACATGTGAAGCATATCCTAGCTGAATTTAGTCCTTTGGGTGCATATAGATCCCAGTAGAGGGGTGCCTGAATAAAATGAAAATGTCACCATTCTGAGCCTATGTAAAATATTAAGAAAAATGTTATTAAAAAGAAGGAACATCCATACAACAAAAGTTGTCTGCCAATCATGACAGTGAATAATATCTGGTTTTTTCCCTGTTGGATGAAGCAGCTCAAGTGCGGCCCCGCTAAAGAATGAGAAGCGCTTCAAATCATCAGGTTCCCCACAGGTTTTTCCTCGCCAGAAAAATTTTGCAGGATGAAGAGGCTCGATAAAGTAAACAGGAAGCCCTAGATAAGCAAAATAATCAAAATTAAAATCATAATGCAAGGGAAACACTTAGAAACTGGTACATATACAAGATATGAACATTCAGACCTTCAACAGTACCAATCCAGATCTTATTCTTGAATAGCTGGCCATAAAAATATGACTCTACCACTAAATCTAAGACCTGTACAGAAAGAGATAAGACATATGCGCAGTCTCTACAAAACTTTGAATAATGATCAAGCTAAAAAAGAAGGGAAGAAAGCATACCCTCAAATCCTTAATACTTTCATACTGTGAAAAATCAAAGCCTTAGTTTTATAAACAGTACTTTTGGGGGTGAGACTCCAAGTACGTCTGCAACATAAAACTGTCCCCATTGATTTTAGCAAGCTTCCCTTTGGTTTCTCTGCAAAATGGACTATTCGGCATGTTTCATCAATCTTCATTAATCCAAAGTGAGATGCTCGGCTACAAACCAAAACAAGAAATATTAGCGTACATGATGGTATAAAAATATGTAATCCAATTTCATAAATCATTCGAATAGATTGATGTAAATATTTTTTTATAGAACTGTAGTCATGATTCAGTATTCACGCATAAACTATGAACAAGAATAGCAAAAAAAACAACCTATCCCACTAGTTTTAATACAAACCTGTTTGACCCTTATACAACCTCCCATCTTGAAGCTTAAAATTAAAAGAAAAAAATACGACAAAGTGTAGTGGACTATATGGACTATCAATTAACAGCTAGATCATCCAAAATATCCAATCATGATCGTTATTAATTAAATGATAAAGAAAAAATTAATTAAAATTAAATTGTATCATTAACAAGCTTACTCTTAATTGGGAATCCATAAATTGAAACAAGGTGATTGCTCAAAAATTGAAGCATTAAAATTGAAATAGAGATGAAACAATGAGATTGATAGGTGACGGAAGCCCTTATCCGGAAGAGTTAGTGTGTGTGGTGTCCAGTGTGTGTTTTTTAGGTTTCAAATTTTAATATTTTTTTTAAAATTTTGTTCTTTTTCAATAAATTTAGTAAATCTAAATAGTACAAAAAATATATATTTTTTTTTTACTTTTTCAATTTCCAAGAATAAAAAGTACTGCGGTTGATCAAAAATGGTTGATCCGCCGTCAGTTGATCAGTAGGTGGGGACAAGTATAGGTCAAACATTGGGAGAAAATATTAATAAAATATAAAAAAGTTGGTTGATCAATTAGACACGTGTCACTAAAATAACCTAGTAGATCAGTTGATCAAAAGTACATGTCTCTTTTTGAAAGAAAAAAAAAATGTGTCTTACTTGGGACACACCCATGTACTTGATGTCTACTTTTGTACTTAGCCCTTTAGATAACACATGGAAAAGGTACTATTCACAAGACAATCTTGTCTTGTGATCTTGCATATGACGTCAAGCAAGACCAAAAAGAGTAATAGTTTGTTTTATTTGTCAAGTTTTATCTCGTAATTGATAAAGCGGGTATTGTCGAAGCCCAATATTTTAAAAGTTATGCGACTTGAACGATACACGTTAAACTCGAAAAATAAACGTTCAATATAAAATAATAACTTCGACATTCAGAGAATATTTTTATTAGATATATAAATGAGGGCTTATGACTTTAAATACGTTAACGCGTTATATAAACGAACGACGGCCAAAGGTTTAACGTAAATAACGAATAATGATCGTAAGACGAAAAATTAAAACGTCGACGATAGAAAATATTTCTATCTCATAACCATAATTTTACGGTCGATGACGGACATATACTCTGCCGATAAATAAATATTGACACATATTCGATACGTTAAAGCCCTAACCTTGCCGGTTAGTCGAAAATTGAATATTATTCATAGAAACGAACACGAGAAATAAAAGTCGATTATTAAATATTGGACCGAATATTAGGAATGATATTAGAACTCTGTCTAAATGATAATTTTAAAGTTCGGGTTACTATATATTTCCTTTTGAAGAAATGCCAAACTCAAATACATCGAAGACTCTCATCGACGCCTCTCAGTTAATCAATGGGCATTCCGACCGTAACATGCATTCACATAAAGTTTTATTATCTAACGCTTCTTTTAGCAAAAATTGTAACATTTAAACTTTTAACATCTGAGAACTCGAGCTAACTTCATTTGTTATTTCTCTTTTGCTTAAGTTGTATTTATAAGAATATAATTAAAGAAATGTTATTATTTGTAACTCTTCTATCAAAAGATTTATGTCTGATATAAGTTTTCCTTCATGCTTTTTCTGTTTGGCTTCGATGGTGTGTGATGTTCATCACCAACCAAGTTACGAACTACATTAAATTATTAGAATTTAAGCTCCATGTAACCCGCAGACGCCTAAGCCTTGTTGTTATGTATTATAATTATAAATCTAGATGTAAAAAACATATTTTGAAACACCTTACATTTTATATCTTGATTAATAGAAGTAAATATACATGTTAAAGGCATGTCATATGTGATACTTTGGGTGTCCTTAGATGCGAGTATATTCACAACTACAAAAAAAAACATGGAGCCTCGTTGGAAAAAGGAATACCCTCGGTTTTGATGGAAGGCTTAAGGGAGGGGGACTTTATTTGAAAAGCAAATAGAAATTGATTTCGAAAACAAACATTATAACTTATTATAGAGTCTAAGTTTTTTTATCAAAGAACATGCCTTTAAGTAAGCAAACATTATTCTTAAAAAATATTTTCATATAATAAGTGTGAAAACACTTATCCTTTTACCACTTATTTCCGATAATAACAAGACCAAAACGTGTATTTTATGTCGTAAAAGTCGGAATTATGCGTGGTTTGTGTTTTTATTGTGTTTTAGGACCAAATGCTGAAAAAGGAAGAAAACACGGGCTTTCACGGGCTTTTATCGAAGAAAACGAGAAAAAGACGAAGTCAAAAGATCAAGAGTGTAAAAAGAACGGAAGTCCAAGACCTATTCTGAAGATTTATCGAAGAACAAAGTCTAAAGACGGAAGTTTAATGAAGTCGAAGAACTCAAGTCTAATAGAAGAATAAAATTAAAAGACAAGTTCAAATCCCGAGACGACGTCGAGAAAAGACAAAGAATTAAATTAAGTCGAGAAGACGTGAAGAAAGAAAGAAAGAAGAGGCAACACATGCACTCCTTCCCATTTTTCCCTATAAATACCCTCCTAATACACATTAGGAGGTGGTTAGTTTTGAGTGTTTAGTTTTCATTTTTCATTTTTCTTTCTAGTTTTAGAGAGAGAAAGTTCTCAACTTTCTCTCACTAAGTATTCATCTTTCTTTCTTTTAATCTTTCAAGATTAAACCTTTGTGTATTATTGATTTCATTAATCAAGTTCAAGTTAAGCTTTTAATCTTTCATCTCTTTCTACCTTTCTTTGATTTTAGTTTACTTTTGGTGCGAATTACATTTGATCCGTGTTGTTCTTAATGTTTTCGTGCTAAAAAGTTAATCTTTTTATGCCTACTTAAGTTTTCATACGAATAAGCTTTGAGATCTTTGTGCTTATTGGCTTATTTACATGTTTAGCTTATTTACTTTTTAAAAGTTTTCTTAAAAAGTTTATCTTTTTATAGTTTGATTTAAAAGATTGCTTATTTTAAGTTTGGATAAGTTGTTATTTGTGCTTATTGAGTCCTTTTCATTATAGATTCGTGCAAGTTTTAGTTTGAGCTTATTCCTTATAGCTTATAGCTTGGCTTATTTCGAATCCCACATAAATCGGAAAGGGTTTAAACCCCTTTCCGATCGCTACATTCCGATTGTGCCCCCTCCCATTATTCCGATCGTATTGATCGGATTAGGGTTTAGTTATTCCGACGGTGGGGTTGTTGAGATTCAGATTGGGGGTTCTGCATATTATTCCGATTTGACTCAAGTTAATATATTCCGGTTGCATTAGTTTGGCAACATTCCGATCAACCTTGTTTCCCATATTTCGATTGCACCAGTTACATTATTCCGATCTGATTCCTTTTCGGACATTCCGACGAGGGTATTTTTGTTATTCCGATTGCCTTATTCCGACAACATTATTCCGACCAGTATCGCTTGTTTGCATTCCGATCAGCCTTCTTCCGACCTATATTCCGATCAGATTCTGATTTGGCAACTTTCCGATGGTTTAAATTTCTTGTTTCTATAGAGTTTTCAAGTCGTAGATTTATTAAGTGTTCAAGTATTTTTCTAATATTGTCTTTAAGTTTTCAAGCATTTTTTTAACTCGTCATTTTAATTTAATCTTTAAACTTCTACTTTACTCAACGACATTTACATTTACTTGCTATTAGTTTAAAATAGATAATCAAACAAACCATTTTTATTTCCACCAAGAACAATTGAGTCGCACTTTGAACCAATAATCAATTCGAAGAGATATCGGAACAACGAAATTTTATACGTGCTGTAAAAACCTTGTATTAAATGGCGCCGCTGCCGGCTCTTTTCGTTAAGATTAAAGGTTTTTAGTGAGAGACGCATTGGATTTTGGGATCCGTTCTTCTTTGAACGTTATTTTCCTTGCTTTAAAAATTTCAAAAATCCTAAAAAATATAAAATCTTCAAAAATACAAAAAAATTAAAAAACCATAAAAACCAAAAATATTTCCTTTCTATTTTTCTAATCCTTTTGTAGGTGCGCATGCGTACTCGTGCTCGTAAGAAGAGAGTAGCTCAAGCCGAAGTCATTAGTCAACCAATTATCACCATGGACAATCAACCAATGATCGAGCTTTTGCAATCGCACGTAGAAGGCAACACCGATGCAATTGTCATCCCTGAGATTGGAGCCAACAACTTTGAACTCAAATCTGGCTTTATCCAAATGGCCTCTGCTCAACCCTTCTTGGGCCGATCACTTGACGATCCTCATGACCACATTAAATGGTTTCTTCAGCTTACCAATACGGTTAAGTACAATGGGGTATCACAAGAAGTGATTCGCTTACAACTTTTTCCTTTCTCCTTAGAGGGACAAGCCCGTAATTGGCTTGATAAGGAACCGCCACAAAGTATTCTTACGTAGACGGATTTAGAGACCATGTTTATCAACTACTTTTTCCCACCCTCACGTAATACCGCTTTACGGAATGAAATTATTACCTTTGAATAAAAGTACGGTGAGTCTTTTAGTGAATCTTGGGACCGTTTTAAGGAACTTTTAAGAAAGTGTCCACAACATTGTTTAACAAAAGTACATCAAATCAATACTTTTTACAATGGTTTAAGCATGAATGACCAAGATTCACTAAACAGTGCCTCGGAGGGTAATATTTTTGTTAAGTCTTCTAATGCTGCTTGGGATATTATTGAGCACAAATCTAGAGTTCAAACCAAGAGTATTAGAACTAATGTAGCAAGTGCTAGTACTAGTGATGCCGAAAAAAGAATTGATAAGCTTACTTCGCTTGTGGAATCGCTTGCTTTACAAACTGCCAACAATGCCAAACAATTCAATGCCCAAGCTAATGTTTTGACCCATTCGTGTGATATATGCGGGGGATCTCACTCATACACCGATTGTCCTTCGACTCACGACAATCCGGAAAATGTGTATGCCGCCAACGGTACCTATTCTACGGGAGGCTATCAAGCACGTCCTCAAGGTGACCGCAACTTGCTCAGCTATCGCTCAAACAACTTTCTTTCACCACCTGGTTTTCCCCCACAAAACCCAAACAACCTCAATCGTAACAATCCACACCAACCACGTGCTCCAAATCAATATACAAACCAAAGAAACCCATATCCACCTCAAAGAAACAACCAAGTTACCAACAACCTGCTTATCAACCACCCGCCTACCATGCTCCTCCTCTCAACCAACCCACAGCCTTACACCAAGATGTTGAAACCTACATGAGGACGAACGATGTGATCGTGCAAAATCTTCAGCGGGAAATGGCCAACATGAAAGCAGATATGGTGAAGCAAGGGAATGATCTTCGAGCTGATATGCGAAACACTTTGGCAAATCAAACGAATGACTTGAGAAATATGATGGCTAGTTTCTTCCCTAGTAATTAAGCCTCTGGATCGGGTTCTCTTCCGAGTAACACCGTTGCTAATCCAAGAGGGGAGATGAAAGCAATCACCACTCGCAGTGGAAAAGGTTTAAAGGAACCCGAGCTTCCTACACCTACACCGGTGATTGTGACAAAGGAAAACGAGTCTCCTTCTCCAAATCCTCCATCTTCTATTCCTCCAACTTCTACATCTCCTATTCCACCACCTTCTACTTCTACCCCTCCACCACCCAAGGATGTGAGTGCGAATTCTATCCCAAAGCCTTCATCTCAACCCAATATACCTTATCCTTCGAGGTTGCGGAAAGAGAAATTGAAGAACAAGGATGATATTCACGTTTCGAACTTTCTTAAAATGTTCAAACAACTAAATTTCAATATCTCCTTTGCTGAGGCTCTCGCTCACATGCCGAAATACGCTAAAATGTTTAAAAGATCTTCTCAGTGATAAGGAGAAACTTCTCGATATTGCTCAGACCCAACTTAATGAGAACTGCTCCGTAGTGCTCTTAAGGAAATTACCTACCAAACTTGGTGATCCGGGTCGTTTCTTGATTCCTTGCAACTTCCCGGGAGTAGAGAATTGCATGGCCCTAGCCGATCTAGGTGCCAGTATTAACTTAATGCCATTAAGTGTTTGGAAGCAATTATCTCTCCCCGATCTAGTCCCCACACGAATGACTTTGGAATTAGCTAACCGTACGGTTGCTTATCCAGTGGGGATAGCCGAAGACGTCTTCGTTGGTGTCGACAAATTCACCTTCCCGGTGGATTTTGTTGTCGTTGACTACGAGATGGACCCCCGTGTTTCATTAATCGTTGGACGCCCATTCCTGAGGACCGGTCGCACTCTCATCGATGTAGCCGCGGGCGAATTAATCATGAGAGTTGGTGATGATAAAATCGTCTTCAACATGGGTAAACTTTCTAAATAGCCTTCGTAAAACGAGAGTGTTAATTTCATTGATGTTCTTAATGAGGCTTGTGAAGAACATTTCAAAGACGCTTGTAAAAGTGGTTCTTCTTCTCTACCCAATGTTGAGACCGTTGCCTCAATTGCTCCGTCATTGACTCCTTTTGGAGAAAGTGACTTAGATGATTTTGAAGCTAGCTTGGGTCCTCTCGATCTTAAGTATGATAATTCTCCACCAATTGGGATGAAGACATTCGTACCATTAAGAAACTTCTCAATGAGGACCAAACTTCTCCACCATCTCCTAAGGATGTCTCTACCGATGCTCCGCACTTGACTACGCCGTCCATCAAAAATCCTCCGAATTTAGAACTTAAGGATCTTCCGTCTCATCTCGAGTACGTTTTCCTTGAAGACAACAAGACGCTACCGGTCATCATCGCTAAGGACCTGAAAGAACAAGAAAAATCCCGACTTATCGCCGTGCTGAAGAATCACAAGAAAGCGATTGCTTGGAAGATCTCTGATATTCGTGGAATTGATCCTCACTTCTGCATACACAAAATTCTCATGGAGGACGAATTTAAACCCACTATTCAAAGCCAACGAAGGGTGAATCCTAAGATCCATGACGTAATCAAAAAAGAGGTTATCAAACTTCTTGATGCGGGAATGATCTATCCTATCTCGGATTCACCATGGGTTGGTCCAGTCCATTGTGTGCCTAAGAAAGGCGGAATCACCATTGTTCCCAATGAAAACAACGAGTTGATTCCTACTCGTCTCGTTACAGGGTGGAGAGTTTGTATAGACTACCGCAAACTCAATGATGCTACGAGAAAGGATCATTTTCCCCTTCCTTTCATGGACCAAATGCTTGAACGTCTAGCGGGTAATGACTATTACTGCTTTTTGGACGGTTTCTCCGGGTATTTTCAAATTCCCATCGATCCCAAAGACCAAGAGAAAACCACATTCACTTGTCCTTATGGAACATTTGCCTACAAAAGAATGCCTTTCGGCTTATGCAATGCTCCTGGGACATTCCAACGGTGTATGATGGCTATCTTCCATGACATGGTTGAAGAAACTATGGAAGTATTCATGGATGATTTCTCGGTTTATGGCGATTCTTTCTCTGCTTGCTTTGCCAATTTAGAACGTATGCTTAAGCGGTGTGAAGACACTTGCCTTGTTCTAAATTAGGAAAAATGCCATTTTATGGTAAAAGAGGGCATCGTGCTAGGACACAAAATCTCCAAAGACGGTCTTGAAGTAGACCATGCTAAAGTCGATGTTATTGCTAAATTGCCTCCACCTTCAACCGTGAAAGGTGTGAGAAGTTTCCTCGGTCATGCGGGCTTCTATCGTCGATTCATCCAAGATTTTTCTAAAATCGCTCGCCCGATGACCCACCTCTTGGAAAAAGATACTCCTTTCATCTTTTCCAAAGAGTGTCTTGAATCCTTCAATCTTCTTAAGGATAAGCTAACTAAGGCACCGGTCTTGGTTACCCCTAATTGGGAGCTACCTTTTGAGTTGATGTGTGATGCTAGCGACTTTGCTATTGGAGCGGTTTTGGGCCAAAGAGTAAACAAACACTTCCAACCAATCCATTACGCTACCAAGACAATGACGGGGTCTCAATTGCATTATACGACAACCGAAAAAGAGCTTTTATTTGTTGTCTATGCTTTTGAAAAATTTCACCCCTATCTTGTCCTTTCCACCACCATCGTGTATACCGATCATTCCGCGTTGAAGTACTTGATGACTAAGCAAGATTCTAAGCCAATACTTCTTCGTTCGGTTTTGCTCCTTCAAGAATTCAACATTGAAATTCGTGACAAAAAGGGAGTAGAAAACCTAGCCGCGGATCATCTCAGTAGACTTGAGGATCCTTATCAAGGGGAACATCCGAACAAAGAGATCAATGACTCTTTTCCCCTTGAGGCCTTAATGTCTATCAATTCTAATCTCGATGACACCCCGTGGTTTGCGGACATTGCAAACTACTTAGCGGGTAGGATTCTCAAGGAAGGGCTCACGTCCCAACAAAAGAAAAAGTTCTTTAAAGATATTGAACATTATTTCTAAGATGACCCTTACCTTTTCAAACAATGTGCGGATCTGATTATTCGTCGATGTGTTGATGGGCCGGCAGCAGTTCAAATCCTTGATGCTTGCCATAAAGGACCCACCGGTGGTCACTTTGGTCCTAATTACACCGCGAAGAAAGTATTCGACTCTGGATTCTATTGGCCCACCATTTATCGTGACGCTCACGATATGGTTAAACATTGTGATGCTTGCCAACGCCAAGGCAAGATCACACATAAGGATGAGATGCCCCAAAGTTTCATACAAGAATGTGAAATCTTTGATGTATGGGGCATCGACTTTATGGGGCCATTTCCTTCATCTAAAGGGAACAAGTACATCCTCGCAGCCGTTGAATATGTTTCTAAATGGGTTGAAGCCAAGGCTCTCCCTACGAACGATGCGAGGGTGGTTGTGAACTTTTTGAAGCAGCTTTTCGCTCGATTCGGCATTCCTCGTGCTATAATCAGTGACCGCGGGACTCATTTTTGCAATCATCAATTTGCAAGAGTCATGGCTAAGTACGGTGTTAATCATCGTCTTTCCACCGCCTATCATCCCCAAACCAATGGTCAAGCCGAGATATACAACCGTGGATTGAAGAGAATTCTGGAGCGTACCGTGGGAGAGCATCGCGCCGCGTGGGCCGATAAGTTAGATGATGCTCTGTGGGCTTTCCGTACTGCTTATAAGACCCCGATCGGTTGTACACCTTATCGTCTTGTGTACGGGAAAGCATGCCACCTCCCCATCGAGCTGGAACATAAGGCATATTGGGCCTTGAAGTGGGCTAACTTTGACATCAACAAAGCCGGTGATCTTCGCAAGATTCAACTCAACGAGCTAAATGAA
This sequence comes from Glebionis coronaria, assembly GCA_025667525.1. NCBI lineage: Eukaryota > Viridiplantae > Streptophyta > Magnoliopsida > Asterales > Asteraceae > Glebionis > Glebionis coronaria. The sequence continues at coordinate 432,542,144 of CM046879.1, read as the reverse complement.
CTGAGGAATGAAGCTTACGAGAACTTACCGATCTACAAAGAGAAGACCAAGATCATCCATGATGCAAGAATTAAGAACCGAGAGTTCCACGTTGGTGATCAAGTCTTACTTTTTAACTCTCGGTTGAAGATCTTCTCTGGCAAGTTGAAGAGCCGCTGGTCTGGTCCATTCACCGTCACCAAAGTCTTTCCATATGGCACCATTGAGCTCTCTCAGCTAAATGGGCCAAATTTTAAGGTGAATGGCCAGCGTTTGAAGCTGTACTTTGGTGAGGACATCTCTCATGAGATGATTCCATCCCTCACCATGTTCCCCATGAACTAATTTGGGTCGAGTCAGGCTCGTGACTCGGTGAACAAAAACAAGCGCTTCTCGGGAGGCAACCCGTGTTCTATCCTTTACTGCTTTCATAATAAGTGTAGGGGGAGCCCCGTATGTGTTTGTTGTCCTGTTTCTTGTGTTGTGCAGGGATTAAAGCTTCAAAGAGCATCTTGATGACTTTTGACGAACCGTGATCCCGTGTTCCCATCTTCCCGGTTCTATCCTAAACTCTTGTGATTCAATATTTCATATATTATATGTTCACATTCAATTCACTATAGTTTCCTTTTCCTTAGGAAGATTTAAACAAAGTGCACAATGTCCTAAGTGTAGGGGAGTTCACTCCCACATGCTTAAACATTGAGGACAATATCTATATCAAGTGTAGGGGGGACTTCTATCGAAGTAAGTGGTCTTTTCCATGAATTTGCCCTCATTTTAACCGGAAAATTTGATTTTTCGACATTTTTCAAAATTTTTAATCTATTTTGGCCTAGTTGTATAGTTTTATTTTCCTTTGTTATGATTATTTTCTTTCCTTGCTAGAATAAATTTTCAATAAAGTGGTTTTAATTTTTTCTTAGTCGTGAACATTTTGACTCAACCCGAGTTTACTTATCTAAGTTTACTCTAGCTAGTATCCTTAACGTGTTTAAGTCAAGTTTTGCTAGGCTTTTATATAGGGAGCTATAAAACGCGAAAGTCTTAACTCTCACGGGTTAAGAACAAGAACTTTTCGCAAGTTCCTATAATTGATCCTAGAGAGTTGTTTATCAAGGGAACTTTAAAATGCGATTTCTAAACTTGAAAAAGTCTAAGAATTTGCCAGATCCTATAGATGACTCGAAAACCCAAAACTTTGATTTAATAGGCTGAGCATCCACGAGTCTCATTCCTTGAGATTTTAAACTGTGGAGGACGAGAGTTGATAGAGTCAATTATAAGTTTGGTATTCTTTCGTGAATTTATGTGAGTTAATTATGAGCCTATTCTCCCATCGCTTGTTAATAAATTTATCTGCAATAAATAAGGTTGTACGATTTGAAAAGTTACTTAGCTTCTAGCCTAAGATCGTTTAAAAGTTGCTCGGTATTAATTAGAGTTCATAGCCAAGGCATAACTTATTGAAGCGGGATGCGAAGATTGGCGAGTCCGAAAAGGCCCTAACAAGGCATGAGGGCTACATTTTGTTGCTAAAGATCCAAAAGTGATGTGAAGAATCATTTATCGAAAATCAATATGAAGGATCGAGACACACGACGAAAAGCAAATACTCCCCTAAAGATCATGGAGAAGTCTATCCAAAAAGGCCCTAACAAGGTATGAGGATAAATAGATCCAAGTCCTAAAAGGAGGCGGATCGTTGTATATCAAAGTCCAAAATAAAGATTGGAGAAAAATGAAGAAGTCGTGGTCCAAATATGAAGAATCTCTCAAAACTTCAAGTGAAAAAATTCCTATTATGAAGAGAAGACCATAATTTCAAGAACGTCTCTCAAAGATTTGAAGTATGAAGTCGCTGCCAAATATCGGTCCGAGAAAGGTCTCAAATCGTGCAGCGAGTTATGCCAAGATATGAACTTTATGAGGTCCCGAGAAACAGTTTTAAAAGATTTTGTCCTTTAGCTAACTATTGATTAAATCGTTCACTTTATTTTCGGCCTAAATAACTATCGAAATAAGTAAAACAATGCATCCTCGTGATCATTCAAGACAAAAATAAAATATAAGAGATACACCTAGGCATAAGGGAGTCTAAGTGAATAATTGGCCCACGTGAATTCGTGTTAGTCTGCTAACTTATAATAACAATGATCTCATTTTTAAGCTTGGTATGGGGAATGTGAAACTTGAGGATGATAAACGTTCATGGCAGCCAAAACCCAATGTAAGTCTTTAAATTCTTTACTTGTTTTTATCTTTTTATGTTTAGTATTTAATAAAGGCCTAGGTAGGTTATTTATGATGGAAAATGTAAACCGTGCTTTAAAATTAATGCATTGCATGAGGGAATTGCAATGGTCAAGTGTAGGGGATTTAATAAGTGTGAAAACACTTATCCTTTTACCACTTATTTCCAATAATAACAAGACCAAAACGTGTATTTTATGTCGTAAAAGTCAGAATTATGTGTGGTTTGTGTTTTTATTGTGTTTTAGGACCAAATGATGAAAAAGGAAGAAAGGGCTTTCACGGGCTTTTATCGAAGAAAACGAGAAAAAGACGAAGTCAAAAGATCAAGAGTGTAAAAAGAACGGAAATCCAAGACCTATTCTGAAGATTTATCGAAGAAAAAAGTTTAAAGACGGAAGTTTAATGAAGTCGAAGAACTCAAGTCTAATAGAAGAAGAAAATTAAAAGACAAGTTCAAATCCCGAGACGACGTCGAGAAAAGACAAAGAATTAAATCGAGTCGAGAAGACGTGAAGAAAGAAAGAAAGAAGAGGCAACACATGTACTCCTCCCCATTTTTTCCTATAAATACCCTCCTAATACACATTAGGAGGGTGGTTAGTTTTTAGTGTTTAGTTTTTATTTTTCATTTTTCTTTCTAGTTTTAGAGAGAGAAAGTTCTCAACTTTCTCTCACTAAGTTTTCATCTTTCTTTCTTTTAATCTTTCAAGATTAAACCTTTGTGTATTGTTGATTTCATTAATCAAGTTCAAGTTAAACTTTTAATCTTTCATCTCTTTCTACCTTTCTTTGATTTTAGTTTACTTTTGGTGCGAATTACATTTGATCCGTGTTGTTCTTAATGTTTTCGTGCTAAAAAGTTAATCTTTTTATGCCTACTTAAATTTTCATACAAATAAGCTTTGAGATCTTTGTGCTTATTGGCTTATTTACATGTTTAGCTTATTTACTTTTTAAAAGTTTTCATAAAAAGTTTATCTTTTTATAGTTTGATTTAAAAGATTGCTTATTTTAAGTTTGGATAAGTTGTTATTTGTGCTTATTGAGTCCTTTTCATTATAGATTCGTGCAAGTTTTAGTTTGAGCTTATTCCTTATAGCTTATAGCTTGGCTTATTTCGAATCCCACATAAATCGAAAAGGGTTTAAACCCCTTTCCGATCGCTACATTCCGATTGTGCCCCCTCCCATTATTCCGATCGTATTGATCGGATTAGGGTTTAGTTATTTCGACGGTGGGGTTGTTGAGATTCCGATTGGGGGTTTTGCATATTATTCCGATTTGACTCAAGTTAATATATTCCGGTTGCATTAGTTTGGCAACATTCCGATCAACCTTGTTTCCCATATTCCGATTGCACCAGTTACATTATTCCGATCTGATTCCTTTTCAGACATTCCGACGAGGGTATTTTTGTTATTCCGATTGCCTTATTCCGACAACATTATTCCGACCAGTATCGCTTGTTTGCATTCCGATCAGCCTTCTTCCGACCTATATTCCGATCAGATTCCGATTTGGCAACTTTCCAATGGTTTAAATTTCTTGTTTCTACAGAGTTTTCAAGTCGTAGATTTATTAAGTGTTCAAGAATTTTTCTAATATTGTCTTTAAGTTTTCAAGCATTTATTTTTAACTCGTCATTTTAATTTAATCTTTAAACTTCTACTTTACTCAACGACATTTACATTTACTTGCTATTAGTTTAAAATAGATAATCAAACAAACCATTTTTATTTCCACCAAGAACAATTGAGTCGCACTTTGAACCAATAATCAATTCGAGGAGATATCGGAACAACGAAATTTTATACGTGGTGTAAAAACCTTGTATTATCATACATGAAATCAAATTCCTATAAGAAAAATGTACAATTATATGGATTCATATACAAGAGATAATTGACTGCTGTTACAAATTAAAAGGTTTTATTTCAAAATATGTGATTAAAGCTTACATGAGATTAAACTTTTCAATAAAATTAACTTAAACTATAAGTTTTTCTCTCAATTGATTTCATGAGAGATTTTATAAGTATAACTATTTATAATTAATAGTTATTGAAAAAATCTTTTAAAAGGTGAGTAGAGGTTAAAATTAGTCAATTATATAAAGGTTAAGTCTATTTATTATCAACATACTTTTTAAAAGTTACACATTTAGGCAACTAACTCAAGATATTACTAATAGAGGTGAGATCCTGGAGGAAAGATGATTCATCAAGGAATAAAGGAACACATCATGGCCACTAATTTTTTTTAATCTAATGGCTAATATTAAAATCCCAGCCATATATAAAACCCTAAAAACACCTCTTATCCCTCATATATTAAAAACTTTCTCTCTCTACAAAACACACACAACCTACCATCCACCAAACCCTCACCGAAAATCAAAACTTATCACCGAAATCACTAAAAAATCTCGCCGAAAATCAAGAAACAATGATGGATACCTTAACCGCCATTACGACTCATTATAAAACAACATACATCGCTGGAATCACAACAAAACGTGTCGAAATCACAATAAAACTCACTGGAAAACAATAAATCTCACCGGAAAAAGATAATGAGCAAAGAATTTGTTGAAAGCATTAATGATGATGATTTGGACGTGGTAGATCTGGACAAAAGAAGGTACTGAACTTGATAATGGACTTGAATCTGGGCAAAGAAGATGTTTTCAAAAAAGCTGCAGATCTAGATGCTAAAAATATAAATCACATGTGATTCTAATTGAATCACATGTGATTCTCATAATTGTTATGTTGTTTGTATCGTATTATATTTTGTTGTGTTTTATATGGAAAATTATAAATGAATTATAATTTTTTCTTTGTTGTTGTAAACTAAATCACTTGTGATTCATTTTTAATCTAGAAATGATAATGTTAGACTATTAAGTTTATTACCTGAATGTATGAACTATTAATTTGTTGTGAGAAATCACATGTAATTCTTGTATGAATCGCATGTGATCCGTATGTGAATCACATGTGATTCATGTACATGGTAAATAAAACTCAACATATGTGATTCTTAAAAATCACATATAATTTGTACAACATTTGATCATTGACAACAACATTATTTTACAAATCACATGTATTTCATAATTCAACTTCTTGTAATTATCAGTGAACCATGTGTAATGCAAGAAAAATATCATGTAATTATCAACGAATCAAATGTAATTCAAGCAAAATTACATGTGATTCAAACAAAATCACATGTAATTTAGAAGGCAATTGATTTTCTATATTTTACATGAATGACAACAAAATATTTTTATATATTGATAGAATTACATGTGATTATAACAAAATCACATGTGATTCATCTAAAGTGGTTTATTAGAAGATGTTAAGGTTTTGAAATGTTTGAATCACATGTAATGCAAGCAAAATCACATGTAATTATCACCGATTTACATGTAATTCAAACAAAATTACATGTGATCCAAACGAAATCACATGTAATTCAAAAGCCAATTTGTTTATATATTTCACATGAATGACAACCGAAAATTTAATATATTGCCATAATTACATGTAATTCAAATAAAATCACATTGGATTAATCTAAAGTAGGTTCTTAGTTAAGGTTTTGAAATGCTTTAATCACATGTAATGCAAGCAAAATCACATGTAACTGAATCATAATTACATGTGATTCAAACAAAAATCACATGTAATATAAACTCCAGTTTGATTTATATATTTTACATGAATGAAAAAAGAAATTTAAATATCCGAACATAATTACATGAGATTCAAACAAAATCACATGTGGCTCAATTAAGTGGGTTTAGAAGTTAAGATTTCAAAATGCTTAACTCACATGTAATGCAAGTAAAATCACATGTAATGATCACCGAATCACATGTAATTCATGCAAAATTACATGTGATTCAAACAAAATCACATGTAATTCAAACGAATCATATGTTTTGACCCGTTACATAAAACAACCCACTTGTCAACTATAATACACGCCGACTATTGTACCTAGCTTGTGGATTAAAAAGATTTCAAGAATGGATATGATTCTTTTTGTAGAAAATATGCAAATCGAAATACCAATTCCACAAAAACTACTAAAGATAAGTAATCCCAAACACCTTTTTCATAAACATATTAATGAGACCAAAACTTGTAACTGAGCCAAAAATCCACATGAGACCAAAACTTGTTACTAATTATATGTCATTTTTTTTAATCTGATAAGATCAATATATTTAGTTACTTAGAAACTTTGTTGCTTGCTTTTATGTGAGAACTCGTATTTTTCCGATATTATTTTATTCTTTTATTCATGTTTCTTGAATTTTCCAACATGTTACGTTTTGTTGTATTCTTTATACGTAAATCCTGAGATCTTGATATTTTTAATAAATTATACTTTTATGTATTTTCTAATCATTGATAATAGTTTATTTGGAATTATAGAAATTTTATTTTATTTTTCCAAATTTATTTAAATCAAAGTTTTTGATTTAAAAGCACCCGCATGCATTTTACAAAAGTTTACTCAAATCAATGAATAACGAGAACTACTAGTGATCCCGATGACGACGGATGCCCGATGTTTTACGTTCATTGTCGATTGTTTCAATGTTTGACATTTCGATGTCTTCTTTTTAATGCCGTGTTAAGTCGTGTCGGGAGACTATATTATCATATTTTTATGCATTTTAACTTTTGAAAAGTATTTCTACGAAACCCGAGTCTTATAAATATTTTCAAGATTGACTAATAGTCATTTTCTATCCTTCAAACTATTTAATTCATTTTAAGTCCAAAAGAATACACAATTGGCAAAATTTACCCCTAACCCCCACTATATAAATGTTTTCCACGAACCTTTCTTTCATTTTTCCTAAAAATTCCACACACAAAACCTCACTTCTCCCATCTTGTTTTCGTCGCCCCCTCACACACACAAAATCATCATCAAAATTTTGTTTAGCTTGATTCAAAAAAACTAATCAAAGTCCCTATCTAGAAATCAAAAGGTGATCATATTGATAACAAAATTTCTTACATGCAACAAGTTTTAATTTTTGGTTATGAACTAGGGTTGGTGAAAGTATTTGATGATCATGCATGTGATGATCTTGTTAAGATCATGTTGTTTTGATGTTAAAAAGTTTGAGTTTTTTATTCGATTTTGTTTTATGTAACATGAAGTGATAGGATTGAAAATGGGAAATATTAGGATGTTAGAATTAGTAGAAAAGTGGTTGAAATGAGTTGAAAAAGTGATTTGATGTGAGTTTTAGAGAGGTGATCTAGGGCAGTGAGTTTGAGGTTGATTTTGGGTGTCTTAAGTTTGAGTTATTGTTATACTAATAAGATAGTGTCGTAGAGAGTTTCATTAGCTTCGTTTTGAAATAAATTAGATTTTCTAACTCATAACGAGGAGGAAGTTACACTAGTTTGAATATTCGTGTACCGGGAGGCGAGCATCGACACAACACGAAATTGTTGTTGATATTTGGTCAAATCTCGGGGACTATAGAATGAATTTCAAAAATGTTCAAGGGCTGAACTCAGGCCCTACACCTAGCATTTTGAGTCTATTTTTAAAGTCAATGGTCGGATTTGCTAATGGTATAGGTTAGGATGGTCAAAATGGTTCCACGAGTCAAGTGTTCAAATCTGTCTGGTTTTTCAAGTTTAGAAATGTGTTGAGCAGGTGGTTCTAAAATGTAAATCTTTGGATAAATTTAAACTGAGTTTTATTCAGGTTATGATTGATTTATTCACCAAGTTTCATAAAAATCCGAGTTGTCTAAGTAAGCGAAATGAGCTTGTACATTTGGTATGTGCTGGCAGATTATTATCGAGAAAGTAGTTATAAAAAGTGAACATATAGAAGGGTATTGTTGTACCACTTGCATTGTTGTTCTTTAGGATTTTTCATGGTTTTGTGATGTTGAGATTTATGTTATTAAGTATGGTTTATGCTTGAGTCAATTATTAATAAAGTGTGCGTCTTATTTGGTAGGTTGCGACTTTCGTGTTAACCGGGCATCTGTATCGTCGGTGATCGTCTTACCACTACTGTTTCTACTCAGCTTCTGAGTCCCGTGATTCACTTACCTCGTGGCTAAGGTGAGTTCATAGCCCCTTTTTACTACTTGCACACTGTTTCTAAACGGTGGGTGAGATTTTACATGGTGGAACACATCCATTTAAAAACTGTATGTTTTCAAGAACTTGTATGCTATCCAGAACTTGTATGCTTTCCAACAGTTTTCATTGATATTATTTCTTTTAGTCTATAACCCTTAAGTTTCCTCTCTTGATCATGAACCGTTATTTACTTGTGTTGCTAAGCGCGAATGTTGTGGGTGGATCCATCAGGATTGACTATCCCCGTCCCATGTTGTGGTTGTTTAACCATTGATGCATTTGCATTTGATTTATTACTTGAGTATTTGGGTTGAATACTCCCTAGAGGAACTTACATTGATGTTAAGCTTCGGTTCATGAACTAAATAGCAATAATAATAGTTTCGGACTATGGTTATCATACGTAACCATTTTCCCTATTTCTTGTTTTACAAATGAATGCTTGTGTTCCACACCTTTAATGCTAAACCTATGAATATCACTCAACTTTGTGTTGATGAATTTACATGTTTAATCTCAGGTATAATGCTTAGTTTTGCTTGGATGGGAGCCCGCAGGATATTATCGCAGCTTGGAGATTTTTGTGATACTATTTAAAGTTTGATTTTGGTAAAAAATATCAGAAGTTTATTATGTATTTTGGTAACTATATGTTATAAATCATGATTAAATAATAGATTTTTTCACTTATAAAACTCTGGCACCTTTGTTTCAAAACTATGATATTTATGATGTAATGTATATGTTTTAATTACGTCAACTTTGTGTCAAAAGTATTTCATTGTTTCTTTTTCCGTGACGTGGCACCCCCTTGCTGCCTACGTGTTTCCTTACCTGATTTTGGAGGTCTCACAGATTGGTATCAGAGCGATGGTTATAGGGAACTGAGTCGTTTCCAAAACTTAATCTATAACCGAAAGTTCAATTATTTCATGTTTAAGTGTCAACCACAGAATCTGCCAATGTTTTTCGATATTTGCGCGGGAACTCTCTAATCCTTATTATTTACTTTTAATTATCGTTGTAGTATTTCATCTCTTGATTACTTTTTGAAATACTGCATTACCCTAATTATGATAATTACTATCTCTTTCCAAATATCTCGTGCTTCATGAATTTTCATTGGATATTACTTGATTACATATGCTCTTACTGTATTTCTTGAATTCTTGTTCTTGTGAATTGATCTTGTTACAATGATTTTATATTGTTATGTCGTTACATACTTGTATTCGGAGCGCGTATGCTGCCGACTTTTCATACTCATTTTTCTAAGTACTATTTCTATCTTGTTTATGCGTGATACGACTGACCTCATATACTCATTCATTTTGAACCGTCTATTTTTCTTGACTCACTGTTACATGTTGTCGTATTCTCGTGATGCCATTATTCGAGATTAAACAAGTGTTGCTTTCAATGAAACTTCCGATTTTCATTTTACTACCCTGTGCGTTACTTCCATTGTTAAACCTTTTTTAAAATATCTACTTAGATATCCAAATTGTTTTCCGACTATCTGTGATTGGATACGTTGAAAATTAGTATGTAAACCATTGTGTAGTTGTGTCTCCAAAAAAGACTAAAGGACATCTTGTGAGTCACACATCTCGAAGAATTCCTTGAATCCGTGTTGAATAATATCGTGGGTTTTCGAAACCTTGATTGACCTTTACGTCACAGTTTTTACGTGACACTTGTATATCGACTAAATATTACTTCATTGACCATTCTTCGTTTCGACTTCAAATTAAAACGTTAGTTGTACCTTGGAAACACCATCGTCATCTTGTAATTCATCCTCTATTATGTGGCGATTCTTTGGAATACGATTCTACTTCTATAAACTTGTATCCTCCCTTTTTCATTAAACCTCCTCACTTCGGGAGTGCAACTCGTTAATGTTCCAATACTTTCTCGACAGGTTTTGTGTTTTTTTTTGGAAAATCACGCCGCCAAGAGACCTTCCTACTTTGCATTTTGAAATCTAAGACACCAATGTCATGCGCCGTTTTTGGTTTCTTAGATTATCGTTGGTATTCTTGAACCATTTTTATACTATGTTTTTCTTTACATGCTTAATTATACAATCTATTCTATTTTGTCTTTATGGAATCCACAAGTCATGTGTGTACATAAATTCCGGGTCGTTATTGAGTTTGATTAAATTTCAAGATGTGTTGAAAAATATACTTTTTGCAGAAAAGTTAAATGTAATTTAACGATGTCGAGAAAATACTTTTATAAACTTTTGACATAAAAATATGTTTCTACTTGTGAGACATTCGTTTAGGACATAAAATTTGACCCGTAAATCTTAAAAACGAGCAAGTTACGCACATTTGAAATTGTAAAATTGGAAAACTTATTTCTGCGTATTTTAAAAATATCATTTTGTTGACAGATTTGATGCGAGGGCACTTTCGTTCATTTTTTATCCGTTTCAAGTCTCGAGTAAAACTAGAAAGTTGTCCAAAACATCGTTTTACACCAAATTTCTTTAGACTTCGAGTCTTAAAAATGTTATTAGCGAGTCAATTGGTCCGGTAAGACCTAAAAGTCAAACCCAAAAGTCAAAGAAAATAGAATTTAAAAATATGGATTGAAGCATTTTTTAGTTCTTTTTAGCTCGTAAAACTTTAACGAATGATATTTTACAACTAAAAACATTAATTGCGGTTGAAAACGTTTAAAAATAGTAACTTTGAGTTCGGTCATTAATATTTGTCTTTTTAAGTTCGTTTTTCTCGATAGCTTTACGAATTGAATGATCGAGAGAAATCAAGTTAACTAATTGTTTTTGGTGTTTGATTAGTAGATCTTATGGTATCTAGGTCTAATTATCACTAAACACGTAAAAAGATAAAAATAATATCTCTACGTATCCATACTAAGCTAAAAAATCGTGCACATACCAAATACAAAGCCAAATGTACAACCAAGTAATGCAAAATATGTAAAAATGCCAAATATGTAAAGTAAATGAAAGTAGAGGGACTGAAATTGTAAATTTAAAAAATGTAAGGACTGAAAATGTATAATTTAACAACTAATAACCACTTTTAACAAAATTAACAAACTTTAAAACTGAAATTGTAACAAACTAACAAGAACAGAGACTGATTTGCAAACCCTAAACACTTAATAACCAGTTAAAACAAAGTGTAGCCTTTCCTAATTTCCATGGACCTTAGTGCAATTAACAAAACTTTTACGTTAAAAACAGGCTTATTGGATCAATAAGCTGCATCTTGAGATTTAATCAACCAAATAAGCTGAGATTTGTCTTAAAAGATTGTAAATTCAAAATCACCTAGCGAGTTTCAAGGAAATAAGCTGAAGTTACCTAGAACTCTAATAAGCACTTTGGTAATAAGCTACTTTTAAGAGACTGCTTATTGGAATAAGCACAAGAGCTGATTTTGTAAAAATCTAATCAAGAGCCCAAATAAGGAACACCTATCCAAGAAATTTTGAAAAACACTCAAGAAATAAGCAAGAAAATCGAATAAGTTGAATGATAGGTGTGAAAACACCCATCCTTTTTACCACTTAATTACAATAATAACCGAGCCAAAACGTGTATTTTAAGTCATTTATGTCGGAATTATGCGTGGTTTGTGTTTTTGTTGTAATTTAGGACGAAAAGGTGGAAAGTGGAGAAAACACGGCATTTACGGGCTTTTATCGAAGAAAAAGACGAAAGATGAAGTCGAAAGATCAAGAGTGGAAAAAGAACGGAAGTCCAAGACCAATTCTAAAGATTTATCGAAGAAAAAGTCAAAGGACGGAAGTTCACTAAAAAGCCGAAGAACTCGAGTCTTATTTATGAAGAAAATACAAGACGAGTTCAAAGAAATCCCGAAGACAAAATCATTTAAGTCCAAGATTTAAGAAGAGTAAAGAAAGGAGGGACCTAATGACGCAATTAAGGAAAAGAGGAAAGAGGGAGGAAGCTTCCTAAGCCCCTCCCTAATCACCACTATAAATAGGCCATTAGTCTTCATTTTTCAAGTTGTTGGGCGGTTTGACAAACCACCACTTCCACCATCTTAATTTCTTGTATTTCAATTAAGCACTTTTAAAATTCTTCAATTCTAGTTAGTCTTTTAATTTTGAAATCTTTTCTTTTAATAAAGTTCTTGTTTTTATTCATCTTCTTCTACCTTTCTTATCTTGCTTATCTTTGACTCATGTTCATCTTTGATCTTATTTTTATCTTAATGCTTGTTTGATTTAAAGGTTTCTTAAAAAGTTCATCTTTTATATTTTAATTTTAAAAGGTTGTTTATTTTAAGTTTGAAAAGTTGTTATTTGTGCTTATTGATTCCGCTTCAGTTTTGATTCGTTCTAGTTTGAGTTTTAGCTTATTCCATAGCTTATTCTCTTTTGCTTATCTTTCGGATCAAGGACCAAATCGGAAAGGGTGGTAAACCCCTTTCCGATCGTATCATTCCGACCAGCATTACCCTTTTTCCGATCGCCCAATCGGAAAAGGGTTTGCTTATTCCGATTGCTTTTATTTTCGTATTCCGATGGTGCATTTTAGTACATTCCGATTTGGGATTATTTTTCAGTTATTCCGATTGTAGGTGTTTGTTATATTCCGATCAACAGCATTTCATTATATTCCGATCCAACATGTTTCTACCCATTCCGATTGGTTGTCGTGTGTGTATTCCGATCACCCTCCTCCCATATTCCGATCATTAGATCGGAATACATTCCGATCGGGACACGTTTTGGGTGTATTCCGATTTGGGTGGTTTTGGTTTGTTTTAATACTTTGTTCTAGTAAAAGGGTTAATGTTTCTTATTTTATTTTTAAGTTCATTTTAATTTCGCTCTGTATCGTTATTTAATTGTCAATTTACGTTTCGCTAAGTTTTAAGTTCACGTCATTTAAATTCTCGTTCTTAATGTTTTAAATATTGCACCGTTTTACGTTTCAACTAGTTTTAGTTTTAAAGTACTCATCCTTTAATTTTAAGTCTTGCACATTTATTTTACCAAAACCAAATATATTATTTTCACCAAGAACAACTAATCTCACACAATTAACCGGAAATCAATTTGAAGAGACACCGAGAAAACGAACTTTCAACGAGTAAAATCTCTTACATTAAAATGGCGCCGCTGCCGGCTCTTTTCGTGAAGATCGAAGGTTTTTTGTGAGTGACGCGTTGGATTTTGGGATCCGTTCACTTGTGAACGTTATTTTTCTTGCCAAAAATTTTCAAAAATCCAAAAACATTTGAAAAATCATAAAACGTATTTCTTTTTCAAAGTTTTGCACCAAAAATATTCTTCTTGCTTATCTATCTTTCTTTATGGATTTTTATGTCCATTGCGTCCGGTGTGGGAAACAATTATCTGGGAACAACTCTTGTCAATGGTGTACATGTGAGCGGTGCGGAAATGATATCGACTACATACAAAACGGATTTTGTCCCTTGTGCAACTCGACTAATTCATTCTTTTTGAACCCACCTCCTGTTCCCCCGTGCATCTATTGTGGAAGCGATTCTCATTGGCATGTTTCGTGCCCGGTTCGATACCCGTATGGTCACGGGCAAGAACCGGGGTACAATTATGACAATGATAATAGCTATCCACAAGACGCACCTGATTTTTCTCCATATCCGGTTTGCAACAACTGTGGGGGTCCTCACGATACCTATTATTGTCAACCAATGAATTGTTATGAGCAAAATCCGTGTCCTCAGTTTTCTTCACCAATGGATTATTATGAACCAAACCCGGTTTATAATTCTTCTCAACCGATGAACTACTATGAGCCACAACCATGCTATATTTCAGGTTTTCAACACTATGAGCCCCCACATCACACCTTCAATCATCAATACTCTCAGGGACTTCCTATTGATCAACAACTCACTACTCTGAATGAAGAAAGGCACGCCACTATTTTGAAACTTCAAGAGGCCTTCGTTCAGTTTAAAGAAGCATGGGAACAAGAGAAAAGACAGCAACAAGAGCAAGTATCTAATCTTAGTGATTATACCCCTCCTCCTGTGCGTCAATACTATTACGATGATGATGATGACGATGAGCCTACTATTTCTTGGAATGATCTTACTGCTCAATGTCCTAGTGCAATTGTCATCCCTTCTCTTAATATCCCAAACGAGTCTAAGGATTGTGATACGTTGAAAGAGCTTAGTGATGTTGTTCTCGACAAATTATTGGATGATGAAGTTTGTGACTTACCTGCTATGGAGCCTGAGGACGACGTTGCTCTTACGGAAGAGGTCGATCTTAGTGATGACGATTTTTCTCCAAGCTATGAGAATTTCACCTTTAAAATTTCTCAATCTCCACCGGGAGATGCGGGCGATGACGATTTATTTTATCCGGTTTATGAGAAGTTCATCGATGAACATGATCTTGTGGATGAGGTGGAAGACGTGCTTCTTCGCGATAGATTACGGAAATTGCACCTTCTTATTGCTCAAATCGAAGCGTTGACTTCTCCGCCTCTTTCTAAGTCTTTACCTCCATCTATTCCTCCCGTTGAAGATAATGACCCATTGCTGGAAGAAATCGATATCCACTCCATCCCTCCAGGTATTGATGATTCTGACACGGAGGGGGACATTATTTTAGATAATTTGTTTGCAGGAAGATATTGTCCCAAGTCCCCCTCCCGAGCACCTTTCATCCTCCCCTTTAGCCATTATCACGGAGGATGAGTGCTTTGACCCGGGAGGTGACATTGACTATGCTATGATTGATACCATTACGGCTCTGCCGTTTGCTCAGCATCCATTGTCTTTGGGGGAGGACAATGAGCTTACTTTACCCACCCCACCTCCCGTGGATCTTGAATTCACATACTTCTCGTATGTTGAAAGGACCTTTCTCCCATTCAAGACTTATCCCCCCGCCTCTCCTTTGTTGATGTCAACCGGGAACGAGGACAAGGTCTTTGATCCCGGTATCACATTCCAGGCTTCCCCATGGACTATTTAATTCGGGGACGAGTCAGGCTCGTGACTCGGTCAACAAAAACAAGCGCTTTTTGGGAGGCAACCCAATTATCTATCTATCTTTACCATAAGTGTAGGGGGGAGCCCCGTGGTGTTTCTTGCTTTCTTTCTTTCTTATCATGTGCAGGGATTAGAGCTTCAAAGACACACTCTTGATGACTTTTGACGAACTGTGATTCCGTGTTCCCTTCTTCCCGGTTCTATCCTAAA
The DNA here is from genome assembly GCA_025667525.1 of Glebionis coronaria. Lineage (NCBI taxonomy): Eukaryota > Viridiplantae > Streptophyta > Magnoliopsida > Asterales > Asteraceae > Glebionis > Glebionis coronaria. The sequence goes on along the minus strand of CM046879.1, from coordinate 432,526,549 downwards.
CTCTTTTCGATTCACTATTTTATATTTCTCAATATTAAAATAGGAATCTCTTTAGTTGTCTCTTCCTTAGCGAGATTTAAACAAAGTGCACAATGTCCTAAGTGTAGGGGAGTTTACTCCCACATGCTTAAACATTGAGGACAATGTTTATCTTAAGTGTAGGGGGACTTCTATCGAAGTTAAGTGGCCTTTTCCTTGTATTTGTCCTCATTTTAACCGGAAAATCAATTTTTCGACATTTTTCAAAATTTTTAATCTATTTTGGCCTAGTTGTATAGTTGTATTTTCCTTTGTTATAGTTATTTTCTTTCCTTATTAGAATAAATTTCAATAAAGTGGTTTTCATTTTCAAACGTTGTGAATCTTTTGACTCAATCCGAGTTTACTTATCTAAGTTTACTCTAGCTAGTATCCTTAACGTGTTTAAGTCAAGTTTTGCTAGGCTTTTATATAGGGAGCTATAAAACGCGAAAGTCTTAACTTTCACGGGTTAAGAACAAGAACTTTTCGCAAGTTCCTATAATTGATCCTAGGGAGTCGTTTATCAAGGGAACTTTAAAATGCAATTCCTGAACTTGAAAAAGTCTAAGAATTTGCAAGATCCTATAGGCGACTCGAAAACCCAAAACTTTGATTTAATAGGCTAAGCATCCACGAGTCTCATTCCTTGAGATTTTAAACTATGGAGAACGAGAGATGATAGAGTCAATTATAAGTCCGGTATTCTTTCGTGAATTTATGTGAGTTAATTATAAGCGTATTCTTCCTCCGCTTGTTAATAAATTTATCTGCTAATAAATAAGGTTGTACGATTTAAAAGGTTACTTAGCTTCTAGCCCCAGATCGTTTAAAAGTTGCTCGGTATGGATTAGAGTTCATAGCCAAGGCATAACTTATTGAAGCGGGACGCGAAGATTGGCGAGTCCGAAAAGGCCCTAACAAGGCATGAGGGCTACATTTTGTTGCTAAAGATCCAACAGTGATGTGAAGAATCATTTATCGAAAATCAATATGAAGGATCGAGACACACGACGAAAAGCAAGTACTCCCCAAAAGTCATGGAGAAGTCTATCCGAAAAGACCCTAACAAGGTATGAGGATAAATAGATCCAAGTCCTAAAAGGAGGCGGATCGTTGTATATCAAAGTCCAAAGTAAAGATTGGAGAAAAATGAAGAAGTCGTGGTCCAAATACGAAGAATCTCTCAAAACTTCAAGTGAAGAAATTCCTATTATGAAGAGAAGACCATTATTTCATGAACGTCTCTCAAGGTTTGAAGTATGAAGTCGCTGCCAAATATCGGTCCGAGAAAGGTCTCAAATCGCGAAGCGAGTTATGCCAATATATGAACTTTATGAGGTCCCGAGAAGCAGTTTTAAAAGATTTTGTCCTTTAGCTAACTATTGATTAAATCGTTCACTTTATTTTCGGACTAAATAACTATCGAAATAAGTCAAACAATGCATCCTCGTGATCATTCAAGACAACAATAAAATATAAGAGATACACCTAGGAATAAGGGAGTCTAAGTGAATAATTGGCCCACATGAGTTCGTGTTAGTTTGCTAACTTATAATAACAATGATCTCGTTTCTAAGCTTGGTTTGGAGAAAGTGAAAACTTGAGGATGATGATCATTCACGACATTTTCAAAACCCAAGGTATGTTTTTGATTTCTTTACTCTGTATGTTTATAATTTTCTATCTCTTTAATAAAGGCCAACGTGGATTGATTGTGATGAAAAATGTAAAAGTGCTTTGTAACTAATGCATTGCATGAGGACATTGCAATGGTTAAGTGTAGGGGATTTGATAGGTGTGAAAACACCCATCCTTTTTACCACTTAATTACAATAATAACCGAGCCAAAACGTGTATTTTAAGTCATTTATGTCGGAATTATGCGTGGTTTGTGTTTTTGTTGTAATTTAGGACGAAAAGGTGGAAAGTGGAGAAAACACGGCATTTACGGGCTTTTATCGAAGAAAAAGACGAAAGATGAAGTCGAAAGATCAAGAGTGGAAAAAGAACGGAAGTCCAAGACCAATTCTAAAGATTTATCGAAGAAAAAGTCAAAGGACGGAAGTTCACTAAAAAGCCGAAGAACTCGAGTCTTATTTATGAAGAAAATACAAGACGAGTTCAAAGAAATCCCGAAGACAAAATCATTTAAGTCCAAGATTTAAGAAGAGTAAAGAAAGGAGGGACCTAATGACGCAATTAAGGAAAAGAGGAAAGAGGGAGGAAGCTTCCTAAGCCCCTCCCTAATCACCACTATAAATAGGCCATTAGTCTTCATTTTTCAAGTTGGTGGGTGGTTTGACAAACCACCACTTCCACCATCTTAATTTCTTGTATTTCAATTAAGCACTTTTAAAATTCTTCAATTCTAGTTAGTCTTTTAATCTTGAAATCTTTTCTTTTAATCAAGTTCTTGTTTTTATTCATCTTCTTCTACCTTTCTTATCTTGCTTATCTTTGACTCATGTTCATCTTTGATCTTATTTTCATCTTAATGCTTGTTTGATTTAAAGGTTTCTTAAAAAGTTCATCTTTTATATTTTAATTTTAAAAGGTTTTTTATTTTAAGTTTGAAAAGTTGTTATTTGTGCTTATTGATTCCGCTTCAGTTTTGATTCGTTCTAGTTTGAGTTTTAGCTTATTCCATAGCTTATTCTCTTTTGCTTATCTTTCAGATCAAGGACCAAATCGGAAAGGGTGGTAAACCCCTTTCCGATCGTATCATTCCGACCAGCATTACCCTTTTTCCGATCGCCCAATCGGAAAAGGGTTTGCTTATTCCGATTGCTTTTATTTTCGTATTCCGATGGTGCATTTTAGTACATTTCGATTTGGGATTATTTTCAGTTATTCCGATTGTAGGTGTTTGTTATATTCCGATCAACAGCATTTCATTATATTCCGATCCAACATGTTTCTACCCATTCCGATTGGTTGTCGTGTGTGTATTCCGATCACCCTCCTCCCATATTCCGATCATTAGATCGGAATACATTCCGATCGGGACACGTTTTGGGTGTATTCCGATTTGGGTGGTTTTGGTTTGTTTTAATACTTTGTTCTAGTAAAAGGGTTAATGTTTCTTATTTTATTTTTAAGTTCATTTTAATTTCGCTCTGTATCGTTATTTAATTGTCAATTTACGTTTCGCTAAGTTTTAAGTTCACGTCATTTAAATTCTCGTTTTTTTACTTTTAATGTTTTAAATATTGCACCGTTTTACGTTTCAACTAGTTTTAGTTTTAAAGTACTCGTCCTTTAATTTTAAGTCTTGCACATTTATTTTACCAAAACCAAATATATTATTTTCACCAAGAACAACTAATCTCACACAATTAACCGGAAATCAATTCGAAGAGACACCGAGAAAACGAACTTTCAACGAGTAAAATCTCTTACATTACTGAAAATAGCTTATGTTGACCAGCGTTGACTTTTGTTGACCAATTTTGACCAAAGTCCAAACTTATTTTTAAGACTTGTTAAACTGATTTGTAAAAGAAAATAAGCAATTTTATGAAAGGAATAAGCCTAAATAGAAAATCACTTATCACAGAAACTCAACGTATTACAAGGACTTTAAGCAACTTATTTCTCCTTCAATTCTGAAAACTTTATTATCTAGCTTATATATTCTGAAAGGTAGGATGTTAAGCTTCAGCTAGAAACAAAAATTCAAGTATGAATCCAAGTAATGAAGATTTTAGAAAGGTTTAAAGCTGGCATGTTTTAGACTAATAATCTGACCCAAAGTTTTCAAAAGACCTTTTGCCTGTTTCACTTGGAGTTTGATTACCAAAACTTGCAAGTCTACTTGTTATTAGTCTCTGAGTACAAAAAAATACTTTTTAACAATTTTTACTTGCTGAATCAAGGATTAGATTCTATTCCAAACACTACTTCCTAGTCTGAGCAATTTTTAAGCTAAAAGAACATATCAAAACTAACAGATTAATGTAACAGGCTATCAAAACATATCAACAATATCAAATATAACAATTAACAGGCAACATCAGATAGAATTACACTAAGACAAAGAAAATAGCATACAGTCTACTTTTTTAGTGGAAAATGTAAAGTAAAACTCATAGAACGAACTTGAAGGCTCCTTTGATGAAGAAATGAGCGTTGAGCTCACTTATGTCCTAACCACCACTAGTTTCAGACAATTCAACACAGAATCAAACCCAATCAATCATCATCATCATCTAACTCTTATCAAATCTTCAAAATATTGAACTATTGGCTACTTCTGAGCTAAGGAATGAACTGGTCCTTTCTGATCACTTGAACAGCTTCCAAATCAACAAACAAACTATGTTATTCCATAAGAATAACATAATTAAGCAATGTGAATGAATGAATAGTAGTGCAGGTAAGAATTTGAGAGAATGAGAGTAAATGTGAAATTTGAGCTTTCATTAATGGAAGTTTGGTTACAAGTTGTTGTAACTATCCAACAAACTATCTCTGAGTGGTTGTCAATAACTCTAAGAAGTTTAACTAGTGAAGGAAAAACATAGTGTAAGAAATTATCTAGAGTGTGTGTGATTTCACACTTTAACTACTTGTTACAAATGAACTAATCTAGGGGTATTTATAGAGCTGTGATGAGAAGCTGGTGAGGGTGATGACGTGTTGTAGCCAATTGCGAAATGCCACGTGTCCAAATCCTACTACTTGGGTTCTTCAAGTGTTCATCCCATATTGGGGGTTTTTAATTCCTTGAATGATTAGTTATTTGAAGTGTTGGGATGAACTCGTCTCTTGATACTGATCATTTTTCATGTTGGTCATATCTTCTGAAATGGCCTCCTTCGTAATGTGATTTCTGGAAAAATGATGAATGCCATATGGTAGCTGTGGTTTGGCTGGTTAATTATCACAGGATTACTATCCATAAGAATAGTGTAACCCGTGTGATATGTAATGAAGAAATGTGATTGGTGCTGCCATGGTTACTTAGTGAAGAGTACTATTGAGATACTCTAAAAAATGCCAAACAACTCAATTAATGACCTTTGACCATAGTCCATGATCCGTGTGAGGGTAGTGGCTATTTTTGATTAGTTAAAAAGCTTGTCACATGGATTGATCTTTAAATATCTTTCCAAAATGACAGTTTTGATCCCTCAAGTTGACAGAGTTATAATTTGAGTTCAAGACTTCATTAACTTGACATCATTGGCCCTTTGACTTGTAATTTTAAATTCACTCAAGGTCCTTTGACTTGTTGACTTTGTTGTTAACTTTGTTGAATTTTCATTTTAAGTTCTTTTAATTTGGCAGTTTGGCAAGAAAGGTCCATTTACTTTGTAGACTTGTCATCTTGAGTTCTTCTTTTGTCTTTTCTTCAATATAAATGCTTTGGAATCCGTGTTTGCATCAAATTTATATCTTTTTACCTACAAAAGCACAAACAACAAAGAATATCCCATAATACTGCTTTTACACATAAAATCTGGTATTTTTCTTTGTGTTTTAGGGTTTAATACGTTATAATTGATATGAGATTTCACTCATATCAAATCCCCTACACTTTTTTCTCATAATTAATCCACCTTGGCCATGATTAAATGCTTTTACACTACAGTATACTATATGATGCATGATTTTGATTTTTACAATGCAATGCAAATAAAACAATTCTATTTATATATTTTTGACTTTTCTTGAAATGGTTTTGATGGAAATAACTCATAAAGAAACCAATGAATTTAATTAGGGCTTTAGTACCATGAATACTTATCATCCTCAAGTTTCACTTTCCCCATACCAAGCTTAAAAACAAGATCATTGTTATCCGTAAGTAAAAGTGCATCGACTTATTCATAAAAATTAATTGTGTTACCGTTATACATCCACTTATTATGCCTCTAAGACCGGTTATTATTTGAGCAAATTGCTTGAGAGCAAATTTGTCATTATTTAAAGCGTGAGATATAAGAAGGGTAAAATCTGAAAATAAGGAAGCACGGTTTTAATCCTAAGTAACCATCATATCCATTACTTGAAAAACTGCCCACAATTAATATAAGTCCGACCCAAAATAATAAGTAATTCGCCTTATGTGTAAGATCCTTACGTCATGCATTAATAAGTAACTACTCACTCTCTAAGGAAAGAAAAATAAAACTCACGCAATAATTTATATCCGCCGCCTTTTTGAGACCTTGGATCTTCAATCTCGCAACCCGTCAAGGTAATATTGGATTGGAGCAACTATTAAATCCCCGTAACCCTTGTGAGAGTAATAGTGGAATTTAATAGCTACTATAATTAACACTTCACTTTCCCTATTGAGAGTCTTGTATAATTATTTTTTTTTCTTTTTTTCTTTTTTTTTTCTAGCCACTCATTCTTTATAAGCCGCTCTTATTTTTCTTTATTCCTCACAAATAAAAGGAAAAGAATAAAAGGAAAAACACCCGCTAAGTATTAAGCATGACATAAGTCTAGTACACATAAAACGTTCTAACTTAGAATCTTAAGACGTACTTATACCAACCACGAATGATTAGTCAATAAAGCATAAGAGACTACAAACCGATTAAAACTGTACTTGATTATTTATTAACAATATATACATGCATTGACAAGAAAGTAAAGGTGACGAAAGGGGATATAAAATCCACAAGTAATTAATATGAGGTTTTTCTAGCCCTTTACACTTACTTCAAACTCTATCATCTATCGTTCTTCATAGTTTAAAATCTCAAATAATGAAACTCGTGGATGCTTAGCCTAATAAACCAATAAAGGTCTACATGGTTAAGGATACTAGCTAGAGTAAGCTTGAATAAGCAAACTCGTGTTGAGTCAAAATATTCATGTCAGACCTAATATGTCAAAGATATCTAAACTTGTTAAACCATATCCTTTATTTTTTTTTTCTTTTTATATATTTTTATGAAAAATAAAAGAAGAAATTTATACATTACAAATGTGTTATAAAATGAAAAATGATTAATGCAAAAATTATGAATGCATATTTTTGGTGGACAAAGTAGATCAAAAATTTGAAAAATGTTGAAAAATTAATTTTCCAATTATCATGAAGGCAATGCAATGTTCTAGGTAAGGTCACTTCGATAGACGACCCCCTACACTTAAGATAAACATTGTCCTCAATGTTTAAGAGTATTGGAGTAAACTCCCCTATGCTTATGACATTGATAACTTTGCTTAACTCAAGCTAAGGAAACGTCTACTAAAGTGAATTCATGATAGACATTATTAAGAGTTAATTTTGAATCACAAAAGTATCAAAGTGAACCCGATACGAGGGCCTCCTCCATAAGCTCCAATGCATGCAATGAGAAAGAGCAACCCTACAAACACGAAGAAGACAAAAGATAGGCACCCCCTACACTTCATCTAGACTATATTACCCTTTTATTCCTATCCTACCACACTCTAGTCTAAATGATCTAATCCTAGTTATTCAAGCTTGATTTAAGGATTCTCTAGCTCGACTCAACCCACACTTAAAGTGACTATGGAAAACCTATCATGGAGAGTAAAATATTTACCCTTATAGGAAAAACGCTCCATGATAAGGTGAAACAAGTTTTCAAGTACACAAAACTCCATACAATTCCACCCGGATCAAATACATGATTGCCTTCCCAAGAGTAGCACAATCCAAAAGTGGACATCTCAATCAATGGTGAGGTAGGTGAGGTTTCCTTTTCCATGATTTTTTCCCATAATTTTCCCATAAGATGATGAGGTGAATCTCTACAACTTCTCATAATGTTTCCTTTTATTGCATCAGGTGGATACTGAGTTGGCTCAACCATCTCTATACCAGGATCAAAAATCTTTTCCTTAATGGGAAAATAACAAGTGGTAGTAGCCTTAGAAGATTCCCCTTTATACTTCACATCTTGAGAGAAAGGTTGTGGAATAATAGGTGTCATCACACTTGTAGAGGAAACCACAATGTCTTTCTTGTTCTTAGAGAACTCCTCATCAAAAGTATCCTCATAAGGTGACATAAATAATCTCTCCAATTCAACATCCAAATGATATAAGTCACTATCATTGTGAAACTTCTCAAAAATTGGTTCATCAATTGAAGGCTTAATAAAAGGATTTGAATATGGTTGTAAGAAAGGTGGTGAAAGAGTGATAGAGGAAATAGGGGAAGCAATGTGGTTATGAGGTGTTTCACAAGGTGTGTAAGAAAGAGTAATATACGAAGGTTCATGAGAAGGTTGAGTAGGAATGGAATCTCCCTAAAGCAATCTCTCTATTTCAAGAATGTCTTATTCCCATTTAGAAGGTGATGTATCAAGCACAAGATCATCACTCGTAAGATAAGCTTCAATCTCATCATTTATCAATGCATTTTCGCTAAGCAATATCTCTATCTCAAGAACCTCCTCTTTTCGATTTGAAGTAGAAGAATAAGATCCAAAATCCACTTTCCCTAAACTTGCCTCAAATACATCTATAAGGGAATCACTCTCTTCAAAGGAAGGAAATGAGGAAGTAATGGAAGCTATAGTTTCAATATTGGGAAGATCATATTCACCACTCTTACAATCTTCATGAAAATATTCATCACACACTTCATCAAGAATATCAACGTTATTCACCTCTTTATCAAGAACATCAACATGATTCACCGTCTCAGGCTCATTGGATTTCTTAGATAACTTCCCCATATTAAACACAACCTTTTGATCTTCCACCCTCTTAATGAGTTCCCCCTCCGCAACATCAATAAGGGTACGACCGGTTCTCAAGAAAGGCCTTCCTTCAATAAGGGGAACTCGAGGATCTACATCATAATCTAGAACCACAAAGTCCGCAGGGAATGTGAACTTATCAACCCCTACAAAGACATCTTCCGCTATCCCCACCGGATAAGCAATTGAACGGTTTGCCAATCAAGTGTCATTTTAGTAGGTGTAAGTGCGGGAAGGGAGAGTCGTTTCCAAACCGATAAAGGCATCAAATTTATGCTAGCACCAAGATCCGTAAGTGTCATGAAATTCTCTACCCCCTAGAAATTACATGGAATTAAGAACCGGCCCGGATCCCCGAGTTTAGTAGGTAACTTCTTTAACAACACCTCGGAACAATTTTTGTTCAATGAAGCATTATGCACATCAACCAAATTCTCTTTATTCAAAAGAAGGTCCTTAAACATCTTGGAAAATTTAGGCATATTAGCTAAAGCCTCTGCAAAAGATATGTTGATATTCAATTGCTTAAACATCCTCAAGAAGTTAGACACTTGTATGTCATCTTTGTTCTTAACTTTCTCCTTTCTCAACCTAAACGAATATGGAAGATTTGGTTTGGGTAAAGTTTTAGTGGGGGGTGTTGAAGGACTCTCTTCTTGGTTTTCTTCAATGATAGGTATAGAAGGTGAAGGATTGGTAGGTAAAGGATTGGAAGGTGTAGAACTAGAAGGTGCAGGCTTATCACAAGGAGGAACCATGGTAGGAGTCGCCAAAGAATGTGTAGGAGGAATGGAAGGTTCCATGGTTGTTTTCCCACTTCTAGTAGTAATTGCATTTACATTTGCCCTTGGATTGGTTTGAGTGTTGGAGGGTAAAGAACCTTGAGGTCTTTGATTTAAGAGCAACATGAATTTCTTGTTTGTCTCCTCTTGCATGGCCCTCAATTGATCTTGAGTTCTTCTTTCACTCTCACATATCCTTCTTTCGGTCTCTTGATTCATCTTATGAAGTAGCTCAAAGGTTTCATTTTGCCCATTTCCTTGATTGTAACCTTGATTGTGGAAAGGTGGAGGTGGTTGGTGAAACCCTTGGTTATTTCCATGAAAGTTGTTCCCTTGGTTTTGAAAGTTATTAGGCACTCTATTGTTGTTTTTCCCTTGATAATTTCCTCTTGGCCCTTGGTTTCTAGTGGGCATTTGTGGAGTGTTTGGTTGGTTTTGGTTGGGTTGATGGGGAGGGAAACCCGGTGAAGTAAGGTAATTGTTAGACTTGTATGAAAGGTGATTAGGATTGATGTTACGTTTAAAGTGTTCTGTTCCATCATCATTATAAGCATAACATTCTGTTTGATAAGCTTGCACTTCGTCACAATTCATGTATGAATGAGGGCCTCCACATGTCTCACAAGACAGAGTGATTGCATTAACATTGTTAGTGGAAGAATTTTTCAAGGAAACCTTCATAAACTCTTGAAACATCTCTTGATTCTTGTTAAGTTGTTGAAGTATTTCATTGTTTTGCTTAAGTATTTGACTATCAATTGATTTAGAAGCACTCTTTTGAACAACATGTACCACCTCATCTCTATCCCTATTACTTTGAACCATGGATTTTGTTTCAATGATATCCCATGCATCTTGAGTGGACTTTGAAAGAATGTTCCCACCCGCGACCGAGTTAAGAGAATCTTGATGGTGAGGTCTCAAACCATTTTAGAAGGTGTTAATTTGGTGAACTTGGTCAAAACCGTGGTTTGGGCACTTTCTTAACAACTCTTTAAACTCTTCCCAAGCTTCACTAAAGGTTTAGTCTCTCTTTTGTTGAAAGCCTGTGATTTGGTTTCTCAATGCGGTGGTTCTTGAAGGGGGAAATAACTTGTTCACTAATTTCTTCTTCAAGTCCTCCCAAGTGTGAATGCTATTAGAGGGTTGCTTATCTAGCCAAATCCTAGCATTTCCCTCCAAAGAGAAAGGGAATAAGATCATCTTAACCGCGTCGTGAGGTACCCCATTATACTTGATGGTATTACAAAGTGACATGAATATCTTGATATGGTCATGAGGGTCATCCATAGGTCTCCCTAAAAAAGGTATAGAAGAAACCATTTGTATCATGCATGCCTTAAGCTCAAAATTGTTAGCGGCTATCTCGGGAATGACTATGGAATCCGCATTCCCATCCACGTTGGATTGGAGAATCTCAATCAAAGGTCGATTGTCCATGGCTTCGTTTAAATTGTCGAAAGCACGATGCTCGTGATCGGCTTGATGGACGGTTTTGTTCTTGTTTCTCTTCCTTTTGGGAGGAAGTGGTACACCAATAGGTATATGTGCACGAGCTCGAGTGCGCATGCATGATGAGACTGCTTTTATACATAGTCTCATCGTCCAAAAAGGACTTAAAATGCATTAAATATCATGAAAAGAACCAAATATATTATTGTGTTTGTTGCTTGAGTATTTTAGGTACAGATAGTGAGAAAATGACAAAAGATCACAAGAATCATGCAAAAACGAACACGGGAAACGAAGCCGCACAATGAACCAAGCCCTAATGAAGATTTTCCTAAGAAAACCCTTGAAGATTTGAAGAATTATGAAGAAGGGTCCTCTAATATGGAATAATTGACACTTTATACCCTTGTATCTTCATAATTACAAGATTGGTCCCTAAAGTTTGTCAATATTGCAAAAAGGGCCCTCCACTTTGAAGAATTAGCAATTTTAGCCCCTCAAGAAAGCTAAAATGTCAATATTTATCCTCCTCAAAGTCAAACATATCAAGAAGGACTCCAAGTTACAAGAATTACAAATTTGGTCCTTTGAAAATCTCAAAATTACCAAAAGGACCCTTGACTTTGAAGACTTGGCAAAAATGGTCCCTCAATAAACATGAATTGGCAATTTTAGTCCTCCAAAATGTCAAATATGCAAGTCAAGACCATTATCCTTGAATAAAATACCAAATCAGTCCTTCAAGAATCACAAAACGGCAAGAAATACCCCTGAATTCATTTTACAAAATTTTTTGGGGCAAAAGTGTGAAAACCAAAACTTCTACAACAAAGGAAATCCGGATTTAACTTGTTTAGTTGCAAGTGAAAGAAGTTTGGGAGATAAGGGACTAAAGCTGGCCAGACAAGAAAGTTACCTAGACTAATCACCATCCAACACGTGTCCCACTACCACTAAACAACCAATCAGCTCTTCCCATTGTGCCACCTCACAATCCACTCACCCATTTAATTAACTAATCACAACTGATTAGTTAACTTGGCGCCTAACACATTGTTTAAACACCAAAACATATCAAACCCCTTGTTCATCATGTTCTTATCAAATTTGGGCTTTTGTTATTTACTCAGAATTAAACCTTAATTCTTTCCAGAATTATGATTAAGGTTATACTTAACAAAACCCAACCTTAATACTGGCCACCACACTATTCACGTGTCCACATGGGACCTCCCCTTCAAACACTTTTGGGAAGAAGACAAAGATGAGCCAATGATCCAACGTCCTATATTGTGGCTTACTTTCTAAGCTGTCTCTACACCCTTGGATGAAATTCCAACCTGCTAGCTACAACAAAACGCCAAGGAAAAGCACATGATTCCATGAAGTTCAAATTTTGCAAGGGGTATTTTTGGGCTTCCACTGCATTTAGGGTTCACGTTTTAGGGTTTACCTTCACTTCTTGTAGCCTATAAAAGGCAATGCACTAGTTCATTTGTTGTTTGCTTTTGGTTTTTCCTAGTTCACAAACTTGTAAATCCTACTTTCTGATTAATGAAATTTTGTTGAGTTTGATGAAGAAAGACCAAGGGCCATTTAATTTTAAGCTTTTTTATGTTATATGTTAACTGAAACTGAACCTTAAAACGTGTTTGTTAACCTTGTGTAAGAAATTACACATTGGACTAAAATTTGATATTTTGCTAAGTTTTCTTGGTACATCTTGGAATTTTTGGGATATAAGCTGATCATAGCACCCTAATTGTGATATTAAGGTGTTGTGAAGCTCATATCTTGGGGATAATCAAGAGTGGGTACAAGAAGTTGCATTAATCAAGTTTATTTTCCAAAAAGGTCACCTTTCTGTTTTGATATTGTGCTTCTAACTCTGTTGAATCTTTGTTGCTGTTGGAAGCTTGTGCTTGTTCTTGCTAGCACATAAGCTCTAACATTTGTGGGTGTGGATGTACATCCATGAGGTTTGTCTTAAAACCTTGAAAATCTGATAAATTTTGGATTTTTGGTGAATTTGTGCTCTACTTGTGTTCTTGTTGTTTTCTTGGCTTGAATCTGCTTAATCTTGCATGATAATGTTGTTAGTATGCTAGATTAATCATTTGGTAAACTGAATCACACTTATACTTGTTTAATTTTTGGATTGAAAAGATAAAGGGGTGTTTGGGATTACATGTTTGAGTTCATAGTTGGTTATTGTGTTGTTAGAAGGTTGTGTTTATGCTTGGTATCTGATATATGCTTGGTTGAGAGTTGTTTGCTGCAAGTTTTTGAGTTTGAAACCTTGAATCATTCATTATGCTATATCTTGTTGAGTTTAACTGATTTTGGCCTAAGATTTTGGTAAAACATAGATTTTATGCATGATTAGGGATAAAAGTTGTTTAAACATCATTAATATAACATATGTGATAGATTTGAGTGATTGAATCTGGCTTGTTGGTCAATTGCATCAGCAAAGTATAAAACTGCATGTGTTTGTGTTCATCAGTAACTTTAAGTGGTTGAATCTTGCTTAAAACTATGAATCATTGCATGAAACCTGTTTAGACTTGCTTATTTAAGTTTAATATTGCTTGTGTATGCATTTGGTTAAGTTTTGCTGGCTGAATTGTGCTAAAAGTGCTTATTGAACCTCTACTGCTTATTTGTTCATGTCTGTGTCAGATCTGGTGATTGATTGAATTAAATGTATCATTTGACTGTTGTTGATTGTGATTTTTTGATTGTTATTGACTCCTCTTGATTCACTGATCAATTGGGTGCCTTTGTGAAACTTGAATCTCCAAAAAAGTCACTAAAGACAAAAAAGTCAACAAGTCAAGCAGTGGAAAAAGTTTCCACTTCTCAACACCCAAAACTAGCCCCTGCTAGTGTTAATTTGCTTTCAGCTTATCAATAAGCCATTTTGGTTTATCCAGACCTGCAACAACTTATTTTTTGTGATAGATCTTCATTATTTGACCCATTTGATTAGACTGGAGCTTATTGGACTTTGACTTTGACTTTTTGCTAGAAAACCAACTTATTTGACTCTTTCATAAGTGCTTATTTGCTTTTCCAGCTTATTGAGTCAGCTTATTTGAAAACTTTTTGTTGATTTAGCTTATTTAAGTCATTTAAAAGCTTTTGCAATTTGAATCAGCTCTTGGGATAGCCTAGAACTCAAAAACGACTATTTTGTCGTTTTCTGTAGATTGCTTTTTGCATTTTCAGGCTTATTCCTTTGGCTTATTTCAAATTTCTTTTTACAGAAGTCTTAGTTAGCTCAAAAGAAGCTTGTGTGTCTAATTTGAGCTTATGGCATTAGCTTATAGCTTAATGGGCCAAAAAGCCCATTAAGAATAAGCTGTTTGGTATAAGCTTGCTTATTTCACATTTTCAGCTTTTGGGCCTTTGGAAAAAGTTGTTCAGAATAAAATTTTGAGTCAAGTAGTGCTTTTTGGGCCATTTTACAAACTTTTTCTTAGTGGGCTCAATTTGGCCCATTAAGGTGATTGTTTTGGGTTTTGGCCCGTTTCTAGGCCCATTAAGGGTATTTAGGTAATTTCAACTTCATTTCTGTGTTATTTAGGTTAAAATTAGTTAGTTTGCAACTTTTTAGAATTTTTTAGGATTTTTGGATTTTTATTAATATTTTAATATTATTTTATTATTAAAAATTAGAAGTCTGATTTTCTAAGTTTTTATATTTTCCTAGATTCTAGACACTTAATTAGGAATTTTACAACTTTCCAAATATTTTTAGGGTCTTTTAATTATTTTCTAGAACTATTTTAAGTTTTAATAGTTTTTAATTGTTTTTAAATAGTTTTAATTAATTTTAAAATTTTCAAAAATAGTTTTAAATTAAGTTAGAGTATTTTAGAGGTTTAAAAAGTGATAAAACTCATTTTGGGCTTTTTGTAAATTAAATTGATTTTTAGGGCTTTAATTAGCATTAAAAAATCATTATTTAATAAATAAAAGGTTTGGGTGATTTTTGATTTTTCGTAAACTCTTAATACATTATTTAGGATTTATTGCAATTTTTTTAGGAATTTTTAGAGTAAATTTTTAAATTTGGTGCTTTTACGGTTTTACGTGTACGACTCTTTCATCTTAGTGAAATCCGTCATCGTAACCGTCATTCTCTTCTTATCCCCTTTCTATTTTCTTTCTCATAACAATAAAATCACAAAGTTAATCATTTCATTACACACACACCAAGCCTCCTTGAGAACGATCCCCACTTTGGGTCATTTGTGCACGATTTTCCTAAATCGTCGTACTTACCCTTATTACGCTCTTTTTCCTAAAAGACGTATTTTACTCAACATTATTTTGGCGCCGCTGCCGGGGAGGCGTGTTGTGTTTTGATTTGGAAATTGTTGTTTTTATATACTAACCATAATAGTATTTGTATTAGTAGCACTCTACTAATACGTATTATCGGTTTTTCGTTTTTTGTATGAATACTATTACTATATTGTATACGTAGAACAATAAATACACAAGTACTCCAAAAGTGAGAAATCACAACCTTGACTTGGGAGGTCATTACCCAATCATTGTATTCGAATCTCAAATCAAAGAAAAAGGCAAAAATAGATAAATACTTTCGTGAAGCTCAATTTTGAAAAATACAAACTATAAGGTGGGTATAAGGCGGATATTATAAAATATATCCTAAGGAAAAAGGCTCTTAAGTGCTTCGCGCCGCCTCGTTTCCCCGCTTGCTTGTGAGTATTTGATTTTGAGAGCTAATCGAGGGTTTTGCCGCCCAAAGTATTATTAAGTATCATATATACTTTCTTGGTTTCATTGGTTAAACCCTCTTGAACGTTTTGGTGTTCCACCAACGTTCTAAAGTCATCGAAGGCGTTCACTTCATGTGATTGTTTTCATTCCTTGAGGCTTCTTTAATCAAGAGATTTGATTAAGGAGGAGATTTGTAGATTTTGGTCTACCTAATACAATCACAAAAATCCAAAAGAAAAGTAAAAACAGTCAAAAACCACAAAAAAATTGGAAAAATACAAAACACCAAAAAGAATCTTCTTTGCTCATCCCCTCATTGTACGTGACGTTTATGCAAACTCGCTCCAAAGCAGGACGTGCACGTAAACGTCGTCAAAAGGAAGGAAACCAAACATCTTCTAGTGAAGAATCTCCCATTGTTGAACCCATTGTAGAGAAGGAACCAACCTTGGCGAATCGTACTATGATGGAGTTACTTCAAGCACCCACCGAGGGTTATGGAGAGGCTATTGTGATTCCCGCTATCCTTGCGGAGAATTTTGAAGTGAAAACGGGTTTGTTGTCGATGATCCAAAACAAAAAATTCCGTGGTGATGAAAAGGACAATCCACACAACCATATCCGCCAATTCAATCGTCTTACCGCCACTTGCAAGTTTAAGGATGTCTCTAATCACTCGATTAAGATGATGCTTTTTCTGTATTCCTTAGCAGGGCCCGCTAAAATTTTGTTAGAGAAAGAGCCACCCAATTCTATATTGACGTGGAAGGATCTCGTTTCTAAGTTTGTGAACCAATTTTTTCCGCCCTCTAAGACTACGCACTTGGAAAACGAGATTTCAAAATTTTCACAAGAGTTTAATGAAAGTTTTTCAACGGCTTGGAATAGGTTTAAGGAAATGTTACATGAATGTCCTCATCACGGTTTTTCCGACTTGCATCAAATTGACACGTTTTACAATGGACTTAATGATCATGAAAGGGATTATCTTAATGCCGCCGTGGGTGGTAATTTCTTGTGTAAAACGGTTGAGGAAGCTTTGGTGATAATTGAGAATAGATCTAAGGTGTATAGTCCTTGTAGCACGTCTAGTGTTCGTAATGCTTCGTCTTCGGCTTCACCTTCTTTGTCTACTACCATCGATGCTTGCCAAATTGAGGCGAACTTGGAAAACAAAATCTTTGATAAGCTTAAAGGTCTTTTGAAAGAGTTCAAAGTTGGAGAACCAAGTGCTCCCGCTACGGCTAAAGCGGTTGAGGTTTCATGCATGTATTGTGGTGGAGGTCATGATTTCTCCGAGTGCATTACCAACGTGGTAACACTTCGAGTGCCTACGCGGCCACGGGAACTTAC
This sequence comes from Glebionis coronaria, assembly GCA_025667525.1. Classification (NCBI taxonomy): domain Eukaryota; kingdom Viridiplantae; phylum Streptophyta; class Magnoliopsida; order Asterales; family Asteraceae; genus Glebionis; species Glebionis coronaria. Next base: position 432,509,490 of record CM046879.1, on the reverse strand, counting down.
AACCAAAACGGTCAAGTTACCCTCTCTAATCAATTGACTTCACCGAGTTTTGGTTCAAATCAAAATGCTAACAATAACTATCGCAACAATCAAGTTGGTTTCAAAAACAATTACAACAAGGGAAACTATGGTAATCAAGGGGCTAATAATCAAGTTTCAAACAAAAATCAAAATGATTTTCAAAACAACAACAAAAGTTTGCAAACTTTGAAAGATCTTCCAAATGAATTTGTTGTATACGCTAAGGGGAACGATGCTAGGTTTGACAACATTCAAATAGAAATCATTAGCCTAAGATCCGAGTTTAAGAACGACTTGAAGAAAGAGTTGAAAAATGAGTTAGCAAATGAGCTTAAAATCCATACCAACAAAATGGAAGGAAATGTAACAAGGTTACAACAAAACCAACAAAAAATGGAACAAGGGCAACATGAGATTAAACAATAAATGATTAAGGCCGAGAAGAGGCAATCCATGTTTGAAGATAAAATTTCATCTATGTTTGAGGCAATTATGTGTAAACCGTCTTCGAGTAGTCTTCCTAGCAACACCTTGTCAAACCCTAAGGGTGAGATGAAAGTGATTACCACACGTAGTGGTAAGACACTTAAAGAACCGACTCCTCAACCAATTGCTCCTACGGAGGAAGCAATTGAGGAAGAACCCGAGGTGGTGGTCCAAAAGGAGCATGTTCCAATCCCACGAAGTACCGCTCATGACACACCTACGGTTGACCCATTATCAACATTGGAACCCGAGATTCCAAAGGCTATGCCTATGCCTCAACCCACACCACCTTTGCCCTATCCATAGAGACTTAGGAAGGAGAAACGTCAAGAGCGCGAAAATTACCAATTTGAGCTTTTTATGAAAATGTTTCGTGATTTTCACTTTAATGTGAGTTTCGCTGATGCTTTGGTCATGATGCCTCGATTTGCCGCTAACTTTAAGAGTATGTTGAACAACAAGGAGAAATTGCATCAATTGTCTAGTTGTTCATCGGTTTATCTTAATCGCATACCTCAAAAAGTCGGTGATCCCGGTAAATTTTGATCCCTTGTGCAATCTAAGATATGGAGGAATGCTTTGCCTTGGCCGATCTTGGTTCTAGCATTAACTTGATGCCACTTGCAATCTTCAAGTCGCTCAGTCTTCCTAATCTTACTCCTTCACTAATGTCTATCGAGTTGGCCGACCATTCCACGATTCTCGCATGTGGATTAGCGGAAGACGTTTTTGTGAAAGTGGGGAAGTTCTACTATCCCGTAGACTTTATCGTTGTCGATATTCCCACGGATCCTCAAGTTCCTCTCATTTTAGGTCGTTCGTTTTTAGATACGTCTATGGCTTTGATCGATGTTCATGCTAGAAAGACCACCTTACGTTTCAACGACGAAGAGCTTGTTATAAACGCAACTCAAAACTCTCAAATTTCTCATGTTTATTCCGTTGCAACCATAAACCTCGTTGATATGATCGACGTGGTTTGCGAGGAATTTTCACAAGAAGTTCTAGGTTTTGGTGATGAAGAAAATGGTGGCAATCCCACTATGTTAGATCCTATCCTTGATAACTCGACACCAACCTTCACTCCATTTGAAGGTGGTGGTTTTACGTTGGAAGAATTCGATGTTCCACGTACTTGTAACGAAGACCTAGACAACGATGAGGACTTCTCGATTATCAAGGATTTTCTTAACGATTTCCCATTTCCTCCACCCGAGGAGGTTATAAGTATCGAACCCAAATCTTCAATTGAGGAACCACCTATCCTCGATTTGAAAGATTTACCTCCTCATCTCGAATATGTCTATTTCGAGGAGGGCGACAAGTTGCCGGTTATTATTGCAAAGGAACTTTCGGATGATGAAAAAACCGCACTTGTCGATGTTCTAAAGGATCACAAAGGGGCAATTGCGTGGAAGTTAACCGACATTAAGGGGATCGATCCCAAATTTTGTACCCACAAAATCTTAATGGAGGAGGATTACAAGCCCACAATCCAATGTCAAAGGAGGGTGAACCCCAAAATTCACGACGTCATCAAAAAGGAAGTCCTTAAACTACTTGACGCGGGAATGATTTACCCTATTTCCGATAGCCCTTGGGTGAGTCCTATTCATTGTGTCCCTAAAAAGGGAGGAATGACCGTTGTGCCAAACGATGCCAACGAGTTAATTCCCACTAGCCTCGTGCCCGGATGGAGAGTGTGCATTGACTATCGTAAGTTGAATGAAGCCACTCGAAAAGACCATTTTCCCTTGCCCTTCATGGACCAAATGTTGGAGCGTCTTACGGGAAACGATTTCTATTGCTTTTTAGATGGTTTTTCTGGTTACTTCCAAATCCCCATCGATCCTCGTGATCAAGAAAAAACTACGTTTACGTGTCCATATGGAACGTTTGCCTATCGTAGAATGCCATTCGGACTTTGTAATGCACCGGGAACCTTTCAAAGGTGCATGATGGCTATTTTTCATGACATGATCGAGAAGACAATGGAAGTCTTCATGGATGACTTTTCCGTGTTTGTTAATTCGTTCACTTCGTGTTTGTCGAATCTTGAGAGAATGTTGAAACGTTGTGAGGAAACCAACCTTGTGCTCAATTGGGAAAAGTGTCATTTTATGCTTAAAAGTGGAATCGTCTTAGGGCACAAGGTCTCGAAAGCGGGGATTGAGGTAGATCAAGCTAAGGTAGACGTCATCGCCAAATTACCTCATCCCAAAACCGTTAAGGGAGTTAGGAGTTTCCTAGGCCACGCGGGCTTTTATCGTCGATTCATCAAGGATTTTTCAAATATCTCTTGACCTATTACGCATCTCCTTGAAAAAGAGGCACGTTTTGTCTTTGACGAAGATTGTGTACGAGCCTTTGAAATCCTTAAGAGGAAACTTACCGAAGCTCCCATTCTTGTTGCTCCCAATTGGAACCTCCCCTTTGAGCTCATGTGTGATGCTAGTGATTACGCTATTGGGGCCGTATTGGGGCAACGTCATGAAAAGCACTTCTTGCCTATTCACTATGCTAGCAAGACGATGACCGAGGCTCAACTTAAATACACTACAACGGAAAAGAAGTTCCTTGTCGTGGTGTATGCATTTGAGAATTTTCGACCTTATCTCGTCTTGATGAAATGCATAGTGTATACGGATCATTCGGCTATCAAGTATCTTATGGCTAAACAAGATGCAAAGCCAAGATTACTTCGTTGGATTCTCCTCCTTCAAGAATTTGATCACAAAATTGTTGACAAAAAAGGAGCCGAGAATCTAGCGGCCGATCATCTTTCTCGTTTGGAAGATCCTCACCAAAGTGTTTACGAGCCCAAGGAAATCACCGAAACATTTCCGCTCGAGACACTTGGTGTAGTGAATTCTAGGCTTGATTCTTCCACCCCATGGTTTGCGGACATCGCAAATTACCATGCAGGCAACTTCATCATCAAGGGCATGACGACTCAAGAAAAACGAAAATTCTTTCGTGACGTCAAGTTCTACTTTTGGAACGAACCTTACTTGTTTCGAACTTGTGCGGATCAAATCATCCGACGTTGTGTATTTGGCACCGAAGCTTCTAATATCCTTAGACCTTGTCATGAGGGACCCACGGGTGGTCACCATGGTGCTAATCTCACAGCTAAAAAGGTGTTTGATGTCGGCTTCTTTTGGCCTACTATTTACCAAGATGCACATGAACTTGTGAAGTCATGTGACTCATGCCAACGACAAGGAAAATCCTTACAAAAAGATGAAATGCCACAAAATATCATCCAAGTGTGTGAGATCTTTGACGTTTGGAGCATCGACTTTATGGGGCCATTCCCATCATCTCGTGGTAATAAGTAAATCCTTGTTGCGGTTGAATACCTATCTAAGTGGGTGGAAGCTAAGGCTTTGCCCACCAATGATGCTCGTGTGGTAGTCAAGATTTTGAAAAGCTTGTTTTCTCGGTTTGGAACCCCTCGTGCGATCATAAGCGATCGTGGAACCCATTTTTGAAACGACCAATTCGAAAGGGTCCTAAGGAAATATGGGGTTACACATCGGCTTTCTACGGCTTATCACCCACAAACGAGTGGCAAGTCGAGCTTTCATACCGAGCGTTGAAGAGGATCTTGGAGAGATCCGTTGGGGAAACCGACAATCTTGGTCGGATAAGTTAGACGATGCTTTATGGGCCTTTAGGACCGATCATAAGACTCCCATTGGGTGCACTCCCTATAAGCTTGTGTATGGGAGAAATTGTCACTTGCCAATTGAATTGGAACATAAGGCTTATTGGGCCCTAAAGCATTGTAATGATGACATGGAGACCGCGGGAAAACACCAGAAAATGCAATTAAATGAATTGGATGAATTAAGGGATATTGCTTATGAAAATTAATTGATTTATAAAGAAAAAACTAAAAAGTTGCATGATTCTAAAAATAAAAACCGGGTATTTAACATTGTGGGATCAAGTTTTGCTTTTTAATTCTCGTTTGAAAATCGTTTCCGGTAAGTTGAAATCCCGTTGGTCCGGTCCATTCACCGTGACTCAAGTTTTTCCTTATGGGACCATCGAGATAGCTCAAAATGATGGCCCCAATTTCAAGGTGAATGGACATAGGTTAAAGCACTACTTTGGCGGGGAAGTTCCATCCTTGAACTACCTCGACCAAGTCACCTTCCCCAATGATAATTAGTATTGAGGGGATTGAGTCGAGCTCATGACTCGGTAATCAAAAACAAGGTGCCTCGTGGGGGAGTCCCATTCTTATCCTATGTACATATTATCGCTTTCTAATGTAGTAACGTGTGGGGATTTGTGCCCTTCCAACCTTTGTTCCGTGGTTGTTTGTGAATTATGGATTTTAGATGATCATTATCTTCACGATTGGAGCCTCTCGTGTTCGTTTTATGGGAGCACTCGATCGTTTGCTTTGAAGACTTTCTCAATATCCATGATATATCCTTTTATGTTCTAACCTTAGGTTTATAGCACACTTCATAAACGACTTTAAATTTAACGGTTACACCCTTTTCATGCTAGATTAGGCATTCGACTACGTCTCTAGTATGGGGGTGTTTGCACCCCTAGACTCGAAACATTGAGGACAATGTTTAACTTTAGTATGGGGGGGGGGGGTGAATAGATACTTTCCTTGCCAAACCTTCACACTTTCCAAAGTTTATCTTTTTGTTTATCATTTTGTTGCAAAATAAGGCTAAAAATGGCCAAATTTTAAATTTTTCTCATGTTTTATAAGTGTCTGAAGACACGAATGTAGGTTTTCCGATGGCGAGAATAAGAGTAATTTTTTACTCGACCGTGCGTGTTGAGCACTTAGCTTTGATTCCTTAACTTCACATTAGGCTAAGTGATAGTGTGTAAACACCCATCCTTTTACCACTTAATTCTGGCTGAAACGAGACCAAAACGCGTATTTAATATCATTTGTTTGGAATTATGCGTGGTTTTTGTGTTTATTGTGTTTTTAGAGCCAATCGGATGAATATTAAAGAAAACATGGGATTGCACGGGTTTTATCGAAGAAAAAGACTCAAGACGAAGTCTATTGTCCAAGAGATGCAAAAGATTTGAAGTCACTGGGCCTATTTGAAGAGTTATCGAAGAAAAGGACCAAAGATGGAAGATTTACATAAGTCGAAGAAACTCAAGTCTATTAAACGAAGAAATTAAAAGACGAGTTGAATTTAATCGACGACAAATCCCGAATCAGAATCGGAAATGTCAACTTTTCTGAAAAGACGAAAAGACAAGAAGAACGGGAGAAAGCCCACTCACCAACCAAAAGACAAGACTATATAAAGCCACCCCTCACACACTTTTTGGGAGAGTTTTTAGTTTTTCTTCTCCCCTCTTTTTTCTCCCTTCTTGTTCGTAGGTATCACAAACACCACTAGGGTGTTTGGTGATTTTGATCTTTGTTTTTAAATCTTGTAATTTCATCCTTGTTTTGTGATTGTTAAAACATTATTCTATCAATTCAATCTTTCCATTTTCATCTTGTTCATCATCATCTTTTATTTCTAGTTCTTAAGTTCTTATTTGATTGAGTTTTGATTTTAAAAAGTTGTTGAATTTGTGTTTTTGTGATTGGGATTTGATCCTTGTAGTTGGTAGATGATTTGTGGTTAATTTGGTAAAACCTTTTTACTTATTTAGTTTGATTTTGGATTAAAATCGCATCTCCCTGTTTTTTCTGCATAGTTACTGTTCTTGAGTGTTCCCCAGGTTCCTGATGAACCAAATCTTCCGGATGAACAGAAAGTTCCGGATGAACTTAAACTTCCGAATGAACTAAAACTTCCGGATGAACACAAACTTCCGAATGAACATAAAAAGTTCCGAATGAACTTAAACTTCCGAATGAACTAAAACTTCCGGATGAACACAAACTTCCGAATGAACATAAAAAGTTCCGGATGAATGGTTTTTCAAAAAGTTCCGCATGAGTTAAGAAGTTCCGAATGAGTTTTCTTTTCAAAAGTTCCGAATCAATCAATACTTCCGAATAAACTTCCGACTCAATCTTCCGAGTGAAAGTTCCGGATAAAGTTCCGGACCAAACTTCCGAATCAAGTTCCGACCAAAGTTCCGGGTGAAGACTTCCGAGTGAAAGTTCCGAATCAACTTCCGAACAAAGTTCCGGGCGAAGGTTCCGAAGAAAGTTCCGTGTGAAGGTTCCGAGTGAACTTCTGAACAAAGTTCCGGATGAACTTCCGGATAAACTTCCGGGTGAAAAGTTCCGGATCAAGGTCAAACTTCCGTATCAATTTTCTTTGAGTATTTTTAAGTGTTACTGTGTTACTGTTTCTTACTGTTCTTCATTTTATTTTTAATTCTAGTTTTATTAATTGTCATTAAATTAATTGTTTTTGATTTAAGTTTTCATTATAATGCATTTAAACTTTTTAGTAGATTAGAAAACTAAACCCCCTTTTTTAGTAACCAAGAACAATCATTCCACTTAGAACCAAGATCAATTCGAGAGGATATCGAGAGGACTAATCTGAACCCATATAAAACGCTTGTATCAAATGGCGCCGCTGCCGGCTCTTCTCGTTAAGATCAAAAGTTTTTTGTCAGAACTTGGATTTTGGGATCCGTTCACCGGGAACGTTACTTTTTCACAAAACTTTTCAAGAAAATCCTAAAAAATATAAAATTTTCAAAAATACAAAAAAAATTAAAAAAAAACAAAAACATAAAAACCAAAAATATTTTTGCTTTGTTTGTTTTGTTAGTTCTTTTGCAGGTGCATGCGTACACGCTCAACGTTTTATCCCGAGCCCGAGACTCTCGATAACTTAAACATGGCCGGTGTACACAACAACAACAATAACCCACCTCAAAATAATAACAACAACAACGAGCCTCTTCCGGATAATCGCCCGATGATTGAACTTCTTCAAGCTCATGTAGACGAAAACAATGATCCAATTGTCATACCTCCAATTGCCGCCAACAATTTTGAGCTCAAGTCCGGCTTTATTCAGATGGTCTCTGCTCAACCATTCTTGGGGCGTACCATTGATGATCCACATGACCACATCAAGAGATTCTTACAACTCACTAATACGGTCAAGTTCAATGGTGTTCCACAAGAGGTAATCCGTTTACAACTTTTTCCCTTTTCTTTAGAGGGACAAGCCCGGCATTGGCTTGCTAAGGAACCGCCACAGAGTATTCTTTCGTGGACGGATTTGGAGACCAAGTTTATCAATTACTTTTTCCCACCCTCTCGTACTACCGCTTTGCGGAATGAAATTATAAATTTTGAACAAAAGTACGATGAGTCGTTCAGTGAATCTTGGGATCGTTTTAAAGATCTTTTGAGAAAATGCCCACAACATGGTTTTACCAAAGTGCACCAAATTAACACTTTTTACAATGGTTTAAGCATGAATGACCAAGATTCACTAAACAGTACCTCGGGGGGTAATATTTTGGCTAAGACTTCCAATGCTGCTTGGGATATCATTGAGAATAAGTCTCGTGTGCAAACCAAGAGTGTTCGGACCAATATCGCTAGTGCTAGTACTAGTGACAGCGACAAGCGACTTGACAAAATCACTACGCTTCTTGAATCGCTTGTTACCCACACCGTTAACAACAACAACAGAAGCAACGCTAAAAACGCTCAAGTCAATGCTGTTAGCCAACCATGTGAGATATGCGGGGGTCCTCACTCTTACACCACTTTTACCGCCACCCAAGACTACCCTTCTGAAAACGTGAATGCAGCTTATGGCACCTATCCTCAACCCGCTTATCAAGCTCGACCACAAGGTGACCGTAACTTGCTTAGCTACCGCTCCAACAACTACCTCTCACCACCCGGATTTCCTCCTACCAATCCAAACCAACAACAAAACCACAATCGCCCTCCTCAACAACAACAACCTCGTGCACCATACATACCACCTCATAAACAGCAACAACCACCTCAACGAAACAACCAAGTTTACCAACAACCTGCTTATCAACCACCCGCATATAATGCTCCTCCCAACCAACCCCCCGCTTTACACCAAGAAGTGGAAACCTACATGAGGACCAATGATGTGATCGTGGGAAATCTTCAGCGGGAAGTGCTCAACTTGAAAGCAGACTTGGTCAAACAAGGGAACAATCTGAGAGCTGATATGAGAAACACGTTGGATAGTCAAACGAATGACTTGAAGAACATGATGGCTAGTTTCTTCCAAGGTAATCAACCCTCTTCTTCGGGTACTCTTCCGAGTAACACCATTGCGAATCCAAGAGGGGAGATGAAAGCAATCACTACTCGCAGTGGAAAAGGTACCAAGGAACCCGATCTTCCTATACCTCCACCGGTGATTGTGACTAAGGAGAACGAGTCACCTGCTCCTATTCCTCATCCTTCTCCTTCCCCAATTTCTCCACCCCTTCCTTCTACCCCTCCTCCACCCACGGATGTGAGTGATCCTATTCTCCCAAAGCCTTCCTCTTATTCCAATATATCTTATCCATCTAGGTTGAGGAAAGAGAAGCTCAAAAGCAAGGACGATATTCAGGTTTCAAACTTTCTTAAAATGTTTAAACAATTGAATTTTAACATCTACTTCGCTGAGGCTCTCGCTCACACGCCTAAGTACGCGAAAATGTTTAAAGATCTTCTGAATGACAAGGAAAAGCTTCTCGATATTGCCAATACCCAACTTAATGAGAATTGCTCTGTAGTGCTCTTAAGGAAATTGCAAACCAAGCTTGGTGATCCGTGTCGTTTCTTAATCCCTTGCAATTTCCCGGGAGTAGAGAATTGCATGGCTCTAGCCGATCTAGGTGCCAGTATTAATCTCATGCCTCTAAGCGTTTGGAAGCAATTATCTCTCCCTGAGCTAGTCCCCACTAAAATGACTTTGGAATTAGCTAACCGTACGGTTGCTTATCTAGTGGGGATAGCCGAAGACGTCTTTGTAGGAGTCGACAAATTCACTTTTCCTGCCGATTTCGTCGTCGTCGACTACGAGATGGACCCTCGTGTTCCCTTGATCGTGGGTCGTCCATTCCTGAGGACCGGTCGCACTCTTATCGATGTTGAAGCCGGTGAGCTTATCATGAGAGTGGGTGACGATAAAATCGTCTTCAACATGGGAAAGTTGTCTAAACAACCTTATTCATACGAGAGTGTTAATTGTATTGACGTTCTGGATGAGGCTTGTGAAGAACACTTTAATGATGCTTGTAAAAATATTCCTACCTCTCTTCCCAATGTTGAAACCGTTGCCTCTATTGATTCATCACTGTCTGTATTTGGAGAAAGTGATTTGTTTTGGAACGATCTTGAAGCAACCATGGGAGATGTGAACTTAACTACTGATGATTCTCCCACCGATGGGGATGACGACATGCATTTCTTTGAAAACCTTCTCAACGAAGACAATCCTTCTCCACCATCTCCCACGGTTATTGCTATCGATACTCCGACTTTGAAAACGCCGCCCATCAAAAATCCTCCGGATTTAGAACTTAAGGAGTTGCCGCCTCATCTCGAGTACGTTTTCCTTGAAGACAACGAGAAGTCGCCCGTCATCATCGCAAAGGATCTAAAAGAAGAAGAAAAAGTCTGACTTGTCGCCGTATTGAAGAAGCATAAAACAGCTATCGCTTGGAAAATCTCTGACATTCGCGGAATTGATCCTCACTTCTGCGCACACAAAATTCTCATGGAGGACGACTTTAAGCCCACAATTCAAAGCCAACAAAGGGTGAATCCAAAAATCCATGAAGTCATCAAAACAGAGGTTATCAAACTTCTTGATGCGGGTATGATTTACCCTATTTCGGATTCACCATGGGTTAGTCCAATCCATTGTGTGCCTAAGAAAGGCGGCATCACCGTTGTGCCCAATGCAAACAACGAGTTGATTCCTACCCGTCTCGTTACTGGGTGGAGAGTTTGTATAGACTACCGCAAACTCAATGATGCCACGAGAAAGGATCATTTCCCTCTACCTTTTATGGACCAAATGCTTGAACGTTTAGTGGGTAATGAATATTACTGCTTTCTTGATGGTTTCTCGGGTTAATTCCAAATACCCATCGATCCCCAAGATCAAGAGAAGACAACATTCACTTGTCCCTATGGCACATTTGCTTACAAAAGAATGCCTTTTGGCTTATGCAATGCCCCCGGGACTTTCCAAAGGTGCATGTTAGCTATCTTCCATGACATGGTTGAACAAACTATGGAAGTCTTCATGGATGATTTCTCGGTCTTTGGGGATTCCTTCTCTTCTTGTCTTGCCAATTTGGAACGTATGCTTAAGCGGTACGAAGACACTCGCCTTGTTCTGAATTGGGAAAAATGCCATTTCATGGTAAAAGAAGGCATCGTGCTTGGACACAAGATCTCCAAAGCCGGTCTTGAAGTAGACCGTGCTAAAGTCGATGTTATCGCTAAGTTGCCTCCACCTTCAACCGTGAAGGGTGTGAGAAGTTTTCTGGGTCATGCGGGCTTCTACCGTCGATTCATCAAAGATTTTTCTCAAATCGCTCGCCCGATGACCCACCTCTTGGAAAAAGATACTCCTTTTATATTTTCCAAAGAGTGTCTTAAGCCTTCAACTCGCTTAAGGATAAGCTAACTAAGGCACCCGTCTTGGTTACCCCTAATTGGGAGCTTCTCTTTGAGTTGATGTGCGATGCTAGCGACTTTGCTATTGGTGCGGTTTTAGGCTAAAGAGTGAATAAACACTTCCAACCAATCCTCTACGCTAGCAAGACAATGACGGGGGCGCAATTGCATTATACGACAACCGAAAAAGAGCTTTTAGCTGTTGTCTATGCCTTTGAAAAGTTTTGCCCCTATCTTGTCCTTTCCACCACAATCGTTTATACCGATCATTCCGCGTTGAAGTACTTGTTGACAAAGCAAGATTCCAAACCAAGACTTCTTCGCTGGGTTTTGCTTCTCCAAGAATTTAAAATCGAAATTCGCGATAAAAAAGGAGCTGAAAACCTAGCCGCGGATCATCTCAGTAGACTTGAGGATCCTTACCAAGGGGATCATCCGAACAAAGAAATCAATGATTCTTTTCCCTTGGAGACCTTAATGACTATCAATTCGAATTATGATGCAACCCCGTGGTTTGCGGACATTGCAAACTACTTAGCGGGTGGAATTCTCAAGGAAGGGTTAACATCCCAACAAAAGAAAAAGTTCTTCACCGACATTAAGACTTACTTTTGGGATGACCCTTACCTATTCAAACAATGTGCCGACTTGCTTATTCGTCGATGTGTTGATGGACCGGCAGCTTTAAAAATCCTTGACGCTTGCCACAAAGGACCCACCGGTGGTCACTTTGGTCCCAACTACACCGCCAAAAAAGTGTTTGACTCGGGATTTTATTGGCCCTCCATATATCGTGACGCTCACAATATGGTTAAACATTGTGAGGTTTGCCAAAAACAAGGCAACATCACACATAAAGACGAGATGCCTTAGAATTTCATACAAGAATGTGAAATCTTTGATGTTTGGGGTATCGACTTTATGGGGCCATTCCCTTCTTCTAAAGGAAACAAATACATCCTTGTAGCCGTTGACTACGTTTCAAAGTGGGTTGAAGCCAAAGCTTTACCTACTAATGACGCGAGGGTGGTTTGTAACTTTTTGAAATCTCTATTCGCTAGATTCGGTGTGCCTCGTGCCATTATTAGTGATCGTGGGACTCATTTTTGCAATGACCAATTCGCAAGAGTCATGGCTATGTATGGTGTAAATCATCGTCTTTCCACAGCCTACCACCCACAAACTAATGGCCAGGCTGAAATCTCCAACCGAGGATTAAAGCGAATTCTGGAAAGAACCGTGGGAGAGCATCGTGCCTCATGGGCTGATAAACTTGATGATGCTTTGTGGGCTTTCCGTACCGCATACAAGACTCCGATTGGTTGTACGCCATATCGTCTCGTGTACGGGAAAGCATGCCACCTCCCCATTGAGTTGGAGCACAAGGCTTACTGGGCCTTGAAGTGGGCTAATTTTGATATTAACAAAGCCGGTGACCTACGCAAGATCCAACTCAATGAGCTCAATGAACTCCGTAATGAGGCTTATGAAAATTCTTTGATCTATAAGGAAAGAACTAAGCTCATTCACGACTCCAAGATTAAAAACCGAGAGTTCCAAGTTGGAGACAAAGTTTTACTCTTTAACTCTCGGTTGAAAATCTTTTCGGGCAAGCTGAAATCTCGTTGGTCCGGCCCATTCACCATTGCCCAAATTTTTCCATATGGTACTCTCGAGCTCGCTCAACCTGATGGACCAAATTTTAAGGTGAATGGCCAACGAGTGAAGTTGTACTTTGGTGAGGACACCTCTCAGGAGGTGATTCCATCCCTCACCACGTTCCCCATGAACTAATTTTGGGTCGAGTCAGGCTCGTGACTCGGTTATCAAAAACAAGCGCTCCTCGGGAGGCAACCCGAGTATCTATCTTTTTCCGTTTAACCCCCTAAGTGTAGGGGGACCTCTATAGGTGTTTGTATTTGTGTGGTGATGTGATTACAGGGATGAATGCACTCTTGGAATCTCTGAAGAACCGTGCTCCCGTGTTATCCGAAATCCGGTTCTATCTCTCAACTATCGTGATTCAATTTTCTTCATACTCACATTTGAAATTGATCACTTTAGTCGTCTCTTCCTTAACATGATTTAACCAACGTGCACAATGTCATAAGTGTAGGGGAGACTTTTCCCACATGCTTAAACATTGAGGAAAATGCTTATCTTAAGTGTAGGGGGGACGTCTATCGAAGTTTTAAGTGGACTTTTCCATGAAAATGCCTTCAATTAACCGGAAAATCATCTTTTTCAACATTTTTCAAATTTTTTATTAACTTTGGCCATTTTGTCGTAATTTTTAAATTTTTATCGTTGCTTTCATATGTATATATCCCGCAATAAAAGTAAAATTTTAATAAAGTGATGTAGCTAGTTTAGAAGTCTTTGACATATTAGGCCCGTTGCGACTATTTTGACTCAACCCGAATAGACTTATCCAAGTTTATTCTAGCTAGTATCCTTAACCATGTAGACCTTAATTGGTTTATTAGGCTAAATATCCACAAGTCTCATTACTTGAGATTTTAAATTGTGGAGGACGAGAAATGATAGAGTCAATTATAAGTCGGTATTCTTGCACAAGCTCACTTGGTGTAATTATTTGCCTATTCTCCCATCGCTTGCTAATAAATTATCTGCAATAAGTAAGGTCGAACGATTTGAAAATTTACTTAGCTTCTAGCCCAAGATCGTTTAAAAGTTGCTCGGTAATGATAAGAGTTCATAGCCAAGGCATAACTTATGAAGCGGGGCGCGAATATTGGCGAGTCCGAAAAGGCCCTAACAAGGCATGAGGATTCCATTTTATTGCTAAAGATCCAAGGTGATGTGAAAAGCATTATTCACAAAGTCAATATGAAGGATCAAGACTCACGAAGAAAAGCAATCAACTCCCGTAAAGATCATGGAGAAGTCTATCCGAAAAGACCCTAACAAGGTATGAGGATAAATAGATCCAAGTCCGAAAAGGAGGCGGATCGTTGTATCTCAAAATCCCAATTAGAGATTGAAGAATAATCATGAAGTCGTGGTCAACAAAGTTGGAGAACCCCTCAAAAGTCTCCAAGTGAAGAAACTCTATTACGATGAGAAGACCATTATCTCAAGCACGTCTCTCAAGATATGAAGTATGAAGTACATGCCAAATATCGGCCCGAGAAAGGTCTCAAATCGTGAACCGAGTTATGCCAGGATATGAACTTTTTGATATCCCGAGAAGCAGTTTTAAGAGATTTTGTCCTTTAGCTAACTATTGATCAAATTGTCCTACTTTGCTTTTTGCCTAAATAAACTATCGAAATAAGTCCAAAAATGCATCTTCATGATCATTCTAAGACAAAAATAAAATATAAGAGATACACCTAGGAATAAGGGAGTTTAAGCATATAATTAAGCCATGTGTGTAAGTGTTTGATTTACTAACTTATAATAACAATGATCTCGTTTTTAAGCTTAGTTTGGGGAACGTAAAACTTGAGGGTGATAAATCTTCGCAGCACCAAAGCCCTAATGTAAGTCATTGATCTCTTTGCAAGTTATGTCCATGTAGATATTTTCAAGTGAAAATGATTTTCTATCCTTTTGTTTACTTTAAAGTTTTAATTTCTTTTAGTTCTTTAATTTTTGTTTTGGTAATATTTTAATAAGGCCAAGGTTGATTAATTATGAGAAAAGTGTAAATTTGCTTTATCACTAAGCATTGCATGAGGGCATGGCAATGGTTAAGTGTAGGGGGATTTGATAGGTGTGTAAACACCCATCCTTTTACCACTTAATTCTGGCTAAAACGAGACCAAAACGCGTATTTAATATCATTTGTTTGGAATTATGCGTGGTTTTTGTGTTTATTGTGTTTTCAGAGCCAATCGGATAAATATTAAAGAAAACATGGGATTGCACGGGTTTTATCGAAGAAAAAGACTCAAGACGAAGTCTATTGTCCAAGAGATGCAAAAGATTTGAAGTCACTGGGCCTATTTGAAGAGTTATCGAAGAAAAGGACCAAAGATGGAAGATTTACATAAGTCGAAGAAACTCAAGTCTATTAAACGAAGAAATTAAAAGACGAGTTGAATTTAATCGACGACAAATCCCGAATCAGAATCGGAAACGTCAACTTTTCTGAAAAGACGAGAAGACAAGAAGAACGGGAGAAAGCCCACTCACCAACCAAAAGACAAGAATATATAAAGCCACCCCTCACACACTTTTTGGGAGAGTTTTTAGTTTTTCTTCTGCCCTCTTTTTTCTCCCTTCTTGTTCGTAGGTATCACAAACACCACTAGGGTGTTTGGTGATTTTGATCTTTGTTTTTAAATCTTGTAATTTCATCCTTGTTTTGTGATTGTTAAAACATTATTCTATCAATTCAATCTTTCCATTTTCATCTTGTTCATCATCATCTTTTATTTCTAGTTCTTAAGTTCTTATTTGATTGAGTTTTATTTTAAAAAGTTGTTGAATTTGTGTTTTTGTGATTGGGATTTGATCCGTGTAGTTGGTAGATGATTTGTTGTTAATTTGGTAAAACCTTTTTACTTATTTAGTTTGATTTTGGATTAAAATCGCATCTCCCTGTTTTTTCTGCATAGTTACTGTTCTTGAGTGTTCCCCAGGTTCCGGATGAACCAAATCTTCCGGATGAACAGAAAGTTCCGGATGAACTTAAACTTCCGAATGAACTAAAACTTCCGGATGAACACAAACTTCCGAATGAACATAAAAAGTTCCGGATGAACTTAAACTTCCGAATGAACTAAAACTTCCGGATGAACACAAACTTCCGAATGAACATAAAAAGTTCCGGATGAATGGTTTTTCAAAAAGTTCTGCATGAGTTAAGAAGTTCCGAATGAGTTTTCTTTTCAAATGTTCCGAATCAATCAATACTTCTGAATAAACTTCTGACTCAATCTTCCGAGTGAAAGTTCTAGATAAAGTTCCGGATAAACTTCCGGACCAAACTTCTGAATCAAGTTCCGACCAAAGTTCCGGGTGAAGACTTCCGAGTGAAAGTTCCGAATCAACTTCCGAACAAAGTTCCGGGTGAAGGTTCCGAAGAAAGTTCCGAGTGAAGGTTCCGAGTAAACTTCTGAACAAAGTTCCGGATGAACTTCCGGATAAACTTCCGGGTGAAAAGTTCCGGAACAAGGTCAAACTTCCGTATCAATTTTCTTTGAGTATTTTTAAGTGTTACTGTGTTACTGTTTCTTACTATTCTTCATTTTATTTTTAATTCTAGTTTTATTAATTGTCATTAAATTAATTGTTTTTTATTTAAGTTTTCATTATAATGCATTTAAACTTTTTATTAGATTAGAAAACTAAACCCCCTTTTTTAGTAACCAAGAACAATCATTCCACTTAGAACCAAGATCAATTCGAGAGGATATCGAGAGAACTAATCTGAACCCATATAAAACGCTTGTATCACTAAGTCTCTTAAATGAGGACGGGAAATGATGGGGTTAATTATAAGTTACTATGCTAAACGTAAGGTACTCGTATTCTTTCAAAACTCATGTGTTCTCGTTGTTTGCTTATTCTCCCTTCGCATGTAAATAGTTTTTGCTTAATAAATATTGTCTTAGCGGTTTACATGGGATTGTTGGGTTTCTATTCTTTTCTAGTAGCTTCCGTGTAATTAAATTGGGAAGACATTAAGGTATTGCCAGCGTCACGGTTTTGAAGTATTGGCACCCGAATAATCAAAAGCTTCACCCAATAATAAGATTTCAAGTGCTCACCTAAATAAAGCAAACAATTTGAAGCCCCACGAGACCGAAAAATCTATGCAAAATTGAAAGTGAATCAAGCCTTAATCTTTGAAGCTTTAAAGATCCAAAATTCGCCTTAGCGTGAGGATATACGTCTTTGGTTAATAAAACTACCGATGAGGTGGATAATAAAAGGCAAGGCAAGACCGAAGTCATAATAAAAGCTTCATGGCGAAGTTGAATAAAAGATGGAGGTAAACCAAAGATAATAAGGCCCTTCCGTTAGGGGGCGTATAAAAGTCTTGGTAATAAGTCTCATGTTCAAAACCGTTATAAAACCGTGTTTATCGATCCTTCTTGTTAACTTAATTTTTTTACATCGTTGTCTATTAGGAGGGGTTATTGATTTGATGGTCTTGGTTACACCGTTAGGACTCTATTTTTAGACCTAAATCTCTATTATCGCATAAGTCAAACAATGTATCCTCGTGAAACATTCAAGACAAAATAAAATATAAGAGATACAACTTAGGAAATTGGGAGGATAAGTACGTGATTAGGGCATATGAGTAGTGTTAGCATTACTAACTTATAATGACAATGACCTCGTTGCATGCTTGGCATGGAATTGGGGTGAAAATCGAGGACGATGAAATTATTTCTAACGAAGCATTCACGTGTTCTTATTCTATGAACCTAAACGTCCCATTTTGAGATGAAAATCATACATTATGTCTAAAACTCAAGTAGTAGTAGTGTAGCAAGTTTATCATTCAATAAAAGTGCATAAAAATGATTTTTTGATGTGCTACGATACTTTATTCTAGCATTGCGTGAGGGCACGACAATGGTTTAGTATGGGGGAGTGACGAGACTGCTTTTATACATAGTCTCATCGTCCAAAAAGGACTTAAAACGCATTAAATATCATGAAAAGACCCAAATATATGTTTGTGTTTGTTGCTTGTGTATTTTAGGTACGGATATTGAGAAAATGACAAAAGATCACAAGAATCATGCAAAAACGAACACGGGAAACGAAGCCGCACAATGAACCAAGCCCTAATGAAGATTTTCCCAAGAAAACACTTGAAGATTTGAAGAATTATGAAGAAGGGTCCTCCAATATGCAAGAATTGACACTTTATACCCTTGTATCTTCATAATTACAAGATTGGTCCCTAAAGTTTGTCAATATTGCAAAAAGGGCCCTCCACTTTGAAGAATTGGCAATTTTAGCCCCTTAACAAAGCTAAAATGTCAATATTTATCCTCCTCAACGTCAAACATATCAAGAAGGACTCCAAGTTACAAGAATTACAAATTTGGTCCTTTGAAAATCTCATAATTACCAAAAGGACCCTTGACTTTGAAGACTTGGCAAAAATGGTCCCTCATCAAACATGACTTGGCAATTTTAGTCCTCTAAAATGTCAAATATGCAAGTAAAGACCATTATCCTTGAAGAAAATACCAAATCAGTCCTTCAAGAATCACAAAATGGCAAGAAATACCCATGAATTCATTTTACAAAACTTTTTGTGGCAAAAGTGTGTAAACCAAAACTTCTACAACAAAGGAAATCCGGATTTAACTTGTTTAGTTGCAAGTGAAAGAAGTTTGAGAGATAAGGGACTAAAGCTGGCCAGACAAGGAAGTTACCTAGACTAATCACCATCCAACACGTGTCCCACTACCACTAAACAACCAATCAGCTCTTCCCATTGTGCCACCTCACAATCCACTCACCCATTTAATTAACTAATCACAACTGATTAGTTAACTTGGCGCCTAGCACATTGTTTAAACACCAAAATAGATCAAACCCCTTGTTCATCATGTTCTTATAAAATTTGGGCTTTTGTTATTTACTCACAATTAAACCTTAATTCTTTCCAGAATTATGATTAAGGTTATACTTAACAAACCCAACCTTAATACTGGCCACCACACTATTCACGTGTCCATATGGGACCTCCCCTGCACACACTTTTGGGAAGAAGACAAAGATGAGCCAATGATCCAACGTCCCATATTGTGGCTTACTTTCTAAGCTGTCTCTACACCCTTGGATGAAATTCCAACCTGCCAGCTACAACAAAACGCCAAGGAAAAGTCACATGATTCCATGAAGTTCAAATTTTGCAAGGGGTATTTTTGGGCTTCCACTGCATTTAGGGTTCACGTTTTAGGGTTTACCTTCACTTCTTGTAGCCTATAAAAGGCAATCCACAAGTTCATTTGTAGTTTGTTTTTGGTTTTTCATAGTTCACAAACTTGTAAATCCTACTTTCTGATTAATGAAATTGTGTTGAGTTTGATGAAGAAATACCAAGGGCCATTTATTTTTAAGCTTGTTTATGTTATATGTTAACTGAAATTGAACCTTAAAACGTGTTTGTAAACCTTGTGTAAGAAATTACACATTGGACTAAAATTTGATATTTTGCTAAGTTTTCTTGGTACATCTTGGAATTTTCGGGATATAAGTTGATCATAGCACCCTAATTGTGATATTAAGGTGTTGTGAAGCTCATATCTTGGGGATAATCAAGAGTGGGTACAAGCAGTTGCATTAATCAAGTTTATTTTCCAAAAAAGTCACCTTTCTGTTTTGATATTGTGCTTCTAACTCTGTTGAATCTTAGCAGGGTTGCTGTTGGAAGCTTGTGCTTGTTCTTGCTAGCACATAAGCTCTAACATTCGTGGGTGTGGATGTACATCCATGAGGTTTGTCTTAAAACCTTGAAAATCTGATAAATTTTCGATTTTTGGTGAATTTGTGCTCTACTTGTGTTCTTGTTGTTTTCTTGGCTTGAATATGCTTAATCTTGCATGATAATGTTGTTAGTATGCTAGATTAATCATTTGGTAAACTGAATCACACTTATACTTGTTTAATTTTTGGATTGAAAAGATAAAAGGGTGTTTGGGATTACCTGTTTGAGTTCATAATTGGTTATTGTGTTGTTAGAAGGTTGTGTTTATGCTTGGTATCTGATATATGCTTGGTTGAGAGTTGTTTGCTGCAAGTTTTTGAGTTTGAAACCTTGAATCATTCATTATGCTATATCTTGTTGAGTTTGACTGATTTTGGCCTAAGATTTGGGTAAAACCTAGATTTTATGCATGCTTAGGGATAAAAGTTGTTTAAACATCATTAATATAACATATGTGATAGATTTGAGTGACTGAATCTGGCTTGTTGGTCAATTGCATCAGCAAAGTATAAAACTACATGTGTTTGTGTTCATCAGTAACTTTAAGTGGTTGAATCTTGCTTAAAACTTTGAATCATTGCATGAAACCTGTTTAGACTTGCTTATTTAAGTTTAATATTGCTTGTGTATGCATTTGGTTAAGTTTGACTGGCTGAATTGTGCTAAAAGTGCTTATTGAACCTCTACTGCTTATTTGTTCATGTCTGTGTCAGATCTGGTGATTGATTGAATTAACTGTATCATTTGGCTGTTGTTGATTGTGATTTTTTGATTGTTATTGACTCCTCTTGATCCATTGATTAATTGGGTGCCTTTGTGAAACTTGAATCTCAAAAAAAAGTCACTAAAGACAAAAAAGTCCACTTCTCAACACCCAAAACTAGCCCCTGCTAGTGTTAATTTGCTTTCAGCTTATCAATAAGCCATTTTGGCTTATCAGGACCTGCAACAACTTATTTTTTGTGATAGATCTTCATTATTTGACCGATTTGATTAGACTAGAGCTTATTGGACTTTGACTTTAACTTTTTGCTAGAAAACCAACTTATTTGACTTTTTCATAAGTGCTTATTTGCTTTTTCCAGCTTATTGAGTCAGCTTATTTGAAAACTTTTTGTTGATTTAGCTTATTTAATTCATTTAAAAGCTTTTGCAATTCGAATCAGCTCTTGGGATAGCTTAGAACTCAAAAACGACTATTTTGTCGTTTTCAGTAGATTGCTTTTTGCATTTTCAAGCATATTCCTTTGGCTTATTTCAAATTTCTTTTTACAGAAGTATTAGTTAGCTCAAAAGAAGCTTGTGTGTCTAATTTGAGCTTATGGCATTAGCTTATAGCTTAATGGGCCAAAAAGCCCATTAAGAATAAGCTGTTTGGTATAAGTTTGCTTATTTCACATTTTCAGCTTTTGGGCCTTTGGAAAAAGTTGTTCAGAATCAAATTTTGAGTCAAGTAGTGCTTTTTGGGCCATTTTTAAAAACTTTTTCTTATTGGGCTCAATTTGGCCCATTAAGGTGACTGTTTTGGGTTTTGGCCCATTTCTAGGCCCATTAAGGGTATTTAGGTAATTTCAACTTCATTTCTGTGTTATTTAGGTTAAAATTAGTTAGTTTGCAACTTTTTAGATTTTTTTAGGATTTTTGATTTTTATTAATATTTTAATATTATTTTATTATTAAAAATTAAAAGTCTGATTTTCTAAGTTTCATTTTTTTCCTAGATTCTAGACACTTCATTTGAAATTTTACAACTTTCCAAATATTTTTAGGGTTTTTAATTATTTTCTAGAATTATTTTAAGTTTTAATAGTTTTTAATTGTTTTTAAATAGTTTTAATTAATTTTAAAATTTTCAAAAATAGTTTTAAATTAAGTTAGTGTATTTTAGAGGTTTACAAAGTGATAAAACTCATTTTGGGCTTTTTGTTAATTAAATTGATATTTAGGGCTTTAATTAGCATTAAAAATCATTATTTAATTAAATAAAAGGTTTGGGTGATTTTTGATTTTTCGTAAACTCTTAATACATTATTTAGGATTTATTGCAATTTTTTTAGGAATTTTTAGAGTAAATTTTTAAATTTGGTGCTTTTACGGTTTTACGTGTACGACTCTTTCGTCTTAGTGAAATCCGTCATCGTAACCGTCATTCTCTTCTTATCCCCTTTCTATTTTCTTTCTCATAACAATATAATCACAAAGTTAATCATTTCATTACACACACACCAAGCCTCCCTGAGAACGATCCCCACTTTGGGTCATTTGTGCACGATTTTCCTAAATCGTCGTACTTACCCTTATTACGCTCTTTTTCCTAAAAGACATATTTTACTCAACATCAATGCAACTCAACACGAGGGAATGAGAGAGGTGCTCTCGGTCGACTTTGGAAAAGAATAGATTATCTCTTTCGAGGTTCAATAGTGAAAAACACAAGAAAGTATAATATATATGTAGTACTGATTGGGTAGAAAAACCCCCCAACAAGCCTTTCTTCTCGAAAGACTTACTAGTGAACGAGGGGAAAGAGGTGGCGCTAATATCTTAAGTGCCTGTTTCCCTTAGGCTTGTAATTTATAGCAAAGCCGCCTTTCTATTCACTTAATAGTTCGTATTCCTCGAAATCTTGCTTATTGAAAGTGTTTATCTATTTTTGCCTTTAATTTACTTTGATTGATACACGTAAATGGGACCGGAACACCCCAAAGTACGGTGTATTGCCAAGGCAATACTTATGGAAGTAGGTAAATTGGTAATTCGTATCTACGTATATGTATTTACATATAATAATATATCAAAATATTTTTGTATTTATTTGATTTTTATGAAAATATAGTATGTACGTAAAAACGAGTGAAACCAATATATACAATATATTTTTGTTGTGACCTTTAGGAAAAAGATTATTTTTTATTTTTGATTTTTTTGGTTCAATTCTTAGGAAAGAATTGGTTTTTGTGGTTTTTATTTTTTATATTTTTACCTTTTTGATTTTTTTATATTTTTTATTTATAATACGTAAAAGGAACGTCCACAAGTGAACGGATCCCAAAATCCAATATGCAACCGTCAATCAATCGTCAATCTCCACGTAAAGAACCGGAAGCGGCACTATTTAATATTTGTCTTTTTAAGTTCGTTTTTCTCGATATTTTTACGAGCTTAATGATCGAGTGAAATCAAGTTAACTAATTGTTTTTTGTGTTTGATCAGTAGATCTTATAGTATCTAGGTCTAATTATCACTAAACACGTAAAAAGGTAAAAATAATATCTCTACGTATCCATACTAAGCTAAAAATATCGTGCACATACCAAATACAAAGCCAAATGTACAACCAAGTAATGCACAATATGTAAAAATAGCAAATATGTAAAGTAAATGAAACTAGAGGGACTGAAATTGAAAATTCAAAAAATGTAAGGACTAAAAATGTAAAATTTAACAACTAATAACCACTTTTAACAAAATTAACAAACTTTAAAACTGAAATTGTAACAAACTAACAAGAACAGGGACTGATTTGCAAACCCTAAACACTTATTAACCAGTTAAAACAAAGTGTAGCCTTTCCTAATTTCCAGGGACCTTAGTGCAATTAACAAAACTTTTTGGTTAAAAACGGGCTTATTGGATCAATAAGCTGTATCTTGAGATTTAATCAACCAAATAAGCTGAGATTTGTCGTAAAAGATTACAAATTCAAAATCAACTAGCAAGTTTCAAGGAAATAAGCTGAAGTTACCTAGAACTCTAATAAGCACTTTGGTAATAAGCTACTTTTAAGAGACTAGCTTATTGGAATAAGCACAAGAGCTGATTTTGTCAAAATCTAATCAAGAGCCCAAATAAGGAACACCTATACAAGAAATTTTGAAAAACACTTAAGAAATAAGCCGTAAAATCGAATAAGCTGAAAAGAGCTTATGTTGACCAGCGTTGACTTTTGTTGACCAAGTTTGACCAAAGTCCAAACTTATTTTTAAGAGTTGTTAAACTGGTTTGTAAAAGAAAATAAGCACTTTTATGAAAGGAATAAGCCATAATGAAAATCACTTATCATAGAAACTCAACTTATTACAGTGACTTTAAGCAACTTATTTTCCTTCAATTCTGAAAACTGTATTATCTAGCTTATATATTCTGAAAGGTAGGATGTTAAGCTTCACCTAGAAACAAAAATCCAGGTCTGAATCCAAGTAATGAAGATTTTAGAAAGGTTTGAAGCTGGCATGTTTTAGACTAATAATTTGACCCAAAGTTTTCAAAAGACCTTTTTCCTGTTTGACTTGTAGTTTGACTACCAATACTTGCAAGTCTACTTGTTATTAGTCTCTGAGTACAAAACAACACTTTTTAACAATTTTTACTTGCTGAATCAAGGATTAGATTCTATTCCAAACACTACTTCCTAGTCTGAGCAAGTTTTAAGCTAAACGAACTTATTAAAACTAACAAATTAAGGTAACAGGCTATCAAAACATATCAACAATATCCAGTAGAACAGTTAACAGGCAACATCAGATAGAATTACACCAGGACAAAGAAAATAGCATGCAGTATACTTTTTTAGTAGAAAATGTAAAGTAAAACTCATAGAATGAACTTCAAGGCTCCTTTGATGAAGAAATAAGCGTTGAGCTCACATATGACCTAACCACCACTGGTTTCTAACAATTCAACATTGCATCAAACCTAATCAATCATCATCATCATCTAACTCTGATCAAATCTGTAAAATCTTGAACTATTGGCTACTTCTGAGCTAAGGAATGAACTGGTCCTTTCTAATCACTTGAATAGCTTCCAAATCAACAAACAAACCCTGTTATTCCATAGGATTAACATAATTAAGCAATGTGAATGAATGAACAGTAGTGCAGGTAAGAATTTGAGAGAATGAGAGTAAATGTGAAATTTGAGCTTTCATTAATGGAAGTTTGGTTACAAGTTGTTGTAACTACCTAACAAACTATCTCAGAGTGGTTATCAATCACTCTGAGAAGTTTAACTAGTGAAGGAAAAACATAGTGTAAGAAATTATCTAAAGTGTGTGTGATTTCACACTTTAACTACTTGTTACAAATGAACTAATCTTGGGGTATTTATAGAGCTGTGATGAGAAGTTGGTGAGGGTGATGACGTGTTGTCGCCAATTGCCAAATGCCACGTATCTAAAACCTGCTACTTGGGTTCTTCAAGTGTTCCTCCCAGATTGGGGGTTTTTAATTTCCTGAATGATTAGTTAATTGAAGTGTTGGGATGAATTCGTCTCTTGACACTGATCATTTTTCATGTTGATCATATCTTCTAAAATGGCCTCCTTCGTCATGTGATTTCTGGAAAAATAATGAATGCCACGTGGCAGCTGTGGTTTGGCTGGTTAGTTATAACACGGATCACTATCCATAAGAATAGTGTAATCCATGTGATATGTAATGAAGAAATGTGATTGGTGCTGGCGTGGTTAGTGAAGAGTACCGTTGAGATACTTTAAAAAATGCCAAACAACTTAATTAATGCCCTTTGACCACAGTCCATGATCCGTGTGAGGGTAATGGCTATTTCTGATTAGTTGAAAAGCTTGTCACATGGATTGATCTTTAAATATCATTCCAAAATGACAATTTTGATCCCTCAAGTTGACAGATTGATAATTTGAGTTCAAGACTTCATTAACTTGACATCCTTGGCCCTTTGACTTGTATTTTGACTTTCACTCAAGGTCCTTTGACTTGTTGACTTTGTTCTTAACTTTGTTTAATTTTCAATTTAAGTCCTTTTACTTTGGTAGTTTGGCAAGAAAGGTCCCTTTACTTTGTAGACTTGTCATCTTGGGTTCTTCTTTTTTCTTTTCTTCAATATAAATGCTTTGGAATCCGTGTTTGCATCAAATTTTTATTTTTTTACCTACAAAAGCACAAACATCAAAGAATACCCCATAATACCGCTTTTACACATAAAATCTCGTATTTTTCTTTGTGTTTTAGGGTTTAATACGTTATAATTGATATGAGATTTCACTCATATCAGTCATACATACATATATCTTGAACTTTTGGAACCAAGTGATTTGATAAACCGATGATGAACTATATGTTTTGAAAAATGTGTACATTTTTATGCGTCACTATTTACATGTTAAATTCCTAAACATTCCCAAAATAGAAATTTTTTGGAGTAGTTGTACTATTTGGGAACTGATGCCCTACTTTCTTAAAAGCATATTTATGTCAAATAAATTACGACATGAGCGCATATGGATTCCTTTATCTTCTCTTTCATAAATTACTTATTTGTCAATTTATCTATTCTTCTTCTACTTCTAACGTAACACTGATTTGGGCCGAGGTTGAAGTTCTTGTTTTCATATCTTTCATTATCATTTTGACACGTGTCTCATGATGATTCCGGCTAAACCTTTTGAAACTTTATCAACTTGTAACCATTTCTTTGATTGTCTTGAACTACTCTTTATTACTCTCGTGTAACCCACTCGCTATTTTGTAGGCTATCATCGTGTCTCCATACAAATTTAAACTGGTAACGTTTATGAAACATTTTATAAAATGTTCTACATTGGTCATTGTTTTACGATGTAATTTCACAAATTGTTCAACAATTGGTCTTGTAAATAATTCTGGTAACAATAAAATTGTTGATTTAAACATCTAACCAATTAGTTACTAACGAAAATTTTCATAATTTATTTTTATTCTTGTTTTTACAAATGGCATTATATACATATTTTAAATCATATGACATGTAATACTGGTTTGACGAAGCTGAGCATCGCATTGCTAGTCCTAAATTATGCATGGCCTGATTACCTATGCGTAATTTAGAAGGAGCCATGCGAGGCCGAATAGTAGTCACCTTAAATATTTGGCCAAGAACCAACTTTTTACTTATGTTTCCTAAAAAGATAGATAAAACAAAGTTTGAAAACTTTTACATATTATGCGAGTAGAACCAGTACGTGACATACACATATGATCCCTTATCTTTTCTTGAACGAATTACATGCCTGCAAGCACATATTTCCTTACTCAAAAATCTTTGTTTTACTTGTTACCTCATCTTCCTTCGTGATATAATTCTCGTTATCACTCGTCTAATTTCTTACCATTGATACCAGACTTGAAAGTTTCCACGTTGTTATGCTTCTTCATCGATCGACCTTCTGTATCTATTTTGGCAGACCTTCGAAACATCTCCGGACGCGAATAGTGATTTATGACTGGAAGTGAACAATGATTTCGTGTATTTGTAATGATGTGTGTTGACTCTGTCATCTTGAAATTCATTCGTGTAAACCATGTGATGACTTCGCTCTCTCATTGCTAATGTTGTTTATTTTGCTGGAATTACTCTTAAGTGACTTCTTAAGAATTTGTTGTGTGGCTTTTCTTTTTCGATCGTGTATCGACCACCGAGAACTTAATAAGACATTGTTGGTGACGCCAACCACACTCATGAATTAATCTTTCTAAATCCTTTGTTTCTTATTGTCCTTAACATCGATGCATCTATTCAATCATGTTCGTTAATAAATTTGGTACAAATTACGTTTTATCCCCCCGTGTTATTACTCGTATACTAATTGTTGATTATTATTCGTTTCATACGCGTTTGCTATATTGTCACATTTTGAAAACTCGGATATGTCACATGTTTACCATTTGAGACATTAAACACCTTTATGGATTTTTATAAATTATTCTAAATTTTTAAGAACGTTTTACACACTTTATCAAGTGTTTAAATTAGCAAAATACTTGTTTCAAGTGTAATGTCGGATCTACACATCCTCTTTGGTAGATTTATAACCAGTGTTTAAAAGAATGTCAAGCTTTATCTTTTAAAGTATTTGAGTGTATCATACTTTACTTTTAATCTAATGAAATTGACAATTTAATTTATAATTTCTAACAATGATTTTAAATAATTTGAACATTTGATTTTCTCTAATGATAATGATAAACATGAGTTGTTAACAATAATTTCATACATTCATCCAAAAGCTTTTAAGCTGATTGAAATAATTATTCGAACTGAGTTACTTTTTACTTTGAATTTATAATCAAGAAAATACTTAAGCTGAGTTTGAAAGTAATACCAAATCCGAGATGGAAAATTTTGGCAACTCTTATTTTAAATGTATATATGTAATTTATATTTCCCCTCTATTCCTCTAGTAATTAGATTGTCCTATTTTACAGTTGCGCGATTTGAGATTCCTTATTGATTATCAATCTTAACTCGTTTTAGCGCACCTTATCCATGTAAGCCATCGTTGTGTTCATTCTACCCTTAATATTTCTCCGAACTGAAAGGTCATTATTTTAATCCGAGTTTGAGATAATTTCGAAAAGAATTTAAGGAACTGAAGCGTAATTGGATTCCAAATTGTTAAGGTTTGCCGTCGTGCAGAAATTACCTAGGAAGCAATGTATCGGTTCTAAACTATGTATCTCCTTTTGTTTGCATCTTCATCTATCTCCAGTTTAACTCTGAGGGACCAGAGTTCCTTTAGGAGGGTCGACTGTGAGAACTCGTATTTTCCCGATATTATTTTATTCTTTTATTCATGTTTCCTGAATTATCCAACATGTTACGTTTTGTTGTATTCCTTATACGTAAATCCTAAGATCTTGTTATTTTTAATAAATTATACTTGTAAGTATTTTTCTGATCATTGATAATACTTTATTTGGAATTATAGAAATTTTATTTTATTTTTCCAAATTTATTTAAATCAATGTTTTTTATTTAAAAGCACCCGCGTGCATTTTACAAAAGTTTACTCAAATCAATGAATAATGAGAAATACCAGTGATTGCGATGCCGACGGATGCCCGATATTTTACGTTTCATTGTCGATTGTTTCAATGTTTAACGTTTTCGATGTCTTCTTTTTAATGATGTGTTAAGTCGTGTCGGAAGACTATATTATCATATTTTTGATGCATTTTAACTTTTGAAAAGTATTTTTACGAAACCCGAGTCCCGTAAATATTTTCAAAATTGACTAATAGTCATTTTCTACCCTTTAAACTATTTAATTGCTAAGTCCAAAAGAATACACAATTGGCAAAATTTACCCCTAACCCCCAGTATATAAATGTTTTCCACCAACCTTTATTTCATTTTTCTTAAAAATTTCACACACAAAACCTCTCTTCCCCTCTCTTGTTTTCGTCACCCCCTCACACACACAAAATCATCATAAAAATTTTGTTTAGCTTGATTCAAAGAAAGCTAATCAAAGTCCCTATCTAGAAATCAAAAGGTGATCATATTGATACCAAAATTTCTTTCATGCAACAAGTTTCAATTTTTGGTTATGAACTAGGGTTAGTGAAAGTATTTGATGATCATGCATGTGATGATATTGTTAAGATCATGTTGTTTTGATGTTTAAAAGTTTGAATTTTTGATTTTGATTTTTTTTATGTAAAATGCAAGTGATAGGATTGAAAATGGGTAATAATAGGATGTTAGAATTAGTAGAAAAGTGGTTGAAATGGGTTAAAAAGTGATTTGATGTGAGTTTTAGAGAGGTGATTTAGGGAAGTGAGTTTGACGTTGATTTTGAGTGTCTTAAGTTTGAGTTATTGTTATACTAATTTAGATAGTGTCGTAGAGATTTTCATTAGCTTCGTTTTGATATAAATTAGAGCTTCTAACTCAAAACGAGGAGGAAGTTACACTAGTTTGAATATTCGTGTACCAGGAGGCGAGTATCGACACAACACGAAATTGTTGTAGATATTTGGTCAAATCTCGGGGACTATAGAATAAGTTTCAAAAATGTTCAAGGGCTGAACTCAGGCCCTAACCTTAGCATTTTGAGTCTATTTTCAAAGTGAATGGTCAGATTTGCTAATGGTAAAGGTTAGGATGGTCAAAATGGTTCCACGAGTCAAGTGTTCAAATCTATTCGGCTTTTCAAGTTTAGAAATATTTTGAGCAGCTGGTTCTAAAATGTAAATCTTTGGATGAAATTTAAACTGAGTTTATTCAGGTTATGATTCAGTTTTTCACCAAGATTCATAAAAATCTGAGTTGTCTAAGTAAGGGAAATGAGCTTGTACATTTGGTATGTGCTGGTAGATTTTTATCGAGAAAGTAGTTTAATAAAGTGAACATATTGAAGGGTATTGTAGTACAACTTGCATTGTTGTTCTTTCGGGTTTTTCATGGTTTTGTAATATTGAGTTTTATGTTATTAAGTATGGTTTATACTTTAGTCAATTATTAATAAAGTGCGCGTCATATTTGGTAGGTTGCGGCTTTCGTGATTACTGGGTATCTATATCGTCGCCGATCGTCATACCACTACTATTTCTACTCAGCTTATGAGTTCCGTGATTCACTTACCTCGTGTCTAAGGTGAGTTCATAGCCCATTTTTACCACCTGCACACTATTTCTAAACGCGGGGTGAGATTTGTAGAATAAAGATAATCTATGATCCTAACAAGTAGGTTGTTGTTTCTAGAGAGAGAAACTAGAGAGAGAAAGAGGAGAGAAATATGTGTATTATTGAAAATGTGAAATGAACAACCAACCGCTTTCGATGAAGGAAAGGGGCTTTATATACCCTCACCCTTAATGGGCTTGGGTCTACAACACATGGACAGGCCTATGGGTTGGTTAGTAATTATAGTTTAATACAATAACTAACTACGAGCTAAACACGTTTAATAATATTGTTGGAGTGACCGATACTTCTAATATACGTTATAACGTATTTCCAACAATCTCCCCCTAAGGGAGGTCACTCCAAGTTACAAAGTTCTAAACCTAGCACAATATACTAAGTCTTCGTTTTTGAGCTCGTAGTTGTTTCTCTTTTATTCTTTTCTTTTTCGGCTTGTGAATATGTTGTAATAATCTTTGAGATTTGGCTTGCAACATGTTCTTTTGGCTTTGACTTGTCTTGTAATTTGAGATCATATTCACGTGCAGTCTTTGCCTTCTTGTGATATATGGCCTCCTTGTGACTTCATGTCTCACATGCTTATACTTTTGTTGAATTCTTGAAAGTTTCAGAGTTTCTTACAGCGGAAGTCTTTATGTTGAACTTTCTTGAATTTTGCTGAAATATTGATGCAGAAAATATAAGCATGTGAGGACGACTTCATCTGGTACACTGCAACGCCACCGTCTTCAAATGCAGCAACATAATAAGACACGAATAAAATGGCTTTGACATTTTATTTTGATTCAGTAGTGTTTTACCTCCGGTCGGTGAAGACCGTTGGACGATATTGTATATCGTACTTGTGACAAGTAGCTCTAATTAAAGATCTCTTTGACAAGATTTCGCGGGTAAACCCGTTCTCTTTATTCGACCATTCAAAGCTGACTGCGAACATAAAGAGTGAACCATTTTGGATAAAATATCCTAATGGTTGAAGCCGTCAATTCATGAACCTGGAACAAGTGAATTTCTATTAAGATTTTCACCATCGTTTCTTTCCAGTTGTCACGAGCTCGATTCTAATAGAATCTTTCTTGTCACCTACCGCAGTGCTGTTTGATGTTGACACTGGAAGGATTTCCACTCATCACTGTGAACACTAAAGAGTACCACTCTGAGTGTTCTGGAAAGATCACTTGGATAATGTGTAGAGGCCCTGGAACAATTTTAATCTCAATTAAGAGTCAAACCATCGTTTCTTTCCAGTTATCACAAGCTTGGTTCTTAAAGAACCGCACGTGTCACCTACCATGAGCTTGTTTGATGTTGGCTCAAGAAGGATTTCCATCTTCATAGTAATACTTTTGTATTACTCAGATGTTCGGGCAATATTACAAGAATATTTTGTGGGACTCATAAAAAAATCTTTCTTGTTTATAAAATTGTGTCCTAATGAGACTTTTGATGATCTCGTGGCTCTAGACTCACTAGTGCATTTTGATTTGGTGAGCGGAGGCTGGAGAGGATTGCCACCTTTTCAATATTAATGTATTCGTAGTGAATAAACCAATAGATAACGTGTTGAACTCCATGACATTAAAACAAATATCTTTTGAGAGATATTTTAGTTGGCTGGGAAGGGTTGTGCATTGCATTACTGGGTCCATGATACTTTCTTCTTCAAGATGAGTTGACCCAGTTTCTGCCTATGTTGTAAGGAGGTCTTCTTTCTTTACACCCTGTATCTTTACATTTCTTTTTCATTCTTCAACCCCTTCAATGCTTACCAATACATCATCACTAGCACCTTGTTGTGATTGTTCTAGTGCTAGCATCAGTATTGGTCGGCATTCAGATACGTTCACAATCTATTCCCCATCTTTCCTAAGGACTTCTATTTTCTAACTATGGAATTATCCTTGGGAAGATTCCTCCGGTTCTAGAAGAAACATTGGACTAATACCTAATCCTACCACCCTTTTGTCACCACAATCGTCGTGAGTTAAGTGTGTTTTGGGTAAGTATTTGTCTCCATGAAAATTCCTTAAAATCACTGATGTACTTGTGATATAAATATCAAGAGTTTTTGTACCTTCAGCGTTTTCGACAACAAATTGCTCCCCCTTAACATACGCATAGCACATATCAAGTTGGATTTTCTATTCAGCGCTTTTCATTTTTAGCCACATATGTTTACAAGTCTCCTTAATCCCATTTTCTAACAAAATGAAATTGGTTGATGGCTAATAAGTGTGAAAACACTTATCCTTTTACCACTTAATTATAATAAAAACAAGACCAAATCGTGTATCTAATGTCATAAAAGTCGGAATTATGCGTGGTTTGTGTTTTTATTGTGTTTTAGGACAAAAATATGAAAAAGGAAGAAAACACGGGCTTTCACGGGCTTTTATCGAAGAAAAAGATAAAAGACGATGTCAAAAAATCAAAAGTGCAAGAAGAACGGAAGTCAAAGGCCTATTTTGAAGATTTATCGAAGAAAAAGTCTAAAGACGGAAGTTTGACGAAGTCGAAGAACCAAGTCTACTAAAAGAAGAAAATTAGAAGACGAGTTCATTTTATCATTCGACTAATCCCGAGACAAAGTCGAGAAAGACGAGTTATTTTAAAAAATTCGAGAAGACAAAAGAAAGAAAGGAGGAAGCAACACACCGCACCTCCCTTCTCATATATATACCCTCTTAATCCTTCATTAGGAGATTGTTAGTTAGTCATTTTTATTTTTAGTTCATATCTTTAGAGATAGGTAGGAGTAGATGTTTCTATTTTCTCTCTCTAGATTTCTTTCATTTTCTTTCAAAGTTTTGTGCTTTTCACTTTAATTTTTGTATTTGAATCTTTAATATCCAAGTTTAATTTCAAGCTTTTCATAATCATCTCATTCTTCCTTTCTTGTTTATTTTAATCTTGAGTTTTATTTGATTTAATCTCGAAAAGTTTTCATATTTATGCTTATTTGATTTAAGTGTTCAACTTGTTGTTCTTATCAACTTCGTACGAGTGATGATCTCAACTTTTTGGTGTTGTTAGCTTATTTCGTGTTTAGCTTATTTCCTTTTAAGTGTTTTAAAACTTTAATCTTTTTAAAAGTTTATTTTATAAAACTGACTTATTTAGTGTTTTGAAAGTTTCTTATTCGTGCTTATTTAGTTCTTTTCATTATTGATTTGGTCAAGTTTCGATTAGTGCTTATTAAAACAGAGCTTATTCGGTTTTCCTTATTGCATTTTATATTCCATCGGAAAACGGTTTACCTTTTCCGACGGTTATTCCGATAGTCTTCATCGGAAAAGGGTTTACCTTTCCGACAGTTATTCCGGGATGCCCTCCATCGGAAAAGGGTTTATGTATTTCGATTGTTTTTCCGATTGATTATTCCGACAGAATTTGGTTTTAGTTATTCCGATCGTTATTCCGATCATCATTCGGATAGTACTGGTGATCAAACATTCCGACAGGTTTTTCTGACCGACTTTCTGACGGATTTTCTGATACAGTTTTAGATATTCCAACAGGATTTTTGAAAACATTCCGACGGATTTTCCGATCATTATTCCGATGGTATTCTGACAGTGGGTATTGCAACAGGTTTGAGTTTTCCTTTTTGTTTCAAGTTAATTTTCAGATTTTCTTTTCCTGCCAATCAAGGTTAGATTTCTCTCTTTTATTTTTATATTTAATAACTTTGTCGTTTATGTTATTAGTAGAAATAGCTAATCAAAAGCTCCCCCTTTTAGTGACCAATTACAATAATTCCACCTTAAACCGTGATCAATTCGAATTGAATCGAGTACGAACAACTGATGTAGTGTTTTTGTACACCCTTTAGGAAAAGGATGGCAAAATAGTGGTAAGCGTTAAGTGTCGGTTTAGGAAAACCGAGCACTAATAAACAAATAAGTTCAAGTTCGTTTCTCAAGGAGAAAAGTGCGTTGTGTAATGAATTGATTTTGATTTGTGATTATATTGTTTGAGAAAGAAAATAGAAATGAGATTAGGAGAGATTGACGGTTACGAAGACGGATCGAGCTAAGACGAAAAGATCGTTCACGTAAAACCGTAAAAAGCTACAAATTAAAAATTTTAAACCTAAAAATTAATTAAAAGCTAAACTAAGTCTAAAATAATATAAATAAGAATAAAAATCCAATAAAAATATTTTAAAACCTTTTATTAATTAAATATTCAATTTTAAATGCTAATTAAAGCCCTAAAATTAAATATAATTAATCAAAATTTCCAAAATATTATTTTATTGAACAAATAACTTACCTATATTATCTAAAGACTAAAAAGTATTTTTTCTAATTTTTCAAAACTATTTTTCTATTTTTAAAACACTAAAAACTATTTTTAAACTAAAATAATTATAAAAAATAATAAAATAATGATAAAAATAATTGGACAATTTTAATAATCTTAATTTACTCTAAAGAACAGTAGAAAAATGAAAAAGTTTGAAAAATATTAAATTTTTCACTAAAAGAAAAAAATAGTTTGTAATTAAACCCTAATTAAACTAAATTAATTCTAAAAAATAAATAAAAAGTGAACAGTAAAAACTTTTTGAACTAAAAATATTAAAATGTTTTTCTAAATATAAGAAAAATCTTAAAACTGAAAAATAATTGTTTTTGTCACTAAAAGACAAAAAAAAAAGAAACTTAAAAGTAATTAAAAATTGCAATTAAACCTAAAAAATAGCAAATGAACAGTAATAAAAATTCTAACTAAACAGAAAAATCCCAAATTAAATAAGAAAAATAATGAAACAAATTTGAAACCCTAATTCCTAATTAAGTGCACTAAAGACAAAAAAAGAAGATTACTGAAAGTGACACCTTGCCACTTTTGTCTGCTAGTCAAGCAGTGGTAAAAATAACACAGGCAGTGGGAACTTGTTTCCCACTGATAGTACAAAAATTTGGTCTGATGACCTTTTAAGCTTAGGAAAGCTTTTGTGAGCTTTTCTTTGGACAATGGGGGCACTCCCACAACCAGTTGGGTTGTGGGAAGTCAATTAAACAAGAAAAAAACACAAGTCCTTTCACAAAATCAACCACAATTTGCACAAAATGTTACTGATGAGGCATGCATGGTATCTGATGAACAGTGACTTAAGTTACTTGCACAAAAACGATTTTAAACCCTTAAATCTTGCACACAAATCCACTAAATGATATGTAAGCTATCACAAACCCTTCTTAGACCTAGAATCTAACAGTGATCAAGATTTAAAAGCCAAATTTACACTCAAGCATGCACAAATGGGACTTACTGATTTAGCTGGTGAATACCATTTTTTTAACATGCAAACTTGTGATTTAACTCTACCAAACTGAAAACCAAACTAACATATAACCTATAACTAACCTAAGGAGTGTGTTTAACCAGTTTATAACCCAAAAATCTTTCACCAAACTCAATTAAATACCAGATCCAAACACCCCTTTAATTTTCAGTGATTACTTTTTTCAAACCAAATCAAATGAAACTCAAACCAAATTGATTACAAATACTTCTAACATGCATTCAAACCTAAAATAAGCAATATCAAACCATTCAACAAGCTTTTAAACAACTTTCAAGCAAATCAACCAAATCACACAAATCTCAAACTTGTAAACTAAAAACAAAACGGATCAAGGTTTATACCTTGTGGGACCCACATCCAGGCCCCACTAAGGCTACTGTGCCTTCTCCTTACAAGCTGGGGCTTGTGCTGAACTAAATGAGTTGCTGGTGTAGTGTTCACTTGGTAAAAAAATGGGACTGAAATGGTTAAGGGGTATGATGCTAGACTTGGGAACCCTGCACATCACCACTCAAACCAAGAGGAAGAGTTCAAGTTATATAAGCTTGACCATAAGCTGTTGCAAGCAGCTTATGATGAGCATATATAACAGTAAGTGTAAAGAAAACCAAAGATTTTTAAACAAATCTTGAACAAATTTTTAGAACCTCAAACCTTGAAACCATGAAATATGCTTAACAACAGCCTTGATTACCCTTTTGAATCCGTTTTCACTTCCTCAAAAGGAGTTTCCCAAAGCTTATGAAACAAATTCCAAATAAACCTTACTGATTTTCTAAAAACGTTTTTAAAATGCTTTTTGACAACTCAATAAAAACTTAACAAATCTTTGG
Organism: Glebionis coronaria; assembly: GCA_025667525.1. Taxonomy (NCBI): domain Eukaryota; kingdom Viridiplantae; phylum Streptophyta; class Magnoliopsida; order Asterales; family Asteraceae; genus Glebionis; species Glebionis coronaria. The sequence goes on along the minus strand of CM046879.1, from coordinate 432,473,353 downwards.
AACTCAGCTAGCTTTCAAACACACACCAAACTTTTATAAACTATAAAAAGAAATTAAATTGCTCACAAATACCAACTTTTATATTAATAAAAAGGAATTACAAATGATGAAAGCTAAAACTGGAACAACTAAAATAGGGTACATGACACCCTATTTATACAACTGGATAGAAGAATGTAGAAGCTAAAACCGTAGCTAACTGAAAATCCAAAAATGCCCTTGGTCAATGGCATTCAAATTCGTCAAAGTGTCATCTTGTGACTCTTGTACTGTTGACAGCTATCCTTGTTGATCTTGGGCGTTCATTTGGTGTTGGGGACCAAGGAATACATGTGGGACGTTTATCTGGTCGGGTTTAGGGGTTTGGGACGAAAGTGATGGGCAGGGGAGGGTCCTACACTCACATGGGTGTTTTGGGAGGGAATCTGAGAGTGGGGTTGTGTTTAAGTTAAGTTAAATTGATGATCTGGAGTGATTTGTAGAAATCCCCTTTGTTTTGGCTTGATTCGATCCTGGGGTGTTCTAGGGTTCTTGGGAGGATTAGTGTGGGGTTTAATCTGATTTGGGGATTAAGTAATTTAAATAATGTGTTTTGGTGGGAAGTTAAGGGTTTGACTAAGGGTTGACTGAGTTTAATAAATAAACTCGTGAGTGGGGTGTGACTGGGATGGGAGTTGTGAGGTGGTGGGTGCTGATTGGCTGGTGGAGGTGACATGGCAAAATGATTGGTGGTGGTGTGTTTGTGTGTTTGGCAGTTTTAGTCCCCAATGTCCCTTGTTTTGTTCACTTGCATTTAAACAGCCATAAACTTGAATTCCTTTGTTATATGTTTGGGCAACTTGTCATATTTGGCCCAAATACTTTACAAACTTGTTTCAAGGACTTCTTTTGTAATTTCTTCAATCTTCAAGGGCTGATCATGTAACATCTTGATAATTTAGGGACCCAAATGCAAATAGAGAGTATTGCAAGGGTATAAATTGCCAAGTCTTCAAAAATGAGGGACCAATGTTGCCAATCTTCAATTCTTCAAGGTCATTTTTGGAAATTCCATTGTTGGGCCCGGTTCATTGTGCGGATTCGTTTCCCGTGTTCGTTTTTGATTGATTCTTGTGATCTTTTTGTCATTTTCTCAATATCCGTACCTAAAATACACAAGCAACAAACACGAGCATATATTTGGTAGTTTTAATGATATTTAATGCACTTTAAGCCCGATTTGGACGATGAGACTATGTATAAAATCAGTCTCATCACTCCCCCATACTAAACCATTGCCGTGCCCTCACGCAATGCTAGAATAAAGTATCATAGCACCTCCAAAATTCATTTTTATTCACCTTATTGAATGATAAACTAGCTACACTACTACTATTGCTACTACTTGTGTTTTAGATATAATGTATGATTTTCATCGCAAAATGGGACGTTTAGGTTCATAGAATAAGAACACGTGAATGCTTCGTTAGAAATAATTTCATCGTCCTCGATTTTCACCCCAATTCCATGCCAAGCGTGTAACGAGATCATTGTCATTATAAGTTAGTAATGATAACACTACTCATATGCCCTAATCACGTACTTATCCTCCCATTATTCCTAAGTTGTATCTCTTATATTTTATTTTGTCTTGAATGTTTCATGAGGATACATTGTTTGACTTATGCGATAATAGAGATTTAGGTCTAAAAATAGAGTCCTAACGGTGTAACTAAGACCATCAAATCAATAACCCCTCCTAATAGACAACGGTGTCAAAAAAATAAGTTGACAAGAAGGATCGATAAACACGGTTTTATAACGGTTTTGAACATGAGACTTATTACCAAGACTTTTATACGCCCCCTAACGGAAGGGCCTTATTATCTTTGGTTTACCTCCATCTTTTATTCAACTTCGCCATGAAGCTTTTATTATGACTTCGGTCTTGCCTTGCCTTTTATTATCCGCCTCATCGGTGGTTTTATTAGCCAAAGACGTATATCCTCACGCTAAGGCGAATTTTAGATCTTTAAAGCTTCGAAGATTAAGGCTTGATTCACTTTCAATTTTGCATAGATTTTTCGGCCTTGTGGGGCTTCAAATTGTTTGCTTGATTTAGGTGAGCACTTGAAATCTTATTATTGGGTGAAGCTTTTGATTATTCGGGTGCCAATACTTCAAAACCGTGACGCTGGCGATACCTTAATGTCTTCCCAATTTAATTACACGGAAGCTACTAGAAAAGACTAGAAACCCAACAATCCTAACTAAACCGCTAAGTCAATATTTATTAAGAAAAAAATATTTACAAGCGAAGGGAGAATAAGCAAACAACGAGAACACATGAGTTTTTGAAAGAATACGAGTACTCTACGTTTAGCATAGTAACTTATAATTAACTCTATCATTTCTCGTCCTCATTTAAGAGACTTAGCCTAATGTGAAGTTAAGGAATCAAAGCTAAGTGCTCAACACGCACGGTCGAGACAAAAATTACTCTTATTCTCGCCATCGGAAAACCTACATTCGTGTCTTCAAACACTTATAAAACATGAGAAAAATTTAAAATTTGGCCATTTTTAGCCTTATTTTGCAACAAAAAAGATAAACTTTGGAAAGCGTGAAGGTTTGGCAAGGCAAGTATCTATTCACCCCCCCATACTAAAGTTAAACATTGTCCTCAATGTTTCGAGTCTAGGGGTGCAAACACCCCCATACTAAAGACGTAGTCGAATGCCTAATCTAGCAGGAAAAGGGTGTAACCAATAAATTAATAGCCGTTTATGAAGTGTGCTAATAACCTAAGGTTAAAACATCAAAGGATATATCATTTGGATATTGAGAAAGTCTCCAAAGCAAACGATCGAGTGCTCCCATAAAACGAACACGAGAGGCTCCAATCGTGAAGATCATGATCATCTAAAAACCACAATGCACAAACAACCATGGAACAAAGGTTGGAAGGGCACAAATCCCCTCACATTAAACTAATTAGAAAGCAATAATATGTACATAGGATAAGCATGGGACTCCCCCACGAGGCACCTCGTTTTTGATTACCGAGTCATGAGCTCGACTCGAATCCCCATAAATGTGATCATTTAGGGATTATCTTGGTATGGTCAATTTTTAGTGGGGCTTACATGATAAACAAGGCCCAAAAACAACCGGTACTAAGGACTAAATCCTTTGATGGTGCAAAATACCGGGATCGAAGATGGCATTCTCGTTTTCATTGGAAAAACAAATCAACGCCACTTCATCATGTGTCAACACAAACCCAAAGGGTTTCAAGAAAATAGATGAGAAGAAATAGAAGGGTGGGACAATGGGTAAGTCATAAAAACCATGAGCTACTCAAGGTAGACTCGCGCCAATCAAATAGAAAGATTTTCCATTTATTGCATCGGTGGAAGACCGAGATTTCCCTTTATAAGCAATTCCGGGATCAAATATCACGTCCTCGGTGGAGAAAGGGGAGGGAACATAAGGGGCTTCCCCCACACTAGGTCCACACAAAGCATCGTCAAAAGGAGAAGACGAGCTTGTAGTTCTCAATACACGTGGTGATGACGGAGTTAGAGTTGTAGAAAAATCTTTTAAATTCAATTTAAAATCTTTTCCTTTTTCATCTTTTAAACTCTCCTTATGAAAACCCGACTTAATTAGGTCGAAAATATTTGGTGTTTCTAAAGCAATGTTAGTCACACTAAAAATTCTCACATTTGAAAACCGTTTTGGTAAAGGTGGTGGTAAGTTCTCAAAACGTTTGTCAACAAAGAAAACTTCCCCATCGGGATTAACATATTCATCATCCGAAGAATCATTCGTGATTGGAATCGTAGGCTTAACACTCTTAACCTCCACCGGCGGAGGGGACGGAAAATCGTTTTTATCATCAACTCCTAAAACTCTTTTTGAAATCTTTTTACAAATGTTTTTGATGGGATTGACATTGTACAAAGACGTGATAGAATACACATGAGAAAGTGTGGAGTTTTGAGTTGCATTAATGACGAGTTCTTCCTCATTGAAACGAAGAGTGATTTTCCTAGCATGCACATCGATAAGTGCTCTCGAGGTATCCAAAAACGACCGACCTAAAATTAGAGGAACTTTAGGATCGATGGGGATGTCAACAACAATAAAGTCTACGGGATAGTAGAATTTTCCAACTTTCACGAAGACGTCCTCTGCTACTCCACAAGCTAGAATCATAGAATGATCGGCCATCTCGATTGACATTCTTGAAGGAGTGAGATTGGGAAGATTGAGCGACTTAAAAATCTCAAGAGGCATCAAATTAATACTAGCACCAAGATCGGCCAAGGCGTAGCATTCCTCCATATCTTGTATAGCACATGGGATTAAAAACTTGCCGGGATCACCGACTTTTTGAGGTATGCGGCTAAGAAAAACCGATGAACAACTAGACGATTTTTGCAATTTCTCTTTGTTATTCAACATACTTTTGAAGTTCGCGGCAAATCGAGGCATCATGACCAAGGCGTCGGCAAAACTTATATTAAAATGCAAGTCACGAAACATTTTCATAAAAAGTTCAAATTGATAATTATTTCGTTCTTGTGCCTTTTCCTTGTTTCGTCTTGAATGGTAAGGTAAGGGTGGTGTGGGTTGGGGCATAGGCATAGGCCTTGGAATCTCGAGTTCCACTATTGGTATTGGTTCAACCGTAGGTGTGGTTTGAGCGGTACTTCGTAGGCTTGAGATATGCTCCTTTTCGACCACCACCTCGGGTTCTTCCTCAATTTCCTCCACCGTTGGAGTAATTGGTTGAGGAGTTCTTTAAGTGTCTTACCACTACGTGTGGTAATCACTTTCATCTCTCCCTTCGGGTTTACGATGGTATCACTAGGAAGACTACTCGAAGAAGAAGGTTTACACATGATAGCTTCAAACATTTTTCCCATTCGGTCTTCAAACTTAGATTTCCTAGCATCCGCTTTTAACAACTCTTGCTTAATCTCATGTTGACCTTGCTCCATTTTTTGTTGATTTTGTTGGAGTCGTTGAACATTTCCTTCCATTTTATTAGCATGAATTTTAAGTTCATTAGCAAGTTCGTTTTTAAGCTCGTTTTTCAACTCGGATCTTAAGCTAACCATTTCACGTTGCATATTGTCAAACTTAGCATCGTTTGTCTTAGCATAATTCAAAAATTCTCCTTGAAGATTTTTGGTGTGATCATTTTGAAAACCTTGTGTGGTAGTTTGAAAATCACGGTTTTTGTTTTGGTTTGAAATTTACCCATTTCCACTTTGATAATTACCCTTGTTGTAGTTACGTTGATTGCCTTGATAATTACCACCTTGATTGTTGTTTCGATAGTTATTTGCATTTTGATTTGGTGGAGCTTGATTTTGGCGGGAACCTTGACCGTTTTGGTTATAAGTTCCCGTGGCTACATAAGCACTCGAAGTGTTACCATCCGCGGTAATGCACTCGGAAAGATCATGAGCTCCACCACACGACAAACAACTCTTAGCAACCGCTTTGACCGAAGCGGAATTCGAAGCTTCTTGAGCTTTCCAATGGGACATAAGAGTTGAAAACCTATCGAAAACCCGATTCTCCTCATTAGCTTCATCTTGCAAGGCATTAATGCTACGAGACGATGATGACGAACCCAATTTGGTAACACTCGGTGTGTTACGAGGGCTATAAGCCTTAGACCTATTTTCAATTATCACCAAAGCTTCCTCAACCGTTTTACACAAAAAATTACCACCCGCGGCGGCATTTAAATAATCTCTTTCATGATCATTAAGTCCATTGTAAAACGTGTCAATTTGATGCAAGTCGGAAAAACCGTGATGAGGACATTCATGTAACATCTCCTTAAACCTTTTCCAAGCCGTTGAAAAACTTTCATTTGATTCTTGTGAAAACTTTGAAATCTCATTTTTCAAATGCGTAGTCTTAGAGGGCGGAAAAAAATTGGTTCACAAATTTTGAAACGAGATCCTTCCACGTCAATATAGAATTGGGTGGCTCTTTCTCTAACCAAATTTTAGCGGGCCCCGCTAAGGAATACGGAAAAAGCATCATCTTAATCGAGTCATTAGAGACATCCTTAAATTTGCAAGTGGCGGTAAGACGATTGAATTGGCGGATATGGTTGTGTGGATTGTCTTTCTCATCACCACGGAATTTGTTGTTTTGAATCATGGACAACAAACCCGTCTTAACCTCAAAATTCTCCGCAAGGATAGCGGGAATCACAATCGCTTCTCCATAACCCTCGGTGGGTGCTTGAAGCAACTCCATCATAGTTCGATTAGCCATGGGTGCTTCTTGTTCTATGATGGGTTCGACAATGGGAGATTCTTCACTAGAAGATGTTTGGTTTCCTTCCTTTTGACGACATTTACGCGCATGTCTTGCTTTGGAGCGAGTTTGCATAAACGTCACGTACAACGAGAGGGTGAGCAAAGAAGATTCTTTTTGGTGTTTTATATTTTTTCAATTTTTTTGTGGTTTTTGATTGTATTAACCTTTTTGGATCTTGTGGAATGTATTAAGTAGACACAAATCTACAAATCTCCTCCTTAATCAAATCTCTTGATTAAAGAAGCCTCAAGGAATGAAAACGATCACGTGAAGTGAACGCCTTCGATGACTTTAGAACGTTGGTGGAACACCAAAACGTTCAAGAGGGTTTAATCAATGAAACCAAGAAAATATATATGATACTTAGTAATACTTTGGGCGGCAAAACCCTCGATTAGCTTTCAAAATCAAAATACGCACAAGCAAGTGGAGGAAACGAGGCGGCGCGAAGCACTTAAGAGCCTTTTTCCTTTAGGTCGTGAAATACAACCGCCTTATACCCACCTTATAGTTTGTATTTTTCAAAATCGAGCTTTACGAAAGTATTTATCTATTTTTGCCTTTTTCTTTGGTTTGAGATTCGAATACAATGATTGGGTAATGACCTCCCAAGTCAAGGTTGTGATTGCTCACGTATTTGGAGTACTTGTGAATTTATTGTTCTACGTATACAATATAGTAATAGTATTCACACAAAAACCGAAAACCGATAATACGTATTAGTAGAGTGCTACTAATACAAATACTAATTATGGTTAGTATATAAAAACAACAATTGCAATCAAAACACAACACGCCTCCCCGGCAGCGGCGCCAAAATTATGTAGAGGCAAGTGCGTTGTATAATGAATTGATTTTGATTTGTGATTATATTGTTTGAGAAAGAAAATAGAAATGAGATTAGGAGAGATTGACGGTTACGAAGACGGATCGAGCTAAGACGAAAAGATCGTTCACGTAAAACCGTAAAAAGCTACAAATTAAAAATTTTAAACCTAAAAATTAATTAAAAAATAAACTAAGTCTAAAATAATATAAATAAGAATAAAAATCCAATAAAAATACTTTAAAACCTTTTATTAATTAAATATTCAATTTTAAATGCTAATTAAAGCCCTAAAATTAAATATAGTTAATCAAAATTTCCAAAATATTATTTTATTGAACAAATAACTTACCTATATTATCTAATGACTAAAAATTATTTTTCCTAATTTTTCAAAACTATTTTTCTATTTTTAAAACACTAAAAACTATTTTTAAACTAAAATAATTATAATAAATAATAAAATAATGCTAAAAAGAATTGGACAATTTTAAAAATCCTAATTTACTCTAAAGAACAGTAGAAAAATGAAAAAGTTTGAAAAATATTAAATTTTTCACTAAAAGACAAAAACAGTTTGTAATTAAACCCTAATTAAACTAAATTAATTCTAAAAAATAAATAAAAAGTGAACAGTAAAAACTTTTTGAACTAAAAATCTTAAAATGTTTTTCTAAATATAAGAAAAATCTTAAAACAGAAAAATAATTGTTTTTGTCACTAAAAGACAAAAAAAAGAAACTTAAAAGTAATTAAAAATTGCAATTAAACCTAAAAAATAGCAAATGAACAGTAATAAAAATTCTAATTAAACAGAAAAATCCCAAATTAAATAAGAAAAATAATGAAACAAATTTGAAACCCTAATTCCTAATTAAGTGCACTAAAGACAAAAAAAGAAGATTACTGAAAGTGACACCTTGCCACTTTTGTCTGCTAGTCAAGCAGTGGTAAAAATAACACAGGCAGTGGGAACTTGTTTCCCACTGATAGTACAAAAATTTGGTCTGGTGACCTTTTAAGCTTAGGAAAGCTTTTGTGAGCTTTTCTTTGGACAATGGGGGCACTCCCACAACCAGTTGGGTTGTGGGAAGTCAATTAAACAAGAAAAAAACACAAGTCCTTTCACAAAATCAACCACAATTTGCACAAAATGTTACTGATGAGGCATGCATGGTATCTGATGAACAGTGACTTAAGTTACTTGCACAAAAACGATTTTAAACCCTTAAATCTTGCACACAAATCATCCAAATGATATGCAAGCTATCACAAACCCTTCTTAGACCTAGAATCTAACAGTGATCAAGATTTAAAAGCCAAATTTACACTCAAGCATGCACAAATGGGACTTACTGATTTAGCTGGTGAATACCATTTTTTTAACATGCAAACTTGTGATTTAACTCTACCAAACTGAAAACCAAACTAACATATAACCTATAACTAACCTAAGGAGTGTGTTTAACCAGTTTATAACCCAAAAATCTTTCACCAAACTCAATTAAATACCAGATCCAAACACCCCTTTAATTTTCAGTGATTACTTTTTTCAAACCAAATCAAATGAAACTCAAACCAAATTGATTACAAATACTTCTAACATGCATTCAAACCTAAAATAAGCAATATCAAACCATTCAACAAGCTTTTAAACAACTTTCAAGCAAATCAACCAAATCACACAAATCTCAAACTTGTAAACTAAAAACAAAACGGATCAAGGTTTATACCTTGTGGGACCCACATCCAGGCCTCACTAAGGCTGCTGTGCCTTCTCCTTACAAGCTGGGGCTTGTGCTGAACTAAATGAGTTGCTGGTGTAGTGTTCACTTGGTAAAAAAACAGGACAGAAATGGTTAAGGGGTATGATGCTAGACTTGGGAACCCTGCACATCACCACTCAAACCAAGAGGAAGAGTTCAAGTTATATAAGCTTGACCATAAGCTGTTGCAAGCAGCTTATGATGAGCTTATATAACAGTAAGTGTAAAGAAAACCAAAGATTTTTAAACAAATCTTGAACAAATTTTTAGAACCTCAAACCTTGAAACCATGAAATATGCTTAACAACGGCCTTGGATTACCCTTTTGAATCCGTTTTCACTTCCTCAAAAGGAGTTTCCCAAAGCTTATAAAACAAATTCCAAATAAACCTTACTGATTTTCTGAAAACGTTTTTAAAATGCTTTTTGACAACTCAATAAAAACTTAACAAATCTTTGGAACTCAGCTAGCTTTCAAACACACACCAAACTTTTATAAACTATAAAAAGGAATTAAATTGCTCACAAATACCAACTTTTATATTAATAAAAAGGAATTGCAAATGATGAAAGCTAAAACTGGAACAACTAAAATAGGGTACATGACACCCTATTTATACAACTGGATAGAAGAATGTAGAAGCTAAAACCCTAGCTAACTAAAAATCCAAAAATGCCCTTGGTCAATGGCATTCAAATTCGTCAAAGTGTCATCTTGTGACTCTTGTACTGTTGACAGCTATCCTTGTTGATCTTGGGCGTTCATTTGGTGTTGGGGACCAAGGAATACATGTGGGACGTTTATCTGGTCGGGTTTAGGGGTTTGGGACGAAAGTGATGGGCAAGGGAGGGTCCTACACTCACATGGGTGTGTTGGGAGGGAATCTGAGAGTGGGGTTGTGTTTAAGTTAAGTTAAATTGATGATCTGGAGTGATTTGTAGAAAACCCCTTTGTTTTGGCTTGACTCGATCTTGGGGTGTTCTAGGGTTCTTGGGAGGATTAGTGTGGGGTTTAATCTGATTTGGGGATTAAGTAATTTAAATAATGTGTTTTGGTGGGAAGTTAAGGGTTTGACTGAGGGTTGACCGAGTTTAATAAATAAACTCGTGAGTGGGGTGTGACTGGGATGGGAGTTGTGAGGTGGTGGGTGCTGATTGGCTGGTGGAGGTGACATGGCAAAATGATTGGTGGTGGTGTGTTTGTGTGTTTGGCAGTTTTAGTCCCCAATGTCCCTTGTTTTGTTCACTTGCATTTAAACAGCCATAAACTTGAATTCCTTTGTTATATGTTTGGGCAACTTGTCAAATTTGGCCCAAATACTTTACAAACTTGTTTCAAGGACTTCTTTTGTAATTTCTTCAATCTTCAAGGGCTGATCATGTAACATCTTGATAACTTAGGGACCCAAATGCAAATAGAGAGTATTGCAAGGGTATAAATTGCTAAGTCTTCAAAAATGAGGGACCAATGTTGCCAATCTTCAATTCTTCAAGGTCATTTTTGGAAATTCCATTATTGGGCCCGGTTCATTGTGCAGATTCGTTTCCCGCGTTCGTTTTTGATTGATTCTTGTGATCTTTTTGTCATTTCCTCAATATCCGTACCTAAAATACACAAGCAACAAACACGAGCATATATTTCGCAGTTTTAATGATATTTAATGCATTTTAAGCCCGATTTGGACGATGAGACTATGTATAAAAGCAGTCTCATCAACAACACTTAAACCACACACACAAAATCATTAAATCAAATGGCGTCGCTGCCGGCTCTTTTCGTAAAGATTAACGGTTTTTAGTGAGAAAAATTGGCTTTTGGGATCCGTTCTTTTGGGAGCGTTATTTTCAAGCATAAAAATTTTCAAAAAATCCTAAAAAAATATAAAATTTTCAAAAATCCAAAAAAAAAGATAAAAATAAAAAATATTGTATTTCATTTTTAGTGTATGCGTACTCGATCTTCGTCTTATCCTGAGCCCGAGACTCGTAGAGACTTAGATATGGCCGGTGTGCATAATAATAACAACCCACCTCACCCCAATGTGAATAATAACAACCATGACCCTTAACCCGACCTTCGTACGATGGAGGAGCTATGTCAACCGACTATGAATGGACGTGGAGGACCGATTGCGCCGATGCAAATCACGGCTCCCGAATTTTCATTGAAGCATCACATGATCCAACAAGTTCAAAATGCTTGCCCATTTCGCGGATTACCGGATGATGATGACAACAAACACCTCGATAAATTCATAACCGTCACTCAAAGCATGAAATTGCCCGGTGTTTCCATGGATTTTCTTCGCCTTCATCTTTTTCCACACACTTTATCCCACCATGCCGAAAAATGTTTGATCGTCTTTCTAAAAACTCAATTCATACATGGGACGAGATGAATCAAAATTTTTTGTCCCGATACTTTCCACCATCCATGGTAACTAGTCTTCGTAATCAAATCAGTGGTTTCACTCAAGAACCCGATGAGTCTCTTTTCGATGCTTGGGAACGTTATAATGTCTTGATCGATCGTTGACCTAACCATAATATGCTCCCCGTTACTTTAATTGATACTTTCTACAATGGTTTAACTTTTCGTGATCGTGATACGATTAATGCTGCCGCCGGTGGTACGTTTATAAAGAGAAGACCCGAGGAGTGTAGAGAGCTTATAGAGAACATGACCACTCATCACAAAAATTGGGATTCATCTGCATCTTTAAGAAATAACCCGAGAGTCAATGTTTCTTCTACTTCATCAAACCCCGAGATAGCTGAACTCACCCAACTCACCCGTAAACTAGCCGAGATGAACAAATTTTTTTTAACCATGGCAACGAACCAATTTCAACAAGTTAAAGTTGTAGCACTTTCTTGTGAGACTTGCGGTGGACCTCATTCATACACCGATTGTCCTTCTACTCATGACAATCCGGAAAACGTGTATGCGGCTAACGATAACTTTTCCACGGGAGGCTATCAAGCTCGTCCTCAAGTTGATCGTAACTTGCTAAGTTATCGTTCAAAAAATTTTCTTTCACCACCCGGTTTCCCTCCTCAAAACCAAAACAACTTCAATCGACACAATAAAAACCATCCTCGAGCTCCTAATCAATATCAAACCCAAAGAAACACATATCCACCTTAAGGAAATAATCAAGTTTACCAACAACCCACCTATCAACCACCCGTTTACCCAGCTCCTCCTCCCAACCAACCCACGACATTTAATCACGAGGTTGAAACTTACATGACGACTAATGACGCGCTGGTGAAGAATCTTCAGAGCCAAATTATTAACTTGAAAGGTGACATGGCGAAACAAGGGAATGATCTTCGAGCCAAGCTTAGAAATGACATGCGAAACTCTTTAAGCAATCAAACGAATGTTTTAAGGGATATGAGGGCTAGTTTCTTCCCAAGTAATCAACCCTCTTCTTCGGGTTCTCTTCCGAGTAACACCATTGCTAATCCAAGAGGGGAGATGAAAGCAATCACCACCCGAAGTGGAAAAGGTTATAAGGAACCCGAGATTCCTAAACCTACTCTGGTGATTGTGACAAAGGATAACAAACAACCTTCACCAATTCCTCCACCTTCTACTTCTATCCCTTCCCCACCCAAGGATGTGAGTGAGAATTCCATTCCAAAGCCTTCATCCCAACCCGACATACCTTATCCCTCAAGGTTAAGGAAAGAGAAGTTGAAGAACAAGGATGATATTCAAGTTTCAAACTTTCTTAAAATGTTTAAACAATTGAATTTTAACATCTCCTTTGCCGAGGCTCTTGCTCACATGCCTAAATATGCTAAAATGTTCAAAGATCTTCTAAGTGATAAGGAAAAACTCCTTGATATTGCTCAAACCCAACTTAATTAGAATTGCTCCGCGGTTCTTTTAAGGAAATTACCAACCAAATTGGTGATCCGGGTCGCTTTCTCATTCCTTGTAACTTTCCCGGGGTAGAGAATTGTATGGCCCTAGCCGATCTAGGTGCTAGTATCAACTTAATGCCATTAAGCGTTTGGAAACAATTATCTCTACCCGAGCTAGTCCCCACACGAATGACATTGGAATTAGCTAACCGTACGGTTCGGTGGGGATAACCGAAGATGTCTTCGTCGATGTCGACAAATTCACCTTTTCGGTGGATTATATTTTCGTTGACTACGAGATGGACCCCCCGTGTTCCATTAATCGTTGGACGTCCATTCTTGAGGACCGGTCGCACTCTTATTGATGTAGCCGCGGGCGAATTAATCATGAGAGTTGGTGACGACAAACTCGTCTTCAACATGGGTAAACTTTCTAAGCAAACTTATGAATACGAGAGCGTTAATTTCATTGACGTACTTGATGAGGCTTGTGAAGAACATTTCAAAGACGCTTGTAAAAGCGTTTTTTATTCTCTACCCATTGTTGAGACTGTTGCCTCTATTGCTCCCTCATTGACTCCATTTGGAGAAAGTGATTTTCTTTTGAAAGAATTTGAAGCAAGTTTAGGGGATGTGGACTTAAAATATGAAGATTCTCCCTCTGATTGGAACGAAGACATTCGTACCATTGAGAAAATTCTCAATGAGGACCATATTTCTCCACCTTCTCCTAAGGATGTTACAAACGATGATCTGAATTTGACTAAGCCTTCCATCGACAATCCTCCGGATTTAGAGCTTAAGGATTTACCGTCTCATCTTGAATACGTTTTCCTAGAAGGCAATAAGAATTACCCGTCATCATTGCAAAGGACTTAAAAGAGGATGAAAAATCTCGACTTATCGATGTGCTCAAAAATCATAAGAAAGCAATAGCTTGTAAAATTTCTGACATCCACGGAATTGATCCTAACCTTTGTACTCATAAAATTCTCATGCAAGATGACTTTAAACCCGCAATCCAAAGCCAAAGAAGGGTTAATCCAAAAATTCATGACGTCATCAAGAAAGAAGTTATCAAACTTCTAGATTCCGTAATGATTTACCCTATTTCGATTCGCCATGGGTTAGTCCCGTCCATTGTGTGCCTAAGAAAGGCAGAATAACCTTTGTTCCCAATGAAAACAACGAGTTGATTCCAACTCGACTTGTCACGGGTTGGCGAGTTTGCATAGACTATCGCAAGCTCAATGATGCCACTCGCAAGGATCATTTTCCTCTTCCTTTCATGGATCAAATGCTCGAGCGTTTAGCGGGTAATGACTACTATTGCTTCTTAGACGGTTTCTCTGGGTATTTTCAAATTCCTATCGATCCAAAAGACCAAGAGAAAACCACATTCACTTGTCCTTATGGAACATTTGCTTACAAAAGAATGCCTTTCGGCTTATGCGATGCTCCTGGGACTTTCCAAAGGTGTATGATGGCTATATTCCATGGCATGGTTGAAGAAACTATGGAAGTCTTTATGGACGATTTCTTGGTCTATGGTGACTCTTTCTCATCTTGCCTTGCCAATTTGGTGTGGAATCCTAAGATTCACAGATCTTTAAGCTACTAGGATATGCATCATGTTCATATGATTAACATAGCGGAATAAGAACACGACACATAAACAAGATGTTTCTTTTCCAATGTTTACTTCTCATTAAACGTTAACCAACTAACCCTAGACGTGTTTACAAGATCACACACGTCTAGAACACACGACTTTTGCTTTATGACTACATTGTGAATAATTGAATTAATAAACCTATGAAGGGTGTGTGTTTATATACTACACATAACCCTCTATACGAGAAATCTAATTGTTCTAGAAGTCCTTCCATCTTTTGCACTTTAGTCCTCCTTTTTGTGTAGAAGGTCTCCATATTCTTGTACTTCTTGATTTTTTGCATATAAGTCCTTCTTGTTTCGTTATTGTTGTTTTATCTCATCAAATTAATTCCCAAAAATCTTCCCCTATTTGATGATGACAAAACCAATCTTCAAATCTTGATCTTTCACGAATGAAACAAGCTTCCCCTTAAAGTAAGATTTCTTGTAAAGACATATCACCACATAATAATAAGTTGCATACCTTGATCTTTGAATCTTCTTCCCCTTTTTGTCTCATCCAATAGGGGTCTTCTAAAGATAAACAACTAATAAACTCTTCCCCTTAAGTGGTGCATGTAAATGAATCACGAACCGTGTAGACTCTAATTGTAGATTATGAATGATGAAAAACGAATATAATCTATTTGTTGAAGAATTAGAATTTCCCAAGCTTGTACCTTATATCTTACACTATCCATGTGATGTCGAACTTATATGACACATAAAATATAAGTAGACCTCGATCTCTTTGTCAAAGTCCTCATCCTTTGTGAGACCCTGAGCACGATAATATAACTCCTTCAAGTGATAGCAAGGTATCTAGTTGCTAGATTTGACAAGTCTTCGTCACTAACCATTAAAGCACGAACAAGTTACATTTAAAGTGTGAGTGTGATAGGGAACACCATGACTTTAATATATGATAAGTCACAAACCTGTGAAAAGCAACTCCAACACAAAATAAGTAATAATCAAACCTCTTCATCGAAACCTCCAATTTGCAATGAAAATCATCTAAGTACAATATCATCCTCTTCTTTTATGCAACTGCTGTCTCTGTCGACGTTCTACTTCTGATCCAAGTCGGTAAGTAACCGCAAGGTTAGCCTTGTCACATAATCAAATAAAACGTCATTGCACCAAACACAATCTTTAAAAACAAGCCATTAAATTTTAACAGACAGTTCTATCTGAGATCCTCTGTCATCCAATATATCACATGTATGTACTGTCCAATATCGGACGATACTTGTCAGCGCTTAAAAACCATATATCGGACAACACGCTGTCAGCGTCTAAATTACAACGTGTCAGCGTCTCCTCTGTCAGCGTGTGTTTTATTTTTGTCAGCAGCTCGACTCAGCCACTGACACCATCGTTTGACTTAACTCTTATCAGCGTGTAAATAATATTACAACTTTTCTTCTGTCTTTGTGAAGACCCAAAACCGAGGTCATTGCTTAATCTTATTTTACGATTATTTTTGAAATTTTTGGATGAGTTTGAACGATATTTATTTTTGGAGGTTTAAGTTTAAACTGATGTTGGAAGGTCTATATTTAATATTTATTAAGTATAAGGATGTCACACCCCACCATGGCGGGATATGGGGCGCAACGTATGGATATCATCACAACAAACGGTGTCTCTATAGAGAAAACTAAAATGCAAATATAATGTCATAAATGGCGACACAATTGTCATGTCAATATCTCAACAATGCAGGAGTCTAGGTAAGTAGGTAACAGTCCTACCACTTACCCAAGACAAACAATAAACATAAACCAAACAAACATATAAGTGCCAACAGTATCACTTATTCACAACACATAAAAATAAACTAAGAAGGAACGGGGATCTCCTCCTATGTGCAATCCTAAGACATCCAAGTCTAGCCACTTCTATCCTCAAGCTTAACCACACTTACACCTGAAAGAGACACTAAAACACGTCAACATAATGTTGGTAAGAGTCATAGGTTTAGACTCCAACGCCAAAATCAAACCATAAGCTGTGAGTAACAACCAAAAGTTAAAAACAAATGGACAATGTGATACTAATATGCATTAACAAACTAACATTTAAGATTTAACTAATCAAACCAAAACCAACCCAATCCAATACAATCCAATCCAATCCAAGGCTCCCAGCCTTACCAAACACCATACTCCCACAGGTACTCAAATACCTATGAACCAATCCCAAGGCCCCGCCTTGCCAATAACCCCTTGGTACCAAGTCAAAACATAAAACAATCAAGAATCGACTAGCAGTTAATCATATAAATATGCACACATAATTCCATTACCAACGCCAAACTATTCACAACATAATTTATAAATAACAAAACAAAACAGTGTCTCTTCCATCCCATCTGGAAGTCAAAAACAATAGTAAACATGGGACTATGAAACTCACCTGATTGAGCTTCCCCAAACATCCGCACACTAAGAAAAAGCTAACAAACCAAAAACACATAATCAAAACATGAACCAAACACTAAGATGGCTCATCAACCTATGATGGACATCTAACCTCCTCCCATATATATAACTCATATATATGCTCTAAGCATCTCATTACACCCCTCTATAAAGCCCTTAACTCGTTTTACTTCATAACACATCCTGTTAACATTTTATCAAAAACAGTCCCAGTTTTAGGTCTCCAAACTATAAGCAAAACACCAACCTAAACACACCCATAATCTCTGTAAAGGGAATATTTATGCCCTTACATATGTTAGCTAACAACTCCCACTTTCCCCAACCTTAAAGCTACTGTTAAGGCCCTAATATATATATATATATATATATATATATATATATATATATATATATATATATATATATATATATATACTTTCGTCATTCCAGATTTACTGATTTTAAACATACAAAAGGTTTGTTATGATTAGGGGGTCTTACCCTAAACCACAACCTTATCCCAAGTGCAGATACTGACTACAATATATAAAACATCTCTCATGTTCGTTAGAAGATCCCAATGCAACCCTAAGTACCCCAAACAACCCAAAACTTAAAAAGAAAACAGGCTGGCTTCAAAACTGTTTTGACCTACGACTGTTGTAACCTGCTTTTGACCCACTTCCCGACATCCAATTTAGTTCTCGTTTCTTGCAATGAAAAGCCACTTCAATTACCTTTTCAGGGATACTTGGATCGTAAAATAAGAGTTTATAGATCTCCCGATATGATCAAAACAATTGACTCAAAATTCTGTCCAGTTTTTAAAAACGGGTTTAACAAAATCAACCTCATTAATTAACCCTAATCCCTCTAATTACAAGCCCTAATTTATGTAATCATTATAACACCATTAATATAACATTAATTTACTGTTTTTAAATTAAACCCTAAACTAAATCCATCATAGGATGATGTATACATGTTTAATTAAATAAGAACAAATATTAAAACAAGATTGTACCTTTAATTGATCAAAGATCAAGATTTTGAAAACCCATTTTTCTTCTTCTCTTTTTTTCCTCCATAGCTGCATTTTTTTTCTTTTTTTTATGAATCGTCTCCTCTTTTTTCCACTAGTATTGTTTAAATAATACCTTATGTACTAGTCCAAGCCCATTACAAACTTTCTTTTTTTTAATCGGCCTAAAACCGACTATATAGCATTTTTTTTTTATTACTTATTATTATATTATTGATAATACCTTAATTTACCTTAATTTATTTCATCTCCTAAAACCTCCAAAACCTCAAAACCGTAAAACTAGTCAAATTTACGCGTTTACCGTAAAAGACGTAAAATATACACTTTTATAAAAAATCTCAAATTTTGAAATAAACTTTATAACTAAGTCCTAAATTACTTAAAACCATCCCGAAAAATATCCATATGAATAATTACCTCACCCGAGACCTTCAAATGCTAAACCGTAAATCGTAAAAATACGATTTTATATAATACATATACGTATACGTAAAACCACTAAATAACACCATCTCATTTCATAGTCACTACCATGTGAGCTCATGAACATGAAATCATCGCACATTGTTTCACTCGCAAGGTACCCCGTACCGGAAACGATATCCAAACCACAATCTATACACACCAATTAGCACATAAACACGTAAAGACACGTAACTAGCACAAAATAAAACTAAGTGACGAACCTCAAAAAAAGGGTTGTCACATCACTCCCTCCTAATAGAAATCTCGTCCCGAGATTTACTCCTTAGGATCAAACACACAAACAACAAATCACATGAGGATACTTGTTCTAAACGAACTCCTCTCATTTCCACGTGAACTTTAGTTCAAGTTTCAAAATACCACATATACAAACCAAAAATAATTAAACTCATTGCCAAACTCTTGACCTCACAGTCAATAAATCTCACAGATGACTCTTTGATAAAACAAAGACTCTTATTAATACAAGTCCCAAATAACTGTACATGCAAAATGCATTCTCAAACAACCTTTACCAATCTCAATACATGAAATGTATCATGTATACAACTCATTTCCCCCAGGTAATTCTATGCTCATAAGCTAATGGTCTGATCTTTCCAAAGATCATAAATGGGCCTACAAAACACTACATCAACACTTCCATTTTACCAAAATCATACCACCCGTTACTATGGGAGAAACTCCCTACATAACTTTGTCACTAAATCTAGTGGTTTCCTCCTTTTCTACATAGCATCCCTTGTTGCTCTCATTCTGTCCATAAACACCATTACCACATTAGTGGCCTCTTTTACCAATTCTAGTCCACAATGGGGACAACTCATCCTATCCTTTCATATAGTGCCTCAAATGGCATTTATCGACTTCTAGTATGATAATCATCATTATATGAAAACTCAGCCATCGCTAATGAGTTTCCTAACTCCCTCTAAATCAATCACTCATGCCCTCAGTGTAACTCCTAAGGTTATATAAATATCTCACTTGCCTATCCTTTTCCTAGTTAGCTGGATATACTCATATCCAATCATGTTCATCAACTCCCTTCAGTCCGTACCCCAAACTACTTAAAAATTCCAATTTCCTTACAAAGTGACCTATGACGTTCTTTCACATATCCATTAGTTCTTCCAATCCAAATCAACTTATGATCTATACACATCATCAAAAGGACGGTTATCTTAGTTAGACCAAGCCCTTCGTCCCTATGGCACATCACACCTATAACTCCTCATCCATTCGATTATCGATACTAAGCCTCCCAAACAATCAGTATACGTCAGTGCCATTTCCTTTCCACACTACGACAGTATTAGCCTGCATTGTGCCTTATTCTACTCATTAGGCTCTACCAAAGTTTTACCTTCGGTTCCTATCTCAACCTATTTTATTCTTGCTTCGCTTCTATACACTTCCTTCTTTTTCCTCAACTCATACCATACATCACGATGTGATGCTTCCCATCGTTTCTTCCCTTGCCATAATCCTTCATAAGGCATTCCATACATATTAGGCTAACTTTTACGCAAAACCCTCTATTCCATCATATCCGTACGCAATCCTTCCAACTTTTCAACCACGTGACTTCTCATTCCTCTTGAAATATGAGATGAATTAGTCAGTTTATCGACTATCACCCAACTCTCGTCGTACTTATTCCTCCACCCCATTATGTATCCCTTTCACCAACTTCGTCCTTACATCGCCCTTTCTAAGCCACTCCTATCTATGTAGGAAGTATAGTCTACGTCCCTTTTCCCCATATGATAGTCCAAGCCACGCAACACACATGTTGACGCGTTCTCTGCTTTAGAAAACTCAATTCGTGCAACCTACATCCTTCATCCAAACCACCCTAATACGTCATCCATATAGTTCAAGTTCGTCTCAGCTTCACTTCATTCTTCTTATTCCATGTCTCATCAACTATACTTGCCTTTCCCAGATGGTACTTGGCCTTGCAATTTTCTTCCATCAATTAACTCCACCCATCACCTTTGCCAAATGTTCAATCAGGATGATTGAATATGTGTTGGAGACGTTCATGATCCGTATAGATCATTCTCCACGTCTCGTACACCAAATGCCTCTAACATTCTAGGCAGATATAACAGTCCAGCTCCACTAACTAAGTCTATCCAGTTCTTTCAAATCTTCATTTCCTGCAACGTATAAGTGATCGCCTTTCTTTGTCGTCCTCGTACACGTCCAAATCCTTGCTCCACGTATCGTCATGCTTCCCGAATTCATTCAGTCCTTTCGATAATGCCAAGATCGGCTCATTATCCAATCCACCTCTTCAGCCTCCAAAATGCTTCCTCATCCTTCTTCACTTCGCCCCTTGCTGGTTCCATGATATGCCATCATCGCTAACTACTCATCATGGTAGACTTAATACTAAAACTCACACTTGAAAATCTCACGTATAATTCTACTCCAAAACCAACACATACTTCGCCTCACTCTCCTTCTTAGAGTTTGAGTAGATCAAGATGTCATCGATACTCCCGATGACAACTCATTTATATACGTTCATGCACACTCGCTTCATTGACTCTATGTAATCCGCTAGTGCTTTGGCGAAGCCAAATGCATAACCGTAAACCCAAAGCGTTCATACAACATCCTTAGCAGTTTCAACTATGTCCTCCTTGCACCCTCTCTCAGCGGCAATACGAATAAATTCCTACCTCGTTCTACTTGCAAAATTCTACACGCATTTTAAAAGACCAATGCTTCCTCTCATCAGACCACTCAACCGCTTTCCTCATCCAATCTACTACTAAGCAACTCGACTTTTACCTTGCATCCGTTGCAAATTTCCATCAACTCTTGTTCTTGAAATCATTCCATCAACAATTTCCTTGGAAAGGCACTAACTCCAACTCCTCTCACTTCTCCTACTTGCTCTAATCATTGTTCTATCTCAAAATAATAGGCAAACCTACTAAATTTTAGGAAATTTTTTTTAGAAAACATACATGCCTTACGAACAATATCCCCTTCCAACACTCTCTATGGCACGTTACTTGTGCCAATATCCATACATTTCACAAATCTCTATTCATCTCCCTTGGCACTCCTAATAGACCTCATGCCCACATTAGCTCGTCTACGAACATCTTTCCTCCCCACTAAAGGTATTCCGACCGTTCTCTCATGGTCACCTACTTAAGCGTGTAGGCGCGACCAAGTCTTTCATATGACTACCTCAACGCTCCCAAACAACACGAAACCAAAACTACATCCTGAATCCATCAGATACGATCAACGAATCAAACCCACGGATAACTAACGACATTTCACGTGCACCAATTAAAACCAGTCAAAACCACGAGACTCAAGAGAAAACTCAAACCCAAAACGTGTATCAATTCAAGATGACCCATGACAATGAAAAATAATCCCAGAAACGCCCAATGGCAACCAAAACATATTACGCCCCGCGACATATTACTTAAACCGTGCAAAAGATCGACTTTTCCAAAAGAATATATATCTTTTTTTATTATTACCTCCCACACCTATGTGACTCAAACAATCTACAAATAACCCTCTTGATGTACTCAAAACTCAACTCAAAACTAGGTATCCCGTGCATCCCGAATCATAAAAATAAACTACTATTCAAACTCAACCTTTAACCCGACACTTGTACAATAATTTCGGCCAAGATACTGACCTCCCATGACTATACATTCTGAATATTTGAAAAGTACGTTCCGAGTACATAATTTTAGGCTTTTGAATCATCCAAAAAGCTTTAAAAACGAACAAGTTATGACCAAAACAATTTTATACCAGTTGTTTTGAAAAAACTAAAGAATAAACTTAGTGATTAATGCAATCCTTTTAAATAAAAGATATAATTGTATGTGAAATCTTCATAAAATAAATTTAACCTTGTATTAATAATTATAAATGACGTGAATCGGTTAAACCCAATTACATAAATTATGTAAGTAGAAAGAAATTTTACTTCGCTTTATTTTAAAGAAAGTCTTTTAGAATTTGAAATAAATAAGTGTTGATAAAAAAATCTTATGTTGCACCTTGTTTCAAACACGACTGCAACACCTTACCCTTATTTTACTGAATACAACCAACTATCTATAATAGATTTCCAAGTCCCCCTTTTTCTCAATATATACCGACCAAAAGAAATGTAAGACCCAACACAAAAGATTTCATTATTTCAAAAGAAATCCCAAATTATTTTAATAGACTTAAAACCAAGAACACCATTTTAAAACGTACACGTGAAATACGAAACTCCAAGAATACGCTACAAGACACACTTCAAAAGATTCAAAACGTCGTTGAAACTCCACCAAACTCGAGCTCTAATAAATTGTTTAAACACAAGAGAGCACTAGGTACGTTCAAGTTATAATAACTACTGAACGACCGTAAATCATAACATAACATCTATTAGTATATATACATCCGCATATGTATACCTATTGAATCTCCTAAACATACTCGTTATCATACATGTCAAGTCAATCAATCGCTTTATACGCCCGTTTTTCCATACGAGTAATCACCATCTCACCGTGCCACAACAAGGCATAAAGCCCACCTCCAAAACCAAACCATATCGTATGACCCCATAATAACACAACACAACTATAACCCAAAACATAAAACACAAAAAGAATAATAGCCATATCATAGGCAGCCATTACATAAACCCATATATTATATGTATACCCAAATTCTACATCGCATCATATACAAGCATGTATTAACCCTCTTTCATGCAATCATACTTGAGAACCCATTGAAGTTGTGGTACTTGTATGACTATGTTGGCCATCATACTTATACAATTACCCTTTCCCCAATGCACTCCCTCCTATGATGACACTTATAAGAATCAATACAACATATATCATGTTGTCCTTAATATATGATGATTCTAGCACACGAATTTATGAAAGAAAGGTAGATATGAGAAGAATTCTAGAGAGAGAAAGTAGTGAGAGAAAGTAGAGAGAAAAAGGTTGGTGAAACTTGTGGAATATTATATTAGGAGAAAAATGAAATGACCAACCAACCTCTCCTTACATGCAAGGAGAGGTTTATATAGCCTTCGCTTACATGTAGCTTAATGGGCTATATGATCATGGGCCGGGCTTTCCTTTTGGGCTTTGGTTACTTATTAATGAACCTTAGCTTAAAGCTAAGCCCGTAATAATACGACTAATATACTACCTATTACAACGTTCTAAAATACGATACATAATAAACATATGACCGAGCATTCTTGTTTGGCTCAATATTTTGAGGCTAACAATCTCCCCCAATGAGAGGTCATAAACCTTGGTCATTTAGGAAATTTGTAGAGATTACTAATCTCGCCATAAATGAGTCTTGAACGTGTAATAGTAGTCTTGTTCCTTCATGCTGTGATCTTTGAGCCTTTGTCATTGTCTTTCGACTTTGTCTTTAAGCTTGAGATCTTCAAATCATCCTTGACTTGTCTTTGCCATCTTGCGATCTTGTGTCTTCATCCACATGCTCACACTATTAATTGTTGAATATGTCTTTAGGCATGAGTATGTGGTTTCTTAATCATTGACTTTGCTGTGTACACCGTGACGCCACCTTCTCGAGACAAAACATAGACACGGACTGAATGGCTTTGACATTCGTCCTAAATCGGTAGCGTTTTACCTCCGGTCGGTAAAGACCGTTATACGATATTAAATATCGTACCTGTGATCAGGTAGATTCAATTAAGAATCTCCTTGACAGGGTTTCGCGGCTGTACTAGCCGTTCTCTTTACTCGACCGTCTCAAAGCAAGACTGCGAACATAAAGAGTGAATCAATTGGATAAATATCCGCTTGATTAAAGTCGTCAATTCAAATTCCTGGAACAAGTTTGATTCTTAACGAATCATACCATTGTTGCTTTCCAGTTTACACAAGTTTGATTCATAAGAATCTCACAAGTCACCTACCGTAGCGCTGTTTGATGTTGACGCTAGAAGGATTTCCATTCGTCACTGTGAATATTAATGAATATCACTCTGAATGTTCTGGCAAGACCATAAAGATATTGCATAGAAACCTGAAACGAGTTTTAATCAATTCAGAATCAAACCACTGTTGCTTTTTAGTTTTGCACATGTTCAATTCATAAAGAATCTTGCATATGACCTACCGCAGTGCTGTTTGATGTTAACACTGGAAGGATTTCCACTCATCATTATGAATACTAAGTAGTATCACTCTGAGTGTTCTAGCAATATAACAAGGATATAGCGTAGGACTCTCTTGATCTTCATCCGTGTGTCCTAACGAGATTTGATTGATCTCTTGGCTCTAGACTCGATTTGTGCACTTTTAGTGGTCGGAGGCTGGAGCAGATGCCACCTATTCAATATCAACTATCTCGAAGTGAGAACGTTAATAGTAGTCATGTTGTTCTCCGTGACAATAAAACAAACTTCTTTTGAGAGAAGCCTGAGTAGTTAGGAAAGGGTTGTGCATACATCACTGGGTCCATGATGAGTTTGTCTTCATGATGAGTTGACCCGGTTTCTGCCTAAGTTGTATGGAGGGCTTCTTTCTTTAGACCCTTTATCCTTACATTTCTTTTTCATTCTTCAACCCCTTCAATGCTTACCAAGACATCATTACTAGCACCTTGTTGTGATTGTTCCAGTTAGCATCAGTACTTAGTCGGCATTCTGCTACGTTCACATTCTACTCCATCTTTCCTAAGGACTTCTAATAATCTATTGGATTGTCCCCGGGAAGATCCCTCCGGTTCTGGTTGGATCATAGGACTTAAACCTAACCACCCTTTTGACACCAATAACGTCGTGAATTAAAGATGTTGTGGGTATTTGATCGTGACCATGAAAACCACTTTAAAATCTAACAAAGTGTTTGAAAAACATTTAACACCTTGCTAGTTTTGTCGTTTTAGAAATGCTCCCCCTTTACATGTGCATCGATAGTCGAAAGTGTTTCGCACATGTAGGTAAGAGTTAAAGTGATTGAGTCTTATATTAGATCACATTTTAATCACATTTTCTTCCCCTATCTCTAATATATAAAATCTTTTGATATTAGAGATACCAAATTTGATTAAAATATATTTTGAAAAAATAGTCTTGAAATCTCTGGGAGAAAGATGTGTTAATCTTTTGCATGAAGTTAAAATGCTACCCCTCAAAAATTGATCCAATTGAATTGTCATTGTGAGGATATGATCCACATTTCACTTTTTGAGGATGGGAGTTGTTGAACACACAATTTTTGAAAGATTTTGAATATCATTGAAAAATTTTTGAAAAATTGTGTTCAACGCTTTTTGAAAAATCAATTCTTTTTGTCGAAAGGTTTTTCTAGAGCATAAACTTGAGTTCATAGACTTTGAATGTCTTGACGAATCCACTCAAGTGTAAGAAGATTTCTCTTCTTTTGCTGAGGGTAAGGGTACTAAATCGTACACTCCCCCGTGAATATAGTTCCGGGTTTCAATCTGAAAGTGATTACAAGCCATTGTGTTGAGCTTAAAACGTTGAATGTTTTGTGACTAGCTCAACCCGTGATAGATTGCTCTACCCGTTGTTTTGAAATATTGTCCAAAATAGACAATTTCCTTTATTAAAATAAGAAATGACATGTTTTGAAAAATATTTACAACTTTCATTCGAGCTTTATGTACACACCCGTGTCGTTATTGAGCGACATTTCTAGGCACGTCCATATTATCGATACTGAAAGACATGTCGAGAAGAATATTTTTGTATTTTGAAAGATTTTTAATTTTATGTTTTGCTTTTATGTGTTTTATATTTTTGTATTTTGCTTTTTCAAAGATATTACAGGTTGATGTTTGATAGATAAATCAAGCAGGCACCTTTGCCAGAATCTCCACGTCTGCTAGAGTCAAACATCTCATACCAATTTGCCTAACGAGGTACTCAAACCTATCTTTCGACAGAGCTTTCGTAAACAAGTCGGCTAATTGGTAATCCGTTCCAACAAAGTATAATTCAACGATACCTCTTTCAACTTGTTCCTTTATGAAGTGGTATCTGACATCGATGTGCTTCGTGCGGGAATGTTGTACCGGATTGCAGGAGATGGCTATGGCCGACTTTGAGTCACAGTACATAGGTACTTTATCAAAGTGGAAGCCATAATCCGTGAGTTGTGTTCTCATCCAAAGAACTTGAGCACAACACGCAGATAGAGACACATACTCCGCTTCGGCTGATGAAAGTGACGTGCAATCCTGCTTCTTGGAAGACCATCCCACAAGCTTATCTTGACCTAGAAATTGTGCACCACCAGAAGTACTTTTTCGTGTATCAAGACACCCTGCATGATCAGAATCTAAATAGGCCGTTAGAAAGAAACCGGTTTCCCTCGGATACCAGAGTCCCAAATGAATGGTATTCTTGAGGTACCGAAAGATCCGTTTAACCTCCTTGAGGTGCTTTTCAGTGGGTCGTGCTTGATATCGTGCACAATAGCATGTAGCATTATGAATATCAGGTCTGCTTCCTGTCAAATACATGAGGGACCCGATCATGGAACGATATCTCGTTTGATCTATGGGTAATCCCTCCAAGTCAGCATCTAGCGATGTTGTTGATAATGGTGTCCCAACGGGGTCACATGAAGTCATACCATGCTTTTTGATTATCTCTTGACAATACTTAGCTTGGTTTATAAAGATACTCCTTGTGGATTGGTGAACTTGAATTCCTAGAAAGAATTTTAGTTCGCCCATCATTGACATTTCAAATTTGTTGTGCATTACTTTTTCAAACCATTTTGAGAGTTTTGGGTTTGTAGACCCAAAAATAATGTCATCAACATAAATTTGCACAAGCAAAATGTCATCCCCATATTTATAAGTGAACAAAGTTAGATCAATGGAACCTTTTGAGAAACCTTTGGATACCAGAAATTTCGAGAGCTCGTCGTACCACGCCCTTGGAGCTTGCTTGAGTCCATATAGTGCCTTGTGGAGACGATACACCTTGTCAGGATAATGAGGATTGACAAATCCTTCCGGCTGCGTGACATAGACTTCTTCCTTCAAAGGACCGTTAAGAAACACCGTCTTTACGCCCATTTGATAGACAGTGAATCCCTTATGTGCAGCATAAGCAAGGAAAATCCTGACCGCTTCCATGCGAGCAACTGGTGCAAATGATTCATCAAAATCAATTCCCTCTTTCTGGCCATACCCCTTAGCCACTAGCCTAGCTTTGTTCTTGATGATCGTATTCTCTTCATCCATCTTGTTTTTCTAGATCCAACGAATATTTAATGGAGTCACATCGTATGGTCTGTCAACAAGTTCCCAGACTTTAAGTCTTTCAAATTATTGAAGTTCATCCGTCATCGATTCAATCCAAGCATGATCAGCCATGGCTTCTTTGATGTTTTTCGGTTCAGCTGTACTCACGGCGAGTGCGAACATACAAACATCACCATCGGTTGCTAGTTGTCGTCTTGTACGAACAGGCTGTGAAGAGTTTCCAATTACGTGAACCAAAGGATGATCTCGGGTCCAATGATGTGTTGAAGGATGTAGTTGATAGAACGTATGCATATTTGACGAATCAACATGGCAAGTAGAAGACTCTCCAGTTTCGTGTACCGAAGTACCGAATGGGTTGTGAAAATCGTCATCGTCAGATAATGCACCGTCTGCTTGATTTGTGTTCTCTGGAGCAATGACAGTAGTTGTGGATGTTGTAGGATCGATTGTTGAAGTGATATTCTGAGGAGGTAAATCTGCAACAACCCGTGTTGAAGTAGATGAAGTTGTATCCTTTTGTTGATGATGATCGGTATCATCATTCGTATCATGAGTGACAGCGGAAGACTTCGATGCAACTTGTTTCTCCCCCGTGAAATATTCATCATACATTGGTCCATATAACATTTCCAACTCTTCAAGTGTCGTGTCCACTGTCATATCTGCTCTAGGAACATGTTCAGGAACCAGCTTTGAACTTGACGGTTCATTGTTGTGGTCTTGAGTTCCGAGTTCCGTGCGGTTGTGAACGGAAGTCGTTTGTCGTTGTGGATCGGGACTTAAACTGCTTTGTTCAAGTGCCATTATGTTGCTTACTTGTGAAACCCCTGAGACACATATTTCTCTGATATTTGTTTCTTCAGCAACCAAACTCTGAGAGTATCTTTAGTTGAACGGTATAAATAAGGAAAACCTTTATGTTCTTGTTGAACCTTTACTTGATTACCTACACTTTCTTCAGTAGTTTGTATGCTTGCATATTTGTTAGTGATATCTTTGTGAGAAGCATGTGTGGGTTCACAGTGAACCTTTGTCGTGCTAGAGGGAAATGTTTTTCCAGTAGGAACCCATTTAAGACCAGTTGTTTTGAAGATTCTACCCGTTGGTATCCACTTAAGACAAGGTCTAGAAAACGTAGGTTTCTCATGTACAGCGAAAGACTTAATTGGAGAAAATCTATTTCCTATAGGGCTCCGTCTTTGAGATGCTCTAGCTTTGTGGTTCACCGTGTTCAGGACTTTTGTGATGCAATCATCATGAATGGTATTAAAAACACATTTGTTACATTTCGTGCAAACAAAATACTTAGCATCTGAGAAAGATTTAGTGTTCCTAGGATAGACTGATTTGGGCACATCATAGAAGGGTCTAGAATTCCTAGATGTGTGATTAGCGCTCCTAGGTTTCGGTTGGGTCCTATCTCTTGCTTGTGTCTTTATCTTAGCATCCTCTAAATAGCTTTTATGACTCATGTCATTTGAACTTCGCCTAGGAATGTTCTTGTGGCTATTGCTAGAGTTGCTTGAATCATTCATGTGATTGGGTTTTACATAGGCAGAATATCTTAAGGAGTATCTAGATTGTGGAGTGACAGCGTTTGGCAAATTGCTACGCATGTCAACTTGGGATGAAAACCTCGAGTTTGATGTTTTGGGTCGTTCAGATTTAAACGCATTCGGTTGTCTAGCAACTGAGCGGTTTCTGAATGGTTGAGTAGGAGGTTTCCCCAAGATAGACTGATTTGCTAACTTAGTATCCACACTATTTCCTTTTAGCTTCCTTAATTCATTTTTCACTGCTGTTAATGCAAAAACCTTTTCCTGAATCTGAGCTTTCAATTTCTCATTTTTTAGAAGTAATTGAGCGACACGTTGTTCTAACTTAATGTTTATATTATCAAATATGTCGTTATAAGCATTCGCGTCATTACTATCTACAGTGTCGATAGGTTGCACAGATATTTCACTTACTGAAGCAGGCGGAGGACTTGGATTTTGAGAAGCCAACTTTGATTCTAACAAATTTATTTGTTTCACAAAATGTTCTTTTTTCGCATTAGAATCTTGAATCTTACGATCCAGTTTTTGTTCAAGAACAACGTTTGCTTTTTTAAGTTTTTCAAAATAAGATTCAAATTTGTCATTTTTCTTTAAAAACTCGTGTTTGGCGTCCTCAAAATCTTTTGTCTTGTGAGCTAACATAGTTTCAAGCTCATGAATCTTAGAATCAATATATTGATGATCATCATACACAGCTATTAATTTTACCTCAGCCATTGGCTCATCATCATAAATGGGTCTGATATCTGTATCATCGGCTGCTGGATCATTCCCTGAGCTGTGGATGGTTTGTTGCTGTGCTGATTCTATCCCGCTGATTTCTGTGATAATCGAACAATCATCCAATGTTTGACCATCATCGACATTGATCTCGTTTGTCTGCATCAGTCTTTCATTCACCCGTCTTTCAACTGGTAGTTTATGACGTGTTCTTTCGGCAATTAACTTCCTTATATCTCTCATGTGTTGAAGAAACGTCTCCTTAAATTCTTGAACTTCTAACCGAGTATATTTAAAGAAGTAATTGTTGATGAATTCTCGATCATAGTGTACAGACACCTGTGTACCAATGAATTGTTGAAACTGATTTTCGAGAACCAAAATGGCATCTATTGATTCAACCTCTTGAAATTCATCGTTGGCAAGTTGTTGTTCAAGGTGAGCTGCATTGAGTAACATTGTTCTTGTGAATGTCTCAACATCTTGACCAGTTAGTGACATGAATACCCGTTTGAGTCCAAGTTCGACGCGAGTGCCTTTTCAATCGTCATTTGAAATAACTTGAAGGTGTGACTGGAGTGATCTAAAGTGTGTCATGCATCGTTCTTTTGCAACCGACATCTTGGATTTGAGTGCATGCACATCTTGTGTTACGAAATCCATAATGGGTGACACAGTTGATGAATTGACTTTGGATCTTAAGTAGATATGGTGTGATTGGTTTGTGGTTGCAATTTCGAAAATTCCGATTTTTTCCCAGTCCGACAATAAATTCCTCAGTCCGACAAAACGGTAAACTGAAAAATTTGTCTTACCAAATTTTGAAATCAAGTCCGAAATAGCAAAAAACTAATAGGGAAAAATTTTGAAAAGTGAAAATTTTTTACAAAAATAAAACCTAAAAATGGCCTAAAAATTTGAATTTTGGTCCGAAAATTTGAATTTTTGGTCGAAATTTTTTTCGCATCGCCAAAATTTGAAATCGAAGCATAAATGGCCTAAAAATGGTCTAGGAAAAAATAAATTATAAAATGGTTTTCCCGCCAAAAAACTCTTTTTTTTTAATCTTCGTGTAAACGATATTACGAAACTAGTCTAGATGGTGGCTAAGACGAAAAAAATACTCGAACGAAATTTAGCTAAACAAGTCATCGGAATGTCCATCGGAATGTGCCATCGGAATATCCTTCGGAATGTGCCATCGGAATGTCCATCGGAATGTTCATCGGAATGTGGCTTAGATCGCAATGCACTGTCGGAATCCCAGATCGCAATGTACTGTCGTAATCCCAGATCGCAATGTTCAGATCGGAATGTGTTCAGATTGGAATGTTCAGATCGGAATGTTCAGATCGGAATGTGTCTAAAACAAATTTGACAGAGTAACGACTCAAAAGTCCCTTGAAACCGTCGGAATCCCAAATCGCAATGTACGATCGGAATGTCCAGATCGGAATAAGGTATCGGAATCCTTAGATCGCAAAGTAGAACCTAGTGGTTATTGCGATCTGACCTCAAAATACTTGTACTTTCCGATGGGTACCGTTGCAAGAATTTCGGAAAGATGAAAAACCAAGGATTTTTGAACTTTTGATCCAAGAAAGTTTGTGTTTTTAATCAAAACCAAGATACCAAAATCACTACAACACAACTGAAAAAGGTATACGACTCGAAAAACACTAAAAAAACATAGAAAATCTTGAATTCGTGGTAGAAAGAAGGATTAAAGCAAATAAATCAAATGAAAACGCAACAACCAATCACAAAACTACCCCATGGCGATTGATACCAATTGTTGTCCCTAATATATGATGATTCTAGCACACGAATTTATGAAAGAAAGGTAGATATGAGAAGAATTCTAGAGAGAGAAAGTAGTGAGAGAAAGTAGAGAGAAAAAGGTTGGTGAAACTTGTGGAATATTAGATTAGGAGAAAAATGAAATGACCAACCAACCTCTCCTTACATGCAAGGAGAGGTTTATATAGCCTTTGCTTACATGTAGCTTAATGGGCTATATGATCATGGGTCGGGCTTTCCTTTTGGGCTTTGGTTACTTATTAATGAACCTTAGCTTAAAGTTAAGCCCGTAACAACACGACTAATATACTACCTATTACAACGTTCTAAAATACGATACATAATAAACATATGACCGAGCAATCTTGTTTGGCTCAATATTTTGAGGCTAACATATCACATAAATCCATCTACTCACATAAGCTCATAACCACATAGCCAAATAGGTCCAAAACCCCATCTATTAAAATAACATAGTAAAACTCTTGGAATACCGAAATCCATAGTCTAGCTAAAACAACATAGACTAAATCCAAAACGAAAACCTAATCAGTTATAAGTCATGTCGCCCATTGGAGTGGAAACAACATAAAATCCTTCATACCCACCTACTCCTAATAACTCAAACCACCACATGATTCTTAGGGAACATGACTTAAACATAAAAATAAAAAAATACTATACCTCAGGTACATAAAATAACCCAACAAAAGATAGAAACTACCATGTACCAAATTATGTACTATAATGTACAATTTAAGCAAAATACGACAATGACTAGTGTGGGCGATTATGGTTCAACCCGCACTAGTCACAACCCGAAAAGAAAATAACATGTGGCTAAGTATGAACTTACTATGGTTCAATTCGTACTAGTCAAAACATCGCAATAAATAACATCCCAACACATCAATTTATGTAAAATGCACACATACTCCTATGACGCCTATATGCAGGGACCCTTAAGCTATAGACTAGGCTACGCGACTAGGCAACCTAATTCTCTATAACCATTGTCTCTAATACCATTCTGTCACACCTCATGATGGCGGAATATGGGGCGCGACGTATGGATATCATCACAACAAACGGTGTCTCTATAGAGAAAACTAAAATGCAAATATAATGTCATAAATGGCGACACAATTGTCATGACACTATCTCAACAATGCAGGAGTCTAGGTAAGTAGGTAACAGTCCTACCACTTACCCAAGACAAACAATAAACATAAACCAAACAAACATATAGGTGCCAACAGTATCACTTATTCACAACACATAAAAATAAACTAAGAAAGAACGGGGATCTCCTCCTATATGCAATCCTAAGACATCCAAGTCTAGCCACTTCTATCCTCAAGCTTAACCACACTTACACCTGAAAGAGACACTAAAACACGTCAACATAATGTTGGTGAGAGTCATAGGTTTAGACTCCAACGCCAAAATCAAACCATAAGCTGTGAGTAACAACCAAAAGTTAAAAACATATGGACAATGTGATGCTAATATGCATTAACAAACTAACATTCAAGATTTAACTAATCAAACCAAAACCAACCCAATCCAATCCAATCCAATCCAATCCAATCCAATCCAAGGCTCCCAGCCTTACCAAACACCATACTCCCATAGGTACTCAAACACCTATGAACCAATCCCAAGGCCCCGCCTTGCCAATAACCCCTTGGTACCAAGTCAAAACATAAAACAATCAAGAATCGACTAGCAGTTAATCATATAAGTATGCACACATAAGTCCATTACCAACGCCAAACCATTCACAGCATAATTTATAAATAACAAAACAAAACAGTGTCTCTTCCATCCCATCTGGAAGTAAAAAACAATAGTAAACATGAGACTATGAAACTCGCCTGATTGAGCTTCCCCAAACATCCGCGCACTAGCAAAAAGCTAACAAACCAAAAACACATAATCAAAACATGAACCAAACACTAAAATGGCTCATCAACCTATGATGGACATCTAACCTCCTCTCATATATATACCTCATATATATGCTCTAAGCATCTCATTACACCCCTCTATAAAGCCCTTAACTTGTTTTACTTCATAACACATCCCATTAACATTTTATCAAAAACAGTCCCAGTTTTAGGTCTCCAAACGATAAGCCAAAAACACACCTAAACACACCCATGATCTCTGTAAAGGAAATACTTATGCCCTTACATATGTTAGATAACACCTCCCACTTGCCCCAACCTTAAAGCTACTGTTAAAGCCCTGATATATATATATATATATATATATATATATATATACTTTCGTCATTCCAGATTTATTGATTTTAAACATACAAAAAGTTTGTTATGATTAGGGGGTCTTACCCTAAACCACAACCTTAGCCCAAGTCCAGATACTTACTAAAATATATAAAACATCTCTCATTTTCGTTAGAAGATCCCAATGCAACCCTAAGTACCCCAAACAACCCAAAACTTAAAAAGAAAACAGGCTGGCTTCAAAACTGTTTTTACCATCGATTGTTGTAACCTGTTTTTGACCCACTTTTATACCTCCAATTTAGTTCTCGTTTCTTGCATTGGAAAGTCACTTGAATTACCTTTTCAGGGATACTTGGATCGTAAAATAAGAGTTTATAGAACTCCCGATATGATCAAAACAATTGACTCAAAATTCTGCCCAGTTTTTAAAAACGGGTTTAACAAAATCAACCTCATTAATTAACCCTAATCCCTCTAATTACAAGCCCTAATTTATGTAATCATTATAACACCATTAATATAACATTAATTTACTGTTTTTAAATTAAACCCTAACCTAAATCCGTCATAAGATGATGTATACATGTTTTAATAAATAAGAACAAATATTAAAACAAGATTGTACCTTCAATTGATCAAAGATCAAGATTTTGAAAACCCTAATTTTTCTTCTTCTCTTTTTTTTCCTCCATAGCTGCGTTTTTTTCTTTTTTTTTATGAATCGTCTCCTCTTTTTTCCACTAGTATTGTTTAAATAATACCTTATGTACTAGTCCAAGCCCATTACAAACTTTCCTTTTTTTTTCTTAATCGGCCTAAAACTGACTATATAGCCTTTTTTTATTTTATTTTTCTTTTTATTACTTATTATTATGTTATTAATAATAACTTAATTTACCTTAATTTATTTCAGCTCCTAAAACCTCCAAAACCTCAAAACCGTAAAACTAGTCAAATTTACGCGTTTACTGTAAAAGACGTAAAATATACACTTTTATAAAAAATCTCAAATTTTGAAATAAACTTTATAACTAAGTCCTAAATGACTTAAAACCATCCCGAAAAATATCCATATGACTAATTACCTCATCCGAGACCTCCAAATGCTAAACCGTAAATCGTAAAAATACGATTTTCTATAATACATATATGTATACGTAAAACCACTAAATAACGCCATCTCATTTCATAGTCATTACCATGTGAGCTCATGAACATGAAATCATCGCACATTGTTTCACTCACAAGGTACCCCGTACCGGAAACGATATCCAAACCACAATCTATACACACCAATTAGCACATAAACACGTAAAGACACGTAACTAGCACAATATAAAACTAAGTGACGAACCTCAAAACCAGGGTTGTCACAAAGGAGTATTAGCAAGCGTGATGTCGATGGATGCCAAATATTTTACGTCCTATTGTCGGTTGTTCGATTTTTGTCATTTTTGAGGTTTTATTTTAAATGACGTGTTAAGTCGAGTCGAGAGTCGATATTATTATTTTTGAGGTACGTTTTAAATTTTTAAAAGTATATTTATGAAACCCGAGCCCCATAAATATTTTGAAAATTAACTAATAGTTATTTCCCGCTTTTTAGCTAACTATTTACATTTTTAGCCACAACTATTGCCAAATTGCAACCAAGGTCCCTACCCCACTATATATAAACCTTAAACAAACACACACACACACACACCATTTTCTTCACTTAAAAATTTCACCCACCATCTCTCTCTCTCTCTCTAAATTTCCGAAACCCACCACCATCACCAAAACACATACAATTTCAATTTTTACTTGAGTTTTAGGATGATTTGAGCTAAACCAAGGATAGACCCACTCTTATATTTGATCAAGGATCATATTGGTGTAAGAAATTCTTGCATGCAAGCAAGTTTTTTTTCTTGATGTTGGTAGGTAGGAGCTATGATCATGCATAGAATTTTTATGATGATCCATGGTGGTTCTTGCTAGAATCTTTGTTAAAAACTTTATTTTGATCTAAAGGTTTTTATTTTGATTATGATTTAGATGTTATGGTTGATGTATGATGATATTAGGGTATAGAAATGACATTTTTATGGTTGGTTTGATCAAAAAGTTGATTTTGTACAAGATTTTAATGGTCATTTTATAACAGTAAGTAAAGTATAAAATATGAATTTTTATGTTTTGAAAATGGCTTAACTTATAGCCTAGGGTTGTAGATAATTTTATTAGCTTCGATTTGATATAAGGTAGAGCTTCTAGCTTCAAACGAGCGCGAAGTTATAATGTTTTGAATGATCGTGTACCGGGAGACGAGTATCGGCACTACATATAGTTGTTGTCGATATTTGGATCGAATCTCGGGGACTCTAAATGGATGTTTTGAAATATGTAACCTACTGATAATGAGGTGTTTACTTATTAGGTTGAGTACTTTAAAACCTGAGTGTCGGTTTTGTAAACGGAGTCGTTTAAATAAGCTAAAACGGTTGTATGAAAAATTAACGTAAATCTGTCCGGATTTTGTAGTTTGAAAATGAGTCGAGTAAAGGACTTTAAAAGTAATTTTATTTGATAAACTTGTAAGAGGACTTTCTATATATAGTAATTTAGTTTTTCGAGTCGTTTCATAAACGGTTGACGAGTTTAAAAGGGGTAAATAAGCTAGTACATGTAGTATGTACCGGCGGACTTTGTTAAAAGTGTAAAATGGTAAAGTAAATGTGTAATAAATATGATAAAGTTATTTATATCGTTTTCTATCTAGTTTATCGTGACTTTATGAGTTTGAGTTTGATGTTGTTATGTATGATTTATTTCTCGAGTCATTATTAACGAACGCGCCTTATTTGATAGGTAGCGGTTCTCGTGTTTGAAAGGCATCCATTATCGTCGATGATCATCTCGCTAGATCCCTTATACTAAGGTGAGTCTGTAACCTCGCTTTCTACTTGTTTTAATGATTTTAATACCCGCGAGGGGGATACACGCTATTTGAAAATAAATGAACACAAGTCATGAGTATTTTTTGGACCCAAATGTTGCCTAAAGTTGATTTCATTGTATTGAGTAACTTGTTGCTAAAGACCCTAAATTCATGAGCCGTTAACTATCTTCTGACTTGATATTGTGAGACGGGAATAGCCTCTTATTCTAATGATAGTACTATTGGGTTGACCACCCTATCTGAGACCAGGGCATTACGTGGAGTAACCCGCTGGGAAGGATAATTTTACGTGAATAAGATTGTGGTATTCTAGCAACTAATACCCTAGAGGGGAAATGGTTTTATTCTAGTCATGCCAGCATTTGGCGTGGGTGACTATTTGGTTAAGGGGTCGGTGTCATGAGCTTAAATACAATGTTTGTTTAATAATATCATTATTATTACTGCCTTGAATATAGATTGTGTGTACGACAATTCTATAAATGATTTTGATTGATTTTCTTCTTGTGTTCAAATGTGATTTGATAAACCTATAGACTAGCTCAACATTATTGTTGACTCGTTTTATGCATGTATTTCAGGTAATAGGAAGGGATGGAGCATGGAGCATTGCTGTGGAGGTTGTGGCTTGGCTTTTGGAAGAATGTTGGTCTAAACTGTTTCTACCTTTTAATGTTGAACAACATACTTTATATTGATGTGTTGTACTAAACTTGTTGGTTGTTGGTCGAGATCCATGGGGACAAAACGCTTTACTCGGGTGTCGTGTCAGTACAATTTGAGTTGAAATTTATGTTTTAGACCTTTTATGAAAATCTTGTTTATATTTTGTGTAAACGTCTCTATTTTGAGTCGTTCAATATACCTTGTGTGATGATGCTTGTGTCTAGCACCCAATTGTGTATTTCCGTTGCGCAATGTAATTTAGGGGTGTTAGAGATTGGTAATCAGAGCTACAAGTTATAGAGAACTGGGTCGATTTTGAAGATTGACCTAAACTATAACTTTGATGTCGAAAGTATTTATTCTTCAAAAGCACACAACTCCTCTGCAACGCTCCGGTAAGATCACTTTTAGTTTTGTTTTGAATTGTAGATGTATCCCTCATAACTGATTTCCCGAGTATTTATTAAGTAAATACTACGATATTTTATTGGAATTATTGAAAGTACGTTGAGTGCTTGTCAGTATCATATTTATTTTTATTGCGGGCATTGCATAAACATCATTTGCATTGTGTTGCATAGCATGGATAACGTATGACATTTGCATGAGCATTGCATACTAATTATTATTTTATTAACGATGACCTTAAGTATTCTTGAACCCTTATAATTGTAGAAAATGGATGGTTTACCTCGTGAGGATAGATGGATTGATATGACTAATGTAGTGGATGGTGAGGAAGTAGATAACTTTGGTGCTAGTGACGATGAGGAGCCTTTTGAGTTTTTAGATGATGGGATTCCACTTACTGCAGTTGGTCAGACAGAGCCTGAGTTGATACAAGGTAGTTATGTTCCAAGGGTCAATGTTGTACCACAGACTGTTCCAGATTATCAGCGACCTGTTGTTCGTTCTTCGACGCCTACTTGTGATGCTTATATTAGTAGTTTGCCTGGGATTGCATTTGCTAGGGGTGATGTTCCTGTTGAGTCGAGTAGGGCTGCTAGTGCTCGATCTATTCATGATGGTATTCCTAAGGTTTATTGTCCATGTCCTAGGTCTTATGATGATATTTTCTGGTTTCTTAAGAAGTTTGATAGGTCTTTGTTTGAAAGGTATTTGGTTGAGACTCGTGTGATTAGGAGGTTTGAGCAGAATGAGAAAAAGTTTGATAGGTTTGTTGGTAGTGTGAGGAGATCAGAGTTTGTTAGGGCAAAGGAAATGGATGAGGTTGTTAGATTAAGATCTATGGTGTTGAATTTGAGTAGGCAAGTTGAAAGGTTATGTAGGGAGCAAGAAAGGAATACAAGGTTGAGTGCATGGGGTTTGTCGATGAGATCTTTTCCTAGTCGAGGTGTTGTGATTCGTGATGTGCCTAATCAGGTTGAAGCTCAAGTGTTGGTGAAGCCGAATGAAGAAAGTAGTCGTAAGGGGAAGGAAAAAGTGGAGGAAGAATCTGATGATGATGATGATAGCAGCAGTGATGACGAGTCGATGTACAAGAAGCTGCGGGGATTTGATGTTTAGTTCTTTATGTTGTTTTTATTATCCTTGTTGTAATAGAACTTATGTAGACTCGTACTCTAGTTTGTGATGAAACTTAATGACTTTTAAGTTTCTTGTGATGAAGGATTGTAGTGACATTACTTGTCATAATTTTGTAGAGATTTTCCAAAGCAATCCAAAATTACCTTCATGACTTATGATTTGTCTTATTAGTTCTTTTGTGTGATTGGTTAATGATTCATTGTGAATTGTGTTGTTGATGGATGTAGTATCCATGTTACATCTTGATAGAGAAATCCTTCTTCTTATCATGATATGAATACTTGTTCTTTTTCTGTTATGGTTACAGGAAGGAGTTGGGAGGCATTTTTCTGACTTTACTAAATTATTGTTTGGTTAGTTTCCTGTAAACATGCCGCCTAAATTGACGACTGCTACTGTTAATACCATGATTGAGCAAGCTATTGCTAGAGCTTTGGAAGCTGAACATGCTGCGAGGAACCAAGAGGCTGAGAATAGGAATGTTGCTGGTCAGGTTGGAGGGAATGTTGGAAATCAGGTTGGAGGTAATGCTGATGAGCAAGCAGAAGGAAATGCTGCAGGACAAGTTGGAGATAATGTTGTTGTTCAGCAGGTTCAGAAGGAATGTTCTTATGCTAGTTTCATGAAATGTGGACCTACCCAATTTCGTGGTACTGGTGGTGCATTGGAATTAAGAAGGTGGATTGAAAAGATCGAAAGTACTTTTGAAATCAGTGGATGTTCAGAAGCTAGTAAGGTGAAATTTGCTACAGCTACTTTTCAGGATGATGCATTGAGTTGGTGGAATAGTCAAGTAGCTACTGTGGGATTGTTTGAAGCTAATGCTAGAACATGGACTGTGACCAAGGGACTGTTGACTGCTAAGTTTTGTCATGAGGATGAGTTAGGTCAGTTGGAAGATGAATTGAGGCATTTGGTGCTGAGAAACAATGATATTGTAGCTTATACAAGGAGATTTTCTGATTTATGTTTGTTGTGTCGCGATGCGTTTGCTGATGACCGTAAGAATATGAAGCAGTATATTTGGGGTTTATCTAGTAATATCAAGGGAGAAACTACTTCGTCGAAACCCAAGTCATTTGATGAGCTGTTCAAATGGCTCATGCTTTAATGGATGTAAAGCTGCAGGATCGAAAGGATAGTATTGCTGAAGGGAATAAGAGAAAGTGGGAAGCTGCACACTCAAGCCAAGGGCAGAATCGAGGTGGTTATCGTAATAACAATAACCAAGGACCGAATAGGAATCAACAATATAATTGGAGAAAGAATGATGGTGTTCGTGCTGCTACAGGAAATAAAGGTAACAAAGTGAATCCAAAGTGTGGTCGGTGTAATCTGTATCATGTTGGAAATTGTCCACCTGCTTGCAACAAGTGTGGGAAGGCTGGACATAAGATGGCAGATTGTAGAAACAAGGGTGTAGCCACTAGGGCTAATGTTGTTAAGGTAGTTTACTGTTCTGGATGTGGAGGCCGTGGACATAAGCAAGGGAACTGTCCGAGGGTTGGCATACGACAGGGAGGCAATGTTGCTGCTGTTGCTGCTGGGATTGCTGCTCCAACCTATGTCGTGGGAGATGCTGACAAACCTCAAGGGCCGAACGTGGTGACTGGTACGTTCTTACTTGATGCTTGTTATGCTAGTGTGTTATTTGATTCTGGATCCGATAGAAGTTTCGTAGATGTTAGATTCAGTCAGCTATTGGATAGAGAACCAGTGAGATTGACAACTAGTTATAATGTGGAGTTAGCTGATGGTAAGGTTGTAAGCACTAGTTCTATACTAAAAGGTTGTTCCTTGAAGTTAGGTAATTATGTGTTTAGTATTGATTTGATGCCCATAGAATTAGGATCTTTTGACGTGATTATTGGAATGGACTGGTTAGTCGGTAATGGTGTAGTAATTGTTTGTGGAGAAAGATTAGTTCAGATACCGCTAAGGAATAGGGTATTGACTTTGAAAGGTGATGAATGTACGTCTCGTTTGAGAGTTGTTTCTTGTTTAAAGATGATGAGGTATATAGAAGCAGGATGTGATGTGTTTCTTGCACAGATAAGTAATGATGGTGTGAATGAAAGGAAATTGGAGGATGTGCCTGTGATTAGAGAGTATCCTGAGGTTTTCCCTGAGGAATTGCCAGGATTACCGCTGCATCGTGAAGCGGAGTTTCATATTGATTTAGTGTCGGGTGCTGCTCCTGTTGCTCGTGCACCGTATCGTTTAGCTCCATCTGATATGAAAGAATTATCTGATCAATTGAAGGAATTGATGGATAAGGGATTTATTAGACCAAGTTCGTCGCCGTGGGGTGTGCCTGTTTTGTTTATTCGGAAGAAAGATGGTTCTTTTAGAATGTGTATTGATTACAGAGAGCTTAACAAATTGACTGTCAAGAATAGGTATCCACTGCCGAGGATTGATGATTTGTGGATCCTTGCAACTGGTCTGGTTCTTGTGTATACTCGAATATCGATTTGAGGTCTGGGTATCATCAAATGAGAGTTAGGGAAGAAGATATTCCTATAACGGCTTTCCGTACTCGATATGGACATTTCGAATTTCAAGTGATGCCTTTTGGGTTAACAAATGCGCCTGCTGTATTTATGGATTTGATGAATCGTGTATGTAAGCCGTATTTGGATGAGTTTGTTATCGTATTCATTGATGATATTCTCGTTTACTCCAAGAGTGAAGAGGAACATGAGAAGCATTTGAGAACAATTTTGGAATTCTTGAAGAAAGAGAAGTTGTATGCGAAATTCTCTAAGTGTGAATTTTGGTTGAAATCAGTGCAATTATTGGGGCAAGTGATTGATAGTGAAGGTGTTCGTGTGGATCCTGCTAAGATTGAGGCAATTAAGGATTGGTCAATGCCGAAGACGCCGACTGAAGTTCGCCAATTTCTTGGTTTGGCTGGGTATTATAGAAGGTTTATTGAGAAGTTTTCGCTAATTGCTAAGCCGTTGACTAAGCTTACAGAAAAGAATCGAGTGTTTGAATGGGGATTGGAAGAGGAATCTGCATTTAGTATGTTGAAGGATAAGTTGTGTTCTGCGCCGATATTGTCTTTGCCAAAAGGATTTGAGGATTTTGTAGTGTACTGTGACGCGTCTCATAAAGGATTTGGAGTTGTATTGATGCAAAGGGAGAAAGTAATAGCGTATGCATCGAGACAATTAAGGAAGCATGAAGAGAATTACACTACGCATGATTTAGAACTTGGGGCTGTTATTTTTGCTTTGAAGCTGTGGAGACACTACTTGTATGGAACCAAGTGTGTGGTTTTCATTGATCATAAGAGTTTGTAGTATATTTTGGATCAAAAGGAATTGAATATGAGGCAAAGGAGATGGGTTGAGTTGCTGAGTGATTATGACTGCGAGATTCGTTACCATCCTGGTAAAGCGAATGTGGTAGCTGATGCACTTAGTAGAAAGGAAAGAGATAAGTCTATAAGAGTTAGAGCTTTGACGATGTTGGAAAGTGTTGATCTGACAGAAGCGATATTGAATGGATTGAGACCATTGTTTGAAGTAAGGTCGAATGGATTGAGATATTTTAAGAATAGGATTTGGTTACCATTGTGTCCGTCTGAGGAAGATTCGTTAGGGGTGCGAGATTTGGTGATGAATGAATCTCATAAGTCGAAGTATTCAATACATCCTGGATCGGACAAGATGTATCAAGATCTTAAGAAAGTTTATTGGTGGCCGAATATGAAGGCAGATATAGCACAGTATGTTAATAAGTGTTTAACTTGTGCGAAGGTGAAGGCTAAACATAAGAAACCGTCGGGATTATTAGTGCAACCTGAGATTCCTGAGTGGAAATGGGAGAAGATTACAATGGATTTTGTGACAGGTTTGCCAAGGACAGCAAGTGGTAGTGATATGATATGGGTGATTGTAGATAGATTGACTAAGTCTGCTCACTTTTTGCCAATGAAGAAGACAGATAGTATGAAAAGGTTAACAACAGTGTATGTGAAGGAGATTGTTTGTCGACATGGTGTGCCTTTGTTGATAATTTCTGATCGTGATAGTAGGTTTACTTCAAAATTTTGGAAGTCTTTGCAGAAAGCGATGGGAACAGAGTTATGTTTAAG
Source organism: Glebionis coronaria (assembly GCA_025667525.1). Lineage (NCBI taxonomy): Eukaryota > Viridiplantae > Streptophyta > Magnoliopsida > Asterales > Asteraceae > Glebionis > Glebionis coronaria. The sequence goes on along the minus strand of CM046879.1, from coordinate 432,430,039 downwards.
TACATCATATCATCCGGAAACTGATGGACAAAGTGAAAGAACGATTCAAACGTTAGAGGATGATTGATTTTGGAAATGGTTGGGATAAGCATTTGCCATTGGTTGAATTTTCGTACAATAATAGTTATCGTTCTAGTATTAAAGCCGCTCCATTTGAAGCTTTGTATGGACGTAAGTGTAGATCTCCAGTGTGTTGGAGTGAGGTAGGAGAAAGTCAATTGACTGGGCCTGAAATGATATTTGAGATGACTGAAAAGATAGAGCAAATTAAGAAGCATTTGTTATCTGCTAGAAGTAGACAAAAGAGTTATGCTGATAACAGAAGGAAACCGTTGGAGTTTGAAGTAGGAGACATGGTTATGTTGAAAGTATCTCCATGGAAAGGCGTAGTTTTGGAAACAGAGGAAAGTTGAGCCCGAGATATATTGGATCATTTAAGATTATCCAAAGAATTGGATTGGTGGCTTATAAGTTAGAATTACCTGATGAGCTTAAGGCTATTCATAATACTTTTCATGTGTCTAATCTGAAGAAGTGTTTAGCTGAAAGGGATGTGGTGATTCCATTGGAGGAAATTCAACTTGATGATAAGTTGCATTTTATAGAGGAACCTGTAGAGATAATGGATAGGGAAGTTAAGAAGTTGAAGCATAGTAGAATTCCGATTGTGAAGGTGAGATGGAACTCTAGACGTGGGCCAGAGTTTACGTGGGAACGTGAGGATTTCTTTATGGACAAGTATCCTCATTTGTTTAGGAAGGATTAAGCGTCGCGGACGTCGCTTCTTTTAAGAAGGGGGGGGGGGGGGATGTGACAACCCAAAACTGAGGTCATTGCTTAATCTTATTTTACGATTATTTTTGAAATTTTTGGATGAGTTTGAACGATATTTATTTTTGGAGGGTTAAGTTTAAACCGATGTTGGAAGGTCTATATTTAATATTTATTAAGTATAAGGAGTATTAGCAAGCGCGATGTCGATGGATGCCAAATATTTTACGTCTTATTGTCGGTTGTTCGATTATTGTCATTTTTGAGGTTTTATTTTAAATGACGTGTTAAGTCGAGTCGAGAGTCGATATTATTATTTTTGAGGTACGTTATAAATTTTTAAAAGTATCTTTATGAAACCCGAGCCCCGTAAATATTTTGAAAATTAACTAATAGTTATTTCCCGCTTTTTAGCTAACTATTTACATTTTTAGCCACAACTATTGCCAAATTGCAAGCAAGGTCCCTACCCCACTATATATAAACCTTAAACAAACACACACACACCATTTTCTTCAGTTAAAAACTTCACCCACCATCTCTCTCTCTCTCTCTCTAAATTGCCGAAACCCACCACCATCACCAAAACACATACAATTTCAATTTTTACTTGAGTTTTAGAATGATTTGAGCTAAACCAAGGATAGACCCACTCTTATATTTGATCAAGGATCACATTGGTGTAAGAAATTTTTACATGCAAGCAAGTATTTTTTTTCTTGATGTTGGTAGGTAGGAGCTATGATCATGCATGGCATTTTTATGATGATCCATGGTGGTTCTTGCTAGAATCTTTGTTAAAAACTTCATTTTGATCTAAAGGTTTTTATTTTGATTATGATTTAGATGTTATGGTTGATGTATGATGATATTAGGGTATATAAATGATCATTTTTATGGTTGGTTTTGATCAAAAAGTTGATTTTGTACAAGATTTTAATGGTCATTTTATAACAGTAAGTAAAGTGTAAAATCCGAATTTTTATGTTTTGAAAATGGCTTAACTTATAGCCTAGGGTTGTAGATAATTTTATTAGCTTCGATTTGATATAAGATAGAGCTTCTAGCTCCAAACGAGCGCGAAGTTATGATGTTTTGAATGATCGTGTACCGGGAGACGAGTATCGGCACTACATATAGTTGTTGTCGATATTTGGATCGAATCTCGGGGACTCTAAATGGATGTTTTGAAATATTTAACCTACTGATAATTAGGTGTTTACTTATTGGGTTGATTTTACTTTAAAACCCGAGTGTCGGTTTTGTAAACGGAGTCGTTTAAATAAGCTAAAACGGTTGTATGAAAAATTAACGTAAATCTGTCCGGATTTTGTAGTTTGAAAATAAGTCGAGTAAATGACTTTAAAAGTAATTTCATTTGATAAACTTGTAAGAGGACTTTCTATATATAGTAAGTTAGTTTATCAAGTCGTTTCATAAACGGTTGACGAGTTTAAAAGGGGTAAATAAGCTAGTACATGTAGTATGTACCGGCGGACTTTGTTAAAAGTGTAAAATGGTAAAGTAAATGTGTAGTAAAGTATGATAAAGTTATTTATATCGTTTTCTCTCGAGTTTATCGTGACTTTATGAGTTTGAGTTTGATGTTGTTATGTATGATTTATTTCTCGAGTCATTATTAACAACGCGCCTTATTTGATAGGTAGCGGTTCTCGTGTTTGAAAGGCATCCATTACCGTCGACGATTATCTCACTAGATCTCTTATACTAAGGTGAGTCTGTAGCCTCGCTTTTTACTTGTTTTAATGATTTTAATACCCGCGAGGGGGATACATGCTATTTGAAAATAAATGAACACAAGTCATGAGTAATTGTTGGACCCGAATGTTGCCTAAAGTTGATTTCATTGTATTGTGTAACTTGTTGCTAAAGACCCTAAATTCATAAGCCGTTAACTATCTTCTGACTTGATGTTGTGAGTCGGGAATAGCTGCTTATTCTAATGATAGTACTATTGGGTTGACCATCCTATCTGAGACCAGGGCATTACGTGGAGTAACCCGCTGGGAAGGATAATTTTACGTGAATAAGATTGTGGTATTCTAGAAACTAATACCCTAGAGGGGAAATGGTTTTATTCTAGTCATGCCGACATTTGGCGTGGGTGACTATTTGGTTAAGGGGTCGGTGTCATGAGCTTAAATACAATGTTCGTTTAATAATATCATTATTATTACTGCCTTGAATATAGATTGTGTGTACAACAATTCTATAAATGATTATGATTGATTTTCTTCTTGTGTTCAAATGTGATTTGATAAACCTATAGACTCGCTCAACATTATTGTTGACTCGTTTTATGCATTTATTTCAGGTAATAGGAAGTGATGGAGCATGGAGCTTTGTTGTGGAGGTTGTGGCTTGGCTTTTGGAAGAATGTTGGTCTAAACTGTTTCTACCTTTTAATGTTGAACAATTTACTTTATGTTGATGTACTGTACTAAACTTGTTGGTTGTTGTTCGAGATCCATGGGGACAAAACGCTTTACTCTGGTGTCGTGTCAGTATAATTTGGGTTGAAATTTATGTTTTAGACCTTTTATGAAAATCTTGTTTATATTTTGTGTAAACGTCTCTATTTTGAGTCGTTCAATATACCTTGTGTGATGATGCTTGTGTCTAGCACCCAATTGTGTATTTCTGCTGCGCAATGTAAATTGGGGGTGTTAGAGTCTTCGTCAGCTGCTAGTAGATCACAACTGCTATCTTTGTTAATATTCAAACCCATCACATGAACTCATTCTTTCGCCCATAATGCATACTAACCCTCGTGACTAATAAAAACAACCTCAACTATTTCTATCATTACATGTTGATAATGCCACAAAACACCAAATCTTTTCCATCCTTGATTTGACCAACTTAACCGAGTATCTTGTATACCAAGATCTTACGTCCAAAGAATAAGACCAACTTAACCGATTATTTTAATATCAAACACCGCTCTGATACCAATTGAAAGTCCCTAAACTATGCTAGAAACACTAAACTTAACTAATCAACACACGTAAATACTTTTCAAACGTAATACTTATTATTGTATAATAAAGAATAACAAGTGTTATGGATAACACCGTTTGATGACAATGTGTTGTGCACACTTTGAACAACTAAAACCCTAACTTAAGAACACATCCTATTTATAGTGATACGAGGTTGACCTAAGTACTAGTTGATGGTGACTACAAAAGACAGACACTTGTCAAACATCTGTCACAAGATGCTCTTCTATTCTTGGTAGTCTGCCACAATGCTTTAGGGAAACAGAGATGACACAGTTTCCCTTTTCTTCATAGTCTAGTACACACCAAGGTATGTCCAAAGTGTGCTGACTGTTAACAGGGTATTGCCACCAATGTTAACCCTCAGCCCCTCAGAGTCCCTGATACATCTTGGCTGTTATCCATCACAGCCAATGAGTATGTCTTCAAGTAATCTTCGACTTCCTTGACAATGTCTCTGACATGGACTCCTCTGAGGTTACTCACAGAGACTTAGATCTCTGTGAGTCTTGTGATACTTGCCTGCCTCCTAGGCATATGCAAGTTACTATCTAACAGCTTGATTTGTGTTTAAATCTATGATACAGGGAATCTAACAAACTTAGATTCCCAACAATCTCCCCCTATTTAAACATAAATACAGCTAGATCTATCTAAGTTAAGGTAAGTGAGATAACAGCTTCTTCTTACTCATAACAGATCTAAACAAACATACTTCATGATTTTATTCATACCTAAAGAAAATTACAAGTACAATACAAAAGTGAAATAAAATATGAAGGTAAAATTCAGTTGTGAAATCCTTCAATAGTCATCATTTTTTATTCTTTCTTCACCTTCAGATAAGTCTGTCCTAGTATCTAATTCGGCCTGCAAAGCTTGTGTAAAAACCTTGGAATACTCTGTGTTAATTTTGAGTCCCTTTTTGAGACAAATCAGCTGAATAGTTGATGCTAAACCTAGCTCATCTTCCTTTTGGAATACATATTAGCAAGCTCTGTTCATGAAGGCCATACCTCTTTCAGGCTCAGTGTAAGTCTGACCATCAATAGGACCAACGATTCCATTTGGTAGTACCAAATCCCTGTGCATTCCATCCACTTGAACATCATCCGTAACGAAGGTTTCCATAACAAGTTGAGTCATCCTTCTTCTTTTCTTTCCAGACTTTGGAGGTTCTTGTTCAAACAGCTGTGGTGGGGGATCTATTTTGAGCTTGGCTAATGTTTCTTTAACCCAATTAAACTTTGCCTTGAGGGTCTTAAGAAGGGTAAAATTTATCTGACCAGTTCTTTTAGCAGCCAAAGCCTCAAGTTCAAACCATTCAGACAAACCAAGTTGTTTTAACCTGAAGTCCTCAAAGACATTCATATTTGCCTGTTGGTTATCTCTCCACAAAATTATTTGTCGTGTGTTGGTTGACTTATGAATAGTGTACTTGAAATTGGTGATTTTTCCAGGTGCATACCTGTTGTTGACACAGGCATCATAATTAGCTTTTACCTTGTTTAGTGCCTCTGTGCGTCTGGATTCCATTTCCCTCAACCTTTGTCTTTGCTTTTCCCTTTGAAGAGGGGTCATCTTTCTTAGAGTTTCCTCATTAAGCTCCTTGGCTTTCTTGATTTCATTCAGCCTTTTGAATTCAACAGCCTGTTTCTCAATTTATTTAGGTGTTAGAGGATTCTCATTTGAAGGTGTGAAGGTTGTAAATTGGGATAGGTTTGTGGTTGATCCTCCTATCTCTAGCATTGCAGCTATTTTCTTTAGTTTGGCGTTTGTGTCTACCATAACTATTTCCTTTCCTTTCTTTGAGACAGAGGATCCTACGCTTATGTTTTTCAGCTCTTCAGCTATTTTGATGAACGCCGACTAAGCTTGAGTTTGTATTGCCTTGGGTAGGGAGCTAACAGTGAACTTGAGTTTCTTGGCAGCTGGTTCACCATCATCCATAGCCTCGCTGGTGTTAACTAGAGTCAGTGATTTTGATGAATCAACTTCATCCTTTGTCTGTTGCTCCCCTTTACTTTCATCCTCATCATCGGGTAGATCACTGGTGTGATGACTTGGAGAGGGACAGGTGAAGGAATAGTGTTATCAGCAGAGTTTGAGCCTTGTTTGGCAGATTCAAGGTTAAGTACCTTTTCCTTCTCCCCCTCACGTTTAGCCTGTCGTTTTAGACGTTTGGATGAACGTTCCTGAAAGTGCCTTGCAATCTGTTCAACAGAGGCAGCCATATCGCGTTGGTTGGTCCTTGAAGCTCTGGCAATCTTCAGCAGTAGGTTGCAATTTCCATTTGTGTTGCGATGAACACGATCAATGATAAAGTTGGTGTGATGAAGTTGCCTGTTACGAACAGCTTCAAAATCTCTATGCATTGTTAACTCACGATCATTGAAAAGTGAAGGGACCTATGTGACGATGGCATCTTTGATTTGTGTGGACAAATGACTAAGTCCTTGAGACACTCCTTTTCTTGTACCATCTTTGATAGGTTCAATGACTGCATCTTTAACTGCATGTGTTATGATCCTTGGAAAGTTGACAGTGAAAGAATGCATCTCAGATTTTATAACATCCAGCTTTCTTAACAGGTGTTCCATATCTGATTGATGATGTACAGGTTGAAGATTATGGATATTCAGGCTTTGTTGTGCATAATTATCCTCCATTGGCAATAGATCAAAGTTGGTTTGGTCAGGATGATCAAACAATAGGAATTCAGTTGTCGGATCATAGGCAGGTCTTTGGAAGACTATAGTGGCTGAGGTAGTAGAGGTGGGAGTTACTACAGCTTCCTTAGGAGGAGGAGTGGTATCAACAGCTGGGGTTGACACAACGATTTCCTTTGGTGGAGACATAGATTGTTGGTCGTCCTCTTCTTCATCCTCCTCCTCTTCAATCATCCCCTCAGGGAGAATTTCATCATCAAGCATTGATTCAGGTTCAGAGAAATCATCTACTAAGGAAAGCGCATCTTCTTCAACATCATGTATGGGCTCTTCCTCGTTTTGTTGATCCTGAATCATTGTGTCAGCTTCTTTTTCTGGCTGCTCCAGGGATTCAATGTTTGGCTGTACAACATCAGCCTGCAAGTTGTTTTATATTAGTAACAAGGAAATAAGTAAGGGTAACGGTCACCAGTTCGCTGTCCCAGAGAGGCTGAGGGTAATTATTCAGCCACTCCAAAGGATAAATCCTTGGGATTCTTTTAATAGTGAAAAGTAAGAGGTTAATGGTCGCCAATCGCTACCCCTAGGAAAGCTGAGTGTAATTATTCAGCCCCTCCAAAAGGTTAAAACCTTTGGGACTCTTTTGATTGTGAAACATATGTTGTTAAGGATCGCCATTTGTTGCCCCTAGGAAGGCTGAGGGTGATTATTCAGCCCCCCTAAAAGGTTAAGAAACCTTTGGGATTCTTTTAAGTGTGAAACATATGTAGGTAAATATTGGCTGTTACGCTGCCCCTAGGAAAGCTGAGGGTGATGATTCAGCACCCCCTAAAAGGATAAATCCTTTGGGATTCTTTTAGGTGTGAAAAAAGATGTAGGTTATGGTCGTCTTGTAACGCTGTCCCTAGAAGAGCTGAGGATGATTATTCAGCTCCCCTAAAAGTAAAACTTTTGGGATTCGTTTTCTGAGGGGACCAAGAGACTGTGTGAGGTACAGCTACTCTAGGTCGAGACATATATGTACTCAGGTTGTTATTTGCCTGAATATTGTCTAGAGGGTGCAGGGTCATCGGGGTGTTTGAGAAACACAAATGAATCACTCCCTAGTGCATAGACAGGGTGTACAGAAGTCTTAAGGATTTCTAAGTGCATACAATGACTTCTATGGGTCCAGGATAACCCTAACTTCACCACTCTCACCTACAGACATTTGAGAGTGGCTGCTTGTGGACCTCTAAAAATTATAAGACTGTTTACCTGTGCGATATCAGCAGTATTTGGCGGGTTCCCTGTTCTCTCGGCTGACATCGAGACACTAGACCCTTGTTGTTGGTCAGCTGAAGTCTCTGAATCCACAATAGTCTCTGGAACATAGAAGGTTGTGAGGTTCAGATTATTCTTTGCCCTGGCCTTTGCAACAGTTTTGGTCTAGGAAGAAGATGGGTTTTTCTTCTTCTTTGGTTGTTGGCCAGTTGTTGCCTTGGACGTTGTGGTGTGCTGCCCAGAGGTCAAAGACGTAGACTTTCCAGACACATCAGAGGTATTCACCTTCTCAGAGGAAGGTATCAAGGACTTCACAATAGAAGGTTGTTTATTTGCGATGTTCATCATGTAAGAAGTGACAGGGATATCTTCAGGTCCAGTCTCCTTGTATATAGCTCCAGTAATGCGATAGGGCTTCAGGGATGTGAGTGCTGAGTTGTGATAGCTGTCACCCAACAGGCTTTCGAAGATAAGAGAAAGAAAGCGAACGTAGAAGATATTTTTCTCCCTAACCTGTTTTGGTCGCTTAAGCTTTTCCAGTAGATTGGAGAATAGAAGAATTCCCACATCAACGTCTATGCCCCAGATCAGCCCATAAGCAATAGATTGGTGATTGAAAGACATTTGATCTTGGGATCCCTGAATACCTTCTAGGGATTTGACTATGTGAGTGAAGAGGACACGCCACATAGGGGAAAAGTACTTGATCTACAGAGGGGACTTGGAAAGAACTTTAGCAGGTGTAAGAGCAGGGTTTACATCATGAGTAGGTTTAAGTGTGGCAAGGGCGTCCTTTACAGCCTTTTTTTCGACCACCTTCAGGCATTCATCGCCATGTCTTAACCCAGCCACACTTGCAAAGTCTTTGAGAGAGAAGGCAAAGGGGTGTTCGTTGCATGAGAGGCTAAAAGTGATGGTATCGTCAACAACTTCAGCAGAGTACCAGAATTCCCTAAGGTATTCTTGGTAGAAAATGGTTGGGGTCTTTGTGAGTGCTTCACTTGCATCACAATTATTCATGAAGTTCACCAGATCTGTGTAGGATTCATTTGGAGCCTTGAGCCATCCAATCGAGTTGTTCGAAGCAAGGATGCTTTCATTGAGTTCGAAGTTGACGTTTGAGGCCTTAGGAACTGGGAATCCCATGGATTTAAGATTGGAGAAGATGAAAATGGTGGAAGGGTTTAGAGAGAGAAATCTTAGAGAGAGATGAGATTGTGTGAAATGAGAATAGTGGTAGGTGAGGAGAGAATGTTTTTTTACATTTACTTGGAAAGTAACTACCTAGTTTCATGTGAAAAACATTTAATATTTAATCAGATATTTAATGAATACATTTATTATCAAGCCACGGGCTTTGAGATATTAAGCATACCTAGCTCAGTAACTAGCCTATTGAACGAAGGTTCAGCCAAAGGCTTTGTGAAAATGTCAGCTAGTTGCAGCTCTGTGGGAACAAAGTGCAGCTCAATATCTCCCTTCATTATGTGATCTCTGATAAAATGATACCTGATATCAATGTGTTTAGTACGATAGTGAAGAACTGGGTTGTTGGAGATGGCAATGGTGCTGGGTTTGTCACAGAAGATTGGCACTTTGTCATATAAGATCTCATAGTCAACCAATTGACTCTTCATCCAGAGCACTTGACCACAACAGCTGGCAGCAACAACATATTCTGCTTCTACTGATGACATGGCCACAGATTTTTGCTTCTTAGCACTCCATCCAACCAATTTTCCTCCTAGGATTTTACAGCTACCTGAGGTGCTTTTCTTGTCAATACAGCATCCAACATAGTCTGAATCTGAATAGGCCTTGAGATCAAAGCCTGATTCCTTGGGATACCATAGACCTAGGGAGGTTGTTCCTTTGAGATACCTGAATATTTTCTTAACAGCCACTAGCTGAGATTCTTTTGGGTTAGCTCGATACCTTGTACAGAGACATCTGGAGTATTGGATATCAGGACGACTAGCTGTTAAATACATGAGTGACCCAATCATGCCTCTGTATAAAGTCTCATTAACAGAGACCCCTGACTCATCAGGACCCAAGTTGTTGGGTGGAAGCATAGGGCATTTCACTGATGCACAATCAGCTAAGTCATATTTTTTAAGTTAATCTTTAACATACTTTTCTTGACAAATTAAAATTCCCTTAGGACATTTGTTAGAAATACGTCTTAACGAATATTAGAAGTATCGGTCACTCCATAATATGATTTATGTTGTAATAGCTCGTAGTTAGCAAATAGTTATTAGTTACTTATTAAGTTAAGTAAGAACCGGTCCATGGGCTTGTCATGGACCGACCCAAGCCCATTGTAAGCTTGGAGTATAAATACCCCTTTCCACCATGGAAAGGGGTTGGTTGTTGTTCTCATTTTTCACTTTCATATTAATAAAATCATACACATTTTCTCTCACTTTCTCTCTCTAGTTTCTCTCACTAGAAAACATCAACCCACTTCATAGATTCATAGGTTATCAATATTCTACATTTGGTATCAAGAGCTATGGGGTGATTTAAGGTAATGATTGTGTTGCTTTTTTAGTTTTTGAATCAATTAGTGATCTTTAGAAAAAAATCAATCTTGAATCTTGTTGTTTTTGGTGTTTTTGTTATTGGGATTGATTGATAAGGATTGGGTTTAGCTTATTTTGGTAAAAATCATAAAACTTTTTGTGGTTTTGGATCAAAAATAGGATTTAAAGCTGTTTTTATAAGTCTCGGAAACATATTTCCAGAACATTCCGAATAGGTATTACGAATAGCAGCAATTTTTCCGAATAGCAGAAACTTTCCGAATAGCCAATATTTTCCGAATAGCCAAAAACTTTCCGAATAGCCAATATTTTTCCGAATAGCCAGTATTTTTCCGAATAGCCCAAAGTTTTCCGAATAGGAGAAATATTCCGAATAGCTTTCCGAATTGCCCATCATTCCGAATAGCAGGTTTTCCGAATAAGCCAAATAGCCAGATATTCCGAATTGAAGAAATATTCCGCATAAGGGTTTTTCCGCATAAGGGTTATTCAGCATAAGGTTTATTCCGAATAGGGTTTTTTTCAGAATAGGGTTATTCCGCATAAGGGTTATTCAGTATAAGGGTTTTCAGCATAGGATTATTCCGAATAGGTATTATTCCGAATAGGGTTTATTCTGAGTTTGGGTTATTCCGTATAAGCAAGTTCAAGGGGTATTTGAGTTTTTTCGACGATCTTTAGTGGATTTAATCTTGATTACAACCAACACAACATAAATTCTCAACCTTTCTTCACTGCTCGATCAACCGATAATCTTTGAGTCTTTTAAGTGATCACAATGAATCCAAGTTCATTAATGCCTCAGATGACATCTCTTACGGATATCTCGATCATAACGGGGACTGATAGTCGTCCACCGATGCTTATTAAAGAGGTGTTTGAGGCATGGCAGGGCCGTATGATGCAATACTTGAAGGGCAAACCAACATACGGAAGGCTTATGGTCAAATCGATTTTGAATGGTCCACTCGACTATGGTACCATTGTGGCAAATAATGTGTCTCGACCAAGAGAATATGAAGAACTCACACCGGCACAACAACTCATTGCTGATGCTGATGAAAAGGCTCTACAGACACTTCTCCAAGCTCTTCCGCATGATATTTATCGTATGGTTAGTCAATATATGGTTGCCAAAGATTTATGGGAACGTCTAAAGGTGTTGTTACAATGTACGTCTCTCACCAAACAGGAAAGGGAGTGTCAGCTGTATGATCTGTTTGATAGATTCACGTACAGCCCAGGGGAAACACTACACGATTATTACTTCAGATTTACTACTCTAATGAATGATCTGAATGTATACAATCTCGTGATTGCTCCATTCCAGGTTAACACCAAGTTCTTGAATACTTTACCTCAAGCTGAATGGGGTGAGTATATTACCGATGTGAAGTTAACCCGGGATTTGCATAAGTGCAACTTAGATCAAATCTATGCTTTTCTTCAGCAGCATGAGAAGCATGTGATTATGCACCGTTCTCCTCGCGGTATGTACCCAGATTCCTTAGCTTTGATGGCAAATCAACCAAGTTTGTCACACAACAACACACCTTATATCTTGGGACATCAAGCCTATCATCCATCACCTTACATGACACCGACCTTCCCCCAATACTCGATTCTACCACAACCACCCACCTCACATCAGCAACAATATCGGTTCAATGCACCTTCACCACAGTATGCTTCACAACTTCATCCAGCAAATGTTGCACCTTATGCTCAGCCTTCATATTCTTCTTATCAAGAGAATGCAGCATATCCAACAAGCTACCCTGATCAAATGAGTATTCCTTCTACTGATTATGCAGCTCATCCAGATCAAGCACTGTATTGTGATGATGAGGAAGTCCCCGTTCCTGTATTCCAACAAGGAGCTGACCCAGTTGAAGTGCTAACTACTATGTCTGCTTATCTCACAAGAACTTTAAGCAAACGAGGATACAGAGGATCAGCTCCTACCAACAATCAGTTGAGGAATTCATCAAATTCTCGTCAACAAGCTACTATTGAGAATGGCAGGGTCATGGTTCAGCCTATTCAACCATATCAGGGGAGACCTACCACATCAACCACCAATGCTCGCACGGTCAATCAGGCACCAATGGCCAATCCTGCTCCACGGGCTAATTCCACGGGCAAGTTGAGAATGATTACATGTTACAACTGCAAGGAAGAGGGTCACATGTCCAGGGATTGTAAGAAACCCAAGAGGAGAAGGGATGGACAATGGTTTGCAGAAAAGATCTATCTGGTAAATGCTCAGGCACAAGGAAGGGAACTTGATGAAGAGGAGCTTGCATTTCTTGCTGATCCAGGGATTGCTGAACAAGACGTTGTCACTACGCAGAATGCAGCTTACCAAGCCGATGATCTTGATGCGTATGACTCAGACTGTGATGACTTTCAATCTGCAAAGGCTGCTCTCATGGCAACTATCTCCAGCTTAGGGCCAGAAAAGAGATCTGAGGTACTTATTAATACCACCGATAATACCACTGATGCTAGTATTCAACCACATCAAGTTGTGCAAGAGAGTGCTGACTCGAATGAATCTTCGGTGGTGAGTCTTTCAAATGAGGAGACAAACAATGATAGCAATATCAATGTGAGTCCCCAGACTTTGAGTGAATCACAACCGGGACCCATTTCGCAAACGCCTACTCCTGCTCAACAAGATTTGGTCATGGTTCCTGCTACATTACTTAGCCAAATGAATGTTGCTCTCTTAGAAACCTTAGCTAAGAATAAGAATTTGTCTGATGAGCTTACCTTAAGCAACGAGAAAGTTCAAACCTTGGAATTAGTGCCTTCGTCTAGTGTTCTAACTAATCTCGAATATGATCATTTTAGAAACAAACAAATGGGTCACTTGCAAGAAATCGAAAACTTAAGAGCAAATTTGTCTAATGAACTTAAAGAAAAGGAGTTAGTGGTCACTAATTTTCAAAAACTTCAAACAGATTTTGAATCACTCGAGTCTAAGAAGAATGAAATGGAGATTAATGCTACTAATTAGATTAGAAGCCTAGATTATTTGCTTTTAAGACAATACGCTGCTTCTCAACTAGTTCACTTATTTGATGCTTCATTTAGAGAATTTAACTTATCACGTCAAAAAGGCCTTCCCCCTAATCCACGGTATGCAAAACAAGCTTTAAGACATAGTCCTAGACTTTATAATGCAACTCAATTAGGATTGGCCTTAGAACCGATTGTTTTTCCTGGTGATCGAACAAGTAAGGAACTAGTTGATGAGGATCGGTCATACAATTCTGCAAAATATCCCGAGTGTGATTATTTTAAATTGAATAAGGAGCTTGCAAAAACGGATTTTAGAATTCGCTTCCATATGGACAAAGATCTCATAACAGCACCAACCTACATATTAGATGAAGAAAACCCTAGTACTTTTCCTACACTTGTCAATATGGAAGGTCCTAAGGAAATTCCAAAGGATCTTCCACCTGTTAGCACTGTATGGTTAAACTTGCAAGAGATTAATCAATACTTTACTAATTTTGACAAGGTCATTTTGGAACGTACGACTTCAAATGGCCTAAACGCCGGAGAATGGGCTTTCGAACATATGAACGAGGTGTTTAAAAATGAGATCAATCCGTTTGTCGAAAGTCTAAAAGGAATTTTTGCATCTCTTAAGGAAAATCTTGTGTTTGAAATTGGTGAAGTTCAAAAAGTGTTTTATGAAATGGACACCGCTTACGAACTACAACTAGTTGAAAAAGAAAAGATTTTAACCGAATATGACCGATTCTTGTCTGCAGTAATCTCGTGTGATGTGCTTACTACTGTAAATGTTAATTATTCGAATGAGCTTACATCCGCTATGATTAATTGTGATGCTGTGAATATTTGTAATGATATTTGTGATGATGTTTGTGATCTTTCTGTAAATGTTGCTGATACTGTAAATGAGGTAGATAATCAGTCTTGTCACGAATCTAACGCTGAGTTTTTAAAGCTACAAGATTCTTATAATTTACTTTCAAAACGCTTTAATCAACTAGAACAACATTGTATATCTTTAGAATTAAAACAACAAACTCAAAATGAGAATCTTTTGATATCAAATGTTTGTGAAAACGGTGTTGAGACGAGTGACAAGATGATTGAAATTGTTAAGACATTAGAGGAAGAGATAATGAGATTGAAGAGAGATGTGTCATTAAATGAAACACTCAAAATGGAACTAGAGGCTGCAGAGTCCAAAAACCAGGTCTTAGAAATTAGACTTTCGTCTGTTCTAGGGGAGATGGATCGGACAAGACAGGGACTATCCGCTCTTTATGGTTCACTAGAAGAACGCTTCGCTTTTAATGTGGCACAGCAACAATATTATGTTGAACAACTGAACCAAAAGTGCGAGGAAATCTCTGATTTGAACATCCTGCTCATTGACAAAAATATGGTTTTGGCTGAGTTAAAAGAGACACTTCTTCTCACCCGACAAGAAGTTGTTGATAACTTAGCTACCGACTCTGCACCGTCCACTAGTGCTCCAACAACCAAGTCAGTAGTGCTTTATAAGAACCCGATTCATAAGAGAAACCCAGTTACCTATGATGATTATATGAGGAATGCCATTAAGCATGTCGATCTTCTTAGGGATATTTTAGACGATCTTTATGCCTTAGATCCCTAAAGTAGCGACTATTATTCGGCTCATGAATATATTAAGCGAGTTCAATATTGCTTGGCATATTTGCAATATATAGGTACACCAGGTTCTACACTACTTAATAATAGGCCCATTGCTGTAACTCCATTTAATAAGACTCCAGGAGCAAAACCGTCATTGGCACAATCAAGTAAGGCACCTTTAAAATCTGTTGCTAATATTCCCACTTTGCCTTCTACAGGATTAAAAGAGACTACTAAGGCTAAAGGATCGCCACTCAAGAACGATAAGATCAAGACCTCCACTAGTAGTGCCAAAAAGAAGAAAGTAGAAGTTCACAATAGGAATGCTAGTTCAGTTTTAAATAAAAAGAATCATGTTAAGACTAAAAGCTCTGCGCCTGTGCAGCAGCCAAAACCATTCGTGAATTCTGATTTAAATTGTTGGAATTGTAATGAATGTATGTTTTCCCAACGTCATGATTTGTGTCTGATTGATCACGTGAATGAAATGAATGCTATTAAGAATGGTCTTGAATGGAAGCCAACGGGTAGAACTCGTGCCCAAGTTGGCTGGCAATGGCGTCCCACTGGTAGGACCTTTACATTAGATGGAAAAATGTGCCCTTTAACTAGGAATGCATCCATTAAGGTTAGGTCTGAGCGTCCTTTAGTTAGGAACACTCGCACTCAAGTATGGAAACAGCGCCCTTTAATTAGGTCTGCCCCCACTATAGTGCCTATCAGTGAAGAAATACCTCAGGATTTAAGCCAACTAGAATCTACACCACCAATTAGGAAGAAAAAGGCTAGGAAATCTAAGAAACCTAGAGTTAGCAAATCTAAGATTATTAAATCTGTACCTGCTAATAACAAGGAACACTCAGATTCCGATACCTCTACATTGTCTTCGTGTGGTGATATTTTTAGGTGGTCCAAATCATCATGTGGTATTTGGACTCCGGTTGTTCAAAACATATGACCGGAAATCGCTCGATGCTCCAAAATTTCGTCAGCAAGTTTCTTGGTACGGTTAAATTCGGGAATGATCATATAGCAAAGATTATGGGGTATGGTGAATATCAGATTGGAAACGTGACGATTTCTAGGGTATACTATGTAGAAGGTCTTGGTCATAACTTATTCTCAGTAGGACAATTTTGTGATTCCAACCTAGAGGTTGCTTTTCGACAACACACCTGTTTCATCCGCAATTTGGAAGGAAAAGATTTGTTGAAGGGATCTCGTGGTGCAAATCTTTATACGTTGTCTCTACAAGACATGATGGCAGCCTCTCCAGTATGTCTTCTCTCTAAAGCATCTAAGACCAAGTCATGGTTATGGCATCGCAGATTATCTCATCTTAACTTTGATGCTATTAATCATCTGGCTAAAAACGAATTAGTTCGTGGTCTTCCAAAGCTTAAATTTCACAAGGACCATTTATGTTCCGCGTGTTCAAGGGGGAAAAGCACCAAGAAATCTTACAAGCCCAAAGCTGAAGACACCAATCAAGAAAAACTTCATCTTTTGCATATGGATCTTTGTGGACCAATGAGAACTGAAAGTGTGAGCGGTAAGAAATTCATTCTCGTCATTGTGGATGATTTTTCCAGGTTTACATGGGTTAGATTTCTACGTACAAAGGATGAAGCACCGAAGGCTATCATCACTTTTCTGAAATTCATTCAGGTACGTTTGAATACTACTGTCCGCCGTATTCGTACAGACAATGGTACAGAGTTCGTCAACCAGACTCTTCGTGATTATTATGAAGGAGTTGGTATCTCACATGAAACATCCGCTGCACGCACTCCACAAAAAAACGGGTGTCGTTGAAAGACGGAATCGTACACTTATGGAAGCTGCTAGGACCATGCTTATTTACGCGAACGCTCCATTGTTCTTGTGGGCAGAGGCTATATCTACTGCATGTTTCACCCAAAACCGTTCTATCATTTGGAAACGCCATGGAAAAACACCTTATGAGCTTCTACATGACCGTAAACCCGATGTTTCATTTTTTCATGTGTTTGGTGCTCTTTGCTATCCAAACATCAATAGTGAGAACTTGGGTAAGCTTCAACCGAAAGCCGATATAGGTATTTTCATTGGTTACTCACCGTCCAAGAGAGCATACCGAATCTATAACCGTCGTCTTGGCAAGATTGTAGAAACTATGGACGCAGATTTCGATGAGCTGACAGCGATGGCTTCTGAGCAACACAGCTCTGAACCCGCGCTTCATGAGATGGGAACCGGTGCTATTAGTTCCGGATTAGTTCCCAATAATCCTACTTCTACATCATTTTTACCACCATCAAGGCCCGAGTGGGATAAACTGTTTCAACCGTTGTTTGATGAATTCTTCGATCCCCCGACTGATGAAGTTCCAGCACCTGTAGTAATTGCTCCAATACCTGAAGTGGTTGCTCAAGCTAATGAACCTTTATCTAATGCATCTACAATTCACATTGAACCGGATGCACCTTTACCAAGTGATTCTCAAACTACACCTGAATCATCACCCCTACTTGTGCCTAATGATGTGGAAGAGGATTCTACTGATCACGACTTGGAATATGCTCACTTGCAAGAGCTTCCTTTCTTTGGTGTAGCGATCCCTGAAAACCCTTCGGCTGCGTCTACCTCAGAAGAAGCTCCCTCTATTGTTCACTCCAGACCACCTAGGATTGAAAACCATAGCACTAAATGGACAAAAGATCACCCAATTAGGAATGTTATTAGAGATCTAGATCGACCAGTCTCTACACGCCATCAATTACAAGAGAATGCACTCTATTGTTACTTTGATGCATTTCTCTCTGAAGTTGAACCCAAAAATTGGCAGCAGGCTATGACCCAATCATCTTGGATTGAAGCTATGCAGGAGGAACTAAATGAATTCCAACGACTTGAAGTATGGGAATTGGTTCCTCTCCCTGACAAGGTTAACATCCTTACTTTGTTGTGGGTTTATAAGGTTAAACTTGATGAGATGGGTGCGGTATTAAAGAATAAGGCTAGATTGGTCGCTAGAGGATATAAACAAGCCTTGGGTATAGACTTTGAGGAATCTTTTGCTCCTGTGGCTAGATTGGAGGCGATTAGACTATTCCTTGCGTTTGCTGCTCATATGAACATGATCGTCTATCAAATGGATGTGAAAACAGCATTTTTGAACGGTGAACTAAGGGAAGAAGTTTATGTTAGTCAACCGGATGGGTTCGTCAGTACGGAGTTTCCTAAACATGTGTACAAGCTTAAGAAGGCTCTCTATGGGTTGAAACAAGCTCCACGCGCATGGTATGATCTCCTGTCAACATATCTCATTTCAGAAGGCTTCTCCAAAGGCAAAGTGGACCCCACTCTATTCACTCTCAAGGAAGGCAACGACATGATTCTGGTACAAATTTATGTTGATGATATAATATTTGCTGCCACTAACATAGAATTGTCAAATCGCTTTGAGAAGATAATGTCCACACGCTTTCAGATGTCGATGATGGGAAAAATTTCATTTTTCTTAGGATTACAGATTTCTCAAAATCCCAGAGGCATCTTTATTAATCAATCCAAATATGCTCTAGAATCTCTTAAGAAATATAACTTTGAAAATTGTGACCCCGTGGACACTCCAATGGTGGAGAAATCCAAGTTAGATGAAGATAGGAATGGGACTATTGTCGATCCAAAACTTTACCATGGGATGATCGGCACCCTTCTATATCTGACTGCTAGCAGGCCTGATTTGCAATTTGCTGTATGCATGTGTGCCCGGTATCAGGCTCGGCCTACCGAAAAGCACCTACATGTTGTGAAAAGGATCTTTCGGTATCTAAAAGGAACACTTCATCGTGGTCTATGGTATCCGAAAGATTCCTCTATTGCTTTAATATCATACGCAGATGCCGATCATGCTGGATGTCAAGACACGAGGTGTAGCACTTCTGGATCTGTGCAACTCCTTGGAGATAGATTGATCAGTTGGTCTTCAAAAAGGCAGAAAAGCGCTGCAATATCAAGCACGGAGGCTGAATACATCGCCATGTCCGGTTTTTGTGCTCAAGTCCTTTGGATGAGATCACAATTAACTGACTACGGTTTGGGATTCAACAAAATCCCGATGTATTGTGACAACAAGAGCGCCATTGCCCTTTGCTGCAACTATGTTCAACACTCCCGGGCCAAGCACATAGACATTCGCTACCATTTCATTAAGGAGCAGGTGGAGAACGGAGTGATCGAGCTGTATTTTGTCACTACTGAGTACCAGCTGGCGGATATGTTCACCAAAGCCTTAGATCGAGGACGAATCGAGTTTTTGATCGACAATCTTGGCATGAAATCATTCACTCCAGCGACTCTCAAAGAGTTGGCAGAAGAATCAGCTGAATAGTCGTGGTAAACTATTCAGAGTATCCTTTGTTCGTGATCATGTACATTATAGTAAATATATAAACCACAAAAGAAAAATACAAAAATATAAAACCTAGAAAAACCATAAAAAATATAAAACCTAGAAAAACCATAAAAATTATAAAATCAAGAAAAACCAAAAATATTTTTCGTTTTTAAAAACGGGCATGTCTTTTAGTACGGTAATATTTACGGCCTTAGAAATGTCGATTAATATTGACACGGTGCCATAAATAGAGTCCGTATAAAAGTTGTAATGTTTTAAAACATGCCCATTATGGCTTGTAGTTATTTCTGACTGCAACCCGGTTTTCATATTAAAGTCACGTATTTCTTTGGAAAACGTTGGCTCAGAACGGGAATTAATTTTCTCGGGCGTGATTTACAAGCCAAATCATGCAAAGAGATCAAGTTTACTTTACAACTTGGTCTAACACGAATTAGTGTACGTCTCAGTGCATTAATTTGTTAAAATAAGAGAAATCTTATTGACACCACGAATCAAACTTTTCAAGATATCAATTGGGAAATGTTTTTTTTTTTTTTCATCATCATGTGCCTCGTTAAACAATGACTACAACTCTTTAAATAGAAAACGGGTCATCGTTTAAGGGGGAGAAAATGTTACATCATCTTTCACATCAAACAGATCTTCAAAAGTTTTCAAGGAAACTCAAAAAGCTTAATGGTTAATGGTTGGATTGCTTTGGCATTTGTCTTGTTGCTTATAAGTTTGTCATGGATAGCTTTGTGCTTGTGTTAAGATAAGTTAATCACTAAGGCTCGGGTAGTTAACATAAGATAGGGTCAAAATGACACGAATTAGAACTTGGGAAAACAAAAGATTTTGTTTGTTGAAAGTAGAAAAATTGAGGGGGTAAAGTTGACAACTTGTCAAACTTATGAAAAATTTGACCTAGTCAAATTTACACACCCCGTCTCCTCTCTACTTTCACTGTTCCCCTATCTTAGCCGCCATTAACACTCTAGCTCTCAAACACTCACGAAATCAAACAAACATCTCAAAATCAGTAATCTTCTAAGTTCAAGATCATCAAAAAGGTATATAATCGGTTTAATCATTCAAGCATATCAATTTTATTAACTCTTTTAATTGAAAACAATCGATTGCAATTTCTGGTTAATTAGGGTTAAATAAATTGGGGGTTTTACCTGGGTTTTATTCGGAATAGAATGAATTGAACTAATTTGGCCTTTAGAACTTTTGAATTAAACGAACTTGTGCCTAAATTAGAAAAATCGTCACTGATTGAACTTTCAGAATAGTATGATTTTCCGAATAAGGAATGTTTTCCGAATAAGAAAGAACTTTCCAAATAGGAGCAGTTATTCAGAATAGAAAGAGTTTTCCGAATAGGAGGATTATTCCGCATAGGATATTCTTTCCGCATAGACAAGTTCTTTCCGAATTGAAAGTTCTTTCCGAATAGACAAGTCCTTTCCGAATAGAGTATTTATTCCGCATAGGCTCAATGTTCCGAATAGGGAATTTATTCCGCATAGGCCCAATGTTCCGAATAGAGTATTTATTCCGCGTAGGCCCAATGTTCCGAATAGGGAATTTATTCCGCATAGGCCCAATGTTCCGAATAGGATTTTATTCCGCATAGGCCCAATGTTCCGAATAAAGAAATTTTTCCGCATAAGGTTAGACTTTCCGAATAAAGAAAATTTTCCGCATAAGGTTGATCTTTCCGAATAAAGAATTTTTTCCGCATAAGGTTGATCTTTCCGAATAGGATATGTTTAAGTTATTCCGCATAGGCCTTATGTTCCGAATAGTCCTATCATTCCGCATAGGGTTTATATTCCGCATAGACCAAGTATTCCGAATTGAATGTTTATTCCGTATAGAAGATGTTTGAATGGTTTACAAGCTTAAGGGATTAGGTCATATGTTCTATGCTTAGGTTTAAAGTCATATTGAGATTCATATTTGTATGTTTCAACCTTTGTGTTTTATCTTAAGCAGAGACGATGACTAACCCTACAGTACAACAAATACAACACACCAGAGCCACCGCCATTGCCGAAGCCAAGACTCTAAAGTTTATTCCGAACAACTTTCGTTTGAAGGAGGTATCTCACTCTACCCATAATGGATTTAAGGTAGGTACAGCCATGCTTGATAAATCTCATTTCAAGCATGCGCTAAGGAGAAGTGCTTCAGTGCCCTATGAATACCTTTACGAGTTCTGGGCTACCAAAGAGAGGACGTCGAACAAAATCACTTTTTCCTTGGATAACAAGCAGCAGACGCTTACTGTGTCAGACTTCAGGAAGATCTTTGGATTTCGACCGACACTCAAAGGTCTATCATACTCAGCCAACCCAACTAAGGACCAGATCATGGAGATGTTCACCGCCATTGGATGTCTTGACATACGAACCCCGTCTGAGTTTACTACTGCCAAAGTTGGTCAACCATGGAAAGCTATTTTTGGGATTCTAAGCCGATGTTTAACACCCAAAACAACTGGGTTTGATGCTGTTCGTCCACCAATCATCAAGATGTTTTATGGTATGTTTAAAGGTATGGGTATTGATTATGCATCACTGCTGTGGGAGGAGTTTACTTTTCAACTCTTCACAAACACAAAGGGTAAGGTTAAAAGTTACCAGTACCCTAGGTTTATTAAGTTGATCATACATTACTTTATAGAAAACGATGCATCCATTAACAAGCATGCAGGTAGTCGTCACCACACGATGGATGATGATGATTTGGTAGACTTAAGGCAGGAGACTCATTCGAATACGGTTATTCCTGGTCCCATTCCCGGACATCTTCTGACCGATGAGATTATAGCATCTGATGATTATAAGAACTTGCTAACGGAAATTGAGAATCAACGAGCAAGCATTCTAGCAGGTGAAGACTCTTCCACCACGGTTAAGAGCAAAGGTAAACGGAAGCAAGCAGATTTACCTGAACCCAAAGCCAAAAAGAAGAAGATTGCAGTTAAGAAGGGAAAGGGTACGGCTGATGAGTTAATTCTCCACGATGAAGAAGATATTGATGATCCTGCTCTTAACAAGACTGAGAGAAAAGCTATGAAGTTAGCTATGGAAAGGAGTAGGAAAGATACTGGAGGTATTGGTTCGGGTGCACGGGTACATGTTGAAGAAGAGTACGTGGAACCAGATGATGTGTTTGAGTTTGGATCACCTGAAAAGTATTCTACTTCGAAGGAGACATCCACCCCCCCTGTTTCAGCTAGTATTGAAAAAGAGTCTACTCAACCCTTGGTAACTCAACTTCAACCAACTCAACCCTTACCAACCAGACCGGTTTCAACACCATTTCTTCCACCACCAATAAACCCCATCCTTAGTACCGCAGTTACAACCGAGCCTATTCCATCAACCCAGAGCAGCTCTGCAACGTCTGCAATGGCTGCATTGGTGATGGCCGAAATGTTGGATAAACATGTGGATACTCACAAGAGAGAAATGGATGAACTTCGCCAAGAGCTAAATAGAAGAGTTCAAAGTGAAGAAGCATCAAGGAAAGCTCAAGAAGAGTTGATTGCCAAGTTCGCTGCAGACATGGAATTTACACGTAAGGCTCATGCAGAAGAACTTGCTCGGGTTAAAAAGGCTGAAGCTGATAGGCATCAAGCACGAATTACGAGACTTAAAGCTATTAAGGATGACCTTAAAGAGCAAAAAGAAGCTCTTGAAGCTACTATTGAGCAGAGAGTGAAAGACTCCGTTGAATCCCTAATGCCTAAACTGCGTGATGAGTTAAAGACACTTGCTGCTGACAACTTGATGATCAAATCATCCAATCCTTCAGAAGCCGCCAACAAGATTGCTTATGACTTGACGGATTTTGAACTTAAGAAGATCCTCAAAGCTCGAATGAGGGAACTTGGATCGTTTGATAAATCGAGGATTCAACGGGCTCTCTTCAAATCCCTGAATGACGCTATCATGGAGGATGATAAGTTGTTCAAGACATTTGGAAGTGTGGTACCCTACCACATTCTCCCTGAGGAAGAAAGGGAAGAGAGCGAAGAAGAAGAGGGTACTGGTGGAGAAGAGGAAGAAGAAGAAGAAGAAGATAAGAATGATGATGATGATGAGGATGATGAGGATCAGAATGATGATGATGAGGATGATAATGATAAGGATGATGATAATAATGATGAGGATGATGATGACGATGATGATGATGGCGATGATGGTGGTGATGGTAATGAGGAGAGTGTTCGAGGGAGCAACGGGGATGATAATGAGGATGCTGATGGGGGTAAACAGCCTGAGAAAGGGGGTAAGGGTGCCAGCTCAAAGAAACCTGTTAAATCTGGCACCAAGTCCAAGAAAGATGCAGCAACAAAGGAAAAATCTACTTCCACGGAATCCAGACGATCAAAGTGGCGCCACGATGTGAATGCCACTACAGGGTCATCTATTCCTGGTACATTTATCGCTGCATCCATACCTGTTACCACTAACCCTGTTAGTTCTATTGTTGTTGTTCCTGTGATTGCAGAATCGGTAACCGAACCTGAAGCTGCACAACACTCACCCGTTCAAGACACTGCCGACATGCCTGAAACAGAACAAGCAGATGTTCACGTCACCACTCCTCTGCAACAAAACCCACAATCTACTGTTCCAAGCACAAGGGACTGGGCAGACACGTTGGAGATTGACGAGACTGCACCACCACAGGCTTGGATCACGGCAGCGGCGCAGTATGATCCGATCACCGACGCTGACAAAGATGTTTTGTATCTTCGTATCCGCAGTCCGATTGACTTATGTGCATTTCTTGCTCATGAGTATAAGACTTCGGTTACTCCATCTTTGGTGAAGAAAGTCCTGAAGGATAAGAGACTACGCGCCAAAACCCGGTTGACCCAAATGGAGTTCGAGTATTATGCCGATGAGATCCTGAAGGCTCTGAATACCGTTCAACGGCCAGGACTTCATGAATCAGAAAGAGCTCCACCTCCAATGGATCCTTCTCAAGATAATCAGATTGCTCTTGACTTCTTCGTCACCAATGATCTTGTGTATCTACTGAAGGGGTCATCAAAGTACGCAACCTCCCTGACCTTGCTGAAAGCTGCCAACTGGGGGACAATACCCTTTATAGAGGAAAAGGTAAACCGACTCTGGGTCCCAAAGATAAATCGTAATTATGATATGTATGCTGTCATAGGTGCATCTCATTGGGACGAACAAGTCCGAAGGGCGTACAGGGGTTGCTGCCTTGTCAATTCTGGAAGCAACGTTAGATCCGACATCCGCATCTCCAGCATCTTAGGGATGAAAACTGAAGCCAAGAATGGCTATTATCATGTGACGGAGATTCGTTTGAAAAGGGAGGATGACAGGGAATACAAAATCCAGCAGGGAGATTTTTCCATCATTCGCCTTGAGGATATCGAAGATATGCTGCTTCTGATGACCCGAGATCAACTCACACATATTCCTCGTGAAGACCTGATTGCTTTGAATACAACACTTCGTATGTTCACACGAAGCGTTGTCATCAAGACACGAGTTGAAGATCTTCAGTTGGGAGTCGAAAGCTATCAAAGGAAGCTTAACCTAACCCGTCCAGTGAATAAAGTGCTACCTCAACATGTAGAAAGATGTCCCTATACCGGCATTTCTGTCCCGAATTACGGCATTTTCTACTTGAACAGTCGAGGTTTAATGAAGTTTATGAGGGTGGGTGAGCTCCATAAGTACAGTGATGGGACTCTTCTACAAGTCAGAGGAAAGTTGGAGCATCTGAACTCGGGTGGGACTTTGCCAGAAATGACGGAGGATTGGCATCCGGGTTACCGGCAGATGGCGAAGTACGTGATCAAGAAGATAGATCAAAAGCTCCGTGAACGTAGATTGATGTGGAGCTTGGAAAGGTTCGTTGGTGGAAGACCATATTTAGTGCACCACAAGCTACTGCAACGATCCATCTAATGGGTCGTACATCTCAGGTCCACTTTATATTGGTTTTCAATTGTGAATATGTATATTTGTGAATATTGTGCTGAAATGGCTTGATGTAGTGTTAAGGTATGATAATTTTTCAAGAATTTCTCACGAGATTCTAAATCTTTCAAAATATATCATACTAAAGCACTACAACTATCCCTTATTAGTTTAAGGGGGAGCATGAACATGTTCTATGGCCAAACATCGATTTCATTTTTACCCAAAGACCGGTTATTCCATTCAATATCCCAAATATTAATGGTTAACATTTTGGATAAGGGGAGAAAATGGGATTAAGGAGACTCAAGTAATACTTGGCTAAAAGATGAAAAAGACTTAACGATAATCCAACTTAATATGTGTTAAGCACGTGTTAAGGGGGAGCGTTTTTGATGAAAAAAACACTTAAGGTACAAAACTTTTGATTTTAATATCACAAGTACCTTATGTGATTTTTAATGATTTTTTATGGTGGCAATTCCTTCCCAAAACACGCTTAATTCACGACGAATGTGGTGACAAAAGGGTGGTAGGAATAGGTTTAGTCCAATGATTCATCAGAGCCGATGGAATCTTCCCAAGGACAATTCCCTAGATAGAATTAGAAGTCCTAGGAAAGATGGAGAAAGAATGTGAACGTAGCTGAATGCCGACCAAGTACTTAAGCTAGCACTGGAACAATCACAACAAGGTGCTAGTGATGACGTATTGGTAAGCATTGAAGGGGTTGAAGAATGAAAAAGAATTGTAAAGATAAAGGGTGTAAAGAAAGAAGCCCTCCTTACAACTTTAGGCAGAAACCGGGTCAATACATATGCTATTGAGGTCATTTTTGCTAATGATTCTCGGTATTGAAGAAAGACATCATGGACCCAATGATGCAATGCACAACCCTTCCCAGCTAACTCAAATATCTCTCAAAAGGTATTTGTTTTAATCACACGGAGATCAACACATTATCTATTGGTTTATTCACTCCGAATAGACTGGTATTGAAAAGGTGGCACTCCTCTCCAGCCATCGCTCACTAAATCAAAACGCACAATCGAGTCTAGAGCCAAGAGATCATCAAAAGTCTCATTAGGACACTTTCCATTTATTCCTTGCTTTCTCACACACTGTGAAAAGTAAGAGATTTTCATGAGTCCTACGCAGTATTCCTGTAATATTGCCAGAACATCAGAGTAATACGCAAGTATTACAATGAAGATGGAAATCCTGCTTGAGCCAACATCAAACAAGCTCATGGTAGGTTACACGTGCGGTTCTTTTAGAACCAATCTTGTGAAAAACTGGAAGGTAACAGTGGTTTAATTCTTAATTGAACTTAAACTCGTTCCAGGCCTCTTCGCATTATCATATGATCTTGCCAGAACACTCAGAGTGACTCTTTATTGACCACAATGACGAGTGGAAATCCTTCTAGTGTTAACATCAAACAGCACTTGGTAGGTGACGTGCAAGATTCTTTATGAATTGAGCTCGTGACAACTGGAAAGCAACGATGGTGAAAATCTTATTTGAAATTCACTTGTTCCAGGTTTCATGAATTGACGGCTTCAAATCACAAGGATAATTTATCCAAGTGATTCACTCTTTATGTTCGCAGTCAGCTTTGGACGGTCGAATAAAGAGAACGGGTTTACCCGCGAAATCCTGTCAGGAAGTTACTTAATTGAAACTATCCGTCACGGGTACGATATCTAATATCGTCCAACGGTCTTCACCGACCGGAGGTAAAATGCTACCGAATTAGAATAAAATGTTCAAAGCCATTTTATTCGTGTCGTTGTTGTGTACCTGTTAAAGACGGTGGCGTTGCTGTGTACCTGTTGAAGACGGTGGCGTTGCTGTGTACCAGTGAAGACGGTGGTGTTGCGGTGTACCTGTAAAAGTCGTTCCCACATGCTTATGTCTTTTGCAACAAAGTTCAGCAAAAATTCAAGAAAGTACAAGATGAAGTCTTCCGCTGTACCAAACTCTGAAGCTTTCGAGAATTCAACAAAAAGACGTAAGTGTGTGGAACATGAAGTCACGAGGAGGCAAAGTTCACAAGAAAGGCAAAGATCGCACGTGAAAGGCCAAAGAACAATGCTCTCAAGTCAAAGCCAAAAAGATCAAACCAACATATTCACAACAAAAGAAAGAAAAGAAGAAAAGACTACGAGCTAAAGAACGAAGACTTAGTATAGTATGCTAGGTTTAGAACTTTGTAACTTGGAGTGACCTCCCTTAGGGGGAGATTGTTAGAAATACGTCTTAACGTATATTAGAAGTATCGGTCACTCCACAATATGATTTATGTTGTAATAGCTCGTAGTTAGCAAATAGTTATTAGTTACTTATTAAGTAAGTAAGAACCGGTCCATGGGCTTGTCATGGACCGGCCCAAGCCCATTGTAAGCTTGGAGTATAAATACCCCTTTCCACCATGGAAAGGGGTTGGTTGTTGTTCTCATTTTTCACTTTCATATTAATAAAATCATACACATTTTCTCTCACTTTCTCTCTCTAGTTTCTCTCACTAGAAAACATCAACCCACTTCATAGATTCATAGGTTATCAATATTCTACAACATTGTTTAATTTGAAAACCCAAAAAGTAAGTTAATTCACCCAACATACTCATCTCATATTTCTTGGTCATTAATTTAGCAAAACGTTTACTAAGATTAACATTAGTTGACCCAAAGATGATATCATCCACATAAATCTGCACAATGATGAAATCAATCTTATCCTTGAAGTAAAGAGTGTTTTATCAATAGAACCCCTTACAAATTT
This sequence comes from Glebionis coronaria, assembly GCA_025667525.1. Lineage (NCBI taxonomy): Eukaryota > Viridiplantae > Streptophyta > Magnoliopsida > Asterales > Asteraceae > Glebionis > Glebionis coronaria. The sequence continues at coordinate 432,401,944 of CM046879.1, read as the reverse complement.
ATTTTCAGTTAAGAAATTAGAAAGAGTTTCATATCATGCTCTTGGAGCTTGTTTTAGCCCATACATGGCTTTGTGTAGTCTGTACACATGATTGGGAAGCTCGTTGTTCTCGAATCCTTCAGGCTGATCAACATATACTTCCGCAGCCAAATCTCTATTGAGGAAGGCACTCTTAACATCCATCTTATACACAGTGAAGTTCATATATGCAGCATAAGCAAGGAAGATTCTGATGGCTTCAAGTCTTGTCACAGGAGCAAATGTTTCATCATAATCAATCCCTTCAGTCTGTGTATAACCCTAAGCTACCAGCTTGGCCTTGTTTCTGATGATGTTTCCAACTTCATCCATCTTATTTCTATAATCCATCTAGTGCATGTGATGTTCTTACCAGGTGGAGCTGGCACTAGTGTCCATACCTTGTTCCTTTTGAACTGATTAATTTCTTCCTGCATAGCAGCTACCCACCCATCTTCCACAAGAGCCTCAACTACTCTTTTAGGTTCAATTTGAGAGAGAAATTCAACAAAGAGACATTCGTTAGCTGAGGCTGACTCTAAGTCATGAATTCGCTGTCTAGTAGTAACCCCTACATTAGGTTCCCCAATAATGTTGACAAGAAGAATGTGTTGATCTCTTGACCACTTAGTTTGTGGAGCTGGGGAATCATGGACTGGAACAATTGTGGGGGTAGTTGGCACTATTTGAGTTTCATCCTGCTGAATAGGAGGTCTTTCTTCAAAGATGACTTCAGTGTCTGTGTCAACTTCAGCCAATTCAAGGGGTACAGATTCATTATCAGCAAGAGAGTCTTCAAGGGTTTGAAGAATTGGTGAGTCATCTACAGCAGTTGAGGATGAAGGACTACAAGAAGGCTGTGGTTCTTCTTCATAAAGTTCTTGAGAGGTAGGAACTTCAATGTTGTGTGTAGACAGAGGGTCAAAAGCAGGAACATAAGGAGTGAGAGTGTTGGAGTGATGATGGTGATGACAGGAGGGTCTTGTAACTGAGAATTCATCACTTGGGAAGGACACGTTTCCATTAAAATCAATTTCATCACCGTCTGTTCCTATTCTCTGTATGACATCATCATCTTCATTGAATCTGACATGAAAGGTTTCTTCTACTTCTTGTCTTCTAGTGTTGAATACTCTGAAGGCTTTGGCTGTGGGAGAGTATCCTAAGAAGAAACCATCATCAGCTTTTTCATCAAATTTTCCAAGTTTATCCCTGTAGTTATAAATGAATACAGGGCATCCAAAAACATGGAAATAGCTGACATCTGGAGCTCTATTTCTGAAAACTTCATAGGAAGTTTTGCCATGTCTTTTGACAATGATTGATCTATTTTGGGTGTAGCAAGGTGTGAACAACTTCTCCCCAAAATTGCTTTGGTAAAGCTGCACCATTTAACATAGTTATGGCTGCTTCAATCAAAGTCCTGTTTCTTCTTTCAGCCACACCATTTTGTTCAGGGGTGCCAACTGAAGAGAAGTTTTGTGATATTCCTTTTTCATCACAAAAAGATTCAAGTTGTTGATTCTTGAATTCAGTACCATTATCACTTCTTAGAGTTTCGACTCTAACATCATTTATATTTTCAACCTGTCTGATGAAGGATATGATGGTATCAGCAGCATCACTTTTCCTTCTGAGGAAGAAAACCCATGTATACCTTGAAAACTCACCAACTATGACCAACGTGTATTTGTTGTGATTAATGGTCTGAGGTTTGACAGGCCCAAACAAATCCATGTGAAGGAGATGTAAGCAATTGTCAATAGAAAGTGATTTCCTGGTCTTAAAAGAAGGCGTGTGATGCTTTCCCTTGACACAGGCTGAACAAGTCTTGTCTATAGAAAACATTACTGAAGGTAGACCAGCAACCAGGTTTTGTGTGACTATCTTGTTGATGTTCTTAAAGTTAAGATGAGACAGTCTTTTGTGCCACAACCAATTGACACTTTCAAAGGCTTTAGCTAGAAAACAATTTGAGCTGTCTTCATAGCAAATAACCATGTTGATGACATACACATCTCCCCTTCTTGGTGCAATAAGCACCACATCATTGTTCTTGTTGAATATGGTTCCCTGAGTCTTAGTAAACAAAACCTTGTAGTCAGCATCACACAATTGGCTGATGCTAATAAGATTGTGTTTAAGACCATTCACATATGCAACTCTTGTAAAAGTGATCCCATTGCAGTTCACTGAGTTGTATCCCTCTGTGTTGCCTGAAGAATTATCCCCAAACACTACTTTAGGACCTGGCTCCTTTGAGTATATGTGCAGGTATTGTCGAATCCCTGTCATGTGTCTAGAACAACCACTGTCTAGATACCATATCGATTCCTTAAGATGTTTCTACACAGATACATAGAAACAAGTTAGTTCCTATGGTGAACCCACTTTCCAGTGGGTTCCTTGAATTGCTGATTAGCATCTCTTGGGTTCCTGTAGAAATTTTGACGATGGGAAGGGCAGTTAGCTGTCTCATGGGTGAAACTTCCACAGATATCACATCCTGGGAAGTCACCACACTCATCTGAGTGATGGTATGTGAATCCACAAAATTTACAGGGAGGATAAGGTCTGTAGTTACCTATTTGTCTCTTAGAAGCCTGTTGTCTCTCCTTAGAAGGTGTCTGAGCTCTCTTAACAGCCATTTGTCTATCATGATCTATGGTCATGTGATGAGAGTTTTTACCGATATTGCAGTAAGGTTTGACTATCCTTTCACCTTTGGGTTCACCTAGAATAGACTTAGGTTCATGGGAAGTAGAGCATTCAGCGGAAGGCTTAATATGTTGTTTCAAGAGTTCTACTTCTTTCATTAATGACAACAGACGTTCTTCAGTTGAGGAATCAACTTTGTTCACAGATTTTGTTGAGACATGCCTAAAGGCAACTTGCTTAACAAATTGTTTAGCAGGTACAGAGAATACTTTAGCTGGTGGTTTCTCAACATCTGTTTTGGGTTCACCCTTAGCTTCTCTAGAGGAACTACTGGGTTCAACTCTTGAGAGTTTAGGTAAGGGTGGTAATTCAACCATATCTTCAGAGACAGGGACATCAGTTAAGAGGGGATCTGACATATGAATTGTCTCTATAGATTTGAAAACAATCTCTTTGGGTTTGGTGAGAATTTTCAACTTATTTTTCTTGGCAGAGATATCCCTTTTAATATCAGTAGGTAGTTCATCATTAAGCAATTGATCTATAGTGAACCTACTGCACAACCATTTTTCTATATCCTTGTTTAATTAAGATACTTGATCATTTAAGGCACTATTCTTCAAGATTAACCTATTGACTTTGTTTTGAAGAGATATCTTTTCTAAATTAACCCGTTTGAGAGTTTCACATTCAGCCTTAGCAGTTAACAGTTCATGTTTAACAGAGTGAAACTTATCAAGCAAGTTCTTTCTTTGTTCCTCAACAAAGTGCAAATCAATAATAGTGTAATCAAGGACATGTTTGCGTTCATCACTATCAGACACAGATAAAAGCCTGTGTACCTTTTTCATTGTGATGTCAACCCATTGTCCTGATCTTGCATCTCCTTTCCCAACAACTGGTTCATCCTCAGCTATTGCCATGAAAGTCCTGACTCTAGTAGTATCTTCCTCATCTGAAGTCAACGGCTCATCATTCCAATCATACGCTTCAACTATCAACCCTTTCTCTGTCTTTTTATCACCCCCTTTCTTCTTAGACATGGCTTCAAGCTTCAAATTCATCTATTCTAACTCATCTTTAAGTGCCTTATACTTGTTCTTGTAATCCTTCTTCTCATTGTCTGAGGAGTTGAATTGGTGAGATGAGTTGTTGTGTTATGATTTGAACTTGTAAGGTTTGTTGGAAGATGATGGATAAGAAGGTAAGGATGTCTTTGTGGAAGGACAGTCTTTTTGGAAGTGTCCAAGTTTTCCACAGGCAAAACAAGTTTCTTTTGATTTGTCGGTTTGTTTGTTAGCTGATCCTATTCTCCCTGATCGTTTGTAGAATCTTCTTTGATTGGCTAGCAAGACTCTTTCGTGAAATTCAGCATTAAGGTCTGTCAAGAACTCTTGGCTGCTGCGTGTGTCTTCTTCAACATCAGAGTCGCTGTCATGAGGGTGTGGGTTAGAAATCAAAGCTTTGGATGTTTCTCCTTGAACTATAAATCTTTCAGTCTCTGATTTGTATATAGTATCAATCAGCCCTTCTTCATAATTGTACTTTCCATAAAGCTGAGCCAAGGTGTCATTCTTGATTGAGTTATTGGCTCTCTGAGTCTGATTCATACTCAGCCATTTTCTTGGAAGGCTGTTGACAAATGTGGCATTAATTTCAGCTTGACCAATGGTGACGTCATTCATAGCAAGGCCATTGAGAAGAATCTTCAGCCTTGTATATGTTTATTGAACCTTTTCACCTTCAAGTGCCTTGAAAGCATTGAACTGAAGTCTGAGTGCCTGAATCTTGGTTTCACTAGTTTCAGAGGGTCCTTCATGACCAAGGAGAAGATCTGTCCACATTTGTTTGGCTGTGGGACACTGAATGACAGACTTCATGATGTGTTTGGGAAGACAGGATATGATGATGCTTTTGAGACGTTTGTTTTGGTTTGCCAATTTCCTATCAACTGGAGTCCATTGTTTGAGAGGTTTGGGAAGAGGGTTCTCATCAATAGAGGTAAGCGCCATCAGAACATAAGGACCATTGTAATTTCTAGAAGAAATGGTTCAAGTCCGTCGAGATACACGAGGAATTGACTCTTCCAACTAGCAAAATCTTCTTCATTTAAGACTGGTACACTGGTGACATGAGATCCGCCTCTTTAGTCAAGAAGTTGAGGTAGATCATCTTCATTTGGAGGTGGAGGAGTGAGTCTTGGTGAAGTTGGTGGTGCATTGGTGTTGGTGTTCCCAGAAGACGATGGTGGTGCATTGGTTGTTTCCGGCATGGTAGATCTTGATTATAAAACTTAGAACGATGTTTTTGAAGGTTTTAATATCAAACACCGCTCTTATACCAATTGAAAGTCCCTAAACTATTCTAGAAACACTAAACTTAACAACACACGTAAATACTTTTCAAACGTAATACTTATTATTGTATAATAAAGAATTACAAGTGTTATGGATAACACCGTTTGATGACAATATGTTGTGCACACTTTGAACAACTAAAACCCTAACTTAAGAACACAGTCACAGCTGTTTGGTTCTTCAAGTTCTAAGCATTAATGTATGAAATCTATCAAAGTGTTGAACGTTAATGCAGGGCTACACATTTTATTTATAGTGATACGAGGTTGACCTAAGTACTAGTTGATGGTGACTACACAAGACAGACACTTGTCAGACATCTGTCACAAGATGCTCTTCTATTCTTGGTAGTCTACCACAATGCTTTAGGGAAATAGAGATGACACAGTTTCCCTTTTCTTCATAGTGTCGTACACACCAAGGTATGTCCAAAGTGTGTTGAGTGTTAAGAGGGTATTGCCATCCCTGTTAACCCTCAACCCCTCAGAGTCCCTGATACATCTTGGTTGTTATCCATCACAGCCAATGAGTATGTCTTCAAGTAATCTTCGACTTCCTTGACAATGTCTCTAACATGGACTCCCCTGAGGTTGCTCACAGAGACTTAGATCTCTGTGAGTCTTGTGATACTTGCCTGCCTCCTAGGCACAGGCAAGTTACTATCTAACAGCTTGATTTGTGTTTAAATCTATGATACAGGGAATCTAACAAACTTAGATTCCCAACAATTTTGTATACCAAGATCTTACGTCCAAAGAATAAAATCCATAAAGAGAATATTCACATACCATATATTCTTGATCCTTCATACAGGAAGTTATCAAACTCGATCTGCTCAAACATTAACTTTTACAAAAGTCATCTCACGATCTCCTACTACTTCTTTCCTTGTATACACAAAAGATCTTACGTCTTTATCCTGAATCATAGTAATGAGACTTCTTCTCACGTCACAATCACCTTTTCTGACTTTTTGCAGTCCCACTAGGATATCACGTAGAGTACATAGGATCCTTCAGCAATCGATTTGCAGCAACACCCACATTTTTCTGGGACTACATAAAGATTAATAGAACTTGTAATCACTGCTACATCTTCATGAATATCAAATCAAGTCCTTGTATCTACTGTGTACTACTTTACACATCACGTGAAGGATTCTTACCACCTCTTTTGTCTCTTGTTACTTTTTCATGACAGCAGTACCACATGAATGTACATCTTTGAAGCCCACGTTTTCTTTTAAAACACATACTGAATTCTCCTTAAACCAAACAGATACATCCAAACATGGACCACCAGTACTCTATGCATGAACTTCAGCTGTTTCTTTGGCATAGACGCTTTTGGGTTGCTGCTTTATTCACTTTTCCGTTTTAAGATCAATCTATGGTTGATAAATTTATGTATCGAAACCCTAACTTAAGGTTTGAAAATCAACCATAATGTATCATTAGGTACAACAACGGCCATAAACCACTAATTCTCTGCTTTGTATGTCGATCTAGGGTTTATGGGAAGAAACCCTAAATCTTATTTAATTAAAAAAACAAAAACAAAATATTCATACCATTCTCTACAGCAAAATTTGACGAGCTATAACTGTTTCTTGAAAACTCAACTCGACGATCGCTCCGGTGAGATTCATGACACCTATACTTAGAACCTCCAGCAAATATTTCGCGACGATCCAATGGTTAACGAAGGAGTTATCGCAGTTTGAAAACAGCTGCGAAGTGAGATCCGAATATAAAACCCTAGACGGATTTTATGCTTTTTCTTTGTTCTTCGACTCAACACCTTGTTCATCCTATCATCGAGAGCCACCCGCTCTGATACCAATTGTGGAATCCTAAGATTCACGGATCTTTAAGCTACTAGGATATGCATCATGTTCATATGATCAACATAGCTAAATAAGAACACGACACATAAACAAGATGTTTCTTTTTCCAACGTTTACTTCTCATTAAACGTTAACCAACTAACCCTAGATGTGTTTACAAGATCACACACGTCTAGAACACATGACTTTTGCTTTATGACTACATTGTGAATAATTGAATTAATAAACCTATGAAGGGTGTGTGTTTATATACTACACATAACCCTCTTTACAAGAAATCTAATTGGTCTAGAAGTCCTTCCATCTTTTGTACTTTAGTCCTCCTTTTTATGTATAAGGTCTCCATATTCTTGTACTTCCTGATTTTTTGCATATAAGTCCTTCTTGTTTCATTATTGTTGTTTTGTCTCATCAAATTAATTCCCAACATTTAGAACATATGCTTAAACGGTGTGAATACACTCGTCTCGTTCTTAATTGGGAAAAATGCCATTTCATGGTAAAAGAAGGTATTGTTCTAGGTCACAAAATTTCAAAAGCCGATATCGAAGTCGACCGTGCTAAAGTTGACGTCATTGCTAAGTTGCCTTCACCTACCAGCGTCAAAGGAGTTAGGAGTTTTTTAGGTCATGCGGGATTTTATCGACGTTTCATATAAGATTTCTCTAAAATAACTCGACTAATTAGTCATCTCTTAGAGAAGGATGCTCCTTTCATATTTTCTCAAGAATGTCTCGATTCTTTCTAACTTCTTAAAGTTAAATTAACTAAGGCACCGGTCTTAGTCTCTCCAAATTGGGAGTTACCTTTCGAGCTCATGTCGATGCTAATGATTTCGCGGTAGGAGCGGTTTTAGGTCAACGCGTGAACAAACATTTCCAACCGATCCATTATGCTAGCAAGACAATGACGGGGGCTCAATTGCATTATTCCACTACCTTAATAGAGCTTTTAGCTGTAGTGTATGCTTTTGAGAAATTCCGCCCTATCTTGTGCTTTCCACCACCATCGTTTACACCGACCATTCTGCCTTGAAATACTTGTTGACCATGCAAGATGCTAAACCGAGACACCTTCATTGGGTTTTGCTCCTACAAGAATTTAAAATCAAAATTCGTGATAAAAAGGGAGCGGAAAACCAAGCCGCGGATCATCTTAGTAGACTCGAGGATCCTTATCAAAGGGAACTTCCAAATCAAGAGATTAATGAATCTTTTCCCCTTGAGGCCTTAATGTCTATTAACTCCAATCTTGACGATACCCCATGGTTTGCGGACATTGCAAACTATTTAACGGGTGGTGTTCTTATGGAAGGGTTAACGTCCCGACAAAAGAAAAAGTTCTTCAAGGACATTAAGCACTATTATTGGGAAGACCTTTACCTTTTCAAGCAATGTGCGGATCTTGTCATTCGTAGGTGTGTTGATGGGCCGGCAGCTTACTAATCCTTAAAGCTTGCCACAGAGGACCCACCGGTGGTCACTTTGGTCCTAACTATACCGCGAAGAAAGTTTTGGACTCCGGATTTTATTGGCCCACCATTTATCATGATGCTCATGAAATGGTTAAGCATTGTGATGCTTTCCAAAGACAAGGCAAGATCACACATAAATATGAGATGACTCAAATATTCATCCAAGAATGTGAAATCTTAGACGTATGGGGCATCGACTTTATGGGGCCATTTCCATCATCTAAAGGGAACAAGTATATCCTCATAGCCGTTGACTACGTATCAAAATGGGTTGAAGCAAAAGCTTTACCTACGAACGATGCGAGGGTGGTTGTGAAATTTTTGAAACAATTGTTTGCTCGATTCGCTGTTCCTCATGCTATCATTAGTGATCACGGGACTCATTTTTGCAATTATCAATTTGCTCGAGTCATGGCTAAGTATGGTGTCAATCACCGAATTTCCACCGCGTATCATCCACAAACTAATGGTCAAGCCGAGATCTCTAACCGTGGACTTAATCGAATCTTAGAGCATACTGTGGGAGAGCATCGTGCCTCATGGGCTGATAAGTTAGATGATGTTTTGTGGGCTTTCCGTACGGCATATAAGACACCTATTGGTTGCACTACATACCGTCTTGTGTACAGAAAGGCATGCCACCTCCCCATTTAGTTGGAGCATAAGGCTTATTGGGCCTTGAAATGAACTAATTTTTATATCAACAAAGCCGGTGATCTTAGGAAAATCTAACTCAATGAACTTAATGAACTGAGGAATGAGGCTTATGAGAATTCATTGATTTAAAAGGAGAAAACCAAGCTCATTCATGATTGTAGGATTAAGAACTGAGAGTTTCACATAGGTGATCAAGTTTTACTCTTTAACTCTCGGTTGAAAATCTTTTCGGGCAAGCTTAAATCTCGTTGGTCTGGGCCGTTCACCGTCGCTAAAGTCCTCCCTTATGGCACCATGAGCTTTCTCAACCAAATGGGCCATACTTTAAGGTGAATGACCAACGTGTTAAGTTGTACTTTGGTGAAGAAATTTCTCATGAGATGATTCCATCCCTCACCACGTTTCCCTTGAATTAGTTCTGGGTCGAGTTAGGCTCGTGACTCGGTTAACAAAAACAAGCGCTTCTCGGGAGGTAACCCGTTGATCTATCCTTTACCTGTTTTCATAATAAGTGTAGGGGGAGCTATGTAGGTGTTTGTTATCTTGTTTCGTATGATGTGCAGAGATTAAAGCTTTCAAAGAGCACTTTTGATGATATTTGACGACCTGTGATCCCGTGTTCCCGTCTTCCCGGTTCTGTCCTAAACTTTTGTGATTCAATATTTCATATCTTATATGTTGAGTTGAAATCACTATAGTCGTCTCTTCCTTAGCAAGATTTAAACAAAGTGCACACTGTCCTAAGTGTAGGGGAGTTTACTCCCACATGCTTAAACATTAAGGACAATGTTTATATCAAGTGTAGGGGGACTTCTATCAAAGTTAAGTGGGATTTTCCATTAATTTGTCCTCATTTTAACCGGAAAATTTAGTTTTTCGACATTTTTCAAAATTTTTGATCTATTTTGGCCTAGTAGTATGTTTCAGTTATTTAATTTTATTTTCTGGCATCGTATGTATATATTTTATACCATAATAAAGTCAATAAATAAAAATAAAGTTCAATAAAATGGTTTTAGTAAGTTTAGATGTCTTTGATATATTAGTCCCGTCATGAATTTTTCTTGACTCAACCCGAGTTTACTTATCCAAGTTTACTCTAGCTAGTATCCTTAACGTGTTTAAGTCAAGTTTTGCTAGGATTTTATATAGGGAACTTTAAAACGCGAAAGTCTTAACTCTTACGGGTTAAGAACAAGAACTTTTCGCAAGTTCCTATAATTGATCCTAGAAAGTCGTTTATCAAGGGAACTTTAAAATGCGAATTCTAAACTTGAAAAAGTCTAAGAAGTTGCAAGATCCTATAGATGACTTAAAACCCCAAAACTTTGATTTAATAGGCTAAGCATCCACGAGTCTCATTCCTTGAGATTTAAAATTATGGAGAACGAGAGATGATAGAGTCAATTATAAGTTTGGTATTCTTTCATGAATTTATATGAGTTAATTATGAGATTTTTCTCCCATCGCTTGTTAATAAATATAGTTCCAATAAGTAAGGTTGTACGATTTGAAAAGTTACTTAGCTTCTAGCACAAGATCGTTTCAAAGTTGCTCGGTATTAATTAGAGTTCATAGCCAAGGCATAACTTATTGAAGCGGGATGCGAAGATTGGCGAGTCCAAAAAGACCCTAGCAAGGCATGAGGGCTACATTTTTTGCTAAAGATCCAAAGTGATGTGAAGAATCATTTATCAAAAATCAATATGAAGGATCGAGACATACGAAGAAAAGCAAATACTCCCCTAAAGATCATGGAGAAGCCTATCCGAAAAGACCCTAGCAAGGTATGAGGATAAATAGATCCAAGTCCTAAAAGGAAGGGGATCGTTGTATATCAAAATCCAAAATAAAGATTAGAGAAAAATGAAGAAGTCGTGGTCCAAGTATGAAGAATCTCTCAAAAACTTCAAGTGAAGAAATTCCTATTATGAAGAGAAGACCATTATTTCAAGAACGTCTCTTAAGATTTGAAGTATGAAGTCAATGCCAAATATCAGTCCGAGAAAGGTCTCAAATCGTGAAGCGAGTTATGCCAACATATGAACTTTATGAGGTCCCGAGAAGCAGTTTTAAAAGATTTTGTCCTTTAGCTAACTATTGATTAAATCGTCCAACTTTATTTTCGGCCTAAATAAACTATCGAAATAAGTCAAACAATGCATCCTCGTGATCATTCAATACAACAATGAAATATAAGAGATACACCTAGGAATAAGGGAGTCTAAGCGAATAATTGAGCCACATGAGTGAGTGTTAGCTTACTAACTTATAATAACAATGATCTCGTTTCTAAGCTTGGTCTAGGGAATGTGAAACTTGAGGGTGATAAACATTCATGGCAACCAAAGCCCTAATGTAAGTCTTTGATCTCATTACTTGTTCCTCCTTCTAATATTTTGTACTTTTCTATCTTTTTAAGTTTCCTTGATGTCTTGTGTTTAATAAAGGCCAAATTAGGTTAATTATGATGGAAAATGTAAATCTTTCTTTGAAAGTAATGCATTGCATGAGGGCATTGCAATGGTCAAGTGTAGGGGATTTAATAAGTGTGAAAACACTTATCCTTTTACCACTTAATTATAATAAAAACAAGACCAAATCGTGTATCTAATGTCGTAAAAGTCGGAATTATGCGTGGTTTGTGCTTTTATTGTGTTTTAGGACAAAAATATGAAAAAGGAAGAAAACACGGGCTTTCACGGGCTTTTATCGAAGAAAAAGACAAAAGACAAAGTCAAAAGATCAAAAGTGCAAGAAGAGCGGAAGTCATAGGCCTATTCTGAAGATTTATCGAAGAAAAAGTCTAAAGACGGAAGTTTGACGAAGTCGAAGAACCAAGTCCACTAAAAGAAGAAAATTAGAAGACGAGTTCATTTTATCATTCGACTAATCCCGAGACAAAGTCGAGAAAGACGAGTTATTTTAAAAAAACTATGAGAAGACAAAAGAAAGAAAAGAGGAAGCAACACACCACACCTCCCTTCTCCTATATATACCCTCCTAATCCTTCATTAGGAGGGTGTTAGTTAGTCATTTTTATTTTTAGTTCATATCTTTAGAGAGAGGTAGGAGTAGATGTTTCTATTTTCTCTCTCTAGATTTCTTTCATTTTCTTTCAAAGTTTTAAGCTTTTCACTTTAATTTTTGTATTTTAATCTTTAATCTCAAAGTTTAATTTCAAGCTTTTCATAATCATCTCATTCTTCCTTTCTTGCTATTTTAATCTTGAGTTTTATTTGATTTAATCTTGAAAAGTTTTCATCTTTATGCTTATTTGATTTAAGTGTTCAACTTGTTGTTCTTATCAACTTCGTACGAGTGATGATCTCAACTTTTTGGTGTTTTTAGCTTATTTCGTGTTTAGATTATTTCCTTTTAAGTGTTTTAAAAGTTTAATCTTTTTAAAAGTTTATTTTATAAATCTTACTTATTTAGTGTTTTGAAAGGTGTCCCGTAGTTGTTGAAGAGTCCCGTCACTAAACTTGTGAAGTTCTGCGCCTCTCATGAATTTCTTTTCACCGGATCCATTTTAGTAGAAGCTACATGGAACCGGTTTTTTTGTACTCGTGTAGGGGATTTTGTCGTGATGGATATCAGGAACTTCAGTGTATGGAGCAGTGAGGTTCAACTTCCTCTAATAACTTTCGACACCAAGTTACAAGTCTTCAACTCTCTTCTTGATTACAATGCGACGTGTGTACATTCTAAGAGCTGAATTCAAGGCAATGATGTCTTCAACTTCCAAATGTTTGAGTGTACCTTGAGTCATCAGAAGCAACATGTCTTCAATGTCTTGGATAGGAAGAACCGAAAATTCGCCTTCCATGATGGTGTAGTGTTTGTCGTCTTCTCGTTTCAGTTTGATCTCTGTTAAATGATGGTAACCGACCTTGGGTTCAATTCTCACTCCTAGAATGGCTTTGATTCGAAACTGAGATACGACTTGATGGACTGATTTGAACCCACATGCATAGCTGTAAGCTCGTCATACGGTTTCGTCCCAATGCGATGCTCCCAATTCAGCTAGTGATCATACTTAGGAACTAATTGCTTTTTCTAGAGACGATCAACCTTTTCCTCAATCCATGGTATTGACCCCCAAGTTGCATCTTTGACCAAAGTTAATGAAGTCAAATACTTGTTTGCGCCTCTAACCAAATACTCAAGGTCACGGCATACAAAGAAATCACATATAATTTGAGAATTACCTTCTGCTATCAGGAGAGGAGCTTTTTCAGGCTTGTGAAGACATGCTTGCTAAGGAGTGTTCATTGCTTTCAAAAGCTCATTTTCATTGTATTCAACCTCCATTATGTTGATTCTTGAGTTAGCAAGGAAGGTGGGATCATGAAGTGCTCAAGTTACCATAGCCGGAGTTATGTTGTCAGTTCCATAATTGTAGACTAGGTATGATGAGAAGTCAATAGGATTAGTGAGGATTTGGGAGAAATCTTGTTCATCATCTTGAGTAAGAGGACAAATGCCAACAGCTTCCGTGACCCAAGGTTGCTCGGATGCATTTTCATCTACGGTTATTGTATCCACCCATGCTTGATCAGTTGATTCAGGAATGTCAGAAACTGGTTCAGTAATTCGAATATTCGTGACTGGTTCAAACTCTGGAACTGACTGAGTTTTTGGAATATCTCTTACTGGTGCAGATTCTGAAACTTCAGGTATATGCTGATCAGATTCCGATAGATGTTGTTCTGGTGCTTGTGTTGTAGATGTGGTAGTTGGGGCAGTTTGAACTTGAACGGTTGAGGCGGTCGTATTAGCATCAACATCATGACGTCGTTTGGTGTGTTTGCCCTTTTGAGGTGTCTCGGTTTCATGAGTTGCCTCGGATGCTGAAGTGGTTTGATCTTTGGTAACATCATACTTTTGAGACTTGTCACCTTTTCCTGAAGTTTGATCATCATCATCATCCGACTTGTCTTTGTTCGTGTTATCATCATCATCCTCATTTTCATCATCTTTTTTCTCTTCGTCATCATCCTTTGTCTCATCCTCGTCATTGTCTCGTTCATCCATACTTTCATCATCATCGTGCTTTTCAGCATTGTCACCATCACCTTTGTCACTGTCATCGTTATCGTCATCGTCATCTTCATCTTCATCTTCATCTTCATCTTCATCTTCACCGCCATCGTCATCTTCACTGTCGTCGTCTTCGTCATTATCGGAAGATTCATCGGGTTTTTCTGATTCACCCACTTCTTCGTTTTCTTTATCTTGTTGTAAAGTACTATATGGGACGACGGTGCCATGCTTTTCAAATATTTTGGTGTCTTCATCGATAGCCGTCTTTGGAGCTTTGTGGAGTGCTATTTGGACTGGCGTTTGGTTGTGGGACCCGATTTGAATCATGCGAGCATTTTACAGCTTCTTCAACTTATAGTCTGTGAGCCTTTGAGCAATTAGATAGTCTGACTGCTGAATGTCTGAAGACTTGATCATCAATTTGCTTGCAGCAATCTTTTTCAGCTCGTCTCGCAGAGCAGGGAGTGTTGTTTCAATAGATCCTTGAACCTTTTAATTAATGGATTCAATGAGTGTTTCGTTGGCTTTAGCAAGACTCTCTTTCCCGTCTCTGTACTTTTAGTTCCCGAAGACGTTCGATCGATTCTTGCTTTCTGGCTGCTTTAGCTTCTAGACTTGCTCTTGCTGACTCTTCACTTTGTTGTCTATTAGCTAATTCTTCTTTGAGGCGAGCGATTTCTTGTTCATGATCTCTCTTTGATTATTCTAACTGCTCTGTGACTTGAGTAGTTTTATCTTCTTGATCTTTCAGTCTTTGTTCAATTCTTATCATGAAAGATGTATCGACAGGTGGTTGTGACGGCAAAGACACAGGTTGAATGGTTGATAGTGAAGGGGTTACAAGAGTTGTCACAATGGTACTGATTACCAATGTTGTGGCCAAAGTGACAGGGACATTAACCATGTTCAGGTTTGATGAAGGATCGGTGTTAGTAACTTCAGATTCTAGAGAGTGAAGGTTTAAGTATTTACCTACCGGATCCGACAGTGACGTGGACTTGGTTGCACTCTTCTCCTTATTGATGTCAGCAATCTTTGTCTCCATGTTTACCATTTCTGTTTGTCTAGGTGGAATATCATCGAAACTTGTGTCGTGGTGTTCGTGCTGCTGATCATCGTCTTCATCATGAACTGGCTCGTCCTCGTAATCATCGGGTTCTCCAAAGTTAGCAATGTCATAAACTTTGATTTCCTTTGACCTCTGACTCGATCCACTACCTCCTGTTTCTTTTCTACTTCTTTGGAAAACCTGCTTCAATTTCTTCAGTTGTTCTTTTTCAGTCAAAGGCGTTTTTTGTTCTTCTATGTCTTCATCCATGAGAAGTGTTTTCTTTCCCTTGGCCTTTTTCTCCTATAAAGGCAAGGTTCTTGTTCTTTTGCCTGTCTTGTTTTAATGTATCAGCTTCGGAAGATTCAGCTTCCTTTCTTTTTCTTTTGGGTTTTGGTGCCTTGAATTCTCCAGGAGCTACATTCTTTTTGTGTTCTTCATTTTATTGCAGAAGTGTCTTATATGCAGAACTCTTTTTTATTCTATCATTCAGCAGATTATCCGAGACTGGAGCTAGAATACCTGAGTAAAGAATCTTTTCTCCTTCTTGTCTCATGGTTACCAAGAAAGAATCATCATCTTCTGAGTTGTCGAAGAATCCGCCTCGTCGATCGATAGCTTCATCGGCTTTCATAAAGTAATTGATGATGAGCTTTGTGAAGTGTGGTAACTGAAGGTGTTCATATTTCTTCTTAGCACTTCTGAAAGCCTGATAATGAAATTTTTCCCACATGAGAGAGGCATAGTCTAAGTTGAGGCGCTTGTAGATTCCATCAAATATACGAGCCTGAGAAAGTCTCAAAGAATCTGCACCTCTGGCTTTTCCAGTCAAACACCGGATAATGATGCTAAAAATTGCCTTCCATGGTTGTCTAAGCCTAGAAGTGTTAAACTTAGACATGTTTGGCAATTCTTCATCATAGCCATGAGATATAATCAACTTTATGATTTCTTCTCTGTCTAGACAACATACTTTTTCCCTTTATCTAAAGAAGGAAATCCAAAAATTTCCCGAAACTGATCAAGAGACAATTCCTTTTTCCGTCAATTGATGGTGAATGAAAACTTTGTGTTTGTCATTGCTTTGATGGATGTCCAAAACTCATGCATGTAGATTTCTGAAACACTTGCTGAGATCCTCAGTGCATTTTTGATCGGTGAGAGATCAAGTATTTCAATTGCGATTCTGAATGCTGCTTGTGATGGAACATAGCCTTCTTTCAATCGTTGATTATTGGGAATGAGTTTAAGGCGGTTTACTTCTGGTACGAGTGCAAGGTCGAGTTCACATTGTTGAGCTTGAGTGCGATACATGATTGCTGCTAAGACAAAACACACACGTTGATACACAAGATACATATATCATGATGTATACACCTTAAAGCATCATATTGCAACACTTAAAATACAACAACTTAAAGCAACTAGCACATGACATACCATAAAATCTAACATATGTTATAGCAGAAAAACCATCACTACCCAAAATAATCACTTAGGATCAAGTCAGAATCCACATAAGTATTTAACAATTTGTAATTCGGAAGCCTAAACAAAGTATAATTCGAAATCCAAAAAGCTAGTATAAGTCGGAATCCAAATACATATTCATAATTTGGAATCTATTTACAAGCGTATAAGTCGGAATCCAATACCTATCTCAAATATATAATCGAAATCCATTGCCAAGTACATGATTCGGAATTCATGTCAAGAACATAATTCGGAATCCATGTCAAAATACATAATTCGGAATTCATGTCAAGAACATAATTTTGAATCCATGTCAAATACATAATCTTGAATCCATGTCATGCACCTAAGTCGGAATCCTATGTTAAATACATAATTCGTAATCCATGTGATACACATAAGTCAGAATCCTATGTTATGCACATAAGTCTGAATCGATGTCATGTATATAAGTCGGAATCGATGTCATTTATATAAGTCGGAATCGATGTCATGTTCATAAGTCGGAATACATTTAGTCGTAATCCAAGTTATAAGAACATAATCCGGAATCCAACTATAATGACATAATTCAGAATTCGATCACATAAGTCGCAATTCAATTTTTTATAGACCCTATGTTTTATCTTTCGCACGTTTTTTGATTTCAATCTTCTAATTCTAAATCAGTGATGGAAAATACAAGCAAAATCCTATGATCTAAATCCTTTTTCAAGCAAACCCACCAATTAATTTTATTTTTCATTTGAAGAACCCTAATAATTGATAACTGGGGATTTTAACTATGATTAGAACATATGAATCAAAGAATGATATAGTTATGTACCTTTGATGAATTTACCAAGAGCATATCAAAAAACACAGATTCTAGATAGGAATAGCTATGGCAGCAGGTATGAAGGCGTGTGTTTGTGTAAAGGCGAAAACAGAAAAAAGAAAGAGAAAGGGGGCGGGGACTTGCTATTGACTTAGGTCAAAACTTTTAAAAGTTGCAAATAGCCCCCTAAAATTCTCTCCATTTACATGTTAAGTTATTTATTGTTAATTTTAACGTCTGTTAACAATAAAACATCCAATTCACTATTTCCCACACTCAAAAAATTAACGTAATGAATCGAGTCTGCCTAAAAGCCAATGATCTCTAAATTACAATCAAGTGTACGAGAGACGCTTTAGCAAATCCAAAATCCACTAACACGACAAAAACACAACAAACAACATTTAACCGTTTCATTTTGCTGAAAAGATTTTTGAAGACGATATTTCTATGACAAAGATGATTTGATATTTTATTCCCTTTAAACACATACCCGTTTTCTATTTAAAGAGTTGTATTCGTTGTTTAAAGAGTCTAATACCAATGAAAGCATTTTCCATTTAATAATTTAAAAGAACGATTATGGTGGCAATAAGATTTCTCTTATTTAAACAAAATAAGTGTACTGAAGCGTACACAAATTTGTGTTAGACCAAGTTATAAAGTAAACATGATCCCTTGTATGGTTTTAAGGTAAACCATACCCGAGAAAATTAATTCCCGTTGTGAGCCAACGTTTTCAAAAGAAATACGTGACTTTAATACGAAAAGCGGATTGCAGTCATAAATAACTACAAGCCATATGGGCATGTTTTAAAATATGTACAACTTTCATACGAACTCTATTTATGGTGCCGTGTCAATTTTAATCGACATTTCTAAGGCCGTAAATATTACCGTACTAAAAGACATGCCCGATTTTGTGACAACCCAAACTCAAGGTCATTTATTTAATATTATATAATATTATTTTACGAATGATTTTGAAATTTTTAATGAGTTGAATGATATGACGATTGATGGTTTTATTTAAAACCGACGTTGGAGGTCTTATTTTTTTATGTTTTTACTAATAGCGAGGATTATTAGTGATCACGATATCGACGGATGCCCGAGATGTTATGTTTTATCATTCGCTGTCTCGATGTTTATATTTTTGACGTTTTTATTTTAAGTTCGTATTAAGTCGAACCGGGATCTTATTATTATCATATTTTTAGTGCGTTTTAACTTTTGAAAAGTATTTTTACGAAACCCGAGCCTCGTAAATATTTTCAAAATTGAAAATTTACATTTTCTACCCTTACAACTATTTAATTGCATTTTGGACCAAAACTATCACAAATTGGCAAAACTAGTCCCTCCACCACCATATAAAAGGTGATTTCTCTTACCTACAAACACATACAACACAAGCACTCCATCTCTCTTCCCTCTCTCTAACAAAACCGTACACCCCCTCACCCCTAAATCATTTGATTTTCAAAAATTTACTTTGAATCCATAAAAACTAATCCATATCCCATGTTGCAAATTTAATGGTGATCATTTTGGTGTAATTTTTAACAACATGCAAGAACATTTAATTTTTGATGATGATTCATGGAGGTTTGATCTAATTTCTTATGATATAGTTGTTGTTAGTGTTGTTTTATACATATTTTAAGTATTGTATGTTTGAAATTTTGAGTGGGTAAATTTTTGGAAGATCATTCAAGTGTGTTATGGGTTAGTTAAGTTGTTGGTGATGATATTAGGATGATTTTAGGCATATGAGATTGATTAAATGGGTTGAAAAATTGATTTAACATGATTTTTTAAACATGTATTTTAGATCAGTAGGTAAAAGGTAATTTTTGGAAAACTTACTGTTTGAAAATGGTTAAACTAATAAGATGATATTGTAGAGAATTCTTTTAGCTTCGATTTGATATAAGTTAGAGCTTCTAGCTCCAAAGGAGCGCGAAGTTACGTTAGTTTGATTATTTGTGTACCGGGAGACGAATATCGGCACGATATATAATTGTTGTCGATATTTGGATCGAATCTCGGGGACTATAAAAAGGATTTTGAAATGTGTCATGGACTGATGTTAAGTGTTAAGTATGAGGATTTTGAGTTTATATTCAAAGTCGAGTGTCGGTTTTGTAAAGGAGTAAAATAAATAAGTTAAAAAGACTATATGAGTTGTTGACGTAAAACTGTCCGGCTTTTGTAGTTCAAAGATGTGTCGGGCAGGGAACTTTAAATGTAAAATCTTTTGATGGGCTTTTAACAGGTCTTTCCATTTATAGTAAGTGACATCTCTGATTAGTAACATAAATATTTGATGTGCTTAAGTGGGGTAAATGAGCTCGTACATCTGGTGTATACCGGCAGATTTGTATCGAAGGGATTGACTAATAAAGTAAACATATAGAATGAAGTAATAGGTCACTTGTATTGTTTTCATTTTGGTTTGGTTGTGATTTTATTATTTTGAGTGTGATGTTACTAAGTATAGATTTTACTCAAGTTTATTATTAATGAGCACGCCTTATTTGATAGGTTGCGGTTTTTGTGTTTATTGGGCATCAACTATCATCGAAGATCGTCTTGCTACTGCTATTACTCCAGGTGAGTCTATAGCCTCGCTTTTGTAATTGTGTCGAATAATTTTATAACCGCGATGGGGATACATGCTATTTGAAAGTAAAATGAACACAAGTCATGATTGACTGTTTGGACCCGAATGTTGCCTTTGTTGTTTTGAATTGTATAAGTACCTAAATTGAAAAAGTCCCTAAATTCATGAGCCGTTAACTATCTTCTGACTTGATGTTGTGAGTTGGGAATAGCCGCTTATCCTAATGATAGTACTATTGGGCTGACGACCCTATCTGAGACCAGAGCTTTACGCTGAGTAACCTCTGGGAAAGATAATTTTACGGGAATGAGAATTGGTATTCTTGCAATTGATACCATAGTAGGGGCACTAGAATTTCATCTAGTCATGCTGGCTTTAGGCGTGGGTGACTAAGTTAAGGGGTCGGTGTCATGAGCTTAATACAATTCAATAGCTATTGATATATGCCAGACTGCCTGAAAAATAGATTGTATGTACAACAATTCTATTAAATGATCTTGATTGATTTTTCTCTTGTGTTCAAATGATGATTTGGAAAACCTATAGACTCGCTCAACCATTGTGTTGATGATTTTAAGCATGTATTTCAGGTGATTGCAGTTGATGAATTGCGGAGCTTGCTGGAGAAGGATTGCGGATTGCTTTTGTGGTGATTGGTCTAAAATAAATTTCTTTCCCTTTTGTCATAAAAATAATTGTACGGTCATGTACTTGGTAAATTGTTTGTTGATTTGATAAAATCATTGGGGGACCTAAATGTGACTCTAATATTTCTAAAATTGTTTTACTTGGGATCGAAGGTTTTAGAGTTAAATTATATCCTTTTATATTTCAAATGTATGATTTTGAGATTGTTCAAAGTGTTTTGTGTAATGATGTTTGAGTTTAGTACCTTAATGTGTATTTCCGCTACGCAATGTAATTTAGGGGTGTTAAAGATTGGTAATCAGAGCTTTTTAGTTATAGCGAATTAGGTCGATTTTTGAAAAATTTCCTAAACTATAACATCGGTGTTGAAAATATTTTACAAAAGCACGCAACTTCTCCGCAAGGCTCCGGTAAGATTATTGGTTTTGTATTGTTTTATAGTCAGATGTATCCCTTAAGACTAAAATTATTTTTAAAGTATTTATTAAGTAAATACTATGATGATATATGATGATGTATTGATGTTGTTGAAAGTAAGTTGACTACATGTTATCGTAATTTTCTTTATGTAATGCATATGTATATAATTTTAAATAATGACCTTATATACCGCCGAGGGTCTAGGACTGTAGACCAGATGATGAACGATTTTACAACTAATTTCTTGCGACTTATGTCGGGTATGAGGAAGTTTGATTAGATCATGTATGATAGATATGTGGTTGAAACTGGTGTGATTAGAAGGTTGATGTCAAAGAAAAGTTGTTATAAAGGTTGTATCTGGTATGTGGAGATTTGAGTTTGTTAGGACTTGGAAGATGGATGAGATTACTAGTCTTAGTTGGATTGTGATGAATTTTAGTGCTTGAATTGAAAGGTTTAAAGAGATGTAGGTAAGTCTTGAAAGGATGAGTGAGTGGGAGTCTCATGAGAGATCAATTCTGAGTAGAGTTTGGAAGCTTAGGAATGTTGAAAGTCGTATTGAGAATTGCCTTGTGATTAATCTGTCATGTATGAGTGAGTATTTGAATTTTAGAGTGAGCTGCCATCATGTTAGGGTTTTGACTTTTAAGTGCGAAAGGGGAAATAGACAAGTGTGATGAAGCTGACAGTAATGATAAGGAGGATGAGGAGCTGGTGTCTAAGGAACTAATCGCGTAATGGATTTCTTTGTATCTTATTTTCTTTTTGTGATCGAACTTATTTAGAACCTTGTGTCGCAGCATTGTGATGGAACTTATTATCTTTTAAGTTTGTTCGGTAGATGATTGTAGTTACAGACATTGCCACTATCTTGTTGAATCCTCAACGCAATTTGAATTACCCTCATGATCTATGATGTGCCTTTATTAACTTATTTGAGTTTTGGTTGATGAACCAATGTAGTTATGTTGTTTGTGCATGTAGTATTCATGAGATGTCCTGATAAAGAATTTCTTTTATCTTGATATGTATACTTATCATGTTTCTTTCTTCTTTGATGATAGAAGAAGGGGTAAGGGAAGCATATTTCTGTCATTGGTAGATCGCTACGTGACTAAGTTTCTTGAAATATGTCGTCAAAACTAACGACTGCTACTGTGAACACTATGATCGAACAAGTTATTGCTAGAGCAAATGAAGCTGATCGTGCTGCAAGGAATCAAGATGCTGGAGTTGGTTGTGCTGGAGATAATGGTGCTACAGTTGATGCTGCTGAGAATAATGACGATGCTTCTAAGAATAAGGATGATGCTGTTGATTCAGATGATAGTGTTGCTGCTGTTGTTTAAGTTCAAGAGAATGTACTTAAGTTAGTTTTTAGAAGTGTGATCTTACGTAGTTTTTTGGTATTATTGGTGCATTAGAATTGCATAGATGGATTGATAAGATAGAGAGTACTTCTAAGATTATTGGGTGTTAAGAAAATAATAAGGTTAAATCTACTGCTGTGATAGGTGTGTAAACACCCATCCTTTTTACCACTTAATTACAATAATAACCGAGCCAAAACGTGTATTTTATGTCATTTATGTCGGAATTATGCGTGGTTTGTGTTTTTGTTGTGATTTAGGACGAAAAGGTGAAAAGTGGAGAAAACACGACATTCACGGGCTTTTATCAAGGAAAAAGACGAAAGATGAAGTCGAAAGATCAAGAGTGGAAAAAGAACGGAAGTCCAAGACCAATTCTGAAGATTTATCAAAGAAAAAGTCAAAAGACGGAAGTTTACCAAAAGCCGAAGAACTCAAGTAGTATTTATTGAAGAATTAAAAGACAAGTTCAAAGAAATCCCGAGACAAAGCAATTAAGTCCAAGATTTAAGAAGATTAAAAGGCTTAAGGACTAAAGCATGCAATTAAGGAAAAGAAGAAAGAGGGAGGAAGCTTCCTAAGCTCCTCCCTAATCTCCCCTATAAATAGTTTGTTATGTTTTCATTTCATAGTTGTTGGCTAACTTGACAAATTAGCTCTTCCACCATTTTCATTTTCTTGCAACTTTATTTTTCATGTCATTTTAATTAATTGTCTTGCACTTTAATTCCTTTAATTCAAGTAAGTGTTTTTAATTTTGTTGTTTAATCTTTATTTTCCTTTAATCAAGATTTTCTTTATCATTCTCATCCTACTTTTCTTGTCTTTGATTTGATTGTGGTTCGGATTAAGCATTGATTTTGCTTAATCTTATTGTTTATTTGATTAAAAAGTTCATCTTTTTATTTTCATCTAGGCTTGTATACGAATTAAGCTATAAGTTTGACAATCTTATTGGCTTATTTTGTATTTAGCTTATTTGATTTTAAAGTTTTCTAAAAAGTTTTATCTTTTTAAAGTTTGCTTATTTTGTTTGCTTATTTTGTGTTTTGATAAAGTCTTTAAATTTTTTGCTTTTTGTCTCGTCTCATTATCTTTTTAATCAAGTTTCGGTTATTGCTTATTAGTATTAGCTTATTGGTTTTGCTTATTTGTATTACATTCCATCGGAATGGGATTTGGATTCCGACAGCTTTTTACGATCGCAAAAACCACAAGGGTTTCTACATTGCGATCGGTATTGTGATACTCCCCCTTATTCGGATCTGGGATTCGGATCTGGGATTCGGATCTAGGATTCGGATCTAGGATTCGGATCTGGGATTCGGATCTGGGATTCGGATCTAGGATTCCGATCTGGGATTCGGATCTGGGATTCGGATCTGGGATTCGGATCTGGGATTCGGATCTGGGATTCGGATCTGGGATTCGGATCTGGGATTCGGATCTGGGATTCGGATCTGGGATTCGGATCTGGGATTCGGATCTGGGATTCGGATCTGGGATTCGGATCTGGGATTCGGATCTGGGATTCGGATCTAGGATTTGGATTTGGGATTCGGATCTGGGATTCGGATCTGGGATTCGGATCTGGGATTCGGATCTGGGATTCGGGTCTAGGATTCGGATCTGGGATTTGGATCTGGGATGCGGATCTAGGATTCTGATCTGGGATTCGGATTTGGGACAAAATTTTATATTTCCCGCCATTTTCTTAAACTTTATTTTAAATTGTTTTTATTTTAGTTTTATTTTAAGATTGCATTTTATTTAAGTGTTTTTCTAGTAATTTTCTAGCTTAATTTTTCACCTTGTTTTACTTTTGTTATTTGTACATGTCTTTAATTTTCTTTTAAATACTTTCCGCATTTACTTTTTAATTAGTTATAGATAATCAAATTTCTTTTTGTTAACCAAAAACGACTGAGTCACACTTTAAACTGGTAATCAATTCGATTAGACACCGAGAAAACGAACTTTTTCAACTAGCAAAATCTTAATTTCAAATGGCGCCGCTGCCGGATATTTTCGTGAGGATTAACGGTTTTTTGTGAGAGTCGTTTTGGCTTTTGGGATCCGTTCACTCGTGAACGTTATTTTTCGTGTCCAAAATTTTCAAAAATCCAAAAACATATGAAAAATCATAAAAAGCATTTCTTTTTCAAAGTTTTGCAACAAAATATTCTTCTTGCTTATCTACTTTTCTTTATGGATTCTTATGTCCATTGCGTCGGGTGTGGGAAACAATTATCTGGGAACGACTCATGTAAATGGTGTTCATGCGAGCGATGCGGAAGAGATCTTCCTCCTATTTCAATCGATTCACAACTAGGATTTTGTCCCTTGTGCAACTCGACTAATTCGTCCTTTTTGAATGCACCTCCTGTTCCCCCGTGCATCTATTGTGGAAGCGATTCTCATTGGCATGTTTCTTGCCCGGTTCGATACCCGTATGGTCACGGGAAAGAACCGGGGTACAATTATGACAATGATAATAACTATCCACAAGACGCACCCGATTTTTCTCCATACCCGTTTTGCAACAACTGTGGGGCCCTCACGATACTTCTTATTGTCAGCCAATGAATTTTTATGAACCAAATCTGTGTCCTCGTTTTTCTTCACCGATGGATTATTATGAACCAAATCCGTGTTCTAATTCTTCTCAACCGATGACTTACTTTGAGCCACATCCGTTCTATAATGCTGGTTTTCATAACTGTGAGCCCCCACACCCAACCTCAATCATCAATCCTCTCAGAGAATTCAACAACTCACTACTTTGAATGAAGAAACACACTCCATTGTTTTGCAACTTCAAGAAGTCGTTGTTCTGCTTAAAGAAGTTAGGGACGAGGAAAAGCGACAGCAACAAGAGCAAGTTTCTAATCTTAGTGATTATACCCCTCCTCTTGTGCGTCAATACCATTATGATGATGATGACGATGAGAATACTATTTTTTGGAATGATCTAGTTGCTCAATGTCCTAGCGCAATTGTACTTCCCTCTCTTAATTTCCCCAACGCCTCTAAGGATTGTGATACTTCGAGTGAGATTAGTGATTTCGGTCTTGATAAATTCTTTGATGAGGTTTGTGATGTGCTAACTTTTGAGGAGCTTACGGATGAGGTCGCTCTTAATGATGATGTTCCTTCCACCAACACTTTGGGAGATGATTCTTTGGCTTTCTCTAATCCTCTTTTTGATCAAGATGATGAGTTTACTTCTAGTGATGACGAGTCACTATCCGATGAAGACGTTCTGTATGAAACTTTCAAGATTTATTCGAACCCTTTATTTGATTTTGATGACGCCTACATATCTAGTGAGGTGAATCCGCTCTTTGACAAAGGGATTGAGGACATTAATAGCCCTGATTCTCTTGCTATTAATGAGCATACTTTGTTAGCCATACCTCCTTCTATCGCAGAGGTGGAAAGACTTGACTCTACTGAAAAAGAGACGCAGGTGGAGGCTAATTGTTCTCATACTTCTCATATTATATTGCCACCTCAACCTACCGCGTGCACACCCAAGCGGGTGATGTATCACTTTTACTCTCCTCGTTTCATACCGGGAACTAAGGATGAGTGCTTTGACCCGGGAGGTGACAATGACAATTCTATAATTGATACCATCATGGCTTTGCCGAGTGCTCAGCATCCATTGTCTTTGGGGGATGACAATGTGCTTACTTTACCCACCCCACCTCCCGTGGATCTTGATTTCACATACTTCTCGTATGTTGAACAGACTTTTCTCCCATTCAAGACTTATCCCCCTGCCTCTCCTTTGTTGATGTCAACCGGGAATGAGGACAAGGTCTTTGATCCCGGTATTACATTCGAGGCTTCCCCATGGACCATTTAATTCGGGGACGAGTCAGGCTCGTGACTCGGTTAACAAAAACAAGCGCTCTTCGGGAGGCAACCCGATTATCTATCTTTATCTTTTTTCACCATAAGTGTAGGGGGAGCCCCCTGGTGTTCCTTGTTCTCTTTCTTATCATATGCAGGGATTTGAGCTTCAAAGACACACTCTTGATGACTTTTGACGAACCGTGATTCCATGTTCCCTTCTTCCCGGTTCTATCCTAAACTCTTTTCGATTCACTATTTTATATTTCTCAATATTAAAATAGGAATCTCGTTAGTTGTCTCTTCCTTAGCAAGATTTAAACAACGTGCACAGTGTCCTAAGTGTAGGGGAGTTTACTCCCACATGCTTAAACATTGAGGACAATGTTTATATTAAGTGTAGGGGGACTTCTATCGAAGTTTTAAGTGGACTTTTCCATTAAAATGCCTTCATTTAACCGGAAAATCATCTTTTTCAACATTTTTCAAATTTTTTATTAACTTTGCCATGTAGTCGTAATTTTTAAATTTTTATCGTTGCTTTCATATGTATATATCCCGCAATAAAGTCAAAAATATTAATAAAGTGGTGTAGCTAGTTTAGAAGTCTTTGACATATTAGGCCTGTTGCGATTATTTTGACTCAACCCGAATAGACTTATCCAAGTTTATTCTAGCTAGTATCCTTAACCATGTAGACCTTAATTGGTTTATTAGGCTAAGCATCCACGAGTCTCATTACTTGAGATTTTAAATTGTGGAGAATGAGAAATGATAGAGTCAATTGTAAGTCGGTATTCTTGCACAAGCTCACTTGGTGTAATTATCTGCCTATTCTCCCATCACTTGCTAATAACTTATCTGCAATAAGTAAGGTCGTACGATTTGAAAAGTTACTTAGCTTCTAGCCCAAGATCGTTTAAAATTTGCTCGGTAATGATAAGAGTTCATAGCCAAGGCATAACTTATGAAGCGGGGCGCGAAGATTGGCGAGTCCGAAAAGGCCCTAACAAGGCATGAGGATTCAATCTTATTGCTATAGATCCAAGGTGATGTGAAAAGCATTATTCCCAAAATCAATATGAAGGATCAAGACTCACGACGAAAAGCAATCAACTCCCATAAAGATCATGGAGAAGTCTATCCGAAAAGACCCTAACAAGGTATGAGGATAAATAGATTCAAGTCCGAAAAGGAGGCGGATCGTTGTATCTCAAAATCCCAATTAGCGATTGAAGAAATAATCATGAAGACGTGGTCAACAAAGTTGGAGTACCCCTCAAAAGTCTCCAAGTGAAGAAACTCTATTAACGAAGAGAAGACCATTATCTCAAGAACGTCTCTCGAATATATGAAGTATGAAGTACATGCCAAATATCGGCCCGAGAAAGGTCTCAAATCGTGAAACGAGTTATGCCAAGATATGAACTTTTTGATATCCCGAGAAGCAGTTTTAAGAGATTTTGTCCTTTAGCTAACTATTAATCAAATCGTCCTACTTTGCTTTCTGCCTAAATATATTATCGAAATAAGTCCAAAAATGCATCTTCATGATCATTCTAAGACAAAAATAAAATATAAGAGATACAATTAGGAATAAGGGAGTTTAAGCATATAATTAAGCCATGTGTGTAAGTGTTTGTTTTGCTAACTTATAATAACAATGATCTCATTTTTAAGCTTAGTTTGGGGAACGTGAAACTTGAGGGAGATAAATCTTCGCAGCACCGAAGCCCTAATGTAAGACTTAGATCTCTTTGCAAGTTATTTCCATGTAGCTATTTTCAAGTGAAATGGTTTTCTATTCCTTTTGTTTCCTTTAAAGTTTTAATTTCTCTTGTATTTAAATTTTTGTTTAGTAGAATTTTAATAAGGCCAAAGTTGATTGATTATGAGAAAAGTGTAAAATTGCTTTATCACTAAGCATTGCATGAGGGCATGGCAATGGTTAAGTGTAGGGGATTTGATAGGTGTGTAAACACCCATCCTTTTTACCACTTAATTACAATAATAACCGAGCCAAAACGTGTATTTTATGTCATTTATGTCGGAATTATGCGTGGTTTGTGTTTTTGTTGTGATTTAGGACGAAAAGGTGAAAAGTGGAGAAAACACGACATTCACGGGCTTTTATCGAGGAAAAAGACGAAAGATGAAGTCGAAAGATCAAGAGTGGAAAAAGAACGGAAGTCCAAGACCAATTCTGAAGATTTATCGAAGAAAAACTCAAAAGACGGAAGTTTACCAAAAGTCGAAGAACTCAAGTCGTATTTATTGAAGAATTAAAAGACAAGTTCAAAGAAATCCCGAGACAAAGCAATTAAGTCCAAGATTTAAGAAGATTAAAAGGCTTAAGGACTAAAGCATGCAATTAAGGAAAAGAAGAAAGAGGGAGGAAGCTTCCTAAGCTCCTCCCTAATCTCCCCTATAAATAGTTTGTTATGTTTTCATTTCATAGTTGTTGGCTAACTTGACAAATTAGCTCTTCCACCATTTTCATTTTCTTGCAACTTTATTTTTCATGTCATTTTAATTAATTGTCTTGCACTTTAATTCCTTTAATTCAAGTAAGTGTTTTTAATTTTGTTGTTTAATCTTTATTTTCCTTTAATAAAGATTTTCTTTATCATTCTCATCCTACTTTTCTTGTCTTTGATTTGATTGTGGTTCGGATTAAGCATTGATTTTGCTTAATCTTATTGTTTATTTGATTAAAAAGTTTATCTTTTTATTTTCATCTAGGCTTGTATACGAATTAAGCTATAAGTTTGACAATCTTATTGGCTTATTTTGTATTTAGCTTATTTTATTTTAAAGTTTTCTAAAAAGTTTTATCTTATTAAAGTTTGCTTATTTTGTTTGCTTATTTTTTGTTTTGATAAAGTCTTTAAATTTGTTTCTTTTTGTCTCGTCTCATTATCTTTTTAATCAAGTTTCGGTTATTGCTTATTAGTATTAGCTTATTGGTTTTGCTTATTTGTATTACATTCCATCGGAATGGGATTTGGATTCCGACAGCTTGTTACGATCGCAAAAACCACAAGGGTTTCTACATTGTGATCGGTATTGTGATACTCCCCCTTATTTGGATCTAGGATTCCGATCTGGGATTCGGATCTGGGATTCGGATCTGGGATTCGGATCTGGGATTCGGATCTGGGATTCGGATCTAGGATTCTGATCTGGGATTCGGATCTGGGATTCGGATCTGGGATTCGGATCTAGGATTCGGATCTGGGATTCGGATCTGGGATTCGGATATGGGATTCGGATCTGGGATTCGGATCTGAGATTCGGATCTGGGATTTGGATCTGGGATTCGGATCTGGGATTCGGATCTGGGATTCGGATCTGGGATTCGGATCTGGGATTCGGATCTGGGATTCAGATCTGGGATTCGGATCTGGGATTCGGATCTGGGATTCGGATCTGGGATTCGGATCTAGGATTCGGATCTGGGATTCGGATCTGGGATTCGGATCTGGGATTCGGATCTGAGATTCGGATCTGGGATTCGGATCTGGGATTTGGATCTGGGATTCGGATCTAGGATTCGGATCTGGGATTTGGATCTGGGATTCGGATCTAGGATTCCGATCTGGGGTTCGAATTTGGGACAAAATTTTATATTTCCCGCCATTTTCTTAAACTTTATTTCAAATTGTTTTTATTTTAGTTTTATTTTAAGATTGCATTTTATTTATGTG
Source organism: Glebionis coronaria (assembly GCA_025667525.1). NCBI lineage: Eukaryota > Viridiplantae > Streptophyta > Magnoliopsida > Asterales > Asteraceae > Glebionis > Glebionis coronaria. The sequence goes on along the minus strand of CM046879.1, from coordinate 432,371,918 downwards.
TTTTTCTAGTAATTTTCTAGCTTAATTTTTCACCTTGTTTTACTTTTATTATTTGTACCTGTCTTTAATTTTCTTTTAAATGCTTTTCGCATTTACTTTTTAATTAGTTATAGATAATCAAATTTCTTTTTGGTAACCAAAAACGACTGAGTCACACTTTAAACTGGTAATCAATTCGATTAGACACCGAGAAAACGAACTTTTTCAACTAGCAAAATCTTAATTTCATGCTGCTATATTTCAGGATGGTATACTAAGATGGTGGAATAACCAAGTGACTACTTTAGGATTGGTTGTGGCTAATCGTAAGACATGGACCGGAATAAGAGGATTATTGACTGCTAGGTTTTGTCCTGAGAAGGAACTAGGACAGTTGGAATCCGAATTGAGATAATTAGTGCTAAGGGCCGATGTTATTACTGCTTACTAGGAAATTTTCTGAGCTATATTTGCTATGTCCTGATACTTTTGTGAATGACTTTAAGGCAAGGAAGCAGTACATTAGAGGATTGTCTAGTGATATCAAAAGTGAGATTATTTCTTCAAACCCTGAATCTTTCGATGAAGCTGTTCAGATGGCGTTTAATTTAATGGACGTGAAAGTGCAAGATAGGAAAGATAGCATTGTTGAAAACAATAAGAGCAAGTGGGAATCTGCTCAGTCCAACCAGAATTGAGGTTAGAATCGTGGGGATTACAGTAATAACAATAACTAAAGATAGAACCAAAACCAGTATTTAAACTATGGAAGGAATGAGGAAATTTGTGTTGTCATTGTGACTGAGAGTAACAAGATAAATCTTAGGGTGTTTGCTGTACTCTATACCATGTAGGTAATTTTCCACAATTGCGACTAGAGTTAGGACAACCTAGTCATAAAGCTGCTAAGTGCAGAACAAGAGGATTAGTCATTAGAATTAGTACCCCTAGAGTGGTGATAGGTTTTAGCTGTGGCGAGGAAGGACACAAACAAGGAATTGTCCAAGGAAGAGAAATTGACAAGATAGAAATGCTGCCACTCTGATTTACGTTTGAATGATGCTGACAAACCTTAAGGTCCAAATGTTGTAAATGGTATATTCTTACTTGAGATTCTTTATGTCAGTATGTTGTTTGCTTTCAGATCAGGTAGAAACTATAGAACAGTAAAGATTCAGTTGCTTTATCAATGGAGAATTAGTAAGAATGACAACTAACTATGATGTGGAGTTAACCGATAGAAGGGTTGCTAGTATTAGCTCTATACTAAGAGTGTGTTCCTTGAATTTAGAAAAGTAGGTGTTTAGTATCGACTTGATGCTCAAGGAGTTAGAATCTTTAGATGTAGATTTTTGGTACGAACTGGTTAGTTGTGCGTAGTGCTGATGCTTGAGATTGAACCAATCTTCACCATAAATTGATAGCTGCTGGTTTAAATTTTGCTGAGAAACTGAGTGTTGGCTGTGAGAGGTGATGAGTGAACTTTCCGTTTGAGAAGTATCTTGTTTGGAAACAATGTAGTATATGGAAGAGGGATATGATGTATTCCTAGCTCAGGTAATTAGTGATAGGGTAGTTGAGGAGAAGTTGGGAGATCTGTTAATGATTCGAGAGTATTATGAAGTTTTCCTGAAGTTTTGCAGAATTTCTGCCGCCTCATGAAGTGGAGTTCGTGTCGATTGAGTGTTGTAAGCGATAGGTGTGGTGCTTCCGTGTTTCGTTGTGTAGTGCTTCTGCGTTTCGTTGAGCAGTATTTGTATGCCTTATCATTTGGTACCGTCAGAGTGAAATGAGTTATCCGGTCAACTGCGAGAAGTAATGGATAAGGGATGTATTAGATTAAGTTTCGTTACAGTGATGATCGCCAGTGTTGTTTGTCAAGAAGGATGGATTGTTTCGGATGTGTATTGATTATCGAGAGCTTAACAAACTGACAGCCAAGAATCAGTATCCATTACCGAGGATTGATGATTCGTTTGATTCTTGCAACTTGTCTGGATCCAGTATGTACTCAAAGATCGCTTTGAGTTCTAGTTATCATTAATTGAGAGTTATGTAGGAAGATGTTCCTACAGTTGTTTTTCGTACTTGATGTGGGTACTTTAAGTTTCAAGTGATGTTTTTGGAATTGAAAAATGCGTTTGCCATATTCATGGACGGGGTGAATCTTGTGTGTAAGGTGTGCTAGGATGAGTTAGTCATTATATCTATTGAAGATATTTTATTTTATTCCAAGAGGAAAGGAGGAACATAAGTAACATATGAGGATAATTTTTGGGATGGTTGGAAAAAGAGAAACTGTATGTAAAGTTTCCTATGGGTGAATGTTAGTTGAAATATTTATGTTTTCTAAGGCAGTTGATTAACAACAAAGGTATTTGTGAAGATCTTGCCAAGATTGAAACGGTTAAGGATTGGTCGGTACCAACGACGCCGACGGAAATCTGTTAATTCCTTGGTCTAAGCTGGGAATAATCGGAGGGTTATCGAAAGGTTTTCACTGATTGTTAAACCATTAATTAAGCTGACTAAGAAGAATTAGATGTGTGAGTCCCACATATACATCTAAATTGCGAGTTTTGAGATCTGATCCTTATCAGATGGGGAAGCTGTATCCTGAACACTGAAGGGTAGGTTGTGTTCTGCACCGATGTTGTCATTATTGAAAGGATCTGAAGGATTTATAGTTTGTTGTGATGTGTTTCGTAAGGGTTATGTAGTTGTGGTGTTTGCTTTGAGATTGTAGAAATATTACTTGTATGGAATCAAGAGTGTAATGATAAAGGATCATAAAAGTTGCTCCGTAACTAATTTCTTGGGATGATAAAGGAGATGACTAGAGGATTACCAGTTATATAATTTGAGTATTTGAGTATGTTGATGGTTATGAGTGTGAGTGATTATGACTATGAGATTCGCTACCATCCGGGAAAGGCGAATGTGGTAGCTGATGCACTTATCATGAAGGAAAAGGGGAGAGCTTCTAAGGATTGAGTTTTGGGTAATTACAAGAAGTGTGGACTTGATAGAAAGGATATTGAAATTTTAAGTTAGTGGTCTGATTCGAGAAGGATGTCAAGGTAAGTGATTTCAACATTTTATCGAACTTATGGAAAGGATTTTGTTGTAACGCCAAGTGAGATATGGAATATTGAGCACTCCTAACATATCTGAGTTGAGAGAATGAAGACTTAGTGATGAAGGAATCTCACAAGTCAAGTAATTGATACATTATGGTTTGAGTAAAAGTAAAAGTTGAGTTGAGTACTGTATGTTATACAGGGACTGATGGATAAAGTAAAAGGACGATTCGAACATTGGATGATATACTTATGCATGTGTGATTGACATAGCACTGTTAGAATTTTTATATGACGATGATTATCATGCTAGTAATGAGAATGTACTATTGATGGTACATAAAGAACTTCAATTTGTGAAGTTTAAAGATCGTGATTTATGGACGTAAGTTAGGTTTTTGGTGCATTGCAGAGATGCTGGTGGAATGAAATGACTGAAAAAGAACTAATGTTGGCAAATATTGATAAGATTGTATTAGGTTAAGGATCGTTTATTAGCAACAAGGAGTCAACAGAAGAGTTATGTTGGTATTCGAAGAAATTGATGGAGTTTGAAATTGGGGAACGTGGTTATGCTTAAGTTGTCGTTATGACGGGTCAAATTTGTTTTGAGAACAACAAGGAAAGAATTTAACTTGAAGATAAGTTGCTTTTCGAAGAAAGAACTGTGAAGAGTTCTTATAAGGTCGAAACATAGTAAGGGTTATATTGTGAAGATACAAGAATTCCAGGAGTAGAATCTGGAATTGTGAAGGAAGCATGAGGATTTGTTTAAGAAAAAGAGTTCTCTTTTGTTCTGGAGGTATGGAATGTGAATATAAGAGGGGCCGAGCGCCGGGACGTCGCTCTCTTTTAGGAGGTAAGGATGTGACAACCCAAACTCGAGGTCATTTATTTAATATTATATAATATTATTTTACGAATGATTTTGAAATTTTTGAATGATATGATGTCACACCCCACCATAGCGGAATATGGGGCGCGACATATGGATATCATCACAACATGGCGTGTCTATAGAGATAACTATATGAAATAAGAAATGTCATCAAATGGTGACACAAAAGTCATGACAATATCTCATCAAATGCAGGTGTCTAGGTAAGTAGGTAACATTCCTACCTCTTACCCAAGACAAACAAGTAACATAATCAAAACAAACATATGTGTGCCACAGTATCCCTTATTAAAATGAACAAACAAATAAAACTAAGAAGGAAACGGGGATTCTCCTTCTATATGCATTCCTAAGCTTCTCCAATACTAGCCACTTATGTTCTCATGCTCAACCATAATATCACCTGAAAGAGACACTAAAACACGTCAACATAAAGTTGGTGAGAGTCATAGGTTTAGACTCCAACACAAGACAAGTCATAAGCTGTGAATACCATAAACCAATAAACATATGGACAATGCGCTACAATCATGTACTAACAACTAGCATTCAAGTTAAATCAATCATTCAATTCCAAGGCATCACGCCTTACCAACAATCACAATTTCCAAGGCATCACGCCTTACTAATAATCACAATTTCCAAAGCATCACGCCTTACCAACAATCACAATTTCCAAGGCATCACGCCTTACCAACAATCACAATTTCCAAGGCATCACGCCTTACCAACAATCACAATTTCCAAGGCATCACGCCTTATCATTAACCATAGGTCCCATAGGTGCCCATACACCTATGTACCTTTCCAATCCAGATCACACACAAACAAGAATCACATAGCAGTTAATCACATAAATGTACACACAAGTCCATCTCAAACCTTAAAAACATTCACAGCATTAATTTAGAAAATAATTCAACACAGTGTCTTTTCCATCCCATTTGGAAGTCAAAATCAATAGTAAACATGGGACTATGAAACTCACCTGATAGCTTCTTCACAAGTCCTCGCACTAGCAACAAGCTAACAAACCAAAAACACGAAATCAATACACGAACCAATCACTAAGATGGCTCATCAACCTATGATGGACATCTAGCCTATTCCCACATATTTACCTCCTTGATAAGCTCTAATCACCCCATTACCCTTCCTTAACAAGTCCTTAACTTGGTTAAGTTTAATAACTAACCCGTTCATATTTTACCCAAAACAGTCCCAGTTTTTAGGTCTCAAAACTTTAAGTCAAACGTCCACTTAAACATACCCATGGTTTCTGTAACAGGAATATTCATACCCTTAAATATGTTGGCTAACACCTCCTACTTACCCTAACCTTAAAGCTACTGTTAAGGCCCCGATATACATATATCTACTTTTGTCATTCCAGATTTCATGATTTTAAACGTACTAAACGTTTGTTACCATTAAGGGGTCTTACCCTAAACCACAACCTTAGACCAAGTGCAGATACTTACTACAATATATAAACCATCTCTCACGTTCGTGAGAAGATCCCAATGCAACCCTAAGTACCCCTAACAACCCAAAACTTAAAAAGAAAACAGGCTGAATTCAAAACTGTTTTGACCTCCGACTGTTGTAACCTGTTTTTGACCCACTTCCCAACCTCCAATTTAGTTCTCGTTTCCTGCATTAGAAAGCCACTTCAAATATCTTTCCAAGGGTACTTGGATCGTAAAATAAGAGTTTATAGAACTCCCGATATGATCAAAATAATTGACACAAAATCTGCCCAGTTTTTAAAAACGGGTTTAAACAAAATCATCATCATTAGTTAACCCTAATCCCTCTAATTACAAGCCCTAATCTATGTAATCATTATAACACCATTAATATAACATTAGTTTAATGTTATTAAATTAAACCCTAACCTAAATCCATCATAAGATGATTATAAAAACATAAAAACAATTAAATTAAAAAGGGTTATGAAGGTTTACCTTTGATTTATGAAAACCCCCAAAATTATGAAGAACCCTAAAAATCCTCATGAAAACCCACGAATTTTTTTAATCTCCAGGGAATAATAGTGAATTTTGATTGTGATTAAAAACAATATATAGGGTGTACATAAAATCCTAGTCAAAAAATAAGCCCAATTTCCTTTTTTTCCTCTTTTTCCCTTTTTCCCTTCTTTTCTGCGTCCAAAACCGACTATGCACCCTTAAAATTCGTTTTTTTTTCCTTTTTATTATTAATATATGTATTAATAATATTACCTTAATTTTCCTTAATTTATTTCAGCTCCTAAAGCCTCCAAAACCTCAAAACCGTAAAACTAGTCAGTTTTTACGCGATTACCGTAAAAGACGTAAAATATACACTTTTAAAAAAAATCTCAAATTTTGAAATAAACTTTATAACTAAGTCCTAAATGACTTAAAACCATCCCTAAAAATATACATATGGATAATTACCTCACCCGAGACCTCTAAATGCTAAACCGTAAATCCTAAAAAAAATACTATTACTATAATACTTATACGTATACGTAAACACCACAATATCACCATTTTCATTTCATAGTCACCACTTGTGAGCTCATGAACATGAAATAACCGTTCCTCTATTTACTTATGAGTACTTCTATACTCATAAATGATAACCACACCAACCTCGTTCACACAAAATAAACACGTAAACGCACAATTCAAGTAAGCACACATAAAATAACTTAAAAGTAAGACCAAGTGACAAATCCAAAACCTAGGGTTGTCACATCACTCCCTCCTAATAGAAATCTCGTCCCGAGATTTACTCCCAAACTCCAACTTATTCTCAGCAAACAAACGAGGATACATATCCCTGATAAAACCTCCACGTTCAAACGTGAACTCAGTTTATACTAAAATAATCTCAACCAACAAGACATGAGCCTTAACCGTCCGCGAGGAAACTTATTAAAACCATAAATTTATGTAATCAACCTAACTAAATCTCGCAACTCATCAAACAAGAACTGTCTTGAAACCAAGTTAGAAGCCATCACATAACTCGACGAGTTTAAAACTGTCACCCCGATTTCAGTCTTACTCATAAATACCATAAATCAAAACTCATCAAATATAACCACGTATTCTAAAGTCTAAAGAACTCTCACATTCCATCCCAACCCATCTCTATGTTAACCCTCCAAGTGTTCATTACCACAAAATACCCAAAAAACAAGTTTAATCAATGTTGTCCGAAAATTAACCTTGAACTCGACACTTGCAAAATTAATTCGACCAAGCTACTGACTTCTAATTACCAAAATTTCTGAATATTCGAAAAGTACGTTCCGATTACATAATTTTAGGCTTTTGAATCACTCAAAAAGCTTTAAAAACGAATAAGTTATGACCAAAACGATTTTAAACCCTAATTTATTTTAATCCCGGAAAATTAAAACTCTCACTCATCATATGATTAAATACATGACTTTAACATATTTAATTTAATAAAATAAAAAAAATTCTAACTAAAGAACAATAACTTTAGGTGATCAAAACCAAAATATTTTAAAATAAACAAGCCATGCTTTAATGTAAAAAAAAATAATAATTTATATTCCACTATATTTCAAACACGTTTTCGACACTTTACCCTTATTTTATGGACTACCAACAACTAATTTTTTTCTTTTTTACTATTTGCAAGTTCCATTTTTTACCATGTAAGACTCAAAACAAAAGATATCGTTATTCCAAAATAAATCTTCACCCTCCCAATAGCTTCTACACCAAAAGTACCGTACAAACAACCACGTGAAATGAGAACTCGATAAATGCGCTACTACAGAAGTTGAACATCCCAAAGAGAAAAGAGCTAGAAAACCATCCTAAGAATACAACCGATAAGTAGAAGGGATATATACATATATAGGCATATGCGTACATACACTCAAATCCATCCAACGTATACTATACAAACATGTATTAACCCTCTTCCATGCAACCATACTCAGGAATCCATTGATGTTGTGGTACTTGTATAACTATGTTGGCCACCATACTTATACCAGTCCCCTTTCACTAATGCACTCCCTCCTATGATGACACTTATAAGAATTAATACTACACGTAACACATCAGTCTACCAACTCAAATAAGCACATAGATCCTACCACTCATATAAGCACATAACCACAACATAAAGTAAGATCCAAAATCCATGTATTAAAATAACGTAGCCAATGCATGAAACATATAAACTCGTAATCCAGCTGAACCACCGTAGACAAAATTCAAAATGTATAAAGAACATGAAAACGTAATTAAACGGAACCCAACAATGACGAACGTATACGACTATAGTTCAACCCGCACTATTCAAAACACGTAAAGAAAATAACATGTAGTTAAGTATGAACCATACTAGTTCATAACTTAACAAATATCGCAAAAATAACATCAAACACATCAACTATTATAAAATGCACACATACCCCTATGACGCCTATATGCAGGGACCCTTAAGCTATAGACTAGGCTACGCGACTAGGTAACCTAATTCTCTATAACCATTGTCTCTGATACCATTCTGTCACACCCCACCATAGCGGAATATGGGGCGCGACATATGGATATCATTACAACATGGCGTGTCTATAGAGATAACTATATGAAATAAGAAATGTCATCAAATGGTGACACAAAAGTCATGACAATATCTCATCAAATGCAGGTGTCTAGGTAAGTAGGTATGTTGGAAACTCACTTTATGTGACGACATTTAAGAATTCCCATTAGTTATCATAGTCTCACACGTTTAGACTAGACTAGGTTCGTTGTATAGTTTATGTTGTGTGTGTGGCTATATATACCCCTCCTTAGCTTCCAAGGAGGGATGTTGCTTGTCATTTATTCATTTGAATACATCTTACATTTTCACATTCAACCTCTCTTCTCTCTCTCTAAACCAACAATGGCTACCACCACCATATTCCACCATGTTAGACCACCGGATCCTAAATAGCAAATCTACATTTGGCATCAGAGCCTTGGTTCATTCCTTGGATCATGTTTTTTGTTATTGATTTTGGTGGTCAAAATTTTTCTTGGTTCGAATCTGTTATATTTTTTTTGTTGTCACGTCTTGTTATTTGATTTGTCACGTCCTTTTTGTCCAAAAATCTCTATGTTTCTTGTCTTTTCCATATCACTGTTGTTGTGGGTGATGATATTTTTCTTATGTCTGTCCAAACAGTCCAATCTTGTCCTGGTCAAAAGTCAAATCTTAACCTGCCAATTTTTTTTTCTCTCATATCTGCTATCGTTTCTTGTAAATGGTTATCTTTGTGACTGGGTGTTAATTAGTGTGCTCAAAAGTTACATCTCATGCTTTCAAAAGTCAAGGTTTACATATATGTTTAACTGAAATTGAGTTATTCTGGTAATTTTTTTATGAAGATGAACCCATAAAAACTTGCTTCTGAAAATATGGGAAAAGTACTTTTGGATAAGCTTTTTGAGTTGGTAACATTCAGATCGTAATATTGCGATCGCAAAAACAGTTGGTTTCTACATTGCGATCGAATATTCCGATGGAACACATTCGGACGCATTTCGATGGAACACATTCTGACGGATGCATTCCGACGGGATGCATTCCGATGGATGCATTCCGATGGGGTGTAGAGGAAAGATTCCGATGGACTGATTTACAGAAAACATTGCGATGGAAGTAACAAATGAAAACATTGTGATGGGCTGAAATTTAACTCATTACGATGGACTTAATTTTGTACAACATTGCGATGAATTCATAAAACATTCCGATGGGGTGTCTTTTAGACATTTTGATAGACTATTTATAAAATCAGTGGACAACACTATGACCAAAACCAAATCCATCGCAACCGAGTCAACTCGGTCATTACCGAGTTGACTCAGTTAACTCACTGAGTCGACTCAACATTGACTCAGTTAACTCACTGAGTTTAATCTAACAAACCCACTTTTTCACTCCTCAACACCAAATCTAAACCTACACCCATCGACCCCTAACCCATCTACAAATCGACTATTGACTTAAACAAAAACATAAGAAGATCTCAGATCTCATTCGTGCTTAGGCATGCAAGCCGAGATCTTTATAGATCTTACACGAGATGATAGATCATCATCGATCTGTCAATGGTTTTCACCATCTTTAATATTCGAAAATAATTAAAGTTTCATAACAAATATGTTACAAACCTTAATTGTTTCGATTTATGAAAAACAATTAAACCAACATGCAATATAGATCTGTCATTAATTTTCGAATTAAAGATGGATTAATAACAAGTTTGTAATAATCTTTCTTTGATTCGTTTAGAAAACACATGCAATCAAACATATCTTACCCGAGACCTTATATTATAAAGATCTTGAAGACGCACTTGTAGTCAATTTATTGATTTTGAAGCCACGTTCTTCTATTAAAAAGGTGATATGGTGATATGTGATTCGTGTTTAACTAGATGACAAGGTTTAACAGCTTATGATCATATTGTTGTTATGGTTGTATACTTTGTGATGGTTGAAATAGAGAGAATTCTAGTTTTGGTTTGTTAAAGCTCGAGGAAGATTTGAGATTCGAGGAATAGATGGAGATCGGATTTATTTTTGTTAGAAAAGAGGTGGAGGTTTCCAGAAAGGTTGGTGGGTGTGAGATTTGTATAAAGAAAAGAGGCGGATTTGTTTATGTTTAGGTTAAGAAGTGAGTGAGATTAGGGTTGGTGTGACAATTTATATTTCACTCATGGATCGGTTAATCTTAAACCTTGGGCTTCACAAATACTATTTACTGGCGGGTGTTTGTTATTTGATTGGAATGATGATGGACCGAGCCTATTCTAAGATGTTGTATTGATTTCTTTTGGGCTGGTGGTATTTTAGTAGTAATTTTTACTAGCAATTTTACTAGTAAATTTGTTAAGTTAACTTTACTAGTAATTTTTTAGCCATCGGTCGTATTGTTGGGATTTTAACGTGACATATAGACGAGACAAAGTGATAAAAGTGATGTGACAAATGTGACGAGGATTTATTTTTGACGAGACCAAGAAAAAATGGGCGATTTTTTAGTGGCTACAGATTTTGTTTGATCGGGTATTAATTAAGTGACGTTGAAGACGGATTTTTTGAAGGCTTGTACTTATTTTATCTTTCATAGATAACTTGCTCGTGCTTCATATTAAAATGACGACTTGGTTATCTAGTTTCCGGGTTCGGGGTGGATGGTTGATGACTCGGATAACTATCACTTAAAGGGGTTACATTGTTGTACTCAGTGTCACGCGCTTAGTCGACGTGGATAATTTCAAGAGGTGTTGTGCTTATAGACTTATTCAATGATGCACTGAGTACTTAGAGATTTCTCCACCGTTCTTCATTCAACAATTGTGCAAGCTTAAGTCACAAGATCGAAGGATTTTTATTCAGCTTCACGTTTGATGTATCTGGTTCATTCAATCAATGGTCACTTCAAACTGCTTTCACATGGTTGGTAAAGGTGGCCATGGAGAGTTTATGAGAAGAGATTTTCGATCAACAGTTGGTTCTCATAAAATATATAATTCAGCTTATTTATTATTCTCACAAGATTTCAGGTTCATGTGCATACGATTTGTTGATGGTTCCGAGTTTCGAAACCATCAAGGGGGAAGAAGAAGACACATTGAACGCACAACGAGTACACGTGATGAACTTCATGCCTTCTTTTGATTTGAAGACATTCCGGGATGACATTTGTCATACCCGCAGAGAAAAACTATGTTTTAACTCGTGGCGTTATCAATCTCTAAACGGTACACTACTGATTCGAGGTTTAATTGTTTGATTGTTGCAATTAAACATCATCATTATCCTATATGCATTCCTGGGACTTAATTGACTTCGGTGCATCTCCGGAAGAAGATATGTGCATTTCCGGGACTTAATTGACTCTGGTGTTACGATGTCAACTTCATGAATGGGATAAAGTGTCCGCTTCAGTATTTGAGCTTCATAATTAGGATTGATTTACTTTCTTCAACTATGTGATGGAAGAAATGTCTTGATTCTTTCTGGTATGCATAACTTGAACTCTTAGGGGGAAGAAAAATTCTGAAGATTTATTCAAGCGTGAGAAGAGAAGTTGGTGATCTAATTGGTGTACCCCCTACTTTCAATTCCTCTTAGCAACGTTATCATGTTATATGATGGGATTTGCTTGTTAGATTCCGTTGTGCGCTTAATCATTCTAAGCTTTATTGAAAGCTTTGAAGTTGCTTACGAGGATTGTCGATTTAGGGGGAAGCTATTCAAAAGCTTCTACATCAAGTTTATGTGGCATTAATTAGGGGGAAGCTAATTCAGAAGCTTCTCCTTAACCAGAAGTGTATGGGTTACTTAGCTCGTGCCGTTACAGTATTTCTTCTACAAGTTACGTTAAAGATGAGTCGTTTTGAAGACGAAGGCCTCAGAAGACTTCATCAGCATTGGATGCTTCATGAAAGCTCTTGTTCTTGATCATTTTGTACTTGTAAGGAAGAATATTGTAAGGAATTCTACACGTCGTCCCATGGGGGAAGATTGTTGGAAACTCACTTTATGTGACGACATTTAAGAATTCCCATTAGTTATCATAGTCACACACGTTTAGACTAGACTAGGTTCGTTGTATAGTTTATGTTGTGTGTGTGGCTATATATACCCCTCCTTAGCTTCCAAGGAGGGGTGTTGCTTGTCATTTGTTCATTTGAATACATCTTACATTTTCACATTCAACCTCTCTTCTCTCTCTAAACCAACAATGGCTACCATTACCATATTCCACCATGTTAGACCACCGGATCCTAAATAGCAAATCTACATATTCTACATATTCCATGTTAGACCACCATATTCTACCATGTTAGACCACCATATTGTAATTTGAAATGTTGGAATTGCAATGAATGTATGTTTTCTAGTCGTCATGATTCTTGCCTTATTGACCATGTGAGTGAGATGCATGCCCGGAAAAATGGATTAGAATGGAAACCGACTGGGAAAGTGTTAACCCAAGTTGGTTGGATGTGGCGCCCCACTGGTAGAACTTTCACTATAGTAGGAAATACGTGCCCTTTAACTAGGATCACTCCCACTAAAGCGAAGAAAGCGTGCCCTTTAACTAGGAGTACCAAGGCTACCAAAACACAAGCGTGTCCTTTAACTAGGAACACCGACACTACTGTAGGAACTAAGTGCCCTTTAAATAGGTCTACTCCCACTGTAGTGCCCGCAAATAATCCAAAACCTAAGAAAGTTGGAACAGTAAAACCTATTAGTGCTAAAACTATCATTAGAAAACACAGGAAATCTAAGGGTCTATCTGTATCTGCTAACACTCTGGAACCAATAGTTTCCAGTGCATTGTCTACTGTTGTTATTGAAAACAGGTGGTCCAAATTGTTCTCTGGTATTTGGACTCTAGTTGCTCCAAGCATATGACCGGAGATCGCTCTCAGCTCAGAAATTTCGTCAGCAAGTTTCTTGGTACGGTTCGATTTGGAAATGATCATATTGCAAAGATAATGGGTTATGGTGAATATCATATTGGGAATGTTATCATTTCAAGAGTGTATTATGTGGAAGGTCTCGGTCACAACTTATTTTCTGTGGGACAATTTTGTGATGCAAACCTAGAAGTTGCTTTTCGAGAACATACCTGCTTCATTCGTAATTTGGAAGGGGTTGATTTATTGAAAGGTACTCGAGGGAATAATTTGTATACCTTGTCTCTACAAGACATGATGGTCGCTTCTCCCGTATGTCTTCTCTCCAAAGCATCGAAGACTAAGTCATGGTTATGGCATCGACGGTTATCTCATCTTAACTTTGACGCTATTAATCACTTGGCGAAAAACGAACTTGTTCGTGGTCTTCCTAAACTATCATTTCACAAGTATCATTTGTGTTCCGCGTGTACAATGGGGAAAAGCACTAAGAATTCTTACAAACCCAAAACGGAAGACACCAACCAAGAGAAACTTTATCTGTTGCATATGGATCTTTGTGGACCAATGCGTGTTGAAAGTCTTAGTGGCAAAAAGTACATCCTCGTCATTGTCGATGATTACTCTCGGTTTAAATGGGTGAAATTTCTTAAAGCAAAACATGAGGCACCTAAATTCATCATCGGATTTCTCAAGATGATTCAAGTGCATCTCAACACTACTGTCCGACGCATTCAATGGAACCGAATTTGTGAATCAAATCTTGCGTGATCATTATGAACAAGTTGGCATATCTCATGAAACATCAGTTGCACGCACTCCACAACAAAACAGTGTCGTTGAAAGGCGAAATCGCACACTTATGGAAGTTGCTCGAACGATGTTAATTTACGCAAAGGCTCCATTGTTTTTATGGGCAGAAGCAGTATCTACAGCAGTGTACACCCAAAACCGGTCACTAATTCGTAAACGCCATGGTAAAACACCTTATGAGCTTCTTCATGGAAAAGTATCAGATTTATCATATCTTCATGTATTTGGTTCTCTTTGCTATCCAAATAATGATGGTGACAATTTAGGAAAACTTCAACCAAAGGCTGATATTGGTATTTGCATTGGTTACGCACCCGCAAAGAAGGCATACCGAATCTACAACCGTAACTCTCGCAAGATCCTCGAAAGTATGAATGTTGATTTTGATGAGCTGACAGCAATGGCTTCTGAGCAAAGCAGCTCTGAACGCGCACTTCATGAAATGGGACCCAGTAATATTAGTTTTGGTCTTGTCCCAAACAACCCTACTTCATCATCATTTACCCCACCTTCTAGGACTGAATGGGATACGTTGTTTCAACCGTTCTTTGATGAATTCTTTACTCCTCCAACTATTGTTGCTCCAGAACCTGAGTTCATCGCTCCGGTAACCGAAGTTGTCGCTCCAGCAACCGAAGCACAATCAGACACATCTACACCTACAATTGGTCAAGATATACCATCAACAAGTAATTCTCAACCAACACCCGAATCAACTACCCATGTCCTGCCTATTGATGATGAAGAGGATGATGATGATCACGATTTGGAATTCGCTCAAATACGTGAACTTCCATTCTTTGGTGTACCTATTCCCGACCCTAATCAAGTCGGTTCGTCCACCTCAAAGGAAGCTCCTTCTACAGTTTACTCCAATCCACGAATTTGTGAACATGACAGCAAGTGGACAAAGGATCATCCTATAGATTCTATTATTGGTGACCCCAATCGTCCGGTATCCACACGAATTCAGTTACAAGAAAATGCAATGTTTTGTCATTTTGATGCTTTTCTCACTGAAGTTGAACCTAAGACATGGCAACAAGCTTTTACTCAATCCTGTTGGATAGAAACTATGCAAGAAGAACTTAATGAATTCATACGTCTTGAAGTATGGGAACTTGTCCCATGCCCGGATCAAGTAATTACTCACTTTGAAATGGTTTTACAAGGTGAAACTCGATGAGTTAGGCGGAATATTGAAGAACAAAGCTCGTCTAGTAGCTCGTGGATACAAGCAATTATTGGGCATCGACTTTATGGAATCCTTTGCACCTGTTGCCCGTTTGGAAGCTATTAGACTATTCCTCGCTTATGCAGCCCACATGAATATGATCGTCTATCAGATGGATGTGAAGACGGCATTTCTTAATGGAGAAATCAAGGAAGAGGTCTATGTTCAACAGCCGGATGGTTTTGTGAATCCTAATTATCCTAATCATGTGTATAAGCTTAAGAAGGCTCTCTATGGGTTGAAGCAAGCTCCACGCGCATGGTATGATCTTTTGTCACAATTCCTTATTACGTAAGTCTTCGCTAAAGGCAAGGTGGATCCCACACTGTTCATTCAGAAACGAGGTAAAGATATGATTATGGTACAAATATATGTTGATGATATTATATTTGCAGCCTCGACCCAAACCTTATCAGATGAGTTTGGGACACTCATGTCTTCCAAGTTTAAGATGTCAATGATGGGCAAGGTATCATTCTTCTTAGGTCTTCTAATATCTCAGAGTCCCAGAGGCATCTTTATCAATCAATCCAAGTATGCCCTTGAATCGCTTAAGAAATATAAGATGGAATCTTGCGACCCTGTGGACACTCCAATGGTGGAGAAAACTAAGCTTGATGTAGATCCACATGGAGTTGCTGTTGATCCGACACTTTATCGTGGAATGATCGGTACTCTTCTGTATATCACAGCCAGTCGACCTGATCTTCAGATTGCTATATGTATGTGTGCCAGGTATCAAACTAGGCATACTGAGTTACACTTAGCTACTTTTAAAAGGATCTTTCGATATCTTAAAGGAACCATTAATCGGGGACTTTGGTATTCGAAGGACTCTTCTATTGCACTAATGGCATATGCAGATGCGGATCACGCGGGTTGTCAAGATACAAGGCGTAGCACGAGTGGAACTTTGCAACTACTAGGAGATCGACTAATCAGTTGGGCATCGAAAAGGCAGAAAAGCGCTGCAATTTCAAGTACGGAAGCAGAATACATAGCTATGTCCAGTTTCTGTGCTCAAATTATTTCGATGAGATCGTAATTAACCGACTATGGTCTAGGTTTCAACAAAATTCCGATGTACTGTGACAACAAGAGTGCAATTGCGTTATGCTGCAACAATGTTCAATTCTCCCGGTCGAAGCATATTGACATTCGCTACCACTTCATCAAGGAGCAAGTGGAAAATGGAGTAATAGAGCTTTACTTTGTCCGATCTGAGTATCAATTGGCGGATATTTTCACAAAGGCTTTAGATCGCGCTCGAATTGAATTTTTGGCCGACAAGCTAGGAATGAGAACTTTCTCGCCTGAGACTCTAAAGAAACTGGCAGATGAAGCGAAAGAATAGTGGTGGTAAAACTATTCTCCGTATCCTTGGTGATCATCTGTATATATTGTTTATATTCTTATCCATAAAAGCAAAATACAAAAATATAAAACCATAAAAAAAATTGAAAAATTCATAAAAATCCAAAAATATTTTTACTTTATTTTTCTAAGGCATGTCTTTTGGTACGATAATATTTACGGCCTTAGAAATGTTGATTAATATCGACACGGCGCCATAAATAGAGTTCGTACAAAAGTTGTAAATATTTCATAAAACATGCCCTAATGGCTTGTAGTTATTTCTGACTGCAACCAGGTTTTCATACTAAAGTCAAGTATTTCTTATGAAAGCTTTGGCTCACAACGGGAATTCATTTTCTCGGGCAAGGTTTACTTTAAAACCTTGTAAGGGATCAAGTTTACTTTATAACTTGGTCTAACACAAATCAATGTACGTTTCAGTGCATTTATTTGTTAAAACAAGAGAAGTCTTGTTTTTATAAAGCTATCATCTCTACAACCATGCAATCTACAATTGGTATCTACATACTCGACGATGCGACTACTCAACCAACGACTACAGCTCTTTCGATAGAACACGGGTCAACAATTGAGGGGGAGCAATTGTCAAGCATTCAGAATCTTCGATGCCGAACGTGCCAAGCTCACTAACTGGTGTCAAGACAACAATACCAATCGTACACGTGGTGTCAAGAGATGACTTCAGCCGTGACGAGGCGACCAACATTCGTGAACAAGAACCATTTGATCTTATCATATGATGTTCTCATCAATCAGGTCCAACCTTGTCAATTCTTTTCTAATATGGTGAATATGTGATCATGTTACAAATCGGTATCATATCTCATACATTTGATATCATGAAGATAAAACAGACTTGCATTTTTCTTCCCAAAACCTTTTTTAAAACATCATTAAATCAATTGATATTAAAAACATCAATTGGGTTAATATTTTTAATATGGGGGAGAAAATGTGATTTAATATGGGATATTATCACAAACGGTTTGACTTAATGTGCTGGCTCATCCCGACATGTGCGAAATGTTTTCGAATATCGTGGCATATGTTAAGGGGGAGCAAAATGGATTTGCTACATCAAAATGGATTTTCATGGTGACATATACTTACCCAAAACCCATTTATTTCACGACGATGAAGATTGTGGTGACATAAGGATGGTAGGATAGGTTAAGTCCAATGATTCTTCTAGAACCGGAGGAATCTTCCCAAGGACATTCCATAGCTAGAAATAGTAGTCCTTAGGAAAGATGGAGAAAGATTGTGAACGTAGCTGAATGCCGACCAAGTACTTAAGTTAGCACTGGAACAATCACAACAAGGTGCTAGTTATGACGTATTGGTAAGCATTGAAGGGGTTGAAGAATGAAAAAGGATTGTAAAGATAAAGGGTGTAAAGAAAGAAGCCCTCCTTACAACTTTAGGCAGAAATCGGGTCAACACATATGCTATTGAGATCATTTTAATGATGCTCGATATTGAAGATAAACATCATGGACCCAGTGATGCAATGCACAACCCATCCCAGCTAACTCAGATATCTCTCAAAAGGTATTTGTTTTAATCACACGGAGACAACGCATTATCTATTGATTTATTCACTCCGAAAAAATTGGTATTGAATAGGTGGCACTCCTCTCCAGCCTCCGATCACTAAAATCCAAAATGCACGATCGAGTCTAGAGCCATTTGAGATCATCAAATATCTCATTAGGACACACTTTCATATTTCCTTTCTTCTTCACACACTGTGAAAAGTAAGAAAGATTTTAAGAGTCCTACGCAAAATCTTCATGATCTTGCCTGAACATCCGAGTAATACGAAAGTATTTACAATGAAGATGGAAATCCTTCTTAAGCGAATATCAAAAAGCTCATGGTAGGTAACTTGTGCGATTCTTTATGAATCAAACTTTTGATAACTGGAAAGCAACAGCTGTTTAATTCTTAACTGAATTTAAACACGTTCCAGGCCTCTACGCAATATCTTGGTGATCTTGCCAGAACACTCAGAGTGATACCTTAGTATTCACAATGATGAGTGGAAATACTTCTAGTGTTAACCTCAAACAGCACTTGGTAGGTAACTTACAAGATTCTATACGAATCAAGCTCGTGACAACTGGAAAGCAACGATGGTGCGGTTCTTAATTGAATTTCACTTGTTCCAGGAACATGAATTGACGGATTTAAATCATGCGGATATTATTATCCAAATGATTCACTCTTTATGTTCGCAGTCAGCTTTGGACGGTCGAATAAAGAGAACGGGTTTACCCGCGAAATCCTGTCAGGAAGTTACTTAATTGAAACTATCCGTCACGGGTAAGATATCTAATATCGTCCAACGGTCTTCACCGACCGGAGGTAAAATGCTACCGAATTAGAATGAAATGTTCAAAGCCATTTCGTTCGTGTCTACTTATGTTGCGGCATTTGAAGACGGTGGCGTTGCGGAATCCAAGAAGAAGTCGTCCCCGCATGCTTATACTTTATGCACTTCATACCATATCTAATTCAAGAAAGCCTAAAAGTCAAGTCTTCCGTTGTACCAAACTCTGAAGCTTTCAAGAATTACAAAGGTATAAGTATGTGGGACATGGCGTCACGAAGAGGCGAAGATCACAAGTGATGGATGCACGAGATCAAGGCAAGAGATTGATGATAAAGATTGATATCAAAGATCACATCAGCATGTTCACCAGAAAAGAAAAAGAAAAGAAAGACGAAGACTACGAGCTCAAGACAAGCATAGTATGCTAGGTTTATTTCATTATTGTAACTCGGGTAACGCCCTTGTTTGGAGTGACCTCCCTTAGGGGGAGATTGTTGGAAATACGTTTTACGTATTAAAAAGGATCGCTCACTCCAACAATAGTCCATGTTATAGCTCGTAGTTTAGTAATTTACATTTATTAAACAAAGCCCAAAACCGAGCCCATGAAATGTATGGGCCGGCGACCTAATGTAAACCCAAGCCCATCTCATGGGCTTGGGTATATAAACCCTCTCCTTAGATGGAGAGGGTGTGTGGTTTCATAATTTACACATAGTAAACATTGGTTTTCTCTCTCTAAGTGTGTGTAATCCACCATCTCTCTATCTCTTTCTCTCTCTAAAAACATAAGCATAGATTTACATTTCTATAAGGTAACAGTCCTACCTCTTACCCAAGACAAACAAGTAACATAATCAAAACAAACATATGTGTGCCACAGTATCACTTATTAAAATGAACAAACAAATAAAACTAAGAAGGAAACGGGGATTCTCCTTCTATATGCATTCCTAAGCTTCTCCAATCCTAGCCACTTATGTTCTCATGCTTAACCATAGTATCACCTGAAAGAGACACTAAAACACGTCAACATAAAGTTGGTGAGAGTCATAGGTTTAGACTCCAACACATGACAAGTCATAAGCTGTGAATACCATAAACCAATAAACATATGGACAATGCGCTACAATCATGTACTAACAACTAGCATTCAATTTAAATCAATCATTACAATTCCAAGGCATCACGCCTTACCAACAATCACAATTTCCAAGGCATCACGCCTTACCAACAATCACAATTTCCAAGGCATCACGCCTTACCAACAATCACAATTTCCAAGGCATCACGCCTTACCAACAATCACAATTTCCAAGGCATCACGCCTTACCAACAATCACAATTTCCAAGACATCACGCCTTACCAACAATCACAATTTCCAAGGCATCACGCCTTATCATTAACCATAGGTCCCATAGGCGCCCATACACCTATGTACCTTTCCAATCCAGATCACACACAAACAAGAATCACATAGCAGTTAATCACATAAATGTACACACAAGTCCATCTCAAACCTTAAAAACATTCACAGCATTAATTTAGAAAATAATTCAACACAGTGTCTCTTCCATCCCATCTGGAAGTCAAAATCAATAGTAAACATGGGACTATGAAACTCACCTGATAGCTTCTTCACAAGTCCTCGCACTAGCAACAAGCTAACAAACCAAAAACACGAAATCAATACACGAACCAATCACTAAGATGGCTCATCAACCTATGATGGACATCTAGCCTATTCCCACATATTTACCTCCTTGATAAGCTCTAATCACCCCATTACCCTTCCTTAACAAGTCCTTAACTTGGTTAAGTTTAATAACTAACCCGTTCATATTTTACCCAAAACAGTCCCAGTTTTTAGGTCTCAAAACTTTAAGTCACACGTCCACTTAAACATACCCATGGTTTCTGTAACAGGAATATTCATACCCTTAATATGTTGGCTAACACCTCCCACTTGCCCTAACCTTAAAGCTACTGTTAAGGCCCCGATATACATATATCTACTTTTGTCATTCCAGATTTCCTGATTTTAAGCGTACTAAAAGTTTGTTACCATTAAGGGGTCTTACCCTAAACCACAACCTTAGCCCAAGTGCAGATACTTACTACAATATATAAACCATCTCTCACGTTCGTGAGAAGATCCTAATGCAACCCTAAGTACCCCAAACAACCCAAAACTTAAAAAGAAAACAGGCTGAATTCAAAACTGTTTTGACCTTCGACTGTTGTAACCTGTTTTTGACCCACTTCCCGACCTCCAATTTAGTTCTCGTTTCTTGCATTGGAAAGCCACTTCAAATATCTTTCCAGGGGTACTTGGATCGTAAAATAAGAGTTTATAAACTCCCGATATGATCAAAACAATTGACCCAAAATCTGCCCAGTTTTTAAAAACGGGTTTAAACAAAATCATCATCATTAATTAACCCTAATCCCTCTAATTACAAGCCCTAATCTATGTAATCATTATAACACCATTAATATAACATTAATTTAATGTTCTTAAATTAAACCCTAACCTAAATCCATCATAAGATGATTATAAAAACATAAAAACAATTAAATTAAAAAGGGTTATGAAGGTTTACCTTTGATTTATGAAAACCCCCAAAATTATGAAGAACCCTAAAAACCCTCTTGAAAACCCACGAATTTTTTTAATCTCCATGGAATAATAGTGAATTTTGATTGTGATTAAAAACAATATATAGGGTGTACTTAAAATCCTAGTCCAAAAATAATCCCACTTTCTTTTTTTCCTCTTTTTCCCTTTTTCCCTTCTTTTCTTCGTCCAAAACCGACTATGCACCCTTAAAATTCGTTTTTTTCCTTTTTATTATTAATATATGTATTAATAATATTACCTTAATTTTCCTTAATTTATTTCAGCTCCTAAAGCCTCCAAAACCTCAAAACCGTAAAACTAGTCAGTTTTTACGCGATTACCGTAAAAGACGTAAAATATACACTTTTAAAAAAAATCTCAAATTTTGAAATAAACTTTATAACTAAGTCCTAAATGACTTAAAACCATCTCGAAAAATATTCATATGGATAATTACCTCACCCGAGACCTCTAAATGCTAAACCGTAAATCCTAAAAAATACTATTACTATAATACTTATACGTATACGTAAACACCACAATATCACAATTTTCATTTCATAGTCACCACTTGTGAGCTCATGAACATGAAATAACCGTTCCTCGATTTACTTATGAGTACTTCTATACTCATAAATGATAACCACACCAACCTCGTTCACACAAAATAAACACGTAAACACACAATTCAAGTAAGCACACATAAAATAACTTAAAAGTAAGACCAAGTGACAAATCCAAAACCTAGGGTTGTCACATATGACGATTGATGGTTTTATTTAAAACCGACGTTGGAGGTCTTATGTTTTCTATCTTTTTACTAATAGCGAGGATTATTAGTGATCACGATATCGACGGATACCCGAGATTTTATGTTTTATCATTCGTTGTCTCGATGTTTATATTTTTGACGTTTTTATTTTAAGTTCGTATTAAGTCGAACTGGAATCATATTATTATCATATTTTGAGTGCGTTTTAACTTTTGAAAAGTATTTTTTCCGAAACCCGAGCCTCGTAAATATTTTCAAAATTGATAATTTATATTTTCTACCCTTACAACAATTTAATTGTATTTTGGACCAAAACTATCACAAATTGGCAAAACTAGTCCCTCCACCACCATATAAAAGGTTATTTCTCTCAACTACAAACACATACAACACAAGCACTCCATCTCTCTTCCCTCTCTCTAACAAAACCGTACACCCCTCACCCCTAAATCATTTGATTTTAAAAAATTTACTTTGAATCCATAAAAACTAATCAATATCCCATTTTGCAAATTTAATGATGATCATTTTGGTGTAATTTTTAACAACATGCAAGAACATTTAATTTTTGATGATGATCCATGGAGGTTTGATCTAATTTCTTATGATATAGTTGTTGTTGTTAGTGTTGTTTTATACATATTTTAATTATTGCATGTTTGAAATTTTGAGTGGCTAAATTTTTGGAAGATCATTCAAGTGTGTTATGAGTTAGTTAAGTTGTTGAGGATGATATGGATGATTTTAGGCATATGAGATTGGTTAAAATGGGTTGAAAATTTGATTTAACATGATTTTTTAAACATGTATTTTAGATCAGTAGGTAAAAGGTAATTTTTGGAAAACTTACTGTTTGAAAATGGTTAAACTAACAAGATGATGTTGTAAAGAATTATTTTAGCTTCGATTTGATATAAGATAGAGCTTCTAGATCAAAACGAGCGCGAAGTTACGTTAGTTTGATTATTCGTGTACCGGGAGACGAGTATCGGTACGATATATAATTGTTGTTGATATCTGGATCGAATCTCGGGGACTATAAAAAGGATTTTGAAATGTGTCATGGACTGATGTTAAGTGCTAAGTATGAGGATGTTGGGTTTATTTTCAAATTCGAGTGTCGGTTTTGTAAACGGAGTAAAATAAATAAGTTAAAAGAACTATATGAGTTGTTGACGTAAAACTGTCCGGTTTTTGTAGTTCAAAGATGTGTCGGGCAGGGAACTTTAAATGTAAAATCTTTTGATGGGCTTTTATCAAGTCTTTCTATATATAGTAAGTGACATCTTTGATTAGTATCATAAATATTTGATTTGTTTAAGTAGGGTAAATGAGCTCGTACATCTGGTGTGTACAGGCAGATTTTTATCGAAGGAATTGACTAATAAAGTAAACATATAGAATGAAGTAATAGGTCACTTGTATTGTTTTCATTTTGGTTTGGTTGTGATTTTATTATTTTGAGTGTGATGTTACTAGATATGGATTTTACTCGAGTTTATTATTAATGAACGCGCCTTATTTGATAGGTTGCGGTTTTTGTGTTTATCGGGCATCAACTATCGTTGAAGATCGTCTTGCTACTGATATTACTCCAGGTGAGTCTATAGCCTCGCTTTTGTAATTGTATCGAATGATTTTAAAACCCGTGAGGGGGATACATGTTATTTGAAAGTAAAATGAACACAAGTAATGATTGATTGTTTGGACCCGAATGTTGCCTTTGTTGCCTTTTTTGTTTTGAATTGTATAAGTACCTAAATTGCAAAAGTCCCTAAATTCATGAGCCGTTAACTATCTTCTCACTCGATGTTGTGAGTTGGGAATAGCCGCTTATTCTAATGATAGTACTATCGGGCTGACGACCCTATCTGAGACCAGAGCTTTACGCCGAGTAACCTCTGGGAAGGATAATTTTACGAGAATGAGAATTGGTATTCTTGCAATTGATACCCTAGTAGGGCAATGGAATTTCATCTAGTCATGCCGGCTTTAGGCGTGGGTGACTAAGATAAGGGGTCGGTGTCATGAGCTTAATACAATTCAATAGTTATTGCTATATGCCAGACTGCCTGAAAAATAAATTGTATGTACAGCAATTCTATTAAATGATCTTGATTGATTTTTCTCTTGTGTTCAAATGATGATTTGGAAAACCTATAGACTCGCTCAACCGTTGTGTTGATGATTTTAAGCATGTATTTCAGGTGATTGCAGTTAATGAATTGCGGAGCTTGTTGGAGAAGGATTACGGATTTCTTTTGTGGTGATTGGTTTAAAATAAATTTCTTTCCCTTTTGTCATAAAAATAATTGTACAGTCATGTACTTTGGTAAATTGTTTGTTGATTTGATAAAATCTTTGGGGGACCTAAATATGACTCTGATATTTCTAAAATTGTTTTACTTGGGATCGAAGGTTTTAGACAATGGTTAAATTATATCCTTTTATATTTCAAATGTATGATTTTGAGATGGTTCAAAGTGTTTTGTATAATGATGTTTGAGTTTAGCACCCAAATTTGTATTTCCGCTGCGCAATGTAATTTGGGGGTGTTAAAGATTCAAAATGAAAAATATTTTTAGATTTTCTTGATTTTATATTTTTTATGGTTTTTCTAGGTTTTATATTTTTTGTAATTTTATTTTGGTGGTTTATATATATACAATAATATACATGATCACGATAAAAGGATACTTTAGAATAGTTTACCACCACTATTTCGCAGATTCTTCTGTCAACTCCTTAAGAGTCGCCGGTGAGAATGATTTCATGTCTAGCTTTTCGATCAAAAACTCGATACGTCCTCGATCTAAAGCCTTCGTGAATATATCCGCCAGCTGATACTTACTGTTGACAAAATATAGCTCGATCAATCCATTTTCCACTTGCTCTTTGATGAAATGGTAACGTATGTCAATTTGCTTCGCCCGGGAGTGTTGAACGTAGTTGCAGCAAAGGCAATTGCGCTTTTGTTGTCACTATACATCGGAATTTTGTTGAATCCAAGACCATAGTCAGTTAATTGTAATCTCATCCATAGAACTTGAACACAACAACCAAACATAGCAATGTATTCAGCCTCTGTACTTGATATCGCAACGCTTTTCTGCCTTTTAGATGCCCAACTAATCAGTATATCTCCAAGAAGTTGCACACTGCCAGAAGTGCTACGTCTAGTATCTTCACACCCAACGTAATCTGCATCTGCATATGATATTAGAGCAATAGAGGAGTCCTTCGGATACCATAGACCACGATGAAGTGTTCCTTTAAGGTACCGAAAGATCCTTTTCACAACATGCAAGTGCTTTTTGGTAGGCCGAGCCTGATACCGGGCACACATGCATATAGCTGCTAATTAGGCCTGCTAGATGTCAGATAGAGAAGGGTGCCGATCATTCCACGATAAAGTTTAGGATCGACAGCAATCACATCCCTATCCTCATCCAACTTGAATCTCTCACCATTGGAGTATCCACGAGGTCACAGTTTTCAAAGTGATACTTTTTTAAAGATTCAAGAGCATATTTGGACTAATTAATGAAGATGCCTCTAGGATTTTGAGAAATTTGTAACCCTAAGAAAAATGAAAATTTTCCCATCATCGACATCTTAAAGCGTGTGGGCATGATTTTCTCAAAATGGTCAGACAGTCTTTGAGTAGTGGCAGCAAATATTATATCATCAACATAATTTTGTACAAGTATCATGTTGTTGTCTTCTTTGAGAATGAACAGTGTCGGGTCCACTTTGCCTTTGGAGAAGCCTTCCGAGATGAGATAAGACGATAGGAGATCGTACAACGCGTGGTGCTTGTTTCAACCCATATAGAGCCTTCTTGAGCTTGTACATGTGATTAGGATACTCCGAGTTAACGAATCCATTCGGCTGGCTTACGTAGACATCTTCCCTTAATTCACCATTGAGAAATGTCATCTTAACATCCATTTGGTAGACGATCATATTCATGTGAGCAGCATAAGCAAGGAATAGTCTAATCGCCTCCAAGCGTGCAACATGAGCAAAGGATTCTTCAAAGTCAATACCTAATGCTTGTTTGTAACCTCACACCACCCAACTCATCGAGCTTAACCTTAAAACCCCATAACAAAGTAAGAATGTCGACTTTGTCGGGTAAAGGAACTAATTCCCATACTTCAAGTCGCTGAAATTCATTAAGTTCCTCTTGCATGGCTTCAATCCAAGATGATTGTGTCATGGCTTGTTGCCAAGTTTTAGGTTCAACTTCAGAGAGAAATGCATCAAAGTAGCAGTATAATGCATGTTCTTGTAGTTGATGGCGTGTTGAGACTGGTCGATCAACGTCACCAATAATATTTCATATTGGGTGATCCTTTGTGCATTTGGTGTTGTGATTTTCAATCCGTGGTGGTCTAGAGTGAACGTTTGTAGGAGCTTCCTTTGAGGTAGACACGTCGTTAGGGTTTTCGGGTATTTGTAAACCAAAGAATGGAAGCTCTTGTAGGTGAGCAATTTCCAAATCGTGATCATTGTAATCCTCTTCAACATCATCAGGAACGAGTGGGGGTGTTGATTCAGGTGTAGTTTGAGAATTGTTGGTGGATGGTGCATCCGGTTCAGTAGTGACTGTAGATGCATCAGATTGATTTCCATTATCTTGAGCAACAACTTCAGGAATCAGAGCTACTACTGCAGGTGCTGGAACATCATCACTAGGTGGATCAAAGAATTCATCAAACATAGGTTTAAATAACTCACTCGGGCCTTGTAGGTGGTGTAAATGATAGAGAAGTAGGATTGTTATGAGTTAATCCAAAACTAATAGTACCGGTTCCCATCTTATGAAGTGCGGGAGTTGCGTTGCTCAGAAGCCATCGATGTCAGCTCATCAAAATCGGCATCCAAAGTTTCTACTATCTTACCAAGATGACGGTTATAAATCCAGTAAGCTTTCTTTGCGGGTGAGTAACCAACGAAAATTCCAATATTAGCCTTCGGTTGAAGTTTGCCCAAATTCTCACTATTAGTATTTGGATAGCACAGTGCACCAAACACATGAAGAAAGGAAATATCGGGTTTGTTTCCATGAAGAAGTTCATATGGAGTTTTTTCATGGCGCTTACGAATGATAGAACGGTTTTGGGTATAACATGCGGTTGCCACTGCTTCAGCCCATAAGAATAAAGGAGCATTCGCATAAATCAACATGGTTCTAGCAGCTTCCATAAGTGTACGATTACGTCTTTCCACGGCACCGTTTTGTTGTGGAGTGTGAGCAACTGAAGTTTTAGTGAAATACCGACCTCTTCATAATAGTCACGTAGAGTCTGATTAACGAACTCAGTTCCATTATCAGTTCGAATGCGGCGAACAATAGCATTAAGACGCACCTGGATCATCTTAAGAAAAGTAATAATATATGTTGGTGCTTGATCCTTGGTTGCTAAGAACTTAACCCGTGTAAATATTGAGAAATCATCCACCATGACGAGGATGTATTTTCGACCACTCACACTAGCCGTACGCATTGGCCTGCAAAGATCCATGTGTAAAAGATACATTGGTTCTTGGTTGGTGTCTTCAGGTTTGGGTTTGTAGGATTTCTTGGTACTTTTCCCCAATGAACACGCGAAACATAAGTAACCCTTGTTGAACTTGAGTTTAGGAAAACCACGAACAAGCTCGTTTTTAGCCAAATGGTTAATAGCATCAAAATTAAGATGAGATAACCGGCGATGCCACAACCATGACTTGGTCTTAGATGCTTTGGAGAGAAGGCATACATGAGAGGCAGCCATCCTGTTTTGAATGGATAATGTATAGAGATTATCCCCTCGAGAACCTTTTAACGAGTCATTTCCTGCAAAATCACGAATGAAGCAAGTATGTTGTCGAAAAGTGACCTCAAGGTTTGAATCGCAAAATTGTCCCACTGAGAATAAGTTATGACCGAGACCCTCCACGTAATACATTAAAATCGTAACATTCCCATTTTGATATTCACCATAACCCATGATTTTTGCAATATGGTCGTTACCAAATTTCACCGTTCCTAGAAACTTGCTGACGAAAATTCTGAGCATCGAGCGATCTCCAGTCATGTGCTTGGAGCACCCAGATTCCAAGTACCGCAGGATAATTTGGACCACCTGAAAATATCACCAGACAAAGACGATGTATCCGAATCTAATTGTTCCTCGGTGTTAGAAACTATAGATATAATTATCTTAGATTTGCTATCAAAAGATTTCTTAGGTTTCCAAATGTTCTTCCTAGTTGTCGGCTTAGATTCTAGTTGTCTAAGATCCTGAGGTACTTCTTCACTGGTAGGCATAATAGTAGATGCGGACCTAGTTAAAGGGCGCTTTTCCATTTTTTAGTGCTAGTGTTCCTATTTAAAAGACGTTGAGACCTAACTTCAGTGGATGTGATCCTAGTTAAAGGGCACGTAGTTCCATTTGCAGTGAAGATCCTACCAGTGGGTTTCCATTGCCATCCAACTTGGGTGAATTTCTTCCCCGTTGGAGTCCATTCAAGATTGTTCCTAATAGCATGCATTTCATTAATATGGTCAACAAAGCATAAATCATGATGTTGAGAAAACATGCATTCATCACAATTCTAACATCTCAAATTAGAATTCACATTTTGCTTAGGCTGCTGCACAAGCGCATGGCCTTTATTTTTAGCTACACGATTCTTTTTATTCAAATTTAAAATAACATTCCTAGGGTGAACTTATACTTTCTTCTTCGTAGTCCTACTAGTGGAAGGCTTGATCCTATCTTTCTTGTCTTGAGATCCTTTAGCCTTAGTAGACACAATTACTCCTGTAGAAGGCACAGAAACATTAGTGACAGATTTTGACTTATCCTTGTTGAGTGTACCTAAAGAAGGTTTAGCTCATGGGGTTTTGTTGAATAGAGTCATGGCAATGGTAGTGGATTGGTTGTTTGAGTGGTGCAGAACCCGGTTGTCCTACGAAATTAAGATGTGCTAAGCAACACTGAACCCTCTCAATATATAAGTGGGCATCATTATAGTCATTATTCATGGGATCAGATTCATATAAGTCATCTAATATGTCCCTTCTAAGAAGCACATGCCTAATCGCATTTTTCATATAATCCCTATAAGAAAGTGAATTGTTTTTATGGTAAGGTTTCTTATAAATCACCACTTCTTTAGTCTTTGGAGCACTAGAGGTCGGGGCATAGATTGTAGGTGCATTATCAACAACTTATTGTCCTTTGAGTTGAAGTGTCTCCTTTAATTCAGCTATAACCATGTTTTTATCTATGAGCTAAATATTTAGGTCAGAGATTTCCTCAAATTTCTTGTTCAGTTGGTCAACAAGTGACTTTTGCTCTGTCGCATTAAAAGCAAAGCGTTCTTCTATTGAACCCGAAACTTGTGAGACACCCTGCCTTAATTTTTTAAACTCCCCTAGCATAGAAGTAATTCTATTTTCTAGGGCATGGTTTTTATTCTCTACAGCCTCTAGTTCCACTTTCTCTGCTAATGATTCTCTCTTAAGTCTCATGATTTCTTCCTCTAATGCATGAACCACCTGAATCATCTTGTCACTTGTCTCAACGTTGTTTTCACAATCATTTGTTTTTGAAAGAGTTTCATTTTTAGATTGGTGTTCAATTTCAAGAGATATACAATGTTATTGAAGCTCGTCAAAACGTTTTGGAAGTGAGTTATAAGAATCTTGAAGCTTTAAAAATTCAGTGTTAGATTCGTGACAAGAATGATTATCTACATTATTCACAGGTTCAACAATATTTACAGAAAGATCATGCACATCATCACATTTATTCACAAAAGATGTACTCTCAATAGCACATTTAATAGTCATAACTTGCATCACATCGAGAGACACTACTTGTTCCAAGAATCGGTCATATTCGGATAAAATCTTTTCTTTCTCAATTAAATGTTGCTCATAAGCATCATACATTTCATAGAAAACTTCTTGAACTTTAGCCATTTCGAAATTAAGATTATCTCCGAGATCTAGAAACCCCTCTTTAAGATTGTTTACAAACGGACGATGTCTTTCTCAAACACCGATTTCATGTGTTCGAAAGCCCATTCTCTAGCGGTTTGAGCCGTTGATGTCGTACATTCCTTAATGACCTTGTCAAAACCGGTAAAGTATCGTCTAATCTCTTTCAAGCTTTCCAATACTGTACTTACCGGTGGAAGACCCTTAGGAATTTCCTAAGGTTCATTCGGGTTGACAAGTGTAGGAAATATACTAGGGTTTTCTCTAGTGGACACGGAATTTGGTGTATGGATAATATCCCTTTGTATATTAAAGCGAGTTCTAAAATCCATTTTTGCATTCTCTTGATTTTGTTTATCATAATCAAACTTAGGATATTCCAAAAGCATTTTTAACCGATTCTCGTCAATTAGTGATATGCACTCGGAATCATTCGAATTACCAATCGAGTCGAAGAACAAACCTAATTTTGTTGCATCATAAAGTCGTGGGTTGTGGTTAAGAGCTTGCTTTTCATAACCCGGGTTAGGTGGCAGGTCTGTGAGACGCGATAGAGTAAATTCCTTAAAATATGAATGAAAAAAGTGTACTAAATGTGAACCGGAGTATTTTTTTAAAAGCGAAACTTCAGTCTTTTTAATTTTCTCGGACGCCTTAATTTCCGTTTCAACCCTTTTAGACTCGAGAGTTTCGAAATCCGTTAGTAGTTTTTGAAATTTTTTAACGACTGACTCTTTTTCTTTAAGTTCTTTTGAAAGATCTGCTCTTAAATGTTCAATTTCTATAAAGTTATCCATTTGGACTTTCCTAAACCTATCAAACTCTGGATTGGTTAAGGTATTGGTCAGCGGAGTTAATTCCAAGGTTTGAACCTTTTCCTTGTACAAAGCAAGTTCGGTAGATAATGTCTGATTAACACTGAGGGTTTCAAGGACCACAGTATTTATTTGGCCAAGCATAGATGCCGACACCATAACAAATTCTTGTTGAGCAGACGAATTCATAGACGTAATGGCTCCCGGTTGTGTTTCACTCAAAGTCTGGAGACTTGCAATGATATCGATATCATTGTTTGTCTCCTCGTTTGAATTACTAACTACCGGAGGCTGTTCTGGATACTCAGACACTTGCTCAACTTGATTAGGTACAATACTAGTATCATTGGCAGTATTTGGTACCTCAGAGATTTGGTCAGACCCATAGAGTAAAAGATTTGCCATGAGAGCTTCCTTGGCGGTGTTGAAGTCATCGCAGTCTGAATCATATGCATCAAGATCATCGCATTGATATGCTGCATTTTGAGTGAAAGACGCGGTGATTCCCTCATTTTCCGTAACTCATGGATCTGCAAGAAATGCTAACTCCTCCTCATCGAGCTCTCGACCTTGTGCTTGAGCATTAACCAAGTAAATCTTTTCTTGAAACCATGTACCATCCCTCTTCCTCTTTGGTTGCTTACACTCCCAAGCCAAATGTCCTTCCCCTATGAAGTTGTAGCAGATGATCATCTTCACTTTGCCAGTGTTGTTTCCTCTTGGAGCAGTGTGAAATGGGCGTGCACCAGTATTGGATGAACTTGGTCTCCCCTGTAGTGGTTGCGTAGTAACTCTACCATCTTGAATTTTTGCTTGTTGATGAGAGTTAGAAGAATTTCTCAACTGATTGTTTGTTGGAGATGGTCCTCTGTAACCTCTTTTGTTCAACGTTTGAGTTATGTAGGTAGACATTTGTTCTATTACATCAGTAGGATTATCCCCTTGTTTGAACTCAGGAACTGGAACCTCATCATCGCAGTAGAAAACTACTGCTGGTGAAGCTACATACACACTTGAAGGAATACTGACATGTTGTGAATAGTGGGGTTGAGGAACTTCGTGTTACTGTTAGGTGATAGCGGGATTTATTGGTGGTTGATAAGGATAGTATGGTTGTTGGGGCATAGGGTGATTGATGTGAGTCACGTTGTGATGATGATGCTGGTTGATGATATTGTTGCTGATAAGATGTAGGTGGTTGTGGTAATATCGAATACTGTGGAAAGCTTGGAGTCTGAAACATGGGATTGTGATAAGATTGTTGTCCCATAGCATACGGAGTGTTGTTATATGACAATGTTGGATGATTTGCCATTAATGCCAATGGTTCGGAATAAGATCCTTGAGACATGTGTTTCTGGATCACATGCTTCTCGCGTTGCTGCAAGAAAGCATACAGTTGATCCAAATTTGATTTGTACAAATCCTGAATCAACTTAACGTCAGTGACGTAGTGGCTCCACTCTGGGGGTAACGTGTTCAAAACCTTGGAGTTGAGTTGAAACTGAGCAATCGTGAGATTATACACATTCAAATCATTCATCAATGTAGTGAAGCGCTAGTAGTAGTCATGAAGTGTTTCCCCTGGAATGTATAAGAACCTATCGAACAATTCATAGAGTTGACACTCTCGTTCTTGCTTGGAAAGTGAAGTCCCTTGTAACAAAACCGTTAAGCGATCCCAAAGTTCCTTTTCTACCTTGTGTTTGCTTACCATTCGATAAATATCGGGTGGAAGAGCTTGAAGTATAGTCTGAACGGCCTTGTCATCCGCATCGGCAATGATTTGATTGGCAGCCGTTAATTCATGAAATAGCCTTGGCCGAGTCACATTGTCCACAGTAACTTCGCCCCAATCGTGTGGTCCTTTCTCAATGGATTGAACCATAAGTCTCCCATTGGGTCTACCCATAATATAAGACATCATACGAACTTGCCACGCTTTAAATAGCTCTTTGATAAGCAACGGTGGACGGGTATCGGTACTCGAGATGATAGAAAGGTCAGTAAGCGATATCATTGTCGGCATAAATGAATGAGGATTCATTTTTGATCACTTGAAGAAAAAAGATTATCTTTTGATCGTCCAATGAAATGAAGTTGTGAAATTTGTTGTGTGTTGATGTAGAATTCTTCCAAAAAATTATAAGTCCAAATCTTGAATAAACCAATGCACAATTCAGAATCCATTTGCTGCTAAATAATTCAGAATACAGATTGGATGATAATTCGGAATTGTAATCACAAACAATTCAGAATTAAAGTGACAGACAATTCGAAATGTATGATCTATTCCAAACGATTCAGAATATGAATTCCCAAGTAATTCGGAATACGAATTCCCAAATAATTCGAAATATGAACAAGTCTTTACCAATTCAGAATATGATACTTGACAACTATTCGGAATATGAATTCCCAAGTAATTCGGAATACGAATTCCCAAATAATTCGGAACATGAACAAGTCTTTACCAATTTGGAATCTGGATACTTGATAACTATTCGGAATATGATACTTGATGCTAATTCGGATTCTTGAACTTGGTGCTAGTTCGGATTATGAACTTGGTGACAATTTGGATTCTTGAACTTGGTGACAATTCGGAATGTGGCAATCTTGATGCTAATTCGGAATACAAAAACCCTGTTATTCGGAATTTCTAAACCCTCTTATTCCGAATTGTGAAGAAAAAAATTACCCTTGTAATTTTACCCAATAATCAAGCCAAAACTACCAATTTTCACATAAAAATCACCAATATGAATATTGTTGGAAATACGTTTTTATGTATTTAGAAAGGATCGATCACTCCAACGATATATTCAAGTATTGGGCTCGTGATCCAATATGTAAACATATAGCCCACCAAAGCCCACATGCAGGGTGGCTATGTAAACCCCCTCCTAACATGCTAGGAGGAGTTTATATAGCCACCCTACATGTGGGCTTTGGTGGGCTATATGTTTACATATTGGCTCACGAGCCCAATACTTGAATATATCGTTGGAGTGACCGATCCTTTCTAAATATGTAAAAACGTATCTCCAACAGTCTCCCCCTAAGGGATGTCACTCCAAGTTACAATGTCCTAAATAGTCTATAGCTCGTGATCTATGCTAACAATGATGTGACCGAGGCTTTCTTTGGAAAAACATATTTCCAACAATCTCCCCCTAAGGGAGGTCACACCATTTTATAAAATCTTAAACCTAGCATACTATGCTAGAGTCTTCAATCTTGTTCTTGTGAATATGCTTGATGTGATATTTGACTTTAGTCTTGAGCATGTTTCCTTGCCTTGACCTTGTGTATTCATCACTTGTGACATTTGCCTCTTCGTGACTTCATGTTCCACATACTTATACCTTTATAAATTCTTGAAAGCTTCAGAGTTTGATACAGCGGAAGACTTGACTTTCAGACTTTTTTGAATTTGTTGAAGTATTAAGTGTATGCAGTATAAGCATGTGGTGACGACTTTGATAGGTGTGTAAACACCCATCCTTTTACCACTTAACTACAATAATAACCAAGCCAAAACGTGCATTTTATGTCGTAAATGTCGGAATTATGCGTGGTTTGTGTTTTTGTTGTGATTTAGGATCAAAATCTGAAAAGGGAGGAAAACACGGGCTATCACGGGCTTTTATCAAAGAAAACGACAAAAGACGAAGTCAAAAGATCAAGAGTGCAAAAAGAACGGAAGTCCAAGGCCTATTCTAAAGATTTATCGAAGAAAAAGTCTATAGACGGAAGTTTAATAATGCCGAAGAACTCAAGTCTAAATAAGTGAAGATATTATAAGACGAGTTCAATTAATCCCGAGACAAAGTCGATAAAGTCGAAGAATTTAGAAGACGAGAAGTCGAGAAAGAATGAAGAATGAACCAACACATGCTTAGTTTTCCTAATCACTATAAATAGACTCCTAATGTGTCATTAGGAGTTGTTGGCTAGTTTGACAATCTAGTTCTTCCATTTAAATTACTTGCACCTTTACTTAATTGCACCTTTAATTTCTTGTCTCGCACGTTAAATTTATAAGCTTTTAATTCTTATTCTTTCTTTAATTGTTGAATCTTAATTTTAATCAAGTTTTAAATTAATATCTCATTCTACCTTTCTTGTTCTTGATTTAATTTTCATGTTTATGTGCTTATTGTTATGCTTGTTTGATTATTGGTTATGCTTTTATGTTTTTGATCTTGTTAGCTTATTGATTTTATAGCTTATTGTGATTTTCTTAAATTTAATCAAGTGCTTATTAGTTAATTTTTATAAAAAGTTGATTTTTAATATTTTTATAATTTAGTGTTTTTGAAAAGTTTTAAAATTTTAGCTTATTTGCTTTTTCTTAAATTTGATTTGGTTAAATTTTAGTTAAGTGCTTATTTGTGTTTAGCTTAATTGTATTTTATAGCTTATTTGATTTTAGTCTTATTCGGGTTTTGGTAAAACCCTTTTATTCCGAGTAGCTGTGAGGTGGATATCCCGTATAAGTGCTCGAAGTTGATTATTCAGGATAAGGGATACTTAGGTATTCCAGATAAGCAGTTTAAAGTAATTCCGGATAAGCAACTTGGTAATTATTCCGGATAGTGGTAAGTTCCTGATATTCCAAATAAGGGCTAGGAAGTTTATTTCGGATAAGCTATCTTTTGCTTATTCCGGATAAGAAGTTTGAGTGTATTCCGGATAAGAAATTTCTGAGTATTCCGGATAAGCTAAACGGATAAGCCCCAGGAGAAAGTATTCCGGATAAGCCAAGGATTTACATTCCGGATAAGGACCTAGTTTTGAGTATTCTGGATAAGTAGTTATTCCGGATAAAGAGTGACAGCTTATTCCGGAAAACTTTCGACCAGGATTCCAGATAAGCTTCGGGTGATTATTTCGGATAAGATTACGGTGAGTATTCCGGATAAGGGGGTTTTATTTATTCCGGATAAGGAGCAGATTCAGATTTCGGATAAAGGTGACAACTTTATTCCGGATAAGCAGTATCTTGTTGCGAATTCTGGGTAGTGACAGTATTTCGGGGTCCAACTCAGGTTTTGTTTATCCTCTATTTCAGTCTCAAGCATTTATTTTTCCCGCTATTTTTATTTTAGTTTAATTTTTAAAAGTTCGCATTTTTCTTACATTGTCAATTTTAATTTTCGTCACACTTTAATTTTAAGTCATTTAATTAATTTACTTTTAAAAAGTATTAATTTTGCACCATTTAAGTTTTAATTAGTTTTAGATTTAATTTACCGTCAATTTACTTTAAAGTCTTGCAATTTAATATACAATAACGACCAACCTATTGTTTCGATCAAAAGACGATTGAGTCGCACATTTTTCCCTTTCTCAATTTGAAAAGATCGGACGATAAAATTTTCTTACTGGGCAAAAGCCTCGTATTAAATGGCGCCGCTGCCGGCTCTTTTCGTAAAGATTAACGGTTTTCTGTGAGAGACGCGTTGCATTTTGGGATCCGTTCACTCGTGAACGTTATTTTCTTGCTTAAAAATTTTCAAAAAATCCATAAAAATTAAAAATTGTTAAAAATCCATAAAAATTTCAAAAATTTCAAAAATCCAAAAAGATTTTATTTTTATTTTTATAGTGTATATATATTGTCTATTGCTTTGGTATCTTTTTCTTTTGCTTTCGCAGGTGTATGCGTACTAGATCTTCAACTTATCCAGAGCCCGAGACTCGTGAAGATTTAGCTATGGCAGGTGTGAACAACAACAATAATCCACCGCAGCTCAACAATAATAACAACAATGTTCTTCCACAGCCCGATCTTCGGACAATGGAGGAGCTTTGTCAACCAACTATGTATGGACGAGGAGGACCGATTGCGCCGATGCAAATCACGGCTCTGGAAATTTCGTTGAAGCATCACATGATCCAACAAGTGCAAACTAATCCATTTCGCGGATTGCCTGATGATGATGTCAACAAACACCTCGACAAATTCATTACTATTACTCAAACGCATGAAGTTGCCCGGTGTTACTATGGATGTCCTTCACCTTCAACTCTTTCCACATACTTTATCACACCACGCCGAAAAATGGTTTGATCGTCTCCCGAAGAATTCCATTCATACTTGGGACGGCATGACTCAACGATTTTTGTCGCGCTACTTTCCACCATCCATGGTCACGAGCCTTCGAAATCAAAGCAGCGGTTTCATGTAAGAACCCGATGAATCTCTCTTTGATGCTTGGGAAAGATATAATGTTTTGATTGATCGATGTTTAAACCACAACATGCTCCTCGTTACGTTGATTGATACTTTCTACAATGGTTTAATTTTTCGTGATCGTGATACGATTAATGCAGCCGCCGGTGGCACATTTATGAAAAGAAGACCTGAGGAGTGTAGAGAGCTTATTGAGAACATGACTACTCATCAAAAAAATTGGGATTCCTCCGCATCTTCAAGGAACAACCCGAGAGTCAATGTTTCTTCTACTTCAGCAAACCCCGATATGACCGAATTCACCCGCATGATGGCCGAAATGAACAAAAATATCTTGCTCATCGCTACAAACCAACAACAACAAGTTAAAGCTGTAGTAATTTCTTGTAAGACTTGCCGCGGTCCTCACTCATACACTGATTGTCCTTCTACTCAAGGCAATCCGGAAAATGTGTATGCGGCTTATGGTAACTATTCACCGGAAAATTACCAAGCCCGACCTCAAGGGGATCGAAATTGCTAAGTTACCGGTCGAACAACTATCTTTCACCCGGTTTTTCTCCTCAAAACCCCAACCCCAACAACAGTTACAATAGAAGCAACCAAATCACACCTCGAGCTTCTAATCCTTATCACCCACCCGCTCAACAAGCCCCACCCATTAATCAAGATGTTGAAGCTTTAATGAGAACCCAAGGAGAGCAAATCAAGAATCTACAAAGCCAAATTATCAATTTAAAAGGGGATATCACTAAGCAAGGGAATGACATTAGATCCGAGCTTCGAAATGATATACAAACCTCCTTCAGCACTCAAACGAATGATTTGAAGAATATGCTGGCTAGTTTCTTACCAACCACTCAACCCTCTAATTCGGGCTCTCTACCTTCAAACACCGTCACCAACCCGAGAGCGAATGTGAGTGCTATTACTACCCGTAGTGGAGCAACTTTAGTAGGACCATCTATCCCACCCCCAGTTACACCATCCACACCTCCTCCACCACCATTTATCCCTACTACTCCCACACCTAGTATTAGTTCACCATTACCGTCTTCGCCTTGTCATGAAGAAGTACACAAGAAGAACCCTTCACCAACCCCACCTTCCACCTATAAACCCAGCATTCCTTACCCTTCTCGACTCGACAAGGCTAGAATTTTGACTAAGAATGACGTTCAAGTCTCTAACTTTTTGAACAAGATTGCCGGCATGAGCGTCACCTTTACCCTTGTTGAAGCTCTTGCCCAAATGCCACAATTTGTCAAGATGTTTAAGGAATTGCTTAATAAGAAGGAGAAGATGGCCGAGTTTGTTAATACTCGCTTGAATGAAAATTGCTCTGCAATCCTTCTTAAAGAACTTCCGGAAAAACTTGGAGATCCCGGTCGTTTTGTGCTACCATGTAATTTTAACCAAACCGACAAATTTACTGCCTTAGCTGTTGGGAATAAATTATGGCCAGTTCACTTGAGCGCTGACAAGAGTAAAACAAGCGTTGACAGGAGTAAAACAAACGCTGACAGCTCAAGCGTTGACAAGATAAAGTCAAGCGTTGATACATTGAAGACAAGCACTGATGGGAAGATATACTCTACGCGTTTATTGTATTCTAGATTACTTCTAGTAAAGATAGGAACAACAATGTATTTTCTATATTTATCTTTACCGTGAATAGCTGATACGTAGATTATTGTACAAGGCTTCTTATGTCTATAAAAGAAGACCTTTAGGTTAATGTTTCATATAAGTTTTCATTCGTAAACTACTTTCATTGTAAGCAAGTTTGATATCATTAATCAAAGTGAAAGTTTGTTTATATCTTGTGTGTTCTTGTTTAAGTGTTAATTCCGCATAACACTTAGATTATTATAAACATATACAAAGGTTTCTCTAAGTGTATTACTTGATCTAATCTCATATACATAAAGCTAAATCGATCTAAGTTTGGGATCAATAAGTGGTATCAGAGCTTGTTGAGGAACTTTTGATCTTAAAGAACACAAGAACCCTAAAAATCACCAAAACCCTAATTTTCTCAAAAACCCTAACAACATCATGTCAGAAATAACCTCCTCCTCCTCTTCACCTTTACCAAACATCAAGATTCCCATGCTTGATGCAACCAACTTTGAATTGTGGAAATTCAACTTTGAGCAATATCTAGGGATCTATGACTACACACTCTGGGAGATCATTGAATATGGAAACACATTCGATAAAGCCCAAAAGATTGCTGATGCTATTTCTCAAAGATCAGTTGTTGCTGGATGTTCTGAAGAAGATAAGAAAGAAAAACCTGAAGATGGTAGAGCTGTGTCTGCTGAAGACATAGCAAAGAAAAGGGTTGACATCAAAACCCTAAATATTCTGAAAGTCTCTTTGGGACAAGAGAACCAGCATAAATACAGAGGTTATGATTCTACTAAAGACCTTTGGGCAGCTCTTGAAGTTGCATATGGTGGCATTGCAGATACCAGGGAAGAAAAGAAGAAACAGCTCATGCATGATTATGTTGTTTCAAAGCTCAACCCAATGAGAAGCTGAGTAGTGTGAGAAGCAGATTGCTTGACATTACAAGCAAATTATCCTTCATGGGGACACAACTTGGTGATGTTGACATTAATGCTACCTTTCTTAATAGTCTTGGTGAGGCGTGGAAGATTGAGGCAAGATCTATTCTTGCCAATAATAATTACAAAAGTTCCACATTTGATGACATCTACAACAAACTAAGGCTGTTAGAAGACGAAACTCTTTTAGAGCATGGAAGCAAGTCTACCAACAGTAACATGGCCTTCTTCTCTCATAGTGAAGGTCAATTCAATCAGAAGGACTCTTACATGCATCCAGTTACTGGATCATCATGTGTCAGCGCTGGAACAAGTCCTGTCAACGTCTCCTTTTCAGACGCTGACACAGTCAAAAGTGACTCACCAAGAGTTAAACCTGCTGGTTTGGATTTGGATACTGTATGTGCTTATATTGCTTCTTTGCCTAATGGTTCAGTGATTACATATAAGGACCTTGAGCAGATAAGTGATGAGCACTTGGAAGAGATGGACATTAAGTGGAACATGGCTCTTGCTAGTATAAGAGCAAACAGGTGGAACAGAAGGTTTAAGAAGAAGATGACCTTCAATGCAAAAGACACAGCTGGATTTGATAAATCCAAAGTTGAATGCTACAACTGTCATCGTATGGGGCACTTCATGAGGGAATGCAGATCTCCTAGAAGATCTGATGCTGGTAAACCCTCAAGTCAAATTGTTAAAGCTTGGGATCCTAAAGCCATGGTTGCAGTTCAAGGAATTGATGGTATGGGATGGGATTGGAGCTATCTGGCTAAGGATGTGGAAGAGGATAAAGCTTTGGTTGCTGAAATTGAAGAAGAAGAGCATGTTGAATATGCTCTCATGGCACACTCCTCCTCTTCATCTGATAATGAGGTATACAATGATTCTTTTTGTAGTAAAGGTTGTAGGTTAAACACTAAGAAACTTAACAAAGAGGTGTTAAGATTATTAAGTGATGTGAGTACTGAAAAGTGCAAACTGTCTAATTACCAACTAGCTCTCACTCAAACTGAGAAAACAGTTTCTGAATACAAGAAAATGGAATTTGACTTAAAAGATAAAATAAATATCTTAAAACATGAGTTAAATGCTAGTATGGATATTAGAAACATTATGGAAAGGGTTAATGGTGAGTTACAGGCTAAATTAGATGAGGCCATTAAGAATAAAGACAATGTTGACCTTAAAATTCAAAGATTTGATAGAGCCACTCAAACCCTAGGAGACTGTGTGGGTAAACAAAGAGATCCTAAGGACATGACTGAGATTGGGATGAAAGACTACTCTGTGGTTCCACCACCAGCTGGTGACTTCTATGGTGTCCAACAAAAGGACCTATCTTAGACTGGTTTGCCAGAACTCCAAGAGGAGGAATTCATTCCTCCACCAAGAGTTGTAACCCAGTTGAAGAGTATCATCAAAAGTTGACTGACCTGAATGAATGGAAGAAAGCTAACCCTACATTATTTGTTAAGGGTGGCTTGCTATGTGAAAGTCCTAATGAGTCAACTCCCATTAAAGTTACAAACCCAATCACTGGTAGAACTGTTGACCTAGGCTCAAACACTGTTAGAAAACCTAGCATTAAGTATGCTGAGATGTATAGGAATACTAGGTCACTTAAGAGCCAGGTTAGCAATGATGGAACAGGCTTATTCTCTTCTAGACCTAGGATTGTGTCTAGAAAAGCCTATTACACTTGTGGTAGCTTTTCACACTTGGCATATAAGTGTGTCAACGCTCCCAAAGCCAACGTTGACAGGAACAAATTCAGCGCTGACATGAACAAAGTCAACGTTGTTAGGAAGTCAAACGTTGTTAGACCCAAACCTTGTGTGCAGCAAAGTCCACAAGTTGTTAGACCTGCCCCATTCTTCACTAGAGGGTCTAACACTCATGGACAAAGACCATTTCAAAAGACAAATACTTGGTCTAATAGGCAATGGGTTTCTGTAGCAAACCCTAGGTTCAACGCTGACAAGGGTAATTTCAGCGTTGACAAGACCAATTTCAACGCTGACAGAAACATGACCAGACCTAAATATTTGCAACCACAGGGTAAGGAGTCTAAAGCTTCTTCAAGCTTAACATGGAGACCCAAGAAAGATCAAAACCCTAATGATAATGGGATTTCAATGACTTGCAACAGATTTAATTACATTTCAAAGGTCATTACAAAACCTATTGGGGTTAACTGGGTATTTCATCCTAAGAAGGATGAAAATGGGGTTGTTATGAGAACTAAGTCTGTTCTTATTGAACAACCAGATGAATCCAAGTCTTCTAAGGCTTGGGTTCCCAAAGAAAACTAATTTGTTTTCTTTATGTGCAGGGCATTCAAAAACAAGTCAATGATTATGGATATTGGGATAGTGGATGCTCAAGGCACATGACTGGGAAGGAAGACTATCTGACGAACTTCACTCCCATTAAGGATGGTGATAAGGTTTACTTTGGAGGAGGATATGGTACTATCACAGGCAAAGGAACCCTTCTCACCAAGAATTTGCGTTTTGAAAACGTATTTTTGGTAAAAGAACTTGATTACAATCTTTTTAGTGTATCACAAGTTTGTGATAACAAAAATAAGGTTCTGTTTATTGATACTGAGTGTTTGGTGTTAAGCAAGGATTATAAGATCCCTGATGAGAAATATATTGAGTATAGAACACCTAGGCATAAGGATATATACAATGTGAATCTGAATAGGATTAGAATGAATAACAATATGTCTTGTTTTTATGCTAAAGCTTCAGTAGATGAGAGTAATTTGTGGCACAGGAGACTAGGGCACATAAATTTTAAAAATATAAATAGGCTTGTGAGACTTGGCTTGGTTGATGGTTTTCCTGAGAAGGCCTTCCACAATGATCACTCTTGTGTTGCATGTCTTAAAGGCAAGCAGCACAAGGTCTCATTCAAGTCCAAACAGGTGCATTCTAGTTCTAGACCTCTTCATTTGCTACACATGGACCTCTTTGGTCCAACCAATATAGAAAGTTTGAATGGTAAGTCATATTGCTTTGTTATCACAGATGACTTTTCTAGGTTTACTTGGACATTCTTTCTAGCTATGAAGAGTGACACAGCTGATATTCTAATTGATTTTATCACTCAGATTGAGAAGAAGTCTGGCAATGAAGTTAAAATGCTTAGGAGTGATA
Organism: Glebionis coronaria; assembly: GCA_025667525.1. Lineage (NCBI taxonomy): Eukaryota > Viridiplantae > Streptophyta > Magnoliopsida > Asterales > Asteraceae > Glebionis > Glebionis coronaria. The sequence continues at coordinate 432,328,581 of CM046879.1, read as the reverse complement.
ATGGTGGTGAATTTAGGAATAAGAAGCTAGATGATTTCTATGCCAGGAAAGGAATTACTAGGCAATTTAGTATTGCAAGAACCCCACAGCAAAATGGGGTTGCTGAGAGGAAAAATAGAACCCTAATTGAAGCAGCCAGAACAATGTTGGCTGATGCTCATTTTCCTATAGCCTTTTGGGTTGAGGCTGTTAATACAGCTTGTTATGTTTAAAATAGATCATTGGTTAACAAAATTCAGAACAAAACACCTTATGAGTTACTTTGGGGAAGAAAACCTAATATTGGTTTTCTCAGACCTTTTGGTTGTCATGTAGTAGTTTTAGACACTAGTGATGCCTTAGGTAAATTTAGTGCAAAAGGTGATGAAGGCTACTTCATGGGGTATTCAGTGCAGAGCAAGGGATATAGGGTTTATCTTAAAGAAGAAAAATGTATACTTGAAAGAGTACATGTTTGTTTTTTAGAGAATAAACCTAGTGATCCTGAAAGTGGTCCTAATTGGTTGTTTGACTTGGAACCTTTATCTAGAACTTTAAATTATATGCCTGTTACTAATCCAAACATTGTGAAGGTAACTTCAAATGTTATGGAAGAACAAGTTGTTGATGTTTCAGGTACACAGGTTCATGAGAAGGTTGGATCACAAGCAGAGAAGTTATCTCCTATCCATGAATATGTTACAATTCCCATTTGGACAGATGCTTTTGCTGTTGTTGCTGCTGGTGGTAAAGATAATGGTGGTCTCCAAGTACCACCAGATACAAACATGCATGGTCCTTCAGGCGCTGAAAAAGGCAAATCTAGCGCTAACAAGACCAATTCAGACGTTGATGGCTCAGACGTTGACAAAAACAGTTCAAGCGTTGTTAGCCCAAGCGCTGACAAACAAGGCTCAGGCGTTGACAACACTTCTGCACATCTTTTCTCTTCCATTTTTGAACAAGGTGAACCTTCCAATATATATGAAGAGGTTCATCCTAATATTGATGAAAGAGAGTCTGATGAAGAAGATATTGGCAACATGTAAAATGAGGTTGAGGACACCAGACTTTTAGAAGGAGGAGTTCTCACTTCCACTATGAAGAATCACCCCACTTCTCAAATTATTGGTGATATTATGACTCCAGTTCAGACTATAAGATCTCATCAAGGTCTTGGTGGGTTTATTGCCAATATACACAAGAAGGTTGATACCCTCTTGTGCAAGCATGTTTGTTTGCCTATTTTCTGTCACAACAGGAACCCAAGAAAATATTTGATGCTCTCAAAGAAGCAAGTTGGGTGGAAGCAATGTAGGATGAGCTTCACCAATTTGTAATTCAGGATGTTTGGGAGCTGGTTGATTGTCCCAGATATGTCAGACCTATAGGGACAAGATGGGTTCTAAGAAACAAGAGAGATGAAAGAGGAATTGTAGTCAGAAACAAGGCAAGGTTAGTGGCTCAGGGATATACACAAGAGGAGGGGATAGACTATGAGGAGGTCTTTGCACCAGTTGCAAGGATTGAAGCTATAAGGATCTTTTTAGCCTATGCATCCTGCATGGGCTTCACTGTCTATCAAATGGATGTCAAGAGTGCCTTCCTCTATGGTACAATTGTTGAGGAAGTATATGTGATGCAACCTCCTAGTTTTGAGGATCCAGAGAATCCAGACAAGGTGTATAGAGTCAAAAAGGCTAGGTATGGACTTCATCAAGCCCCAAGAGCATGGTATGGTACTTTTTCTACTTATTTAGTGGACAATGGATTCAAAAGGGACACCATAGATTAGACACTATTTACATAGAAGAAAGGCAAAGATGTGTTGCTTGTCCAGGTCTATGTTGATGACATCATTTTTGGGTCTACTGATCCAAAGATGAGTGAGGATTTCTCCAAGCTTATGACAGACAAATTCAAGATGAGTGCTATGGGGGAGATGAACTTCTTTCTTGGTTTACAAGTTCAGCAGAAAGAAGATGGTATCTTCATCTCCCAGGATAAATATATGGTTGAGATCTTGAAGAAGTTTGGCTTTTCTCCACATGAAAAGAGGGCTACCACTCCTATGGATAGAGAACACCCTTGGGGAAAGATTGGAGATGGGAAAGATGTTGATGTCAGGCACTATAGATCCATGATTGGATCCTTGATGTATCTTACAGCCTCCAGACCTGACATCATGTTTGCTGTGTGTGCTTGTGCACGCCATCAAGTGACTCCCAAAGAATGTCACCTTTATGCTGTGAAGAGGATCTTTAGGTACCTACGATGTAATCCTAGTCTTTGTTTATGGTACCTAAAGAATTCACCATTGGAGCTTATTGCATATTCAGACAGTGACTATGGAGGTGATAAATTTGATAGGAAATCCACAACTGGTGGATGTCAGTTTCTTGGGAGCAGGTTGATATCTTGGCAATGCAAGAAACAAACAGTGGTGGCTAATTCTACAACTGAAGTTGAGTATGTAGCTGCAGCTGCTTGTTGTGGACAAGTTTTGTGGATTCAGAACCAGCTTTTGGACTATGGGTATAATTTTATGCATACCAAGATATTTGTTGACAATAACAACACTTTATGCATCATTAAGAATCATGTACATCATTCTAAAACTAAACACATAGAAATTAGACACCATTTTATAAGAGATTGTTTTGAAAAAGGTTTAATACAACCAGATAGGGTTGACACTGAGGAAAATGTGTCAGATTTACTAACTAAACCTTTTGATGCTGGGAGGTTTCAATACTTGGTAACAAGTATTGGAATGGTCAATCTCACATAATGTATGTTTTAGAGTCTTTTTGTAAAAGTATGTACAGGATGATGCATTGTTATTGGTCTCATTAATGATTTAGATTTTCCACTATATTTTTCTAACACTGACAAAGGTTGCTTGAACGCTGATAAGTGTTTTTGAGACGTTGTCAGCAATATAATTGTCTAACGCTGACAAAGCTTCCTTCAACGCTGTCATGTGTTATCGGGGCGTTGTCAGCAACAAATGTTAGTTTTGTGGTTTTCAATCTAAATGTGCAGGTGGTGTTAGCAGTATACCATTGGATACAGAGTTGCTTATGGATCATTGGCAAAGCATTTGGACAAGTTTTTATTTATGGATGATGGTTGGAATTTTTAATTCCTATCTTGACATAAATTTTTATGTTCATGCATATTTTTAGCAACTTATGTATCATAGTTTAAGGGGAGGTTTTAGGAACCTTTAGGTTGTTTGGGTATCCATATGATACTCTTATCACAATTCTAGATTGTGTCCACAGGTGAGTATGAGTTAGTTCTACTAAATCATGAGGCACTGTAGCATGCAAAGTTGATATACTATGCATGCTGCCAAGACATTTTTGGCCTAGAATTGGTTGTGGTCCGTTGGGAGACTTTGGAATAATTTTGTTATGGTATTTACCTGGGAGTAACAAGGAATTTTATAAGGTAACTTAGTTGTTAAGAGTTTTGGTTAGCAAGGGACACTAGAGGACTGTTATGTCTATCTTGCATAAGCAAGTGTGCATAACTGGACAGTGCTTGCCGCCCTACAATAATTATCAGCTTTTTGGTTATCTTCTCTAGGATAAATTACTTTGTTAAGGTCATTTTTCATTTTTAAACATTTTTATTTTTGGACGCTGACAAGTATATTTTCAAGCGTTGTTATGACCAATTTAGACGCTGACATGGCTATTGGCAAACGTTGACAAGATTATAGCCGTTGGGCGTTGATAGGTTATTTTTTACCATTGACACTCAATGGGTCCTACCCAGTTGTTACTTTTTGACATATTTTAGGCCGTAATTTTGGGATTTGATAGCTTTCATTTAATGCATGAGATAAACTTATTATTTTTCAATATTTTCATGATTACATTTTGAAAATACTTGCCTATTTTTGGGCCAATCACATGCATTTCTTCTCCTATAAATTTGGCTCCTATTTTTAAACAGGGTACCTATAATTCTTGTCTAACACAATTTTCTCTTATGAACTTCATCTTCATCAATCATTTCACCGCTTTTCAACAATGGCACCAAAGTTTAAACCATCAGAATTGGAATTGGGGTTTAGAAGCCAACACAACATGATAGCGTATCTTGAAGCTGATGATGCTCTGTTTCCCTAATACACACAAATGGTGGCGTATTTGAACGCATCCCCTTTTAGGTATGCTCTTTCTCATGCACCACTCATTCCTGTCACATATATTAAATAGTTTTGGAACAATGTTAGTTCCTCAACAGTTAATAGAGTGACTACATTAACTTCTATTGTTCATGGGAGACCTTGGGTGTTACTGAGGCTTTGTTACGCCAAGCCTTGCATCTTGATCATGCTGATGGTATAACCGCCCTTCCCGTTAGTGAAATAGAACAAGGACTAAGGGCTTTGGGTTATCCTTTTCCTGATGAAGGAACTTTAAATAAATATCATAAACAGGAGTTTCCCCCAGCCTGGAAGTACCTCATACATGTCCTCCTTCAATGTTTGAGTCCCAAATGCACTGCACACAATGAGATCAATAGATCTATTGCCAGTGCTATTGTGTGCATTGCAACTGGGCAAAAATTTAATTATTCTAAAATGATTTTTGAGGGCATGTGTAAAAATAAGGGGAACAAAATGACTTTAGCTTATCCCCGATTTTTACAAATGGTTTTGGATGTTCAAGGATACTGCACAAGGGATCATAATGATTTTTATGAGATCCCTGTGCAAAAGAAAGCAATTTTTATGAAGATGAACTCACCCCCACATCGTGACCTAACCTTAACCCAAGCTATGCTTGCTGTCATTACAGCAGCTCAACCCCAACCAGACCCCCAACCCCAAATTGACCCAATACCTGCACCATTACCTTCACCTGAACATATGAAAATTGACCAAGAACCCTTCGACGCTGACACGTTAAATGTTGGCGTTGATGGGCCTATTTCCAACGTTGACACACAACCTTCACAAACCCAAACACCCCTTAACCAACCCACATCCACCCAATCCACATCATCTTCCACACCCCCTGAATATAGGTTGATTAAACGCCAAAGGACTACTGGAGTGTTCTCCTCTGGTGGTCCTAGCCATGTAGCAGAGAGAACCACCACCACAAGTGTGGCTGGTGCTATGAATGAGGCTGGGACTATTGGTTCTGGCTTAGAAGCTGGCTAAGGCAGTCCCACCATCATTAAGTCCTCATTTATGCCCAATGAATCTGACTTGGGAGGTCAAATTCCCATTTTAGAAGAGGGCAGATTGGAACCAATGACCCTAATTGAATTGACGGTAGTCTGCATGAGCTTGCAAAAGCAAAATGCAGACTTGGTACAAGTTGTCAGCACACGAGGCCTTGAACTCAAGCAATTGAGGGAAAGGATTGTTATTTTGGAGACTGCTAGTGCAAGGAGAAGGATGGAGGAATCTTCCAAAGGGGAGGAAGATCCAATAAATGTGAGTGATTAGGGCAGCCATGATGGTCAATCTTTGGATGTTGCTGAGGCCCTAACAAGTTTGAAGAAGCAGACAGGTTTTGATACGTCCTTAGTCTCTCCTACAAACTTAAATTTATCATTTACAGCCATGTTGGAGGAAATTGCAAAAGGCGCTGAGGCAGGAAATTTGGGCGTTGACAAGGAGACTTTGGACGCTGACAGAAATATTTTGGGCGCTGATACAACAAAATTGGGCGTTGACAGACCTGCACATGAGTGTGATGTATCCCAGTCATCATCCATCATCAAGGAGGTTTCTTCACAGGTATCACCATCTACCTTACCAACAATTGATCCATTAGATAAGGGTAAGGGTATTATGGTAGAAGAGGTTGTTCCAAAGAATGCTGCTCAAATTGAGTTTGATAGAAGGTTGGCTGCACAAATCATGGAACAAGATAGAAAGGAGGTGAAAGAGTCACCATTTGTTGTCACTTCAGAAGAGAAAGAAGGAAGTGATGAAGCTAGCTCAGACTCAAGTGTTATGATTATAGAACAGCCAGAAAGACTTGACTATGGAGATGAGTTGGCCAAGGAGAAATTGAGAGAGTTGAAATTGCAGGTTGACTTTGATATGCCAGAGGTGGTTCAAATGTATCATGCTTGGGAAGAAAGATGTATGGAGAATCCACACTTGACCATTTCAGATCAGATATGGGGTTTGGAGATTCTCCTCAGAGTACAAAAAGATTGCCAGGTTATTTTGAAACACAAGGCAAGCAATATTCTCTTAGAGTTGAAAAGGGATAGAAGGGAGTTATACTGCATGTTGCTCAGATGTCATGGAGTAGGATGGACTTATCAGAAGTTGAGGGCATTGACATTTGATGAGTTGGAATGCAAAGCTTATCCCATCTGGGTTAGAGTGCAGGAAGCAAACACTCTCAGACTTCTTTCTGATGAAAGAAAAGAAGAACTTGCAGAAGAAATGGAGCTCAAGAAAGCAATGTTTGTTCCCAGACCAGTGAAAAAGGGAGTTTCTCTTGAGTTTCCCAAAGATATGGATCCATTGTATCCAAGTGAAGCTGTCATAAGAAAGAGCCTCAAGCTCTCACCATTAGAAGCTTCAGATATGGTACAAGTGTTACCACTAGATTCCAGAAATCCAGTTGTGAGCTATGAAGAAGATGAATGTGGATTTTGGAAGATTGGCAGGTATGGCAAAGAGGTTCACACTTTTACCACTCTTGTATCTTTGTTTGCAAGTTGTGATAGAGAAGACTTGGTAGACCTATGGAGGTTGTTAGAGACCAAGTATGAGGCTGAAGCACCAACTTCAGCTAATGGAATAAAACTGTGGTCCACATTCAAGAGAATGTGTGGACCAAAAGATGAGGATCCTGCTATTTGGAAGGATCTTGAAGATGACCTCAGTGGTCTTCAATAGAGATTGTATTCAGCTACTGGTGTTTATTACTTGAGTGCTACAATGTTAGCTGAGTATCTACTTGTGGATGGTCAGTATTTCATGTCCAAGGATATCTTGGAGAAGATGAAGAACACTCAGCTGGAAATTGATTATTCAAGTGATGTGGCAAAAGACTTGATCAGATTTATTTATTACCAATATGAGAAGGTTTGTAAGATTCCTCCTAGTCCTTAATGTTTATTCAGAAACTTGATCATAAGAGTGGATATCAAGTTTAGGGGAGGATTGTTGGGAATAAATTATGGCCAGTTCACTTGAGCGCTGACAAGAGTAAAACAAGCGTTGACAGGAGTAAAACAAACACTGACAGCTCAAGCGTTGACAAGATAAAGTCAAGCGTTGATACATTGAAGACAAGCACTGATGGGAAGATATACTCTACGCGTTTATTGTATTCTAGATTACTTCTAGTAAAGATAGGAACAACAATGTATTTTCTATATTTATCTTTACCTAGAATATCTGATACGTAGATTATTGTACAATGCTTCTTATGTCTATAAAAGAAGACCTTTAGGTTAATGTTTCATATAAGTTTTCATTCGTAAACTACTTTCATTGTAAGCAGGTTTGATATCATTAATCAAAGTGAAAGTTTGTTTATATCTTGTGTGTTCTTGTTTAAGTGTTAATTCCGCATAACACTTAGATTATTATAAACATATACAAAGGTTTCTCTAAGTGTATTACTTGATCTTATCTCGTATACATAAAGCTAAATCGATCTAAGTTTGGGATCAATATTAGCCGATCTCGGGGCAAGTATAAATTTGCTGCCTTTAAGTGTTTGGAAAAAGTTATCATTACCCGATCTTACACCAACGAAGATGGCTCTTGAGCTTGCAAATCGCACTCTCGCTTACCCCGTTGGTATTGCCGAAGATGTGTTCATTAAAGTTGGCACCTTCACTTTTCCGGTCGATTTTGTTGTTGTTGATTATGAAAAGGACCCTCGTATTCTTTTAATACTTGGTCGGCCATTCTTGAGAACCGGAAAAGCTCTTGTCGATGTTGCCGAAGGTAAGTTAATCTTAAGGGTCCGGAATGATGCATAAGTGTTCGAAATGGGGAAGATCACAAACAAATCCTATGGAAGAGAATCGGCGAATATGATTAATGTGCTTGATGATTTTGTCGTCTACAACAATCCTCTATTCGACTCTTGCTATGATAATCCACTGTTCCAAGATGATGTGGATGATTCTCTCTCCAATTCTGATCCTCCATCAATTTATGATTCTCCACCGATCTATGATGCTTATGATGATGATTCTAGCTCCGATGGGGATGATTACGATGATTTTACTTCCGAGTATCCAGACATGCTAACTTTTGATGATTTTGATGAGGTCGATACTCTTTCGAGTGATTCTTCTCATGATGAATATCCTCCGCCAACCATGCTTAATCCTACTTTGGATGACTACTCATTTGAGGAAGACTTTGATACTTTTCTCAACACATAATTCCCAAATGAGAGTGATGCTCCTCCTTTGGACTTTGATGATTATGGTCTTTATCCTACTTTGGATATGAAGAAATCCATTTCAAAGGAGAAGAAGTCGGCCAACACCGATATCAGCAGCACTTATGTCTTAACTCCTCTCTACCCTCCGTCTGAGGATGAGATTGCTAGATTTATGATTGGATCTTCTTCAAGATCTGCTGAGCCTGAGTGTTATTTTCCCCTAAAGGAAAAGGTGTTCGACCCCGGCATTGCACTTTTCAAGCCATCTCAGTATCCATCTGATGAAATAAAAGGAAAAATCTTTGGTACTTATGAAGATATGCTTGCCCCTCACCATACTTGCTTCCACCGTGCTTCACAAATGCTTAAGGGAACCTTGCCTACTCTTCTTTGGCTTGCCTTGTTCGCCTTAAGCCTATGATATTTGATGGATGAAAACCATGTCTTTGATCCCGGTTGATGTGTTTTAAGCTTCTTCCTATGCTAATCAAGGTCGAGTCAGGCTCACGACTCGGTTAACAAAAACAAGCGCTTCTCGGGAGGCAACCCGCAGTATCTATCCTTTTTCTCTTGTTTTTATTATAAGTGTAGGGGGAGACCCTAGTATGTTGTTTGTTGTCTTCTTTCTAATCATGTACAGGGATTCGAGCTTTCAAAGATCCATTCTTGATGACTTTTGACGAACCGTGATCCCGTGTACCCGTCTTCCCGGTTCTATCCTAAACTCTTTTGATTCTCTATTTTATATTCTTCCATATTAAAATAGGAATCACTTTAGTTGTCTCTTCCTTAGCAAGATTTAAACAAAGTGCACAATGTCCTAAGTGTAGGGGAGGTTACTTCCACATGCTTAAACATTGAGGACAATGTTTATATTAAGTGTAGGGGGACTTCTATCGAAGTTAAGTGGTCTTTTCCTTGCATTTGTCCTCATTTTAACCGGAAAATTAATTTTTCGACATTTTTCAAAAAATTTGATCTATTTTGGCCTATTAGTTTTTCTTTTGTTATAGTTATTTTCTTTCTTTGCTAGAATAAATTTTTAATAAAGTGGTTTTAATTTTTAAACGTTGTGAATCTTTTGACTCAACCCGAGTTTACTTATCTAAGTTTACTCTAGCTAGTACCCTTAACGTGTTTAAGTCAAGTTTTGCTAGGCTTTTATATAGGGAGCTTTAAAACGCGAAAGTCTTAACTCTCACGGGTTAAGAACAAGAACTTTTCGCAAGTTCCAATAATTGATCCTAGAAAGTCGTTTATCAAGGGAACTTTAAAATGCGAATTCTAAACTTGAAAAAGTCTAAGAATTTGCAAGATCCTATAGATGACTCGAAAACCCAAAACTTTGATTTAATTGGCTAAGCATCCACGAGTCTCATTCCTTGAGATTTTAAATTGTGGAGAATGAGAGATGATAGAGTCAATTATAAGTTTGGTATTCCTTCATGAAATTATGTGAGTTGATTATAAGCTTTTTCTCCCATCGCTTGCTAATAAATTTATCTGCAATAAATAAGGTTGTACGATTTGAAAAGTTACTTAGCTTCTAGCCCAAGATCATTTAAAAGTTGCTCGGTATTGATTAGAGTTCATAGCCAAGGCATAACTTATTGAAGCGGGATGCGAAGATTGGCGAGTCCGAAAAGGCCCTAACAAGGCATGAGGGCTACATTTTGTTGCTAAAGATCCAAAAGTTATGTGAAGAATCATTTATCAAGAATCAATATGAAGGATCGAGACGCACGACGAAAAGCAAATACTCTCCTAAAGATCATGGAGAAGTGTATCCAAAAAGACCCTAACAAGGTATGAGGATAAATAAATCCAAGTCCTAAAAGGAGGCGGATCGTTGTATATCAAAGTCCAAAATAAAGATTGGAGAAAAATGAAGAAGTCGTGGTCCAAAGATGAAGATTCTCTCAAAACTTCAAGTGAAGAAATTCCTATTATGAAGAGAAGACCATTATTTCATGAACGTCTCTCAAGATTTGAAGTATGAAGTCGCTGCCAAATATCGGTCCGAGAAAGGTCTCGAATCGTGAAGTGATATGCCAAGATATGAACTTTATGAGGTCCCGAGAAGCAGTTTTAAAAGATTTTGTCCTTTAGCTAACTATTGATTAAATCGTCCTACTTTATTTTCAGCCTTAATAACTATTGAAATAAGTCAACAATGCATCCTCGTGATCATTCAAGACAACAATGAAATATAAGAGATACACCTAGGAATAAGGGAGTCTAAGTTAATAATTGGCCCACATAAGTTTGTGTTAGTTTGCTAACTTATAATAACAATGATCTCGTTTTTAAGCTTGGTATGGGGAACGTGAAACTTGAGGGTGATAATCATTCATGACATTCCAAAACCCTAAGGTAAGTTTTTGATCTTTTTACTTGTTTCCTTCTTTTAAATATTTTATCTCTTTAATAAAGGCCAATGTGGATTGATTATGATAGAAAATGTAAAACTTGCTTTGTGACTAATGCATTGCATGAGGACATTGCAATGGTCAAGTGTAGGGGATTTGATAGGTGTGTAAACACCCATCCTTTTACCACTTAACTACAATAATAACCAAGCCAAAACGTGTATTTTATGTCGTAAATGTCGAAATTAGGCGTGGTTTGTGTTTTTGTTGTGATTTACGATCAAAATCTGAAAAGGGAGGAAAACACGGGCTATCACGGACTTTTATCGAAGAAAACGACAAAAGACGAAGTCAAAAGATCAAGAGTGCAAAAAGAACGGAAGTCCAAGGCCTATTCTAAAGATTTATCGAAGAAAAAGTCTAAAGACGGAAGTTAGTTTAATAAAGCCTAAGAACTCAAGTCTAAATAAGTGAAGATATTATAAGACGAGTTCAATTAATCCCGAGACAAAGTCGATAAAGTCAAAGAATTTAGAAGACGAGAAGTCGAGAAAGAAAGAAGAATGAACCAACACATGCTTAGTTTTCCTAATCACAATAAATAGACTCCTAATGTGTCATTAGGAGTTGTTGGCTAGTTTGACAATCTAGTTCTTCCATTTTAATTACTTGCACCTTTACTTAATTGCACCTTTAATTTCTTATCTCGCACCTTAAATTTGTAAGATTTTAATTCTTGTTCTTTCTTTAATTGTTGAATCTTAATTTTAATCAAGTTTTAAATTAATCTCTCATTCTTCCTTTCTTGTTCTTGATTTAATTTTCATGTTTATGTGCTTATTGTTATGCTTGTTTGATTATTGGTTATGCTTTTATGTTTTTGATCTTGTTAGCTTATTGATTTTATAGCTTATTGTGTTTTTCTTAAATTTAATCAAGTGCTTATTAGTTAATTTTTATAAAAAGTTGATTTTTAATATTTTTATAATTTAGTGTTTTTGAAAAGTTTTTAAATTTTAGCTTATTTGCTTTTTCTTAAATTTGATTTGGTTAAAATTTTAGTTAAGTGCTTATTTGTGTTTAGCTTAATTGTAGTTTATAGCTTATTTGATTTTAGTCTTATTCGGGTTTTGGTAAAACCCTTTTATTCCGAATAGCTGTGAGGTGGATATCCCGGATACGTGCTCGAAGTTGATTATTCAGGATAAGGGATACTTAGGTATTCCGGATAAGCAGTTTAAAGTAATTCCGGATAAGCAACTTGGTAATTATTCCGGATAGTGGTAAGTTCCTGATATTCCAAATAAGGGCTAGGAAGTTTATTCCGGATAAGCTATCTTTTGCTTATTCCAGATAAGAAGTTTGAGTGTATTCCGGATAAGAAATTTCTGAGTATTCCGGATAAGCTACACGGATAAGCCCCAGGAGAAAGTATTCCGGATAAGCCAAGGATTTACATTCCAGATAAGGACCTAGTTTTGAGTATATTGGATAAGTAGTTATTCCGGATATAGAGTGACAGCTTATTCCGGATAACTTTCGACCAGGATTCCGGATATGCTTCGGGTGATTATTCCGGATAAGATTCGGGTGAGTATTCTGGATAAGGGAGTTTTATTTATTCCAGATAAGGAGCAGATTCAGATTTCGGATAAAGGTGACAGCTTTATTCTGGATAAGCAGTATCTTGTTGCGAATTCCGGGTAGTGACAGTATTTCGGGGTCCAACTCAGGTTTTGTTTATCCTTTGTTTCAGTCTCAAGCATTTATTTTTCCCGCTATTTTTCTTTTAGTTTAATTTTTAAAAGTTCACATTTTTATTACATTGTCAATTTTAATTTTCGTCACGCTTTAATTTTAATTCATTTAATTAATTTACTTTTAAAAAGTTTTAATTTTGCACCATTTAAGTTTTAATTAGTTTTAGATTTTATTAACCGTCAATTTACTTTAAAGTCTTGCAATTTAATATACAACAACGACCAACCTATTGTTTCCACCAAAAGACGAATGAGTCGCACATGTTTCCCTTTCTCAATTCGAAAAGATCAGACGATAAAATTTTCATACTGGGCAAAAGCCTCGTATTAGACTTCTTCTAGATTGTACACCGGAATGCCACCTTCTTGTTACGCTGCATAAGACAGTTAGCAACAAAACATATACACGGATGAAATGGACTTGAACATTTCATTCTAATTCGGTAGCATTTTACCTCCGGTCGATGAAGACCGTTGGACGATATTAAATATCGTACTTGTGGCAGGTAGTTTCAATTAAGAACCTCCTTGACAAGACTTCGCGGGTAAACCCGTTCTCTTTATTCGACCGTCCAAAGCTGACTGAGAACATAAAGAGTGAATCATTTGGATAATAATATCCACATGATTTGAAGCCGTCAATTCATGATCCTGGAACAAGCGAAATTCAATTAAGAACCGCACCATCGTTGCTTTCCAGTTGTCACGAGCTTGATTCGTATAGAATCTTGAAAGTTACCTACCAAGTGCTGTTTGAGGTTAACACTAGAAGGATTTCCACTCATCATTGTGAACACTAAGGTATCACTCTGAGTGTTCTGGAAAGACCACTAAGATATTGCGTAGAGGCCTGGAACGTGTTTAAATTCAGTTAAGAATTAAACCACTGTTGCTTTCTAGTTATCACAAGTTTGATTCATAAAGAATCGCACAAGTCACTTACCATGAGCTTTTTGATATTCGCTCAAGAAGGATTTCCATCTTCATTGTAAATACTTTCGTATTACTCGGATGTTCAGGCAAGATCTTGAAGATTTTGCGTAGGACTCTTAAGATCTTTCTTACTTTTCACAATTTGTGAAGAAGCAAGGAATTATGAAAGTGTGTCCTAATGAGATATTTGATGATCTCAAATGGCTCTAGACTCGATCGTGCATTTTGGATTTTAGTGATTGGAGGCTGGAGAGGAGTGACACTATTTCAATACCAACTTATTCAGAGTGAATAAATCGATAGAAGACATATTGATCTCCGTGTGATTAAAACAAATACCTTTTGAGAGATATTTGAGTTAGCTGGGTTGGGTTGTGCATTGCATCACTGGGTCCATGATGTCTATCTTCAATATCGAGCACCATTAAAGATGATCTCAATAGCATATGTGTTGACCCGGTTTCTTCCTAAGTTGTAAGGAGGGCTTCTTTCTTTTCACCCTTTATCTTTACAATTCTTTTTCATTCTTCAACCCCTTCAATGCTTACCACTACGTCATAACTAGCACCTTGTTGTGATTGTTCCAGTGCTAACTTAAGTACTTGGTCGGCATTCAGCTACGTTCACAATCTTTCTCCATCTTTCCTAAGGACTACTATTTCTAGCTATGGAATGTCCTTGGGAAGATTCCTCCAGTTTTAGAAGAATCATTGGACTTTAACCTAACCTACCATCCTTATGTCACCACAATCGTCACCGTCGTGAATAGAGATGTTTTGGGTAAGTGTATGTCACCATGAAATCTATTTTGATATCCGAATCCATTTTGCTCCCCCTTAACATATGCCACGATATTCGAAAACATTTCGCACATGTCGAGATGAGCCAGCACATTAAGTCAAACCATTAAATTGATTGATCTCATTATTAAATCACATTTTCTCCCCCATATTAAAAATATTAACCCAATCGATGTTTTTAATATCAATTGGTTTAATAAAGTTTTAAGAAAATTTGGGAAGAAAAATGCAAATTCAATTATCTTCATGCTTTACACAAGCTCCCCCTCAAATTAATGAGGGTGTACTTGAAACGTGAATGAAGTACCTTTTAAACAAAATTGTAAGGTACTTATCACATGCAAAGATCATATATGATAATGTATTCACAAGATTAGCAATTTATGAGGTTGGACCTGAATGATGGAGAACATCATATGAAAGAAGCACATGGTTCTTATTCACGAATGTTGGTCAGCTCATCACATCTGAAGTTATCTCTTGACTCCGTGTGTACGATTGATATCGTTGTCTTGACACCAACATGTGAACTTGGCACTTTCGGCATCAAAGATTCTGAATGCTGGACAATTGCTCCCCCTCAATTGTTGACCCGTGTTCTATAGAAAGAGTTGTAGTCGCCGTTTGAGTAGTCGCATCGTCGAGTATGTAGATATCAATTGTAAATTGCTACAGTTGGTGGAGATGATAACTTCATAAAAACAAGATTTCTCTTGTTTTAACAAATAAATGCACTGACACATACATATATTCGTGTTAGATTGTGTTATTACGTAAACACAATCCCTTACATGGTTATAAAGTAAACAATGCCCGAGAAAATTAATTCCCGTTGTTGAGTCAAAGCTTTCAGGTGAAATGCTTGACTTGAATAAGAAAAGCGGGTTACTATCTGAAATAATAGCAAGCCATAATTGAGCATGTTTTAAAAAGATTTGAACTTCTGCTCGAACTTTATTTACAACCCCGTGTCATTATTGAATGACATTTCTAGTATCGTAAATATTATTGATTCCAGAATACATGCTCTTTTTATCAAAACATTTTTGAACACACAATTTTGAAAGATTTAAAAAACCTTTTGAGAAATTCTTGAAAAATTTTGTTCATTGTTTTGAAAACCAATTAATTGAGCTTAAGATGTTGAATATCTTACAAAAACGAGCTCAAGTTCGAGAAGTTGTAAACTTCCCGTTGTTAAGGATAAGATACCATCGGCGATAAACTTTCCTTTTAACTGAAGAACGGGTTCTAAGCTGACATTTACTTAGAAATCGTTTTCATGAGCTTGAAAAAAATTTGAATGTTTTAACGTAAAGCTCATGACCGAGAAAGATGAATTTCTCGTTGAGAAGAAAAGTTCTCTTATTTAAAAGATACACTTTACTTTATGAGCTTAAAAATTGGAATGTTTTAATAACAAGCTCATGACCGATAAAAATGAATTTCCCGTTAAGAGGATAAGTTATCATTAAAGATAAGCTCTCCTAAAATTAAAGTCCGAGTTACAGTCTGATATTTAACTGTAAGTCTTTGTGCATGAGCTTAAAAACTTCGAATGTTTTTAATATAAGCTCATGCCCGAGAAAAATTAATTTCTCGTTGTAAGGATATGTTTATCATCGGCGATAAACTTTCCTTTCTTTGAAGATCGGGTCATCATCAGATATTTAATGACGAGCCTTATACACAAGCTTAAAACCTTTGAATGGTTTTAGGATAAGCTCGTGTCCGATAAAACTTAATTTCTCATTTTGAGGGTAAGTTATCGTTGCGTAGATAAACTTCCCTTTCTCTGAAGTCCGGGTCATCGTCTGTCATTTAACGAGGAGCCATTTACACGAGCTTAAAACCTTTGAATGGTCTTAGTGTAAGCTCGTGTCCGAGAAAAATTAATTTCTCGTTTTGAGGGTAAGTTATCGTTGCGTAGATAAACTTCCCTTTCTCTGATGAACGGGTCACAGACTGTGATTTGTCTATAAGCCTTTGTGCATGAGCTTAAAAACTTGGAATGATTTTGATATAAGCTCATGCCCGAGAAAAATTAATTTCTCCTTGTAAGGATAAGTTTATCATCGGCGATAAACTTTCCTTTATTTGATGAACGAGTTACAGTCTGTGATGTGACTATAAGTCCTTTTACACACGATGTTTAACTGCGAATCCCCTGAGACACTTGCTTCTTTGATATCAGCTTCTTCAGTAACCAAACTCTAAGAGTGTCCTTAGTTGAATGATATGTAAAGATCGAACCGCTGTGTTCTTGTTGAACATGGACTTTGGTACCTGCAATCTCATTAGGAGTTTGTATGCTTTTATGTGGGTTAGCGATAACTATCTTAGAACCATGTGGGGATTCATAGTTTTGTTTTCTTGTGCCAGAGGTGGCCTGAGGGGATGATTCACTTGTTTTAGCTGGCAAACGTTTCCTTTTATAGAAAACCCTAAGTTCAGGCTTAAGTGATGTATCATCCTTTGCAATTTCCTCCCTAGGAGTCTTAGTAGAATCAGAGACTATCATAGTTAAAGGGCACTCATTTCCTACAACAGTGAAAGTTCTACCAGTAGGGCGCCACATTTTACCAATGGGTTTGATTTTAGCCACCCACTGGGATTTAAGTCTAGCACGGGAGTTCAGCTCATTAAGTAATTTCTTGACACAAGAATCATGATTGGCTTTAAAGACACATTTCCTACATGTTTTACAAGTAGCATATTTAATGTCCAAGTAAGATCTAGATTTCCTAGATGATTGATTGATGCTCCTAGGATGTGACATGCTACGGTTAGCAGTGTTGGGTAATCTAGAAGGCATCTGACTAGGTTTGAAATTCCTATCTCTTGCTTGTGTCTTTTGCTTAGTTTCCCTTAGACCAAATGTATGGCAAATGTCATTTGAACTAGTTCAAGACTTGTTCTTTGGATTATGTCTAGGGAGACTAGATGCAATCATGTGATTAGGTCTAGCAAAAGTTGGTTTAGTCACATTGGTCCTAGTTGGTGGAGTGACTGTTCTAAAAATATGAGCCATATCAACTTGGGAGGCAAACGCGGTCTCGAGGATTGTGGTCGCTTGGATCTAAATGCATTCGGTTGTCTAACGGACTATATTTGAGGCGGTTTCCCAAAGATTGATGGTTTTTCAAGCTTAGTGTCCACACTAGTTCCTTTGGTTTTCCTCAACTCGTTTTTCAGAGCCGCTATTGCAAAAACCTTTTCCTGAACTTGAACCTTTAAAGTCTCATTCTCTTTGAGCAATTCATCTTGGGATGCCAACTTAGATTTTTATCCTTTTCAGCTTTAGAATTTAGAACTGTTTGATCCAATTTTCTTTCAAGAACAACGTTTGACTTTTCAAGTTTATCAAAATATGATTCAAATTTCTCCGTTTTCTTCGAAAATTCAATTTTGACATCCTCAAGCTCTTTTGATTGTTGAGCTAAAATCATTTCAAGCTCTTCAATCCTAGAAGAAGAATTGGTTAAAGTAGCGGTCATAAAGCACATATCATGATCTTTAGCATTCTGATCATTTTCTCCCTCATTATGATTCACATCGGATGAATCAGAAGTGGTATTGCTATCACTCTTTTCCATCCCATGTTCGGCATAGATAGGGTCGGAATGCTCAACATGTTGTAAATCATTATTAGATACAGTATTCAATTGTACCCCAACTATTGGCTCTTCGTCATGCATGCTTGAATCAAGTTGTCGTGATGCAATGATGCTGCTATCATTGTTAACCGAGGTGGTCTCCTTTGAGTCATCCGTAAGACCATTTGTTTTCTCTGGCCTGTGCATCGGATTTTCTTGTATTCCACTATCATGCTCTAGTTGAAGTTGTGAAATTCATAAATCAAAAGTACAATAGATTTCATGAAATTGAGCAATCTATCACTGAAGTCTTTAACCTTGATTTGTGTGTCTTCAAGGAATGACTGGCAGATCGTTGAAGCTTCAACCTTGGCAGGATCAAACTGAAAGAAACTCGAAAAATTTTACTCTAGAACTTGAAGTGAATGTGAGGATTCAGTTTGATTAATGTCTTCTTTGTTGATCTGCTCTAGTAGTTGGTTAAATTTGAGGAGCATTTGGTGGACGAAAATGGTACGATCTTGACCGAAGAGTGTCACAAATCCGCTTCCTTCTTTAAGTAGAGAAATGTTCGACAGATGGGACGGAAGTGGTAGAAATAAAGTCATTCTACTTTCTCTAGCTTTAACTTTCATTTGATGCGATTCTCCCTCTTGAAAAGTCGAATTCAAAGACTCCATTGAATGTCGATGAAAGATAATTGTTGATGATCGATCGAGCAACGAAAAGAACAACTATGTTTATTATTGTCCAACCTGAAAAATAAACTTGTGGGGTTTTCGTGATTAGGATAACAAAAGAATCACCATGTACCATACAATATTAGTCCAATCCAAACCAAATTTAATACCCAAAATCGGCCCAACAAATTGTGACTAATATATTTGACCCAACAAGAAAAACAAAAATCGGATAATTTGACTTTGTCCTTTTAATTCACAGTGTGTAGATGGATGTTTCACTTTTGTCAGCCATTATGAAGCCCGCCTCTTTCAAATACAGCAACACGTGTTGAAAAACCCGTACCACTTTGAGATAGGTTAAAGTTCTATGTATCCTCAAACTTTGTATACTCCGCCAATATTGAAAATGTGACCCTAAAACAAATGTTGAGAATACACAAAATTTACTAATGAAATATGAAGTGAAATGTGGGCTTATCGTCTTTTTTATAACCAAGGTAAGCCACGTGGGATTAACGTTTGGATAACACCAAACGTATAAAACAAAACATAACACTTATCTACGTTTGAAATATGAAGTTAAACAGGTTTCACCTACGTGGCCCAAATCTTTGAATGCCCCGAACCATTAATATTGTCACTCAAGCCAATATATAAAGATATATATAATCAGTCTAACAAACCCCCTAATCACTTATCTAGGTTTCTCCGTCTTACTAATTTATCTCACCTAAAAGATATCACCTCCATCGCAGTCACAAACTAAAATAATCAATCTCATCAAATCTCATCCTAATCTCATAACAAATTAATTAAAGCGCATCTCCTCAAACCCAATCTCATCATAACCTATGAAATAATATTACCCACAAACGATTTATATTTGATGAACGAATATAGATTTCAAGATATATGAGTATTACAGCTTCAAGATCTTTTTCAGAAAGATCTCAAGTAGGTATTTGAGTCACGTTTGTGTTGGAGTCGAGGGTGGGTGTGGTTTGTTATGGATCACTGCGAAGAAAGCGTGCCCTTTAACTAGGAGTACCAAGGCTACCAAAACACAAGCGTGTCCTTTAACTAGGAACACCGACACTACTGTAGGAACAAAGTGCCCTTTAAATAGGTCTACTCCCACTGTAGTGCCCGCTAATACTCCAAAACCTCAGAAAATTGGAACTATAAAACCTGTTAGTGCTAAAACTCACACTAGAAAACACAGGAAATCTAAGGATAACACAAATGTTAGCAATTCTGATAATATTATATTTGTATCTGCTAACACTCTAGAACCAATAGTTTCCAATGCATTGTCTGCTGTTGTTGTTGAAAACAGGTGGTCCAAATTGTTCTCTGGTATTTGGACTCTAGTTGCTCTAAACATATGACCGGAGATCACTCTCAGCTCAGAAATTTCGTCAGCAAGTTTCTTGGTACGGTCCGATTTGCAAATGATCATATTGCAAAGATAATGGGTTACGGTGAATATCATATTAGGAATGTTATAATTTCAAGAGTGTATTATGTGGAAGGTCTCGGTCACAACTTATTTTCTGTGTGACAATTTTGTGATGCAAACCTAGAAGTTGCTTTTTGAGAGCATATCTGCTTCATTCGTAATATGGAAGGGGTTGATTTATTAAAAGGTACTCAAGGGAATAATTTGTACACTTTGTCTCTACAAGACATGATGGTCGCTTCTCCCGTATGTCTTCTCTCCAAAGCATCAAAGACTAAGTCATGGTTATGGCATCGACGGTTATCTCATCTTAACTTTGACGCTATTAATCATTTGGCGAAAAACGAAATTGTTCGTGGTCTTCCTAAACTTACATTTCACAAGGATCATTTGTGTTCCGCGTGTACAATGGGGAAAAGCACTAAGAAATCATACAAACCCAAGACTGAAGACACCAACCAAGAGAAACTTTATTTGTTGCATATGGATCTTTGTGGGCCAATGCGTGTTGAAAGTCTTAGTGGTAAAAAGTACATCCTCGTCATTGTCGATGATTACTCTCGGTTTACATGGGTGAAATTTCTTACAACAAAAAATGAGGCACCTAAATTCTTCATCGGATTTCTCAAGATGATTCAAGTGCGTCTCAACACTACTGTCTGACGCATTCGTACAGATAATGGAACCGAATTTGTGAATCAAATGTTGCGTGATTATTATGAAGAAGTTGGCATTTCTCATGAAACATCCGTTGCTCACACTCCACAACAAAACGGTGTCGTTGAAAGGCAAAATCGCACACATATGGAAGCTGCTCGAACGATGTTAATTTACGCAAAGGCTCCATTGTTTTTATAAGCAGAAGAAGTATCTACAGCAGTGTACACCCAAAACCGGTCACTAATTCGTAAACGCCATGGTAAAACACCTTATGAGCTTCTCCATGGAAAAGGACCAGATTTATCATATCTTCATGAATTTGGTTCTCCTTGCTATCCAAATAATGATGGTCACAATTTGGGAAAACTTCAACCAGAGGCTGATATTGGTATTTTCATTGGTTATGCACCCGCAAAGAAGGCATACCGAATCTACAACCGTAACTCTCGCAAGATCCTCGAAACTATGAATGTTGGTTTTGATGAGCTGACAGCAATGGCTTCTGAGCAAAGCAGCTCTGAACCCGCACTTCATGAAATGGGACCCAGTAACATTAGTTCTGGTCTTGTCCCAAACAACCCTACTTCATCATCATTTACACCACCTTCTAGGAATGAATGGGATACGTTATTTCAATCGTTCTTTGATGAATTCTTTACTTCTCCAAGTGTTGTTGCTCCAGAACCAGAGGTAATTGCTCCGGTAACCGAAGTTGTCGCTCCAGCAACCGAAGCACAATCAGACACATCTGCACCTACAATTGGTCAAGATATACCTTCAACAATTAATTCTCAACCAACACCCGAATCAACTAACCATGTCATGGCTATTGATGATGAAGAGGATGATGATGATCACGATTTAGAATTCGCTCAAATGTGTGAACTTCCATTCTTTGGTGTACCAATTCCGGACTCTAATCAAGTCGGGTCGTACACCTCAGAGGAAGCTCCTACTACGGTCTACTCCAATCCACGGATTCGTGAACATGACAGCAAGTGGACAAAGGATCATCCTATAGATTCTATTATTGGTGACCCTAATCGTCCGGTATCCACACGAAGTCAGTTACAAGAAAATGCAATGTTTTGTCATTTTGATGCTTTTCTCACTGAAGTTGAACCTACGACATGGCAAGAAGCTTTTACTCAATTCTGTTGGATAGAAGCTATGCAAGAAGAACTTAATGAATTTATACGTCTTGAAGTATGGGAACTTGTCCCATGCCCGGATCAAGTGCAGTTACTCACTTTGAAATGGGTTTACAAGGTGAAACTCGATGAGTTAGGCGGAATATTGAAGAACAAAGCTAGACTAGTAGCTCGTGGATACAAGTAATTATTGGGCATCGACTTTAAGAAATCCTTTGCACCTGTTGCCCGTTTGGAAGCTATTAGACTATTCCTCGCTTATGTAGAATATGATCGTCTATCAGATGGATGTGAAGATGGCATTTTTTAATGGTGAAATCAAGGAAGAGGTCTATGTTCAACAGCCGGATGGTTTTGTGAATCCTAATTATCCTAATCATGTGTACAAGCTTAAGAAGGCTCTCTATGGGTTGAAGCAAGCTCCACGCGCATGGTATGATCTATTGTCATAGTTCCTCATTACGCAAGGCTTCGTTAAAGGCAAGGTGGATCCCACGCTGTTCATTCAGAAACGAGGTAAAGATATGATTATGGTACAAATATATGTTAATGATTTTATATTTGCAGCCTCGACCCAAACCTTATCCAACGAGTTTGGGAAACTCATGTCTTCCAAGTTTAAGATGTCAATGATGGGCAAGGTATCATTCTTCTTAGGTCTTCAGATATCTTAGAGTCCTAGGGGCATCTTTTGTTGATCCCTTTGATCGTTGGGCTCAATGGTTATGAACCATTATATCTAGGATGATCATCATTCATATGATAACATAGCGGAAAAGAACAATGATCATGACAAGGTGTTTAGGCACAAGACACATGAATTAAACAACGATTGGGATGTTCATTATATTAATAACAAACATCCACTAGACGTGTATACATTGAATCCCACGTCTAGTGCGACACACACTTTTGGTTTACATTGTGAATGAATAATATGATTAAAACCTATGACCCTTGGTTCCTTTTATAGTATAAGGATTAGGGTTTACAAGAGATAAGAATGAATAAACAAGTAAATCTTCTATTTAAATAAACTTATGCAAAATATCTTTTGCATGTTTATCTAAATAGAAGCTTCCATTAGCTTCTTTTGTCTACGTTTTGTCAATGCTTGAATTGCATGTGACAATGCTTGGATTGCTCTTGACAATGCTTGATTCCATCAACGCCTAAATAACTCTTGTCAACGCTTGGAATGCTCTTGTCAACGCCTAGATAAATACTTCACGTTTTCTTCATTTTTGAGTTTCTGCCACATCAACTTTTTGACCCAACAATCTTCCCCTAGTTGATAGTGGCAAAACTTCTATGTATATCTCTTGTAAGTTGTACATGATCTTCAGATTGCTTCCCCTCAAGTGTAGAACGTATTTTCTTCCCCTTTTTGTCACATCAACAAGGAAGTAAACAATGTTGCAATGTTGAAGATTCTCCAGAAGTAGGCTCTATGTAATGATCCTGAAGAAAAATAACTTAAAGTAGTCTTTGATGCAGAAGTAGAATACCACAAACCTATGTTCCATGTCTTGTTTATCCATATGATGAAGAACTTATACCAGAAGAAAAAATATAAGTAGACCTCGATCCCTTGTCAATATTCTCATCCTTTGTGAGACACTGAGCACGATAATGTAACTCCTTCAAGTGTTATGACAAGTCTTCGTCACCAACTATGTAAGCACGAACAAGTTACCTTTAAAGTCAGTGGCTGGAAGTGCATGACTTTAAGATATGATAGAACACAAACTCGCGAAAATCTTCTTCAATCATCAAACTTACCATAAGAATTCTTCCCCTTAAGCTAACACCTCTTCATGACAAGTCAATATCTTCATATGTAAAAGCTGTTAGCGAATAACTCTTTCACAAGGCTATCCCGATTACATAATCCAATAAAATTCTTCATGAATTGTTGCTAACTTACTTAAAATCATTAATCCATTTAAATATATCCGAGCCATAAATATCAACTGGATATTCTGAATTAAAACGGAGATTCCATGTACCTTTGTGTGTATTTTCTCCTTTTTGTGTGCTTAAAACGTACCAGTTTTCTCAAACAGCAGTAAACTTTGTGTTGTCCAATATCTCTTCTGTCCAATATGTTGGTCAGATGTATTGTCCGATATCTGACAATACGTATCAACGTTGAAGCTCATATATCGGACGACACTGTCAACCTAGCAGCGTTGACTTATTCCTTGTCAGCGTCGAAACCCTTTCTGTCAGCGCCCAAATAACAAACGTCAGCGCCAACCTTATATCCTGTCAGCGTTCATTCTTGTCTTGTCAGCGTTTACATCTGCTAACATCTTCAATTTGCTACAGCAACGTTTATATCTTTTTCCCACAAACGAAAATGGAAATAAGATATATGCTCATAACAAATCAACTGCTTCCTTTTGTTTGAACAATGAATATAGACCCCACGTCATTCTGTATCCATGCCAATTTTAATATCACGTTTAAATGTGATATATACATTCCAAAAGCAGCTCCGCAATATCAATCCAATATATTATCTAGTCGTGTGAACACAATAAGAATCCACCAATTAGAATCGAATGACCGTGTGAACACATGGTTAAGATCCAATCAGAATCAAGCTAACCTAATGTTACCATGGAGTAGCATGTAGACGATTGGAACTTAATATAACAAATATTAGGGTTTCTCTTGGCCATGTGAATGCAACAGAGAACGTAACTTGCTTTGTTTCTCACATCTCAAAATTTAGCCAATCATGGCCCTTATACCGTGTGAATGCATAAGTGTTGAATAAACAACAGCAATAGCAGCAAACATAATAACGTGACAAAAATCCTTCACAACCTGCTGCTTCGTTCATCAATCACGTGAAGACCATCTTTTCTGTTCATAAACTCGATCTAAGGTTTAGAATTTGAGCACTGAAACCCTAATTAGGGTTTGTAGATTAACCATAGATCCTGAATTAACAGCCACGAACATCAATTCTTCCTGCTTTTAAATAGATCTAGGGTTTGAAGAACCCAAGTTCATGATTTCAT
Source organism: Glebionis coronaria (assembly GCA_025667525.1). Classification (NCBI taxonomy): domain Eukaryota; kingdom Viridiplantae; phylum Streptophyta; class Magnoliopsida; order Asterales; family Asteraceae; genus Glebionis; species Glebionis coronaria. The sequence continues at coordinate 432,303,757 of CM046879.1, read as the reverse complement.
GTGAAAGCAGAAAAACTGAAAATCATTGATCAGCCAACTTCGACGCTTAATAACTTTTGCTTGGGGATAAAACTCGACAATCCCTCCGGTGGATGTTTAGATCTATGTATGTAGAACACACATCTAAAATTTCGTGACGATCCAACGGTTAGATCAAAAGTTATGACCTTCTGAATACTGCTGCGCACACAAAAACGTCCAGAAAAATTCAATACGAATTTTTTTTCTTCACCATACACGAACACCTCGTCGGACCTAGATATCAAGAGCCTTAGGCTCTGATACCAATTGTTGAGTCCTATTATCGTTGGGCTCAATGGTTATGAACCATTATATCTAGGATGATCATCATTCATATGATAACATAGCGGAAAAGAACAATGATCATGACAAGGTGTTTAGGCACAAGACACATGAATTAAACAACGATTGGGATGTTCATTATATTAATAACAAACATCCACTAGACGTGTATACATTGAATCCCACGTCTAGTGCGACACACACTTTTGGTTTACATTGTGAATGAATAATATGATTAAAACCTATGACCCTTGGTTCCTTTTATAGTATAAGGATTAGGGTTTACAAGAGATAAGAATGAATAAACAAGTAAATCTTCTATTTAAATAAACTTATGCAAAATATCTTTTGCATGTTTATCTAAATAGAAGCTTCCATTAGCTTCTTTTGTCTACGTTTTGTCAATGCTTGAATTGCATGTGACAATGCTTGGATTGCTCTTGACAATGCTTGATTCCATCAACGCCTAAATAACTCTTGTCAACGCTTGGAATGCTCTTGTCAACGCCTAGACAAATACTTCACGTTTTCTTCATTTTTGAGTTTCTGCCACATCAACTTTTTGACCCAACATCTTTATCAATCAATCCAAGTATGCCCTTGAATCGCTAAAGAAGTATAAGATGGAATCTTGCGACCCCGTGGATACTCCAATAGTGGAACGAACTAAACTTGATGCAGATCCACATGGAGTTGCCGTTGATCCGACACTTTATCGTGGAATGATTGGTACCCTTCTGTATATCACAACTAGTCGACCTGATCTTCAGTTTGCTATATGCATGTGTGCTCGGTATCAAACTAGGCCTACTGAGTTACACTTAGCTACTGTTAAACGGATCTTTCGATATCTTAAAGGAACCATTAATCGGGGACTTTGGTATTCGAAGGACTCTTCTATTGCACTAATGGCATATGCAGATGCAGATCACGCGGGTTGTCAAGATACAAGGCGTACCACGAGTGGAACTTTGCAACTAAGGAGATCGACTAATTAGTTGGGCATCGAAAAGGCAGAAAAGCGCTGTAATATCAAGTACGGAAGCAGAATACATAGCTATGTCCGGTTGTTGTGCTCAAATTCTTTGGATGACATCGCAATTAACCGAATATGGTCTAGGTTTCAACAAAATTCCGATGTACAGTGACAACAAGAGTGCAATTGCCTTATGCTGCAACAATGTTCAATTCTCCCGGTCGAAGCATATTGACATTCGCTACCACTTTATCAAGGAGCAAGTGGAAAATGGAGTGATCGAGCTTTACTTTTTCCGACCTGAGTATCAATTGGCGGATATTTTCACGAAGGCTTTAGATCGCGCTCGAATGGAATTTTTGGCCGACAAGCTAGGAATGAGAACTTTCTCGCCTGAGACTCTAAAGAAACTGGCAGATGAAGCGAAAGAATAATGGTGGTAAACTATTATCCGTATCCTTGATGATCATATGTATATATTGTTTATAGTTTTATCCACAAAAGCAAAATACAAAAATATAAAACCATATAAAAACCACAAAATTGAAAAATTCAGAAAAATCCAAAATTATTTTTACTTTATTTTTTAAAGGCATGTCTTTTGGTACGATAATATTTACGGCCTTAGAAATGTCGATTAATATTGACGCGACACCATAAATAGAGTTCGTACAAAAGTTGAAAATATTTCATAAAACATGCCCTAATGGCTTGTAGTTATTTCAGACTGCAACCCGCTTTTCACATTAAAGTCAAGTATTTCTTATGAAAGCTTTGGCTCACAACGGGAATTAATTTTATCGGGCAAGGTTTACTTTAAAACCTTGTAAGGGATCAAGTTTACTTTATAACTTGGTCTATCACAAATCTATGTACGCATCAGTTTATTTATTTTTTAAAACAACAGAAGTCTTGTTTTTATGAAGCTATCATCTCTACAACCATAGCTATCTACAATTGGTATCTACATACTCGACGATGCCACTACTCAAACGACGACTACAGCTCTTTCAATAGAACACGGGTCAACAATTGAGGGGGAGCAACTGTCAAGCATTCAAAATCTTCGATGCTGAAAGTGCCAAGTTCACAAACTGATGTCAAGACAACAATACCAATCGTAAACGTGGTGTCAAGAGATGGCTTCAGACGTGACGAGGCGACCAACATATGCTGACAAGAACCATTTGATATTATCATATGATGTTCTCATCAATCAGGTCCAACCGTGTCAATTCTTTTTAGTATGGTGAATATGTGATTGTTTTACAAATCGGTATCATATCTCATACATTTGGTATCATGAAGATAAAATAGACTTGCATTTTTCTTCCCAAAAACTTTGTTAAAACTACATTAAATCAATTGATATTAAAAACATCGATTGGGTTAATATTTTTAATATGGGGGAGAAAATGTGATTTAATAAGGGATATTATCACAAATGGTCTGACTTAATGTGCTAGCTCATCCCGACATATGCGAAATGTTTTCGAATATCGTGGCATATGTTAAGGGGGAGCAAAACGGATTTGCATATCAAAATGGATTTTCATGGTGACATATACTTACCCAAAACCCATTTATTTCACGACGATGAAGATTGTGGTGACATAAGGATGGTAGGATAGGTTAAGTCCAATGATTCTTCTTAAACTGGAGGAATCTTCCCAAGGACATTCCATAGCTAGAAATAGTAGTCCTTAGGAAAGTTGGAGAAAAGATTGTGAATGTAGCTGAATGCCGACCAACTACTTAAGTTAACACTGGAACAATCACAACAAGGTGCTAGTTATGACGTATTGATAAGCATTGAAGGGGTTGAAGAATGAAAAAGAATTGTAAAGATAAAGGGTCTAAAGAAAGAAGCCCTCCTTACAACCTTAGGCAGAAACCTGGTCAACACATATGCTATTGAGATCATGTTAATGATGCTCGATATTGAAGATAGACATCATGGACCCAGTGATGCAATGCACAACCCATCCCAGCTAACTCAAATATCTCTCAATAGATATTTGTTTTAATCACACGGAGACATCACGTTATCTATCGATTTATTCACTCTGAATAAATAGGTATTGAAATGGTGGAACTCCTCTCCAGCCTCCGATTACTAAAATCCCAAGTGCACGATCGAGTCTAGAGCCATTTGAGATCATCAAATATCTAATTGGGACACACTTCCATAATTCCTTGCTTTTTCACACTCTGTAAAAAGTAAGAAAGATATTAAGAGTCCTACGCAAAATATTCATGATCTTGCCTGAACATCCGAGTAATACGTAAGTATTTACAATGAAGATGGAAATCCTTCTTGAGTGAAAATCAAAAAGCTCATGGTACGTGACTTGTGAGATTCTTTATGAATCAAACTTGTGATAACTAGAAAGCAATAGTTGTTTAATTCTTAATTGAATTTAAACACGTTCCAGGCCTCTACGCAATATCTAAGTGATCTTGCCAGAACACTCAGAGTGATACCTTAGTGTTCACTGTGATGAGTGAAAATCCTTCTAGTGTTAACCTTAAAAAGCACTTGGTAGGTAACTTGAAAGATTCAATATGAATCAAGATCGTGACAACTGGAAAGCAACGATGGTGCGATTCTTTAATGAATCAAACTTGTTCCAGGAATCAGAATTGACGGCTTCAATCATGCGGATAATTTTATCCAAATGATTCACTCTTTACGTTCGCAGTCAGCTTTGGACGGTCGAGTAAAGAGAACGGGTTTACCCGCGAAATCTTGTCAAGGAGATTTTTAATTAAATCTACCTGCCACAAGTACGATATTTTATATCTTCCAACGGTCTTCACCGACCGGAGGAAAAATGCTACCGAATTAGAATGAAATATTCAAAGCCCATTCGTTCGTGTCTACTTATGTTGCGGCATTTGAAGACGGTGGTGTTGCGGAATCCGAGAAGAAGTCGTCCCCGCATGCTTATACTTTATGCACTTAATACCTCATCTAATTCAAGAAAGCCTAAAAGTTAAGTCTTCCGCTGTATCGAACTTTGAAGCTTTCAAGAATTATGAACGTATAAGTATGTGGGACATGAAGTCACGAAGAGGCGAAGATCCCAAGTGATGGATGCACAAGATCAAGGCAAGAGATTAATGCTTAAGATTGATATCAAAGATCACATCAGCATGTTCACCAGAAAAGAAAAATAAAAGAAAGACGAAGACTACGAGCTCAAGACAAGCATAGTATGCTAGGTTTATTTTATTATTGTAACTTGGGTAACGCCCTTGTTTGGAGTGACCTCCCTTAGGGGGAGATTGTTGGAAATACGTTTTTACGTATTTAGGAAGATTCGGTCACTCCGATAATATATTAAGTAGTAGCTCGTAGTCTAGATATCTTTTAATATATCAAACAAGAAAAAGCCCGGTCCATGCTTGTATGGCCGGCCCAATTGTAAGCCCAAGCCCATCTTATGGGCTTGGTATATAAACCATCTCCTTAGATGGAGAGGGTGTGGTTTTCATTTCAATTTACACACAGTTAATCACTTTCTCTCTCTAAAGTGTGTGTGAAATCATCTATCTTTGTATCTCTTTCTCTCTCTAAAACATAAGCTAGATTTACATATCCTTCAAATATCATAAATCCCTACCACAACAACGTAGGCAATTTGTAAGAAATATTTTGGGTGAAAAACACGAAAAATTTTTAAAACACAGATATATCTTGATTAAAAGAGCATAAACCAAAACTAACACAACAAAAAAACCTTATTTCACCCCATGGCTCTTGATACCAATTGTAGAATAAAGATAATCTATGATCCTAACAAGTGGGTTGTTGTTTCTAGAGAGATGATGAGACTGCTTTTATACATGGTCTCATCGTCCAAAACGGCCTTAAAATGCATAAAATATCATAAAATATGCCAAATATATGCTCGTGTTTGTTCCTTGTGTATTTTTAGGTACGGATATTGAGGAATTGGCAAAAGGACACAAGAATCAATCAAAAACGAACACGGGAAATGAAGTCGCACAATGAACCGGGCCCAAGTTTGGAATTTTGCAAAATGACCCTTGAAGAATTGAAGATTGGCAAAAATGGCCCCTCATCTTTGAGGAACTTGTCACATTTGACCCTCAAATTATCAAATGTACAAGTAATATCCTTAATATTTGAAGATTGTACAAGATCAGTCCTTGGAATTTGAAGAATATACATTTTACATCCTTGGAAAAGCTTTTGGAAAAGTTTTGTGCCAGTTTTGACAACTTGGCAAAAGTTGATAAAGCTAAATCAAGCACTGTTGGGGTTTTATTACAAAGTGGAAGAAAAAAGATAACCTGGGGACCAAATGTGCCAGACAACCAAACCTCCACAACCAACCAAATCATGACACCTCACACTACCCACCCACCAACCCATACCCATTACCCATTTACCCAGTCCAAAAACCGTCCAACCCATGAACCAGTTTATTAAAAGTGGTCAACTGGTCAACATTTTTCCCACCCAAACAAGTTTTTAAAACTTTCTTTTCCCAAAATAGATTAATCACTCCCTAAACACCCCCTTAAACCCTAGCTAATCCCCAGGAAGAACATGGACTAAATCAAAGGGGTTTTAAGTGAAACTTTCCAGATGGCTAATTAGAGTCACTCTCATCCCATCCCACCTCCCAAAACGTCCATCACTTTCATCCCTAGACAACCCCATGTGTACCCTACCCCACAAAGAAGAAGAAAACAAATCCTCCAGTCCATCCAACGACTCAAAGGCTACTCCTTGTCCTCCAAGTTCAAATTAACGTCCAAGATGAAGAAATGCAGCTGTCAAGTCACATGGGTGCCTTTTTGACCCAAATCAGTCAACAAAGAAGAGGGCATTTTGGAGATTTTTCAAATTAGGGTTTACATCTTTGTATTATTTTATTATTAGCCTAGAATGTTCTAACTAGTCTATAAAAAGGGTGTGAGCATGTTCACAATCCCTTGTTCCAGTTTTTATGCGAAATTCCCTTTGTAATTCCTTTTTTGATTTATAAAGTTGGTATTTGAAAATTTCAATTTAATTCCTTTTATTTTGTTAAAAAGTTGGTATAGGGTATGCAAAAGAGCTGAGTTCCATTAATGTGTTAAGATTTGTTGAGTTTTGAAAAATTCAAAAAGGTTCAAAAGTTTGAAAATTTCATAAATCTGTTTTTTTTGGAAGTGAAAGTGGACAAAGAAACTGATTTGTAAATTCTTAAAGGTTTTGAAACGTGTTGGTAAGATTTGGAAGTTTTGGAAAGATTTTAGAAAGAAGAGAAAGTTGAAACAGAATCCATATTAGTGTTGTATATGTTTTGTTTTTGACTTTTTTCAGGTTTGAAGGCTGTTGATTAAAGGTCCAGCACCAACCCGTGTTGGTTTGGAAGTGGTTTTTCAACCACCAAGGTTTTGGATGTGAAACCTTAAGGTAAAAATCCTTTTACCTTTGAAATCTCAGAAATTAGCTAAGTGTTTGATCTTTGGTGATTTCTTGGTTTAAGTGTGAAAAAGTTGTTTGATTTGTGTTTATTGGATGTGTTATGCATGTTGGTAGACATATGAATCAGGTTTTGTAAGTTTTGTATGGTTTTGATTTGTTAAAAACGATTTCAAGTTTTTAAAGGGCTGTTTGGCAACAGGTGTTAGCAGGGCAACATCATTGATTTGTGTTTTAATTGGGTGTTATAAGGATTGTTAAGGGTTAAGTTAGGTGTTAGTAAGGTAGTGATTTAGTTTGAAACAAGTTTGGAGTAATTTTGTGGAGTTTTAAAGGATTAAGGTAGTAGAAAATTTGCATGTTCTATTTCTGCCTATTTTTGATAAATTTTTGAGCCTTGATTTTTGATAATCTGTGAGTAATAGGGTGTTTTTAGGATTGATATTTCTTGAGTATGATTGGGTGATTGTGTATGTTGAATTTGGTAGTCTAAAGTTGATTAGAAAGCAAGCTAGTAGCCAATAAGCCCACTGTCATAGCTTTTTTGTCACAGAGACTTTGCATAGCCTGTTTATGCTTTGATTTGGTACTTGTGTGCTTCTCTTTTGTGTTATTGCCTGCTAAGTGCTTTAAATCTTGTGTGTTTGTGACTTCTTGAGCTCCAAAGGGCTCAAGAGTGCCCCATTGTCCATACAATTCCACCAAATAAGTCCACAGCCTTGTCCTCTTGGCTCACAAGGGTGCATAAGTGTGCCCTCAATCTGCTTTGTTCAAACGTCCAGTCGTCATACAAGCTGCGGCGCAAGCCACCAGCGTTGCGGCGCAAAAGAAAGGAGCTTCAGATCTAGGGTCTCTCGTTTCACTTGTTGCGGCGCAAGCCACAAGCCTTGCGGCGCAAAATAAAAAAAGTAAAAAGGGGTGCCAGGACTCGAACCCGTGACCACCCGTTCACAACACCAACACCTTAACCATCCTGCCCTTGGGTCTTTTACTGACCAAGGGTGGGAAGTTAATCCTTATAACCAGTTCTTCTTTTGTTTCTTTTTAAATAAGCCGTAGCCTATAAGCTCTTTTCCAGCTTATTTTTAAGCTGACTTTCTTTCTTTTTATTTTTCTTAGAATAATATTAGGATTGTGGATTTTTCTAGACTAGTTTTGTATTTTTCCATTTAGTAAATTAATTTTTAGAATTTAATTAATAGACGTTTTTTAGAAATTCAATAAAAAATAGTAAAAAGTTTAATTTTTTAGGAAAAATAGTTTTTAGATTTTAAAATATATTTTTGAGGTTTACAACTTATTTTGGTTTCAAAAACATTTATTTTTAATTTTATAATATTTTAAGGTTTTTTATAAACTTTAAAGATTTTTATAAAATTATTAAAAAAGGTTTAGGAGCTTAGATTTGTGTTTTTCTCTTAATTAGATTATTTAGAATTTTTATAAATTTTTTATTTTAGATTTTAGAAATTTTTCATTTTTAGTAATATTTTAATATTATTTTAATATTTAATTTTCAAATTTTTATTTTTCGTCTTCGTCATTTTCTCTTCTTTTCTTCTCATTAATAATCAAAAACAAAATCAATCAATTCAATTCACAACGCACGTGCCTCCTCGAGAGAACGATTCCCATCAAAGGGTCATAACTTGTGGTTTTCCTAAATCACTCGTTAATACTTACCGCTTTTACCTTGTTTTCCTAAACAAGTGTGATTTTACAACCATCAAAAATGGCGCCGCTGCCGGGGAGGCGTGTTGTGTTTTGATTGACATTGTTGTTTTTCTATATTAGCCATAAATATAATTGTATTAATAGCACTCTATTAATACGTATTATCGTTTTTCGGTTTTTGTGTGAATACTATTACTATATTGTATACGTAGAACAATAAATACACAAGTACTCCAAATACGTGAGCAATCACAACCTTGATTCGGGATTTCATCACTCGATCATTGTATTCGAATCTCAAACCAAAGAAAAAAGGCAAAAATAGATAAATACTTTCGTGAAGCTTGATCTTGATAATACAAACTATAAGGTGGGTATAAGGCGGTTGTATTTCACAACCTAAAGGAAAAAGGCTCTTAAGTGCTTCGCGCCACCTCGTTTCCTCCGCTTGCTTGTGCGTATTTGATTTTGAGAGTGAATCGAGGGTTTTGCCGCCCAAAGTATTATTACATATCATATATATTTTCTTGGTTTCTATTTGATTAAACCCTCTTGAACGATTTGGTGTTCCACCATCGTTCTAAAGTCATCGAAGGCGTTCACTCCACGTGATCGTTTTCATTCCTTGAGGCCTTTTTAATCAAGAGATTTGATTAGTGAGGAGATTTGTGGACTCATTGTCTACTTAATACATTCACCAATTTCCAAAAAAAAAAATTAATACAATCAAAAACCACAAAAAAATTGAAAAAACACAAAAAAACCAAAAAGAATCTTCTTTGCTCGCCTTCTCGTTGTACGTGACGTTTATGCAAACTCGCTCTAAAGCTAGACGTGCTCGTAAACGAAGAAACAAATCGACTACTCCTTCTAGTGAGGAGACTCCAATTGAGGAACCTATTATAGAACAAGAAGCTATCATGGCTAATCGTACTATGATGGAGTTGCTTCAAGCACCCACCGAGGGTTTTGGAGAGGCCATTGTGATTCCCGCCATCCTTGCGGAGAACTTTGAAATCAAAACGGGTTTAATGTCTATGCTTCAAGCAAACAAGTTTCGCGGTCACGAAAAAGACAACCCACATTATCACATTAGGCAATTTAATCGTCTCACCGCGACAAGCAAGTTTAAGGATGTACCACACGATGCCATTAAGATGATGTTGTTTCCTTACTCGTTAGATGGACCCGCCAAGATTTGGCTTGAGAAAGAACCGCCAAATTCGATTTTGACATGGGCCGATCTCGTGTCTAAATTTGTGAATCAATTTTTTCCACCATCTAAGACAACACATTTGAAAAACGAGATTTCACGTTTTACACAAAGACCTAATGAAAGTTTTTCAATGGCTTGGGAGAGATTTAAAGAAATGCTACATGAATGTCCACACCATGATTTTTCCGAATTGCATCAAATTGACACTTTTTATAATGGGCTTAATGAACATGAAAGAGATTATTTAAATGCCGCCGCGGGTGGTAATTTTTTGTGCAAAACGACCAATGAGGCTTTGAAAATCATAGAAAATAGGTCTAAGGTCTATAGCCCTCGTAACACACCGAGTGTTGCCAATTTGGGCTCGTCATCATCTCGTTCCATTAATGCCTTGCAAGATGAAGCAAATGAGGAGAATCGGTTTTTCGATAGGTTTTCGACTCTTATGTCTCATTGGAAAGCTCAAGAAGCTTCCAACACCGCTTCGGTTAAAGCGGTTTCTAAAAGTTGTTTGTCGTGTGGGGGAGCTCATGATTTATCCGAGTGCATTACCGCGGATGGTAACACTTCGAATGCTTTTGTAGCCACGGGAACTTATAACCAAATAGGTCAAGGTTCACGTTCAAATCAAGCTCAACCCAATCAAAATGCTAATAATTATCGCAACAACAACAATCAAGGTGGAAATTACCAAGGAAATCAAAGAAATTATAACAAGGGTAATTACCAAAGTGGAAATGGGCAAATTTCAAACCAAAACCAAAACCGTGATTTTCAAACTCCTACCCAAGGTTTTCAAAATGCTCACACTAAAAATTTGCAAGGAGAATTTTTAGACTATGCTAAGGCTAATGATGCTAAATTTGACAACATGCAACGTGAGATGATTAGCTTAAGGTCCGAATTGAAAAATGAGCTTAAAACCGAACTTGCTAATGAACTTAAAACTCATGCTAATAAAATGGAAGGAAATGTCACACGACTCCAACAAAACCAACAAAAAATGGAGCAAGGACAACATGAGATTAAGCAAGAGTTGTTGAAAGCGGATGCTAGGCAATCTAAGTTTGAAGATCGAATGGCTAAAATGTTTGAAGCTATCATGTGTAAGCCTTCTTCTTCGGGTGGTCTTCCTAGTGATACCATCGTGAACCCGAAAGGAGAATTGAAGGTTATTACCACTCGTAGTGGTAAAACTTTCAAAGAACCCATTTCTCGTCCTAGTACTTCTATGGAGAAGGAAAAAGAGAAAGAACCCGAGGTCGTGGTTGAAAAGGAGCACGTTACAAGCCCACGAAGTACCGCTCAAACCACACCTACGGTTGAACCAATACCCATTATGGAACCCGAGATTCCAAGGCCGATGCCTATGCCTAATTTGCCCCAACCCACACCACCTTTACCCTACCCATCAAGACGAGACAAGGAAAAGGCACAAGAACGAAATAATTATCAATTTGAACTCTTTATGAAAATGTTTCGTGACTTGCATTTTAATATAAGTTTTGCCGACGCCTTAGTCATGATGCCTCGATTTGCCGCGAACTTCAAAAGTATGTTGAATAACAAAGAGAAATTGCAAAAATCGTCTAGTTGTTCTTCGGTTTTTCTAAGCCGCATACCTCAAAAAGTCGGTGATCCTGGAAAGTTTTTAATCCCATGTGCTATCCAAGACATGGAAGAATGCTACGCCTTGGCCGATCTTGGTGCTAGTATTAATTTGATGCCTCTCGAGATTTTTAAGTCGCTCAATCTTCCAAATCTCACTCCTTCAAGAATGTCAATCAAAATGGCCGATCATTCTACGATTCTAGCTTGTGGAGTTGCCGAGGACGTCTTTGTGAAAGTTGGGAAATTCTATTATCCCGTGGACTTCATAGTTGTTGATATTCCCATCGATCCTAAAGTTCCGTTAATTTTAGGTCGATCTTTTTTGGATACCTCGAGAGCACTTATCGATGTGCATGCAAGAAAAATCACTCTTCGTTTCAATGAGGAAGAACTCGTCATTAATGCAACCCAAAACTCCACTCTTTCTCATGTTTATTCGATCACATCTTTGTACAATGTCAATCCTATCAAAAACATGTGTCAAAAGATTTCCAATAGAGTTTTAGGAGTTGATAAAAATGAAGTTCCGTCCCCTCCGCCGATGGAGGTTAAGAGTGTTAAGCCGATAATTCCAATCTCGAGTGATTCTTCGGATGATGAATACGTTGATCCCGATGGGGAGGTTTTCTTTGTTGACAAAAGATTTGAAAACTTGCCACCACCTAAACCAAAACGTTTTCAAAATGTGAGAATTTTTAGTGTGACTAACATTGTTTTAGATACACCAAATATTTTTGACATAATTAAATCGGGTTTTCACAAGGAGAGTGTTAAAGATGAAAAAGGAAAAGATTTTGAATCTAATTTAAAAGATTTTTCTACAATTCTAACTCCGTCATCACCGCGTGTCTTGAGTACTACAAGCTCGTCTTCTCCTTTTGACGATGCTTTGTGTGGACCTAGTGTGGGGGAAGCCCCTTATGTTCCCTCCCCTTTCTCCACCGAGGACGAGATATTTGATCCTGGAATTGCTTATATAGGGAAATCTCGGTCTTCCACCGATGCAATAAATGGAAAATCTTTTCATTTGATTGGTGCGAGTCTACCTCGAGTAGCTCAATGTTTTGCCTTACCCATTGTCCCACCCTTCTATTTCTTCTCTCCTATTTTCTTCTATCCCATTGGGATTTGTGTTGGAGTTGTGTTGTCTCGCCTTTCATCCGAAAACGAGGACGCTATCTTTGACCCCGGTATACGTTTATCGGATTTTTAAAGTACTCCACGTACTTTTGGGCCTTGTTTATCATGTAAGCCCCACCAAAAATTGACCAAACCATGATTATCCCTAAATGATCACATTTATGGGGATTCGAGTCGAGCTTTTGACTCGGTTATCAAAAACAAGGTGCCTCGTGGGGGAGACCCATGCTTATCCATGTACATATTATTGCTTTCTAATTAGTTTAATGTGAGGGGATTTGTGCCCTTCCAACCTTTGTTCCGTGGTTGTTTGTGCATTGTGTCTTTTAGATCGTCATCTTCACGATTGGAGCCTCTCGTGTTCGTTTCATGGGAGCACTCGATCATTTGCTTTGGAGGCCTTTCCCAATATCCACATCATGATATCCTTTTATGTTCTAACCTTAGGTTTTATAGCACACTTCATAAACGGCTATTACTTAATGGTTACACCCTTTCCATGCTAGATTAGGCATTCGACTACGTCTCTAGTATGGGGGTGTTTGCACCCCTAGACTCGAAACATTGAGGACAATGTTTAACTTTAGTATGGGGGGGTGAATAGATACTTGCCTTGCCAAACCTTCACGCTTTCCAAAGTTTATCGTTTTGTTTATCATTTTCTTGCAAAATAAGGCTAAAAATGGCCAAATTTTAAAATTTTTCTCATGTTTCATAAGTGTTTGAAGACACGAATGTAGATTTTCCGATGGCGAGAATAAGAGTAATTTTTGACTCGACCGTGCGTGTTGAGCACTTAGCTTTGGTTCCTTAACTACACATTAGGCTAAGTCTCTTAAATGAGGACGAGAAATGATAGAGTTAATTATAAGTTACTATGCTAAACGTAGAGTACTCGTATTCTTTCAAAAACTCATGTGTTCTCGTTGTTTGCTTATTCTCCCTTCGCATGTAAATATTTTTTGCTTAATAAATATTGACTTAGCGGTTTAGTTAGGATTGTTGGGTTTCTAGTCTTTTCTAGTAGCTTCCGTGTAATTAAATTGAGAAGACATTAAGGTATCGCCAGCGTCACGGTTTTGAAGTATTGGCACCCTAATAATCGAAAGCTTCACCCAATAATAAGATTTCAAGTGCTCACCTAAATCTAGCAAACAATTTGAAGCCCCACAAGGCCTAAAATCTATGCAAAATTGAAAGTGAATCAAGCCTTAATCTTCGAAGCTTTAAAGATCCAAAATTCGCTTTAGCGTGAGGATATACGTCTTTGGCTAATAAAACCACCGATGAGGCGGATAATAAAAGGCAAGGCAAGACCGAAGTCATAATAAAAGCTTCATGGCGAAGTTGAATAAAAGATGGAGGTAAACCAAAGATAATAAGGCCCTTCCGTTAGGGGGCGTATAAAAGTCTTGGTAATAAGTCTCATGTTCAAAACCGTTATAAAACCGTGTTTATCGATTCTTCTTGTCAACTTAATTTTTTAACATCGTCGTCTATTAGGAGGGGTTATTGATTTGATGGTCTTAGTTACACCGTTAGGACTCTATTTTTAGACCTAAATCTCTATTATCGCATAAGTCAAACAATGTATCCTCGTGAAACATTCAAGACATCATAAAATATAAGAGATACAACTTAGGAATAATGGGAGGATAAGTACGTGATTAGGGCATATGAGTAGTGTTAGCATTACTAACTTATAATGACAATGATCTCGTTGCACGCTTGGCATGGAATTAAGGTGAAAATCGAGGACGACGAAATTATTTCTAACGAAGCATTCACGTGTTCTTATTCTATGAACCTAAACGTCCCATTTTGCGATGAAAATCATACATTATGTCTAAAACGCAAGTAGTAGTAATCATAGTGTGTAGCTAGTTATCATTTCAATAAAAGTCATAAAATTAAATTTTGGAGATGCTTTGATACTTTATTCTTAGCATTGCGTGAGGGCACGGCAATGGTTTAGTATGGGGGAGTGATGAGACTGCTTTTATACATGGTCTCATCGTCCAAAACGGCCTTAAAATGCATAAAATATCATAAAATATGCCAAATATATGCTCGTGTTTGTTCCTTGTGTATTTTTAGGTACGGATATTGAGGAATTGGCAAAAGGACACAAGAATCAATCAAAAACGAACACGGGAAATGAAGTCGCACAATGAACCGGGCCCAAGTTTGGAATTTTGCAAAATGACCCTTGAAGAATTGAAGATTGGCAAAAATGGCCCCTCATCTTTGAGGAACTTGTCACATTTGACCCTCAAATTATCAAATGTACAAGTAATATCCTTAATATTTGAAGATTGTACAAGATCAGTCCTTGGAATTTGAAGAATATACATTTTACATCCTTGGAAAAGCTTTTGGAAAAGTTTTGTGCCAGTTTTGACAACTTGGCAAAAGTTGATAAAGCTAAATCAAGCACTGTTGGGGTTTTATTACAAAGTGGAAGAAAAAAGATAACCTGGGGACCAAATGTGCCAGACAACCAAACCTCCACAACCAACCAAATCATGACACCTCACACTACCCACCCACCAACCCATACCCATTACCCATTTACCCAGTCCAAAAACCGTCCAACCCATGAACCAGTTTATTAAAAGTGGTCAACTGGTCAACATTTTTCCCACCCAAACAAGTTTTTAAAACTTTCTTTTCCCAAAATAGATTAATCACTCCCTAAACACCCCCTTAAACCCTAGCTAATCCCCAGGAAGAACATGGACTAAATCAAAGGGGTTTTAAGTGAAACTTTCCAGATGGCTAATTAGAGTCACTCTCATCCCATCCCACCTCCCAAAACGTCCATCACTTTCATCCCTAGACAACCCCATGTGTACCCTACCCCACAAAGAAGAAGAAAACAAATCCTCCAGTCCATCCAACGACTCAAAGGCTACTCCTTGTCCTCCAAGTTCAAATTAACGTCCAAGATGAAGAAATGCAGCTGTCAAGTCACATGGGTGCCTTTTTGACCCAAATCAGTCAACAAAGAAGAGGGCATTTTGGAGATTTTTCAAATTAGGGTTTACATCTTTGTATTATTTTATTATTAGCCTAGAATGTTCTAACTAGTCTATAAAAAGGGTGTGAGCATGTTCACAATCCCTTGTTCCAGTTTTTATGCGAAATTCCCTTTGTAATTCCTTTTTTGATTTATAAAGTTGGTATTTGAAAATTTCAATTTAATTCCTTTTATTTTGTTAAAAAGTTGGTATAGGGTATGCAAAAGAGCTGAGTTCCATTAATGTGTTAAGATTTGTTGAGTTTTGAAAAATTCAAAAAGGTTCAAAAGTTTGAAAATTTCATAAATCTGTTTTTTTTGGAAGTGAAAGTGGACAAAGAAACTGATTTGTAAATTCTTAAAGGTTTTGAAACGTGTTGGTAAGATTTGGAAGTTTTGGAAAGATTTTAGAAAGAAGAGAAAGTTGAAACAGAATCCATATTAGTGTTGTATATGTTTTGTTTTTGACTTTTTTCAGGTTTGAAGGCTGTTGATTAAAGGTCCAGCACCAACCCGTGTTGGTTTGGAAGTGGTTTTTCAACCACCAAGGTTTTGGATGTGAAACCTTAAGGTAAAAATCCTTTTACCTTTGAAATCTCAGAAATTAGCTAAGTGTTTGATCTTTGGTGATTTCTTGGTTTAAGTGTGAAAAAGTTGTTTGATTTGTGTTTATTGGATGTGTTATGCATGTTGGTAGACATATGAATCAGGTTTTGTAAGTTTTGTATGGTTTTGATTTGTTAAAAACGATTTCAAGTTTTTAAAGGGCTGTTTGGCAACAGGTGTTAGCAGGGCAACATCATTGATTTGTGTTTTAATTGGGTGTTATAAGGATTGTTAAGGGTTAAGTTAGGTGTTAGTAAGGTAGTGATTTAGTTTGAAACAAGTTTGGAGTAATTTTGTGGAGTTTTAAAGGATTAAGGTAGTAGAAAATTTGCATGTTCTATTTCTGCCTATTTTTGATAAATTTTTGAGCCTTGATTTTTGATAATCTGTGAGTAATAGGGTGTTTTTAGGATTGATATTTCTTGAGTATGATTGGGTGATTGTGTATGTTGAATTTGGTAGTCTAAAGTTGATTAGAAAGCAAGCTAGTAGCCAATAAGCCCACTGTCATAGCTTTTTTGTCACAGAGACTTTGCATAGCCTGTTTATGCTTTGATTTGGTACTTGTGTGCTTCTCTTTTGTGTTATTGCCTGCTAAGTGCTTTAAATCTTGTGTGTTTGTGACTTCTTGAGCTCCAAAGGGCTCAAGAGTGCCCCATTGTCCATACAATTCCACCAAATAAGTCCACAGCCTTGTCCTCTTGGCTCACAAGGGTGCATAAGTGTGCCCTCAATCTGCTTTGTTCAAACGTCCAGTCGTCATACAAGCTGCGGCGCAAGCCACCAGCGTTGCGGCGCAAAAGAAAGGAGCTTCAGATCTAGGGTCTCTCGTTTCACTTGTTGCGGCGCAAGCCACAAGCCTTGCGGCGCAAAATAAAAAAAGTAAAAAGGGGTGCCAGGACTCGAACCCGTGACCACCCGTTCACAACACCAACACCTTAACCATCCTGCCCTTGGGTCTTTTACTGACCAAGGGTGGGAAGTTAATCCTTATAACCAGTTCTTCTTTTGTTTCTTTTTAAATAAGCCGTAGCCTATAAGCTCTTTTCCAGCTTATTTTTAAGCTGACTTTCTTTCTTTTTATTTTTCTTAGAATAATATTAGGATTGTGGATTTTTCTAGACTAGTTTTGTATTTTTCCATTTAGTAAATTAATTTTTAGAATTTAATTAATAGACGTTTTTTAGAAATTCAATAAAAAATAGTAAAAAGTTTAATTTTTTAGGAAAAATAGTTTTTAGATTTTAAAATATATTTTTGAGGTTTACAACTTATTTTGGTTTCAAAAACATTTATTTTTAATTTTATAATATTTTAAGGTTTTTTATAAACTTTAAAGATTTTTATAAAATTATTAAAAAAGGTTTAGGAGCTTAGATTTGTGTTTTTCTCTTAATTAGATTATTTAGAATTTTTATAAATTTTTTATTTTAGATTTTAGAAATTTTTCATTTTTAGTAATATTTTAATATTATTTTAATATTTAATTTTCAAATTTTTATTTTTCGTCTTCGTCATTTTCTCTTCTTTTCTTCTCATTAATAATCAAAAACAAAATCAATCAATTCAATTCACAACGCACGTGCCTCCTCGAGAGAACGATTCCCATCAAAGGGTCATAACTTGTGGTTTTCCTAAATCACTCGTTAATACTTACCGCTTTTACCTTGTTTTCCTAAACAAGTGTGATTTTACAACCATCAAGAGAGAAACTAGAGAGATAAATATGAGAGAAATATGTGTATTATTGAAAATGTGAAATGAACAACCAACCCCTTTCCATGAAGGAAAGGGGCCTTATATACCCTCACCCTTAATGGGCTTGGGTCTACAACCCATGGACAGGCCCATGGGTTGGTTAGTAATTAAAGTTTAATACAATCACTAACTACGAGCTAAACCACGTTTAATAATATTGTTGGAGTGACCGATACTTCTAATATTCGTTAAAACGTACTTCCAACAATATTTTACATGGTGGAACACATCCATTTAAAAATTGTATGCTATCTAGAACTTGTATGCTATCTAGAACTTGTATGCTTTCCAACAATTTTCATTGATATTATTGCTTTTAGTCTGTATCCCTTAAGTTTCCTCTCTTGATCATTAACCGTTAATTTACTTGTGTTGCTAAGCGCGAATGTTGTGGGTGGATCCATCGGTATTGACTATCCCCGTCCCATGTTGCGGTTGTTTAACCATTGATGCGTTGCATTTGATTTATTACTTGAATATTTGGGTTGAATACTCCCTAGAGGAACTTACATTGATGTTAAGCTTCGGTTCATGAACTAAATAGCAATAATAATAGTTTCGTACTATAGTTATCGTACGTAACCATTTTCCCTATTTCTTCTTTTACAAATGAATGCTTGTGTTCCACACCTTTAATGTTAAACCTATGAATATCACTCAAATTTATGTTGATGATTTTACATGTTTAATCTCAGGTATAATGCTTTGTTTTGCTTGGATGGGAGCCCTCGGGATATTATCGCAGCTTGGAGATTTCTGTGATACTTTTTTAAAGTTTGATTTTGGTAAAAACTGTGAGAAGTATATTCTGTATTTTGGTCACTATATGTTATAAATCATAATGAAATAATAGATTTTTCCGCTTATAAAACTCTGGGACCTTTGTTTTAAAACTTTGATATTTATGATGTAATGTATATGTTTTTATTACGCCAACTTTGTGTCAAAAGTATTTCATTGTTTCTTTTTCCATGACGTGGCACCCCCTTGTTGCCTACGTGTTTCTTTGCCTGGTTTTGGGGGTCACACATTTTACCATTAAATCTGTAAAAGAAGTAAATCCTTATGGAACGGGACTCGGATTAACAACATCATGATTGGTGACCATCTGCATCATTTCCATATGATATATCTTTCAATATACAAATTAGCAGATGATGTCAAACTAATTAGCCAATGAAGATGACGATGGTTTTGAACCAGTTTCACTCTCCATTGATGGATGTTGGTGGATGACAACGGTGGTGTTGTGGCTGTGAGGCGGGACGACGGTGGTGGGTAGGTAGGTGGGTGTGTATGTGTATGTGTTTTCTACCAGTAGAGAATGTGTGGTGGAAAAAGAAAGAGAATAAATGTTTTTTTATTACATCTCAATGGTAAGATTAGATTTAAAATCAACAGTCCAGATTAAGTCCTTTGTACTTTTATGAGAGAGGATTCCTTGTAGAACTTTTGTCATTACTAATATGGTCATTGAATCTTTCAAATTTGTAAAAGTATGGGTAACATGATCGGTTTGGTGTCACTTGTAACTTAAAAATGACTGACACGTCATTTTTTTATGTTTTTTATTTTTTATCTTAGTTGAATATTCCACCCCAGTATTGACTTTTTCTGTTTGGAATGTGTCTCTATATCCATTGTGTAACAAACCGAGTTCATCTCTTTCACCAATTTCTTGAAACTCATATTAAATCTTCTTCACCATTTAAACCCAATGAACACAAATCGTAGACTTATAAAATCATATCTTCTCTATCTATTAAATCAAAAACTCATACTTTACAAAATCATATATTTCGGTACTACGGACAATTATAGATTATTCATGCAATCTTTGAAACCTTATTTTAATAACAACCGGTTTATGTGTATCCAATCTTTACA
Organism: Glebionis coronaria; assembly: GCA_025667525.1. Taxonomy (NCBI): domain Eukaryota; kingdom Viridiplantae; phylum Streptophyta; class Magnoliopsida; order Asterales; family Asteraceae; genus Glebionis; species Glebionis coronaria. The sequence continues at coordinate 432,284,124 of CM046879.1, read as the reverse complement.
AAATCATCACCAGCGATGGCGATTGGCGTTAGCTTTGGGGATGGCGAAGGAATGGTTCGAGATTCGATTTGAGTTTTGATTAAGTTATATGGGTTTTAAGGAATGGTTTTTAGGACTTGAATTTTGGTTTTATGTTATATTGGATTTAGGTTTTGATGCTTTAGATATGATTTTATTGACTTGGTCTTCTAAATATGTTGATTTTTTTTATTAAATTCTTGTCAGAGACGTATTTTTTAATAATGGGATTACTTGATTTGATGTTATATCGTTAAATTCTTGTTCGACAATAGCTTGTTTGGAAGAAGATGTCACATTTTAGTTTTTTAGAAGAAGATAAGAATAAGAGGAAAAATAATTATCTAGCTAGAATTTTAAAAGTAATTATTTATTTACTTGGAAAATCAGGTCATGTTACCTATATCTTCACAAGTTAGCAGGTTTCAACGGTCATATGCGTAATATTCGAAGTTGTTACCTAGATGTGTAAATATTTGAAAGTACAATACTAATACATGAACTTAACCCAATATATAAATACTAGTTAATTGAGAAATAAAAAATGAATAGATGTTGAAATTAGTCAATTATATTAATATTTTTCGAGAGAACATGTATATACTTTCGACGGATTTTTTTTTCCAATCACGTATGAGAAAATCATATATGATTCGTATTACGAATCATTAATGATTTTCTGAAATCATATATGATTTTAGTAAACCATATATGAAAAAATAATATATGATTCGTGATATGAATTATATATGATTTTCTCAAACGTGACTTAAAAACCGAACAAAGGTTCGTTGAAAATATATACATGTGCATCTCTATAGAAAGATGATTTAATTTTGTTGCGATGGTATGTTCATTTTGCATAACGGCTCACGGTTTGTGAGATAATTAATTTTTTTTAATGATAAAAATGTGTTTTTTTGTTAGATGAGAAATATAGATAGCCGAGATTCAACTTTTGTTCAATCTATTTAAAGTGATAAACTTTGATTTTAACTATTTTGTCAAACACATATACATGAGCATAACTTAAACAATTAAAGGGTGCTTGGTTGAAGGTTTAATAAAACTAGGATTGATGCCCGCGCGTTGCCGCGGGTTATATATAGAAGATGTTGATATAATAAGAATGGGTAGAAGTAAAGAAGTGATACATAATGAACACAACAGGCGTTTGAAACGCAGATAGTCACAAAAGTTTTACAAACCGGGTGCCTACTGTGCATATAGAACAGGTATATAGTGTAGACCCTGTTCTCGCGGCACAGTTACTTAATGTGTTACATGGCATTAGTTTACAAAAGACTAAACGTAGGAAATTGTTTCAAAAGGTGTTGGCCACCCGGCATTAGTACATACAAAAGCAGTTAATGTTTTTTTTGTCACCAAGCGCGGGTCTTAAGATTTTTTTTTTTGCCTCTGATTCTAGCTCAGGAAGCAAAGATCTTTTGACGGGCTACTGCTGGAGGACAACGCCTTTATCTTTCAAACCTAGAGTAACTGTCTATGGAACTGTCGTTGGAATGTCTTTTGCTGGAGTACCTGGACAGCAAAGTTTGTATAAGAGGTAACTCAATAATATATGCATGCATGATTGTTGGTCCAAAAAAGGAAAAAACCCATATTAAGAAGTGTTTTTTTTAACCAATTGTAACAGTTTGATAAGATTCTGTAGGCCGTGAGTAAGTGGTGGAAATTAAAACATAGAGTATCTTGCAGAAAAGTTTTTTAGTAGACACTTTTGTCTTAAGCAACATGTGGATCTTATTATTGTGGGATTAAACTTTTTTATCTACTTTGGGTAAGGGAATGGCTGCTGAGGTCAGTTGTCATGTGAAAATGTGTTTCCAAGTTGGAATTGAACCAAGGTGGTTATAAAGAGTTTGGAAGTGTGAGTTAAGTCTAGTTACATACTTGGACTAAAATGTAACTGGAATCTCCCCTGTAGAAACAGTGAACTGGCCATTTCTCCTATTTAAGGACATGTTTGCATATACTAATTTCACACAACTTATTTAACAACTTTGCAAAACAAAAAAAACTAACAATGGCATATCTTCCTAGGATCTGGGCGTTGGAAGCTGAAAGTGGTGCTAGTGATTTGGGCGGTCTGTTCATGTGGTATTTAGCGATGGAGGTATTAGCTGGCAAAGCCTGGAAACGTAAGGTGGACGGGGCTCGTAGGGAAGTTTTCAAAAATGTCATTGAGCGTCAGCATTTCATTCAAGAGATCCGATAGTGCCAGACCTTTCCAGCCGACCCTTTCATTGGCAGGATGATTGCTCTCCTAGACAAAAAACAGCTGGAGGACAACGCATTTATTAGGAAGCTGAAGACCGAGGCAGCCACCATCCAGAGCAGTATCGACCAGAAGGAGGGTTTCTCAGCCAAAATCTTGTCCAATGGACCATGGTGAACGGACGGTCTAGGAGGTGGTTTAATGCTGGTGTTTTAGGTCTGAAATAAAAGCCCTATGTTGCGTGTCCGGTTTGTCCACCGGTGAGTCCTGAGGGATGTGTATTTGTGTTGTAGGTCTTTCGTTTGTTAGTTTAATCTTGTGTCTGTATTGTCTGTGTCAATGAACCATGATGAATGTAATATATTTTGTGTTTTATTGTTTTTTCTTTTGTGGACGTGTGGATTGAGGCCAGTTTAGCATATAGTAAGTAAAGTCATATATGAACCTACTTATGACCCGGCAATGAATGGCCTTAAGGAAAAGAACCCCATCTCCCAAAAAATGGTCTAAGCGGTTTGTGAATGTCAGGTTATTAATTAGAATTAAAGATTGTGTACCTGGTTCTTTTTTGCAGTCATCTCTGAGAACTTGGTTAATGTAGTTTCTGTTTCTGAGTCTTTGTTTGATGAACCTTCTTCTTTAAGGCCCGTGATTGCTAGTGGTGTTGGTGTTATGGCTTCAGTTGCTAGTGGTGTTGGGTTTTGTGTTGTGGTTGGGGAACTAACACCGGCCTCGAGCAACTTTTGCATGCTTAGAACCGAATCGACTGAGAATTCACCCGACCCCTTTCGTGATCCAGGAGTGTAGCGAATGAGGAACGTGTGCGTCTTACCCTCAATGGCGTGTACCTCAGGAGGTGGCTGGTTTGCATCTGTTGTCCAGTATTTGCGGGCCAGGTCTGCACAGGGGTATGTTGTAACCTCGTCTCATACGGGGTGAAGAAACTGAAAGTTGCGGTTGCTGTTGCATCACGAACTGTCGCCCTGAAGTTGTACCTACATAGGGTGGTTGTGGTGGGATGGTTGAGTGTGTGAATGAGTTCAAATAACGACTGTAGACACATGAATATATGGTTACCTGAAATCCGGGCTTTCAAGCTCACCATGGTCAACGCACACGTAAGTCCCGTCAAAGTCGTTGGGTTTCCTACCACACGTACCATACGAAATGTAGTGCCAGCTTCTGTTTTCCATCACTTTTTCAACTGTTGCTGCGCAACTGAATTACATTCCCTATAAAAGAATGTGTTAGGATATAATGTAGCCCATCATAGTTAACTCAAATTCAGGCGTACCTTATATGTGGCTGGGTTATGTTGGAGCAATGCTGCTAACGTCTCAACATTTTTTTGTTTGTCCAGAGTAGGTTCATTGAAGCGATGGTTTGAAATCTGCAACGATGGTTGTGTTATAAATACTCTTTAAACCTGCATTTTACGGTTGAGGGACAAAATCGTCAATCACTAACATGTGGTATAAGAGTATAAGACGGGATGTGGTCTAAGGTATTGGAAGACATACGATGTCTGTGCGGCGTTTGCTTGGGGTGTTGATGGATTCACATAGTAGTGGGTTGGCGGCATATCAGATAGCTGGTAGCCTGTGGCAAGACATGGTTAGTCATACGTGAGCAGCAACAGCGTTATTAAGAACATATACGAAGAGGCAGTTACCTCTGTATTTACCAACTCTAAAGGATAAGACAGCAAACATGATTGGTTGTGGTAGCCGAAGTATTTCATCCTTCAGAAACTGCCTAGCCATGGAGTCCCACAGTGTTAATGCAACAACATTTCCTCTGTACAAAGAAAAGTGTTAGACATTGTTGTTAGGGAGGATGTTGTAAATCTTGGTATATAGACATGGCTTACTGTAGATTTTGGATGTCAATTCTTCTGGTCACCGGCCTTCCGGAAGCTAGTTGTTCGGCCGAAGGGAGATCAATTCTCATGATACATCCAAAGTAGTCTGTCAAAAGCAAAGATTGTGTATCAGTCATCGTTACCGACACCAATCAAGAAATTTAAGGACGAAGATAAGAAGCGGAGGCTATTACCTGTGAGTCTTGGATATATCATCTTGTTGTTGTTGTCGCGGTGGGGTACCCTAGATTCCAACTCCGCATATGGCACAAACTCAAAGTAATGTAATGGCCACGTTCCCTCTTTGCCTTCTAGTTGTTCAAACCGTGTGATCTTTCCAAACTTTAAGCTGACCGGGTTTTCGAGTGTCTGTTGGTACGGGATTGTTTTTTCACAGAAAAAAACTTGTTATCCTGTAGACTTTACCAGTGGACATGATCTTGTCAAAGTAGGCCAGATCGCTCAGGTCCATGTTTGCCTAAATCCCTTTTCTCTGTTAAGGTAGCAAAGATGCATTAAAGATTGGTTAACAAACAGTTGCGCAATGAATACTCGGACTGTAATAACCATAATGTACCTGTTCGTCAATAAGCATGCAGGAGAAAGCTGTTTCCTTCATATCTGGCAAAGATTTAGAGATCCATTTCCGGTAGATCTTTGCTTCGAGAACATAGTTTCTGCCGCCTAAAAGTAATTGGTCAATCGGTGTTGCTGTTGTTATGAGAGCACTTGTTTGCGCGACTGTCATAGGCATGGATTCCATACATGAGTTTCACCTGAAAAATATAACACTGAACACGAAGTTAGTTTCGGTGTATTAATGATGTCTGTCTCAAAGAACGAGAGTGTATCCACATTATGTACACGCACCATGAACATTGATATAAGCATGCAAAAGGCAACATTTAATCTATAAAGGACGACATATGATAGCAAATTCTACATTGGTACCTAGTGTTACAATTATTGATGGTGGGAATTGTAATGTACATTAGCGTGTATCATGTTAGCAGTAAGAATTACGCAACCTATTTTGTATGCAGCTTTGCATAATGTGTTTTTATGTAGGATTTGTTAATCTGATGGTGTCGCTTGTGAGGCAACGCGGTGGTTTTCTATAGCATTTAAAAAGTCAATGTACACTATGTTTTTGGTTGTGTTGGGCGGGTCGCCTTCTTTTTCTTGAATTAGGATCTTTAGTCCCTTTGGCGAGGTAGCTCTTGATAGAGCAACATATAGTTGTCCATGGCTAAAAACGGGTTTTGGCAGATAAACACCTATCTTAGAGAGAGAGACTGACCTTGGCTTTTGTTAATAGTCATTGCATAACATAGCTTTACTGGAAAATGTCTACGCTTGAATGTGAATGAGAGATTGGGATCGTCATGAATTAAAGCAATTCTATGTACGTAAAAAAATTTCTCCAATTCGTGTCCCGGTAATAATTTGCGCTTCTATAAGCTTCGTCTTCACCGATTTGACAATCATCCTTGTCCCATTACATAATCCACCAGCCAAGTTTGTATTTCTGAGAAGCATGATAGGGGACCCGATCTTTACTTTCAGTTCCTGGGCTGGAAAGCCCAGGAATGAAAGCGTGTTGAGGTACTCCATTGGATAGAGCATGTCAGTCTCAGATGTTTCGCCTCCTTTTGGGAAAGCTTCGTCATTTCTCAAGTTAGTTGTCGAGTCTCCAACTATGGCTGCTAACACTTTCTCGTTTATAATGTCTGCAGTTTCATTCTTGGGGCATACGATGGCTTTTTCTTGCAGGGTTTCGGGTGTGGGTGATTTTAGAGTTTGTTTGTCATAGATAAAATCTATGAGCTGTGCGAAGCCTTCATCAGTGGGTGGGAAACAGTGTTCAGATGGTATAGTTATCAATTTTGAGTCGGCAGAATTATTGGTGTCTGTTATGCTGGCCTGTCCGTTACCCACGTCTAGCAGCCATTCTGCAAAAACCGATGCCTGTGCCTTTTCAGTTTCAGTCATGACTTCACGCCTGAGTCGCATATTTTGGGTCAGCGTGTGAATCTCGAAGTGCTGCCACAGGTCTGATAGGGCAACCGACGAAGTTATGAGTTCTATTTTGGATGCTCCCTTTTTCACTGGCAGCGTTTGTCGAAAGTCACCCCCCAAAACAACTGTTTTCCCACCAAAGAGGTGGTTAGGTGCACACATTAGGTCTCTGAGGCTTATGTCTAATGCTTCAAAACAACGCTCGTTATTCATTGGCGCCTCATCCCATATGATTAAACTTGTTTCAACCAGTAGGGATCCTAGTTGGGTGTTTTTTTTATTGTGGCAAAGGGATTCGTCCGTTAATTCTAGTGGGATTTTGAACCGGGAATGTGCCGTGCGCCCGGCAGGGAGAAGAAGAGAGGCGATGCCCGAAGAGACAACTGTTAGGACTATCTTGGCTTGGGCGCGAAGTGCGCTTGTGATGGTCTTCCAGAGGAATGTCTTTCCTGTGCCGCCATGACCGTACACAAATAAAAGTTCCTGTTTATTTTGTTCAGACGCGATTATAACGCGATCGTAGATGGCTCGCTGTTCAGAATTCAGCTTAGGGACAGTCGCTTCTGTTTCCTTAAATAGCATATCGCAGTTGTAGTTTCTCTCTTCCATCAGGAGTTTGTTTTTCAGAATATTTAGCAGCCACTTAGGATGGTTTGGAAGACCAAATTCCGACAAAGTTTTGCCATACCCGTCTAAGATCGATTGGATCTCAAAAAGAATATAGTCTTTCAACTCAGGGTCGTTTACATGGTAATTAGGGGTGCCAGTTGTTTCTGAGACCCTCATTGGTATGTTGTCAGACATATTCCTACAATGTTTCGTCCAAAGTATAAGCGGATCTGCAACCTCACAATGAACCAGCAATTGTGCGAACAGTACACGGATTTCACTCGCAGACCCATTACCCGCTACTTCTTCCAACGCTATGTCTCGTTCTTTGTCGTCACCAAGTAGACCAAGGGCTTAACATGCAGCACGGTAGGTAGGCAACACGATTCTATTAACCGTGCGCACGTCTGTAGGTGATTGGCAACCCTTTTGATGAGAAAGGAGAATTCTGAAGTAGAAAAGGTTCCCCGAGCTTGGGTGGAAGTAAGCAAGTCTACCAATGGAATGTTTGGTTTTCATAACTCGCCGTCTCCACCTCTTGGAGTCAGCATACCATACAAACTCAGATGGAAAATTGACATATGTTAACGTGGCCCCGTCTTGGTGCTCTGCGTTGTAGGAATACCATTCAGTGAGAGTAGTTTTCTTCTTGTCAGGGAGGTTTACAACCACATCTATCCTATCACGTTCACAAAAGTTTATGGGTTGCATGTTTTCCAGATGGACCGAAAGTATTTGTACAGCTAGTTCTCTACTGTGTATTGGAAAGTCAAAGAGTCTCCAGCAAGCTTCGTGTGGGCATATGAAGCGGCCATCGACATAGTTTTAGATTTCATCCTTTGGTGTTTCTTGCATGGCAGTCGAAGTAGATGCCTCACCAACTGGCCTTGTGATCTTTGTAAAGATACGGTCGGGTCCTTTGGAAATGTATTTGAACAGGTATTTGATGAGAATGCTCCATCCACAGTATTCGACATTTATGTGTGCTTGGAACATGAGACACAAAGAACGGTTATAAGGAACGACGTTACAATTGTCCAGTTGGGTGCCATGTTTTGTAATGTAGACACCTGTATCTCTTCGTCGATAGTGAATGTATCCCTTGTCATCTAGATACGTAGTGTTGTTCTATTTTTTGGGGAAATTCTTTCGACATGAACCATCCTTCATACACGCGGCAGACATAATAGGTGGGCCACATGGGCCATGCATCATGAGTTCCGTCACAATTTTATATGTGTCCTGGTCAAGGACGGGATCTGGGATTTCAGCATAGATGTAGTTGTCCATATGAGACGGCTTAGTTATCTTGTCCTTTGGATCAATCCATAGAAGAGTGTGACAATGGGGTAGCCCACGCTTCTGAACTTCTATTGTGTATAGAACTATTGGAAAGAAAAAGGTGAAACAGTTATGGTAGTGTGTGCAAGGATGAAAGGAACGAAATGTACAAAAGGCATTGAAGAGAATTATCGCCTGCGACAGCACCAAAAGGACGGTCTTCCTTCAAGTACTTGACAAAGGCTTTAACTTTCTGTTCAAAGACCCTGCACCCGGCGTCTGGCCTATCAGATGTTGTTAGAATAGGGAACTCAGCCATGAACCTTTCAATTTCTGGCCACTTAGCGTTGCATGTGAACGTGATGAAAAACTGAGGGTTCCCCAACGCTCGACAAATTGCAAGGGCATCCAAATAGTGGTTGTGCATATACCTTAGGCCTCCGGTGAAAGAACGAGGCAACACAATCTATTTTCCACATGTGATTCTCTCTATGTCGCCTCTACCTAGGGCATCATAAAGACCAGCAAGGCACTCACTACGTATGTCGTTCTGGTGCAGGCGGATGAAATCAAGCCTCGCCTGCTCAACACTGCAGAAAATACCAACAACATATTGTTGAAAAAGGCGGCATGTTTGGAATATCAGTCCAAAATCATCTACGTGCGGGTGAAGTTGGTACTTATAGTATTGGTTCATAGAAACCTTCCTTGCTTCTCCACCGCCACCCCTAGGGCTCAATTTCATTTTTGGGAAAAAACCTGGCTCGCCATATGGAAATAACAGTGGGAACTTCAATGCCATATATGACTGATCAAGCTTGTTTATCCGTTTAAGTTCGCCTCCACGATATTCGATTATACCATCGTAATCTGTTCTGGTCCTAGGGCCGCTTTCGAACATAATGCCCCCAACATCATTAGAAGTAGGCAGTTCATACCCACGGACACTACACATGTTGTAGAGTCTGATCCTGAACGGTTCAATGTTTCCATTGGCACATTTATCGCGAGCGGTCCAAAAAAGCTGAACCAAGACATTGTTTTCATCTAGGATCTGAATTAGGTGTTGGACTATTCCCGAGTCAAGACCGCTGTCAAACTCACCACCAAAATGATCCATACGGTTTGCGACCTCGTTTGCTGTGTCATACACATAGAGTAGTAAGAACCTAGGCGGTTCTCCCTCTTCAGGACAAAGGGAGACAATCTGATGGTAGATTTGATCGGAAACCTTAAAAACATATGGCCATGTGCCTGTAATGACTGACCTGTCAATAGATTTACCAAATGATGTCATAGCAAACATTTGGTTATAAGCGCGTATGTTGGCCATAAATCGTGCATCCGTTAGAAAACCTTGCATAATGGCTGGAGGCGGAAGGTGTGGTTCCATGTGTATTTTCCCACCCATGCAGCAAAGATGGTATGTTGGACGCCTTGCAAACTGGTTTGATTTAAGGCGTTCACCCATCCAAAACTTAGCGCCACAATGTTGACATTGCTGGTCACAATTGCCTAGGTCTATATAGGTTGGCACAACATAACGTGGAGGACGTGCCGCATTTCTTGGCCGCCCACGACTGCCAATGTTTGTGTGGGCAGGAGTGGAAGGCCCGGCGATAGGTTGTTCTACAAACACGCACAGAAAAACGTATCAGAGGTAAATAAATAGGGATTCAACCAATTGTTCCATCCAATTTAAAGGACAATCATGTACAAAGGCTGTTTACCAGGGATTGCAGGTGCCGAAGTGGTCGAGGTTCTCCCCAAAATAGTGCGCCGGCCCATGGGAGGAAGGACACAACCTATGGGTCCATAGGTACCTGAGAATTCAGGAGGTGTGTTTGGTCCACTGGAAGAGGCAATATCAGGATGTGGACCACGTGGTTTGCTTCTAGGCAAGAAACCTCGTTATGTATTTGTTGGTCTACCACGACGCCGAACGCTTTTTTCACGGGCAGGAGTGGAAGGCCCGGGTCCATTGGTAGTTGAGGAGTCAAGAAATGTGTTTGGCCTACCTGAGGAGGCAACAGATGTGACTGGTATATTTGAGGAGCCAACATACGTGTCTTGTGGCGGGCGTATGCCCAACAAATGTTGATGCGGTACCACGGCACGCACGTCCGTGTGGCCTGCATATCATGGAGACATTGAATATACAGAACATGGACAAAGAAAACCGTGGAAGGAAAGGAACTTATAAGGGGTGTAACGTAAGAAATGGAACCTGTAAATACGGGGAAGCTTTGGGTGGGCTGGGTATGAGTGGACCCCAAATACAGCCTGCGTTTGTTGGGCGGTTGCCAGGAACCGGTCGAGCCTAACTCAGCAACACGTTTCATTAAGGGCCGGCAAGTATCCCCCAATCGTAGTTGAGCAGCAACTTGGTTCCCTATCGTTAAGCTTGGAAAGTAGGCGGGACATGGTGTGGATGACATTGCAGGCATGAAAGAAGCTGGTAAATGAGCAGAAGCTATCGTCAAAGGAGAGGAGAAACAACATTAGAAAATGTGAAAATGTGTGTGCGTGGAGACAGATGCAAGTATGTTAGGGGTTTGCATTAGATTATACCTCTGACAGTATCTGCCAAGATGAGGCCAACACGGGGATGGCGCAAACATTCGCTGCAGACGGTGCTGCTCGTAGCAACCTCACAAACCCTGCACCGGTTAGGGTTTGACTGCCCGGGAATAGCTTCGTCAACCATTTGAGCAGCATGAAGAAAGCGCGGTCATAATTTGCGTTTTTTTATCGTGCAGCAGATGAGGCGTGGAGAGATGATTGCTACGCAAGAGCGTAAAATAGAACAAATACAAAAGAAAGGAACTTAGTTCAGTCTATGAACTTTATAAAGGGGGTAATTATTTGCATTATTTTGGAAGCAAAAAAGTAAAGTAACATTTTTATAGGCATGCGCAGATTCGACACAACATACAACATGGACCTGACCTATGGTTTAAACATATAATACAAAGAGCAGTAACAAATATGGGTTTTAATCCAAACAATAATCACATCTAAATTATTTGCATTCCAGTAACAACTATGGATTTTAATCCAAACAATAATCAGATCTAAATTTTTTGCATTATTTTGGAAGTTAAACATATACAAAAGACCACTAACAACAATGGGTTTTAATTTGGATGTTAAACGTATACAAAAGACCACTAACAACAATGGGTTTTTATCAAAAAATCAAGCATGGATTTTAATAAACAATAACTAAATCTATGCAACCAATAACACACAAACCAGGCACACGTCTCAATAACAACAATGGGTTACAACAACACAAACAACAAACAACCAAGAAAAGTGGTTTTTAATCAAACAACCATTAATCCCAAACGACAAACTTATCCCCCTCTTATCAATTTCATTCAATAAGAGCAATACAACACGACCAGGGGTCAGTAATTATTATTACAATAAAAAACCGAAATTTAAATAACCAATTTAAGGAAGGCGAAATTACCAGCAAGGTATTAGGGTTTTCAATAGCGGCCGGAAAAGTAACATGGAAATAAATTGTTATGCATAATTGGTGGTACATAAACAACACCATCGCACTGTTGAAGACAGATGACGCCTCCTAATCTCCAATTCGAAAATCCACCGGTTGAAAAAGTGGTGTCGAGACCAGTTTTTCAAACCAAAGGACGAACCCATACCTGATACAATTTTTTCAAAGCCATCTACGGTGAGATTGTGTTTTGGTGAAGGCAAAAGTATGGGCAGGCTGATATTCAACGGTTCCCATTTAACGTATCTCACAACGGGTAATATTTTATTAGTATCATTTTTGGATTTTGCCAAATGAATAAAAGGGTAATAAAGAAAGATAATCGTAACAATATGTGATTCTTGGTTTTCTATAATGACATCTTTCATTAAACGAAAATGATTAATCTTTTATTTCTTAACAAATTAAGAAGATAATGACAATTTACTAAGGGCTGTTTGGTTATATAAAACATTGGTATTTAATAACAGACAAACTTAAAAAGTGGAGAGCTAAGAAAACCACATTTTAAAAACTCATTTATTGTTTGGTTGACATACTTTTAATCGAAAGGTTCATGTTAACATTCTAGGAAATTACATTGTTACCCTTTTACAACCAAAATCTTTCCTGCTTAAACATCTTCTCCAAAAGCAACATGTAATCAACAGTTCAAGAACATTAAATAAATCCTCTATAACAAATCAACAAAATAGCTTTTAATAATTAAAATTGACTAAATAAGATCTATATATTGATGTAAACATATCTATGGCCGTCAATATCTCTTTCTTACATAAAATATATAAATATTAGTACTAATTATCATCTAATAAAAAGAAAGATGATAGATAGATAGATTAGGTGGCATATTTTTCTAATAATAATACTGGAAAAATAAAATTTTGGCTAACATCATCTTTTCTTCTTGATGGTATTCTCATTAATCGATGACGCAAGTATCACCATTAACGAAGATTGTTTTATTTGCTAGATCTAACTGGTGAACCTATATCGTGTTTCAAAGAAATCAGTTGGAAGACCCACATATGTGTTTAGAGATGTGAGAAACGGAGAGAGAAAAGAGAGATCAGGATTATGTTTATTTATTTATGGGGTATGATGGTCATTTTTGTAAAGTGTGTCATCGTTTTTGAAAACACACCATCCACCAGTGTATTTTTAGCCCTTGTTTTTGGAGTGTTTAAAATATAAAACCTGCCTCTTTTTTCTTAACAAATATATGCTCTACCAACATTCAAATTTAAATACAACAAAAACCAACAAAAATAGGTGAACCAAACAGCCCCTAAGATAATTCTTCTTGTCCCCCATCCCACGCAAACTGATCGAAATCCAACATTCAAATTAATTTTTTATTAAAATTTAAATTCATTTATATACTAAACTTTACTTGAATAATTTTTATCTTTAATATTTATTTTAATCTAATGGATGAAATTAAATAAAAATCTATTTTCTTTTTTTATTCATACATTAATATCTTTTAAACCATTAATCGTTATGCGAAAGAAATATATCGTTACGAATAGCATTTAATTATCTTTTTATAAATATGTTATATGAATTATGATATACTTTTGATAAAAGAAATTCGTTTTTCACCTTTTTTAGTTGTCAAAAATTATCATATATGATACTAATATTATATATGATGTAACATCAGTATCATATATGATATAACTTATCATATTATGATATAAACCAATATCATATATGATTTAACAATAGTTTATGATTTAACACTCGTATCATATATGATGAAACACTATTATCATATTTGATATTACAAAAAAACAAAAAACAAAAATTGCTTCAAAAGTATATCATTGTGCATATCGATAGACGATAATTAAATGCTCGTCGTGATTGTATATTTTTTTCGTTTAACAATTAGCGGTTTATGAGATATTTAAATTATAAATAATATGGGAAAAATAAAATATATTTAATCTTATATATTAGATGGAATGAGATTGAGGATGAGGATGAGTCCCTTTATGTCCAAGAAAATATGATATCTAAAATAACTCTCCTCATTATATATTATGTGTTATATAAACACGCATAATTGATTTTTCGCACAAGATTTTATTGTAGTTACAGTATGAAAGAACACAAATTTAACAATTTTAATAATGACACATGCAAATATTATACTACTAATAATAGAGGGAATTGTGAATCCCAATGAATAGTGTATCCTCTCACAAACCTAATTGAATATTATTTCAAGCCATCTCACAAGCGCGTTTCTCTCTCTCTCACAAAGTCATCAACATGCCTCAAAATTAACCACATACGTCGATTTCATCCATACACCCCTTCGCCCGTTTTCTATTCCATCCGTTTTTCATTTGGTTTAATTGTAATATCAAATAAAACTACACATACCACAAATTAACAATTCGATCCCTGATATTCGATTTTTCTATGGTTCTAATTTTATCTCTCGATATCCTCTCGAATTGATCTAAGTCTTAAGTGGAATGATTGTTCTTGGTTACTAAGCAAAGGGGTTTGGTTTTCTATTCTAATAAGAAGTGGAAATAAAAGTTTGAAACAAAGGCAATTACTTTAATTGTGATTAACAAAAACTTGGTTGAAAATTTAAAGCTCAAATTAAAATTAAAGTTAAAATGTAAATTGTGAAATATGAGCAGAGAAAAAGTAAATCAACAACAGTAAAACCGTAACTCAAAAATACCCAAAATTTAACTGATTCGGAACTTTCTGATTCGGAAGACACTATTCATTCATTCGGAACTTAGTGGTTGATTCGGAACCTTCCGGATGAAGGTTCTTGGTTCGGAAGTCTGAGCTTGATCCGGAACTTTTGCTTCGTCCGGAAGTCACTGGTTCGGAACTTTATGGCTGATCCGGAACTTTCCGGATGAATAGGTTGATTCGGAACTTCTTCTTGATTCGGAAATAACTGACTCGGAAAATACTGATCCGGAACTTAATGTTTGGTTCGGAAGATTCTGAATGAATGCTTCATTCGGAACTTTTTGCTTGGTTCGGAAGATTTTGAAACCCAGGTACAGTAGCAGTTTACGAAGAACACGGGATACAAATTTTAACCAAAATCAACTCCAATACTTAAAAAGATTTTACCAAATTAAACACAAATCATTTAGACACCATAAGCAATAAATCCCACTAATAAAAACACAAATCCAAACAACTTTTGAAGATCAAATCAAGAAAAATAAAACTTAATAACTTGAAGATAAAGATGATGATGAACAAGATGAAATGAAAGATTAAACAAGAACTTGGTATTGAATGATTGATGTTTTGACAAGATTAAACAAAAATTAAAGTTACAAGATTAAAGATCTAAAGATAAAAATCACCAATCACCCTAGTGGTGATGGTGTTATACGAACCAGGAGAAAGAAAAGGGAGGAAGAAAGAAAACTAGCTAGCTAAAATGTGTGTGGGATGGCCTATTTATAGGTGTTTCCTTTGGTTGGTGAGTGGGCTTTCTCCCGTTCTTCGTGTCTTTTCGTCTTTTCAGAAAAGTTTCCGTTTTCGATTCTGATTCGGGATTTGTCGTCGATTAAATTCAACTTGTCTTTTAATTTCTTCATTTAATAGACTTGAGTTTCTTCGACGTATATAAATCTTCCATCTTTGGTCCTTTTCTTCGATAAATCTTCGAATAGGCCCAGCGACTTCAAATCTTTTGCATCTCTTGGACAATAGACTTTATCTTGAGTCTTTTTCTTCAGTAAAACCCGTGCAATCCCATGTTTTCTTCAATATTTATCCGGTTGGCTCTGAAAACACAATAAACACAAAAACCACGCATAATTCCAAACAAATGATATTAAATACGTGTTTTGGTCTCGTTTTAGCCCGAATTAAGTGGTAAAAGGATGGGTGTTTACACACCTATCAAATCCCCTACACTTAACCATTGCCATGCCCTCATGCAATGCTTAGTGATAAAGCAAGTTTACACTTTTCTCATAATTAATCAACCTTGGCCTTATTTAAAATTCTACTTAAACAAAAATTAAGGAAATAAAACTTCAAAGATAACAAAGGGATAAAAAACCATTTTCATGTGAAAATAGCTACATGGAAATAACTTGTAGAGAAATCGATGACTTATATTAGGGCTTTGGTGCTGCGAAGATTTATCACCCTCAAGTTTCACGTTCCCCAAACTAAGCTTAAAAACGAGATCATTGTTATTATAAGTTAGCAATTCAAACACTTACACACATGGCTTAATTAAATGCTTAAACTCCCTTATTCCTAGGTGTATCTCTTATATTTTATTTTTGTCTTAGAATGATCATGAAGATGCATTTTTGGACTTATTTCGATAGTTCATTAGGGCTGAAAGCAAAGTAGGACGATTTGATCAATAGTTAGCCAAAGGACAAAATCTCTTAAAACTGCTTCTCGGGATATCAAAAAGTTCATATCTTGGCATAACTTGGTTCACGATTTGAGACCTTTCTCGGGCCGATATTTGGCATGTACTTCATACTTCATATCTTCGAGAGACGTTCTTGAGATAATGGTCTTCTCATCATAATAGAGTTTCTTCACTTGGAGACTTTTGAGGGGTTCTCCAACTTTGTTGACCACGACTTCATGATTATTTCTTCAATCTCTAATTGGGATTTTGAGATACAACGATCCGCCTCCTTTTCGGACTTGGATCTATTTATCCTCATACCTTGTTAGGGTCTTTTCGGATAGACTTCTCCATGATCTTTATGGGAGTTGATTGCTTTTCGTCGTGAGTCTTGATCCTTCATATTGACTTTAGGAATAATGCTTTTCACATCACTTTTGGATCTTCAGCAATAAAATTGAATCCTCATGCCTTGTTAGGGCCTTTTCGGACTCGCCAATCTTCGCGCCCCGCTTCATAAGTTATGCCTTGGCTATGAACTCTTATCATTACCGAGCAACTTTTAAACGATCTTGGGCTAGAAGCTAAGTAACTTTTCAAATCGTAAGACCTTACTTATTGCAGATAAATTATTAGCAAGTGATGGGAGAATAGGCAAATAATTACACCAAGTGAGCTTGCGCAAGAATACCGACTTATAATTGACTCTATCATTTCTCGTCCTCCACAGTTTAAAATCTCAAGTAATGAGACTCGTGGACACTTAGCCTAATAAACCAATTAAGGTCTATATGGTTAAGGATACTAGCTAGAATAAACTTGGATAAGTCTATTCGGGTTGAGTCAAAATAAACGCAACGGGCCTAATATGTCAAAGATTCCTAAACTAGCTACACCAATTTATTAATATTTTTGACTTTATTGCGGGATATATACATATGAAAGCAACGATAAAAATTTAAAAATTACGAATAAATGGCCAAAGTTAATAAAAAATTTGAAAAATGCTGAAAAATAGGATTTTCCGGTTAATTGAAGGCATTTTCATGGAAAAGTCCACTTAAAACTTCGATAGAAGTCCCCCCTACACTTAAGATAAACATTGTCCTCAATGTTTAAGCATGTGGGAGAAGTCTCCCCTACACTTATGACATTGTGCACGTTGGTTAACTCAAGTTAAGGAAGAGACGACTAAAGTGATCAATTTCAAATGTGAGTATGAAGAAAATTGAATCACGATAGTTGAGAGATAGAACCGGATTTCGGATAAACACGGGAGCACGGTTCTTCGAAGATTCCAAGAGTGCACTTATCCCTGTAATCACATCACCACACAAAGGCAAACACATATAGAAGTCCCCCCCCTACACTTAGGGGATTAAAACATACAAGGATAGATACTCGGGCTGCCTCCCGAGGAGCGCTTGTTTTTGATAACCGAGTCACGAGCCTGACTCGACCCAAAATTAGTTCATGGGGAACGTGGTGAAGGATGGAATCACCTCCTTAGAGGTGTCCTCACCAAAGTACAACTTCACTCGTTGGCCATTCACCTTAAAATTTGGTCCATTAGGTTGAGCGAGCTCGAGAGTACCATATGGAAAAATTTGGGCAATGGTGAATGGGCCGGACCAACGAGATTTGAGCTTTCCCGAGAGGATTTTCAACCGAGAGTTAAAAAGTAAGACTTTGTCTCCAACATGGAACTCTCGGTTTTTGATCTTAGAGTCGTGAATGAGCTTAGTTCTTTCCTTATAGATCAAAGAATTTTCATAAGCCTCATTCCGAAGTTCATTCAGCTCATTGAGTTGGATCTTGCGTAGGTCACCGGCTTTGTTTATATCAAAATTGGCCCACTTCAAGGCCCAATAAGCCTTGTGCTCCAACTCAATGGGGAGGTGGCACGCTTTCCCGTACACAAGACGATAAGGCGTACAGCCGATCGGGGTCTTGTAAGCAGTACGAAAAGCCCACAAAGCATCATCGAGTTTATCAGCCCATGCGGCACGATGCTCTCCCACGGTCCTTTCCAAAATTCGCTTCAGCCCTCGGTTGGATATTTCAGCCTGGCCATTAGTTTGTGGGTGGTAGGCTGTGGAAAGACGATGATTTACACCGTACTTAGCCATGACTCGAGCAAATTGGTCATTGCAGAAATGAGTCCCACGATCACTAATAATGGCGCGAGGCACACCGAATCTAGCGAATAGAGCCTTCAAAAAGTTACAAACCACCCTTGCGTCATTAGTAGGCAAAGCTTTGGCTTCAACCCACTTCGAAACGTAGTCAACGGCTACAAGGATGTATTTGTTTCCTTTAGACGAAGGGAATGGCCCCATAAAGTCGATACCCCAAACATCAAAAATTTCACATTCTTGAATGAAATTCTGAGGCATCTCGTCTTTATGTGTGATTTTTCCTTGCTTTTGGCAAACATCACATCGCTTGACCATATCGTGAGCGTCACGGTATATGGAGGGCCAATAAAATCCCGAATCAAACACTTTCTTAGCAGTGTAGTTGGGACCAAAGTGACCACCGGTGGGTCCTTTATGGCAAGCATCAAGGATGTCCGACGCTGCCGGTCCATCAACACATCGGCGAATTATCAGGTCAGCACATTGTTTGAATAGGTAAGGGTCGTCCCAAAAGTAAGTCTTGATGTCGTTAAAGAACTTCTTCTTTTGCTGGGACGTCAACCCTTCCTTGAGAATTCCACCCGCCAAGTAGTTTGCAAAGTCCACAAACCACGGGGTTTCATTCGGCTTCGAGTTTATAGACATTAAGGTCTCCAAGGAAAAAGAATCATTGATTTCTTTGGTCGGATGATCCCCTTGGTATGGATCCTCAAGTCTACTAAGATGGTCCGCGGCTAGGTTTTCTGCTCCTTTTTTATCGCGGATGTCGATTTTAAATTCCTGGAGCAGCAAAACCCAGCGAAGAAGTCTTGGTTTGGAATCTTGCTTTGTCAACAAGTACTTCAACGCGGAATGATCGGTGTACACAATGGTGGTGGAAAGGACAAGATAGGGGCGGAATTTTTCAAAAGCATAGACAACAGCTAAAAGCTCTTTCTCAGTTGTCGTATAATGCAATTGTGCCCCAGTCATTGTCTTGCTAGCGTAATGGATCGGTTGGAAGTGTTTGTTCACTCTTTGTCCAAGAACCGCTCCAATAGCAAAATCACTAGCATCGCACATCAACTCAAAAGGCAGCTCCCAATTAGGGGTAACTAAGACGGGTGCCTTAGTTAGCTTATCCTTAAGCGAGTTGAAGGCATCAAGGCACTCTTTGGAAAAGATAAAAGGAGTATCTTTTTCCAAGAGGTGGGTCATCGGGCGAGCGATTTGAGAAAAGTCTTTGATAAATCGGCGGTAGAAGCCCGCATGACCCAAGAAACTTCTCACACCCTTCACAGTGGAAGGTGGAGGCAACTTTGCTATAACATCAACTTTAGCACGGTCTACTTCAAGACCGGCTTTCGAAATCTTATGTCCAAGCACGACGCCTTCTTTTACCATAAAATGGCATTTTTCCCAATTTAGAACAAGGCGAGTGTCTTCGCACCGCTTTAGCATACGTTCTAAATTGGCAAGGCAAGCAGAGAAGGAATCCCCAAAGACCGAGAAATCATCCATGAAGACTTCCATGGTTTGTTCAACCATGTCATGGAAGATAGCTAACATGCACCGTTGGAAAGTCCCGGGCGCATTACATAAGCCAAAAGGCATTCTTTTGTAAGCGAAAGTGCCGTAGGGACAAGTGAATGTAGTCTTCTCTTGATCTTGGGGATCGATGGGTATTTGGAAATAACCCGAGAAACCATCAAGAAAGCAGTAATATTCATTACCGGCTAATCGTTCAAGCATTTGGTCCATGAAAGGTAGAGGGAAATGATCCTTTCTCGTGGCATCATTGAGTTTGCGGTAGTCTATACAAACTCTCCACCCAGTAACGAGACGAGTGGGAATCAACTCGTTGTGTTCATTGGGAACAACGGTTATTCCGCCCTTCTTGGGCACACAATGGATTGGACTAACCCACGGGGAATCCGAAATAGGGTAAATCATACCCGCATCAAGAAGTTTGATAACCTCTGTTTTGATGACTTCATGGATTTTTGGATTCACCCTTCGTTGGCTTTGAATAGTGGGCTTATAGTCGTCCTCCATGAGAATTTTGTGTGTGCAGAAGTGAGGATCAATTCCACGAATATCTGAGATTTTCCACGCAATAGCCTTCTTGTGAGCTTTCAACACAGCAACGAGGCGAGTCTTCTCTGCATCTTTCAAATCCTTTGCAATAATGACGGGCGACTTCTTGTTGTCGTCAAGGAACACGTACTCGAGATGTGGCGGCAACTCCTTTAGTTCCAAATCCGGAGGATTTTTGACGGGAGGCGTTTTCAACGTCGGAGTATCGATAGCAATGACCGTGGGAGATGGAGGCGAAGGATTGTCTTCGGTGAGAAGATTGTCAAAGAAACTCATATCTTCATCCCCCTCGGTGGGAGAATCATTAGTAGCTAAATTCGCATCTCCCATGGCATCTTCAAGATTGTTCCAGAATAAATCACTATCTCCAAATAGAGACAACGATGAATCAATAGAGGACACGGTCTCAACATTGGGAAGAGAGGTAGGAATACTTTTGCAAGCATCATTAAAGTGTTCTTCACAAGCCTCATCAAGAACGTCAATACAATTAACGCTCTCATATGAATAAGGCTGTTTAGACAACTTTCCCATGTTGAAGACTACTTTGTCGTCACCCACTCTCATGATAAGCTCTCCGGCTTCAACATCAATAAGAGTGCGACCGGTCCTCAAGAATGGACGACCAACAATAAGTGGCACACGGGGGTCCATTTCGTAGTCGACGACAACAAAATCAGCAGGGAAGGTGAATTTGTCGACTCCTATGATAACATCTTCGGCTATCCCCACTGGATAAGCAACCGTACGGTTGGCCAATTCCAAAGTCATCTTGGTGGGGACTAGCTCTGGTAGAGATAATTGCTTCCAAACACTTAGAGGCATGAGATTAATACTGGCACCTAGATCGGCTAGGGCCATGCAATTCTCTACTCCCGGGAAATTGCAAGGGATAAGAAAACGACCCGGATCACCAAGCTTGGTTGGCAATTTCCTTAAGAGCACTGCAGAGCAGTTCTCATTAAGTTGGGTATTGGCAATGTCGAGGAGCTTTTCCTTGTCGCTCAGAAGGTCTTTAAACATTTTAGCGTATTTGGGCATGTGAGCGAGAGCCTCAGCGAAGGAGATATTGAAATTCAGTTGTTTAAACATTTTAAGAAAGTTAGAAACCTGAATATCATCCTTGCTCTTTTGCTTCTCTTTCCTCAACCTAGAAGGATAAGGTATATTGGAAGAAGAGGAAGGCTTTGGGAGTATAGGATCACTCACAACCACGGGTGGAGGAGGGGTAGAAAGAAGAGGTGGAGAAATTGGGGAAGGAGAAGGAGGAGGAATAGGAGCAGGCGACTCGTTCTCCTGAGTCACAATCACCGGTGGGGGTATAGGAAGCTCGGGTTCCTTTGTACCTTTACCACTGCGAGTAGTGATTGCTTTCATCTCCCCTCTTGGGTTCGCAACGGTGTTACTCGGAAGAGTACCCGAAGAAGAGGGTTGACTACTTTGGAAAAAACTAGCCATCATGTTCCTCAGATCATTAGTCTGGCTATCCAACGTGTTTCTCATATCAGCTCTCAAATCATTTCCTTGCTTGACCAAATCTGCCTTCAAGTTGCGCACTTCTTCTTGGAGATTTCCCACTATCACATCATTGGTCCTCATATAGGTGGCGACCTCTTGGTGTAAAGCAGTGGTGGTTTGGTTGGAAGGAGCATTGTATGCAGGTGGTTGGTAAGCAGGTTGTTGGTAGATTTGATTGTTACGTTGAGGTGGTTGTTGCTGCTTGTGAGGTGGGATATATGGTTGTCGAGGTTGTTGTTGTTGTTGAGTAGGGCGGTTAAGGTTTTGTTGTTGGTTTGGGTTGGTTGGAGGAAAGCCAGGTGGTGAAAGATAGTTGTTGCTGCGGTAGCTAAGCAAGTTACGGTCACCTTGAGGTCTAGCTTGATAAGCAGGTTGTTGGTAGGTGCCATATGCCGCATTCACATTCTCAGCAGGGTAATCTTGGGTGGCGGTACAAGTTGTGTAAGAGTGGGGACCACCGCATATCTCACAAGGTTGGCTGACAGCGTTCACTTGTGCATTTTTGGCGTTATTGCTGTTGTTGTTGCTGACGGTGTGGGTGACAAGCGATTCAAGAAGCGTAGTGATTTTGTCTAATCGCTTGTCGCTGTCATTAGTGCTAGCACTAGCAACATTGGTCCTAACACTCTTGGTTTGCACACGAGATTTGTTCTCAATGATGTCCCAAGCAGCATTGGAAGTCTTAGCCAATAAATTACCCCCTGAGGCACTATTCAGTGAATCTTGGTCACTCATGCTTAAACCATTGTAAAAAGTATTTATTTGATGAACTTTGGTAAAACCATGTTGTGGGCATTTTCTTAAAAGATCTTTGAAACGATCCCAAGATTCACTGAATGACTCATCGTACTTTTGTTCGAAATTTATGATTTCATTCCGCAAAGCGGTAGTACGAGAGGGTGGAAAAAAGTAATTGATGAACTTTGTTTCCAAATCCGTCCACGAGAGAATACTCTGTGGCGGTTCCTTAGCAAGCCAATGCCGGGCTTGTCCCTCTAAAGAAAAGGGAAAAAGTTGTAACCTTATCACTTCTTGTGAAACTCCATTGAACTTGACCGTGTTAGTGAGTTGTAGAAATCTCTTGATGTGGTCGTGTGGATCATCAATGGTGCGTCCCAAGAACGGTTGAGCTGAGACCATCTGGATAAAGCCTGACTTGAGCTCGAAATTGTTGGCGGCAATTGGTGGTATAACAATTGGATCCGTATTGCCATCAACATGAGCTTGCAGCAATTCAATCATTGGGCGATTATCCGGAAGGTGCTCATTGTTGTTGTTATTCATGTTGTTGAAAGGTGGATTGTTGTTGTTATTATTGTTGTTCGGAGGTGGTATGTTATTGTTGTTTTGGACACCAGCCATGTCTAAGGTATCGAGAGGCTCGGGCTCTTGATAAGACGTGGATCGAGTGCGCATACACCTGCAAAAGAACTAACAAAGAAAAACAAAGCAAAAATATTTTTGGTTTTTATTGTTTTTTAATTTTTAGGATTTTTGAAAATTTTATATTTTTTTTAGTTATTTTTGAAAATTTTCTTGAAAAAGTAACGTTCACAGGGAACGGATCCCAAAATCCAAATTCTACAAAAAACTTTTGATCTTAACGAGAAGAGCCGGCAGCGGCGCCATTTGATATTCGATTTTTCTATGGTTCTAATTTTATCTCTCGATATCCTCTCGAATTGATCTAAGTCTTAAGTGGAATGATTGTTCTTGGTTACTAAGCAAAGGGGTTTGGTTTTCTATTCTAATAAGAAGTGGAAATAAAAGTTTGAAACAAAGGCAATTACTTTAATTGTGATTAACAAAAACTTGGTTGAAAATTTAAAGCTCAAATTAAAATTAAAGTTAAAATGTAAATTGTGAAATATGAGCAGAGAAAAAGTAAATCAACAACAGTAAAACCGTAACTCAAAAATACCCAAAATTTAACTGATTCGGAACTTTCTGATTCGGAAGACACTATTCATTCATTCGGAACTTAGTGGTTGATTCGGAACCTTCCGGATGAAGGTTCTTGGTTCGGAAGTCTGAGCTTGATCCGGAACTTTTGCTTCGTCCGGAAGTCACTGGTTCGGAACTTTATGGCTGATCCGGAACTTTCCGGATGAATAGTTTGATTCGGAACTTCTTCTTGATTCGGAAATAACTGACTCGGAAAATACTGATCCGGAACTTAATGTTTGGTTCGGAAGATTCCGAATGAATGCTTCATTCGGAACTTTTTGCTTGGTTCGGAAGATTTTGAAACCCAGGTACAGTAGCAGTTTACGAAGAACACGGGATACAAATTTTAACCAAAATCAACTCCAATACTTAAAAAGATTTTACCAAATTAAACACAAATCATTTAGACACCATAAGCAATAAATCCCACTAATAAAAACACAAATCCAAACAACTTTTGAAGATCAAATCAAGAAAAATAAAACTTAATAACTTGAAGATAAAGATGATGATGAACAAGATGAAATGAAAGATTAAACAAGAACTTGGTATTGAATGATTGATGTTTTGACAAGATTAAACAAAAATTAAAGTTACAAGATTAAAGATCTAAAGATAAAAATCACCAATCACCCTAGTGGTGATGGTGTTATACGAACCAGGAGAAAGAAAAGGGAGGAAGAAAGAAAACTAGCTAGCTAAAATGTGTGTGGGATGGCCTATTTATAGGTGTTTCCTTTGGTTGGTGAGTGGGCTTTCTCCCGTTCTTCGTGTCTTTTCGTCTTTTCAGAAAAGTTTCCGTTTTCGATTCTGATTCGGGATTTGTCGTCGATTAAATTCAACTTGTCTTTTAATTTCTTCATTTAATAGACTTGAGTTTCTTCGACGTATATAAATCTTCCATCTTTGGTCCTTTTCTTCGATAAATCTTCGAATAGGCCCAGCGACTTCAAATCTTTTGCATCTCTTGGACAATAGACTTTATCTTGAGTCTTTTTCTTCAGTAAAACCCGTGCAATCCCATGTTTTCTTCAATATTTATCCGGTTGGCTCTGAAAACACAATAAACACAAAAACCACGCATAATTCCAAACAAATGATATTAAATACGTGTTTTGGTCTCGTTTTAGCCCGAATTAAGTGGTAAAAGGATGGGTGTTTACACACCTATCAATCCCACTCTCACCTAACTAAAAAATAGATCTAGGAGATCTTCATCTTGATGTCTTTCGTCTCCATTGTTGTGGGTTTGGGAGATCTTAATCTTGATGTGTTTCGTCTCCGTTGTTGTGGGTTTCATCGTTCGATTTAAAACTCACCGGTTTGATGTAACTAGGAGATTTTAATGTGTTTCGTGTCCATTATTGTGGGTTTCATCTTATCTAACATACATCTTTGTTGATAAGGTTCGTTCGTTTGATGTAAAACTTTGATAGCTTTATAGATCTTTGTTGGTTATATGTGTTTCATCTAAAAGTTCAATCTTTCTTGATAACCTAAATTTATCTAAAGCTGATGAGTTTGATCTAAGACTTTGATAGTTTCATAGATCTTTGTTTTTGAGATGAGTTTTGTATGAAACTTTAATAAGGTGAATCAATTTCGTATGGGAAGTTGCAATTGTCAAGGCTGTGATCACCTTGAACAGCCCAGGTTAAATTCGAGTTTACACGGACCTTAGCAGGGAAACCTTTAAGGATGCAGCAATGTCGTGTGTGTGTTTGGTTTTCCCTGAAGGGCGTTATATCTAAGCCTATTGTCCTACATTATACTACTAATAATAGAGGGCAATTGAGAATCCCAGTGAATAGTGTGTTGCTAAAAAACGGAAGTGCATCTAGACGATCATGCAATTGTAATGTTTGGTATACGTGGGTAATTTTTCAATTTTTCAAGGTTCATTTTTCTCTCGGTCTTTACGAATTGATTAATCGATATCACTCAAGTCATTTAATTATTTTTGGTATTTGATTGTAAAATTTTGGTAATCTATGTCTAATTTCTACAAATCCGTCAAAAAGGTAAAAATATTATCACCTACGTAACCATACTATGCTAAAAACACCTTACAAATACCATAAAATAAGCACAAGGTACAAGTCAACAATGCACAAGTTTTTATTAAATGCCAAAATGTAAATCTAGAAAGTTTAAGTGCTAAAAATGTAAACTAATGTAAAGTATAAGGACTGATAACGTAAAATATGAAAATTATATACCAAATGTAACAACTTTTCCAAACTTCTAACAAACAATAACAAATATAACAAACTCCAAGGACCAAAAGCAAACCCGAAATACTTCCACTAATTACCAGCAATATAGCAAGTTAACAAGACAAATAACCAAAGTGCAATTTTAGAAAATATTTAACCAAAAACGGGCTTATGACTTCAATAAGCTATAAATTGAGTTCTAGTTAACCATTTTAGCTGAAACCAGTTTCAAAAGATTTAGAATTGAAAATAAGCTAGCCATGAAAAAGGAAATAAGCTGAATTGGTCTAATTCTCAAATAAGCTTTTTTCAGTAAGCCAAGTTTAAGAGATAAGCAAATCTGGATAAGCACTTGAACTCAAACTCACAAGAAACATTTATAAGCTCAAAATAATAAGACCTGTCAAAGAAAATTCAAATTTCATCAAGTGAATAAGCCAAAAAGTGAAATAAGCTAAAACTGGCTTATGTTGACCAATCGTTGACTTTCGTTGACCAAAGTTTGCCAAATCTAAATCTTATTTTTATCACTTTTGTAACTGTTTTGTGAAATAAAATGGCCAGTGATGACGTATAGTCCCCAGCCGGGTCAGGAACCCGGCCCACGGGTACTACCCGTATCCGGCCCATCACAGATGGGTGGGAATAATATCATTTAAGCTTATGGGCTTGGATGAACAGTAACCGCACATACGTGTGCGGCCGACGGCCCGGCGCGGGCGGCACAGGGTGAGACAGAATCATATTCTGTCTAGGAATAGGTTTACCCCAAAGAAGAGGATATTCACTCACCATAATTAGAAGATAACAATCATTCTAATTCTGGTACATATCCTTTCCTTGGGGCCGAAGTATCAGTGGCAGCCCACTAGGGTTCCACTGCCTATAAAAGGAACCCCCAAGGGTTCCACAAAGGTATCACGTTCTAAACTCTCAACTCAAATAAAACCCTAACCGATCACTTACTCTCACGCTGAAGTCTAATCGTGGGAAACATTCCCACGGTAAGCCTAACGCGTGTTGTTTAGTGTGCAGGATCCCAACCAAACAGTTCACTTGGTGCAGGAGCCGGAGCCCAGCCAACCCGAATTAAGCCTAATTCGGGTCTAGCAAGGATCACCCAACTTTTGCATCAACAAGTTGGCGCCATCCGTGGGGACCCATTACACTAAGCTAGAGCAAAACCTCATCTTGAATTTCCAATGACGAAGGGGCATCCGCAAGCTAATCCCAGGAACACAAATCCTGGAAATCGGAAGTCCCAAGGGGAAGGGATACTCATCCCCAACCAATCTCCTAGCCGCCCTGCGGGTGGATCTGGTAACCGTGGTGGTTATCAGCCCATGGGGGTGACGAGCACGATCTCCATAACACCCCCACCTACTTCAACCCTGGATAACCCTGATCCAGGGAGTGCGCCCAATCCTCCTAACAAGGAGCCGCGGAGACCATCGATTGAGGAGGAAGTAGAAGTCCAACCACTCAGCGAGGAGGATCTCACTCGAGTTGTCACGCAGAACTTTGATAAGATCGTCTCAGGGATTGCATCAAGGTTGAATCTAGGGAGGAACCTCCAATCTAGACTCAACTTTGGCAATACCGGACCAATCACCTCTTCCCAAAATCAGAGAAAAAGGAAAGCCCGGCCTCAGGAGCAGAGCATCTTTGAGGAAACTCCTCAACCTAGGAATGTGTTCGAGCGCATAGGAGATCGCCTCATACAGGAACTAACGCAGTCTCGAGAAGGGGGAGATAAGTCTGACGGTTCACCCGAGCGACCAGATCGAGAGCTGGCCAGAGCCGCTCGCCGCACAAGCATGTGGGATAGGATGGACACTGGGAAAAAGGCTCCTGGCTCGTCTCAAAAAAGTGGTCCTCACCCAAGGGATGGGGCACCACCCCTGTCTCCAGATCCATCAGGAGAGGACTCAGACGACCATCCGCCCAAGCGTCGCCGACCTAGGCGTACCCCTCTACCACCACCAAACAATGATGAGCATTATGGTGGCCCTTATTATCGAGATGTAGAAGCAGAGGATCTTTCCCGCTCGTGGTGTGACCCATGGGATGACCCTAGGCTCACCCGTCCATGGGCGGGTCCCAGGGAAGACCCATTCACTCTCAGCATACGGAACTACTCCGAGGACAACAAACGTCGCATGCCGGCGTGTGTCAAGACCTATGATGGAACTGGTGATCCGGATGATCACCTTAAAATATTCGATACGCAGGCTAAAATTGAGCGATGGCCCATGCCTATATGGTGCCAAATGTTCAATTCGACTTTGATCGGCAATGCCCGTGACTGGTTTGAGGGACTCCCTCCACGAAGCATTGATAGCTTCACGGAACTACGCACTGCGTTCAAAAATAATTATACTCAGAGGAAGAAGTATAATAGGGATCCGGTCTCATTGGCAACTGTCAAACAACGGCCGAGGGAGTCCACGGAAGCCGTCACTAAACGCTTCAATGATGAGTGCACGCGCACAAAGACAATGCCGGAACTCCTGAAAATCTCTGACTACATGCACGCCATAACAGACAGGGAGCTGATCAGGCGTCTCAATGACAAGCGTCCAGAGAGGTATGATGACCTCATGGAGAGAGTCAGAAACTTCATAGTTAGAGAAACGGTGGTTGCCGCGGCTTACCCTTCAAAAGGAAACGGCTACCGGTCAAACGACCAGTCCAGGAGGCAATCGGGCGGTCAAAACAATCAGAACAATAGCAGGGGCTCAGACTATAAGAACCAAAACAAAGGAGGACGGCCGGACGATAAGTTTACCCCCCTAAAGATGTCCTACCGGGAGATCTTGCTAACGGAAGGGGCAAATTTTCCGAGGCCTCCCCCAATGACAACTCCGCCGGACCGTCGGCAAGGAAATCGCTTTTGCGAGTTCCATAATGACAAGGGCCATGGCACGGAGGAGTGTATCCATCTCAAGAAGCACATTGAGTCGTTGATCAAGTCAGGTAAACTCAAGCATTTGGTTAAGGATTGGAAGGATGGAAAAGACAACAAAAACTATGACAAGAAGGATCCCCAAAAGGACAAACCTTCGACCATATAAATGATCCAATCCAGACAACGCCGCACGAGGCAGAAAATTGGCCAAAAATTTTCACGCGGCAGGGAAATCTCATTCCCTCTCATCACAGCAAGCGATGTGATTGATGCGCCTCTCACTATTGAGATAAGCATTGGAACACACAATGTTCGTCGCATGTATGTGGATGGAGGGTCGTTAGCAGAAGTACTGTACGAACACTGTTTTGTGCAGTTACGACCAGAAATAAAAAGCCAATTAGTACCGGCCACGGCGCCGCTCACTGGCTTTAGTGGAGACACTATCTGGCCGATAGGGCAACTGCGTCTGCTTGTAACCATTGGGAATGAGGAACACTCCACTACGGCGTGGATGAACTTCATGGTGATACGCTCACATTCTCCGTACAATGGGATCATAGGCAGACCAGGTAGTCTGGCTATACGGGCGGTACCCTCCACGACACACGGAATGATCAAGTTCCCTGTTGAGGGAGGAATCGTCACCATCTACAACACAATCGTACCAGCATCCGAGTGTCATACCATGACAACACCGGCTCCACCTACTCCACCCAAGGAGGGATCACCACCTCCTAATTGGAAGGTGGCAATCCATCCTGACTACCCGGAATAGAAGATATCCATAGGAGGGGCGCTCTCGGATAGCGGCAAAAGGGACATGTGCTCTCTTTTAAGTGCAAACCTAGATATATTCGCATGGGAGACAAAGCATATGACAGGCGTGCCACGCGCGATAGCAGAACATAAGCTCCAATCCGGTCATGGTCAAAAAACATGACGGAAGTTGGCGCATGTGTGTGGATTTCACGGATCTGAACAAAGCCTGTCACAGGATTGTTACCCGTTACCGGAGATTGACTGGAAGGTGGAATCCCTATGTGGATATCCCTTTAAGTGCTTCTTAGACTCATATAAAGGATACCACCAGATCCAGATGGCGGAGGAGGATGCAGAAAAAACGGCGTTCCATACGAGTCAGGGCGTATATTGTTATACGAAAATGTCGTTTGGACTAAAGAACGCCGGTGCTACATACCAGCGGCTTGTGGACAAAGCTTTTGAATCACAGACAGGCCGCAACCTGGAAGTTTATGTGGATGACTTTGTCATAAAAATTCATACGGAGGATGCACTTCTCTGGGATGTCCAAGAGACATTCGACACACTAAGGAGGATTAACATGAAGATAAATCCAAAGAAATGTACGTTTGGGGCAACGGAGGGAATGTTCCTTGGATACATGATTGATCTAAATGGTATCAAACCTTGCCCAGAGAAAACGGACGCCGTAATACAGCTGCCATCCCCTTAGACACGGAAGGAGGTGCAATCCTTAAATGGGAAGCTGGCCGGGCTAAATAGGTTCCTATCCAAATCCGCAGAGAAGTCATTACCCCTATTTAAGACACTCAAGAAGTGCATTAGGAAGGGAGACTTCCGCTGGACAAAGGAAGCCGAGAAAGCTTTTGGCCAACTCAAGCAGCACCTGGCATCTCTCCCTATGCTAGTAGCTCCCCGGCCAAAGAAGGAACTCATTATGTATCTCTCAGCCACTCATGGCGCAATAAGTGCGGTACTCAAGACAGATAGGGATACGGTACAAACTCCGGTCTACTTCATAAGTAGAACATTGCAAGGGCCGGAGCTGAATTATTCCTCTATGGAAAAATTGGTTTTGGCACTAGTGTTTGCTACAAAGCGGTTGCGCCGATACTTTCAGGCGCACCCAGTTGTAGTCATTACAGACCAACCAATAAAGCAAGTCATCTCTAGACCAGATGTGGTAGGGAGGCTACAAAAATGGAGCATCCTATTGGGGGAGCATAATATATCTTATAGGCCAAGGACGGCTGTTAAAGGCCAGATCTTGGCAGATTTCTTGATAGAGAAGCCGGATGAGGAAGAACCAATCGTTAAACAAGACGAGACTCCAACAGAACCATGGGTGTTATTTACGGACGGATCTTCGTGTACGGATGGGTCTGGAGCTGGTCTCATCCTCACAAATCCGGAAGGAATGGAGTTTACATACGCCCTCCATTTTGAGTTCACGGCCGCCAACAACGAAGCAGAATATGAAGCATTAATTGCGGGTTTAAAAATCACCGCTAGAATGGGAGTTCGCAACCTTGAGGCCTACGTGGACTCACGGCTTGTCGCGAACCACATTCTAGGTGGATACGTGGCTAAGGAGGACAACATGATTCGATACTTGGAGAAAGTCAAGTCACTCATCGCGGCTTTCAGCAAGTTTTCCATCAAGCAGGTGCCAAGGGGTGAGAATAAGAAGGCGGACGCTCTTAGCAAGATCGCATCCACAAGCTTCGCCCACTTGTCCAAGCAAGTCTTGGTGGAAATACTCAAGGAGAAGTCTATAATAGAAGGGGAGGTCGCTACCATAGTTGAAGAGGATGGACCTACATGGATGACCCCGATTATCAACTATTTGACTAGTGAGACCCTTCCGGACGAGGAAAAACCAGCACGGCGCATCAGAAGGAAGTCGCAACACTTCGAACTCCGAGAAGGTATTCTTTATAAGCGCTCTTTCTTGCAGCCATGGTTGCGGTGTGTTGGACCACGTCAGGCTACCTATGTAATCAGTGAAATACATGAAGGGTTGTGCGGCATGCACGCAGGTCCACGATCCGTGGTAGCTAGAGCCTTACGGACAGGATATTATTGGCCTACCATGCACAGGGACGCGCGCGACATGGTTCGCAAGTGTAGTGATTGCCAGGTGCATAGACCAGTGCCGCGGCACCCGCAGTAGGAGCTCATACCTATCACGTCCCCATGGCCATTCTATAAGTGGTGAATCGATATTGCAGGACCATTTCATATAGCTGCGGGGGGAGTTAAGTTCTTGATTCTCGCGATGGACTACTTCACACGATGGATAGAGGCCAAGGCAGTCAAATCCATCACGGGCAAACAAGTTAAAAAGTTTGTTTGGGAGCATATTGTGTGCCGTTTTGGCCTACCAAGAGAAATCATCTCGGACAACGGTAAACAGTTCGTGGACAATCCATTCAAGGACTGGTGTGCATCATTGAATATCAAGCGGCGTTTCGCGTCTGTTAAGCATCCGCAGACAAATGGCCTTGTGGAGCGAGCGAATAGAAGCTTGGGAAACGGCATCAAGGCACGTTTGGATGAGCGAAGTGCCAAATGGGTGGACGAGCTACCACATGTTCTATGGGCGCATAGGACTATGATCAAAACGGCCAACGGATACACTCCCTTTGCATTGGCTTACGGCACTGAAGCTGTTATACCAGCAGAAATAGGAATGCCTACTATCCGCACGACGGAGGTTAATGTTGTCACGAACGACGAACAGTTGCGAATCAACCTGGATCTGTTGGAAGAAAAAAAGGAGATATCAGCCATTAATGAGGCTAAGTCCAAGGCTAAAATGAAGGCTTATTACGACGCTAAGGTAAAAGGTGTTTCCTTCCGACCGGGGGATTATGTCTATCGTGCTAACGAAGCAAGTCGAGCGGAGAATACAGGAAAGCTGGGCCCTAAGTGGGAAGGACCGTATGAGGTCACGGATGCCTTAGGACGAGGTGCATACAAGTTACGTGACATGGATGGGCGCGACCTGGAGCGCACATGGAACATCTCCAATCTCAAAAGGTGCTATCTTTGAAAGCTACGGCTTCCGCATGGGTACTTCGCCATATGTGGCTTTAATGAAGATCTGTGCACTCTATCTGTTTTGCTTCTTATGTTTTGTCTAGGATCCTTTTTTGTTTCTTAGGACTTATCATTCTTATTCAAACAAAAAATGTAAACGTTCTAATAAAATGCCGTGGTGCCTAGCTAGCTCCACGGCTTGTTTTGTGCAAATTATTTCTTAAGATTTTGTTAGTCATGAGATTTTTAATTATTGCTATAATAGGCCATGTTTCATTCATATGCATTCATTCAAACACCGTACATGTACTATACGCCTCCAGGCGGGGGTAAGAGGATTAAGTGAACCTACTAATTCAACTTGCCGCGTCAGAGGGATGCAACCCCAGCGGCACGGATCATGTATCCTTACTAGACACCTTACTCACAAGACGTTTTGGTAAGTTTCGTATGCCGTACTCACGCAGTGCTCCGCATAGTAAAGACGCACGTCGCATGTCTAGTAAATTATAGGCTTGTATGTATTTTCTTTTTTGTGTAAGACATGACATGTCATGCAGTATTGGTATACAATGTTCAACAAAATAAAAATACACAAGTTTCAAAATAAATAACAAAATGGCCGTGGTCATCACGGACTTACATACAAAAGACAGTCATTTCACATATGTCTTAGCCGTGTACATGCACGGACGAATAAAAATCACAAATGTTTACAACTGATAAATTACAAGGGGGTAGGAATTCCTCTATGTCCTTCTTTCCTTCTTCAATCAGAGCACGGAGGGCCTCCCCGCGAGCATCCTTCCCATCTTGTGCCTTGACCGCAGTCGCATCCAATGCTTCCACAAGCAGCTTTTCACCTTTCATCGTTTTTTATGCGAGGTCATAGGTGGGCAAGGTCAAAGGGATGGGATCCGCAGTAAGCCGTGACATTATTGCCTCGTTCGGAGCGTCTTTAAGGGCCTCAAGCTCATCCAGGAGAGGGTGCTAGATTTCCGCCAATGCATTCATCGACGCGGTCATATTGTCCGCAGCTGAGGGATTATGTTATGGATGCTGCATGATGTCTTCATTCTTACCTATCAGTTCTGCAGCTTTGACCAAACCCTCATGTCTACCACGGTCGATTCCATCGGATACGACCCCGGCAAATGCCTGAAGTAGGTGCGGAGCTTCCATGGCCTTGCTTACGGCGAGGCGCATCCCTTGCCCTATCATCCACCTACGTCCGACTATGGCGGATAGCAGGGGAGGACACAGTCTTTCGGCACAACTTGTGGCCATCTTGCTCAGCTCCTCATCCGCCGTCGCAGTTTGTTCTTCCAACTTGGCCTGCACCTGTGTTAGCTCATCCTTCAGTGCATCACGCTCTTGGGTGATTTTGAAGGCTTGTACGGTTACGGCCTTGGTGGAAGCTTCGGCCGCAGACACCTGCATATAGAACTTTGAGTTATCACAAGAATAATATACTTTTTTCTTGGGTCGAATAAAAAATCAAGGCAAAAGTATATGTGTAATAGTTTCGAAAGCATACCTTCTCATTTGATGCGGCTACAAGGGCTTCGAGCTCGGCAATGCGCTTTTCTCGGGTGTCGGCGTGATGAGCTTGCTCTTTCACTGTAGCCTCGGCTGTCACCAGCGCTGCTTGCAAGGACGTGATGGTCTTCTCGTTCTTCACGACCATGGCCTCACGACGAGCTATCTTTTTATCTGCCCGCTTCACATTAGCAAGGGCCTTGATCAAGCGGCGTCTTAGAGCGGCTCCCACCGTCACTTGATGCGCAGACGACACATCAAACTGCTCCAAAAGGGATTCATGATCCAGCTCATCTAGGTCTTGTGCAAGGGCTGGAGGGGTAATGTGCTCGATGATTTCTGAGCACTCAGATTCTGCTTCCAACCTTGTCAGACTTGAGAGGTTCCATGCTAGGCGCAGGCTATTTTCTGGCCCTTTGTGGTGTGGCTCCTCGGCGTGTGTCGCGGCAGGGGATGGGGGTCTGTTAGTTGGTGCGGGGGAAGGATACCTCTCCACTTCT
Source organism: Glebionis coronaria (assembly GCA_025667525.1). Classification (NCBI taxonomy): domain Eukaryota; kingdom Viridiplantae; phylum Streptophyta; class Magnoliopsida; order Asterales; family Asteraceae; genus Glebionis; species Glebionis coronaria. The sequence goes on along the minus strand of CM046879.1, from coordinate 432,249,544 downwards.
TCCTCTTGGGCTACGGACGACGGATCCGCCCTGTTATTGACATGGCAAATTTTGTTTAGGCATTATATATTTCACAAGTATAGTGACACGACTAAATATTCGAAAGGGTACTTACGCGGTATCAATTGCAGGTTTTGGGCCAGTAGGAGCTACGGCGCTCACGGGTGTAGCTCGCCAGACTGGCTCTCCCATGTGCGGGGTAGAGTCAGCCTGAGCAGTCGCAGTACCACTCCCCTCTTGGTACTGCGGATGGTCCTTCCTCAGTTTCTTTGGGGGAGCAATCGCGGCCCCGGCCTCATCCCCTATCTTCTTTGCCACCCTCCTGGTGGTCTTTCTCTTCCTAGATGTGAGCGGGGCGGACCCGGAAGCTTGAGTGGTGTCTTTATTGAGATCATTTTCCTCTTCCTGGTGGGTCGCGGTCCCCTCCAACAGTAGTTCTCCACCATCTTCATTATGGAAGTCCAATGGAGATTTCTCAAATGATGGGCTCCCCTTCATCTGATCTGGGCTCGGACGTCTCTTCGAGTGGCATGGTGCGGTCAGCGGTCGCCTCCAGCAGGGGGAGCTCATTCTCCTTCAGAGGGCGGAACCCTTCGGCCACCTTCATTGTGTCGCCCTGGCGTATTAATCCGTGTAGGTTCATTTCTGCGGACATTTATAAGTATACGGGTTAGTAAGGTTCTACAAATACGCATGACATTTTAAATTTACAAGGTATAAGTAAACCTACCCTCTCCCTGTTCCGTTAGGAAGCACGGATATAAGTCATCCCTCCCAAAGTAGCGGCGGCTTATTCCTACTAAGCACAGAAAGTGTTCCGGCAACCCCCTATGGAATTCTGTGCGGTGGGTATCTAGTATTTTTAGGTCTTTGCAACTATAGTCTTTGGCTTTGGGCGGAAAGTCTTTGGGTGCTTTGGTTTTGAGTACGAAAGGGGTAGGGAATACCTTCTCATCAACAAAGAAGTAATGGTCGTACCAGTTCTTAAGGGAGTCTAAAGGCTTCCTATACGTCATGGGGGCGTTCCCGGGTCGCTTTTTAAACGATAGTCACCCGTTCACTAGCTGGGGGAAGTAAAAAGCCCTAAAAAGGTTCACGGTTGGAGTTACTCCGCAGGTATGGCATGTAATTTCAAATTGATTGATTTTACACGCCCCTATGCAGTGGAGTTGGGTTATGTGGAAGTCGTAATACAATAGCAGATCTACCAAAAATTTGGACAGGGGGATACGGTAGTTGGCCGAATCAAATAGGCGCGTGTACACGCCTATTTTCTCCACCGGTGCATCCGTAATTGCCTCACCTTCACCTGGATAGGTGGGGTGTACGCTTTCGGGTATGTAATACTTCGACAGAAAGTCGATGTATTTTTCCACCGACATCACGTTAAGGACATCCGTGATAAGAGGGTTGTCCTTTACCATCTTTTATATAAAGTTTTTGAAAGGCGTGATGATCTAACCTGCGGCGGAAGAAATCCGTGGAATCAAAGGCAAAGTTTTTGAGGTAGAAGCTTGAAAATAACAATGGCGGAAGGAAGGGTGAATTGTGTGTGTAACAAACACACACACCAACTCTTATATAGGGTTGCCTCGGTTTTCGAGGTAACGTGGATGTTCGACACGTGTAGGCCACCACGCCTATCCAACGGATGGATTTCTGACACTTCTGTAAAATCAGAAGGGGCCCACGGGTCACTTCTTGGCAGTTTTACGTGGCTCAATGATGGGCATTAAATGGTGCACTTTTGCAGAAGTGCGGCTGACCAGTTGACTATCATTAATGCATTTATTCTTGTGTCGGGTTATGCGGTCTTACGTAAGACCATATTCAATGCTACATTTAATTTGTCTCGGCCGTTACGTGCGGCTGAGGTGCTATTAGAATAATATTCCTAACGCGGGCAGCCACGTGCGGCCATAGCAAAATTTTCTGTATTTTTCATTCCCTAGGTCTTCTCTTGGTATGTCCGGAGAGCATCTTGATAGTCTAGAGGTTACACCTACGGCTGTAACAACTAGACTGGGGGGACATGATGACGTATAGTCCCTAGCCGGGTCAGGAACCCGGCCCACGGGTACTACCCGTATCCGACCCATCACAGATGGGTGGGAATAATATCATTTAAGCTTATAGGCTTGGATGAACAGTAACCGCACACACGTGTGCGGCCCACGGCCCGGCGCGGGCGGCACAGGGTGAGGCAGAATCATATTCTGTCTAGGAATACCCCAAAGAAAAGGATATTCACTCACCATAATTAGAAGATAACAATCATTCTAATTCTGGTACTTATCCTTTCCTTGGGGCCGAAGTATCAGTGGCAGCCCACTAGGGTTCCACTGCCTATAAAAGGAACCCCCAAGGGTTCCACAAAGGTATCACATTCTAAACTCTCAACTCACATAAAACCCTAACCGATTACTTACTCTCATGCCGGAGTCTAATCGTGGGAAACATTCCCACGGTGAGCCTAACGCGTGTTGTTTAGTGTGCAGGATCCCAACCAAACAGTTCACATGGTGCAGGAGCCGGAGCCCAGCCAACCCGAATTAAGCCTAATTCGGGTCTAGCAAGGATCACCCAACTTTTGCATCAACAGCCAGTTTTATGAAAGAAATCAATGGGAAATGGAAATTTGTCTTGATAGAAAAGAGCTTTTGTCACAGAGACTTTTAAGCCTTTGTAGCTTATTCTATAGTGGAGTACATGCTTATTACTTTATAGATTCTAAAATCTTGTATGTTAAGATATCCAACAAGCCAAAAATCAGACTCTAACTCCAAGAAATGAGCAAGTTATGAAGGCTTGAAACAAGCTGTTTTGAGTATGAAAGTCTGACCCAAAGTATTTTAGGGTCATTTGCCTGTTTGACTTTCACTTAGACTTGAAATCTTTGCACAATTGTTATTTACCAGTTCTTGAGTGAATACAAACAAGTATCACTCTAAATCTCTTAATAAATCAAAGTATCACAGTTTAACCAAACGCCACTTTAGCTACTGAAACAGAATTTTAAGCTAGTATAAACAGATTAAGCTAAGTGATCAAGGTTAAAACTACTCAAACAGATCAAATAGGTCTATAAGAACAAGTATCATGCAGTTTCAAACAGGATTACACTAAGGATACTGAAATGAGCATTTTAAGCATTTTTATAGGAATTTAGAATTAAGCACTTTTTAGCCTTGAAGCCTCCTTTGATGGAGAAGCAAGTGTTGAACTTGCTTATTCAGTAACCAATCAACTATCAGCAATCTCCAAAACACCATAAATCACCATAGATCATCATCATCAATCTGCTTCTGTCTGAATTTGGCTAATGGCTAGAACTCGTTGTATGAGCTTTAAACTGCAACAAAATTGATCAACAATTCTTCCAAAGCACTCAACTAATTTTGTTCTTCATTTATGAATAACAGAATCTAAGTAACAAGTAGATGAACAGTAGATTGCTAGGATAATGAAGAGAATTGAGATATTGAGTGAACTGTGAAAGCAAATTTGTTATTAATGGAAGGTTTCTGTTACAACTAACTTCTAACAGACTTAAGAGTGTTTGTCAGACACTCTTAAGCTGCTAACTATGAAAACGAGAGAAATTAGGAGAATTTAACTAAGTGTGTGTTTTTCACACACTTTTCTACATACTAACAAAATGAGCTATTATAAGGTATTAATAGACATGAGATGAGCTGAGGTGAGGTGTTGTGACATGTAGTATCAAATAGCAGTCTTCTACGTGGACAATTTGTTAATTTGCTTTTCACTTTTTCTTGATCAAATTGGTGGAAATTTGTTTACTTGAATTATGTTAATTGAGTTACTGGGTTGAACTCGTCCCTTCCTCATGATCACTTTTCATATAGATAACTTCTTGTGAGATTCCATCCTTTGTTATTTGCGTTCTGGTGAAGAACTAGCCACGTGGTATGATAGGATAGGTCCATTAATTCACACACGGATTGATATCTAATGTACAGTGAGGATCGTTGAAGTGGAATGTTGTGATTGGTGGACAAGTGCTAGTACGTGGCACTGTTCGGATTCGTCTCTCTCCACATTTATAGGTAATATGTGGCAATCCGTGGTTACATTTTCTTCGCTTCTGATTGGTTAGGAAGTATAGCACACGGATTGATCTCAAAATAATTATTTAAAATAGCCAAAACAGTCCCCCAACTTTGGCAGATTATTGTTTTGAGCATAGAAACTTCGTCAACTTGATATCTTTAGCCCTTTGACTTATAGTTTGAACATGTTTGACCCTTTGACTTTGGTTGACTTGCATCTTAAGCTCTTTGACTTTCTTGAATTGTCACTTTAAGTCCTTCATCTTCTTAAATTATCATGTAAGGTCCTTAAACTTTGGAGACTTGTTAAAATAGGTCCTTCTTTTGTCTTTTTCTTCATAACATGCCTTGAAATCCGTGTTTGCACCAAATCGTATCATTTTACCAACAAAATCATAAACAACAAAGAATACCAAATAATTCTGCTTTTTCACATTAAACTTGGTATTTTTCTTTGTGTTTTAGGGTTTGATATGTTATAATTGATATGAGATTTCACTTATATCAAATCCCCTACACTTGATCATTGCCATAGCCTCATGAAATGCAATATTTCAAAGCTCTAAGGTACATTTTTCTCATAATTAATCCACCTTGGCCAAGATAAAATGCTTCTACACTATGTTATACTATATGATGCATGATTTTGGATTTTTATAATGCAATGCAAGGAAAACAATTATATTCATATATTTTTGTATTTTCTTGAAATAGTTTGATGGAAATAACTCATAAAGAAATCAATGACTTTGATTGGGGCTTTTGGTACCATGAATACTTATCATCCTCAAGTTTCACTTTCCACATACCAAGCTTAATAATGAGATCATTGTCATTCATTAGTGAATGTGCATCAACTTATTCATACAAATTAATTGTGTTACCATTATACCCCCACTTATTTTGCCTCTATCTAATTTTAATTGATCAAATTGCTTTTGAGCGAATTTGTCTTTATTTGGCGTGAAATATAAGAAATTTAAAATCTGAAAATAAGGAAGCACGATCTTAATCCTAAGTAACCATCTCATCCATTACTTGAAAAAACGTCCACCATTGATATAAGTCCGACCTAAAATAATAAGTCATTCGCCTTATGTGTAAGATCCTTATGTCATGCATTAATAAGTAGCTACTCACTCGCTAAGAAAAGCAAAATAAAACTCATACAATAATTTATAATCACCGCCTTTTGAGACCTTGGATCTTCAATCTCGCAACCCGTCAAGGTAATATTGGATTGGAGCAACTATTAAATCCCCGCAACACTTGTGAAAGTAATATAGGAATTTAATAGCTATTATAATTAACACCACACTGCCCCTCTTAGGAGTCTTGTATAATTTTTTTTTTCTTTTTTTTTTGTAGCCACTCATTTTTTTTATAAGCCGCTCTTATTTTTCTTGATTCCTCACAAAGAATAGAAAAATAATTAAAAGAAAACACCCGCTAAGTATTAAGCATGACATAAGTATAGTACACATAAAACGTTCTAACTTAGAATCTTAAGACATACTTATACCAACCACGAATGATTAGTCAAAAATGCATAAGAGACTACAAACCAATTAAAACCGTTCTTGATTATTTATTAACAATATATACATGCGTTGACAAGAAAGTAAAGGTTATGAAAGGGGATACAATAGCCACAAGTAATTAATATGAGGTTTATCTAGCCCTTTACACTTACTTCAAACTCTATCATTTCTCGTTCTCCACAATTTAAAAATCTCAAATAATGAGACTCGTGGATGCTTAGCCTAATAAACCAATAAAGGTTTACTTGGTTAAGGATACTAGCTAGAGTAAGCTTGGATAAGCAAACTCAGGTTGATTCAAAATATTCATGACGGGCCTAATATTTCAAAGACTCCTAAACTTGTTAAACCATATCCTTTATTATATATTTTTTTCATTTGTTTTTGATGAAATATAAAGAAGAAATTAATACAATGAAAATGTGTTATGCAAATGAAAAATGATTTATGCAAAAATTATGAATGCAATATTTTTGTGGCCAAAGTAGATCAAAAATTTGAAAAATGTTTGAAAAATTAATTTTCTCAATTATCATGAAGGCAAGGCAATGGTCTAGGTAAGGTCACATCAATAGAAGACCCCCTACACTTAAGATAAACATTGTCCTCAATGTTTAAGAGTATTAGAGTAAACTCCGCTACACTTATGACATTGCGTACTTTGTTTAACTCGAGCTAAGGAAAGGTCTACTAAAGTGAATTCATTTTAGACAGTATTAAGAGTCAATTTTGAATCACAAAAGTATCAAACTGAACTTGATACGAGGGCTTCCTCTATAAGCTCCATGCATGAAATTAGAGAGAGCAACCCTACAAAAACCACAAAGACAAAAGATAGGCACCCCCTACACTTCATCTCGACTATATTACCTTTTTATTATGCCTAACCTAGCACATTCTATTCTAGATGATCTAACCTGGTTATTCAAGCTTGATTTAAGGAGTCTCTAGCTCGAATCTTCCTACAATGAATTAATTCATGTGAAAAATGGGGGTCTCTTAGACCATTTCAACGGAAATGTCCTCCCCAAGATAATGCTTCACACGATGACCATTACTTTTAAATTCGTGCCATTTGGTTGAGACAACTTAATTGTCCCATGTTGAAACACTTGAGCTATAGTGAATGGACCGGTCCATCATGACTTAAGCTTACCCGCAAAAAGTTTCAATCATGAGTTATAGAGTAAAAACGAATCTCCAACTTTGAACTCACGGTTCTTAATCTTGGCATCATGAAGTTGCTTAGTCTTTTCCTTGTATTGCAATGAATTCTCATAAGCATTGGTTCTAAGCTTATTCATTTCATTCAGTTGGTCCTTCCTATGTGAATCGGCTTGGTTAAGATCAAAGTTAGCCCATTTTAGATCCCATGAAGCTTTGTGTTCCAACTCAAAAGGGAGGTGGCATGCTTTTCCATATACAAGACAATAAGGTGTGCAACCTATATGTGTCTTAAACGCGGTTCGAAAAGCCCACAATGCATCATCAAGTTTATCCGACCAAGAAGCTCGGTTTGCCCATTGGTTTGTGGGTGATACGCGGTAGAAAGTCTATGGTTAACACCATATTTCTTCATGACTCTCGTGAACTGAACATTACAAAAATGAGTCCCGCGATCACTAATAATGGCACGAGGTACACCAGATCTAGCAAATAATTGCTTCAAGAATTTCACTACAACTCGAGCATCATTAGTAGGCAAAGGCCTTAGCCTCATCCCACTTTGAAACATAATCCACTGTTACGAGTATGTACTTATTTCCCTTGGAAGATGGAAAAGGTCCCATAAAATCTATGCCCCGCACATTAAATATCTCACACTCTTGTATGAAATTTTATGGAATCTCATCTTGTTGATTAGTTTTTCCTTGTCTTTCGCATACATCACAATATTTCACCATCTCTTGGGCATCCTTGTAGATTGAAGGTCAATAGTAACCCCAAATCAAATACTTTCTTAGACGTATAGTTAGGCCCAAAATGCCCCCCCCCCCCCCTGTGGGTCCTCTATGGCAAGCCTATAAGATCATAAAAGCTTCGGGCCCATCTACACATCGTCTTGTAATTTGATCGGCACATTGCCAAAAGAGGTAAGGGTCATCCCAAAAGTAATATTTAGCTTCTTTTAGAAACTTCTTCTTTTGTTCGGAAGTAAGACCCTCAATTAGCACATCCCCCACAAGATAGTTTGCAATATCTGAAAACCAAGGGGTGGCATACTCTTGTGAAGATATAGACATGAGTTCATCAAGTGGAAAGGATTCATTTATTTTTTTATGAGGCAATTTTCCTTGAAAAGGATGCTCAAGTCTACTCAAATGATCCGCGGCTAAATTCTCGGCTCCCTTTTTATCACGAATCTCTATAGAAAACTCTTGGAGCAACAAAACCCATCTCAACAATCTAGGCTTAGCATCTTGCTTTGTCATAAGGTATTTGAGAGCGAAATGGTCCGTATACACTATGGTCTTCGAAAGAACAAGATAAGGGCGAAATTTCTAAAAAGCATACATAATGGCTAACAATTCTTTTTCTTTGGTAGTATAATGCAACTGAGCACCCGTCATTTTCTTACTAACATAGTGTATAGGTTGGAGATGTTTCTTTATCCTTTTTCCCAAAACGGCCCCCACCGTATAATCACTAGCATCACACATGAGCTCAAAAGGCAAATCCCAATTTGGTGAAACCAAAACTGGAGCCTTGGTCATTTTTTCCTTAAGGATCTCAAAATATTCTAAACACTCTTGTGTGAATACGAAAGGAGCCTCTTTTTCTAAGAGGTGGGTCATGGGTCTAGCTATCTTAGAAAAGTCTTGTAGAAAACGTCTATAGAAACCTGCATGTCCCAAAAAACTCCTAACTCCTTTCACAGTAGTTGGTGGAGGAAGTTTAGCAATAACATCGATTTTAGCATGATTCACTTCTAGTCCTTTCTTAGAAATCTTATGTCCCAAAACTATCCCTTCTTTAACCATGAAATGGCACTTCTCCTAATTTAGAACAAGGCAGGTTTTTTCACACCTTTTAAGCATACGTTCTAAATAGGAGAGACAAGAAGTGAATGAATCTCCAAACACTGAGAAATCATCCATAAACACTTCCATGGTGTGTTCTATCATATCATGAAAGATTGCCATCATACACCTTTGAAATGTCCTAGGGGCATTGCACAAGCCAAAAGGCATTCTCTTGTAAGCAAATGTGACATAGGGACAAGTGAATGTGGTCTTTTCTTGATCTTTTGGATCAACGGATATTTGAAAATAACCCAAGAATCCATCAAGAAAGCAACAGTATTCATTTCCTGCTAAACGCTCTAGCATTTGGTCCATGAAAGGTAAGGGAAAATGGTCTTTCCTAGTAGCATCATTAAGCTTTCGATAATCTATACAAACTCTCCAACCCGTGACAAGTCTTGTGGGAATCAATTCATTGTTTTCGTTTGGAACAACGGTGATTCCACCCTTTTTAGGCACACAATGCACCGGGCTAACCCATGGTGAGTCGGAAATTGGGTAAATCATACCCGCATCAAGGAGTTTGATAACTTCTTTTTTTATGATTTCATGAATTTTTGGGTTAACCCTTCTTTGGTTTTATATGGCGGGTTTATAATTTTCCTCCATAAGGATCTTATGAGTGCAAAAATTAGGATCAATCCCCCCTTATGTCGGATGTTTTCTAAGCAATAGCCTTTTCTTGCTTTTTAAGAACTTCAATAAGCTTATTCTTCTCATATTCTTTCAAGTCTTTAGCAATGATAACGGGTAGCTTGTCCTCTCCCTCTAGAAAGCATATTCAAGGTGTGATGGTAAATCCTTAAGCTCTGTAGTAAGTGGACTCTCAATAAAAGGTTTGACTAATGATGGATCATCATTGATAACTTCCTTAGGAGTATGTGGAGAAGTATGGTCCTCATTCAGAAGTTTCTCAATGGTACGAATGTCTTCTTCCCAGTCGTTGGGAGAATCGTCATATTTTAAATCCACATCTCCTAAACTTGCTTCAAATTCTTGTAAAAGAAAATCACTTGCTCTAAAAGGAGTCAAGGAAGGAGCAATATAAGTTACGGTCTCAACACGTGGAATGTCCTCATTACTACTCTTGCAAGCATCATGAAAGTGTTCATCGCAAACTTCATCAAGAACATCCACAATGTTAACGATTTCACACCCTTGAGATTTCTTAGTCACTTTTCCCATCTTAAACACAACTTTCTCATCCTCTACCCTCATAATGAGTTCCCCTTCTGCAACATCAATAAGAGTGCGACCGGTCCTTAAGAAAAGTCTTCCTACAATAAGGGGAACTCAAGGATCCATATCATAGTCCACAACTAAAAAATCTGTGGGGAATGTTAACTTGTCAACTCCTACAAAAACATCTTCCGCTATCCCCACCGGATAATCAATTGAACGGTTTGCTAATTCGAGTGTCATTCTAGTGGGAGTAAGCTCGGGAAAGGAGAGTTGTTTCCAAACCGATAAAGGCATTAAATTAATGCTAGCACCAAGGTCCGCTAGAGCCAATTCTCTACCCCCGGGAAATTATATGGAACTAAGAACCGGTCTGGATCACCAAGATTAATAGGTAAAGTCTTCAACAACACCGCAGAACAATTCTCATGTAATGAAGTGCTAGGCATATCAACAAATTTTTCTTTGTTTGAGAAGGTCCTTAAACATCTTGGCGAACATAGGCATGTAAGCTAAAGCCTCCGCAAAAGATATGTTGATATTCAATTTCTTAAACATCCTCAAGAAGTTGGACACTTGTATGTCATCTTTATTCTTTAACTTCTCTTTCCTCAACCTAGAAGGGTATGGTAGATTAGATTTGGGTGAAGGTTGAGTAGAGGGTGTTGGAGGACTCTTCTCTTGGGTTTCTTCAAGGGTAGGCTTAGAATGTATAGGTTCGGTTAATGGTGGAATGTCACAAGGAGGGACCGTGGGAGGAATCACCGAAGGGGGAGTAGAAGTACTCACTGTTACCTTCGGGCCTTGTTCCCCCTTTGATGGCGGAAGAATGGAAGGTCCCACGGTGGTTTTCCCACTCCTTGTAGTAATGGCATTAACATTAGCCCAATGATTGGTTTGGGTATTTGAAGGTAAAGCACCTTGAGGTCTTTGGTTTAAGAGCAACATAAACTTCTTATTTGTCTCCTATTACATTTCCCTCAATCTCCTCTCATTGTCTTGAAACATCCTTTCATTATCATGATTCATCTTATGAAGAATCTCAATAGTGTTAAAATCATTTGGCTCATTCCCTTGAAATCCTTGGTTTTGGAAAGGTGGAGGTGGATTGTGAAACCCTTGGTTATTGCCATGAAATTTGTTCCTTTGGTTTTGCCCTTGAAAGTTATTTAGCCCTCTATTGTTGTTATTCCCTTGATAATTTCCTCTTGGCCATTGGTTTCTATTTAGCATTTGTGGATTGTTTCCTTGGGTTTGGGTGGGTTGTTGGGGAAGGAAACCCGGTAGAGCAAGGTAATTGTTGGATTTGTAAGAAAGGTGATTAGGATTGATGTTTGGTTTGAAATGTGCCCTTCTATCATCATTATAAGCATAACATTCTCCTTGATAATTTTGAACTTTGTCACAATTCAAATATGAGTAAGGGCCTCCATATGTCTCACATTGAAGATTGATGGCATTAACATTGTTGTTAGAAGAGTTGATCAATTGAAATTCACAAAGTTTTTGAACCATATCACTAAGTTTGTTAACCTTTTGATATAAAGCCTTGTCAATTGATTGAGTAGCACCCTCTTGCACCACATGTATCACCTCATCTCTATCCCTATTACTTTAGACCATGGATATTGTCTCAATGATATCCATTTCCTCTTGGATAGACTTAGCAAGAATGTTTCCACCCGTGGCCGAGTTAAGGGAATCTTGATGGTGTAGTCTCAAACCATTGTAGAAAGTATTGATTTGGTGGACTTGGTCAAAGCCGTGGTTAGGGCACTTTCTTAACAACTCTTTGAATTCATCCCAAGCCTCATTAAAGGTTTGATCTCTCTTTTGTTGAAAGCCTATGATTTGATTCCTTAATGCGGTGGTTCGTGAAGGTGGAAATAACTTGTTCACAAATTTCTTCTTTAAGTCCTCCCAAGTGAGAATGCTATTAGAGGGTTGCTTATCTAGCCAAATCCTAGCATTTTCCTCCAAAGAGAAATGGAATAACATCAACTTAACTGCCTCTTGAGGTACCCCATTATACTTTATGGTGTTACAAATGGACAAGAATCTCTTGATATGATCACGAGGGTCATCCATAGGTCTCCCTAGGAAAGGTATAGTAGAAACCTTTTGTATCACACATGTCTTAAGTTCAAAATTGTTAGCAGCTATCTCGGGAATGACTATGGCATCCGCATTCCCATCCACATTGGATTGGAGAATCTTAATCAATGGTCGTTGATCCATGGCTTCGTTTAAGTCATCGAAAGAATGATGCTCGTGATCAGCTTGAGGGACGGCTTTGTTCTTATTCTTCCTCTTGGGAGGATGAGGTACACCGCTCGGTATGTGTGCACGCGCTCGAGTGCGCATAAAACTAAACACGAGGAATGAGAGAGGAGATCTCGGTCGACTTTGAAAGAGAATAGATTATCTCCTTCGAGGTTCAATAGTGAAAATCAAACGAAAGTATAATATATATGTAATACTAATTGGGCGGCAAAACCTTCAACAAGCCTTCCTTCTCAAAATACTCACTAGTGAACGGGGGGTTTGAGGTGGCGCGAAGCACTTATGTACCTAGCTTCCCTTAGGCTTGCATTTTATAGCAAATCCGCCTTTCTATTCACCGTATAGTTCGTATTTATCAAATTCTTGCTTAGTGAAAGTATTAATCTATTTTTGCCTTTATTTTCTTTTATCGATACACGTATTTGGGACCGGAACACCCCCAAATATGGTATATTGCCAAGGCAATACTTATGGAAGTAGGTGTTTTAAGATCCGTATCTACGTATACTTATTTACATATAATGATATAGAGAAAATATTTTTGTATCTATTTGTTTTTTTAAAGAAAGTATAATGCGTACGTAAAAACGAGTGAATACAATATATACAATATACTTTTGGTGTAATCTGTTAGGAAAAAGATTACTTTTTATATTTATTTTTTTTGGTTCAACTCTTAGAAAAGAATTTATTTTTTATGATTTTTTATTTTTATATTTTTTATCTTTTTATGTTTTTGATTTAGCAAAAAGGAACGTTCACAAGTGAACGGATCCCAAAATCCAATATGTATCTCTCAATCAACCGTCAATCTTCACGTAAAGAACCGGCAGTGGCGCCATTTAATATTTCACTTTTTCAAGGTTTGTTTTTCTCTCGGTCTTTACGAATTGATTAATCGATATCACTCAAGTCACTTAATTGTTTTTGGTCGTTGATTGTATGTCTAATTTCCACAAATCCGTCAAAAAGTAAAAATATTATCACCTACGTAACCGTACTATGCTAAAAACACCTTGCAAATACCACAAAATAAGCACAAGGTACAAATCAACAATGCACAAGTTTGTATTAAATGCCAGAATGTAAATCTAGAAACTTTAAGTGCTAAAAATATAAACTATGTAAAGTATAAGGACTGAAAATATAATATATGAAAACTACATACCAAATGTAACAACTTTACCAAACTTGTAACAAACAACAACAAATCTAACAAACTCTAGGGACCAAAAAGCAAACCCTAAAAACTTCCATTAATTACCAACAATATAGCAAGTTTAACAAGACAAAGGACCAAAGTGAAGTTTTAGAAAATATTTGACCAAAAACGGGCTTATGACTTCAATAAGCTGTAACTTGAGTTCTAGTTAACTATTTTAGCTGAAACCAATTTCAAAAGATTTAGAATTGAAAATAAGTTAGCCATGAAAAATGAAATAAGCTGAATTCGTCTAATTCTCAAATAAGCTTTTTTTCAATAAGCCAAGTTTAAGAGATAAGCAAATCTGGATAAGCACTTGAACTCAAACTCACAAGAAACATTTATAAGCTCTAAATAATAAGACATGTCAAAGAAAATTTGAATTTCATCAACTGAATAAGCTAGAAAGTGAAATAAGTTAAAACTGGCTTATGTTGACCAGTCTTTGACTTTTGTTGACTAAAGTTTGACCAAATCTAAATCTTATTTTTATCACTTTTGTAACTGTTTCGTGAAATAAAATGGTCAGTTTTATGAAAGAAATCAATGGTAAATGGAAATCTGTCTTGACAGAAAAGAGCTTTTGTCACAGAGACTTTTAAGCCTTTGTAGCTTATTCTACAGTGAACTATAGGCTTATTACTTTATAGATTCTAAAAGCTTGTATGTTAAGCTATCCAACAAGCCAAAAATCAGACTCTAACTCCAAGAAATGAGCATGTTATGAAGGCTTGAAAGTAAGTTGTTTTGAGTATGAAAGTCTGACCCAAAGTATTTTAGGGTCATTTGCCTGTTTGACTTTCACTTTGACTTCAAATCTTTGCACAATTGTTATTTACCAGTTCTTAAGTGCGTACAAACAAGTATCACTCTAAATCTCTTACTCAATCAAAGTATTACAGTTTAACCAAACACCACTTTAGATACTGAAACAGAATTTTAAGCTAGTCTAAACAGATTAAGCTAAGTGATCAAGGTTAAAACTACTCAAACAGATCAAATAGGTCTATAAGAACAAGTATCATGCACTTTCAAACAGGATTACACTAAGGATATTGTATGTTGATGCCAAACTTAGATCGATTAGCTTTGTATTAAACGAGATTAAATCAAGATTAGTACTTAGAGAAACTTTGTTGTAATGAACAATCCAAGTGTTATGCGGAATTAACACTTAGAATAAAGAACAAGCAAACAAGTAAACCAAACTTTCACTTTAGATTAATGAACAAACTTGCTTACAATGAAAGTTGTGAAAACTGAATAATGTATATCGTATATAAACCCTACGACCTCCTTTTATAACATAAGGAGTCGTGTACAAAGGATTACCTATCAACTATTCTAGGTAAAGATAAATATAGAAAATACAATATTGAGCATATCTTTACTTCAAATATTAAACATGTTGACTAAGTATTCCTATCAGTGGTTGGACTTCTTCTTGTCAGCGCTTGGATATTTCTTGTCAGTGCTTGATCTATCAGCGCTTCATTTCCTCTTGTCAGCGTCCAATTTCCTCTTGTCAGTGTCTGAGTGACTTAGCTCATTTTGTTCCCAACAATCCTCCCCTAAGCTTGATATCTACTCTAGTAATCAAGTTTTTGAACAAAAACTAATACAAGGAGGATTCTTACAAATACAAACTACTTGTTAATTAGAAAATAAACAAATCTAATTAAGTCCTTGCTAACATCACTAGTATAGTCAATTTCTAGTTGTATAGACACCATCTTCTTTAAAACATCCTTAGACATAGGATATTGAGCATCAACCAGAAGATACTCTAAAAACTTTGTAGTGCTTAGATGGTAAACACCAACAGCTGAATGTAGACGCCACTTTAACCCACTGATATCATCCAGATCCAACCATATTGGATCTGCTTCATCTGGTGCAATCATCCTCTTGAATGCTGTCCAGATCTTTATTACATTTGCTGAAGTAGGTTCTTCAGCCTCATACTTGGTCTTCATTAGATTCCACAAATCTACCAAGTCTTCTCTATCCATGCTTGCAAACAATGAGATCAAGGAAGTAAAAGTATGTACCTTCTTATGATATCTGGTGATCATCCAGAACCCATTTGCATCTTCTTCATAATTGACTATTGGGTTTCTGAAATCCAAGGGCAATGCCTCTACAACATCTGAAGCCTCCAATGGTTATAGCTTTATACTCTTTCTGATCACTGCCTTACTAGTATTCAATTTATCAAGGACTGGGAATTCTATGGGAATTCCCTTCTTCACTGGCCTTGGTACAATAGAAGCCCTCTTGATCTGCATGTTCTCCTTAATTTCTTCTCTCCTTTCATCTAAGAGAAGCCTCATAGTGTTCTCTTCACAAACTCTTTCCCAAATTGGATAAGCATGAAATTCCAAATTTTCAAAGGATAGCTTCCTCAATCTTTCACAGGTCCATCCACCTTGATGACACCTAAGCAGCATAAAGTAGAGCTCTTTCCTATCCCTTTTGAGCTCAGAAAGCACTTTACTTGTCTTGTGCTTCAAAATCACCTTGCAGTCTTCATGAACTCTTAGCAAGATCTCCAAACCCCAAATTTGTCCAGTGATAGACATGTCTGGATTCTTCTCAATAGTAGACTCCCATGCAAAATACATTTCCATCACTTCAGGCATGTCAAAATCTACTTTCATTTTCAACTCTCTCAACCTTTCCTTGGCTAAGTCATCCTCCCCATACTCCAACCTCTTTGTCTCTTCTATAATCATAACAGTGGAACCAGAGCTCTCATCACCATCACTACCATCCTTATCCTTTTCTATGGTAGTTTCTATCCTATCATGTTCTTGCAATTGTGCAACCAAAACTGAATCAAAATGTACTTGGGCTGCATTCTTTGGTACCTCAACTTCTTCCAAAATCCCTTTACCCTTGTCGTTTGCTCCAATAGTTGGTAAAGTCATGGTTGGCACATGTGTAGTAACATCCCTAATGATAACTGGCGGCTGGGATACACCAATCATATTTGTACGTTTGTCAGCGCTTG
Organism: Glebionis coronaria; assembly: GCA_025667525.1. NCBI lineage: Eukaryota > Viridiplantae > Streptophyta > Magnoliopsida > Asterales > Asteraceae > Glebionis > Glebionis coronaria. The sequence continues at coordinate 432,233,228 of CM046879.1, read as the reverse complement.
GTTTGCTCTTGTCAGCGCTCAAACTCTGAATGTCAGTGGCTGATCCAGAAACCTGCATCATCATCTCCACACATGATAGCTTCTTAGGAGTGATCAAAGAAACATCAAGAATAGGTTTCTCCTTCAAAATAGTCAACGCTTCAGCTATCTCCACCTGTTTACTTCCAATAGAACCACCTTCTTCTTGTGAGCCCCTGTCACTCAAATTGAATGGCTCAGTAGGTGCATCCTCCTCCCCTTTGTAAGAATCCTTCCCTGATGAAAGGACTCTAGCCTGTCTTCTCCTAGCATTGGCAGCTTCTAAAACAACTATCCTCTCCCTCAATGATTTGAGCTCGAGGCCTTAACCCGTGACAACTTGTACAAGGTCTGCATTTTGCATTTGCAAGCTAATGCAAACCGCCGTCAATTCCAAAAGAGATAAAGGTTCCAATCTGCCCTCCTCTATGATGGGAATTTGACCTCCCAAAAGAGATTCATCAGGCATGGATGGGGTCTTAATGATGTTGGGACTGTCTTGACATGCATCTAAGTTAGAGTCAATAGTCCCAGCCCACCCATTTTCACCAGCCACACTTGTGGTGGTGGTTCTCTCTTCTACATGGATAGGACCACTAGAGGAGAACACTCCAGCAGTCCTTTGGCATTTTTCAAACCTAAAATTTGGTTGTTCTAAAGAGGAAGTGGAATGAGGTTCTGTTTGGGTATGAGGGGGTGTTTGGGTGTGAGGAATACTGGTGTTGGCGTTTGGGTTGGGTGTGTCAACGCCCATATTTTAAGTGTCAGCACTTGATGGTTGAGGGTCAATGTCCATGTGTTGGGGGTGGAGGGTGTTCTGGTAGTGGGTCTGGTCGTGGTTGTAGTTGAGGTTGAGGTTGAGGGTGTGTAGCTGCCTTAATGACAGCTAACATGGCTGGGGTGAGTGGTAAGTCTCTATAGGGTGGTGAATTCATATTCCCAAAAACAGTTTTCTTTTGAACAGGGACCTCATAGAAGTGTTCATGGTCTCTATTACAATATCCTTGCATATCAAAAACCATTTGTAAAAACCTAGGGTAAGCAAGAGTCATCTTGTTACCCTTGTTACGACACATGCCATCAAAAATCAACTTTGAAAAATTATATATTTGCCAGTTGCAATACAAATAATGGCACTCCCGATTGAACGGTTAATTTCATTGAATGAGGAGAATTTGGGACTCAAACATTGTAGGATGACATGTATAAGGAAATTCCAGGCTGGGGGAAATTGTTGTTTGGTATATTTATTTAAATGACCCACTAGGGGTAAAGCATACCCCAAGCCTTGAAGTCCTAACTCTAGCTCCATGAGGGGAAGGGTAGTTATACCATCAGCATCATCAAGGTGCAAAGCTTGGCGAACCAAAGCTTCGGTAACCACCCATGGAGCCCCATGAACAATAGCAGTCAATGTAATCACTCCATTAATTGTTCTGGAACTTACAGTGTTCCAAAACTGCTTAATGTGTGTGATAGAGACGAGTGGAGTATGTGAAAGTGCATACCTTAAAGGAGATGCATTCAAATACGCAATCATCTGAGTGTATTGGGGATTCAAAGTATTATCTGCTTCCAAGTATGCCACCATGTTGTGTTGGCTTCTGAATCCCAATTCCACTTGAGCAGGTTTAAACTTTGGGGCCATGAAGATTGATTTGTGAAAAATGTGATATGAAAATAATGGAGATATGAAGGTTTGAGAGAGGTTAGCAAACAAGAAATAGTAGTTACCCTGTTTTGAAAAATAGCCAAATTTATAGGAGAGGTAAAAACATACGATTGGTTGAAAAATGAGGCAGTTATATTCAAAAAGTAATCATGACAATCTTGAAAAATATATAACTTAGCTCATACGTTAATTAAAAGTTACCAACTCCTAAAATTACGGCCCATATTTTCGTCAAAAGTAGCAACTGGGTAGGACCCAATGTTTTTCAACGGTCAAAAAGTAAACATCAATGTCTAACGGCTATATTCTTGTCAGCGTTGAAATTTTGCCATGTTAGCGTTTAAATTAGTCTTATCAGCGTTTGGAAAGAAAACATGTCGGCGTCCAAAAATAAAAATAATTAAAAATAGAAGGACCTTAACAAAGAGGTTTACCCTAGTGAAGATAACTCTTAGACTGAAAATGACTATATGGTGGCAAGCACTGTCCAATCATGCACACTTACATAAGCAAGATAGACATAATTGTCCACAAGTGTCCCTTGCTAACCAAAGTTCTTAACAATTAAGTAACCTCATATAAACTCTTTGTAACCTCCCAGGTAAGCCCAATTAAAATGTTCACCAAGTCTCCCAACCGACCAATCCCAATCCTAGGCCAAAACGTCTTGGTAACGTGCATAGTATATCAACTTTGCATGCTACAGTGCCTCAAGAACTAGAAATTCGAATTCTTACTCACCAGTGGACACAATCTAGAATTCTGATAAGATTATTCTAAGAATACCCAAAAACCTGTAGGTTTCCTAAACCTCCCCTTAAACTAGGATATACATAGTTGCAAAATAAAGAGTGTATGACAAAATTTTATTTCAAGATAGGAATGTAAACATTCCAACCATCATAAATAAACTTTGACACATTCCTGGTAAGCTCCAAAGATCCATAAGCAACTCTGTATCCAATGTTACAATGCTCATAATGCCTGCATGATTAGATCAAAAACCACAAAACTAACATGTTGCTGTCAGCGGCCATTTTAACACTTGTCAGCGTTCAAATAACCTCTGTAAGTGTTAGACAAATAAAGTGGAAAATATAATGCTTTACAAAGTTAAATAACAATGCACATCTTGTACATACTATATACTGATTCCAAAAGCACATTTAGGTGAGATTGATCATTCCAATACTTGTTACCAAGTACTGGAACCTCCCCACATCAAAAGGTTTAGTTAAAATATCAGCCACATTTTCTTTTGTGTCTACCCTATCTGGATGTATTAAACCTTTTTCAAAACAATCTCTTATAAAATGATGCCTAATTTCTATGTCTTTTGTTTTAGAGTGATGTACATGATTCTTAATAATGCATAATGTACTGTTATTATCTACAAATATCTTGGTGTGCATAAAATTATACCCATAATCCAACAGCTGGTTTTGTATCCATAGACCTTGTCCACAACAAGCAGCTGCAGCAACATATTCTGCTTCAATTGTAGAGTTGACCACCACTGTTTGTTTCTTGCATTGCCAAGATATCAATCTGCTCCCAAGAAATTGGCATCCACCAGTTGTGGATTTTCTATCAAACTTATCACCTCCATAGTCACTATATGAATAATCAATAATCTCCAATGGAGAATCTTTAGGATACCATAATCCCAAGGTGGGATAGCACCTAAGGTATCTAAAAATCCTTTTGAAAGCACGAAGATGACACTCTTTGGGAGTCACTTGATGGCGTGTGAAGAATATGGATAATCTTATGAATCAATGAAGTGGGTTGAAGATTTCTAGAGAGAGAAAGTAGTGAGAGAAAGTGAGAGAGAACTATGTTTTCTTTATTAAACTCAAATGTGAAACAATCAACAACCAACCCCTTTCCATGGTGGAAAGGGGTATTTATATCCAAGCCATTAATGGGCTTGGGCCGGCCCATGACAAGCCCATGGGCCGGTTTCTTACTTAACTAAATAAGCAAACATTAACTACGAGCTATAAAACATTAATAATATTGTGGAGTGACCGATACTTCTAATATACGTTAAAAACGTATTTCTAACAATCTCCCCCTAAGGGAGGTCACTTCATGTTACACAGTTCTAAACCTAGCATACTATACTAAGTCTTCGTTCTTCAGCTCGTAGTCTTTTCTTCTTTTCTTTTTGTTGTGAATATGTTGATTTGATCTTTTAGGCTTTGGCTTGAGAGCATTGTTCTTTTGACCAATCACGTGCGATCTTTGCCTTCTTATGAATCTTGCCTCCTCGTGACTCCATGTTCCACACACTTATGTCTTTTGTTGAATTCTCGAAAGCTTCAGAGTTTGGTACAGCGGAAGACTTCATTTGGTACTTTCTTGAATTTTGCTGAACTTTGATGCAGAAAAACATAAGCATGTGGGAATGACTTCAGCTGGTACACCGCAACGCCACCGTCTTCGCAGCAACATGATAAGACACGAATGAAATGGCTTAGAACATTTCATTCTAAATCGGTAGCGTTTTACCTCCGGTCGGTGAAGACCGTTGGACGATATTAGATATCGTACCTGTGACGGATAGTTTCAATTAAGTAACTTCCTGACAGGATTTCGCGGGTAAACCCGTTCTCTTTATTCGACGATCACTAAGCTTGACTGCGAACATAAAGAGTGAATCACTTGGATAAATTATCCTTGTGATTGAAGCCGTCAATTCATGAAACCTGGAACAAGTGAATTTCAATTAAGATTTTCACCCTCGTTGCTTTCCAGTTATCACGAGCTTGATTCATAAAGAATCTCGCACGTCACCTACCAAGTGCTGTTTGATGTTAACACTAGAAGGATTTCCACTCGTCACTATGAACACTAAAGTGTGTCACTCTGAGTGTTCTGGCAAGATCATATGATAATGCGTAGAGGCCTGGAACGAGTTTAAGTTCAATTAAGAATTAAACTACTATTTCTTTCTAGTTTTTCACAAGATTGGTTCTTAAAGAACCGCACGTGTAACCTACCATGAGCTTGTTTGATGTTGGCTCAAGCAGGATTTCCATCTTCATTGTAATACTTGCGTATTACTCGGATGTTCTGGCAATATTACAAGAATACTGCGTAGGACTCATAGAAATCTCTTACTTTTCACAGTGTGTGAGAAAGCAAGGAATAAATGGAAAGTGTCCTAATGAGACTTTTGATGATCTCGTGGCTCTAGACTCGATAGTGCGTTTTGATTTAGTGAGCGATGGCTGGAGAAGAGTGCCACCTTTTCAATATCAGTCTATTCGGAGTGAATAAACCAATAGATAACGTGTTGATCTCCGTGTGATTAAAACAAATACCTTTTGAGAGATATTTGAGTTAGCTAGGAAGGGTTGTGCATTGCATCACTGGGTCCATGATGTCTTTCTTCAATATCGAGAATCATTAACAAATGATCTCAATAGCATATGTATTGACCCGGTTTCTGCCTAAAGTTGTAAGGAGGGCTTCTTTCTTTACACCTTTTATCTTTACATTTCTTTTTCATTCTTCAACCCCTTCAGTACTTACCAATACATCATTACTAGCACCTTGTTGTGATTGTTCCAGTGCTAGCATCAGTAATTAGTCGGTACTCTGCTACGTTCACAATCTTTCTCCATCTTTCCTAGGACTTCTAATTCTATCTAGGGAATTGTCCTTGGGAAGATTCCATCGGCTCTGATGAATCATTGGACTAAAACCTATTCCTACCACCCTTTTGTCACCACATCCGTCGTGAATAAAGCGTGTTTTGGGAAAGTATAGTCACCATGAAAAATCCTTGAAAATCACTTAAGGTACTTGTGATATTGGAATCAAGAGTTTTGTACCTTAAGTGTTTTGTTCATCAAAAACACTCCCCCTTAACACGTGCTTTACACATATTAAGTTGGATTATCGTTAAGTCTTTTCATCTTTTAGCCAAGTATCAATTAAGTCTCCTTAATCCCATTTTCTCCCCTTATCCAACATGTTAACCATTAATATTTGGGATATTGAATGGATTAACCGGTCTTTGGGTAAAAAATGAAATCAATGTTTGGCCATAGAACATATTAATGCTCCCCCTTAAATTAATAAGGGTTAATTGTAGTACTTTAGTATGATATATTTTGAAAGACTTAGAATCTCGTGAGAAATTCTTGAAAAATTATCATACCTTAACACCACATCAAGCCATAAAAACACAATATTCACAAAATTCACATATTCACAATTAGAAACCAATATAGAGTGGACCTGAGATGTACGACCCATTAGATGGATCGTTGTAGTAACTTGTGGTGCACTCCATATGGTCTACCACCAATGAACCTTTCTAAGCTCCTCATCAATCTACGTTCCCGGAGCTTTTCATCAATCTTCTTGATCACATATGTCGCCATTTTCCGATAACCCGGATGCCAATCCTCAATCATTTCTGAAAGCCGTTTTGATGACAAAGACGATTTAACATTTTCTCCCCCTTAAACGATGACCCGTTTTCTATTTAAAGAGCTGTAGTCATTGTTTAATGAGGCACATGTTGATGAAAACATTTTCCAATTAATGTCTTGAAAAGATTGATTCGAGGTGGCAATAAGATTTCTCTTATTTTGACAAATTAATGCACTGAGACGTACACTAACTCGTGTTAGACCAAGTTGTAAAGTAAACTTGATCCCTTTGCATGATTTGGCTTGTAAATCATGCCCGAGAAAATTAATTACCGTTGTGAGCCAACGTTTTCCAAGGAAATACGTGACTTTAATGCGAAAAACGGGTTGTAGTCTGAAATAACTACAAGCCATAATGGGCATGTATTAAAAAATGTACAACTTTTATACGGACTGTATTTATGGCACCGTGTCAATATTTATCGACATTTCTAAGGCCGTAAATATTACCGTACTAAAAGACATGCCCGATTTAAAAAGGAAAAATATTTTTGGGTTTTCTTGGTTTTATATTTTTTTATGGTTTTTCTTGGTTTTATATTTTTTATGGTTTTTCTTGGTTTTATATTTTTATGGTTTTTCTTGGTTTTATATTTTTTATGGTTTTTCTAGGTTTTATATTTTTGTATTTTTCTTTTTGTGGTTTATATATATACGATAATATACATGATCACGAACAAAGGATACGCATGAATAGTTTACCACCACTATTCTGCTGATTCTTCTGCCAACTCTTTGAGAGTCGCTGGAGAGAAAGATTTCATGCCAAGCTTGTCGATCAAAAACTCGATTCGTCCTCGATCTAAGGCTTTTGTGAACATATCTGCCAGCTGGTACTCAGTGGTGACAAAATACAGCTCGATCACTCCGTTCTCCACCTGCTCTTTAATGAAATGGTAGCGAATGCCGATGTGCTTTGCCCGGGAGTGTTGAACGTAGTTGCAGCAAAGGGCAATGGCGCTCTTGTTGTCACAATACATCGGGATTTTGTTGAATCCCAAACCGTAGTAAGTTAGTTGTGATCTCATCCAAAGGACTTGAGCACAACAACCGGACATGGCAATGTATTCAGCCTCCGTGCTAGAAATTGTAGCGCTTTTCTGCCTTTTTGAAGACCAACTAATCAATCTGTCTCCAAGGAGTTGCACAGACCCAGAAGTGCTACGCCTCGTATCTTGACACCCAGCATGATCGGCATCTGCGTATGATATTAAAGCAATAGAGGAATCTTTCGGATACCATAGACCACGATGAAGTGTTCCTTTGAGATACCGAAAGATCCTTTTAACAACATGTAGGTGCTTTTCGGTAGGCCGAGCTTGATACCGGGCACACATGCATACGGCAAATTGCAAATCAGGCCTGCTAGCAGTCAGATAGAGAAGGGTGCCGATCATCCCACGGTAAAGTTTTGGATCGACAATAGTCCCATTCCTATCTTCATCTAACTTGGATTTCTCCACCATTGGAGTGTCCACGGGGTCACAATTTTCAAAGTTATATTTCTTTAAAGATTCTAGAGCATATTTGGATTGATTAATAAAGATGCCTCTAGGATTCTGAGAAATTTGTAATCCTAAGAAAAATGAAATTTTTCCCATAATTGACATCTGAAAGCGTGTGGACATTATCTTCTCAAAGCGTTTTGACAATTCTATGTTAGAGGCAGCAAATATTATATCATCAACATAAATTTGTACCAATATCATGTCGTTGTCCTCTTTGAGAGTGAATAGAGTAGGGTCCACCTTGCCTTTGGAGAAGCCTTCCGAAATGAGATATGTTGAAAGGAGATCATACCACGCGCGTGGAGCTTGTTTTAACCCATAGAGAGCCTTCTTAAGCTTGTACACATGATTAGGAAACTCCGTGCTAACGAACCCATCCGGCTGACTAACATAGACTTCTTCCCTTAGTTCACCATTCAAAAATGTCGTCTTCACATCCATTTGATAGACGATCATGTTCATATGAGCAGCATACGCAAGGAATAGTCTAATAGCCTCCAATCTTGCAACAGGAGCAAAAGATTCTTCAAAGTTGATACCCAAGGCTTGTTTGTATCCTCTAGCAACCAATCTAGCCTTATTCTTCAAGACTCCACCCATCTCATCGAGTTTAACCTTATAAACCCACAACAAGGTAAGGATGTTAACCTTGTCAGGGAGAGGAACTAATTCCCATACTTCAAGTCTTTGGAATTCATTTAGTTCCTCTTGCATGGCTTCAATCCAAGATGATTGAGTCATAGCATGTTGCCAGTTTTTAGGTTCAACTTCGGAGAGAAATGCATCAAAATAGCAATAGAGTGCACTCTCTTGTAATTGATGGCGTGTAGAGACTGGTCGATCGAGACCTCCAATAACATTCCTAATTGGGTGATCTTTTGTCCATTTGGTGCTGTGATTTTCAATCCGTGGTGGTCTGGAGTGAACAATTGTAGGAGCTTATTCTGAGGTAGACACGGCTGAAGGGTTTTCAGGTATCGGTATACCAAAGAAAGGAAGCTCTTGTAGGTGGGCATATTCCAAATCGTGATCAGTAGAATCCTCTTCAACATCATTAGGCACAAGTAAGGGTGACGATTCAGGTGTAGTTTGAAAATTACTTGGTAGAGGTGCATCCGGTTCAATGTTAATTGAAGATGCATTTGATAAAGCTTCATTAGCTTGAGCAACAACTTCAGGGATTGGAGCTATCACTACAGGTGCTGGAACTTCATCACTTGGGGGATCAAAGAATTCATCAAACAACGGTTGAAATATTTTATCCCACTCGGGCCTAGTAGGTGGTATGAATGATGTAGAAGTAGGATTATTGGGAACTAATCCGGAACTAATAGCACCGGTTCCCATCTCGTGAAGCGCGGGTTAAGAGCTACGTTGCTCAGAAGCCATCGCTGTCAGCTCATCGAAATCTGCGTCCAGAGTTTCTACTATCTTACCAAGACGACGGTTGTAGATTCGGTATGCTTTCTTGGAGGGTGAGTAACCAATGAAAATACCTATATCGGCTTTCGGTTGAAGTTTGCCCAAGTTCTCACTATTAATGTTTGGATAACAAAGAGCACCAAACACATGAAAGAATGAAACATCGGGTTTAAGATCATGTAGAAACTCGTAAGGTGTTTTTCCATGGCGTTTCCGAATGATAGAGCGGTTTTGGGTGAAACATGCAGTAGATATAGCTTCTGCCCACAAGAATAATGGGGCGTTCGCATAAATCAGCATAGTCCTAGCAGCTTCCATAAGCGTACGATTCCGTCTTTCAACGACACCGTTTTGTTGTGGAGTACGTGCAGCGGATGTTTCATGTGAGATACCAACTTCTTCATAGTAATCACGAAGAGTCTGGTTGACGAACTCTGTTCCATTATCTATACGAATACGGCGGACAGTAGTATTTAAACGTACCTGAATGAATTTCAGAAAAGTGATGATAGCCTTCGGTGCTTCATCCTTTGTACGTAGAAATCTAACCCATGTAAACCTGGAGAAATCATCCACAATAACAAGGATGAATTTCTTATCGCTCACACTTTCGGTTCGCATTGGCCCACAAAGATCCATATGCAAAAGATGAAGTTTTTCTTGATTGGTGTCTTCAGCTTTGGACTTGTATGATTTCTTGGTGCTTTTCCCCCTTGAACACGCGGAACATAAATGGTCCTTGTGAAATTTGAGCTTTGGAAGACCACGAACTAATTCGTTTTTAGCCAAATGATTAATAGCATCAAAATTGAGATGAGATAATCTGCGATGCCATAACCATGACTTGGTCTTAGATGCTTTGGAGAGAAGACATACTAGAGAGGCGGCTATCATGTCTTGTAGGGACAAAGTATAAAGATTTGCGCCACGAGACCCCTTCAACAAGTCTTTTCCTTCCAAGTTGCGGATGAAACAAGTATGTTGTCGAAAAGCAACCTCTAGGTTGGAATCACAAAATTGTCCTACTGAAAATAAATTATGACCAAGACCTTCTACATAGTATACCCTTGAAATCGTAACATTTCCAATCTGATATTCACCATACCCCATTATCTTTGCAATATGATCATTACCAAATTTAACCGTTCCAAGAAACTTGCTGACGAAATTTCGGAGCATCGAGCGATCTCCGGTCATATGCTTTGAACAACCGGAGTCCAAATACCAGAGGATGATTTGAACCACCTGAAAATATCACCAGACGAGGACAATGTATAGGTTTCGGAATTTGAATGTTCCTTGTTATTAGCAGGTACAGATTTAATGATCTTAGATTTGCTAACTTTAGGTTTCTTAGATTTCCTAGCCTTCTTCCTAGTTGGTGGTGTAGATTCAAGTTGGCTTAAATCCTGAGGTATTTCTTCACTGATAGACACTATAGTAGGGGCTGACCTAATTAAAGGGCGCGGTTTCCATACTTTAGTGCTAGTGTGCCTAACTAAAGGACGCTGAGACCTAACCTTAATGGATGCATTCCTAGTTAAAGGGCACATTTTTCCATCTAATGTAAAGGTCCTACCAATGGGACGCCATTGCCATCCAACTTGGGTACGAGTTCTCCCAGTTGGCTTCCATTCAAGATCATTCCTAATAGCATTCATTTCATTCACATGATCAATAAGACACAAATCATGACGTTGGGAAAACATGCATTCATTACAATTCCAACATTTTAAATTAGACACAAATGGTTTAGGCTTCTGCACAGGCGCAGAGCTTTTAGTCTTAACATGATTCTTTTTATTTAAATCTGAACTGATATTCCTAGTGTGAGCTTCTACTTTCTTCTTGATGGTACTACTAGTGGAGGGCTTGATCTTATCTTTCTTGAGTGGCGATCCTTTAGCCTTAGTAGACTCTTTTAATCCTGTAGAAGGCAAAGTGGTAACATTAGCAACAGATTTTAAAGGTGCCTTAATTGATGGTGCCAATGACGGTTTTGCTCCTGGGGTCTTATTGAATGGAGTTACAGCAATGGGTCGATTAGTGAGTAGTGCAGAACCCGGTTTTCCTATGTATTGAAAATATGCTAAGCAATATTGAACTCGTTGAATATATGCATGAGCTGAATAATAGTAACTGCTTGAGGGGTCTAACGCATACAAGTCATCTAAAATATCCCTAACAAGATCTACATGCTTAATTGCATTCCTCATATAATCATCGTAGGTAACCGGATTTTTCTTATGGAGCGGGTTCTTATAGAGCACTATTGAATTGGTTGTTGGAGCACTAGAGGGCGGTGCAGAGTTGGTAGCTGAGTTATTAACAACTTCTTGTCGGGTGAGAAGAAGTGTCTCCTTTAACTCGGCCAAGACCATGTTTTTGTCAATGAGTTGGATGTTTAAGTCGGAGATTTCCTCACACTTTTGGTTCAATTGTTCAACATAAGATTGTTGTTGTGCTGCATTAAAAGCTAAGCGTTCTTCTATTGAACCATAAAGAGTGGATAGTCCCTGTCTTGCCCGATCCATCTCCCCTAGAACAGACGAAAGTCTAATTTCTAAGCACAGGTTTTTAGACTCTGCAGCCTCTAGTTCCAATTTTAGTGTTTCGTTCAATGATACATCTCTCTTTAATCTCATGATCTCTTCCTCTAATGCCTTAACTATCTCAATCATCTTGTCACTCGTCTCAACACTGTTTTCACAACCATTTGTTATCAAAAGATCCTCATTTTGAGTTTTTTGTTTTAATTCTAAAGATATACAATGTTGTTCAAGTTGATTAAAGCGTTTTGTAAGTAAATTGTAAGAATCTTGAAGCTTTAAAAATTCAGCATTAGACTCGTGACAAGAATGATTATCTACCTCATTTACAGTATCAGAAACATTTACAGAGAGATCACACACATCATTACATAAATTCACAGCATCACGGTTATTCATAGCGGATGTAAGCTCATTCGAATAATTAACATTCACAGTAGTAAGCACATCACACGAAATTACTTGGGACAAGAATCGATCATATTCGGATAAAAACTTTTCCTTTTCAATTAATTGTAGTTCGTAAGCGGTGTCCATTTCATAAAACACTTTTTGAACTTCTTTAATTTCAAACTCGATATTTTCCGAAAGAGATGCAAAACTTCCTTTTAGACTTTCGACAAACGGATTGATCTCATTCTTAAACACCTCGTTCATGTGTTCGAAAGCCCATTCTCCGGCGTTTAGGCCATTTGAAGTCGTACATTCCCGGATGACCTTGTCAAAACTCACAAAGTATTGATTAATCTCTTGCAAGTTTAACCATACAGTGCTAACAGGTGGAAGATCCTTTGGAATTTCCTTAGGTCCTTCCATTTTGATAAGTGTAGGAAGTGTACTAGGGTTTTCTTCATTTAACATGTAGGTTGGTGCAGTGATGAGATCTTTATCCATATGGAAGCGAATTCTAAAGTCCGTTTTTACAAGCTCCTGATTCATTTTAAAATAATCACACTGGGGATATTTTGCAAAGTTGTATGACCGATTCTCATCAACTAGATCCTTATTTGTGCGATCCTTGAAAATAACAATCGGGTCTAAGACCAATCCTAATTGGGTTGCATTATAAAGTCTTGGACTATGGATAAAAGCTTGTCTTGCATACCGTGGGTTAGGGGGAAGGCCTTTTTGACGCGATAAGTTAAACTCTCTAAACGATGCGTCAAATAAGTGCACTAGTTGAGAGGCAGCGTATTGTCTTAAAAGCAAATAATCTAAACTTCTAATCTTATTAGCCGCATTAATTTCCATTTCATTCTTTTTAGACTCGTAATTCAAAATCCATTTGAAGTTTGTGAAAATTAGTGACCACTAACTCTTTTTCTTTAAGTTCGTTAGAAAGATCTGCTCTTAAGGTTTCAATTTCTTGCAAATGACCCATTTGTTTGTTTCGAAAATGATCATATTCGGGATTTGTTAGAACATTGGACGAAGGAACTAATTCCAAAGTTTGAACTTTTTCGTTGCACAAAGCAAGCTCAGCAGACAAATTCTTATTCTTAGCTAGGATTTCTAATAGTGCAGTATTCATTTGACTAAGTAAGTTTGCAGGAACCATGACCAAATCTTGTTGAGCAGGAATATGCGTATGCGAAATGGCTCCCGGTTGTGATTCACTCAAAGTCTGGGTACTCACATTGATATTACTATCATTGATTGTCTCCTCATTTGAAGGACTCACCACCGAAGACTCATTCGGATCAGCACCCTCTTGCCCGACTTGATGTGGTTGAATACTAGTATCAGTGGTATTAGTAAGTACCTCAGATATTTTATCTGACCCAAAGCTAGAGATAGTTGCCATAAGAGCTGCCTGAGCAGATTGAAGATCATCACAGTATGAATCGTAAGCATCCAGATCATCTGCTTGGTATGCTGCATTCTGTGTAGTGACAACTTCTTGTTCCGTAATCCCTGGATCAGCAAGAAATGCAAGCTCCTCTTCATCAAGTTCCTGTCCTTGTGCCTGAGCGTTCACCAAATAAATCTTCTCTGCAAACCATTGACCATCCCTTCTTCTCTTGGGTTTTGTGCAATCCCTGGACATGTGACCTTCTTCCTTACAGTTGTAGCATGTAATCATTCTCAACTTGCCTGTGGAATTAGCCCGTGGAGGAATAGGATTGACCATGCGTGCATTGGTGGTTGATGTAGTGGGTCTCCCCTGATAAGGTTGAATAGGTTGAACCATTACCCTGCATTTCTCAATGGTAGCTTGTTGTCTAGAATTAGATGAATTCCTCAGCTGATTGTTAGTAGCAGTTGGTCCTCTAAATCCTCGTTTGCTCAATGTCCTTGTGAGATAAGCAGACATAGTGGCTAACACTTCAACTGGGTCAGTTCCTTGTTTGAATTCAGGAATGGGGACTTCATCATTATCACAATACATTGCTTGGTCTTGTTGAGCGGCATAAGCACTAGAAGGAATACTCATGTGGTCAGAATAGCTTGATGGATATGCTGCATTTTCTTGATAAGAAGAGTATGATGACAGAGCATAAGGTGCAATGCTTGCTGGTGAATATGGGTGAGGTTGTGAGGCATATTGTGATGCTTGTGGTTCTCTCTGAGACGAAGGTGCATTAAACCGATATTGTTGCTGATGTGAGGTGGGTGGTTGCGGTAGAATCGAATATTGGGGGAAGCTTGGAGTTATGTATGGTGAAGGATGATAGGCTTGGTGTCCCATGATATAAGGAGTGTTGTTGTATGACAAGCTTGGTTGATTTGCCATCAAAGCTAAAGAATCAGGGTACATACCGCGAGGTGAACAGTGCATGATCACGTGCTTCTCATGCTGCTGGAGAAAAGCGTAGAGTTGATCCAAATTACACTTATGCAAATCCCTAGTTAACTTAACATCAGTAATGTACTCACCCCATTCAGCTTGAGGTAAAGTATTCAAAAACTTGGTGTTAACCTGGAATGGAGCAATCACGAGATTGTATACATTCAAATCATTCATGAGAGTAGTGAATCTGAAGTATTAGTCGTGAAGCGTTTCCCCTGGACTGTACGTGAATCTATCAAACAGATCATACAACTGACATTCCCGTTCTTGTTTAGTAAGAGACGTACCTTGTAGCAAAACCTTTAGATGTTCCCATAAATCGTTTGCAATCGTATATTGACTTACCATTCGATAGATGTCATGTGGAAGAGCTTGGAGAATGGTTTGAAGAGCCTTTTCGTCTGCATCGGTAATAAGTTGTTGAGCTGGTGTAAGTTCTTCAAACTCCCGTGGTCGAGTCTCATTGTTAACAACGATGGTACCAAAATCAAGTGGACCATTTAGAATTGACTTGACCATAAGCCTCCCATATGTCGGTTTTCCCTTAATGTATGACATCATACGGCCTTGCCATGCTTCAAAGACTTCTTTAATGAGCATTGGAGGGCGATTATCCGTTCCCGTAATGACGGAAATGTCCGTAAGTGATGTCATTTGAGGCATTAATGAATTCGGATTCATTTTGATCACTTTAAAGAAACAAAGATTATCGGTTGATCGAGCAGTGAAGTAAGGTTGTGAATTATGTTGTGTTGTTGAAGTAAAGAGTGTGTAAGAAGCCAAGATTAAATCCACTAAAAATCGCCAAAAAAACTCGTAAAATACCCCATGATCTTGCTTATCCGGAATAACCTCCTATTCGGAATAACCTCATATTCGGAATAATCCCTATGCGGAATAATCCCTATGCGGAATAATCCCTATGCGGATAATCCCTATGCGGAATAATCCCTATGCGGAATAATCCCTATGCGGAATAATCCCTATGCGGAATAATCCCTATGCGGAATAATCCCTATGCGGAATAATCCCTATGCGGAATTATCCATATGCGGAATAATCCCTATGCGGAATAATCCCTATGCGGAATAATCCCTTATGCGGAATAATCCCTTATGCGGAATAATCCCTATGCGGAATGTTTCTGCTATTCGGAATGTTTCTGCTATTCGGAATGTTTCTGCTATTCGGAATGTTTTTGCTATTCGGAATATTTTTGCTATTCGGAATATTTCTGCTATTCGGAATGTTTCTGCTATTCGGAATGTTCTGGAAAATACACTTCGAGACCAGGAACGAACTCTTTAAACGAAAAAAAACTCGATTTTTTGATCAAAAACCACAAAAAGTTTTATGATTTCTACCAAAATAAGCTAAACCCAATACTTATCAACTAATCCAAACAACAAAAACACCAAAAAATACAAGATTCAAGGTTGATTTTCCTACAAATCACTAATACTGTAACACCCCCAAATTTATACAACTCAATACAGCGGAAGACTCGTTGGTGTTACGGGATAGCACATTACTCACATCATAGACAACGCATAAAAATCGCGTCGTTTAATAATAAAAGCATTTCCATTCATAAATATCAAAGTTACATAGGCCCCAAGTCATATTATTTCATACAAAGTTTTACAAAGTATTTGAATGGAAAATATAGTTTAAGTGCGGGCCATGAATTCTTGTCGTCTTCCCGAGAATTACTTTCAAGTACCTGAGACAAAACATGTTAAAAGAAAAGGTCAGCGATAACGTCGAGTGAATTCATAGAGTTTAATAAATTCCATCAATATAACTCTGGTATAAAATTATTACCAAAAATCATTTTGTACAAATCATTGTAATAGGCCTTAAAATAGCCAAAGTCATTTTATACAAATCCTTATCGAAAATCATACTATAGGCATTTGCCTTAAAAATCATTATACGAGCCAATGTCGTAAAAACAATCATACAATACGTCTTATAACGTTGTATGAAAATAAAAACCATTATATGAATATGGTTATGAAAACCAAAACACAAACATAATATCAATAGTATGACCCTATATTGCTAGTCAGGCAATACGTCGTAATTCTGAGCGTCTAGTAGTATTTCGTTAGTCGGATTGTTATAAGCCGCATGACATTGTTACCTTACTAAACCAACAACGGGTAGCTAACCCGATACCAATTTTGCCCATCTAAAGTAGCGTGTCGTCACAAAGGTCACGCTATGGAAATCTTCTCATACATAAATTCGCTTACCAATCAATGTGGCACGGCGGGGATCAACCGTCAAGGCGCGAACTGGGGTGATCGTCCCCAAATAGTACTATTATATGCACAAGCGTCTACCAAATCCCGGTAGTTCACAATTCATGCTAATGGGAATTTTAGTGACATAACCTAACTTTAATAATCCATTTTATTTCATCTATCGGGTCCTTTAATCATTTGTCGGGTCATACAATCGGGTCATTCAATCATACGGGTCCAAATCAATAAACAAACAATCGGGACAAATGGTGTCCTATTTTATAAAAACTAACATGTTATCTCCCTCGCGGGTTTATAAAACATTTCATAAAAACATTTAAAAGAGTGCGAGGCTATGAACTCACGTTGATGTGGGAAGGCGGGTTATAGGCAATTCGGACGTATGGTACGTGCTTCAATCACGGAAACCTAGACAAATAATACTCGTCTTAGACACATGTCCAATGACTTTATAAAAATAACAATTATGTATACATATGATGATTATATATATATATGATGATCCAGTGGGTTCACATGTTCTCTTTTACTCATTTTAGTGTTTACGTATTGGTATCTTCTTACTAGTTTGCTAGTTTTACCTATTTACGTGTTTTAAGTCCAATAAACTTATTATAAGTTCTTTAACTTGTATCAATCCATGTTATACTTATATTATCAGTATCTACACTTTACAAGTTGGGCCTAAATGGGTTAAGCCCAATAATAAGTTTATAAGTGTTTTAGTCCATTTTTGTTGTATTATTAGTCCAATAACGTTAATTTAGTCCGTTAACGTCCGTATGTCCTATAGTTCGGGTCTTATCGGATTTTACTTGTTATACATGTTTATATATCAGTATATAAGTTTTATAAAGTTAACATTAGACGGGTCCAACCATCTAAGTTTTATTTAACAAAAACGTTAATTTTACGGTATTAGCCGAAAAAGTCGTAAAAATCATGTTTATAGTTTTATAACTTATAAAACTTAACAAGTTACCATTTTTATAAAATGTCCACTTATTTACCATTGTACATATTTATATAAATGTATTATATAAGTTAGTGGGTTTTAATTTATATTTTATACTATTAAATTTTGAGTGCTTATATAATAGTATTATACTTTAATTTCCAAAATCTGATTTTTATCTTCACTTTCACCAAAACTGCCATATCTAGAGTTCTATATGGAGATAGAAGCTCAAATTTTTATCACATAAACTACATGATATGTGCTCCATTTAACTCTTCTATAGCTACTGTTGACTCATCTTCTAAGTATTTTCTAAAAATCGTCCAAAACAGTGAACTCAGATTTGTACCTTAAACTTGTTTTGATCATATCTCACTCATTACAATGATTCTATTGCATGGCCAACTCTCACATGTGAACAAGACTCATAGCTTACTGTATATCAATTCTACTTCATCATTTTATCAGTTCATGACATGTTTCTTTACTGTTTTATACAGCCTACCATTTAAACAAGATTTACCCATTTTACATGTAGTTTATCCATTTTTTTAAGCATGTTTATCAACACCAAATCCCCACACAATACTTTTATCATCATATAATCATCATATACATATACAATATGAAATAAAATACATGATTACATAGTAAAAATAACAAGAGGATGAGGAGGACAATCTTTATACCACCATGATGATGTAGGTTGATCAAAACATGGATTTTGATGGAGAAACTTGTGATGCACCAAGACCATCTTCATGACCACCAATCTTCATAAACTCCTTGTGGAAAATCAGCCCCAAGACACCATGAAAACTCCTCCTTAGATGTTATAAGCACCACCAATCTATAGATCTTCAAAAAGGCTTCAACATAGGTGTAAATAACACATGATTTTGTGGTTTAAATTGATCAAGTGAAGGTGTTTTGTGGTGAGGATATGGACGGCAATCTAGAGAGAGAGAGGAGAGTTTGGAGTAGTTTGCATGTTGTTTGTGAGAAAATGGTAATGGTTTGATGGTTTTGTGGAGAGTATGCTTAACTTGTAAGCTTTAGCTTACAAGTGTGAGTTATTTAGTTACATGTTGCCACATCTTATGATGTGGTGGCATATCTTGGCCGGTTTTGATGGGGGTGGGGCAAGTGTCCCACTTGTCTCATCCCCATTTATTTACGGGTACTCCTCGATTCTAGTTTCCTCGATTTACGTGCCCTCGGGTCGTTTTACGAAAAACGTTTTTATAAATTATGAATCAACGGCACAAAACGAATCTAACAAAAATTGTCTCATCAAAAACGGAGTTCGAAAACGTAAATACGTAATCCTAAGGTTTCCGGTTTAGTCGTAAAGGACGTTAAAATAAAATCGTAAGTCCTAGTCTCTTCTCGTAAATTTGTGAGTTTATGAACCAACACAAATTTAATACTCCAAAATAATAATATTCACGGATAAATTTATTTTATGAAATGTCGGACTGTCACCAAAACGGTGTATGTAAACGTAAGCACGTAACGTTGAATCATTCGGTTTAGACGTAGTCGATGCTACTTCAAGACGTAAATCCAAATTTCTTCCCAAAAATATGTGAGTTCATATTGTAACATTAAAATAATGTTTTCAAATAAATATTGAGAATAAAATATCAATCATAAATTGACGGATTGTCACAGCATTTACCCCTAAACAGGATCTTTGTCCTCAAAGATCATCTTACTACTCGCTTCTTATAAAGTTAAAGCCATGTGGGTATTTCTTCCACATTCGGTCTTTTCTCACAAGTGTAATCCATTATAATACGCGAGTTTCATCAAACATAACTACGGGAATAAGATCAGGCTAAATGTTGACTTACTTTCTCTATCCATGATGTTCACGGGTTTCTGATGAATGCAACTTTTCGCCGATCTAAACATTACTAAGGAACAATCAGATTTTCACTTGATAGATATTCCATCAAGTTCGATATACGAATCATAATTCACGCAGTTCTTGAAGTCCTAGGGTAGATCCAGCTTATATGCCTTTCAATCCCAACTTTTACATCATCTCAATGGTCCCATACAACGGGGACTTATATCCCATGATTTGTCAGATCATGAATTCATTTTTCCAAGGTTAAAAATTGTGGCATAACTTCGCTACCCATTTGGCACTTCAAGATCTACATTTCACATTCACATAACCTCTTGCCCACTACCGGCTGTCAATAATCAGATCCTAATTTCAACAATCATTGCAGATCTCGCGGGTCGGGTATTTTGCAAGGTTAGGTTCGCCATCATAGGAAACCTTAAACCTAAAAGACATGTCCAACTCACAATGGATGTATATCGGGTGTCTTCATCTCAACTCTTGCGTACAGATGCTCTAAGATTTAGATCCTAACAAGATTAGATCTCGATCCTAATACAATAGTTATCAAGGATAATCCCTCCAAAGGAAAACGATTATACGGTCTATTACCAAAGGTCAATCATTCAAACATAAAACAGCACTTATATTACCTTGTATCGTTACTTTACCTCGTCCCTTCGATTTGGGGTGGTACATAGTACTCTCATCAAGGTTCGTTCTCAATGATTTCTGAGCAAATCTCTAGAAATTCGATGGGAAGCGAGGATCTTGATAAAGATGTTCGATACAGGCACACTATGTTTACATAACTCTTTTGCATTCATCATTAACGGGAATGATATTAGCAGATTTGGTCAGTCTGTCGACGATGACCCAAATCGAATCAAATTCAGATGATGACCTTTGCAATAGCTAGACGTTTACTAATGTATGAGGCGATCTCTGCCTTCATAATTGCCATCAGTACAACTTCTTCAGACAAAGATACTTTTAGTCATAAATGACATAAATAGAATACTTATACTTACAAATTCCAACATAACTATATCTCACAATCTCCATATTTAGGCAACCACAAGTGGCCTTTAAAACATTTAACGCTATCGGCTTCTCAATTCTAATGGTTCACATTAGCCGCGAACCCGTTTTATTATTTATATTATCTCTTTTTACAAACATTAGCTATTTTTAAATTGTTCGGCAATTTATTTTGCACCTTCATTATTAAGGAACATGTCCTAATTGATTCTTTATCTTTTATATATTATGTGTCAGTATCTACATTTACTTTCTCCTGATGAAATAAATATCATAACCGTATTTATTCAAAATTCTTTCTTCATATCTTCTATGTTTCAGTTTCGTCTCATCTATCATTTTTATCAGTTTTTCTCAATCCGGCGTTTAAAGCGTCGATAATTATTACATGCAAGTTAACAATAATTATTTAATT
Organism: Glebionis coronaria; assembly: GCA_025667525.1. NCBI lineage: Eukaryota > Viridiplantae > Streptophyta > Magnoliopsida > Asterales > Asteraceae > Glebionis > Glebionis coronaria. The sequence continues at coordinate 432,212,281 of CM046879.1, read as the reverse complement.
TTTATGAAACGTAAACGTTAAAAGATTTTAAATTTCTTAGTTCTTCCAATTATATGAAAATGTTCAATAAAATTTTAAATTTAATTAACACGATTTTTGTTGATTTATCGAAAATAATTAACAAGATTCGTAAATATTTGAAAAATCTTTGTTTATACTTTGGTCAAAGTTTTCTTAGTTGAAAAGCAAAAATTGTCGTTTTAAGTTTTCAGGTTATGGTATAAATGGTTTTACTCAATCCTTCTTAAGTTATCTTGAGGTATACACAAACATTTACCCCTAAACAGAAGTTTAGTTAAATGTTTTGTGTATAAGGGAATAATCCCTTTAAAATCCTTTGTTAAAACATTTGTCAAAATATACTTGCACTTTCTTTTTAGTATAACTCAAAGTTCTAAATGACTTCTAAATTTTGAAGAGTCAATTTATATTCCATTATCTATTAATCACACGGTTAAATCATGTAAAGGATTAAGTCTTTAATCACATGTTAAATATCTAAGGTACAGGTTTTCATAGTTCGGCCAATTTAGGGCAGTCTATAACTAATTATTCTCATTCTTATTCTTATAAACAAACAAATGGTCCTTAATGGTCACGAGCATGAATTTATCAAATTACAGCCTTCACACGTGATTCACCAAATTTATGAATGCTACATGTGTATTAGTCAATCCAAACGACATCACGTGAAACTCATAATGTTCATTACAAGTTCTGGATGTAATGATTGGAATAGATAATCTTTTTCGCGGACGCGAAGTTGATGATAACCATGCCATGGATCAAATATTTAAAACATTCGCTAGAACCTTGTAAATGATCGAACAAATCTTCCATTTCGAGTTATGGATATCGTTTTCGATTGTCAATTTACTCAGTTCACAGTAATCTATAAATATAAGGAATGATAACACCATAGCTCTTCATGATGACAGGCTTGGTATAATAAAATCTTTCTCCGACAACTCTCTCAGTTGTACGGTAATTCCTTAAATTCAGATGGTGCTGATGTACAATGCACAAGCCACAAGTGCAGCACCGGAAATATAATCAATACCAAATTCAATTTGCCTTAATGGTGAAAGTTTAGGTAATTCACCAATAAATACCTCCTAAAGTTTCAAATAACATAAACATCTTTTTAATAAATTTATATTAGGTTCTTCTAGATTACAATATCTAGGACTAATTCACAACCATTCATGGTATAATTTCAAGTCATCCATCAAGAATTATTTAGATCACTTTTGATAATCAACATCTTATCATTTAGGGGAATTCTACTCGAGTTCCCATCAATTAAGACAACGTCGTCATGTCATAATCAATCAATCCATTTTACTGGTACTATCAACTTTCCAGTTTTATTGTCGTCGATAAGATGTGAACTTCTCAAAAGACTAATAATAACTCATAATCCTTCACAAGTTCAAGGATATATGGAGACACAACTACTATTAAAAGAGCAAGGTCAACGCATAATCTACGCGAGAGAATTTCAAATCAGATACAGACGAAAACATTTAACGAATATGAATATATCCCATGTTTTCATAATTTGAGTACGCATTCGAAAGCTCCTCGGATCGTTACCCAGGTCATTCAAATGAATTCAAATCATAAGAAATGATAAGAATGTCAATACATCCAGTCGGGTATCAACACTCGGTAATCAGATGCTTTTCCTAAGAATCTCACTACGGGAGAATTGGACAAGAAAGGATTGTCAATTGTCAAATAAGACAATTTCCTCAGATGAGTAAATTCGACTCAGAAGAATAGATGCTACAGGCACATATGTAGGTGTCCCTATCACTATGTCCCTATTTTTCACTTCTTGCAGATCTCATAAAATTTAATCTTTCACAATCTTTAAAGAAAATGTAGTGTTTATTAATCAGTTTTAAGGTGACTACTAATCAGCCTTGCATGGTCCATTCCAAACTATATACAATTTCAAGATCAACGATGCAATACTCAGTTCGTCAAAATGTTATCATCATGTTTATAATAAAAACATTTTCATGCTTAATTCTTAAATAAGAATCAAAAATAAATTTACAAAGATTTTCTTTGTTATGAAAACAATAAGTTTTTCCAAGGTGTTTTATAAACATCCTCATTTCGTTAACAATCACTTATAAATCTTACTTTAAATAATCCTTATGGTGATGAAAATTCAATTTTTCTCAAGGGATACTATTGTATCTTATAAAACAATGAGTAATCTGCAAAAGAGTGATGAAGAGTGGTTCACCAAGAACTAACTATAATCTAATAGGAAATGAGCTTAGCCAAATAATCATGAGGTTCATGACCTCGATGGCACTCACGAAGAAGGATTCACAACGTAACTCAAATCAAGATGAGTACTTGTTCAATGATTGCATCACTAATGCGAGCATTAGGATGAAGCAATAAGAGATAGATAACATCGATACATGTAGAATTTAGCAATCAAAGGTAGTCTTTTCATTAATCGCAAACAAGTCAAATTGTACCGTAACACTTTATGTGTCACTATGTCATACAATTCTCAGAACTCATCCTACCAACTGATATCTCAGTTAAGTTAGGGATTATTTTTAAAAGATACCACAATGAATACTAATCTACAAGAGTCATTAGGTGTCCCACCTGTCCCGGAAGATCCATCGGTCCCAATTCAGAAGAAGATTTATTCAATTTATTTATTGGACACTGGGCATCCTCGTTAGTGGACAATGGCCTAGGAACAACACTTAACACGATCTAACAATCATTTAATACCTTATAATTCAATCACAGAACTTAACGACTTCCTCTTAACAATCTCATATTCCATATAGGTTAAGTTTTATTTCATTCAAGTTTCAATCAACTTATACTCAATTCGATATCCTAACTCATTTTCCAATACTTTCAATCTTATTCTTAGGCCTTAAAAGGGCAATAAAAGTTCAATATGAACAACACTTAATTTCCAATCCTATATCTCTTACAACAACAATTATCAAATGAGTCACTAGTATGAAATGACTTGATCATTCAACTAGACTTCTCGGAAAGGTACTAGTGCCATGAGGCTTTTGGGTAATGGTTCCAATGACAGCCTCAAGTGCAACATTCACCCTTTCGATTTCAATTTAAGAATTGGATGACAACGAATCAGATGACATCTTTCTAGGTGGTAACGTTTTGTCAAACTCCACTCTGTAAGAAAAGATCGTCATGACATCGATATCAGATTTAATCTCGCCAATTCTTTTTCAATATCACAATCAACTAATATCTACATTTCTACGAATACCAACCATTTGTTGGGATCATAAATATCCACAACTTGGTTTAGGTCTAGGATAGTTAGAATTCCTACGAGAATAGCTTCGATTAATTTACTAGGGGATTTAGGGTTCCTTGTGACAATCGATGTCGTATAAATACCTCGTATAAATATCAGAATAATCATCAAACAATCATGTAATAAAATTACATCATATATATATATATAATCCAAGTTATATATATATTAAAATAACACTTCTCAGTCTGGCCTTGTCGGTAACTCGGGAATTCTTCGGCACTGTTATAGTCAAAAGATTTTTAGACAATTTTAGAAAAATGTTTATAGTTAAAAGATTTTGAAATGTTTTATTCAAAACCTTAGTTTTAAAAAATCTTTCGTTCTCTATAACGAGAGCTCTGGTACCAAACTGTAACACCCCCAAATTTATACAACTCAATACAGCGGAAGACTCGTTGGTGTTACGGGATAGCACATTACTCACATCATAGACAACGCATAAAAATCGCGTCGTTTAATAATAAAAGCATTTCCATTCATAAATATCAAAGTTACATAGGTCCCAAGTCATATTATTTCATACAAAGTTTTACAAAGTATTTGAATGGAAATATATAGTTTAAGTGCGGGCCATGAATTCTTGTCGTCTTCCCGAGAATTACCTTCAAGTACCTGAGACAAAACATGTTAAAAGAAAAGGTCAGCGAAACGTCGAGTGAATTCATAGAGTTTAATAAATTCCATCAATATCTCTCGTATAAAATTATTACCAAAAATCATTTTGTACAAATCATTGTAATAGGCCTTAAAATAGCCAAAGTCATTTTATACAAATCCTTATCGAAAATCATAATATAGGCATTTGCCTTAAAAATCATTATACGAGCCAATGTTGTAAAAACAATCATACAATACGTCTTATAACGTTGTATGAAAATAAAAACCGTTATATGAATATGGTTATGAAAACCAAAACACAAACATAATATCAATAGTATGATCCTGTATTGCTAGTCAGGCAATACGTCGTAATTCTGAGCGTCTAGTAGTATTTCGTTAGTCGGATTATTATAAGCCGCATGACATTGTTACCTTACTAAACCAACAACGGGTAGCTAACCCGATACCAATTTTGCCCATCTAAAGTAGCGTGTCGTCACAAAGGTCACGCTATGGAAATCTTCTCATACATAAATTCGCTTACCAATCAATGTGGCACGACGGGGATCAACCGTCAAGGCGCGAACTGGGGTGATCGTCCCCAAATAGTACTATTATATGCACAAGCGTCTACCAAATCCCGGTAGTTCACAATTCATGCTAATGGGACTTCTAGTGACATAACCTAACTTTAATAATCCATTTTATTTCATCTATCGGGTCCTTTAATCATTTATCGGGTCATACAATCGGGTCATTCAATCATACGGGTCCAAATCAATAAACAAACAATCGGGACAAATGGTGTCCTATTTTATAAAAACTAACATGTTATCTCTCTCGCGGGTTTATAAAATATTTCATAAAAATTTTTAAAAGAGTGCGAGGCTATGAACTCACGTTGATGTGGGAAGGCGGGTTATCGGCAATTCGGACGTACGGTACGTGCTTCAATCACGAAAACCTAGACAAATAATACTCGTCTTAGACTCATGTCCAATGACTTTATAAAAATAACAATTATGTATACATATGATGATTATATATATATGATGATCCTGTGGATTCACATGTTCTCTTTTACTCATTTTAGTGTTTACGTATTGGTATCTTCTTACTAGTTTGCTAGTTTTACCTATTTACGTGTTTTAAGTCCGATAAACTTATTATAAGTTCTTTAACTTGTATCAATCCATGTTATACTTATATTATCAGTATCTACACTTTACAAGTTGGGCCTAAATGGGTTAAGCCCAATAATAAGTTTATAAGTGTTTTAGTCCATTTTTGTTGTATTATTAGTCCAATAACGTTAATTTAGTCCGTTAACGTCCGTATGTCCTATAGTTCGGGTCTTATCGGTTTTTACTTGTTATACATGTTTATATATCAGTATATAAGTTCTATAAAGTTTACATTAGACGGGTCCAACCATCTAAGTTTTATTTAACAAAAACGTTAATTTTACGGTATTAGCCGAAAAAGTCGTAAAAATCATGTTTATAGTTTTATAACTTATAAAACATAACAAGTTACCATTTTTATAAAATGTCCACTTATTTACCATTGTACATATTTATATAAATGTATTATATAAGTTAGTGGGTTTTAATTTATATTTTATACTATTAAATTTTGAGTGCTTATATATTAGTATTATACTTTAATTTCCAAAATCTGATTTTTATCTTCACTTTCACCAAAACTTCCATATCTAGAGTTCTATATGGAGATAGAAGCTCAAATTTTTATCACATAAACTACATGATATGTGCTCCATTTAACTCTTCTATATCTACTGTTGAATCATCTTCTAAGTATTTTCTAAAAATCGTCCAAAACAGTGAACTCAGATTTGTACCTTAAACTTGTTTTGATCATATCTCACTCATTACAATGATTCCATTGCATGGCCAACTCTCACATGTGTACAAGACTCATAGCTTACTTTATATCAATTCTACTTCATCATTTTATCAGTTCATGACATGTTTCTTTACTGTTTTATACAGCCTACCATTTAAACAAGATTTACCCATTTTACATGTAGTTTATCCATTTTTTAAGCATGTTTATCAACACCAAATCCCCACACAATACTTTTATCATCATATAATCATCATATACATATACAATAGGAAATAAAATACATGATTACATAGTAAAAATAACAAGAGGATGAGGAGGACAATCTTTATACCACCATGATGATGTAGGTTGATCAAAACATGAATTTTGATGGAGAAACTTGTGATGCACCAAGACCATCTTCATGACCACCAATCTTCAGAAACTCCTTGTGGAAAATCAGCCCCAAGACACCATGAAAACTCCTCCTTGGATGTTATAAGCACCACCAATCTATAGAGCTTCAAAAAGGCTTCAACATAGGTGTAAATTACACATGATTTTGTGGTTTAAATTGATCAAGTGAAGGTGTTTTGTGGTGAGGATATGGACGGCAATCTAGAGAGAGATAGGAGAGTTTGGAGTAGTTTGCATGTTGTTTGTGAGAAAATGGTAATGGTTTGATGGTTTTGTGGAGAGTATGCTTAACTTGTAAGCTTTAGCTTACAAGTGTGAGTTATTTAGTTACATGTTGCCACATCTTGTGATGTGGTGGCATATCTTGGCCGGTTTTGATGGGGGTGGGGCAAGTATCCCACTTGTCTCATCCCCATTTATTTACGGGTACTCCTCGATTCTAGTTTCCTCGATTTGCGTGCCCTCGGGTCGTTTTACGAAAAACGTTTTTATAAATTATGAATCAACGGCACAAAACGAATCTAATAAAAATTGTCTCATCAAAAACGGAGTTCGAAAACGTAAATACGTAATCCTAAGGTTTCCGGTTTAGTCGTAAAGGACGTTAAAATAAAATCGTAAGTCCTAGTCTCTTCTCGTAAATTTGTGAATTTATGAACCAACACAAATTTAATACTCCAAAATAATAATATTCACGGATAAATTTATTTTCTGAAATGTCGGACTGTCACCAAAACGGTGTATGTAAACGTAAGCACGTAACGTTGAATTCTCCGGTTTAGACGTAGTCGATGCTACTTCAAGACGTAAATCCAAATTTCTTCCCAGAAATATGTGAGTTCATATTGTAACATTAAAATAATGTTTTCAAATAAATATTGAGAATAAAATATCAATCATAAATTGACGGATTGTCACAAATACATCCAAAAACTAAAAAGCAACACTAATCCTTACCTTAAATCACCCCATGACTCTTGATACCAATTGAAGAATATGGATAATCTTATGAATCAATGAAGTGGGTTGAAGATTTCTAGAGAGAGAAAGTAGTGAGAGAAAGTGAGAGAGAACTATGTTTTCTTTATTAAACTCAAATGTGAAACAATCAACAACCAACCCCTTTCCATGGTGGAAAGGGGTATTTATATCCAAGCCATTAATGGGCTTGGTCCGACCCATGACAAGCCCATGGGCCGGTTTCTTACTTAACTAAATAAGCAAACATTAACTACGAGCTATACAACATTAATAATATTGTGGAGTGACCGATACTTCTAATATACGTTAAAAACGTATTTCTAACAGCGTGCACATGCACACACAACAAACATGATGTCAGGCCTAGAGGCTGTAACATACATCAATGAACCAATCATTGATCTATAATGCCTGACATCCACATCTTTTCCATCTCCAGTCTTTCCCCAAGGGTGTTCCCTATCCATGGGTGTGTTAGCCCGCTTTTCATGTGGAAAAAAACCAAACTTCTTCAAGATCTCAACTGCATACTTGTCTTGAGAGATAAATATACCATCTTCTTTCTGTTGTACTTGTAAACCGAGAAAGAAGTTCATCTCTCCCATTGCACTCATCTTGAATTTGTCTGTCATGAGCTTGGAACAGTCTTCACTCATCTTTGGATTTGATGAACCAAAGATAATGTCATCAACATAGACCTGAACAAGAAGAAAATCCTTACCAATCTTTTTGGTAAATAATTTCTGGTCTATGGTGCCCCTCTTAAATCCATTTTCCACCAGGTAGGTGGACAATGTACCATACCATGCTCTTGGGGCTTGATGAAGTCCATACATTGCTTTCTTGACTCTATACACCTTATTTGGATGATCTGAATCTTCAAAACTAGGAGGTTGCATCACATACACCTCCTCCTCAATTGTGCCATATAAGAAAGCACTTTTCACTTCCATCTGATAAACTGTGAAAACTACGCAAGAAGCATAGGCTAGGAAAATCCTTATTGCTTCTATTCTTGCAACAGGTGCAAAAACCTCTTCATAGTCTATTCCTTCTTCTTGTGTATAGCCTTGAGCAACTAAACGTACCTTGTTTCTGACCACTATTCCTCTTTCATCCTTTTTGTTCTTTAGAACCCAATGTGTCCCAATAGGTCCAACATACTTTGGACAATCCACTAGCTCCCACACATCTTGAATGGCAAACTGGTGAAGCTCATCCTGCATTGCTTCAACCTAGTTTGGTTCATTAAGAGCATCAAAAATCTTCTTGGGTTCCTTTTGTGACAAAAAACAAGCAAATAAACATGCCTGCACAAGAGGGATATCTTCCTTCTTCTGAATATTGGCAATGAAACCACCTTGAGTCTGATGAGACCTCCTTGTTTGAACAGGAGTCGATGAGACCTCCTTGTTTGAACAGGAGTCTGAACATCACCAATTATTTGGGAAGGAGGATGATCTTTGGCCACCTTTGTAAGTATTCCTCCCCCAAATAGTGTATTATCGTCTATAACAGATTCCATGTTTCCAATATCATCTTTATTACCACTTCCATCCTCATTTGAATGAACCTCTTGATTGAGTATGGAAGGTTCACCATGTTCAACAGTATGTCTGTTGGAAGAAGAGAATATATTTCCAAACAGATTGTCAGCGTCTGAATTCAACCTGTCAGCGTCTGAATTGGCTTTTAATATTTCGTTTTTAGTATCGTTTCGTCTCGGTATCTAATCGAATTGATATAATTTTTCAAGTTTGACGTTATTGTTTTTGGTTATAAAAGCTTGTTTGGTTTCTATGACTACTTTGCACAAAGCATGTAAAAAGTGTAAAATATTATACTATTACTACATATACGTATTAATCTAAAACATTTAGCAATTATTACACTTAAATGCACACAAAATTATAAAATGTAAAATTTAAAATTATACTATTTGGCACGCAAAACCAGGAAACGACTAAAATGATATTCTGCTATTATTGAACTATTATTATTTTTAGTGTATTATTTGTATGTCTACAATTACCTTTACAAGTTTAAAACTAAAATTAACCAAATAATGAAATGTAACAGATTTCAATTAACCAAATGGGACAAACAACTTTATACAAGCCCAAAAAATAAATAAACGTGAATGGAAGTTAGCAAAAAATGAAATGTGACTAGGCTTGAAATATATGAAACCTGAGTAACTAACTTGCTTTATAACAGATTTGACAAAAGAAAATTAACTGCAGTAACTACTATAACTACTAACTGTAATGAAATCATTCAAAGTAAAATATCTACAGTGCACAATTAACAAACTAGATTATTCTATTTAAAGAAATTACTCAACTCTACCTCTTTTGACTTTGAGTTAAAAGCAAATCCTATTGATCTTTAATCAACAACTGACTTAACAAGAAACTCATTTCCACTATTTTATTTATCCATTTAAACTAAGATTCTCAAACTATAAACCAAGAATAAGTAGATTCAACTCTTCTAAAAGCTGGTAACTTATCTGCCAAACTCAGGTCATTAAACTAATGGAGAAATTTAGGTATTCTAACTTGCTGAACAAAATCGCAAATGACATAACAACTAACAACCAATTAATAACAGGTCATTCAACAAGAGTAACAAGTAAAAACTCACACTACAATCCTAATATATAGCAGATCTATTTATGCATAAAATTAAAACGAGCTTAACTAGAAATCTCAAGGCCTCCTTTGTGGACGTAGCTCAGCGCTGAGCTGGCTATACTGAATCGAAAACGCCTCCACGTCTGACTAACTATTCTGACCAAACGGAACTGCAATTATATCATCTACGAATCTGCTTCTTGCCGAAAATTTAGAACCAAACATCTTGCACTTCAATCCTGCATAAACTGATACAAACGAAACAAACGAAACAAAAACTTGGATTCTGCTAACAGTAGGTTAGTTCTAAGATTATACCTAAATAATACTGAACTTCTATAACCAAATCCTAACTGAACTTCTATAACCAAATCCTACCTGAACTTCTAAGTTGCCATAACCACCAGATTCGTAAGAAACTGTGTAGAAGAAGAACCATCAGCTTTTCACCATAGAAACTGTAGTCGTCTACTGCTATTAACTATTTAAACTCGAAAAAACCTCTAAAATGAAATCACTACACCTCCTTTACTCTAACTGCTGAACATTAACAATCACTTCAAATCTCAGTCACTTGACTATCCTATCAATTCTGAAATCAAATTGTTTACCTGAACAAAAAAACTACAACCTATTTAACGTCTAACTACCTGACTTGATTAAAATCTCAAAAATCAAAAGCCTTGACTATTAGTAATCACAATCTTAACAAGAAACTTAGACTAAACAGATCATAACGAATACCTACAACAATCCTGCGTGAACGGTAACCCAATTTTAAAGAAGCAGTAATTAAAAGAAAATTAAGAAAGCTTGAAGAATTTCATTAATGGAAGAACATAATATTCGGTTACAAAAGCTAACAATATTCGGTTACAAAAGTTTAACAAGAAAATGATCAAACTAACTGAATGATTAACTGAAAATCATACAGTTTTGATAGAAAATCAAACTAACTAATCCTATCTAACTAATTAACTAGGTGTAACTACTCCTATGCTAACCGTCTCCAAATGATGGTCTTCCTTGATATTTATAGGCGTTTGAGAGGAGGAGTGTGACGTGTGCCATCCAATCCTTTTCTTCCACGTGTAAATACGAGGTTTATCAGTTAGGGTTCTTCACATCTCTAGATTGGGGGTTTCTTCATCCTTCACTCTTGATCTAATTCACTTATACCATCTTGTAGAGGAGAGACAGGTGATCACTTTTGCTTCTTTGATTTTTTCCTGAATCATTCTTGAACTCTCGTGATCTGATCTTGCAGGTATTGGTGAATAAAGTATGAAATGAATGTGTAAACCGTTTCTTTCTCTCTCTTCGACTGATAAAGAAGAAGACGTGTGTTTTGAAGATATGACTTGGCAGCTGACTTTGACCAAGTCTTAAGTAAACTTTCCCCATTTATTTCTTTTTAGTCCTCTTATTTCAATTCTTTTATCAAATGGGATAAACACTTTTAAGTAACATCTCCTTTTCATCCCTTGTTTTTATGAAAGTACAACTTAGGCCCTTCATCTTTGTAATTTTGGCAAGTAAGGTCCTTGAAGCTTGGTTTTGTCTTTTTTTTGTCTTTTATCATATAATTCCCTTAAAAACGCGTGTTTGCTCCAAAATGCATTTTTTACCTAAAAACACAAAAATACAAATACCCACGTAATTATGATATTTTATTGTTAAATATAATGTATTTGGCTGTGTTTTATGTGGTTTTTGGGTCATTATTGATGAGTGTTTTCACACTTATCAGCTTTGTCAGCGCTTGAAGATGCATGCATGGTTTCATCAACTAGCTTTTCTTGTGGCCTTTATTCCTCCTTTTCAACAGCAGCAGAGGCTTGCATAAACCCATCAGTCCATATAGGGATGGTAACATAATCAAGTATGGGGTTTGGCTCAACCGCATGTGATCCTTCTTCTTTAGCAATCTGTGTACCTGAAATCTCAACAGTAGGATCTTCCAAGACATTTGAATCCTTTTTCACAATGTCTGGATTAGTAACAGACATATAATGTAATGCCCTAGATAATGGTTCTAAGGTGTTGTTTGATTATGACTTATAAGGTCTTAACTGAAAAATTAGTATATAAATTAAGTTATTAATAGTGTGTTTGTTTTGTTCTTAAAACTAACATACGACTTTTCAGAAAAAGCCATATGGAAGAGGGTCTTCATATTAAGTCTATGACTTAATTTGTTATTTTACAAATTTAGCCTCCAACTGCTTCTTTTATTTAATTTAAAAGGGTATAACAGTATTTTTCTTTAATTCGGACACTTAATTCAGCATGCGAAACAAACAATAATATAACCATCTACAAACAGACATTACATATCTAAACAGACACTTTAATTTTATAGGACTTATTCAAAAAATAAAACAAACAAGCCCTAAATCAAATAACCAATCTGGTCCATTCTTAGGATCACTGAGCTTACTTTCTAAAAACTTAACATGCACCTTTTCAAGGATGCGTTTTTCCTTTTTATTGTAAACCCTATACCCTCTACTATTCATAGAATAACCCACAAAGTATCCTCCATCACCTTTTGCACTAAACTTACCTAGGGCATCACTAGTATCAAGGATTACTACATGACATCCAAAAGGTTTAAGAAATCCTATATTAGGCTTCCTATTTCAAAATAGCTCATAAGGTGTCTTATTGTGGATTTTGTTGACCAAAGCTCTATTCTGAACGTAGCATGTTGTATTTACAACCTCAGCCCAAAAAGCAATGGGAAACTTAGCATCGGCCAACTTTGTCCTAGCTGCTTCTATGAGTGTTCTATTCTTTCTTTCAGTCACACCATTCTGTTGTAGAGTTCTAGCTATTCTAAACTCTCTAGAAATCCCTTTATCAATACAAAAGGTATCTAACAGTGTATTTCTAAACTCACCACCATTATCACTTCTAAGAATTTTAACCTTATTACCTGTTTTCTTTTTAATTTGGGTAATAAAGTTAATCAAAACCTTTGTAGTATCACTTTTTAAGGCCAAAAAGAAAGTCCAAGTAAACCTAGAAAAATCATCAGTTTTAACAAACAGTAAGATTTACCATTTAAACTTTCTATATTGGTTGGGCCAAATAAGTCCATATATAGCAAGTGAATGGTATAGAACTAAAATGCACACTTTTATACCTAAAGGAGACCTTATGTTGTTTGCCCTTAAGGCATGTAACACAAGAGTGATCATTGTGGAAAGCCTTTGAAGGCAAACCGACAACTAGATCATGTCTCACAAGTCTATTAATATTCTTAAATTTTATGTGCCCTAACCTTCTGTGCCATAAGTTACTTTCATCAACTGATGCTTTAGCATAAAGACATGACAGATTTTTATTCATTTTAATCCCTTTGAGATTAACATTATAAATGTCCTTATGCCTAGGTGTTCTATATTAAATAAACTTCTCATCAGGTATCATAAAATCTTTACTCAACACCAAGCATTCAGTATCAGTGAGAAAAACTTTATTTCTTTTGTCACAAACTTGTGACACACTAAACAAGTTATAGTCAAGTTCCTTTACCAGAAAAACGTTCTCAAAACGTAAATTGTTGGTGATAAAAGTGTCTTTTCCTGATATAGTTCCATATCCTCCTCCAAAGTACACTTTGTCACCATCTTTAATAGGGGTAAAATCTGACAAATAATCTTCATTCCTCGTCATGTGCCTAGAGCATCCACTGTCCCAATATCCATGATCATTGCCCTACTTTTGAATGCCCTACACATAAAGAAAACAAATTAGTTTTCTTTGGGAACCCAAGCCTGAGCAGACTTGGATTCATGTGGTTGTTCAACAAGAACAGACTTAGTCCTTATAAAAATCCCGTATTCATCCTTTTGTGACCTAAACACCCAGTTTACCCCAATTGGTTTTGTAATGACCTTTGAAAGATAATTAAATCTGTTGCAGGTCATAGAAATTCCATCAAAATTAGGGTTTTGGTCTTGTTTAGGTCTCCATGTCAAACTAGATGAAGCTTTAGACCCCTTTCCTTTAGGTTACAAATACCTATTGTTACTTGGTCTAACACAAGGTCTAACAGCAGCTTGTGGTATTTTCATACCAAACCTAGAGCTGTCAGCATTGAAATTGTTCCAGTCAGCGTTGAATTTGTTACTGTCAGCGCTTAATTTGTTCTTGTCAGCGCCTAAATTAGGGTTTGCTATAGGAACCCATTGTCTGTTAGACCAAGTGTTGGTATTTTGAAAGGGCCTTTGTCCATGAATACTCGTCCCTCTAGAAAAAAGGGATCTGGTCTAGTGACTTGTGGGCTTGGTTGGACAAAAGGTCTGGGTTTGACCATGGTTGACCTATTTTCAATGTTGAATTTAGAGGCACTGACACACTTATAGGCCAAATGAGAAAAACTCCCACATGTGTAACAAGCTTTTCTAGACATAACCTTAGGTCTAGATTGAAAGAATCTCGTCCCATTAACACTAGCTTGGCTTTATGGTGACCTAGTTTTCTATACATTTAAGCATATTTAACACTAGGTTTTCTCTTAACTAGTGAGCCAAGGTCAACGGGTTTTCCAGTGGTGGGATTGGTCACAGTAATGGGTGTAGGCACAAATGGACTCTCACTAAGCATTCCACCCTTAACAAAAAGAAAAGGGTTGGCTGCTTTCCATTGCTCAAGATCAGTCACCTTTTTTGATATTCCTCAACTGGGGTGAGCACTCTAGGTGGAGGAATAAATTCCTCTTCTTGGATTTCTGCAATGTAAGACCCGTGAAAGTGTCGTATGATGCTAAGTTATTGTCTCAAGAGCTGTTCAGTATGAGCATCTCTCTTAAGTTGTGGCTCACTTGTGGATGTGATATCCCGAGCCCAACGTCATTTATTTAATCCTATTTTACGTATATTTTTGAAATTTTTAAGAATTTTTATCGTGGAATTATTTGACGGTTTAAGTTGAAACCAACGTTTACGGTCGTAATTTAACGTTTGACGATTTAAGAAGAACCGATAACGATTACGATACCGACGGATGCCCAAAACTTACATTTTATTATCGATTGATCGATATTTGAGTTTTTCGAGATTTTATTTTTATTCGTGTTAAGTCGAGTCGGAACCATATGAATATTCGTTTTGTGTGCGTTAGAACCATTTAAATGTATTTTGAGGTAGCCGGGACGAAACCCGACTCCCGTAAATTTTTAAAACCGACTACTAGTCATAATCCCGCTCTTTAAAACTTGTTTTGCAACAAAGGCCAAAAGATAGCAAAAATTGCCACCTAGGTCCCTCCACCACTATATATAAACCAAAATTTAACACACACACTCATTTTTCACCTCCAAAAATTTTCTTCCTCCTCCCTCTCTCTCTAAAAGCTACGGCCAAACACCACCTCCCTCAAACCATCATCAAAACTTGATTTTTGACAAATCTAATTAAAGTCCCATGTTTATATCATCAAGTTAAGTAAATCCCACCAATAAAATCACACATGCAACAACAATTTTTTTAGATCTAATTTTTGAATTATTTTGAAAAATACCATGATTTGATTCAATTAATTTAGTGGGATTGTGTTTAAATGTGTTTAGGAATCTCCATTTGAAAAATGGAAGCTTGGAAAAGATTTTTCCTTGGTGTTTTTGCTTCCAAAACCCACGGCCCAATGGGTGTTCTTGGTGTTCTTGGTGTTTTGATCTTAACTAATCTATTGTAAGGTTCCCTCTCTTGTTATTATTATTTAATTAATTATTTTGAGTGCTTGTTCTTATTTTTAATTTTTGGTTTTTGAGTGAGATTGAACATACAAGTGATTTAGGGTATTTGGGTTTGTTTAGGATGATTATTCGGTGTTATTAGAAGTATATGAATGATTGAAATGGGTCAAAAAGATGTTTTGATGTGATTTTGAAAAGGGTGTTTTAGGTCAGAAACTTTAAGGCCGTTTTTCATACAGTAGCTTTTGGTTAAGTGTTGGGATGATTGGATATTGTTGTAGAGCTTCTTTTTAGCTTCGATTTGGTATAAGGTAGAGCTCCTAACTCAAAACGAGTCAAAAGTTATGATATTTTAAAGTTTGAGGCGTACCGGGTGATGAAAATCACAACTTACGGGTTTTTGTCAAAATATAGGTCGAATGTCTAGGATTGTAACTAGAGTTCTAAAAATGTTTGGAAGTTGTTATTTGGTCCTAAACCTGTACAAAAGAGTATATTTTCAAGTTTAGGAGTTGGTGTTTCAAGTTGAGTTGACTAAATAAGTCAAAGTCGAGTTGCACTTGGAAGGTGCAAATCTGTCCAAAAATTTTAAGGTATAGAGATGTGTTGAGCAGTGGGTCTTAGAAGTGAAAACTTTTTATGAAATTTGGTGAGGGGTTTCTACAGATTATAAGTGATTTTTACAAATTTTCTCAGATTTTTAGGAGTGGTCTAAGTGGGGTAAAACAGCCCGTACATTCGGTATATACCGGCAGAATTGCAAATTGCGCAATAGTTCTAATAAAGTATAAAATTGGACGTGTTTAGTAAATATCACTTGTATGGATTTTTGGCGTGATTTTACATGAACCTTGAGTGTTCTTAATTATGTACATACAGTACTTGAAGGTACTTGAGTGTGTTGATTCATTACGTGTTTATTCGTTAGGTGTTGTATTTGATTTCCCGGGGCATCCTCATCGTCGGTGATCGTCTTCGTCTACGTCTTTGCTACTAGTACTTATGCTCCTATATCTCAAGGTGAGTCTATAGCCTCGCTCTTTACTTATTTCAAATATTTTTACCCGCGAGGGGGATACATGATATTTAAATGAAAGTGAACATAAGTCATGAATGATTGTTGGACCCGAATGTTGCCTTGAAATTGTGTTGAGTACCTAGTTGCAAAAGGCCCTAAATTCATGAACTATTAACTATTGTCTTGCCCTTGCGAAGGGGGAAATAGCCGCTTATACAAAGTGATAGTACTATGGGGTTGACTACCCTATCCGAGACGAGGGCTAGTACGTTGATACCCCCTGCGGACGGATAATTTGTGATAAGAAATAAGGTATAATTGCAACTAATGCCTTTAGTATGGGCACTGGTTTCATCTGAATCACGCCGGTAATTATTACGCGGGTGATTAAGTTAACGGATTAGTGTCATGAGCTTAAACACAATTGTCATATCCTTGAATAATAGATTGTATGGCCACAATGCTATTGAATGATCATGATTGGTTTTTAATACTTATGTTCAACTGATGATTTGATAAACCTATAGATTCGCTCAACCTTTGTGTTGACGATTTTAAGCATGTGTTTCAGGTAATCAAGGTTGATAGCAGTCGAGCATGCGAGGATGGAAGTTGTTGTGGCTTGGCGGTCTACTTTGTTTTTCCTCCCTTTTAGCACTTAAATACTTTATATTATGTCATGTGAACGAAAATTGTATTTTGGGTTGAGATTCAGTGGGGACCAAAACGCAAACTCTGTTTTATATTATTTTTGGGGTTTGGAAAACAGTAGACTTTGTTGTTTTAAACAATCTTTAATTTATGTTTAAATTTCTACGTCTCTTTGAGTCGTTCGAAATAGCTTGTGTGTGATGATAACTGTATAGCACCCAAATGTTGTAGTTCTGTTGCGCATAGCATTTGGTGGGGGTGTTATATGCAATACCAGTCCAAGAGAGATATTTTCGCTGAACACCATAAAAGTTCCCAGCATGTGGAGGAACAACAACATATTCATTCATCCCAATCCCAGACTTGTCCCTAGGGTCTCTCTGTTCATTGACACACTTTTCTAGGGTTTGACTAGCTTTATCAAACTTTTCAATCTTAAGCCCTACATTTGCTTTATTTGTAATGGCTTCATCTAACTTAAGTTGCACATCTGTTCTGGATCTCATCAGAGTGTCCCTAAGTTCAATACTAACTCTAAGGTCATGAGACAAAATATTGATTTGATCTTTTAGGTTAAATTCTATTTTCTTGTATTCCACTATAGTCCCTTCAGTTTGTGCAAGTGCCATTTTGTAATTTGCTAGCCTGCATTCTACATCAAACACATCTGATTTTAACTTTAAATTATCTTTGTTAAGATGAGGAGTTGGCCATGAGAGCAAAGTGAACATGCTCTTCTTCTTCTTTCTCAGCAATCAAAGCCTGATTCTCTTCCACATCCTTTTCCATAAAGCTCCAGTCCCATCCAACACCATCAATATTGTTGGAAATACGTTTTTACGTATTTAGAAAGGATCGGTCACTCCAATGATATTGGGCTCGTGATCCAATATAGCCCATATAGCCCACATGTAGGGTAGGCTATATAAACCCCCTCCTAGCATGTTAGGAGGGGTTGGTCATTCACTTTTCACACACTTAATCTAATCTTTCGTTTTTCTCTCCAACCTCTCTCTAGTTTCTCTCTCTACATCTTCATCTCTCTCTCTCTCTAATAATCATCTCTATAGTTAGATAATACAAGGATTACGATAAACTAACAATTGGTATCAAGAGCCATGGGATGATTGCTTGGTTTTTGTGTTTGTGTTCTTGATTTACACGCCTATTTTGATCCTTATTACACACGTCCAAAAATTTTTTGTGTTTTTTATGGTTTTTTCTTGATACAAATCTTCTACATAGTTGTGGTAGGGATTTGGTATAGTTACTTTGGCTAAAAACACAAAATTTTTTGGTGTCTTGATCATTTTTTGGCTTAAAATCACGAATTGGTTGAGTTTTGTCCGAGAAAAGTGGGATTTATTCCGATCAGGTCATCGGAAAAGGGTTTATAGGACATTCCGATCAGTGTAATCGGAATAGGGTTTTAGGTATTTAGATTTCGTATTCTGATCAAGGTATTCCGATTTGGTTTATTCCGATTAGGTACATTCCGATTTGGTATTCAGATTTGGTATTCCGATCAAGGTATTCCGATTTGGTTTATTCCGATTAGGTTTATTCCGATTAGGTACATTCCGATTTGGTATTCAGATTTGGTATTCCAATCAAGGTATTCAGATTTGGTTTATTCCGATTAGGTACATTTCGATCAAGGTTATTCCGATAGGGTTTATTCCGACGGCTTTCCGACTGATATTCCGATCACTATTCCGATCAAGGTTATTCCGATAGGGTTTATTCCGATGGCTTTCGAAATCGTGTGTAATTTTGACTTGGAATTTTTGGTTTATCGAGAACAATTATTAGGGAATTTTAACATTATTTCTCGACTTCTACTCATAACAACAAACACAATTACTTTCTTTTATTGTTCGATCGATACGTAATCCTTAACTTCATTTATCATCGATTTTCAATGGATACGTCGAATTCGACATCTCAAGAGGGAGACTTGCATCTCATGCAAAACACAGCTAGAGAAAGTGGTATAACGTTCTTTCGACTACTCCAGTCTCATCTAGTGATCATTTCTTGGTTTCAAGGAGGAAGCGAATTTCTGACACTCTTCGGTCAAGATCGTTATATATTCATCGACTCAATATTCCTCAACTTGAACCAACTAGCTGAGCAACTTCACAAAGAAGACTTTAATCACTCTGAATCAGTCTCTGCCTATAAAGCTCTAGTGATACAGCTTACGCACTTCTTCCAATTCAACATTGTTAAGTCTGAAAATTCAGGGATATGTCAGTCATTTCTTCAATACACACATACGGAGGTTCAAGAGTTCCGTGGTACACTGTTGGAATTCATGACATCGGTCTCGTCTTCGATTTATGAAAGATCACGACTTCAGCAAGAGTATGATAGTGGAGTGCAAGATTCTACGATGCAGATGTAAGAGGAGAATGATCATACGGTTGACAACTTGGAGCCTAAAGATTGCAAGAGCAAGGATTCGGGAGGAAAGCATGATACAAGCAACATGTCAGGGATTGATGACACCATACCCGTATCTGACGAAGAGTCTACAAATACGGTACAAAGGAATGTGGTATATGATATCTATGCCGATGAACTACCGCATGTTGCGCATTCCGAACCTAATTATGACAAACATGGGATGGAAAAGGGTGATAGTTTTACCACTTCAGATTCATCCGATGTGAGTCAAAATGGGGGAGAAATTGTTCAGAATGCTATAGTTCATCATGATAAATGCTTTATGACTGCTTCTCTAACCGATTCTGATTCCAAGATTAAAGAGCTTGAAACGATTTTAGCTCAGCAATCTAAAGCTCTTAAGGATGCGAAAATTGAATTTTCGAAGAAAACGGATAAATTTGAAAAGTATTTTGAAAAACTTGAAAATTCAAACGTTGTTCTTGAAAGAAAATTAAATCAAAAAATTCAAGATTCTAAAGCTGAAAAAGATAATTTTGTGAGACAAATTAAGTCGCTTGAATCTAAGTTGGCATCCCAAGATGAATTGCTCATAGAGAATGAGACTCTAAAGGCTCAAGTACAGGAAAAGGTCTTTGCTATAGCTGCGTTGAAAAACGAATTGAGAAAACTAAAGGATCTAGTGTGGATACTAAGCTTGAAAAACCATCAATCTTGGGGAAACCGCCTCAAATTCAGTCTGTTAGACAACCGACTGCATTGAGATCTGAGCGACCAAAATCCTCGAGATCGCGGTTTGCCTCCCAAGTTGATATGGTTCATCTTTCTAGACCAGTCACTCCACTATCTAGGCCCATTGTGACTAAAACAGCTTCTGCAATACCTAATCACATGATTGCATCTAGTCTCCCTAGACATAGCCCAAAGAACACGTCTCAAAATTGTTCAAATGACGTTCGCCATACATTTGGTCTAAGGGAAGCTAAGATAAAGACACAAGTAAGAGATAGAAATTTCAAACCTAGTCAGATGCCTTCTAGTTTACCCAACACTGCTAACCGTAGCATGTCACTTCCTAGGAGCATCAATCAATCATCTAGGAATTCTAGATCTTACTCGGACATTAAATATGCTACTTGTAAAACATGTAGGAAATGTGTCTTTAAAGCCAATCATGATTCTTGTATCAAGAAATTACTTAATGAGGTGAACTCCCGTGCTAGACTTAAATCCCAGTGGGTTGCTAAAATCAAACCCATTGGTAAAATGTGGCGACCCACTGGTAGAACTTTCACTCTTGTAGGAAACGAGTGCCCTTTAACTAGGATAGTCTCTGATTCTACTAAGACTACTAGGGAGGAAATTGAAAAGGAGGATACATCACTTAAGCCTGAACTTAAGGTTTTCTATAAAAGGAAACTTTTGCCAGCTAAGACAAGTGAATCATCTCCTCAGGTCACCTCTAACACAAGAAAAGAAAATTGTGAACCCCCACTTGCTTCTAAGATAGATATCGCTAACCCATATCAAAGCATGCAAACTCCTAATGAGAATGCAGGTACCAAAGAGGATGTTCCAAAAGAACGAAGCGGTCCAATCATTATATACCATTCAATTAAGGACACTCTTAGTGTGTGGTTGCTGAAGAAGCAGATATCGGAGAAACACGTGTCTCAGGGGATTCATGGTTAAGCTTAAGAAAGGACTTATAGTCACATCACAGACTATAACTCGATCTTCAATTAAAAGGAAAGCTTATCGCCGATGATAAACTTATCCTTACAACGAGAAATTAACTTTTCTCGGGCATGAGCTAATATTAAAAACATTCGAAGTTTTTTAAGCTCATGCACAATGATTTATAGTTAAATATCAGACTATAACTCGAACTTCATTTTTAGGAAAGCTTATCTTTAAAGATAGCTTATCCTCATAACGGGAAATTAAATTTTCTCGGTCAGGAGCTTGTATTAAAACATTCCAAGTTTTAAGCTCAGAAAGGAAAGTGTATCTTTTAAATAAGAGAACTTTTCCTCATAACGAGAAATTCATCTTTCTCGGTCATGAGCTTTCCGTTAAAACATTCAAAGTTTTCAAGCTCATGAACACGACTTCTAAGTAAATGTCAACTTAGGAATCGTTCTTCAGTTAAAAGGAAAGTTTATCGCCGATGATAAACTTATCCTTAACAACGAGAAGTTTACAACTTCTCGGACTTGAGCTCGTTTTGTAAGATATTCAACATCTTAAGCTCAAGTAATTGGTTTTCAAAACATTGAACACAATTTTTCGAGAATTTCTCAAAAAGGTTTTTCTAAATCTTTCAAAATTGTGTGTTCAAAAAAAATGTTTTGATAAAAAGAGCATGTCTCCTGGAATCGATAATATTTACGATACTATAAATGTCATTCAATAATGACATGGGGTTGTAAATAAAGTTCGAGCAAAAGTTCAAATGTTTTAAAACATGCTCAAAATGGTTTGCTATTATTTCAGATAGTAACCCGCTTTTCATACTCAAGTCAAGCATTTCACCGGAATGCTTTGACTCAACAACGGGAATTAATTTTCTCGGGCATGGTTTACTTTATAACCATGTAAGGGATTGTGTTTACGGAATAACACAATCTAACACGAATATATGTACGTGTCAGTGCATTTATTTGTTAAAACAAGAGAAATCTTGTTTTTATGAAGTTATCATCTCCACCAACCGTAGCAATTTACAATTGATATCTACATACTCGACGATGCGACTACTCAAACGGCGACTACAGCTCTTTCAATAGAACACGGGTCAACAATTGAGGGGGAGCAATTGTCCAGCATTCAAAATCCTTGATGCCGAGAGTGCCAAGTTCACATATTGGTGTCAAGACAACGATATCAATCATACACATGGAGTCAAGAGATAACTTCAGACGTGACGAGGTGACCAACATTCGTGAACAAGAACCATGTGAATCTTTCATATGATGTTCTCCATCATTCAGGTCCAACCTCGTAAATTGCTAATCTTGTGAATACATTATCATATATGATCTTTGCACGTGATAAATACCTTACACTTGTGTTTAAAAGGTATTTAATTTACGTTTCAAGTACACCCTCATTAATTTGAGGGGGAGCTTGTGTAATTCATGAAGATAATTGGATTTGCATTTTTCTTCCCAAATTTTCTTAACATGCTATTAAATCAATTGATATTAAAAACATCGATTGGGTTAATATTTTTAATATGGGGGAGAAAATGTGATTTAATATGGGAAATGATTAATCATAAATGGTTTGACTTAACGTGCTAGCTCATCCCAACATGTGCGAAATGTTTTCGGATATCGTGGCATATGTTAAAGGGGAGCAAAATGGATTTGCACTTCAAAATGGATTTCATGGTGACATACACTTACCCAAAACATCTCTATTCACGACGGTGAAGATTGTGGTGACATAAGGATGGTAGGATAGGTTAAAGTCCAATGATTTCTCTAGAACCGGAGGAATCTTCCCAAGGACATTCCATAGCTAGAAATAGTAGTCCTTAGGAAAGATGGAGAAAGATTGTGAACGTAGCTGAATGCCGACCAAGTACTTAAGTTAGCACTGGAACAATCACAACAAGGTGCTAGTGATGACGTATTGGTAAGCATTGAAGGGGTTGAAGAATGAAAAAGAATTGTAAAGATAAAGGGTGTAAAGAAAGAAGCCCTCCTTACAACTTAGGCAGAAACCGGGTCAATACATATGCTATTAAGATCATTGTTTAATGATTCCTGATATTGAAGACAAACATCATGGACCTAGTGATGCAAGGCACAACCCATCCCAGCTAACTCAGATATCTCTTAAAAGATATTTGTTTTAATCACACGGAGACAACACACTATCTATTGATTTATTCACTCCGAATAAATTGGTATTGAAATGGTGGCACTACTCTCCAGACTCTGATCACTAAAAATCCAAAATGCACGATTGAGTCTAGAGCCATTTGAGATCATCAAATATCTCATTAGGACACACTTTCATATTTCCTTGCTTCCTCACACACTGTGAAAAGTAAGAAAGATCTTAAGAGTCCTACGCAAAATCTTCATGATCTTGCCTGAACATCTGAGTAATATGAAAGTATTTACAATGAAGATGGAAATCCTTCTTGAGCGAACATCAAAAAGATCATGGTAGGTAACTTGTGCGATTCTTTATGAATCAAGCTTGTGATAACTGGAAAGCAGCAGTGTTTAATTCTTAACTGAATTTAAACACGTTCTAGGCCTCTACGCAATATCTCAGTGATCTTGCCAGAACACTCAGAGTGATACCTTAATGTTCACGGTGATGAGTGGAAATCCTTCTAGTGTTAACCTCAAACAGCACTTGATAGGTAACTTGCAAGATTCTATACGAATCAAGCTCGTGACAACTGGAAAGCAACGATGGTGCGGTTCTTAATTGAATTTCACTTGTTCCAGGAACATGAATTGACGGCTTCAAATCATGCGGATATTATTATCCCAATGATTCACTCTTCATGTTCGTAGTCAGCTTTGGACGGTCGAATAAAGAGAACGGGTTTACCCGCGAAATCCTGTCAGGAAGTTACTTAATTGAAACTATCTGTCACGGGTACGATATCTAATATCGTCCAACGGTCTTCACCGACCGGAGGTAAAATGCTACCGAACTAGAATGAAATGTTCAAGGCCATTTCATCCGTGTATATGTTTTGTTGCTAACTGTCTTATGCAGCGTAACAAGAAGGTGGCATTGCGGTGTACAATCCAGAAGAAGTTGTCACCACATGCTTATACTACATACACTTAGTACTTCAACGAATTCAAGAAAGTCTGAAGGTAAAGTCTTCCACTGTATCAAACTCTAAAGCTTTCAAGAATTATAAAGGTTGAATTATAAAGGTATAAGTATGTGGAACATGAAGTCATGAAGAGGCGAATATCACAAGTGATGAATGCACAAGGTCAAGGCAAGGAAACATGCTCAAGGATAAAGTCAAAGATCTCATCAATCATGTTCACAAGAACAAGATCGAAGACTCAAGCATAGTATGCTAGGTTTAAGATTTTGTAAAATGGTGTGACCTTCCTTTGGGGGAGATTGTTGGAAATACGTTTTTCCAAGGAAAGTCTCGGTCACATCATTATTAGCATAGATCACGAGCAATAGACTATTTAGGACATTGTAACTTGGAGTGACCTCCCTTTGGGGGAGATTGTTAGAAATACGTTTTTACGTATTTAGAAAGGATCGGTCACTCCAATGATATTGGGCTCGTGATCCAATATAGCCCATATAGCCCACATGTAGGGTGGGATATATAAACCCCCTCCTAGCATGTTAGGAGGGGTTGGTCATTCACTTTTCACACACTTAATCTAATCTTTCATTTTTCTCTCCAACCTCTCTCTAGTTTCTCTCTCTACATCTTCATCTATCTCTTTCTCTAATAATCATCTCTATAGTTAGATAATACAAGGATTACGATAAACTAACAAATATCTTGCATGGAGACCATAGCCTTTGGCTTAGCATCTTCAACCTTGATGATTTGGCTTGAAGTCTTTCCAGCATCAGATCTTCTTGGAGATCTGCACTCCCTCATCATGTAACCCATCCTATGGCAGCTATAACACTCAACCTTGGATTTATCAAATCCAGCTGTGTCTTTAGCATTGAAGGTCATCTTTCTTCCAAATCTCCTATTCCATCTGTTGGCCCTTATGCTTGCAAGTTCCATATTCCACTTGATATCCATCTCTTCCAAATTTTCATCACTAATTTGCTCAAGATCCTCATAAGTAATTAAGGAACCATTGGGCAATGAAGCGATGTATGCACATACTGTATCCAAATCAATACCAGCAGGTTTAAGATTTAGTGAGTCAACATTGTATGTGTCAGCGTCAAAATGTGAACCGTTCACAAAGATTGATCCACCGCTGACACAGGTTGATCCAGTAATAGGATGGACATATGACTCTCTTTCACTGGTTTGAGCTTCACTATGTGAGATGAAAGCCATGTTTCCAGATGTTGACTTGCTTCAATGATCAAGTAAGATCTCACTCTCCATAATCTTTAACTTATTGTAGACGTCATCAAAGGAAGAACTCTTATGGGCATTGGTAGCAATGATTGACCTAGCCTCAATTTTCCATGCATCACCAAGACTTCTAAGAAAAGTAGTAATGATATCAACATCATCATGTTCTGTTCCCATAAAGGACAACCTGCTTGTGATGTCTAGAAGCCTGCTTCTCACCTCACTTAGCTTCTCATTGGGAAGAGATTTAAACATAGCATATTCATGCAAAAGTTGCTTCTTCCTTTCTTTGGCAGTGTCCTCATTACCACCATAGGTGACTTGAAGGGTTCCCAAAGTTCTTTGGCATATTCAAAACTTCTATACTTGTGTTGATTCTTTGGACCCAAAGAGAGTTTAAGAATGCTCAAAGTTTTCATGTCATTCTGTCTTGTGGCTATATCTGTAGTTGAGATAGCTCTTCCATCTTCAGGTCTTTCTCTATGTTCTTCAGTAGTGGAACCAGTTGTGGTTCTTGCTGTAATAGCAGCAGTAATCCTAACTGCTTTATCAAATTGATTTCCAAATTCAATAATTTCCCAGAGAGTATGATCATGAATTTGAAGGTATTGTTCAAAATTGAACTTCCATTGTTCAAAGTTGTCAGGGTCGAACATAGGGATTTTAGGTTGTGATTTGATGAGGAAGAGGATTCTGTAGCAGACATCTTGTCTGGTTTTATGGTTTCTGGTGTTTATAGGGTTTACTGTTCCTTTTAGATCAAAGTTCCTCAACAAGCTCTAATACCACTTGTTGATCCCAAACTTAGATCCATTAGCTTTGTATTAAACGAGATTAAATCAAGATTAATACTTAGAGAAACTTTGTTGTAATGAACAATCCAAGTGTTATGCGGAATTAACACTTAGAATAAAGAACAAGTAAACCAAACTTTCACTTTAGATTAATGAACAAACTTTCTTACAATGAAAGTTGTGAAAACTGAATAATGTATATCGTATATAAACCCCACGACCTCCTTTTATAACATAAGGAGTCGTGTACATAGGATTACCTATCAACTATTCTAGGTAAAGATAAATATCGAAAATACAATATTGAGCATATCTTTACTTCAAATATTAAACGTGTTGACTAAGTATTCCTATCAGTGGTTGGACTTCTTCTTGTCAGCGCTTGGATATTTCTTGTCTGTGCTTGATCTGTCAGCGCTTGATTTCCTCTTGTCAGCGTCCAATTTCCTCTTGTCAACGTCTGAGTGACTTAGCTCATTTTATTCCCAACACTGAAATGAGCATGTTAATCATTTTAGAGGAATTTAAAAAGGAATTAAGCAATTTTTAGCCTTGAAGCCTCCTTTGATGGAGAAGCAAGTGTTGAACTTGCTTATTCAATAACAAATCAACTATCATCAATCTCCAAATCACCATAGATCATCATCATCAATTTGCTACTGTCTGAATTTGGGTAATGGCTAGAACTGGTTGTATAAGCTTTAAACTACAACAAACTTGATCAACAATGCTTCCAAAACACACAACTAATTCTGTTATTCAGTTATAAATAATAGAATCCAAGTAACAAGTAGATGAATAGTAGATTGCTAGGATAATGAAGATAATTGAGATATTGAGTGAACTATGAAAGGAAATTTGTTATTAATGGAAGGTTTTTGTTACAACTAACTTCTAACAAACTTGAGAGTGTTTGTCAGACACTCTTAAGCTGCTAACTATGAAAAGGAGAGAAATTGGGAGAATTTAACTAAGTGTGTGTTTTCACATACTTTTCTACATACTAACAAATGAGCTATTACAAGGTATTTATAGACATGATATGAGCTGAGGTGGGGCGTTGTGACGTGTAGTATCCAATAGTAGCCTTCCACGTGGACAATTCTGGTAATTTGCTCTTCACTTGTTCTTGATAAAATTGGGGGAAATTTGTTTACTTGATATTATGTTAATTGAGTTGTTGGGTTGAACTTGTCCCTTCCTCACGATCACTTTTCATGTAGATAACTTTTTGTGACATTGCCTCCTTTGTTATCTGCGTTCTGATGATGAACTAGCCACGTGGCATAATAGGATAGGTCCACTAATTCACACATGGATTGATATCCAATGTACAATGAGGATCGTTGAAGTGGAATGCTGTGATTGGTGGACAAGTGCTAGTGTGTGGCACTGTTGGGATTCGTCTCTCTCCATATTTATTCGCAATATGTGGCAATCCGTGGTTACATTTTCTTGGCTTCTGATTGGTTAGGAAGTATAGCACACGAATTGATCTCAACATAAGTATTCAAAATGGCAAAATAGTCCCCCAGCTTTGGCAGATTATTGTTTTGGGCATAGAAACTTTGTAAACTTTATATCTTCAGCCCTTTGACTTGCAGTTTGAACATGTTTGACCCTTTGACTTTGGTTAACTTGCATCATAAGCTCTTTGAATTTCTTGAATTGTCACTTTAAGTCCTTCATCTTCTTGAATTATCATGTAAGGTCCATGAACTTTGGAGACTTGTCAAAATAGGTCCTTCTTTTGTCTTTTTCTTCATAATTATGCCTTGAAATCCGTGTTTGCACCAAATCGTATCATTTTACCTACAAAATCATAAACAACAAAGAATACCACATAATTCTGCTTTTTCACATTAAACTTGGTATTTTTCTTTGTGTTTTCGGGTTTGATATGTTATAATTGATATGAGATTTCATTCATATCAGTGGGCTACCTGCAACTGCGGCTAGGCTGGACAGCAACACCGAGTTTGTAGCTGCATCCGTAGCAGGTTCTCGAGTCCACGCCTTTGCCACGAGATATGGCACCCGCTTGTTGTTCACATAATCAGAAAAGGCCATGTGCATCTATGTAAGCAAAAAAGGTTGCAACAGTCTGTTTTCGGGTTGCCGTTGGTTTGGGTTTGTATTTCCTGCCGGTTTGGTAAGTGTATATCGTTTCTATACATCATACTATTTCAACACCTCTATGTAAAAAACTACAAAAACTAGACTGACGATGTCGTGTGTTATTACAGGGAATCTGAAACTGCTCCAGTAGGAAATTAAGGAGTTATTTTCACTTTTTAGTCCGCTTCCATTCTTTGTTGGTTTCGTTATCACAGTTTTCCTAGGCTGTGATGAACCTTGACACGCCCAGGTTAAACCCGAGATCGCACGGATCTTGGCAGGGCAGCCTCTTGAGGTTGCAACAATGTCGTATGTGTCCGGGTTTGCCTGAAGGGTGTCATATTTGAGCCTACCATGCTCGACTTTTTTATTTGTTTTGTGAAATACTTTCTTGTTCATAGGAAACCTTTATTGATAAACTAACATTGATATCTTTATAGATCTTTGTTGATGAGATGAGTTTCATCTAAAACTTTAATAAGAAAGGGGAATCGCGAAAACAACTGTACCATTTGTTTGAAGCTTTTACAGCTTTGATGCGTTGCCCCTATATTTTTGTTGTTGTCATCTGCGCTCGGCGGCGTTGTTGGTGGATTTGGATAATTTTTAATGGGTCGCTTTGATTTTATATTTATCAGCATGATGAGCCCATATAGGCAAAAAAGTGTGACCTACGATTTATAGTCCGTGGTTGCTAATGGCGGTGGTTGGATTCTCTGTGATGATCGCACGTGATGAGTTTGTTGTGGGAATTTGCAATTGTCTAGGTTGTGATGACCTTGAGCAGCCCAGGTTAAACCGGATATTCCACCAACCTTGATGGGGCAGCCTTTTGAGGATGCAGCCATGCCGTGTGTGTGTCCTGTTACGTTTATGATGTGACTATATGGTGTGAGAGGTATCAAATTGTTTATTTTTGTTGTGATATCTTTCACTATTCATAGGGAACCGTGATTCTTCTCCATTATTAACTTTACAATTGTGAGTTGTCGATTGAGGCTCACTGAAATTGAGAGATTGCTCGATAGGGTTTATTATGTATTAGCTCCAGGTGCACCTATTGCAGAATTAGTCACGTTCACCATAGGCTGTGATGAGCTTGAACGACCCAAGGTAAGATATGAGATTAAGTGTATCTTGGCGGGGAAACCTCTCGGGGTTGCAGCCAAGGCAGTGTTCCTGATTAGTGCCCTATCTGAACCTCATGTGCCCTTTTACAGTTGTTTGTTATGGTCAATTTTGAGGGTGATGACTTTGTGAGAGATAGAAACGTGTTTGTGAGATGGTCGTGATATAACATTCAATTGGGTTTGTGAGACGAAACACTATTCACTAGGACTCGTAATTCCCCTCTATTATTATTAGTAGTATAATTAGCTCATTTTCAGTCGCTGCCAATGTTGTCTGTTGCTACAGACCTCCGTGATTCCGGCTGCAATAAAGCAATGCTTCGAGCCTGCTAATCATAAACAGGTTTGCATCTCTATAATAATAGTTTCTCAAATCTAGTTTTACATTGTTCACCAATTATACAATTGAGAGTCTGTGATGATAGTATTCAGGTGGGATACCATTGTTCAGGTGGGACACTATTTTTCCTCTAAGAGACTATGATGATAAATTCCAACCGTGTATCAACGTTTTTTGTAGGCGATGATGACACGTTTCTGAAATGTGTTTTGTGAGCCATATTTTTCGGACACATCAAACTTTCTCGAGCAACCATAGTTTGATTGTCATTGCCGCCGTGACGAGTGTTCTACATGGTTCCCACGGCAGCATATATGAGCCACATGGTATACGGTTTTTGTAACACTTGCTCCGATAAAGAGACTAACTACCACGTTATGGGGTCATATAAGATACATATAATATAAAAATCCAAAATAATACTTATTCCTTATGATAAAATATCTTCAACAAAACATAAATTAAAAAAATGGTTCAAATGTAAATGCACTAAAACATAATGCCTTTGGTAATTATTGAATCAAAGGTAACTCTAGACCTCTCTCAACCACGCTCTTACTTTCCAGCTTATAGCTTAAAACCTGTCGCATGAAAAGAACGCGGCTGAATAAACGCTCAGTGAACATATATAATATAAAAGTTGTAAAGATAAAGAGATATACGAAATATGTGATCATAAGTGTAATGGGTTAATAAGGAATATCATATAAAAGATAATGAAAGTTAACAAAAATGTCCACGAGCTCATACACATCACTTAATATCATACCACATAACCACATAAGTGCACATAAGTGGATCAGACCTAATGTACAAAAAGCGATATGGGGTGTATTGCACACACAACCTATTCTCTGAATCACATAACATACTCACATAGCCTAAGATGCATCCATGCGCTCCCTATAAAAAAAGGTCATAGTATGTACACTAGATCATGACTAGCATGCATACCCATACAATAATATATAAATGTGCACATGAAAGGGAACACCGAGGACTAATCACACTGCCCTAGATGGTGTCATGTTGTTTGCATCAATAACATGGTCATGGTACCTCCATGACTAGTTACACATAGCTCAGGCAAAAAGGAAAAGAGAGGATAATCACAAAGCATATAGGTCAAAGGGATAATCATAATAGAGCAAATGAAGCATACGAAGTAAATGAAGCACACAAATCATAGTGAATCAAAAGGATCAATGAGATCATATCAAGTCAGCGACTAATCATAAGGGGAACATAGCAATGGCTTATTGGAATCATACACACTAAGGATAAAAAGAAATAAGAAGGTCTTACTGAAAGGACGGAATATCCGTACCTTAACGAACGTGCAATCGCGGAACCGCACACAAACGCTAACGAGTAGACACAAGTGTCACCGGAACTACAAAAACATATTAACATATAAAATACTTACCATAGATAGATCATATTACAAAAGTTTTCATAAATAGGCGGTAGGCACTACTTAAAACCAAAGTTGCCATATTCTAATTTTATGTCGGTATTCAAGGTAAATGTTACTATTTAGTTATCCCATAATTAAGTTCTCATCAGTTCTATATAAAAACACAGAGGCTCCCATATGGGTCTATACGGCCTCTGTAGATGGGCTTAAGCCCATTCAATACCCAACCCATGTTATGACCCATCAACCCAAGATTAGGCCAAAAATAGTCTGGTAGAAACATATCCAAATCATGGACGATTTTGACCTACTTAGACACCTGCATAATTTTTTGAAAATTTTTAGGGTATGTCCCAACATATGAACATCATCCCCTTGAAGTGGATCAACAAAATTTATTATAGTTTAGGAATTAGAATTTTTATGGTAGATCTAACATTTTTAATCTGAAAATCTGTTTCTCACACGTGAAATTGTAAAATCAAAAATTCATAGTTACAGGCCTCATAAAAATAAAAGGACAAATGTTCTGGAAACTAGACGCAACGTAGATAATCATAGACACTTGAATAAATTGAAAAGATATTATAAAACTAGTTTGAGTAAAGTGCAAAAATCATCCCTGTGGTTTGTCAAAAGTTTGAATTACATCCCTCGTTAATACTTCGCGCAACATACATCATTGTGGTTGAAAATAGTACACCATACATCCTTGAGGACGGATGGTGCAAATATTTTTTCGTTAAGGGTTAAAAGTGTTTGTTATCTTATGGGTGTTTTAATCCTTTTACAATCAGGGATGATTTTTTCACCTAACTTTTCAAAAAATAAAAAAAAAATTGAAAAGGTTTTTTTTTGAAAAATAATTTTCAAATTTTTTTTTTCAAAAAAGTTCTGAAAAAATGTTTTTTCAAAAAATGTAAAGAATTTTTGTTTTAAAATTACTTTTAATTTTGAAAATAGTTTTTTTTAAGAAATTTTAAAAAAACATTCTCAAAAAATTATCGACAAACGTTTTTTCGTAAAAAAATTATAGAAAAAGTTTTCAAAAATGTTTCTTTCTCAAAAAAATTTCGAACAAGTTTTTTTTCAAAAAAAAATATATTTTTTTAATTTCTTTATAAAACTGTTTTCAAAATTAAAAGTAAATTTAAAACAAAAATTCTTTAAAATTTTTTTATTTTTTTGAAAAAATATGTTTCCTAAAACTTTTTGAAAAAAATATTTTTCGAAATTTTTTTGAAACAAAACTTTATTCGGAAATTTTTTGAAAAAAAAACTTTATTCGAAAAAATTTTGAAAAAAAATAATTAGAAATTTTTTATCAAAATTTTTTTTGAAAAAAACATTTTTCGAAATTTAAAAAAAAAATCGAAATTTTTTATGAAAAAAACATTTTTCTAAACTTTTTTGAAAAAAAAAATCGAAATTTTTTTGTAAAAATAATTAATTTTTGATCTTTTTTCAATTTTTTTTTCTGAAAAGTTAGGTGCAGAATCATCCCTAGGTTGTAAAAGGACTAAAGCAACCCTAAGATAACAAACACTTTTAACCCTTAACGAAAAAATATTTGCACCATTCGTACTCAGGGATGTATGGTGTACCATTTTACATACACAATGATTTATGTTGCGCGAAGTATAAACGAGGGATGTAATTCAAACTTTTGACAAACCATAGAGATGATTTTTGCACTTTTCTCAACTAGTTTTATGCATGTTTTAAGATGACCCTTTTTTCACACTGCTCAAAACCCTTGACTTAATTAATATGTTTTACTCATCTAAACCAGCCTAAGGTTTCAAAATCATGATTATTATGATGTATGAACTTAATTAAGAGTTTAATCATAAAACCATGTTATGAACATTTATGAAAAATTCTTTATCACCATAACATATAATTATGATTTATAAAAACCCTAATTCCATAATACATAAAAATAAAGATATTACCATGGTGATACATGGATATAGGACTAAAAAGCCTTACATGAAAAGATAATGATGAAGAGGATCACCACAACACCAAAATAACAAAGGCAGAAGAAGGATTGAACAGGAAAGCTTCAAGGCTCTAAGGTTTCTTTAATGGAGATTAAGGAGAAACGCTTTAGATAATTTAACAATGATGAAATTGTGTGAATAAGAAAAAAACACGGCACAACGAATAATTCGGGGGAATTATTTGTGTTTAAGGCATGCTTATTTATTTATAGGAAACATGTTTAATAAAGTTTTACTAATTACTTAATATAAGTCATATCTTAAAAATAAAATATTTCTTTGGTGCAAAATTATCCCAAAATTTGGATTGTTATTTATGATAGTTTTTTTTACTTATGTTATTATTTTAATTATTTCAAAAATCATAACCAAAAGTTTTTATTTTAAAATTCTTTAATTATCTCTTAGGTTATTTTCAAACTCAATAAAATAAGTGGGAACCAAATTTTCAGGTTTTATAGTTTTATTATGCGCTCTCATTTTGTATGATTGTTGTATAAATGTAGCCTTTGCATTGCCTTTGATTTGACATGGTTAGTTAGGTTGCTGTTTGTTTGATATCTTTAGTGACCGATTGTCCTCGATACGTGTATTCACGTTTTTTTGTCGACGATGATGAGACGCTTCTCGACTGTGTTTTGTGAGACATTTTTTTGGGACACGCGTTTCTTGGCCAGGCAGCCACAATTTGATTGTGGTTACCGCCGTCACAAGTGTTCCGCATGGTTCTCACAACAGTAGATCTGAGCCACATGATATACGTTTTTATTTGCTCAGACTATCCGCTTAGGTTTTTTGATTGTGCTAATGTCATCGTCACCATTAGCATGCCTCCCCCGTAGTCGTGGGATCCGTTCCTACGTTACAAAAACTCTCTGGTCCATTTTCTTTTATTAGATTGTGTACATTCGGTTATTGTTTCTGTTATACAATATTCTTATTTCAGCCATAATAAGCACCTAATGATAAACACATTTTTTTGGACAGTTTGTACAGTATGGTGGTGCCCAGGAAATTGGACTGAGTTATATGAACACTTTGAATCATGATTATAAATAGCGTAAAGCGTGGCGTAGCGGCATGTCCAAGCTACACGCTTTAACGGCTAAAACGAAGCTTTAGCGTTTCTATAGCGTGACTTATAGCGGTACAACATATACAATATTTATTTGTTTTATCATATTTCAATATTATATTTATATTAAGTTCATAATAAGTGTTGTATATAATAACTAAAACTAGAAAACGTTATTTACATGTGACAATATTTATTTTTTTGAGTTAAATTCAAAAAATCATCGAACATAATATCGTAGCATGCCTTAACCTATTGCGTAGCGTGGAGGCCACGTCTTAAACTTTAACGCGCCTTAAGGCGGGATATAACGAGCTATTTAGAACTATGCTTTGAATACGGAGAGAAGCAACTGATTTACACAAAGTTGCACTAAAGTGCGCTACAAATTCTAGATAAATTAAAATATCGGAATAACCGTATATGTTATAGCATTAGGTAATAAGCACCAAGCAATATTAATGATAACTATAGTACTAAATGTTTATCATATTCTTTAAGAGTTCGTTTATTATATAAACTAATATTTTCATAGAAACCAATGGACTAATCTTAGCCATCTATTAGTTGAGACGAGATCTTAAGAAAAAAAACGGAAGGACTAAGTTGCAAATAACTAAAACTATTCAAAAAAAAAAACGAAGAGACTAAACTGCAAATATTATATTTTTTATATAAATATATATATATAGGGAAAAGTGAATATGGGGCTGTTAGGCATTTAACCTTACATGCCTACTAACCTAAAACTACGTAGTTTTGATTAAAAAACCCATCAAGACCATAAAACCTAAAACTAAAAACCACCATTCACTGTGATTTAATTCATTAATCCCCATCTCAGTTCATCAAAGGTATGTTTCATGTCCCTAATTCGATTTCATTCGATCATTAACTGTTAATAAATCGTCTCATTAATGCTTTAATTATTTACTTGGTTTCATTCGAGTGATCAAATTGAATGATACCAATGGAAAATTAAACAACTGCCTTGATAAATGATGTCTAGAATGAATTTTAGCGACTTTATTGATAAATGACGTTTAAATGCAACTTTCAATACTACTATTAATTTTAGTTTCCCAAAAGATTGTATCCAACTGTATTTAGAATACAATGAACTTGATGTAGTGGAGGAAAAAAGTTACTAACTCTTCTATAACTTCGTGAATCGTAAGATGTAGCAGTGGAATCATGATGTTTCCATATAGATTCAAACATGTTTCCAGCATCCCAACATTTGGTGCACAAAGAAATAGTACTAGGCTTGTTGGTTTGCAACGAGGATCCACAATTAAGCTTGGCTATAGGGCTCGAAAGTGGTGGTTACTAGATGCATTGTGCGACTTTGCAATTCGAGGGACATGTGCGCTGATTACGAACTACTGACCGGTCATAAGGTGATTTTAGACAACAATATCATGTCTAACTTAGTGAGATCATATTTGGTGTGTCTTTTGGGGGTGATCATGGATGAAAACCAAGTGTCGCAAATGATGAAAGTAGATTGATTCAGTTTACTCTCATGGATGAACGCCAAGATCGGATTGAGGGGTCCTGCTAAAGATATTATGTCATGTAGCTTCTAATTTCCATTCAGATCTATGAATAATGAATTTGATGTAACTCTGGTTGCTATATCTATCGGAGTTGGTTGCGTGTTTTTATATATGTTTACTCGTTACAAGTTCAAAGCAATAAAACACTATTTTGTATTTCAATTGTTTCCTTGTAATCTCTGTAGGTTGTAGCTACTTGGTAGTTTCATACAGATTTTTTGTTCAAAAAGGGATTGCATAACCAGTTTTTATACTTGCTGAATATAACTTCTGCTGCAAGTGCCTTTAATTTGTGTTCATAGTCTTTATTATCAAGTGACATGCCATAATTCATACTTCATTAACCAAGCTCAACGATTATAAAATAAGTAATTGCAGACTAATTGTTACTGTGAAATTGATATTCCAGAATGAAAGCCTTGAACACTGAATATAACTAAAGCCTAAACATCCAGACTTGAAGACGAAAACTTGCAGACAGAAAAGAGTTGGCAAATGAACATATCACCTAGATATACATTAGCACAAACTACAAGTTTATATCATCAAATGGAGAAATATGTAAATGTAGCGATTCATATGATTATCCAAAACATCCATGAACAACAAACAGAAAAAACAGTAACCGTAGCATCCTTGAAAAACAACAATTAAAGTACTAATGCTAAAGTTATAATCCATGGATCAAGAACAGGCTCCCGTCCCACCTAAGAGAGTATGGATATAAAAAACTTGAAATCCAAGAAAAACTAGCCTAAGATCTTATTGGAGCAACCACTTAACTAAAGCCAGAATCCATAACAAGCTTATCCAATGCATCCATGTAACCTGTTCATTTTGTAGTTGGTTACTTCATAACAACAACAAAATGGTATACTAAAGTGAAGCTCATATGAATGAATATATGCAATTTCTACCTTGGCGTCACAAAGATATTTTCTAAATTGCGAGCTTCCAAATCTCATGCTTTTGTTTTTAGTTTAGCCTCATCTTCCTGATGCAAAAGATATCAGAATCAGTATTAACTAACGGAAATATGAACAGCTAGAAAGTAGTAGGTAATGCCATCACCTTCTTTTTTTTACAAGCACTTTGATAATGACCCAACTCTTTGCAATAAGAACATCTCCTCTTTTTTGGTGCTTCGAGGGAAGATTTGATCCTAGTAGCTTCTTTCGGACGACCTTTAGTAGTAATTGGAACTCGAGGATCCCGAACAGATATTTGGGGCATCATGTCTACCAGTGAACTTCCCACTTGAGGATCTTTTGATGCATTCAAAGTCTCTTTTGACTTTTTACGAATAACTTGTTCCTCTAAAAACTTAACCACTAAAGAATTGAACTTTTTTATCTCAGAAAGTGAGTCTTTTGCTTGTTCGACTGCCTTTGAGCAATTTGCATGAACATTCCGCAACGCTAATGCACTAACCTCATCTTTATTATGCATATCGTTAAGTCCGATACAACCGTTACCAACTTTGTGTCGAACATTCAACGTCCACCTAGGTAAAATATAATGATCAGGAAGGGTATCAACATGTCTTTTCTTTAGAACATATAATGCATGCTTGCATAACATCCCATGTGTTTCAAACTTAGCACATGAGCATGTGATATCCACATTATTTGACAAGCGAAAGGTAACAACTCGCCAATAAATTTTCTCGATGTTTACTTGGCCGACTCGATATTTAATCTCGTCTGAGTTCTTGCTGACAGTCTCATGAGTTAGGTTATTGGTTGCTTCTACCCATTCCTTTTTGAAAACTTCAAACATTTTTCTAGTATAAGATTCACCGGCTTTTGCTTCAATTGGATTTATGGAAGAAAAAATTGGCTTCGAGTTCATGGTCTTGAAATCTTCATCTTCTTCGGCTGCTCTTCGAGCTTCAACGGCTTTATCATATTGTATTACAAATTCATTCAACATGGTTTTAGAATTAACAAAACCATCAAAAAACGAATGAATGCTTTCGCTTCTCCCGCTTGTTGTCATACCAGCTAAGAATACATCTTTGAAAAATACTTTAGCCCAATGACAACGTTTCTCATACATCTGTCTTATCCAACTGTTTTTTTCAAAGTTATACTTATCACATAACACTTCCCATCTGGTTTCAAATTCCAAAACTGTGTTACTCTTTACCCATTCTTTGTGTAATTCTTTGAAGTCAGGATCATGGGTTTTAAGTGGCTGAAGATGCTCCCTCTCATGCTTATTAATATGCCACGCACAATAGCGATGTCGCGTATTTGGAAAAACCTTGCGAATTGCATTTCCCATGGCTTTATCTTGATCAGTAATTATTGCAGTCGGGTGCTTGTCAAACATACACTTTTTGAACTCTTCAAACAACCACTCAAACGTTCCTTCTTTTTCATTCTCTAATAATGCACCACCAAAAAGTATGGACTGACCATGATGATTCACCCCAACAAATGGAGAAAATGGAAATTTAAATTTGTTAGTCATGTAAGTCACATCAAACACAAGAACATCTCCAAATTTTATATATGCATCCCTTGACCTTCCGTCAGCCCAAAAGATATTTCTTGGAGAGCCATCATCAAACAAATCCACTTTAAAGTACTGATTTTTATCGACAAATGTTTTATCTTGAAAATGTTTAATAAGCCTATAAAATTCCTTACCTTTATATTGCTTTCTCTCCTCGGACAAGACATCTGCACATTGCTTAGAAGTAACATCAGGTTCAAGTGGATTTTTCATGGAATTGACTACTTTTTTAATGTGACAAGGTTTCAACCCTGAGTGGCTAAGTTCCGACATAAGGGATTTGCAGGCCATTGACCGGTGAAACTTCCCATGAGAACGGTGTTTCATTACTTTGGTCGGGGTAACTGTTAACTCATGATTATGGTCATTCTTAAACTCCTTCACTAACCATTTTTTGTCTTTACTTATGTTAATCCGAAGGAATGCTTCACATCCAGTTCTTACATCCCTTCGTCGTTTCTTATCACCCCCATCAGGACCTTTACTTTTTAAATCTTTGAAACCTTCTTTATTGCACACAAATTTTCTTCCATAAGCCTCATTTGTTACCTTATTTTTATAAGTCGTGTGGATACGTATACCAAATCCATGTAGAAGAGCATAACCATTGTAAAACATATATGCATCATCAAGAGTATCAAAAACCTTTGCCATTACATCATTGTATTCGTCTTTCTCTCGCCCCACAAAAATATCATGATCGTTTTGGTTATCACTGTCAGTTTCTGAAATTTCATGGTCGATCAAATACCCATTTGTATCAATTTCTTCTATTCGGTGTGCTACAAGTGGTTCATCATTTGGTTGTAATTCTATCTCCATTGAGTTGCAACCTGAAGCAATACCTCATAGATATCATCATAATAAGTTCATATATAAGTCAATTCTAATATACTTCGAAGTTCTTATTTTGTTTCTAAGCTGTTAGTACTAGAAAAAGCAATACATTAAATGATGTATATCTACATGACATATTGAGTTCCTTGTAAGCTGTATAATACGGAGTAATGTACAAGAAATGGATGGTTCATATATACAAGCGAATGACATATAAACACTCATCTGATGCATTAATTGACATACAAAACAACATATACATCATTTAATAATCTGAAACGTTAATGTATGTATACATGAAAACCAATTTGATAACTCGAATGAAACGAAGTAAATAATTAATGATTTAATGAGATGATTTATTAACAGTTAATGATCGAATGAAATCGAATTAGGGACATGAAACATACCTTTGATGAACTGAGATGGAGATTAATGAATTAAATCACAGTAAATGGTGGTTTTTAGTTTTAGGTTTTATGGTTTTGATGGGTTTTTTAATCAAAACTACGTAGTTTTAGGTTAGTAGGCATGTAAGGTTAAATGCCTAACAGCCCCATATTCACTTTTCCCATATATATATCTATATACCCTATAAAGGGTGTATGCCAATTGTTGAAAGTTGAAAGTTGAAAACAAGAATAAAAATGGTAATGTTGAACAACTCGTATGTATTCATCAAATAATAGGTGGTGACAGTTGTATTCTTTGATTGAAAAGTTAACAAGTTAACAAGCTAACAATCTATATATAGTATATATCTCTACTATACAAAGGAAGTTGAACATTTACACATGATTTCTTGAAACATAACGTGGGAATGCTTTAACAAGAGAAAGTTTGACATTTACACATTGAATGCAATTGATTTCTTGTAGCAATTTGAATTTTAAAGCCACACAAAACACCTATATAAACAACCTTCATCTCCTTTTTCATGTGCATTCTTGTCATTCTATACCTTTATTCCTGTCATACTTATCAATCGAAAGAGAAAAATTGGCAATTAACAATCCTTGGGGTTACAAGGTAATTTCGGGATTTAGTATTTTGAGATTGAGTTTTGGTATATCTGTGAGTTCCTTTTTCTTTAATTTGGTTCGCATGTCGTAACTTTCAGACTACACAACAGATTTTATATGCCTAATCTAACTAATATTTTAATGGTTTTGTCTTATTTTCAGGTTGATTGTTGTAGGTGAAGTGTTATAACAAAACAAAGTTGTTTGGTGGTGTGCAGGTCAAAAGATAATAGTTTGATCGAAAGGTAAACCAATTGCTTAAAAATTACTGTAGTGTTTGGTGTTGTTTCTAATAAAGTTGTTTGAGTTATATGGGTTAAATCAACCAGTATAATTCGTTCTGTCCTAGATATGGGTTAAAAGAAATGCATATATTTTTCAAAAGCAGAACCACTGAATATGACACCTACTGTGACACACACTAACCACTCATTGGGTTCGATACTCCTATGGAGAAGTGCTCGTAGCAAATAAGCAACAACATTTTAGTTTTGTGCCGCTACACCAGTCTGTATTAATTTGTTGTATTACAATAGGTTTTTTCAGTCATTTACTACACCACTCACCATGTGTGAATTTTGTTATTAATCTTTTTGGTTCAATCACTTTTAATTGGTTGTTTGTATGTGAAATTTACTAATTGCCCAAAGAGGGGTGGGGATGGACTCCCATGATTTTAAAAGAAAGTGAACGCCGCCCATAAATTTTGGCGTGCAAACATAGCCAGCAACATGGTATAAAGCAATTCCAGGGTCCCTACACCGGAGACAAAGCGGTGCAAACATAGCCAGCAACATTGTATAATTAAATCTGCGTTTGACGTTGATGAATGAGTGTAGTAATTATCATCCAAGACTTTGCTTGTGCTAACCAATCTAAACATTTTAACTTTTATGTTTTGTAAATTTTTTGGTTCGTTAATGTAACGGAGAATGATAAAGAACTGAATTTGCATGGTTGTGATAAGGATTCAATGGGAAGATCAATAACTACCCTTTGGATTATGGGGAGTTTGTTATGATATATTTTAATGCTTGACTTTTGCATGGATCTTGCAATATGATTTTTTAAATAATCTTTGCTTACGATTTCGACATGATATGTGCCTGCTAAATAAATAAAATTCAAGTCAGCTATTTTGGTATAAAAGAACTGGTTTGTGTAGTCAA
This sequence comes from Glebionis coronaria, assembly GCA_025667525.1. NCBI lineage: Eukaryota > Viridiplantae > Streptophyta > Magnoliopsida > Asterales > Asteraceae > Glebionis > Glebionis coronaria. The sequence continues at coordinate 432,170,623 of CM046879.1, read as the reverse complement.
AGATCGCTTTAAGTATTTACATACTGGATTATGGAACACTTTTAAATCTAAAACTATTAAAGGAATGTTTTTAATTTTAAAATGTACAAAGTTAAAAATCTCACATATTAACGAAATGTATTCAATTATTTAAATGCACACGACTGGAAATGAGAGTACGCTACCGAAAGACTCAAATATCTATGTACTCGATCATTTAAAGGTAAATGAATGAAAAATAATAATGTGAAGTTGAAACTTGTAAAACTTTTGAAACTATATATGTCAATGGTTTTGAAAACTGACTATACAAATAATCATAATATGAGACCAACGTCAAAAACTGCATGGACAAGCTTAAAAATATCATAAACTTTGGGATTTTATAAACTTTCCTATAACTTTTTTTCTAGAACAAAATTTTGAAATTACATGTACTTGTGTAAATAGTTGATTGATTGTTTGAAACATCAATTATTTGTGGTGCATATAGTTGTAAAAAGCAGTAGAAGATATCAAGTACATATTAGAGAATGCATTGTTCTATAATAGTTTTTCTTTATTATGTTGGTCGGTGGCTTGATGTAGCTATAAAAATGTCGCACAAAAGGATGATTAAGTTTGATACATGTCAAGAATTTTGTATCAATGTTGATTTTTTTGATAGACTAAGTTATCGCATGTTTATAACCGTTTGAGATATTCTTCATGTTCTATTTCAACGTTAAAGGAACATTTACTGTTATATCGCATATCGTTAATTATTTGTCGCTAAGGATTTCCGCTGCTATGCGCGGGTAGTCGTCTAGTATATATATATATATATATATATATATATATATATATATATATATATATATATATATATATATATATAGGGAAGAGTTAAAATAAAAAGAGTTTTTTTGATGAGAAGGATAAGAAGAGTTTTCAGCCATTGATTTAAAATCAATGGATGAGATCAATCCATACTTGTAACTAACTAACTAACTAACCATCTAAACATGATTTTAAAAAAGTTTTCGAAAATTTCTGAAAAAATTCCACAACGTCGGATATGTTGGTGCATAAAAAATTTGTGAAGGAAGTTTTTTTAATTTTGAGTTTTTTACGTTTTTTTAATGCACAAAAAACGAAATTTGATGCACAAAAAGGTGAAATTTAGTATATAATTTTTTTTCATGCACAAAATTTTCAAGTTGATTTAGTTTGATGCGGCATCAAATTTTAAAGCAAAAAGTCAAAAGAAGCTGGGTATAAAAATGAATTCTTGATGCACAAAAAACGTAAAAAGTCTAAAATTATCGTATTTGTGCATCAAAATTTCGTTTTTGTGCATTAAAAAAACGTTAAAATCTTTGAATTAAAAAAACTTTTTTCACAAAAGTTTTTTGCACCAACATACCCGATCTACTGGAATTTTTTCAGAATTTTTGAAAAACTTTTAAAAATCATATTTAAACGGTTAGTTAGTTAGTTGGTTAGTTAGTTAGGATTATGGTTTAATCTCATCCATTGATTTTAAATCAATGGCTGAAAATCCTTCTTATCCTTCTCACAAAAAAAACTCTTTTTATTTGATCTCTCCCCTTATATATATATATATATATATATATATATATATATATATATATATATATATATATATATATATATATATATATATATATATATATATATATATATATATATATATATATATATATATATATATATATATATATATATATATATATATATATATATATATATATATATATATATATATATATATATATATATATTAAGTATATCTAGATATACCTTTTTAATGTTATTAATGTTATTTTATATCCAGATATAAGGGTCAATTTAATAATTATAATATGATATATATAAAGTATATCTATATATATACAAAGTATATTTGGATATATAAAAATATACCTAGATATATATAAAGTATATCTAGATATAACTTTTTAACTTTTTTAATGTTTTTATATACAGATATAAAGGTCAATTTAATAATTATAATCAGATTTATATAAAATATATCTATATATATACAAAGTATATCTGGATATATAAAAAGTATATCTAGATATATATAAAGTATATCTGGATATATATAAAGTATATCTAGATATACATTTTTAACTTTTTTAATATCACTTTATTTTCAGATATAAGGGTTAATTTAATAATTACGATCAGATATATATAATGTATATCTAGATATATATAAAGTATATCTGGATATATAAAAAGTATATCTAGATATATATAAAGTATATCTAGATATAAGGGTAAATATAATAATTATGATCAGATAATATTTCGGTGATAACTGTGTATTTTTTATTTTATTTTTGCCGCTCGAATTTTTTTTTTTCCGCTCGGAAAAAAAAGAAAAAAAAAATCCGCTCGGAAAAAAAAATTAATAAATTTTTTGCCGTTCAAAAAAAAAGAAAAAAAAAACATATAATAAAGTTTTCCATTTTTTAATATTATTGTTGCCTTTTTTATTATCACTCTTTCATGTTGAACTAAACACACCTTTAATTTTTACGTACGTATAGTTGATTTAGCGCCACTTTTAATCAGAATCTCACTTAAATTAAATTCGCCACACCTATTATGTATAAGCGCCACACCGCGCGCGTTTTTAATGCTCGTTTGAGACACTGGGTTACTAGAAAAAAAAACACATGTTCTTAACTGTTATATGGAAGGTTGGAGTACTATATACGGAGTAATTAGTATCGTGTTATCAAATATGTGGTAAATAGGGGTTATTATTGACTTCATGTACACGTTTTTTATTGTTTAGGTCAATGGGTTTAGTCTACTCAAACTTTCTGCCATCTCACTTTTACTCATAATGTCTACTCATTCTTGAATAAATCATTTAACATGTGAAGCATGATGAGTTCTGTTTACAAGATAACCTTTTCAGACAATTACACATGGTCACAAATTCCCATATTTTCTATGTCTAGTGACTAACGTGCACTTTTAAAAAAAAATATAGAAAGTTAAAAATAAAATAAAACCTACTATACTTCCTTAAATTTACCCACACACTACAACAAATAAATTAATTTTTTATATTTTTATCATTTTTTCACATTTTAAAGTGTGAATTTAACAAGTTCACACTATTATTAATTTTTTAGTGTGAACAAATTTAATGTAATAAATAATTACACACTTTTAAGTGTAAATATTAAATAAACTTCACATTTTAAAATATGAATATATGAAAATATGATTTATAAAACAATTTATCGCATTTTTATGTGTAAACTTTTTAATAATTCACACTTTTAGATATGAAAGAATTTTCAAAAAATTCCTAGCACTAGTAAATGTAAATATTATATAAATAAAGTTAATACTTTTTAAAGTGTGAATACAGGACAAATTTGTTGTAGTGACAACAGCGACCTAAAGAAACCTTCATTTTTTCTTTCATATTAGCTTTCTATCCGGCGACTTACAACAACCTATTTACCACAGTAAGACGACCTAGTTTAATTTTTTAATATATACTTTTTTTTCAAATAATTATTTAAATAAAAAAAAACATTATAGTAATATTTATATTTAAATATTATTAAAGAAATAATTAAAAAACTTAATTAGAGGTAAAGCGGTAAAATGAATTAGCTAAAAATAACTTTAAAAATAATCAAATTAATATATGTTAAATTAATATATGTTGTGAAGAATTAAACAAAACTATATTAAAATTTAACAATTTATTATAAATGTTATCTAATTAAAACTAAATATTTTTTTTGTATGAATCAGTGAAAAAAAGCCCGAATAAAACTTTACTTGTTTTTGAAATAGCTCGTGCTTGAGATCGACTCGACTCGATCGTCGCAACGAGCTGACCGAGTTCAAAGTCAGTCGATTGAATTAGTCGACCGAACCGTTACATGCAGCCTAAGCGAATATATGCAATTTTTAGAGACCGATTGCGTTTAACAAAAATTGAAGTCATCTCAACATAAACAACACTATGCTAGAAATATTTTGTTTGTGTCTCGGGCAATGTTTTAAAAACTGGTTCGACTCGTCCGGTTCAATCGGTTGAATCGAAAACCGGAGTGTTGACCGGGCCGTTGTGAGCCGGGTTTTCAACGAAAATCGAACCGAATTAAACCGACGGGTTTTGGTCGACCCGGGTCAAACCGTCGAACCGAAAATCGCCGGTTCAACAGGTATCAAAGGAAAAAATAGAATGATCCAACATCAGATGATAAAATTTGACAAATTGGATGTCTTGTTGAGTCATACGCTGCTTCGACGTGTACACACACGACGAGGAGCTCTTTTTGTGGGATGAATGGATGATGAGTAGTGTATGAAAATATAATTTCATCTGTGTGGGGACTGGGGATGATGAATTATGGATGAAAGATAGGTGATGTCTATGCAAGATCTGGGTTTATAATAATGGGAAAGTATGGATGAAAGATAGGTGATGTCTATGCAAGATCTGGGTTTATAATAATGGGAAAGGAAATGATCAATCATATTTGGGGATGATGGACACGTGAGTCAAAAAGTACTGAAGAAATATATTGATTGTTTACAAAAACAGTGCTTATATTCCCAATGAAAGTTGACAAGCATGATACAGTACGTAACATATTAAAAAAAACAGCGCCTATATACAAAAACCAATACTAGATTTTAGTTATAGAAGTATTAAAATAAATTGGTCAGATGTAAAAAAACTACTACTATTAAATTGTTCTCTATATACGCATTATATATTGGTAATATTTTTTTGGCGTAAAATCGGTTTGAACCGGTGATTTGATCGGATCAATTAAAAAACCGGGTTTTAAAACATTGGTCTCGGGAACCTCCAGAACTCTCTCTGGTTCCGGTATATTCGTGCAAGGATACATCAAGTTCGTAAGATGTGTTTACTAACTAACGTCCTTTGTTGTCCTTTGGTATATGTAAGTTACATTCAAATGATTACAATTTTAAGAAATAAACTCATGACTGTCACGTTTGGTCGACATAGATGTTAACCATAAAACATAGACGTTAACACTGTCACGTTTGTCCGAGAATTCTTTATTTAACCAAAGTGGAAAAAGGGAGTGTAAATTGATATAAAAAAAATTAGATCAAGAATGAATTATACAACCAACCATCTTTTTGTGATTAACTTTTATTATAACAATATACACATGTAAATGAGTCCCCAACACTGATACTCATCATACAAATACAATAAGAAATCAAGATAGTCTCCATCAGGTAGATTCTATCAACTAAACAATCACTCACACTTACAAACCCTAATAACCAAATAAACAAGATCAAGATGATGTTAAACTGAAACTAGATAAAATCAGATGAAACCTTAAAACGAGAGAGAGAGAGAGAGAGAGAGAGAGAGAGAGAGAGAGAGAGAGAGAGAGAGAGAGAGAGAGAGAGAGAGAGATTGAAACTTTATGTGTGTGAATGATTGAGATGAATGAGACGTTTGACCAAAGACTCCAGCTTATATACATCATAATTGCACCATAGTCCCTGCACAATATAAAACAACACAAAACAGCCAAGCACAAATATATAATAAAATTTAGCTACAAACCCATCAACTTACAAGTTTGTGTCACAAAAAAGTTAATATAACTTTTAACACCCTTCCTCAAGCTTGTAAATAGATTTATCATACCAAGTTTTTTTTAACCAAAAGAGCATGTTGAAAGGAACCCAAGGCTTTAGTCAGAACATCTGTAATTTGATTCTTAGAATCAACCTTCACAGTTCTTATAAGCCCAGATGTCACTTTCTCTCTAACAAGATGTAAATCAATATCAAAGTGTTTAGTCTTCTCATGCATCAATGGATTAGCAGCAATTTGCATAGCAGACTTATTATCACAACACAGACTGACAGGAAGCAATTGAGTTATACCAAACTCACTCAAAAGCTTAACCACACACATAATCTCACAAGTTGCAGCTGCCATTGCCCTATATTCAGCTCAGCTGAAGATTTAGACAAGGTAACTTGCTTCTTACTTTTCCAAATAACCAAATTTCCATTAACATATACACAATAAGCAGAAACATATATTCTAGTAACAAGACAATTAGTCCAATCAAAGTCTGAATAAGCTACGACACTATAGATTTCAGAACTCTTACCAAAACTAATACCACTACCAGGTGCAAGTTTCAAATACTTAAGCACTCTCAAACCCAAATCAAAATGAGCTTGTAAAGGAGCATGCATGTGTTGACTCAAACAATGCACAACATAAGATATATAAGGTCTAGTCAAGGTTAAGTAGATTAATTTCCCAACTAGTTTTCGATAATTGGTAATATTAAACAAATAACTATCACCAACAGAATCTTGACGAGCCAACACAATATTTTCAGGCAAAGGTGTAACAACAGTTCTACATGCCAATAACCCATACTCATTTAACAGCTCTAAACAATATTTTCTTTGACTAAGATATCATCCTTTCTCAGTTTTAAGAACTTCAATACCCAAGAAATACTTAAGTTATCCAAGATCTTTGATATTAAACCTGTTATTCAAAAACTTTTTGAATTATTCAATTTCAACTTCAAAATTACCAGTTAACACAAGATTATCAACATAGACAAGCAAAAACAACTTGACTTTGCCATCAGTTTTGATATAAAGAGAATGATCATTTTTAGATTGAACAAAACCAACATCAAGTAAAGTTTCAGAAAGCTTACTGTTTTACTGTCTAGGTGCTTATTTAAGACCATACAAGGATTTTCTAAGCCTACTAACTCTATTATCTCCAGGCTTAGAATACCCTGGAGGAGGAATCATATAAACTTCCTCACTTAAATCTCCATACAATAAAGCATTATTAACATTCATTTGATATAAATTTCAATTATTTTGCACAGATAAATCAGTTAAGCACCTAACAGTACTCATTTTCACCACGGGACTGAAAGTTTCCTCATAATCAATACCCCCCCTTTGGTTACAACCTTTAGCAACAAGTCTGGCTTTATATCTTTCAATCTCACTAGTTGAAAGATATTTAATCTTGTGAATCCATTTAGATCTAATAGGTTTTCTACCAACATGAATGTCAACTAAATCCCAAGTATCATTTTTATACAAAGCTTGCATTTCAAGATTCATAGCACAAATCCAATTTTAATCATTACAAGCATTGATTGTGGTAAAATTACACCCTTTCGGAAAAAGGCGTAAATGCGGTGAGTATTAAACAAATGACTTAGAAAAATTAAGTGTTAATGACCCAAATAGATTCATTTCCCAAGGAGGTATATGTGTGTGAATAATTCGTAATGATTTGAGATTAATATGAGAAAGAAGGGATGAGAAAAGAGAATGACGGTTACGTAAGAATTACACTACGACGACTAAATTAAAAACCGTAAAAAGTGATAAAATAAAAATTAATTCTAAAAATTCCCAAAAAATTACCAAAAATTAATTAAAACAAACTAAGAGTTTACGAATGATCAAAACCTTTTCAAACCTTTTAATTAATTAAATATTAATTTTTAAGTGTTAATTAAATCCCTAAACTTTCAAATAATTATTAAGAAGTCCAAATAAAGATTTTTCACTTTTTAAAACTCTAAAATGACTTAAAAAGACTAAAAAATATTTTTATGAATTTTTAAACTAAGGAAAACTATTTTTAAATAAAAACTATTAAAATATTATAATAATTCTAAAAATTAAGAAAATGATGCTAAAATTAATCTAAGAGTTTTAAAAATCCTAACTTAATGAATTTGATCTAAGAAAAATATAAAAGTTGCTAAAATGTGAAAAATGAAATTTAATAATAAAATAATATTAAAATATTATTAAAAATCCAAAAATTATAAAAATTTATAATAACTTGCAAACTAGTTTACTTTAACCTAAATGAACAGAAAATGAAAGTGAAATTACCAAATACCCCTATTGGACCCCCAAATGGGCTAAAATAAAAAACAGTCAAGGTAAATTGGCTTTTTGGCCCAATAAGATGAAACTTAACCAATAAGCTAAAAATCACCAGTATTGCTTAAAATTTAATTCTAAACACAAAAGTCTGAAGGCCCAAAAGCTGAATGTGAGCTTATCACAACTTAATAGAACAACAGCTTATTTTTAATGGGCTTTTTGGCCCATTAAGCTATAAGCCAATGCCATAAGCTCTAATTTGACACACAAACTTCTTTTGAGATGCCTAAGAGATCTGTGAAAAGAAATTTCCAATAAGTCAGAAATAAGCAAAGTAAAATTTCACTAAAAGACAAAATAGTCGACTTGGAGTTCTAGACCACCTCAGACCTTGATTCAAGTTGCAAAAGACTCTAAATGACTTAATTAAGACAAATCAACAAAGAAAAGTTAAATAAGCCAAGCTGAATAAGCTGATAAGCACTTATGTAAAAATCAAAGTAATTGGTTTTTTTAGTCAAAGCTCAAAGTCAACCCCTCAAATGCTCCAGTATGAACAAATGGGTCAAATAAGTAACACCTATTACAAAATTAAAGTTGTTGCAGGTTTAAATAAGCTAGAACAGCTTAATGATAAGTTATTCCAAAAAATAACACTAGTAGTGGCTAGCAGCAGGGGAAAGGAGTTCCCACTGCTTTGACTATTTGACTTGATGATTCTGAGAGATCCAGTTGGATTCAATGGAAAACAAAGGCATCCTTAAAACCAGTGAGTTGTAAGGAGTCAATATCAAGCAAGAAATCACAAATTGATCCAGCCAATAAGCACAGAATAAGCAAACAATCACCAGATATAACACAGACCTTGAAAATAAGCAGTTATGAACTAATAACCATTTTAAGCGTGAATAAGCCAACCAAAATGAACCATATGCATATAAAAGCTATAATAAAGTCCAATAAGCACAACTAAACTTGTTTCAAACACTTGATCAAAGATTAGAAGCAGATTCAAGCTTATGAAGTTATTGATGAACAAAGGCAATATCCAAAACCCTTTTGCTGATCTAAATGACCACCAATCCACTTTCAAACCTTCAAATCCCTTTCCCTGGTTGAGTTAACTAAAACTTAGCACTTGTTAGCCCTAGTCTACCCTTAGATCTAGGTGTCCCCAAAATTTTAGCCAATATTACCAAGTTAATCAGATTTTATAGCCCTTGGTTGTATTATGATGATTCAAACCACAAAGCTTGAAAATAAATGACCAAATACACCAGTGAAACAATAACCAACAATAAACAACCAAGTACACCCACTCAAGTTGCCTCAAATCCTGGTATATCAGTTAACCCAAACACCCCTTTGTAAACTAATTTCTCGGGTTTTCAAAGGACTTGTGTGATTTAACCCACAAACCAAGATCTAATTAACCTAATAACAACAATCAACCTTCAAATCACCAGATTCAACCACAATATCACAGATTCACAGATAAATATCCAAATTCACCAAAAATCATGCAATATTCAGAAAAATAAAAGGGTTTAGAGATTCAAACCTCCAAGATGTACATCCACACCTTGGATTGTTTGAGCTTATGTGCTAGCAAAACAAGCACCAGCTTCCTTGTACCTGCTAAGAACAACAAACACCAAAGATGAACAATAAACTATGAAAACTAATTTCTTTCTGAAAACAAGAGTTTTAATCCATAAAACCTTTCCTCAAAAACAATCAAACAGATTAATGGAACTCAAACTTTAGCTAATCAAACACCAAACTTTCATAAAACACAAAAGGGAGTTCACAATTTCAGAAAATCAAACTTTTTATCTCATAAAAAGGAATTACAAAGACTTAGCTAAAATCTGGAACAAAGGGGATCTCACATGTTGAGGCCTCCTTTTAGAGACGACTAAGATGATTCTAGAAGGGAAAATACATCAGAAACCCTAGCTATTAATTCTCAAAATTGCCCTTGGCCTTATAGACGCGTTTGATGTGTATGAGCTGTCCAATTTGATCTTTGCTGTTCATTTTATGCTTGGGGATCTAGTAGTAAGCTAAAAGCGTTGATCTTGCCACCTAGGATTTCTCGGAGAGGAGGGTGTCATATGATTGGGTAACGGGTTGAATGGTGGGGTCCTTTGGTGAATGGGGATTGGGAATTTTGGTGTGGGATGAGTTTGTGTGCGTGTGAATTAAGCGTGGGACTGGGTAATTTCAGTTTACCCTTTGTTTTAAGTGATGGGGTAACTGGGTTCTTGGGGTAAACAGTAACAAATTTTGATATGATATTAGGGGAAGTGCTTGTGTTTGGCGCAATAAACATTCAAATGTTTATTTTTTGGAAACTATGGTCCTCATCCTCTGAAAAAACTTGTATAACAAGTTTATTTTCTTTATATACTCGTTTCCTTTGAATTTTGAAGTTTCTGAATTCTCACATTGGCCACAAAAAGTTTTGGAAAAAGGATTTAGTGCTTTTAACACTTTAGGCTAATTACAATTTCAGTCCTTTTGATATTTAAACCATATTTAAATGAATAGAAATGTAATATTCTTGAACTTCAAGGGCTTCTTTGGATCTTGGACTTTATAAAGGACCATTCTTGACATTTTGGATTTGTTGAAGGACTAATCTTGCCAATTCTTCAAACTTGGAGGACCTTTTTGTAATTTTGACAAACTTAAGGGACCAAACTTGTAATTATGAATATACAAGGGTATTAAGTGTCATTTCTTCATAAATGAGGGCTCAATCTTGTACATCTTCAATTCTTCAAGGGTTTTTCTTTGATAATTCACAAACTAGGGCCCGGTTCATTGTGCGGCTTTGTTTCTCGTGTTCGTTTTTCCTTGTTTCTTGTGATCTTTTGTCTTATTCACGATATCCATACCTAAAATACACAAGTAAGACAACACAAGCATATATATGGTATTTAATGAAATTTTTATGCATTTAAAGCCCGAAAAGAACGATGAGATCATGTATAAATGCCATCTCATCACTCCCCCATATTAAACCATTGCCGTACCCTCACGCAATGCTAGAATAAAGTATCTAAGCATCTCCAAAGCTTAAATTTATTACCTTTTATTGAAAAATAAGAACTTGCAATAATACTACGAAGATGTGTAAAGACATAATGTATGATTTTCATCACGAATGTGACTTTTAGGGTTAATGAATAGAAACAAGTGAATGTCTCATAGAGAAAAGTTCGTCGCCCTTGATTGTCATACATTCCATGCTAAGTGCAAAAACGAGATCATTGTTGGTACAAGTCACAATGCTAACATTACTCATACATCCAAATTGTGTAATACTTTTTCTCCCCGCAATCCTAGTTATTATGAAGGAAATGGGTTTCTAGAATTTTTTTAACTATTTGTCATGGATCACAAGTGATTCATATTAACTTATTTGAGTATTTATTAGTCCGAAAATAAAGTAGCACGATTTAATCGATAGTTAGCCGAAGGACAAAATCTTTTAAAACGGCTTCTCGAGTATCTCCTTAAGTTCATATCTTGGCATAACTTGTTTCATGATTTGAGACCTCTCTCGGACCGGTATTTGGCATGTACTTCATTCTTCAAATCTTGGGAAGACGTTCTTGAAATTATGGTCTTCTCTTCATATTTTTGAATTTCTTCACTTGACGTTTTTGAGAGATTCTTCATACTTAGACCACGACTTCATCATTTTTCTTCAATCTTTATTTTGGATTTTGATATACAACGATCCGCCTCCTTTTCGGACTTGGATATATTTATCCTCATACCTTGTTAGGGCCTTTTTGGATAGAATTTATCCATGATCTTTAGGGGAGTAATTGCTTTTCGTCGTGTGTCTTGATCCTTCATATTGATTTAGGAATAATGATACTTCACATCATCCTGGATCTTTATCAACAAAATAGAGCTCCTCATGCCTTGTTATGGCCTTTTTGGATCTTCAGCAATCTTCGCATTCCGCTTCAATAAGTTATGCCTTGGCTATGAACTCTATTCAACCCCGAGCAACTTTTAAACGATCTTGTGCTAGAAGCTAAGTAACCTTTCTAATCGTACGACCTTACTTATTGCAATTATTTTTATTCCTAATGCATTGATATTATGGGAGAAAAAGCCACAATTAAAAACATATGAGTTTTTGAAAGAACATTTTCATGTTCTACGTTTAGCATGATCACTTGTCTAACTCTATCACTTCTCGTTCTTCACTATTTAAAGACCTCTAATTAAAAAGACTCGTGAATACTTAGCCATGCAAGTCAAATTAAGCCAAATTTGGATTAGCTTTCATTAAGACTATATCAAATCGAAGTTTTGAGTTTTCAAGCCACCTATAGGATCTTGCACTTTCTTGGACTTTTTTAAGATTATAGAATGCATTTTATAGTTCCCTTGATAAGTGACTTTCTAGGATCAATTATAGGAACTTGCGAAAAGTTCTTGTTCTTAACCCGAATGAGTTAAGACTTTCGCGTTTTAAAGTTCCCTATATAAAAGTCTAGCAAAACTTGATTCGAGCGGGTTAATGAATGTAAAGGGCTCCAAATGCCCATCAAGTCAAAATTTAACTCTTATTCTACCCATCAGAAAATATACATTCGTGTCTTAAAAACACTTATGAAAACTAAGAAAAATTTTAAAATTGGGCCATTTTTGGCCTTATTAGCAACAAAATAAAACAAAACTTTGAAAATTGGAAAACGTGAGGGCGTAGCAAAGCAAGTATCTATTCACCCCCCATACTAAAATTAAACATTGTCCTCAATGTTTCGAGTCTAAAGGTGGAGCACCCCCATACTAGAGACGAAGAGTCGAATGCTTAGGATCTAGCATGGAAAGGGTGATCAACAATATATCTAAAGCCGTTTATGAATTATGCTAAAAGATAATTGTTAGAACAATAAAGGATATGTCATGGATTCGTGAAAAACTCTTCAAGCAAACGATCGAGGCTCACGTAAACGAACACGAGAGTCTTCAGTCGTGGCGATGATGATGATCTAGATAACACATTCACAAACAACCACGAGACAACGAGTTGGAAGGGCACAAATCCCCTCTCATTAACTATTAGAAAGCATTAATATATACAATGGATGGGCATGGGATCTCCCCCATGAGGCACCTCGTTTTTTCTTACCGAGTCATGAGCTCGACTCGATCCCCTTAATGCTAATTATCATTGGGGAAGGTGACTTGGTCAAGGTCGTCCAACGATGGGACTTCCCCACCGAAGTAGTGCTTAAGCCTATGTCCATTCACCTTGAAGTTAGGACCATCATTTTGAGATAGCTCGATGGTCCTATAAGGAAACACTTGTGTTATGGTGAAAGGACCCGACCAACGAGATTTCAATTTTCCAGAAAATATCTTCAATCGAGAGTTAAAAAGTAACACTTGATCACCAACGTTAAAAACCCGGTTTTTAATCTGTGCATCATGAAACTTTTTAGTCGTTTCTTTAAAAATCAATGAATTTTCATAAGCATTATCTCTTAATTCATCCAATTCATTCAATTGTATTTTCTAGTGATCTCCCGCGGTCTTCAAATCATAATTTTCATGCTTAAGGGCCCAATGTGCCTTATGCTCCAATTCAATGGACAAATGACAATTATTTCCATAAACCAACTTATATGGAGTACAACCGATAGGTGTCTTATAAGCGGTCTGAAAGGCCCATAAAGCGTCATCGAGTTTGTCGGACCATGAAGCACGGTTTTCTCCAATCAACCTCTCTAAAATCCTCTTCAAAGCTCGGTTTGAAACCTCGACTTGACCACTCGTTTGCGGGTGATAAGCCGTAGAAAGACGATGAGTAACTCCATATTTCTTTAAGACCTTCTCGAATTGGTCATTACAAAAATGGGTTCCACGATCGCTTATAATAGCACGAGGGGTTCCAAACCGAGAGAATAGTTGCTTCAAAAACTTCACCACCACACGAGCATCATTAGTAGGTAAAGCTTTAGCTTCCACCCACTTTGAAAGGTAGTCGACGGCGACGAGGATATACTTGTTTCCATGAGACTATGGGAACGACCACATAAATTCTATGCCCCAAATGTCGAAAATCTCACACACTTTGTAAAACCTATAAATTCAGGTTTTGACTATGTCATCATTGTATACGTCACTTTATGATATCTGAATAAATATTACCACCTTTGCATGAAATCCTTTGAGCAATCATATGCATCATACACATCATACATTAATTTAATCATCAAAACATGGGGACATTTAAATCTCATAGCAAACATTGTGATTTCATCACTTAATCACAAGGACAGTCACATTTGGATGACTACATTTTATAAACATGCCGGACTATAACCAGTCACTCCCTTCTTGAACATTTTAGTCACTTGAACATATAATCATAAGCATGCATCACACTGGTTCATAAACCCAAACTCATGATCATAATTAATAAATATTTATTTAAGTATAAATTCTTAAGCTTTAAATATATTGATGTATATATATTTTTCTTACACTATAATTGACTTTATGTTACGACACCAACTACTTTTGTATTTAAACATTACCTTTAACCATTTTTACTTTGTTAAACTAAGTTGTCATACTTTTAATATAGTAAAATCTTTCTCATCTAAAAATGACCATACTTTCACCAAGGATCCCAAACTTAACCAAAATCAACCTAGACTTAAACATACTCACACAATACTATACCTATACTCCTAGTAACTATATTTAGACACAAAAAATAAACATAAAAATACCCTAAACACACTTATAGCCGAATTCATATACATACATAACATTTAGATACCAAAAGCCTTACCATTTACACTCTTGACTTTTAAACTTGTACAACCTAGTTATTTAAGTCCTACACTATATGAAACATATTTTCCCTTCCTTTGACTAGCACATACCACCGATTTTAGTTTAAAACAAGGGCACCATGTACAAACTTTAGAATTAAAACATGTACTAGGTTACTATACTCACATCACATATTCAAACCACCTAGCACCCTTCCCTCGTGTCTTAAGACGTGTAGTAACCTACATCCACACACACCAAATTCTTGTGTACAACCTTCCCATTTAATTAAAACACTATGCAAGCTATTCTTGTTCCCTTGGAGACCTTACATGCGACGGCAAAGGGGATGTCTAATACATTTGTACATTTTCTTGTCATTAAAGCATGTACTCCTAAGGTACACATCCAATATCCCCTAAATCTACCTATCTCTCTTTCTTGCCGTGGCATACCCCAAGCCACAACTCACAATTCACACTCCTAGATATTTAGTGAGCTAACACTCACTTCTCTCTTACCACATTCAAAATTTGGACCACATCTCTCTCACATAATACCTTGAGGCAACGAACACTTGTACCTTCATTTACTTCAAACCAAATCTTGGTTCCAAGGCATTCAAAGCTAGTCAACACCAAGTTCCATAGAATCCAAGACCATCCTAGTGGAACCCGACGTCTAGAACCCTTAAGCCATCGTCATCATCTCGTTTTCGTGAAGCAAGTAAGTATAAACCTTCTCTAAAACTTTTCCTTAATCATTTCATGTTTCATGCATGTTCATGCTATAAAATGGAGTTAGTGATGCATGCACACGTTGGAAGCTTATAAACTAACCCTAAACAACATATAAGCCCACAGCTTATATGATGTCTATGGGTATTCTTGCCCTTAAAACCCTAAAACGTGTATATTTAAGCTTGTAGAACTTATTTAAGCCCTAGAGTAATCACTATGCCTTAAAATTTCATAAAGAAGTAATATAAGCCGAGCCATACAAACCTATATAAGCCACGTCATTTAAGCCTAATAACTTATATAAGCCGAAACTTAAAATGCCATATAAGCTAGCCTTGAAAAACCCTAAAAGTCATATAAGCCGAGACTTAATCTAGCTTATTTAAGCCCATTAAAATATAAGTCGTAGCTATATAAGCCCATAAGTCATTAAGCCCTAAATCTAATATAAGCCCTTAGAATTATTAAATTTAAGCCGAAACATATAAGCTTAACATAAGCCTTAAATAAGCCCAATGAATATAAGCCCTAACTTATTTTAAGGAGTTAAGTAAAATACAAATAAGCCCATAATTTAAACATAAGCTTAGAAATATTAATGTAAGCCCAATAAGGGGAAATAAAGATATTAGCCCACTTGCCCTAGTAAAATTTATACAAGCCCATTAGGCCCACATTACACAAGCCGAGACCAATATGGGCTAGTCAAGCCCAATTTCTAAAGTGTGGAGACTTTTTGTGCCTATTATGACAAGTGGTGAAAGTATTGGTTGATTTGGCAAATTAATAAAACATGTACTCCTAATTTCGTGACTTTGTGTAAGTACAAGGGCCAAAGGTGTAATTTTCCAAAGTATAGGGGGGCGGTTAATTCAAACCGTGAGTTAAATGAAAACCACAAGGGCCATTGTTGCCAAAACTTAAACTAAAATTGAGCCCTAGTTGTCTTAAAAAACAAACCGAAACCTCAAAGGGGTCACTTTTTCCATTTATGAAAACTATTACAAGCCCTAGCCTTGTTTTGTTAATATTCGAGACCTTAAGGGTCATTCCTGCCATTTTTGAAACATAACATAAGCCCTAGAAACTTTATAAAACATTCCCGTGACTCAAGGGACTAAAGGTGTTAATTTGGAAACTTAAAACAAGCCTTAACTTTTTCTATAATAAATTTCGAGACTTGGGGGGTGTTTTGTCATTTCCCCAAAGTTTTACAAGCCCTAGGGGCGTTTTTATAAATAAACTAACTAACAAGGATTAACGTCGTAATAAACTTAACGAACGAAACCTTATAGGTTATTCTTGTAATTTGTCATACTTACAAGGGTTTACTAGTAATTTTAATATAATTAAAAGAATTAATAAAATATTTTATTAATTTTAGTTATTTGGATAATTAAATAAATCACTAGTTTATACACGAAAATATATAAACTGACGAATCCTGTTAATTATATTTTTAAGACTTAAGAAAATAATATAATGTTACCTTACGGTTTATTTAACTAAAATCCATTTATTTAATTTATTCCCGTTTACTAAGTCAACTTACATATTTTTAGACACTAAAAGTATACGTTTATCACAACCCTTTATAAGTATAAACATTTAGACAATCGTTATAACGTATTAATTTGTGATCATGCATTCTTTGAAAATCATACATCCATCATGCATTGTTAATTATGCATTTACTAAGGCACTTAAAATTACTTAGGTAATTACTCCGGTTCATGATCATATTGTGCCAGTTTGTTCAGTGACATCATCATCATCACATCATTACCACTAAGGTGAGTTCATGGCCCCATATTTACTGTTTTATAACTGGGGGAGAAAACATACAAAATATATATATATTTTAAATATGCAAAACATGCACTAACAACAACAACAACTTATTGCCTATTGTTTGCCCCATACCTGTGGACTGTAATAGTTAATAGTGTAGCGCGAAATGTGTGAATAGATCTATTTGGGTATTGACAATACCCGGCTTGCGTGACTTGCTATCACGAAACGCTTAGGCCAAGAAACAAGTTTACATCATTGTCGGACTGAGGGAACAACATCGGGACAAATCCAAATGGGCGTACCAAACAACTTTTTGTCTAGCTTCTATTACAGGGCAATAGGAACTACTATAGTATGTAGCTTAGTGTTCTACTATCTTTGTGATGTTTTGGCATATTATTAACTTATTATTTAATTAAACCTGTGAATTCACCAACTTCGTGTTGACCCCCACATTTTACTCTATATGTTTTCTCAGGAAAATAAAGCAAGTTCATGCATTGGATCCCAGCATTTTAGGAGCATCATGATTACCATTGGGCTGGGATATTTACTTCAGTTTTATAATAAATGTGGTTTACAAACAAGATACTAAGTGTGTACTGTTGATTAATGTAATTTGTATTAAATGACTTTTATGATCATTGCTCTATATACTATGTGCTATCGATCCACCCAAGTAACACCCCAATTACTATTCCGCTGCATTTGACCAACTTGGGAGTGTTACAGAAATGGTATCAGAGCGCATATTATAGAGAACCAGATCGATAATAAAAATTTTAAATATGATAAAAATTTTAAATTGGACTATAACTGAACTTTTAAAAATCAATAAAATAAAAAGAAAGTTGATATTTGGGGAACCATTATAAGTTAGGCATATAGTACATAGAGCATACACATTATGTGAACTAGCTTCACACTGATTTATAACTTTTGGGTTAGTAAATCACCTAAGTATCTACATATACTTTTAACAAGCATAGTTAAAAGACATAAACCACATCGCATATGCACTTTAAAAACTTTTTGAATTGTGTAAGCTAAAAACTTACTCAACTTTGAAATGCTATTTTCAGATATCATGACGCCACCTACTATTATGACTACCTTTGAGGAGCTCATGGCTCCTACCACCACTCCTGTATCACCGACGTCAGTATTTGCTAGACCCACATCCGACACTGAGTCCAGAGATGACCAGCCAGACGGAGTCATCATACTTTTAGATTCGCCTACTCCATCACCACCTACTGTATCCCCTACTTCACCACTGCTTGTAGTATCTGCATCTCCTTCTATGGAGATGGACCAGGTTGTGCCTTCTTTACCACCATTGCCACCACCTTCTGCACATCACCCTTACCCCACCAGTACTCTGCCACCTCGCAAGAGGAGGCGTGATTTTGTTCCTGACTCGACCTTCGAGGTAGGAGAGGGATCAGGAGCTGGGCAGCCCAGTCTTGGCGCCCTGCAGGCACAGGTCGACGCACTTATGGCCCGACATGCGCATGACACCGCTCTCATTCATGCCCTATTGCAGGCGGACCAGCAGGGTCGCGCCTTACTTCAGGAGAGGTATAGATCTCTCTATTGGGTTGTGGCTAGTGAGTCACACACCACACATAGTTCTCTGGGTATGACCCATGGAAATATGCATTGGTTATTGGATGAGGTTGCTTACCTCCGCTACCGGTTAGCTACACTAGAGGGTCACTCATACGATACCCAGGCTGCTATCCTCACTCAGGAGGAGACTTTTCGGACGTTCGTAGACCTAGCAGACCTTCGTCATCAGGGACTCACTGCTGAGACAGACCACCTACGGAGTGCTGATGCGGCGCGTCAGCACCAGTTGCTAGAGACTATGAGACTCTACAGCGAGACTAGGAGGGCGATGATTCGTATGCAGGATGATCGTACACCTACACCACCAGCCGGACCACCTGCACCTGTAGACAACCATACTAGTGTAGGCTAGATTTCATTATACATCATGACAAGCATTGAGTTGCATCTCAGCTCGCATGATTTAGATCTTTTGTACTTGTATTTCCATTTCAGTTGTATTTGTATCGTAGCACCTAACCTTAGTAGGTAGGTTTCTTTTGTAGTATTACAAACATTTGTACCACTATCTCAGACAGGATGGTTGTATCTCTGTCTTAGATCGGTTGTATTGTATTATATTGATGTTCACCAGTACTGATATATCATTCTTTACTTGTTTGTTTGAATTTATATTATTATGAAATCTTGACAGGTTACCCAATTTGTTGTGAATTCTATGCATACCTATTTTTATGCAGCTTAATATAATAATCCTACTAACCAACTGATAAATCTCATCTTTGTGTATGATAAAACAATGGCACAAAGGGTCACTCGACAGAACACTAACGCTGCTCCTTCAGCGATTGTTTCAAAAGCACAACTCAGAGTGCTTATCAGTCAAGGCATTTCTGATGCCCAAGCCGCCAGCGAAACACACCCTAGCGGAAACCAGGGCGACAGTCAAAACTCGAATGCTAGAGATCGAATTGCCAGAGGATGTACCTATCCCAACTTCCTGAAATGCAAGCCCAGTTACTTCAAGGGAAAGGAAGGGGTAATAGGACTCATGCAATGGTTCGAAAGGACCGAGACAATATTCCGCATTAGTGATTGCACCGGGGAGAACAAGGTGAAATTTGCCACCTGTACTCTCTTGGAACATGCTCTCACCTGGTGGAACTCCCTAGTTGCTACCCTTGGACATGATGAAGCCTATGGGATGACCTGGAATGCATTTAAGGAAAGACTTACCACGAAATACTGTCCTCGAGGCGAAATCAAGAAGTTAGAGATTGACTTGTGGAACCTCAAATGCTTGAATCATGACATCACGACTTACAACTTGAGATTTCAGGAGCTAACTTTGATGTGTACTCGGATGTTCCCTGACGTAAAGGACAAGATAGAAAAGTATGTCAATGGACTTCCGGATTCTGTGCACAACAGTGTACTTGCATCCCGACCCACTACAGTCGAGGGTGCCAAAGAACTTGCCACAGAGCTGAGGAACAAATGGGGACGTGATCATGTGATTAGACAGTCTGAGTACAAGAGAAAGGTTGAGGAGAACTACCGTGGTTACAATCAGGCCCAGCCACCAAAGAAGCAAAACTTGGGCCAGATCTGTAGTGATGTTTCCTCAGCACCACCACCATACGCTCGAAACAAGCCAAAGTGCACCAAGTGCAATTTCCATCATTTCTCTACTGTTGAATGCCGAAGACCCGGACAGGGCAACACCTATGTTCCAGCCATCAGTAACAACTCCAGCACCAACTACAAGCCCCGCAATGGCAACAGTCAGAACTTTTGTGGAAATGGACAACAGGGAAACCGCCAGCACATTGGCAGCGGTAACACGACTCGTAGGGAAATTCGTTGCTATGGTTGTGGAGAGATCGGACACATCAGCCCTGATTGCCCAAAGCGATCAGTTAGGAACGAGAGCATAGGAGGAGCACCGTCTAGAGTCTATGTGATAGGAGATGGCAAGACCAACGCAGACTCCAATGTGGTTACCGGTACATTTCTTCTAAACAATCGCTATGAAAATATATTGTTTGATACGGGAGCAGATAGGAGTTTTATATCCACTGAATTTAGTAGCTTACTAGACATTAAACCTACACCGTTAGACGACTGTTACAGGGTCGAATTAGCAGACGGTAAGATCATTGAAACTAACACTATTTTAAGAGGCTGTACCTTAAACCTTCTAAATCACCCATTCGATATTCAGTTAATACCTGTAATTTAGGTAGTTTCGACGTCATCATTAGTATGGACTTGTTAGCTAAATATCATGCGACCATTATGTGCGACCAAAAACTAGTCCGTATACCATAGGGAAAGGAAAATCTAATCGTTCGAGGAGAAGGAAACCCAGATAGAACTGACACCAGGCTGAGTGTTATCTCATGCACTAAAGTCCAGAAGTACATACTAAAAAGATGCCCTATCTTTTTAGCACATATTTCAAAAACCGACAAAGAAGAGGAACCAGAGAAGAAACAAATCAAGGACGTGCCAATTGTCCGTGATTATCTCGAAGTTTTCCCAGACGAACTTACCTGGTTTGCCTCCGACTCGTCAAGTGGAATTCCAAATCGACTTAATACCAGGAGCTGCACCCGTAGCTAAAGCACCATACCGATTAGCACCAGGCGAGATGAAAGAACTCGTAGAACAACTTCAAGAACTGTCAGACAAAGGTTTTATCAGACCCAGTTTGATGAGATGGCATTTATACATGATCTCATCGTTCTTTTCGGGCTTTAAATGCATAAAATTGTCATAATATACCATATATATGCTTGTGTTTGTTTACTTGTGTATTTTAGGTATGGATACCGTGAAAAAGACAAAAGATCACAAGATACAAGGAAAAACGGACACGAGAAACGAAGCCGTACAAAGAACCGGGCCCTATTCATGGAATATTCAACAAATACCCTTGAAGACTTCAAGATATATAAGATTGATCCTCAATTATTGAAGAAATGACACTTAAAACCCTTGTATATTGATAATTACAAGTTTGGTCCTTTAAGTTTGTCAAAATTACACAAATGGTCCTTCAACTTTGAAGAAATGGCAAGTTTAGTCCCTCAACAAATTCAAATTGCCAACAATGGTCCCTCATGAAGCCAAAGATACATTAAAGACCTTTGAAGATCAACATTGTCCAAGATCAGCCCTTGAAATATCTCAAAATGGCAAAAATAATCCTTTGAAACCTTTTTCCAAAGTTTTGTGCCAAAACTGCCAAAGTGTGAAAGTTATTTGCAAAGGGATGGAAGTTTTTAGGCTGAAAAACGTGTTATACATGTTTTACCAAAATACAAGGACCAAAGTTGTATACTGAAACATTCAAACAAAGAAAATGCGCCAAACAGATCCCACTCCACCAAAAACGGATCAATGGGTCCACTATTCATGTTCTTCCACCCAGATTTTACTTTTACCACACAAAGGGTTAATCCAAATTACCTTGACCAAAAAGCAATTAACCCTCACACGTACACATCCCACACTTGAACTTACCCATCACATCACCATGGACCCCACCCCCAATTCCCTTTCAACCAATCAGAATGCAACTTACTCTCCAAGTAATCTGACGTGTCCAAATCAACAGCCTAGGATCCTTGCTTCATCTTAAAGCTAAAATAAACGTCTTGGATCATTTTGGACAGCTCATCAACAACAAACTGCCTCAAGTGCTCAAGGGCATTTTAGAGAATTCACTTCTAGGGTTTGTGAATAGTGTAGCCTGGCATTTGCATATAAAAGGAGACCTCAACTTGTGAGAGTCCCTTTGTTCCAGTCTTTACCTTTAAAACTTGTAATTCCTTTTTAAAATTTATAAAAGTTGGTATTTTGAGAAAATTGTAATTCATTTTTATGTTTTTGAAAGTTGGTGTTGTTTTAAGGTGATTCTGAGTTCCATTGATTGTTATAAGTGTGCTTGAATCATTTGGTTCAAGGACGTTTATGTTTGGTAAGTTTTTCAAGTTTGAAAAAGCTTGAAAGAAGGTTTCTGATTTTGCTTATTCTTGTGTACTAATCCTTAACCATAAGCTATAAGCTCTTGCAATCTTGTTGACACCAAGCTTGTGAAGGGATTAGAGCCCTTGGTTGAGTTGTTTGCTGCTTGTGTTGAAGAAATCAAGTCCTTGAGGTTCTACTTTGAACCATCAACCAAGGCAGTCTTGCATCTCCTTTGTTGAAGTACCTTGGTCTTGTTCTAGTTGTTGAACAAGGTCCAAGGAGCATAGCTGGCCCTCCTAGGATGTTGTGGAGGGCAGGTATAACCTCTTGTTAAGATTCCTCTAAAAATTTCATGTTTCTGCTTATTTTGTACTTTGGCATATGATTTGGTGATTCTGTGTTTGTGCTTTGTGTTTTATGGTTGTAATCTGTTAGTTGTCACCTAGTGTAGCTATTTGATCTTTAAAATCAATAGGTTGTGTTTAAAAATCAGAACTTTGTTTGAAAAGTGGTTGATTAAGGATTGTTTGGGATTACTGGTTCATAAGGCCTTGTGGCCTTGAGCCCTTGGTTCTTAGGGTTTAGGAGGTTTAAACAAGTCTTAATATACAAGTTTTAGTCATTGGTTTACTTTCTGAAAGTTTGGAAAAGGGATTTGAAGTTTTGCAAAAATCTGATAAAAGTGCTTTTGAAATTGGTCAAACACATCAGATCCAATAACTTCTTTATTTGTTGGATCTAAGGTCTGAAATCAGGTTTGGGAATAGTTTAGGTGATAAGCTATCTATTGGTTATCTGGTTGTTGAATTTGGTGGCTTATTGTGATTGTTATAGCTTATCAAAAGTTGCTGAAGTGGTCATTTGCATCAGCAAAGTGACCACCTCATTTTGTGATTGCATTTGTTATCCTATTGTATGCCTTGTGATTTTGCTGCTTGGAATTTGTTTAAGTGCTGCTTGTGAGTGGATTTTGCTATTTGGTGTGCTTTGAATCTGGCTTATACGCTAACTGGCTTATTAAGCCCTTATTGCCAAAATCTGCCATCAAAAGGTCAACTGACCTCTTGATTCACAAGGCCTCCTCCTTGAGTCCTTCCCAAAATTTGCTTATAACAAGCCCTTATACCATTCCTGATCATTTGGTAAACTTTGGAGTACTTTGACTTTTGGTCAAATAAGCACAAATTGGCTTATTTTTGAGAACTGCTTATTGGCACATGCAACAACTTGGCTTTTGTAATAGAAATCATTTTTCTTAGCTTAATAACAAATCTGGAAGGTTACAAGTCTTTTGGTTAAGCTTTTGCTAGAAAACTAGCTTATTTGGCTTTTTCAGCCAGCTTATTTGCTCTTACAGCTTATTCTACTTGGCTTTTTGTGTTTTTCTTGATTGATTAATCTTAGTTAAGCTATTTGTGAGCTTTTGCAACAAACTAGAGCTTCTGAGGTGCCCTAAATCTCAAACCCGACTATTTTGTCGTTTTGTGGATTTTTACTTTGCTTATTTCTGGCTTATTGTGTGTGCTTTTTCAAAATTTCTTTTTACAGATCTCATAAGCATACCAAAAGAAGGTTGTGTGTCAAATTAGAGCTTATGGCATTGGCCTATTGCTTAATGGGCTGAAAAGCCCAATAAGAATAAGCTGCCTGCTTATTAAGCTGTGATAAGCTCACATTTAGCTTTTGGGCCTTTAGAGTTTTGTGTTTAAAATTAAATTTTGAGTCAGATAGGGCTTTTCCAAGTCAATTGGGCCAAGTCTGACTTTTTGGGCCCAAAAGCCCATTAAGGTTGACTGTTTTTGGTTTTGGCCCATTTGAGGGTCCAATAGGGGTATTCTGGTCATTTCACTTTGATTTTCTGATTATTTAGGTTAAAATAAACAAGTTTGCAAGTTTTTAGAATTTTTTATAATTTTTGGATTTTTAATATTATTTTAATATTATTTTATTATTATTTTTCAAATTTCACATTTTCCAACTTTTTACATTTTTCTTAGCTTTAATACATTAAAATAGGAATTTAGCAACTTTTAGAATAATTTTATCACTTCTAGATTAAATTTTATAATTATTTTAAGTTTTAATAGTTTTTAAATCATTTTAAATAGTTTTTATTAGTTTAAAAATTTTTAAAAATAGTTTTTAATCTTTTTAGGTCATTTTAGAGGTTTACTAATTGAAAAATCTTTATTTGGGCTTTTTGATAATTTATTTGATTTTTAGGGCTTTAATTAGCATTTAAAAATTGAATATTTAATTATTTAAAAGGTTTGAAAAAGTTTTGATCATTGGTAAACTCTTAGTTTATTTATTTTGATTTTTGGTGAATTTTTAGAATTAATTTTAATTTTTGTAGTTTTTACGGTTTTACGTTTGTCGTTGTAGTAGTAATTTTCACGTCTTCGTCATCTTCTTTTCTCATCCCCTTCTAAACCAATCATTAATCACAAACATTTAACAAGTTTTTCACACACATATACCTCCTTGGGAAACGAACTTTCACACCTTAGGGTCATTAACACTTGGTTTTTCCTAAATCATTTGTTCAATACTTACCGCTTTTACGCACCTTTTCCTAAAGGTCGTAATTTACCACAATCATTTTGGCGCCGCTGCCGGGGAGGTGTGTCGTGATTAATTTGCATTGTTGTTTTTAATATTAACCATAAATAGTATTTGTATTAGTAGAAATCTACTAATACGTATTATCGGTTTTCTTGGTTTTTCTAGTAAAAATATTATTACTATATTGTATTAAGTATCACAACAAATAAACAATATCTCCAAAAGTGTGAAAACACAACCTTGATTCGGGATTTCATCACTCGATCATTGTATTCGAATCTCAAACAAAAAGAAAAAGGCAAAAATAGATAAATACTTTCGTGAAGCTCGATTTTGAAAAATGCAAACTATAAGGTGGGTATAAAGCGGGTATTATAAAATATACCCTAAGGAAAAAGGCTCTTAAGTGCTTCGCGCCGCCTCGTTTCCCCGCTTGCTTGTGAGTATTTTGAGATTGAAGGCTAATCGAGGGTTTTGCCGCCCAAAGTATTATTACGTATAATATATTTGCTTGGTTTCTTTGTGATTAAAACCTCTTGAACAATTTGGTTTTCACCAAAATTCTAAAGTCATTCGAAGGCGTTCACTCCACGTGATCGTTTTCATTCCTTTGAGGCTTCTTTAATCAAGAGTTTGATTCGAGGAGAGATTTTGTAGATTGTTGTCTACGAAGATACAACCAAAATCCAAAAAAAAATAAAAATTAAATACAATCAAAAACACAAAAAAATTGAAAATTCACAAAACACCCAAAAAGAATCTTCTTTGCACACCTCCCATTCTTCGTGAAGTTTATGATCACTCGTAATCAAGCAAAACGAGCTCGTAAACGTCTTCAAAAGCAAGCCAATCAAGAGACGTTGATTGAAGAACAACCTCCAATTGTTGAACCTATTGTAGAACAAGAAGTCGTCATGGCTAATCGTACTATGATGGAGTTGCTACAAGCACCCACCGAGGGTTTTGGAGAGGCCATTGTGATTCCCCGCCATTCTTGCGGAGAATTTCGAGATTAAGACGGGTTTAATGTCGATGTTGCAAGCAAATAAGTTTAGAGGTCATGAGAAAGACAACCCGCACTATCACATAAGAAATTTTAATCGTCTCACCGCTACTAGCAAGTTTAAGGATGTTCCACATGACGCCATTAAGATGATGTTGTTTCCATACTCGTTAGATGGACCCGCAAAAATTTGGCTTGAGAAAGAACCGCCAAATTCGATTTTGACATGGGCCGATCTCGTTTCTAAGTTTGTGAACAAGTTTTTTCCACCATCTAAAACAACACATTTGAAAAATGAGATTTCACGATTTGTGCAAAGAAATAATGAAAGTTTTTCAATGGCATGGGAACGCTTTAAAGAAATGTTACATGAATGTCCACACCATGATTTTTCGGAATTGCATCAAATTGATACTTTTTATAATGGGCTTAATGATCATGAACGAGATTATTTGAATGCCGCCGCAGGTGGTAATTTTTTGTGCAAGACGACAAATGAGGCTTTGAAAATCATCGAGAATAGATCTAAGGTTTATAGCCCTCATAACACACCGAGTGTTGCCAATTTGGGTTCGTCATCATCGTCATCGTCTCGTAGCATTAATGCCTTACATGATGAAGCTAATGAGGAAAATCGGTTTTTTGATAGATTTGCTAATCTTATGTCCCATTGGAAAGCTCAAGAAGCTTCAAATTCCGCTTCGGTTAAAGCGGTTGCTAAGAGTTGTTTGTCTTGTGGTGGAGCTCATGATCTTTCCGAGTGCATTATCGCGGATGGTAACACTTCGAGTGCTTATGTAGCAACGGGAACTTACAACCAAAACGGTCAAGTTTCCCGCCCAAATCAAGCTCCACCAAATCAAAATGCTAATAACTATCGAAACAACAACCAAGGTGGTAATTACCAAGGAAATTCACGCAACTACAACAAAGGGAACTATCAAAATGGGAATGGACAAGTCACTAATCAAAACCAAAACCGTGATTTTCAAAACACTACACAAGGTTTTCAAAATGCTCACACTAAAAATCTTCAAGGATAATTTTTGGATTATGCTAAAGCAAATGATTCTAAATTTTATAACATGCAACGTGAGATGATTAGCTTAAGATCCGAGTTGAAAAACGAGCTAAAAAATGAACTTGCTAATGAACTTAAAACTCATGCAAATAAAATGGAAGGAAATGTCCAACGTCTACAACAAAATCAACAAAAGATGGAATTAGGACAACATGAGATTAAGCAAGAGTTATTAAAAGCGGATGCTAGGCAATCAAAATTTGAGGACCGAATGGCTAAGATGTTTGAAGCAATCATGTGTAAACCCTCTTCCTCGGGTGGTCTTCCTAGTGATACCATTGCAAACCCGAAGGGAGAAATGAAGGTTATTACTACACGAAGTGGTAAAACTTTCAAGGAACCAATCTCTCGTCCAAGTACTTCTACGGAGAAGGAAATCGAGAAAGGACCCGAGGTGATGGTCGAAAAGGAGCACATTACAATCCCACGAAGTACCGCTCAAACACACCTACGGTTGAACCAATACCAATTGTGGAACCCGAGTTTCCAAGGCCGTTGCCTAATGACCAACCCACATCACCTTTACCCTACCCTTCGAGACGAAACAAAGAGAAATTGCAAGAACGTATCAAACAAAAAATCGAGCTTTTTATAAAAATGTTTCAACAAGTGCATTTTGATGTGAGTTTAGCCGACGCGTTGTTGTATATGCCTCGTTTCGCTTCCACTTTTAAAAGTATGATGAGCGATAAGGAAAAGCTTTCAAAGCTCGCTAATTGTTCTTCGGTTTATCTTAACCGCATACCAGAAAAAGTTGGTGACCCCAGAAAGTTTCTCATTCCTTGTGACATACAAGATATGAAAGAATGCCTCGCCTTGGCCGATCTCGGTGCGAGCATTAATTTGATGCCATTTTCCATTTGGAAATCGCTTTCGCTTCCGGCTCTTATTCCTTTGAACATGTCTATCGAGATGGCCGATCATTCTACGATTTTAGCATGTGGAGTAGCCGAAGATGTTTTCGTGAAAGTGGGGAAGTTCTACTATCCCGTTGATTTTATAGTAGTTGACATCCCCGCGGATCCTCAAGTTCCTCTAATTTTAGGTCGCTCATTTTTAGACACTTCGAGATCGCTTATCGATGTTCATGCAAGAACTATCACTTTGAGATTCAACGAAGAGGAAATCGTTATAAACGCTACTCAAAACTCGAAAACTTCTCATGTTTATGCAATCGCTACCATCAATCACATTGACATCGTTGATGTGGTTTGCGATGAGTTTTCACAAGAAGTGTTAGGTTTTTCCGATAGCTCGTCAAGTGGCAATCCCACTATTTTGGATCTGATTCTTGCTAATTCCACACCTAATCTCACTCCATTCCAAGGAGGCGATCTCACTTCAAATGAAATCGACAATGAAGATGAGGTGTCGATTAGTGATGATACTTCTATTCCACCATTTCTTCCGTCGATGGAAGTTATGAGTGTTGAACCAAAATCTTCAATCGAGGAACCACCTATCCTTGAATTGAAAGATCTTCCTTCTCACCTTGAATACACATTCTTGGAAGGTGATGACAAGTTGTCGGTTATTATTGCAAAAGGTCTTGCTAATGATGAAAAAACCGAGCTCTTGAAAGTTCTTAAGGCTCATAAAGGGGCAATTGCGTGGAAAATATCCGACATTAAGGGTATTGACCCAAAATTTTGTACTCACAAGATTTTAATGGATGAGGACTACAAACCCGCAATTCAAAGTCAAAGAAGGGTGAATCCCAAAATTCACGATGTCATTAAAAAAGAGGTCCTTAAACTCCTTGACGCGGGAATGATTTATCCTATATCCGATAGCCCATGGGTGAGTCCAATCCATTGTGTCCCTAAAAAGGAAGGAATGACCGTTGTGCCTAATGAAAACAACGAGTTAATTCCCACTCGTGTTGTGACCGGTTGGAGGGTGTGTATTGACTACCGAAAGTTAAATGACGCCACTCGTAAAGACCACTTTCCTTTGCCCTTCATGGATCAAATGTTGGAGCGACTCGCGGGAAATGAATTCTATTGCTTTTTAGATGGTTTTTCCGGTTACTTTCAAATCCCTATCGACCCTCGTGATCAAGAGAAGACTACTTTTACGTGACCTTATGGAACGTTCGCTTATCGTAGGATGCCTTTCGGACTTTGTAATGCACCGGGTACGTTTCAACGGTGTATTATGGCGATTTTTCACGATATGATCGAGAAGTCGATGGAAGTGTTTATGGATGACTTCTCGGTGTTTGGCAATTCGTTCACGTCGTGTTTATCTAATCTCAAGCAAATGTTAAAACGTTGTGAAGAAACCAATCTTGTGCTTAATTGGGAAAAATGTCATTTTATGTGTAAACAAGGAATCGTCTTAGGACATAAGGTGTCGAAGGCGGGGATTGAGGTCGATAATGCTAAGGTAGACGTCATCGCCAAGTTACCTCATCCTAAAACCGTTAAGGGAGTTAGGAGTTTCCTAGGCCACGCGGTCTTTTATCGTCGTTTCATCAAGGACTTATCGAAAATCTCTCGACCTATGACACACCTTCTCGAGAAGGATGCTCCTTTTAACTTCAATGAGGATTGTGTTAGATCTTTCGAAACTCTCAAAAGGAAACTTACCGAAGCTCCCATTCTTGTTGCTCCTAATCGGGAATTACCCTTTGAAATCATGTGTGATGCAAGTGATTATGCTATAGGGGCCGTCTTAGGGCAACGTTATGACAAGCATTTCTGTCCTATCCACTATGCTAGTAAGACGATGACCGAGGCTCAATTAAAGTACACCACAATGGAAAAGGAATTCCTTGCCGTGGTCTATGCTTTTGAGAAATTCCGACCTTATCTCGTCTTGACTAAAAGCATCGTGTATACCGACCATTCGGCTATCAAGTATCTCTTAGCTAAGCAAGATGCTAAGCCGAGATTGCTTCGTTGGATGCTCCTCCTCCAAGAATTTGATGTCACCGTGCTTGACAAAAACGGAGCCGAGAATCTAGCGGCCGATCATCTCTCTCGTCTAGAAGATCCTCACAAAGATATTTTCGAGAACAAGGAAATCACCGAAACATTTCCTCTCGAGACTCTCGGTGTAGTGAATTCTAAAGACACCACCCCATGGTTTGCCGACATTGCAAATTACCATGCGGGCAATTTCATAATCAAGGGTATGACGACACAACAAAAGCGAAAATTCTTTCGTGACGTCAAGTTCTATTTTTGGGACGACCCTTATCTCTTTCGGGTTTGTGCGGATCAACTCGTTCGACGTTGTGTGTTTGGTGCCGAAGCGTCAAATATCCTTAGAGCTTGTCACGAGGGACCCACGGGTGGTCACCACGGTGCTAATCTCACAGCTAAGAAAGTGTTCGATGCCGGTTTCTTTTGGCCTTCTATCTATCGTGATGCACACGCACTTGTGAAGTCGTGTGATTCGTGCCAACGTCAAGGAAAATCGTCTCAATGTGATGAAATGCCGCAAAATATAATTCAAGTGTGTGAGATTTTCGACATATGGGGAATAGACTTTATGGGGCCGTTCCCATCGTCTCATGGCAACAAATATATCCTCGTCGCGGTGGACTACCTTTCTAAGTGGGTGGAAGCTAAGGCTTTGCCTACTAATGATGCTCGTGTGGTAGTGAAGTTTTTGAAGCAACTATTCTCTCGGTTCGGAACCCCTCGTGCTATTATAAGCGATCGTGGAACCCATTTTTGTAATGACCAATTCGAAAAGGTTCTAAAGAAATATGGAGTTACTCATCGTCTTTCTACGGCTTATCACCCGCAAACGAGTGGGCAAGTCGAGGTTTCGAACCGAGCTTTGAAGAGGATTTTAGAGAGGTCAATTGGAGAAAACCGTGCTTCATGGTCCGACAAACTCGATGACGCTTTATGGGCCTTTAGGACCGCTTATAAGACACCTATTGGTTGCACTCCTTATAAGTTACTCTATGGGAAGAATTTTCATTTGCCCATTGAGTTGGAGCACAAGGCATATTGGGCCCTTAAGCATGCAAACTTTGACTTGAAGACCGCGGGAGATCACCAGAAAATACAATTGAATGAATTGGATTAATTAAGAGATAATGCTTATGAAAATTCATTAATTTTTAAAGAAAAGACTAAAAAGTTTCATGATTCAAAGATTAAAAACCGGGTTTTTAACGTTGGTGATCAAGTGTTACTTTTTAACTCTCGACTTAAGATATTTTCCGGGAAATTGAAATCTCGTTGGTCGGGTCCGTTCACCATTACACAAGTGTTTCCATATGGGACCATCGATCTAGCTCAAGATGGTGGTCCTAACTTCAAGGTGAATGGACATAGGCTTAAGCACTACTTTGGTGGGGAAATTCCTTCAATGGTTGCCCTCGACCAAGTCACCTTCCCCAATAATAATTAGCATTAAGGGGATCGAGTCGAGCTCATGACTCAGTAATCAAAAACGAGGTGCCTCGTGGGGGAGATCCCATGCTTATCCTTTATGCTTACTATTCAATAATAAGGGGACTTGTACCCTTTCAACTCGTTGTCTCGTGGTTGTTTATGATTGTGTTATCTAGATCATCATCATCATCTACGATTGAAGACTCTCGTGTTCGTTTACGTGAGCCTACATCGTTTGCTTGAAGAAGTTTTTCACGAATCCATGACATATCCTTTATTGTTCTAACAATTATCTTTTAGCATACTTAATAAACGGCTTTAGATATATTGTTGATCACCCTTTCCATGCTAGATCCTAAGCATTCGACTCTCCGTCTCTAGTATGGGGGTGCTCCACCTTTAGACTCGAAACATTGAGGACAATGTTTACTTTTAGTATGTCGGGTGAATAGGTACTTGCTTTGCTACGCCGTCGCGCTCTCCAATTTTCATTGTTTTGTTTTGTTGCTAATAAGGCTAAAAATGGCCAAATTTTAAATTTTTTCTTAGTTTTCATAAGTGTTTTTAAGACACGAATGTATATTTTCCAATGGGTAGAATAAGAGTTAATTTTTGAATTGATGGGCATTTGGAGCCATTTACATTCCTTAACCCGCTCAATTCAAGTTTTGCTAGACTTTTATATAGGGAGCTTTAAAACACGAAAGTCTTAACTCATACGGGTTAAGAACAAGAACTTTTCGCAAGTTCCTATAATTGATCCTAGAAAGTCACTTATCAAGGGAACTATAAAATGCATTCTATAAACTTGAAAAAGTCCAAGAAAGTGCAAGATCCTATAGGTGGCTTGAAAACCCAAAACTTTGATTTGATATAGTCTTAATGAAAGCCAATCCAAATTTGGCTTAATTTTGACTTGCATGGCTAAGTATTCACGAGTCTCTTTAATTAGAGGTCTTTATATAGTGAAGAACGAGAAATGATAGAGTTAGACAAGTGATCATGCTAAACGTAGAACATGAAAATGTTCTTTCAAAAACTCATATGTTTTTAATTGTGGCTTTTTCTTCCCATAAGATCAATGCATTAGGAATAAATCATAATTGCAATAAGTAAGGTCGTACGATTTGAAAGGTTACTTAGCCTCTAGCGCAAGATCGTTTAAAAGTTTCTTGAGGTTGAATAGAGTTCATAGCCAAGGCATAACTTATTGAAGCGGGACGCGAAGATTGGCGATCATCCAAAAAGGCCCTAACAAGGCATGAGGAGCTCTATTTTTGCTAAAGATCCAAGATGATGTGAAGTATCATTATTCCTAAATCAATATGAAGGATCGAGACACACGACGAAAAGTAATTACTCCCCTAAAGATCATGGAGAAAGTCTATCCAAAAAGACCCTTACAAGGTATGAGGATAAATATATCCAAGTCCGAAAAGTAGGCGGATCGTTGTATACCAAAATCCAAAGTAAAGATTGAAGAAAAATGATGAAGTCGTGGTCCAAATATGAAGAATCTCTCAAAAACGTTAAGTGAAGAAATACCAAATATATGAAGAGAAGACCATAATTTCAAGAACGTCTTCCCAAGATTTGAAGTATGAAGTACATGCCAAATATCGGTCCGAGAAAGGTCTCAAATCGTGAAACGAGTTATGCCAAGATATGAACTTAAGGAGATACACGAGAAGCCGTTTTAAAAGATTTTGTCCTTCGGCTAACTATCGATCAAATCATGATACTTTGCTTTCGGACTAATAACTACTCAAATAAGTCAATATGAATCACTTGTGATCCATGACAAATAGTTAAAAAATGCTAGTAACCCATTTCCTTTTATAATAACTAGGATTGCGGGGAGAAAAAGTATTACACAATTTGGACGTATGAGTAGTGTTAGCATTGTGACTTGTACCAACAATGATCTCGTTTTTGCACTTAGCATGGGATGTATGACAATCAAGGATGACGAAGTTTACTCTAAGGAACATTTACTTGTTTCTATTCTTTGACCTTAAAAGTCACTTTTCGTGATGAAAATCATACATTATGTCTTTACACATCTTCATAGTATGTTGCAAGTCTTTTACTCTTCAATAGAGGTTAATAAAATTGAACTTTGGTGATGCTTAGATACTTTATTCTAGCATTGCGTGAGGGCACGACAATGGCTTAGTATGGGGGAGTGATGAGATGGCATTTATACATGATCTCATCGTTCTTTTCGGGCTTTAAATGCATAAAATTGTCATAATATACCATATATATGCTTGTGTTTGTTTACTTGTGTATTTTAGGTATGGATATCGTGAAAAAGACAAAAGATCACAAGATACAAGGAAAAACGGACACGAGAAACGAAGCCGTACAAAGAACCGGGCCCTATTCATGGAATATTCAACAAATACCATTGAAGACTTCAAGATATACAAGATTGATCCTCAATTATTGAAGAAATGACACTTAAAACCCTTGTATATTGATAATTACAAGTTTGGTCCTTTAAGTTTGTCAAAATTACACAAATGGTCCTTCAACTTTGAAGAAATGGCAAGTTTAGTCCCTCAACAAATTCAAATTGCCAACAATGGTCCCTCATGAAGCCAAAGATACATTGAAGACCTTTGAAGATCAACATTGTCCAAGATCAGCCCTTGAAATATCTCAAAATGGCAAAAATAATCCTTTGAAACCTTTTTCCAAAGTTTTGTGCCAAAACTGCCAAAGTGTGAAAGTTATTTGCAAAGGAATGGAAGTTTTTGTGCTGAAAAACGTGTTATACATGTTTTACCAAAATACAAGGACCAAAGTTGTATACTAAAACATTCAAACAAAGAAAATGCGCCAAACAGATTCCACTCCACCAAAAACGGATCAATGGGTCCACTATTCATGTTCTTCCACCCAGATTTTACTTTTACCACACAAAGGGTTAATCCAAATTACCTTGACTAAAAAGCAATTAACCCTCACACGTACACATCCCACACTTGAACTCACCCATCACATCACCATAGACCCCACCCCCAATTCCCTTTCAACCAATCAGAATGCAACTTACTCTCCAAGTAATCTGACGTGTCTAAATCAACAGCCTAGGATCCTTGCTTCATCTTAAAGCTAAAATAAACGTCTTGGATCATTTTGGACAACTCATCAACAACAAACTGCCTCAAGTGCTCAAGGGCATTTTAGAGAATTTACTTTTAGGGTTTGTGAATAGTGTAGCCTGGCATTTGCCTATAAAAGGAGACCTCAACTTGTGAGAGTCCCTTTGTTCCAGTCTTTACCTTTAAGCTTGTAATTCCTTTTTAAAATTTATAAAAGTTGGTATTTTGAGAAAATTGTAATTCCTTTTTATGTTTTTGAAAGTTGGTGTTGTTTTAAGGTGATTCTGAGTTCCATTGATTGTTATAAGTGTGCTTGAATCATTTGGTTCAAGGACGTTTATGTTTGGTAAGTTTTTCAAGTTTGAAAAAGATTGAAAGAAGGTTTCTGATTTTGCTTATTCTTGTGTACTAATCCTTAACCATAAGCTATAAGCTCTTGCAAGCTTGTTGACTCCAAGCTTGTGAAGGGATTAGAGCCCTTGGTTGAGTTGTTTGTTGCTTGTGTTGAAGAAATCAAGTCCTTGAGGTTCTACTTTGAACCATCAACCAAGGCAGTCTTGCATCTCCTTTGTTGAAGTACCTTGGTCTTGTTCTAGTTGTTGAACAAGGTCCAAGGAGCATAGCTGGCCCTCCTAGGATGTTGTGGAGGGCAGGTATAAACTCTTGTTAAGATTCCTCTAAAAATTTCATGTTTCTGCTTATTTTGTACTTTGGCATATGATTTGGTGATTCTGTGTTTGTGCTTTGTGTTTTATGGTTGTAATCTGTTAGTTGTCACCTAGTGTAGCTATTTGATCTTTAAAATCAATAGGTTGTGTTTAAAAATTAGAAGTTTGTTTGAAAAGTGGTTGATTAAGGACTGTTTGGGATTACTGGTTCATAAGGCCTTGAGCCCTTGGTTCTTAGGGTTTGGGAGGTCTAAACAAGCCTTAATAAACAAGTTTTAGTCATTGGTTTACTTTCTGAAAGTTTGGAAAAGGGATTTGAAGTTTTGCAAAAATCTGATAAAAGTGCTTTTGAAATTGGTCAAACACATCAGATCCAATAACTTCTTTGTTTGTTGGATCTAAGGTCTGAAATCAGGTTTGGGAATAGTTTAGGTGATAAGCTATCTATTGGTTATCTGGTTGTTGAATTTGGTGGCTTATTGTGATTGTTATAGCTTATCAAAAGTTGCTGAAGTGGTCATTTGCATCAGCAAAGTGACCACCTCATTTTGTGATTGCATTTGTTATCCTATTGTATGCCTTGTGATTTTGCTGATTGGAATTTGTTTAAGTGCTGCTTGTGAGTGGATGTTGCTATTTGGTGTGCTTTGAATCTGGCTTATAAGCTAACTGTCTTATTAAGCCCTTGTTGCCAAAATCTGCCATCAAAAGGTCAACTGACCTCTTGATTCACAAGGCCTCCTCCTTGATTCCTTCACAAAATTTGCTTATAACAAGCCCTTATACCATTCCTGATCATATGGTAAACTTTGGAGTACTTTGACTTTTGGTCAAATAAGCACAAATTGGCTTATTTTTGAGAACTGCTTATTGGCACATGCAACAACTTGGCTTTTGTAATATAAATCATTTTTCTTAGCTTAATAACAAATCTGGAAGGTTACAAGTTTTTTGGTTAAGCTTTTGCTAGAAAACTAGCTTATTTGGCTTTTTCAGCCAGCTTATTTGCTCTTACACCTTATTCTACTTGGCTTTTTGTGATTTTCTTGATTGATTATTCTTAGTTAAGCTATTTGTGAGCTTTTGCAACAAACTAGAGCTTCTGAGGTGCCCTAAATCTCAAACCCGACTATTTTGTCGTTTTGTGGATTTTTACTTTGCTTATTTCTGGCTTATTGAGTGTGCTTTTTCAAAATTTCTTTTTACAGATCTCATAAGCATCCCAAAAGAAGGTTGTGTGTCAAATTAGAGCTTATGGCATTGGCTTATTGCTTAATGGGCTGAAAAGCCCAATAAGAATAAGCTGCCTGCTTATTAAGCTGTGATAAGCTCACATTCAGCTTTTGGGCCTTTAGAGTTTTGTGTTTAAAATTAAATTTTGAGTCAGATAGGGCTTTTCCAAGTCAATTGGGCCAAGTTTGACTTTTTGGGCCCAAAAGCCCATTAAGGTTGACTGTTTTTGGTTTTGGCCCATTTGAGGGCCCAATAGGGGTATTCTGGTCATTTCACTTTGATTTCTGATTATTTAGGTTAAAATAAACTAGTTTGCAAGTTTTTAGATTTTTTTATAATTTTTGGATTTTTAATATTATTTTAATATTATTTTATTATTATTTTTCAAATTTCACATTTTCCAACTTTTTACATTTTTCTTAGCTTTAATACATTAAAATAGGAATTTAGCAACTTTTAGAATAATTTTATCACTTCTAGATTAATTTTTATAATTATTTTAAGTTTTAATAGTTTTTAAATCATTTTAAATAGTTTTTATTAGTTTAAAAATTTCTAAAAATAGTTTTTAATCTTTTTAGGTCATTTTAGAGGTTTACCAATTGAAAAATCTTTTTTTGGGCTTTTTGATAATTTATTTGATTTTTAGGGCTTTAATTAGCATTTAAAAATTGAATATTTAATTATTTAAAAGGTTTGAAAAAGTTTTGATCATTGGTAAACTCTTAGTTTATTTATTTTGATTTTTGGTGAATTTTTGGTAATTTTTAGAATTAATTTTAATTTTTGTAGTTTTTACGGTTTTACGTTTGTCGTTGTAGTAGTAATTTTCACGTCTTCGTCATCTTCTTTTCTCATCCCCTTCTAAACCAATCATTAATCACAAACATTTAACAAGTTTTTCACACACATATACCTCCTTGGGAAACGAACTTTCACACCTTAGGGTCATTAACACTTGGTTTTTCCTAAAATCATTTGTTCAATACTTACCGCTTTTACGCACCTTTTCCTAAAGGTCGTAATTTACCACAATCACAGTTCCTCACCTTGGGGAGCTCCAGTACTTTTTGTCAAAAAGAAAGACGGATCTTTCCGAATGTGTATCGATTACAGGGAACTGAATAAGCTAACTGTGAAAAATCGTTACCCACTACCACGAATCGACGACTTATTTGATCAGTTACAAGGATCATGTGTATACTCCAAGATCGACCTACGATCAGGGTATCACCAGTTGAGGGTCAGAGAAGAGGACATACCGAAAAAAAACTTTCAGAACTCGTTACGGTCATTATGAATTTCAAGTCATGCCATTTGGCCTGACCAACGCTCCAACCATATTCATGGACCTCATGAATCGAGTGTGCAGACCCTATCTGGATAAGTTCGTGATTGGGTTTATCGACGACATACTCATCTATTCCAAGAATGAGCAAGAGCACGGAGAACATCTTGCTCAAGTGCTAAAATTACTTAAGGAAGAGAAAATGTACGCAAAATTCTCGAAGTGCGACTTTTGGATTCCTAAAGTTCATTTCCTCGGTCATGTGATCGATGATAAGGGAATTCAAGTAGATCCCGCAAAAGTCGAATCCGTGAAGGATTGGGCATCACCCACTTCACCAAAAGAGATTAACCAATTTTTAGGCCTTGTCGGTTACTACCGGAGATTCATAGAGGGAATTCCTAAGATAGCTAAATCTATGACAAAGCTTACTCAGAAAGGCGTAAAATTCGATTGGGGAGAAAAAGAAGAGGCCGCATTCCAAACCATTAAGCAGAAATTGTATAGTGCACCCATTTTAGCTTTACCAGAAGGCAACAAAGACTTCGTTGTCTACTGTGACGCCTCACACAAAGGCTTAGGAGCTGTCTTGATGCAGAGACAGAAAGTGATTGCCTATGCTTCAAGACAATTGAAGAAACACGAGCAAAATTACTCTACCCATGATCTAGAGCTTGGATATGTAGTTTTGCCTTGAAAATTTGGAGACACTACCTGTATGGAACAAAGTGCACAATGCATACTGTTCACAAGAGTTTGTAACATATCCTAGACCAAAAGGAGCTAAACATGAGGCAACGTCGTTGGATAGAATTGCTCAGTGACTACGACTGCGACATCAAATACCACCTAGGTAAAGCCAACGTTGTTGCGGATGCACTAAGTCGAAAAGGAACTGATCCTCCCATGAGAGTTCGAGCCCTATTCATGACCATTAGCTTGGACCTACCCAAGCAAATACTAGAGGCTCAACTCCAAGCACAGAAACCTGAAAACATCAGAAGAGAAGACATAGGAGGAATGCTTAGGACTGACCTAAGCAAGGAGAAGTTGGAAGCTAGAGCAGACGGAACATTATGTTTACACGGAAGAAGTTGGTTACCATGCTACGGAGACTTGAGAAACGTGATCATGCACGAATCTCATAAGTCCAAGTACTCTATACATCCCGTATCTGAAAAGATGTATCAGGACGTGAAGAAATTATATTGGTGGCCAAACATGAAAGCAGACATTCCCACATACGTGAAGAAGTGTCTGACTTGTGCCAGAGTAAAGACAAAACATCAGAGGCCATCCGGTTTGCTAGTCCAACCTAAAATACCAAAATGGAAATGGGACAACATCACCATGGACTTCATTACCAAACTCCCTACTTCATCTCACGGTTACGATACAATTAGGGTAATCGTTGACCGACTCACAAAATCCGCTCACTTCCTGCCCATCAGAGAGAATGACTCTCTGAACAAGTTACCTAAGTTGTACCT
The DNA here is from genome assembly GCA_025667525.1 of Glebionis coronaria. NCBI lineage: Eukaryota > Viridiplantae > Streptophyta > Magnoliopsida > Asterales > Asteraceae > Glebionis > Glebionis coronaria. The sequence continues at coordinate 432,131,004 of CM046879.1, read as the reverse complement.
AAAGGAAATAGTGACTAGACACGGCATACCCGTCTCATTCATTTGTGAATGAGATGGTAGATTCACGTCAAACTTTTGGAGAGCCTTCCAACGAAGTTTAGGAACAAACTTGGACATGAGCACCGCATACCACCCGCAAACTGACGGCCAGAGTGAACGAACAATCCAAACCCTAGAAGACATGTTGAGAGCATGTGTGATCGACTTTGGAAAAGGATGGGTCGAACATATACCATTAGTTGAATTCTCCTACAACAACAGCTACCATGCCAGTATTAAAGCAACACCATTTGAGGCCCTTTATGGCCGCAAGTGTAGATCACCAGTATGCTGGGCAGAGGTGGGGGAGTTTCAACTGACTGGACCCGAACTAATCCAAGAGACGACAGAGAAGATCACTCTCATCAGGCAGCAAATTCAAGCTGCCCAAGATAGACAGAAAAGCTATGCAGACAGAAAACGGAAGCCTATGGAGTTTGAAGTAGGTGACCGTGTTATGCTGAAGGTATCACCTTAGAAGGGCGTCGTCCGATTTGGGAAACGTAGGAAACTAAATCCACGTTATGTGGGACCCTTCAAGGTGATTGCCAGAATATGTGAAGTCGCCTATCGTCTAGAGTTGCCCCAGCAGTTGAGTCGGGTACACTCTACATTCCATGTCTCAAACTTGAAGAAGTGCTACGCGGATGAGCCGCTAGCCATGCCATTGGAGGGAGTCCATTTCGATGACAAACTCCAATTCATAGAAGAACCGGTGGAAGTCATGGAGAGAGTAGTCAAGAAGCTAAAGCGAAGCCAAATCCTGTTAGTTAAGATACGATGGAACTCTAGGAAAGGTCTTGAGTTCACATGGGAACGTGAAGACTCATTTAGAGCTAAGTACCCACACCTGTTCACCTGAGCAGTGATGTCATCTTAAGCTTTGAGGACAAAGCTAAAATAACGGGTTAATGCTGTAAAACCTGTAAATTCGGGTTTTAACAATGTCATCATTTTATACGTCACTTTATGATATCTGAATAAATATTACCACCTTTTCATGAAATCCTTTGAGCAATCATATGCATCATACACAACATACATTATTTTAATCATCAAAACATGGGGACATTTAAATCTCATAGCATACATTGTGATTTTCATCACTTAATCACAAGGACAGTCACATTTGGATGACTACATTTTATAAACATGCAGGACTATAACCAGTCACTCCTTTCTTGAACATTTTAGTCACTTGAACATATAATCATAAGCATGCATCACATTGATTCATAAACCCAAACTCATGATCACAATTAATACATATTTATTTAAGTATAAATTCTTAAGCTTTAAATATATTGATGTATATATATTTTTCTTACACTATAATTGACTTTACGTTACGACACCAACTACTTTTGTATTTAAACATTACCTTTAACTATTTTTACTTTGTTAAACTAAGTTGTCATACTTTTAATATAGTAAAATCTTTCTCATCTAAAAATGACCATACTTTCACCAAGGATCCCAAACTTAACCAAAATCAACCTAGACTTAAACATACTCACACAATACTATACCTATACTCCTAGTAACTATATTTAGACACAAAAATTAAACATAAAAATACCCTAAACACCCATATAGCCGAATTCATATACATACATAACATTTAGATACCAAAAGCCTTACCATTTACACTCTTGACTTTTAAACTTGTACAACCTAGTTATTTAAGTCCTACACTATATGAAACACATTTTCCCTTCCTTTGACTAGCACATACCACCGGTTTTAGTTTAAAACAAGGGCACCATGTACAAACTTTGCAATTAAAACATGTACTAGGTTACTATACTCACATCACATATTCAAACCACCTAGCACCCTTCCCTTGTGTCTTAAGAGGTGTAGTAACCTACATCCACACACCAAATTCTTGTGTACAACCTTCCCATTTAATTAAAACACTATGCAAGCTATTCTTGTTCCCTTGGAGACCTTACATATGACAGCAAAGGGGATGTCTAAGACATTTGTACATTTTCTTGTCATTAAAGCATGTACTCCTAAGGTACACATCCAATATCCCCTAAATCTACCTATCTCTCTTTCTTGCCGTGGCATACCCCAAGCCACAACTCATAATTCACACTCCTAGATATTTAGTGAGCTAACACTCACTTATCTCTTACCCCATTCAAAAATCGGACCACATCTCTCTCTCACATAATACCTTGAGGCAACAAACACTTGCACCTTCATTTACTTCAAACCAAATCTTGGTTCCAAGGCATTCAAAGCTAGTCAACACCAAGTTCCATAGAATCCAAGACCATCCTAGTGGAACCCGACGTCTAGAACCCTTAAGCCATCGTTACCATCTCGTTTTCGTGAAGCAGGTAAGTATAAACCTTCTCTAAAACTTTTCCTTACTCATTTCATGTTTCATGCATGTTCATGCTATAAAAATGGAGTTAGTGATTCATGCACACGTTGGAAGCTTATAAACTAACCCTAAACAACATATAAGCCCACGACTTATATGATGTCTATGGGTATTCTTGCCCTTAAAACCCTAAAACGTCTATATTTAAGCTTGTAGAACTTATTTAAGCCCTAGAGTAATCACTATGCCTTAAAAATTCATAAAGAAGTAATATAAGCCGAGCCATACAAACCTATATGAGCCACGTCATTTAAGCCTAATAACTTATATAAGCCGAAACCTAAAATGACATATAAGCTAGCCTTGAAAAACCCTAAAAGTAATATAAGCCGAGACTTAATCTAGCTTATTTAAGCCCATTAAAATATAAGCCGTAGCTATATAAGCCCATAAGTCATTAAGCCCTAAATCTAATATAAGCCCTTAGAATTATTAAATTTAAGCCGAAACATATAAGCTTAACATAAGCCTTAAATAAGCCCAATGAATATAAGCCCTAACTTAGTTTAAGGAGTTAAGTAAAATACAAATAAGCCCATAATTTAAACATAAGCTTAGAAATATTAATGTAAGCCCAATAAGGGGAAAATAAAGATATTAGCCCACTTGGTAATTCCCTATTAAATTTGTACAAGCCCATTAGGCCCACATTACACAAGCCGAGACCCAAATAGGCTAGTCAAGCCCAATTTCTAAAGTGTGGAGACTTTTTGTGCCTATTATGACAAGTGGTGATAGTATTGGTTGATTTGGAAAATTAATAAAACATGTACTCCTAATATATGGGGGCGTTAATTTAAACCATGAGTTAAATGAAAACCACAAGGGCCATTTTTGCCAAAACTTAAACTAAAATTGAGCCTTAGTTGTCTTAATAAACAAACCGAAACCTCAAGGGGTCACTTTTGCCATTTGTGAAAACTATTACAAACCCTAGCCTTGTTTTGTTAATATTCGAGACCTTAAGGGTCATTCTTGCCATTTTTGAAACTTAACATAAGCCCTAGAAACTTTATAAAACATTCCCGTGACTCAAGGGAATAAAGGTGTTAATTTGGCAACTTAAAACAAGCCCTAACTCTTTATATAATAAATTCCGAGACTTTGGGAGGGGGTGTTTTGTCATTTCCCCAAAGTTTTACAAGCCCTAGGGGCGTTTTTATAAATAAACTAACTAACAAGGATTAACGGCGTAATAAACTTAACGAACGAAACCTTAAAGGTTATTCTTGTAATTTGTCATACTTACAAGGGTTTACTAGTAATTTTAATATATTTAAAAGAATTAATAAAATATTTTATTAATTTTAGTTATTTGGATAATTAAATAAATCACTAGTTTATTCACGAAAGTATAAACTAACGAATCCCGTTAATTATATTTTTAAGACTTAAGAAAATAATATAATATTTCCTTACGGTTTATTTAACTAAAATCCAATTATTTAATTTATTCCCGTTTACTAAGTCAAGTTACATATTTTTAGACACTAAAAGTATACGTTTATCACAACCCTTTATAAGTATAAACATTTAGACAATCGTTATAACGTATTAGTTTGTGATCATGCATTCTTTGAAAATCATACATCCATCATGCATTGTTAATTATGCATTTACTAAGGCACTTAAAATTACTTAAGTAATTACTCCGGTCCGTGATCATATTGTGCCAGTTTGTTCAGTGACATCATCATCATCACATCATTACCACTAAGGTGAGTTCATGGCCCCATCTTTACTGTTTTATAACTAGGGGAGAAAACATACAAAAACTATATATATATTTTAAATATGCAAAACATGCACTGACAACAACAACTTATTGCCTATTGTTTGCCCCATACCCGTGGACTGTAATAGTTAATAGTGTAGCGCGAAATGTGTGAATAGATCTATTTGGGTATTGACAATACCCGGCCTGCGTGACTTGCTATCACGAAATGCTTAGGCCAAGCAACAGGTTTACATCATTATCGGACTGAGGGAACAACATCGGGACAGATCCAAATGGGCGTATCGAACAACTTTTTGTGTAGCTTCTATTACAGGGCAATAGAAACTACTATAGTATGTAGCTTAGTGTTCTACTATCTTTGTGATGTTTTGGCATATTATTAACTTATTATTTAATTAAACCTGTGAATTCACCAACTTCGTGTTGACCCCCACATTTTACTCTATATGTTTTCTCATGAAAATAAAGCAGGTTCATGCATTGGATCCCAGCATTTTAGGAGCATCATGTCTACCATTGGGCTGGGATATTTACTTCTATTTTATAATAAATGTGGTTTACAAACAAGATACTAAGTGTGTACTATTGATTCATGTAATTTGTATTAAATGACTTTTATGATCATTGCTCTATATACTATGTGTTATCGATCCACCCAAGTAACACCCCAATTACTATTCCACTGCATTTGACCCACTTGGGGGTGTTACACACTTGAATTATGTTTTGCGGCATTTCATCACGTTGAGACGATTTTCCTTGACGTTGGCACGAATCACACGACTTTACAAGTGCGTGTGCATCACGATAGATCGTAGGCCAAAAGAAGCCGGCATCGAACACTTTCTTATCCGTGAGATTAGCACCGTGGTGACCACCCGTGGGTACCTCATGACAAGCTCTAAGGATGTTAGAAGCTTCGGTACCAAATACACAACGTCAAACGAGTTGATCCGCACAAACCCGAATGAGATAAGGGTCGTCCCAAAAATTTGAACTTAACGTCGCGAAAGAATTTTCTCTTTTGTTGTGTCGTCATACCCTTGATTATGAAGTTCCCCGCATGGTAATTTGCAATGTCGACAAACCATGGGGTGGTGTCTTTAGCACTCACTACACCAAGAGTCTTAAGAGGAAAGGTTTTGGTAATTTCCTTGTTCTAGAAAACATCTTTGTGAGGATCTTCTAGACGAGAGAGATGATCTGCCACTAGATTCTCGCTCCTTTTTTGTCAAGCACGGTGACATCAAGTTCTTGGAGGAGGAGCATCCAACTAATCAATCTCGGCTTAGCATCTTGCTTAGCTAAGAGATACTTTATAGCCGAATGGTCCGTATACACGATGCTTTTAGTTAAGACGAGACAAGGTCGAAATTTCTCAAAAGCATAAACCACGGCAAGGAATTCCTTTTCCGTTGCGGTGTACTTAAGTTGAGCCTCGGTCATCGTCTTACTAGCATAATGGATAGGACGGAAGTGATTTTCTTAACGTTGCCCTAAGACGGCCCCTATTGCATAATCACTTGCATCACACATGATTTCAAAGGGTAATTCCCAATTAGGAGCAAAAAGAATGGGAGCTTCGGTAAGTTTCCTTTTAAGAGTTTCGAAAGCTCTAACACAATCCTCATTGAAGTTAAAAGGAGCATCCTTCTCGAGAAGGTATATCATAGGTCGAGAGATTTTCGAAAAGTCTTTGATGACACGACGATAAAAGCCCGCGTGTCCTAGGAAACTCCTAACTCCCTTAACGGTTTTGGGATGAGGTAACTTGGCGATGACGTCTATCTTAGCTTTATCGACCTCAATCCCTGCTTTCGATACCTTGTGCCCTAAGACGACTCCTTATTTACACATAAAATGACATTTTTCCCAATTAACCACAAGGTTGGTTTCTTCACAATGTTTTAACATTTGCTCGAGATTAGATAAACACGACATGAACGAATTGCCAAACCTCGAAAAGTCATTCATAAACACTTCCATCGACTTCTCGATCATATCATGAAAAATAGCCATCATACACCATTGAAACGTACCCGGTGCATTTCAAAGTCCGAAAGGCATCCTACGATAAGCAAACATTCCATAAGGACATGTAAACATAGTTTTCTCTTGATCACGAGGGTCGATAGGGATTTGAAAGTAACCGGAAAAACCATCTAAAAAGCAATAGAATTCATTTCTCGCGAGTCGCTCCAACATTTGATCCATGAAGGGCAAAGGAAAGTGGTATTTACGAGTGGCGTCATTTAACTTTCGGTAGTCAATACACACCCTCCAACCGGTCACAACACGAGTGGGAATTAACTCGTTGTTTTCATTGGGTACAACGGTCATTCCTCCTCTTTTAGGGACACAATAGATTGGGCTCACCCATGGGCTATCGGAGATAGGATAAATCATTCCCGCGTCAAGAAGTTTTAAGACTTCCTTTTTGATGACATCGTGAATTTTAGGATTTACCCTTCTTTGACTTTGAATTGCGGGTTTGTAGTCCTCATTCATTAAAATCTTGTGAGTATAAAACTTTGGGTCAATACCCTTAATGTCGGAAATTTTCCACGCAATTGCCCCTTTATGAGCTTTAAGAACTTTCAAAAGTGCGGTTTTTTCATCGTTAGCAAGATCTTTTGCAATAATAACCGGAAACTTGTCATCACCTTCCAAGAATGCATATTCAAGGTGAGATGGAAGATCTTTCAATTCAAGGATAGGCGGTTCCTCGATCGAAGATTTTTGTTCAACACTCATAACTTCCATCGACGGAAGAAATGGTGGAATAAGAGTATCATTACCAATAATCACCTCATCTTCATTGTCGATTTCATTTAAAGTAAAACCGCCACCTTGGAATGGAGTTAGATTTGGTGTAGAATTAGCAAGAATCGGATCCAAAATAGTGGGATTGCCACTTGACGAGCTATCAGAAAAACCTAACACTTCTTGTGAAAACTCATCACAAACCACATCAACTAAGTCAATGTGATTGATGGTAGCGATTGAATAAACATGAGAAAGTGTAGAGTTTTGAGTAGAGTTTATAAAAAGTTCCTCTTCGTTGAATCTCAAAGTAATAGTTCTTGCATGAACGTCGATAAGCGATCTCGAGGTGTCTAAAAATGGATGACCTAAAATTAGAGGATCTTGAGGATCCGCGGGGATGTCAACTACTATAAAATCAACGGGATAGTAGAACTTCCCCATTTTCACGAAAATATCCTCGGCTACTCCAGATGCTAAAATCGTAGAATGCTCGGCCATCTCGATAGACATGTTCGAAGGAGTAAGAGCCAGAAGCGAAAGCGATTTCCAAATGGAAAATGGCATCAAATTAATGCTCGCACAAAGATCGGCCAAGGCGAGGCATTCTTCCATATCTTGTATGTCACAAGGAATGAGAAACTTCCCGGGGTCACCAACTTTTTCTGGTATGCGTTTAAGATAAACCGAAGAACAATTAGCAAGCTTTGAAAGCTTCTCCTTATCGTTCATCATACCTTTGAAAGTGGAAGCGAAACGAGGCATGTATAACAACGCGTCGGCTAAACTTAAATCAAAATGAACTTGTTGAAACATTTTTATAAAAAGCTCGATTTGTTGTTTGTTACGTTCTTGTATTTTCTCTTTGTTTCGTCTTGAAGGGTAAGGTAAGGGTGGTGTGGGTTGGGCATTAGGCAACGGCCTTGGAATCTCGGGTTCCATAATGGGTATTGGTTCAACCGTAGGTGTGGTATGAGCGGTACTTCGTGGGCTTGTGATATGCTCCTTTTCGACCATCACCTCGGGCTCTTTCTCGATTTCCTTCTCCGTAGAAGTACTTGGACGAGAGATTGGTTCCTTGAAAATTTTACCACTACGAGTAGTAATAACCTTCATTTCTCCTTTCGGGTTTGCAATGGTATCACTAGGAAGACCATCCGAGGAAGAGGGTTTACACATGATTGCTTCAAACATTTTTGCCATTCGATCTTCAAATTTTGATTGCCTAGCATCCGCTTTTAACAATTCTTGCTTAATCTCATGTTGTCCTTGTTCCATCTTTTGTTAATTTTGTTGAAGACGTTGAATGTTTCCTTCCATTTTATTAGCTTGAGTTTTTAGTTCATTAGCAAGTTCGTTTTAAGCTCGTTTTTCTACTCGGATCTTAAGCTAATCATCTCACGTTGCATGTTATCAAACTTAGCATCGTTTGCTTTTCCATAATCTAAAAATTCTCCATTTATATTTTTAGTGTGAGCATTTTGAAAACCTTGTGTAGTGTTTTGAAAATCACGGTTTTGGTTTTGATTTGAAACTTGTCCATTCCCACTTTGGTAATTCCCTTTGTTGTAGTTACGTGAATTGCCTTGATAACCACCATTTTGATTGTTTTTTCGATAGTTGTTAGCATTTTGATTTTGGGGAGCTTGATTTGGGCGAGAACCTTAGCCGTTTTAGTTGTAAGTTCCCGTTGCTACATAAGCACTCAAAGTGTTACCACCGGCGGTAATGCACTCGGAAAGATCATGAGCTCCACCACAAGATAAACAACTATTTTCAACCGCTTTAACCGATGCGGAATTCAAAGCATCTTGTGCTTTCCAATGTGTCATAAGCGTCGAAAAGCTATCGAAAAACCGATTTTCCTCATTTGCTTCATCATGTAAGGCATTAATGTTACGAGACGATGACGATGACGATGAACCCATATTGGCAACACTCGGTGTTTTACGAGGGTTATAAACCTTAGATCTATTCTCGATAATCTTTAAAGCCTCATCGGTCGTTTTGCACAAAAAATTACCACCCGCGGCGGCATTCAAATAATCTCGTTCATGATCATTAAGCCCATTGTAAAAAGTATCAATTTGATGCAATTCCGAAAAATCATGGTGTGGACATTCATGTAACATTTCCTTAAATCGTTCCCATGCCATTAAAAAACTTTCATTATTTCGTTGTGTAAACCTTGAAATCTCATTTTTCAAATGTGTTGTTTTAGATGGTGGAAAAAATTGGTTCACAAACTTAGAGACGAGATCACCCCATGTCAAAATCGAATTTGGCGGTTCTTTCTCGAGCCAAATTTTTGCGGGTCCATCCAACGAGTATGGAAACAACATCATCTTAATGGTGTCATGCGGAACATCCTTAAACTTGTTTGTTGCAGTGAGACGATCAAAATTCCTATGTGATAATGCGGGTTGTCTTTCTCATGATCTCTAAACTTATTAGCTTGTAACATCGACATTAAACTCGTCTTAATCTCGAAATTCTCCGCAAGGATGGCGGGAATCACAATAGCTTCTCCAAAACCCTCGGTGGGTGCTTGAAGCAACTCCATCATAGTACGATTAGCCATGGCGACTATTGATTCTACAACGGGTTCGACAGTTGGAGTTTGTTCTTCAATAAAATTTCATTGACTTTGACGACGTCTGCGAGCTCGTTTTGCTTGATTACGAGTTACCATAAACTTGACGTAGAATGGGAGGTGAGAAAAAAAGATTCTTTTTGGGTGTTTTGTGGATTTTCAATTTTTTTGTGTTTTTGGTTGTTTTTAATTTTTTTGGTTTTTGTGTGTATTCGTAGACAACAATACCAAATCTCTCCTCGAATCAAACTCTTGATCAAAGAAGCTTCAAAGGAATGAAAACGATCACGTGGAGTGAACGCCTTTGATTGACTTTAGAACTTTGGTGAAAACCAAATTGTTCAATAAGGTTTAATCACAAAGAAACCAAGCAAATATATATATATATATTACGTAATAATACTTTGGGCGACAAAACCCTCGATTAGCTTTCAATCTCAAAATACTCACAAGCAAGCGAAGAAACGAGGCGGCGCGAAGCACTTAAGAGCCTTTTTCTTTAGGGTATATTTTATAATACCCGCCTTATACCCACCTTATAGTTTGTATTTTTCAAAATCGAGCTTCACGAAAGTATTTATCTATTTTTGCCTTTTTCTTTTTGTTTGAGATTCGAATACAATAATTAGGAGATCAAATCCCAATTAAGGTTGTGTTTTCACACTTTTGGAGATATTTTGATTTTGTTGTTATACTTAATACAATACAGTAATAATAATTTCACAAGAAAAACGAAAAATAACCGATAATACGTATTAGTAGAGTTCTACTAATACAAATACTATTTATGGTTAGTATAAAAAAAGACAAATTAATCACGACACACCTCCCCGGCAGCGGCGCCAAAATGATTGTGGTAAAATTACACCCTTTAGGAAAAAGGCGTAAATGCGGTGAGTATTAAACAAATGATTTAGGAAAATCAAGTGTTAATGACCCAAATAGATTCGTTTCCTAAGGAGGTATATGTGTGTGAATAATTCATAATGATTTGAGATTGATATGAGAAAGAAGGGATGAGAAAAGAGAATGACGGTTACGTAAGAATTACACTACGACGACTAAATTAAAAACCGTAAAAAGTGATAAAATAAAAATTAATTCTAAAAATTCCCAAAAAATTATCAAAAATTAATTAAAACAAACTAAGAGTTTACGAATGATCAAACCTTTTCAAACCTTTTAATTAATTAAATATTAATTTTTAAATGCTAATTAAAGCCCTAAAAATTCAAATAACTATTAAAAAGTCCAAATAAAGATTTTTCACTTTGTAAAACTCTAAAATGACTTAAAAAGACTAAAAACTATTTTTATGAATTTTTAAACTAAGGAAAACTATTTTTAAATGATTAAAAACTATTAAAATATTAAAATAATTCTAAAAATTAAGAAAATGATGCAAAAATTAATCTAAGAGTTTTAAAAATCCTAACTTGATGTATTTGACCTAAGAAAAATATAGAAGTTGCAAAAATATGAAAGATGAAATTTAATAATAAAATAATATTAAAATATTATAAAAAATCCAAAAATTATAAAATTTCTAAAAACTTGAAAACTAGTTTATTTTAACCTAAATAAACAGAAAATAAAAGTGAAATTACCAAAATACCCCTATTGGACCCCCAAATAGGCTATAATAAAAAACAGTCAAGGTAAATGGGCTTCTTGGCCAAATAAGATGAAACTTAACCAAATAAGCTGAAAATCACTAGTCTTGCTTAAAATTTAATTCTAAACACAAAAGTCTGAAGGCCCAAAAGCTGAATGTGAGCTTATCACAGCTTAATAGAACAACAGCTTATTCTTAATGGGCTTTTTGGCCCATTAAGCTCTAAGCCAATGCCATAAGCTCTAATTTGACACACAACCTTCTTTTGAGATGCCAAAGAGATCTGTGAAAAGAAATTTCCAATAAGCTCAACCAATAAGTCAGAAATAAGCAAAGTAAAAAATCACTAAAAGACAAAATAGTCGACTTGGAGTTCTAGACCACCTCAGACCTTGATTCAAGTTGCAAAAGACTCTAAATGAATTAATTAAGACAAATCAACAAAGAAAAGTTCAATAAGACAAGCCAAATAAGCTAAATAAACTGATAAGCACTTATGTAAAAGTCAAAGTAATTGGTTTTCTAGTCAAAGCTCAAAGTCAACCCCTCAAATGCTCCAGTATAAACAAACTGGTCAAATAAGTAACACCTATTACAAAATTAAAGTTGTTGCAGGTTTAAATAAGCTATAACAACTTAATGATAAGCTATCCCAAAAAATAACACTATTAGTGGCTAGCAGCAGGGGAAAGGAGTTCCTACTGCTTTGACTATGTTGGAAATACGTTTTTCGTATAAAGAAAGCCTCGGTCACTCCAACAATATAGTTGTAGGCTCGTAGTAATGTTTAAGTAATGTTTATGTTAAGCCCGACCCATGAGCATGTTCATGGGCCGGAGGCCCAAGTCCATTTAAGGACTTGGGTATATAAACCTCTTTCCACCATGGAAAGAGGTGTTGGTTGTTTCATTTCTCAAAGTAATACACATAGTTTCTTTCACTTCTCTCTCTAGTTTCTCTCTCTAGAAAAACATCAACCCTCTTGAAATACAAAGATTATCACACTTCTACAATTGGTATCAAGAGCTATGGGATGAAATATAGGTTGGTCTTTGTGTTGTTCATGCTTATTTAAGCATTTCGTGAGTTTTTTATTGTTTTTTACCAAAGCTTCAATTTTTTATTGTGTTTTTAGTGTTCTTCATAGTCGTATACCTTCTTTATTATTGTATTAGTGATTTGGTTATCTTGGTTTCGGTTACAACACAAATCTTTGGCTCAAAAGTTAATAATTCTCTTGCTTCAACTTTGCGAAATTCACTGCAATTGATCCCATCAGAAAGTACAAGTAAGTACGGCTCGATCGCAATAACCCAAGGGTTTTACTTTGCGATCACCAGTATTCAGATACCCGTATTCCGACGCTTATTGCGATCGCTCATGGCGATCGTGGATTGCGACGGTTTTAAGGATTATTGAGACGTCACTCTGTCCAAATCTTATTAGCCATATTGCGATCGTGGATTCCGATAGTGTCACATTCCGATACTTGTTGCATTCCGACAGATCCTACATTCCGATAGAAGGACATTCAGATAGAGGGACATTACGATAGAAGGACATTCCGATAGAAGGACCTTCCGATAGAAGGACATTCCGATAGAAGGGGTATTCCGACAGATACTACATTTCGATACTTGAGACACTCTGATAAAATTTGCTTTTTGGGATAAAAAGTTGCATGACTTAGAGGATTTTTCTATTGTGCATTAATTTGGTAATTTGGTAATTTTCAAAAGCATACACAACAAAAAGATAACAACATCTTTCATTCAACAATACGAAAACACATAAACTTATTTCATTGCTCGATCGTTTTTGATAATCTTTATTCAAGGGATCATAAAATGAATTCAAATTCATATATGCCAACAATGACTTCGCTTACCGATATCTCAATCATCTCTGGTACCGACACTCGCCCACCGTTGCTCATCAAAAATTTATTTGAAGCATGGCAAGGGCGCATGAAAACTTACATCATGGGAAAACCCAATGGTAGACTTATGCTTCAATCTATTGAAAAAGGTCCACTAGATTGGGGAGAAGTTACTGTCAACAATGTGACGCGGACAAGGTTGTATCATGAGTTACCAGATGCTAACAAACTCATTGCCGATGCTGATGAAAGGGCCGTTCAGACAATACTTCAAGCCCTTCCACCCGACATCTATAGAATGGTAAGTGAACACACAGTGGCAAAGGATCTTTGGGATCGATTAGCTGTTTTGTTACAAGGGACCTCTCTAACTAAGCAAGAACGAGAGTGTCAATTGTATGACTTGTTTGATAGATTTACATACATTCCAGGGAGACTCTTCACGATTACTACTGGTGTTTCACTACTTTGATGAATGATATGAACGTGTATAATCTAAGGATTGCTCAGTTTCAACTAAACACAAAGTTCTTGAACACGTTACCCCAAGAATGGAGTCAATATGTCACCGATGTTAAGATGATTCAAGATTTGCACAAGTTAAATTTATATCAACTCTATGCTTTCTTGCAACAACACGAGAAGCACGTGATCCAAAAACGCATCTCTCAGGGATATTATCAATAACCATTGGCATTAATGGCAAACCATCCAACATTGTCATATCACAACTCTCCGTTTGCTTTGGGACACCAATCTTCCTATCAACCATTGTATCAAACACCAAGTTTCCTACAGTATTCGATCTTGCCACAACCGCCTACATCTTATCACCAACAATACAAGCAACCAGCAACATCATCACAAGGAGACTCACATCAGTTACCTTATGCTTCACAACAGTATTCACCTTATCAATCTCCAACAAACCCTGCTATTACCTATCAACGACTTGAGGCTCCTCAACCCCATTACTCACAACATGTTAGTGTTCCCTCAAATCAGCTTGTAGCTCAATCAACACCAGCATTCTATTGTGATGATGAGATTCCTGTCCCTGAATTTAGACAAGGGGATAGTCCTACTGATATACTTGCTCAAATGTCTGCTTATCTCACTCAAACATTGAACAAACGAGGTTACAGAAGACCAGCTCCAACAAACAATCAGTTAAGGAACACTTCTAACTCTCGACAACAAGCTATAATTCAAGATGGCAGAGTAATGGTGCAACCACTTCAGGGGAGACCAGTTCATCTACTGCTGCTGCACGTTCATCTAACAGTGCTGCTACAAGGGGTAATAACACTGGCAAAATGAAGATGATTATATGTTATAACTGCAAAGGGGAAGGGCACATGGCTCGAGAGTGCAAGCAGCCGAAGAGGAAAAGGGATAGCACATGGTTTTAGGATAAGATCTACTTGGTGAATGCTCAAGCCCAAGGACGTGAGCTCGATGAAGAAGAGTTAGCATTTCTCGCAGATCCAGGAGTTGCGGATACTGACGGTCTCACAGCAGCCATCACCAACAATGCCGCATATCAATGTGATGATCTGGATGCATACGACTCTGACCGTGATGATATCAATACCGCTAAGGAATCTCTCATGGAAAATCTTTCACTTTATCGAGCTGACACAATTTCTGAGGTACCAAATACTGCCACGGATACTAGTATTGTACCTTATCAAGTTGAGCAATGTATCCGGAACAGCCTCCGGTGGTTAGTAACTCAAACAAGGAGACAAACAATGATAGCAATATCAATGCAAGTCCCCATACTTTGAGTGAACCACAACCGGGAGCTATTACGACTAAAAATCCGTTTGCTCAACCCGATTTGGTTATGGTGTCGGCATCTATGCTTAGTCAAATGAATAATGCGGTCCTTGAAACCCTCAGTGTTAATCAGACTTTATCTGCCGAGCTTGCTTTGCATAAGGAAAAGGTTAAAACCTTGGAATTAACTCCAGTGTACACTACCTTAACCAATCCTGAATTTGAAAGATTTTGGAAAGTCCAAATGGATGATCTGCTAGAAATTAAGAGTTTAAGAGCAAATCTTTTGAAAGAACTTAAAGAAAAAGAGTCAGTCGTTAATAATTTTCAAAAACTACAAACGGATTTCGAAATTCTCGAGTCTAAAAGGGTTGAAACGGAAATTAAGGCGTCTGAGAAAGTTAAAAAGACTGAAATTTTGCTTTTAAAACAATACTCTGCTTCACATATAGTACACTTGTTTCATCCTTCTTTTCAAGAGTTCAATCTATCGCGTCTATTAGACCTACCACCTAACCCGGGGTATGCAAAGCAAGCATTTAACCACAACCCACGACTTTATGATGCAACCAAGTTAGGACTGGTCTTAGATCCGATTGTGTTTTTAAATGAATTTGAGAGCATGTCACTACATGAAGATAATCGGTCAAAAGTAACTTTTACATATCATGAGTATGATTATGCACAAATGAATGCAACATATGCAAAAATAGATCTTAGAACTCGCTTTAATATGCAAAAGGAATTTATCCACACACCAGCTTACATGCCTACTAGAGAAAGCCTTAGTATACTTCCTACACTTGTTAGTTCGGACGAACCTAAGGAAATTCCTAAGAATCTTCCACCGGTAAGTACGGTATTGCTAAGCTTGGAAGAGATTGAGCGATACCTAACCGAGTTTGACAAGGTCATCTTGGAATGTACGACTTCAACGGCTCAAACCACTAGAGAATGGGCTTTCGAACACATGAAAACGGTTTTTAAGAAAGAGATCGTTCCGTTTGTAAACAATATTAAAGATGGAGTTTACTATCTCGCGGGAAATCTAAGTTTAGAAATGGGTGAAGTTCGAAAAGTTTTCTATGAAATGGATGATGCTTATGAACAACATTTAATTGAGAAAGAAAAGATTTTATCCGAATTAGACCGATTCTTAGAACATATAGTGTCTCTCGAAGTGATGCAAGTTGTTACTATTGAATATGCTCATGAGATTTCATCTACTGTGAATAAATGTGATGATGTGCATGATATATCTGTGAATATTGTTGAACCTGTGAATAATGTAGTTAATCGTTCTTGTCATAAATCTAACGCTGATTTTTTAAAGCTTCAAGATACTTATAACTCACTTTCAAAACGTTTTGATGAGCTTCAACAACATTGTATATCTCTTGAAACTGAAAATCAATCTAAAAATGAAATTCTTTCAAAAACAAATGATTGTGAAAACTCCATTGAGACAAGTGACAAGATGATTCAGGTGGTTCAGGCATTAGAGGAAGAAATCATGAGACTTAAGAGAGAATCCTTAGAAGAGAAATTGGAACTAGAGGCTGCAAAGATTAAAAATCATGCCCTAGAAGATAGAATTAATTCTATGCTAGGGGAGTTTGATAAAGTAAAGCAGGGTTTCTCACAAATTTATGGTTCGTTAGAAGAACGCTTCGCTTTTAATGCGGCAGAGCAAAAGTCACTCGTTGACCAACTGAACTGTAAGTGCGAGGAAATCTCTGACTTAAATATTCAATTCATAGACAAAAACATGGTTTTGGCTGAATTAAAGGAGACACTTCAACTCAAAGGACAAGAAGTTGTTGATAATTCAACTACAATCTCTGCCCCGACCTCTAGTGCTCCAAAAACCAACAAGGTGGTGTTCACTAAGAACCCGTACCATAAGAACAATCCACTATCATATAAGTCCTATATGGAGCACGCAGTTGAGTACGCGAATTTTTCTAGGGAAGTGTTAGATGATCTCTGTGAACTTGAACCTAGGAATAGTCACTATTACCATGTTCACGCTTTCATTGAGAGGGTACAACAATGCTTAGAGCACTTAAAGTACATAGGACTACCGGGTTCTACACCACTTAAACAACAAACCCCCATCATTGCCATTACTCCATTTAATAAGAATCCAGGATCTAAGCCTATATTAAACACACCCATCAAGGCTAAATCAAAATCTGTCACTAATGTTCCCATGGCTTCTACAGGAGTAATTATGTCTACTAAGGCTAAAGGATCTCAAGACAAGAAAGATAGGATCAAGCCTTCCACTAGTAGGACTGCCAAGAAGAAAGTAGAAGTTCACCCTAGGAATGTTATTTCAGTTTCAAATAAAAAGAATCATGTATCTAAGACAAAAGGATCTGCATCTGTGTAGAAGCCTAAGCAAAATGTGAATTCGAATTTGTGATGTTAGAATTGTAATGAATGCATGTTTTCTCAGCGTCATGATTTATGCCTTGTTGATCACGTGAATGAAATGTATGCAATTAGGAACAATCTTGAATGGATTCCAACGGGGAAGAAATTCACCCAAGTCGGTTGGCAATAGAAACCCACTGGTAGGACCTTCACTGCTAATGGAACTACGTGCCCTTTAACTAGGATCACATCCACGGAAGTTAGGTCTCAACGTCCTTTAAATAGAAACACTAGCACTAAGAAATGGAAAAAGCGCCCTTTAACTAGGTCTCCCCCACTATTGTGCCTACCAGTGAAGAAGTACCTCAGGATCTTAGACAACTAGAATATAAGCTGGCATTTAGAAAGCAAATTTTGAAGCCTAAGAATTCTTCGGTTAGCAAATCTAAGATAAATATATCTGTACCTGCTAACACAGAGGAACTACTAGATTCCAATACATCGTCTTTGTCTGGTGATATTTTTAGGTGGTCCAAATCATCCTCTGGTACTTGGACTCTGGATGCTCAAAGCATATGACCGGAGATCGCTCGATGCTCAGAAATTCTGTCAGCAAGTTTCTAGGAACGGTTAAATTCAGCAACGACCATATTGCGAAGATTATGGGTTATGGTGAATACCAAATTGGGAATGTTACGATTTCAAGGGTATATTATATGGAGAGACTTGGTCACAATCTATTTTCAGTGGGACCATTTTGCGATTCAAACCTTGAGGTGGCTTTTCGACAACATACTTGCTTTATTCGCAATCTTGCAGGAAATGATTTGTTAAAGGGTACTCGAGGGGACAATCTCTACACACTGTCCATTCAAAACATGATGGCCGCCTCTCTTGTATGCCTTCTTTCCAAAGCATCTAAGACCAAGTCATGGTTGTGGCATCGTCGGTTATCTCATCTTAACTTTGATGCTATAAACCATTTGGCTAAAAACGAACTTGTTCGTGGTCTTCCAAAACTTAAGTTCGACAAGGATCATTTATGTTCCGCGTGTTCTTTGGGGAAAAGCACGAAGAAATCATACAAAACTAAAGCTGAAGACACCAACCAAGAACCACTGTATGTTTTGCACATGGATCTTTGCGGGCCAATGCGTACGGCTAGTGTGAGTGGTAGAAAATACATCCTCTTCATGGTGGATGATTTGTCAAGGTTTACATGGGTAAAATTTTTAGCATCCAAGGATCAAGCACCAAAGTATATTATTACTTTCTTAAAGATGATCCAAGTACGTCTTCATGCTACTGTTCGCCGCATTCGCACTGATAATGGAACTGAGTTCGTTAATCAAACTCTACGAGACTATTATGAAAAGGTCAGTATTTCACATGAAACTTTTGTTGCTCGCACTTGATAGGTGTGAAAACACCCATCCTTTTACCACTTATTTCTTGCTAAAACGAGCCAAAACGCGTACTTAATATCATTTGTTTGGAATTATGCGTGGTTTGTGTGTCTGTTGTGTTTTCAGCGCCAACCGGATAAATATTAAAGAAAACACGGGATTGCACGGATTTTTATTGAAGAAAAAGACAAAAAAACAAAGTCTATAGTCTAAGGTGCAAAAGATTTGAAGTCAATGGGCCTATTTGAAGATTTATCGAAGAAAAGGGCCAAAGATGGAAGATTTACATATGTCGAAGAACTCAAGTCTATTAAACGAAGAAATTAAAAGACGAGTTGAATTTATTCATCGATGAATCCCGAATCAAAATCGAAAACGTCAACTTTACTGAAAAGACGAGAAGACAAAAAGAGAGGAGAAAAGCCTACTCACCAACCAAGCCCAAGGCCTATAAATAGACCCTTCCCTTCACAATTTGGAACTAGTCTTCATTTTCTGTTTCCTTTATTTTTGGTTCGTAGGAAAAACCAACACCATTAAGGTGTTTGGTGATTTTTTATTTTTCTTTGATTCCTTCATAGATCTTGTAAGTTTAATCTTTCCTTTTGTTTGTTTAAACCTTAATCTTTCAATATAATCTTTCATTAATCTTGTTCTTCCTTTTCTTATTGATTCTAAATTCTAAGTTTTTATTTGGTTGATTTTGATTCCTAAAAACAAGTGGGTTTTATGTTTTTATTGGTTTAGAATGATTGTTATTGTTAGTTAATCATTAGTGGCTATTTTGGTTTAATCCTTAGATTTATTTTGGTTGATTTTGGTGCAAATTCGTGTTGTGGTGTTTCCCCTGTTCTTCGCGTATTCTGTTGCCCAGATTATTCCGAACCAAGCCTTCACTTTATTTATTCCGCATGAGCATTACATTCTGAATCAAGAAATTATTCCGAATAAGCATTTTTATTCCGAACCAAGTTATCTTTCCGAATGAAGCTATTATTCCGAGTCAGTAGTTTTTCCGAGTGAGCAGATTCCGAATGAAGGTTATTTTTTATTCCGCATGAAGCCCATATTCCGAACCAAATAATTATTCTGGATCAAGCACTTATTCCGAATCAACATTCAATTATTCCGAACTAGCAGTTTTTCATTTATTCCGCATGAACATAAAGCATTCCGAATAAGCGTTTATTCCGAATAAACAACATTATTCCGAACCAAGAGATTTATTCCTAACCAGTGATTTTCGAATTATTCCGAATAAGCCAATATTCCTAGTGAGCAGATTCCAAATGAAGGTTATTTTTTTATTCCGCATGAGTTGATTCCACATGAGTTGATATTTTATTCCGGATCAGTGATTTATTCCTAACGAGCCCAATATTCTGGATTAAGCAATAATTCCGAATCAGCTGTTTTTCTAAGTTAAGGTATTTTACTGATTTACTGTTTAAGTTTAAGTTTAATTCAAGCTTTATTATTATTTATTGCTTTTAGTTTATTTTTATTACTTCATGCATGTACCCTTTAATTAGATATAGATCAAAAGCTCCCCCTTTTAGTAACCAATTACGATAATTTCACTTTGAACCGTGATCAATTCGAGAAGATACCGAGAACGAAACAACGACAAATATAATTGGGTACGAGCAACACGACCAAAGATCTTGCAACAAACCCACCTTTTTATTAACTAACCAAAAATCTGTTATTAAAATGGCGCCGCTGCCGGCTCTTTTCGTAAGGATCAACAGTTTTTTGTGAGAAAAATTGGATTTTGGGATCCGTTTCCCGTGAACGTTATTTTCAAGTATAAAATTTTTCAAAAACCCATAAAAAATATAAAATTTTCACAAATACAAAAAATTAAAAAACCTATAAAACCAAAAATATTTTCTCTTGCATTTTCTTTTTAGTGTATGCGTACTCGATCAACGTCTTATCCCGAGCCCGAGACTCTCGATAATTTAGACATGGCCGGCGTACACAACAATAATAATCCACCCCACCCCAACATGAATAATCTACCCCAACCCTACGTACGAACCATGGAGGAGCTATGCCAACCTACGATGAATGGACGTGGAGGACCGATTGCGCCGATGAAAATCACGGCTCTGGAGTTTTCGTTGAAGCATCACATGATCCAACAAGTGCAAACTAATCCATTTCGCGGATTGCCGGATGATGATGCCAACAAGCACCTCGACAAATTCATTACTATTACTCAAAGCATGAAGATGCCCGGTGTTTCTATGGATGTACTTCGCCTTCAACTATTTCCCCACATGCTTTCTCACCATGCCGAAAAATGGTTTGACCGTCTCCCAAAGAATTCTATTCATACTTGGGACGACATGACTCAACGATTTTTGTCGCGCTACTTTCCACCGTCCATGGTCACGAGCCTTCGTAACCAAATTAGTGGATTCATGTAAGACAATGAAGAATCACTCATTGATGCTTGGGAACGCTACAATGATTTGATCGACCGTTGTCCAAATCATAACATGCTCCCCGTCACTCTCATTGATACTTTCTACAATGGTCTCACTTTTTGTGATCGTGACACGATCAACGCCGCCGCCGGTGGTACTTTTATGAAAAGGAGACCGGAGGAGTGTAGAGACTTGATTGAATACATGACTACTCACCACAAGAATTGGGATTCATCCGCATCCTCAAGATCTAATCCGAGAGTCAATGTTTCAACTACTTCTTCCACCATCGACATGTCCGCCATGGAACGAGCCATTATCGAAATGAGCAAAAATATGCAAATTTTGGCTACTAACCATACTCAACAAGCTAAAGCCGTTGCTATTTCTTGTGAAACATGCGGTGATCCTCATTCTACATTGATTATCCTTCTACTCAAGGCAATTTTTGTGAAAACGTTAACGCGGCATACGGTAACTATCCAAAGGGAGGCTAACAAGCTCGTCCTCAAGGAGACCGTAACTTGCTAAGTTATCGTTCAAACAACTATCTTTCACCACCCGGTTTCACTCCTCAAAACCAAAACCAACAACAAAGCTATAACCGAAATAACCAAACCCAACCTTGTGCTAACAATCAATATCAATCCCAAAGAAACCCATATCCACCTCAAGGAAACTCTCAAGCTTACCAAGCTCCACCTCTTAATCAACCAACGGAGTTGAATCAAGACATCGAGACGTTCATGAAGACTAATAGAGAGATGGTGACGAATCTTCAGAGTCAATTCATCAACTTGAAGGGAGACATGGCGAAACAAGGGAGCGATATTCGAGCCGAGCTAAGGAATGACATGGCGAAACAAAGCAATGATATTCGCGCAGACATGAGAAACTCTTTCAGCACTCAAACGGATAATATACGTGATATGATAGGTTCGCTTCTCCAAGGTAATCAACCCTCTTCTTCGGGTACTCTTCCGAGTAACACCGTTGCTAATCCACGAGGGGAGATGAAAGCAATCACCACTCGTAGTGTAAATGGTTATACGGAACCTGAGGTTCCTACGCCTCTACCCGTGATTGTGAACAAGGAAAAAGAACAACTTTCTTCACCTCCTTTACCTTCTTACCCCATTCCCCCACCACCCGCGGTTGTGAGTGATCCTACTCCCCTAAAGCCTTCCTCTTCATCCGATATACCTTATCCTTCAAGGTTGAGGAAAGAGAAGCAAAAGAGCAAGGATGATATTCAAGTTTAAAACTTTCTTAAAATGTTTAAACAATTGAATTTTAACATCTCCTTTGCCGAGGCTCTCGCTCACATGCCTAAATATGTGAAGATGTTTAAAGATCTTCTTAGTGACAAAGAGAAGCTTCTTGACATTGCTCAGACCCAACTTAATGAGAATTTCTCCGCGGTTCTCTTAAGGAAATTGCCCACCAAACTTGGTGATCTGGGTCGCTTCTTGATTCCTTGCAACTTCTCGGGAGTAGAGAATTGCATGGCCCTAGCCGATCTAGGTGCTAGTATAAACTTAATGCCATTAAGTGTATGGAAGCAATTATCTCTCCCCGAGCTAGTCCCCACCAAAATGACTTTGGAATTAGCTAACCGTACGGTTGCTTATCTAGTGGGGATAGCCGAAGACGTCTTCGTTGGCGTTAACAAATTCACCTTCCCGGCGGATTTTGTTGTCGTTGACTACGAGATGGATCCCCGTGTTACATTAATCATTGGACGCCCCTTCTTGAGGACCGGTCGCACTCTCATTGATGTAGCCGCGGGCGAAATAATCATGAGAGTTGGTGACGATAAAATTGTCTTCAACATGGGTAAGATTTCTAAGCAACCTTATTCATATGAGAGTATTAATGCTATTGATGTTCTCGATGAGGCTTGTGAAGAACACTTTAATGATGCTTGCAAAAGTAATATTTCTTCTCTACCCAATGTTGAGACCGTTGCCTAAATCGCTCCGTTATTAACTCCTTTTGGAGAAAGTGACTTTCTTTTGGATGATTTTGAAGCTAGCTTGGATCCACTTGATCTTAGGTATGATGATTCTCCCACAGATTAGGAAGAAGACATTCATACAATTGAGAAACTTCTCAATGAAGACCCTTTCTCTCCTCCTTCTCCTAAAGAGGTGACCAATGATGATCCATCATTAGTTACACCATCTATTGAGGACCCTCCTACTCTTGAGCTTAAGGACTTACCTCCTCATGTCGAGTATGTTTTCTTAGAGGGCGTTGATCAACTTCCCGCTATCATTGCTACGGACTTAAAAGCCGATGAGAAAACTCGTCTCATTGAAGTTCACAAGAAACATAAAAGAGCTATTGCTTGGAAAATCTCCGATATTCGCGGAATTGATCCTCACTTTTGCACACATAAAATTCTCATGATGGACGACTTTAAGCCCACCATTCAAAGCCAACGAAGGGTGAATCCTAAAATCCATGACGTTATCAAAAAAGAGGTTATCAAACTTCTTGATGCGGGCATGATTTACCCTATCTCGGATTCACCGTGGGTTAGTCCAGTCCATTGTGTGCCTAAGAAAGGAGAAATCACTGTTGTGCCCAATCAAAACAACGAGTTGATTCCTACACGTCTTGTTACTGGGTGGAGAGTTTGTATAGACTATCGCAAACTCAATGATGCCACGAGAAAGGATAATTTTCCTCTTCCTTTTATGGACCAAATGCTTGAACGTTTAGCGGGTAATGAATATTACTGCTTTCTAGATGGTTTCTCGGGTTATTTCCAAATACCCATCGATCCCCAAGATCAAGAGAAGACAACATTCACTTGTCCCTATGGCACATTTGCTTACAAAAGAATGCCTTTTGGCTTATGCAATGCCCCCGGGACTTTCCAAAGGTGCATATTGGCTATCTTCCATGACATGGTTGAGCAAACCATGGAAGTCTTCATGGATGATTTCTCGGTCTTTGGGGATTCATTCTCTTCTTGCTTTGCCAATTTAGAACCTATGCTTAAGCGGTGCGAAGACACTCGCCTTGTTCTAAATTGGGAAAAATGCCATTTTATGGTAAAAGAAGGCATTGTGCTAGGACACAAAATCTCAAAAGCCGGTCTTGAAGTGGACCGTGCTAAAGTGGATGTCATAGCCAAATTACCTCCACCCTCAACCGTGAAGGGTGTGAGAAGTTTTCTTGGTCATGTGGGCTTCTATCGTCGATTTATTCAAGACTTTTCTAAAATCGCTCGCCCGATGACCTACCTCTTGGAATAAGATATTCCTTTTATCTTTTCTAAAGAGTGTATTGAATCATTCAACCTTCTTAAGGATAAGCTCACTAAGGCACCGGTCTTGGTCACCCCTAATTGGGAGCTACCTTTCGAGTTGATGTGTGATTCTAGCGACTTTGCTATTGGAGCGGTTTTGGGCCAGAGAGTGAATAAACACTTCCAACCAATCCATTATGCTAGCAAGTCAATGACGGGGGCTCAATTTCATTATACGACAAAAATTTCGCCCCTATCTTGTTTTATCCACCACCATTGTATACACGGACCATTCCGCGTTGAAGCACTTGATGACTAAGCACGACTCTAAGCCAAGACTTCTTTGCTGGGTTTTACTCCTTCAAGAATTTAACATTGAAATTCGTGACAAGAAGGGAGCTGAAAACCTAGCCGCGGATCATCTAAGTATACTTGAGGATCCTTATCAAGGGGATCATCCAAATCAAGAGATCAATGATTCTTTTCCCTTTGAGACCTTAATGTCTATAAATTTCACTCTTGATGACACCCCGTGGTTTACCGACATTGCAAACTACTTAGCGGGTGGTGTTCTCATCAAAGGGTTAACATCCCAACAAAAGAAAAAGTTCTTAAACGATGTTAAGACTTACTTTTGGGATGACCTTTTTCTTTTCAAACAATGCGCTGATTTGATTATTCGCCGATGTGTTGACGGACCGACAACTTTAGACATTCTCGAGGCTGGCCACAAAGGACCTACCGGTGGTCACTTTGGTCCCAACTTCACCGCGAAGAAAGTGTTTGACTCGGGATTTTATTGGCCCACCATTTATCGTGATGCTCACGAGATGGTTAAACATTGTGATGCTTGCCAAAGACAAGGCAAGATCACACATAAATATGAGATGCCTCAAAATTTCATACAAGAATGTGAAATCTTTTATGTATGGGGCATCGAATTTATGGGGTAATTCCCTTCTTCAAAAGGAAACAAATACATCCTTGTCGCCGTTGACTACGTTTCAAAATGGGTTGAAACAAAAGCTTTACCCACTAACTATGCAAGGGTAGTTTGTAACTTTCTGAAACAGCTATTCGCTAGATTCGGTGTGCCTCGTGCCATTGTTAGTGATCGCGGGACTCATTTTTGCAATGATCAATTCACAAGATTCATGGCTAAGTATGGTGTCAATCACCGTCTTTCCAATGCATATCACCCACAAACCAATGGGCAAGCCGAGATCTCTAACCGTGGGTTAAAGTGAATTTTGGAACGTACCGTGGGAGAGCATCGTGCCTCATGGGCCGATAAACTTGATGATGCTCTGTGGGCTTTCCGTACCGCATATAAGACACCGATTGGTTGTACACCTTATTGTCTTGTGTATGGAAAAGCATGGCACCTCCCAATTGAGTTGGAGCACAAGGCCTATTGGGCCTTGAAATGGGCTAATTTTGATATCAAAAATGCCGGTGACTTTAGAAAAATCCAACTCAATGAGTTAAACGAACTTAGGAATGAAGCTTATGAGAGCTCATTGATCTATAAAGAGAAGACCAAGCTCTTTCATGATGTTAAGCTCAAAAGCCAAGATTTCCATATTGGTGATAAAGTTTTACTCTTTAACTCTCGTTTGAAAATCTGTTCGGGCAAACTCAAATCTCGTTGGTCCGGCCCATTCACCATTGCTCAAATTTTTCCATATGGTACTATTGAGCTTGCTCAAACCAATGGCCCAAATTTCAAGGTGAATGGTTAACGAGTGAAATTTTACTTTGGAGAGGAAATCTCTAATGAGATTCCATCCCTCTCCACCTTTCCCTTGAATTAGTTCGGGACCGAGTCAGGCCCGTGACTCGGTTAACAAAAACAAGCGCTCCTCGGGAGGCAACCCGAGTATCTATCCCCCCTTTTCCGTTTTGTTTTATCCTAAGTGTAGGGGGAGCTATATAGGTTGCTTGTGTTTGTATGGTGATGTGATTACAGGGATAAGTGCACTTTTGGAATCTTTGAAGAACCGTGCTCCCATGTTATCCGTAAATCCGGTTCTATCTCTCAACTATCGTGATTCAATTTTCTTTATACTCACATTTGAAATTGATCACTTTAGTTGTCTCCTCCTTAACTTGATTTAACCAACGTGCACAATGTCACAAGTGTAGGGGAGACTTTTCCCACATGCTTAAACATTGAGGACAATGTTTATATTAAGTGTAGGGGAGACTTCTATCAAAGTAAGTGGGCTTTTCCATTAATTTGTCCTCATTTTAACCGGAAAATTTTATTTTTCGACATTTTTCAAAATTTTTAATCTATTTTGGCCTAGTTGTATAGTTGTATTTTGCTTTGTTATGGTTATTTTCTTTCCTTGCTAAAATAAAATTTGAATAAAGTGGTTTTAATTTTCAAACGTTGTGAATATTTTGACTCAGCCCGAGTTTACTTATCTAAGTTTACTCTAGCTAGTATCCTTAACGTGTTTAAGTCAAGTTTTTCTAGGCTTTTATATAGGGAACTTTAAAACGCGAAAGTCTTAACTCTCACGGGTTAAGAACTAGAACTTTTCGCAAGTTCCTATAATTGATCCTAGAGAGCCGTTTATCAAGGGAACTTTAAAATGCGAAGTCTAAACTTGAAAAAGTCTAAGAGTTTGCAAGATCCTATAGATGACTCGAAAACCCAAAACTGTGATTTAATTGGCTAAGCATCCACGAGTCTTATTCCTAGAGATTTTAAATTGTGGAGAACGAGAGATGATAGAGTCGATTATACGTTTGGTATTATTTCGTGAATTTATGTGAGTTGATTATAAGCCTATTCTCCCATCGCTTGCTAATAAATTTATCTGCAATAAATAAGGTTGTACGATTTGAAAAGTTACTTAGCTTCTAGCACATCGTTTAAAAGTTGCTCGGTATTAATTAGAGTTCATAGCCAAGGCATAACCTTATTGAAGCGGGATGTGAAGATTGGCGAGTCCTAAAAGGCCCTAACAAGGCATGAGGGCTACATTTTGTTTCTAAAGATCCAAAAGTGATGTGAAGAATCATTTATCGAAAATCAATATGAAGGATCAAGACACACGACGAAAAGCAAGTACTCCCCAAAAGATCATGGAGAAGTCTATCCGAAAAGACCCTAGCAAGGTATGAGGATAAATAGATCCAAGTCCTAAAAGGAGGCGGATCGTTGTATATCAAAGTCCAAAATAAAGATTGGAGAAAAATGAAGAAGTCGTGGTCCAAATATGAAGAATCTCTCAAAACTTCAAGTAAAGAAATTCCTATTATGAAAAGAAGACCATAATTTCAAGAACCTCTCTCAAAGATTTGAAGTATGAAGTCGCTGCCAAATATCGGTCCGAGAAAGGTCTCAAATCGTGAAGCGAGTTATGACAAGATATGAACTTTATGAGGTCCCGAGAAGCAGTTTTAAAAGATTTTGTCCTTTAGCTAACTATTGATTAAATCGTCCCACTTTGTTTTCAGCTTAAATAACTATCGAAATAAGTCAAACAATGCATCCTCGTGATCATTTAAGACAATATTAAAATATAAGAGATACACCTAGGAATAAGGGAGTCTAAGTGAATAATTGGGCCACATGAGTTCGTGTTAGTTCGCTAACTTATAATAACAATGATCTCGTTTTTAAGCTTAGTGTGGGGAACGTGAAACTTGAGGGTGATAAATCTTCGCAGCACCATAGACCTAATGTAAGTCTTAGACCTCTTTGCGAGTTATTTCCATATGGCTATTTCCAAGTGAAAATAGTTTTCTATCCCTTTTGTTTCATTCAAGCTTTTATTTCTCTTTAGTAGTAGTAGTAGTTTTCGTTAATAAGGCCAAGGTTGATTGATTATGAGAAAAGTGTAAATTTGCTTTGTCACTAAGCATTGCATGAGGGCATGGCAATGGTTAAGTGTAGGGGATTTGATAGGTGTGAAAACACCCATCCTTTTACCACTTATTTCTTGCTAAAACGACACCAAAACGCGTACTTAATATCATTTGTTTGGAATTATGCGTGGTTTGTGTGTTTGTTGTGTTTTCAGAGCCAACCGGATAAATATTGAAGAAAACATGGGATTGCACGGGTTTTTATTGAAGAAAAAGACAAAAAAACAAAATCTATAGTCCAAGGTGCAAAATATTTGAAGTCAATGGGCCTATTTGAAGATTTATCGAAGAAAAGGGCCAAATATGGAAGATTTACATATGTCGAAGAACTCAAGTCTATTAAACGAAGAAATTAAAAGACGAGTTGAATTTATTCATCGACGAATCCCGAATCAGAATCGAAAACGTCAACTTTACTGAAAAGACGAGAAGACAAAAAGAGAGGAGAAAAGCCCACTCACCAACCAAGCCCAAGGCTTATAAATAGACCCTTCCCTTCACAATTTGGAACTAGTCTTCATTTTCTGTTTCCTTTATTTTTGGTTCGTAGGAAAAACCAACACCATTAAGGTGTTTGGTGATTTTTATTTTTCTTTGATTCCTTCATAGATCTTGTAAGTTTAATCTTTCCTTTTGTTTGTTTAAACCTTAATCTTTCAATATAATCTTTCATTTAATCTTGTTCTTCTTTTTCTTATTGATTCTAAATTCTAAGTTTTTATTTGGTTGATTTTGATTCCTAAAAACAAGTGGGTTTTATGTTTTTATTGGTTTAGAATGATTGTTATTGTTAGTTAATCATTAGTGGCTATTTTGGTTTAATCCTTAGATTTATTTTGGTTGATTTTGGTGCAAATTCGTGTTGTGGTGTTTCCCCTGTTCTTCGCGTATTCTGTTGTCCAGATTATTCCGAACCAAGCCTTCACTTTATTTATTCCGCATGAGCATTACATTCCGAATCAAGAATTTATTCCGAATAAGCATTTTTATTCCGAACCAAGTTATCTTTCCGAATGAAGCTATTATTCCGAGTCAGTAGTTTTTCCGAGTGAGCAGATTCCGAATGAAGGTTATTTTTTATTCTGCATGAGTTGATTCCACATGAAGCGCATATTGCGAACCAAATAATTATTCCGGATCAAGCACTTATTCCGAATCAACATTCAATTATTCCGAACTAGCAGTTTTTCATTTATTCCGCATGAACATAAAACATTCCGAATGAGCTTTTATTCCGAATAAACAACATTATTCCGAACCAAGAGATTTATTCTGAACCAGTGATTTTCGAATTATTCCGAATAAGCCAATATTCCGAGTGAGCAGATTCCAAATGAAGGTTAATTTTTTATTCCGCATGAGTTGATTCCGCATGAGTTGATATTTTATTCCGGATCAGTGATTTATTCCGAACGAGCCCAATATTCCGGATTAAGCAATAATTCCGAATCAACTGTTTTTCTAAGTTAAGGTATTTTACTGATTTACTGTTTAAGTTTAAGTTTAATTCAAGCTTTATTATTATTTATTGCTTTTAGTTTATTTTTATTACTTCATGCATGTACCCTTTAATTAGATATAGATCAAAAGCTCCCCCTTTTAGTCACCAATTACGATAATTCCACTTTTAACCGTGATCAATTCGAGAAGATACCGAGAACGAAACAACGACAAATATAATTGGGTACGAGCAACACGACCAAAGATCTTGCAACAAACCACCTTTTTATTGACAAACCAAAAATCTGTTATTAGCACTCCACAACAAAACGGTGTCGTGGAAAGACGTAACCGTACACTTATGGAAGCTGCTCGAACTATGTTGATTTATGCGAATGCTCCTTTATTCTTATGGGCTGAAGCAGTGGCAACCGCATGTTATACCTAAAACCGCTTCATCATTCGTAAACGCCATGGTAAAACTCCATATGAGCTACTTCATGGACACAAACCCGATATTTCATTTCTTCATGTGTTTGGTGCACTGTGTTATCTAAATACAAATAGTGAGAATTTGGGAAAACTTCAACTGATGGCTGATATTGGAATTTTCATTGGTTACTCACATGCAAAGAAAGCTTACCGAATTTATAACCGTCGTCTTGGCAAGATAGTAGAAACTTTGGATGCCGATTTTGATGAGCTGACAGCGATGGCTTCTGAGCAACACAACTCTGAACTCGCATTACATGAGATGGGAACCGGTACGATTAGTTCCGGATTAACTCCCAACAATCCTACTTCTCCATCATTTATACCACCTACAAGGCCCGAGTGGGATGAATTATTTCAACCTATGTTTGATGAATTCTTTAATCCGCCTTGTAAGGATTCTCCAGCACCAGCAGTAGTAGCTCCGTTTCCCGAAGTTGTTGCTCAAGATAATGGAAATCCGTCCGAGACATCTACTATTACTATTGAACCAGATGTCCCATCCCCCACCAATTCACAAACCACACCTGAATCATCACCCCTACTCGTTCCTAATGATGTTGAAGAGGATCACTATGATCACGATTTGGAAATTGCTCACTTACAAGAGCTTCCTTTCTTTGGTTCACAAATACCTGAAGACCCTAATGGTGCGTCTACCTCAGAGGAAGCTCCTGCAATCGTTCACTCCCGACCACCACGGATTGAACCCACAACACAAAATGGACAAAGGATCACCTAATCCGTAATATTATTGGTGACATCAATCGACCAGTCTTAACACGCCACCAACTCCTAGAACATGCATTATATTGCTACTTTGATGCATTTCCTTCCGATACTAAACCTAAAAATTGGCAACAAGCCATGACAAAATCATCTTGGATTGAATCCATGCAAGAGGAACTTAATGAATTTCAACGTCTTGAAGTGTGGGAATTAGTTCCTTTACCCAGCAACGTTGACATCCTTATATTGTTGTGGGTATATAAGGTTAAACTCGATGAGTTAGGTGGAGTGCTGAAGAACAAAGCTAGATTGGTTGCTAGAGGTTACAAACAAGCTTTGGGTATTGACTTTGAAGAATCCTTTGCTCCAGTGGCACGATTGGAGGCAATTAGACTATTCCTTGCTTATGTTGCCCACATGAACATGATCGTCTACCAAATGGATGTTAAGACGGCATTTCTCAATGGTGAATTAAGGGAAGATGTCTATGTAAGCCAGCCGAATGGATTCGTCAACTCGGAGTATCCTAATCACGTGTACAAGCTCAAGAAGGGTCTTTACGGGTTGAATCAAGCTCCACGCGCGTGGTAGGATCTCATATCGTCTTATCTCATCTCGAAAGGCTTCTCCAAAGGCAAAGTGGACCCAACATTATTTATTCTCAAGGAGGACAACGACATGATACTGGTACATATTTATGTTGATGATATAATATTTGCTGCTACTAATCAAAGACTGTCTGACCATTTTGAAAAAATTATGTCCACACGTTTTAAGATGTCGATGATGGGAAAATTTTCATTTTTCTTAGGGTTACAAATTTCTCAAAATCCTAGAGGCATCTCCATTAATCAATCCAAATTTGCTCTTGAATCACTAAAGAAGTATCGCTTTGAAAATTGTGATCCCGTGGATACTCCAATGGTGGAGAGGTCCAAGTTAGATGAAGATAAGGAAGGGATAGTTGTCGATCCTAAACTTTATCATGGAATGATCGGCACCCTTCTCTATCTGACTGCTAGCAGGCCTGATTTGCAATTTCCTATATGCATGTGTGCCCGGTATCAGGCTCGGCCTACCGAAAAGCACTTACATGTTGTGAAAAGGATCTTTCGGTATCTTAAAGGAACACTTAATCGTGGTCTGTGGTATCCGAAGGATTCCTCTATTGCACTAATCTCATATGCAGATGTAGATTATGCTGGGTGTCAAGATACTAGACGTAGCACTTCTGGCAGTGTGCAACTTCTTGGAGATAGACTTGTTAGTTGGGCATCTAAAAGGCATAAAAGCGCTGCGATATCAAGTACAGAGGCTGAATACATTGCTATGTCCGGTTGTTGTGCTCAAGTTCTTTGGATGCGATCACAATTAACTGACTACGGTCTTGGATTCAACAAAATTCCGATGTGCTGTGATAACAAAAGTGCAATTGCTATGTGCTGCAACTACGTTAAACATTCCCGGGCGAAGCACATTGACATACACTACCACTTCATCAAAGAGCAAGTGGAAAATGGAGTGATCGAACTGTACTTCGTCAACACTGAGTATCAACTGGCAGATATATTCACAAAGGCCTTAGATCGAGGACGTATCGAGTTTTTGATCAAAAAGCTAGGCATGAAATCATTCTCACCAGCGACACTAAAGGAGTTGGCAGAAGAATCTAAAGAATAGTGGTGGTAAACTATTCTAGAGTATCCTTTGATCATGATCTTGTATATTATCGTATATACTTAAACCACCAAAAGAAAAATACAAAAATATTAAACATAGAAAAACCATAAAAAATATAAAATCAAGAAAATCCAAAAATATTTTTCATTTTAAAACGGGCATGTCTTTTAGTACGGTATTATTTATGGCCTTAGAAATATCGATTAAAATTGACACGGCGCCGTAAATAGAGTCCGTATAAAAGCTGTACATATTTTAAAACATGCCCATATGGCTTGTAGTTTTTTCAGACTGCAACCCGCTTTTTCGCATTAAAGTCACGTATTTCTTTTGAAAACGTTGGCTCACAACAGGAATTAATTTTCTCGGGCAAGGTTTACTTAAAAACCTTGTAAGGGATCAAGTTTACTTTATAACTTGGTCTAACACAAATTAGTGTACGTTTCAGTGCACTTACTTTGTTAAAATAAGAGAAATCTTATTGCCACCAGAATCGTTTCCAACCAATCACTTAACCGGAAAATGTCTTCATGGATATTTGCTTCTTTAAATCATTGACTACAACTCTTTAAATAGAAAATGGGTCCGTGTTTAAGGGGGAGCAAATATTAAATCTTTTTGGAATTAAAATTGATCTTCAAAAAGGGTTTTCAAAAAATATATACCGATCATCGTCATAATTATTTGCTAAGTGTGCTTTGTGTGGAATATAGTTTGAGGACTAGGTGTTGTTTGCACTTAAGCGTTAAGTGTATATGATTGTGTTTGTTTTTAACATTAAGACGTTACGGGTTAGTACTGTGTTAAATCACTTGGTAATCCAAGTATTTCTTAACTAACATGTCTAACGGGGGGACTACGTTTGCAATTTATGCATTTAAGGGGTTAAAAGTGTCAAATGGTATAACACCCATTGACCAAGTCAACACTATATACTCCCCCCACCACTCCCGTTTGTCTTCATCGCAAAAACACACAAAACACAAACACAACCGCCATTAACACACCTTCATCATACCACTTTGATTTTTGATTGCTTGCACTCCGTTCATCCATCTAGGTATCGTCTCATGCTTTAAGTCTTATCACATTTCTCATCTTAAAACATACACAAACAACCCGAGATCATACTTAATAAAAAGTTAGGGTTTTTGAGTTTTTGCGATGAAAATGTAAATTGATTAGTGGGATATGTTTAGATTGCCTAGATGAAAATAGGTTTTGCTTAGTTTTGCCTAAATCATTGCCAATGTCCCGTTCTCGCGAAGTCAAACTTCAAATCGAATCCCAGTCTCGGATTGCAATAATCATTGCGACACCACATTGCGATGCATGGTCATTGCGATGAGTCATTCCGATGGCTCATTGCGATGGGTTATTACGATGGGTCATTCTGATAGCTCATTGCGATGGCTCATTGCGATGGGTCATTACGATCACACATTGCGATGGCATATTGCGATGGTGCATTCCGATGCATCATTGCGATGGCATCGTAATGGTATTGCGATGGGGACATATTGCGATAAATTTTCAACATTGCGATGGAAACACACTTATTGCGATGGAAACTTAGATATTGCGATGATTGTGAGATTGCGATAGGACAAGATTGCGATAGGATTGCGATGATTAAACATTGCGATGGTTGTAGGATTACGATGGTTTGTTAGATTGCGATGGATTTAGGATTGTGATGATGTTATAATTCTGATGACTTGAAAGATTGCGATGAGTAGTCTTGGTAAACATTGTGATAGCTTATAGTATTATGTTAACACTATAAGATTGTGATGAGTAATAGGATTTTCATGCTAGTATAACGATAGGTGACTCCTATAGACATGTGTCGTGATCAAGTTACAATTGTTCAATTAATGTAATGCGCTAATGCTTGTCGTGTGTTACTGCTAATGCTAAAGCTTGACATGGATTTAAGATATATATGTTTTGTGTATATCATTTGTGTTTATATCATCTAAGCAGGAAGATGTCGATCACAGAAGAACAACAGCGGCAACATGATCTCGAACTTGTTTCACTCAGCAAAAGGCTACCATATGCTGAGAACAACTCTCGTTTGCAAGAGGATTTTGATCCTTCTTTAGCAGCTTTCAAAATTGCCACGGATATCCTTGACATTTCACCTATCAAAGATGTATTCAGACTTACTGCCTCTGTTCCCGAAGTTTACATGCACGAGTTCTGGACCACTGCAACACTTTCACAGAATCAACTATCTCAAAAGACTATCTCATTCCAACTAAACAAAACGCCAATGGTACTTAACTTGAGCATCTTTAGGCAACTGTTTGACTTTCCTAAGTTAGCAAAAGGTGAACACTTTGTGGCTAACCAAAAAAACGATGATTTGTTTCGAGTCATTCGTGCTCTGAATTATGAAGGTGAAATTCACAACCTATCCCAGTTCAATACATCACACATAGGGCAACCCTGGAAAGCACTTATCACCATCATTGTCAAATGTCTTACTCCAAAGACTCGGGGTTCCGACGTAATGAGACCACCTCAGGCTCACATATTTTGGGGACTTTACACGGCATCTAAAGTAGACTATGCACTCCTTATCTGGCAAGAATTTTGTTATTAGTTTACTGGAACCAAGAAGAAATCCGTGCATCTTCCATTCCCAAGATTCACCAAGCTCATCATCAACCACTTTATGAAGAGTGACCCAAACATTGATACTCACGGGAATTTCTTCTACCACACAAAAGATGATGACTATGTGATCCTACAAATGAATGCGGATACTCAATCCACAAAGTATTCATTACGTCCAGCTCTAGTACCTGACACAATGATCAATGAAGGAATCAAGGAAAGTGATAAATATCAAGAGATGCTTCACGATATTGACACACAGTTTCGACGAGCAAATTCACTTCCCTTAGAGAAGCAAAAAGGTAAACGAAAGAAAAGAGTTTCAAAGCGACAATTGACTGCTTCCTACAAAGGTAAAAGCACAGGGAAAATGAAAATAGTTGATGAGGAAGATGAGATTATCCATACTGAGGGTGAACAGGAAGAAATACCACTCAGAAGGCCAAAGAAAGCAAAGCAACCCAAGGGTAAAGAAGCAATTGTTGCTTCCGATGAACCAGCTCAACAAACTATTTCTGAAGCCAAACGACTGCGTATTATCCTTCAACAAAGCAGAGAGGAGGCTTTTGCAACATCCACATGATCAGGCTCAAGACTGTTTGAGGACTTAGAGGAATTTGGTGATCCTGATGCCGATATGGCCTTTTATGAAGATCCTACCGATGAAGATGCTGATAACTTCCATTTTGAAAGTCGTGAGTAGAGTGAAGAGGGTGCTAGCAGTGAAAACACAGATACAAATTTGTTGTATCATGATGTCAATATCACCACATCTTTACCAGAACCAACTAACACTGTGATTAACGAAGATGCTCACGCAACTCTCATTCAAGGAACTCCACTTCAAAGTAAGTCTACTTCCAGCTCTGATGATGTTATGAAATATCTCAATTTTGAAGGGGAGGGTGTCGAGGTTATAAATACTGATCCATCAACAAATGAAAACATGGTGGATGTTCCTATAACTTCTGTTACATCAACTACCATTCCACCACTATCCACCCCGGTCATCACTGATGTCATAACACCAGCAATCACACCAGTACCTGTTGAACAACCAGTATCAACTACCACCCCAACGACTGAATATACACCGTCATTAATAGCTGAACAACCTGTATCAACTACCGCCCCAATCACTGAATCTACACCATCACCTATCCTTGAACAACCCGTATCATCGACCACCACTTTAACACTCATGGTTACACCTCCACCATCAGTACAACAAGTATCATCTACCTCCAACCCATTCCTCACAGTCAGTGATCCACTGATTCAGTCTCTTCAACAACAGTTAGAGGCTCAAGCTAAACAAATAGCTTCACTGACTGAAAGATTCACCACTCCTGACACACAAACTCTCACGGAACCGCAACCTGATGAGCCTACACTTAAGAAAATATCCGATAGCGTGTCTAAACTTAAAGAACAACACAAATCATTTCTTGGAGAGAAGAAAACTCGTGACAAATAGAATGCTGCCTTTCTTGGGTCAATTAATGAGAAGATGACCAACATCATTCGACGAGAAGTAAAGTCATACGTTGATCAGGAGCTACCAACTCTTTTCGGTACTGGTTTATCTACCTTTCAACAAATGAAATTGTTGCAGACACGCCTGAAAGATACGAGGACTAGTAAATCGAAATACAAACGCAAAGTTCTACAATACCTCAACAAAGCAATCATTAAAGATACACCTGCAGACACTGAAGACTCTGAATCTGAGGATGAAGTAGAGCTCGAGGAGGCAGATAACGAGGGTAACGGTGATGAGGATGATGGTGATAATGATAAAAATGAGGAAGAGGATAAGGAAAAAGATGATGAGGAAGAAGATGATGAGGAAGAAGAGGATGAGGAAGAAAAGGATAAGGATGAAGATGAAGATGAGGACGAGGATACAGATGAGGATGACAATGATGATGATGATAATGACGACAGGAATGGAACCAAAGAGGGTGACAAGAATGACAAAACGGGTACGAATGCCGACGAGTCAAATAAGGATGAAGGTGATAAGGCAACTGAGGAAGGTATTGAGGAAGCTGAAGAAAGCGTTGCTGAAACCGCAGAAAAGACGGTGGATTCTACTATACCAGAATCTCAGCATATTGACACAGGTATATCTACTGAACCAGTTTCTACTACTGCTTCTCACAATGAATCTCTAGAACATATGCAAGAAGACGAAATTCCTGTGTCTACGCATGAAAAAGAACCCACAGGGTCAATGCTAGAAGATGAAATTCCAGTCTCTATTCCTAATGATGATATACCAGTGACACAAGAACAACCTTCAACACCATCTGAAGATCAGCACAACTCTGATATGGAAGTTGAAGACTTAAATGTGTCAGATTCAACGTTTGCTAAATCTCTTATCATCGATGACATGGTACAGGAGCAACTCTGGCTTACAAATGCAGCACCACAACATCCTTTCGCCACAGCAACTGAAATGGAGCTCACTCAATACCTAAACAATCCTATCGATTTCTCGGCCTTTCTAAGGTATCATCATGGGAAACCGACAATGACTCCGGATCTTATCAAAATGGCAGCAGCAGATGTGGACTTC
Organism: Glebionis coronaria; assembly: GCA_025667525.1. Lineage (NCBI taxonomy): Eukaryota > Viridiplantae > Streptophyta > Magnoliopsida > Asterales > Asteraceae > Glebionis > Glebionis coronaria. The sequence goes on along the minus strand of CM046879.1, from coordinate 432,093,286 downwards.
TTTGATACCTTGAAGATCAGCCATAATGAGGCAGAATATCACTTGAATGAGCTTACAAAGACTATGAGAGCGACGACTACGGGAATTCAGACTCCAGTGTTACGACCTCTTACACCCACAGTCATCGCCGGATCTACAACGATTCCAATAGAGCACTTCGTATCTCATGATCTCGAGTTACTTGAAAAAGGCGCGAAGAAATATGCCACATCACTTACTATGCCCAAGGCTATCAATCTGGAGAACTGATGAGACTGCTTTTATACATAGTCTCATCATCCAAAAAGGGGCTTAAAATGCATTAATTATCATCAAAATACCCATATATATATGCTTGTGTATTTTAGGTACGGATATTGAGAAAATGACAAAAGATCACAAGAATCATGCAAAAAAACGAACACGGGAAATGAAGCCGCACACTGAACCAAGCCCTAATGAAGAATTTTCCCAAGAAAAACCTTGAAGATTTGAAGAACTATGAAGAAGGGTCCTCCAATATGGAAGAATTGACACTTTATACCCTTGTATCCTCATAATTACAAGTTTGGTCCCTAAAGTTTGTCAATATTGAAAAAAGGGCCCTCCACTTTGAAGAATTGGCAATTTTAGCCCCTCAACAAATCTAAATTGTCAGCCATTATCCTCCACAAAGTCAAATATATCATGAAGTCCTTCAAAGTACAAGAATTACAAATTTGGTCCTTTGAAAATATCAAAATTACCAAAAGGACCCTTGACTTTGATGACTTGGCAATTTTAGTCCTCCAAAATACCAATCATACAAGTTAAGACCATTATCCTTGAAGAAAATACCAAATCAGTCCTTCAAGAATCAAGAATTGGCAAGAAATACCCCTGAATTTACTTTACAAAACTTTTTAGGACAAAAGTGTGAAAATGGAAAGTTTGATAACAAAGGAAAACGGATTGTGTATGATTATTTACAAAATGAAGGAAATAAGAAAGATAAGGGGTTTAAGCTGGTCTGACAAGAAAGTTACCTTAATCTACCATCACCTTACACGTGTCCCACTCAACCCCTTCAACCAATGAGAACCCTCCCTGCTGCCAAGTCACACTCCACTCACCCCATTTAATTAACTAATCTAACTGATTAGTTAATTACGCGCCTAACACCATTTTTAAAAGTGAAAACAGATCAAATGAAGTGTTCTTGGTGTTCTTAAGAAAATTGGGTATTTTCTTAATACTTGATATCAAACCTTAATTTACTCCAGATTTGTGATTAAGGTGACAATAAACCCAACCCCACCTTAAACTCTTGAGCCACATCACCCAAGAGTGCACATGAAAGGCGCCCTGCTACACCTTTGAACAAGAAGACAAAACAATAGCAGAGAACCTACAACTCACAATCCAGCTTTCATCCTAAGCAATATTTGGACCCTTTGATCAACTTTTCACACATGCCACCTCCACAAAACGCCAATTCCAAGTCACATGCTCTTCAAAGTTCAAAATCTGCAAAGGGAAATTTGGGGACTTCATCAAGCTTAGGGTTACGTTTTTATGCATTCACTAGTCCATTGTATGCCTATATAAAGGCCTTAGCTCTTTACATTTTAGTTTGCTCTTGAATTTTCCTTGGTTCACTTTTCTGTAAATCCTTTTCAGTATTAATGAAATTTGTTTGAAATGTTGAAGAAAGCTCAAGTGCCATAATTTATATCTGCTTATTATTGTTCTTAGTTTGATAATTTTGAATCTCAAAACCTGTTTTTAAGGAGTGTGCAAAAGTTTGCATATTTCCTTTCAAGATTGATATTTTGCTAAGTTCTTGGTCTATCTTGGAATTCTTGGGCTATAGGGCTGATCATAGTATCCTGATATTGTGTTATCAAGGTGTGGTGAGGCTTATAACTTGGGGATAATCAAGTGTGGAGGACAAGAGTTGCATTAATCAAGGGTTTTCAACCTTACTGTTTTTCATATTTTGCTTCTAACCTTGTTGAATCTTAGTAGGGTTGTTGTTGGAAGCTTTTACTTGTTCTTGCTAGCACATAAGCTCTAAAATTCGTGGGTGTGGATGTACATCCATGAGGTTTGTCTTAAAACCTTGAAAATCTGATAAATTTTGGATTTTTGGTGAATTTGTGCTCTACTTGTGTTCTTGTTGATTTCTTGGCTTGAATCTGCTTAATCTTGCATGTTAATGTTGTTAGTATGCTAGATTAGTCACTTGGTAAACTAAATCACACTTATACTTGTTTAATTTTTGGATTAAAAAGATAAAAGGGTGTTTGGGATTACCTGCTTTGATTCATAACTTGGTATTGAGTTGTTAGAAGTTTGTATTTGTTCTTGTTATCTGATATATGCTTGGATGAGAGTATTTTGCTGCAAGTTTTTGAGTTTGAAACCTCAAATCATACATTGTGCTATAACTACTTGATTTTAACTGTTTTTAACCTAAGATTTTGGTAAAACCTAGATTTTATGCATGCTTAGGGATAAAAGTTGCTTAAACATCATTTATATAACCAATGTGATAGATTTGAGTGGTTGAATCTGGCTTGTTGGTCAATTGCATCAGCAAAAGTGAAAACTGCATGTTCTTGTGTTCATCAGTAACTTTAAGTGCTTGAATCTTGCTTAATACTTTGAATCAATGCATGAAACCTGTTTAGACTTGCTTATTTAAGTTTAATATTGCTTGTGTATGCATTTGGTTAAGTTGGCTGGCTGAATATTGCTAAAAGTGCTTATTGAATCCAATCTGCTTATTTGTTCATGTCTGTGTCATATCTGGTGCTTAATTGATTAAATTGTACTAATTGGGTGATTGTGTTTGTGATTTTTTGATTTTTATTGACTCCTCTTGATCCACTGATCAATTGGGTGCCTTTGTGAAACTTGAATCTCCAAAAAAGTCACTAAAGACAAAAAAGTCAAGAAGTCGAGCAGTGGAAAAAGTTTCCACTGCTCAACACCCAAAACTAGCCCCTACTAGTACAAATTTTCAGTTTGCTTATCAATAAGCCATATTTGCTTATCCAGACCTGCAACAACTTATATTTTGTGATAGATCTTCATTTTTTGACCCATTTGATTGAACTGGAGCTTATTAGACTTTGACTTTGACTTTTTGCTAGAAAACCAACTTATTTGACTTTTTCATAAGTGCTTATTAGCTTTTTCCAGCTTATTGAGTCAGCTTATTTGAAAACTTTATGTTGATTTAGCTTATTTAAGTCATTTAAAAGCTTTTGCAATTTGAATCAGCTCTTGGGATAGCCTAGAACTAAAAAACGACTATTTTGTCGTTTTCTTTAGAATGCTTTTTGCATTTTCAAGCTTATTCCTTTGGCTTATTTCAAATTTCTTTTTATAGAAGTCTTATTTAGCTCAAAAAAAGCTTGTGTGTCTAATTTGAGCTTATGGCATTAGCTTATAGCTTAATGGGCCAAAAAGCCCATTAAGAATAAGCTGTTTGGTATAAGCTAGCTTATTTCACATTTTCAGCTTTTGGGCCTTTGGAAAAAGTTGTTCAGAATCAAATTTTGAGTCAAGTAGTGCCTTTTGGGCCATTTTTACAAACTTTTTCTTATTAGGCTCAATTTGGCCCATTAAGGTGACTATTTTGGGTTTAGCCCATTTTCTAGGCCCATTAAGGGTATTTAGGTAATTTCAACTTCATTTCTGTGTTATTTAGGTTAAAATTAGCTAGTTTGCAACTTTTTAGAACTTTTTAGAACTTTTTAGGATTTTTGGATTTTTATTAATATTTTAATATTATTTTATTGTTAAAAATTAAAAGTCTGATTTTCTAAGTTTTTATATTTTTCCTAGATTCTAGACACTTACTTAGGAATTTTACAACTTTCCAAATATTTTTAGGGTCTTTCAATTATTTTCTAGAATTATTTTAAGTTTTAATAGTTTTTAATTGTTTTTAAATAGTTTTAATTAATTTTAAAATTTTCAAAAATAGTTTTAAATTAAGTTAGGGTATTTTTGAGGTTTACAAAGTGATAAAACTCATTTTGGGCTTTTTGTTAATTAAATTAATTTTTAGGGCTTTAATTAGCATTAAAAAATCATTATTTAATTAAATAAAAGGTTTGGGTGATTTTTGATTTTTTGTAAACTCTTAAAACATTATTTAGGATTTATTGCAATTTTTTAGGATTTTTTAGAACGAATTTTTAAATTTGGTGCTTTTACGGTTTTACGTGTACGGTATTTTCGTCTTAGTGTAATCCGTCATCGTAACCGTCATTCTCTTCTTATCCCATTTCTATTTTCTTTCTCATAACAATATAATTACAAAGTTAATCATTTCATTACACACACACCAAGCCTCCTTGAGAATGATCCCCACTTTGGGTCATAACTCGTGATTTTCCTAAGTCACTTGTTAATACTTACCCTAATTACGCTCCTTTTCCTAAAGGTGTGTAAAAACTCAACCATCAAGAACGTACCATGGATCGAAGATAAAGTACCTGATGCGTTATGGAGAATGAAATTGCTCAAGTTTTATGATACTTTTGCATCACTTGGCATCTCTCACTGGAATGCAAAGAAAAGGTTAGCTTACAATCACTTCCATCGTCCAAAGAGAGGTTCTTCTATTTTTTCCGCTCATAGAATTAAAAGCATACAAAGAGCAACCACTCAGACTGTATTCGGTTATGATTACTTGAATGTAATCGTGTTCAAACGTACTGATGAGAAAGAATACCGAATTGACGAAAGTGATCTCCAGTACCTTCAACTTGAAGACATAGAAGATCTTCTGTTGTTATTGGCTCAGGAAAAAGTCGGCCATTTGCTACCGGAGATAGTCATTGCTTTGAGCTCCAACCTTCTTCAATATGCAAGAAAAATCGTCATTCAAAACCGGGTGGAAGATTTTCAACTTGGAGTGGAGAGTTATCAAAAGCAGCTAAACTTGCAACGTCCCCATACAACTCCGCTCAGTAATTTTCACAAGAACAAGAAGCCTTACATGGGGACCACGACACCGGAAGCAGGGATATTTTATCCGAATGAGACCGGCGTCATGCAGTTTATGCGATTCTCCGAACTGCACAAATTCAGCGATGGTAGGCTCAAGCATGTTCGAGATGATCTGACGGTTCTCAATGCCGACCTACCGCTTCCAGCAGTCAAGTACACCTGGACGAGCCAGTGCAAAAAGGGAGCTAAGTACGCGATCAAAAATATCGAGGAACTCTTAAGGAAGTGCCGACTGCTACGAAGTATGGAACGATTCGTAGGTGGAAGACCTTATGGAGCTCACCATAGGTTCACGGAACGATCCATTTAATTATGGATCGTCTTATAACAGGTCAACTCCATATGTCTATTACTGTGAATATATAATTTATGTATAATCGGCTTTTGTGGCATGTTGTAGTGTAAAAGTATGATATTTTTCAAGAATTTCTCTCGAGATTCTAAATCTTTCAAACATATCGTACTCGAGCACTACAACTAACCCTCATTAATTTGAGGGGGAGCATTAATATGTTCTTTGGCCAACATCTAATTTCATTTTATTACCCAAAGACCGGTTAATCCATTAATATCCAAAATATTGATGGTTAACATTTTGGATAAGGGGAGAAAATGGGATTAAGGAGACTTAATGATACTTGGATAAACAATGAAAAAGGCGTAAACGATAAACCAATTTATTATGTGTAATGCACATGTTAAGGGGGAGCGTTTTTGATGAACAAAACACTTAAGGCACAAAAACTTTGATTATAATATCACAAGTGCTTTAAGTGATTTTTCAAGGATTTTTCATGGTGACAATACTTACCAAAAACACACTTAATTCACGACGGATGTGGTGACAAAAGGGTGGTAGGATTAGGTATTGGTCCAATGATTCATCAGAACCGATGGAATCTTCCCAAGGACAATTCCCTAGATAGAATTAGTAGTCCTTAGGAAAGATGGAGAAAGATTGTGAACGTAGTTGAGTACCGACTAATTATTGATGCTAGCACTGGAACAATCACAACAAGGTGCTAGTGATGATGTATTGGTAAGTACTGAAGGGGTTGAAGAATGAAAAAGAAATGTAAAGATAAAGGGTGTAAAGAAAGAAGCTCTCCTTACAACTTAGGACAGAAACTGGGTCAACACATCTATTATTGGGATCATTTTTAATGATTCTCAATATTGAAGACAAGACATCATGGACCCAGTGATGTCATGCACAACCCCTCCCAGCTAACTCAAATATCTCTCAAAAGATGTTTGTTTTAATCACACGGAGCTTAACACGTTATCTATTGGTTTATTCACTCCGAATAGACTGATATTGAAAAGGTAGCAATCCTCTCCAGCCATCGCTCACTAAATCAAAACGCACTATCGAGTCTAGAGCCACGAGATCATCAAAAGTCTCATTAAGACACTTTCCATTTATTCCTTTCTTCTTCACACACTGTGAAAAGTAAGAGATCTTTATGAGTCCTACACAGTATTCTTGTAATATTGCCAGAACATCCGAGTGATACGCAAGTATTACAATGAAGATGGAAATCCTGCATGAGCCAACATCAAACAAGCTCATGGTAGGTGACACGTGCGGTTCTTTAAGAACTAATCTTGTGAAATCTGGAAAGAAACAGTAGTTTAATTCTTAATTGAACTTAATCGTTCCAGGCCTCTATGCATTATCGTATGATCTTGCCAGAACACTCAGAGTGACACTCTTTAGTGTTCACAGTGACGAGTGGAAATACTTCTAGTGTTAACATCAAACAACACTTGGTAGGTGACAATCAAGATTTTAACTGAATTAAGCTCGTGACAACTGGAAAGCAACGATGGTGAAAATCTTAGTTGAAATTCACTTGCTCCAGGTTTCATGAATTGACGGCTTCAGTCATAAGGATTTTTAATCCAAATGATTCACTCTTTATGTTCGCAGTCAAGCTTAGTGATCATCGAATAAAGAGAACGGGTTTACCCGCGAAATCCTGTCAGGAAGTTACTTAATTGAAACTATCTGTTACAGGTACGATATCTAATATCGTCCAACGGTCTTCACCGACCGGAGGTAAAATGCTACCTGTTGAAGTCGTCCTCACATACTTATCCCTTCTGCATCAAATATTTCAGCAAATTCAAGAAAGTCTGACCTAAAAGTCTTCCGCTGTATCGACTCTAAAACTTTCAAGAATTCAACAAAGGATAAGTGTGTGGGACATGAAGTCATGAAGAGGCGAACATCACAAGAAGATAAGGATTGCACGTGAAAGGCCAAAAGAACATGTTCCAAGCAAAAGCCTGATATTATTCAACACATATTCACAAAAAGAAGTAAAAGTTAAAGAAGAAAAGAGAAAGTGGACTACGAGCTCAAGAACAAGATCTAACATGCTAGATTAGGACTTTGTAAATTTGGAGTGACCTCCCTTTGGGGGAGATTGTTGGAAATACGTTTTTTGTATAAAGAAAGTCTCGGTCACTCCAACAATATAATTATAGGCTCGTAGTAATGTTTAAGTAATGTTTATGTTAAGCTCGACCCATGAGCATGTTCATGGGCCGGAGGCCCAAGTCCATTTAAGGACTTGGGTATATAAACCTCTTTCCACCATGGAAAGAGGTGTTGGTTGTTTCATTTCTCAAAGTAATACACATAGTTTCTTTCACTTCTCTCTAGAAAAACATCAACCCTCTTGAAATACAAAGATTATCACACTTCTACAGACTATTTGACTTGATGATTTTGAGAGATCCAGTTGGATTCAATGGAAAAAAAAGACACCCTTACAACCAGTGAGTTGTAAGGAGTCAATATCAAGCAAGAAATAACAAATTCATCCAGCCAATAAGCACAAAATAAGCAAACAGTCACCAGATATAGCATAGACCTTGAAAATAAGCAGTTATGAACTAATAAGCATTTTAAGCATGAATAAGCCAACCAAAATGAACCATATGCATATACAAGCTATAATAAAGTCCAATAAGCACAACTAAACTTGTTTCAAACACTGGATCAAAGATTAGAAGTAGATTCAAGCTTATGCAGTTACTGATGAACAAAGGCAATATCCAAAACCCTTTTGCTGATCTAAATGACCACCAATACAATTTTAAACCTTTAAATCCCTTTCCCTGGTTGAGTTAACTAAAACTTAGCACTTGTTAGTCCTAGTCTACCCTTAGATCTAGTTGTCCCCAACATTTTAGCCAATATTACAAAGTTAATCAGATTTTATAGCCCTTTGTTGGATTATGATGATTCAAACCGCAAAGCTTGCAGATAAATGACCAAATACACTAGTGAAACAATAACCAACAATAAACAACCAAGTACACCCACTCAAGTTGCCTCAAATCATGGTATATCAGTTAACCCAAACACTCCTTTATAAACTGATTTCTCAAGTTTTCAAAGGACTGGTGTGATTTAACCCACAAACCAAGATCTAATCAACCTAATAACAAAAATCAACCTTCAAATCACCAGATTCAACCACAATATCACAGATTCATAGACAAATATCCAAATTCACCAAAAATCATGCAATAAAGGGTTTAGAGATTCAAACCTCCAAGATGTATATCCACACCTTGGATTGTTTAAGCTTAGGTGCTAGCAAAACAAGCACAAGCTTCCTTGTACCTGCTAAGAACAACAAACACCAAAGATGAACAATAAACTATGAAAACTGATTTTTTTTGGAAACGAGAGTTTTAATCCATAAAAACTTTACTAAAAAACAATCAAACAGATTAATCGAACTCAGCCTTTAGCTAATCAAACATCAAACTTTCATAAAACACAAAAGGGAATTCACAATTTCAGAAAATCAAACTTTTTATTTTATAAAAAGGAATTACAAAGACTGAGCTAAAATATGGAACAAAGGGGCTCTCACATGTTGAGGCCTCCTTTTATAGACGAGTAAGATGATTCTAGAAGGGAAAATACATCAGAAACCCTAGCTATTAATTCTCAAAATTGCCCTTGGCCTTCTAGACGCGTTTGATGTGTATGAGCTGTCTAATTTGATCTTGGTTGTTCATTTGATGCTTGGGGATCAAGTAGTAAGCTAAAAGCGTTGATCTTGCCAACTAGGATTTCTTGGAGAGGAGGGTGTCATATGATTGGGTTACGGGTTGAATGGTGGGGTCCTTTGGTGAGTGGGGATTGTGAATTTTGGTGTGGGATGAGTTTGTGTGTGTGTGAATTAAGCGTCGACTGGGTAATTTCAGTTTACCCTTTGTTTTAAGTGATGGGGTAACTGGGTTCTTGGGGTAAACAGTAACAAGTTTTGATCTGATATTAGGGGAAGTGTTTGTGTTTGGCGCAATAAACATTCAAATGTTTATTTTGTGGCAACTATGGTCCTCAGCCTTTGAAAAAACTTGTATAGCAAGTTTATTTTCTTTGTAAACTCGTTTCCTTTGTATTTTTAAGTTTCTGAATTCTCACATTGGCCACAAAATTTTTTGGAAAAAGGATTTAGGGCTTTTAACACTTTAGGCTAATTACAATTTCAGTCCTTTTGATATTTAAACCATATTTAAAGGACTAGAAATGTAATATTCTTGAACTTCAAGGGCTTCTTTGGATCTTGGACTTTATGAAGGACCATTCTTGACATTTTGGATTTGTTGAAGGACTAATCTTGCCAATTCTTCAAACTTGGAGGACCTTTTTGTAATTTTGACAAACTTAAGGGACCAAACTTGTAATTATGAATATACAAGGGTATTAAGTGTCATTTCTTCATAAATGAGGGATCAATATTGTACATATTCAAGTCTTCAAGGGTTTTTCTTTGATAATTCACAAACTAAGGCCCGGTTCATTGTGCGGCTTCGTTTCTCGTGTTCGTTTTTCCTTCTTTCTTGTGATCTTTTGTCTTTTTCACGATATCCATACCTAAAATACACAAGTAAACAAACACAAGTATATATATGGTATTTAATGACATTTTATGCATAAGCCCGAAAAGAACGATGAGATCATGTATAAATGCCATCTCATCAAGCATCCTTATAACAAGTTGGTTCATAGTTCTTATTCAAACCAGATGTAAAACAAAAATTCTTCATATCAAGCATAGAATGATTACAATATTTATATAATCCATATCTCAAGAAGTATTCAACACATAATCATTCAATTTAGCAGGAAAATTAACAACCCTATTAGACTTCCTCTGGCCAACCTCCTCTGTCTCAATATTAAAAGAATTTTCAAGAACCTGATTATTTAAATCAAAATTGCCCTTAGAAATGTTTCTATCTCCTATGGGAGTTGCAATCCTTTGACCACTACTACTTGGTAAACTACTAACTAAGTCATCTCTAGCTTGCTATGAAGACTTAGCAACATCTGGTTGACTATTGTGGTTAGTATTTACATCCTCAGTGTAGTGGTGACCACCCTCTCTACACAAAGGAGTATTACCTTCCTCATCATCATTGGGATTTGAAGATTTGGATGTGTTTTCAGACTCAAAAGAATCAAAAAAATTCAAGGTTGAAACCTCATTAGCAGACTCAAGAACAACACTATCATTGTTCATTTCATACGAAAAACATTTTCATAAAACTTTACATCTATAGAGTAAATAACACATCTGTTTTCAAGACCAAACAATTTATAAGCTTTTTTCCACTAGCATACCCAATTAAAACACATTTTTCATATTTACTAGAAAATTTATCATTTCCTTTTAAAACAATAGCATAACACAAACAGCTAAAACTTCGTAAGTGAGAAAGGTTAGGTTCTCTACCATAAACAAGATAGGAAAGATATTTGCCATTCAAAACAGAGGAAGGAAGCCTGTTAATCAAATAAGCAGCAATTAAAGTACACTCAGGCCAAAACATAAGAGGAAACCCCCCTGAAACATAAGACTCCTTGCTACATTAAGCAAGTGTATTTGTTTCCTCTCAACAATACCATTCTGCTGTGGAGTATATGCACAAGTAGTTTGATGAACAATTCCCATTGAATCAAAAAAATCGCTCATGTTTTTATTAACAAACTCAGTACCATTATCAGATCTAACAACTTTAACCTTTTTTATTAAACTGAGTTAAAACCAAGTTATAAAAATTGACAAACATTTGAAAAACTTCATCTTTAGTTTTGAGCATATACACCCACATAGATCTGCTAAAGTCATCAAGAACAGTCAAAATATACCTAAACCCATCCCTGCTAATCACTTTGTAAGGTCCCCAAACATCAAGATGAATGAGTTCACCAAAACATAAAGATTTATGATCACTTAGAGGAAAAGATTCTCTTATTTGCGTAGACTTATGACAAACATCACAAGGTAAATCACTCTTACATGTTTTAAATCCAAAGAACCTTTTAACAAGTTTAAAACCTGGTTAGCAGGATGACCCAACCTATTATGCTAAACATCTTTAGAAACATAACAAGTAGAAAACTCACAATTGCTAATAGCAGAGACACTATCAGCTTTGTCAAACAAATACAAACCATAAAATTCACTACCAGTCCCCAAGACTGTTCCTCTTTTAAAATCCTAAATATAACATTTAGATTCATCAAAACTAACTCTTAACTTGCTATCTTTAATAAGCTTATTAACAGACAACAAACTAACACATTATTCAGGTACCACCAAAACATCAAACAAGACAACACCATTATTAAGTTTCAAATTCCTAACATGAGTAATTTTAGCCAATGTACCATTAGGATGACCAACAGTATGTTTTAAATCAGAAACATCAACTAAATTAAACATATTATATGTCTTGTTTGTTATGTGTTGGTTAGCACCAGAATCAACAATCCACCTAAAATGATAACTAACCCCTTCAATTAACAGTAGCATAATAAAACTTGTAAAAGTGTTGGTTAAAAAACACATTATAGTTAAAGAAAGAACAATTTCCAATACCTTCCATATTGGCTCGAGCATATGAAGAAGAGGCATTATCATTAAGTAGATTCATTAATTTGAGCATTTGCTCATTACTTAAGGACTAAGAATTAGAACCAGACTCATTGCTACCACTCCCTCTTTTAAAATCCACATTATTACTCTTAGTATCATTAAACACACCAGCAGGTTTCAAATTAGGATTTCTTTTAAAACCTGGAGGGTAGCCATTGATCTCAAAACACCTTTCAATAGTATGACCTTTTAAACCACAGTGTTTACACAGCAAAGAATCGTAGTTCCCCTTACTAGAACTATTATTATTATTACCATTAGACCAATTACCACTCACCTCAAATTTCTTCCTATTATCAACAGATTTAGACACAAAAGCAGAAAGTTGAGGTTTACAAATTTTAACAGAACTAGAAGGAATACCCCTATGAGACTCTTCTCTAGAAATGATGAGAAAAGCATCTTTGACTTCAGGAAGGATTTCCCTAGTCAAGATGCTACTTCTTATAGGCTGATAAACATCATCAAGCCCGATAAGAAACTGCATCAATTTTAACAACTTACCATGATCAATTAACTCAGTTCTAACATCACAAACACAATAAGGCAATTTAGTCAAGATATAAAACTCTCTCCAATAAGAATTCAAGTTATGATAATAGTCAGAAACGGGCAAACCACCTTGCTTAAAGGAATTGATTTTCTGAGGCAAATTAAACGCAATAGAATCATCAATTCTATCATAAGTCTCCTTAAGTTCATCTCACACAGTAGCAGCATCATCAAAAAAACATGTCCAAGATACACATCTTGAGTTAAAGATCCAAGAATCCAGTTACGCACAATAACATTACACTTATCCCATTGGGCAAGAAAACATGTCTAGCAAAATAAGTCTCTCTAAGACAACGACCATCAACAATACCCAACTTACCCTTAATTTACAAAACAAGTTTCATAGCACAAGCCCAACCCTATACTACTCCACACGAGACAACTTAACAGACACAACAGAGGCACAGTTAGAATCATTTGGATGCAAATGAAGAGGATAACTCTAATCTAAAGCATTAATTAGAATAGCCATAACGAAACAAACAAAACAAAAAATAAAGCAACATAACAACCAAGACAACAGAGCAATCACCTAGCAACCAACCAAAACTAATAACCAACAGATAATGTAGATAAACAGACACCAACAATCAATAATATAACAAACAAAACAAACAAGAACCACCTACTATAACAAGAAACAAATACCAAACAAGAAACAAAAAACAAAAAAACCAATAAAAAAACAAGAAACCAAGAATCAACTCACACCCAAGGTCCTCAAAACTTGCCAACAAGAATGGGACTGACCAGAGCAGGTATCCAAACCACTCAAATGGTGGTAGGTCAAGATATTAATCAGTCTGTTTGCTCTTCGTTGACCAAGAATGATTCACTTTAGGGAAAAGAAGACTTATAGAGCAATAAAGGAGCGAGAAATACCAAGATCAACAACAATGATCCCAATTAACCATAGATCAACCAAATCAAGAAACCGTAAAAATGAAAAATTAGGGTTTCTTCAAATTGACCCCCCAAACGATCAAGAACCACGTTAATCAACGATTAACGAACCAAAAACCTCCAAGAACCTTCAATTAACCAAAACCCTCAAAAATTAGGGTTTCAAGATAAAACCCTAATAATGAAGATCAACACCAATCGAGCTCCAAGAATCAACCTAAGGTTCTGATACCATGTAAAACTTATATCAAAACCATCCAGATCAAGAATGAAACATACAACCAACCACCCCTTTGTGATTAACTTTTATTATAACAATATACAAAAGTAGATTAGTCCCCAACACAGATGCTCATCAAACAAATACAGTTAGAAATCAAGATAGTCCCCACCAGGTGGATTCTATCAACTAAACAAGCATTCACACTTACAAACCCTAATAACCAAAGAAACAAGATCAAGATGATCTTAAACTGAAAATAGATGAAACCAGATGAAACCCTAAAACGAGAGAGAGATCAAAACTTTGTGTGTGTGAATGATTGAGATGAATGAGACGTTTGGCCAAAGACTCCAGCTTATATACACCATAATTTCACCATAGTCCCTGCATAATATAAAACAACACAAAACATCCTAGCACAAATATATAATAATATTTACCAACAAACCTTTCAACTTACAATCTTGTGTCACAAAAACGTTAATATAACTTTTAACAAGGAGGCTTTTGCATTTGAAAAAGGAGAAGCAATGGAAGAGAAGTAAGAAGCGGTGTAAATTATCTCAAAAAGAATTAAAATGTAAAGATTTTGATTATCTACACGCTTTCGCATCATATCACATACTTTTTCATGTTTTTGACTCAAGCACCGGTAACGATAAAGTCATATCATGTGAAAAAATTAAGACGTTTACTATAGCATCATATTTTGCAAATAATTGTAAGTTGTAAAAAACTAATGTTATGAGTGTTTGTTCATAATATAATTAAATAAATTCTATTAAATAATAATAATATATATAGATCTCTAGTGCAAATAGTTGCATTATGACAAGAATATTAGAAAGGTATTTTCTTAAGTTTTATAAGAAATAATGACCTCTCACTGCAAATGGTTTACGAAACTTTTAAAAAAATATTACACTAAATAAAAAAATAAAATTAAAAAAATAACTAAAAACATTAAAACTAAAAAGTAGTTTGAATAACGAGCCTTGATCATACTTTATTTGGTGTTCACAATATGGCTTCAACAGGATCCAAGTTGCTCGTGTCGATTTGTAGCACCCTCATGTCCGACTCAAATTGTTGAGAATTCATCAGTTCAATTCTCTTCTTCTTCTCAGTTTCGAAGACATCCATCTTTACCTTCCGATACTTCTCGTATTGTTCTTCGAGCATCGCTTTAAATATTTCCAGGTTTAAACTAAAACTAGCGGCGAAGTTGGATAAATGTTGACTCTTTAAAATCCGATGTAACTCGTCTGGACGAGGCACCGCGTTCAGTCCAAAAAGTTTGGGTTCCTCTTCAGTAGCACAACGACTATTTCGTCTTGCAAGGGTCGAGTCGGGATTTTTGCACTTGTACATGTCTTCAAAAAAATCCAAGCACTCTTGTGCCAAAACGCCAACCCCATTTGTTGTTTAAACGCGATTTCGACTCTCGTCATAAACCCCTTTTCGTTCTCACCACTTAACACATTCGTTCCATAATAAAGATCATTAAACTTACCCACAAGTCGATTCATCGTGGTTCATTTTCCCGTCAACATGTTCTTGGTTCATTTCCTTGTAGTTTTTAGACGCGACTACCTGAATATATAATAACTGAATTTTTACTAAGTTCGTTTTTCTCTCGATTCGATTCGAATTGACAAAAGGTTTAACGTGTGACTCAGTCGTTCTTGGTGGATAAAATAAAATTTGTTATCTATAACTACTTAAAAAGTAAATATGAAAAGTATTAGAAATAAACTAAAAATTAAAACGATATTAAAACGAATATTAAAACAAATATTAAAAAGAAACAATTAATAAAAATGAAAGTAAAAATAAAAATAAGCTTTCGAATTAAAAATAAAACTTACTTAATAAAAATAAAAGAAATTGGATTATAAAGCTACTTTAAAAAGAAACGAGACAAATATAAAAACGGGCACTTAATAAAAATTAAAACTAAAAATGACTTTCGGAGAAAAATATATAAACTAAAATTTGACGAAAAATAGAACTAAGAATATCTGACTTTCAGAATAAAAATAAAAACGACTTTTGGATAAAACTAAATTGACTACGGAACAAATGGTGGAAATGAGGGAACATGCCATGGGAGAACACCAAAATGGGAGGGAAACAAAAAACTAGCAACAAGCCAACTTTCGAAGGTTTCTAAACTTTCGTAACTTTTAATCTCATTTTAGTTTCGTAACTTTTTTTCTCATTTTAGTTTCGTAACCTTTTTTCTAAAAAAACTTTCGGAGCTTTTTGGTTTAAATTGACTTTCCTAAGATTTTTTTTATCAAACTTACGTAACTTTTTTAATACTAAACTTTCGTAACTTTTTTTAATACTAAACTTTCGTAACTTTTTTTATATCAACTTTCGGAGGATTTGCTTGGAAGAAACTTTTGTAACTTTTAATAAGCAAAACTTTCGGACTTTTATTAAACAAAACTTACGGACTATTGTAAAAATAACTTTCGGAGAATAAACTAAAAATGACTTTCGTTAAAATTTCTAAACCCTCTTACGAAAGTTGGAGATACGCAGCAAACAGACTATTCTAAAAATATGGGAAAAAAAAAGCCAAATAAGCAAAATTAATCTAAGAAATAAGCAAAAATTAAGCTAAATTAATTTCTAAAATAAACCAAACTCAACCCTAATAAAAACTATAAAAACACCAAATATGCAAAATATTTAAAATCAACTTTTAAAAATATTAAACTATCAAATCCACTTAATTAAAAATAAACTATACGCACAATAAGCAATAAGCACAATAAGCTAAAACATCATACACATCAAATCAATAAGAACAATCAAATAAGCAAATCAATCAAATAATCAATAAGATCAAACAAACTACATGATTAACCAAATCAACCACAAGATTAAGATTAAGAAAGAAAGAATGAGAATTATCTAAAAAGCTTGAATTAATGAAGAAGATTAAAATTCAAATTACAAGATTAAAATTTAAAAGCTTGAAAACATTAAAGAAAGTTTAGAGAGAGAAAGTAATTATCCTACTCCTACTCCTAAACTAATCTATCTAATAATGAAAAAACTTGTTACAAATGATGGTAAATAAATTATATATAGTGGAGGAGTAATGTGGTGTTCTTGCTTCCTTTTTCTCTTTGTCTTCTCGTCTTTTTAATTAATTCGTCTTTCTCGACTTTTCTTCTTGTTGAATGATAAAATGAACTCGTCTTCTAATTTTCTTCTTATATTAGACTCGGTTCTTTGACTTCGTTAAACTTCCGTCTTTGGTCTTTTTCTTCGTTAAATCTTCAGAATAGGCCTTTGACTTCCGTTCTTTTTGTACTTTTAATCTTTTGACTTCGTCTTTTGTCTTTTTCTTCGATAAAAGCCTGTGAAAGCCCGTGTTTTCTTCCTTTTTCATATTTTGGTCCTAAAACACAATAAAAACACAAACCACGCATAATTCTGACTTTTACGACATTAAATACATGTTTTGGTCTTGTTTTTAATTGTTTTATGTGGTAAAAGGATAAGTGTTTTCACACTTATTAAATCCCCTACACTTGACCATTGCAATGCCCTCATGCAATGCATTAATTTGAAAGCAAGATTTACATTCTTCATCATAATTAACCCACCTTGGCCTTTATTAAATACCACGACACTATGGAAACTAAAAAGATAGAAAATTTCAAAATGTTTGAAGGAAGAAACTTGTAAAGAAATCAAAGACTTACATTAGGTCTTTTGGTGTCATGAATGTTTATAACCCTCAAGTTTCACGTTCCCCATACCAAGCTTAAAAACGATATCATTGTTATTATAAGTTAGTAAAGCTCACTTACTCATGCGGCTCAATTATTCACTTAGACCCCCTTATTCCTATGTGTATCTCTTATATTTTATTTTTGTCTTGAATGATCACGAGGATGCATTGTTGAATTATTTTGATAATTTATTAAGGCTGAAAATAAAGTAGGACGATTTAATCAATTGTTAGCTAACGGACAAAATCTTTTAAAACTGCTTCTCGAAACCTCATAAAGTTCATATCTTGGCATAACTCGTTTCACGATTTGAGACCTTTCTCGGATCGATATTTGGCATTGAATTCATACTTCAAATCTTGAGAGACGTTCTTGAAATAATGGTCTTCTCTTCATAAGATGAATTTCTTCACTTGAACTTTTTGAGAGATTCTTCAAACTTGGACCACGACTTCTTTCATTTTTCTTCAATCTTTATTTGAGATTTTGATATATAACGATGCGCCTCCTTTTAGGACTTGGATCTATTTATCCTCATACCTTGTTAGGGTCTTTTCGGATAGACTTCTCCATGATCTTTATGGGAGTAATTGTTTCTCGTCGTGTGTCTCGATCCTTCATATTGACTTTTGAATAATGATTCTTCACATCACTTTGGATCTTTAGCAACAAAATGTAGCCCTCATGCCTTGTTAGGGCCTTTTCGGACTCGCCAATCTTCGCATCCCGCTTC
Organism: Glebionis coronaria; assembly: GCA_025667525.1. Classification (NCBI taxonomy): domain Eukaryota; kingdom Viridiplantae; phylum Streptophyta; class Magnoliopsida; order Asterales; family Asteraceae; genus Glebionis; species Glebionis coronaria. Next base: position 432,075,157 of record CM046879.1, on the reverse strand, counting down.
AATAAGTTATGTCTTGGCTATGAACTCTAATTAATCCCGAGCAACTTTTAAACGATCTTGGGCTAGAAGCTAAGTAACTTTTCAAATCGTACGACCTTACTTATTGCATTTATTTATTAACAAGCGATAGGAGAAAAAGCTCATAATTAACTCACATAAATTCATGAAAGAATACAAAACTTATAATTGACTCTATCATCTCTCGTTCTCCACAATTTAAAATCTCAAGGAATGAGACTCGTGGATTCGTAGCTTAATAAACCAATTAAGGTCCATATGGTTAAGGATACTAGCTAGAGTAAACTTGGATAGGTAAACTCGGGTTGAGACAAAATATTCACGACGGGCCTAATATATCAAAGGCATCTAAACTTGTTAAAACCATTTTATTAAATAAATACAGAGAAAGAAAATAATAATAACAAAGGAAAAATACTACTAGGCCAAAATAGATCAAAAATTTTGAAAAATGTCGAAAAATCAATTTTCTGGTTAAAAGAGGCCAAATTCATGGAAAAGACCACTTAATTTCGATAGAAGTCCCCCTACACTTAATATAAACATAGTCCTCAATGTTTAAGCATGTGGAAGTAAACTCCCCTACACTTAGGACATTGTGCACGTTGTTTAAATCTTGCTAATTAAGAAACAACTAAAGTGATTCCTATTTCAACATAAATGATAAAATAGTGAACCAAAAGAGTTTAGGATAGAATCGGGAAGACGGGTACACGGAATCACGGGTCATCAAAAGTCATCAAAAGTGGATCTTTGAAAGCTCTAATCCCTGCACATCATAAGAAAGAAAACAACAAACACATACTAGGGTCTCCCCTACACTTATTATGAAAATGGATAAAAATGATAGATCATCGGGTCCCGAGAAGCGCTTATTTTTGTTAACCGAGTCACGAGCCTGACTCGACCTCGAATTAAATGGTCCATGGGGAAGACTTTAATGTAATACGGGATCAAAAATCTTGTCCTCGGTCCCGGAGGAACATAATAAATGAGAGGCCGGGGGATAAGTCATGAAAGGTAAAAGGTCCTCTCAACATACGAGAAGTATGTGAATTTATCATCCACGAGAGGTGGTGTGGGTAAAGGAATCAAAATGTCATCCCCAATAGACATAAGATGGTCACTAAGAGGCAAAGCCGTAAAGGTATCAATCATAGAATAATCAATGTCACCTCCCGGGTTCAAAGCACTCATCCTCAGTAATGGTTTCTTAGGGATGGGATGAAAGGTACTCGGGAGGGGGACTTGAGACAATATCTTCATGCATCAAAGTATCAAAAAGAATATCCCCCTCCGTGTCATCAGCATCAATACCCAGAGGTATTGAGAGAATGTCGATTTCTTCCATAAATGGGTCATTATACTCAACGGGAGTAAAAGACGGGGGTAAAGACTCGGTAATAGGAGTAGAATTCAACGCTTCAATTTCAACAATAAGAAGATGAACTTTCAATAATTTGTCGCGAAGAATAACGTCTTCCACCTCATCTAAAAGACCAAGTTCATTGGTGAACTTCTCGTAAGTCGGAGAGAATAAATCGACATCACCCTAGTCTCCCGGAGGAAATTTGGAAAAAGGAGAAATTTAAAAAGTGAAATTCTCATAGGATGGAGAAAAATCATCATCAAGAGCGACCTCGTCCGTAAGCTCCGCAAAAGTTGGTTCATCAAAAACCTCATCAAATAATTTGTCGAGACCAAATTCACTAATCTCACTCGATGCATCACAATCCTTAGAAGTATTTGGGACATCAAGAGTATGCGAATGAATCTCAGAAGATGGGTTGAGATTAAAGATATCATCATCGTCATCATAATAATAAAAGGGACGCACAGGAGGCGGAGAGATATAATCACTAAGATTAGATACTTGCTCGTGTCGCTGTCGCTGTTGCTCCTCCCATGTTTCGCTTAGTCGAATTACACCGTCATGAAGTTCCAAAAGAAGTGCTTGTGTTACGTCATTCGGTTTCAAAGAAGGTTGATGATCAAGGGTGTATTGTGGGGGGTCAAAATTATGAAAACCGGAATTATAGCACGGATTTGGCTCATAATAATCCATCGGTTGACAATAAGAAGTATCGTGAGGGCCACCACAATTGTTGCAACAGAGGTATTGAGAAAAACCCGGTGCATTTTGCGGATACGGATTCTCATATATGGAAGAATGTGAGATAGTGTCATTAGAGGTGAAGAATGAATTGATTGAATTGCACGATAGACAACGTCCAAATTCGTAATTGGGGAGATCTCTTCCGCACCGTTCACATGAACACCATGGACATGATTGACTACCTAACGATGGTCTTCCACACCCTACACAATCAACATACGAATCCATTAAGAATTAAACACAATAGAGGATTAAGAGGAATATTTTTGGTGCAAAACTTTTAAAAAAGAAATGCTTTTTATTATTTTTTAAATGTTTTTGGATTTTTGAAAAAAATTTGAAAATTTTTGCAAGAAAAATAACGTTCACGAGTGAACGGATCCAAAAATCCAACGCGTCTCTAAAAAAAACCGTTAATCTTCACGAAAAGAGCCGGCAACGGCGCCATTTTAATAACTGAATTTTTACTAAGTTCGTTTTTCTCTCGACTCGATTCGAATTGACAAATGGTTTAACATGTGACTCAGTCGTTCTTGGTGGATAAAATAAAATTCGTTATCTATAACTACTTAAAAAGTAAATATGAAAAGTATTAGAAATAAACTAAAAATTAAAACGATATTAAAACGAATATTAAAAAAAATATTAAAAAGAAACAATTAATAAAAATAAAAGTAAAAATAAAAATAAACTTTCGAATTAAAAATAAAACTTACTTAATAAAAATAAAAGAAATTGGATTATAAAGTTACTTTAAAAAGAAACGAGACAAATATTAAAGCGGACACTTAATAAAAATTAAAACTAAAAATGGCTTTCGGAGAAAAATATTTAAACTAAAATTTGACGAAAAATAAAACTAAGAATATCTGACTTTTAGAATAAAAATAAAAACGACTTTCGGATAAAACTAATTGACTACGGAACAAATGCTGGAAATGAGGGAACATGTTCCCCATGGGGGAACACCAAAATGGGAGGGGGAAAAAACTAGCAACAAGCCAACTTTCGGAGGTTTCTAAACTTTAGTAACTTTTAATCTCATTTTAGTTTCGTAACTTTTTTTCTCATTTTAATTTCGTAACCTTTTTTTTAAACTTTCGGAGCTTTTTGGTTTAAATTGACTTTCGTAAGATTTTTTTTTAATCAAAACTTTCGTAACTTTTTCAATACTAAACTTTCGTAACTTTTTTTAATACTAAACTTTCGTAACTTTTTTATATCAACTTTCGGAGGATTTGTTTAGAAGAAACTTTCGTAACTTTTAATAAACAAAACTTTCGGACTTTTATTAAACAAAACTTATGGACTATTGTAAAAATAACTTTCGGAGAATAAACTAAAAATGACTTTCGTTAAAATTTCTAAACACTCTTACGAAAGTTGGAGATACGCAGCAAAGAGACTATCCTAAAAAAATATGGGAACAAAAATAAGCCAAAATAAGCAAAATTAATCTAAGAAATAAGTAAAAATTAAGCTAAATTAATTTCTAAAATAATCCAAACTCAACACTAATAAAAACTATAAAAACACCAAATAAGCAAAATATTTAAAATCAACTTTTAAAAATAATAAACTATCAAATCCACTTAATTAAAAATAAACTAAACACACAATAAGCAATAAGCACAATAAGCTAAAATATCAAACACATCAAATCAATAGGAACAATCAAATAAGCAAATCAATCAAACAATCAACAAGATTGTTGGAAATACGTTTTTACGTATTTAGAAAGGATCGGTCACTCCAACAACTTATACGTAGTATGGGCTCGTGATCCATTATGTTAAACAATTATGTCCAAACACATCAATCAAACACATCATCTAAAAATGGGATTAGCCGTAAAGACACATTTTCTACATGTTTTACAAGTAGCATATTTAATGTCCGAGTAAGATCTAAAATTTCTGGACGATTGATTGATGCTCCTAGGATTTGACATGCTAAGGTTAGCAGTGTTGGGTAATCTAGAAGGCATCTGACTAGGTTTGAAATTCCTATATCTTACTTGTGTCTTTTGCTTAGCTTCCCTTAGACCAAATGTATGGCGAACGTCATTTGAACTAGTTCGAGACGTATTCTTTGGACTATGTCTAGGGAGACTAGATGCAATCATGTGATTAGGTCTTGCAAAAGCTGTTTTAGTCACATTGGCCCTAGTTGGTGGAGTGACTGTTCTAGAAATATGAGCCATATCAACTTGGGAGGCAAACCGCGGTCTCGAGGATTGTGATCGCTCGGATCTAAATGCATTCGGTTATCGAATGAACTGATCTGTAAGCGGTTTCCCCAAGATTGATGGTTTTTCAAGCTTAGTGTCCATACTAGTTCCTTTAGTTTTCCTCAATTCGTTTTTCAATGCAGCTATAGCAAAGACCTTTTCTTGTACTTGAGCCTTTAAAGTCTCATTCTCTTTGAGCAAATTATCTTGGGATGCCAACTTAGATTCTAGCAGTTGAATTTGTTTCAAAAGATTATCCTTTTCAGCTTTAAAATATAAAACTTTTTGATCCAATTTTCTTTCAAGAACAACGTTTGACTTTTCAAGTTTTTCAAAATATGTTTCAAATTTGTCCGTTTTCTTGGAAAATTCTAATTTGGCATCCTCAAGATCTTTTGATTGTTGAGCTAAAATCGTTTCGAGCTCTCTAATCTTGGAATCAGAAGCAGTCAAAGAAGTAGTTATAAGACAATTATCATGATGTTTAGCATTTTGAACACTTTCTCCCCCATTCTGACTCACATCGAATGAATCAGAAGTGGTATTTCTATCACTCTTTTCCATCCCATGTTTGTCATAATTAGGTTCAGAATGCTCAATATGCGGCATTTCATCATCATATACATCATAAGCAACATTACATTGTACCATATTCGCAGGATCTCCGTCATAAACAGGTAAGGTGTCATCAAAAGATATATCGTGAACATTCCCTGACGTGCCACTGGTATCATGTTGTCCTCCTGATTCCGTGTTCTTTCCATCGTTAGGCGCCAAATTATCAACCGTATGACCATTCGCCTCTTGCATCTGCATCATAGATTCTTGCACTTCATTATCATACGCTTGCTGAAGTCTGGATCTTTCATAAATCGAAGACGAAACCGATGTCATAAATTTCAACAGTGTATCACGGAAGTCTTTTACCTCATTATGTGTGTATTGAAGAAATGACCGGCATATCCCTGAATTGTCAGACTTGATGATATTGAATTGGAGGAAAGGCGTAAGTTGTGTCACAAGAGCCTTATAAGCAAGTGCCAATGCAGAGTGATTAAAGTCTTCTTTTTGAAGTTGATCAGCAAGTTGGTGCAAGTTGAGGAATAGTGAATCGATGGATGTATAGTGATTTTGACCAAAGAGTGTCACAAATTCGCTTCCTCCTTGAACCCATGCAATGGTCATAAGATGTGACTGAAGTAGTCGAACTGAAGTGATACCACTTTCTCTAGCCATGTCTTGCATGTGATGCAAGTTTCCCTCGAGAACTGTCGAATTCGACGATTTCATTTGAAATTCGGTAAGTATTTTGAAAGTTCAATGAAAAATTCTTGGAACCTTGATTGGTAAAATATAACGATGCTTGAAATCGTCAAAGTTTGTTTGAAGCCCAAATAACTCAAATCTTGAAATCCGTGCAGAAATAATGTCTCTTAAAGCCGACTCTTTGATATTTTGCGACACATTATACTCGACCCGATGCCATTACTCCGAATATTTCCAATAACAATAAAGTCAAGTTATACAAATATTGAATATGTTAACCCACAAAATCAATACTTTAACAAAAATATTTTAACAAAATCAAAACTTTAACCCACAGAATGAATTCTATAACGACGAAATAAAATAATGTGTCTGTGACAAAGAAAAACTTTGTATAAACTTTAACCCACGTATATAAAACATGCGTATATAAACTTTAACACAAACCCACGTATATAAACTTTAATAAAATACTGTGTCTGTGTTTGTGTTTGTGACGAAGAAAACACGCGTGCCTATATATTAGGAAAGAAACGTGGCTTCCTATAGCCCACGTATAGTAACCTCCGCCCAAGTTCTTCGATATAAATACTCAATTTCTTAACTCACAAAAACAAAAGAAAAAAATTGTAGCCTCCTCAAAACTTCCGTCTTTGACTTTCGTAGGTAACACTCATCTCACACATCACCTCAACAAAAACCTAATCTAACTACTCTCACAAATATACGCAGTCACACAAAAACTAATCACACGTTGATCCCCCCATTGCTAACACATCTCAAACATGATTCCAAAACTAATCACACGTTGATCCCCCCCGTTGCAAATCTAACCTTTTCAAGATGAACCGCAGTATTCAAAGCTTCAAGATCCAATCATGGGTCTCAGGTAGGTTTCTTTGTTATGTTCTTTATTTGTCCTTGATCGGTGAGGGTTTTTCTGAGATCTGGAGTGTTTTCTGTTTTTCGAGTCTGTGTCGATTGGTGCGATGATTTGTGGTTTTGGTCAAAGTTTTGTTGATGAGAGTATTGTCGAGTCTTAAGTGTGGTCGAGTCTGTTGATGGGTGAGTATGAGTCCAATATGTTTTAATTGCCAAGAGTTGTCAGTTTGGGTGTGTTTGGTTTTGAGTCATGGGTCGAGAGTCGGTTTAAAACCTGAGAGTCTGATGGGTTTGTTCGAGTGTGAGTTGAGTGAGTGAGTCTGGGTCGAAAGTCTAGGAGTCGAAAGGGTTTTAAAAAATGTGTCGAGTGGGTTCGTGTTTTTGTTTGGGTGAAACCGAATACCAAAATATTCTCGAGAGTGAGTTGAATACCAAAATTGTTTTCGAGTCCGTGGGTGTGTTTAAGTCGAGTCGAGGGTGAGGGTGTGGTGTTGCTTGGTTTTTTTGGTCGAGAGTGTTGGATTCGAGAGAGGGTGTCCGAGAGAGGGTGTGTAAGTCTTGTGTTTGATGGGTTTAAGTCGAGTTAGATGAGACGAGGAACAATATCAAACACATCAAATCAATAGGAACAATCAAATAAGCAAATCAATCAAACAATCAACAAGATCAAACAAACTACATGATTAACCAAATCAACCACAAGATTAAGATTAAGAAAGGAAGAATGAGAATTATCTAAAAAGCTTGAATTAATGAAGAAGATTAAAATTCAATTTACAAGATTCAAATTTAAAAGCTTGAAAACATTAAAGGAAGTTTAGAGAGAGAAAGTAATTATCCTACTCCTACTCCTAAACTAATCTATCTAACAATGAAAAAACTTGTTACAAATGATGGAAAATGAACTATATATAGTGGAGGAGTAATTTGGTGTTGTTGCTTCCTTTTTCTCTTTGTCTTCTCGTCTTTTTAATTAATTCGTCTTTCTCGAATTTATCTCGGGATTTGTCGAATGATAAAATGAACTCCTCTTCTAATTTTCTTCTTCTATTAGACTTGGTTCTTCGACTTCGTTAAACTTCCGTCTTTGGTTTTTTTCTTCGATAAATCTTAAGAATAGGTCTTTGACTTTCGTTCTTTTTGCACTTTTGATCTTTTGACTTCGTCTTTTGTCTTTTTCTTCGATAATAGCCCGTGAAAGCCCGTGTTTTCTTCCTTTTTTATATTTTGGTCCTAAAACACAATAGAAACACAAACCACGCATAATTCCGACTTTTACGACATTAAATACACGTTTTGGTCTTGTTTTTAATTGTTTTAAGTGGTAAAAGGATAAGTGTTTTCACAATTATTAATATTCGCACCTAGAACTTTGTAGTAATACGTATCCCTTTTTTACCGAGCCGTATTTCAGATCCTAGGATACTTCAATGTAACATTATGACAAAAGCAACTCCTCGAATTGGGTCCTAGCATTTCAAGAACCCGTACCTTTGGATTTCGGTTCAATTGTTTTATTGGACTTTACTTTCGTACTTCCTTTTCCTTTTTTTAGGCCAGCATAGGGAGCGACTCGTCTTCATCTTGTAGGTGATGGTATTGTTGTTCAAACTATGGTCATGAGCTAGATTATTGTTGAGATTGTTGAGAAGTTTAAGAAAATTGTGTGTGCATGATGAAATTGACTAACATTCATTTGTAGATCAGGATTAGTATATGGGTTAAATTTGGGGTAATACGACATTTGATTGATTAGAGGTTACTACAGAATCGAAGACGAGCCCGGATTGTAGATCGAAGTCGAATAGGGGCCAGAGATTTGGTTGGAAGGTCGTTAAGTATGACGTTTATCCATTAATATTCGGATTCCATTTAGTGAGGAAAGCATAAATTAAGTGTTATAAAATATATTGAAAATGTTATAAAAATGGTGATAGGGAGGTTTCTATAGAGTTTTCGTCTAGTTTCCCTTCATAACGATCAAATTTTAAATAAAATGAATAAAATAAAATAAAATTTGAAAACACCACTTTTTGTTGGGTGGCAAACACGACGCGAGCACCGAAACGATGCGTCGTGGCCAAAGTTGCGCCGTAGGCGACCAGCCAAGCCATGGAGCCACCGTTCCCCTTGCTCTAACTTAAATCTATAATAGTCCATCATACCATGACTCACTTGTTAGTTTTTACCATAAAATAAAGGATTGGAAAAAAAACATAAGATAACAAAAAAAATATTGTCTTTGTTGGATTTCTCAACCACAAGGAGATTCAGCACGATAACACTGTCTCTATAACGTAGACCTTAATATTGTCTATGTCGTAGATGCTTCAAATATTTTAAATAGAGTTATCATTCTCTCCGAGTCGGCACATCCATCAACAATTCATAGGTCGATTTTGGAGGATTCTAAGGGCATGCATTCGATCAAGGTTATACCATAGAAGGGAGTTTATATTTCACTCTAATTGCATTAATCATTCTATTTAAAAAACTTTGTAAGATTTTCATTATGCATATGACCATTATCTTTATGTTATCATGTTGTGTTTATGTTACGAGTGACTACACACTTAGATGTTGGCTTAGTTATGATATTGTTATTGATGTTGTAATAGTTTCTTAGCTGATGTTATTACATGTTTAAGATATTCTTATGTTTGTTATGCAATTCTTGTAGTTTGGCAGTATTTGATTTATTAAATATTTCCCTTGGCCTATGTGATTGGTGCATAGAAATTAACCGTTGGAAACTTTAGGAATGGATTAACTAGGGGTGAGTTGAGAATTATGCTTTGTGTAGGGTCATCAACATCACCGCGTTTCATAAATTATTTACTAAAAAATGCAAGAAACCTTGTGGGTTTATGAATTGTGTGTCAAATGCATGAATGAGACCCTGTATTTATACTAGTCGAAGTCCGTATGCCTTAGGGAATATTGTGTCCTACGCCATAGGGAACACGATATTCCTTCTTTTTATGACGAGATTCCTATGGCGTAGAGGGGACAAATACCTACACCGTATTTCTTAAAAATGACAAGTCATTAGAACCACGCTAAAAGATATGGGGTAGAGGGAGCAGGAGTCTACGGCGTAGGTATTCTTTCCTTCATTACCCTTGATCTTGTCGTCTAGTAAATATTGTTACAAAAATAGCACCTATGTCATATACACCATATCTGTCTACGTTGTAGGGTCTTCAGTTATTGAAACTTTGACAATGTGTTACCTGCGTAGAAGGGTAGATAGCAACTACGCTGTAGGTGCCTTGAAAATTCGTGCTTGGCACATTTTCTTGTCTACTTCCACCAGTTAACTCTCATTTTTGTCACTTGCTCAATTTCACTTGTAAAACACAAAATATCCAAAACTATGCAATATCAGGTGTTAATTAGCACTAAATTGATCAAAATCAAAGGGATGTTGCGATAAAAAAACATTAAACTATATTATGTTATCGACTATTGTTATTTGCTTATTTAGTGATCATTTGTTTTTCATGTTAATATGTTAGATGGATTCCTATTTGCATGTTATGGGTTACGTGTTTCTATGGTCAGCATATTGTTATCTACATGTATGGGATTACATGTTCCTATGGGTTACACATTAGTATCTACATGTTACATGAATTGTCATGCTTTACTTGATTACAACTGCTAATTTACTCGTATTCAGATATTCATCATATATAAGTGATTTATACAAACTTCGTGGATTACATTGTTATTCACGTATTCATGATCTCATATGAGAATTACTTATATAACCATTTAGGTTACATATATACTACTTATATAAATTCTTACTTATATAAGATATTGGTATACACTTGAAAGTAATTTAAAATATATAATAGTTATCAAAATAATGCATAACTCGAATACATTACATAACTAAGGAATATCATATCACATGGAAATATTGAACAACAACTCATTAGAAGAAAGGTTAAGTTATAGCTAGTAAGAGAAAGACATGATAGTCACAATTCGTAACTGAGACTAAGGAGAGAGTCTGGAGATGTAAAGGTTTGTACCAATACCTAAATCGAGGACAATATGAACTCTATAGTTCTTTACTTATTACCAAATATTTTGCAACACGTTTGAGTCACTCCATACTAATTTAATACTTTGAGTAAAGATGTAGCTAATGATTGTGAGTAATTCCCAAAGTTGAGAAATTTTACCAAAGAGGTTGAGAAATGTAACAATACTTAATTAAACATCAAAGTGATTCTAGTTTGATATGATTACGAGGTTTAATTAGGTGATTTATTGTTACATAGTCTGAGGTTTTTGGTAAACCGAGTCAAGGATGGGTAAAACCCGTGAGAATTGCTATTATTTCTTGAAAGCGCTCTTATTAACATCCTTTTCTTAAGTGTGACTCTTAAGTCGAACCGAGTTATCATGAAGATTAAAACACAAAACTGATTTTTAATAAAACCATAAAGACTACACTTGTTTATTTAGATATAAGTTCTGGATAGGTGCAAGTAAATTTACAATTAAACCGTGACTTAAACATTCCCAGAGATTTGATGTATTTTATCATCTCTGTAGAAACTAGAAGGGAGGAGGGTTGAATAGTTTCTAGTTAATTTTTCAAAACATTTTCGTTTAAACCTACTGACCACGGTTCAATAAACATACCCGCGGTTCGTTATCACTAATGAACCGCGTGCCCATTTAAGGAATCGCCGACAGTGGACGAAACCATTTATTGTATGTTAAACTTTAACAATTCTTTGTATCAAATTCAATCAAACTTGACTTAATATGAGATGTGTTTGTTATAGATATAAAGACTATAAACAACAAGTAAACACACAAACACATCAAATCAAGAGTACATCAAGCAATAATCTAAACACTAATAACACACGTACTAAGCCTTAGCTTTTCCGCAACTAAGATGTTTATACTAATGGATGCACACTTGATCATAATCTAAACATGACGCACACACGTACTAAGACTTAGCTTTTCCGCAACTTGGATGTTTAGATTATCAGATGCACACAACAACATACAACAACTATCTTATGCAACTAGGAAAGTAAATACATAAATGTAAAGACATAAATATAAAAGACAATACTGACACGATGATTTATAGTGGTTCGGTAACAAAGCTTCTCTTCGCCCTACTCCACTCCTCGAGTACCCAACTTGAGAGTTACTTCAATAGTCAACAATGCTCCTTTCAAGGCGGAGAAAACCATACACGTTTCTTACACCATTTCCGACGCTAAGCTAGATGCAAGTCCTAATATTAGGTAGGACCAATCTACATGCGTCGCCTACTTCCCATTTTCTGATACAAGGCTATATGTCGAGTTCTATTCTTAAGTAGAACCAATCTACTCCAATCTTCACACTAGTTATGTTTTATGGCCCAACATAACAAACCTTGTGTTTTATGGCCTAAACACATAAACTATTTAGATCTAAGTATGCACATAACTTAGATCTAAGACTCTAACACTATATTCAAGTATTTACATAACTTGGACCTACACTCCTAAAACCTAATCCAAGGATACCTATCACTTGGATCTTCTACCCTTGCAAACACATCCAAGTGAACCCATCACTTGGATCTACTACATATACATAAATTCCAAGCATACACACAAATTGGATCTTCATGATTTACATTGTAGTAAAACTATATACATAACTTAGATCTATAGAAGGAGAGATCTTCATCATGTTGTGAACCCAACACTTCATAGTGATGAAAGTGTTCTTCTCTTTGAACTTGAGAGGATGAGAAGATTGAGGATAGAATCACATCTTAAACAAGATTAATCAAAACTAACTAATCAAGGATTTAAAGATGTTTTTAAAGAAACTGTGCAAAAAAGGGTTGAAAGAAAAGCTGGAAATAATCCACTATTTATAGGGCAAGTGTGCAATGGCTATAAATACCCGCGGTTCATAAATTGACCCCGCGGTTCCTTATAAATAACGAGCCTCGGGTTTCTTTATGGAATCTCAGGCTTTGAGTCTATGCATTTTTGTCCTTTAGTGGGGAAATGTCATCTGGTAAGTTTATACCTCAAGGGCATATTTTTAGACCATTTGGAATATGCTAAATTCAAATTTCCATTTTCTTTTTAATAAAACATTTTCTTAAAAATAAAGTTATTTAAAAAATACTTTGTCACTTTTGTATAAAAGTGAGTTTTTAGAAAATATTAATCCTTGATCACTTTGTAAGGTTAATGACTTGTTTGTTCATACCTTGAGTGATTCATGGAAAATGCGATCTTGGAGGTGTCGAGAGAAGTATACAAATGTATTCCTGAGTGATACGAGTACCTTAACATTTTACATAATGTATTGCGAGTTATACTTTTGTCATCAACAAAACACGAAGAAATTATATCGACTAAACATCGTAATGTTTGCACTAACAATCTCTCTTTTTGATGATGACAAACAAGTAAACCGTAACGCATATTAAAATGTATAAGTTACTCGTTTAGACTTACTTCTCTCCCTTTTTCTGAATCAAAAAGTTAGTCAACGTCTTGAAGAAGAGAAGAATCAACGCCGAGATAGCACACATCCAAAGTGGTAGTCATCGGTTGCACGTCATTTGAAAAAGAGAAGAATTTACGCCAAGAGAACTTGCATCCGAAAGGTAGTTTTCATTTGTAGAAGAGGAGGATCGACATCAAGAGAGCTTGCATCCAAAAATATAGTTGTTCCTTGTAATCGTCGGTTAAGAGGCAAGAATCCCAATGTAGACCCATCATCCAAAGATATTGAGCTTATTTCATCCTAGTGAAGTCTTCAATCACCATAGGTTAACCAACTCCATGCATAATAATATGCTAATATTCGAGATCTCATAATTCATTACTTGCAAGATGTTCAACGAATTCAATTTAAGTGAGTGAACGATCGCAAATGTAATGAGTTGAACTCTTGAAAATGCTCCCCCTTGATATTAGCTTCCCCTTGCTTGAGACACCAATAAAGCAAGAAAAGTGACAAGCTACAAAGAAGGGTTAGATGTCCTACAAAACTAAGTTAGTAGACAAGAGCATATAAAGCAAAGTCACCCAAGCGGAATTAGCCTAAACAAATCGAGTACAAAGAGAGGGGCTCAAGATGAAGCTAAAAAATCTTAACTTTTTAGAAGTGTCAAAAGTTTCACAAGTTAAGAAAAATAAGTGGGCTATTAGATAGAAAAGAGAACCCAACTTATTTTGGTGACACCAAAAATATATAAAAAGGACTAAGAGAGAAAAGACATGTCCAATTTATAAAAGAAAGAAAATTTTCGAGAGGACATACTCTACTTTAATATCATGGCAAAATTCTAAACTAAAGAGAGTATGACATGGACAATAAAACAATTCCACTAGTCGAAAAGAGAGGGAGAATGACTATGATGGACAAGCAGACGAGGACGATAAATAAGTCGTTTGCATAAACAATGACAAGCATTGAAGAAAGAAGTATGCACGCGATGCTATCAATAAAAAAATGTCCAAGGAGAGGATTTTGACAAGCTTAATTCACAACTAGTGGAATAAATATAGAAAAGAAACATCCATACCAATTGTAATGATAATATGTCAAAGGATTAAAAACCTAGAATTGTTGGAATCACCCAAATCAATTGTAAATTTTAACCGCAATTAACTCTCAACAAAGAAGTTAAGGATAACTTGACAAGATATTCAAGAATACTATACCCTAGTAGGTGATAGTGAAATATTGAAAGAAAACGAGAGAAGAAACTCAAAGAGGTTCAAGAAGACATGATAGAGTTAGCACAAAATTTAACACATAATCAAGTAAACACATAGGATAAATCATGAAAATCCTAATGTAATCATAGAAGAATGATATACATTAAGAGAAGATCCTAGTTAAAGCTTATATACAACAAAAAGGATATGACGGTTTACTTAACATTCAACAAAGTAAAACCTAACGCAATTAAGCATGAATAATCAAGGAAAATGTTCCATCATTCCTAGACCTAAACGTGAATAGGTTTAAGCATATATATATAAGCATGTAAGCATACACATGTAAGCATAACCATGTAAGCATAACCATGTAAGCATAAGCATGTAAGCATAAGCATGCAAGCATAAGCATGTAATACACATAGGTTTGAGCATGTAGGAGCAATTAAGCAAGCATCAAAACAATAATCATAGAGATTAATGTGCAAGGCTAAATGTAATCTAGAGACTTATCTACAAAAGGCAAGCCTAATAAATTCCACAATAAATCAGTGTAGAGAAGGTTCATAATTAACACATATGACATGCAAGAAACATGATTACTTAAAAAGAGAAAACCAAGTCAAACATGTTAGCACTTAGCATTTAAGGACATGCATGAGTTAGACACATCTAAGAGTTATTATACTAAAATTGCTCGACAAAGATAAAACCTTTATAATAAGAATGCATTCAAAAACTAAGTAATTAAACATATAGCATAAGGATAAACATGAAGATATATAAGCAAGTAACATACAAGCAATATATCTATCTAGACACCACATATCAAGCAACACCTAGTGTAAATCTCCAGGGAGAATCCTAATTCTTATTAGTTTAAGAAAAGGATTCAAAATAAGAGAAAAGAAAGAAACACAATAACAACAAGATCCAAGACCCATAGATAAATCATGTTGAAAATCATGAAAATAAATACAAGACAATAAAGATCATACAAAGATGTATGAAACACACGCCTAAAACTTAAGCATAATTCTAATCCTAGTTACACTAGAATTCTAAGACTTGATTAAATTTGATGTCTTATTAATAAGCAACACACATGCTTAATTAGAAGACAAAGTGGTAGCAGAATTTGGTGGAGAAGGCTCGGTAATAATCTTGTAATTCAACTAATCATAGATATGAGACATGGCAAGATGTTGATATTGACAACAAAGACAATATGTTCCATGATGCATGACATTATCATGTGATGGGGGAAGAACACAAAAGGTAAGTGGTGGAAAAGGAGATTTTCCAAAATCAATTTCCTTAGAAGTAGAAGAGATTTCATTTGGTGTGTTCTTTGGTGGAAAATCAAGGCTTCCATTTGGTGAGTAAGACATTTTGCTTAGGGTGAAAGAGATGCAATATTGCTTAGGGTTAAGTAGAGAAAGCACAGATATTTTGGGAGTGGTCAAAGGTTTGAAACAAAGCTTCCAAAAGTGTTATAATAATTTTGAAGTTTCAAATAATATGTTTTTTACTGCTTCTGCCCGCGGTTTAATATTTATACATGTGGTTCAATAAATATATTGATCCGCGAATTCTTTATTGATCCGCGCACAGAGGGTGTGTTTTGGTGGACAAGGGAATTTTTCAATTCAGCAAATCCTAATGTTCTAGTCTAACTTATCATAAAGTTATGCTAAAGAGAAATAAAAACAAGAACACACGCAAAGGAAAAACACATAGGTTCAAATAGCACGTAGGAAGAAAGCTAAGAAAAACCTAATGGCTACAAAATAGAAAGACTCCTAATGACATACAAAGTCCATTGATGTAAACTATCATTAGTCATATTTAGGAAGATCCATTTAATCATTTTAGAGAATGAGTATGGGATAATAACTAGAGGTGCTCAATTAAGGTTAAGCATGACCATTTTTACGAGTTATCCACTAACTCAACTTCTCACATTAAAGTAATTCAACCGTTAGGTCAAATTGAGTTTCTCGTGCAATAGATTCTCTAGTAGTCATTCTCAAGTTAGACAAAATGTAATTCCTACGATAAAATATGTATAACCACATTATGCAAGACCTAATGGGGTTTAAGAATGCACCATTACATATCTTGACAAGAGTCTAGTTAAGGTTTTTTACCTTAATAGATCTTGAGTCCAATAACATTGAATTTCATAAATGAAGTTTACACAATTTGTTAGAACACTCTTGATTGGTCTTTCAGAAATGACACATTTACCAATTGCATTTCAATGTTCATTACTTGATTATTTCGGATGAAACATCCAAGTTGTCAAACCGACTCTATTGTGTATTATAAGAAATTATTAAACAAATTTATCTAATAATTTTAACAAGTAGATTTAATATAACATTATCAACACAAGTTATGATCCAATTTATATTCTTAAGAGTCCACATTCATGTCTACACAAAAAAAGTCAATTAGATTCGATGATGATATCAATCATAATTTGAATAATGAATTGATACATATTAGAAATCTTTCTTGATTCCCACAAACACTCTTTTAAGAGAAAATAGCTAAGATTTTCAAAGGGTGTTTCATGTTTTATGGTGGGAAATCTATCTACTTGAACCAATAACACAATGATTGAGCAAGACGACCGTTATCAATAGATTTAACAAACTCACAAAGCTTTCAAACCTACAAGTGTTAATAAACATGACGAGGTATACAAGATGTTTATATATCATTTGTTAACCTATAGATGTTGATTTTATATGCAATGCACAAACAATGTTGCAAACAAAAAGCAAGAGGTCTAGCATAAATCCCACTTAGGAAAAACTAGACACACACAAATACCATGCAATGCACAAGAGAATAGACATATAAGAAAATCTACTACAAATAGTAAGAAACACTTAATAATGTCTACACATAATAATACAACACAAGGAAACACTTATCAACAATTAGCTTAACGCATAAAAGCATTCGTCCATGTTTTGAGTGTTAGATAAAATAAACTATACATAGCTTGATTTTATTTGAAAATAGTTTTTGGCCCATTTAAAATATTAAATAAGTTCAACACTTTATAAATATATCAATTTTCCAAGACATATTAACAAAAGATGTCCAACTTAATATAAAAGAGTAAAACATAATTTTTACGACAAACCGAGACTCGATACTTTGGACAAAGTATATAATTTAGAAAACATCCAAATTTTAAAGTTTGAATAAAGTTTAGTATTCTTAAAAGAAAGAAGACTCAATTACCTTCGAAATGGAGGGGGCACGACTTCTACAGACTTAAGGTTGATTTTATATGATTTTTCAAAGTTTGCAAAAATCTGTGTCAGATTGACCGTGGTTCGTTATTGATAACGAACCTCGGGGAACAATTAATGATCCGCGGTTAGAGGACAAAAAATGAGTTTTTGACCAAAATCATTTGGTAACTTTTTGTAAGGACTTAGGACTCTAAAAATCATTTTAGACACAAAGAACTCGTATTTTAGAGTTAATTAAGACACAAAAAAATTTATACTTCCAAACATGAAAAGGTTTATTATTAAGATATTATACAAACTTTATTTAACACCAAAATTTATACAAATGAAACAACAAAACACATTTCATATGTAATCACTCTTCATGGACAATTTGATACAAAGATCATCCCTATTTTAAAAACCTTTTCCTTTTTTAAAAAGCATTTGTTTTGATAAATGAGAGCAAAGATCGATCCAAGCTTTAAAGCAGAATATACTTCAAAGATCTTGAATAGCCTCGTTCTGATACCAATTGTAGAAACTAGAAGGGGGGGGGGATTGAATAGTTTCTAGTTAATTTTTCAAAACATTTTCGTTTAATCCCACTGATCGCGGTTTAATAAACATACCCGAGGTTCGTTATCACTAATGAACCGTGTGTCTATTTAAGGAACCGCCGACAGTGGATGAAACCATTTATTGTATGTTAAACTTTAACAATCCTTTGTATCAATTCTCAATCAATCTTGACTTAATATGAGATGTGTTTGTTATAGATATAAAGACTATAAACAACAAGTAAATAAACACTCAAACACATCAAATTAAGAGTACATGAAGAAATTGTCTAAACACTAAGCCCACACTTACTAAGGCTTAGCTTTTCTGTAGTTAAGATGTTTAGACTAAGGGATGCAAAGTTGATCATAATCTAAACATGAAGCACACACGTACTAAGACTTAGCTTTTCCGTAACTTGGATGTTTAGATTATGTGATCCACACAACAACATACAACAACTCTATTATGCAACTAGGAAACTAAAGACATAAATGTAAAGACATATATATAAAAGAGAATACTGACATGATAATTTAT
Source organism: Glebionis coronaria (assembly GCA_025667525.1). Lineage (NCBI taxonomy): Eukaryota > Viridiplantae > Streptophyta > Magnoliopsida > Asterales > Asteraceae > Glebionis > Glebionis coronaria. Next base: position 432,056,566 of record CM046879.1, on the reverse strand, counting down.
AGTGGTTCGCTCACGAAGCTCCTCTTTGCCCTACTCCACTCCTCGAGTACCCAACTCGAGAGTTACTTCACTAGTCAACAATGATCCTTTCAAGGAAGAGAAAACCTTACACGTTGCTTACACCATTTCTGATACTAAGCTAGATGTCGAGTCCTAATCTTAGGTAGGGCCAATGTACATACGTCTCCTACTTCCTATTTTCTGACACAAGGCTAGATGTCGAGTACTAATCTTAGGTAGAACCAATCTACACCAATCTTCACACTAGTTATGTTTTATGGCGCTACATAACAAACCTTGTGTTTTATAGCCTAAACATATAAACCATTTAGATCTAAGTATACACATAACTTAGATCTAAGACTCAAACACTTTATCCAAGTATTTACTTAACTTGGATCTACACTCCTAAAACCTAATCTAAGGATACCCATGACTTGGGTCTTCTACCCTTACAAACACATCCAAGTGAACCCATCACTTGGATCTACTACATATACATAAATTCCAAGTATACATACAACTTGGATCTTCATGATTTACATTGTAGTAAAACTATATACATAACTTAGATCTATAGAAGGAGAGATCTTCATCATGTTATAAACCCAACACTTCATGTGATGAAAGTGTTCTTCTCTTTGCACTTGAGAGGATGAGATGATTGAGGATAGAATCACATCTTAAATAAGATTAATCAAAACTTACTAATCAAGGATTTAAAGATTTTTTTCAAAAACCGTGCAAAAGGGGTTGAAAAAAATGCTGGAAATGATCCACTATCTATAGGGAAAGAGTGCAACAACTATAAATACATGTGGTTCCTTAATTGATCCTGTGGTTTCTTATCAATAGCGAACCTCGGGTTCCTTTAAGGAACCTCGGGCTTGGAGCCCGTGCATTTTTTTCTTTTAGTGGGAAAATGCCATCTGGTGAGTTTATACCTCAAAGGTATATTCTTAGAACATTTGGATATTAAATTTCAATTTTCTTTTTAATAAAACATTTTCTTAAAAATAAAGTTATTTAAAAAATACTTTGTCACTTTTGTATAAAAGTGAGTTTTAAGAAAATATTAATCCTTGATCACTTAGTAAGGTTAATGACTTGTTTGTTTATACCTTGAGTAATTCATGGCGAATGCTATCTTGGAGGTGTCAAGAGAAGTATACAAATGTATTCTTGAGTGATTGCGAGTACCTTAACATTTTATATAATGTTTTGCTAGTTATACGTTTGTCATCATCAAAACACGAAGAGATTATATCGACTAAACATTGTAATGTTAGCACTAACAATTCCTATGGACCTTACCCACGATGTGTCATGTACTCAGTTTCTTTGTTTCATAACAAGACTACCTTCGTCGTGTCAAGTATATCACAAAGACGTCTCATATACCTTTCACCCTCAAACGTTTAGGCTCTCAAGAAAAGGAAATCACCGTGAGGCGTATTAATCAGAATAAGTCTCATGATAGACATGACTTACAAGTACCCAGACTTTACCATCATTTGTTTTAGGAAAAGTAACAACACCCACCGTTGTAACATCATGATATCTTTACACCATTAGTACCATCAGTATCCACTATTTTATCAGAAATTTATAGTATTCAAGGAACAAAATAGAACCTGTCAAAATTTTTAGCAGCATTTGTGCGACTTCAACATGTTCAGCAAGACGTACTAACATTACCATTTTTTTAATTTCTATTAAATGTGTACTTCTTTTAGGTGTTAAAAATTATATCTATATAAAGATATAACATTACAAATTCTTTAAAGAATCACAAATGGGCAAAGTTAAAGAGCGGAAGAGAAAACAAAAGTCAAGATTCTCATAATGAGACTGTAAAAACTGGAAATTTTCGAGAATTTATGAAAATAAGATATCATAATTAGGATTTTAGGCTTAGCGCATAAACTTAACGTACTTTTTATTTACACAAGGTATTTAGCCCGCGCTTCGCCGCGGGTTTCGTAATTGTGGTGCTATCATAGGATTATATGTGCATACGCTTTGTTACAATGCATGGAACAACCGACCTAAAGCAACAAAATAGAATTGAAACACAAACACATAAAATTAGATTTCACAAACCAATCACTCATAAATATTACTTGCAAAAGCAGTAAGCAAATCATCTGGAAAACAAAAAACAAATTATGGTTTCGAGTACATCATTAAATAAAAGATATATTTTAAGGTGATATCCCCATGGTGTCTCCGGTTAAAGTTAATAGTAATGCACTTCCAACGCCTCCATCACTGCCATTCTATCTATATATCCTCCTAGTTGTGCTGCAATAGTAGAGCATAGTTCATAATTAGTTCACAAAATTCACATAGTTTAGAACATGTTTTTGTATTCGCATGATATGATACTACCCATATTATGGCAGATAAAACAAAATTGTTGTAATCTTATACATATACCTTTGGAGCTACGTTAACCTGCCTACTTCAAATCTCAGCCTTATTACGCCTAAGAAAAACGAACCTCCAGTTCCTGCAAGTCTACATATTCATGTACTGTAGATACGCCAGAAGATGACCTTTTGAATCTGACCTTTTGAAAAGCCAAAGTTTTCTCACCATTTTAACTCATCGTTTTACCTAATAATCATGGCATGATAAAAACTGAACTTGCAGACTTATTTTCTTAGGCTCGGATAAAAAAACAATCGGATATGAGTGTATGGCTGCCATGGCTGAAAACTCGGCCAGTTTACCCTGTTAGGAGGCACATAACCCGAACTATCATAAAATGTAGTTAGAACTATGAACACATTATCATCATTGCCTTTTAGATTCACCTTTTTAGACAATGGTGTAACTGTCTTCGAGAGTTGAGATTTTATTATTAACTGCTTTTATGTAGCGGACTCATAAATATTACACACTCGTTATGCAAACAAATGCTTGCCAATGCTTTATGTTGGTGTTTGTTGCATTATAGATAGGTAGTGGATAGGAGAATTCACATCATCTTATTCCTTTTTTATACCATTTTTAAACAAACACTTGTAGTTAGTGGCTCTTTTATGGCCTAGCTAGTTTTAGTTGGTCTATGTAAAGCAGTTTTAGAATGTATTTCGTATCTTCAACTTTCCTAAAAAAGGATTCCTTTAGTAGAACTAAAGATCTATGTGAGAAGGTTGGTTCTAAGAATTGGAGTCGAGTTCTTATCTATTATTGTGCTACAAATATTCAAGAGGACTCTAAAAGCTTAAGAAGATGTTAACACTTTGACTGAAAATTTAAGTGCTATCTTGTAGGAGCGTGATATATTTATTTTGGAACTTCAAAAAGCTAAAGAGATAATGGCAGTAGAGAAGTTGGTTCAATTTCTGAAAGAGACACGGAATAACGACGCGTAGAGACTCAACATGCTTGAAAATGCTGGTATTGAGGCTAGGTTTCGTGTTATTGAGAAGTTGGAGTTAATAGAGAAGCTGAAGGGAAACCGACTTTTTTAAGATCTACATTGTGTTAAGGTTACTTATGTTTGTGCGTTTGTTGTTTTGTTTCAATAAGTGTGTTGGTAGCATACACCAACCGTGTAGGCATGTTTGTTATCTTTGATGTATTTGTTAGTCCAGTATGTGGACATGTATGTGATTTGCTTGGAACAATGCTTATTTGTGTATCAGCTAATGTACTTTTATCTTTTCAAGCGTTGTTTAGTTAAATTTGACTTCGGGTTATCCTAGGGTTGTTTTTGTGAAACTTGTTTTTTGGCCTATATATTTACACGACTTGAACAATAATACATCACAATATTTAAAAAAGATGATCAAAAGTGATTATTTACATGAACATGTCGTATTCCCCTCAACAACAACAATATTTACCAACATCATTATCTGCTGCTGAATCTAAAAGGCTTCAAAAAATCTGAGACTACCTATAGTTTGGTAGGGCAATCTGCTACATTTGCAGCCAAGGGAAGCTACAGGATCTAAAAGAAGATCCCATTCCTAAGAATCCATAGGATCAATTGTAGATCCAAACCTGTTCATGTCCAGGTTTGAAAATTTTGTGAGACACCGTGAATCTGGAGCAATAACCATCTATTTTTTTAACATTATACTAACAAATAACAAAGAGTATAATATTTATTTTTTAAAAAATCTCATTTTTGGTTTTTTTAGTAAAGTACCTTGAATGAAAAGGTATGGAATAAATATTCCAAACTTGTTTTTTTAGGCTCCGATAAAGAAGCAATCAGATACAAGTGTATTGGTGCCATGGCTGCAAACTTTCCCAGTTTACCCTGCCAAGAGGCACATAACCCAACTCTTGTCAAATACAGTTACAAATGTTGACACATTATCATCATCGCCTTTTAGAACCGCTACCATTAGTCATTGACTACTTAAAGGAAATAAAAAACTTATTAGAATAGGACAAAGCGTGAAACCCCTCAGATTTATGAACTTGTAACATTTGTAGCAATAAATTTTGATTTATCATAATTTTCGGAGATATGCTTTCCACTTCCAAACCATTGTATAAAAACCTCAAACCCTGGTATAAAAACCTGCTTTTTCTGCCATTGTTTCTCACTTCCAGATCTGCATACTTTGATTAGGTTTGTTGGTTTTGATAAAAAAATCATGCTCACATTATATGGAAACATAGCAGATTGCCATGGAAAACCGTGATCCAAAAGAGGCCTAGGCAAATTTAAACCGACATCACATTCTAATATTTTTATAAGTGCGAGGCCAAGATATGACAAAGCATTTTCATAAAAATAATATGAATGCCAACCCATTGTGGCTGCAAAGAAAGCAGATTCCCATGCCAAACCGTGGGTCTAAAGAGAAACATAATTTGGTAGTATCAAGTTAGGAAATAGATAGTTATTTTCCAATTGTTCTCGGTGTTACATATCCTTATCAGAATAGAACACATCGTGAAACACGTCAGATAAAATTTGCAGCCAGAGCTATTGGCACCCACGTGGCTACAAACATATCATATTGCCATGCCAAACGATGGGCCAAAAGACGGCCTTCATCCAGAAGTCGCCAATGAAAATTTAAGCCGACATCTTTTGGTTCTAATTTTTTATAGGCGTCAGGCCAAGAATAGAAACAGAAGCAGCAACTACTTTGTAGATCCTAAAGCTAGAGCCCGGGTAACCTTTCATAAAAATAATACCAACACCAACCCACTGTGGTTACAAAAAAGCAGATTGCCATGACAAACCGTGGGTCTAAAGAGAAACATCATTTGTTAGCATAAAGTTAAAAATAGATGGTTATTGTCCCATTGTTCCAAGTGTCACATATCCTTATCAAAATAGGACAAATCACGAAACACGTCAGGTAAAATTTACAGCCAGAGCTATTGGCACACTCCGTGGCTGCAAACATAGCATATTGCCATGCCAAACTATGGGCCTAAATATGACCTTCATCCAGAAGTCGCTACGGAAAATTTAAGCCGACAACTTCTAGTTATAAGCGCCAGGCCATGAATAGAAACAAAAGCATCATCTACTTTGTAGTTCCTGAAGCTAGAGCCCGGGTAACCTTATGTTAATTGTGAACAAAATAATACACATTTTCCAACCCATTCAACTATGCAAACTCAAGAGCACGTATACTAGCAAGTGAATCATTCTATGAAAATGTTTTATGGCAAAGTCGCATAAGAAAAAGCTTTTATTTAGCGCTGGTAAAAATGGCACAATACATATCCTCTAGACAACCCAATCAACTACGAAAGAAAAAATAGGACACAACCTACAACCCGAGCCAAGCAAATGCACATAACTGATCCGGAAAGACCGCCTTGGCTGCGCTCCCGTAAATGCCCCACCAAGATACAGCCTTTCTCATGTTCTGAAACGACACTACAAGAGCATGAGGTTTAACGTATGCAACAAACGGATTCCCATTTGTAAGAAGCACCAAAACACAAAATAGAGATTCACGAACAATTTTTCCCATGTCGAAATGTGACGATACAAAAAAAGTCTTAGGCAACCTAATCCAAACGTAGAAAACTCCTAAAATTCATAGCAACCTTTACAATCTATTAAACCAATAGTTAGAACAGATAATCACCATTTTTACAATCTATTAAACGAATACTAATAGTGAAACAGTATCGACAATCATAAACTAAGCTACTAAAACTCCTATAATGCATAAGAACAACTTCTACAATCTATACAACCTAGAAACTAATAACATCATAAACAAAGGAAACAATAAACAAACAGAAACAGAACATGCAATCAAGAAACAAGACATGTGCAACAACATAAAAAGAATAACCCCCTACAAACCCAGAAAAACCAATGAAATCCATACAACTCAATCAATTGCCAAAGAAAAAAAAGGACACATCCTAATCTTAAAAGCAATCAGAATCGAAAACGAAATGAGGGATGAAAAGCCACAAACCTAATAAAATTACGCTGATCTGAAAGTGAAAACGACTACGCAAATTAAACAACACGTATACCAGCAAGCGAAGCATTTTACGGTTTTTTTATGAGAGAGGAATATAACGATATCTTTATCATAGACTGCTAACAATGGCACAATACATATCCTCCAAACAACCCAATCAATTGCGAAAGAAAAAATATGACACAACCTACAACCCGATCCAAGCAAATGCATAGAACATAATCGAAAATACCGTCATGGCTACGCTCGTATAAACTCCCCGCCAAGATACGACCTTTCTCACATTCCGCCCAAGCACAAAACAGAAGTTAATATATATTTTTCCTTACGTCAAACAACTATGCAAATTCAAGAACACGTATACCGGAAAATGAATCATTTTATGTAAATGTTTCAAGTTTAACAGCGTAGGTAATGTTATTTCAACGTAAAGGTTCATATTTGTTATATTCTGTTGGTGATAATGGAACATTTGTAAATAAACGATCTTACTATAGATCCATTATGGCCATGAAATTATATAATAATTATAATTTTATTATTTACTTCTCACACAAAGGAGTAATAAGGCTTAGATAGGTCAAGCATCAGAGAGATACCACACCTGGCTACAAATGTAGCATATTGCCCTACCAAAATGTAGGTAGTCTTAGCTTTTTTGAAGGCATTCGGATTCATCACAACCCGTAACTTAATCATCAACAACAACTATCACTTCAATCAACCAAATGTTCCAAAACCCCTAAATGTTGGATAGGCTAAACATAAGAGACATGACACACCCAACGAATGCCCTGCCAAACAGTGGTATAACATCCAGTAGTTTTGGCTAATGTAATATCAATATATATGCAATCGCCTATTTGATAAATAAATAAAAAGGAGAATTTACAAGAAATTTTTGCATTTTGCTATGATATATGACTGAATTGTGAAATATATGGATTCTTACTATCTCAATTGCCACATCAACATATTCTTATATATATTGTGAATAATATGTATGTATCAATTTTGAGCTCTAAAAGTAAGAATATGTATACATTATGAATAAGAACATCTCAAGTATAACAAAGATACCCTAAATTACTAAAGAACATTAGAAACTCTAGAATTCACTTTATAAAGAAATGTTTCAAGCAATATAAATACATAATATCTATGTACAATTATAAAATACAATATACTAGTTATAATCTATCATATAAAGGAAAGGTAATTGATCACAAAACACTAATATTCACTAATCAAAGGCTGATTACAAGTATATGACCTAGTAACCAAGATTAGCATATAAAATCCATTTCATAATGAATTAGATTATAATCTTTTGCAACTAATTATAAAACTTAACCAAGTATCATAATAAGTTAATACGTTTATCTCAAGCTAAGTTAAAAATTAATAAAGCATAAAGTACAAGTTATCAAAGCATAGGATCTTAACCTCACTCAATTATCCCTACGATATGATTAACCTATACAAACCCTTAAACTAAGAATATAGAAAACCTAGAAGTCATAAACGTACTGTATAAGACCTAGAATAAGCTTACATTATGATATAAACCCTAATCACCCAAGATAGAAAGTCATTAGGATTAGTAACCTAGAAACTCTTATATTAAGCATTTTACATAGAATCAATACCTAGTCTTTTAGGACAAGTTTACAAACACTTATATCATTTCCTTGAGGTTATAAGATTATGTTAAGACAATGTACAAGTATCCTTAAGCACAAGGTACAAGATTTCAATGCATGACTTTTAAATTAGGTCAAAATAGGTATTTTCACTCTTTAGACATGTTTACTTAGAATAAACTATTAAACCAAGTGTGAGAACTCAATGGACATTAAAAACATAATGTCTAGGACCTAAATTAATTTTACATTAGTATCTAAAAGGAGGATAATTACTTTTACTAAGATTTAACCCTAGATCATTAGAAACCCTAATCTACATAAGTTTCATTCCTAAATTTACATCAAACCTTTGTTAAACATCAAACCAAAGACCCAAACTTCTTAATTACAATTTGTAAACCCCAATTAAATCCTAATCGATCAGTAATCACATTCCTAAGTCCCTAATCACAAAAATTACAAAGTACAAGTTACAAGCCCTAGTTTTTAGACCCGGTTTTAGTTTTTCCCTCCAAAACCTAGTTTAGACACCTTCCCTCTAAAATTCAAACCTTAATTCAGATATTTAGAGTATCCCTAGATAATTTTTAGTGCCAACAAGGAGGTTCATCACCTACTTGAAGGCTACACATCACCATTCTTATCAATATCTTGTCGTGACCCATTTTAGACCATAAGTGTTAGATATTTTCATCCTAGAGTCTACAAACTTGCATAGACCTTCACTAGCATTCTTTATTCATTGATATATCCTTGTTACATGTTAGCGGCTAGAAACTTGGATCCTAAGGGTTGAAATGACTATAAATAGGGGTGAACTACATAGAATGAAACTTGCACCCTGTTTTATTTGTATCTCCTACCCATTCTACAAATCCACTTCTATATAAATTCTATGACACATAGAAGACTAGAAACTAGGTCTAGAAAGAAGCCATTGAAGCTCTTGAAGCTTTGATAGCAAGTTGTGTTCATAGGAAGCCATAAGGAGCCATTTTGGAGCTACCTAGGTAATCTCTATGTTAACGAAGCTTTGATCTTGTTATAATGAATTCTTAGACTTGTGATAATGTTAAAATGATGTTATAAAACTAATCTAAAATAAATTAGAGCATTTGATCATTTTAAATGAAAGTTATAAGCTAAATATGTCTTAAAACCCTAGTTTTGTAATTTACATGAAATAATGACTTAAAATCCATTTCAAAAGCTATAATTCGGTATACATGTTTTTATTATTATTATAAATGTGTTTGAAACTTTGTTTTAAAATCCAAGATCATTTGGTACATTTTTGAGGTTGTTATATGGTTTTTAACAAGTATAGGGACTAAAACTGTCATTTTGAAACTATAAACATTTTTGGCCAAAAGTGTCATTTTGTGAAAGTTAAAACTATAAGAATAAATATTGGAAAGTTTGAGACCATAAGGTTAAATATTGAGGGTTGAAATTATAAATAATAAAACTATATACTTTAGGGGTTAAAAGTGTAATTATGCAAAATATAACTAAAAGGGCTATTTTTGCCAATATTGAAACTAAAGACATATAATTTAATGATATAATATGTATCATGTTAGTAGGGAGCTTTGTACAAAGATGTTCCATCTCGATATTACGTTGTGACTGAGTGGTTGAGTTTACGATTTAAACTGCACTCGCTCCTCAAACGTTTATAGAATGGCTTCTGAGTATAATGGCTAGAACAATGACACTATAAATTCCAAAATATAATAATCAAATATAAATACAAATTAATATATAGAAATTGAACTCAGAGATTACGACTTGATATATATAAATATATACATATTTTGTGTCAACTCAGATTCTGTGAGAAGGTTGTGATTGGTAAAATCAGAATTATTCAAGATTCTATAGGATAAGGTGAGTTCATGGCCTCACTTTTGAAAGACTATAAATGATTTGAAAAACCATGAGTGGGATATACGCTAAAACTAGAATACAAGTGTTTTTGTATGCCGCCTGATATGATTATTGACACTACGTTAACTTTTTGTCGTTAAGTCCCTTTTTAATCGTGACCGTTAATCATTCTAGAAATGAGCGCTAATATTGTGAATGGTACTATTTGGGGACTGACATCCCCTATCTGGGAAAGTCGCACTTGGGTGTCACATAGGTGGATCAACATCAGACAGAATATAGAGCGACAGATAAAAGATTATCCTTACATTTATTACATGATTGAAAGTGCAAATAGTATTAAAATAGTCTTTAACATTGTTCAGTAGTTTGAATTATTCCCAGTTTATAAAACCCCAGATGAGCTTTATAAATGTAGCCTATCATGATGCTTGACTCCATGCACACCAATACCTGCTTCAGTTTCTTGAGAAAACATGCTTAGAGAGTCAACATAAAGTTGGTGAATTCACAGGTTTAATAAAATAAGTTTGGACAATAAACATTCACTGAAGTAGTAATGCACAAAGCATCAATACTTAAAAGTAATTACATTCCCATATTGCCTGAAACTGAGACTTGACAGTTAAGTCCTTAACAAATAAGGACCCTTCGCCTTATAAAAAGGCACCCATAAAAATAATAAGTGCTGACATGTGAAACATCTGTTTTCCTGGCCTAGGCACAGTAAGCATGAGTCACCCAGATGGGGACGGTCAATCCCAAACAGATCTATTTATAACATTCAGGTAATTCAATAATTCTAACAGTTTCAGATGCACGGGTCATGCGGGTTCATCTACAATAGGCAATGTAATCAAAGGTTTCGCAGTTCAATCCATGTCCATAAAATAAAATATGTTGCATGTTTTCTTCCCCATTAAAAGGTTTAAAAGTTTGTCAATATATAAAGTGGGGCCGTGAACTCACCTCAGTAGTGCAGCAATAAGTCAGTAGATAAATCTGATAAGGATGCTCACGATAAAATCAACGACCTAAATAATTATAAGGTCTCAGTAAATGCATAACATAATTCATAAAAGTTTCAGAATAAATATGTGCATGCTTATACTGGTTTTAAGCATTTTATTACGATACTTGTATTTTAGTTCATCGTTGTACAAGTTCTAATAGTATTTATTTTAAGTATAAAATAAATAATAAGGTTAAACTAATTCATCCATTTAATTAATATTTTTGTACTTATGTTGTTTATAAAACACTTTAAATATTTATAAAAGGTAGTTTTATATATATTCAAAGTAATAGAAAATAAATATAATTAATATATTTATTTTATAAGTTAATCATTTTTAATTTATATTTAATATATAAATAAGGTTTATAAAACGTATAACATTTTAATTAAATTCCACGTTTACGTAGTGTTTATAATTATTAAATTATAAGTTTGGAAAATAACAAATGTTATGTTTATTTAAGTTTTACGTTTTAAATATCAGATATAAATATGTAGAAATTTTAGGGTTCGTTATACTTTGTATAAAATATGTTTTAGTCCTTTTATTTAAATAATTACTCGCGGTTAAATTACTTTTATACCCCTAGGGTTTCTAAGTCTTTCAAGTAATTACAATATTGGTCCCTCCCTAGTTACACGTGTAACTAGGGTTTGTTTAAGTTTCGTTAAATGGCAAAACTGGTCCCAAAACATTCGGCTTATATTAGGGCTTGTTATAGTTTCACATATTGGCATTTTTGGTCGTCCAACATTCGGCTAATATTTAGGTTTAATATTAAGTTACACAAATGCCCCCTAGGGCTTGTATAACTTTCGGCTATTGGAAAAAATCACCCTTAGGGTTTACTTAGGGTTTGAATAAGTTTGCTAAGTTGGCATAAATGCCCCCTAGGGCTTATACTATGTTTCGGTAAATGGCAAATGTGATCCTTAGGTTTTCTTAAGTTTACACAAATTACCCTAACGTCATATTAATTCCATTTAGGTCCTTTTTATCACCTTAAAGTTTCGGATAGTGTTCAAAACACACCCTTAACTCTCGGCAATTTACAAAAGTGGTCCTATAGTTTATATTTTTGGAAAATAAGTTTCTACACTTGTTCATTTAGATCCCTATACTTTGTAAAATTACAAATCTAACCCGAAAGTATTATATTTTCCTTTTTAACCTAAAATATCATAGATTTACTATTTTAACCCAAAGTTTCATAGATCTTGCATTTTAGTCCAAAATATTTATAGATCTATTATTTTAAACCCGAAACTTTACAAAGTTACATTTTGACACTAAAAGTTTTATAAAACATTCTATTTAGTGAAAATGAAGATTTCTTTAGGCAAGTTATTATAGTGAACTTAAAACTAAACCTTATAAATCATAATAGTGAACTTATCATTTTAAGGCACCTATAATCATAAGTCTAGTGTTTCTAGTCATATCTAAACATTACAAGATTACCCAAAATAGAAATATGGGCTTAAACCCCACGTCCAAAATCATGCATGCTTAGATTTCCATAGTTTTTCAAGTTTAACAAGATCATGGTGATATGTTGTTCATGGTTGATAAGTTTTTACATCATTTTAAGCCATAGCAAAAATCAAGCCGTGAATTATTATAGATTTAGGGTTTCAATATTTGTTTCAACATTAACTTTTACTAAGAATCACCATATGCATGTTAATATGTATGAAAGTAAATGTATAGAAAGATAGGTTTTAGATTTGACTTACTTGTTTAGATAGGTTTAGGAGTAATAGGAGAATGAGTAAGAACAAGTGATAAGCTTTCAACAATGGAGGTCTTGGTGACCTAAAACAAGCCGTGGGCTTCAAGGAGTAGGACTAGGGCTTCTTTCTTGCTTCAATGATCAAGGTACTTGTAGGATGAGCTAATGATTAACCTTTATGTAGTATGAGACATGATCTAAGAGTAGTAAATAAGCTTGAAGGTTTGAAACTGGTGGAAAGGGGTGTTTAGCCGTAGGTTTTAGAGAGAGAGTGAAGGTGATGGAGTGAAATGTGTTTGCAAGTGAATTGTGTTGTGTGTGTTGTGTATGTTTCGCCTAAAACAACGAAAGAGAAGATCCAAAAGAGATCTTGGTACCTAGTACTAAATATCTTGCATGGATACACAAGATTTAGTTGGGATTTGGTTAGTTCTTTTCCACACATGCCTAAACTAGCAACTTTCCTTCCCTTCCTTTTTGGTTTGCATCCGTGGGTTTACAAAGGTCAAAGGGGGGACACGAGTTGACATTGCATAGTAACATGTATGGAGTGTGTAAGTGAGTAAGCATGGTTGTGTAAGTAATTGTGTAAGTAAAGCATGGTTATGTAAGAAAGCATGGTTTAACATAGTGTATTAGTGGAGTATACACTTGATTATACTAGTAAGTTAGCTAACAAATGATGAAAGTGTAGACATGTATACATGTACACGACATGTATATGCATGTGGGAGGGTTTTTGATAAATTTTGCCAAGTGTTGTATGAGAATAATAGCCCTTGTTTAATATTGTATGCATTTGTTGAGTTGTAGGTATTTTTGTTGAAGCTTTTAGGTAATTTAGTGAAAGTGTATATTAAATCATCACTATAATTAATTTACTTAAATAGAGTAAATAAGTGACAATGTAAAATAATGTACATTGTTTTAAAGTGTTAGGTGTTTATTCCTTTTAGGTAATATATGTAAATATATACATATAAAAATAAATCCAAGTACTTAATAAATAAATTAAGTAAGGTTACAGTTTCTCTCAAAATATGTACTGAGGTGATGAGTTTATTATTCAATCAAGTTGCCAGTTGGTTTGCCAGAGTAGTCAACAAATGACCAAGAGTTCATATAAATATAAAATAAATACGAACGGTAGTATGACAAAAGGTATATGCTAAATAATAAGTCATATAAAAGTAAAATTATATAAATTCCAAAAATAAATAGTACAACAGTTGACAAAGTCAATAAGGTAAAATCAGAGGTTTTACATGCATGAGCTAGTGTAATAACAATCGTTGAATTTAAAAATATAGGGTGTATAACATTGTAGCCCTAAGGTCATACTTGTATTCAAATATTGGTTAAACCTATGAATTCACTCAACTGTTGTGTTGATTTTTAAGCATATATTTCAGGTGAATAAAGACTGCAGGCTACGGATGGTGGTGTCTTGTAAAGTTATCATTCCAATAAAACTAGATTTTTAGGAAACATGTGTGTACAATGTATGTACAATTTTTTTATTTAACTTTGAATAAATGAATGATAACAAGTTTTTAATAAAATGACTCTTTGAGCACTTTCTATTATTGTGACTTTGATACCTTGAAAGTAATACCCCCATATTAGCTTCCGGTGCTATATGGTAAAAAAGGGGGTGATATATATTGGCATCAGAGCTTACCGTTATAGAGAATAAAGATATTTCTTAAACTATAACTGAGATTTTTAAATTTCAAGACCATCAGCCATCATCAGCTAGTGTAAGATTTTTGTCCCTTTAGTAGCATATCTTATGTTATTATATTATATAAACTACAAGGACGTCTACATACACCTATATTATAGTTTCCGATGATGAAAGAGCAGTTCTGATGTTCACCCCATCTCCCACAGATGTGTGTGTTCCGACTTTATCTCTTTTTTATAGTCCCAGAGTACAAGAATATTTTTCACATCGAAATGAAGTGATGAATAGTATGTCTTCACCTACGTCTAGTTTTCTTCTTCCTGAGGATCTTTTCTCATCTCCTAATAGAAGTCGTGAAGAGCGCTATGAAGCTAAGGAAGTTTCTAAAACATGTATTATGGAGAAACACGACAAGCAATTACTCGCGATTGCAAGTCTTCTCAATGAAATATCTTTACAAGCTTTTAGAAGGATGGGAAAGAATATCAAAAATTTGATAAGAGGAAGAAAGGAGATTGAAGAGCATTTTAGTCAGTTGGAATATAAGTTAGACGTTACTTGAAGCCATAATATTAAACTGAGTAAAAGAATGCACCTGTACGAGGAGGATATGAGGAAGTTGAATTTTGAGAATTCCAAGTTGAAAGAAGGACTTATGAGGACTGGGCTTAATCTAGAGAAACTCATTGATGATCTTAAGACAACTCAGCAATCAGATTTAGGATATATATTGGATAAGATTGAGGAGATCAAGATGAGGAGTTAAGCTTGGGAATCTAATTCTAGTCTTTGAAATATGTACAGTTTTCTTTATGTAACAGAGATGCATATCGTGTAGATATGAGCGATAAGTTGTTAAATAAATAAAGAAGTGTGCTTTTGTTCCCAAAAACTCTTGTCATTTTATTTTATCGTCATTCGTATTATGAATCCTCATATATATGAACTCGTCAAAAGAATTAGGAAATTATCGTTATTCTATGATATGTTAAATTGATTCCATACTCGAAGGTATGAAAATCTAAAAACAATAGCATTCTTATCTAGCTTTATTTTTGTAAATGTTAGTAGAATGGCTCATACAAGATCAACAACATCTACATTAATAAATTTGACACCGGAAGAAATAAGGTAATTGGTTGCTGAGAGTGTGACTACAGCTTTGCAAGCACAAGCCACCAATATAGCTAGTTCAAGTAATGGAAATGTTGCTCGAGGAGAAGCTCATGTGGCAAAGAAGTGTACTTACAAGGATTTCATGAACTGTCAACCTTTTAATTATAAAGGATCTAAAGGAGCTGTTGGACTTATTCGTTGGTTCAAGAGAACTGAATCAGTATTTGTTCACAGTGACTGTTCTAAAGATTGTAAAGTGAAGTTTGCTACGGGTACGCTGATATAGGAAGCTTTGTCTTGGTGGAATGCTTATACTCAACCCATCAGGATAGAACAAGCTTATCTGACTCGCTGAAATGAATTCAAGAATCTGCTAATTAAGAAGTATTGTCATCGTAATGAAATAAGAAAAATGGAGGAAGAGTTCTATTATCTAGCAGTGAAAGAAAATAATCTTAAAGTTTACATCTGAAGATTTCAGGAATTGACATTATTATGTCCTAATATGGTGCCTAATACTGAAAATTTGATGGAAGATTTTATTGGAGGATTGTCTAAACGTATTGAAGGGAATGTTACCGCCACTAAACCCCAAACTTTAGAGGAATATATAACCATTACTCAAAGATTAATGGATCAAGTGATACGGTATACTCCTGTACAAGTGGCAATTAATAATAAAAGGAAGTTTGATCATAGGAGAAGCTTTCTTATTAATCGTAATTTCTAGAAGAATCATTATCGTAACTATAATCAAGTCAATAATCGTCAACATCATAACAAAAGAGCTGATAATTCTAAAGTTAAAGTTGTGACGTCAATCAATGGTTATAATGGAAGACTTCCCCTATGTCAGAAATGTTCTTTACATCACACACGATATTTCACTATCAAGTGTCAGAACTATGGAAAAATAGGACATCAAACAAGAAACTATAGAGGTAAAGGAGTAGATACTAGAAGTAATCAATTTCCTATAACTAAAATTTGCCATAACTGCGGAGAAAAAGGGCATTTTACGAATGAGTGCCGTAAAGAGAGCAATAGCAGAGGAAAAGCCTATTTGCTAAATGATACTCAACAAGATCAGAATACGGTTACAGGTATGTTTCATCTAAATCAACGTCTGGTTAAAGTAATATTTGACTCAGGAGCTGATAGAAGTTTCATATCTGCTAAACTTGCTGCTAAATTAGATGTTCCGACTGTTTCTTTGAATACTAAGTATGATATAGAAATAGCCAGTGGAAAATAGTTAGCACTAATACCGTTATTCGAGGATGTATCATTACTTTAGTACGTCAATACTTTGAAATCGACCTTATACCCATTAAGCTCGGTAGTTTTGACGTAGTCATTGGTATGGATTGGTTATCTAAATACCATGCTAAAATCCCATGTGACGAGAAATCCGTTCATATTCCTATTAACGGTGAAGTTTTGATTATCCATGGTAATCAAGTAGAACTCGACTAAATCTCATATCGTGCTTAAAGATAAATAAGTACGTATCCCGAGGTGGTCAAGTTTTCTTAGTTCAAGTAGTGGAGAAGAAGGAAGACGAGAAGCGACTAGAAGATATTCCGATAGTTAGAGAATGTCCCGAAGTATTTCCTGAGTAATTACCAGGTTTGCCACCTGTGCGTCAAGTTTAATTCCAAATCGATTTGATACCAGGAGCAGCACTGGTTGCTAAAGCGCCTTATCGATTAGCACCTTCGGAAATGCAAGAGTTGTTAAGTCAAATTCAAGAGCTAACTGATCGAGGTTCTATTCGACCAAGTATATCGCCGTGGGGAGCTCCAATCTTATTTGTTAAAAAGAAAGATGGATCTTTTAGGATGTGTATCGATTATCGTGAGTTAAACAAACTTACTATAAAGAATCGTTACCCATTACCCAAAATCGACGATTTAATTGATCAACTTTAAGGATCAAGTGTGTATTCAAAAATTTATTTATGTTTAGGTTATCATCAACTGAGAGTTAAGGAAGACAATATTCCTAAAGCTGTTTTCAGGATGCGATATGAAAATTATGAATTTCAAGTGATGCCTTTTGGTTTAACCAATGCACCAGCTGTTTTCATGGACCTCATGAACAGAGTGTGTAAGCCTTACTTGGATAAATTTGTAATCGTGTTTATTGATGATATTCTTATCTACTCTCGTAATAGAGAAGAACATGCCAAGCATCTTGGTATAATTCTCGAATTACTTAAGAAGGATGAGTTGTATGCTAAGTTCTCGAAATGCGAATTTTGGATCGATGTTGTACAATTCCTAGGGCATGTCATTGATAGACACGGTATTCGTGTGGATCCAACAAAGATTGAAGCTGTAAATAATTGGACTAGACCTGTTATGCCAACAGAAATAAGATAATTTTTAGGGTTAGCTGGATATTATCAAAGATTTATCGAAGGTTTTTCAAAAACTACTAAAGCTTTGACCGAAATAAGTCAGAAAAACAAACTGTTTGACTGGGGAAATGATCAAGAGAGAGATTTTCAATTATTGAAACAAAAGTTGTGTGAAGCACCTATCCTAGCATTACCAGAAGGTAACAATGACTTTTTCGTTTACTGTGATGCCTCTATTTAGGGAATGGGAGCAATTCTTATGCAAAGGAATAACGTTATTGCTTATGCATCAAGGCAACTTAAACCTAATGAGAAGAATTATACTATTCATGATCTAGAATTAGGAGCGGTGTTATTTGCTCTTAAAATCTGGAGACATTACCTCTATGGTACGAAGTGTGTAGTATTTACTCATCATAAGAGTCTCCAATATATTCTTCATCAGAAGGAATTGAATATGAGACATCGACGTTGGTTAGAATTACTTGCTGATTACGACTGTGAAATTCGTTATCACCTAGGTAAATCTAATGTATTAGCTGATGCTTTAAGTCGAAAGGAGCGTGTTAAGCCATTACGAGTTAAATCCTTAATGATAAATCTTTTCCCGAAGTTACCTACCCAAATTATCGAAGCTCAAAGAGAAGCACTTAAGGTAGAGAATGTAGAAGCTGAGAAGTTGAGAGGAATGGATAAAGAATTTTAAGTTCGTCAAAATGGAATTCGTTGTATTAAGAATCGTAGTTGGTTACTGGCCCATGGTAATTTACGAGATTTTATTATGCACGAATCTCATAAATCGAAATATTCTATACATCCTGGTTCTGACAAGATGTATCAAGATTTGAAGAAACTCTATTGGTGGCCTAACATGAAGACAATCATAGCAGAATACGTCAGTAAGTGCTTAACGTGTGCAAGAGTTAAAGAAGAGTATCAAAATCCATTCGGACTACTGATACAACCGGAAATTCGAATATGGAAATGGGAAAGAATTACGATGAATTTTGTAACTAAGTTACCTAACACATCAAATGGACATGAAACCATCTGGGTTATTGTCGATCGTCTTACTAAATCTACGTGATTTCTTCCTATTAAAGAAACCGATAGTATGGAAACTTTTACGAGATTGTACATCAAGGAGATAATCTCTCAACATGGGGTGCCTGTATCTATCATCTCAGATCGTGATAGTCGCTTTACATCTATATTTTGGAGATCGATGTAAAATACCATAGGAACTCAATTGGACATGATTACGGCATATCATCCTCAAAAAGATGGATAAAGTGAAAGAACTATTCAAACTCTCGAAGATATGCTCAGAGCTTGCGTAATAGATTTTGGAAAAGAATGAGAGAAACATCTACCTCTAGTAGAATTCTCTTATAACAATAGTTATCATGCTAGTATTAAAGCAGCACCTTTCGAAGTACTTTATGGAAGAAAGTGCCGATCGCCTGTTTGCTGGGCTGAAGTTGGAGATATTCAACTAACAGGACCAGAATTAATACATGAAACTACTAAAAATATTTTCCAAATCTGACAGTGATTACAAGCTGCACAAGATAGACAAAGGAGTTACGCTAATACCTGACGTAAACCTTTGGAATTTGTAGTTGGAGATCGTGTTATGTTGAAAGTTTCACCTCGTCAAGGAGTTATTCAATTCAGAAAGAAAAAAATTGAATCCAAGGTATATTGGACCATTCAAAATAACCAAAAGAATTGGCCCTGTGGCATATAAACTAGAGCTGCCTGAAGAGCTTAGTAATGTTCACAATACCTTTAATGTTTCAAATCTAAAGAAATGCTTATCTAATGTTCACAATACCTTTAATGTTTCAAACGATTGAATAAGAGCCATATCCCAATAGTTAAGGTACGATGGAACTCGAAACGAGCACCTGAGTATACTTGGAAACATGAGGAGAAGAGACTATAACATCCAGTAGTTTTGGCTAATGTAATATCAATATATATGCAATTGCCCATTTGATAAATAAATAAAGAGGAGAATTTGCAAGAAATATTTGCATTTTGCTATGATATATGACTGAATTGTGAAATGTATGGATTCACACCATCTCAATTGCCACATCAACATATTCCTATATGTTGTGAATAATATGTATGTATCAAGTCTGAGTTCTAAAAGTAACAATATGTATACATTACGAATACGAACATCTCAAGTATAACAAAGATACCCTAAATTACTAAAGAACCTTAGAAACTCATATAAACCAATGTTTCAAGCAATATAACTACATAGTATCTATGTACAATTATCAAATACAATATACTAGTTATAATATATCATATAAAGGAAAGGTAAATGATCACAAAATACTAATATTCACTAATTAAATGCTAATTACAAGTATATAACCTAGTAACCAAGATTAACATATAAAATCCATTTCATAATGAATTAGAGTCTAATATTTTGCAAATAATTATAAAATTCAACCAAGTATCATAAGAAGTTAATACATTTATCTCAAGCTAAGTTACAAATTAATAAATCATAAAGTACAAGTTATCAAAGCATAGGATCTTAAGCTCACTTAATTATCCCTAGGATATGATTAACCTATAGAAACCCTTAAACTAAGAATGTAGAAACCCTAGAAGTCATAAACATACTATATAAGACCTAGAATAAACTTACATTATTATATAAACCCTAATCACCCAAGATAGAAATTCATTAGGATTAGTAACCTAGAAATCCTTATATTAAGCATTTTACATAGAATCAATATCGAGTCTTTTAGGACAAGTCTAAAACCACTTATATCATTTCATTAAGTTTATAAGATTATTTTAAGATAATGTACAAGTATCCTTAAGCACAAGGTACAACATTTCAATGCATGACTTGTAAATTAGGTCAAAATAGGTATTTCTACTCTTTAGACATGTTTACTTAAAATAACCTATTAAACCAAGTGTGAGAGCTCATTGGACACTTAAAACACAATGTATAGAACCTAAATTAAGTTTAAATCAGTAGCTAAAAGGAGGATAATGACTTTTACTAAGATTTAACCCTAGATCATTAGAAACCCTAATCTACATAAGTTTTCTTCCGAAATTCATATCAAACCTTTGTTAGACTTCAAACCAAAGACCCAAAAATTCTTAATTACAATTTCTAAACCCTAATTAAACCATAATCCAACACTAATCACATTCCTAAGTCCCCAATCACAAAAAAATACAAAGTATAAGTTGCAAGCCCTAGTTTTTAGACCCGGTTTTAGTTTTTCCCTCCAAAGCCTAGTTTAAACACCTTCCCTACCAAATTCAAACCTTAATTAAGATATTTAGAGTATCCCTAGATATTTTGGAAAATATTGAGATGTGTAATAGTACATAACAAAATCCCAAGACTGTTCTTGTTTGATTGAGTTGCGAGATGGAGTTAAGTTCTAGTTGTTACTCAGCTTAAGTTTTTGATTAGTTTTCTCAAAAACAAGGAAGACTCATATAATGTAGGTAGTTGCCTATTTTGATTTTGAGTTGTGTTGGTATTACTAGCCTGGAATGGTTTATGGTTTCTCATTGAAATTGTATGGGACATTTGAATGAGGAATAATAAAGCCTTAAGCTTATTTATGATTTCATATTTAGATGGTATGGGACGTTTGAATATGGGGATTATAAATCAACGAACACTGAGTTTATAAATTTTATTTACATGAACTGGGACGCCTCTTGATGTAAATAAGCGTTATAAATGGACCGGAAGTTATCCAGAAAGGGGTTATCATACGGTTAGCAAATCACATTTCTACCATCACATTCAAATCATTATATGCTCTTTGCCTTGTAACTAACTGCTTAATTGTATGTAATTACTCTTATTACTACGCCTTATCACTATTTGTATGTAATTCTCGATACATCTACCTTGTCACATTTAAAGCTACGATATTAGTTCTATTTATTTTTAGCTACTACTCTTCCCGACACGTAAAGATTTCCTTTACGCCACATGAAGTCTAGATTGTGTATTATGAATTTTGAAGATTACGCATGCCACAAGAACGGGAGCAAATCTTCTAGGTTTTGGAATACTTGCTACCGGTTACCTGACGGATAATTAACTAAAGCCGACCGATTACTATTATTTTATTTATTATAACTATTATAAACGCCTCGCCACCATTTAATAACGATTGAGTTTTGCGGACAAAACACTTTTCACACGGTGACACTGTGACAGCCCGAAAATTTCACGCCAAATAAAAGCTTTTATTCTACTTAGAACTCTTAATTTCAACTTGAACTGTTTCTTGTATTTTATTTTGAAGGTAAACGAATTAAATTAAACTGAAACCGAAAGATTATATATCATATTCTGAATATCACTTTGTTATCATCCTGATGCTAGACAA
This sequence comes from Glebionis coronaria, assembly GCA_025667525.1. Taxonomy (NCBI): domain Eukaryota; kingdom Viridiplantae; phylum Streptophyta; class Magnoliopsida; order Asterales; family Asteraceae; genus Glebionis; species Glebionis coronaria. The sequence goes on along the minus strand of CM046879.1, from coordinate 432,034,271 downwards.
TTAATGTCGACTTATTTTAATAGCAGCTCAAAAATATTTTTGGTATTTTATAATTTATATCTTTTTTCTTTATGTAAATTATTTTTCATAACCGTTTAATATAACGTCTAACTATTTTAAAGCATACTGTAACATACTCGATACCCTAAATAAATAAACTAGCAAAAACCGACGCTTTTCTTTATACCATACTCGGCAGCCAATGAAAAGGGCAACCAATGTAGTTCCTTTAAGATCACTTTTACTAACTAGCACCATTACTGTTGGGAATCTAAACTTGTTAGATTCCCTGATCATAGATTTAAACATAATTAGGTTGTTAGATAGTCCCTTGCCTGTGCCTAGGAGGCAGGCAAGTTTCGCAAGACTCACAGACATCCAAGTCTCTGTGAGCAACCTCAGAGGAGTCCATGTCAGAGACATTGTCAAGGAAGTCAAAGATTACTTGAAGACATACTCATTGGCTGTGATGGATAACAGCCAAGATGTATCAAGGACTCTGAGGGGTTGAGAGTTAACAGGAGTGGCAATACCCTGTTAACACTCAGCATACTTTGGACATGCCATTTGTGTGTTCGAGACTATGAAGAAAAAGGAAACTGTTTTGACAACTGTTTCCTTAAAGCATAATGGAAGACTACCAAGAATAGAAGGACATCATGTGACTGATGTGGGAACTTGTAAAAGCTTGTGTAGTCACCATCAAGTACTAGTTAGGTCAATCTCGTAACACTATAAATAGGATGTGTATCCATGCATTAATGTTTAACACTTTGAGATATTCATAACATTATTGCATAGAACTTAGTGAATCAAACAGCTGCGACTGTATTGATAAGTTAGGGTTTATAGTTGTTCAAAGTGTGCACAACACATTGTCATCAAACGGTGTTATCCATAACAATTGTAATTCTTTATTATACAATAATAAGATTACATTTGAAAAGTAATACCTTGTGTTGATTAAGTTAAGATTAGGGTTTCTAGCATTGATTAGGGACTTTTAATTGGTATCAGAGCGGTGTTTGATATTAAAACCTTCAAGAAACATCGTTCTCAGTTTTATAATCAAGATCCACCATGCCAGAAACTTCTAACCCACCACTATCACCTTCCACAAACCCATCTTCACCAAGACTCAACCCTCCTGCCAATGAAGATGATCAACCCCAACTTCTTGACTCAAGAGGTGGATCACACGTCACTAGTGTACCGGTCTTTGATGAAGAAGATTTTGCCAGTTGGAAGAGTCAAATTCTTATGTATTTCGATGGACTTGAACCTTTTCTTCTAGAAATTTTAGAAAATGGTCCTTATATTCCCATGGCGCTTACATCCACTGAAGAAAACCCTCTTCCCAAACCTCTCAAACAATGGACTCCAGCTGATAGAAAATTGGTAAACCAAGATAAACGTCTCAAAAGCATCATAATATCCTGTCTTCCCAAACATATCATGAAGTCTGTCATTCAGTGTCCCACAGCTAAACAAACGTGGACAGACCTCATCCTTGGACATGAAGGACCCTCTGAAACAAGAGAGACAAAGATTCAGGCACTCAGACTTCAGTTCAATGCCTTCAAGTCACTGGAAGGTGAAAAGGTTCAGCAAACCTATACAAGGCTGAAGATTCTTCTCAATAACCTAGCAATGAATGATGTCACTATTGGTCAAGCTGAGATCAATGCCACATTTGTCAACAGCCTTCCTAGAAAGTGGCTGAGTATGAATCAAACTCAGAGAGCTAACAACTCAATCAAAAATGACACCCTTGCTCAGCTTTATGGAAAGTATAATTATAAAGAAGGGCTGATTGATACTATTTACAAGTCAGAGACTGAAAGATTTGTAGTCCAAGGAGCATCTTCTAAAGCCTTGATCTCTACAACACATCCTCATGACAGCGATTCAGATGTTGAAGAAGACACCCGCAACAGCCAAGAGTTCTTGACAGACCTTAATGCAGAGTTTCATGAAAGAGCCTTGCTAGCCAACCAAAGAAGATTCTTCAAAAGATCAGGAAGAATAGGATCAGCTAGTAAACCAACTGACAGGTCAAAAGAAACTTGCTTTGCCTGTGGAAAGCTTGGACATTTTCAAAAAGACTGTCCTTCCACCAAGACATCCTCACCCTCTTATCCATCATCTTCATCCAAACCTTACAAATTCAAACAACATAACAACTCATCTCACCAATCCAATTCATCAAACACTGAGAAGAAGGATTACAAAAACAAGTACAAGGCACTTAAAGCTGAGTTAGAACAAATGAACTTGAAGCTTGAAGCTCTGTCCAAGAAGAAGGGTGGTGATAAAAAGACAGAGAAAGGGTTGGTTGTTGAAGCTTATGATTGGAATGATGAGCCACTGACTTCAGATGAAGAAGATACCACCAGAGTCAGGGCTTTCATGGCGATAGCTGAGGATGAACCAGCTGTTGGAAAAGGTGATGCAAGATCAGGACAATGGGTTGACATCACAATGAAAAAGGTACACATGCTTTTATCTATGTCTGATAGTGATGAACGTAAGCATGTCCTTGATTACACCATTGTTGATTTACACTTTGTTGAGGAACAAAGAAAGAAACTACTTGATAAGTTTCACTCTGTTAAATCTGAATTGCTAAATGCTAAATCTGAATGTGAAACTCTCAGGCGGGTTAATTTAGAGAAAATATCCCTACAAAATGAAGTAGCTAGATTAACCTTGAAAAACATTGCCTTAAATGATCAAGTCTCTGAATTAAACAAGATTATTGAAAAATGGATGTGTGCTAGGTTTACTATAGATCAATTGCTTAATGATGAAATGCCTGCTGACATTAAAAGGGATATATCTGCTAAGACAAATAAGCTGAGAATTCTCACCAAACCCAAAGACACTGTCTTCAATCTACAGAGACAATTCATATGTCAGATACCACCTTGCCTGATGACCCTGTCTCTGAAGATGTGGCTAAGTTACCACCTTTGACCAAACTCTCTGGAGTTGAACCTAGCAGTTCCTCTCGAGCTGCTAAGGGTGAACTTAGAACTGATATTGAGAAACCTCCAGCTAAAGTTTTTCATGTGCCTGCTAAAATAACTGGTAAACAAGTAGCTTTTAAGCCTGTTGCTACTAAAGCTGTAAATAAGGTTGACCCTACCACTGAAGATCGCCTGTTGTCTCTAATGAAAGAAGTAGAACTCTTGAAACAACACATTAAGCCTTCCGCTGAATGCTCTACTTCACATGAACCTAAGTCGGTCCTAGGTTAACCCAAAGGGAAAAGGTTAATCAAACCTTATTGCAATGTATGTAAAAACTCTCACCATATGACTTTAGATCATGACAGACAAATGGCAACTAAAAGAGCTCAGACACCCTCTAGGGATAGACCACAGAGTTCCAAAAGACAACAGGGAAATTACAAACCTTATCCTCCCTGTAAATTATGTGGGTTCACAGACCATCACTCAGACGAGTGTGGTGACTTCCCTGGGTGTGATATCTGTGGAAGTTATAACCATGAAACAGTGAACTGTCCCTCGCATCGCCAAAAGTTCTTCAGGAACACAAGAGTTGCTAATAAGCAATTCAGGGAACCCACTGGAAAGTGGGTTCACCATAGGAACTAACCTGTTTCTATGTATCTGTGCAGAAATATCTCAAGGAATCGGTATGGTATCTAGATAGTGGCTGTTCTAGACACATGACAGGGATTCAACAATACCTGCACAGATACTCAAAGGAGCCTGGTCCTAAAGTGGTGTTTGGAGATAACTCTTCAGGTGACACAGAAGGATATGGCTCAGTGAATTGCAATGGGATTACATTTACCAGGGTTGCATATGTGAATGGTCTTAAACACAATCTTATTAGCATCAGCCAATTGTGTGATGCTGACTATAAGGTTTTGTTTACTAAGACTCAGGGAACCATATTCAACAAAAACAATGATGTTGTGCTTGTTGCACCTAGAAGAAGATATGTTTATGTCATCAACATGGCTGTTTGCTCTGAAGACAGCTCAAATTGTTTTCTTGCTAAAGCCTCTGAAAGTGTCAATTGGCTGTGGCACAAAAGACTGTCTCATCTCAACTTCAAGAACATCAACAAGATAGCCACTCAAAACCTGGTTGCTGGTCTACCTTCAGTAATGTTTTCTAAAGACAAGACTTGTTCTACCTGTGTCAAAGGAAAGCATCACAGGTTTTCATTCAAGACTAGGCAATCATTCTCTATTGACAAGTGCTTACATCTCCTTCACATGGATTTGTTTGGGCCTGTCAAACCTCAGACCATTAATCACAACAAATACACCTTGGTTATAGTTGATGAATTTTCAAGATACACATGGGTGTTCTTCCTCAGAAGGAAAAGTGATGCAGCTGAAACCATCATGTCCTTCATTAGACAGGTTGAAAATATGAATGATGTTAGAGTCAAAGCTCTAAGAAGTGATAATGGTACCGAATTCAAGAATCATCAACTTGAATCTTTTTGTGATGAAAAAGGGATTTCACATAACTTCTCTTCAGCTGGTGTTGGGAATAAATTATGGGTCAGTTCACTAGACGCTGATAAGAAGAGTTCAAGCGCTGATAAGAAGAAGTTGGACGCTGACAGCCAAGCGTTGACATTTGAAGAAGTCAACGCTGACAGCCTTGAAGACAAGCACTGATGGAATATATCTTCATACGAATCTTTTTGATTATTTGTTTCTATATTTGTATATGGTAAAGATAAGTTCGACATTGTATTTTTCATTATTATCTTTACCTAGAATAGTTGATTCGTAGCTTCTTGTACAAGACTTCTTAATCTATAAAAGAAGATCTTTTAGGTTAATGTTAATCATCAGTTATAATAAGTTTTCACAAGTATTCGACTGTTAAACCTCTTTCATTGTAATCAAGTTCGATTATTCTAATACAAGTGAAAGTTTGTTTAACATCTTTGTGTTCTAGATTAAGTGTTAATTCCGCATAACACTTAGTTACTTTATTCATAAGCAAAAGTTTCTCTACGTGTATTACTTGATCTAATCTCGTATACACAAAGCTTAATCGATCTAAGTTTGGGATCAACAATTGGTATCAGAGCCTAAGGCTCTTGATATCTAGGTCCGACGAGGTGTTCGTGTATCGTGAAGAAGAAAAATTCGTATCGGGTTTTTCTGGACGTTTTTGTGTGCGCAGCAGTATTCAGAAGGTCATAACTTTTGATTGAACTGTTGGATCGTCACGAAATTTTATATGTGTGTTCTACATACATAGATCTAAACATCCACCGGAGGGATTGTCGAGTTTTATCCCCAGGCAAAAGTTATTAAGCGTCGAAGTTGGCAGCAGAGGTGATTTTCAGATTTTTATACTCACATGAAATCATGATTTAGGGTTTCTGAAAACCCTAGATCATTGCATATAACAGAAGATCTGATGTTTTATGACGAATTGGAGGTGATAAAGTATTAGGGTTTCATCCAAAACCCTAGATCTAAGATTCGATTTTAGGGTTTTATATAAACCCTAGAATAATCATTGCTGATGTGATGGGACGTGAAGAAAGTTTACATCTGTGAACGTGAGCTGCTATTGAATGGTCCTAAAGTTTGGTTACTGTTCGAATCAAGGTTTTCTATGGTCTGACGTTGACAACATATGCATTGCTACGAATGTTGTACGTCCAAGGGTAGCTAGAGAACAATTGCGTTCACACGGTTTGGATGACATGTCTGTGTTCACACGGCCATATGATAAACCCTAAATATTCGTTATATAAATTGTGAATCCTCTACATGCTAGTTCATGGTATTCCCGTGAGTCACTCATTCCTATTGGTGGAAAACGGTTCTGTTCACATGATGCAAATACGAAAGATTGATTTGTGTATTTGTGTTCACACGGTAAGTAACATGTGATTGGATGAGGTCATGACGTGTCTTTAAGAAAAGTCATATTTTCTATAATCAAATTGCAAGTTAAAGATACAAGTGATGACGTCAAATTGCAAGTTAAAGTGATGACGTCAGCAGAATATTGACGCTGACAAGGCTTGTATTGACGCTGACAGAGTGAAAGTTTGACGCTGACAGAATAAGTCAACGCTGATGGAGTTGGCAGTGTCGTCCGATATATGAACTTCAACGCTGATAGGTATTGTCCGATATTGGACAATACATCTGTCAAAGATATTGGACAGAAGAAGATATTGGACAACACAAGGTTTGCTGCTGTTGAGAAAATTGTGACGTTTTAAGCACACAAAAAGGAGGTATTTACACATGAAGGTACATGGAATCTCCGTTTTTATTTAGAATATCATTATGATATTAATGGCTCGAATATTTTTACAAGGAGTAAATGGTTTTTAAGTAAGTTAGCAATAATTCATGAAGACTTTGTTTATTGGATTTGATTATGTAATCGGGGTAGCCTTGTAAAAGAGTTATCCATCTTATGGCTTTTACATATGATATGAAGATTAAGAATTGTCATGAAGACGTGTTAGCTTAAGGGGAAGAGTTCTTATGGTAAGTCTGATGATTGAAGAAGATTTTCGCGAGTTTGTGTTCTATCATATCTTAAAGTCGTGCACTTCCAGTCATGGACTTTTAAGGTAACTTGTTCGTGCTTTACATGGTTAGTGATGAAGACTTGTCATAACACCTGAAGGAGTTACATTATCGTGCTCAGTGTCTCACATAGGATGAGAATATTGACAAGAGATCGAGGTCTCGTTATACTTTGTGGAGTATAAGTTCTTTATCACGTGGATAGTACAAGACATGGAACACAAGGTTGGGTTATTCTACTTCTACATCAAAAATATTATAGTTATTTTTCTTCAGGATCATTACACATAGCCTACATTTGGAGAATCTTCAAAGATTGCATACATTGTTTACTTCCCTGTTGATGTGACAAAAAGGGGAAGATACGCATGCTACACTTGAGGGGAAGCAATTTGAAGATCATGTACAACTTACAAGAGATATACAAAGAGTTTTGCCGACATCAACTAGGGGAAGATTGTTGGGTCAAAATTAATATGAGTTGATGTGGCAGAAACTCCAAAACGAAGAAAACATGCTAGACGCTGACACGCCATGTTTGGACGCTGACAGAAGTCTACGGCGCTGATGGAATTTCTATTTACGGAATATATTGGATATATTCTAAATAATATATTCAACATATATCTATAGAAATAGAATATTTAGATGTTTATTTGATATTATCTCTTGTAGATTCTGTTCCTTCCACTATAAAAGGAACAAGAGTCTTAGGTTTTATTCATATATTATTCATTCACAATGTAAACCTAAAGTGTGTGTCGCACTAGACGTGGGATTCAATGTATACACGTCTAGTGGTTGTTTGTTATTAATATAATGAACAATCGTTGAGTATTTCATTTGTCTTGTGCCTAAACACCTTGTTCATGATCATTGTTCTTTTCCGCTATGTTATCATATGAACGATGATCAACCTAGATATAATGGTTTTTAACCAATGAGAATCTCAGCAGTGTGAGAAGTAGACTGCTTGACATTACAAGTCAACTTTCCTTCATGGGAACACAGATTGATGACCCTGACTTGAATGCTACTTTTCTCAAAAGTCTTGGTGATATTTGGAAGATTGAGGCAAGATCCATTCTTGTCAATAACACCCATAAAACCTCTAGGTTTGATGACATCTTCAACAAACTAAGGCTGTTGGAGAATGAATGGCTTCTGGAGCATGATACTAAACCTTCTAGTAGCAACATGGCCTTCTTCTCACAAAGTGAAGGTCAATTTGATTCCATGAACTCCTATGGACATCCAGTCACTGGATCTGCATGTGTCAACGCTGGATCACATCCTATCAGCGCTGGATTACATCCTGTCAACGCCTCACACTCAAGCGCCGACACTTACGGTTTTGGCGCTGATGGAATTAAACCTGCTGGTTTAGATCTAGATACTGTGTGTGCATTTATTGCTTCTTTGCCCAGTGATTCAAGGATTACATATGAGGATCTTGAGCAAATAAGTGATGAGCAATTGGAAGAGATGGATATCAAGTGGACTATGGCTCTTGTAAGTTTAAGAGCAAACAGGTTTAACAAAAGGTTCAAGAAGAAGATGACCTTTGATGCTAAGGATGTTGCTGGATTTGACAAATCCAAAGTTGAGTGCTACAACTGTCATCGTATGGGGCACTTTATGAGGGAATGTAGATCTCCAAGAAGGTCTGATGCTGGTAAGCCTTCAAGCCAAATGGTTAAGAGCCAAGATTCCAAGGCCATGGTAGCTGTTCAACAAATTGATGGTGTTGGAGGATGGGACTGGAGCTGGAACTTTTTGGCTAAGGATGAGGAAGAGGACAAAGTATTGGTTGCTGAAGTTAAAAAAGAGCATGTTGAATATGCTCTCATGGCACACTCCTCCTCTTCATCAGATAATGAGGTATATGATGATGCTTTCTGTTCTAAGGGTTGTCGTTTAAATACTGAAAAACTAAATAAGGAGATAGTAAAATTATTAGATGAGGCAAGTGCTGAAAGATGCAAAGTATCTAATTATCAAATTGCTCTCACCCAAACAGAAAGGACTGTAGCTGAGTATAAGAAAATGGAGTTTGATTTAAAGGATCAAATAAATATCTTAAAACATGAGCTACATCAAAGTAAAGATATTCAAGATATCACAAACAGGGTTAATCTTGATTTGATAGCTAAGTTAGATGAGGCTAACAAAAATAAAGACAATGTGAGTCTTAAAATCCAGAGATTTGATAAGGCCACACAAACCCTAGGAGAGTGTGTTAGTAAACAAAGAGACTCTAAGGACATGAGTGGGATTGGGATGAAAGATTATACTGGTGTTCCACCACCAGCTGGGGATTTCTATGGTGTCCAATCAAAGGACTTATCTTGGACTGGCTTGCCAGAACTCCAAGAGAAGGAATTCATTCCTCCACCTAGAGTGACTTCCCCAGTTGAAGAGTATAAACAAAAACTGACTGACCTAGATGAGTGGAAGAAAGCTAACCACACTTTGTTTGTTAAGGGAGGTTTGTTGTGTGAAAGTCCAAATGAGCCCACACCAATCACGAGCCATGATCCTACACCTATTAAAATCACACACCCAACCACTGGCAAAGCTGTTGACCTTGGCTCACACACTGTTAGAAAACCTAGTGTTAAGTATGCAGAGATGTATAGGAATACTAGGTCACCAAAAGGCCAAGTTAGTAACCATGGAACAGGCTTCTTTGCTTCTAGACCTAAGACTATGTCTAGAAAAGCCTGTTACACTTGTGGTAGCTTTTCACATTTGGCATACAAATGTGTCAACGCTTCAAATGTCAACACTGACAAGAACCATTTCAGCGCTGACAAAAGTCAACATAGGTCAAATACTGTCAGTCACAAAACCTTTGTGAACAAAAGTTCACAAGTTGTTAGACCAGCCCCATTCTTTTCTAGAGGGTATAACACACATGGCCTAAGACCTTTCCAAAAGACAAACACTTGGTACAATAGGCAATGGGTTCCTGTAGCAAACCCTAGGTTCAACGCTGATAAAGGTAATCGGGGCGCTGACAAGAACAATTTCAGCGCTGACAGACCTAGGTATTTGCAACCACAGGGAAATGGGTCTAAAGCTTCTACTAGCTTAACATGGAGACCAAAACAAGACCAAAACCCTAATTCTACTGGTCTTTCTATGACATGCAACAGGTTTCATTATATTTCAAAGGTCATGTCAAGACCAATTGGGGTTAACTGGGCATTTCATCCAAAAAGGGATGAAAATGGGGTTGTTATGAGAACCAAGTCTGTTCTTGTTGAACAACCAGATGAATCCAAGTCTTCCAAGGCTTGGGTTCCCAAAGAAAACTAATTTGTTTTCTTATGTGCAGGGCATTCAAAAACAGGTTAATGACTATGGATATTGGGACAGTGGATGCTCTAGGCACATGATTTAGATTTTTCCACTTTATTTTTCTAACACTGACAAAGGTAAATGTAACGCTGACAAGTGTTATTTTGCCGTTGTTAGAGATATTATTGTCTAACGCTGACAAGAGTTCCTTCAACGCTGATAAGGGTTGTTGGGGCACTGTCAGCAACAATGTTAGTTTTGTGGTTTTCAATCTAAATGTGTAGGTGGTATTAGCTTTATGCCATTGGATACAGAGTTGCTTATGGATCTTTGAAGAGCTATTTGGACATGTTTTTGTTTATGGATGATGGTTGGAATATGTATATTCCTATCTTGACATAAATTTTTAATGTTCATATATATTTTGAGAAACTCATGTATCATAGTTTAAGGGGAGGTTTAAGGAACCTTTAGGACTCTTGGGTATTCTTATAATACTCTTATCACAATTCTAGATTGTGTCCACAGGTGAGTATGGGTTAGTTTTACTAAACCATGAGGCACTGTAGCATGCAAAGTTGACAAACTATGCATGCTGCCAAGACATTTTTGGCCTAGAATTGGTTGTGGTCTGTTGGGAGACTTGGGAATATTTTTGTTATGGGTTTACCTGGGAGTTACAAAGGATTTTATGAAATAACTTTGTTGGTAAGTATTTTGGTTAGCAAGGGACACTTGAGGACATTTGTGTCTATCTTGCTTAAGCAAGTGTGCATAAGTGGACAGTGCTTGCCACCCAGTAATTATTATCAACTTGCAAGATATTTCCTTAGGATAAATTACTTTGTTAAGGTCTTTTTCTTTTTAAAATATTTTTATTTTTAGACGCTGACAAGTTTTTCTCCAAACGCTGTTACGACCAATCGTGACGCTGACGAGGCTTTAGGCAAACGCTGACAAGAAAATATAGCCGTTGGGCGTTGATGGGCTATTTTTGACCGTTGACACCTAGTGGGCCCTACCCAGTTGTTATTTTTGACTAATCTTTGGCCGTAATTTTTGGGGAGTTGTTACTTTTAATTAATGCATGGGATAAGTTATATTTGATTCAATATTTTCATCATTACTCTTTGAATATAACTGCCTCATTTTTGACCAATCATAATCATGCATCTCTCCTATAAATTTGGCTAACTTTTCATTCTGGGTATTCATATTTTCTTGTCTAACATTTTTCTCCTAGATTTTTCCCATATCACATAACCTAAACAGCTTTCAACATGGCACCAAAGTTCAACTCAAACAACCTGACATTGGAGTTCAAGAGCCAACATAATATGGTAGCTTACTTGGCCGCTGATAATGATTTGTTCCCTCAGTATTCACAAATGGTGGCATTTTTAAATGCATCCTCCATAAGGTATGCACTTTCTCATGAACCACTAGTCCCTGTCGCACACATTAGACAGTTTTGGAATAATGTCAGTTCCACAACAGCTAATGGAGTGACTACATTAACATCTACTGTTCATGGTAGAACATGGGTGGTCACTGAAGCTTTGGTTCGCCAAGCTTTGCGTCTTAATGACGCTGATGGTGTGACTACCCTTGCCATTGCAACAATAGAACAAGGTCTTAGGGAATTGGGTTATCCTATTCCTGCTGATAAAACTTTAAATAAATATCATAAGCAGGAATTTCCCTCAGATTGGAAATATTTGATACATGTCCTTCTTCAATGCTTAAGTCCAAAATGTACTGCTTTTAATGAAATAAACAGGTCCATTGCAAGTGCTTTGGTTTGTATGTCACGTGGGCTTAGGTATAATTTTTCAAAAATGATTTTTGAAGGGATGTGTAAAAATAAGGGAAGTAAAATGACTTTAGCTTACCCAAGATTTTTGCAAATGGTGTTTGATTTACAAAAATATTGTCTTAGGGATCATGACCATTTTTATGAGATCCCTAAGCAAAAGAAAACCATTTTTGACAAAATGATCTCCACAAACAGACCTATACCTCTCACTCAAGCCATGCTTGAAGTAATTCGGGCTGCCCAACCACAACCAGAACCTGAACCTCATCATGAGCCTGTCCTTGAACCATTACCTTCACCTGAACACATGGACGTTGACCAAGCCAATGTCAACGCTGACACTCAAAATGTTGGCGCTGACACAGCCAATCCCAACGCTGATGACATCCCTGAACAATCCCAAACACCCCTTAACCAACCCACACCCACACAATCTACATCATCTTCCACCCCATTACAATCTAGGTTAAATAAACGCCAAAGGACTACTGGAGTGTTCTCCTCTAGTGGTCCTAGCCTTGTTGCAGAGAGAACCACCTCCACAAGTGTGGCTGGTGACATGGATGAGGCTGGGGCTATTGGCACAGGCTTAGATGCTGGTCGAGACAGTCCCAACATCATTAAGACCTCATCCATGCCCTATGATTCTATTTTGGGAGGTCAAATCCCCATTCTAGCTGAGGGCAGATTGGAACCTATGACATTGAATGAATTGACGGCTGCTGTCATTAGCTTGCAAAAGCAAAATGTCAGCCTTGTACAAATTGTCAATAATCAGGGCCGTGAACTCCAAGTATTGAGGGAGCGGGTAACTGTTTTGGAGAATCCTAGTAGCAGGAGTAGAATGGAGGAATCTTCCAAAGGGGAGGATGAAGAGGATGAGCTGATTCATACAGCCAGTGAGAAGAGTTCACAATTTAGTGAATCTTTAAATGTTGCTGAAGCACTCACCAACTTGAAGAAGCACCCTGTCATTGATACATCCAAGGTAACCCCTTTGAATTTGGATGGGTCATTTACAGCAGTGATGGAACATTTTACACAGGGTGCTGTCACACGTAATCTTGGCGTTGACAAGAGTTTGGACGCTGACACATCCAGCGCTGACAAGAGTAAACGGGGCGCTGACACAGGTAACTTGAACGCTGACAAACCTGCAGGTGGTGTTGATGTATTCCAGTCATCAACAATCATCAAAGATGTGTCTACACAGGTATCTTCATCTACCTTACCTATCATTGATCCAAAAGACAAAGGTAAAGGAATTATGGTTGAAGAAGATGTTCCAAAGAAAGATGCAGCACAAATTGCATTTGATAATCAGTTGGCTGCACAACTTTTGGAAGAAGATTTGAAGAGGAGTGGTAGATCACCATTTGTTGCCACTTCTGAGAGTGAGGAAGAGAGTGATGATGAAAGAGAAGGAGCTAGCTCAGATTCAAGTGTTCAAATCATTGAAGATCCAGAAAGACTTGAATATGGGGATGAGTTGGCAAAAGAAAGATTGAGTGATTTGAAGAAGCAGGTTGATTTTGACCTTCCAGAAATCACCAGAATGTACCATGCTTGGGAAGATAAGGTAATGGACAACCCAGGGATGAGTTTGTCAGATCAAATTTGGGGGTTGGAAATTCTTCTCAGGGTACAAGATGATATAAAGGTGATTTTGAAGTATAATGCACAAGAGGTCAAGACTTGGCTTAAAAGAGATAGAAGGCAATTGTATTACAAGTTGCTTAGATGCCATCAACCTGGATGGACATACAAGAAGTTGCTGGCTTTATCTTTTGAGGAGCTAGAGTACAGGGCACATCCTATTTGGAGGCATGTGCAAGAAAATAATGTCTTACAGTTTCTTTCAGAAGAAAGGAAACAGGCGCTTGCTGAGGAAATGCAGATTGAAAAGGAGATGAGGATTGCTCAAAGACCAGTGAAGAAAGGAGATCCTCTCCAATTTCCCAAAGATATGGATGTGTATTATCCAAGTGAAACTGTCATAAGGAAGCATCTCAAGCTTTCTCCATTGGAAGCTTCAGCTTGGTTAATATAGTATCTCTAGATGCCAGAAATCCAATCATAAGTTTTGATGAAGATGAGTGTGGATTTTGGAAGATTGGCAGATTTGGGAAGGAGGTACACACTTTCACTTCGATTATTTCTATCTTTGCAAGCATAGACAGAGAAGACTTGGTGCATCTATGGATATTGATAGAGGCCAAGTATAAGGCTGAAGCACCTACTTCAGCAAATGGAATAAGACTATGGCACACATTTTTGACTTTGTGTGGTCCAAGGGAAGCAGATCCTGCCATATGGAAGGATCTTGAAGATGACCTCAGTGGTCTTCATTGGAGGCTTTATTCTACTTGTGGTGTGTTTCATTTGAGCTCTACAAAGTTTTCAGAGTATCTACTTGTGGATGCTGACTATTTCTTGTTCAAAGAAGTACTGGAGAAGATGAAGGAAACACCCTTGGAGATTGATTACACTAGTGACGTGGCCAAGGACTTGATTAGATATGTTTATCACCAACATAAGAAGTTTTTGTAAGATTCCTCCTAAGCCTTAAGTATTTATTCAGAAACTTGATCATTGGAATAGATATCAAGTTTAGGGGAGGATTGTTGGGAATAAATTATGGGTCAGTTCACTAGACGCTGATCAGAAGAGTTCAAGCGCTGATAAGAAGAAGTTGGACGCTGACAGCCAAGCATTGACATTTGAAGAAGTCAACGCTGACAGCCTTGAAGACAAGCACTGATGGAATATATCTTCATACGAATCTTTTTGATTATTTGTTTCTATATTTGTATATGGTAAAGATAAGTTCGACATTGTATTTTTCATTATTATCTTTACCTAGAATAGTTGATTCGTAGCTTCTTGTACAAGACTTCTTAATCTATAAAAGAAGATCTTTTAGGTTAATGTTAATCATCAGTTATAATAAGTTTTCACAAGTATTCGACTGTTAAACCTCTTTCATTGTAATCAAGTTCGATTATTCTAATACAAGTGAAAGTTTGTTTAACATCTTTGTGTTCTAGATTAAGTGTTAATTCCGCATAACACTTAGTTACTTTATTCATAAGCAAAGGTTTCTCTACGTGTATTACTTGATCTAATCTCGTATACACAAAGCTTAATCGATCTAAGTTTGGGATCAACAGCTGGCACCCCTGAACAAAATGGTGTGGCTGAAAGAAGAAACAGGACTTTGATTGAAGCAGCCAGAACTATATTGAATGGTGTAGCCTTACCAAAGCAATTTTGGGGAGAAGCTGTTCACACTGCCTGCTACACACAAAACAGATCAATCATTATCAAAAGACATGGTAAAACTTCCTATGAAGTTTTCAGAAAAAGATCTCCAGATGTCAGCTATTTTCATGTGTTTGGATGCCCTGTGTTCATTTATAACTACAGGGATAAACTTGGAAAGTTTGATGAAAAAGCTGATGATGGTTTCTTCTTGGGATACTCTCCAACAGCCAAAGCCTTCAGAGTATTCAACATCAGAAGACAAGAAGTAGAAGAAACCTTCCATGTTAGATTCAATGAAGATGATGAAGTCATACAGAGAACAGGAACGGAGGGTGATGAAATTGATTTTAATGAAAATATATCTTTCCCAAGTGATGAGTTCACAAAACCAAGATCTACCAGTCATCATCACTCCAACTCTCTCACTCCTTATGTCCCTGCCTTTGACCCTCTGTTGTGAGACCCCAGAAATCTGACATGGAACAACTAGGCAACGAGGGGGTAACACGTCATAGTACAAGAAACAATGAGTTACAGTTGACACAAAGCTGACGTAATAAAAGCATATATATCACATTATAAATGATCAGAGTTTTAAACATAGGTCCCAGAGTTTTATATGCGGAAAGATATATTATTTCATCATGATTTATAACATAAAGTTGCTCAAAAGATATAATAAATTTCTGACAGTTTATATTAAAACCAGTCTTTTAAAAGCATCACAGAAATCTCCAAGCTGCGATAATATCCTGCGGGCTCCCATCCAAGCAAAGCTAAGTAATAATACCTGAGATTAAACATATAAAATCGTCAACACAAAGTTGAGTGAAATTCATAGGTTTGGCAATAAGGGTGTGGAACACAAGCATTCTTTTGTAAAACAAGTAAATAGAGAAAATGGTTATGATCATTAACCATAGTCTAAAACCAATATTATTGATGTTTAGTTCATGAACCGAAGCTTAACTCAAAGTAAGTTCCTCTAGGGAGTATTCAGCCTAAATACTCAAGTATAAACAAATGTAAGTGCGTCAAGGTAATCGGGACGGGGATTGTCAATCCCGATTGATCCACCCACAACATTCGCGCTTAGCGCAAAGCATACGGGACAATTAACGGTTCATGATCAAGAGAGGAAACTTAAGGCTATTAACTATAATCAATAATATCAATGAAAACTGTTGGAAAGCATACAAGTCAGAATAACATACAAGTTCTGAATAGCATACAGTTTTTAAATGGATGTGTTCCACCATGTAAAATCTCACCCCGCGTTTAGAAACAATGTACAAGTAATAAAAGGGGCTATGAACTCACCTTTAGTAAGTAATCACAAGGTAAAAGGGGCTGAGCAAAAAGAAGTCTTCACGGACCTATGCAATGGTGACGCGTAATAAGAATGCGTTCAATGAAGCAATAACGTTTTAGAAGTGGTGGGACATAGTATGATTAGGTAACTTGCGTGCGATGGCGAGACCTAAGATTAAGTTAAAATTTTGACCCAACACCTTGAACCTACTGTAATAACCTAATTTCAACCTTGTATTATGGTCCAAGCATTTATGTGTGGGTTCCGAACACGTTTAAGACTCGGTTTGAAAAACCAAAACAAGGGACTGCATTCAGTTTTCTGAAAAAGGCTGTGAAGATTTGTTATATCTAAAAATCTATAATAGTACATGAGGTGAAATTTCTTGACATGTATAGGTATTTCTCTTACCTTTAAAAGTTGGGAAAGAACAGCCCTAGAACTATTTTCAATCAACGGGAAATGCACTTTTAGTGACAGACTATCAAAATAGAAAGTTGTAAACGTCTTTCGTACCTTACGGTAGATTAAGCATAAATCCCAATCGGTAAAAGATTTTGACACGAAACCAAAAAGAGAAGTTTTATTATATTTGTAGATACTGTAAAAAGTCATAAAATCATAAATTAATCCTTTTTACCCAAGTCAATTTACCCACGTTTTAAGCATAACGTTTAGATTTGACATAGTTTAGTAAAACGACCGTTTCGGGCTCATCCGGACACTTCCCGTTTCCATCCAACTCAACACATACTAATCACATCAGTGGGTATCTATTTTTCAAATAAAAACAAGGTCATATGTTTAAGAAAATTTTGCCATGACCTGTTTGTTTCTGTGGTGATTTCCATACTACAAAAACGACTGCATTTAGCTACCTAACCTCAGTCAAGCAACACTTAGGCTATACCAAATCGTCACGCAAGTGTCCTAAGTCCTAATATGCCCTAAGTATCTATAATCTCAGTGGGTTTCACCCAAGGAATTCAAAATTCATGAATAAAAGAATCAAAGTACTAGTAACATCAAAACTAAATTGCTAGGAGTGACTATACCTTCATAACAAGTAGGAATTAATCCAAACACGCAAATTAAACAATTCCTCCTCCTTGATCCTTAGAAATTTCGTGGCCCTTAGCCACGTGTTAAGTCAATCACGGTACTCAGCAACTGAGTAGAAACAATGTAGTGAGACGATCACCGACGATATGGATGCCCGGGGAAAACACGAAAACCGCAACCTTTCACAATAAGGCGCGCCTTAAGACTCGAACTCAATATCGCTATATATACCAAATATAACATGACTCAAATGTATTCAACATATACACGTTTCAAAACCATTGACACGAATCAAATGAATTCATACTACCCATTTATTCCAACACTACACGTTAAACACTTGAACACTTGAAAATGACCCGTCATACGACGCCAAGTCAACGCAAGTCAAACTATCCTTTAACCTTATTTGGGCCAGTAGCTAAGTCATTTATATAATGACTAAGCACTTGAGTAAGTCACAATGTCCGATGGTGAATACTCAAACCCACGCAACACAAGCATTGAACTAAGTATCCAAAATAAAATCAGCAAGTACACCCCGAATGTACACACCGATCTACACTATCTAGACTTGTCCGTTTTAGATGAAAATTGGTGTCAAGGTCACTTATAACCTGTATAAGAACTCACCAAAATTTGAGCCAAAGTTATCACTTTAAAACCCATCAGCTCGACCCTTTACTCGACTCCAAAATTTGGGACAGATTTGTGTACTTGTTTTGTAACACCGTTTGGACCAAAATACTATCTCGACAATCCGTCTTTTGAAACCACTACTAGACTCATCAAACTCAGTTTGTAAACTTTGAAAATCAGTAGTATCAACTATCTAACCAAGCCTAAAGTCCCTGAGAGTCGACCCAAAATCAGCCACAATTTCGGATTGTGCCGACTTGCGTCTCCCGGTACACGAAAACTAAAACTAGCATAACTTTTGACTCGTAATGAGTTATAAGCTCTATCTTATACCAAAACGACCGTCTCGGAAAACTCTACAACAATTTCAAATAATCTCAGTCTTACACAGACCTTAAACCCACGAAACATACTGTTTAAGGCTGCTGTCCCAAATTAGCTTTTTAGAAAACATGACAAATCTATTTTTCACTCAAAACCAATCATTCCCATACCCCTAGGATCACTATACTATCATACCCATCAACCAAACACTCCTAAAAACACTTGTATGAAAAATCTAACAAAAATCAAAGATTAAAAACAAGACTTTTAAGGATCAAAACATGATAATCTTACCAAATATAACATATGCAAGATGATTAAATCATCATACAATCATGAAATCAAAAGTTCTTGAAATTTTGATGCATGTGGGTGATTTTAGTATCAAAAGAATCACCATTGAATTTTATGAATGGGTCTTTATTTTGTTTTGATCAAATCATATGGAAAATTGATGAAGTGAGGTGTTTTGTATGGTGCTGGTGATGGTTTGAAGAAAAAAAAATGGGGAGGGAGAGAAATTTTACTAGTGTGTTTTTTTTAGTGGAATGAAGTTAGTTGGTGGAAAAAAATGTATATATAGTAAGGTTAGGGTAAAATTTGCAAATATTGAATAGTTTTGGCCTTAAAAACAATTAATAGTTTTAAAGGGTAGAAAATGGTTATTGGTAAATATTGAAAATATTTACGGGGCTCGGGTTTCGTAAAAATACTTTTCAAAAGTTACAATGCATCATAAAAATGATTATATGATTTCCCGTCACGACTTAATACGTAATTAAAACGAAATCGTCGAAAATATTAATTATCGAAACAATCGATAAATAAATGTAAACTTTTGGGCATCCGTCGGTATCGCGATCACTAGGAAATTCTCGTAGTACATTGATTTGAATAAAATCGTTATAAAACGCACGCGGGTGATTTTAAATCAAAAACATTGATTTAAAATAAATATGGAAAAATAAAATAAAAATTTATAATTCCGTACAAAGTATTTATCGATGATCAGAAAATACTTAAAAAGTATAATTTAAAAATCTCAGGATTTACATATAGCAATACAAGAAAACGTAATTCGTTGGAAAAAATTCAAGAAGCACGAATAAAAAGAATATAATAATGGTGGGAAAGTACGGGTTCTCACAGTCTTCCCCCCTAAAGGAACTCTGGTCCCCAGAGTTCTCTTGAAAACTGTAGAAGATGCAAACAATAGGAGGTACAAAGTGTAGAACAAAATTCATTGCTTCCCAGGTAATATATGCACCACGACGAATCTTAACGGTTTGAATTCACTATGCTTCAGTTTCTTATCTCCTTTTCGTATAACTTTTCAGTCTTGGATTAGGATAACGATCTTTCATTACGGAGATACATCGAGAGATAGAGTTGTTGGAATACGTACGATAAACTAACAAGAATGGACACAAGAATCGCTTAAGCAGGCAAAGTGCGATAAAATATACCAAGATTGTAAATCAACAAGGGGTCGCAAATCGTGTAACTGTAAAACGTGACAGTCTTAAAACGTAAGAATCTAGTCACAAGCGAAATAGAAGGGAAAATGAATAACATATGATCATTTAAAATACAAGCTGTCAAAATCAGTCGTCTTGGATTTTGGTATTACTTAAAACTTAGTTTCAAATATTTTCTTTATTATAAGAAAATTTTACAAGGTTTAGTGATTTAAAAATCAAACTTTATATAAAATGAATGGGTAAACAGTTGTTAAATCTTTTTCTTGATCAGGACTTCAAGGTAAAAGTAATTCAGTTCAAATAGTTATTTTGATCAGCTTAAGAGCTTTTCGGGTGACTGTTAGAAATTATTATTAAAACTCAAGTTTAACGTTACCATTAGAGAAAATCAGATTTTCCAGGTTATTTAGAATCATTGTTAGAAATTATAAATTAATTTAATAATTTCATTAGGTTGACAGTAAAGTATGATAAAATCAATTACTTTAAAAGATACAACTTGACACTGTTTAAATATAAGTTATAAATTTACCCAAGTGGATGTACAGATTCGAAATTAAACTTGAAATAGGTATTTTGACAACTTAAACATTTGGTAAAATGTATAAAACGTTCTTAAAAATTAATAATAATTTTTTAGAAATTCAAGAAAGCGTTTAAGATATCAAACGATAGACACGTAACAGTTTTTGGTTTTCAGAAAGTGGCAAAATATCAAACGATTATGAAACGAATATCGATCAAAAATTAGTATACAAGCAATAGCACGAGGAAATAAAACGGAAGTCGTATCAATTCTTAACAAACATGATTGAATAGTCGCGTCAATGATAAAAAATAAGAAACAAAGATTATAGTAAGTCATCACTTCTTGTGTGCAGTTGGTGACACCAAAAGCGGCTTATTAAGTTCTCGGTGTACGATACACGATCGAAAGAGAAAACCACACAATGAATTTTCGAATCAAAGAAAATTCTTAAGAAGTTACTTAAGAGTAATTCCAGTAAAATGAACAACATTAGCAATGAAAGGCGAAATCAACACATGATTCACACGAATGAATTTCAAGACGATAGTATCTAACACACATCATGTCACTTGCACGAAATCACTGTTCTCGTCTAGTCATAAATCACTATTCGCGTCCAGAGACGTTTCGATGGTCTACCAAAAGAGATAGAGGAGCCGGATCGATGTAGAAGCATAATAACGTTGAAACTTCCAAGTCTGGTATCAATGGTAAAAATTTAGGCAAATGGTAACGAAAATTGTATCATGAGGATGATGAGGTAACAAGTAAAGCAAGGATCGTTGAGTAAAGAAATCTGTGCTTGAGGCATGTATTTTGTTCAAGAAAAGATAAGGGTTCTTATGTGTAAGTCACGAATTGTTGTTACTCGCATAAGATGTAAAAGTTTTCAAATTTTTATTTATCTAACTTTTTAAGGAACATAGTTAAAAAAAATTGATTATTAGTTAAATATTTAAGGTGACTACTATTCGGCCTTGCATGGCTCCTTCTAAATTAGACATAGGTGATCAGTCCATGCATAATTTAGGACTAGCAATGCGATGCTCAACTTCGTCAAATCAGTGTTACATATCATATGATTTAAAATATGTATATAATAGCATCTGTAAAAACAGGAATCAATTAACATATGAAACTTTTCGCCTATTAGTTGTTGGCTAACTTTTTAAATCAACAATTTTATGGTTACAAGGGTTCTTTATAAGACCGTATAAGAACAATTTATGAAAATACATTGTAAAATTAATATAAATTAATTTTGTAAGATAGCATTCAATTATTTAAGAAAGCCCAAATGAAACCTTTTTTTTAAAAATGATTCACAAACAAGACCAGTTTGAGTTGTATGGTAACATGACAATAGTTTATAAAGTAGCGAGTGGGTTACAAGAGGGAAATAAGGAGTAGTTCAAGACAACCAATAAAATGGTTACAAGGTGATTAGGTTTCAAGAGGTTTAGCCGAAATCGTCAGGAGACACGTGTCAAGATGATAACAAACGATATGAAAGCAAGATCTTCAAATCTCGGTCCAAATCTGTTAGCCTCAAAATATTGAGCCAAACAAGAATGCTCGGTCATATGTTTATTATGTATCGTATTTTAGAACGTTGTAATAGGTAGTATATTAGTCGTGTAATTACGGGCTTAACTTTAAGCTAAGGTTCATTAATAAGTAACCAAAGCCCAAAAGGAAAGCCCGGCCCATGATCATATAGCCCATTAAGCTACATGTAAGCAAAGGCTATATAAACCCTTCCTAGCATGTTAGGAAGGGTGTTGGTCATTTCATTTTCTCTAATCTAATATTCCACAAGTTTCACCAACCATTTTCTCTCTACTTTCTCTCTCTAGAATTCTTCTCATATCTACCTTTCTTTCTTTAATTCGTGTGATCATAACAACCATATATAAGGGACAACAAAATCAGTGGTACGATAGAAGCAAAGAAAGACAATGGAATGACAAATAAGTCATAAATAAAAGAAAGGAATAAGGAATCCGTATGTGCACATCGTAATTTATTTGACAAAAATATACTTTTAAGAAAGTAGGGTATCAGTTAACAAATAGTACAATCACTTCGAAAAGCTTCTATATTAGGAAGTTACCAAATTTTAAAAGTTCAAGATCTATGTACATGTATGACCGAACTCAAAGTTACTATTTTATACTTGTTCAAACGCAATCCTTGTTTTTAGTTTGCAAAATATCATTAGTTAAGGTTTTACGAGCTCAACGAACTCAAAAACGCTTCAATCCATGTTTTTAACTTTTATTAGTTTTGACCTTTGGGTTTGACTAGACCAATTAACTCACTAAACGATATTCTAAGACTCAAAGTCTAATGCATTTCGATGTAAAACAATGTTTTGAACAACTTTCTAGTTTTACCCGAGACTTGAAACGGAATAAAAATGGACGAAAATGCCCTTGCATTAAATCTGTTAACAAAATGATATTTTAGCATTATTCAGAAAATAACTTCTTAGATTTTACAATCTCAAATGAGCGTAACTTGCTCGATTTTAAAGTTTACTGGTCAAATTTTATGTCCTAAACGGACGTCTCAACATGTAGAAATATATATATTTTTATGTCTAAAGTTATTAAAATATTTTCTCGACACTGTTAAACTTTCTGTAAAGTTTCTGTACAAAGTATATTTTTCGACACAGCTTGAAATTAAATCCAAATTTCATGATAACTCAAAATTAATGTACACATAGGACTTGTGGATTCCATAAAGACGAAATAAGGTAAACTGTATAATTAGTCATGTAAAGAAAACACAGTATAGAAATGGTTCAAGAATGCCAACGATAATCGGAGACATAAAAAAAACGACGCATATCATCCGTGTCTTCGGCTGCAAGATTGCAATGCAGAAAGGTCTCTTGGTGGCATGGTTTCCAAAATCACAAGATATATCGAGAAAGAAACGGGACAATAACAAGTGGCATTCCTGGAGCGAGGAGGTTCAATGAAAAGGGAGGATACAAGTAGGATCGTATTCCAAACAATAATCACATAATAAATGACGATTATGTGTTCAAGGTACAACGGATGTTCTAAGTTGAAATCGAAACGTAGAATGGTCAATGAAGTAAGATGTAATCCATGTACAAGTGTCGCGTAAAACGGTGGCTTAAAGGTAAATCAAGATTATGAAAACCCACAATATTATTCAGCACCGATTCAACGAATTCTTCGAGATGTGAGACTCACACAATGTCCTTTAGTCTTTCTGGGAGACACATTGAGCTACACAATGGTCTATAGACTAGACATTCAATTATGAATGGTCAGAAAGAAAATCTGCGTATCTAAGTAGATATTTTAAGGGAAATAAACAATGAAAGCAACACACACGGTAGTAGAATGAAAATCAGAAGTTCATCGAAAACAACACTTATTCAATCCCGAACAATGGTATCGCGAGAGTATGCACAACACGTATCAACGAGTCAAGAAAAACAGACGGTTCAAACCGAACGAGCATATAAAGTCAGTCGTATCACGCATAAATGAAATAGCAATAGTACTCAGAAAAATGAGTATGAAAAGTCGGCAGCATACGCGCTCTGAATAGAAGTATGTAACGTCATAACGATATAATATCATTGCAATAAGATCAATTCACAAGAACAAGAATTCAAGAAATACAGTATAGGCAGATGTAATCACAGTAACATTCAATGATAATTCATGAAGCACATATGCTTTGAAAAGACATAGTAATTATCGTCATTAGCGTAAAGTAATATTTCAAAATGAAATCAAGAGATGAAATACTACAACGATAATTAGAAGTAAATAATAAGGATTAGAGAGTTACCCGCGAAGATATCGAACAAAAATGGCAAATTATGTGTTTGACAATTAGAAACAATAAAATATTTGAACTTTCGGTTATAGACTAAGTTTTGAAAAACGACTCAGTTTCCTATAACCATCGCTCTGATACCAATCTGTGAGACCCCCAAAATCTGACATGGAACAACTAGGCAACGAGGGGGTAACACGTCATAGTACAAGAAACAATGAGTTACAGTTGACACAAAGCTGACGTAATAAAAGCATATATATCACATTATAAATGATCAGAGTTTTAAACATAGGTCCCAGAGTTTTATATGCGGAAAGATATATTATTTCATCATGATTTATAACATAAAGTTGCCCAAAAGATATAATAAATTTCTGACAGTTTATATTAAAACCAGTCTTTTAAAAGCATCACAGAAATATCCAAGCTGCGATAATATCCTGCGGGCTCCCATCCAAGCAAAGCTAAGTAATAATACCTGAGATTAAACATGTAAAATCGTCAACACAAAGTTGAGTGAAATTCATAGGTTTAGCAATAAGGGTGTGGAACACAAGCATTCTTTTGTAAAACAAGTAAATAGAGAAAATGGTTATGATCATTAACCATATTCTGAAACCAATATTATTGCTGTTTAGTTCATGAACCGAAGCTTAACTCAAAGTAAGTTCCTCTAGGGAGTATTCAGCCTAAATACTCAAGTATAAACAAATGTAAGTGCGTCAAGGTAATCAGGACGGGGATTGTCAATCCCGATGGATCCACCCATAACATTCGCGCTTAGTGCAAAGCATACGGGAAAATTAACGGTTCATGATCAAGAGAGTAAACTTAAGGCTATTAACTATAAGCAATAATATCAATAAAAACTGTTGGAAAGCATACAAGTCTGAATAGCATACAAGTTCTGAATAACATACAGTTTTTAAATGGATGTGTTCCACCATGTAAAATCTCACCCCGCATTTAGAAACAATGTACAAGTAATAAAAGGGGCTATGAACTCGCCTTTAGTAAGTAATCACAAGGTAAAAGGGTCTGAGCAAAAAGAAGTCTTCACGGACCTATGCAATGGTGACGTGTAATAAGAATGCGTTCAATGAAGCAATAACGTTTTAGAAGTGGTGGGACATAGTATGACTAGGTAACTTGCGTGCGATGGCGAGACCTAAGCTTAAGTTAAACTTTTGACCCAACACCTTGAACCTACTGTAATAACCTAATTTCAACCTTGTATGATGGTCCAAGCATTTATGTGTGGGTTCCGAACACGTTTAAGACTCGGTTTGAAAAACCAAAACAAGGGACTGCATTCAGTTTTATGAAAAAGGCTGTGAAAATTTGGTCATATCTAAAAATCTATAATAGTACAGGAGGTGAAATTTCTTGACATGTATAGGATTTCTCTTACCTTTAAAAGCTGGTAAAGAACAGCCCTAGAACTATTTTCAATCAACGGGAAATGCACTTTTAGTGACAGACTATCAAAACAGAAAGTTGTAAACGTCTTTCGTACCTTACGGTAGATTAAGCATAAATCCCAATCGGTAAAAGATTTTGACACGAAACCAAAAAGAGAAGTTTTATTATATTTGTAGCTACTGTAAAAAGTCATAAAATCATAAATTAATCCTTTTTACCCAAGTTCATTTACCCATGTTTTAAGCATAACATTCAGATTTGACCTAGTTTAGTAAAACGACCGTTTCAGGCTCATCCGGACACTTCCCGTTTCCATCCAACTCAACACATACTAATCACATCAGTGGGTATCCATTTTTCAAATAAAAACAAGGTCATATGTTTAAGAAAATTTTGCCATGACCTGTTTGTTTCTGTGGTGATTTCCATACTACAAAAACGACTCCATTTAGCTACCTAACCTCAGTCAAGCAACACTTAGGCTATACCAAATCGCCACGCAAGTTTCCTAAGTCCTAATATGCCCTAAGTATCTATAATCTCAGTGGGTTTCACCCAAGGAATTCAAAATTCATGAATAAAAGAATCAAAGTACTAGTAACATCAAAACTAAATTGCTAGGAGTGACTATACCTTCATAACAAGTAGGAATTAATCCAAACACGCAAATTAAACAATTCCTCCTCCTTGATCCTTAGAAATTTCCTGGCCCATAGCCACGTGTTAAGTCAATCACGGTACTCAACAACTGAGTAGAAACAATGTAGTGAGACGATCACCGACGATATGGATGCCCGGGGAAAACACGAAAACCGCAACCTATCACAATAAGGCGCGCGTTAAGACTCGAACTCGATATCGCTATATATACCAAATATAACATGACTCAAATGTATTCAACGTATACACGTTTCAAAACCATTGACACGAATCAAATGAATTCATACTACCCATTTAGTCCAACACTACACGTTAAAACACTTGAACACTTGAAAATGACCCGTCGTACGACGCCAAGTCAACGCAAGTCAAACTATCCTTTAACCTTATTTGGGCCAGTAGCTAAGTCATTTATATAATGACTAAGCAATTGAGTAAGTCACAATGTCCGATGGTGAATACTCAAACCCACGCAACACAAGCATTGAACTAAGTATCCAAAATAAAATCAGCAAGTACACCCCGAATGTACACACCGATCTACACTATCTAGACTTGTCCGTTTTAGATGAAAATTGGTGTCAAGGTCACTTATAACCTGTATAAGACCTCACCAAAATTTGAGCCAAAGTTATCACTTTAAAACCCATCAGCTCGACTCCAAAATTTGGGACAGATTTGTGTACTTGTTTTGTAACACCGTTTGGACCACTTTAAAAATACTATCTCGACAATCCGTCTTTTGAAACCACTACTAGACTCATCAAACTCAGTTTGTAAAATTTGAAAATCAGTAGTATCAACTATCTAACCAAGCCTAAAGTCCCCGAGAGTCGACCCAAAATCAGCCACAATTTCGGATTGTGCCGACTTGCGTCTCCCGGTACACGAAAACTAAAACTAGCATAACTTTTGACTCGTAATGAGTTATAAGCTCTATATTATACCAAAATGACCGTCTCGGAAAACTCTACAACAATTTCAAATAATCTCAGTCTTACACAGACCTTAAACCCACGAAACATACTGTTTAAGGCTGCTGTCCCAAATTAGCTTTTTAGAAAACATGACAAATCTATTTTTCACTCAAAACCAATCATTCCCATACCCCTAGGATCACTATACTATCATGCCCATCAACCAAACACTCCTAAAAACACTTGTATGAAAAATCTAACAAAAATCAAAGATTAAAAACAAGACTTTTAAGGATCAAAACATGATAATCTTACCAAATATAACATATGCAAGATGATTAAATCATCATACAATCATGAAATCAAAAGTTCTTGAAATTTTGATGCATGTGGGTGATTTTAGTATCAAAACAATCACCATTGAATTTTATGAATGGGTCTTTATTTTGTTTTGATCAAATCATATGGAAAATTGATGAAGTGAGGTGTTTTGTATGGTGGTGGTGATGGTTTGAAGAAAAAAAAATGGGGAGGGAGAGAAATTTTACTAGTGTGTGTTTTTTTTAGTGGAATGAAGTTAGTTGGTGAAAAAAATGTATATATAGTAAGGTTAGGGTAAAATTTGCAAATATTGAATGGTTTTGGCCTTAAAAACAATTAATAGTTTTAAAGGGTAGAAAATGGTTATTGGTAAATATTGAAAATATTTACGGGGCTCGGGTTTCGTAAAAATACTTTTCAAAAGTTACAATGCATCATAAAAATGATTATATGATTTCCCGTCACGACTTAATACGTAATTAAAACGAAATCGTCGAAAATATTAATTATCGAAACAATCGATAAATAAATGTAAACTTTTGGGCATCCGTCGGTATCGTGATCACTAGGAAATTCTCGTAGTACATTGATTTGAATAAACTCGTTATAAAACGCACGCGGGTGATTTTAAATCAAAAACATGATTTAAAATAAATATGAAAAAATAAAATAAAAATTTATAATTCCGTACCAAGTATTTATCGATGATCAGAAAATACTTAAAAAGTATAATTTAAAAATCTCAGGATTTACATATAGCAATACAAGAAAACGTAATTCGTTGGAAAAAATTCAAGAAGCACGAATAAAAAGAATAGAATAATGGTGGGAAAGTACGGGTTCTCACATATGTCTACTCACAACATAGAAGTTCCTACTTCTCAGGAACTTGATGAAGAAGAACCTCAAACCTCTGGTAGTCCTTCTCCTTCTAATGCTATTGATGACTCACCAATTCTACAAATCCCTGAAGACTCTCCTGCTGATAATGAAGTTGTACCTCTTGAAGTG
This sequence comes from Glebionis coronaria, assembly GCA_025667525.1. Taxonomy (NCBI): domain Eukaryota; kingdom Viridiplantae; phylum Streptophyta; class Magnoliopsida; order Asterales; family Asteraceae; genus Glebionis; species Glebionis coronaria. Next base: position 432,005,820 of record CM046879.1, on the reverse strand, counting down.
GCTGAAGAAGGCTCTGACACTGAAGTAGTCTTTGAAGAAAGCCCTCCTAGTCAGCAGGATGAAACTCAAATTGTACCAGCTGTGCCCACAAGTGTTCCAGTCCTTGAGTCCCCAGCTCCTCAAAATAAGTGGTCAAGAGATCAACACATTCTTCTAGTCAACATTATTGGGGAACCTAATGCAGGGGTCACAACTAGACAGCGAATCCAAGACTCAGAGTCTGCCTCAGCCAATGAATGTCTCTTTGCTGAATTTCTTTCATAAATTGAACCCAAAAGAGTAGCTGAGGCTCTGGTAGAAGAAGGATGGGTAGCTGCTATGCAAGAAGAAATCAATCAGTTCAAAAGTAACAAAGTATGGACAATAGTGCCTGCTCCACCGGGAAAGAATATCACAGGCACTAGATGGATGAAATTGGGAACATCATCAGAAACAAGGCCAGACTGGTGGCACAGGGGTTTTCTCAGACTGAAGGAATTGAGAACAACGAGTTTCCCAACCATGTGTACAGACTTCACAAGGCCATGTATGGGCTAAAACAAGCTCCAAGAGCATGGTATGAAACTCTCTCTAATTTCTTAACTGAAAATAAATTTGTCAGGGGTTCTATTGATAAAACACTCTTTACCTTCAAGGATAAGAGTGATTTCATCATTGTGCAGATTTATGTGGATGATATCATCTTTGGGTCAACAAATGTCAACCTTAGTAAACGTTTTGCTAAATTAATGACCAAGAAATATGAGATGAGTATGATGGGTGAATTAACTTACTTTTTGGGGTTTCAAATTAAACAATGTCCTAAGGGAATTTCAATTTGTCAAGAAAAGTATGTTAAGGATTTACTTAAAAAATTTGACTTAGCTGATTGTGCATCAGTGAAATGCCCCATGCTTCCACCCAACAACTTGGGCCCTGATGAGTCAGGGGTCTCTGTTAATGAGACTTTATATAGAGGCATGATTGGGTCACTCATGTATCTAACAGCTAGTCGTCCAAATATCCAATTCTCCACATGTCTCTGTGCAAGGTACCAAGCTAACCCAAAAGAATCCCATCTAGTGGCTGTTAAGAGAATTTTCAGGTATCTCAAAGGAACACCATCCCTAGGTCTATGGTATCCAAAGGAATCAGGCTTTGATCTCAAGGCCTATTCAGATTCAGATTATGCTGGATGCTGTATTGACAGGAAAAGCACTTCAGGCGGCTGTCAAATCCTATGAGGAAAATTGGTTGGATGGAGTGCTAAGAAGCAAAACTCTGTGGCTATGTCTTCAGCTGAAGCAGAATATGTCGCTGCAGCCAGCTGTTGTGCTCAGGTGCTTTGGATGAAAAGTCAATTGGCTGACTATGAAATTTTATATGACAAAGTGCCAATCTTTTGTGACAACACCAGCGCCATTGCCATATCCAACAACCCTGTTCTTCACTCTCGTACCAAACACATTGATATCAGGTATCATTTCATTAGGGATCATATAATGAAGGGAGACATTGAGCTGCATTTTGTTCCCACAGAGCTGCAACTAGCTGATATCTTTACAAAGCCTTTGGCTGAACCTTCGTTCAACAGGCTAGTTGCTGAGCTAGGGATGCTCAATATCTCAAAGCCTGTGGCTTGATATTAAATATGTTCATTAAATGATTGATTCGATATTAAATGTTTTTTACATGAAACTAGGTAGTTACTTTCCAAGTAAATGCAAAAAACATTCTCAAATATTTAATCATTTATTTTTCGAATAACGAGGAGACAAATAAGTTTTGAAGGTCAAGGACCCACTTGAGCAGTCATTTTCTCACTTTGCATTTAATGCGGTTGAATAACTGTTTACGTAGTTTGAATATATATATTGTCTCTCTTCTCTTCTCACCCACCACCACTCTCATTTCTCAAATCTATTTCTATCTCTAAGTACTTCTCTCTCTTAACCCAACCTCCATTTTCATTCATCTTCAACCTTAAATCGATGGCGTATTCAGTTCCCAAAGCAGCAAATGTCAACTTCGAGATCAACGAAAGCATCCTCGCCTCCAACAACGCCATTGGATGGATAAAGGCTCCAAATAGCACCTACTCAGATCTGGTTAATTTCATGCAGAATTGTGACCTAAGTGAAGCCTTCACCAAATCTCCAACCACCTTCTACCAAGAATACCTTAGGGAATTCTAGTATTCTGCTGAAGTGGTAGATGACACTATAACTTTTAGCCTTTCATGCAATGAACACCCATTCGCTTTCTCCCTTAAAGATTTCTCGAGTGTGGCTGGATTGAAACATGGAGATGAATGCCTTAAGGTCGTTGATAAAAAGGCTGTCAAAGAAGCCCTGGCCACACTCAAACCCTGTCATGATGTAAACCCTACCCTTACACCAGCTGAGGTCCTCTCCAAATCTCCTTTGAAGATTAAGTATTTCACTCCCATGTGGCGTGTCCTCTTCACCCACATTGTTAAATCCCTGGGAGGAATGCATGGATCCCAAGATCAGATGTCATTTAACCACCAAGCTATTGCATATGGGCTGATCTGGGGAGCTGATGTTGATGTTGGAAGCATTCTCTTCTCCAACCTTGTAGAACAGCTGAAGGGAAGAAATCAAGTCAGGGAAAAGAATATCTGCTATGTTCGCTTCCTGTCTCTGATCTTTGAAAGTCTGTTGGGAGACAACTACCACAACACTGAGTTGACTGCACTGAAGCCCTACCGTATCACAGGTGCCATCTATAAAGAAATAGGAGTTGAAGATGTCCCTGTCACCTCTCATATGATGAATGTGGCCAACAAACTACCAACAGCTGAGAAGCCCTTGCTCCCTTCGTCTGAGAAGGTGAATACTTCTAGTGTGTCTGGCAAGTCTAAGTCTTTGACCTCTGGGCAGCACACTACCAAGTCCAAGGCTTCTTCTGGCCAACAGCCTAAGAAGAAGAAAATCCCCTCTTCTTCCCACACCAAAGCTGTTACTAAGGCCAAGGGAAAGAAGTCAGACACCTCATCTGTTCCAGATACTCTTGTGGAATCAGATACTTCTGCTGACCAACAACAGGGGTCTAGTGTCTCAAAGTCCTGAGACGATAGGAAACCAGCCTAATCCAGCTGATATCTCACAAGTAATCAGTGTACATTTTTAGAGGTTCACAAGCAGCCACTCTCAATTGTCTGTAGGAGAGAGTGGTGAAGTTAGGGTAATCCTCGACCCATAGAAGTCTGTCAATGCACTTAGAACTCTTTAAGACTTCTGTACACCCTGTCTTTGCACCAGGGAATGATTCATTTGTGTTTATAAAGCACCCCGATGACCCTGCACCCTCTAGACAATATTCAGGCTAACAACAACCTGAATACACTTATGTCTCAACCTTGATCAGCTGTACTTCACACAACCTCTTAGTTCCTTCCTTAAAAGAGTCCCAAAGGATTTATCCTTTTCAGGGGGATCTGAATCATCACCCTCAGCTTTCCTAGGGGTAGCGTAACAGGCGACCTTTAACCACATATGTTTCACTCTTAAAAGAGTCCCAAAGGTTTCTTAACCTTTTGGGGGGGCTGAATGATCACCCTCAGCTTTCCTAGGGGCAGTGAATGGCGATCCATAAACAACATATGTTTCACAATCAAAAGAGTCCCAAAGGTTTTAACCTTTTGGGGGGGGCTGAATAATCACACTCAGCTTTCCTAGGGGCAGCGAATAGCGATCATTAACCATATTTTTTCACACTTAAAAGAATCCCAAGGATTTATCCTTTGGAGTGGCTGAGTAATCACCCTCAGCCTCTCTGGGACAGCGAAATGGAGACCATTCCCCTTATCTTTTTCCCTGTTACTAATTAAAACAATTTACAGGCTGAAATTGTACAGCCAGTCACTGAATCTCAGGTACAACAAGAGAAGGAGGCTGATACAATGACTCAAGATCAACCTCATAACGATGAGCCTCTACTTAATACTGATGAAGAAATGCTATCATTAGAGGATGATGTCTCTGATCTAGAGTCAATGCCTGAAGATGAAATCCCTGAAGGGATGTTTGAGGAGGAGGATGAAGAAGATGAGGAAGATCAGCTATCTGTCTCGCCTCCCAAGGATATAGCTGTGTCTACACCAGCTGACGATAAGACTCCTCCTCCCAAGGACGCTGTTGTTACTCCAAACTCTGCTACCTAAACAACAACAGTCTTCCAAAGCCCAGCCTATGATCCAACAGCTGAATTTATGATGTTTGATCATCCTGCCCAAACCAACTTTGATCTTTTTCCAAGGGAGGATGATTATGCTCAACAAAGCCTCAACATACATAATCTTCAGCCTGTTCATCATCAATCAGACATTGAACGTTTATCAAGGAAGTTGGATGTGATCAAGTCTGAAATGCACAACTTCACTATTACATTCCCTGGAATCATAAAAAAGGTTGTGGCTGAGGTGGTTACTGAACCAATCAAGGATGGTGCAAGGAAAGGGGTAGCACAGGGACTTAGTCATCTTTCCACAAGAATGAAGGATGTCATTGATGCAGAGGTCCCTGCCTTACTTCATGAGCATGAGCTAACTATGCACAGACAATTTGAAGTTGTTCGCAACAGGCAATACCGTCATGCAAACTTCATTGTTAGTCGAGTTCAGGCCAACACTAATGCAAATGGTAACCTTCTGCTGAAGATTGCCAGGGCTTCAAGGAAAAGGCAACCTGCTATGGCTGCCTCTGTTGACCAGATTGCAAGGCATTTTCAGACACGTTCATCCAAACATCTGCGTCGCCAGGATGAACGTGAGGGGGAGAAAGAACCAACACTCAACCGTGCATCTGCTAAACAAGGCTCATCATCAGCTGACAACACCATTACCCCTGTTCCTCTCCAAGTCATCACACCAGTTATAATACCTGATGATGAGGATAACACTCAGGGGAGAAATAGAATCAAGATAGAGCTGACTCATCAAAGTCCCTGGCTTTGGTTAACACCAGCGAGCCTGGGGATGATGATGAACCAGCTGCCAAGAAGCTAAAGTTCACTGTTAGCTCCCTCCCCAAAGCAATTCAAACTCAGGCTCAAACAGCATTTATCAGAAGAGCTGATGTTTTGAAAAACATAAGTGTGGAGTCCTCTGTCTCGAAGAAAGGAAAGGAGATAGTTTTGGTTGACACAGACACCAAACTCAAGAAGATAGCTGCGATGCTAGAGATAGGAGGATCCACCACAGACCTTTCCCAATTCTCAACCTTTACACCTTCCAATGAGATTCCTTTAACCCCTGAAGAAATAGAGAAATAGGCTGAGGAATTCAAGAGATTAAATGAACTCAAGACAGCCAAAGAATTGAATGAAGCCACTCTAAGGAAGATAACACCACCTGAAAGAGAAAAGCAAAAACAAAGGTTGAGGGAAATGGAAGCAAAACGCGCTGAGGCACTAAGGAAAGTCAAAGCTGACTATGATGCCTGCGTTAACAACAGATATGCCCCTGGCAAGATAACCAAGTTCAAATACACCATTCATAAATCCACAAACACCTCATAGATGATCTTATGGAGGGATAACCAACAGGGAAATATGAATGTGTTTGACAACTTCAGGCTAAAGACACTTGGGTTATCAGAATGGTTCAAACTTGAAGCCTTAGCTGCCAAAAGAACTAGACAGGCCAATTTTCTTCTGCTTAAGACTATTAAGGCCAAGTTTACCTGGATCAAAGAAACAGCTGCCAAACTCAAGATTGATTCTCCTCCACAGCTTTTTGAACAAGAACCCCCAAAGACTGGCAACAAAAGAAGAAGAATCTCTCAACTTATTAAAGAAACTTTTGTTACTGATGATGTTCAAGTGGATGGCATGCACAGGGATTTGATCCTACCCAATGGTATAGTTGGCCCTGTTGATGGTCAGACTTATACAGAGCCTGAAAGAGGAATGGCATTCATGAACAGGGCTTGCCAATATGCATTTCAAAGAGAAGATGAGCTGTGCTTAGCTTCAACAATTCAGCTACTTTGTCACAAGAAGTCACTCAAGATCAACTCAGAGTATTCCAAGAAGTTTGCAAAGACTTTGCAGGAAGAATTAGTTAACAGATTGGACTTGGCTGAAGCTGAAGAAAGGATTAAAAATGATGACTATTGAAGATGTTCACAACCCAATTTTACCTTCACCTTTTATTTTACTTATGTAATGCACTTGTAATTTTCTTTAAGTATTAATAAAATCATGAGGTATGTTTGTTTAGATCTGTTATGATTAAGAAGAAGCTGTTAACTCACTTACCTTAACTTAGTTAGATCTAGAACTATTTATGTTTAAATAGGGGGAGATTGTTGGGAATCTAAAATTGTTAGAATCCCTGATCATAGATTTAAACATAATTAGGCTGTTAGATAGTCCCTTGCATGTGCCTAGGAGGCAAGCAAGTTTCGCAAGACTCACAGAGATCCAAGTCTCTGTGAGCAACCTCAGAGGAGTCCATGTTAGAGACATTGTCAAGCAAGTCAAAGATTACTTGAAGACATACTCATTGGCTGTGATGGATAACAACCAAGATGTATCAGGGACTCTGAGGGGTTGAGAGTTAACAGGGGTGGCAATACCCTGTTAACACTCAGCACACTTTGGACATGCCATTTGTGTGTTCGAGACTATGAAGAAAAAGGAAACTGTTTTGACAACTGTTTCCTTAAAGCATAATGGAAGACTACCAAGAATAGAAGGACATCATGTGACTGATGTGGGAACTTGTAAAAGCTTGTGTAGTCACCATCAAGTACTATTTAGGTCAATCTCGTAACACTATAAATATGATGTGTATCCATGCATTAATGTTTAACACTTTGAGATATTCATAACATTATTGCATAGAACTTAGTGAATCAAACAGCTACGACTGTATTCATAAGTTAGGGTTTATAGTTGTTCATAGTGTGCACAACACATTGTCATCAAACGGTGTTATCCATAACACTTGTAATTCTTTATTATACATTAATAAGATTACGTTTGAAAAGTAATACCTTGTGTTGATTAAGTTAAGATTAGGGTTTCTAGCATTGATTAGAGACTTTCAATTACATTCTAATCAAACTAAGCTAACTAGATAGTTACCACATTTCTTTTCTTGTTTGACCTTGTAAATCACTCTTTCCCACCTAGACTTAATATCAAATCCTTTCGGTGTGTCATTACCCAAATCCGTGTAAAGATTCACACCAATGTTCTCTGCACTATAATATACGAAACCGAACCTATTCTTTCTTTTCGGTGTGTTTGGTACAAAGAATTGGAAGGAGGGAAATGGAAATGATTTCATCTCCATTGTTTGGTTGGTAAAGAAATAAAATGAATGGGGAGTTGAATTCTCAAAGAGTTCACCCTTTGTAAATTTTGTGGAAATCATTTCCATTATATTTGGTAAGGAAACCATTTCCTAGTTATATATACTTATTATTATTATTATTATTATTAAATAATAATAATAATAATAATAATAATAATAATAATATTTATTTTAATATTATTGTTATCATTGTTATTATTTATTATTATTTATTATTATTATTATTATTATTATTATTATTATTATTATTATTATTATTATTATTATTTTATATTAACTATCACTTTATTAGAAACAAAAAAAGGATTATTATTGTCATTATTTATTATTATTATTATTATTATTATTATTATTATTATTATTATTTTTTTTTTTTTTTTTTTTTAAAACTTCACTTCATTCGAATAATATGATTTACAAAAAGTTAGTGGGGAGCCGAGATACTATCTGAGCCCCCACTCCTTTAGCAATAGCGAAACTTATCCTATTAAATTATTATTATTATTATTATTATTATTATTTATTATTATTATTAATAGCAATAATAAAATAAAAGATAATAAATAAGAAATAAGAAATAAATAATTATTTATTAATATTAATATTAATATTATTAATTATTTTTATTTTTATTTTTATTTTTAAAATTTATAATTATTATTATTATTTTTATTATTTTCTTATTATTATTTTTTTATTATTAACTTTTAATTTTTATTTATTAATATTAATATTAATATTATTATTTATTATTATTATTATTTTTAAATTTTATAAATTATTATTATTTTTTTATTATTTTATTATTTTTTTTAATTTTATTATTATTATTAATTATTAACTTTTAATTGTTATTTATTAATATTTTTTTATTATTTTTTTATTTATATTTTTAAAGTTCAAATCTCCGACGCTACCAAACAAAGGAATTCAATAAACCATTTCATTAGATTTCATTTCTAAGAATTCAATTCTTTATTTCATTTATAATATCTGAAATTTTCTGTACCAAACGTCCCATATATACCCCCCCTGATTTTTACGTAATTTTTTTTAAGTTTTTTTAATTTTTTTTAATTTTTATAATTTTGGTTTTGTTATAAAACTGTGAATCGAAAAATACAGAATCAAAAAAATAAAGTTTAACAGGTTAAAACTGTTAAACGGTAAAAAATACAGAATAAAAACTGATAAAAAAACTGTCCAGAAAAAACATGGGAGACAAAAAGTACACAAATAATGTACTTTTTTTACTTTTTGAGTGGGGTAAGGTACCAATAGGGGTACCCTTTCTTTTATCACAGCTTTTGCAAAGTGCATATTACCCTTTAGGGTACAAAACCCACGTGACTTCTCTTCTTTCTCTGGTTTATAGATGGCAGCGAACAAAGATCATTTTCCATGCATTATGTACCTTATTTGAGACCTCAAAACACGTGAAGAAGGTTTAGCATGCAACTTAGTTACTCAAACTTCCATATAAACGAACCATGCATGTACTCGGTTCACCATCATCACTAATTAAACAACACATAAAACTTCATCAGGAAACAACCCTAACATAAACTTTTAGCCTCCCTCCTTTGTTCCTCTCTGGTTATCGAACACAAGAGACATAAAAGGGAGAATAAGGCGAGTCTTCATCATAAGGAAAACCCTAGAATATGTTTACATGCTTCCTTTGATCGAGTTGATATAGAAACCTACGTACCCGCTGTTAGTGATCACAAAACAAAGGGAGAGAAGCCGTGATGTTCAATTTGGTTGTGAACGTTAGTGAAGCTTTTGGTCATGGAAGTGGTTTAGCTCGCTGATAGTGCTCAAACGAAACAAGGGTTTTGTTGCATCTAGCGATAAACCATGTGCGCCATATTTCTAAGCTTTGTGAGTTTTGAATCTTTCTCGTCTTTCATTTTTTTCGCTCGTCATTATATAAGCAACCACAGCCCTTAGTTTTGTTTGTGCTTGAGATGAGTTTAAAACAAGAAGCCATAGCCTTACTGTTTCACATTGTTATGTATTTAAAACAACTAAGAAAGACGACGGGCCTAAGTAACTAGTAACATAAAAATCACGAACTTGGCTTAGAAGATTCAAAGGTAGTATTTGTTTTTCTCCATAACTAAAAATTGAATTTAAAACGCAGCCATAGAGCATCTTTGTGAACATTTTTAAACCATTTGACAAAAGGTACACTACAACAAAAATGAGTTTAGGGTCGCCCTTTTTCTAGGGTCGACTTAGTCGTCCCTAGATTAAGGGGGGACCCACTACTTTTACAACAAAATCTTGGTCAAAAGGGCTGAGGGGACAAAGTGGGGCCCACAAAACCTAGGGACGACTAAGTCGTCCCTAGGTTAAATAAACTTATTATTCCGTTTTTAAATCTTTTTTATATATTTAAAATTAATATAATTTTTTTTTATTTAAAAAGTTTAAAATGAAAGAGGGGACCACAAACCCTAGGGACGACTTAGTCGTCCCTAGGTTAAATAAATTTATTATTCCGATTTTTAAATCTTTTTTATATATTTAAAATTAATATAAATATTTTTTATTTAAAAAGTTTAAAATGAAAGTGGGGACCACAAATCCTAGGGACGACTTAGTCGTCCCTAGGTTAAGTAAAACTACTTTATTTATTTAAAATTATTTAAAATTACTTTATACATATTTAAAAAAAAATATATATTTAGTTAAAAATTACTTTATATATATTTAAAAAAAAACTTTATATATATTTAAAAAAAATTTATATATTTTGAAAAAAAAATTATACATATTTAAAAATAACTTTATACATATTAAAAAAACTTTATACATATTTAAAAAAAATTTATACATATTTAAAAAAAAATTATACATATTTAAAAATAACTTTATACATATTTAAAAAAAAATTATATTTATTTAAAAAAAACTTATATGTATTTAAAAAAAAACTTTAGATATATATTTAACACTTAAACACGCGCTTAATTAAAAATATATATTACAACGATAATAGATTCATAAATAAGAAAAAAAACACATTACAAACTAGTTAAAACTAAACGTACAGATTAACACATAATAATAAAATACAAATTAACACATTAAAATAACAAATAGATTACTACTCAAAGCTAAGATTTTCCATATCATTTAAAAACTCATGAAGTATTGCAGCCGATTGACATGCATGGTCTTCAGGATGCCTTTCCATTTCTAGTCTTGTCTCTAGCATCTTTATCTTTAGATCTTTGATCTTGCAATTAGAGCACTCAGTTGGTGCAGATTGAGAAGGACCTGTAGAAGAACTTGGATGTGAACCTTGAGGTGTTGAAGATCCAGGGGAAGATCTTATACGGAGTTCGAGATCAAAATCATCCTTCCATTTAAAATATTTACATCCATAATCATCTGTTTTTGGCTGTTACAAAGTAAACAAATAACATGACATGTCATTTTAATAATCACACGTATTACATAACTAAAACATTTGATTGTTTACCTTCGAAAGAGGACATGCATAGTAAAGTTTACCAAAGCTATGAGGTTGATGTGACTGTCTCAACACAATATATCCCTTTCTACATGTACACTTATAAGCTTCAAGCGGATCCATATTATGCAAAATCGGGTGGTGGTGGTGGTGAGTTTGGTATGAGAGGATAAGAGTTTGTGAGGATAAGAGTTTGTGAGGATAAGAGCTACCATAAATAAAGATAAAAATTTAGGGTCGACACATTTAGGGACGACTTAGTCGACCCTAGCTTTCCCGCCAACATTTTCCCGCCAGCATTTCCCGCCAACATTTCCCGCCAATATTTGATCACTTAAACATGCTTAAGCTCAGTATTTTTAGCTTAATGGTCACCTCAGAGCAATAATAACATATTGTCTTACACTCTTACTATAACGTATAACCGTAACATATGGACTCGTCGGTTGAACCTATAACGTATAACCCTAACATATCGACTCATCGGTTGAACCTATAACATACAACCGTAACATATGGACTCATCGGTTGAACCCATAACGTATAACCCTAACATATGGATTCATCGGTTGAACCCATAACGTATAACCGTAACATAGGGACTCATCGGTTGAACCTATAACGTATAACCCTAACATATCGACTCATCGGTTGAACCTATACGTATAACCGTAACATATGGACTCATTGGTTGAACCTATAACGTACAACCCTAACATATGGACTCACCGGTTGAACCTATAACGTATAACCCTAACATATCGACTCATCGGTTGAACCCATAACGTATAACCCTAACATATGGACTCATCGGTTGAACCCATAACGTATAACCCTAACAAATGTGTATACTGATATGAACTTGTTATTTTACAGATGGCATGTGTAGCTCCTAGGTCACACGGTGGGGATGCTGGTGGTAGTCCACCCAGACAGCCCACACGTCCTGTATCGGCCCACTACCAGCGTAAGAAATCGTTATATTTTTTTATAACACTGATATTTATAATTTATGTCACTTGAATTTTTACGAGTAAATAACATATCTTTTGTAGGTGCAAATCAACGCTTTGTGACCAACCTAGGAAAATTAAGGACGACGTACAGAAATAATAACGAAAAACCTTTGACAATTGGCTTTGAATTTAAAGATCTGAAAACCTTCCATTTTCTGGGCAATTATGCATCATTGTTGTCTCATCTTATGGGGGAATTAATCCGGTCACTTCCCCTGAACTGCGAATGGGACGAAATTCCAGAGTCTGATAAAGCTCAAATTTATCCTACAATTGAGGTGAAAATTGTTTATTTTACTTATATTGTTATTGTTATCGACATTTAGATATGTGTGTTATGTTTAATTTGTTTGTTTATTTAAATTCATATGTTTTTATGCAGACATATTTCGACCTCGAGCCATGGTACAATGATCGTACTGAGGTGGTGTGTGGCAATGGTGTGTATGAGGTGTGTACTCGGGTTAGGCTTGCGTTGGAACTCCAACTGAGGTTGCTGTATAGAAAATACAAGAACAGGATCAAGAAACATTTTTATTCGAAATATGAGACGCCCGCACTGGCACAAGAACATGTACCGCCGTCGAGTGTGTGGGACAGTAGAACCGAAGGTGATTGGGCTGAATTGGTTCAATGGTGGTCATACCCAAAGAGGGTGGCAAGAAGTCAGGTTAATACTGTTAATCGTTCCAAAAACACGGTACCGACCACTCAAGGCAAAAAACCATTCGCCCGAGGAAGGAATGAATACGTAAGACTCTTTATAATTTTTGTGATTTATTTAAAAGCGTTTATATTGTTTATTTATTATAGCTCGTTACTAATTTATTTGAGATTTTACAGAAAGTCAAGGAAGGGGTTTACGAGGACCTGGTTGAAACATGGAGGAAGGGGCACTCAAGTGGTGGCACGTTTAAAAGTAAAGAAAACGAGGAAAGATATGTAAGTAATATATAACTCTTTACATGCCTTAGTAACTAATTTCATTTGTTTTAAATCGTTTTTTTTTCCAGCAAAAGATGAAAGCCCTTAGTGACCAAGTGAGAGCCGGTATAGTCCCGCACATGTCTGATAAAGAAATAGTGGCTCAAATCATGCCAAGTCAAAATAAGCAAAATGTGTCGGGACAAGGCAGAAAGTTACCGGGTGGTGCCAATAACACAACTCGCAGGTTATATATCCTCAATAAAACAAAATGTAAATCAGTTGTTCATATTTATGTCTTGTTGTATATAATGAAACATTGTTGTTGTAACTTATCGCAGGCGGGGTGCTCCACGTCGACTAGATGTTCCTCTCGTAGTGAATTTCAAGAATTGATAGAACGAAATGAGCGACAGATGGAGCTGCTGAGGAAAGAGAATCAGGAGGCGCAGCAACGGGCTTACTTGGCAGCGTTAAAGGCAGATGCGGCGCAACAATATAGTCAGACGTCGTACCAGCATATGGCGCAATATCAGAGTCAATTGGGTGAGTTTTTCCAGAACTACAACTCAAATACTGATCACCCAATTAGACCTCCTACTTTTGTACCCCCGCCCCGACCCTTTGTTATGCCCACCCTAGCTCCTGATTGGGCTCATTTAGTCCAACCCCCCTATCCTTGGGCACAACCAGTGCAACCTCCTTCCATCGACCCATACCGACCATCTTTGCCCGACAATCTCCAACCACTCCAACCTCCCTATACCGGCACTTATCCTATTGCTCCCGTCACCAACAATAACACATTTAACCTTTGTTATCGTCCCACCACACACTCGACTTATGAGATCGGCTCTACTTCACAATCCATACCCGGAGGTTCTCGTGTAATCATAAATCCCCATGAGCACGATTACCGGTCCGTTGACGAGTTGGGTCGAGATAGGAATGTACAAAACAGTGGTGACGACTTATCAGGCGATGACGAGGGGAGTGACGAGGGGAGTGACGAGGGGGGTGACGAGGAGGGTGACGATGGGGAAGGTGACTTTTCACCTAACGAGGATGCGGAGTAGAGGTTGTGGTAGTATTTTTCTTATTATGCATGTTTAATAAAGTTTGAGACTTGTAGCGTTTGAAACATTTGATTTAGGATTGAATAAGTGTATTTGATGAATATTGTATCGTGACGTTGGATAATTTATCGTAATATGGTATTGTAACGTTTATTGATTTGTTATTATTCTGTATTTGTCGAATTCTGCCATTTTGAATTGTGGATTTTGTCCGGAAAAAGTTCCGGAAAAAATCTGGAAACTACAAAATAGCCCAGTTTTTTTTTAGCCCCCAGGTACACCTAGGGACGACTTAGTCGTCCCTAGGTTATTAAATATCATCCAGGTTATCACCCTAGGGACGACTTAGTCGTCCCTAGGTTTCAAAATGCCCAGGTGTCAAAACCTGGGGACGACTTAGTCGTCCCTAGGTTTTGAAAACCTGGGCATTTTGAAACCTAGGGACGACTAAGTCGTCCCTAGGGTGATAAATAATTTTTTTTTTATTTTCTGAAAATGTTTTTCTTAATATTTATAAAAAAGATTTTATTAAAAATAATAAAAAAAAGAATTTTTAAGAAAAATTTTGAAAAAGATTATTTTTATTTATAACCTAGGGACGACTTTGTCGACCCTAGGTTTCAAAGAGAGTCGTCCCTAGGTTAGTCAATTTTTTCAACGTAGTAGGTTGCGGGACCCACTAAGTCGTCCCTAGGTTACAAAGAGGAGTTCGTCCCTAGGATCCTAGAGACGATTTTTTAGGCACTACATCCTAGGGTCGACTTAGTCGTCCCTAGGAGTTTAGGGTCGAATAATGGCGTCCCTAGGGACGAATAAGTCGTCCCTAGGGTAGAAAATTATTGTAGTGGTACTGGTCATTTTAACTATCATACTTACTACATTTACGTGGTGGAGACCACATAGGAAAAATAACGGGTCGAAATGGTTGGGAAACGAATGAGTTAGAGTGACAAAATATGTGATTTTGGCTCATTTTAATGTTATACCACATTAGAAACCCGACTTTCTTTCGACCCATATCTTACCCTCGGAACGACCTTTCCCCGAGACGGTTACTTGATGGAAATTATAGACGGCCATGCCGTCTACACGACCATACTTTTGGTTCGACCCAAAAGTCGTTATCAAGAACCGTAGATGCGATCGAAACTGACCCATTGAACTCGTAACCTTTAAAATAGTTGTACGACCCCTACTTCGAACACAATTTTAACCCGTTAAACGACCTCGATTTATAAAACTAAAAACACGGGCCTATAGGCGACCCGACCGACTTTCTAACGATACTTTTAGTATACACCGCGAGCCATTAACGAGCTCACTATTCATTTTCTAAAAATCAAGAAAAGTGCCACTATATCGAAATAAAACAGAAACGTGAATCAAAATTTGGAGAACTTTCAAAATGGTACGTTTAATGTTGCATGTTTCCCGACATGGGACATGTAACTTTTATTTTATTTTATTTCTCTTGAAATTAAATTAATAATTAATAAATTTATTAAATTAATTTAAAATATTTGTTTTATAACAAAAATATAAAATGTATTTATGATATTTGACCTATTAAATGACCTAACTAAATAAACTGTCCTGACTGCGAAATGTTCAATATTACTAAATATATCCCGATAATGACCACACGCTAAACTTTCGCAATTGCTAAAAACTATCGATTTATTTAAATAAACTCAAGCACATAATAGGGGACTAAATGCTTTGTTTTATTTCCGTGATTCATGTATAGTAATACATATATTATTTAACTTAGGTTACAGATTGTTTCGAACTATTATTTCTCCATGTCTACGTTGTGCTATTTACCATTGCTATTGCTTCGAGGTGAGTTTCATACCCCACTTTTACCCGTTTATAAATATTTTATAATTGTTTTGGGGGATATGCATGCTACTTTATAACTATTGATAAACTTGTTGATTTAACTCATGATATATTAGCTTGAAAAATTATTTATGAACTAAAATGATCTATGTTAATGAATACTATTATTTGCTTAGAAAACTATAATCATGTGAAGACTTTTAATATATTTTCTTGTGCAAATGGTATGGGACGTTTGAACAAGAATTTATATTAATATTTAACAAAATGTTCATTTATAATTCCTCTATTCAAATGGTATGGGACGTTTGAGTTTAGAAATTATAAATCAACAAGTCATGAACTTACTGTATCGCTTTAACTGTAAACTTGAATTTAACTATATATTTGAAGTTGCTTGTATCTTTAAATTGAACTATTAAACGTAAGTGGAATCGAAAATGGAAATTTAATTATTAGAAACCGGTGAAACATCCCAGAAACGGAAACCATCATGAACCGTTAATTACTAAAAGTAAGCGTGAATGAAAGTGGATAGATCTATTTTGGGGTGACGCCCACATCCGGGATTGGCGGGTCATATGGCCATCGGATGCATTTGAGATTCTAACACTATGAAAACAATGAAAATAATGAAACTTTATTAAAGATCCAGTGTCATGAGAAACACGGGTGCAATTCCCTTATAATTACGAATACTGGTATAACTCCTAATAATTACGAATACAACTGAGAAACGTAATTGAATCATGTTGTCAACTTTAATACTTTTGCTGAACACTAATTTATAACTAAACTTTGTGGTAAAAATTACTTTATTGAGAAACTCTAATTTTCTAAACTACTATATAATATTGCTTTCAACATTTTACGTTAATTCCTTTTGAAACCCTCAAACGTTTTAAAAATAAACTTTTGAACTCACCAACTTTATGTTGATATTTTAAGCATGTATTTTCAGGTACTTGATCTATATGGGTTATTTGGAGTCTACATTATTGTTTTGGCATATAGAGATCTTTTCTTGGATCAAGCTCTCGAATACTCATGAAGTCACAGCCTCCCAAAGCCAGTCTTCCACTGCGGTGAATTTAGAGGTGTGCATTGGTATCAGAGCCTTGGTTATAGAGAAGTAGGTTAAATTAATAATCTAGACTATAACTGAGACTCATTTTCATTTTACCGTATTATACTGTGTACTCGCTACCACATGATTGCTATGCTTTACTTGAATTATATGTTTTATTTAATTCCTACGTGAGTAATCCCCAGATTTGACCTGATGCGTAACAATACTTAACTAAATCTCAAGGTTCTTGTTTGATTGGGCTGCGAGATTTATTTAGGGTTTATTGGTTAATCAACTTAAGATTTTGATGTCAGCGATATTTAAATTATTCTGATTTATGTTTCTTTATTAGAGTGGTATAGAACATTTGAACATGGAAAGATAAATGAGCACTAACACTTATGTTTTTTTAGCAATACACTTTCGAAAAAAATACTTTTGAAACTCGACTCACCGATGTCTTATTCTCTTTAATTATTGAAGCTTTATATGATATCATCTTTGCTTGCCTTCTTTCATTTATATCTATGAGTGTAACTATTTATTGCCTATTAGGAACTAGATGACTATATGACTTACACGCTTATGAGTAGTCCCCAACGTTGAGTAGATTCATCAAAAGATTGAGATGTGTAATAGTACTTAACGAAATCCCAAGACTGTTCTTGTTTGATTAGGTTGCAAGATGAAGTTAAGTTCTAGTTGTTACTCAGCTTAAAATTTTGATTAGGAGAAGACTCATATAATGTAGGTAGTTGCCTATTTTGATTTTGAGTTGTGTTGGTATTAATGGCCTGGGATGGTTTATAGTTTCTCACTGAAATGGTATGGGACGTTTGAATGAGGAATTATAAAGCCTTAAGCTTATTTATGATTTCATATTCAGATGGTATGGGACGTTTGAATATGGGGATTATAAATCAACGAAACCTGATTTTATAAATTTTATTTACATGAATTAGGACGCCTCTTGATGTAAATAAGCGTTATAAATGAACCAGAAGTTATCAAGAAAGGGGTTATCATGCGGTTAGCAAACCACATTTCTACCATCACATTCATATCATTATATGCTCTCTACCTTGTAACTAATTGTTTAATTGTATGTAATTACTCTTATTACTACGCCTTATCACTATTTATATGTAATACTTGATACATCTACCTTGTCACATTTAAAGCTACGATATTCGGTCTATTTAAATTTAGCTACTACTCTTCGCGACACGTAAAGATTTCCTTTACGCCACATGAAGTCTAGATTGTGTATTATGAATTTTGAAGATTACGCATGCCACAAGAATGGGAGCAAATCTTCTAGGTTTTCGAACACTTGTTACCAGTTACCTGACGGATAATTAACTAAAGCCGACCGATTACTATTATTTTATTTATTATAACAATTATAAACACCTCCCCACCATTTAATAACGATTGAGTTTCGTGGACGAAACTCTTTTAACACGGTATGACAGCCGAAAAAATTCATGCCAAATAAAAGCTTTAATTCTACTTAGAACTCTTAATTTTAACTTGAACTATTTATAGTATTTTATTTTGAAGGTAAACGAAACTAAATTAAATTGAAACCGGAAGATTATATAACATATTCTGAATATCACTTTGTTATCATCCTGATGCTAGACAATTAATGTCGACTTATTTTAATAGCAGCTCAAAATATTTATTTTTGGTATTTTATAATTTATATCTTTTTTCTTTATGTAAATTATTTTTCGTAACCGTTTAATAAAACGTCTAACTATTTTAAAAGCATACGTAACATACTCGATACCCTAAATAAATAAACTAGCGAAAACCGACGCTTTTTTTATACCATACTCGACAGCCAATGAAAAGGGCAACCAATGTAGGTCCTTTGAGATCACTTGTACTAACTAGCACCATTACATTCTAATCAAACTAAGCTAACTAGATAGTTACCACATTTCTTTTCTTGTTTGACCTTGTAAATCACTCTTTTCCACCTAGACTTTATATCAAATCCTTTCGGTGTGTCATTACCCAAATCCTTGTAAAGATTCACACCAATGTTCTCTGCACTATAATATACGAAACACAACTTACTCTTTCTTTTTCTTTTATCACAGCTTTTGCAAGGTGCATAGTACCCTTTAGGGTACAAAACCGACGTGACTTCTCTTCTTTCTCTGGTTTATAGATGCCAGCTAACAAAGATCATTTCCCATGCATTATGTACCTTATTTGAGACCTCAAAACACGTGAAGAAGGTTTAGCTTTCAACTTAGTTACTCAAACTTCCATATAAATGAACCGTGCATGTACTCGGTTCACCATCATCACTACTCAAACAACACATAAAAATTCATCAGGAAACAACCCTAACATAGACTTTTAGCCTCCCTCTTTTGTTTCTCTCTAGTTATCAAACACAAGAGACAGAAAAAGGAGAATAAGGCGAGTATTCATCATAAGGAAAACCCTAGAATATGTTTACATGCTTCCTTTGATCGAGTTGATATAGAAACCTACGTACCCGCTATTAGTGATCACAAAACGAAGGGAGAGAAGCCGTGGTGTTTAGTTCAATTTGGTTGTGAACGTTAGTGAAGATTTTGGTCATGGAAGTGGTTTAGCTCGCTGATAGTGCTCAAACGAAACAAGGGTTTCGTTGCATCTAGCGATAAACCATGTGCGCCATAGTCTTTGTGAGTTTTGAATCTTTCTCGTCTTTCATTTTTTTCGCTCGTCATTATATAAGCAACCACAGCCCTTTGTTTTGTTTGTGCTTGAGATGAGTTTAAAACAAGAAACCATAGCCTTACTGTTTTACATTGTTATGTATTTAAAAAAACTAAGAAAGACGACGGGCCTAAGTAACTAGTAACATAAAAATCACGAACTTGGTAATAAGACTGCAATTATACATAGTCTCATCGTCCAAATCGGGCTTAAAACGCTTAAAATATCATTAAAATACCCCAAAATAAGCTTGTGTTTGTTCATTGTGTATTTTAGGTACGGATATCGTGAAATCAATAAAACATCACAAAAATCAAGCAAAAACGAACACGGGAAACGAAGCCGCACAAAGAACCGGACCCGAACAATGATTTCCATTCATGTCCTTGAAGTTTTGAAGATTGACAAGATTGGTCCTCCAAGTTTGAAGACTTGTCACTTAATACCCTTGTAAATCTCAATTATTACAATTGGGTCCCTTAAGTTTCAAGATTATATCATTAAAGCCCTTGGAATATGATGAAATTACAAGAAAGGTCCTTGAAACAAGTTTATACAACTATTTGTGGCCAAAATGAAAGAAAGCAAACTTGCTTTACAAAGGACATTGGATTTAGAGCTGTTTATGTAGATTTGCTAAATATGATCCGGTGGTCTAACATGGTGGTATATGGTGGTGGTAGCCATTGTTGGTTTAGAGAGAGAGAAGAGAGGTTGAATGTGAAGATGTAAAATATATTAGAATGATAAAATGACAAGCAACACCCCTCCTTGGAAGCTAAGGAGGGGTATATATAGTCACACACGATACGCTTAACTATACATGAACCTAGTCTAGTCTAAACGTGTGTGACTATGATAACTAATGGGAATTCTTAAATATCGTCACATAAAGTGAGTTTCCAACAATCTTCCCCCATGGGACGACGTGTAGAATTCCTTACAATATTCTTCCTAACAAGTACAAAATGATTAAGAACAAGAGCTTTCATGAAGCATCCAATGCTGATGAAGTCTTCTGAGGCCTTCGTCTTCAAAACGACTCATCTTTAAAGTAACTTGTAGAATAAATATTGTAACGGCACTAGCTAAGTAACCCATACACTTCTGGTTAAGGAGAAGCTTCTGAATTAGCTTCCCCCTAATTCATGCCACATAAACTTGATGTAGAAGCTTTTTAAATAGCTTCCCCCTAAATCGACAATCCTCGTAAGCAACTTCAAAGCTTTCAATAAAGCTTAGAATAATTAAGCGCACAGCGGAATCTAACAAGCAAATCCCATCATATAACATGATAACGTTGCTAAGAGGGATTGAAAGTAAGGGGTACACCAAGTAGATCAACAACTTCTCTTCTCACGCTTGAATAATTCTTCTGAATTTTTCTTCCCCCTAAGAGTTCAAGTTATGCATACCAGAAAGAATCAAGACACTTCTTGCCCCACATAGTTGAAGAAGGTAAATCAATCCCAATTATGAAGCTCAAATACTGAAGTGGACACTTTATCCCATTCATGAAGTTGACATCGTAACACCAGAGTCAATTAAGTCCCGCAAATGCACATATCTTCTTTCGGAGATGCACCAGAGTCAATTAAGTCCCGGGAATGCATATAGGATAATGATGATGTTTAATTGCAACAATCAAACAATTAAACCTCGAATCAGTAGTGTATCGTTTGGAGATTGATAACGACACCAGTTAAAACACTGGTTTTCTCTGCGGCTATGACAAATGTCATCCCGGAATATCTTCAAATCAAAAGAAGGTATGAAGTTCATCACGTGTACTCGTTGTGCGTTCAATGTGTCTTCTTCTTCCCCCTTGATGGTTTCGAATTCGGAACCATCAACAAATCGTACGCACATAAACCTGAAATCTCGTGAGAATAATAAATTAGCTGAATTATATATTTTGTGAGAATCAGTTGTTGATCGAAAATCTCTTCTCATAAACTCTCCATGGCCACCTTTACCAACCCACGTGAAAGCAATTTGAAGTGACCATTGATTGAATGAACCAGATACATCAAACGTGAAACTGAATAAGAATCCTTCGATCTTGTGACTTAAGCTTGCACTATTGTTGAATGAAGAACGGTGGAGAAATCTCTAAGTACTCAATGCATCACTGAAGAAGTCTATAAGCACAACACCTCTTGAAATTATCCGCGTCGACTAAGCGCGTGTCACTGAGTACAACAATGTAACCCCTTTAAATGATAGTTATCCAAGTCATCAACCAACCACCCCGAACCCGGAAACTAGATAACCAAGTCGTCATTCTAATATGAAGCACGAGCAAGTTATCTTTGAAAGATAAAATAAATACACGCCTTCGAAAAATCCGTCTTCAACGTCACGTAATTAATACCCGATCAAACAAAATCTGTAGCCACTAAAAAATCGCCCAATTTTTTCTTGGTCTCGTCTCAAATAAATTCTCGTCACATTTGTCACGATACTTTTTGACACGACACGATGTCACATTTAAATCCCGACAATATTCACAAAATTTTATTCAAAATAATTAATTTTGAAATGAAAATTCGTTTATATTGTGTTGTAAAAACATACGGCCCAGCTCATTTGATAAAGTATTAATAGCCCATTGGCCCATCACATGTTTTTGTCCACATAAAATAGCTTCAGCCCGTGTGTACATGGCCCAAATAGCACAGTTTTGTACTCGGTCAATACCTGGTCAAAGTAAACAGATAAGCGGGAAATGACTCATCCACCACATTGTTTCCATCGCCCTGTTTTAACCACATGTAGTTCACAAAGATAACCAATTAATATATAAAGTTTTCTTTCCTAATTTATCTCACATTAAAACCTAAACTCATATCCTCCATATAGATTACTCCGCCTCCCAATTTCACTCCCATTTGAAACCACCAAACTCCATCTTGTTTAATCCGTCCCTCACCATCGAAACCTTCGTCCAATATCTCACACATAATCTGAATCTATCCCCAATCTCATCAAATAAGTCCTTCTCAAATCATCCATCTCAGATTATCAACATCAACCATCCATCTTTTTGTATACAACAAAATCAATTAAGACCGAACCAAATAATTAAATCACCACGTTTTCATTTACCATAAGATAACGAATCACACGGACATATTCGGCTTAAAGACTTTAAAGGTCTCGGGTAGGTAAAAACTAACTGCATGTTGGTTTTCTTTCGTTTTGAGACTCAGTCTAAACAAAGAAAGATCATAACTGATTTGTTATAGATCTTCTTTTCATTCGAATATTAAGAAATGGTTTAAATCCAAACACAAATCTATGATGATTTATGTTCAAACACTTTAAGATCAAAAGATCTGAAAATGTGTTGAACGAGTCTGAGATGATTAATAATGTTTTTGTTAATTGGTTTTCGAGTCTAGATGGTGTTAAGTGACGATGGGCATTAGGATTAGATATGGTATTGTGGTGAAATAAGGCTGGATTGTTGTTACATTTTATGTCTCGGATAGGTTTGTGAGTCCATGAGTTGGTTGATTGATACTGGTTTTAATAATGATAAAAGATTGGTTTTGGGTTACTGGTTTTGTGTAATTTATTAACTGATGGTTTTTGAGAAACATGAGTCCAAATCTGATATGATATTTAAACTCCCATCGAAATGATTTTCACCAAAACCAAGCACTCATCGCAATGATGTTTTTCCATCACAATACACAAGTTTGAGTCTTTCATCGCAATGAGTCAACCCAAAACCCATCGCAATGTGCTACATCATCGTAAAGTCATCTAAAAAATTTGGGCAGCATGACGACTTAACTACCATTGCGATGAGTCAAACCACCATCGCAATGAGTCCCATCGGAATGGGTCCCATCGCAATGAGTCAGACGAACCGATCGTAATGTGTCAAAAAAAACCCCATCGGAATAAATCCGAAAAAGAAGCCGCCAGAATGTTTCCATCGCAATGAAGCGTCGCAACAGGGGTTTGACCAACTTTTGTGGATACTGAAAAACTGGATCTGGTCCATTTGTCCTTTTCCCAAAAAGAATGAATCTGGTGATTTTCAGAACTGATGCATTAAAATAATAGAAAAATAGAGAGAACAAGAGAAAACCACCAAACACCATTAAATAAAACTGAGACATTTGGACAGATTGGGGACAAATGGACAAGAATAACAAGACGTGACAAATTTGGACAGATTTGGACCAAATAAGAACAATACGTGACAACAATGATATATTCGGACCCAAGAAAAAATTTAAGACCACCAAAATCGAAGCAAAAAACATGATCCAAGGAATGAACCAAGGCTCTGATGCCAAATGTAGATTTGCTAAATATGATCCGGTGGTCTAACATGGTGGTATATGGTGGTGGTAGCCATTGTTGGTTTAGAGAGAGAGAAGAGAGGTTGAATGTGAAGATGTAAAATATATTAGAATGATAAAATGACAAGCAACACCCCTTCTTGGAAGCTAAGGAGGGGTATATATAGTCACACACGATACGCTTAACTATACATGAACCTAGTCTAGTCTAAACGTGTGTGACTATGATAACTAATGGGAATTCTTAAATGTCGTCACATAAAGTGAGTTTCCAACAGTTTAAACTATAAATGACAAGAAGAAAGGAGACAGGGGACTAAAAGGGTCAAACACTCAAATCTACTCACCCGATCCACACACGCCACCTCACCATTTCCGCCACATCACCCATGACCAGTCAACCCCACTAACACTTTTTTATTAAACCTGTTTAAACAAAAGAAAAATGTGGGAAACAATATAATACTTCCTAATCTGGATTAAACCCTCTCTTAAACCCATCCAAGAACACCAAGAACCCTAATTAGGTTTCCCTAATTACCCAATGATAAACCCCCATATGATTCAGATCAGTGATTAAAACCCTCCTTAACCAAACCCACCTCCCAAAACGCCCATCACTCTCACTCTTGTCCCCTCACAAGCCTCCACTGTCCCCACTTTTATGCAAGAAAACAAACAAGAACAGTCCATCAACGGCCAATCTCTTTTCCTTGGTCCCAAAGGACTAAATAAACGTCCAAGATCATTTAACAACAGCTATCTCATCACATGTCCAAGATTGACCAAGTTTAAAAAATTCGTCCAAGGGCATTCAAGGAATTTTATAAAGATTAGGGTTTCAGTAGTTGTGATTCTATTATCTTCTTTCTTAGTCTATATAAAGCACCTATCAACATGTGATAGGGCTTGTTCCAGATTTTTGTTTTGTAAACCTTTTTAAATGAATAGCTAAAGTATTTTTCAAGCCTTGCAAAAGAATTGTCTGAGTTCCATCATTTATCTTTCCTGTTTGTTAATTTAGAGTTTAAATTTATTTCAAACTTGTTTTCATTTTTACCAAAAGTTTTCAAATTTGTGAAGGCTTTTGAGACCCAACCAGCTTATAAGCAGCTTACCAAAAATAATTTTCACTAAAAATATTTGTTTATTGTTTTTCTGCAATCACTGTAGCATAAGCTTGTGTAAAGCTTATCTGATAAATAATCTTTACACCAAGCTTATACTACTTGTAATGTTCTTGGTTTGTTGTTTTGTGTAGGCTACAAGGGATCAAACAAGACTCCCTTTTCATTTCCTTCATTTTTATTTGTGAAGACATTGTACCCTTGGTCTGTTGGAGACCTCAACAAGGGCTCTCTACTCATATTCACAGCTCTCATAAGCTCAACAAGTGACATAGGGAAGGCATCAGCCGTGGTATGTGGCTTGAACCCCCTTAGTTTTTTGCTTTTTAGGTGCTTATGTGTTTTGATGAGAAACTGCTTATCTTATTGTTTAGATGTTATGTTTAAGTTGATTAGTTGTTTAATGCATAATAGAATAGGATTGAGTAACTTTTTAATTGTATTTGCACCATTTGCTTTGATAAATCTTGTTAAGAGTTATATAAGGGGGTGTTTGGATTCGTAGGTAAGAAGCAATAGTGGTCATCTTTTTGGCTTAAAGTTTGCCTAAACATACTTGAAAAGGCAGCGATAGGTGTAATTAGTCACTTGTTTTAAGTTTCGTAGGTCACAAAAGGAGTTTGCATGTTAAAGTATTGGTAAAAACAGTCAAGATCATCAATAGAGCTTAACTAGTCAGTTTTAGTGTTTTTTATTTTGAAACCTTGGAATCAGTTAGATTATATGATAATATAGGTTTGTGTGTTGGTTACTTAAGATTTGGTGGTGATTTGAGTGAGTTTTGACCAACCAAAACTCACCAAATGACCAACTAGTGCAGCAACACACTCACAGACCCATATTTTGTTCACAATGACTGCATTTAACCCATTTGTGTGATTTTTATGTGTTGGATCTGGTTATTTTTTTCTATAATCTGACTCCCCACACTTCCATGAGTGTGGGGGTGCCTCTTGTTCCAAAAGAAACCAAGAAACAAGCCTCCAATCATCACAATTCGTTTTTCTTATAAGCATCAGTGGGAAAAAGTTCCCACTGTTAGTAGAGTTCTTCCCACTGCTGGGGATAAGGACAAAACACCAGACCTGTCAACATCAATGTTTGCCTATTTTTGTTTGTAGTGGTAATTTTTGAGTTTTTTTTTTTAAGATTTTACATTTTTCCCTGTTTAAGTAATTTATTTTAAGATTTTTCACAAAGTTTATTTTTATTTTACTGCTCATCTTGTATTTTTTAGAATTAATTCAATTTAAATTAGTTTTAAATATTTGTATTTTGTCTTTTAGTGCAAAAGTCATATTTTTTAGTTTTAAAAAGTTTCTTAGTTTAAGAATATTATTTTAATATTTTTAGTAAAAAAAGTTCACTGTTCACTTTATTTTATTAATTTTTAGAATTAATTTAATTTTAAATAGGATTTTATTAAAACTGTTTTGTCCTTTAGTGTAAAAAATTACTTTTTTCAAACTTTTTCATTTTTTACTATTTAGTTAAGTAAATTAGAATTTTTCAAAAAGTCAAATTAATTTTAGCATTATTTTATTATTTTTAATCATTATTTTAGTTTAAAAATTGTTTTTAGTGTTTTAAAAATAGAAAAAATAGTTTTAAAATTTAGGAAAAACACTTTTTAGTGTTTTAATAATATAAGTAAGATATTTTTTTGATAAAATAATGTTTTGGGATTTTTGTTAATTATATTTAATTTTAGGCCTTTAATTACCATTTAAAATTGAATATTTAATTAATAAAAGGTTTTAAAATTTATTTATTGAATTTTTATTCTTATTTATATTATTTTAAACTTAGTTTTAATTTTTAATTTATTTTTAGCTTTAATTTTTATTTTCGTCGCGTTTTACGTATTTACGTCATCGTTTTACGTCATACGTCGTAGTGTAATCGTAGCGTAACTCGTCTTTACTTTTTCTCTCTTTAAACCAATAAAGACACTAATCCAAATTTGATTTTATATTATTGGCACACATCATACACACCTCCGCCGAGAACGAACTCGCATTTGTCGATCTTTACGGTTTTCCTAAACCGTATCTATTAATACTTGACGACTTGTATTTTCTTGTTTTTCCTAAAATAAGAAGTACAATTTTACTACATCAATTTTGGCGCCGCTGCCGGGGAGGTGTGTTTAGCCATTACATATCGTGTTTTTATGAGTAGTGCGCTTTTGCTTTTCAATTTTGGGAAAGCGTAAATATCGTCCAGACTCATTTTTGTTATTTTTCTCTATTATATTATAGTATCCAAATAAATCGTGTTTAATTTTCCTAAATTAAACACAAAAAATCTGTACTATATTGTAGATATATTGGTTTTCGTTTTTCTTGGGAATATTATTAATATATTGTATTTACGTATCACAATAAATATACAATATCTCCAAAAGCGTGAAAGTGCAACCTTAATTAGGATTTCATCACTCAATTATTGTATTCGAATCCAAAGCAAAAGTTTAAAAACAAAATAGATAAATACTTTCGTGAGGCTTAATTTTGATTAACACAAACTATAAGGTGGATATAAGGCGGTTGTATTTCATAACCAAAGGGAAAAAGGCTCTTAAGTGCTTAGCGCCGCCTCGTTTCCCCCGCTTGCTTGTGCGTGTTTTGAGAAAGAGGGCTAATCGAGGGTTTGCCGCCCAAGTATTATCTACGTATCATATATATTTGCTTGTTTTCAAGATTAAACCCTCTTGAACGTTTTGGTGTTCCACCAACGTTCTAAAGTCATCGAAGGCGTTCACTCCACGTGATCCTTTTCATTCCTTGAGGCTCACTTTAATCGAGAAACTGATTCCAGGAGAGATTTGTAGATTTGAGTCTACGTAATACACAAAAATCCAAAAAAAAATTAAAAAATAATCAAAAACCAAAAAAATTGAAAAAACGAAAAACCCCAAAAGAATCTTCTTTGTTGCCCCCCATTCTACGCTTATGCATGCGTACTCGATCGAAGGATTATTCTAGTTCTAGCGACGCTTCAAATCGACGCAATCAAAATCGAAGGAATCGACGACGTACACGAGATTTAGAAACTGGTGTTCCTAATATCGTTGTTGAAGAGATCGTAGACGAGATGGCCGGCAATCGTTCGATGATGGAATTGCTCCAAGCGCCCACCGAGGGTTATGGAGACGCAATCGTAATTCCCGCTATCGAAGCGGAGAATTTTGAGGTTAAGAGCGGAATGCTTTCGTTGATAAAAGCTACGAAGTTTCGAGGTCGTGAGGCAGATAATCCTCACGATCACATTCGGAATTTTGATCGTCTTCTGGCCACGAGCAAGTTTAAAAACGTCGACGCCGATGTCATCAAGCTTATGCTTTTTCCGTACTCGCTCGATGGTGCCGCCAAGGATTGGTACGAGAAAGAGCCACCTAATTCCATAATTACGTGGAAGGATCTCTTTTCCAAATTCGTTAATCATTTTTTCCCACCATCTAAGACGACGTTTTTTAAAAACGAGATTACGAGATTTGAGCAAAAACCGAATGAATCATTTAGAGACGCGTGGGATCGTTTTAAGGAAATGCTTAGGCAATGTCCTCACCATGGATTTTCTGAGTTGCACCAGATCGATACGTTTTACAACGGTCTTAGTTTTCAAGAACAAGATTCGTTGAATTCCGCCGCCGGTGGCAACTTTTGTGTAAAACTCCAAAAGATGCATTGATGATTATCGAAAATTGATCCAAGGTTTACCAACTCCGCAACACACCGAGTGTTGCCAATGTCGCCAATGTTAGTAGTTCTAATCGCGACATTCAGAGGGTTGATGCGAAAGTCAATAAGTTGACGAATGTGTTTACGTCGTTCTTAGTCGAGATGCAAAAGAAAGACGCTCCCGCTACGGTGAAAGTGGTGGAGGCATCGTGTACGTTTTGTGGTGGACCTCATAATTATTACGAGTGTGCGGCTACGGATTGGCAAACGTCGAGTGTTAACGCGTTAAATAACAATTTTCAAAATCAAAACAACGCGGGTCTATCACAAGGAAATTATAACCAAGGAAACAATGTAAATCAAAACCGAAACAATTTTGAAGGAAATAATCAACAAGGAAATTTTTCGAATCAAGGTTATAATCAAGGTCGTAATTTGAATTGGCAAAATCTAGATAACAACAACTAAAACTCGAATTTTTCAAACAACAACAATCAAGGAAACAATATTTCAAATGGTAATCAATGGAATTTTCAAAGAAGTAATCAAAACCAAGGGAACTTTAATGCTAATCAAAATAGTTCGTCAAACGATTTTCAAGAATACATGAAAACGAATGAGGCTAATATGAGACGTTTAGAGGGACAAATTGGTACTTTGAAAAACGACTTTTCCAACACTTTGAAAAATCAAAACACGAAGACGAGCAAGGAAAAATTAACATAAAAAAGATGTTTTCGGCTATTTGAACAAAGCCTCGGGCGCGTCATCGAGTTCGTTACCTAGTGACACCGTTGCAAATCCGAAGGAACAATGCAAAGCCGCCTCGTCTCGTGAGAAAAGTCGTGTGATTACCCCTAACCTTGATGGATTTCGAGTTGTTCCTTTCTCAACCCTCGACTTCTAAGACGCCTTCATGTTCTAAAGTCTATGGGGTAAATGTGGCGACCAAGGAAAAGAGTGCACACCCTCGTGTATCTCGAATTCCAACCACGGTTCAAAAAGAGAGCTTTATCGACCTCACCAAAGTAACCCTTGAAGAAACTTGTGCTTCGATCCTTCTTAAAAACCTAAAAGGCAAATGCCGAAAAAGGAAGAGGATCCGGGCCAATTTCTATTACCTTGTGATTTTTCCGAGATTGAGGGAGGTTAGCCCTTGCCTATTTAGGTGCTAGCATCAATCTCATGCCTCAATCTCTTTGGAAATTGATGAGATTGCCTAGACTTACCCCCCACAAACATGACAATCGAGCTTGCAAATTGTACACCACTTATACCAATTGGAATAGCCGAGGATGTCTATGTTAGGATTGGAAAGTTTGTTTTTCACGCGGATTTCGTCATTTCCGATTATGAGTGTGACCCTAAATGTCCCATTATTTTAGGTCGGCCATTTTTATCGACGGCTCGAGCCGTAATCGACGTCCACGAGGGGAGACTCACTATGAGATATGGGAAGGATAAAATGGACTTATTCACGAAAATAAAACCCAAGTTTTAAATGATCATGATAAAACCAAGGTTTCAAAACCTAATGTTTCAAATTCTAATGATTTTAAAATGTTAACTTTAGCGGAAAATATGAGGCTTGACGCATGTTTTGAAAGAATTAAAATGAACGATTTCAAAGATGATGATTTTAATGATAAAGAATACGTGTACTTGATTCAAAAGGGTATTCGTAGATTTATGGATGAAAAATCATGTTGGGATTTATTCAGTGAAACAAGTGAACCACCAATTCCGAAGGGCGACGTTAGTGCCATCACAACAATGACCAATATGGGCTCGTCTTCACCACCTTCGAAGGACCATGACTTTGAGGCCCATACTTCTAAGCCTATTGAAGTGCCTCCCACTCCTAGCCCCAAATCTATTAAGGCTAAGGAAGTGACCCAACCCAATGCAATCTCACTCATCATAGAAATGTCACCTAAGCATAGCCCAAGGGCTTGTAAGACCATGGTTGCGACTCTCGAGAAATCCGCTCGAGAACTTGCTCAAATCGACACTTTCTTTGATGACGATGGTGATTTTGCCGAGATCGAGCATATACTTGCTAATCCGCCATCCATCTTCGAGGATTTACCCTTTGATAAATCTTCAAATGAAGAGAACGATCTCATGTCAGAAATTTCTTATGATGATGAGAATGACGACACTTTCACAACGTACTCGAATTCCGTATACGAACCTATTTTTCATCATAATCCTATTTTTGATGATGAATTCGAGAACGTTGACGACCATATCATCGATCCTCCTTCATTTCACAATTTTGAGGATGAAGAATTCTTTAAGGAGGTCGATGAATTTCTCGCAATAGACACAAGTCCCATTCTCGAGGAGTTACCTTATAAACACTCCTCATTTGAGAATGACATTTACCACATTCGTGAGAATCTAACTTATCAACGATCCCCACAAAAGAATGATGGTTTCGTGCTTGATTGTGATCTCTTCGAGAGAGTTTCTAAAATCATCAAAGAGGGGAATGACAAACCGTGGTTTGACAAGCCTATCTATGACGAAGAAATCGATGAGATGCATGATCATGAGGATGACGAATATGTTGAACCCGAGGGGGCGGTGTTCTTTGTTGATCGACGTTTTGAGAACTTATACAATCCACCATCCCCTAACCGCGACTTAAATGTGAGGATTTTTAGCGTGACCAATTTTGAATTAGAAACGCCAAATATTTTCGACATTGTCAAATCGGGTTTTCATAAAGAGTTTCTAAACGATGAAAAAAGGAAAGATTTTAAAAGTGATTTAAAAGATTTTTCTACATGTTTAACTCCGTCATCACCGCGTTGTACGAGTGCTACCACCTCGTCTAATCTTTTTGACGACGGTTGGTGTGGTTTTAGTGTAGGGGAAGCCCCTTATGTTCCCTCATATTTCTCCACCGAGGACGAGATATTCGATCCCGGAATTACTTGTAAAGGGAAATCTCGGTCTTCCACCGATGCAATAAATGGAAGTATTATCTATTTACTTGGTGTGAGTCTACCTCGAGTAGCTCATAAGTTTTTCCCACCCATTGCCCCACCTTTCTACTTCTCATCTCTTTTATTTAACCTCTTTGAGGTTCCTCTATCGGTTGAAGTACTTTGTTTCGTCTTTCATCCGAAAACGAAGACGCTATCTTTGACCCCGGTATACGTTTATCGGGTTTTTAAAGTACTCCACGTACTTTTGGGCATTATTTATCATGTAAGCCCCACCAAAAATGACCATACCATGATTATACCTAAATGATCACATTTATAGGGATTCGAGTCGAGCTTTTGACTCGGTTATCAAAAACAAGGTGCCTCGTGGGGGATTCTCATGCTTATCCTTGTAAATATTATCGCTTTTCTAATAGTGTAACGAGGGGACTTGTGATCTTCCAACCTTTGTTCCGTGGTTGTTTGTGATTGTGATTCATTAGGTTCATCGACATCATTGAAGCCTCTCGTGTTCGTTTTATGGATCACTCGAGCTTCGATCGTTGCCTTTGGAGATTCCGATATCCGATGATATCCTTTTATGTTCTAACGTTTATCTTATTAGCATAATTCATAAACGGGTTTTAGGTTATTCGTTTTACCCTTTCCATGCTCGAGATTAAGCATTCGACTTCGTCTCTAGTATGGGGATGTTTCACCCCTAGACTCAAAACATTGAGGACAATGTTTAGTTTTAGTATGGGGTGAGTAGATACTTCACCTTGCTTACGTCACCACGCAATCCAATATTTATCTTTTTGTTATCATTTTGTTGCAAATAAGGCTAAAAATGACCAAATTTTAAAATTTTTCTTGTTTTTCATAAGTGTTTAAGACACGAATGTAGGTTTTCTGATGGTGAGAATAAGAGTAATTTTTTACTCAACCATGCGTGTTGAGCACTTAGCTTTGATTCCATAACTTTTTAGGCTAAGTCTCTTAAATAAGGACGAGAAATGATAGAGTTAATTATAAGTTACGTAATCTTTCACGATCTCATGTGTAGTAATTATTAGCTTATTCCCCACGCTTTTGTTTAAATAAATGCAATTTGTAAGGTCGTACGATTTAAAAGGTTACTTATCTTCTTGCCCAAGATCGTTTAAAAGTTGCTCGTGTTTGAATAGAGTTTATAGCCAAGGCATAACTTATTGAAGCGGGATGCGAAGATTGGCAAGTTCCAAAAAGGCCCTCACAAGGCATGAGGAAATCCATTTTGTTGCTAAAGATCCAAGATGATGTGAAGTATCATTATTCCAAAATCAATATGAAGGATCGAGACACACGACGAGAAGCAATATACTCCCCTAAAGATCATGGAGAAGTCTATCCAAAAAGACCCTAACAAGGTATAAGGATAAATATATCCAAGTCCTAAAAGGAGGCGGATCGTTGTATATCAAAATCCCAAATAAAGATTGAAGAAAAATGATGGAGTCGTGGTCTAAGTTTGAATAAATTCTATATATAAAGAGAAGACCATTATTTCAAGAACGTCTTCCAAGATTTGAAGTTCAAAACACATGCCAAATATCGATCCGCGAAAGGTCTCAAATCGTGAAACGAGTAATGCCAAGATATGAACTTAAGGAGATTACGAAAGCCGTTTTAAAAGATCGTGTCCTTCGGCTAACTATCGATAAAATCGTCCTACTTTATTTTCGGCCTTAATAAAATATCGAATTAAGTCAAAAATGTATCCTTGTGATCATTAAGACAAAAATTAAATATAAGAGATACTAATTAGGAATAAAGAGTCTAAGTACGTAATTAACACTCATGAGAAATGATTGTGTTGCTAACTTATAATAACAATAATCTCGTTACACGCTTAGCATGGAATCGAGTGAAAATAGAGGATGACGAACTTATCTCTATGAGGCATTCACGTGTTCTTATTCTTTGACCCTAGAAGACACTTAATCGTGATGAAAACAATACATTATGTCTAAAACACATGTAGTAGTTTATTTAAGTTTACGTTTTCAATAAATGTCACATAAAAATGAATTTTGGAAGTGCTATGATACTTAATTCTAGCATTGCATGGGGACACGGCAATGATTTAGTATGGGGGAGTGATGAGACTGCAATTATACATAGTCTCATCGTCCTAATCGGGCTTAAAACGCTTAAAATATCATTAAAATACCCCAAAATATACTTGTGTTTGTTCATTGTGTATTTTAGGTACGGATATCGTGAAATCAACAAAAGATCACAAGAATCAAGCAAAAACGAACACGGGAAACGAAGCCGCACAAAGAACCGGACCCGAACAATGATTTTCCATTCAAGTCCTTAAAGTTTTGAAGATTGACAAAATTGGTCCTCCAAGTTTGAAGGCTTGTCACTTAATACACTTGTAAATCTCAATTTTACAAATAGTTACCTTAATTTTCAAGATTATATCATTAAAGCCCTTGGAATATGATGAAATTACAAGAAAGGTCCTTGAAACAAGTTTATACAACTATTTGTGGCCAAAATGAAAGAAAGCAAACTTGCTTTACAAAGGAAATTGGATTTAGAGCTGTTTAAGTTTAAACTATAAATGACAAGAAGAAAGGAGACAAGGGACTAAAAGGGTCAGACACTCAAACCCACTAACCCAATCCACACACGCCACCTCACCATTTTCGCCACATCACCCATGACCAGTCAACCCCACTAACACTTTTTTATTAAACCTTTTTAAACAAAAGAAATACGTGGGAAACAATGTATTACTTCCTAATCTGGATTAAACCCTCTCTTAAACCCAGCCAAGAACACCAAGAAGCCTAATTGGGTTTTCCCTAATTACCCAATAATAAACCCCCATATGATCCAGATTAGTGATTAAAACCCTCCTTAACCAAACCCACCTCCCAAGCCTCCCATGTCCCCACTTTTGTGCAAGAAAACAAACAAGAACAGTCCATCAACGGACAATCTCTTTTCCTTGGTCCCAAAGGACTAAATAAACTTCCAAGATCATTTAACAGCAGTTGTCTCATCACATGTCCAAGATTGACCAAGTTTGAAAAATTCGTCCAAGGGCATTCAAGGAATTTTATGAAGATTAGGGTTTCAGTAGTTGTGATTCTAGTATCTTCTTTCATAATCTATATAAAGCACCTATCAACATGTGATAGGGCTTGTTCCAGATTTTTGTTTTGTAAACCTTTTTAAATGAATAGCTAAAGTATTTTTCAAGCCTTGCAAAAGAATTGTCTGAGTTCCATCAATTATCTTTCCTGATTGTTAATTTAGAGTTTAAATTTATTGTAAACTTGTTTTCATTTTTATCAAAAGTTTTTAAATTCGTGAAGGCTTTTGAGACCCAATCTGCTTATAAGTAGCTTATGTGCTTGTATTTACAACATAAGCACATATGTTTAACATATAAAGTGATTGTTGCCTTAAGTCTATTCTTTTAGATTTTGCAAAAATCTGGTTCCAAAAATACTTTTCACTAAAAATCATTGTTTATTGTTTTTATGTTATCACTGTAGCATAAGCTTGTGTAAAGCTTATCTGATAAACAAGCTTTACACCAAGCTTATACTACTTGTAGTGTTCTTGGTTTGTTGTTTTGTGCAGGCTACAAGGGATCAAACAAGACTCCATTTTCATTTCCTTTATTTTCATTTGTGAAGACATTGTACCCTTAGTCTGTTGTAGAACCCAACAAGGGCTCTCAACACATATTCACAGCTCTCATAAGCTTAACAAGTGACATAGGGAAGGAATCAGCCGTGGTATGTGTTGGGTCCACTAGATGTGGATCTTGCAGCCTGTCAGGAACGGTGAACGACTTCTGTAATCACAAGTCTATTCACAGAGAGACTCTATATACAATATAAGTGCGGAATACAAATACTATAAAGAAGAACGGAATAACTATAATGACTTGATCCTTTTCTAAGGATTTCTAATATTAATGATAACTAGAATTACGTTTGATCAAGGTGTGTGTAACCCTTCTGCCTAAGGTTCCTTTTATACTACAAGGAAACCCTAATACATCATTAAACAAAACGTGTAAAACTGATATGCATATCCTTTCCTAACATATCTCATGCATATCCTAACAGAATAATAACTAAATAATAAAGTTTGACTTTAACTAAGACCAGGAGCACGACTTGCTCCTACTACTACTATGACCAGGAGGAACTACATACCTCCTAGTCTACCTATTACAAATAACTATTCCAATGGTCCTAACAATCCTCCCCTAAACTTGAATTTGACCTGTTGAGTTCAAGTTTCCTGGTAAAACGTGCAATAAAGCTCGAGGATTGGAACAGCAAAAGAAACAGCAGCATCAACAATATAAGGAACAGAAGAACTGCTGCAACAAGGAACACAAGAAGCTTCTCCAAAGCTTGAAACAAATCAGCATCGTGTTGAATCTTCACAGCAACATGAGCAGATTTGATTAGCCTTTACCAAGTAGCTGCTCGCTCTTGGGCTAGCCAGTCTTTCTAGTGGAATAAGCATCACCCTGGGAGACTAAAACCCAACCCAACTCTTAGAACGTGAATCAATGGTGAGTGGGGGTACCCTGATGATTTTAGGCAAACCATCACATCAACGGATTTGATATGTCTTTACCAGAAGTCGTACCCTTCTGGACTCGCCAACTCTTAGCAATGAAGCATCGGTGAGTTAAAAACCCTATAGCTTTAAGCAAGCTATTATAGCTATCAATGGATTTGATAAAATCTTTACCAAGAGCCGTACCCCCTTGGATTAGCCACTTTTAAGTCTAGGACCATGGCAAGTGAAAACCATCCAGTTTTGGGTAACCTGGCAACCAACAACGGATTTGAGAATCACACCAGGAGCCGTACCCTCAAGGTGAATCAACTATTTCTTGTTTGTGAGACACGGTGAGTTGAGGACCATTTGTTGTGTGGACCAAGTCCAACACCAGATGAAACAGCAAACCAGCATAAGTGTGAATCAGCAACAGGAACCCAATGTTTTAAAACAGTATAAGCAGATGGTATATTATTCACAAGTGTAAAATCCATGGTTTGTTTAAAGTATAAGCAGATATATATAAAAAGTATAGTTTTTTTTAACAATCACAAATGTAAGTCACCAATCACTGTACATATTGGTGAAAAGAATTGTTGTATAAACAGACAAACATAAAACACAAAACAGAAAAACTTACAAACAAACACATCACATACCAGACGCAGCCACCTTCTCAGCTTGCAACCGAGCTTGTATCCCTTCCACCAGTGTAGTCGCTGATAGGTGTGTAAACACCCATCCTTTTTACCACTTAATTACAATAATAACCGAGCCAAAACGTGTATTTTATGTCATTTATGTCGGAATTATGCGTGGTTTGTCTTTTTGTTGTGATTTAGGACGAAAAGGTGAAAAGTGGAGAAAACACGGGCATTTACGGGCTTTTATTAAAGAAAAAGATGAAAGACGAAGTCAAGAAGTCAAGAGTGCAAAAAGAACGGAAGTCCAAGACCAATTCTGAAGATTTATCAAAGAAAAAGTCAAAAGACGGAAGTTTACTAAAAGCCGAAGAACTCAAGTCTTATTTATTAAAGAATTAAAAGACGAGTTTAAAGAAATCCCGAGCTAAAAGTCATAAAAGTCCAAGATTAACAAAAGATTAAGAAGGGAAGGACATAATGGTGCAATTAAGAAGAAATGAAGAAGGGGAGGAAGCTTCCTAAGCATTCCTTAATCCTCCCCTATATATAGTCATTAGGATTCATCTTTTCATTTTTGTTGGCTAGAGTGACACTAGTTGTGCCATCTTTATTTACTTGAACATTTACTTTATTGCACTTTAATTACCTTGTCTTGCACCTTAAATACATTTAATTTCAAGTAAGTGTTCTTTAATTTTCTTGTTTTAATCTCTCATTCTTCCTTTCTTTCTATGCTTTAATCTTTGTTACATGCTTATTGTCTTGCTTATTTGATTAAAGGTTATGTTTTTATGCTTTTGATTGTTTTGGATTATTGATTCTTATAGCTTATTTGTGTTTATCTTTAAGTTTCTAAAGTTTTTTATAAAAGTTATTTTTGTATAAAGTTTGTTTTCGTAAATCTTTTTCATTTCGTGTTTTAAAAGTCTTTAAATTTCAGCTTATTAGCTTTTTCTTATACGTGTTTGCTTAGGGTTTTAGTATAGTGCTTATTTGAGTTATAGCTTATTAGTTTAGCTTATTTTGTGTTCTTTTTACTGTATTCCGACCACCAGACGGAAAAGGGTTTCATATTCCGACCAACATTCCTTTGCTTAGTCGGAAAAGGGTTTGTGTTATTCCGATCAGGGGAGTCTAGCACATTCCGATCAGGGTAAGTGACAGTTATTCCGATCAGGAGTCTATTCAACATTCCGATTGGGAGGCTTGTAACATTCCGATCAAAGGTAAGTTGGTTATTCCGATCAGTCTAGTGACAGTATTCCGATCTGAGACCACTCCACATTCCGATCTGAGGTGTTTATTTGGTTATTCTGATTTGGCCATTGATGGGTGTGTAAACACCCATCCTTTTTACCACTTAATTACAACAATAACCGGGCCAAAACGTGTATTTTATGTCATTTATGTCGGAATTATGCGTGGTTTGTGTTTTTGTTGTGATTTAGGACGAAAAGGTGAAAAGTGGAGAAAACACGGGCATTCACGGGCTTTTATCGAAGAAAAAGACAAAAGACGAAGTCGAAAGATCAAGAGTGCGAAAAGAACGGAAGTCCAAGACCAATTCTGAATATTTATCGAAGAAAAAGTCAAAAGACGGAAGTTTACTAAAAGCTGAAGAACTCAAGTCTTATTTATGAAGAAAATTCAAGACGAGTTTAAAGAAATCCCAAGACAAAGTCATTAAAGTCAAAAGATTAAAGAAGATCAAGGACTTAAGCATGCAATTAAGAGAAAGAAGAAAGAGGGAGGAAGCTTCCTAAGCTCCTCCCTAATCTCCCTATATATAGTTACCACCTTCATTTGTTTAGAGTGGTTGGCTACTTGACAAATAGCTTTCCACCATTTTCATTTCTTGCAACTTTATTTTTCATGTCATTTTAATTAATTGTCTTGCACTTTAATTCCTTTAATTCAAGTAAGTGTTTTTAGTTTTGTTGTTGAATCTTCACTTTTAATTAAGCTTTTCTTTATCTTTCTCATCCTACTTTTCTTGTTTTTGGTTTATCTCAATTTCGGATTAAGCAAGATATTGCTTAATCTCTTTGCTTATTTGATTAAAAAGTTCACCTTTTTATTTCTATCTAAGCTTTCATACGAAATAAGCTATAAGTTTGACAATCTTATTGGCTTATTTTGTATTTAGCTTATTTACTTTTAGTTTTCTTAAAAAGTTTAGTCTTTTTAAAGTTTGCTTATTTCGTATTTTAAAAGTTTTCAAATTTATGCTTATTGATCTTTTAATGTTTGATTTTTATAGCTTAAAGTGTTTTAGTGCTTATTGTGTTAATTTTCTTATTTTTGATCAAGTGCTTTTTAGTTAATTTTTATAAAAAGTTGTTTTTAAATATTTTTATTATTTAGTATTCTTAAAAGTTTTTAAATTTTGGTCTATTAGCTTTTTCTTAAATTTGATTTGGTTAAGTTTTTAGATAAGTGCTTATTTGGTATTTGCTTATTTGCTTATTGTTGCCATCGTATTGCTTAAGGGTTTTACCAGTACGATCGAGTAAGTGTGATCGCATAAACCCCGAGGGTTTCTACTTGCGATCCATTACTGCGATCCTTAGTACGATCGATCACTACGATCACACTCCTTAATCCACACCACGATCACTTGTTGCGATCGTGGGTACGATCATAGAGTGCGATCTGTGTGGGTAGGATCTGCTAGTGCGATCATAGAGTACGATCCTTAGCTAGAGTACGATGGAAATGATACAGAGTGCGATCATGGTACGATGGAAACATTTTTTAACAATTACAACATGAGTACGATCCATTCCATGCATGCATGCAGATTGGCGCCAAAATTAAGCAGCTAGGCTGGCTGCTTCCAGCAGCTAGCCTGCCTGCTTACTTATTTAATAGTATTGTTCCGTAATTGTTTAGTTTTATCTGAAAGTTGTTCCGATTTTATTTCTGAAAGTTAAGTATTTTTAGTTGAATTTTTCGTCGATTTTTAGTATTAATATTTTTTCGTAAAGTTCAAGTTTTATCTTTTATTTAGTACCCGCTTTAGGTTTTCCCTCGTTTAGCTTTAAAGTACCATTTTAGTTTTATTCTCTCCTTTTTCATTTAGTAAACTTTATTTTCGAGTCGATAGTTAATTTCTTCTTTTAAATTTATTTTTATTAATTGTTTCGCTTTAAATTACGTTTTATTATTTGTTTTAATTTTCGTTTTAATATCGTTTTAACTTTTAGTTTTTAATATTCACCTTGTTTTACTTTTATTATTTGTACTTGTCTTTAGTTTGTTCTTAAATACTTTTCGCATTTACTTTTTAATTAGTTATAGATAATCAACTTCCCTTTTTCTTAACCAAAAACAATTGAGTCGCACATTGAACCGGAAATCAATTCGATTAGACACCGAGAAAACGAACTTTTTTAAACTAGTGAAATCTCTACATTAAAATGGCGCCGCTGCCGGCTCTTTTCGTGAGGATTAACGGTTTTTTGTGAGAGACGCGTTGGCTTTTGGGATCCGTTCACTCGTGAACGTTATTTTTTGTATCAAAAATTTTCAAAAATCCCAAAAACATTTGAAAAAATCATAAAAAGCATTTCTTTTTCAAAGTTTTGCACCAAAAATATTCTTCTTGCTTATCTATCTTTCTTTATGGATTCTTATGTCCATTGCGTCGGGTGTGGGAGACGATTGTACGGGAACGACTCTTGTCAATGGTGTACATGTGAACGGTGCGGAAACGATATCGACAACACACAATTCGGATTTTGTCCTTTGTGCAACTCGACTAACTCGTCCTTTTTG
Source organism: Glebionis coronaria (assembly GCA_025667525.1). Classification (NCBI taxonomy): domain Eukaryota; kingdom Viridiplantae; phylum Streptophyta; class Magnoliopsida; order Asterales; family Asteraceae; genus Glebionis; species Glebionis coronaria. The sequence continues at coordinate 431,965,285 of CM046879.1, read as the reverse complement.
AACCCACCTCCTGTTCCCCCGTGCATCTATTGTGGAAGCGATTCTCATTGGCATGTTTGCCCGGTTCGATACCCGTATGGTCACGGGCAAGAACCGGGGTACAATTATGACAATGATAATAGCTATCCACAAGACGCACCCAGTCTTTCTCCTTACCCGTTTTGCAACAACTGTGGGGGTCCTCACGATACCTCTTATTGTCAACCAATGAATTATTATGAGCCAGATCCGTGTCCTCAATTTTCTTCACCGATGGATTATTATGAACCAAATCCGTGTTATAATTCTTCTCAACTGATGACTGACTATGAGCCACATCCGTGCTATAATTCTGGTTTTCATAACTATGAGCCCTCACATCACACCCTCAATCATCAATCCTCTCAGGGAATTCGTATTGATCAACAACTCACTACTCTGAATGAAGAAAGGCACACCATTATTTTGGAAATTCAAGAAGCCTTTGTTCAGTTTAAAGAAGCATGGGCGGAGGAAAAGCGACTGCAACAAGAGCAAGTATCTAATCTTAGTGATTATACCCCTCCTCTTGTGCATCATTACTATTATGATGATGAGGACGACGATGCTGTATGCACTTTCAACACATCTTCTGAAGTTGCTGCTCCTACTCTCGATGTTCCTACTGCGTCTAAGGATCTTGATTCGTTGAATGAGCTTAGTGATGTTGGTCTCGACAAAGTATTGGATGATGAGGTTTGTGACTTACCTGCTATGGAGCTTCAGGACGAAATTGCTCTTACGGAAGAGGTCGATCCTAGTGATGACGATTCTTCTCTCCGCTATGAGAATTTCACTTTTGGAATTTCTCAATCTCCACCGGGAGATGCGGGCGATGACGATTTATTCTCTCCGGCTTACGGGAAGTTCACCGATGAACATGATCTTGTGGATAAGGTGGAAGACGTGCTTCTTCGTGATAGATTACGGAAATTTCATCTTCTTATTGCTCAAATCGAAGAATTGACTTCTACTCCTCTCTCCGAGTCTTTTCCTCCATCTATTCCTCCCGTTGAAGATAATGACCCATTGCTGGAAGAAATCGACATTCACTTCATGCCTCCAGGTATTGATGATAATGACCCGGGAGGTGACATTGATTTTATTATCATTGATAACATTACGGCTTTGCCGAATGCTCAGCCTCCATTGTCTTTGGGGGATGACAATGTGCTTACTTTACCCACCCCACCTCCCGTGGATCTTGATTTCACATACTTTTCGTATGTTCAAAGGACCTTTCTCCCATTCAAGACTTATCCCCCCGCCTCTCCTTTGTTGATGTCAACCGGGAACGATGACAAGGTCTTTGATCCCGGTATCACATTCGAGGCTTCCCCATGGACCATTTAATTCGGGGACGAGTCAGGCTCGTGACTCGGTTAACAAAAACAAGCGCTTTTTGGGAGGAAACCCAATTATCTATCTATCTTTATCATAAGTGTAGGGGGATCCCCGTGGTGCATCTTGTTTTCTTTCTTATCATGTGCAGGGATTCGAGCTCAATGATCCACTCTTGATGATTCTTGACGAACCGTGATTCCGTGTTCCTTTCTTCCCGGTTCTATCCTAAACTCTTTTCGATTCACTATTTTATATTTTCTCAATATTAAAATAGGAATCTCTTTAGTTGTCCTTTACTTAACAAGATTTAAACAAAGTGCACAATGTCCTAAGTGTAGGGGAGTTTACTCCCACATGCTTAAACATTGAGGACAATGTTTATATTAAGTGTAGGGGGGACTTCTATCGAAGTTAAGTGGCCTTTTCCTTGTATTTGTCCTCATTTTAACCGGAAAATCAATTTTTCGACATTTTGCAAAATTTTTGATCTATTTTGGCCTATTAGTTTTTCCCCTTTGTATAGTTATTTTCTTTCCTTGCTAGAATAAATTTTCAATAAAGTGGTTTTAATTTTTAAACATTGTGAATCTTTTGACTCAACCCGAGTTTACTTGTCTAAGTTTACTCTAGCTAGTATCCTTAACGTGTTTAAGTCAAGTTTTGCTAGGCTTTTATATAGGGAGCTATAAAACGCGAAAGTCTTAACTCTCACGGGTTAAGAACAAGAACTTTTCGCAAGTTCCTATAATTGATCCTAGAGAGTCGTTTATCAAGGGAACTTTAAAATGCGATTTCTAAGCTTGAAAAAGTCTAAGAATTTGCAAGATCCTATAGATGACTCGAAAACCCAAAACGTTGATTTAATAGGCTAAGCATCCACGAGTCTCATTCCTTAAGATTTTAAATTGTGGAGAACGAGAGATGATAGAGTCAATTATAAGTTTGGTATTCTTTCATGAATTTATGTGAGTCAATTATAAGCCTATTCTCCCATCGCTTGCTAATAAATTTATCTGCAATAAATAAGGTTGTACGATTTGAAAAGTTACTTAGCTTCTAGCCCAAGATCGTTTAAAAGTTGCTCGGTATGGATTAGAGTTCATAGCCAAGGCATAACTTATTGAAGCGGGATGCGAAGATTGGCGAGTCCAAAAAGGTCCTAACAAGGCATGAGGGCTATATTTTGTTGCTAAAGATCCAAAAGTGATGTGAAGAATCATTTATCGAAAATCAATATGAAGGATCGAGACACACGACGAAAAGCAAAAACTCCCCAAAAGTCATGGAAAAGTCTATCCGAAAAGGCCCTAACAAGGTATGAGGATAAATAGATCCAAGTCCAAAAAGGAGGCGGATCGTTGTATATCAAAGTCCAAAATAAAGATTGGAGAAAAATGAAGAAGTCGTGGTCCATATATGAAGAATCTCTCAAAATTACAAGTGAAGAAATTCCTATTTGTAGAGAAGACCATAATTTCATGAACGTCTCTCAAGGTTTGAAGTATGAAGTCGTTGCCAAATATCGGTCCGAGAAAGGTCTCAAATCGCGAAGCGAGTTATGCCAAGATATGAACTTTATGAGGTCCCGAGAAGCAGTTTTAAAAGATTTTGTCCTTTAGCTAACTATTGATTAAATCGCTCACTTTATTTTCGGCCTAAATAACTATCGAAATAAGTCAACAATGCATCCTAGTGATCATTCAAGACAATAATAAAATATAAGAGATACACATAAGAATAAGGGAGTCTAAGTGAATAATTGGCCCACATGAGTTCGCGTTAGTTTACTAACTTATAATAACAATGATCTCGTTTTTAAGCTTGGTTTGGAGAAAGTGAAAACTTGAGGATGATGATCATTCATAACATTTTCAAAACCCAAGGTATGTTTTTGATTTCTTTACTTTGAATGTTTATAGTTTTCTATCTCTTTAATAAAGGCCAACGTGGATTAATTGTGATGAAAAATGTAAAGGTGCTTTGTAACTAATGCATTGCATGAGGACATTGCAATGGTTAAGTGTAGGGGATTTGATGGGTGTGTAAACACCCATCCTTTTTACCACTTAATTACAATAATAACCGGGCCAAAACGTGTATTTTATGTCATTTATGTCGGAATTATGCGTGGTTTGTGTTTTTGTTGTGATTTAGGACGAAAAGGTGAAAAGTGGAGAAAACACGGGCATTCACGGGCTTTTATCGAAGAAAAAGACAAAAGAAGAAGTCGAAAGATCAAGAGTGCGAAAAGAACGGAAGTCCAAGACCAATTCTGAATATTTATCGAAGAAAAAGTCAAAAGACGGAAGTTTACTAAAAGCCAAAGAACTCGAGTCTTATTTATGAAGAAAATTCAAGACGAGTTTAAAGAAATCCCAAGACAAAGTCATTAAAGTCAAAAGATTAAAGAAGATCAAGGACTAAAGCATGCAATTAAGAGAAAGAAGAAAGAGGGATGAAGCTTCCTAAGCTCCTCCCTAATCTCCCTATATATAGTTACCACCTTCATTTGTTTAGAGTGGTTGGCTACTTGACAAATAGCTTTCCACCATTTTCATTTCTTGCAACTTTATTTTTCATGTCATTTTAATTAATTGTCTTGCACTTTAATTCCTTTAATTCAAGTAAGTGTTTTTAATTTTGTTGTTGAATCTTCACTTTTAATTAAGCTTTTCTTTATCTTTCTCATCCTACTTTTCTTGCTTTTGGTTTATCTCAATTTCGGATTAAGCAAGATATTGCTTAATCTCTTTGCTTATTTGATTAAAAAGTTCACCTTTTTATTTCTATCTAAGCTTTCATACGAAATAAGCTATAAGTTTGACAATCTTATTGGCTTATTTTGTATTTAGCTTATTTACTTTTTAGTTTTCTTAAAAGTTTAGTCTTTTTAAAGTTTGCTTATTTCGTATTTTAAAAGTTTTCAAATTTATGTTTATTGATCTTTTAATGTTTGATTTTTATAGCTTAAAGTGTTCTAGTGCTTATTATGTTAATTTTCTTATTTTTGGTCAAGTGCTTTTTAGTTAATTTTTATAAAAAGTTGTTTTTAAATATTTTTATTATTTAGTATTCTTAAAAGTTTTTAAATTTTGGTCTATTAGCTTTTTCTTAAATTTGATTTGGTTAAGTTTTTAGATAAGTGCTTATTTGGTATTTGCTTATTTGCTTATTGTTGCCATCGTATTGCTTAAGGGTTTTACCAGTACGATCGAGTAAGTGTGATCGCATAAACCCCGAGGGTTTCTACTTGCGATCCATTACTGCGATCCTTAGTACGATCGATCACTACGATCACACTCCTTAATCCACACCATGATCACTTGTTGCGATCGTGGGTACGATCATAGAGTGCGATCCGTGTGGGTACGATCTGCTAGTGCGATCATAGAGTACGATCCTTAGCTAGAGTACGATGGAAATGATACAGAGTGCGATCATGGTACGATGGAAACATTTTTTAACAATTACAACATGAGTACGATCCATTCCATGCATGCATGCAGATTGGCGCCAAAAGTAAGCAGCTAGGCTGGCTGCTTCCAGCAGTTAGCCTGCCTGCTTACTTATTTAATAGTATTGTTTCGTAATTGTTTAGTTTTATCTGAAAGTTGTTCCGATTTTATTTCTGAAAGTTAAGTATTTTTAGTTGAATTTTTCGTCGATTTTTAGTATTAATATTTTTTCGTAAAGTTCAAGTTTTATCTTTTATTTAGTACCCGCTTTAAGTTTTCCCTCGTTTAGCTTTAAAGTACCATTTTAGTTTTATTCTCTCCTTTTTAATTTAGTAAACTTTATTTTCGAGTCGATAGTTAATTTCTTCTTTTAAATTTATTTTTATTAATTGTTTCGCTTTAAATTACGTTTTATTATTTGTTTTAATATCGTTTTAACTTTTAGTTTTTAATATTCACTTTGTTTTACTTTTATTATTTATACTTGTCTTTAGTTTGTTTTTAAATACTTTTCGCATTTACTTTTTAATTAGTTATAGATAATCAACTTCCCTTTTTCTTAACCAAAAACAATTGAGTCGCACATTGAACCGGAAATCAATTCGATTAGACACCAAGAAAACGAACTTTTTTAAACTAGTAAAATCTCTACATTAGCCATTGGTGACAACAATTCCGATTGGTATTCTGACGACAACATTCCGATCAGGTAAAAGGTGAGGGCATTCTGATCGGAATATATTCCGATTAGGGTTACTTTTATATTTTGTCTTGTTTAAATTTTAAGTTTACATTTTTATACTTTGTCAAATTTTAATTTTTGTCACGCTTTAACTTTAAGTCAATTATTTTCTCGTTAGTTATTTTTCAAAGTTTAAATATTGCACCCTTTCTTTTAATTGGACTTAAATTTATTTTAACGCCATTTTACTTTTACGTCATTTACCTTTAAGTCTTTGCAATTTAAATATACTACAACGACACAACTTTTGTTTCCACCAAAGAACGACTGAGTCGCACACTAAACTCCTTTTTCAATTCGAAGAGACATACTTAAACGAACTAATCTTTTTACCTGGCCAAAAGCCTTGTATTAAATGGCGCCGCTGCCGGCTCTTTTCGTAAAGATTAACGGTTTTCTGTGAGAGACGCGTTGCTTTTTGGGATCCGTTCACTTGTGAGCGTTATTTTCTTGCACAAAAATTCAAAAAACCATAAAAATTAAAAATTGATAAAAATCCATAAAAATTAATAATTTCAAAAATCCAAAAAGATTTTATTTTTATTGTGTATATATATTGTCTTTGCGTTTGGTATTGTTTTCTTTTGCCTTTGTAGGTGTATGCGTACTAGATCTTCTAATTATCAAGAGCCCGAGACTCGAGAAGATTTAAGTATGTCAGGTGTTAACAACAATAATAATCCACCGCACCTCAACAATAACAACAATGTTCTTCCACAGCCTGATCTTCGGACAATGGAGGAGCTTTGTCAACCTACCATGTTTGGACGAGGAGGACCGATTGCGCCGATGCAAATCACGGCTCCAGAGTTTTCGTTGAAGCACCACATGATTCAGCAAGTGCAAACAAATCCTTTTAGAGGAATGCCTGATGATGATGCCAACAAACACCTCGACAAGTTCATTACAATCATCCAAAGCATGAAGTGCACCGGTGCCTCAATGGATGTTCTTCGCGTACAACTCTTCCTACATACTTTATCACACCACGCCGAGAAATGGTTTGATCGTCTTCCAAAGAATTTAATTCACACTTGGGATGGCATGACTCAACGCTTTTTGTCGCGCTACTTTCCACCATCCATGGTCACAAGCCTTCGCAATCAAATCAGCGGTTTCATGCAAGATCCCGATGAATCTCTTTTTGATGCTTGGGAAAGATATAATGTCTTGATCGATCGTTGTCCAAGCCACAACATGCTTCCAGTCACATTGATTGATAATTTCTACAACGGTTTGACTTTTCGAGATCGTGATACGATTAATGCAGCCGCCGGTGGCACATTCATGAACAGGAGACCCGAGGAGTGTAGAGAGCTAATTGAGAACATGACTACTCACCACAAAAACTGGGATTCCTCCGCTTCTTCAAGGAACAACCCGAGAGTCAATGTTTCTTCTACTTCAGCAAACCCTGATATGACCGAACTCACCCGCATGATGACTGAAATGAGCGAAAGTATCTTGCTTCTCGCTTCAAACCAACAACAACAAGTTAAAGCGGTTGCACCTTCTTGTGAAACATGTGGCGGTCCTCACTCATACACCGATTTTCCTTCTACACAAGTAAATCCGGAAAATGTGTATGCAACTTATAATAATTATTCATCGGAAAATTACCAAGCTCGACCTCAAGGGGATAGAAATTTGCTGAGTTACCGGTCAAACAACTACCTTTCCCCCGGTTTTTCTCCTCAAAACCAAAACCCCGCCAACAATTACAATAGAAGCAACCAAATCCCACCACGAGCTTCTAATCCTTATAACCCACCCGCCCAACCAGCCCCACCCATTAACCCCGATGTTGAAGCCATCATGAGAACCCAAGGTGAGCAAATCAAGAATCTGCAGAGCCAAATTATCAATCTAAAAGGAGATATTACCAAGCAAGGGAATGAGATAAGATCCGAGCTTCGAGATAATATTCAATCCTCCTTCAGCACTCAAACGAATGATTTGAAGAATATGCTGGCTAGTTTCTTGCCCGCCGCTCAACCGTCTTCTTCGAGTTCTCTACCTTCAAACACCGTCACCAATCCGCGAGCAAATGTGAGTGCTATTACTACCCGTAGTGGAGTCACCATCGTAGGACCACCTATCTCGCCCCCATCATCTACACCTCCTCCACCACCATTTATCCCTACTTCTCCTACACCTAGTATTAGTGCACTATTACCGTCTCCGCCTCGTCATGACGATGTACCTAGGAAGGACCCTCCAACATCTCAACCTTTACCTACACCTACACCTTCACCACCCAAACCCAATATCCCTTATCCTTCTCGCTTAGGCAAGACCAACGAGCTAACTAAGAATGACTGTCAAGTGTCGAGCTATGTGAAGATGCTCTCTCAAATGAACATCAACATTAGCCTTGTTGAAGCACTTGTCCACATGCCAAAATTTGTCAAAGCATTTAAGGAATTGCTTAACAAGAAGGAGAAGCTGATTGAGCTCGCCAACACACGCTTAAATGAAAACTGCTCTGCAGTTATTCTTAAAGAACTTCCGGAAAAGCTTGGAGATCCCGGTCGTTTTGTGTTGCCTTGCATTTTCAACAAAACTGAAGAATTTACTGCCCTAGCTAATCTCGGGGCCAGTATTAATCTTATGCCTTTGAGTGTTTGGAAAACACTATCATTACCCGACCTTACTCCAACAAAGATGACTCTTGAACTTGCAAATCGCACTCTCGCTTACCCCGTTGGTATAGCCAAAGACGTGTTCATTAAAGTTGGCACATTTACTTTCCCGGTCGATTTTGTCGTTGTTGATTATGAATTGGACCCTCGTATTCCTTTAATACTAGGTCGGCCATTCTTGAGAACCGGACGAGCTTTAGTTGATGTTGCCGAAGGTGAGTTAATCTTAAGAGTCGGGAATGATGCACAAGTTTTCAAAATGGGGAAGCTTACAAGCAAATCCTTTGGAAGAGAATCAGTGAATATGATTAATGTGCTCGATGATTTCGTCATCTACAACAATCCTCTATTCGACTCTTGCAGTGATAATCCACTTTTTCAAGATGATGTGGAATATTCTCTATCAAATTTGGACCCTTCACCCATTTATGATTCTCCACCGATCTTCGATGCTTATGATGATTATTCTAGCTCAGATTCGGATGATTATGATGACCTTACTTTTGAGTATCCCGATCTGCCCACATATGATGATTTTGATGAGGCTGATACTCTTTCGAGTGATTCTTCACATGATGAAGATCCTCCGTCATCTATGCTTAATCCTACTTTGGATGATTACTCTTTTGAGGAAGACTTCTCTTTTCTCAACACTTACTTCCCTCATGAGAGTGATGCACCTCCTTTAGACTTTGAAGATTATCGTCTTGATCCTACTTTGGATTTGAAGAACATTCTTTCAAAGGAGAAGAAACCGGTCGACACCAATATTCGCAGCACATATGATTTAACACCTCTTTGTCCCCCTTCTGAGGACGAGGTTGTGCATCTTCTTCGCGGATCTTCTTCACATTCTGCTGAGCCTGAGTGCTATTTTCCCCTAAAGGAAAAGGTGTTTTACCCCGGTATCGATATTCTGCAGCCATCTCAGTATCCACTTGATGAAATAAAAGGAAATATTTTTAGAACTTATGGAAATCTGCTTGCACCACTTCACTCTTGCTTCCACCGTGCTCCATCGCTGCTTAAGGGAACCTTGCCTACTCTTCTTTGGCTTGACTTGTTCGCCTTAAGCTTGTGCTATTTGATGGACGAAAACCATGTCTTTGATCTTGGTGGATATGTTTCATGCTTCTTCCTATGATGATCAAGGTCGAGTCAGGCTCACGACTCGGTAATAAAAAATCAAGCGCTTCTTGGGAGGCAACCCATGTATCTATCTTTTCGCTTTCTTTATCCTAAGTGTAGGGGAGACCTGTTGGTGTTTGCTATTTCCTCTCCTCTCTTAATCAGGGATTCGAGCGCTCAATGATCCACTCTTGATGATTCTTGACGACCCGTGATTCCGTGCTTACTTCTTCCCGGTTCTATCCTAAACTCTTTTCGATTCACTATTTTATATTTTCTCAATATTAAAATAGGAATCTCTTTAGTTTTCTCTTCCTTAGCGAGATTTAAACAAAGTGCACAATGTCCTAAGTGTAGGGGAGTTTACTCCCACATGCTTAAACATTGAGGACAATGTTTATGTTAAGTGTAGGGGGGACTTCTATCGAAGTTAAGTGGCCTTTTCCTTGTATTTGTCCTCAATTTAACCGAAAATCAATTTTTTCGATATTTTTCAAAAATTTTGATCTATTTGGCCTATTAGTTTTTCCCTTTGTATAGTTATTTTCTTTCCTTGCTAGAATAAATTTTTAATAAAGTGGTTTAATTTTCAAACGTTGTGAATCTTTTGACTCAACCCGAGTTTACTTATCTAAGTTACTCTAGCTAGTATCCTTAACGTGTTTAAATCAAGTTTTGCTAGGCTTTTATATAGGGAGCTATAAAACGCGAAAGTCTTAACTCTCACGAGTTAAGAACAAGAACTTTTCGCAAGTTCCTATAATTGACCCTAGAGAGTCGTTTATCAAGGGAACTTTAAAACGCAATTTCTAAACTTGAAAAAGTCTAAGAATTTGCAAGATCCTATAGGCGACTCGAAAACCCAAAACTTTGATTTAATAGGCTAAGCATCCACGAGTCTCATTCCTTGAGATTTTAAACTGTGGAGAACGAGAGATGATAGAGTCAATTATAAGTTTTGTATTCTTTCGTGAATTTATGTGAGTTAATTATAAGCCTATTCTCCCATCGCTTGTTAATAAATTTATCTGCAATAAATAAGGTTGTACGATTTGAAAAGTTACTTAGCTTCTAGCCCAAGATCGTTTAAAAGTTGCTCGGTATGGATTAGAGTTCATAGCCAAGGCATAACTTATTGAAGCGGGATGGGAAGATTGGCGAGTCCGAAAAGGCCCTAACAATGCATGAGGGCTATATTTTGTTGCTAAAGATCCAAAGTGATGTGAAGAATTATTTATCGAAAATCAATATGAAGGATCGAGACACACGACGAAAAGCAAAAACTCCCCAAAAGTCATGGAGAAGTGTATCCGAAAAGACCCTAGCAAGGTATGAGGATAAATAGATCCAAGTCATAAAAGGAGGCGGATCGTTGTATATCAAAGTCCAAAATAAAGATTGGAGAAAAATGAAGAATTCATGGTCCAAGTATGAATCTCTCAAAACTTCAAGTGAAGAAATTCCTATATGAAGAAAAGACCATTATTTCATGAACGTCTCTCAAGGTTTGAAGTATGAAGTCGCTGCCAAATATCGGTCCGAGAAAGGTCTCAAATCGCGAAGCGAGTTATGCCAAGATATGAACTTTATGAGGTCCCGAGAAGCAGTTTTAAAAGATTTTGTCCTTCAGCTAACTATTGATTAAATCGTTCACTTTATTTTCGGACTAAATAACTATCGAAATAAGTCAACAATGCATCCTCGTGATCATTCAAGACAATAATAAAATATAAGAGATACACCTAGGAATAAGGGAGTCTAAGTGAATAATTGGCCCACATGAGTTCATGTTAGTTTACTAACTTATAATAACAATGATCTCGTTTTTAAGCTTGGTTTGGAGAAAGCGAAAACTTGAGGATGATGATTATTCATGACATTTCCAAAACCCGAAGGTATGTTTTTTATCTCTTTATTTTCTTCCTTTGAATGTTTATAGTTTTCTATCTCTTGAATAAAGGCCAACGTGGATTGATTATGATGAAAAATGTAAAGGTGATTTGTAACTAATGCATTGCATGAGGACATTGCAATGGTCAAGTGTAGGGGATTTGATAGGTGTGTAAACACCCATCCTTTTTACCACTTAATTACAATAATAACCGAGCCAAAACGTGTATTTTATGTCATTTATGTCGGAATTATGCGTGGTTTGTGCTTTTGTTGTGATTTAGGACGAAAAGTTGAAAAGTGGAGAAAACACGGGCATTTACGGGCTTTTATTGAAGAAAAAGATGAAAGACGAAGTCAAGAAGTCAAGAGTGCAAAAAGAACGGAAGTCCAAGACCAATTCTGAAGATTTATCGAAGAAAAAGTCAAAAGACGGAAGTTTACTAAAAGCCGAAGAACTCAAGTCTTATTTATTGAAGAATTAAAAGACGAGTTTAAAGAAATCCTGAGTCAAAAGTCATTAAAGTCCAAAATTAACAAAAGATTAAGAAGGGAAGGACTTAATGGTACAATTAAGAAGAAATGAAGGAGGGGAGGAAGCTTCCTAAGCATTCCTTAATCCTCCCCTATATATAGTCATTAGGATTCATCTTTTCATTTTTGTTGGCTAGAGTGACACTAGTTCTTCCATCTTTATTTACTTGCACATTTACTTTATTGCACTTTAATTACCTTGTCTTGCACCTTAAATACATTTAATTTCAAGTAAGTGTTCTTTAATTTTCTTGTTTTAATCTCTCATTCTTCCTTTCTTTCTATGCTTTAATCTTTGTTATATGCTTATTGTCTTGCTTATTTGATTAAAGGTTATGTTTTTATGCTTTTGATTGTTTTGGATTATTGATTCTTATAGCTTATTTGTGTTCATCTTTAAGTTTCTAAAGTTTTTTATAAAAGTTATTTTTATATAAAGTTTGTACTCGTAAATCTTTTTCATTTCGTGTTTTAAAAGTCTTTAAATTTCAGCTTATTAGCTTTTTCTTATACGTGTTTGCTTAGGATTTTAGTCTAGTGCTTATTTGAGTTATAGCTTATTAGTTTAGCTTATTTTGTGTTCTTTTTACTGTATTCCGACCACCATTCGGAAAAGGGTTTCATATTTCGACCAGCATTCCTTTGCTTGGTCGGAAAAGGGTTTGTGTTATTCCGATCACGGGAGTCTAGCACATTCCGATCAGGGTAAGTGACAGTTATTCCGATCAGGAGTCTATTCAAAATTCCGATTGGGAGGCTTGTAACATTCCGATCAAAGGTAAGTTGGTTATTTCGATCAGTCTAGTGACAGTATTCCGATCTGAGACCACTCCAAATTCCGATCTGAGGTGTTTATTTGGTTATTCCGATTTGGCTATTGGTGACAGCAATTCCGATTGGTATTCTGACGACAACATTCCGATCAGGTAAAAGGTGAGGGCATTCTGATCGGAATATATTCCGATTAGGGTTACTTTTATATTTTGTCTTGTTTAAATTTTAAGTTTACATTTTTATACTTTGTCACATTTTAATTTTTGTCACGCTTTAACTTTAAGTCATTTATTTTCTCGTTAGTTATTTTTCAAAGTTTAAATATTGCACCCTTTCTTTTAATTAGACTTAGATTTATTTTAACGCCATTTTACTTTACGTCATTTACATTTAAGTCTTTGCAATTTAAATATACTACAACGACACAACTTTTGTTTCCACCAAAGAACGACTGAGTCGCACACTAAACTCCTTTTTCAATTCGAAGAGACATACTTAAACGAACTAATCTTTTTACCTGGCCAAAAGCCTTGTATTAGTCTCCATAGAAGTCTCATTCCCGGAAGGAGCATTGGAAATCTGCAAGTGACAAGCAAGCATGGCCTCCATCGAAGCAATAGTCAACGGATAGTCCAGATCCGTTAGCATGAATACCATTGCACCAGACTCCAAATCCAAGACATGCACGCCACAGCCAACATATAACTTCCATCTCATGATAACCCAGGTTGGCTGGTCCTTCCAGACACCAGAAAGTGGAGCCTGTGGAGGGGAATCAAGCATCATCTTCAAATCAGCCCACATTGTCAGACCAGGCCAGGAGGGGACTTCACTAGGATGAGTAGGCATACCAGCATCCACAAACCCATACAAAGACATAAGATCCCTACGACCAATCCAAGGCAACACACCTTGCAAACCCGAAGCATGATGAACATAACCATCACTGATGGTGATCTTATGGGTGAAAGTACCAGGAATAGTGGCGGATGGCTTAACTGTCCAAGATGTAATAAACCCCGTACCCATTGGCAATTCTGAGTCACTATCGGAAGCTGCATCAATAAGATTTTCAGGAGCACGCTTCTCATAAGGAACAGACTTGCCACGTCTAGCACGTCTAGCCAACTGCTTGCGAATGGAACGACGAGGAGTGGGAGTACCAGACAAGGGCTGAACCTTTACCTTTGCAGCAGGAATAGGATCAGCAGAAGTAGAATCAATACCTTGTCCATCCAAAGGATCAACAGTAGTTGCACCAGGAGAAGGAGTAGGGTAAGAGCCAGTCACGGGTGGTGAGGGTTGTGCCATAGCAGGAGTAGCAGTGGTGGTGGTAGTGGTAGCATAGGTGGTGGAGGTGGTAGGACCCGAAGATGAAACAGGAGGAGCAACCAACGGTGTAGAGGTGGTACCAGCAGTGGAGACATGAACAAGCGATGGAATACCAGTAGAACCAAGAGGAACATCAGATGAAGAACCAGGAGCAACAGTAGGTTGAGAAGTAGGAACCACTCGTAGAGGAGGACGATAGATGAAACGCTCCGGAACCGGTGTACTCTGACGCTTGATCATTCGTTCATATAAAGCCTTAAGCTCGTCAAAAGACAATGCCCGAACCCGTTCCTATGTCCAACCAACAGTAAAATGAGCAGCCGACTGATACTTGACATACCTCTGCATCAACTTTTTCTCCTCAGTTCTCGCCAAAGGCCTGTTCTTACGCTTTTCACGCAGTTGAGCAGCAAGCGCTAATTGTTGCTTACGCATTAACACCATAGCTCGAGGAATACAATTCTGCTCATTCACATCAGAACCCAAGAGATCAGTAAACTGCGAATAATCCAAGGTAAGAATAGTAAGCACCCGCATCTAATCGCTATCATCCCAATGCATAGCATCATGCTGCAACTGCTCACGTCTCTGCTTCTGAAGAGCTTCCTCCTCAGCCCGAGCAGCTTGGTCAATCTCCACTTGCATTCTTTGTGCAGCCTCCTCACCCAACCTATCCTCCTCAAGTTGTCTGCGAGTACGCTTGCGAGGGGGTGAGGAGCAGCAGTCATAGGGGCTTTCCCCTTTGGATCATGAAACGACCCAACAGTAGTACCAGCAACATCTTCCTTTGGTGGAGCAGCAGTAGGAGGGATGCTTGATGAAGTAGGAGGAATTGGCAGATCTTCATATGACTTATCAGCAAACGCAGCCTTCGCCAATAAATTCAAGCCATCCTCTACAAGATCTTCAACCTCCTCATCAGAATCAGACTGAACCACATGCTTCTTCCTTCGCCTCTGCTGTATCTCCAAAGCTTTAATCCGGTCAGCCATGGGAAGAACAAATTCCCTGGTAAGCTTACGATGTTGATTCAAATCCGCATCCAAAGAAAGAATCCTTTCATGGTACATGTGCATGAGATCAAGCAAAGAAGTAAGTGTAATAGGCTCCTCTGCTTTCCCACCAAGAGGACTTGGGTCTGGCAAGGCTTCATTGGAACCAGAAGCAATAAAGGGGTCATCATGATGAGCACGAGAACCAGAGGGCTTATCGGAAGAGTGAGGGATAGGACTAGGAGGGGGGGTATCCACAAATGGAGACGAATGTGGCATCGAAGAGGGGTCAGCCTTGGAAGTGGATGGACTTTCAACCACCACTTCCTCAACCGGCTCTTCTACAACCACATTAGGTGCACCACCAGCAGGATGCTCCTCCTCCATAGGGTCATCACCTAATGGAGGTTCCTCCTCGGCTTGGACAGCCGGAGGAACAACATCAGGAGGACCTTGGGCAAGGCCCAGCATTGCATCAGTAAGGGGCCTCCAATCCCCTCGAAACCCATGAGCCATATTGTAGTAAACTTTAGCAGTAAGCTTGGGGGTCTCATACTCCTCCCTATCACGAGGTAAACACACAAGTATCTTCTGTAAAAACCTAGGATACATTAAAATTTTCTTTCTAGAACCAGTAATAGACAGATTGCTAACCATCCCATCAAACAAATAGCGAGAGAAATTAAACACCCTACCCTGTGCTATGCAGATCAGACCAGTAGCCAAAGGAGTGGGAAATGCATCCCAACTCCCAGACTTGGGGCTTAAACAATGAATCAAAAAGTGCACTAGAAGCTTCCACTGGGGGGGGGAACCTATTCTTTTGGAAGTTAAACTTCCCGCCATGGTTATATCCAATAGCAGCCACCCCCTCCAAAACCTCAGCATTAGGGATGGAAACAACACCACCTTCATATTGAAGATGAAGGGAACTCCTAATAGAAGCTTCAGTAACACATAAGAACGTCCATCAATGGTAGCATGGAGTTCACGTGGATGACCAACCACAACCACAAGTGTAGCAGAATCCCAAAACTGCCGAATCACACTATCATAAACAATGGGGCACACAGTAAAAGCATACCTGAGGTTAGAAGCCTCAATAAACTCCAGAATGTCTGTGAATTCATCACGTTTAGGACCATCTCCTAGATAAGCGACCTTGTTGTGAGCGGGTTGGTAGACCAAAGCAGCCATTGATGTTGATTAGAAGTGATGGAAGTTGATTTGTTAGGGTTTGAGAGAGTAGGAGCGTGTGTGTGTGTGTGTTATGATTGTGATGAATGAGTCAAGGGGGTAATTGACCATAAATAATGGTCTAGTAACTGTTCATTGACCCCTAATAATGTGGGTTGCCCTTTAAAATTAGGCAGTTAATGCAAAGTAACCACTTGCCCCTTATACTATTATTTGCAAATCCCAATTTACCAAAGTTAAATAAGATGATATATACTAGAATTAGCTTGCGTTGACTAAAATTCAAAACGCATAATGGTCAATACTAGAAGCATAATGTGGTCAACAGAAGTCAACGAAGTGAACAGTGACCCAAACCAAGACTAGAAGCCAACCAGCACTTGTCAAATAAGGATTTTTATCCACTAGAAGCCACAATAAATGACTAGAAGCTAACCATTAATGACTAGAAGCCAACCATTAATCAAGACAACCACCAGAAGTGAGCAAAATCCTCCACTAGAAGTAACACACACCACAAGAATCCATGCAATCTGTTGTTAAAATTTACCAATATGTTAATCTGTGCAAGTAAATATGTACACTAAGCCTCCCCTTAGGCGTAGCCTCCCCTCAATCCAAGGTCTCAAGGATTGACCATCCCAATGTGAACCACCAAGTGGTTGAACCGAGGACCATCAATGGCTTTAGTCAACAGATCAGCAACATTATCATCCGTATGAACCTTAAGAACCTATATCAACTTCTTCTCATTGGCATCCCGTATAAAATGGTGCCGAATTTCAATATGTTTTGTACGTTGATGAAAAACAGGATTCTTCACAATGCATATAGTGTTTTGGTTGTCAATGAAAATTTTGGTGTTCATAAAATTGAACCCATAATCCAGCATCTGATGTTGGATCCACAAAACTTGTCCACAACAACTAGCAGCAGCTACGTATTCAGCTTCTGTTGAAGAAGTAGCGACTATCGTCTGTTTCTTGCATTGCCATGAAATAAGTCTTCGACCCAAAAACTGACAACCACCAGTAGTAGATTTTCTGTCATTATTAGCACCTGGATAGTCACTATCACTATATGCTTCAAGAACAAAAGGTGATTCTCTAGGATACCACAAGCCTAGCTTGGGTTGAGCCTTGATGTACTTGAAAATCTTCTTGACTGCATTAAAGTTAGAAACCGTTGGAGCCACCTGATGTCTAGAACAAGCACTTACTACAAACATAATATCCGGACGTGATGCAGTCAAATACATGAGTGAGCCAATCATGGACCTGTACATATGAACATTTACCGGTGGATCTGGCTCATTCTTGAGTTTGACTTTAGTAACTTCATAAGGTGTTGCTGCTGGTCTAAGAGGATCCATATCAAACTTCTGAAGGATCTCATGAACATACTTATCTTGACTTATGAAGCTTCCATCCGACTGTTGCTTGACTTGAAGACCAAGGGAAAATGTAAGCTCTCCCATAGCACTCATCTGAATATCGCCCTTCATCAGTTGTTCAAACTCATCACACCATTCCTTTTTAGTAGAACCAAAATTAATATCGTCCACATACACCTGAACAAGGATAATGTTCTTGGTATTCCTCTTAAGAAATAGTGTTTTGTCAATTGTGCCTCTTCTATAGCCATGTTTCAACAAGAAAGTTGAGACTCTCATACCAATCTCTAGGAGCTTGATGAAGTCCATAAAGAGCTTTGACCACCTTGTAAACTTTCTTGGGATGAAGTGGATCTACAAAGCCCTTAGGTTGAGTGACATAAACTTCCTCATCAATCTTGCCATAGAGAAATGCACTCTTGACATCCATCTGAAAAACTGTAAAGCCCACATAAGAAGCAAAAGCCAAAAACAGACGAATGGCCTCAATCCTAGCAACAGGAGCAAAAAATTCAGTGTAGTCAATGCCTTCAAGTTGTGTATGACCCTGTGCAACCAACCTCGCCTTATTTCTCACCACAATACCCCGTGCATCTTTCTTGTTTTTGAGAATCCATTTGGTACCAATTACTGTCTTTCCATCTGGCAAGTCAACTACGATCCAAACATTCTGAAACAAGAATTGCTGCATTTCCTCCTGCATAGCCTCCACCCAACTTTGATCCTCAAGAGCATGAGAGACTGATCTAGGCTCCCACCTGTGAAAGAAAACAAGCAAACAAACAATGTTGAAAGCCCGTATGATTATTACGCTTTTGATCCTCAATATAGCTTACAAGAGCATGATGATCAGACGTGGCCTTCTTATGCATTCTGCGAGTCTTGACAGTAGAACCAGGATCTCCAATGATTTGAGTAGTAGGATGATCTTTGTGTGACTGCAACACTGGATTGGAAACTACTTCCACTTCTGGTGCCAAGTTATTAAGATCCCCAACAAAGTCATCATCATATGAAGCAGAGTTGAAAATGCCATCTATTGGTTGCCTATGAATATCATCCAGCTTGGTAGAAGACTTCTTTTGATAGTTCCCTAGGTCAGAAGGACTTGAGAATCTAGTATGGGAAGTGGAATCACTAGCCGGACTACCAACAGGTGTTGAACTAGCACTAGTAGTAACAAATGGAGTACTAGGAGCAGCTTTGTCAACAGTCGTATTCAAGGGAAACTCAAAGCCACCCTGAGCAGCTGCTGTAGTAGCTTCTTGTTGTTGTTTGAGTAATGTGTCAAGAGCTACTTGTGAATCCAATACATCCAATGGAGTTGCATCACTAGGAGGAGTAGGAGAGACTTTGGTGGAATAGGATGGAACAACAAAAATATCATTGTAACACCCCATTTTTGATAAATGGAATGTCACGCGTAATTATGGCGTGTCATCAAAGCATGCAAGGTAATATGTAGTAAAACATACATGACCATAGGGAAAACCAGAATCAAACATCGGTTCCCAAACATAAGCCCAAAACATAATAAAGTAAATGAACTGAATGAAAGACTAAACAAGCATAAATATATGAAGGAAACAGGAGAAGAAGTCTATGGAAGCTTCCATCCTATGCATGTCCTCCAAATGCTCGAGTCTTGGGTACCTGCCGTTTTGGGACATGGAAAGGAAAGTAACGGCTGAGCAAAACGCTCAGTGCACGGATATACAATAAAGCATGAAATAGGATAAGCATGTAACATATAACAGCGGAAGACTAAGTTCTGAGTAGATTGGTTACGTATTGAGAAAACTGGTTTTATAGTTTGAAAAGCCTTATGTTTATCTTATGAAAACTGTTTTAACATATATATACCATAGCCCATATAGGTCATGAAAAGGTCACGTGCATGAATACTTGGAGGGGTGACCTCATCATGCTGATTAGAGGGGATGCCTCTAATTAATATACTAGTTTGGGTAGGAGGGATCAACTCCTTGTGAAGGATGCAAGGCACACACCACATTCACCATGATAAACTGAATAAAACATGTAACTAGGATGCACCCATACGCCCCACCTGATATAATAATATGGCCAAAACTGAAAAGGGACGCCACGAGCAATCACTCCGCCGTGGGGAAGTCATAACATCGGTGCCTCCAATGCTATGGTTATGGTACCTCCATAACTAGGTGAAACTGGTCATGCTTGTATATGGCTATAGATTATGCTAATTAAACATAAGCAGTTCAAAACAATAAAACAAATACTGGGGAAAACAGTTGGCTGCATACGGGGAAATCCTAATAAGGAAAGGATGTCCATACTGAAAGGACGGGAATCCGTACCTCAAGTCCAGTGAATGAACGGAAGAAAGACTCCTACTTCTGGATCACTAACACTACATGAATACACACGTGTATAAGTATCGATTTACTGATTACGTACTGGGTTTTATGTCTCATTTTAGCTGACTTGGTATGTTTTAGGTCATGGTTCACTGTTTAAAGTCTTAAACTGTGTTTATCTTGTATTTTGATTACTCTGTTTAAGTACTACTGGTATTTCATGTATTATTATACTTACTGTGTAATAATAAGTAACTTTCCAAAAATAGCAGGTTTCCAAAAATAGAAAGTTTTCAAAAATAGAAAGTTTCCAAAAATAGAAAGTTTCCAAAAATAGAAAGTTTCCAAAAATAGAAAGTTACCAAAAATAGAAAGTTTCCAAAAGTAGAAAGTTTCCAAAAATAGAAAGTTTCCAAAAATAGAAAGTTTCCTAAAATAGAATTTACTGCTTAAAATAGATTAGTTTCTAAAAATAGATCAGCTGCCTTAATTAAATAAGTTTCCATATATAGAAGGTTTCCATGATTAGATTAGCTGCCTGAATTAGATAGATTTCCATATATAGAAGGTTTCCATTAATAGATTAGTTGCCTTATTTAATTAAGTTTCTATAAATAGAAGTTTCCATATTTAGAATTAAGCTGGTTACATAAGCTAACATATAAGTCTACGTGTTTATAAGCTGATTTCTTAAGTCATATGATATAGTATATAGTTTATTATTATTTCATGTATTTTAATTAAACTATAGGGTAAGCATTTTAATTAAAGTATAACATGTTTTAATTAAAATGGAATAAAATACTTAGGTTAAAATGTGTATTATTATGTATTAATAACATAACCTAAGTCATGTCTAAATTAATTAATTATAGGCATGTTTTAAATAATTAATTAATTATAACTTATAACATAAAATACTTAGGTTAAATTAATATCATGCTAACTTAATAATTAAAATAACCTAAGTCATGATTTAATTAATATCTCATGTTATTAATTAATTTATATCCTAAGTTCATGATTCATAAAATTAACATGTAGCATAAATCGTGTTTTAACCAACGAACCGTGAACCGGGCATGATATAGACACCGTACCCCGAACCAAATCGGGGTTCCCCTTGGTTCCTTGCTGCCGTGGGACCCACACCACCAAACCGGGACCATACGGTCTCGGTGGTGATTTCTAGGCCAAGCCGTGACCCCCTTGGGGCACGGTCTAGGCGTCGGCTAAACCAAACACCCGTAAAACACCCTTTTGATTTTACTTCTTAACCAAATACATGTTTATTTTATGTTTTTAAAATAGGTTTTAAAAACATCATGTTCTTAATCAATTTTACCAAATCAAATCAAAAGAAGGAATTAAAAAGAAAGGTTAAAAAGATATACCGAATGTGTAGATGAATTAAGGATGAACAAACACTAATACTTGTACAATATCCAAGATCAAAATCAACAAGAACACCCCTCTTAGGTGTGTTATAGGTGGCGGCTACAAAAGGGAAAAGGAAGGAGAGGAGAAAACTTTTTAGGGTTTTATGTTTAATTTCTTGAAAAGTGAAAATGAATGCATTTTTCCCTTAACCCCTTGTTTAGTAAAAATGATGGGCTAGGCCCATTTCTCTTCCTTAATTTCGTGGTTATGGGGCCCACAAGGGGTAACCCACATGTTTTCCGTGTCTAAAATATAAGTGCGACCTCGTGTTCGTGTTTTACGTGTTCGTTCGTGGTTAAACGTGTTCGTGTCTGAAGCGTGTTCGTGTCTGAAGCGTTTTTGTTTATTTTAACGCTCGTAATTATATTATATGTATTTACGTAATTATTCTAGTTCGTATTTTAAATGGTGATCATGATTTAATTATGTTCACGTGATATATTTATTAACTGTTTATCATGAGTTCGTACGTAATCGATACTTGTCATGTCATACACGTATGCACTTGCTTGATTATTAGCACATGAATGTGATCAATACTACATGAGGTAAGTTTTAATCTAGGACGTACGATCTTAAGGGCACTATTCATGGTAAAAGCATGCGGGTTTTACAATTCTTCCCCCCTAAAAAGAATAATTCGTCCCCGAATTATAGATAAAGTAAGCTGAAAAGAAGTAACATACCCGAATCAAACTGGAAAGGTATGCAAAATAACGGAAATGAAGGTGACATGGTAGAAGGGAACATGGAACGTGACATGTCCTGAAAAGACATGGAACGTGACGTGACTGAAAGGACATATCTAATCGATAAGAGAAAAAAAATGGATAAGAAGTCCGGATGAACTTGTCCGTTTCCAAGTGGCCTCCCTCTTGGAACGGTTCCTTCAGAAGATCCTGACACTAATGATAAATCTTGGTCCTCCTGACCTTGACTTGGAATACGAAGAAATTCTTGGTTATCAACGGAAGGTAGATCCCCTAAATTCGATCGAGGAAATAAGAGTTAACGTGCAAGGGTACTGAAACGTTACGATGCAAGACCATCTGACTTAACTGATAATTAGAAACGATGAGCGAGACATAAAGAAACGTAGTACGTGAAAAATTTTGAACGTGATACGTGAAAAATTTTGAACGTGCTATGTGGAGATATGGCGAGTGTAGTATAAGTAAACATATCGTGATCCCTGATACGTGTAACCTATTTTGATCATGATATGAGAAACATGGAATGAACATG
Source organism: Glebionis coronaria (assembly GCA_025667525.1). NCBI lineage: Eukaryota > Viridiplantae > Streptophyta > Magnoliopsida > Asterales > Asteraceae > Glebionis > Glebionis coronaria. The sequence goes on along the minus strand of CM046879.1, from coordinate 431,942,820 downwards.
ACATGTGAGACATATCGTGATCATAGAATATAATGGCGGTAACGCCAAACGCTACAAGGTGAGACGTGGAATATGACGTGAAACGTCTATCTGATGATGGAGAGTTATACTAAACTTGGGTCTGGTCTCACAAGTTCTTGCAAACTTCCCAGAATGAGAAAAGAAATGAACGTAAAATCGTAAGCCAAAATACGATCATGAACGTGAATAGTGTCATGAACGTGAGCGCGAAAGCAAGTCGTGGAATAGAATGAAGACATGAAGTAAGTTAGGAGTACAATTACGAATCTTTGTCTGACCCGATAGCTGAGGAATTGCCAAGTGATCGGATGAGCCTTGGCTGGAACATGTTCGTTCAGTCTGTTGGTTCTGGAATCCGTACGGATGTAAGGATTCTGCAGACTTGATCAAACTGTTGACAATAACCCAGATAGCATCATGCTTCTTCTGAGTTTGCTGAAATCTGTAACTAAAATCCATGGAGATCTTGTCCCTTTTCGATTCACAATTTCATATGATGAAAACATCCCAGTTTGTTGGTGTCCTATCTTAACCTGTTGGTATAACAGGTACCTAGATATGAACGTAACTGTATCTTGCTTCGTAGAAATTTGATACATAGAAGGTTGCGAAACTCTGAGTCTCTGAATTTAGACTTCTCCTAGCGTAGGATTTTATAGAACACCTAATGTAGTGTCGGGTTCTCTTCTTTACTCATAAGCTGAGTCATGGTAAGATTAACCGTAGAATGCCATGTGATTCAGCGTGTCATTGAAATCAAACAGAATTGATATCGGAAAGAATTCCAGGATAAAATTTCTCTTGTCATAGAATTTGCAACGTAGTGCAGATATGGTCTTCCTGTTCTTCTCCAGGCTTAGAGGAAATCAGGTTATCCTCAATGAAAATGCTCTAGAATTTGTTTAGGAGTTCATGGAAACTCAATTTATTAAGTTCATAATGCGGTTGGAGCATTGATGAGACTAATTCAAAATCATAAATCTGGCATGACCGAGTCGTGCACGAATAGCAGTCATGGACATGTCCTGCTTTTTCACTCGTCACTGTTGGCAGCATGATTGTGAGTTCGATCTTGGAAAAGTGATTAACACTATACTGTTGATTGGACATGTCGTCAATACGTGGAGGAGAATAACGGTCATGAATGGTGATTTGTTTAAGTCGACGGTAGTCGACACATAATCTCATGGTACCATCCTTCTCCTTGAAGGTTCTTCTGGAGTGTAAGGAACAATTTTGGAATAATCCGTTGGTTATGCGTAAAAGGACCTTAGTAGTCGTGTGTTACTGACAGCTAGAAAATTTTAGCAATTATGGCTAACAAAGCACGTGCTTGAAAAGCATAGATAATTTGTACAGATTTTCCTGATGGAAAATCAAGCTGAATGTATTCAGGAGCCTGAACATTACTGTACATAATTATGAATCATAGCATGGTGTGGTGTTCATAGTACATAATTAGGATAAAATTCATCTCGTATCTGTCCGAGGAAAAGCGTTAGCAGCTTGGATCTTATCATTAAGCTGAAGGAAAACCTTCGTATGCGTGGGAATACGAAAGGCGTCCTTCATGGTTATGAATATATGAACTATGGTGAAAGAAACGAAAGTGACATCGGCAACATGACAGTTCTCACTGATGCGCTGATAATGGTATTGAAATTCTTGTGGCCTGATTAATACATGGCACAACAAATAGATGTACCCTTGGAGGGTACCCTGAATTTCTTAGAAATGTTCCATAAATAGACGTGAGTCATGTGTCTTGACTCGTGTCTTGAGAAATGTAAGCGTGACATATGTCTTGATTGGTATCTTGACATGTGTCCTCAGAAAGTATACGTGAGACATGTGTCTTGACTGATGTCTTGACATGTGTCTCGAGATGTGAAACAATTAGAACTACAAATATTAGGTTAACATGCCAGAATTGGCGGATCGGTTGGACTACTGATCATTTGTATGTCTGTTTACGTCTGCGGCCAGAGCCTCGTTGCAATTTCTAGGATATTTTCTGTCATGGTAGTGGTTACTATAGTCCTGTCTGTCAGTTTCGTGACGGCCATTCTCATGACCGTGATTCATGTAACTATTCAGCTGAGTGGCCGGCTGGTACCGGTTTGCACTCATATGGCTGACATAACAGCCGAATGACGTGTGACATGTAACTATGAATTAGGGACAATGATTGATGGGAATCATCTGATGGTGAAGCATCTTCTCGTCCAATTGCTTTGCTCCGACGCCTTTGTCTTCGTCTTCTAGGATCTCCAGGTTGTGAACAGCATCAACATCAGCATCTCGTAGCGTCTCCCAACATCAGCAGCGTCAACCTTCAGTAACATCTCCAAGCTATTAGCGGCATCGACAATCTTGTAGAATATCAGCAAGTGAACCTACGCCTGACATGATTTAGAATCGACTAGCGAATACTCGTGAAGTATTGCAAGTGGAATACACATGGATTAAGGTACATGTAATACACATGAAATACGGTACGTGGAGTACACATGGAATACACATGAAATGATCGGTATGGGGTCGGTCATTTATCATGATTTAAGGAAAGTATAACGGTTGAACAGTTAGAAAAACCATCATGATAACCCGGCAGTATTAGCATAGACATCATTCTGGTTGCATAGAGAAACGCTAAAGTGTGGTTACACAAAATTCAACGATGATTTGCCTGACAACATGATCAATGAAAACCAACCATGACTATCATGAAAGCATGATTTAAGAAATCTAACAATGTCTTGCAGGACAACGTAAATAACAAAAGAGGCGTGAAACATAATCAACATGAAAATGGAATTATCATGAAGGAACATAAAACGATCTATCATAAAGGAGTGTATAACGTATTCAGCATGAAACCAAAGTTAACCATGACAGTATGAAGGCATACTTGACATAAAAACATAATAACTTATGATGGGACATGAAAAAAAAAAAATTTATGCCAATTTAAATCATGAGAAAAATTTTATGCAAGAAAAACAGTGCATGAATGCGTAATGTAGTTTATAAAACCTTTATATGTGCGAGGGAACGCCTATGGGTCGGTTCCAAAACAAAAGACATGGCGAGGGGACGCCTATGGGTCGGTCCCAAAGTTAAAAGTTTCGATAAAAGCACATGCGACTAAATAGGGCCAGTCCTGTACCAACCATTACTTAGTCAAAATTCCTGCAACAGATGACATATGATATAAATGCATGAATGCATGGAACATAATAATTAAAAGTCATTGTCAAAACTTAACAAAAAAAAAAAATTTATGTGAAAATTATGAACTACTGGGGTCAGTCCACATCGTCACAGTTCACGAGGAACATCATGCATAGACAATGACACATAACTAAGTATGGATGACGGTTGTTCATTCCATATTAGTAAGACGATACTGGTGAAAACATCAGGGTGAAAACAACAATGTGCTGAAAACGTCATGGCTAAAACAAAAAAGGTGCTGAAAACATAATGGTTAAAACAACAACGCGCTGAAACATCAATACGTGGAATAACAATCGTTGGCTTAGGAAGCTCCTGGTGACTACCCACTAGTCACAGGTCGAGTTTTAGAGCCTACAGGCCGAAACCTTGGGCTCTGATACCATAATTGTAACACCCCATTTTTGATAAATGGAATGTCACGCGTAATTATGGCGTGTCATCAAAGCATGCAAGGTAATATGTAGTAAAACATACATGACCATAGGGAAAACCGGAATCAAACATCGGTTCCCAAACATAAGCCCAAAACATAATAAAGTAAATGAACTGAATGAAAGACTAAACAAGCATAAATATATGAAGGAAACAGGAGAAGAAGTCTATGGCAGCTTCCATCCTATGCATGTCCTCCAAATGCTCGAGTCTTGGGTACCTGCCGTTTTGGGACATGGAAAGGAAAGTAACGGCTGAGCAAAACGCTCAGTGCACGGATATACAATAAAGCATGAAATAGGATAAGCATGTAACATATAACAGCGGAAGACTAAGTTCTGAGTAGACTGGTTACGTATTGAGAAAACTGGTTTTATAGTTTGAAAAGCCTTATGTTTATCTTATGAAAACTGTTTTAACATATATATACCATAGCCCATATAGGTCATGAAAAGGTCACGTGCATGAATACTTGGAGGGGTGACCTCATCATGCTGATTAGAGGGGATGCCTCTAATTAATATACTAGTTTGGGTAGGAGGGATCAACTCCTTGTGAAGGATGCAAGGCACACACCACATTCACCATGATAAACTGAATAAAACATGTAACTAGGATGCACCCATACGCCCCACCTGATATAATAATATGGCCAAAACTGAAAAGGGACGCCACGAGCAATCACTCCGCCGTGGGGAAGTCATAACATCGGTGCCTCCAATGCTATGGTTATGGTACCTCCATAACTAGGTGAAACTGGTCATGCTTGTATATGGCTATAGATTATGCTAATTAAACATAAGCAGTTCAAAACAATAAAACAAATACTGGGGAAAACAGTTGGCTGCATACGGGGAAATCCTAATAAGGAAAGGATGTCCATACTGAAAGGACGGGAATCCGTACCTCAAGTCCAGTGAATGAACGGAAGAAAGACTCCTACTTCTGGATCACTAACACTACATGAATACACACGTGTATAAGTATCGATTTACTGATTACGTACTGGGTTTTATGTCTCATTTTAGCTGACTTGGTATGTTTTAGGTCATGGTTCACTGTTTAAAGTCTTAAACTGTGTTTATCTTGTATTTTGATTACTCTGTTTAAGTACTACTGGTATTTCATGTATTATTATACTTACTGTGTAATAATAAGTAACTTTCCAAAAATAGCAGGTTTCCAAAAGTAGAAAGTTTTCAAAAATAGAAAGTTTCCAAAAATAGAAAGTTTCCAAAAATAGAAAGTTTCCAAAAATAGAAAGTTACCAAAAATAGAAAGTTTCCAAAAATAGAAAGTTTCCAAAAATAGAAAGTTTCCAAAAATAGAAAGTTTCCTAAAATAGAATTTACTGCTTAAAATAGATTAGTTTCTAAAAATAGATCAGCTGCCTTAATTAAATAAGTTTCCATATATAGAAGGTTTCCATGATTAGATTAGCTGCCTGAATTAGATAGATTTCCATATATAGAAGGTTTCCATTAATAGATTAGTTGCCTTATTTAATTAAGTTTCTATAAATAGAAGTTTCCATATTTAGAATTAAGCTGGTTACATAAGCTAACATATAAGTCTACGTGTTTATAAGCTGATTTCTTAAGTCATATGATATAGTATATAGTTTAATTATTATTTCATGTATTTTAATTAAACTATAGGGTAAGCATTTTAATTAAAGTATAACATGTTTTAATTAAAATGGAATAAAATACTTAGGTTAAAATGTGTATTATTATGTATTAATAACATAACCTAAGTCATGTCTAAATTAATTAATTATAGGCATGTTTTAAATAATTAATTAATTATAACGTATAACATAAAATACTTAGGTTAAATTAATATCATGCTAACTTAATAATTAAAATAACCTAAGTCATGATTTAATTAATATCTCATGTTATTAATTAATTTATATCCTAAGTTCATGATTCATAAAATTAACATGTAGCATAAATCGTGTTTTAACCAACGAACCGTGAACCGGGCATGATATCGACACCGTACCCCGAACCAAATCGGGGTTCCCCTTGGTTCCTTGCTGCCGTGGGACCCACACCACCAAACCGGGACCATACGGTCTCGGTGGTGGTTTCTAGGCCAAGCCGTGACCCCCTTGGGGCACGGTCTAGGCGTCGGCTAAACCAAACACCCGTAAAACACCCTTTTGATTTTACTTCTTAACCAAATACATGTTTATTTTATGTTTTTAAAATAGGTTTTAAAAACATCATGTTCTTAATCAATTTTACCAAATCAAATCAAAAGAGGGAATTAAAAAGAAAGGTTAAAAAGATATACCGAATGTGTAGATGAATTAAGGATGAACAAACACTAATACTTGTACAATATCCAAGATCAAAATCAACAAGAACACCCCTCTTAGGTGTGTTATAGGTGGCGGCTACAAAAGGGAAAAGGAAGGAGAGGAGAAAAACTTTTTAGGGTTTTATGTTTAATTTCTTGAAAAGTGAAAATGAATGCATTTTTCCCTTAACCCCTTGTTTAGTAAAAATGATGGGCTAGGCCCATTTCTCTTCCTTAATTTCGTGGTTATGGGGCCCACAAGGGGTAACCCACATGTTTTCCGTGTCTAAAATATAAGTGCGACCTCGTGTTCGTGTTTTACGTGTTCGTTCGTGGTTAAACGTGTTCGTGTCTGAAGCGTGTTCGTGTCTGAAGCGTTTTTGTTTATTTTAACGCTCGTAATTATATTATATGTATTTACATAATTATTCTAGTTCGTATTTTAAATGGTGATCATGATTTAATTATGTTCACGTGATATATTTATTAACTGTTTATCATGAGTTCGTACGTAATCGATACTTGTCATGTCATACACGTATGCACTTGCTTGATTATTAGCACATGAATGTGATCAATACTACATGAGGTAAGTTTTAATCTAGGACGTACGATCTTAAGGGCACTATTCATGGTAAAAGCATGCGGGTTTTACAATCATCCTCGTCATTTGAGTCGGAAAGACTAGAATGAGCACCTGTACTAGAAGTTGCAAACACTTGTGGACCTGCATCATGGTTAGTTTTGAAACGAAAATATCCTAATGACTCACTAAGATAATCAAGATCAAAATACCATTCAGGACCCTTGCCTTGGATGTTTGACTTCTCCTCAAAATACCTGAGATTTATAGTTTCAATTACTCGCTTGGCTTGGAGATTGTAGACACTGTTGGAAATACGTTTTACGTATTAAGAAGGATCGGTCACTCCAACAATAGTCCATGTAATAGCTCGTAGTTTAGTTATTTATCTTTATTAAACAAACAGGGCCAAGCCTAGCCTACAACATGTGTAGGCCGGCCCAAATGTAAGCCCAAGCCCATCTTATGGGCTTGGTATATAAACCCTCTCCTTAGATGGAGAGGGTGGTGTGGTTTCATAATTTACACATAGTAAACATTGGTTTTCTCTCTCTAAGTGTGTGTGTAATCCACCATCTTTCTATATCTTTCTCTCTCTAAACCATAAGCATAGATTTACATTTCTACAAATGGTATCAAGAGCCATGGGATGATTGTTTAGTTCTTGTGTTTGTGTTCTTGATTCTCGCCATTTTTGATCCATTTTCGTACGAACCAAATTTTTTTTTTGTGTTTTTATGGGTTAATCTTGATTTACTTCATCCTATTACTTGTTATAGTGATTTGGTATTGTTATTTGGGTTAAAAACACAAAATTTTTGGTTGTTTGATTCATATTTTGGCTTTGAATCTTGATTTGAACGTGTTACTGTACTGTCCGAGAAAAAAGGTACGTTGGAATCCATAGTACGATCTGACTTTGTGTTTGCATAAACCCTGGGGGTTTCTACTTGCGATCCATAGTTACGATCTGGTATTACGATCTAACTACGATCAAGGTAAGTTTGGTCAGTATGATCTTCGTTACGATCCCTAGTACGATGCATCAGTCCGATCCTTAGTACGATCCATCAATTCGATCAGAGTGCGATCTCCTCAATACGATAGCTCACTACGATCCATCACCACGATTGTAGAGTACGATCAAGGTTTCATTCAGACTACGATCACTGCCTGCGATAAGGGAGTGCGATCAGGGTACGATCGTTGGGTACGATCTGGGAGTCCAATCTGAGTGCGATCACAGAGAGTGCGATCTCAACTACGATCTGAGTACGATCACGACTGCGATCTGAGTACGATCACGACTACGATCTGAGTACGATCACGACTGCGATCTGAGTACGATCACGACTGCGATCTGAGTACGATCACCACTGCGATCTGAGTACGATTCAACATTTTTTCAAAAACGTGTTTTTGAAAATTTTTAATCGTGTGTAATTTTGACTTGGATTTTTTGGTTTATCGAGGACATAATTTAGGGGATTTTAACATTATTTCTCGGTTTTAACACACTACAACAAACACATTTACTTTCTTTCATTGATCGATCAACTTTGTAAATTTTCACTTATTGAAATGGAGTATACATCTCTTACGGATAAGTCCATCCTCTCGGGTACGGATAATCGTCCACCAATGTTGGTGAAGACTATGTATGAGGAATGGGCTTCCCGAATGGAACTTTATATGTTGAACAAAGAGAATGGACATCTAATTTGGGCATCGGTGCTCAATGGACCATTAGATTATGGTACAGTGACGGAAGGTACGACTACTCGTCCTCGCACAACGGGTGAGTTGACTGTAGATATGAAGATTCAAGATAAATGTGATAAGTATGCTACAAACATCATTCTCCAAGCCCTTCCTCCAGATGTCTACAAACTCGTCAGAAAACATAAAGTTGCCAAAGAGTTATGGGATAGAATTCGTGTTCTCATGCAAGGCACCTCGTTAACTAAACAAGAACGAAGTGTAAGCTTTATGATACTTTTGATAAGTTTGCCTATGTGCCAGGGGAGACTCTCAATGACTACTATCTGAGATTTACCCTATTGTTGAATGAGCTTAATATCTATGGCATGGCAATTCCTACCTTTCAATTGAACACCAAGTATTTGAACACTCTTCCTCTAGAATGGAAAAAATACGTGACAGATGTTAAATTGGCTAAGGACTTGCATAACACCAATGTGGATCAACTTTAAGCTTTTCTTCAACAACACGAATGCCATGTGATCGAGGCTCGGTTGTCTACACCTCAAGTTCATGATCCACTTGCAATGTATGCTTCTCAACAAAACATGGCTTATACTTATCAACAACCATCATACTTACAGCAGCCACCACCACACATCTATCAGCAACCATCTTATCAACCACCAATGATGCCACAGCAAGAATATCAACAAAGTGTTCATCAACAATCTTTTCCACAGCAACCACAATATCAGACATCACCATCACAAGCCAACACTTCTCCATTGGGCTATACTCCTCAGCAAGGATATTTTCCAATAGAAGCACAACCAGCACAAGCTTTCTACTCTAATGAACTTCCTCCAATCCAAGCACCGGTCTTTACTCCAAATGATACGCCAGCTGATGTACTAAACCATCTCACCGCCTACTTGTCAAAACTTGTTGCAACTAGAGGATTTCCACCAACAAACAATCAGCTCCGCACCTCTTCAAATCCTCGACAACAAGCTACTGTTTAAGATGGTTAAGTAACAGTGCAACCTATTCAGGGAAGGCAAAATTCATATGGACCTCCTACAAGGACTGTGAACAATCAAGCTGTGAATTCTCAAGCTAGTGGAAATGGAAGTCCTATTGGTCCTAAAAAGGTTGTGACTTGCTACAATTGCCGAGGACAAGGTCATATGGCTAAGGAATGCACTCAGCCGAAAAGAAGGAGGGATGATGCATGGTTTCGTGAGAAGATGTATTTGGTTGATGCTCAGTCTAAGGGGAAGATTTTGGATTCAGAGGAGTTAGAATTTCTTGCAGACCCAGGGGCAGCAGATACTGACGGCATTGCAGTTGTTTCCACTTCTAATGCAGCTTATCAAGCGGACGATCTTGATGCATATGATTCGGATTGTGATGACATTCACTCTGCCCAAGCTGCTCTCGTTGCTAATCTCTCTCACTACGGTTCTGATGTCATCAGTGAGGTACCAACCACATCTAACAATATTAATGATAACCAACATCAAGTTGGGCATAAAAATGACAACCTCGAACAGCATTCGGGAACTAGTAACTCAAATGATGTGGTACCCAATCCTACACATTTGAGTGAACCTCAACCAAATGCTACGACGGGTATGGAATCTTATGCTCAACATGATTTGGTCATGGTGCCTAAACATATTATTGATCAAATGCATATGGCCCTCAGACAATTCGTAGATACCAATTCCACCCTAACTGCTGAGCTTGCGTTGCATAAAGAAAAGGTCAAAACTTTTGAAATGGTCCCTCAAGAAGAGAAAATAACATGTTCTGAATTTGACCAATTTTGTTTTGAAAAGATTCAACACTTGAAAGAAATAGAATCATTAAAAGCTAATCTTTCCAATGAATTAAAAGAAAAAGAGTCGGTTGTCAATGATTTTCAGAAACTTAAAATGGATTTCGAAATTCTCGAGTCTAAAAAGGTTGAATCGGAAATTAATGCTACCAAACTTCTTAAATTCAAAGAACAACAGCTTTTAAAACAATACGCTTCCACAGAAAAGGTTCATCTTTTAACTAAATCATTTAAAGAACTCGAACTTAAGCGTCTTCAAGATTTACCACCTAATCCCGGTTATGCAAAACAAGCTCAGGAATATATTCCCGGTCTTTATGATATGACTATAATTGGCAAATCGAAAGAAGCACCTTTTGTTCGTAGTACTGAGAAGACACAGTCACTTGCGGATGAAACTCATTCTAAAATGATTTCAAAATTCCATACAATTGATTATGATCAACATAACAAAGATCAATTTTCGAAAAAGACACGCATTCGCTTACAAAAGGAATTAGCAGAATTAACAGTTCTTGTGCCCCAAAGTTTGTCAAATGAAAAGCTTCCTAGTACATCTCCTACACTTGTCAAAAAGGATTTAACGAAGTTAATTCCACCGGTAAGTAAGGCGTCCGTTAACTTAAATACGGTTCACCAACACTTAGCCGATTTTGACAAGGTCATTTTGGAACGTACGACGACCACGGCCATAACGGAAGGTGAATGGAACTTTGAGCACACTAGAGCTGCGTTTCGAGATGAAATTGTTCCGTTTGTAGACAATGTTAAAGCTTGTCTTCGTAATATTGATCAAGATTTGTTTTTGGAAATAGAAGAAGTTAGACGTGTTTTCAATGAAATGGAAGATGCTTATGAAAACAGTTTACTTGAAATAGAACGGGTTTCACGCCAAAATGATTTGCTTCTGAAGCAAGTGATGTCTCATGATATAATTTCTGTCTGTGTGAATGAAAGTGTTGATAATGATTCTATTGTGCATAATGTTAAATCTGTGGATAATGTGGTAAATAGTACTTGTCACGAATCTGACGCTGAATTTTTAAAGCTTCAAGATTCATATTCTTCGATTTCAAAACGTTTTGATGAGATTCAAACACATTGTATTTCGCTTGAATGCAAGCAACAATTTATTCAAGAAATAGTTGAAACGTCATTCGAAGGTGTTAATATCGATGATGCAAACTTTGAAAAGAATTTTCGATTGAATTTACAATCAAAACAGCGTCAGCCAAGTGACAAGGTTGCTCAAGCTTTGCCGATAGACATATAGAAATCTAAGGAGCTTAACTGTGTGAACGTACTTGAGGCCGCTGAGAATCTTAAACTTGATTTAGATAACCGAGTTTCCAAGATTTTGTCCAAAATTGATAACTTAAAACAGAAAAATACACGACTCTTCGATTCAGTAAAGCCCGCATGTGTTAATACCACTGCACAGAATCAATCATTGATTGAACAATTGAATCGAAAGTCGGTGGAAATATCTGATTTGAGGGAACAAATTTATGATAAAAATCTGGTCTTGGCTGAGTTAAAGGAAACACTTCGTACTCTAAAAGGTAAGAATGTTGTGGATAACGCAGCCACTGTCTCAGCATCGTCCTCTAGTGCAATCAAAGGGAACCTTATAGCCGTCACACCACTTAACAAGGGCCCTAGGACTAAACCACCTCAAACTTTGGTCACTAAAGATAAGGCAGAATCAAAACCAGCTTCTAATATTCCCGTGTTGCCTTCTACAGGAGTAAGCACCACTACTAAGGCTCAAAGATCTAAGCTTAAGAGAAACAAGAAGAATGATAGGATCTTGCCCCCATCTAGTAGTCAAGTGAAGAAGAAAGTAGAAGCCCATCCTAGGAATGTTATTTCTGTTTTGAATAAAAAGAATCATGTAGCTAAACCTAAAGGCTCTGCGGTTGTGCAGCGTTCTAAGCCTACTGTGAATTCTAATTTGAAATGTTGGAATTGCAATGAATGTATGTTTTCTAGTCGTCATGATTCTTGCCTTATTGACCATGTGAATGAGATGTATGCCCGGAAAAATGGATTAGAATGGAAACCGACTGGGAAAGTGTTAGCCCAAGTTGGTTGGATGTGGCGCCCCACTGGTAGAACTTTCACTATAGTAGGAAATATGTGCCCTTTGACTAGGATCACTCCCACTACAGCGAAGAAAGTGTGCCCTTTAACTAGGAGTACCAAGGCTACCAAAACACAAGCGTGTCCTTTAACTAGGAACACTGACACTACTGTAGGAACCAAGTGCCCTTTAAATAGGTCTACTCCCACTGTAGTGCCCGCGAATAATCCAAAACCTAAGAAAGTTGGAACAGTAAAACCTGTTAGTGCTAAAACTCACATTAGAAAACGCAGGAAATCTAAGGGTCTCAAAAATGTTAGCAATTCTGATAATTCTTTATATGTATCTGCTAACACTCTGGAACCAATAGTTTCCAATGCATTGTCTATTGTTGTTATTGAAAACAGGTGTTCCAAATTGTTCTCTGGTATTTGGACTCTGGTTGCTCCAAGCATATGACCGGAGATCGCTCTCAGCTCAGAAATTTCGTCAGCAAGTTTCTTGGTACGGTTTGATTTGGAAATGATCATATTGCAAAGATAATGGGTTATGGTGAATATCATATTGGGAATGTTATAATTTCGAGAGTGTATTATGTGGAAGGTCTCGGTCACAACTTATTTTCTGTGGGACAATTTTGTGATGCAAACCTAGAAGTCGCTTTTCGAGAGCATACCTGCTTCATTCGTAATTTGGAAGGGGTTGATTTATTGAAAGGTACTCGAGGGAATAATTTGTATACTTAGTCTCTACAAGACATGATGGCCGCTTCTCCCGTATGTCTTCTCTCCAAAGCATCGAAGACTAAGTCATGGTTATGGCATCGACGGTTATCTCACTTAGCTTTGACGCTATTAATCACTTGGCAAAAAACGAACTTGTTCGTGGTCTTCCTAAACTATCATTTCACAAGGATCATTTGTGTTCCGCGTGTATAATAGGGAAAAGCACTAAGAAATCATATAAACCCAAGACGGAAGACACAAACCAAGAGAAACTTTATCTGTTGCATATGGATCTTTGTGGGCCAATGCGTGTTGAAAGTCTTAGTGGCAAAAAGTACATCCTCGTCATTGTCGATGATTACTCTCGGTTTACATGGGTGAAATTTCTTAAAGCAAAAAATGAGGCACCTAAATTCATCGTCGGATTTCTCAAGATGATTCAAGTGCGTCTCAACACTACTGTCCGACGCATTCGTACAGATAATGGAACCGAATTTGTGAATCAAATTTTACGTGATTATTATGAAGAAGTTGGCATTTCTCATGAAACATCCGTTTCTCGCACTCCACAACAAAACGGTGTCGTTGAAAGGCGAAATCGCACACTTATGGAAGCTGCTAGAACGATGTTAATTTACGCAAAGGCTCTATTGTTTTTATGGGCAGAAGCAGTATCTACAGCAGTGTACACCCAAAACCGGTCACTAATTCGTAAACGCCATGGTAAAACACCTTATGAGCTTCTCCATGGAAAAGTACCAGATTTATCATATCTTCATGTATTTGGTTCTCTTTGCTATCCAAATAATGATGGTGACAATTTGGGAAAACTTCAACCAAAGGCTGATATTGGTATTTTCATTGGTTACGCCCCCGCAAAGAAGGCATACCGAATCTACAACTGTAACTCTTGCAAGATCCTCGAAACTATGAATGTTGATTTTGATGAGCTGACAGCGATGGCTTCTGAGCAAAGCAGCTCTGAACCCGCACTTCATGAAATGGGACCCAGTAACATTAGTTCTGGTCTTGTCCCAAACAACCCTACTTCATTATCATTTACACCACCTTCTAGGACTGAATGGGATACGTTGTTTCAACCGTTCTTTGATGAATTCTTTACTCCTCCAAGTATTGTTGCTCCAGAACCTGAATTAATAGCTCCGGTAACCGAAGTTGTCGCTCCAGCAACCGTTGCACAATCAGATACATCTGCACCTAATGGTCAAGATATACCTTCAACAAGTAATTCTCAACCAACACATGTTTCAACTACCCATGTCATGCCTATTGATGATGAAGAGGATGATGATGATCACGATTTGGAATTCGCTCAAATGCGTGAACTTCCATTCTTTGGTGTATCTATTACCGACCCTAATCAAGCCGGGTCGTCCACCTCAGAGGAAGCTCCTTCTACAGTTTACTCCAATCCACGAATTCGTGAACATGAAAGCAAGTGGACAAAGGATCATCCTATAGATTCTATTATTGGTGACCCTAATCGTCCAGTATCCACACGAAGTTAGTTACAAGAAAGTGCAATGTTTTGTCACTTTGATGCTTTTCTCACAAAAGTTGAACCTAAGACATGGCAACAAGCTTTTACTCAATCATGTTGGATAGAAGCTATGCAAGAAGAACTTAATGAATTCATACGTCTTCAAGTATGGGAACTTGTCCCATGCCCGGATCAAGTGCAGTTACTCACTTTGAAATGGGTTTACAAGGTGAAACTCGATGAGTTAGGCGGAATATTGAAGAACAAAGCTCGACTAGTAGCTCGTGGATACAAGCAATTATTAGGCATCGACTTTATGGAATCCTTTGCACCTGTTGCCCGTTTAGAAGCTATTAGACTATTCCTCGCTTATACAGCCCATATGAATATGATCGTCTATCAGATGGATGTGAAGACGGCATTTCTTAATGGTGAACTCAAGGAAGAGGTCTATGTTCAACAACCGGATGGTTTTGTGAATCCTAATTATCCTAATCTGGTACAAGCTTAAGAAGGCTCTCTATGGGTTGAAGCAAGCTCCTCGCGCATGGTATGATCTTTTGTCACAATTCCTCATTACGCAAGGCTTCGCTAAAGGCAAGGTGGATCCCACGCTGTTCATTCAGAAACGAGGTAAAGATATGATTATGGTACAAATATATGTTGATGATATTATATTTGCAGCCTCGACCCAAACCTTATCGGATGAGTTTGGGACACTCATGTCTTCCAAGTTTAAGATGTCAATGATGGGCAAGGTATCATTCTTCTTAGGTCTTCAGATATCTCAGAGTCCCAGAGGCATCTTTATCAATCAATTCAAGTATGCCCTTGAATCGCTAAAGAAGTACAAGATGGAATCTTGCGACCCCGTGGATACTCCAATGGTGGAACGAACTAAGCTTGATGCAGATCCACATGGAGTTGCCGTTGATCCAACACTTTATCGTGGAATGATCGGTACTCTTCTGTATATCACAGCTAGTCGACCTGATCTTCAATTTGCTATATGTATGTGTGCCAGGTATCAAACTAGGCCTACTGAATTACACTTAGCTACTGTTAAAAGGATCTTTCGATATCTTAAAGGAACCATTAATCGGGGACTTTGGTATTCGAAGGACTCTTCTATTGCACTAATGGCATATGCAGATGCGGATCACGCGGGTTGTCAAGATACCAGGCGTAGCACGAGTGGAACTTTGCAACTACTAGGAGATCGACTAATCAGTTGGGCATCAAAAAGGCAGAAAAGCGCTGCAATTTCAAGTACGGAAGCAGAATACATAGCTATGTCCGGTTGCTGTGCTCAAATTCTTTGGATGAGATCGCAATTAACCGACTATGGTCTAGGTTTCAACAAGATTCCGATGTACTGTGACAACAAGAGTGCAATTGCCTTATGCTGCAACAACGTTCAATTCTCCTGGTCGAAGCATATTGACATTCGCTACCACTTCATCAAGGAGCAATAGGAAAATGGAGTAATAGAGCTTTACTTTGTCCGATCTGAGTATCAATTGGCGGATATTTTCACGAAGGCTTTAGATCGCGCTCGAATTGAACTTTTGGCCGACAAGCTAGGAATGAGAACCTTCTCGCCTGAGACTCTAAAGGAACTAGCAGATGAAGCGAAAGAATAGTCTTGGTAAAACTATTCTCCGTATCCTTGGTGATCATTTGTATATATTGTTTATATCTTTATCCACAAAAGCAAAATACAAAAATATAAAACCATATAAAAACCATAAAAATTGAAAAATCTAGAAAAAAATCCAAAAATATTTTTACTTTATTTTTTCAAAGGCATGTCTTTTGGTACGATAATATTTACGGCCTTAGAAATGTTGATTAATATTGACACGGCGCCATAAATAGAGTTCGTACAAAAGTTGTAAATATTTCATAAAAACATGCCCTTATGGCTTGTAGTTATTTCAGACTGCAACCCGGTTTTCATATTAAAGTCAAGTATTTCTTATGAAAGCTTTGGCTCACAACGGGAATTAATTTTCTCGGGCAAGGTTTACTTTAAAACCTTGTAAGGGATCAAGTTTACTTTATAACTTGGTCTAACACAAATCTATGTACGCCTCAGTGCATTTATTTGTTAAAACAAGAGAAGTCTTGTTTTTATGAAGCTATCATCTCTACAACCATACTATCTACAATTGGTATATACATACTCAACGATGCGACTACTCAACCGACGACTACAGCTCTTTCGATAGAACACGGGTCAACAATTGAGGGGGAGCAATTGTCAAGCATTCAGAATCTTTGATGACGAAAGTGCCAAGTTCACAAGCTGGTGTCAAGAATACAATACCAATCGTACATGTGGTGTCAAGAGATGACTTCAGACGTGACAAGGCGACCAACATATGCCGACAAGAACCATTTGATCTTATCATATGATGTTCTCATCAATCAGGTCCAACCTTGTCAATTCTTTTCTAATATGGTGAATATGTGATCATGTTACAAATCGGTATCATATCTCATTTGATATCATGAAGATAAAATGGACTCGCATTTTTCTTCCCAAAACCTTTGTTAAAACTTCATTAAATCAATTGATATTAAAAACATCGATTGGGTTAATATTTTTAATATGGGGGAGAAAATGTGATTTAATATGGGATATTATCACAAATGGTTTGACTTAATGTGCTGGCTCATCCCGACATATGCAAAATGTTTTCGAATATCGTGGCATATGTTAAGGGGAGCAAAACGGATTTGCATATCAAAATAGATTTTCATGGTGACATATACTTACCCAAAACCCATTTATTTCACGACGATGAAGATTGTGGTGACATAAGGATGGTAGGATAGGTTAAGTCCTATGATTCTTCCAGAACCGGAGGAATCTTCCCAAGGACATTCCATAGCTAGAAATAGTAGTCCTTAGGAAAGATGGAGAAAGATTGTGAACGTAGTTGAATGCCGACCAAGTACTTAAGTTAGCACTGGAACAATCACAAAAAGGTGCTAGTTATGACGTATTGGTAAGCATTGAAGGGGTTGAAGAATGAAAAAGAATTGTAAAGATAAAGGGTGTAAAGAAAGTAGCCCTCCTTACAACTTAGGCAGAAACCGGGTCAACACATATGCTATTGAGATCATTTTAATGATGCTCGATTTTGAAGATAGACATCATGGACCCAGTGATGCAATGCACAACCCATCCCAGCTAACTCAGATATCTCTCAAAAGGTATTTGTTTTAATCACACGGAGACAACGCATTATCTATTGATTTATTCACTCCGAATAAATTGGTATTGAAAAGGTGGCACTCCTCTCCAGCCTCCGATCACTAAAATCCAAAGTGCACGATCGAGTCTAGAGCCATTTGAGATCATCAAATATCTCATTAGGACACACTTTCATATTTCCTTGCTTCTTCACACACTGTGAAAAGTAAGAAAGATTTTAAGAGTCCTACGCAAAATCTTCATGATCTTGCCTGAACATCCGAGTAATACGAAAGTATTTACAATGAAGATGGAAATCCTTCTTGAGCGAATATCAAAAAGCTCATGGTAGGTGACTTGTGCGATTCTTTATGAATCAAACTTGTGATAACTAGAAAGCAAGAACTGTTTAATTCTTAAATGAATTTAAACACGTTCTAGGCCTCTACGCAATATCTCATTGATCTTGCCAGAACACTCAGAGTGATACCTTAGTTTTCACGGTGATGAGTGGAAATCCTTCTAGTGTTAACCTCAAACATCACTTGGTAGGTAACTTGCAAGATTCTATACGAATCAAGCTCGTGACAACTAGAAAGCAACGATGGTGCGGTTCTTAATTGAATTTCACTTGTTCCAGGAACATGAATTGACGGCTTCAAATCATGCGGATATTATTATCCAAATGATTCACTCTTTATGTTCGCAGTCAGCTTTGGACGGTCGAATAAAGAGAACGGGTTTACCCGCGAAATCCTGTCAGGAAGTTACTTAATTGAAACTATCCGTCACGGGTACGATATCTAATATCGTCCAACGGTCTTCACCGACCGGAGGTAAAATGCTACCGATTTAGAATGAAATGTTCAAAGCCATTTCGTTCGTGTCTACTTATGTTGCGGCATTTGAAGACGGTGGCGTTGCGGAATCTAAGAAGAAGTCGTCCCCGCATGCTTATACTTTATGCACTTAATATCTCATTTAATTCAAGAAAGCCTAAAAGTTAAGTCTTCCGCTGTATCGAACTCTGAAGCTTTCAAGAATTACGAAGGTATAAGTATGTGGGACATGAGGTCACAAAGAGGCGAAGATCACAAGTGATGGATGCACGAGATCAAGGCAAGAGATTAATTCTCAAGATTGATATCAAAGATCACATCAGCATGTTCACCAGAAAAGAAAAAGAAAAAGAAAGACGAAGACTACGAGCTCAAGAAAAGCATAGTATGCTAGGTTTATCTTATTATTGTAACTTGGGTAATGCCCTTGTTTGGAGTGACCTCCCTTAGGGGGAGATTGTTGGAAATACGTTTTACGTATTAAGAAGGATCGGTCACTCCAACAATAGTCCATGTAATAGCTCGTAGTTTAGTTATTTATCTTTATTAAACAAACAGGGCCAAGCCTAGCCTACAACATGTGTAGGCCGGCCCAAATGTAAGCCCAAGCCCATCTTATGGGCTTGGTATATAAACCCTCTCCTTAGATGGAGAGGGTGGTGTGGTTTCATAATTTACACATAGTAAACATTGGTTTTCTCTCTCTAAGTGTGTGTGTAATCCACCATCTTTCTATCTCTTTCTCTCTCTAAACCATAAGCATAGATTTACATTTCTACAGACACGATAAGCCCGAGAGTGAGCTGAATATCCCACAATGTATCCTTCATCTGCCTTGCCATCAAATTTCCCCAAATAGTCACTAGTATTCAGAATGGTGACAGGACACCCAAATGGCTTCAAATGAGCAATATTTGGTACTTTGGCTGTTAGTAGCTCATAGGGAGTCTTCTTGTGAGGATTTGTGATAGAAACTCTATTCAAAACATAACTTGCAGTATTAACAGCTTCTGTCCAGAACATGGTTGGAAGCTTGGAATCGCCAAGCATTGTTCTTGCAGCTTCTATTAGAGTCCTGTTCTTTCTTTCTGCCACGCCATTCTGTTGAGGCGTTCTTGCTGCACTATAATCTCTTTTGATGCCTTTAGCATTACAAAGTGCTATGAGGTCTGCATTTTTGAATTCGGTTCCATTATCACATCGAATACCTTTAACCTTCTTGGACAACTGATTCTCGATAAGTGTAATAAAATCTTTGAGAATTGAGTAGGTCTCACTCTTGGCAGCCATGAAGAAAACCCACGTAAACCTGCTATATCCATCAGTGACCACCAGACATAATTGTTTGTGGTCAATGCTCCTAATGGAGGTAGGACCAAATAAATCCATGTGTAGTAGCTGCAATGGTTCAGTTATAAGACTAAGAGCAGTAATGGCCGTGAAGGATGCTTTATGTTGTTTGCCTTTGCTACATGCAAGATAATTGATATCATTTCTGAATGACTTGGGAGGTAAACCAGAG
The DNA here is from genome assembly GCA_025667525.1 of Glebionis coronaria. Lineage (NCBI taxonomy): Eukaryota > Viridiplantae > Streptophyta > Magnoliopsida > Asterales > Asteraceae > Glebionis > Glebionis coronaria. The sequence goes on along the minus strand of CM046879.1, from coordinate 431,922,821 downwards.
ACCAGGTTCATATTTGCTAGTTTGTGAATGGTCTTGAAGTTTACATGTCCCATCCTTCTGTGCCATTGAGTGGCTTCATCTTGTGAGGCTTTAGCAACCAAACATGCTAGTTGACTAGTAGGGTTGACTTCATTCAGCTTGATACTATAGAGGTTGTGTCTTCTAGGGATTCTGAGTAGAACCTGTGAGTCATCTGGAAGTTTAAAGTCTTTGGATAACACTAGTGCATCAGTATCCGTAAAGAGGACAAACTGCTTCTTGTCACAAATTTGAGAGACAGATATCAAGTTGAAGTGTTGAAGTGCTTCCACATAGTAGACTTGCTCAAAATTAAGATTAGGCGTCTGAATCGTTCCTTTGCCAGTGATCCTGCCTTCACCTCCACCAAAATAGACCTTTCAACCTTGAAATGGTACAAAGTTAGATAAAAGACTTTTATTTCCTGTCATGCTCCTAGAGCATCCACTGTCAACAATTCCTAAAGTAGGATCTTGATATGGAGTAACCTACAACAACAAGATAAGAAAGATGCAAAAGTTAGGGTCTTAAGGGGACCCAAACCTTTTCAGGTTTGAGCCTGCCTTGTGGATCTTTAGAGGATAGCCAAGAAGATTGATGAGATCCACTGTTGTTCTTTGGTTGCCTATTCATCATATTGGTGTTATTGTTTGACCAAGAACAACCTGCTGAGGGCTTAACAACAGTACCCAGATTTCCCGATCCAAAATACATGTGGTCAAAATTATATGCATAATTTGGATTAAAATTCTGAAAATAGTTATTGGTTGGTCCATTTGATGTTAATCCAGTTTCTCCAATGATCAGAAGCTAATGGAGAGGTCCTTCTAGAAGAAGAAAAAGATTGAGCACTTGGGTTTAGTCTTCTAGAAGAATATGGAACAACTCCTGGTGGACCAGGAGCAGGAAATGCTTGATGGACAGAAGAATGTTTGTCATAAAAAATACAATCTTTAATCAAATTAAATTCACTCCCACAAACAAAACATGTTTTAAACGACCTTTTATTAGAATGATATTGTTTCATACTGCGAACTTTATTACACACAATTCTAGGAGAAACATTCTTCCTAGGACACAATAAACCAGGACTAGACACTGTTGAAGTAAAATCAACTCTCTCTTCATATTTCCTAGCACTAGTAGCAGCATTATCATTCGACTTGGAACTTGTAGGTCTCGACTCTTCACTTGAACCACTTGATGCAGAGTCACTGGCTTTGTCACTGAAAGTACACGAGACAAAGTCATTAGAATTAGTAGAACTTTTTGGGGACTCATGCATCTGTGATCCATCCAAGTCATTATGCCTAGAAGTGGGCATGAAAGTTCCTGTAAGAGGTGGAGGGACAGCGTGCATTTCTACTGCTGGTTTAAACCTATTGTAGCTAGGTGCTCCCTCTTCCTCTTTGTCGGGATCAAAGACACTCGAAAAAGATAAATCAAACACATCTTCTGAATCAATATATTTATCAAATCCTAACCCTCTTTTAGTCCTACCAGACATGCTACTATCAATTAATTTTGAAAGATTCTTAGGTGCCTTTTTCTATTTTTCAAATCTTAGAAGTGTAGCATCCAATTTTTCTTTCATCTCTTATTTTTCTTTGATACTGTCATCTTTTACCTTTTCGGTGTATTTAAGCATATTTGTTGTGTTTTATAAATCAATGTTAAGTATCCTAATTTTATCCTCATACTCACGTTGAGTATCTTGAAGCCACCTCTTTTGTTGTTCCAATGTTTTTAAAGAAGCCTTATAGGCTTGAACCTCTATAAAATACTTATCATTCTGATCATTTAAGTCATTATATTGGGACAACAATTCTGAATATTTATCATGACAACCAAGAGGACAATGTTGTACCTAAGGTGAAATGCCCATAAGAGCAAACTCTTCTGCTTCCTCTGCATCAGATAGATTCTCATCAATCATTACAAACACGTCAGTAGAGGGCTCAGCTGTTTCCAGTGTAGCGGTCTGATGATCATTCCAGTTGACCATAGAGTCAACAGACACCAAAGCCTTCTTGTCATCTTTCACCTCCTGAATCTTAAAAGCTGAATATCTACTCTTCTTCTCGTCATGCTTGTTAGGGCATTCCCTTGCAAAGTGACCTTGCTGCTGGCAGTTACAGCATCAAACCTTGCTTCTGTCAAACCTTGCTGGCTCTCTTTGGTTGTAATTAAGTTTTCGACCGGCTTTCTTCTCAAACTTGTGAACCCTAAGAGTGAGCATGGCCATCTGCCATTTGAGATCCATTTCATCCATGGCAAGTTTATCAACCTGTTTAAAGTCATCAAAAGCAAGTTGTTGTTGAGCATCAACGTCAGCAACAAAAGAGTGAAGAACAGCTTCTACCATGCTATCAGACTTGGTTGTTGGTTCAGGAGTAGAAGTATGCTGAAAAGTATGTTGAGAAGACACAGTACTGCTTGGGCTACTAGCATAAGACATGGGACTGGATCCCATAGAACTCACAAAGGCAGAGTTAGCAGGAGTGGGAAAAGAATCACTTGAATATCCCCTCACATGAGGCTCAAAAGTTTTGAGCTTATGAAATAAATCATCAAAATTAAGATAGTTAAACCCACCTTTTGCTTTGAGAGAGATTACCACCTGATTCCATGAGTAGGGTAAGGCTCTAAGAAATCTTGCATTGATATCACCATCGTCAGGTTTCGACTGAAGTTGATTCAACTGGCTCAATATCTTTTGGAACCTGTCATACCCTTGATGGATACCTTCAGTTTCTGAGATCTTGAATTCTGTGAATTCATCTCTCAGCATGGATCTTCGCATTTTCTTTGACTCCTCATTCCCACCAAACCTTGCTTTTATTCCATTCCAGATATCTCTAGCATCATCCAAATGATAGAAGTCACCCATGTGATCATCAGGAAGGGACTGAAGCAAAATAGTTTTTGCTTTGATCTCCTTCTGAAGAGCTGTGATTTCTTCATGAGTTTTAGGGTCAAGAAGAGTAATATTACCATTCTTGTCTCTTCCAGTAAACTTCTTGCTGTTCCCATTCAGAATGATCTTCCAAAGGTCTTGATCAGTGTTGGTGATCCACCATTCCATCTTCATTGCCCAGCTATCATATTCGTCCTTTTTCAGAAGAGGAAACTTACCATTTGTGTTGGAAACCATAGCAACGATTTGCTGAGGTTGCTGAGTTCTAGGAGTACTATCTTCTCCTGTTTGAGTAGAACTTGAGGCAAACATGATTAAACAAAAATGTTAGTAATGAGAAAATTTGATTCTTCTTGTACAGAGACTCTCCCAGGCTCTGATACCACTCGTTGGGTCCACTAGATGTGGATCTTGCAGCCTGTCAGGAACGGTGAACGACTTCTGTAATCACAAGTCTATTCACAGAGAGACTCTATACACAATATAAGTGCGGAATACAAATACTATAAAGAAGAAGAGAATAACTATAATGACTTGATCCTTTTCTAGGGATTTCTAATATTAATGATAACTAGAATTACGTTTGATCAAGGTGTGTGTAACCCTTCTGCCTGAGGTTCCTTTTATAATACAAGGAAACCCTAATACATCACTAAACAAAATGTGTAAAACTGATATGCATATCCTTTCCTAACATATCTCATGCATATTCTAACAGAATAATAACTAAATAATAAAGTTTGACTTTAACTAAGACTAGGAGCACGACTTGCTCCTACTACTACTATGACTAGGAGGAACTACATACCTCCTAGTATACCTATTACAAATAACTATTCCAATGGTCCTAACAGTATGTGGCTTGAACCCCCTTAGCTTTTTGCTTTTTAGGTGCTTATGTGTTTTGATGAGAAACTGCTTGTGTTATTGTTTATATGTTATGTTTAAGTTGATTAGTTGTTTAATGCATAATATAATAGGATTGAGTAAGTTTTGAATTGGATTTGCACCATTTGCTTTGATAAATCTTGTTAACAGTTATATAAGGGGGTGTTTGGATTCGTAGGTAAGAAGCAGTAGTGGTCATCTTTTTGGCTTAAAGTTTGCCTAAACATACTTGAAAAGTTGGTGATAGGTATAATTAGTCACTTGTTTTAAGTTTGGTAGGTCACAAAAGGAGTTTGCATGTTAAAGTATTGGTAAAATAGTCAAGATCATCAATAGAGCTTAACTAGTCAGTTTTAGTGTTTTTGATTTTTAAACCTTGGAGTCAGTTAGATTATATGATAATATCGGTTAGTGTGTTGGTTAGTTGAGATTTGATGGTGATTTGAGTGAGTTTTGACCAACCAAAGCTCAACAAATGACCAACTAGTTCAGCAACACACTCACAGACCCATATTTTGTTCATAGTGACTGCATTTAGCCCATTTGTATGATTTTTATGTGTTGGATCTGGTTATTTTTTGTTATAATCTGACTTCCCACACTTCCATGAGTGTGGGGTGCCTCTTGTTCCAAAAGAAACCCAGAAACAAGCCTCCAATCATCACAATTCGTTTTTCTGATAAGCAACAGTGGGAAGAAGTTCCCACTATTAGTAGAGTTCTTTCCACTACTGGGGATAAGGACAAAACCCCAGACCTGTCAACATCAGTGTTTGCCTATTTTTGTTTGTAGTGGTAACTTTTGAGTTTTTTTTAGATTTTTCATTTTTCCCTGTTTAAGTAATTTATTTTAAGATTTTTCACAAAGTTTATTTTTATTTTACTGTTCATCTTGTATTTTTTAGAATTAATTTAATTTAAATTAGTTTTATATATTCTGTCTTTTGTCTTTTAGTGCAAAAAAGTTATATTTTTCAGTTTTAAAAATTTTCTTAGTTTAAGAATTTTATATTACTATTTTTAGTAAAAAAAGTTCACTGTTCACTTTATTTTATTATTTTTAGAACTAATTTAAGTTTAAATAGGATTTTATTAAAACTGTTTTGTCCTTTAGTGTAAAAAATTACTTTTTTCAAACTTTTTCATTTTTGTACTGTTTAGTTAAGTATTTTAGGATTTTTCAAAAAGTCAAATTAATTTTAGCATTACTTTATTATTTTTAATCATTATTTTAGTTTAAAAAGTGTTTTTAGTGTTTTAAAAACAGAAAAAAATAGTTTTAAAATTTAGGAAAAATAATTTTTAGTATTTAATTATTATAAATAAGATATTTGTTTGATAAAATAATATTTTGGGCTTTTTGTTAGTTATATTTAATTTTAGGTCTTTAATTAGCATTTATAATTGAATATTTAATTAATAAAAGTTTTTAAAATTTATTTATTGAACTTTTATTCTTATTTATATTATTTTAAACTTACTTTTAATTTTTAATTAATTTTTAGCTTTAATTTTTATTTTCGTCGCGTTTTACGTATTTACGTCATCGTTTTACGTTATACGTCATATAGTAACCGTAGCGTAACTCGTCTTTACTTTTTCTCTCTATATACCCAAAAACGACACTAATCCAAACTTGATTTTATATTATTGGCACACATCATACACACCTACGCCGAGAACGAACTCGCATTTGTCGATCTTTACGGTTTTTCTAAACCGTATCGATTAATACTTGACGACTTGTATTTTCTTGTTTTTCCTAAAAAAAAGAAGTACGATTTTACTAAATCACTTGGCTTAGTAGATTAAAAGGTAGTATTTGTTTTTCACCATAACTAAAAAGTGAATTTAAAACGCAGTCATAGAGCATCTTCGTGAACATTTTTAAACCATTTGACAAAAGGTACTGGTCATTTTAACAATCATACTTAATATTTACGTGGTGGAGACCACATAGGAAAAAGAACGGGTCGAAATGGTTGAGAAACGAATGAGTTATCGAGTGACAAACTATGTGATTTTGGCTCATTTTAATGTTTTACCACGTTAGAAACCCGACTTTCTTTCGACCCATATCTTACCCTCGGAAGGACCTTTCCCTGAGACGGTTACATGATGGAAGTTGTAGACCGACATGCCGTCTGCACGACCATACTTTTGGTTCGACCCAATAGTCGTTATCAAGAACCCTAGATGCGATCGAAACTGACCCATTGAACTCGTAACCTCTAAAATAGTTGTACGACCCCTACTTCGAACACAATTTTAACCCATTAAATGACCTCGATTTATAAAACTAAAAACACGGGCCTATAGGCGACCCGACCGGCTTTCTAACGATACTTTTAGTATACACCACGAGCCATTAACGAGCTCGCTATTCGTTTTCTAAAAATCAAGAAAAGTGCCACTATATCGAAATAAAACAGAAACGTGAATCGAAATTTGGAGAACTTTCAAAATGGTATGTTTAATGTTGCATGTTTCCCGACATGGGACATGTAACTTTTATTTTATTTTATTTTATTTTATTTCTCTTGAAATTAAATTAATAATTAATAAATTTATTAGTTTAATTTAATTAATTTATTTAATATATTTGTTTTATTACAAAAATATAAAATGTATTTATGATATTTGACCTATTAAATGACCTAACTAAATAAACTGTCTTGACTGCGAAGTGTCCAATATTACTAAATATATCCCGATAACGACCACACGCTAAACTTCCGCAAATGCTAAAAACTATCGATTTATTTAAATAAACTCAAACACATACTAGGGGGACTAAATGCTTTGTTTTATTTCCGTGATTCATGTATAGTAATACATATATTATTTAACTTAGGTTACGGATTGTTTCGAACTATTATTTCTCCATGTCTACGTTGTGCTATTTACCATTGCTATTGCTTCGAGGTGAGTTTCATACCCCACTTTTACCCGTTTATAAATATTTTATAATTGTTTTGGGGGAGATGCATGATACTTTATAACTATTGATAAACTTGTTGATTTAACTCATGATATATTAGCTTAAAAAATTATTTATGAACTAAAATGAATAATGTTAATGAATACTATTATTTGCTTAGAAAACTATAATCATGTGAAGACTTTTAATATAATTTCTTGTGCAAATGGTATGGGATGTTTGAACAAGAATTTATATTAATATTTAATGAAATGTTCATTTATAATTCCTCTATTCAAATGGTATGGGACGTTTGAGTTTAGAAACTATAAATCAACAAGTCATAAACTTACTGTATCGCTTTAACTGTAAACTTGAATTTAACTATATATTTGAAGTTGCTTGTATCTTTAAATTGAACTATTAAACGTAAGTGGAATCGAAAATGGAAATTTAATTATTAGAAACCAATGAAACATCCCAGAAACGGAAACCATCATGAACCGTTAATTACTGAAAGTAAGCGTGAATGAAAGTGGATAGATCTATTTTGGCGTGACGCCCACATCCAGGATTGGCGGGCCATCGGATGCATTTGAGATTCTGAAACTATGAAAACAATGAAAATAATGAAACTCTGTTAAAGTTTCGGTGTCATGAGAAACACGGGTGCAATTCCTTATAATTACGAATACTGGTATAACTCATAATAATTATGAATACAACTGAGAAACGTAATTGAATCATGTTGTCAACTGTAATACTTTTGCTAAACACTGATTTATAACAAACTTTGTGGTAAACATTACTTTATTAAGAAACTCTAATTTTCTAAACTACTATATAATATTGCTTTCAACATTTTACGTTAATTCCTTTTAAGACCCTTAAAAGTTTTAAAAATAAATTTATGAACTCACCAACTTTATGTTGACATTTTAAGCATGTATTTTCAGGTACTTGATCTATATGGGTTATATGGAGTCTACATTTTTGTTTTGAAATATAGAGGTCTTTTCTCGGATCAAGCTCTCGAATACTCATGAAGTCACAGCCTCCCAAAGCCAGTCTTCCGCTACGGTAAATTTGGGGTGTGACAAAAACTGTCATTTTTGAAACTATAAACATTTTGGGCCAAAAGTGTCATTTTGTGAAAGTTAAAACTATAAGAATAAATATTGGAAAGTTTGAGGCCCTAAGGTTAAATATTGAGGGTTGAAATTGTAAATAATGAAACTATATACTTTAGGGGTTAAAAGTGTAAATATGCCAAAATATAACTAAAATGGCTATTTTTGCCAATATTGAAACTAAAGACATAAACTGTAATAATATACTATGTATCATGTTAGTAAGGAGCTTTGAACAAAGATGTTCCATCTCGATATTACGTTGTGACTGAGTGGTTGGGTTTACGATTTAAAGTGCCCTCGCTCCTCAAACATTTATAGAATGGCTTCTGAGTATAATGGTCCGAACAATGATACAATAAATTCCAAAATATATAAATCAAAGAGAAATACAAATTACTATGTAAAGAACTGAACTCAGAGGTTACGACTTGATATATATATATATATATATATATATATATATATATATATATATATATATATATATATATATATATATATATATATATATATATATATATATATATATATATATATATATATATATATATATATATATATATATATATATATATATATATATATATATATATATATATATATATATATATATATATATATATAGAGTAAGGATCCAGTAAGAAGAAACTTAAAATAAGAAGTGGTGAGAAGAAACTAAAACCACATATTTGAGATGCAACGACTTGTATTAAATGCATTTATATTCATGTAGATGCACCATATTGAGTTCCAGAAGTTAATTTGATGTGTAGATGGTGTAAATTGATTTTCATGATTTTGGCACGTGCAGAAGAACAAAAATATGGATAAATTATAAAATGCATCTAATATACGTATATGCATCTAATTAAAAGTTATACAACACGTTATAATGCATTATAATGCATCTAAGATTATAAAGATGCATCTAATTTAAGTGGATGCATCTCGAATATGCGGTTATAATTTCTTCTTATCCTTCTTATTTTAAGGTTTCTTCTCATTTGATCCCAACTCTATATATATATATATATATATATATATATATATATATATATATATATATATATATATATATATATATATATATATATATATATATATATATATATATATATATATATATATATATATATATATATATATATGTATATATATATATATATATAGAGGGATGGGTTCTAGAGAAAACCTTATGTTAATAGAAAACTTAGAAAACAAATTGTGTGGCAGGTTTTAAAAATATCACAAACATTAGGGAAAAAAATGAAAATAACGAAAAATAAAAGATAAGGGAACGGTACACTCCTTGTTCACTCCGACAGATGCATTTCAAACATTACCCCACAACCACATGATAACCACCGTATCAACTAATACGACACCAATAACAGTCGCAACCAACATAACAACTACCTTCCCTATCACCAATGGCAGTCGCAACCACCAGCTTCACAACCATAAACAACCGCCGTCGAATCATCTTCCCCTGGTAACCAGTTCGGTTCAGATTCGTCTCCTAATCAGAGTAGACAGATGTGTATGCAGGTTCTTTAGCTGAATATTAGGATTACATTGAATATATGGGAATTTAAATGATTATTAATGTTTCGATCTAAGTTTAATTAAATTTATTTGATTTTTGTAGCCATCTCTGAGAAGTGAAGAGTATGTACAACCGTTTTGCCTTCCATTCCTCCTAAAGAGGTATTTTTTTTCTTATTTAACTTTATGATTTAATTTAATAAACAAATTAATGCATTCTATGAAATGTTGGTTAAATGTTTAGGACTAATTAAATCTTAATTAACATAAATTGCTTATAAGCGGTTAGTTTTGGTTTATGCTAATAATATCGTTGAGTCATGACATATTAAGCAATCGATGTGTACGAATAGTGCATCATTGTGTTAGGGCACATGTTCTCATGTTGTGTTAAAAATTGACTTTGTTGGTTTAAGGGATTTGTATTTAATAGTAATGTTTTAGGGTATAAGTTCAAAATTGTGTTAAGGCATCTGTTCATGAGTGTGTTTCGCGTTAGTTCAAAACTTTTTTAAGGCATCAGTTCAAAAATATTTTTTGGCATCAGTTCAAAAATGTTTTATAGCATCAGTTCAAAAATGTTTTAGGGCGTCACTTCTTAAACTACATTAAGGCAAAGGGTAATATTATATATGAACAAGAAAAATGAATTAAAGAGTCTGCTTGTTAAATTTAAGGCTTATGTTTCTATAATGAATTTATTGTATTTGTACATGTAGATCAGTTTTGTATGGATCTACTGTTTTATAAAGTATCACTAAGCGCATTTGTGTTTAGTTGTGAGTTTAGAAATAAAATTTTGGGGGTATTTTGTTGAGAATAAGTTATTGGTAGTTAGTTATAGTTGATTAGGTATTGTACTCATAGCAGTTAATTGTGTGAGTTAGTATCTGTGTGAACACGAATCAGGATTTGGTGAAATAGCTGATTAAAAACTGATGTTAACAGTAAAGTGTAAGACAAGTGACACTGTGACAGTAATACGTTTGTTATGTGTTATCCAACGGTTTATGTAGAAGTCCTTAACGACTAAGCTTAAGTATTTATTCTCTATATGTTCATCGATATCTTGCACGCCCAAAGTCAAAGTCAACTATATTAGAATATTTTTTACATAGTTACATACACTCATAAACAAAAGTAAGTAAGTCATCACTTATGCAAAACTGCATGGCTATCCTTTTTTGTGCATATCACTAGGGATAGCAGAATGGGCGCGTTGGTTTAAAAGAAATAAGATTATATAAAAATTTAAATCTAAAGTAATTAAAAAAAATTATTTTATCTCGGTGACACGACAATTTCTTTTTTTATAAAATGGTTTAGGAGGGTTTCTCTTAAGAAATAAACTTCAAATTACTCATAACCCTTTTCCTTTTAAGTTTAAGCTTTTACAAAGTTTGACCCAGTCAAATATTTAACATAACCCGAATTGACCCATTTACATGTAACAGGTCAAAATTGCCACCTCTAACTACTGATGATTAATTATTATCTTTTTATGCAATGCAAAATTGTGGGTAATATAAATGCATGTTTTGTTTGCGACTTCACTGTTAATAACTAACCAGGCAATGTCAAACATGGTGATCGTGCTAGAGTGCATTGAAGCAATCGAGAAGGCTGTTGCATAGGGCTGAGCACGACAGACCCAAAAACGACCCGGACCGGAAAACCGGACCGGACCGAGCAATTTCGGTCCGGTCCTCGGTCCGGGGTTTTGGACGAATTCGGTCCTCGGTCCGGTCCGGTTCGGTTCGGTCTTACCAAAATTTTGTCAAATATGTCTAATACGATCGGACCGGACCGAGGACCGAACCGGACCGGATCAACCCGTACCGGACCGGACTATTTCGATCCGGTCTCGGTCCGGAGTTTCAGACCATTTCGGTCCTCGGTCCGGTCCAGTCCCAGACCGATGCTCAGCCTTACTGTTGCATGTCCATACCTTCCAATGGATACCACTGGTATACTAAAGTTTATCATTAATATAAAAAGTCTTGTATATGCACTAATATGTTAAAGAGTCTGGCATTAGTTTAAGACTGTATTAGGGCATCAGTTTAAGACTATATTAGGCATCAGTTTAAGACTATGTCAAAACATCATGATATCATAAAAAAACTCATGAAAAGAGCATCTGTTTGTGTATTTGATTGGTGCATCAATGTTTTATGAAAATAGCATTTGTTTGTTACACATATGGAATTTTTAAGTCAATTGCTTGTATATTTTAGGGCATCCATATGTATGAACAATAGGGCATCATTGTGCTACGGCATACTTCAGTGCAACACAAAACCCCTTGCTGCTAACAATCTTAACTAGGGAAAACCGTGATATTGTTCATTGTGGTTTAACAATGTAATAGCCCCGTCTAACTTTGATCACCCTAAAGATCTTAGTGGTGATGATACCGATGATAAGTCTGATGATGGAAAGATAAGAAATCTAATGAGATGGTCATACCAATCTATATGATTTTGGTTCTCTTGGGGTTACTATATACTTGCTGGTATATTTGAAAGATTTTTCATACTTGTTTAAGCTATTAGAAGGTTAAGAATAAAGATTAGGGATTATGTTGGGAATCCTCATAGACTTTTAAAACACCCAATTTTGCTAATATGTTTTGTTTTTTTAATTATTTGTGCAGGGAGTCAATGGGGTGTGAATATGTTGAGTATGTAGAACCTACTAATGCCGCAGAAGTAAAATACCAGATGGACGATCGGGATACATAAGGGACGACTGTTATTATTGCAAAGGGAAGTCGAAAGAAACAATCTGATAGGAAAATTATAGAGAAGATGTAATATTGAAAATCGATATACAATTTCTCTTATTGTTCTTAACCTATGGGATCTTATTATAGTGCATTTTGTTTGATGTTGACTTATGTATTCATACAACTTAGGTAAATGCAGAAATGGGGCAGATATAATGAGTGCAGCAGGCGATCACCTCCTCGTTAATACTCTTCACCACAGTGTCGCCCCCGATTTCCACCTCCTCGCCATTCTGGATCATGGTCCCACAGTCGTGACTAACCTCCTCCGCCCAAGAGAAGCCATTACTATAGGGATGTGTACCATTCAAGCATCAATGTTTGGTTCTGAGATATACATGCATCTTTTCATTCAAGTGATAATATGCCGATGTATGTTTTTCTTGTATCAGGAGTGGGTCTCTTAATTCAACATGCTTCTATTATTATCACAGGTATTCGTAATTTGTTACTTTATATCATTGTCTTAAGACCTATACTTGTTTTGTGTAAAGCTTAAATACCCTCCATGACTACTTTTTAGGATGAACTGTTTGTTGGTTAGATGTGAGGGTTAAAAGTTACCATTGCCCTCAAATAAGTAGATTATCACTTACTATTTAATCTAAAAAAATGCTTATATAACCCGAAATAAACAGAAAAGAAGAAAGATGCTAGATTATCAAAACACTTCAAATACCTTATTTTTTGAAAAATAAGCACATTAGAAGTAAAAAATAGAAAAAAAACCCAAAGTTATATGATTTTGTTAATATTTGTTACTAACTAAAGTGTTGGAATTAGCTTTAGATATAGATCAATCGACACTTCCAGATGGTAATCGATGGTTGAGGTTTACTAGTTTTGCATTGCGTTTGGTTCGCTTGGGGCTTGTATGCCTGGTAATAGTGTACAAGTACTAGCTTTCCAGCTTATCTGTCTTTCTAACGCAGAAAAACCAGTTAGGTATGGCAAAATCATAAAAAGATTTTTGGAACAGACTTATTTAATTGAATCAATTTGATGTACTTTAGTGCGTCCGTTTGATGTATTTTCATTTAGCATGGTAGTATTTGCTTGATTTAGTATCCAGGTGGTCAATAATTAGAGATCAGATTGTTTCCCCTATTTTGGCATTCACTAAGACCTTGTCATTTATACTCAATGTCACTTACCCTACTATGTATTGATTATGTTTTTGGTATATTTGCAAGTTCAGTCCACGAGTCTATCATGGAAGATGAGCAATTTGTTGACATGCTTTTAGATTCGACAGGGTGGTTACCCTTAACGTAAAATAGAAACAAATTGAATTAACATCTTCCAAGGTGAGAAGTACCTAAAGAGTCGTTTTAATGAGCTGAAAAACCAAGAAAAGGAGTCTAAAAGGAAAACAGCTCAAACAAATGCTAAAGAAGCGTCAAGAAACTAACATGGGCAATGAAGAAGCTTTATTGAGGGGACTTTAAGAGAAGAGGCTTCTTAATGTAAGATAGAGGATAGGAAAAAGTTATCTGATACTGATGTTAAGGCGTTATTAAAACCCCAGCTTGCCAAATTGTGTGAAGAGAATAGATTATGTCGAAATCAAATACGTAGTACATTTTACTTGCCAATTCTTTTTGTTGCATCAGTACATGCTGAAGATTGTTGGATCCTTACTTTCTATTGTAGAGATTTGTTGCATCATAAATTGTTAAAAAAGGGAATTAGTTCTTATAAAAATAATGCATCATACCTTACAAAAAAAATATATAACATTTAGGAGATAAGTATCATTCATAACAGTTGTAAATAATGTAAACCGAGTGGGGAAAAAGCTTTACATAAAGGGTCAAGACAAAAATAATGTTAACCCTCATATTCGATGCGCGGTCAAGGTAACTATAACCAAATTCATACTACTAGAAGATTGAGGTCACTCTTGAAAACAGTCGCTAACACCCATTAAATACCACTTAAATCATGAGCCAAAAACCACTTTATTTCCATGCTCTAAACTGAGATGGGACATTTGCGTAAATCAGCAGCCAAAAACCTCATACCTACCAAAAATCAGCAGTACAACACCACAAAATTCAGTAGTATACTCGCAACAAAATCATCAACAAACTTGTAAAAACATATCTCATGCATAATTCAAAAAGGGGCATCAGTTTTTACAAAATTATTGCATCATATCTTAAAAATTAATAAATCAGTTATAGATAAGCACCGAGAAATAATTACGACCCCAAGAAAAAGAAGAATATTATGGACTTAACAAGTCGTCGCTATTGAATTCTTGCAAAGTTACATCTTCCAACCTGCAATATCATAAACGAATCCAATAGCAGCAGGTTGGATCGATGAACCAATTACAGGAGCAAGTGTTTCTTGTTCAGCCGCTTCTTCGGCTTGGTTTTTTATCAAGGAAACAACGATACCAAGAATTGTAGAATGTGAATCTTTCATCACCGCTTTAATGTTTGCAAAGTCCACATTAACTAGTCCACACCACCGCCTTATTGCTTGCAAAGTCAAAGTCAAAATCACCGCCTTATTATCAGCATTTTTCTATCTTGGTTTTGGAAAACCAGGTTGAGACTACTTTTTGGAAATGCATAATTAGATGCTTCTAATAGCAGTTGAATTAGATTCTTCTAATAGGTCAGCCGTCCGAGGGCAAACTTGTATTTTTCCTCCATATTAGCTGTTATATGGTTATACCATACAGGAACTCGTTTCTCTAGGAAACATGGTGCATTTGTGTTTCACGTTGTATTAATCTTATGCAACAATTCTGATTCGTAAGATTCATTTCATTAAAATTATACATAAACTTATTTCTTAAACATCATATTCATGTTATTAACAAAACTCATTACATACTACTGCACTTTTCATCCTAACTACACTAGTACACAGCTTATTTAGATGTGTTAGGTTCCCGCCAGATAGAATGAACACTTATAAAGCTGAGGCCGCTTAGCAAGTAACTAGAGCTGAGAATATCATCATACACACTTATAAATAGTTACTTTGGGGTAAATATGATTTCTTAAGGATAAAATGTTAGAGCAGTACAGTAACCTAGAAGAGGAAAAGGGTCTATATGGTTAAAAATTAAGGTATATTTCTATCCAAATGACCTCATGAATCATTCTATATTAAAGAGCTAAAGTAATGAAAGATGATATAACTGCTACTTATATACATTCCAAGGTCTAAAAAATATGGCAATCTGGGCATCTATTTTTACCCGTCCTATAAAAGTTACCCTTTTTTACCATGTAACAGACCCCTTATGCCACCTATAAAAAATTAATTTCAGACATGGTGCTCTATCGAGAAGAAAAGCAAGATGCAATAAAAACAACCAAAATACGATAAGCTATTCTTCTCATTTTGACATAATTTTATCTTCTTTCAAGCCAACCTACGAAAGTTAAAGCAAGTGCAACCGTGCAGGTAACAGAAGCATAATGAATCAAGAATAGATAATTGGCGTAGTGTCGGTAGAAACATGAGAGTAAGAAACTAATTGCTTCTACTATAGTACAATAATAGATAAGAGGAAGGACACAAGAAGTTAAAGAAACCTCTTTATCCATGTCTATATTTCTAAATTTGTCCCAGTTCCCCGCATTAGTCATGACAAATGCTGAAGGTAAGGCCTCATCACCTGCAAAATGAACCCCAATGGATCATGTTACCAGACACAGCAAATAAATAACATGGAATGTAGCCATGTATGTAAATTTCATATCACACGTCAATAGTTCTTAAAGTGACGCCGATATGCCTAGCCTGCTTACTATTTTGCATATTACCAAACGCTCTACGAACACGTAATCTGACATAAATAACTTCAATATCAATAACTTAAGGGTATTTGCTTATAAACTTATATGATTTCAACTGATATTTCATAAGCCCATGAGTTGGCCTATTTTCAGCTTATTCCAATTTGCGAACTTGCATTTTATCTTTAGGTCCTAATAAGCAGGGAAATGTATATGTATTTATCACACAACCAATATGGGGTATGACCATATGAGGAATTTTCTCGCGCATTATAAGGAATGAAGTTAAGACTGTCAAACAGAGAGAGACTTTATGTCAAAATTAAACACTTTCGTAGAATATAATTGGGCTCTTCCTTTTATTAAAAACAGAAGTTTTACAACTTTAATTATCAAATACTGAACTTAGAGAATTACTCGTATTGGGAAATATGGGATTTTTAATTATATTTAGGGGCAAGAATCCCTTTGGATGATGATATGGAAAAACAAGCTACACGCCGATAGACTCCCTCATTATCTTTCATCGATTGCATAATTTAGACATATAAAAGAAATGCAATGGTAAATTAAATGAAATGTTAAAATGAGTAAGGTGTAGCCATAACACAAAGTAGATTTTACCTCGACATATTATTTCCGATTCACTGATCCTTCCCCTTAACTGGGCAGAAATTTCAAAATGGTTGCCGTTTTACATGTCACCTAAATCAGCTACAAATTCTAATGTTAATACAAAAGCACAAGATATATATAAACTTCAGGATTACATGATATGGACACTAGCATCTAATATCGACAGTTAAAGAATTTCTTACCTCCTTGAAATCCAATTCAACATACAGATGGGGCACATTCCCTTCATCATATCAATGATCAAAATCTGAGTAAAATAGATCTATTACAGAATTTATAGGCATTTGTTAAACGAAATGTGCACATCCCTATGACTATAATCGCAAAGCCCAAATAAACTTCTTTATCTATGGAACTATCGTCACACTACACTTAAAACTTACGCGTCATACTACACTTTCAACCGATTTTAGTGTAAACAGCTCCCTAACCACTTTAACGAATTTGAAGTTAACAAGTACACATAATCTAAACTTAACATCTAAAACCCCTATCGTATAAATTATATGACACAACAACCATAGAAGCAGATTATCAGTAATGCGCATAACTAGCGATAATCAAGCTTGATGCAACTATATTAAGTATGAATTTCCGTTTCACTAAACCTTCATACATAATCACAACACTAATAACTAATCCAATTTAAGTAAAACCTAATTAAACTCAATAATCAACTAAACACGATTTGTATTTATATTATTCACAATTTTTTTAATCTAACAATAATATCAAAATATAACATATCTAAATCAACATAAACACGATATAACAAACGAATTAATAAAAACTTACTTTTCAATGGGTGGGGAATAATGGCGAACACTGGGGAATGGTTGTAGCGAGCGATGATGAACTGTGGTGAGTGCAGTGGTTATGATGGTGAGCGTTGGTGGATATGGTGGTGACTGGTGAATCGGTGGATATGGTGGGGAAGAAAACACGTAATCAGAGAAATAAGAAAATGAAAAAATGTGCATTAAATACCTAGAAGTTTGAAAAGTGTCAACATTCACCCATAAGAATTGAAAAATGACATTCGACCCCCTGTAGTTTTTTGAAAAAAGGAAGGGAAATGACATTTGATCCAACGGTTGGGAGGAGGTTTTCTAGGTTTTCTTTTGAGATGAAGTTTTCTATCGATCCCATCTCTCTCTCTCTCTCTCTCTCTCTCTCTCTCTCTATATATATATATATATATATATATATATATATATATATATATATATATATATATATATATATATATATATATATATATATATATATATATATATATATATATATATATATATATTTGTGTCAACTCAGATTCGGTGAGAAGGTTGTGATTGATAAAATCAGAATAATTCAAGATTCTATAGGCTAAGGTGAGTTCATAGCCTCACTTTTGAATGTTTATAAATTATTTAAAAACATGTAAGGATGATATATGCTAAAACTGGAATACAAGTGTTTTTGTATGCTGCCTGATATGATTATTGACAGTACGTTACCTGTTGTCGTTAAGTCCCTTTTTAATTGTGACCTTCAATCATTCTAGAAATGAGCGCTATTATTGTGAATGGCACTATTTTGGGACTGACATTCCCTATCTGGGGAAGTCGCACTTGTTGGAATGCCGATAGGTTCCTACCTAGGCTAATCAGATACACTTTATTTTGATATACTCAGGAGTCCGACTAACTACCTGCATGAGGGTAATTTATTGGTTTCTGTATGTCAAGTAGCGGTGCATAAGCTAGAGTAATAAGAATCGATGAATTTAAAATATAGGGTGTATAACACTATAGCCTTGAGGTCATACTTGTATTCAAATATTGTTTAAACCTGTGAATTCACTCAACCGTTGTGTTGATTTTTAAGCATATATTTCAGGTGAAAAGACCGACGGGCTGCGGGGTGGTGTCTTGAAAAGTTATTATTCCAATAAAACTAGATCTTTGGGAAACCTGTGATGTACAGTGTATGTATAGTTGTTTTATTTAAATCTAAAGAAATGAATGATAACAAGTTTTTAATAAAATGACTCTTTGAGCATTTTTTATTATTGTGACTTCAATACCTTGAAAGTAATACCTCAGATTAGCTTCCGCTGCTATATGATAAAAATGGGGGTGTTACAGTGGGTAGTCTCAGGTCTTTCAAAGGCTTTTAGATTCGTCAACCCTCGAATTATGCAACAACAAATCATCCAATACCTAAAACAATGAGAAATATAATCAAGAAACACAACTAGTACTTTGATCAAAGGAAAGCAACAACTAAGAAGCCTAATTATACTCTTTTGTCACCTTGATCAAACGAAGGTTCCAAAACTCCCAAATTATAAATTATCCAATAGCTAAGACAATGAGAGATATAATCAACAACCACAACTATTAGTTCGATTAAAGAAAGGTTGCAAAACCCCGAAGTTATAGAACATCAATTAACACATTGTTAGCCTCAAAATACTGAGTCAAACAAGAATGCTCGGTCGTATGTTTATTATGTATCGTATTTTAGAATGTTGTAATAGGTAGTAGATTAGTCGTGTTTTACGGGCTTAACTTTAAGCTAAAGTTCATTCATAAGTAACTAAAGCCCAAAAGGAAAGCCTGACCCATTATCATATATCCCATTATGCCACATGTAGGTAAGGCTATAAATACCTCTCCTTGCATGTAAGGAGAGGTTGGTTGGTTCATTTTTTATTCACTCTCTAATCTAATATTCACTAAGTTTCACACACTTCTCTCTCTTTTCTCTCTCTAGAATTCATCTATCTTCTACCTTACTTTCTTGTTTAATCATCATATTTTATGGGACAACAATTGGTATCAATCGTCATGGGGTAGTTTTGTGATTCGTTGTTGAGATTCTACTTAGTTCGTATAATTTACACATAAAATCATCTCGGATTCAAGTTTTTCTTGTGCTTTCCGTGCTATAAATCTTGCTATATATCTCTAAATCTTCAATACGTGTGGTAAGGATTTGGTTATTATGGTTTGCTTATTATCATGGATTTCTTGTAAAAAATCTCAAGTTTTTAACTTAAGTCTCGGAAGTGTTCTCATATTGCGATAAGGGCTTCAGTATTCCGATCATAAAAACCTTAGGGTTTCTACATCGTGATGACGGATTGCGATCACTAATATTGTGATCACTAATATTGCGATCACTAATATTGTGATTACTAACATTGTGATCACTGATATTGCGATCACTCATATTGAGATCACTCATATTGCGATCACTCATATTGCGATCACCCACATAGCGATCACTCATATTGCGACCACTCATATTGCGATCACTCACATTCCAATGACTATTCCGATGACATTCCGATGACTATTCTGATGACTATTCCGATGGATTAAAGATTTTTTCAAAAACGTATTTTTGAAAATTTTTAACAAACTCGTGTGTTTTTTGGTCTAAGAGAATTTTTTGGTTTTTTAAGAACAATTTTTAAGGGATTTCAACACTTTTTCTCTTCAACAACAATCACTATAACATCTACTTAAGATCGATATTAATTTCCTCATTTCAGAGAATATTGAGATGGATTCTACTGCAGAATATCGTGTGACGAACAACAACATAATGGTGGCGGGTAACAAAGAGAGACCACCAATGCTTGTGTGGGTCGATATGATCAATGGAAATCCTGTTTTCGACATTATCTTGACACAAAACCTAACGGTGATGCTTTAAGGCAATGTATTTTTTATGGACCCTATAAACTCTCAAGGATTAAAGTTCCTGGAGTACCAGCCACAGCCACAACTGAAGAACAACTCGCGTATGAACGTGAAGAAAAGAGAAATGACCTCACACCAGAGAACTGTGCTTGGTTTGATGTAGAAAAGGAAGCGATCTACTTAATTCTCAGTGGCATTGGAGATGATATTTATTCCACGGTTGATGCATATTCTACTGCTAAAGAAATGTGGACGGCTATTGAAAGATTGCAAAAAGGTGAATCACTTAACAAACAAGACATGAAAACTAATAAGTTTTGGGACTTTGGCAAGTTTACATGAAAGGATGGGGAATCAATTGATTCTTATTACTCCCGATTCTACAAAATGATGAATGACATGACCTGAAATAACTTGCAAGTTTCCACCATGCAAGTTAATGTCCAATTTCTATAGCAACTTCAACCAGAGTGGACACGGTTTGTCACCTTGGCGAAACAACAAAAAAAGTTAGATGAAGTTTCATATCACACGCTCTTTGACATTTTGAAACAATTTCAAAATGAAGCAAATGAACTTCGAGCTGAATGTGCTGCAAAGGTTTCAAATCCAATTGCTTTGGTGTCTACCACTCAACATTACCCAGATTATCATTCTCGTGCTCCAAAGACTTACTCTACTCAATCATCATCACCACGATCATCCACTGTTTCTAAGTCACATGCTCCAACAAGATCCCAAGGTAAAGAAGTTGCAAGAGCACCATCACCCACACCTAAACAATTATCCGAAGAAGACAGTGATGAAAAAATAGCTCAAAAGGATAGGGAATTCAAGCAACAAATGGCTTTCATTATGAAACAATACAGGAAAATCTATAAACCCACCAACAACAACCTCGGAACATCATCTAACACGAGGAACAACTATACTGAGAGTCCTCCAAAGTATGATCGACAACCCGCGAAGTATGATAATCAGAGGGTTGCTACTGTTGTTGGAAATATGGAAACTGTTGGTACTCAAGTTGTGCAATAAAGTGGGATTCAGTGTTTTAACTGCCGAGGTTATGGGTATTTGGCTAGGGAATGCAGACAGCCAAAGAAGGTTAAAGATTATGGTTATCATAAAGAAAAGATGTTGTTGTGCAAGAAAATAGAAGCTGTGATCAAGTTATCAGCTGAGGAAGGAGAAATGCTTGACGACACAGATGATGAACTCTCCGACCAAGAAGTCGAGGCACATTATTCATACATGGCAAAGATTCATGAGGTCCTTAACGTCACTGAAGATGACAATGGACTATCTTTGATACCGAGCCAATTGATAAGGTACAACATGATGATGAATATAATGTGTTTGGTGATACACATGAGCATAGTGATCTACCAACAACAAATACTGACACGTGTATAATGGAAACGGTTAATAGCAATATGTTGGAAATACGTTTTTACGTATTTAGGAAGGATCGGTCACTCCAACGATATGCATCCAGTATGGGCTCGTGATCCAATATGTAAAAATATAACCCACAAAGCCCACATGTAGGGTGGGCTATATATACCCCCTCCTAGCATATTAGGAGGGGTTGGTTCACACATTACACACACTTCTATTCTAATCTTTCATTATTCTCTCCAACCTCTCTCTACTTTCTCTCTCTACATCTTCATCTATCTCTCTCTATAGTAATCATCTCCATAGTTAGATAATCCAAGGATTATGATAAACTGTCAATTGGTATCAAGAGCCATGGGATGATTGTTTTGTTTTTGTGTTTGTGCTCTTGATTTTTGTGCCTATTTTGATCTAAATCATATGAACCAATTTTTTTTGTGTTTTTATGTTTTTTCTTGATACAAATCTTCTACATAGTTGTGGTAGAGATTTAGTATATTTACTTTGGCTAAAAACACAAAATTTTTGGGTGTCTTGATCATTTTTTGGCTTAAAAACTCGAATTGGTTGAGTTTTGTCCGAGAAAAGTGGGAATTTGTTCAAAGTGGTACTATTCCGACAGATTTCATCGGAAAAGGGTTTATACTTTCCGATAGATATTCCGATACATTCCATCGGAAAAAGGTTTACATATTCCGACAGGTATTTCGATCCTTATTCCGACAGGATATTCCGATAGTGATATTCCGACAGGTATTCCGATCCTTATTTCGACAGAGTATTCCGATAGTGATATTCCGACAGGTATTCCGATCAATATTCCGACAGGTATTCCGATCATTATTCCGACAGGGTATTTCGATAGTGATATTCCGACAGGTATTCCGATCCATATTCCGACAGGACATTCCGATCAATATTCCGATAGTGTGACAAGTGTTTCAAGATTTTTCAAAAACGTATTTTTGAAAATTTTTAACTCGTGAGTTTTTGTTCGTCTTGGAATTTTTGGTTTATCAAGATCATATTTTAGGGGATTTCAACATTATTTCTCAACTTCTACACATAACAACTAACACAATTACTTTCTTTCATTGTTCGATCGATAAGTAATCCTTAATTTCATTTATCATCGATTTTCAATGGATTCGTTGAATTCGACAACTAGAGAGGGAGAATTGCAGAAGATGCAAGAAGAAGCAAGACAAAAATGTCAGGTCTCATTTAGACAATTTGAATGTCATCTCTACGAGCTTACCAAGCTAGACTATGGACCATCATTTGTGGCAATCTTTCGTCAAAATGCTCCTTTCTTCATGGAAGCTATGATGATAAACTTGGATATTCTTCAGCAGCAAATTGACAAAGAAGACTTTAATCACATTGAATCCGTATCTACACTTCAAGTTCTTTTGCAACAATTTTCGACCTTTCTTCAATTCGATGTTGCCAAGAAAGAAAATGTAGTGCTCTGTCAATCATTCCTTCAAGACATGCATACCTAGATTCAAGACTTTCGTGGTACTTTGTCCAAATGCGTGACCTCTCTTACACATTTGTTTCAAGTACGATCACGACTTCAAATTGCTTATGATAATTGGAAGCAAGCAAATCCGATGAAGATTCCAGAGGAAACTAATGGTCTTACAGATGACTCAAAAGAGACCGCTTTGGTTAATAATGATAGCAGTGTCATAAATTCACGTCAAAGCAAACATGACGAAGAGCCAATAGTTGAGGTACAATTCAATACTGTATCTAATAATGATTTACAGCATGTTGAGTATTCTGAACCTACCTACGCCAAACACGGGACGGAAAAGGGTGATAGCAATACCACTTGTGATTCATCCGATGTGAGTCATAATGGGGGAGAAAGTGATCAAAATGCTAAAAATCATGATATATGCTTTATGACTACTTCTTTAACCAATTCTACTTCTAGGATTGAAGAGCTTGAAACGATCATTGCTCAACAATCAAAAGAACTCGAGGATGCCAAAATTGAATTTTCGAAGAAAACGGATAAATTTGAGAAGTATTTTGAAAAACTTGAAAATTCAAACGTTGTTCTTGAACGAAAACTAAATCAAAAAATTCAAGATTCTAAAGCCGAAAAACATAATTTTGTGAAACAAATTACTTTGCTAGAATTTAATTGGCATCCCAAGACCTCTTACAAAAGGAAAACAAGACCTTAAAACAGCATTATAATGAGTTAAATTATTCTATCGTAGAGATGAGGTCTAAAACTCTAGAGTCAACGACCTTGTTAACTACTGAAAATGCTGATTTAAAGGCTCAGATTCAGAAAAAGTTTTTGCTATAGCTGCTCTGAAAAATGAGCTAAGGAAAATTAAGGGCACTAGTGTGGACACTAAGCTTCAAAAACCATCAATCTTGTGGAAACCGCCTAAAAATCAATCCGTTCGACAACCGACTGCATTTAGATCCGAGCGACCAAAATCCTCGAGACCGCGGTTTGCCTCCCAAGTTGATATGGTTCATAGTTCTAGACCAGTCACTCCACTATCTAGGCCTAATGTGATCAAATCAGCCTATGCAAAATCTACAAACAAGACTGCTACTAGTGATTCTAGGTATAGTTCTATGAATATGCCACAACATAGGTCGAATAGCATGCCTAATAATCACTATGTAGATGCATCTAAGAAAATGACACAAGCAAGAACTAGGATATCTAGATCTCATTCGGACTCCAAACACGGTGTTTGTTTCGTATGCATGAAGAGTGTCTTCACGATGAATCATGCGGCTTGTGTTTCTAAAGTCTTGAAGGAGTTAAACTCCTATGATAACAGAGGGTATTCCAAAGGAAATAGGTTTTCTACCGCTAAGTCTTCCGCTGTGCATAAGAAAACCATGTCGCCTAGATCCAATCTTAGGTGGCAACCCACGGGTAGGATTATCAAATCAGTTAATCTTCAATGGGTTCCTACAGGAAGGATGTTTCCCTCTTGCACTACCAAAGTTGGCTTTGAACCCCTGCATGGTTCGAAAATAGATATCGCTAACCCATGTGAAAGTATGCAAATTTTTGATTCCAGTACATGTACTAAAGTCAAGCATCAACAACAACAAACTGGTCAAATCTCTGTATACCATTCAACTAAGGACACTCTTAGCGTTTGGTTGCTGAAGAAGCTGATATCTACGAATCAAGTGTTTCAGGGGATTTACGATTAAGCTAACAACAATGGTTCATTGTTAAATGTCAGACGATGACCCGTTCTTCAAAATAAAGGAAAGTTTATCGTCGATGATAAACTTATCCTCATAACGAGAAATTAATTTTTCTCGGGCATGAGCTTATATTAAAATCATTCAAAGTTTTTAAGCTCATGCACAATGACTTACAGTTAAATATCAGACTGTAACTCGGACTTCCATTTTAGGAAAGCTTATCTTTTATGATAACTTATCCTCGTAACGGGAAATTATTTTTTCTCGGTCATGAGCTTGTATTAAAACATTCCAAGTTTTAAGCTCATAAAGGAAAGTGTATCTTTTAACTAAGAGAACTTTTCTTCTTAACGAGAAATTAACCTTTCTCGGTCATGAGCTTTACGTTAAAATATTCAAAAGTTTTTCAAGCTCATGAAAACGACTTCTAAGTAAATGTCAACTTAGGACTCGTTCTTCAGTTACAAGGAAAGTTTATTGCCGATGATAAACTTATCCTCACAACGGGATGTTTACAACTTCTCGGACTTGAGCTCGTTTTGTAAGATATTCAACGTCTTAAGCTCAAGTAATTGGTTTTTAAAACATTGAACACATTTTTTCGAGAATTTCTGAAAATGTTTTTTTTTCTAAATCTTTCAAAATTGTGTGTTCAAAAATGTTTTGATAAAAAGAGCATGTCTTCTAGAATCGATAATATTTACGATCCTAGAAATGTCATTCAATAATGACACGGGTTGTAAATAAAATTCGAGTAGAAGTTCAAATGTTTTAAAACATGCTCAATTATAGCTTGCTATTATTTTATATAGTAACCCGCTTTTCATATTAAAGTCAAGCATTTCACCGGAAAGCTTTGACTCAACAATGGGAATTAATTTTCTCGGGCATGGTTTACTTTATAACCATGTAAGGGATTGTGTTTACGATATAATACAATCTAACACGGATATATGTACGCATAAGTGCATTTATTTGTTAAAACAAGAGAAATCTTGTTTTTATGAAGTTATCATCTCTACAATCATAGTAATCTACAATTGATGTCTACATACTCGACGATGCGACTACTCAAACGACGACTACAGCTCTTTAGATAGAACACGGGTCAACAATTGAGGGGGAGCAATTTGTCAAGCTTTCAGAATCTTCGATGCCGAATGTTCCAAGTTCACTAATTGGTGTCAAGACAACGATATCAATCGTACATATGGTGTCAAGGAGGAGATAATTTCAGATGTTACGGGGAGACCAACTTTCGTCAACAAGAACCACGTTATTTTATCACATGATGTTCTCCATCATTCAGGTCCAACCTCGTAAATTGCTAATCTTGTGAATACATTATCATATATGATCTTTGTGTAACACCCCCAAATATTCATACTTTAGTTCAGCGGAAGAGTCGTTGGTGTTACGGGATAGCACATTACTCAAATCATAGACAACGCTTAAAAATCGCGTCGTTTAATAATAAAGCATTTTCTATTCATGAATATCAAATTTACATAGGTCCCAAGTCATAGTATTTGATACAAGTTTTACAAAGCATTTGAATGGAAATTGTTATTTAAGTGCGGGCCATAAAATCTTGTCGTCTTCCCGAGAATTACCTTCAAGTACCTGAGATAAAACATGTTAAAAGAAAGGGTCAGCGAAAACGCCGAGTGAATTCATAGAGTTTAATGAAATCCACTAGTATATCACCGGTATAAAATTATTACCGAGAATCATTTTGTACAATTCTTTGTCGTAGGCCATAAAATAAGCCAAAAACATTTCATAGAAATCTTTGTTGTAAATCATACTATAGGCTTTTGCCTTCAAAACCATCATACGAACCAATGTCGTAAAAACATCATACAATACGTTTTATAACGTTGTATAGAGTTAAATAAAAACCGTTATATGAATATGGTTATGTAAAACAAAAACACGAACATAATATCAATAATAAGGCCCCGTATTGCTAGTCAGGCAATATATTGTAATTCAATGCGTATAGCAGTATTTTCGTTATTAGATTATCATAAGCCGCATGAAATTGTTACGTTTCTATAACATATAACGGGTAGCTAACCCGTAATTTCCTTTGCCCATCTAAAACAGCGTGTCGTCACAATAATCACGCTTATATAAATCTTCTCATACATAAACTCGTTTACCAATCAATGTGGCACGACGGGGATCAACCGTCAAGGCGCGAACTGGGGTGATCTTCCCCAAATAGTACTATTATATGAATAAGCGTCTACCAAATCCCGGTAGTTCACAATTCATGCTAATGGGACTTTTAGTGACATAACTAACTAATAATAATCCATTTTGTTTCATTCATCGGGTCATATAATCATTCATCGGATCATACAGTCATTCGGGTCCAAATCAATAAGCAAACAGTCGGGACAACTGGTGTCCTATTTAATTAAAACTAACATGTTATCTCCCTCGCGGGTTTATAAAACATTTCATAAAAACATTTAAAGGGAGTGCGAGGCTATGAACTCACGTTGATTGGCAAAGGCGATTACCGACGATTTGGATGTACGGTACGTGCTTCAATCACGGAAACCTAGACAAATAATACTCGTCTTAGACTCTTGTCCAATGACTTTATAAAAATAATGGCTATGTATATATGATTACTTTATAAGTATGATGATGATCAAGTTGGATTATATCTCTTCATACACATTATAGTGTTATGTGTTAGTCAAATTTATACTAGTTATACTAGTTACAATCCAATTCCATATTAAGGCCCAATAAGCCCATTAAAGTCCAATACTTTATATTAGCCCAATTATACTTTTAATATCAGGCCTATACTCATATGTTGGGCCCAAGTGGGTTAAGCCCAATGAGTAAGTCGATTAGTGTTTATCCAAACTAGTTGGGTCAATAGTCCAATAAGGCTACTTTGGCCCGTTAATGTCCATAAGTTATAAAGATCGGGTTTTATCGGTTTTTACTTGTCAAATGTACTTTTACATCAGTATATGAGTTATAAAAAGTTTACATTAGACGGGTCCGACCGTCTAAGTTTTATTTGACAAAAACGTTAATCTTTCGGTTTTAGCCGAAAAGACGTAAAACTTATGTATATAGTTTTATAACTTATAAAACATATCAATTTGCAATTTTATAAAATGTCCCATTTACTTATCAAAGTATATACTTATTTATAAGTAATATATAAGTTAGTGGATTTTAGGTATACATTTTATATTAGTTTTACTTGAGTGCTAATTTTATAATATATACTTTTATTTTACAAATCTGATTATGAATTTCACTTTCACCATTTTTACCATATCTTGAGTTCTACAAGGAGATAGAAGCTCATTTTTGGGCAGCACAAACTACGTAGTATGTGCTACAATTAAATCCATTTTAGCTACTGCTCAATCAACTTCTAAATGTCTCTAACAGTTCGTCCAAAACAGACTATACATATTTGGACTTCAATATTGTTTTGATCATATCTCACTCATTTTATGGATTTCATTGAGTGCCAACTCTCACATATGTAAAAGTCACATACGTTACTGTATATTAAATTATTCAAGCCATTTTAACAAGTTATCATATGGTCTTTTACAGTTTTATACAGCCTACTATTTTAGACATGATTTCAACATCTTTTCATATAGCTTTTAATCCTTTTAACCAAATTTTATCAACACCAAATTCCCACATAATACTTTTGATCAACATATATCATCATATACATATACATTAAGAAAGAAAATACAAGATTACATATTCAAAATAACAAGATGATAGGAAGAAATAATCTCTATACCACCAAAGTGATGAAATGATGAGATTTTGGATTAACAAGACTTGGTTTTGGGTAACCAATCTTATGAGATATCAACACCACTTCTAGGATCACTAGGAATATGTAGACTCCTTGAGAAATCAGCCCTTGATCTTCATGAAATCTCCTTTTTAGATGTTAAGATCACCTCAAATCAACAAGTCTTCAAAGGGTTATCATCGTGTGCAAGTTACACACAAGATTTATGGTGTAAATTTTGATCTATGGTGGTGTTGGTGGTGATATAGGACATTCATAGAGAGCCAAGAGAGAGATTGTGTGTTTTGCTTCTAGTTTGCATGTGTGTGTATGGTATGAGTTAGCTTGTTTTAGAGTTTGGTGGTTTTGGTTATGCACTACAGACATGTGTCCTTAGTGTGTAAGATAAGTTGACACCTAATGTGGTCTGTTGGCTAAGCCTTGCCACTCATAGTGGGGGTGAGGCAAGTGTAAACTTGTCTCATCTCCACTAATTTACGGGTACTCCTCGATTCTAGCTTCTTCGATTTACGTGCCCTCGGATCATTTTACAAAAAACGTTTTTATAAATTATGAATCAACGGCACAAAACGAATCTAATAAAAATTGTCTCATCAAAAACGGAGTTCAGAAACGTAAATACGTAAACCTAGGGTTTCCGGTTTAGTCGTAAAGGACGTTAAATTATGTACGTAAGTCCTAATCTCTTCTCGTAAATTTGTGACTTTATGAACCAACACAAATTTAAAACTCCAAAATAATATTCACAGATAAATTTATTTCCTGAAATGTAAGACTGTCACCAAAAATGGTTTATGTAAACGTAAGCACGTAACGTAGAGTCCTCCGGTTTAGACGTAGTCGATGCTACTTTTAGATGTAAACTCAAATTTCTTCCCAAAAATGAGTGAGTTCATAATATAACATTAAAATAATGTTTTTAAACAATACTTGAGAATAAAATATCGACCATAAATTGACGGATTGTCACAAAATTTACCCCTAAACATGATCTTTGTCCTCAAAGATCAATTTATCTTACTACTCGCTTCTTATAGAGTTAGAGACACGTGGGTATTTCCTCCACGTTCGGTCGTTTCTCTCAAGTGTAATTCATTACAATATGCGAGTTTCATCAAACATAACTACGGGAATACGATCAGGCTTAATGTTGACTTACTTTCTCTATTCATGATGTTCACGGGTTTTTGATGAATGCAACTTTTCGCCGATCCAAACTTCATCAAGAAGTAATCAGATTTTCACTTGATAGGCATTTTATCAATTTCGATATATGAAACGTAATTCACGCAACCCTTGAAGTCCTAGGGTAGATCCAGCTTATATGCCTTTCAAACCAACTTTTTACATTATCTCAATGGTCCCATACAACGGGGACTTATTTCCCATGATACTTTAGATCATCAATTCATTTTTTTCCAAGGTTAAAATTTTTGGCATAAGTTCGCTACCCATCGTGCACTTCAAGATCTAAATTTCATATTCACATAACCTCCTTCCACTACTGGCAGTCAATAATCAGATCCTAATTTCAACAATCATTTCAGGTTTCACGGGTCGGGTATCTTGTAAGGTTAGGTTCGTCATCATAGGAAACCTTAAACCCAAAAGACATGTCCAACTCACAATGGGTGTATGTCGGATGTCTTCATCCCAACTCTCACCTACAGGTGCTCTTTATATAGATCCTCACAAGATTCGATCTCGATCCTAATACAAAAATTTTCAATGATAATCTCTCCAAAGGAAGGCGATTATACGGTTTGTTACCAAAGGTCAATTATTCAAGCATAAAACAACACTTCTAGTGTTTTGTATCGTTACTTTACCTCGTCCCTTCGATTGGGGTGGTAAACAGTACTCTCATCAAGGTTCGTTCCCAATGACTTTTGAGAAAATCTCTAGAAATTCGATGCAGAGCGAGGATCTTGATAGAGATGATCGATACAGGTACACTATGTTTACACAACTCCTTTAAATACAAAGAGTCAATTTCTCCATCGAGAATCTATCATTAACGGGAATGGTATTTATAGATTTGGTCAGTCTGTCGACGATGACCCAAATCGAATCAAATTCAGATGATGACCTTTGCAATAGTTAGACGTTTACTAATGTATGAGGCGATGTCTGCCTTCATAATTTGCCATCAGTACAACTTCTTCAGATAAGGATACATTTAATCAGAAATGACATGAATAGAATACTTAATCTTATGAGATTCCAACATAACTAAATCTCACAAACCTCTATATTTAGGCAATCACAAGCGGCCTTTTAAACATTTAACGCCATCGACTTCTCAATTCTAATGGTTCACATTAGCCGCGAACCCCTTTTTACTATCTATATTATCCTTTTTACAAGCATCGACTATTTTTAAATTGCTCGGGCAAATTATTTTGCACTGTCATTACTAAGGTACACATCCTAATTGATTCTTTATCTTTTCTACATAATGTGTCAGTAATTACATTCACCTTCCCCGACGAAATAAATATCATGACGTATTCATTCAAAATTTATTTCTTCATATTTCCTAAGTTTTAGTTTCGTCTCAACTATCATTTTTATCAGTTTTGCTCAATCCGACGTCTAAAGCGTCGATAATTATCACAAGTAATTAAATAATAAATATTTACTTTTTATGAAACGTCAACGTAATTTTTTTTTTTAATTTCTCAGTTCGTCCAATTATAGAAAAATGTCCAAAATAAATTTAAATTTAATTAACACGATTTTTGTTGATTTATCGAAAATAATTAATAAGATCCGTAATTGTTCGAAAATCTTTGTTTATACTTTGGTCTAAATTTTCTTAATTTGAAAAAGAAAAATTGTCATTTCAAATTCCAAGTCATGGTTTAAATGGTTTCCTCATTTCCTCCTAGGTTGTCTTGAGGTATACACAAACATTTACCCCTAAAGTAGTTAGTTAAATGATTTGGGTTTAAGGGAATGATTCCTTAAAAATCCTTTGATAAATATTTGCCAAAACATTTTTGCACTTCCTTTTTGGTATAACCCAAACTCTTAAATGGCTCTAATCTTTGAAGAGTCAATATAGATTCCATTACCATTAATTACACGGTCATTTTAGTGTAAAGGATTAAGCCTTAAATCACATGTTAAATATTCAAGGTACATGTTTTCATTGCTCGGCCAATTCAGGGCAGTCTATAAATGATTATTAACTCCTTCTTATTCTTATAAACAAACAAATGCTCCTTAATAATCACGAGCATGAATTTATCAAATTACAGCCTACACATGTGATTCACCAAATTTATGGAGGCTACATGTGTATTAGTCAATCCAAACCACATCACGTGAAACTCATAGTGTTCATTACGAGTTCTGGATGTAGTGAAAATAGTCTTTTTCGGGGACGCGAAGTTGATGATAACCATGTCGTGGATCAAATATTAAGAACCTATGCTAGAACCTTATAAATGATCGAACAAATCTATCATCTTGGGTAATGGATATTGATTTCGATCGTCAATTTACTTAGTTCACGGTAATCAACAAATATAAGAAATGATAACACCATAGCTCTTCATGATGACGAGCTTGGTAGAATGAAAGCTTTCTCCGACAACTCTTTCAGTTGTACGGTAATTCTTTTGATTCAGATGGTGTTGACATACAGTGCACACGCCACAAGTACAGCACCGGGAATGTAATCAATACCAAATTCAACTTGCCTTAATGGCGAAAGTCTAGGTAATTAACCAGCAAATACCTCTGAAAGATTCAGATAACAGAAACATCTTTTAATAAATTTACTTTAAGTTCTTTCTAGATTACAAGATCTATGACTAGTTCATAACCATTCATGGTATAATTTCAAGCCTAAATGCAGGATATGGTCATCCATCGGGAATTATTTAGATCACCTTTGATAATCAACATCTTATCTTTTAGGGGATTTCTACTCGAGTTCCCATCAATTAAGACAATGACACTATGTCATAGTCAATCAATTCATTCTACTGGAACTATCAACTTTCCAGTTTCATTACCGTTGATAAGATGTGAACTTCTCAAAAGACTAATAATAACTCATAATCCTTCGCAAATCAAGGATATCTGGAGACCTAACTAACATTAAAAGAGCAAGGTCAACGCATAATCTACGCGAGAGAATTTCAAA
This sequence comes from Glebionis coronaria, assembly GCA_025667525.1. Lineage (NCBI taxonomy): Eukaryota > Viridiplantae > Streptophyta > Magnoliopsida > Asterales > Asteraceae > Glebionis > Glebionis coronaria. The sequence goes on along the minus strand of CM046879.1, from coordinate 431,889,937 downwards.
TCAGATGCAGACGAAAATATTAACGAATATGAATATATCCCATGTTTTCATAATTTGAGTACGCAGTTGAAAGCTCCTCGGATCGTTAACTAGGTCATTCAAATGAAATCTAGTCAAAAGAAATGATAGGAACGTTGATACACTCAGTCGGGTATTAATACTCGATAATTAGTACAGTTTCCAAAGAATCTTGCCATGAAAGAATAGGACAAGAAAGGGTTGTCAATTGTCAAATAAGACAATATCCACAGATGAGTAAATTCGACTCAGAAGAATAAATGGTACGGGCACATATGTAGGTGTCTTTAACAATATGTCCCTATTTTTGCACTTCTTGTAGATCTCATAAAATTTAGTCTTTCGCAATCTTCAAAGAAAATTTAGTGTTTATTAATAATTTCATGGTGACTACTAATCAGCCTTGCATGTCCCCTTCCAAATTGTATGTAGGCGCGCAACTATATACAATTTTAGGATTAACGATGCAATACTCAGTTCGTCAAAACTTTGTCATCATGTTTAAAATATATTTTCATGTTTAATTCTTGAATAAGAATCAAAATGAATTTACTGAGATGTTCTTTGATATGGAAACAATTAAGATTTCCAAGGTGTTTCAAAACAACTTTATTTCGATAACGATTACTTATAAATCTCACTTTGAATAATCCATATAGTGATGAAAATTCAATTTTTCTCAAGGGATACTATTTTAACTTATATAAACAATGAGTGATCTGCAAAAGAGTGATGAAGAGTTGTTCAATTAATGATGAGGTTCATGACCTCGATGGCGCTCAAAAGAATAATCTACAACGTAACTCAAATCGAGATGAGTACTTGTTCAATGGTTGCATTACTAATGTGAACATTAGGATGAAGCAAGAAAAGATAGATAACATCGATACATGTAGGATTAGCAATCAAAGGTAGTCTTTTCATTAATCACAAACAAGTCAAAATTATACCGTAACACATTACGTGTTGCCATGTCATACAATTCTAAAAACGCATCCTATTAACTGATGTCTCAGTTAAGTTAGGGATTTTAAAAGATACCACAATGAATACTAATCTATAAGAGTCATTAGGTGTTCCACCTGTCCGGAAGATCCATCGGTCCCAATTTCAGAAGAAGATTTCTTCGATTTATTTCTTGGACACTGTGCATCCTCGTCATTGGACAATGGTCTAGGAACAACCCTTAACACGAACCAACAATCATTTAAAACCTTATAATTCAATCACAGGACTCAACGACTTCCTCTTAACAATCTCATATTCCATACGAGTTAAATTTACTTTATTCAAGTTTCAATCAACTTATACTCAATGCTACATCCTACCTCATTCTCCAATGCTTTCAACCTTATTCTTAGACCTTTAAAGGGAAAATAAAAGTTCGATATGAAAAACACTTAATTTCCAATCCTATAGCTCTTTCAACAATAGTTATCAAATGAGTCACTAGTATGAAATGACTCACACGTTCTAATAGACTTCTCGGAAAGGTACTAGTGGCATGAGGCTTTTGGGTAAAGGCTCCAATGACAGCCTCAAGTGCAACATTTTTTTGATTTTCAAATTTAAGAATTGGGTGACACCGATTAGATGACACCTTTCTAGGTGGTATTTTCAAACTCCAATATATAAGGAAAGATCGTCATGACATCGATATCAGATTTAATCTCGCCAATTCTTCTTTAATATCACAATCAACTAATATCAACATTTCTACGAATATCAACCATTTTGTTGGGATCATAAATATCCACAACTTGGTTTAGATCTGGAATAGCTAGAATTCCTACAGGAATAGCTTGGATTGATTTGCTAGGCGAGTTAGGATTTCTTGTGACAATCTGCGTCTTATAAATATCTCGTATAAGTATTAAAATAATCATCAATCAATCATGTAATCAAATTACATCATATATATATATATATATATATATATATATATATATATATATATATATATATATATATATATATATATATATATATATATATATATATATATATATATATATATATATATATATATATATATATATATATATATATATATATATATATATATATATATATATATATATATATATATATATATATATATATATATATATATATATATATATATATATATATATATATATATATATATATATATATATATATATATATATATATATATATATATATATATATATATATATATATATATATATATATATATATATATATATATATATATATATATATATATATATATATATGTATATATATATATATATATATATATATATATATATATATATATATATATGAAGGTCTACGCTTTCTTAGGATTGTGCAATATATGGATTGGATCTATTGATAAGATGGAGGAGATGGGGAAGATGAAGATGGGATGTAGAGAGGGAAAGGAGAGAAAAGAAGAGTAGAGAGAGAAAATGTGTTTTATTAAAAATGAAAAATATGAAATGAAAGAACCACCCCTCCTAACATGCTAGGAGGGGATATATACAGCCCACCCTACATGTGGGCTATATGGGCTATACTTGGATCACGAGCCTAATACATTAATATATCTTTGGAGCGACCGATCCTTCATAAATACGTAAAAACGTATTTCCAACAATCTCCCCCTAAGGGAGGTCACTCCAAGTTACAAAGTTCTAAATATTCTATAGCTCGTGATCTATGCTAATAATGATGTGACCGAGACTTTCTTTGGAAAAACGTATTTCCAACAATCTCCCCCTAAGGGAGGTCACACCATTTTACAAAAATCTTAAACCTAGCATACTATGCTTGAGTCTTCGATCTTGTTCTTGTGAATATGCTTGATGTGATCTTTGACTTTAGTCTTGAGCATGTTTCCTTGCCTTGACCTTGTGCATTCATCAATTGTGAAATTTGCCTCTTCGTGACTTCATGTTCCACATATTTATACCATTAAATTCTTGAAAGATTCAGAGTTTGATACAGCGGAAGACTTGACCTTCAGACTTTCTTGAATTTGTTGAAGTACTACGTGTATGTAGTACAAGCATGTGGTGACGACTTCTTCTGGATTATACACCGCAATGCCACCTTCTTGTTACGCTGCATAAGACAGTTAGCAACAAACCATATACACGGATGAAATGGCATTGAACATTTCATTCTAATTCGGTAGCATTTTACCTCTGGTCGGTGAAGACCGTTGGACGATATTAAATATCGTACTTGTGGCAGGTAGTTTCAATAAAGAACCTCCTTGACAAGATTTCGCGGGTAAACCCGTTCTCTTTACTCGACCGTCCAAAGCTGACTGCGAACGTAAAGAGTGAATCATTTGGATAATATTATCCGCATGATTTGAAGCCGTCAATTCATGTTCCTGGAACAAGTGAAGTTCAATTAAGAACCGCACCATCGTTGCTTTCCAGTTGTCACTAGCTTGATTCATATAGAATCTTGCAAGTTACCTACCAAGTGTTGTTTGATGTTAACACTAGAAGGATTTCCATTCGTCACTGTAAATACTTAATAGTATTACTCTGAATGTTCTGGCAAGATCACTAAGATATTGCGTAGAGGCCCGGAACGTGTTTAAATTCATTTAAGAATTAAACCACTGTTGCTTTCCAGTTATCACAAGTTTGATTCATAAAGAATCGCACAAGCACCTACCATGAGCTTTTTGACGTTCGCTCAAGAAGGATTTCCATCTTCATTGTAAATACTTTCGTATTACTCGGATGTTCAGTAAAGATCATGAAGATTTTGCGTAGGACTCTTAAGATCTTTCTTACTTTTCACAGTGTGTGAAGAAGCAAGGAAATATGAAAGTGTGTCCTAACGAGATATTTGATGATCTCAAATGGCTCTAGACTCGATCGTGCATTTTGGATTTTAGTGATCGGAGGCTGGAGAGGAGTGCCACCTTTTCAATACCAATTTACTCGGAGTGAATAAATCAATAGATAATGTGTTGTCTCCGTGTGATTAAAACAAATATCTTTTGAGAGATATCTGAGTTAGTTGGGATGGGTTGTGCCTTGCATCACTGGGTCCATGATGTCTATCTTCAATATCGAGAATCATAAATGATCTCAATAGCATATGAATTGACCCGGTTTCTGCCTAAGTTGTAAGGAGGGCTACTTTCTTTACACCCTTTATCTTTACAATTCTTTTTCATTCTTCAACCCCTTCAATGCTTACCAATACGTCATAACTAGCACCTTGTTGTGATTGTTCCAGTGCTAACTTAAGTACTTGGTCGGCATTCAGCTACGTTCACAATCTTTCTCCATCTTTCCTAAGGACTACTATTTCTAGCTATGGAATGTCCTTGGGAAGATTCCTCCGGTTCTAGAGAAATCATTGGACTTTAACCTATCCTACCATCCTTATGTCACCACAATCTTCATCGTCGTGAAATAAATGGGTTGCGGGTAAGTATAAATCACCATGAAATCCATTTTTATATCCAAATCCATTTTGCTCCCCCTTAACATATGCCACGATATTCGAAAACATTTCGCACATGTCGGGATGAGCCAGCACATTAAGTCAAACCATTATTGATCTCAATATTAAATCACATTTTCTCCCTCATATTAAAAATATTAACCCAATCGATGTTTTTAATATCAATTGATTTAATAGTATTTTAAGAGAATTTGGGAAGAAAAATGCAAATCCAATTATCTTCATGAATTACACAAGCTCCCCCTCAAATTAATGAGGGTCTACTTGAAACGTAAATTAAATACCTTTTAAACACAAGTGTAAGGTATTTATCACGTGCAAAGATCATATATGATAATGAATTCACAAGATTAGCGATTTATGAGGTTGGATCTGAATGATAGAGAACATCATATGAAAGAAGTACATGGTTCTTGTTCACGAATGTTGGTCGCCTCATCATGTCTGAAGTTATCTCTTGACTCCATGTGTGTGATAGATATCGTTGTCTTGACACCAATATGTGAACTTGGCACTTTCGGCATCAAGGATTCTGAGTGCTGGACAATTGCTCCCCCTCAATTGTTGACCCGTGTTCTATTGAAAGAGCTGTAGTCGCCGTTTGAGTAGTCGCATCGTCGAGTATGTAGATATCAATTGCAACGAACTTCGGATTGTAGAGTTGATAACTTCGGATTTTGGAGTCAAAGCTTTCCGGTGAAATGCTTGACTTCAATGTGAAAAGCGGGTTACTATTGGAAATAATAGCAAACCATATGGAGCATGTTTTAAATCTTTTAAACTTCTGCTCGAACTTTATTTACAGCCCCGTGTCATTATTGAATGACATTTCTAGGTTCGTAAATAATATCGATTCCAGAAGACATGCTTGTTTTATCAAAACGTTTTTGAACACACAATTTTGAAAGATTTAGAAAAACCTTTTAAAAAATTCTTGAAAAATTGTGTTCAAAGTTTTGAAAACCAATTACTTGAGCTTAAGATGTTGAATATCTTAAAGGTGAGCTCAAGTCCGAGAAGTTGTAAACTTCCCGTTGTTAAGGATAAGTTACCATCGGCGATAAACTTTCCTTTTATCAGAAGGACGAGTCCTAAGCTGACATTTACTTAGAAGTCGTTTTTCATGAGCTTGAAAACTTTGACTGTTTTAACGAAAAGCTCATGACCGAGAAAGGTTAATTTCTCGTTATGAGGAAAAGTTCTCTTATTTAAAAGATACACTTTCCTTTCTGAGCTTAAAACTTCGAATGTTTTAATACAAGCTCATGACCGAGAAAGGTGAATTTCTCGTTAAGAGGATAAGTTATCATAAGAGATAAACTTTCCTTTATTTTAAGTTCGAGTTACAGTCTGACATTTAACTGTAAGTCATAGTGCATGAGCTTAAAAACTTGGAATGTTTTTTGATATAAGCTCATGCCCGAGAAAGATTAATTTCTCGTTGTAAGGATAAGTTTATCATTGGCGATAAACTTTCCTGCCTTTGAAGAACGGGTTATAGACTGTCATTTATCTATAAGCCTTTGTGCATGAGCTTAAAAACTTGGAATGTTTTTTTTTTTATATAAGCTCATGCCCGAGAAAAATTAATTTCTCGTTGTTAGGTTAAGTTTACCATCGGCGATAAACTTTCCTTTCTTTGAAGATCGAGTTATAGTCTGTGATGTGACTATAAGTCCTGTGTAAGCTTTAACCATGAATCCCCTGAGATACTAGTTTCTCCGATATCTGCTTCTTCAGCAACCAAACTCTAAGAGTGTCCTTAGTTGAACGGTATACAACGATTGGATCGCTTCGTTCTTTTGGAACATCAACTTTGGGACCTGCATTCTCATTAGGAATTTGCATGCTTTGACATGGGTTAGCGATATCAATTATAGAAGCACGTGGGGGTTCACAGTTGGCTTTACTTGTGTCAGAGGTGACCTGAGTAGATGATTCACTTATCTTAGTTGGCAAATCCTTTTATAGAAAACTTTAAGTTCAGGCTTAAGTGATGTATCATCTTTTTCAATTTCCTCCCTAGCAGTCTTAGTAGAGTCAGAGATTATCCTAGTTAAAGGGCACTCGTTTCCTACAAGAGTGAAAGTTCTACCAGTGGGGCGCCACATTTTACCAACGGGTTTGATTTTAGCAACCCACTGGGATTTAAGTCTAGCACGGGAGTTCACCTCATTAAGTAGTTTCTTGATACAAGAATCATGATTTTCCGTAAAGACACATTTTCTACATGTTTTACAAGTAGCATATTTAATGTCTGAGTAAGATCTAGAATTCCTAGATGATTGATTGATGCTCCTAGGATGTGACATGCTACGGTTAGCAGTGTTGGGTAAACTAGAAGGCATCTGACTAGGTTTGAAATTCCTATCTCTTACTTGTGTCTTTTGCTTAGCTTCCCTTAGACCAAATGTATGGCGAACGTCATTTGAACTAGTTTGAGACGTATTCTTTGGACTATGTCTAGGGAAATTAGAGGCAATCATGTGATTAGGTCTTACAAAAGCTGTTTTAGTCACATTGGGCCTAGATGGTGGAGTGACTGGTCTAGGAAAGTGAACCAAATCAACTTGGGAGGCAAACCGCGGTCTCGAGGATTGTGGTCGCTCGGATCTAAATGCAGTAGGTTGTCTAACAATCGGTTGTCTGACGAACTGATTTGTAGGCGGTTTCCCCAAGATTGATGGTTTTTCAAGCTTAGTGTCCACACTAGATCCTTTAGTTTTCCTCAATTCGTTTTTCAACGCAGCTATAGCAAAGACCTTTTCCTGAACTTGAGCCTTTAACGTTTCATTTTCTTTGAGCAATCTATCTTGGGATGCCAATTTAGACTCTAGTAACTGAATTTGTTTCAAAAGATTATCCTTTTCAGCTTTAGAATCTAAAATTTTTTGATCCAATTTTATTTCAAGAACAACGTTTGACTTTTCAAGTTTTTCAAAGTATGTTTCAAATTTGTCCGTTTTCTTGGAAAATTCAAGTTTGGCATCCTCAAGATCTTTTGATTGTTGAGCTACAATCGTTTCAAGCTCTCTAATCTTGGAATCAGAAGCAGTCAATGAAGCAGTTATAATACAATTATCATGATGTACTATAGCATTCTGAACAATCTCTCCCCCATTATGACTTACATCGGATGAATCAGAATTGGTATTTCTATCACTCTTTTCCATCCTATGTTTGTCATGATTAGGTTCGGAATGCTCAATATGCGGCATGTCATCAGTGTATACATCATGAATAACATTACATTGTACCATGTTTGCAGGCTCTTCGTCATAAATGGGTAAGGTGTCATCAAAAGAAATTTCGTGAACATTCCCCGACGTGCCACTGGTATCATGTTGTCCTCCTGATTCCGTGCTCTTTGCATCGATAGGCTCCAAGTTTTCAACTGTATGACTAGTTTCCTCTTGCATCGAAGAGTCTTGCACTCCATTATCATACCCTTGCTGAAGTCGAGATCTTGCATAAATTGAAGACGAGACCAATGACATGAGTTTCAAAATTGTATCACGGAAAACTCGAAGCTCGGTATGTGTATCTCGAAGAAATGATTGGCAAATCACTGAACTTTCAGGCTTGATGATATTGAATTCGAGGAAAGGCGTGAGTTGTCTCACAAGATCCTTATATGCAAGTGCCGATGCAGAGTGATTAAAGTTGTCATGGTTGAGTTGCTCGGCGAGTTGGGTCAAAGTGGTGAATATAGAGTCGATGAATATATGACGATCTTGTCCAAAGATGGTCACAAATTCACTCCCTCCTTGAATCCTCGAAAGAGTGACAAGATGAGACTAAAGCATTTGAAATGAAGTGATGCCACTTTTTCTAACTTTGTCTTGCATTTTATGCGCTTCTCCCTTTTGACATGTCGAATCTAACGAATCCATTATCCGGCCACAAAAACTGTTAACCCGTCAAAAAAATTTTTTTTATCACTTTGGTTTTTTCAGAATACCCGCCTTAACATGATGTACCAAAACTTAATAAACAAAAAATTTATTAAACTAAAATTTAAAAGGGACAAATATTAATCGACAAAAATACTAAATTAAGTTAATTAAAAAGCTAACTATAAAATTTAAAAAATCAATTTAACTAAAAAATAAACTTAAAAAAAAATCTGATATCTTTGGAATGGTCAAATTGTTTCCTCCGCCCACTTGTTTCCAATTGCTCCAAAACGTGGCAGGTGTTGTCTTGTTTCCTCCGCCCACGTGTTTCTTTATATATCACTCAACAAAAACTCCGCCCCTTATTAATGCCTCTTTCTCTCTCTATCTCAGATAATAATATACTCCGTCTCTCTAATCTCACAACCCTAACTCAAAACACTCCGCCTCCAAACAAACTCTCCTCAATCATACATCAACCAAAATCAATCTCCCGTCAATCAATCTCTCAATCAAACCGTCTAAACTCTCTCAAAAATGAATCTGTCTCTCTTCTCCCAAATACTTCAAAACAGATCACTAATCCCAAAAAAAACTAATCTCTTGGACACAAATATGGAACACCTCCGTCTCTTGCTGTTATGAATCTCAAAAGATGTATCTTCAAGATCCTAATTTAAAGAGGGTCTCAGGTAGGTTTTTTATGTTGATTTGTTGAGTCTTTCTATCATCTGTAGGGTCTTTCTGTCACACAAATCGAAACAAGATTAGATTATAACAAAATTGTTATAAATCTTTTCTTCTTTTTCGAATATTAAAAAATGGATGTTGTCCAAGAATAGATCGATGATGATAAGATGATCAAATGAGGTCTGTTAAAGACTCCTTTGTTGTAGAACAAATCTGAGATCAAATCTGTGATGATTAGATGTTTCGAGGCTGTTGGTGTAAGTGTATGGGTGTGGGTCGAGTTAGTTGAGTGTGATGATGTGTGAGACGAGAGGTGAGGAGACGAGTGAGGAGTGATATAGAGTTTTCGAGGGTGAGACGAGGGAGTTTTCGAAGGAGAAGATTTGGAGAGTTGTTTGAGAGTTGTTTGAGTGTCTTGAACGAAAGTGATTTTTTGAAAAATCAGTTTGTTGAGTCTGGAGTCGAGAGTGAGGTTTGAGTCTTTTTGTGTGATTGTGAATCGTGTGGCTGCGTGTTTATGTTGTGGTGTTGTTGGAGTCGAATCTTGTGTTTGGGTTTTGTTGGTCAGATAAGTCGAGTCAAGATTGAAGAGTCGAATGTATCTGAGTTATTGTCTGATGAGTGTCGAGGTCTTAGTCGTGTGAGTGTGAGTGTTAAGGAGTCGAGTTGTGGTTTCAAGTTGAGTCAAGTCGAGGGTCTTGGTCAAAGAGTCATATGTAGTTGTTTGTGATGTTGAGTTCGAGTCTGATTTCCCGTTATGTTTTTTGAATCTCTTTTTTTTTCTTAGGCGGAATAATCCCTATGCGGAATAATCCTATGCGGAATAATCCTATGCGGAATAATCCTGTGCGGAATAATCTTATGCGGAATAATCCTATGCGGAATAATCCTATACGGAATAATCCTATGCGGAATAATCCTATGCGGAATAATCCCTATGCGGAATATCTTGCTATCCGGAGTAATCTGTTATTCGGAATATTTTGGCTTATCCGGAATAACAAGAAAAGGAAACAGAAAGTTGAAACGGATGGATCAAAACATGAGGCTTTTGACAGATTTGGACAGATTGGTTGGACAAAAAGGACAAAATTAAAGATGACAAATTAAATGTATTAAAAAAACTGATAAAAAACTGATTAATTTAAAATTGATAAAAATCTGATAAAACTGAATGGTAAAATTTGAGAAGAAATAAAAATATTGATCTAAACAAACGGATGATTAAAAAAATTGATGACTTGTAAAAACAATAAAACTGATTGTTTAAAAAATTTGATGCTTTAAAAAGTTGATTGTTTAAAAAAATTTGTAAAATACGTGACACCAAAAAACTAATTAGACAAAAGATTTTAGAAATAAAATATTTTTATCACCAAATCAATAGATAAAAACGCTTCAATCCTAAGATTTAACCATGGCTCTGATACCAATTGAAGGTCTACGCTTTCTTAGGATTGTGCAATATATGGATTGGATCTATTGATAAGATGAAGGAGATGGGGAAGATGAAGATGGGATGTAGAGAGGGAAAGGAGAGAAAAGAAGAGTAGAGAGAGAAAGTGTGTTTTATTAAAAATGAAAAATATGAAATGAAAGAACCACCCCTCCTAACATGCTAGGAGGGGATATATATATCCCACCCTACATGTGGGCTATATGGGCTATACTTGGATCACGAGCCTAATACATTAATATATCGTTGGAGCGACCGATCCTTCATAAATACGTAAAAACGTATTTCCAACAATATATATATATATATATATATATATATATATATATATATATATATATATATATATATATATATATATATATATATATATATATATATATATATATATATATATATATATATATATATATATATATATATATATATATATATATTAAAATAACACTTCTCAATCTGGCCTTGTCGGTAACTCGGGAATTCTGAGAAAAATGTTTATAGTTAAAAGATTTTGAAATGTTTTATTCAAAACCTTGGTTTTAAAAATCTTTCGTTCTCTATAACGAGAGCTCTGGTACCAAACTGTAACACCCCCAAATATTCATACTTTAGTTCAGCGGAAGAGTCGTTGGTGTTACGGGATAGCACATTACTCAAATCATAGACAACGCTTAAAAATCGTGTCGTTTAATAATAAAGCATTTTCAATTCATGAATATCAAATTTACATAGGTCCTAAGTCATAGTATTTCATACAAGTTTTACAAAGCATTTGAATGGAAATTGTTATTTAAGTGCGGGCCATAAATTCTTGCCGTCTTCCCGAGAATTACCTTCAAGTACCTGAGATAAAACATGTTAAAAGAAAAGGTCAGTGAAAACGCCGAGTAAATTCATAAAGTTTAATGAAATCCATTAATATATCATCGGTATAAAATTATTACCGAAAATAATTTTGTACAATTCTTTGTCGTAGGCCATAAAATAAGCCAAAAACATTTCATAGAAATCTTTGTTGTAAATCATACTATAGGCTTTTGCCTTCAAAACCATCATACGAACCAATGTCGTAAAAACATCATACAATACGTTTGATAACGTTGTATAGAGTTAAATAAAAACCGTTATATGAATATGGTTATGTAAAACCAAAACACGAACATAATATCAATAATAAGAACCCGTATTGCTAGTCAGGCAATATATTGTAATTCAATGCGTATAGCAGTATTTTCGTTATTGGATTATCATAAGCCGCATGACATTGTTAGGTTTCTATAACATATAACGGGTAGCTAACCCGTAATTTCCTTTGCCCATCTAAAACAGCGTGTCGTCACAATAATCACGCTTATATAAATCTTCTTATACATAAATTCGCTTACCAATCAATGTGGCACGACGGGGATCAACCGTCAAGGCGCGAACTGGGGTGATCTTCCCCAAATAGTACTATTATATGCATAAGCGTCTACCAAATCCCGGTAGTTCACAATTCATGCTAATGGGACTTTTAATGACATAACCTAACTAATAATAATCCATTTTGTTTCATTCATCGGGTCATATAATCATTCATCGGGTCATACAATCATTCGGGTTCAAATCAATAAGCAAATAGTCGGGACAACTAGTATCCTATTTAATTAAAACTAACATGTTATCTCCCTCGTGGGTTTATAAAACATTTCATAAAAACATTTAAAAGAGTGCGAGGCTATGAACTCACGTTGATTGGGAAAGGCGATTATCGGCGATTTGGATGTACGGCGTGCTTCAATCACGAAAACCTAGACAAATAATACTCGTCTTAGACTCTTGTCCAATGACTTTATAAAAACAATGGCTATGTATATATGATGACTTTATAAGTATGATGATGATCAAGTGGGATTTTATCTCTTCATATACATTATAGTGTTATGTGTTAGTCAAATTTAGACTAGTTATACTAGTTTCAATCCAATTCCATATTAAGGCCCAATAAGCCCATTAAAGTCCAATACTTTATATTAGCTCAATTATACTTTTATTATCAGACCTATACTCATATGTTGGGCCCAAGTGGGTTAAGCCCAATGAGTAAGTCCATTAGTGTTTATCCAAACTAGTTGGGTCAATAGTCCAATATGGCTACTTTGGCCCGTTAATGTCCATAAGTTATAAAGCTCGGGTTTTATCGGTTTTTACTTGTCAAATGTACTTTTACATCAGTATATGAGTTACAAAAAGTTTATATTAGACGGGTCCGACCTTCTAGGTTTTATTTGACAAAAACGTTAATCTTTCGGTTTTAGCCGAAAAGACGTAAAACTTATTTATATAGTTTTATAACTTATAAAACATATCAATTTGCAATTTTATAAAATATCCCATTTACTTATCAAAGTATATACTTATTTATAAGTAATATATAAGTTAGTGGGTTTTAGGTATACATTTTATATTAGTTTTACTTGAGTGGTAATTTTATAATATATACTTTTATTTTACAAATCTGATTATAAATTTCACTTTCACCATTTTTACCATATCTTGAGTTCTACAAGGAGATAGAAGCTCATTTTTGGGCAGAACAAAGTACATAATATGTGCTACAATTAGCTCCATTTTAGCTACTGCTAAATCAACATCTAAATGTCTCTAACAGTTCGTCTAATACAGACTATATAGATTTGGACTTCAATATTGTTTTGATCATATCTCACTCATTTTATGGATTCCATTGAGTGGCCAACTCTCACATATGTATAAGTCACATACCTTACTGTATATTAAATTATCCAAGCCATTTTAACAAGTTATCATATAGTATTTTACTATTTTATACAGCCTACTATTTTAGACTGATTTCAACATCTTTTCATATAGCTTTTAATCCTTTTAACCAAATTTTATCAACACCAAATCCCCACATAATAATTTTGATCATCATATATCATCATATACATATACATTAAGAAATAAAATACAAGATTACATATTCAAAATAACAAGATGATAGGAAGAAATAATCTCTATACCACCAAAGTGATGAAATGATGAGATTTTGGATGAACAAGACTTAGTTTTGGGTAACCAATCTTATGAGATATCAACACCACTTCTAGGATTACCAAGAATATATAGACTCCTTGAGAAATCAGCCCTTGATCTTCATGAAATCTCCTTTTTAGATGTTAAGATCACCTCAAATCAACAAGTCTTCAAAGGGTTATCATCTTGTGCAAGTTAAACACAAGATTTATGGTGTAAATTTTGATATATGGTGGTGTTGGTGGTGATATGGGACGTTCATAGAGAGCCAAGAGAGAGATTGTGTGTTTTGCTTCTAGTTTGCATGTGTGTGTGGTATGAGTTAGCTTGTTTTAGAGTTTGGTGGTTTTGGTCATGCACTAAGGACATGTGTCCTTAGTGTGTAAGATAAGTTGACACCTAATGTGGTGTGTTGGCTAAGCCTTGCCACTCATAGTGGGGGTGAGGCAAGTGTAAACTTGTCTTATCTCCACTAATTTACGGGTACTCCTCGTTTCTAGTTTCCTCGATTTACGTGCCCTCGGGTCGTTTTACGAAAAACGTTTTTATAAATTATGAATCAACGGCACAAAAAGAATCTAATAAAAATTGTCTCATCAAAAACAGAGTTCAGAAACGTAAATACGTAAACCTAGGGTTTCCGGTTTAGTCGTAAAGGACGTTAAATTATGCACGTAAGTCCTAATCTCTTCTCATAAATTTGTGAGTTTATGAACCAACACAAATTTAAAATTCCAAAATAATATTCACGGATAAACTTATTTCCTGAAATGTCGGACTGTCACCAAAAATGGTGTATGTAAACGTAAGCATGTAACGTAGAGTCCTCCGGTTTAGACGTAGTCGATGCTACTTTAAGATGTAAACTCAAATTTCTTCCCAAAAATGAGTGAGTTCATAAAATAACATTAAAATAATGTTTTTAAACAATACTTGAGAATAAAATATCGACCATAAATTGACGGATTGTCACACTTTACACGTGATAAATACATTACACTTGTGTTTAAAAGGTATTTAATTTACGTTTCAAGTACACCCTCATTAATTTGAGGGAGAGCTTGTGTAAATCATGAAGATAATTGGATTTGTATTTTTCTTCCCTAATTTTCTTAAAATGCTATTAAATCAATTGATATTAAAAATATCGATTGGGTTAATATTTTTAATATGGGGGATAAAACGTGATTTAATATGGGAAATGATTAATCAAAAATGGTTTGACTTAACATGATAGCTCATCCCGACATGTGCGAAATGTTTTCAGATATCGTGGCATATGTTAATGAGTAGCAAAATGGATTTGCATATCAAAATGGATTTCATGGTGACATACACTTACCCAAAACATCTCTATTCACGACGGTGAAGATTGTAGTGACATAAGGATGGTAGGATAGGTTAAAGTCCAATGATTCTTCTAGAACCGGAGGAATCTTCCCAAGGACATTCCATAGATAGAAATAGTAGTCCTTAGGAAAGATGGAGAAAGATTGTGAATGTAGCTGAATGCCGACCAAGTACTTAAGTTATCATTGGAACAATCACAACAAGGTGCTAGTTATGACGTATTGGTAAGCATTGAAGGGGTCGAAGAATGAAAAAGAATTGTAAAGATAAAGGGTGTAAAGAAAGAAGCCCTCCTTACAACCTTAGGCAGAAACCGGGTCAATACATATGCTATTGAGATCATTTTTCAATGATGCTCAATATTGAAGATAGACATCATGGATCCAGTGATGCATTGCACAACCCATCCCAGCTAACTCAGATATCTCTTAAAAGGTATTTGTTTTATTCACACGGAGACAACGCATTATCTATCGATTTATTCACTCCGAGTAAATTGGTATTGAAATGGTGGCACTCCTCTCCAGCCTCCGATCACTAAAAATACAAAATGCACCGATCGAGTCTAGAGCCATTTGAGATCATCAAATATCTCATTAGGACACATTTCCATATTTCCTTGCTTCTTCACACACTGTGAAAAATAACAAAGATATTAAGAGTCCTACGCAAAATCTTCATGATCTTGCCTGAACATCAGAGTAATACGAAAGTATTTAAAATGAAGATGGAAATCCTTCTTGAGCGAATATAAAAAAGCTCATGGTAGGTGACTTGTGCGATTCTTTATGAATCAAGCTTGTGATAACTGGAAAGCAACAGTGGTTTAATTCTTAACTGAACTTAAACACGTTCTAGGCCTCTACGCAATATCTCAGTGATCTTGTCAGAACACTCAGAGTGACACTCTATAATGTTCATAGTGATGAGTGGAAATCCTTCTAGTGTTAACCTCAAACAGCACTTGGTAGGTAACTTGCAAGATTCAATATGAATCGAGTTCGTGACAACTGGAAAGCAACGATGGTGCGATTCTTTAATGAATCAAAATTGTTCCAGGAATCAGAATTGACGGCTTCAATCATATGGATAATTTTATCCAAATGATTCACTCTTTACGTTCGCAGTCAGCTTTGGACGGTTGAGTAAAGAGAACGGCTTCACCCGCGAAATCTTGTCAAGGAGACTTTTAATTTAATCTACCTTCCACAAGTACAATATTTAATATCGTCCAACGGTCTTCACCGACCGGAGGTAAAATGCTACCGAAATAGAATGAAATGTTCAAAGCCATTTCTTTCGTGTCTACTTATGTTGCAGCATTTGAAGACGGTGCCATTGCGAAATCGGAGAAGAAGTCATCCCCGCATGCTTATAATTTATGCACTTAATACTTCATCTAATTCTAGAAAGCCTAAAAGTCAAGTCTTCCTGCTGTATTGAACCTCTGAAGCTTTCAAGAATTATGAAGGTATAAGTATGTGGGACATGCGGTCACGAGGAGGAGAATATCACAAGTGATGAATGCACACGGTCAAGGCAAGGAAACATGCTCAAGACTAAAGTCAAAGATCACATAAGCATATTCACAAGAACAAGATCGAAGACTCAAGCATAGTATGCTAGGTTTAAGATTTTGTAAAATGATGTGACCTCCCTTAGGGGGAGATTGTTGGAAATACATTTTCCCGATGAAAGTCTCGGTCACATCATTGTTAGCATAGATCACGAGCTATAGACTATTTAGGACATTGTAACTTGGAGTGACCTTCTTTAGGGGGAGATTGTTAGAAATACATTTTTACGTATTTAGGAAGGATCGGTCACTCCAACGAGATACATCCAGTATGGGCTCGTGATCCAATATGTAAAAATATAACCCACAAAGCCCACATGTAGGGTGGGCTATATATACCCCCTCCTAGCATGTTAGGAGGGGTTGGTTCATACATTACACACACTTCTATTCTAATCTTTCATTATTCTCTCCAACCTCTATCTACTTTCTCTCTCTACATCTTCATCAATCTCTCTCTCTAGTAATCATCTCCATAGTTAGATAATCCAAGGATTACGATAAACTGTCACAATACCACACCCGATTCATCAGATATGTGCAATAATGAGTTTTAGGATGATCAACATGCTAATGATTATGATGACGAGGAGCGTGTCGCGCTTGCTAATTTAATTGCTAGTTTACAAAAAGATGTCAATGAAAATAGAAAGATTTAAAAGCAATTAAAGAAGGCAAACGCAACGCTCACTCAAAACTTTGAAGAAAGCAAAGCCGCTCTTATAAAATCTAGTGAGACAATTGATAGTTATAGGGTTGAGCTTCTTCAAAAGACCAAAGATCTTGAGGGGTACAAAAGTCGTGTCATTAACGTTAAAAAGGACCATTTTGAAAATAAATACAACGAAGCTCTTTCTTTGTTAACTAAAGAAAAACGTCAATTTAATGTTTTATTAAGTGATGAACGTCAAACAACATACCTTGCCACAACCAAAGAACTTGAACAGAGGCTTTCTATGAATACCACCGATTCTGCTAAAATTCTTGACGAAAAGAAACAAGAGGTTGAAAAATTAAAACAAGATTTCAAAAATAGACAAGACAAAGATAAAGTAAAGGATTTCGAAGAACAAGTTGATTTTTTTGAAAAAATTTGTTTATAAAACGCATGACTCTATTCAAACTATTAGAATGATAGCACCTCGGTCGTTTTTTAAGGGTCAACCTAGTTTTGCAAGCCCCAAGTACCTCGAACAAGCTCAAGCTGCTAACCCTCACTTATATCTTGATGAGTCCGAATGGACCGATCATGATTGCCTAGTAGCTAGCCTCGATAGTGAAGAGACGTCCCTTTGGGATAAGGAGAGTAGATCACCGGTCAACAAAGACTTTGTGACACTATATAATTATGCTTATGAAAACATTCTTTATGGTCTTTTCACTCCACAAAAACAAAAGTCTTGTGAGAAATTATTTCTTGAATGCAAACAACGAAGAATTCAATGGAAGAAAATTTTTGCCACTAAGAAATCAAATGTTTTTAAATATATTAACTATTTACCTCTTGATGCTTCTAAAAGCAAAAGTAGAAAAACACTTGGTTTTCTTAAAGAGCACATTGATAATGTTCAATCAATTTTTGAAAGCGATTGGGAAAAACGTCCAAAGGATAAGTGGAAAACAGAGATTCCTCACGACATAACTGTACTTGTGAAAGAACTTTTAATACCAAATACGAAGATAATAAACGAACATGGTGAGTTTGAAAAATTAATTCGGTCTGAAATGTTTGATGATTTGAAATATGTTGAGTCTCTTAAAAAAGCAATTGATGAACTTCAAAATGACAAATCAGAGTTTCAAACGAATATGATCTACTCTTAGAAGAATGTCTCTCCAAAGATATTTTGTGTGTTACTCTTCAATCTTGTGCTGATATCGATGAATACTCTGATGTTGCATGAAAATATCATGATAAGATCAAAGAATGTGAGCGTCTTGAACTTGAGCTTTCAAAACGTAAAGAAAATGTTGATAAAAAGGCTTTTGAGTTACTTCAACACAAAACTGATTTCCTTAAAAAACATTGTCATTCTCTTGAACTTGCTTTGCAAAAAGACATAGGAAGTTTTCCACATGATAATAAATTACAAGAAAAACTTTCCCACATGTGTCGAGAAATGAATGAAAAGTGTTTGGAAATTAAAGAGTTGAAAGATCAGTTACAAGACAGGGAAATAGCGATAGCAGAGTTGAAGAAACTCGTTGCTAAGATGGGTGGGAAAATTGTGGAAGCTAGTGTTAAGAAACCTGTTTTAAGACAACCCAATGCACACAAAGTAACTAGACCCTCTGTCTTGGGAAAACCATTTGTTTTCTCTAATTCTGCATTTGCAAAACCTGCATTTCTCCCCAAGACGGATTGGAAGGATAGGTTACCACAAAATACTCTCAAAACACATATTCGATCACAAAGCATCAAGAACACAAATATGATTAAACCATGGATGTATAGATTGGCCACTAAACCCACACACAACAAAGAAAGTCAATCACCTCAGACTTCTAGAAACACTAATAGACGTGTGTCTTTTACTACAGGAGTAGTCCCCACTTCTAGTGTTAGCCGGCCTCAGCTTAAGAGCACTCGAATGAATGAAAAGGTTTGGCAAAACAAAGGTCAAGGGAACATGAAGGAAGTAGAAGACCACCCTAGGATTTTCAATGTTTCTAAGAATAAAACGTCTGTAATCGCGTGAAATGACGATTTGAATTATTCGACTTTGAATGCTTTGAATGTTAAGTTTGTTTGTGTGAAATGTGGAAAGTGTGCTAATGCCAATCATGCTATGTGTGTTTCGAATAATGTCAAAAGCATAGCTACTAGAACTAAGAAGCAAACTGCGATGCCTATTAGTGCTAGAAAACCCAAACGCAAAGTGAACCATTATGGTGCAACCCCCCCTAAGAAAAGTATTGCATCAAACTCCACCACTAAGAACCCTAGAAGCAGAATTAGGGAATTATATGAGTCGGCTAGCAAGTCTTAGGAATGGTGGTTTACTAATCAATGTCCTCCAAGATATAAATGGATGCTTAAGGTTAGGACAGAAAATGTGACTACGTACATTAGTGTGCCTCTAAGTGATGAAACTAGAGAAACTAATGAATCGGAAATCAAAACTAACATGGAATCCAGTTTAGAAAATGCTCCATTGTGTTCTAATTCTTCTGCAGGTGATCGAAATAATTCTCTTCATACTGGACTCCGGATGCACGAAGCACATGACGGGGAATCTCAAGCTTCTAATTAACTTCGTGGAGAAGTTCCTGGGTACGGTCGGATTTGGAAATGATCAATTTGAACCAATCCTAGGATATGGAGACTTGTTTCAGGGGAATATCACTATCAAAAGGGTTTACTACGTCGAAGGGCTCAATCACAATCTTTTCTGGGTTGGTCAATTCTGTGATGCGGATTTGGAGGTTGCTTTTAGAATAGACACGTTTTGTCCGTGATTATTATGGGAATGACTTACTTACCGGTTCACGGGGTACTGATCTCTACACCATTTCACTACAATACTCCACATCTTCAACTCCAATCTGTTTCATGGCTAAAGCTTCAACGACTCAAGCTTGGTTATGGCATCAACGTTTATCTCATCTTAACTTTGATACCATCAACTTGCTTTCCAAGAAAGATATTGTGCGAGGCCTTCCTAAATTGAAATTCATCAAAGATCATCTTTATTCTTCTTGTGAGCTTTGTAAAGCTAAACGGAGGAGTTTCAAGACAAAGAATACACCAATCTCTAAAGGACGGTTAGATCTTATTCATATAGATCTGTGTGGCCCCATGCGTGTTCAAAGCATCAATGGGAAGAAATATGTTATGGTAATTGTCGATGACTACTCAAGGTACACGTGGACTCTCTTCTTAAGGTCCAAGGATGAAACACCTGAGGTTCTCATTAACTTCCTTAAGCTGATACAACGTGGTCTTCAAGCTCAAGTAAAAGTGGTACGTACAGAAAGAGGCACATTCTTGAATTCAACTCTGAAGAATTGTTTTGAAGCCGAAGGGATTGAACATGAAACATCTATTGCTCGAACACCTGAACAAAACGGAGTTGTTGAAAGACGAAATCGTACTTTAGTTGAGGCTGCTCGAACATTATTATCCGCTTCAAAACTACCACTATTCTTTTGGGCCGAAGCCGTATCAACCGCATGTTACACACAAAACCGTTCCTTAATTATCCCAAGACACGAAAAGACACCATATCACATAATTAATGATCGCAAACCTTCACTCAAACACCTTCATGTTTTTTATTGTACGTGTTACATTATTCGAGATGGTGAAAATCTGGACAAGATGAAAGAGAAAGGTGATGCATGCATTCTAGTGGGATATGCAACTCAGTCTAATGGATACAGAGTGTACAACAAGAGAACAAAATTCATAGTCGAAACTATTCATATCAAATTTGATGAATTGCAAGAAATGGCACTTAAACAAAACAGTTTAAGTCCTGATCCACAACGACAAAAGACTTTTGTGCACAACCGCACGGAACTCGGAACTCAAGACCACAACAATGAACCGTCAAGTTCAAAGTTGGTTCCTGAACATGTTCCTAGAGCAGATATGACAGTGGACACGACACTTGAAGAGTTGGAAATGTTATATGGACCAATGTTTGATGAATATTTCACGGGGGAGAAACATGTTGTATCAAAGTCTTCCGCTGTCACTCATGATAAGAATGATGATACCGATCATCGTCAACAAAAGGATACAACTTCATCTACTTCAATACGGGTTTCTGCAGATTTACCTCCTCAGAATATCACCTCAACAAACGCTCCTACAACATCCACAACTACTGTCATTGCTTCAGAGAACACAAATCAAGTAGACGATGCATTATCTGACGATGACGATTTTCACAACCCATTCGGTACACCGGTACACGAAACTGGAGAGTCTTCTACTCACCATGTTGATCCGTCAAATATGCATACGTTCTAGCAACGACATCCTTCAACACATCATTGAACCCGAGATCATCCTTTGGTTCAAGTAATTGGAAACCCTTCACAGCCTATTCGTACAAGACGACAACTAGCCACCGATGGCGATGTTTGTATGTTCGCACTCGCCGTGAGTAAAGCTGAATTGAAAAACATCAAAGAAGCCATGGTTGATCATGCTTGGATTGAATCATGACGGATGAACTTCAACAATTTGAAAGACTTAAAGTCTGGGAACTTGTTGACAGACCATACGATGTGATTCCATTAAATCTTCATTGGATCTGGAAAAACAAGATGGATGAAGAAAACACGATCATCAAGAACAAAGCTAGGCTAGTGGCTAAGGGGTATGGCCAGAAAGAGGGAATTGATTTTGACGAATCATTTGCACCAGTTGCTCGTATGGAAGCGGTCAGGATTTTCCTTGCTTATGCTGCACATAAGGGATTTACTGTCTATCAAATGGACGTAAAGACGACATTTCTTACCGCCCTTTGAAGGAAGAAGTCTATGTCACGCAGCCGGAAGGATTCGTCAATCCTCATTATCCTGACAAGGTGTATCGTCTCCACAAAGCACTTTATGGACTCAAGCAAGCTCCAAGGGCGTGGTACGATGAGCTCTCGAAATTTCTGGTATCCAAAGGTTTCTCAAAAGGTTCCATTGATCTAACTCTGTTCACTTATAAATATGTGGATGACATTTTGCTTGTGCAGATTTATGTTGATGACATTATTTTCGGGTCTACAAACCCAAAACTTTTAAAATGGTTTGAAAAAGTCATGCACAACAAATTTGAAATGTCTTTGATGGGCGAACTAAAATTCTTTCTTATAATTCAATTTCACCAATCCCCAAGTGGTATCTTTATAAACCAAGCTAAGTATTATCAAGAGATAATCAAAAAGCATGGAATGACTTCATGTGACCCCGTTGGGACACCATTATCAACCACATCGCTAGATGCTGACTTGGAGGGAAATGCCATAGATCAAACGAGATATCGTTCCATGATGGGCTCCCTCATGTACTTGACAACATGCAGACCTGATATTTCACATGCTACGTGTTATTGTGCACGATATCAAGCACGACCTACTGAAAAGCACATCAAGGAGGTTAAACGGATCTTTCGGTACCTTAAGAATACCATTCATTTGGGACTCTGGTATCCGAGGGAAACCGGTTTCTTTCTAACGGCCTATTCTGATTCTGATCATGCATGGTGTCTTGATACACGAAAAAGTACTTCTGGTGGTGCACAATTTCTAGGTCAAGATAAGCTTGTGGGATGGTCTTCCAAGAAGCAGGATTGCACGTCACTGTCATCAGCCGAAGCAGAGTATGTGTCTCTATTTGGGTGTTGTGCACAATTTTGAGCTCAACACAATGGCTTGTAATCACTTTCAGATTGCAAAACGGATCGATATTCATGGGGGAGTGTACGATTTAGTGCGCTTACCCTCAGCAAAAGAAGTTAAATCTTCTTACACTTGAGTGGATTTGTCAAGACATTCAAAGTCTATGAACTCAAGTTTATGCTTTAGAAAAACCTCTTCGCCAAAAAGAAATAGGATTTTTCAAAAAGCGTTGAACACAATTTTTTCAAGAATTTCAATTATTATTCAAAATCTTTCAAAAATTGTGTGTTCAACAAACTCCCATCCTCAAAAAGCGAAATGTGGATCACATCCTCACAATGACAATTCTATTGGATCAATTTTTGAGGAGGAGCATTTCAACTTCATGCAAAGATTGACACATCTTTCTCCCGGAGACTTTCAAGACTATTTTACAAAATTTATTTTAATCGAATTTGATATCTCTAATATCAAAAGATTTTATATATTAGAGATAGGGAAGAAAATGTGATTAAAATGTGATCTTATATAAGACTCAAGCACTTTAACTCTTACCTACATGTGCAAAACACTTTCGATTATCGATGCACATGTGAAGGGGGAGCATTTCTGAAACGACAAAAATATCAAGGTGTTAAATGTTTTTCAAACATCTTGTTATACATTTGAAGTGGTTTTTATGGTTACGATCAAATACCCACAACATCTTTAATCCACGATGTTATTGGTGTCAAAAGGGTGGTTAGGTTTAAGTCCTATGATCCAACCAGAACTGGAGTGATCTTCCTAGGGACAATCCAATAGATTATTAGAAGTCCTTAGGAAAGATGGAGTAGAATGTGAACGTAGCTGAATGCCGACTAAGTACTGATGCTAGCACTGGAACAATCACAAAAAGGTGATAGTAATGATATCTTGGTAAGCATTTAAGGGGTTGAAGAATGAAAAAGAAATGCAAGGATAAAGCGTGAAAAGAAAGAAGCCCCCCATACAACTTAGGCAGAAACCGGGTCAACATATCATGAATACAACGCATCATGGACCCAGTGATGTAATGCACAACCCTTACCTAGCTACTCAGGCTTCTCTCAAAAGAAGTTTGTTTTATTGTCACGGAGATCAACATGACTTCTATTGAGTTTCTCACTCCGAGATAGTTGATATTGAATAGGTGGCATCTTCTCTAGCCTCCGACCAGTAAAAGTGCACAAATCGAGTCTAGAGCCTAGAGATTAATCAAATCTCATTAGGACACACAAAATGACGATGAAGAGAGTCCTACGCTATATCCTTGCGATATTTCTAGAACACTCAGAGTGATACTAATTAGTATTCACAATGATGATTGGAAATCCTTCTAGTGTTAACATCTAACAGCACTACGGTAGGTTATATGTAAGATTCTTTATGAATTGAACATGTGTAAAACTGAAAAGCAACAGTTGTTTGATTCTAAACTGATTCAAACTCGTTTCTGGTTTCTACGCAATATCTTTATGATCTTGCCAGAACATTCAGAGTCATATTCATTAATATTCACAGTGACGAATGGAAATCCTTCTAGCGTCAACCTTAAACAGTGCTACGGTAGGTGACTTGTGGGATTCTTATGAATCAAGTTTGTGTCAACTAAAAAGCAACAATGGTAAGATTCCTTATGAATCAAACTTGTTCCAGGAATTTGAATTGACGACTTAATCAAGAGGATATTTATCCAATTGATTCACTCTTTATGTTCGCAGTCTTGCTTTAAGGCGGTCGAGTAAAGAGAACTGCTAGTACAGTCGCGATTCACGAAACCCTATCAACGAGATTCTTAATTGAATCTAGCTAATCATAGGTACAATGTTTAATATCGTATAACGGTCTTCACCGGCCGGAGGTAAAACGCTACCGATTTAGGACGAATGTCAAAGCCATTGTTTCGTCCGTGTCTATGCTTTGTTTCAAGAAGGTGGCGTCACAGTGTACTCAGCAAAGTCAAATATTCAAAAACTACATACTCATGCCTAAAGACATATTCAACAATTAATAGCATAAACATGTGGATGAAGACACAAGATCGCGAGATGGCAAACACAAGTCAAGGATGATTTGAAGATCTCAAGATTAAAGACAAAGTCAAAAGACAATGACAAAGGCTCAAAGATCACAACATGAAGAAACAAGACTACTGTTACACGTTCAAGGCTCATTTATGGAGAGATTAGTAATCTCTACAAATCTCCAAATGACAAAGGGTAATGACTTCTCATAAAGGGTAATGACCTCTCATTGGGTGAGATTGTTAGCCTCAAAATATTGAGTCAAACAAGAATGCTCGGTCGTATGTTTATTATGTATCGTATTTTAGAACGTTGTAATAGGTAGTAGATTAGTCGTGTTTTACGGGCTTAACTTTAAGTTAAAGTTCATTCATAAGTAACTAAAGCCCAAATGGAAAGCCCGACGCATTATCATATAGCCCATTATGCCACATGTAGGCAAGACTATAAATACATCTCCTTGCATGTAAGGAGAGGTTGGTTGGTTCATTTTCTATTCACTCTCTAATCTAATATTCACTAAGTTTCACACACGTTTCTCTCTTTTCTCTCTCTAGAATTCATCTACCTTCTACCTTTCTTTCTTATTTAATCATCATATTTTATGGGACAACACACATAGGTCACAATAACTAAGATACCTAATTAAATTATCAATCATAATTATTAAAATCATTAAACAAATATTAATTGATTAATCAACCTACCATAATCATCGCATGCAACTAAGAAAAAACACATGAACAACAACCTAAAAACCCAATCAATTGCTCTCAAAAGCAACCCGAGTCGAAAAAAAAACGCGAATCAAAACTAAAAAATAATAAAAGTATGAAGATCTGGAGCTGAAAGACAATGGGAGAAAAAGCAGGTTTTTATACTAGGGTTTGAAAATGAGAAACACATGTCCAACGACTATACAAACTACCGGCGAGTGAAGATAAAGATCTTCGCAGAAGAGAAAGAAAAATTATTTTATGGCCATCGAGAATTATGATACAATAACTGTTTAATTTTTTTACATCTATTACTTAATTAAATCAAGATAAAAAACCTACACCTGTGAAGGTCTACGATATCTTAGGATTTGGTAATCTAAGATTGATCTATTGAAATGGAATGGAGAAGGAGGGGGAAGAAGATGAGGGTGTAGAGAGAGAAAGGAGAGAAAAGAAAAGTAGAGAGAGAAAGTGTGTTTTATTAAAATGAAAAGTAAGTGAAATGAAAGAACCACACCTCCTAACATGCTAGGAGGGGGTATATATAGCCCATCCTACATGTGGGCTATATGGACTATATTGTTTACAAATGGATCACGAGCCCAATACTAGAATATATCTTTGGAGTGACCGATCCTTTCCAAATACGTAAAAACGTATTTCTAACAATCTCCCCCTAAGGGAGGTCACTCCAAGTTACAATGTCTTAAATAGTCTATAGCTCGTGATCTATGCTAATAATGATGTGACCGAGACTTTCTTTGGAAAAACGTATTTCCAACAATCTCCCCCTAAGGGAGGTCACACCATTTTACAAAATCTTAAACCTAGCATACTATGCTTGAGTCTTCGATCTTGTTCTTGTGAATATGCTTGATGTGATCTTTGACTTTAGTCTTGAGCATGTTTCCTTGCCTTGACCTTGTGCATTCATCACTTGTGACATTCGCCTCTTCGTGACTTCATGTTCCACATACTTATACCTTTAAATTCTTGAAAGCTTCAGAGTTTGATACAGCGGAAGACTTGACCTTCAGACTTTCTTGAATTTGTTGAAGTACTAATTGTGTGTAGTATAAGCATGTGGTGACGACTTCTTCTGGATTGTACACCGCAATGCCACCTTCTTGTTACGCTGCATAAGACAGTTAGCAACAAACAATATACACGGATGAAATGGCCTTGAACATTTCATTCTAATTCGGTAGCATTTTACCTCCGGTCGGTGAAGACCGTTGGACGATATTAAATATCGTACTTGTGGCAGGTAGTTTCAATAAAGAACCTCCTTGACAAGATTTCGCGGGTAAACCCGTTCTCTTTACTCGACCGTCCAAAGCTGACTGCGAACGTAAAGAGTGAATCATTTGGATAATATTATCCGCATGATTTGAAGCCGTCAATTCATGTTCCTGGAACAAGTGAAGTTCAATTAAGAACCGCACCATCGTTGCTTTCCAGTTGTCATTAGCTTGATTCATACAGAATCTTGCAAGTTACCTACCAAGTGCTGTTTGATGTTAACACTAGAAGGATTTCCATTCGTCACTGTGAATACTTAATAGTATTACTCTGAATGTTCTAGCAAGATCACTAAGATATTGCGTAGAGGCCTGGAACGTGTTTAAATTCATTTAAGAATTAAACCACTGTTGCTTTCCAGTTATCACAAGTTTGATTCATAAAGAATCGCACAAGTCACCTACCATGAGCTTTTTGATATTCGCTCAAGAAGGATTTCCATCTTCATTGTAAATACTTTTGTATTACTCGGATGTTCAGGCAAGATCATGAAGATTTTGCGTAGGACTCTTAAGAACTTTCTTACTTTTCACAGTGTGTGAAGAAGCAAGGAATTATGAAAGTGTGTCTTAATGAGATATATGATGATCTCAAATGGCTCTAGACTCGATCGTGCATTTTGGATTTTAGTGATCGGAGGCTGGAGAGGAGTGCCACCTTTTCAATACCAATTTATTTGGAGTGAATAAATCAATAGATAATGTGTTGTCTCCGTGTGATTAAAACAAATATCTTTTGAGAGATATATGAGTTAGCTGGGATGGGTTGTGCATTGCATCACTGGGTCCATGATGTCTGTCTTCAATATCAAGAATCATTAAACAATGATCTTAATAACATATGTATTGACCCGGTTTCTGCCTAAGTTGTAAGGAGGGCTTCTTTCTTTACACCCTTTATCTTTACAATTATTTTTCATTCTTCAACCCCTTCAATGCTTACCAATACGTCATCACTAGCACCTTGTTGTGATTGTTCCAGTGCTAACTTAAGTACTTGGTCGACATTCAGCTACATTCACAATCTTTCTCCATCTTTCCTAAGGACTACTATTTCTAGCTATAGAATGTCCTTGGGAAGATTCCTCCGGTTCAAGAGAAATCATTGGACTTTAACCTATCCTACCATCCTTAGGTCACCACAATCTTCACCGTCGTGAATAGAGATGTTTTGGGTAAGTGTATGTCACCATGAAATCCATTTTGAAGTGCAAATCCATTTTGCTCCCCCTTAACATATGCCACGATATCCGAAAACATTTCGCACATGTTGGGATGAGTTAACATGTTAAGTCAAACCATTTTTGATTAATCATTTCCCATATTAAATCATATTTTCTCCCCCATATTAAAAATATTAACCCAATCGATGTTTTTAATATCAATTGATTTAATAGCATTTTAAGAAAATTTGGGAAGAAAAATGCAAATCCAATTATCTTCATGAATTATACAAGCTCCCCCTCAAATTAATGAGGGTGTACTTGAAACGTAAATTAAATACCTTTTAAACACAAGTGTGAGGTATTTATCACGTGCAAAGATCATATATGATAATGAATTCATAATATGAGCAATTTACGAGGTTGGACCTGAATGATGGAGAACATCATATGAAAGAAGCACATGGTTCTTGTTCACGAATGTTGGTCTTCCTCGTAACTTCTGAAATTATCTTCTCCTTTACACCACATGGACAATTTGATATCGTTGTCTTGACACCAACTTGTGAACATTGGCACTTTCGGCATCGACTAATCTGAACGTTTGATAATTGCTCCCCCTCAATTGTTGACCCGTGTTCTACTTAAAGAGTTGTAGTCGTCGTTTGAGTAGTCACATCGTCTAGTATGTAGATATCAATTGCACCAAACTTCGTATTATGGAGTTGATAACTTCGGATTCTGAAGTCAAAGCTTTCCGGTGAAATGCTTGACTTCAATGTCAAAAGCGGGTTACTATCGCAAATAATAGCAAACCATATGGAGCATGTTTTAAATCTTTTAAACTTCTGCTCGAACTTTATTTACAACCCCGTGTCATTATTGAATGACATTTCTAGGTTCGTAAATATTATCGATTCCAGAAGATATGCTCTTTTTATCGAA
The DNA here is from genome assembly GCA_025667525.1 of Glebionis coronaria. Lineage (NCBI taxonomy): Eukaryota > Viridiplantae > Streptophyta > Magnoliopsida > Asterales > Asteraceae > Glebionis > Glebionis coronaria. The sequence continues at coordinate 431,860,931 of CM046879.1, read as the reverse complement.
ACGTTTTTGAACACACAATTTTGAAAGATTTAGAAAAACCTTTTGAGAAATTCTTGAAAAATTGTGTTCAAAGTTTTGAAAACCAATTACTTGAGCTTAAGATGTTGAATATCTTACTAAACGAGCTCAAGTCCGAGAGGTTGTAAACTTCTCGTTGTTAAGGATAAGTTACCATCGGCGATAAACTTTCCTTTTATCTGATGGACGAGTCCTAAGCTGACATTTACTTAGTAGTCGTTTTCATGAGCTTGAAAACTTTGACTGTTTTAACGGAAAGCTCATGACCGAGAAAGGTTAATTTCTCGTTATGAGGAAAAGTTCTCTTATTTAAAAGATACACTTTCCTTTCTGAGCTTAAAACTTCGAATGTTTTAATACAAGCTCATGACCGAGAAAGGTGAATTTCTCGTTAAGAGGATAAGTTATCATAAAAGATAAACTTTCCTTTATTTTAAGTTCGAGTTACAGTCTGACATTTAACTGTAAGTCATAGTGCATGAGCTTAAAAACTTCGAATGTTTTTAATATTAGCTCATGCCCGAGAAAACTTAATTTCTTGTTGTTAGGATAAGTTTATCATCGGCGATAAACTCTCCTTTCTTTGAAGCACGGGTTACCATCTGATATTTAATGATAAACCATTGTGCATGAGCTTAAAAACTTCGAATGTTTTTAATATTAGCTCATGCCCGAGAAAACTTAATTTCTCGTTGTAAGGATAAGTTTATCATCGGCGATAAACTTTCCTGCCTTTGAAGAGCGGGTTATAGACTGTCATTTATCTATAAGCCTTATACACGAGCTTAAACCCGTTGAATGGTTTTAGTGTAAGCTCGTGTCCGAGAAAAACTTAATTTCTCGTTGTGAGGGTAAGTTATCGTTGACGAGATAAACTTCCCTTTCTCTGAAGTTCGGGTCACAGACTGTGATTTAAATGTGAGCCATTGTGCATGAGCTTAAAAACTTGGAATGTTTTTTGGTATAAGCTCATGCCCGAGAAAAATTAATTTCTCGTTGTTAGGATAAGTTTACCATCGGTGATAAACTTTCCTTTCTTTGAAGATCGAGTTATAGTCTGTGATGTGACTATAAGTCCTGAGTGCAGCTTAACCATGAATCCCCTGAGACATTTGTTTCTCCGATATCTGCTTCTTCAGCAACCAAACACTAAGAGTGTCCTTAGTTGAACGGTATACAACGATTGGACCGCTTCGTTCTTTTGGAACATCAACTTTGGGGCCTGCATTCTCATTAGGAATTTGCATGCTTTGACATGGGTTAGCGATATCAATTATAGAAGCACGTGGTGGTTCACAGTTGGCTTTACTTGTGTCAGAGGTGACCTGAGTAGATGATTCACTTATCTTAGTTGGCAAACATTTCCTTTTATAGAAAACTTTAAGTTCAGGCTTAAGTGATGTATCATCTTTTTCAATTTCCTCCCTAGCAGTCTTAGTAGAGTCGGAGATTATCCTAGTTAAAGGGCACTCGTTTCCTACAAGAGTGAAAGTTCTACTAGTGGGGCGCCACATTTTGCCAATGGGTTTGATTTTAGCAACCCACTGGGATTTAAGTCTAGCACGGGAGTTCACCTCATTAAGCAATTTTTTGATACAAGAGTCATTATTTGCCGTAAAGACACATTTTCTACATGTTTTACAAGTAGCATATTTAATGTCCGAGTAATTCCTAGATGATTGATCGATGCTCCTAGGAGACGTCATGCTACGGTTAGCAGTGTTGGGTAATCTAGAAGGCATATGACTAGGTTGGACATTGATGTCTCTTGCATGTGTCTTTTGCTTAGCTTCCCCAAGACCAGATTTATGGCAAACGTCATTTGAACTAGTTCTAGACGTGGTCTTGGTATTTTTAGGGAAACTATAGGCAATCATGTTATTAGGTCTTGCTAAAACTGATTTAGTCACATTAGGCCTAGTTGGTGGAGTGACTGTTCTAGAAATATGACCCAAATCAACTTAGGAGGAAAACCGCGGTCTCGAGGATTGTGGTCGCTCGGATCTAAATGCAGTAGGTTGTCTGACGAACTGATTTGTAGGCGGTTTCCCCAAGATTGATGGTTTTTCAAGCTTAATGTCCACACTAGGTCCTCTATTTTTCCTTAACTCGTTTTTCAACGCAGCTATAGCAAACACCTTTTCTTGGACTTGAGCTTTTAAAGTCTCATTCTCTTTGAGCAATCTATCTTGGGATGCCAATTTAGACTCTAGCAACTGAATCTGTTTCAAAAGATTATCCTTTTCAGCTTTCGAATCTAAAACTTTTTGATCCAATTTTCTTTCAAGAACAACGTTTGACTTTTCAAGTTTTTCAAAGTATGTTTCAAATTTGTCCGTTTTCTTAGAAAATTCAAGTTTGGCATCCTCAAGATCTTTTGATTGTTGAGCTACAATCGTTTCGAGCTCTCTAATCTTGGAATCAGATGCAGTCAATGAGGCAGTTATTAAACAATTATCATGATGTTTAGCATTTTGAACACTTTCTCCCCCATTATGACTCTCATCGGATGAATCAGAAGTGGTATTTCTATCACTCTTCTCCATCCCATGTTTGTCATAATTAGGTTCAGAATGCTCAATATGCTGCATGTCATCAGCATATACATCATAAACAACATTACATTGTACCATGTTTGTATGCTCTACGTCATAAATGGGTAAGGTGTCATCAAGAGAAATCTCGTGAATATTCCCCGACGTGCCACTGGTATCATGGTGTCCTCCTGATTCCGTGCTCTTGCCATCGTTAGGCTCCAAGTTGTCAACCGTATGACCATTCTCCTCTTGCATCTGCATCATTGATTCTTGCACTCCATTATCATACGCTTGCTGAAGTCGAGATCTTTCATAAATCGAAGACGAGACCGATGTCATGAGTTTCAATATTGTATCACGGAAAACTCGAAGCTCGGTATGTGTATCTCGAAGAAATGATTGGCAAATCACTGAACTTTCAGACGTGATGATATTGAATTGGAGGAAAGGCGTGAGTTGTGTCACAAGAGTCTTATATGCAAGTGCGGATGCAGAGTGATTAAAGTTTTCATGGTTGAGTTGCTCGGCGAGTTGGGTCAAAGTGGTGAATATTGAGTCGATGAATATGTGACGATCTTGACCAAAGATTGTCACAAATTCGCTCCCTCCTTGAATCCTCGAAAGAGTGACAAGATGAGACTGAAGCATTTGAAATGAAGTGATGCTACTTTTCCTAACTTTGTTTTGCATTAAATGCGATTCTCCCTTTTGACATGTCAAATCGAACGAATCCATTAAATATCGATTAAAAATGACGTGGATGTTGTTGTTTCCGGGATTTTAGAATTCGTGAAAAAACGAAAGACCCGTAAATAACACTTAAAATTCCTCGATGGATGATATAAATGAAGCCCGTCATTTGGACTCGTCACGTTTGTCTTTAAATCCGGCCACAATAACGTTTAACCCGACAAATATTTTTCCATGTTAACTTTAAAAATACCCGCCTCAACATGATTTACCAAATGCAAAGATATCAAGTGACAAAAGATACAAAGTTAATTTAACTAAAAAAAATAAAAAATAAAATGTGATATTTTAAAATGGAAAATAAAATTAGAAAAATGAAAATAAAAATAACTTTAAAAGAGATAAACTTAATTAAAATTCAAATAGTAAAAAATCTGATATATTCTGAAGGAAAACGTGTCCCCCAAAAATTGAAAAGAGACAAAGAAACCTTTCTTTAAATATTTGAAAAAATTAAAAAAACAGGCCACGTTTCTTAGATTCTTGTATACTCCGCCCAACTTTGCACACTATCTGTTTCTTAATACACACGTGGCCCAGTCAAATTGTTTCCACCGCCCACCCCACTCCCTCGTTTTATCCACCCAATTTATATACTCCAATCTAATCTCTCTCTCTCACAACTTCCGTCTTCACCCATCCTTTCAACTCTCTCTCTCTCCTCAAAAACTAATCTAATCTCAAAACTCGCCTGTTCGATCTTGTTGTTCTACCAATCTCAGTCACCTATATATTGATCGACCTATACCCTTGAATCGAATCAAAGACACCACATATCAAATCATCCGAATCATCATCATCAGCATCATCAAACGCAACCCATGAACATACGCAAGATTTTTGGCTTCAAGATCTATCAAAATGGATCTCGGGTAGGTGTTTTATTTTGATTTGTTGAGTCTTTCTATCATCTGTAGAGTCTTGCTGTTCGTGTCTAGATTGGGTTGTGGGTAAAAGGTTGTGAATTATTTGAGTCTTGTTGTGGACAGATGGTGAGTCGAGTTTAGTCTGTTCGAGAGTCGAGTCTGTGTCGAGTTGTTGTTAAGTGAGACGAGGGTGAGGCTGGTTAAAGATTGAGGGTGAAAGGTAGTCTAGTCTTGGTCGAAAGTAGGAGTTCGAGAGGTGTTGTGCGAAAAAGATTTGTGGAGTCAGTCTGTTGAGGGTTTGGTGTGAGATGAGAATAGATGTTGTTATGGGTGTCCGAGAGAGTGAGGGGTTCAAGGGTCTGTTGTGGTTGAGAGAGTCGAGTCTAAAGTGATTTTGGCGAGGTTGAATGAGTATTGGGTTTTTGAGTGTTGGTGTGTGAGAGAGACGAGGTCGAGTCTTGTGGGTGTGATGTTGGAGTCGAGAGTCCGAGTCTTGGTTTGTTTGGATCGTGAGAGTTGAGGGTGTGTCGGGGTTGTATGTGTCGAGGCTCAGGGTGTCGAGGCGTTGTAAACTTAGATCGAGTCTTGTGTATTGTTTCCCGTTATGCTTGAATAACTCCTATACGGAATAAATCCTATACGAAATAAATCCTATACGGAATAAATCCTATACGGAATAAATCCTATACGGAATAACTCCTATACAGAATAAATCCTATACGGAATAAATCCTATACGGAATAAATCCTATACGGAATAAATCCTATACGGAATAAATCCTATACGGAATAAATCCTATACGGAATAAATCCTATACGGAATAAATCCTATTCGGAATAAATCCTATTCGGAATAAATCCTATTCGGAATAACTGGCTATATGGAATAAGTTGCTATTCGGAATAACTGGGGAAATAAACTTTGTGGCTTATCCGGAAAAACAAGAAAAGGAAACAGAAAGTCGAAACAGATGGATCAAAACGTGAGGCTTTTGACAGATTTGGACAAATTGGTTGGGATGGGACTGATAATAGTTTGAAAGGACAAAAGGACAATAAAAAACTGATAGAAACTGAAAAAGATGAAACTGATGAAAAAATAGATCTAAAAAAAATAAAAAAAATAAAATAAAATAAAATTGATAGATTAAATAAGAATGGATGATTTTTTTTTAAAAAATTTAATAACAATTGATGATATAAAAAAATAGATGAAAAAACCCAGTTATCTAAAAAAATATCAGATTGGACAGATTTGGATGACGAACGGATTGGACAAAGAGACACAAAAGATTATATAAAAAAAATTCAGAACAGAAAAATTGATAAAAACAATATCAAAAAGTTGAGACAAAAGAGACTGAAACATGATCCAAAAAAAATTGATAAACAAAATAAAAAAATAAAAAATAAATAATTTAAAAAGATTTAATCACTAAATCAATAGATAAAAATATGCAAATACTAATATTTAACCATGGCTCTTGATACCAATTGAAGGTCTACGATATCTTAGGATTTGGTAATCTAAGATTGATCTATTGAAATGGAATGGAGAAGGAGGAGGAAGAAGATGAGGGTGTAGAGAGAGAAAGGAGAGAAAAGAAAAGTAGAGAGAGAAAGTGTGTTTTAATAAAATGAAAATTAAGTGAAATGAAAAAACCACACCTCCTAACATGCTAGGAGGGGGTATATATAGCCCACCCTACATGTGGGCTATATGGACTATATTGTTTACAAATGGATCACGAGCCCAATACTAGAATATATCTTTGGAGTGACCGATCCTTTCCAAATACGTAAAAACGTATTTCCAACAACCTGGCATAAATTTAGACTAAACACGTCAGCATTTATATGAGATGTCAAATTCTGAGTGATTTTCGTGAAACAAGACGTGGTGATATGTTTCAAAGAGTAACTGGCAAAAACAAATGCATACTTTTGAAAACTGTCTCCTACCAAAACGGCCACCACTCCCTACTCAAACCTTCTATTATATTTCCTTCTATCATGTAATAAATTAAATAAATGTGTTTCATTCAAGAAGATGGTTTCGTTTAATTGATATTTCCCTTTATGGTTTATTGTTACACATATGATTTTAACAGCTTGATCATGACTACACCATGTTTCATATTGGGCTGTATCAATTGTAATTATGGTTGCATACGAATTTCTTTTCTGAATGCAGGAATCATATGTTGTTTCTCATTGTGCTATAGAGACAGTCGTCGGTGAACCAAAGGTAACATTTCTCTTAATTTACTCTATTGTTTCAATTGATTTTGACCCAGTATTCTTTCAAAGACAATAATTAATCCTTTAGAGATTACCAGATAAGGTAGCCTACTAATTACTAATATATTTTAGTTAGTTGAGTTCAAACCGAAACTAAGTACTTATGTCATAGGTGATATCTGGTACTATTGGCATGTATTTAGTTGCTCGGCTCAACCGTAAAGGATACCAGTTTTCAAAGGATATGACAAGGTGTAGCTATCAAGTACATTAGTTTTTCTCCTTAATTTCAAACATGTTTTTATGTTAAGTTCAGTTATTGTACATTAGTTTTATGTACATCCCATAGATATTAATGCGTTTTTAAAGTGATGTGAACTAATGTTGTTTTAGACCGTTCTGGAGTTGCACATGGTATGGGGAAACCAGATACTTTCTGGAAACTTTGGTTCTTGACCATTGAGGTATGATTTGTATTCCTCTTTTGTTGCCTTTATTTTTATTAGTGAATTTAATTTTTAATATCAGGTTCAAGGATTTCATGTCAAGATGGTATTGAACATGCAGATTTGGTATGCACACTCCTATTCATAATAACATATATGTAATCGAATTCATTAGTTAAAATATGGAAAGGCTAACATAAGATATTAACCTCCCATTCTGGAAAACTCTTAAGGAAGGGCTAGGCTTAACCAGTTAGCTAAACTATCACATATGTTTATCATATCTTATGAGTTTTGTGAAAAGGACCAAGGATTGAGGTAGGCCGTATAATAGCTAGCCATAATACATAAAACAAATGCATTGTCGATACTAAACATAAGGGCATTCAAGGTTTCAAATGGAATAAGCATGTGAACAAAATACATTAGTAATTGAATGATGCTTGACCTTTTTTTGTTCATTTTGAAGGTTATTATATATAATGTTTCTGAATGTTACAACATCATTCTTAATAGCCAAATGAAAATCACACTAGAGCTACTTACGTATGTTAGAATATTTCTTAATTTTACACCATCGTTCTTACATTCATCATAATAGAGCTAAATCATATATTTGCATTATCGTTCAACATGTATATCTGTAATGTGATTCTTTATTGAATGTATAAAATGCTTATGTTATCACATATACTGCTCCAACCTTTCATTCATCAAAACAATAACTATAAATTAGTAATAAAGGATCGGGGAAAGTAGGAATCCTAATTATCACTTGATTCTCCATATTAATATCTATGAGATTAGGATAGTCAGAGAGATAACCTACATCAAAGTATGTATTCTCTTATTCCCATTGTTATGAATGTCTATATATTGGATAGGACGACCCGCGTCTTGCCTTAATCTGATGATTTTTCATGTTCTGCAACCACACTTCAAGCGCCTATTAGGTAATGCTCCTGAATTTACGTGGTCCGTTGAGTATTATACTTTTGGTGATGGACTCCATTATTTTTTTAATATCTCGAGGAAGGTTAGCCAAGTGAATCTTGAAATTCTTTACATATATTTGAATAGAGATATAGTTACCAGTGCTGCAAATAGGTGAGTTGGGTGTGATTATTATGTAGTGCAGATGGATAAAGGAGATTGCTTAAGCGAGAGTATAGATTGGAAACGAGGCTGTTTCACGGGATTTACTTGACGCAATTGGAGGGTTCTCACGCACTGTTGTTGCAACAAACACAAGCCAAAATACCTCGAACAAAAAGGTTGGTTCTACTACCTTTTTAATTACTCTAAACAGCTTCTTTCATTTGACTGGCATATGCCATTCATAGTTAAGAAGAAAAACAACATGCCCAATAAGCGCAACATAAAAGATCCACCTATAATACAAAACATGTTTCCAGCTCCACGGAAATAGATCTTCTCTATACCACAAGGAACCTTCCACTCGGCAGATCCATATTGTTACTGTAAGACTATGATAGATGGGTTATAGTGTGTGTTTTAAGTTTTAAAGAATATACAGCATAGTTGAGAAAAGAATTGAATAAATTGGCAATTCAGTCAACATGCAACCGATTTGACGAGATAGCATTGTTTCATTTCCTGGAAATTTAGACTAAACACGTCAGCATTTATATGAGGTGTCAAATTCTGAGTGATTTTGGTGAAACAAGACGTGGTGATATGTTTCAAAGAGTAACTGGCAAAAACAAATACATACTTTTGAAAACTGTCTCCTACCAAAACGGCCTCCACTCCCTACTCAAACCTTCTATTATCTTTCCTTCTGTCATGTAATAAATTAAATAAATGTGTTTCATTCAAGAAGATGGTTTCGTTTAATTGATATTTCCCTTTATGGTTTATTGTTACACATATGATTTTAACAGCTTGATCATGACTACACCATGTTTCATATTGGACTGTATCAATTGTAATTATGGTTGCATACGAATTTCTTTTCTGAATGCAGGAATCATATGTTGTTTCTCATTGTGCTATAGAGACAGTCGTCGGTGAACCAAAGGTAACATTTCTCTTAATTTACTCTATTGTTTCAATTGATTTTGAGCCAATATTCTATCAAAGACAAGAATTAATCCTTTAGAGATTACCAGATAAGGTAGCCCACTAATTACTAATATATTTTAGTTAGTTGAGTTCAAACCGAAACTAAGTACTTATGTCATAGGTGATATCTGGTACTATTGGCATGTATTTAGTTGCTCGGCTCAACCGTAAAGGATACCAGTTTTCAAAGGATATGACAAGGTGTAGCTATCAAGTACATTAGTTTTTCTCCTTAATTTCAAATTTGTTTTTATGTTAAGTTCAGTTATTGTACATTAGTTCTATGTAGATCCCATAGATATTAATGCGTTTTTAAAGTGATGTGAACTAATGTTGTTTTAGACCGTTCTGGAGTTGCACATGGTATGGGGAAACCAGATACTTTCTGGAAACTTTGGTTCTTGACCATTGAGGTATGATTTGTATTCCTCTTTTGTTGCCTTTATTTTTATTAGTGAATTTAATTTTTAATATCTGGTTCAAGGATTTCATTTCAAGATGGTATTGAACATGCAGATTTGGTATGCACACTCCTATTCATCATAACATATATGTAATAGAATTCATTAGTTAAAATAGGGAAAGGCTAACATAAGATATTAACCTCCCATTCTGGAAAACTCTTAAGGAAGGGCTAGGCTTAACCAGTTAGCTAAACTATCACATATGTTTATCATATCTTATGAGTTTTGTGAAAAGGACCAAGGATTGAGGTAGGCCGTATAATAGCTAGCCATAATACATAAAACAAATGCATTGTCGATACTAAACATAAGGGCATTCAAGGTTTCAAATGGAATAAGCATGTGAACAAAATACATTAGTAATTGAATGATGATTGACCTTTTTTTGTTCATTTTGAAGGTTATTATATATAATGTTTCTGAATGTTACAACATCATTCTTAATAGCCAAATGAAAATCACACTAGAGCTACTTACGTATGTTAGAATATTTCTTAATTTTACACCCTCGTTCTTACATTCATCATAATAGACTAAATCATATATTTGCATTATCGTTCAACATGTATATCTGTAATGTGATTCTTTATTGAATGTATAAAATGCTTATGTTATCACATATACTGCTCCAACCTTTCATTCATCAAAACAATAACTATAAATTAGTAATAAAGGATCGGGGAAAGTAGGAATCCTAATTATCACTTGATTCTCATATTAATATCTATGAGATTAGGATAGTCAGAGAGATAACCTACATCAAAGTATGTATTCTCTTATTCCCATTGTTATGAATGTCTATATATTGCATAGGACGACCCGCGTCTTGCCTTAATCTGATGATTTTTCATGTTCTGCAACCACACTTCAAGCGCCTATTAGGTAATGCTCCTAAATTTACGTGGTCCATCGAGTATTATACTTTTGGTGATGGACTCCATTATTTTTTTAATATCTCGAGGAAGGTTAGCCAAGTGAATCTTGAAAGTCTTTACATATATTTGAATAGAGATATAGTTACCAGTGCTGCAAATAGGTGAGTTGGGTGTGATTATTATGTAGTGCAGATGGATAAAGGAGATTGCTTAAGCGAGAGTATAGATTGGAAACGAGGCTGTTTCACGGGATTTACTTGACGCAATTGGAGGGTTCTCACGCGCTGTTGTTGCAACAAACACAAGCCAAAATACCTCGAACAAAAAGGTTGGTCTACTACCTTTTTAATTACTCTAAACAGCTTTTTTCATTTGACTGGCATATGCCATTCATAGTTAAGAAGAAAAACAACATGCCCAATAAGCGCAACATAAAAGATTCACCTATAATACAAAACATGTTTCCATCTCCACGGAAATAGATCTTCTCTATACCACAACGAACCTTCCACTCGGCAGATCCATATTGTTACTGTAAGACTATGATAGATGGGTTATAGTGTGTGTTTTAAGTTTTAAAAAATATACGGCATAGTTGAGAAAAGAATTGAATAAATTGGCAATTCAGTCAACATGCAGCCGATTTGACGAGATAGCATTGTTTCATTTCCTGGAAATTTAGACTAAACACGTCAGCATTTATATGAGGTGTCAAATTCTGAGTGATTTTCGTGAAACAAGACGTGGTGATATGTTTCAAAGAGTAACTGGCAAAAACAAATGCATACTTTTGAAAACTGTCTCCTACCAAAACGGCCTCCACTCCCTACTCAAACCTTCTATTATCTTTCCTTCTATCATGTAATAAATTAAATAAATGTGTTTCATTCAAGAATATGGTTTCGTTTAATTGATATTTCCCTTTATGGTTTATTGTTACACATATGATTTTAACAGCTTCATGACTACACCATGTTTCATATTGGACTGTATCAATTGTAATTATGGTTGCATACGAATTTCTTTTCTGAATACAGGAATCATATGTTGTTTCTCATTGTGCTATAGAGACAGTCGTCGGTGAACCAAAGGTAACATTTCTCTTAATTTACTCTATTGTTTCAATTGATTTTGACCCAATATTCTTTCAAAGACAAGAATTAATCCTTTAGAGATTACCAGATAAGGTAGCCCACTAATTACTAATATATTTTAGTTAGTTGAGTTCAAACCGAAACTAAGTACTTATGTCATAGGTGATATCTGGTACTATTGGCATGTATTTATGCTCGGCTCAACCGTAAAGGATACCCGTTTTCAAAGGATATGACAAGGTGTAGCTATCAAGTACATTAGTTTTTCTCCTTAATTTCAAATATGTTTTTATGTTAAGTTCAGTATTTGTACATTAGTTTTATGTACATCCCATAGATATAATGCGTTTTTAAAGTGATGTGAACTAATGTTGTTTTAGACCGTTCTGGAGTTGCACATGGTATGGGGAAACCAGATACTTTCTGGAAACTTTGGTTCTTGACCATTGAGGTATGATTTGTATTCCTCTTTTGTTGCCTTTATTTTTATTAGTGAATTTAATTTTTAATATCAGGTTCAAGGATTTCATGTCAAGATTGCAGATTTGGTATGCACACTCCTATTCATCTTACATATATGTAATCGAATTCATTAGTTAAAATAGGGAAAGGCTAACATAAGATATTAACCTCCCATTCTGGAAAACTCTTAAGGAAGGGCTAGGCTTAACCAGTTAGCTAAACTATCACATATGTTTATCATATCTTATGAGTTTTGTGAAAAGGACCAAGGATTGAGGTAGGCCGTATAATAGCTAGCCATAATACATAAAACAAACGCATTGTCGATACTAAACATAAGGGCATTCAAGGTTTCAAATGGAATAAGCATGTGAACAAAATACATTAGTAATTGAATAATGCTTGACCTTTTTTTGTTCATTTTGAAGGTTATTATATATAATGTTTCTGAATGTTACAACATCATTCTTAATAGCCAAATGAAAATCACACTAGAGCTACTTACGTATGTTAAAAAATATTTCTTAATTTTACACCATCGTTCTTACATTCATCATAATAGAGCTAAATCATATATTTGCATTATCGTTCAACATGTATATCTGTAATGTGATTCTTTATTGAATGTATAAAATGCTTATGTTATCACATATACTGCTCCAACCTTTCATTCATCAAAAGAATAACTATAAATTAGTAATAAAGGATCGGGGAAAGTAGGAATCCTAATTATCACTTGATTCTCCATATTAATATCTATGAGATTAGGATAGTCAGAGAGATAACCTACATCAAATTATGTATTCTCTTATTCCCATTGTTATGAATGTCTATATATTGCATAGGACGACCCGCGTCTTGCCTTAATCTGATGATTTTTCATGTTCTCCAACCACACTTCAAGCGCCTATTAGGTAATGCTCCTGAATTTACGTGGTCTGTCGAGTATTATACTTTTGGTGATGGACTCCATTATTTTTTTAATATCTCGAGGAAGGTTAGCCAAGTGAATCTTGAAAGTCTTTACATATATTTGAATAGAGATATAGTTACCAGTGCTGCAAATAGGTGAGTTGGGTGTGATTATTATGTAGTGCAGATGGATAAAGGAGATTGCTTAAGCGAGAGTATAGATTGGTAACGAGACTGTTTCACGGGATTTACTTGACGCAATTGGAGGGTTCTCACGCACTGTTGTTGCAACAAACACAAGCCAAAATACCTCGAACAAAAAGGTTGGTTCTACTACCTTTTTAATTACTCTAAACAGCTTCTTTCATTTGACTGGCATATGTCATTCATAGTTAAGAAGAAAAACAACATGCCCAATAAGCACAACATAAAAGATCCACCTATAATACAAAACATGTTTCCAGCTCCACGGAAATAGATCTTCTCTATACCACAAGGAACCTTCCACTCGGCAGATCCATATTGTTACTGTAAGACTATGATAGATGGGTTATAGTATGTGTTTTAAGTTTTAAAGAATATACGGCATAGTTGAGAAAAGAAACAAATAAATTGGCAATTCAGTCAACATGCAGCCGATTTGACGAGATAGCATTGTTTCATTTCTTGGAAATTTAGACTAAACACGTCAGCATTTATATGAGGTGTCAAATTCTGAGTGATTTTCGTGAAACAAGACGTGGTGATATGTTTTAAAGAGTAACCTGCAAAAACAAATGCATACTTTTGAAAACTGTCTCCTACCAAAACGGCCTTCACTCCCTACTCAAACCTTCTATTATCTTTCCTTCTATCATGTAATAAATTAAATAAATGTGTTTCATTCAAGAAGATGGTTTCGTTTAATTGATATTTCCCTTTATCTTTTATTGTTACACATATGATTTTAACAGCTTGATCATGACTACACCATGTTTCACATTGGACTGTATCAATTGTAATTATGGTTGCATACAAATTTCTTTTCTGAAAGCAGGAATCATATGTTGTTTCTCATTGTGCTATAGAGACAGTTGTCGGTGAACCAAAGGTAACATTTCTCTTAATTTACTCTATTGTTTCAATTGATTTTTACCCAATATTCTTTCAAAGACAAGAATTAATCCTTTAGAGATTACCAGATAAGGTAGCCCACTAATTACTAATATATTTTAGTTAGTTGAGTTCAAACCGAAACTAAGTACTTATGTCATAGGTGATATCTGGTACTATTGGCATGTATTTAGTTGCTCGGCTCAACCGTAAAGGATACCAGTTTTCAAAGGATATGACAAGGTGTAGCTATCAAGTACATTAGTTTTTCTCCTTAATTTCAAATTTGTTTTTATGTTAAGTTCAGTTATTGTACATTAGTTTTATGTAGATCCCATAGATATTAATGCGTTTTTAAAGTGATGTGAATTAATGTTGTTTTAGACCGTTCTGGAGTTGCACATGGTATGGGGAAACCAGATACTTTCTGTAAACTTTGGTTCTTGACCATTGAGGTATGATTTGTATTCCTCTTTTGTTGCCTTTATTTTTATTAGTGAATTTAATTTTTAATATCAGGTTCAAGGATTTCATGTCAAGATGGTATTGAACATGCAGATTTGGTATGCACACTCCTATTCATCATAACATATATGTAATCGAATTCATTAGTAAAAATAGGGAAAGGCTAACATAAGATATTAACCTCCCATTCTGGAAAACTCTTAAGGAAGGGCTAGGCTTAACCAGTTAGCTAAACTATCACATATGTTTATCATATCTTATGAGTTTGGTGAAAAGTACCAAGGATTGAGGTAGGCCGTATAATAGCTAGCCATAATACATAAAACAAATGCATTGTCGATACTAAACATAAGGGCATTCAAGGTTTCAAATAGAATAAGCATGTGAACAAAATACATTAGTAATTGAATGATGCTTGACCTTTTTTTGTTCATTTTGAAGGTTATTATATATAATGTTTCTGAATGTTACAACATCATTCTTAATAGCCAAATGAAAATCACACTAGAGCTACTTACGTATGTTAGAATATTTCTTAATTTTACACCATCGTTCTTACATTTGTCATAATAGAGCTAAATCATATATTTGCATTATCGTTCAACATGTATATCTGTAATGTGATTCTTTATTGAATGTATAAAATGCTTATGTTATCACATATACTGCTCCAACCTTTCATTCATCAAAACAATAACTATAAATTAGTAATAAAGGATCGAGGAAAGTAGGAATCCTAATTATCAATTGATTCTCCATATTAATATCTATGAGATTAGGATAGTCAGAGAGATAACCTACATCAAAGTATGTATTCTCTTATTCCCATTGTTATGAATGTCTATATATTGCATAGGACGACCCGCGTCTTGCCTTAATCTGATGATTTTTCATGTTCTGCAACCACACTTCAAGCGCCTATTAGGTAATGCTCCTGAATTTACGTGGTCCGTCGAGTATTATACTTTTGGTGATGGACTCCATTATTTTTTTAATATCTCGAGGAAGGTTAGCCAAGTGAATCTTGAAAGTCTTTACATATATTTGAATAGAGATATAGTTACCAGTGCTGCAAATAGGTGAGTTGGGTGTGATTATTATGTAGTGCAGATGGATAAAGGAGATTTCTTGAGCGAGAGTATAGATTGGAAACGAGGCTGTTTCACGGGATTTACTTGACGCAGTTGGAAGGTTCTCACAGCTATTGTTGCAACAAACACAAGCCAAAATACCTCGAACAAAAAGCTTGGTTCTACTACCTTTTTAATTACTCTAAACAGCTTCTTTCATTTGACTGGCATATGCCATTCATAGTTAAGAAGAAAAACAACATGCCCAATAAGCGCAACATAAAAGATTCACCTATAATACAAAACATGTTTCCATCTCCACGGAAATAGATCTTCTCTATACCACAAGGAACCTTCCACTCGGCAGATCCATATTGTTACTGTAAGACTATGATAGATGGGTTATAGTGTGTGTTTTAAGTTTTAAAAAATATACGGCATAGTTGAGAAAAGAATTGAATAAATTGGCAATTCAGTCAACATGCAGCCGATTTGACGAGATAGCATTGTTTCATTTCCTGGAAATTTAGACTAAACACGTCAGCATTTATATGAGGTGTCAAATTCTGAGTGATTTTCGTGAAACAAGACGTGGTGATATGTTTCAAAGAGTAACTGGCAAAAACAAATGCATACTTTTGAAAACTGTCTCCTACCAAAACGGCCTCCACTCCCTACTCAAACCTTCTATTATCTTTCCTTCTATCATGTAATAAATTAAATAAATGTGTTTCATTCAAGAATATGGTTTCGTTTAATTGATATTTCCCTTTATGGTTTATTGTTACACATATGATTTTAACAGCTTCATGACTACACCATGTTTCATATTGGACTGTATCAATCGTAATTATGGTTGCATACGAATTTCTTTTCTGAATGCAGGAATCATATGTTGTTTCTCATTGTGCTATAGAGACAGTCGTCGGTGAACCAAAGGTAACATTTCTCTTAATTTACTCTATTGTTTCAATTGATTTTGACCCAATATTCTTTCAAAGACAAGAATTAATCCTTTAGAGATTACCAGATAAGGTAGCCCACTAATTACTAATATATTTTAGTTAGTTGAGTTCAAACCGAAACTAAGTACTTATGTCATAGGTGATATCTGGTACTATTGGCATGTATTTATGCTCGGCTCAACCGTAAAGGATACCAGTTTTCAAAGGATATGACAAGGTGTAGCTATCAAGTACATTAGTTTTTCTCCTTAATTTCAAATATGTTTTTATGTTAAGTTCAGTTATTGTACATTAGTTTTATGTACATCCCATAAATATAATGCGTTTTTAAAGTGATGTGAACTAATGTTGTTTTAGACCGTTCTAAAGTTGCACATGGTATGGGGAAACCAGATACTTTCTGGAAACTTTGGTTCTTGACCATTGAGGTATGATTTGTATTCCTCTTTTGTTGCCTTTATTTTTATTAGTGAATTTAATTTTTAATATCAGGTTCAAGGATTTCATGTCAAGATTGCAGATTTGGTATGCACGCTCATATTCATCATAACATATATGTAATCGAATTCATTAGTTAAAATAGGGAAAGGCTAACATAAGATATTAACCTCCCATTCTGGAAAACTCTTAAGGAAGGGCTAGGCTTAACCAGTTAGCTAAACTATCACATATGTTTATCATATCTTATGAGTTTTGTGAAAAGGACCAAGGATTGAGGTAGGCCGTATAATAGCTAGCCATAATACATAAAACAAACGCATTGTCGATACTAAACATAAGGGCATTCAAGGTTTCAAATGGAATAAGCATGTGAACAAAATACATTAGTAATTGAATAATGCTTGACCTTTTTTTGTTCATTTTGAAGGTTATTATATATAATGTTTCTGAATGTTACAACATCATTCTTAATAGCCAAATGAAAATCACACTAGAGCTACTTACGTATGTTAAAATATTTCTTAATTTTACACCGTCGTTCTTACATTCATCATAATAGAGCTAAATCATATATTTGCATTATCGTTCAACATGTATATCTGTAATGTGATTCTTTATTGAATGTATAAAATGCTTATGTTATCACATATACTGCTCCAACCTTTCATTCATCAAAAGAATAACTATAAATTAGTAATAAAGGATCGGGGAAAGTAGGAATCCTCATTATCACTTGATTCTCCATATTAATATCTATGAGATTAGGATAGTCAGAGAGATAACCTACATCAAATTATGTATTCTCTTATTCCCATTGTTATGAATGTCTATATATTGCATAGGACGACCCGCGTCTTGCCTTAATCTGATGATTTTTCATGTTCTCCAACCACACTTCAAGAGCCTATTAGGTAATGCTCCTGAATTTACGTGGTCCGTCGAGTATTATACTTTTGGTGATGGACTCCATTATTTTTTTAATATCTCGAGGAAGGTTAGCCAAGTGAATCTTGAAAGTCTTTACATATATTTGAATAGAGATATAGTTACCAGTGCTGCAAATAGGTGAGTTGGGTGTGATTATTATGTAGTGCAAATGGATAAAGGAGATTGCTTAAGCGAGAGTATAGATTGGAAACGAGGCTGTTTCACGGGATTTACTTGACGCAATTGGAGGGTTCTCACGCACTGTTGTTGCAACAAACACAAGCCAAAATACCTCGAACAAAAAGGTTGGTTCTACTACCTTTTTAATTACTCTAAACAGCTTCTTTCATTTGACTGGCATATGTCATTCATAGTTAAGAAGAAAAACAACATGCCCAATAAGCGCAACATAAAAGATCCACCTATAATACAAAACATGTTTCCAGCTCCACGGAAATAGATCTTCTCTATACCACAAGGAACCTTCCACTCGGCAGCTCCATATTGTTACTGTAAGACTATGATAGATGGGTTATAGTATGTGTTTTAAGTTTTAAAGAATATACGACATAGTTGAGAAAAGAAACAAATAAATTGGCAATTCAGTCAACATGCAGCCGATTTGACGAGATAGCATTGTTTCATTTCTTGGAAATTTAGACTAAACACGTCAGCATTTATATGAGGTGTCAAATTCTGAGTGATTTTCGTGAAACAAGACGTGGTGATATGTTTTAAAGAGTAACCTGCAAAAACAAATGCATACTTTTGAAAACTGTCTCCTACCAAAACGGCCTCCACTCCCTACTCAAACCTTCTATTATCTTTCCTTCTATCATGTAATAAATTAAATAAATGTGTTTCATTCAAGAAGATGGTTTCGTTTAATTGATATTTCTCTTTATGGTTTATTGTTACACATATGATTTTAACAGCTTGATCATGACTACACCATGTTTCATATTGGACCGTATCAATTGTAATTATGGTTGCATACAAATTTCTTTTCTGAAAGCAGGAATCATATGTTGTTTCTCATTGTGCTATAGAGACAGTTGTCGGTGAACCAAAGGTAACATTTCTCTTAATTTACTCTATTGTTTCAATTGATTTTGACCCAATATTCTTTCAAAGACAAGAATTAATCCTTTAGAGATTACCAGATAAGGTAGCCCACTAATTACTAATATATTTTAGTTAGTTGAGTTCAAACCGAAACTAAGTACTTATGTCATAGGTGATATCTGGTACTATTGGCATGTATTTAGTTGCTCGGCTCAACCGTAAAGGATACCAGTTTTCAAAGGATATGACAAGGTGTAGCTATCAAGTACATTAGTTTTTCTCCTTAATTTCAAATATGTTTTTATGTTAAGTTCAGTTATTGTACATTAGTTTTATGTACATCCCATAGATATTAATGCGTTTTTAAAGTGATGTGAACTAATGTTGTTTTAGACCGTTCTGGAGTTGCACATGGTATGGGGAAACCAGATACTTTTTGGAAACTTTGGTTCTTGACCATTGAGGTATGATTTGTATTCCTCTTTTGTTGCCTTTATTTTTATTAGTGAATTTAATTTTTAATATCAGGTTCAAGGATTTCATGTCAAGATGGTATTGAACATGCAGATTTGGTATGCACACTCCTATTCATCATAACATATATTTAATCGAATTCATTAGTAAAAATAGGGAAAGGCTAACATAAGATATTAACCTCCCATTCTGGAAAACTCCAAGGGCTAGGCTTAACCAGTTAGCTAAACTATCACATATGTTTATCATATTTTATGAGTTTGGTGAAAAGTACCAAGGATTGAGGTAGGCCGTATAATAGCTAGCCATAATACATAAAACAAATGCATTGTCGATACTAAACATAAGGGCATTCAAGGTTTCAAATGGAATAAGCATGTGAACAAAATACATTAGTAATTGAATGATGCTTGACCTTTTTTTGTTCATTTTGAAGGTTATTATATATAATGTTTCTGAATGTTACAACATCATTCTTAATAGTCAAATGAAAATCACACTAGAGCTACTTACGTATGTTAGAATATTTCTTAATTTTACACCATCGTTCTTACATTCATCATAATAGAGCTAAATCATATATTTGCATTATCGTTCAACATGTATATCTGTAATGTGATTCTTTATTGAATGTATAAAATGCTTATGTTATCACATATACTGCTCCAACCTTTCATTCATCAAAACAATAACTATAAATTAGTAATAAAGGATCGGGGAAAGTAGGAATCCTAATTATCAATTGATTCTCCATATTAATATCTATGAGATTAGGATAGTCAGAGAGATAACCTACATCAAAGTATGTATTCTCTTATTCCCATTGTTATGAATGTCTATATATTGCATAGGACGACCCGCGTCTTGCCTTAATCTGATGATTTTTCATGTTCTGCAACCACACTTCAAGCGCCTATTAGGTAATGCTCCTGAATTTACGTGGTCCGTCGAGTATTATACTTTTGGTGATGGACTCCATTATTTTTTTAATATCTCGAGGAAGGTTAGCCAAGTGAATCTTGAAAGTCTTTACATATATTTGAATAGAGATATAGTTACCAGTGCTGCAAATAGGTGAGTTGGGTGTGATTATTATGTAGTGCAGATGGATAAAGGAGATTTCTTGAGCGAGAGTATAGATTGGAAACGAGGCTGTTTCACGGGATTTACTTGACGCAGTTGGAAGGTTCTCACAGCTGTTGTTGCAACAAACACGAGCCAAAATACCTCGAACAAAAAGGTTGGTTCTACTACCTTTTTAATTAACAGCTTCTTTCATTTGACTGGCATATGCCATTCATAGTTAAGAAGAAAAACAACATGCCCAATAAGCGCAACATAAAAGATCCACCTATAATACAAAACATGTTTCCAGCTCCACGGAAATAGATCTTCTCTTTACCACAAGGAACCTTCCACTCGGCAGATCCATATTGTTACTGTAAGACTATGATAGATGGGTTATAGTGTGTGTTTTAAGTTTTAAAGAATATACGGCATAGTTGAGAAAAGAAACAAATAAATTGGCAATTCAGTCAACATGCAGCCGATTTGACGAAATAGCATTGTTTCATTTCCTGGAAACTTGATTCTTCTCCCGTCATAGTATAGTACATTAACTCTTGACTTAAATTTTGTGTGTTTTGTAGCATATAGATATAGGTGGAATGGCAGAGATATAACAAGAGAAAGATGACGTTGTTCTCATAAGTTGAATATAACTTGTGTATGTATATCGTATTATAATGAAGACTACCTTTGTTCTACTTCTGTTCATTTCTGCTTACCCAATAAAACACTATCTGGAGTGAACACTGAAACAGGGGGCAGAAGAGTCTGCTAAAATCACAGCTGAAAGAAGAGGCGTCAATAGGAGGGGGTGCATCAACTGCAAAACACGTAAATGGTCAGAGATAAAGCTGTGCGTAGACGATTTTGCAGTATTAAAAGCACAAGACATGCCTGATGTTGTGCACCATGAAATAAGCTGATATGCCACAGTTAGTTTGGGTACAATTGTTGATGCTTTGTTATTCATAATAGTTTAAAGTGTGTAAATTATAGATTTTTACTAGATATTTGTATTTTTTAAAAGGTCTAAACAGATATTGTCAATGCTAAAGTATGAATCAAAGGTGAAGTTATGTCAAAATGTTGGTGATCAGTAGCTGATTTTGACAAAATCATCATCAAAAACGTCTTCGACGGAAGTTCTACTCGCTAACCTTCAAAACAAGTTCAGTTGTTGGTCCCTCATGGCATTTCTATTTGGAAATTATATTTAATCATTTGGTTGTAGCAATATATTTAGGAATTAGGATGTTGGTTTTGAGAATCATGTAAGGTAATGTTTGATATTGTTTAGGAAGATTTATGTATGTGATCGAACAACAAACAAACCTTAATAATGAAAGACGCAATACACAAAATGCGTTGCAGCAGAGCGCAGGTTTCCAAAAACATGCAATTACCAAGTAATAACTCAAAACTCTTAATTGATTCCGTATTTCGTTGCAAACATGCATGGGGCGCGGGTTTTTAAAAACTTCTAATTACCAAATAATAACTCAAACTCTTTTAATTGATTCCATATTGTTGTGACGATCATTACATATGATTTTCTAGACACGTAACTAAAACCTATTCTTTTATAACCTTTTTAATATAACTCGTCAGAAAGTGTGTGTTTTCCATTGTAATTAGTAAAATTGAATCAGTTATTAAGAAAACCGTCCATCGGACGGGTAGAGACCTAGTTATAATAACAAATAATAAAAAGTATAATTTATCTAATGTCAATAGTACATACACTTTGATTATCATGAAAAATTTAACACCGTTAAATGTAAAAAGAAACTCATTCCAGTTTATGCAGGGAACCGAATTGACAATAATCGAACAGATCCATATTTAATATTTGTCGTGCACTATTCCAAATAAATTAACTCATGCTTATAAAAGATGTTTACAACCCACATAAAAAATCCGATTTCATATCAAGAAAAACTGATGTTTACACATTAGACTGCGTGCAATATGATCGTGGAGAGACGTTCCGCAGCTACGTGGGGATAAGAATCATCGTCATATGAAAACAGTGTAGTAACTCAATAATTAATGTGAGTAGGTACGCTAGTATTGACAATGTGCTCACCATCTAAACAAGCTAGACAATTTAATCCCTGAGTGAATATGATGGATGTCTCTCTACTTTCTTAACTGACCACCATAATACCGCATGCCACAGGGCTAAAAATGTCAAGACACATTATCTTCTGGAACCCTGATTATTTATATCACAAAAACACGTGAATACATGCTACAATAATTACTTTCCAATCTTTTAATCAACCTCCATTATTATAGTATGTTTTTTGAATATATCATTACGAAATAAAAAATTAAAAAAATTAAAAAATACAAGCATTGTCTCTATATGGGTGTATATATATTCCACATGGCCAGCTACCACCTTCATTATATTGAATATACTAGTTGCAAATTTCTTAAGATCTTGATTCTAAACACCATGTCGATCACAAAGTGCTTGGCTTCAAAAAACGCAATTGCTAAAATAAATTTGCAAAATAGATCAGATATAAATCTCCCATTTAATCCTATTTTTGGTTTTCCGATCAATAAACAGAAACTGACTCCTCTCATAACTACCACCAAGTCGAGTACAAGATGGAACTCGATGATTGTTTACGCGAACGGTGAACCACCTGCAACGCCACCTCCACCGTCTGGTTCTTCATCTGGTTCTTCTTGGTATGATTTTTAACTCGTTATTGTGAGTCTTTTAGTGACTAAAATAAACTTCAAACTCTTTTTTAATATATTCTTACAGATGATTTGTTTCTCTAGTTGATCAAACAAACATTTACTGACTAAATACTAGTCAAAGTAGACTTTCGTGATCGGTTTAAAATGAATCAAACAGTCTTTAGTGGATGGTTTCTTACTTTTATTTTGATTTGTTGGATATTTTGTAGGAAAAACTGGGTTATGGGAATTTTAATGACATTCATCATACCCTTGGTTACAGCCAAAGGAGGTCCAATTAAAGCACTCCTACGTAAGTATTTGTATATTTTATCGTTAAAATCGCACACATTCTTGTCTAACACTTAAATTCACATCTTTTTTCGGTTCTTTCGTAAAATTAAATATTATGTTTTGTTATTACAGAAAAAGTTGACCAGATAGTGGACACGGCTGAGCATATATCGGATGTGGTGGAAGCAGTGGCGGATAAAGTGGACAAAGTTGTGGAAGAACTTGAGGACGATCTACCCGAAGGCAGTCAGTTAAGAAAGACTCTTGATTATATCGAAAACATTGCTGAACGAGTCGAAAAAGATGCTCATACGGCTGGTGATTTCATAGACAAGGTTTGTTTATGTTTTATTTTCTTTCAACTATTTAGATGTAAGTTTTGTATAGCGGCTGTAGTTTTTCTTGTATAAATGGATCTCACAAATAAAACTAATGGGTTCGTTGATACACAAAGAAAGCAGTACATAATGCAATATGATTATGTCTCTGTCTGTCTTAAACCTAACCCATTTACATCTTTTAAAATATACAAACGACTTTTCTACAATGAACTCCGTAAAAGACATCAATGCAATATCAGCTTGTTTAGTCAAAGTTGTTGTCCTACTTAAAGTTATGTAACATTTGACTTTACATACGATCGGTCGGATATGTTCTCATTTTGGTGCTATATCAGGTTCAAGAGATGCAAGACAAACTAGAGGACATAATGGAACCCGTATTAGAGGAAGCCAATGAAGTTGCTAAAGAGCTTAAGGACAAGGAGAAGGCAAAAAAAGCGTAAAGTGCATCTAAAATTTAGTAAAAAAATTTGATCAATTAGTAATAAGTCGAAACGTACATGCACTTGATTGTATTGCTCGGCTTCTAGGTATTGAGATTCGCGGCTGCTCAACTTTGAGTATAGACACTTGTGTGTTAGTCGCTTGATTGTTGAGATTCTAAGAATGTAGTATGGTGCAAGGTTAGACGTATATTGTGTTACTATCACAGTATCACGTATCAAAGTCTTTCATCTTAAAATGAATTACAAGTAGTAATGAGAATATTAAATTCTTAGCTTAATTGAATAAACTTTTGATTATTTGAAGGTAAAGTATATACATTTTTGATGTCGTTGAAATGCACTATTCATGTTTTTATAAGCATGCTTATGATCTCCACTATACGAGTATGAAAACATCTTAAATTAAGATTAGTGGTCCGTGATCTTTGCGTGACGACTTTTGAATGACGAGGTTAGAGGAAACGGTGTGGCGGCGAGGGTGGCTCGTCGTGCCTAGGTGGCAGGCTCGCCGCCGCTCGCCGCCCTTCGCCGTTACACCTACCCCTCGCCGGTTCTCAAATGTCACAAAGTGACATTGCTCGCCGTGCAAAAGAAGTAGGGCCTATTTTTTTTATTACCGTTTGAAAACGGCTATATTCATAAAAAAAAAAAAAAAATTAAAAAAACTTTTTATTCTTATAAATACCACCCAAACTTCTTTAAAAACCACACACAACAAAAACATTCAATTAAACTTTCACAAAAAAACTTCAATATGAGCACCTCGTCGGATTCGTACCAGTCAGATATCGAAGAAATGGAAGAAGTAGAAATGGTGTGGAAAATTAACGAAGAGGAAGAAGATGAAGAAGATGAAGTTCATTCACATCGCAGATACATTTGGCGTGAACGTGACGTCGCCGAACAACGTTTAATAGAAGATTATTTTGGTTCACATCCAAAATACCCGGCAGAAAAATTCAGATTACGATATCGGATGAGACGGGAGCTGTTTCTGGAAATTGTTGAAGGTATTGAAACTTATTGTGCAACAAATAATCCTTTACCCAAGCATTTTCATTTTTTCACTATTCGATATGATGCTACGGGTATGAAAAGTATGAGTGTCATCATGAAATGCACATCCGCTCTTCGCCAATTGGCAAACGCCACGGTGGCGGATGGGGTAGATGAATACTTGCAAATGGGTGAACATTGTGTCCGTGATTGTCTAGACTATTTTTGTATGTGCGTTATAGATTTGTATATGCCCGAATTTTTAAGAAAGCCTACACCAAATGACGTTCAAAACATATATAACGCACATAATACGATTCACGGGTTACCGGGTATGCTAGGTAGCCTTGATTGTATGCATTGGGAATGGATTAATTGTCCTAAAGCGTGGCACGGGCAATTTGGGAGAGGTGATAAACAACACCCAACCCTCATTCTAGAAGCCGTTGCATCATACGATTTGTGGATTTGGCATGCATTTTTCGGGGTTGCAGGTTCGAATAATGATATTACTGTGCTGCATCATTCACCATTGTTCGACGACCTTTTGGCTGACAACGAACCAGTGGCACCATATCTTGTAAACGGGCAGCTATTCGAAAGAGGGTACTACCTTACAGATGGTATTTACCCTCGATGGTCATGTTTTGTTAAGTCGTTCAGCCAAGCACGTGATGACAAAATCGCTGCGTTTAAACGGCGTCAGGAAAGTGCCCGGAAAGATATTGAAAGGGCATTTGGTGTCCTACAAGGACGCTGGCGTATAATTGCTCAACCGGCGCGTGCTTGGACTGTGAACAAGCTACGCAGGGTCATGTACACGTGCATCATTTTGCATAATATGAATTTAAAGAATCAAGGGTATGCGATTTCCGAAGCAGTTGAAATATACATCACTCCTGGGAACCATTTGTTAAGGACATGGGTCGAGCGATGTGAAATACGTCGCAGGAGACAAAGAGAACTCCGAGATAGAGACGTACATGCAAGGCTTCAACGGAACCTCATTGAGCATGTTTGGGCACAAGAGCAACCATGAATAATCGACCGTATTGTATTTTTTTTTTTGTATTGTTTTTTTTTTCGTATTGTCTTTTTTTTCCGTATTTTTATATTCGTAGCGTAATTTTATTTCTCGTATTTGTATTTTATTTTTTAGTATTTTGTAATTTTTAATTTTATGAAATGAATTTTTATTTTGTGTGAAAATTGAAAAATTAAATAAAATGGTGAGTGGTGGGACCCAAGTGAAGAGGAGAGAGACTAGTTGTGATAAAGGGGGTGTTTTTGGAGAAGAGGAGAGAGATTAGTTGGTATGACGTGGCGCTGATGTGGCGCAGTGAAGAAGTGTTTACCTCTTTGTGATACCTGATGTTCTTATTAGTAGTTTTTAGTACTCTTAAATGGTACTGTAGATTTGTGTGCCCTGTACTTTTTGGTTGAATAGTGGACAATCACGACGGATATATATAAGTGGTGAAAAACGTGCTTGTTGTGGTATAAAAGGTAAAGAAAAGTAAAATGGTCAGAAAAATTGAAAACATACAAAAATTATATGCACCGACGTAAGGCTGAGCATCGGTCCGGGACCGGATCGGACCGACTAAGACCGTACCGGATCGAGGACCGAAATGGTCCAAAACCCCGGACTGAGACCGGACCGAAATAGTCTGGTTCGGTCCTCGGTCCGGTCCGGTCTTATTAGACATAATTGACGAGATTTTTGATAAGACCGAACCGGACCGGACCGATCGGACCGAGGATCGAATTCGTCCAAAACCCCGGACCAAAATTACTCAGTCCAGTTCGATGCGGTCCGATTTTCCGGTCCGGGTCGATTTTGGGTATGCCGTATTCAGCCCTACACCGACGTGGTGCATCGCTGAATTGTGGTGAGATGGATATTATTATTTAAGTAACGAGGGAAGTGCAAAAATCATCCCTGTGGTATGTCGAAAAATCGAATTACATCCTTCGTTAACTTTTTGGACAACAGCCATCCCTCCGTTAGTGCGCGGGGCAAAATACATCCCTCATGGACTAACGGTGCAAATGTTTTCTCGTTAAAAATTAACAAAATCTAAAATAGAGGGTGTTCTTGTCTTTTTCCTTTCCCAGGGATGTATTTTGAACCTTATCATAAATAGTTTCAAAAAAAAAATTATTTTTGAAAAAAAAAAATTATTTTCGAAAAAAAAAAATTATTTTCGAAAAAAAGTTTTATTTTCTAAAAAAAAATTATTATCGAAAAAAAAAATTATTTTCGAAAATAAATTATTTTCGAAAAAAAAAATTTATTTTCGAAAAAAAAATTCATTTTCGAAAAAAAAATTATTTTCTAAAAAAAATTTTATTTTCGAAAAAAATTTATTTTCGAAAAAAAATTTTATTTTTGAAAAAAGTTATATTTTCTAAAAAAATTTATTTTCGAAAAAAAATTTTATTTTTGAAAAAAAAAATTATTTTCTAAAAAAAATTATTTTCGAAAAAAAAAATTATTTTCGAAAAAAAAATTATTTTCGAAAATAAATTTTATTTTCGAAAAAAAATTTTATTTTTGAAAAAAGTTATATTTTCTAAAAAAATTTATTTTCGAAAAAAAATTTTATTTTTGAAAAAAAAAATTATTTTCTAAAAAAAATTATTTTCGAAAAAAAAATTATTTTCGAAAAAAAAATTATTTTCGAAAATAAAGTTTTTTTAGAAAATAAATTTTTTTTTTCGAAAATAATTTTTTTTTCGAAAATAATTTTTTTAGAAAATATAACTTTTCTTTCCGAAAATATTTTTTTTTTCGAAAATAATTTTTTTTTAGAAAATAAAACTTTTTTTCGAAAATAAATTTTTTTTTTTGAAAATATTTTTTTTTTTTCAAAAATAATTTTTTTTTTGAAACTATTTATGATAAGGTTCAAAATACATCCCTGGGAAAGGAAAAAGACAAGAATACCCTCTATTTTAGATTTTGTTAATTTTTAACGAGAAAACATTTGCACCGTTAGTCCATGAGGGATGTATTGTGCCCCGCGCACTAACGAAGGGATGGCTGTTGTCCAAAAAGTTAACGAAGGATGTAATTCGATTTTTCGACATATCACAGGGATGATTTTTGCACTTCCCTCTTAAGTAACGTATTAACTACAGTATAAATTTAGTACAAGGTCCATGCTCCAACTTGTAAGCTTGAAAGTACTTGTGTAGTTGTCACTAGTAGCCATTTTATAATGTAGAACACTAAACATTTATCGAAATACGCCTTTCAAGGCTAGCAACAATTATCGAAAAATAAGTTTGCAGGAGTACACACACCTATGAAACTTTTTAAACATATGGTATTTTCAGTTTATAGAAAGTAAAACTGATAGTTGAAATAAATTCTTTCCAATTTTTTTCATAGTTTTATTAACTTATTCATTATGAGAATATATATCTTAAGTTGCCAGATTAGAAATCTCCTCACAAGTTCGAAGTCTTTATGTTCAAATCGTGTTTTCTATATGTAATCAAGAAAAAAATGGATACAATGATATCTCTACAAATGACATTGTCTATCATTAATACTGGAGGACCGAATCAACGCCACCAACAACATTAATACAGGCTCGCGGAAGTTGTTGTGTCCCTATCGAAATTATATACCTTATGGATTTTTTAAGAGAGAAATATTCTAACACATACGAGTACTTTTTATATTCACATAATATACTATATATAGAACCTATGTTTCTAAAGACTGAAAAATAGTTAGGTCTTGATAATTTGATCACATTTGATCACGTCTCAATTGATAATGGTGTGCACATTTATTTCTCGTATCATTTTCATTCGGAACAACTACACTATACATAACGCAACGGTATTTGTAAGACACAAAATATTGCAGTACTCGTTCTCACAACTGTCAAATAGAATCACATGGTTGATAGTTGATACAACATCGATTTAGATTAAGTAGAAAAATATGTCGCTCATATTATAAGAGGTTTTGTGATAAAGTTATTAGGAAATGGTTGCTTACAACTGCCTCAAGGCGACTTAAAAAACCTAGGCAATTGAGACGACTTTCAATAGAAATTTGACAAGTGTCTTAAATATCGAAGTCGTTCAAGTCACCTCGGGCGTGTGTTAAAAATTTTGGTTTCGTCTCTCAAATTTTTCAAATCTCATCAAGACATTTGTAATAAAATTCATTTTATATGACATTTATCACAAACCAATTATACTACAAAGCATTTGCAATTCTTCAAAGTTTAAACATCGATTAATAACTGAAAATGAAAAAAAACAAATCTCAACCACATAAGATCGGGAGAAAACATGCATCCAAAAAAATCAAAGGAACTCACCTTGCCCGTCATTTTGAACAATCTAACGGCCTAAAATACATCGGGCTATTTCATTACTTTCCCTAGTTACACACATCTGTTTCATTCTTTCTTCTTTCTCAACATTTCAAATTCCTTTCTCCCAAACCAAAACACACACACCGATCTAATAAAACCTAATATTTTTTCTAACAAATTGATCTTTAATTAATCTAATTCAATAGATATTCGAGAAGAAATAAGTCTTTTTAAAGGTGCTTCGTTACCCCAATTTTCATCATTCGTTGATTTTGGTAATAATTTTTTCTTATTATTATTATTTAGAGGCAATTATTAAAGTGGCCCCCGCCCAAATGGTTTAGTCACTTTATGGCCCTGAGCGGTTATTTTTCTCAAAATGTCTCGTGCAACTGGGCAACCGTATAAATTTGCTAGGATGGTGACATGTAGCACAGTATTTATTATTATAGTACAATGCTTGTTGGTATTTTGTGTGTAAGAGTGTGTAAGGTATTTTATTTTGGGCAACTTGTAGAAGGATTGGACATTATATTTGTGCGACTGATTTTTTAATCATTTACTATAAGTGTATTTTGTACCAACTTGTATATTTTTTGGCAACTTATTAATAAACACAATAATATTATTAAAATTTAATCTTAATTCAAACACACAAACACAAACACTTTTGTTAATCACCAGCAGAATGAGAAAACCCCTTAATTCATAAAACCCCCATTTATAAATCAAACACATCACCATAAAACCCCCATTGTATCAATTAATTTTCAATATGGATGAACCTATACAGTTGTACGATTGCAAGATCAGTGTCCGTTCTTTGGTTAAATTGCTTCCAGAAATTAAAGGTATTATAATTAATCATCCCAATAGTGAACAATTGTTCCGGAAAACTATTTTGTGCCATGGTTGGACGTTCTATCTCATGATAATGATAATCATTTGATGCATTATGTTCTCCAACACCATGTATGTTCCTGATATACGTAATGATGCACCTCCTTTTATTTTTCATATTGGTGACCACTATTTGCACTTTGGTCGTAAGGAGTTTTATTTGATAACCTGTTTTCGCTTTGGTAATGTTCATAAGGAACATTATCCATATAGCCCTTTTCTAGAGCGTCTATTTCCCTGGAAAAGAGTGAATGGTACAAAAAATCTTAAAGCTCATGAATTGTTAAGTGTTATTAAGGACTACAATACATGGTTAAAAATATCTGATGAAGATGTTGTTCGTGTGTGTTTATTGGTTCTTACTGAATTAGTTTTTGTTGGTCGCGAAAAGAGGAATTGCATTCCCAAGTTTATATTATCTTTGGTTGAAGATTTTAATGCCTGTAATGCATTTTCTTGGGAGGAATACCTTTGGAACAACTTTTACAAACGCACGGTCAATGTTCTAGCAAATCCATAGGACCCATTACTTGGCAGAGTTGAAAAAGAACCCGTTGTTTTATCCTACGTACAATATGTACGGGTTTTCTTGGGCTTTCAAGGTAAGTGTCATAATCAAATTACTTTTATTTGTTATTAATTTTTTTATGATTTATGTTAGTGTAAATACATATATGGATTTTGGAGACTTTCCCAAATAGCGCAAACTGGTGGTTAAAAAATGAGAATGTAATACCCCGTGGTATAGCTTGGACAAGATTACTAAATTTTGTAAATTCACTCTAATTTGTTTAGACATGTAACGACACAAACACTATTTTATTGGTAAATATATTTCCCAGATTCAAACCTAATTTATTTATCTTATTTGTACTCAAGTATGTTATACATACATATATGTCCCAGGATTCAAAGCCAATTGATGGTCTGTTTGCCACCGACGCAGAACTTAGCGAAGAGCGGCTAATAGCTAGTATTGAATATATTAGTTGTTTGGTTGATAGAGACATTCATTTTGGTCATTATGTTAATTGGAATGTCCAACAACCAAACGTAGGCGAAAACGGTGGTACTGGCGGAATAGGACTGCAATTTGGAAGTTTAGAAGCTGTTTTTGATTTACATGAAGATGTTGACTACCAAGGTGTTAACGTCAAGGATAATGCAGAGGGTTTGTTTGAACATGTCATTCCATCTAATGGAGGTGTTTATTAAGAAAGTACAGTTAGTGTTGATCAGGTTGTTGGTGAGTTGTATTCTCTTGGGAAACGAGTTACATCGTTAGAGTCAACCTTGAAGGCAACCCTTGATGAAGCGATAGAAACTGTTAAATCATGAATAACAGCTTTAGAAAAGTTGGTTGTGGTTCTCCGGAGAGGTGACATGAATAGACTACAGGGGTGTGTGGAAGGAAATCATGGTTTGGATGTCGAAGATAAAATCGGTGTGAATAAGGGAGGTTCGTTAACCGACAAAACCAATAATGACAATGACATCTCAACAAACCATAATCTACATCCTGGTTTTGATATTGAAGATAAAGGTGTCCATTGTTATTTGCAAGAATCGGAGATGTGTAACGGTATTTTGGGTCTTTTAATACAAGCTTGTGATGTCTCGCAACAACAACCAAATTTAGATGCTCTTCAAAGAAAAGTTCAAATATCGGTTACATGGGCTAACAATCAAAACCATTATGTTGCTCCCAAAATATCAGTAAGATGTCCATTTTCTATTTTTTAATTAGTTATCTTCGTTATATTCATCTGGTTATTAAAAACATTATGTATGTAACAAAATTCAGGAAGAAGAAGTTACAGATGATTATAAGTTCCTATTGAATGATGACATAGATGATCCAAAAATTTCTTTGGATGATATGGACGTGGAACAGAAGGTTGACAAGTTGGTTGATAAGCAAGTAATCTCCGAGGCGCTTCCATCTGAAAGACTAGGATCAAGAACATTTAGTACTGGCAGTCCGATAATATAAATTAATTCTAGTCAGCATGTATCTGTTGTTAAAATTTATAATTATTTTTATAGATATTTTATGTTTGTTTTGTTTACACCAGATGACGCCGACTAATTTTCGTAATGTGGTCACTCCGGAACATTCAACTTGCTTGGAGACACTGTTTGACTAGAAAACCAATGAATCCAATAGAATTAATCAGGTGATACGGTCAATAAGAGCAAGGAAGAAGAAAACAGCCAAGCGTTTAAAAAATGCTGGTGTTGGAAAGAGGTAAAAAACTGATGACAATGATATGATGGAAAAACTAGTTTTGGAGAATCTGGTAAACTTTCACACAAATCAAAACTACTTTATTATATAAATATCTATATTGTATACCACATTAGAATTTTCTTTCAAAAGCATATTTCATCCTACAATGTTTAGGATGACTCCGGAAAGCCAAGGACACGTAGGGTCAGCCATTTTTATCGTGCTTCTTTAGACACTCCGTTTGTTGAGGTATTTATATTAGTAATTATAAATTTGTTTTGTATGCACAATCAAATAGTTAATTTGAATGTGGTATTGATCTATAGGTTATGTTGTGACCCACTAACTGCAAACTTGACAAGGTTAGTGTCCCAGATTCATTCTTGGATTTTTTTTTACAGTTGATTGACCCACCGGAGTATGGTTTTCCTTGGGGACGTCTTGACATATGAGTTGCTCATAAGTTTTGGTTATCATTGACTTGTTTGCAAACTGGTAAAGACGGATGGTTGTTTGACTTAGTAAGTGGATACAACATTTATGTTATTGTAAAAACATCGGTTGAATAACAAATACGATACTTATGACACCATTTTTCTTCAGCATCTAGATTTATTTGTTGACTTGATGTAGAGTTTTAGACCAACAACTGCAGACTGAGATATGGTCAGCCCTCATTTTTGTTCCTCTATCCTGGGCGGGTTGATGCCCGATTATTTCTCTAACAGGGTTAGATATCCTTTTCCATGGGATGGAGTTGATAGAGTAAGTATTACACAATACAAATCGTGTTAGTGTTTTAATGTTTTAGAAATAATCTAACACCTCTCAACTATTAATCTTTTAGGTTTATTTTCCCGTGAATGAACCAGACAAGCATTGGCGTCTTGGTGAACTTGAAATATCAACTGGAAAGATAACCTTTTACGATAGTCTAGGATGGGTGAAGAGTGGCAGGAGACGTTTTTTTCTCAGGAAGTTGCTCAAGGAGTTACCTGTTCAACTAGTGAAGTACTTGACCTACCACGATGTGTTACGAAGCAAAGGGAGTTTTGTTACTAACTATGAAATAACATATGCCTTTTCTGAAGTCCTGACCCAGTCATCTCTATACGGTGATCGTGGAATTTGGGTTTGTATATTCTTATATAGACTAGCCCATAAAATCCCGTTCGAATTTGATGACCCACTCCAAACAGCTCTGGCCTATCGTGAAACATTTTTCAACTACTTTTGGAATCAAAAGGTTGAATCAAGGTAGCTATCGTCAAACAAGGTACTAACCATCATTTTTCTTTTCAAACATATACTCTTGAATAAATTTAGTTTATAAACATGCATCTCTGGGTCAGTCTAGGTTATAACCAATGGCCCATTATTTTAAAATATTTAAGTACACTCTTAATAATGGTGACAGAACTTAAGTGGTTCAAAATAACACAAAAGTACAAATTTTTTTAAAGCTAACCTCAACCATGTATATATGTACCTAATTGTTTTAATATACTTGGTTAACTACCAATTAAGAGTATACCAAAGTTATTTCAAATACATTTCATAATGTCAGACTAGCTACCCTTTGAAATTCAAAGAGAAATCATGTTAAGATTTCCAGCTAGTTCATCGGTAAATTTTCGCCGTGTTTCAAAGAGTTGGAAGAGTTGCATCGACTCTGATAAGTTTATCGTTTCTTATGGTGTGCGTGTTTCTGCATCTAATTCTTTGAACTTTACATATAGCCAAGGAACAAATGGTTTTATGATTTCAATAGATAAAGATTTTTTAATAACCTATATGCAAACTAATCTTGATATACCTACCTTAAAAGCAATTGGTAATTCCATGGTGTATGGCGCTTTACCTTTTCTGGTCACAAGGTTGCTGTGCTAAGGAATCTATCAATACTTAGAATTGTAGCTATAAGAATTCCGGTTTTCAGTTATGAAACCCCTTTTACTGAATCTTTTGTGGGTTTTGGTGTTCGACCGAATAATCTTGACCCTACTCTTATTAAGATTTCTTATCCTTCATCTCCCCAAAGTCCATGGTCTGTGCTAGTATTTAACTTGAGTTCCTTATTTTGGAACACGATTAATACACAAACTTTACCTAGACAGTCAATAAGATTGGAGGGTTCTAGTCAGGTTGTGGTCCATGGTATTTTTTTTTTGGATAGGATATGAGAATTTGGTTAATGATGAGGGTAGTAGCTATAAACGTTTCTTGATGGTTGGGTTTGATCTGGTAAATTTCACATTGTATGACATACCCACCAGCATGTATAACGATCTCCGTGAACCCTTTTATGTGATAAATCTTGGAAATTCCCTTGTCCTTTCTTGCCAGTACATCGACGAGGAAGCCCCAATGATTTTTGCGTGGCAGATTGAGGTTGAGGGTCCACTTTTAAAAATTTATTCGGAGATCTTGTTAGCAATACCATATACTGATGTAACAGAACTGGTTAGTTTTACTGACCATGAATATCCAATAGTTCAAATCCATGGTATTCGTACACTATCTAGATTCACACATGTGTACGATCCTCAAACTTACGAATTTCGTCAAGTTAGTCAACATATGTGGGCTTGGAACAATCTATTGTGCCCCTCGCAGGGTGTCACTCATTCTGGTTAAGCATGCTGATTTTGCACATTATTAGTTGTAGGTACTCTCGTTGTATAGATTTGAATACTTCAACCATTTTCATCTATAATCCAGCTACCCTTTATGTTTTAATAACATCAACTTTGACTTTTTTCCTGCAGGTGCCACTGGGAAGTTTGTTGCGGGTTCTGGAAATATGGCATGGTCAATAGTCAACTAGTTGACACTCCTATGTTACTTGTGTTAGTGTTTGATTATGTTAGACATATTTATGTTTACTTTAATATCTGTAATAATTTAGTGTACCCTAATTCTGTGCTTGCTTTCGATTATCTATGTTATACATTGCAACGATTTTACACTGACCGTAATATAATGGTATGTGTTAATGAAGACTAGTTTATTTATTTGTGACATTTGTTTCCAAGTTTTTAATGTTTATTAAACAGTTGTTAGATAATTAGTTTAATATTAATAGTACATACAAGCCAGTTGTAGCCTGTACAAATCTTGTGCATAAATGTACCATTTTTGTACTTTTGGGCAACTATAAGATTCGAAAATAATTTCCGGCGCCCAGTTTTGTACGTTTTGTGCGACCTTGGGTTATTTGTGCAACCTTTGCTTTTTTGTGCAACCTTTGCTTCTATTTAAGAATTGTTGTCTCACTGGAATTTAGTGAAAACGATACACATTAAACAATCTTCGTCATGGAAACTTTAACAAGTATCAAGTTCAAGGTCATTCTGGCTTATGAACAACTTCAGTGCGGTGTAGTCCTCCCAAAAGATATAAGTTTTCTTAATCTTGTTCGTGACGTGAAGAGAAAGTTTAACGATGGGTCGGATAAATGTTTACATTTTCTATACGAAAATGGTACATGTGAGATCAACATAATTGACGATGAAGACTTAGTCGTCTTTGTAGATCATGTGTTTGAACAATCTGAAATTGTTCAATCATTGTTCATCACACATACTACACTAACCCAAAAGGTATCACCATCTCCCTCCATTGATCTTAATGTATATGCTTTTCCTGAGAGTACAAATTCGAATAAACTCATCGTTGATTCTTATCGTGTATTGAAAGTA
This sequence comes from Glebionis coronaria, assembly GCA_025667525.1. NCBI lineage: Eukaryota > Viridiplantae > Streptophyta > Magnoliopsida > Asterales > Asteraceae > Glebionis > Glebionis coronaria. The sequence continues at coordinate 431,824,667 of CM046879.1, read as the reverse complement.
CGCGAAAGATTTGAGAATAAAGTTGAGTGCATATATGAAATAGGACTAAAGTGTATAAAAGAAGGGTATCAATACATTGTTGTAAGATCAAACCTTGGTAGGTATGCTGTGAAATGTATTATACCCGAATGTTCATGGTATGTATACACTCGTAAACATAACAATGGTACACAGTTCCGAATAACAAAAATCAACGACAACCACACCTGTTCCAAAACACTTCTTAATCCTAACCATCGTAATTTGACCGAATTTTTTTGGGAAGACTACTTAGTCCACATATGTCCGACGTTAGTAGAGTGTCTAGGCCAAAAGACATTATTCAAGATTTGAATATGCAACTCAATGTGGATGTGACTTACAAGCGGACGTAGATGGGTAAACAACTAGCTTTGATTTCTAACCAAGGCTGCCCTGTTTCTTCATTTGCAGATTTGCTAGTATACTTTCATAAGTTAAATTTTGCTAACCATATTATGTTACGCACACCGAAACAGATGACCAAGGAAGATTCAAGATGGCTCTTTTAGCATTTGGTGTTGCGGTAAGCATTTAATCTAACTAAATAGGTATTACCTAGTAACCATTGAATTCACAATAATTAATACAGTAACTAATGTATGGTATGACCATTACATAATATTCATAGGTGATATGCCAAATTCATAGTATCATACATAAATTGTTTTAGACCCTAGATATTGCATCATTGTAAGTATTTCACAACATAAACGATTGAAATTCCAAAAGCATATGAAAAAAAACTTCAGTTCTATTACGGTAACATTTCCAACTTGGCAGTGGTAATTCGATGAAAGTATTCCCAAGGTTTTCTAATCCCCTATCATATTAGGAAAGATTAGAATGTTAGTTCAAGTCATTATGCACAAGACTAAATACTAGATAAAAAAAGGAAAAACAAAAAAAATTTATTATGTTGTATACTTACAAATCTTTCGAGCTTTGTTTGATGAGTGATCTTTGAACACATGGAAATGCTTGTTCCCCGGAGCATACAAACCAAGAACATTAGCACGCTTTCTAACGTTACTTATGTCTGTTGTACAATCAGCATGATCCACCTCATCCAGCACTTGCACCATAATTGCTCTCCCATTTACTATTCCTTTTTTGTAAGTTTTAACTTCCATGTAAGCTTCTTCACGACAAGGAACATCATCATAAAAAACCAGATCTTTCATCTTTCCAACATCCTTTTGGTTTTTCCCCGATGTGCGATGGTGGTTTACAACCTTCTCCTTACCCTTTCCACCTTTGTTGTGGTTTTTACTCTGTGTCCCAGTCTCCCCTACCATCTTCTCCTAATCCTTCCCACTTTTGTTATGGTTTTTACTCCCTGGCCCACTCTCATATACCATCTTCTCCTTACCCTTCCCCTTTTTTTGTTTTTTTGTTGACACTCCTCCATCACCAAGACCTTTGACAACCCCTATAAAAATAGCTGATTGATCCTCGGTAACATCACGGCCCAAAACATCGCTGTTTTTACCCGTGGGTCCCCCTGTTATGTTACTCTTGCTCCTAAACGATCACACGCCATTAAAGTTTGTGACACCCAGCTTTCTTTCTTTCTTAGTGGAAAAAGGATCTTCACTACAACATCCTCTTCTTTCCAAAACATATTTTTCAGATATTATTTGCCTAGCTTCTGTTTGAAATGTCCCACATACAAGTGTATTAAACCGTTCCTCTCAGCCAGTTCAAATAAAGTATGGACATCATTATCAGTGTGCAAAAGAGTAAACCATTCTCTAGGGATTTTTCGGGAACATAGTAATAAAGTGCCTATATGTTACTTGATGTGTCTCTTAAAACTGCATTTAGGCATTCAACAAAAATATTCCTATCTTTTGTATAGGCCGATACACTTTTAACCTTGCCATTCATGTATTTTAATAGATCAAATGCAAGAGTTCTGCTATGGTGTATTTTAAATACTACTTCATCTTGGTATTCATAACCTTCTACGATACATGATACATATAACAAACAAAAACAAGAAACCCTAAGTATTCAATTTGCTTATAATCAACTACATTTCAATCATTAAAGAAAATCAATATTCTAAATACAGATAGTGCACGATTAAAATACTTAAACTGATTTAATAGTTAATAAAGTAGGAATCAATGATTATAATAATATGTTGATGTCGCCATTTTTGTAATGATCCTAGATGACAATTATCTTGACAGGATCGATGAAACCAAATAAACACTTTTGGTAGGGTTATTTTTTTGGCGGTTGTGTGGAAAACAATAAAAGGGATTGCAAATTCTAGGGTTTCTTTTCACTATATACATGGGCTTTTGAAAGTGATATTTTGTCTGTTAGGTAATAACCCAAAAATGTGGCAGTTTTGTTTTTTTACCACAAGTTTTTTTATTGCGTGTATAGGGCCTAACCATAGTTAAGGTTGTAAAATAACTGTTTAACTTTTATGTTAACCGGTGGTGAATTTCCCCCGACATATGCGTCCACTACTGATTATAGATGTTGCTCATCTAAAAGGAAGTCACCATGGTACTAATCTAGTTGTTGTTGGAATGGATGGAAACAACCAGATTATCCCTATAGCTACATGTGTGACACAAGGAGAAACAGGTGATGAAAGGTGAAAAACTCTTAGTCGAGGCGTTAGATGCCAATATGACTAGGGCGCAGGGTGGAAAAGATGCTCGCGGCAAGGTCCTCCGTGCCCTGATTGCCGAAGGAAAGAGGGAAATAGGAGAGTTCCTACCTCCTCTGTAAATTGCATTGTAAACATTTGTACCTTATTCGTCCGTGCATGTACACGGCTAGAATTCACAATATTGTTAGAACTTATATATATAAGTCCGTGGTGACCACGGCCGTATTGTTTGTTGAACTTGAAACTTGTTTGTTTTCTTTAGATATCATGCGTCTATGTTTGCATGACATGTCATGGCTTATCAAGAATAAAACCAAGTCTATATTTCACTAGACGTGCAGTGTGTGTCTTTAGCATGTCCGATACTATGTAAGTACGGTATGCGGAAACTTATTACAACGTCTTGTAAATAAGGTGTCTAGCAAGGATTCATGATCCGCGTCACTGGGGTTGCATCCCTCTTATGCGACAAGTTGAATTATTAGGTTCACTTAATCCTCTTACCCCGCCTGGGAGCGAATAGTACATGTACGTTTTGAATGAATGCATATGAATAAGAAATGGCATATTATAATAATGATAAAGAAATCTAAAAAACATGAAAATAATTTGCACAAGAACGGGTCGTGGAGCTAGCTAGGCACCATGACATTTTATGAGAACGTTTACGATTTTTTGACAAGAATGAAAATCCTAAAATAAATAGAACCTAGAAAGCATGATAACAAAAAATACATGGATCTTTACTGAAGCAAACCATAGCGAAGTGTCCATGCGTAGGCCGTAGCCTTTCAAAGATAACATTTCTTAAGGTTGCAGATATTCCATGTACGTTCCAGGTCACGGCCATCCATATCACGCAACTTGTACGCGCCCAGTCCTAAGGCTTCCGTAACCTCATGCGTTCCTTCCTACTTAGGGCCCAGCTTTCCTGTATTCTCCGCGCGACTTGCCTTGTTAGCACGATAAAAAAAATCTCCCGGACGAAAGGAAACACCTTTGACCTTGGCATCGTAGTAAGCCTTCATTCGTGTCTTGGACTTGGCCTCATTGATGGCCGCTATTTCTCTTTTCTCCTCCAACAAGTCCAAATTAATCTGGAGTTGCTCATCGTTCGTGACGACATTAACCTCCGTCGTGCGGATGGTTGGCATTCCGAATTCTGCTGGTATAATAGCCTCGGTCCCGTAGGCCAGCGCGAATGGAGTGTCCCCATTGGCTGTTTTAAGCATAGTCCTATGTGGCCATAGAACATGCGGCAACTCATCTACCCACTTGGCACTTTGCTCATCCAAGCGTGCCTTGATGACTTCGCCTAAGCTTCTGTTTGCCCGCTCCACAAGACCATTAGTCTGCAGGTGCTTAACAGATGCGAAGCGCCGCGTGATGTTCAATGTCGCGCACCAATCCTTGAATGGATTATCAGCAAACTGCTTCCCGTTATCCGAGATGATTTCTCCTGGTAGGCTAAAGCGGCACACAATATTTTCCCAAACAAACTTTTTAACTTGTTTGCCTGTAATGGATTTGACCGCCTTAGCTTCTATCCATCGTGTGAAATAGTCCATTGCGACAATTAAGAACTTAACTCCCCCTGCCGCAACTGGAAAAGGTCCTGCAATATCGATCCCCCACTTATAGAATGGCCATGGGGATGTGATGGGTGTCAGTTCTTGCTGCGGATGTCACGGTACTGGTCTGTGCACTTGGCAATCACTGCATTTATGAATCATGTCACGTGCATCCCTATGCATAGTAGGCCAATAATATCTTGTGCGTAAAGCTCGTGCTACTACGGATCGGGGACCTATGTGCATACCGCATGACCCTTCATGTATCTCACTTATCACATAGGTAGTCTGGCGTGGCCCAACATACCGCAACCACGGCTGTAAGAAGGAGTGCTTGTACAAAATACCTTCTCGGAGTTCAAAGTGCTGCGACTTTCTTCTGATACGCCGTGCCGCCTTTTCATCATCCGAAAGGGTTTCATCAGTTAAATAGATGATGATCGGGGTCATCCATGTAGGTCCATCTTCCTCAACTATAGCTGCGATTTCCACTTCCGTTATAGATTTTTCCTTTAGTATTTCTACCAAGACTTTCTTGGATAAGTGGGCAAAACTTGTAGACGCGATCTTGCTAAGAGCGTCCGCCTTCTTGTTTTCACATCTTGGTACCTGCTTGATAGAAAACTTCCCGAAAGTAGCTATGAGTGACTTGACTTTTTCCAGGTACCGAACCATGTTATCCTCCTTGCTATGTAACCTCCTAGAATGTGGTTCGCGACAATCCGTGAGTCTACATAAGCCTCAAGGTTGCGGAATCCCATTCTGGCGGCGATTTTTAAACCCGCAATCAACGCTTCATATTCTGCCTCATTATTAGTGGCTGTGAATTCAAAACGTAGGGCATAGGTAAACTCCATTCCTTCCGGATTCGTGAGGATAAGGCCAGCTCCTGACCCGTCCGTACACGAGGATCCGTCAGTGAACAAAACCTATGGTTCTGCTGGAACTTCTTCTCATTGGATCACTGGTCCGTCTTCATCTGGCTTGTCAATTAAGAAATCTGCCAAGATTTGGACTTTGACCGTTGTCCTTGGTCTATAAGAGATGTTATGCTCTCCTAGTAGAATGCTCCACTTCTGTAGCCTACCGGCCACGTCTGGTTTGGAGATGATTTGTTTTATTGGTTGATCAGTAATAACTTGAATTGAGTGCGCCTAAACATACCGGCTTAACCGTTTTGTGGCAAATACTAATGCTAAAACCAACTTCCCCATAGAGGAATAGTTCAACTCCGGCCCTTGTAGTGTTCTACTTATGAAGTAGACCGGAGTCTGGACCGTGTCCCTATCCATCATAAGTACTGCACTTATTTCTCCGTGTAGCCGACAGATACATAATGAGCTCTTCCTTAGGTCGGGGAGCCACTAGCATGGGAAGAGCTGTGAGATGCTTTTTAAGCTGACTAAAAGCTTCCTCTGCTTCTTTTGTCCAACGGAAATCTCCTTTCTTGATGCACTTCTTGAGTGTTTTGAATAGAGGTAGTGATTTCTCCACGGACTTCGACAAGAACCTATTTAGCCGGGCCAGTTTACCATTTAGTGATTGTACCTCCTTTCGTGTACGAGGAGATGGTAACTGTATCACCACGTCTGTCTTTTCCGGGCAAGACTTGATGCCGTTTGGATCAATCATATATCCAAGGAACATCCCTTCCGTGGTCCCAAACATGCACTTTTTTGGATTCAGTTTCATGTTTCTCCTCAACGTGTCAAATGTCTCCTGGATGTCACGGAGAAGTGCCTCCTCCGTATGACTCTTGATGAACAGATCATCAACATAGACCTCAAGGTTGCGGCCTATCTGGGAATCGAAGGCTTTATCAACAAGTCGTTGATACACTGCTCCAGCGTTCTTTAGTCCGAACGGCATTTTTGTGTAACAATACACGCCCTGACTAGTATGAAACACCGTTTTCTCCTCGTCTTCCTCCGCCATCTGGATTTGATGGTATCCTTTGTATGCATCTAAGAAAAACTTGAAAGGGTATCCACATAAGGATTCCACCTTCCAGTCAATTTCTGGTAGCAGATAGCAGTCTTGTGGACAAGATTTGTTTAAGTCCGTGAAGTCCACACACATGCGCCAACTTCCGTCATGCTTCTTGATCATGACTGGGTTGGATAACCACTCGTGGTAGTATACCTCGTGCATGATTCTTGCGTCCACTAATTTCCGTACTTCGTCCAGTATTACCTGGCTGCGCTCTGGTGCTTGACCATGATTCTTTTGATTAACAGGAGGATATCCCTGGCGGATTTGAAGTTTATGTTCTGCTATCAAGCGCGGCACACCCGTCATGTGCTTAGGCTCCCATGCAAATACATCCAGGTTTGCTTTTAGGAGAGAGCATATGGCCCTATTGCCGTTATCCGAGAGCATTCCTCCTATGGACACCTCTTGTTCCGGGTAGTCAGGATGGATTGCCACCTTCCAATTGGGGGCGGTGATCCTTCCTTAATGGGAACAGGTACGACTGATCCTTCCTTAATGGGAACAGGTACGACTGGTGTCGTTACAGCGTGGCATTCGGATGCAGGCATGATTGAATTGTAAATAGTAACAATTCCCCCCTCAACAGGGAACTTAATCATACCGTGAGCCGTAGACGGAACTGCCCGTATGGCCAGGATGCCTAGTCTTCTAATAATCCCATTGTATGGAGAGTGTGAGCATATCACCATAAAGTTCATCCACGCTGTGGTGGAATGTTCTTCATTCCCAATGGTTACTAGTAGACATAGTTGTCCTATTGGCCAGATAGTGTCTCCGCTAAAGCCAATGAGCGGCGACGTTGCCGGTACTAATTGGCTTCTTACTTCTGGTCGTAGTTGCACAAAACAGTGTTCGTAAAGTACTTCCGCCGATGACCCTCCATCCACATACATACGACGAACATTGTGTGTTCCAATGCTTACCTCAATCGAGAGAGGTGCATCAACCACGTCACTTGCCGTAATGGGAGGGAATGAGATTTCTCTGTCGCGTGAAATTTTTTGACTAATTTTCTACTTTGTGCGGCGCTGCCAAGATTAGATCATGTATATAGTCAAAGGTTTGTCCTTTTGGGGATCCTTCTTATCGTGCTTTTTGTTATCCTTTCCATCCTTCCAATCCTTGACCAAATGTTTGAGTTTGTCTGACTTGATCAGTGACTCAATATGCTTCTTGAGCTGGATACATTCCTCCGTGCCATGGCGTTGGGAGCATCCTTTAGCGACTCAAGATCATCTAGGAAGGGGTGCTGGATTTCCCCAAGGGCGGCTATGGAGGCGGTCATCTTATCTTCTGCTAGAGGATTATGGTAGGCGTGTTGGGTGATGTCTTCATTTTTGCTTATCAACTCTACAACCTTGATCAAACCCTCGTGCCTACCACGGTCAATGTCGTCTAATAAAACATCCGCAAAAGCCTGCACAAAATAAGGAGCCTTCGTTACCTGGGTCACGGCAAGGCGCATCCCATGGCCCACCATCCATCTACGCCCGGCTATGGCCGTGAGCAAGGGAGGGCACAACACTTCGGCACAGTCCGTTGCTATCCTGTTTAGTTCTTCTTCTGCTACCGCGGCTCGCTTTTCCATGACAATCCGTGCCTGGGTGAGTTCTTCCTTGAGCGTATCGCGTTCTTGAGCAATGGTGAAGGCTTGTTCTATTACGGCTTTGGCGGCGGCTTCGGCTGCAGATACCTGTAAATAATACTTGGAATTACTACGAGACAATATGGGTCTTATGTGAACAATGAGTATCAATAAAGGCGCGTACCTTCTCATTATATGCAGCTAGGAGGGCTTCCAGCTCAGCAATGCGTCCCTCGCGGGCATTGGCGTGGTTGGCTTGTTCCTTGACTGTTGATTCCGCTACAACCAAGGTTGCCTACAAGGAAGTTATAGTCTTCTCATGTTTTTCACCAATTCTTCTCTGCGAGCAATCCTCCTCTCAGTACGGCTCACGTTGGCCAAGGCTCCTTCCAGACGGCGTCGTAGGGCCGCGCCGACTGTTACCTGGTGCGTCGTGGCCACATCATACTGCTCCAGCAGCGTCTCGTGCTCGAGTTCATCCAAGTCTTGTGCCAGCGCTGGAGGAGTTATGTAGTCCATAAATTCTTTGCACTCAGACTCTGCCTCTAATCTTGTTAAGCTGGACAAGTTCCAGGCTGCACGAAGGTTGGTGTCAGGTCCCTCAGAGCGTGGATCCTCTTCATGAGTTAAAGGAGGGGATGGAGGTCTCATTGATATCACGGGTGAGGGTTCCCTTTCCGCCTCCTTCTCGTGTGCTACTATTGACGGATCCGCCCTGCTATTGAAACACACTTATGAGTTTTTGTTAGTGGATTATGTATTAGGAAGTATTGTTGGCACTTACGTTGTGTCAGTCAAATGTCCTGTGGTAGAAGGAGCCACGACATTCACAGGAGTTGCCTTCCAGACTTGGTCATCTACATGCGGAGCGTCCGTAATAGCTTCACCGTCACCTGGATAGGTAGGGTGTACGCTTTCGGGAATATAATACTTAGACAAAAAGTCTATGTATTTTTCCGGAGGCATCACATTGAGGACGTCCGTGATGATAGGGTTATCTTTCACCATGATTTATAAAAAGGATTAGAAAGGCGTGATGATCTAACCTGAGGTGGTGAAAATCCGTGGGAAAAGAAGAGAAGGAATGAAGAATTAAGCACAAGTATAACAATGGCGGAAAAGGGAATATAAACTATGTGTTTACACAGTAGCACACACCAACTCTTTTATAGGGTTGCCTCGATTTACGAGGTAACATGGATGTTTGACACGTGTAATCCACTACGCCTATCTAACGGTGGGAGTCTCTGACACTTCTGAAACGTCAGAAGGGGCCCACGGGTCATATCTTACCCAGTTTTACGTGGCTCAAGGGTGGGCTTGACAGGTGCACTTTTGCAGACGAATCGTCCGACTAATGACTGCCATTAATGCATTCATTAATGTTGTCCCGGCGGCCTTTTTTGGAGCGGGTATGTTTGTGACAACAATATTTACGGGATATTCATTAGTCTAGAGGTCACGCCTACGGCTGTAACAACTAGACTGGGGGACATGAAGACGTATAGTCCCCAGCCGGGTCATTAACCCGGCCCACGGGTACTACCCGTGTCCGGCCCATCACGAATGGTTGGATTAATGTTATCTCAGCTTATGGGCTAGAATGAATAGTGCCATAAGATGTATGCGGCCCACGACCCGGCACGGCCGGAACAGGGTTAGACAGAATCCCAATCCTATCAGGATTGGGATTTGCCTTGAGGAATAGGATATACACTCACCATAATTAGAAGATAACAATCAAGCGAATTATGGTTATTATCTTATGCTTGGGGCCGAAGTAAAGCAGTAAGCCCATTGGGGTTTCACTTCCTATATAAGGAACCCCCAAGGGTTCCACAAAGGTATTATATTCTACATACTCTAAACTCACTTCCGATTCTTAAACCCTAACCGATTACTTACTCTCACGCCAGAGTCTAATCGTGGGATACATTCCCACGGTAAGTCTAACACGTGTTGCTTTAGTGTGTAGGATCTCAACAAGACAATTCACTTGGTGCAAGAGCCGGAGCGCAGCCAACCCGAATTAAGCCTAATTCGGGTCTAGCAAGGATCATCTAACTTTTGTATCAACAAGTTGGCGCCATCCGTGGGACCAATACACTAAGCTAGAGCAAATTTCATCTCGATCTCTTTCAATGACGAAAGGACATCCACAAGGAAATCCCAGGAACACGAATCCTGCGAATCGGAAGTCCACAGGGGACATGGACCTGGTTTTTGACTAAACTAATGGAGTGCATTGGTTATGTTGATGGGTTGGCTATAATATTAGATAGATACTATGCCATTACTATGGCTTCCAAAGACGTGTTTCCTAATGCACTCCATGGGTTTTGTTGTCATCATTTAATGTTAAACTACAAGATGCAAGGTGACACTGTGAAGGGGTTATACTGGAAGACATGCAAAGCTTACACAACCGACTATTTTACATATCTTATGTCAAATATCAGGACTAAAAAACATGCTGCATATAAAAAGCTGGTCGAAGCAGGTGTTGAAGAATGGTCTAGGGCACATTGTCCAGCTAATAGGTATAATTACTTAACATCCAACTGTGTTGAGTCAATAAACTCTTTATCGAGGCATGTGATAAAGGCACCTATAATCAAACTGCTCGACTGGTTTAGAGAATTGCTTCAAAGGTGGTATTATGAAAGACGTGGAAAACATGAAGGTAATATTATACACTCTGTCTTAATTACCAATTTCTACTTAACAATGAATTATTCGGGTAATGTTACCTTTATAATTATGATCGGCAAGCAGATTCACTAGGTGACGAGCTCTCACCTTGGGCTATGGCTAAGGTTAATGACTGATTGTTAAAGAGTGCTACATGGCATGTTAAGGGAGTGCACATGCACAAAATATATGAAGTTAATGACTTTAAGAAACATCACTCTGTAGACTTGAAAAAAGGCGTGTGTTCTTGCCGTAAATGGCAGTTATCAGGATTACCATGTGGACATGTTTGTGCAATTGCAAGGTTTGCCGGTTTAAGTTCTGTACATCAACTAGCAAAATCGTGGTTCCTTAACAAGACAGTCAAAGCCACATATGTAGCTAGTGTGTATCCGTTGTTAGATAAGTCCATGTGGGAGAGACCTGAAGATTTGGTTCCAGTGACCACCTCTTATTGTTAAGGCACAACCTGAAAGACCCAAGAAAAAGGATCGTATCCGCTCAAAGGATGAGTTTAAGATTCTAAAATGTTGTACCAGGTGTGGCGGTATAGGCCATAATAGAACTGCATGAAATAAACCGTTGGTCTCATCTTCTGTAAGTCTTGTAACTATATACTATCACATACTAAAAATATAATTGCCAAGTTTGAAAGTCTAAATTTATTTTGTACAGGAAAATGCAGGTCACAAAAGAAAATACAAGAAATCACTAACCAAGCCGAACAAAAGGACTTCACGTTCTGCTAGCAACAACCGCTTAACTCTTTTCGTTCCTAATAATGATACAAGTCGTGCCACGGGCTCCAATCAATACACCAACAATTTGGCACAGTTTTCAACTCCAACTAGTTTTTTAAACTAGCATTCATATAAGGAATTTAATATTTAGACATATATTATGTTACAAGTTGGATACTTGCATGCATGCGTTATGTGCTACATTAATCCACAAAAGACTCACAATATGTGTCTCTCTTAATTTCTATCTTATTGTTGTTGTTAGATGGTATGCAGTAAAAATAGGTCTTACGTGATGCAACATCAAATACAGTTAAAAGTACAAAATGCAAGCTTACATATAAGACAAACTTCAGTTGTTACATATTTAATCCAATGACGTAGCGTCATAAAAGTTTTACACAAAAGATATAAAATAAAAATAAAAAGTACTTATTATAAAAACTTAGCAGTTATATTTTTTTCACATAATGAAAAAAATACAAACGTAAGTATTTATGTATACGCGACCGTCATTCTCAAATACTTGGTTGTGCGCCACTACCATCAAACCTGCTATTCAAGCTTCCGTTACTCAACCACCAAATTAGTTTTTTTCCCTTGACTACCTTTACGCTTATGCTTGAGTATACTTTTCATAACCCTAGCCATCTTTATCTTCCTTAATCCTAACCGCTTACTACTAAATTTCAACCTCTTAGTTGTAAAATTGGGTAACACATACTTATTGTTAGATTGACCACTCATGTCCGTACAGATTGACAAACTAACCCCGTCGATATTACCTTCAACCCCCAAAGCAGTTACAGTTTCGTATTAATGTTTTCGTCATTGTATAATGAAGAAATCTCTTCTTCCCAGAAATTGGATCTATTATCATATAAATCCAATTCCGGAAGAAAGTCACCCTTAAGGTCAAATCAAAGGGGACCAAATTCACAGTCAAGGTTACGATATTGATCAGATATTTCAACTTCTTCATTTAATGATTCGGCATCCATAAAATCCTGAAATAGATTCTTACATGGTAATTCGATGCCTATCCTTTTACGCTCAACAGGATGTGCCCTAAGGGAAGGGGAATTAGACTGTGTATATATCCAATCCATATGGTCTTGGTTTTCCATGGAAATAGAAAATTTATGAAGGGCTTCATGACTTTTTATATTAGGCGAGGCTTCTTTGTCACCCAAGTCAAACGACGAGTTTGGATAGTAATACTAAGCCATGCACTGTGGGGAATTCAAGATAAACAGTTCAATCAAACCATAAACCTCAGCCCTATCATACATTCTTTTCATATCACCATCACCTTCGATTAGCGATAAACCCTTTTCTAAACTACACCTAGATATGCAATAAAATAGGGCCCAAATCTCACAATCTAGTTCACTAATATATCAAGCATCTTATCACGGGTCATCCTATTAGTTCTACTTAATTTTAGAACAAGCACTTTGCCATTTTCATACCTCAAAGGACATTCACTGAAGCTACCACCTCTATGTATTTTAAACAGTAAATGCTCATCCTTTTCTACATGGATATTGTAGAAAAAAATAAGTATATCGAATTAGTATGGAACAATATGCATTTGCTAACAATACAGGATATGCCAGACACTTTGTTTAACTAATTAACTACCTGCTTGAACCAATAGCATTAGATTCAAAAGTAGTAGGAAACAATGAAGATATGGATACTTTGGAGGTTGCCATTAGTACTAACTGTACTTGTGTAATCTTAGAAAACCTTATCTTATTAACACATACTAAAAATTGTAGTAAGGTTATATAATGTCATTAACTTACTTAATGGACCATGGATTCAAAGTTGGGTATTGATTGCTATGGTCATTAGAGTCCCTTATAGATGGGCCTAGTCAGTACGCGATACTTAAGACTAGGCATTCCTTTGAAGGGATGTTTCTAAAGAGTTGACAATTTATGGTAAAAATACATACTATAAATACATGTTATGTAAGTTGCTGGGAAAAAAATTATAAGTGGGCTTTTTGGAATGAAATAATATGAACATATATTGTTAATTCTTGTCCAATGAATGAAAAAATATGAACATTTAATGTCAATTCTTCTACATAGTTAATATGTTTTTCTGTTACATTTGATTGGGGGTATAAACATGTATCATTTACTTCATTCAGCAAAAGGAATGTTATTAACCAAACTTGCAATTACATGGAGTAAATGCAAACATTGACTTTGTTATTTATAGCCATTACTTAATGAAATGTTTAGTAAAACAGTAACCTAATCATTTTTTTAAGAATGTTTATGCAGGTTATTTAATTTACTTGGGTATGCACCGTTGAGACATGTATTCTAAATAGATAGTATTACATATAAGAAAAATAACATTAGGTTATCAAACTACATACTTATTTAGGGTACAATAATGATATCAGGCTATCATTTTGTGTTTATAATAAAAACGGCACATCCTTTCACGATATGCAAGCGCTACATCAATCGGATCATCAACAGACAAGGGTATTCCATTTGCAAGCCTCTATAAAAATATACAGACCCAAACATCGCAATAGCCAAAAATACCACCTTGTTTAGGGACCCTCGTAGCTAGCCTAAAGTGTATGCTATAACTGTTGGGAGTACTAAAATCACGCCCATTATATATGTTAAAAATGTTTCATAACATTACCAATTTATTTTAAACACCTACACTTTGCTTTAAACTACAACTAGATTAGAACCCGTGTTCAACACGGGAAGTTAAAGTAAATACTTAAGAATACAATAAAATTTATAGATATGATGACATAAAGATTATGTGAAACTGCTTAACATAATCGTAAAAAAATGTGCATGGCCATCAAATACTCAATTTGTTTTAAAACACATCAACTTTTAAAAGTAATGCATAATATCTATGAAAATAGACAATACATTAGGCATTGGCTTAAACAGACTAACTGGAAAATACAAAACTAAAATGTTCAAAATTGTGCTCAAAATAACAGTCATTGAATAAAGTTAGATAGTCCGCTGGTCGTAGTATAAAGGCCTACAACCATCTATCAACAATCACCCGGACCACACGGTATACTTGTCTAATAATCGAGCAATGAAAAAAAATTATCTTGGAACATAAACTTTGAAAAAGATCTCACAAAATCTCTTCAATCCGTAACACAACCCCAAGAATATGATTACCACAACCATTGGCAGGTACACATCTCGATCAAACCTCCATCTGGCCCTAGTTTAAATCTCATAAAAAGTAGCACAAGTTAGAGCATCTCTAATGGGGGTTTACTAAAGACTTTTACTATTCTAAAAAGTCTTTAGAATGACTTTTACCATTGAAGTGAAAAGCTTTTTGACACAAAAGGTTTACATACATAAACCTTTTGACACAAAAGGTTTACATACATAAAGCTTTTGATACAAAAGGAAGCATTAAATAATCTAACAAAAAAACTAATGTAAGACTTTTTGGAATTGAAGTAGATTTTAGAAAAAAAAACTTTTTGTATAAGATCACTAATGTTGTAATTAATGTTGTAAATGGATAAAGTCTTGAAAGACTTTATGCATTGGGATGCTCTTATGCTATCATATTACATAAAAGTTTAATAGAAAACCAACTAACAAACTTACTACACTTCCAATTTTTATGTGAGATGTGATGTGTCCAATATTGGTTTCACTATTGTACATGCACTTCCTAAATATATTGTCATTTTGCTTTCTTAAATTATTTGCATTACATAGTCTGTGAATGCACCTCCTTGATATACAGTCATTTTGCTTGCTTAAATTAATGGCCCTAAATGATGCATATGAACTTACTTGGTTAAAGACAAATAATTGGATATAGCTTCAAAATTTTATTTTAAATATAAAGAACCTCAATCAAGTTGTAGCTCCCATAGGAAACTAACCTGTACGCTGCAGCAACAACATTGTCTTTCACAAGTAAAATTAGTCAACCATTCAAGAGCGATTGCTTTAAAATAATTCATGAAATTCATACACATTACAAGTTAAAAAGTTGCAATATACAAATAACCAAAAGTATAAGGAGTCGTGTTGATGCTACAGCAATACTATAACGATCAAATATTCAAAATGACACATTATCTGTAACATTACTACATACACTCTTATTAGTTAAAATCCAATAAGTCTATAAATACTTTTTTCTAAACAAAATGTGTTCTTTTGCATTTCCTATGGCATAAGCAAATTAAAAAACTTGATTACGTGTCGTTCTAACAAAAGCATGAAAAATCACACACAATACACACCATCTAACTCACATACTATCACATTAACATAAAAAAAGAAATCTTATATGAAGTTTGAGCAATGTAAAGAGGGTGTTTGGGTTAGCTTACTTTTTGCGACTTATGAGCTTATTGTTTATTTTAAGCTTACTGCTTAATAAAAGAAGACAAACCTACTATAGAACCTAGAGCCTCAATAGCTTTATATTCAACCATAGGATGTATAGTCACTTCTTTAAATACCCTAGAAATAGCATCCAACGCATATTTACATAGATAACAAAATGCTTTTGTTTGTGGTTGGTAATAGGAGTGTCAAGTTCCATGGATTCGGCACATCACATAATGGACACGACCAGTGTTGTCCGAGAGCTGCAATTGACAAAAGTCATAGACCACTTTGACTCATCCACCTGCACATGTCAAATATATGATTAGTTACTGAATGGAAAATCTTTGTTTCAAAACCTTTAGTCCATTAGCTGGTGAATGTGCAAAGAAGTGTACAATTTAAACTTAATAAAAGTGTTAAGTTGTCATCCTCTAATGGTAAAACTGGTTATCTAGGTAAAGATTGCAATGTGCCAATGAGCAGGGGAAGACAATAAACTTCGAGATTGATGTCTAACCAATATTAACACATCAAGCATCTAACATTAAAGAAAAAAGATAAAAATAAAATCGTCTATGCATTTAATCAAACACTTCGTGTTCAATAAGGACCCATAATATTCATTACATACGTAAGTCATAACCAAAGCTTTTGACAATACTGAAAAGACAAAAGACATAGTAGTAACAAAAGTAAAACCAAATTTAAGATCTAAAGCATTGGTTAATTTTGACTTACCATAGTAGGAACATGGATAGTCAGCGACTGAAGTCTAGTGACAACATATCAAAGTCTAGAAAGTGAAATCCAGGGTACATCCAATTTGACAATAAAGTCCTACATACATAAATCATAACATAGGTTAGATAAATCATAAATGTGAAGATGAAAAAAAGAAAATACACATTTTAAGGAGATCAATGGAAAAAGAAACTCACATATCTTGCTTTGGATGGCACTTTTGCGAAATGAGTTCAATTTAAATTAGAGATATGTGAATCAGCAAATCAGATATCGAGAAAAGGCAAATTTGAATTTGAAATCTTGGATTAAGAGCAGTTAATAAAAAAATAAAAAAGGACCTCCAAAATGTACAGTACTTGCCAAGTAGTAAAAAAAGAAGAATCTTGTTTAAAAAAAAAGAAACACGGTGGAATTCTTTATAAAAAAATCTGTAATTAATTATGACATCGTCCAAACCCAAATTGACAGCCTGGTTGAATGACACATCAGAAAAATGATGTCAACACAAAGTGCTCTTTAATAGAATGTATAGATTTACTTTACCAAAATATATTAAAAAATTTATTCACTTACCAAAAATTTGCATGAAATCCATAAAAATAAGGACTAAAAAGCGGCCCCCTCTTTCTCTTTTCTCTACGCACGTCATTTTTTTCTTTGACCCCTTACACAAAAATCAAATCATGCTCCCCTATCCATGCATAATCCCTTAGATAACTAAATGATCCTCCATGTATCTATGAAGTCAACATGGAAAGCACAAATCCTTAAACGATCCCTGCTATACACCGAACCCCAACATCTCTTTCTCATTTCCCCACCAAATCACAAATAATCATAATCCTTTTCTAGTTACACAAACTAGTTTCAAGCTAACCAAAAGATTTAGAACCCTAACTAAAATTTCTTACCTCTTGAATACTTGTCTTACCTTATAAATACCAACAAAAATCCTCATCACAAGACACGTTTGCAAACTCACACGTGACAAATAACAAAAACATACTACCCTTCTCTATGGTTCGTTAGAAACTGCCAAGGAAAAAGAAAGAGAAGACTTTGGGGATTTAGAAATAATATCGGTGAAGGGTTAATGCATTGATTTGGGTTTAAGCTAGAGCTCGTGAGGTATGTAGAACCTTGCATTCGTACGTCCCCTTTTTCTTCAATCTTTGGGAGGTATCACATCATCTCAATGTTCATTATTTACATATGAGTCTTCTTGATGCATTCTTTTTCCATAGTAGTTGTGCTTGAAAACCTTTTAAAATTAAAAATGGAAAACATAAGCAAATGCTTTCTCCCTGTGTCTTTCGAATGAAGTATAATAGGGCATTGTAACTAATGGATTAGAATTAAAACTAGGTTAATATAGAAACAGGGCATGGGCTGGTGAAACGAAACAGAAAGTAGATTTTGTCACGAAACCAACAGTGAATGTAATACATTGATGCAAGTGAAACCTCAATGTTTGAGACCCTAAGCGAAGCACCTAGGGTCGAGTGCCCGCAGGTTTTATGGGGGAAAAACGTACCCTATAGTTCCGAGATTGTAACACAAATTGAATCACTAAAACGATCGAGTAAAGAAGTCGTGGTGTCGATTTGAAAACTGCCCTTTAGGATCGAACTAGTAAACATAAAAATTGATTTTTATGCTATATCATATTTGCAACTCCAACATTTTACGACCCATTTTTGACCCCCAAAAAGACCTCTCCCCGAGACAGTTAAACAACGAAAGTTGTAGACGGTAGTGCCGTCTACACGAGACTACTATTGGTTCAACCCAATAGTCGTTATCAAGAACCGTAGGTGGGATCGAAACTGGCCCATTAAACTCGTAACTCTTAAAAATAGTTTACGACCTTTACTTCGGACACGATTTTAACCTGTCAAACGACCTTGGTTTATAAATTTTAAAACACAAGTCTATAGACGACCGACTGGCTATTCAACGGTACTTTTAGTTCACACCATTATGGCCGGCTGTTAGCATGTGCAACGTGTGCAACGGCACAGGGCCTTCGATTTCAAAGGGCTTCCGATTTTAAAGATTAAAGTTGTACGGAGAGTCATTTTTTGATGATTTGATCATGTTATCTTTGTTTAATGAAGGAAAATATATGTTTCATGTAAATATATGATTATTGAAAGCAAAAAAAATGAAATCTATACGAGTAATACCTGTAATGGAGTTGGTGGCTGTGAAACAGGGAAGATGACTAAAGAGATATGTATGTGGCCCACTAATTTTTTTTTGCTTTTCAGCTCTATTATTACTACATCAAGTTTATATTTAACCCTTTAATATTTCATAATTGTCAAATTTAACTTTGCCTTTTATAAACAAAAAATATATTTGAATCTCTTGTTTTCTATACATTAAATCAATTGGCGTATATGCTATAGTTGAAGAAAATGTATTTGTAGTTTTAAAATCAGATTAACAGAACGTTAAAACCACATTTAAAGTGTAACGAGAATCAACTAAAGTATGTTTTGCTACGTTAGTATACATACTTTCCGGTGATTCAAGGTCTAAATAAAAATTTAGCACATGGCCTCCAAAATCCATGAGACGGCACACCATGAGCCAATAACTAATCTACAATTCCTTTCTGAAAAACGGCTTGAAAACACATTCTATTTCGAAATCAAGGCTGTAACGAGTTACATAATATGGGTTGTATATTTCTCTTTTCAATGTAATGTTTCATGTTACCCAACATGGAACATGTCTTCAGATTAATAAACAATTAATAGTTATATTACTTATAATTATTTAATTTATTTTTATAATAAAGATATAAAATGTATTTAGGTTGTTTGACACATTTAACGACCCGACGAATTAATTTATCCCCATCAAATGTTCGACCTTGCTAAATATATCCCGATTAAATGACTATATTATTATTAGACGTTAACTTCACAATTGCTACAATCTTTAATTTTCTTAAAAAAACTCAAACACATACTAGGGACTAAATGCTACGTCTATTGTCATTTTGCATGTATAGTGATACATGCTTTATTTAATCTAGAATACGGATTATTTTGAGCTATTATTTCTCAATGTCTACGTTTGTGCTATTTTACCGTTGATATCGCTTCGAGGTGAGTTTCATACCCACTTTTACCCGTTTATAAATATTTTATAACTGTTTTGGGGGAGATGTATGCTACTTTATAAATGTTGATAAACTTGATGATTTAACTAACTACTTGTTTTGAAAACTATAACCATGTGAAGAATTTTAATATAATTTCTTGTGCAAATGGTATGGGACGTTTGAACAAGAAGTTATATTAATATTTAACGAAATGTTCATTTATAATTCCTCGATTCAAATGGTATGGGACGTTTGAGTTGAGAAATTATAAATAAACAAGTCGTGAACTTACTGTATCGCTTTAATTATAAACTTTAATGTAACTATATATTTGAAGTTGTTTGTATCTTTAAATTAAACTGTAAACGTAAGTGGAACTGGAACTGGAAACTTAGTTATTGGAAATGAGTGATATAACCTAGAAACGGGTGAAATATCCTAGAAACGGAAACCATCATGAACCGTTAATTACTAAAAGCAAGAGTGAATGAAAGTGGATAGATCTATTTTGGGGTGACGCCCACATCCGGGATTGGCGGGTCATATGGCCATCGGATGCATTTGAGATTCTGTAACTATGAAAACAACGAAAGTCTGTTAAAGCTTCGGTGTCATGAGAAACACGGGTGCAAATCCCTTATAATTACGAGTACTGGTCTAACTCCTAATAATTATGAATATAAGTGAGAAATGTAACTGAATCATGTTGTGAAATGTACTTTTAATAAACACTGATTTATAACTGAACTTTGCGATAAACATTAGTTATTGAGAAATCCTAATTTTCTAAACTGCTATATAATATTACTTATGATATTTTACGTTAATACCTTTTGAAACCCTTAAACGTTTTAAAAATAAACTTATGAACTCACAAACTTTATGTTGACATTTTAAGCATGTGTTTTCAGGTGCTTGACCTCTATGGATTATTTGGAGTCCGCATTATAGTTTTGGCATATAGAGGTATTTTCTTGGATCAAGCTCTCGAATACTCATGAAGTTACAGCCTCCCAAAGCCAGTCTTTCGCTGCGGTGAATTTGGGGGTGTGACAGATTGGTACCAGAGACTTGGTTATAGAGAACTAGGTTAAATTAATAATCTAGACTATAACTGAGACTCATTTGCATTTACCGTAATAGTCTACGTACCCGCTACCACATGATTGCTATTATTCTATGTTTTATTTGATTTCTACGTGAGTAATCCTCGGATTTGACCTGATGCATAACAATACTTAAGTAAATCTCAAGGTTGTTCTTGTTTGATTTGGCTGCGAGATTTAGTTAGGGTTTATTGGTTATTCAACTTAAGATTTTGATGTCAGCAATATTTAAATTATTCTTATTTGTGTTTCTTTATTGGGGTGGTATAGAACATTTGAACATGGAAAGATAAATAAGCACTAACACTTATGTTTATTTAGTAATACACTTTCAAATCAAATACTTTTGAAACTTGACTCACCGATGTCTTATTCTCTTTAACTATTAAAACTTTATATGATATCATCTTTGCTTGCCTGCTTTCATTTATATCTGTTAGTGTAACTATTTATTGTCTATTAGGAACTACATGACTATATGACTTACATGTTTATGAGTAGTCCCCAACGTTGAGTAGATTCATCAAAAGATTGAGATGTGTAATAGTACTTAACGAAATCCCAAGACTGTTCTTATTTGATTGGGTTGCGAGATGGAGTTAAGTTCTAGTTGTTACTCAGCTTAAATTTTTGATTAGTTTTCTCAAAAAAAAGGAAGACTTATATAATGTAGGCAGTTGACTATTTTGATTTTGAGTTGTGTAGGTATTACTAGGATGGGATGGTTTATGGTTTCTCATTGAAATGGTGTGGGACGTTTGAATGAGGAATTATAAAGCCTTAAGCTTATTTATGATTTCATATTCAGATGGTATGGGACGTTTGAATATGGGGATTATAAATCAACGAACCCTGAGTTTATGAATTTTATTTACATGAATTGGGACACCTCTTGATGTAAATAAGCGTTATAAATAGACCGGAAGATATCCAGAAAAAGGGTTATCATGCGGTTAGCAAATCACATTTCTACCATCACATTCATATCATTATATGCTCTCTACCTTGTAACTAATTGCTTATTTGTATGTAATTACTCTTATGACTACGCCGTATCACTATTTATATGTAATATTTGGTACATCTACCTTGTCGCATATAAAGCTACGACATTTGACCTATTTAATTTTAGCTACTACTCTTCCCGACACGTAAATATTCCTCTACGCCGCATGAAGTCTAGATTGTGTATTATGATTTTGAAGATTACGCCTACCACAAGAACGCGAGCAAATCTTTTAGGTTTTCGAACACATGCTACCGTGTTACCTGACGGATAATTAACTAAAGTCGGCCTCTTACTATTATTTTATTTATTATAAGCACCTCGCCCCGTTTTAATAACGATTGAGTTTCGCGGACGAAACTCTTTTAACACGGTGACACTGTGACAACCGGAAAATTTCATGCCAAATAAAAGCTTTTATTCTACTTAGAACTTTTCATTTCAACTTGAACTATTTCTATTCTTTTATTTTGAACGTAAACGAAATTAAATTTAACCGAAACCGGAAGATTATATAGCATGTTATGAATATCACTATCACCCTAACGCTAGACAATTAATGTCGACTTATTTTAATAGCAGTTCAAAATATTTATTTTTATTATTTTATAATTATATATATATATATATATATATATATATATATATATATATATATATATATATATATATATATATATATATATATATATATATATATATATATATATATATATATATATATATATATATATATATATATATATATATATATATATATATAAATTATTTTTCATAACCATTTAATAATACGTCTAACTATTTTAGAGCATACATAATATACCTGATATCTCGAGTAAATAAATTAATACGGAGTATTAAATTCACGCCCATTATATATATATTAAAAATGTTCCATAACATTACCAATTTATTTTAAACACCTAAACTTTGCTTTAAACCACAAATTACTTTACCAAAATATATTAAAACGATTTATTCACTTACCAAAAATTTACATGATATCCCTAAAAACAAGGACTAAAAAGCGGCCCCCTCTTTCTCTTTTCTCTACCCACGTCTTTTTTTCTTTGACCCCATACACAAAAATCAAATCATGCTCCCCTATCTATGCATAATCCCTTAGATAACTACATGGTCCTCCATGTATCTATAAAGTCAACATGGGAAGCATAAATCCTTAAATGATCCCTGCTATACACCGAACCCCAACATCTCTTTCTCATTTCCCCACCAAATCACAAATAATCATAATCCTTTTCTAGTTACACAAACTAGTTTCAAGCTAACCAAAAGATTTAGAACCCTAACTAAGATTTCTTACCTCTTGAATACTTGTCTTACCTTATAAATACCAACAAAAATCCTCATCACAAGACACGTTTGCAAACTCACACGTGACAAATAACAAAAACATACTACCCTTCCCTATGGTTCGTTAGAAACTGCCAAGGAAAAAGAAAGAGAAGACTTTGGGGATTTAGAAATAATATCGGTGAAGGGTTAATGCATTGATTTGGGTTTAAGCTATAGCTCGTGAGGTATGTAGAACCTTGCATTCGTACGTCCCCTTTTTCTTCAATCTTTGGGAGGTATCACATCATCTCAATGTTCATTATTTACATATGAGTCTTCTCGATGCATTCTTTTTCCATAGTAGTTGTGCTTGAAAACCTTTTAAAATTAAAAATGGAAAACATAAGCAAATGCTTTCTCCCTGTGTCTTTCGAATGAAGTATAATAGGGCATTGTAACTAATGGACTGGAATTAAAACTAGGTTAATATAGAAACAGGGCATGGGCTGGTGAAACGAAACAGAAAGTAGACTTTGTCACGAAACCAACAGTGAATTGTAATACATTGATGCAAGTGAAACCTTAATGTTTGAGACCATAAACTAAGCACCTAGGGTCGAGTTCCCGCAGGTTTTATGGGGGCAAAACGTACCCCATAGTTCTGAGATTGTAACACAACTTGAATCACTAAAAACGATCGAGTAAAGAAGTCGCGGTGTCGATTTGAAAACTGCCCTTTAGGATCGAACTAGTAAACACAAAAATTGATTTTTATGCTATATCATATTTGCAACTCGAACATTTTACGATCCATTTTTAACCCCCAAAAAGAACTCTCCCCGAGACGGTTAAACAACGAAAGTTGTAGACGGTCGTGCCGTCTACACGAGACTACTATTAGTTCGACCCAATAGTCGTTATCAAGAACCGTAGGTGGGATCAAAAATGACCCATTAAACTCGTAACTCTTAAAAATAGTTTACAACCTTTACTTCGGACACGATTTTTACCCGTCAAACGACCTTGGTTTATAAATTTTAAAACATAAGTCTATAGACGACCCGGCTGGCTATTCAACGGTACTTTTAGTTCACACCGTGAGCCAATAACGAATCTACAATTCCTTTATGAAAAACGGCTTGAAAACACATTCTATTTCGAATCAAGGATGTAACGAGTTACATTATATGGGTTGTATATTTCTCTTCTCAATGTAATGTTTCATGTTATCCAACATGGAACATGTCTTCAAATTAATAAACAATTAATAGTTATATTACTTATAATTATTTAATTTATTTCAATAATAAAGATATAAAATGTATTTGGGATGTTTGACCCATTTAACGACCCGGCTAATTAATTTATCCCGATCACATGTTCGACCTTGCTAAATATATCCCGATTAAATGACTATATTATTATTAGACGTGAACTTCACAATTGCTACAATCTTTAATTTTCTTAAAAAACTCAACCACATACTAGGGACTAAATGCTACGTCTATTGTCATTTTGCATGTATAGTGATACATGCTTTATTTAATCCAGGATACGGATTATTTTGAGCTATTATTTCTCCATGTCTACGTTTGTGGTATTTTACCGTTGATATCGCTTCGAGGTGAGTTTCATACCCACTTTTAGCCGTTTATAAATATTTTATAACTGTTTTGGGGGAGATGCATGCTACTTTATAATTGTTGATAAACTTGATGATTTAACTAATTACTTGTTTTGAAAACTGTAACCATGTGAAGACTTTTATTATAATTTCTTGTGCAAATGGTATGGGACGTTTGAACAAGAAGTTATATTAATATTTAACGAAATGTTCATTTATAATTCCTCGATTCAAATGGTATGGGA
Organism: Glebionis coronaria; assembly: GCA_025667525.1. Taxonomy (NCBI): domain Eukaryota; kingdom Viridiplantae; phylum Streptophyta; class Magnoliopsida; order Asterales; family Asteraceae; genus Glebionis; species Glebionis coronaria. Next base: position 431,799,920 of record CM046879.1, on the reverse strand, counting down.
CGTTTGAGTTGAGAAATTATAAATAAACAAGTCGTGAATTTACTGTATCGCTTTAATTATAAACTTTAATGTAACTATATATTTGAAGTTGTTTGTATCTTTAAATTGAATTGTAAAACGTAAATGGAACTGGAACTGGAAACTTAATTATTGGAAACGAGTGAAATAACCTAGAAACGGGTGAAATATCCTAGAAACGGAAACCATCATGAACCGTTAATTATTAAAAGTAAGCGTGAATGAAAGTGGATAGATCTAATTTGGGGTGACGCCCACATCCGGGATTGGCGGGTCATATGGCCATCGGATGCATTTGAGATTCTGTAACTATGAAAACAACGAAACTCGGTTAAAGCTTCGGTGTCATGAGAAACACGGGTGCAAATCCCTTTCTAATTACGAATAGTGGTCTAACTCCAAATAATTATGGATATAAGTGAGAAACGTAACTGAATCATGTTGTGAACTGTAATACTTTTAATAAACACTGATTTATAACTGAACTTTGCGATAAACATTAGTTACTGAGAAATCCTAATTTTTTAAACTGCTATATAATATTACTTATGACATTTTACGTTAATATCTTTTGAAACCCTTAAACGTTTTAAAAATAAACTTATGAACTCACCAACTTTATGTTGACATTTTAAGAATGTGTTTTCAAGTGCTTGACCTCTATGGATTATTTGGAGTCCGCATTATAGTTTTGGCATATAGAGGTCTTTTCTTGGATCAAGCTCTCGAATACTCATGAAGTCACAGCCTCCCAAAGCCAGTCTTTCGCTGCGGTGAATTTGGGGGCGTGACAATATATATCTATAAAATCGTATATATTGTCTACCTAAAATGATGAGGTTCAACTGACAACCGGAGTCACGGTCGGCTCAACTAGCAAAAAAATCCACCAGAAGACGAACAAGAGAGGACCCACCAAAACTGATAAGAACGACATCATTAAATTAATTTGTACTATTTTTTTGAACCACATATGAATCTAACCTACTTATAAAAGAGAGATTGTAATATCTCTCTAAGTAGTACAACGTTACAAGATTTTGGTACAAACATTTACAACACAAAAATTTCATAAATTTATTTCTATATTTATTGGCGAGAAATACATATTAAATGACAAAATTAATATGCAACATGTATAAATAATTATTGCTATAAATTATAAACTTTTAGATACAATTATTTAAATTGTTCACTAATGTAAGTTTAATATCAAATTTCTATGTTTGACTTTGAACATCTCAATTTGTTTTTTCATAAATTTGCATTTTTGAAGACATTTATCGTCTATGTATGCATTTTAGTACAATTTAGTGAAATACTGATCATTTTGCTAATGAAGTCAATTAAATTATACACATTAAAGTAGGAAGATTTTAAGGTCATTATAATGTATGAAAACATGTAAACATATAAATTAATAAGATTTTTTATACTTATATGTTATATAATATTGCGACGAATGTTACATAAATTTACAGATACCTTTCACCATCAATTATCATAATTTCGTAATACTATTTCTATATGAAATGGTTTATTCTTACTCAAAGCTATCAAAACTTAAAGTTATTATCATGATTAATAAATATAAGTATAAAACATCATGCTTACAAAATTTTAGTTTCAAATTAACCGCAGCCGTAACGCGCGTGTACCCTGCTAGTATTATTTGGCTTTTGCTGTTACAAATACCAAATTATTAATTAGTATTATTACAAATTTTATGATACTAATAGGTTACAAAGTTTATTTGACTCGATTTTGACTGTTATAAATGAATTGTTACATTATATTAAATGGCTACATGAATGATAGTTGTTACAAATATCAAGTATTAATTAGTATTGTTAATATTTGAATTCGTGTGTTATAACATCTTAATTTAATTGGTCAATGGTCAATTGGTCACTTTGAGTAATAGTTTGTATGTATAGTAGATTATTACTTAATTAAGAAATGTTTGAGTCTTAATATTTTAAGACTTTTATATTTAGAAAAGGTGTAAACCTTTTATAAAGTAGGATAGATAACAGTAAAAAAATTCATCATGGCTCACATGCGCACAAAAGCCAAACGGTGAGCTCGACCACTCTTTGTCCCTTTCTTTTACCTATATCACGCGTGAGAATGATGTTTAACAATAAAGAAAATATAATAATACACCTGATCATCTATCGATGTTTAAAATACTAAAGATGCAACCAGTATACGGAGTACGTCTAAACTAAAATGTATTAACATACAATACACGAAGCAAGGAAAATAGTGTCGGTGATAGAATAAGGGTCGTTTCTTCTCCACTTATTAAGTAAGCTTAAATTTTTGTTTCACATTAATAGTAAGGTACACAAATACTCTTCTCTCTCAATTAAGTGGTTAATATATAGACCACTTAATTTAGTAAGGTCATCTCTAATCCATCAAACTAAGTTTGAGTATAATAGAATATCATGTCATTTACTATTATTTTATGAATATCCACATCACCTTTAAATTTATTAAAAAAACTGTTTAATACAGAACCTCTTATAAAATATTTATTTTAATAAAAGTTTGTAGTGGGTGACCCCATTAAATTATTATAAAATTGATTATAGTACAAAATTCCCCATAAAGGACCCCCTAAAAGGGTTAAGTAACCGTTTGTACAGATCTAACTCATCATTCAATAAATAACTGTCCACAACCCATTACACGCTGACTCATCAACTTTTTTTCTTATTTAACGCTGCCACAGTAGAGCGTTGGGGATGCCCTAAGCACCCCTGAAAATATGTTTGATGAAAAGAGCAGAAGCTAAGCAAAAGCTTTTATTATAAGACGAAACTAGAATTTTTATATTTATAAATTTGTTTGGTAAATGAGATGAGATTGAAGCTTATTAGTACAACATTATTTAAAAGAACAGAAAAACACATGTAACTAAATAAACATATGTTAATATACTTAGTTATTAGGTATGTTTAATGAAATTGGTTGGGGCTAAGGCTTTGGCTAATGTTAGACTTGGAGTTGGAACTTATATTATAAGTCGAAATTGAAAAATTAAATGAGGTTTTGTTATATATTAGATTGAGACTTATTCTTTGGCAAATAGATTGAGACTTATTATTGCAAAATTAATATATAATTAAATGAGGTTTTGTTATATATTAGATACTAGCCTCAAGGCTCGCCTTATGGGCGGGTTGTTTCACAGAATATTGCATGAAAAATTATGAAAAATATAGGACATACGGATAATAATTGAAAGAAAAAGAATATAATAATAATAAATGGCCAAGAATTAAAAATAAAAAGTGAAATTAAAGTAATCTTGAAATGTATAAAGTAATAAATAACAAATCATAATCGAATTTAAGACTTATATAGTAATGATATACACGAAGTGATAGCAATTTTTTATTTACTTGTAAGTTCATCCATAAGCACTTGAAAAGAAAATATGATAATGTATATTCAATCATGTGAAGCAAACTTTAGGCGAAGTTTGTTACAATATGGTTTAACAATATGGCTTATACATTGTCTTGAATGCAACAAAGAATGCAAATCATGCCAACCATTTGCAATTTGTTAAATAAAAGAAAAAATATGTTGACTCTGTTTATATTAAGGTCATATGTCACACAAACATCCTTACTTTAAGTCATTGAAGAGATATCTAATGAAGTATACCTTTAATTTACGACCAATACGATATTTCACCATATGTAATGCCTATCATAATAACGTCTTCCGCATATGTCACATCCTATCCATACCTAATCTAACACATTGTGTGTCACCATGCCCATCTTCTTCATACACATACTCGTAACTCTCCTCTGTTGGATTTTGGATGCTTTTCACCTGCCAATCACTTGATCTCGGCAGATGAATAAATAATGATTAATAATCTATATTTGAACTATATCACTATCAAGCTAATACAGGGTGATGAAGATGGATGCGAGATTTCTTTTTACCATGGTGTTATATACCATTGTATATTTCCCTATCTCACCTTTGTGTTTCCCTTTTGCTTCGCTGCCACTCTATGCTAAGCTACTCTTGTCTTTGAGTTTATATTCATGAAGCAGAACCATCCTGTTAAACACAAGAAAAAACCCAACTACAAACTTATGAGTTGCTTATGTCTATACTTGTAACTCAATACATACTTTATCAAAGGCCTAGGAAATGATATCTTTTTCAAATTCTTATTCTTAAGTTGTCCATGTTATGCTTGTTTTTAGAGTTATTCGCCCAACAAAACCTTCTTATCGGGCCAATCTAATTAAGCCGATAAAAATGAAGGTTATAGGGGGTCAGATCCATCTAAATTCTAAAAAATAATCACGCGTCTTTGAGGTGCTAAGATAAAAACAAAACTAAGATTTTTAAGCATTTCCATATTAAACTTTGTTGTTCATAGCTATGACTGAAATGTAACAATTTTATAACTATATTTAACATGTTAATTGCTCACAGCATATTTAACTCTCTCCTTGCAAAAAACTATGTTTCCTTATAATAAAGTAAATATAAATTGACACTCACTCATGTGAACCCATTAATGTTAGTCATAATTATCAGTTTTAAACATCAAACATATGTTAATCAAGTGATAAATGAATCGGACGCATATAAAAAGTTTCAAATATAAAACCTTTTAATGAGTGCTCTAAAAAGTAGTCATCATTCATATGACACATGCTTACAATACCTACAAACACATTACAACATATCTTATGTTTATTAGCGTTTGAGAGGAAACATTAGGCTATGATTAAGCACAAGATAATAGATTACTTACCTTTTCTCGAACACACTAAGTTACTAACTAATACAAGAGATTTAGTATATAGAACGTTATCGTCTCATCTCGATTCGAATTGACTATGGTTTAATGTGACTCATTCGTCTTTGGTGGATAAAAGAAAATGTTACCGTTGAGTATCTATTTTAAAACAATAAGCTTGAAAAATAAATGACAAGATAATAAAAGCGATAAACTAAATAAAACTTAACTAAAAGACGTAAATGAATTAAATATAAAAGCTTGACAACACGTAAATGACGAAAAAATAAGACTTATAAAAATAAATGACGAAATTTTAAAACTCGACAAAAAGTGAAATTTGAAACCTTAAAAATAAAACTAAGACAAAACAATTTTAAAATAACACTAAGTAAAAATGGCGGGAAAAGATTAATTTGAAAACTTAAAATGAAAACAGGAAATAAAATAAGCACTCAGTGATCTTACTTAGTAATCTTACTCAGTGATCTTACTCAGTAATCTTACTCAGTGATCTTACTCAGTGATCTTACTCAGTAATCTTACTCAGTAATCTTACTCAGTGATCTTACTCAGTGATCTTACTCAGTGATCTTACTCAGTAATCTTACTCAGTGATCTTACTCAGTAATCTTACTCAGTGATCTTACTCAGTGATCTTACTCAGTGATCTTACTCAGTAATCTTACTCAGTGATCTTACTCAGTGATCTTACTCAGTGATCATACTCAGTAATCTTACTCAGTATTCTTACTCAGTGATCTTACTCAGTGATCTTACTCAGTAATCTTACTCAGTGATCTTAATGAGTGATCGTTGTTTGGATCGCAAGTAGAAACCCCTAGGGTTGATGCGATCACGAAACTAGATCGGAACAAGTAAACCCTTAGAATATAACGACGGTACACAATAAAGCAAATAAGCAATAACCGAATAAGCACTTTAACAATAAGCAATTACCAAAAAAACTTAATTAAAACAATAATAAGAAGAACTAAATAAGCACAAATTTAAAAACTTTCAAAACACTAAATAAACAAAATTTATAAAATAAACTAAAAAAAGATTAAACTTTTGAAAACTCTTAAAAGAAAATAAGCTAAACAAGAAATAAGCTAAAAACACAATAAGGAAAGAACATCAATTGCATGAAAATGATAAGAACAATGGAAAAATAAGAACTTTTATCAAATAAACATCAGGATTAAACAATCTTCAAGATTAATCAAACAAAACAAGATATTTAAAAACAAGAAAGGAAGAATGAGATGATTATGAAAAACTTTGAATTAAAGATTAAGATTCAACAACAAAATTAAAGACTTACTTGAAATTAAAGACAAGAATTTAAATGACAATATGAAAAGAGCATAAAAATAAAGTGGAGAGCTAGTTGTCAATTAGCTAACACCTCACAAATGAGGTTAAGTTCTCTATTTATAGGAGGAGGAGATATTTATGCTTATTTCTTTCTTTCTTTCTTTTGTCATCTCGTCTTTCGTCTTTGACAATAAACTCGTCATTCTCGACTTTGTCTCGGGATTTGTCGATAAATAAAATGAACTTGTCTTCTAATTTATTCATTAATTAGACTTGGTTCTTAGACTTCGTTAAACTTTCGTCTTTAGACTTTTTCTTCGATAAATCTTCAGAATAGGCCTTGGACTTCCGTTCTTTTTGCACTCTTGATCTTTTGACTTCGTCTTTTGTCTTTTTCTTCGATAAAAGCCCGTAAAAGCCATGTTTTCTTCCCTTTTCACATTTTGATCCTAAAACACAATAAAAACACAAACCACGCATAATTCCGACATTTACGACACTAAATACACGTCTTGGCTTAGTTATTATTATAATTAAGTGGTAAAAGGATAAGTGTTTTCACACTTATTAAATCCCCTACACTTGACCATTGCAATGCCCTCATGCAATGCATTAGTTACAAAGCAAGGTTTACATTTTCCATCATAATTATCCTAACTTGGCCTTTATTTGAACAAAAGACATTAAAGGAACGTAAAAAGATAGAAGATAACAAAATATTTGAAGGAAGAAAACAAGTAAAGAGATCGAAGACTTACATTAGGGCTTTGGATTGTCATGAATGTTTATCACCCTCAAGTTTCACGTTCCTCAAACCAAGCTTAAAAACGAGATCATTGTTATTATAAGTTAGCAAACTAACACAAACTCATGTGGCCCAATTATTCACTTAGACTCCCTTATTCCTAGGTGTATCTCTTATATTTTATTGTTGTCTTGAATGATCACGAGGATGCATTGTTGACTTATTTCGATAGCTTATTTAGGCTGAAAATAAAGTATGACGATTTAATCAATAGTTAGCTAAAGGACAAAATCTTTTAAAACTGCTTCTCGGGACCTCATAAAGTTCATATCTTGGCATAACTTGCTTCACGATTTGAGACCTTTCTCAGATCGATATTTGGCAGTGACTTCATACTTCGAATCTTGAGAGACGTTCTTAAAATAATGGTCTTCTCTTCATAATAGAAATTTCTTCACTTGAAGTTTTTGAGAGATTTTTTAAACTTAGACCACGACTTCTTCATTTTTCTCCAATCTTTATTTGGGATTTTGATATACAACGATTCGCCTCCTTTTAGGACTTGGATCTATTTATCCTCAAACCTTGTTAGGGCCTTTTTGGATAGACTTATCCATGATCTTTAGGGGAGTATTTGCCTTTCGTCGTGTGTCTCGATCCTTCATATTGATTTTTGATAAATGATTCTTCACATCACTTTGGATCTTTAGCAACAAAATGTAGCCCTCATGCCTTGTTAGGGCCTTTTCGGACTCGCCAATCTTCGCATCCCGCTTCAATAAATTATGCCTTGGCTATGAACTCTAATTAATATCCAGCAACTTTTAAACGATCTTATGCTAGAAGCCCAGTAACTTTTCAAATCGTACGACCTTACTTATTGCAATTATATTTATTAACAAGCAATGGGAGAAAAAGCTCATAATTAACTCACATAAATTCATGAAAGAATACCAAACTTATAATTGACTCTATCATCTCTCGTTTTCCACAATTTAAAATCTCAAGGAATGAGACTCGTGGATGCTTAGCCAATTAAATCAAAGTTTTGGGTTTTTAAGTCATCTATAGGATCTTGCAACTTCTTAGACTTTTTCAAGTTTAGAATTCGCATTTTAAAGTTCCCTTGATAAACGACTTTCTAGGATCAATTATAGGAACTTGCGAAAAGTTCTTGTTCTTAACCCGTAAGAGTTAAGACTTTCGCGTTTTAAAGTTCCCTATATAAAAGCCTAGCAAAACTTGATTTAAACACGTTAAGGATACTAGCTAGAGTAAACTTGGATAAGTAAACTCGGGTTGAGTCAAAAGATTCATGACGGGCCTAATATATCAAAGACATCTAAACTTATTAAAACCATTTTATTGAAATTTATCCTAATGAAAGAAAATAACGATAACAAAGGAAAATACTAATAGGCCAAAATAGATCAAAAATTTTGAAAAATGTCGAAAAATTAATTTTTCGGTTAAAATGAGGACATATACAAGGAAAAGCCCACTTAACTTCGATAGAAGTCCCCCTACACTTGATATAAACATTGTCCTTAATGTTTAAGCATGTGGGAGTAAACTCCCCTACACTTAGGACATTGTGCACGTTGTTTAAATCTTGCTAAGGAAGAGAAAACTAAAGTGATTCCTATTTTAATATTGAAGAATATAAAATAGAGAATCAAAAGAGTTTAGGATAGAACCGGAAGACGGATACACGGAATCACGGGTCGTCAAAAGTCATCAAGAATGGATCTTTGAAAGCTCGAATCCATGCACATCATAAGAAAGAAAACAACAAACACATACGAGGGTTTCCCCCTACACTTATTATAAAAATGGATAAAAAGGATATATACTCGGGTTGCCTCCCGAGAAGCGCTTGTTTTTGTTCACCGAGTCGTGAGCCTGACTCGACCTTGATTAGCATGGGAAGAACCTTGAAGAACATCCACCGGGGTCAAATACATGGTTCTCGTCCATCAAATAGCACAAGCTTAAGGTGAACAAGACAAGCCAAAGAAGAGTAGGCAAGGTTCCCTTAAGCAGTTGTTGAGCACGGTGGTAGAAAGTATGTTGAAGTGCAAGCATATCTCCATTGTTTCCAAAAATCTTTCCTTTTATTTCATCAGATGGATACTGAGATGGCTTAAAAATCATGATACCCGGATAGAACACCTTTTGCTTTAGGGGAAAATAAGACTCGGGCTCAGTAGAATTTGAAGATCCGCTCATAAACCGCACAATCTCATCTGAAGAAGGTGGAAAGAGAGGTGTTAAGACATAGGTACTACGAATATTGGTGTCTTCCGGTTTCTTCTCCTTTGAAACGGGTTTCTTAATATATGAAGGAGGATAAAGACCACAATCAAAGTCCAAATGAGGAGAATCATTCTCATTGGAAAAGTATGTATTGAGAAAAGTAGCAAAATCTTCCTCAAATGAGTAATCATCTAAAGTAGGATCAAGCATTGTTGGCGGTGGATCTTCATCAAAAATAGGAGCATAATCATCATTAGGAGACATATCATTTGAAGAATCACTCGAAAGAGTATCAACATCATCAAAGTCATCATAAGTTGGCATGTCTTTATACTCTGAAGAAAAATCATCATAATCATCCACATCTGAAGTAGAAGCATCATAATAGATTGTTGGAGCATCATATATTGGTGGGGTATCCAAATTGGAGAGAGGATCTTCAGAATCTTCCACATTTTCTTGAATAAGTGGATTATCATAGATAGGCTCGAAAAGAGGGTTGTTGTAGACGACAAAATCATCAAGCTTTGTACTATCCAAAGGAGTTGTATCAAGCTCGTCTTGAAGCACATCAATCATATTCGCCGATTCTCTTCCATTGAATTTGTTTGTAATCTTCCCCATTTTAAACACTTGTGCATCATTCCGACTCTTAGAATGAGTTCACCTTCGACAACATCGACTAAAGCTTTTCCGGTTCTCAAGAATGGCCGTCCAAGTATTAACGGAATACGAGGGTCCATTTCATAATCAACAACAACAAAATCGACCGGAAAAGTGAAGGTACCAACTTTAACAAACTCATCTTCGGCAATACCAACGGGGTAAGCGAGAGTTCGATTTGCTAGCTCAAGAGTCATCTTTGTTGGTGTAAGATCGGGTAATGATAAATTTTTCCAAACACTTAATGGCATCAAATTTATACTTGCCCCGAGATCGGCTAAGGCAGTAAATCCTTCGGTTTGTTTAAAAGTACATGGTAGCACAAAACGACCGGGATCTCCAAGTTTTTCCGCAAGTTCTTTAAGAAGGACTGCAGAACAATTCTCATTCAACCGAGTATTAACAAACTCGGCCATCGTCTCCTTCTTACTAAGCAATTCCTTGAATGCTTTCACTAATTTCGGCATTTGGACAACTGCTTCAACAAGGCTAATGTTGAAATTCATTTGGGAGATCATCTTCAAATAAGAAGTAATTTGAGAATCCTCCTTAGTGTGCACTTTGCACTTGTCTAACCGAGAGGGATAAGGAATATTGGGTTTAGGTGGTGTAGGTGTAGAAGGTGAAGGTTGAGATGTTGAAGGTTTAGAGGTGGAAGGTAGGGTTGGTGAAGGGTTTTTCTTTGATACTTCTTTTGTAAGAGGTGGAGATGGTAATGTATAACTAGTACTAGGCGTGGAAGCAGGAGGAATAAATGGGGGTGGAGGGGGTGTAGATGAAGTAACTGGGGGAGGGGTAGATGGTCCTACTAGAGTTGCTTCAATGCATGTAGTAATAGCACTCACATTCGCTCTAGGGTTTGTCACGGTATTCGAAGGAAGAGAGCCCGAAGTAGAGGGTTCATTACTTTGGAAGAAACTAGCCATCATATTCCTCAAATCATTCGTATGATTGCTTAAACAAGTTTGCATATCATTTCTAAGCTCGGTTCGATTATCATTCCCTTGTTTAGTGATATCACCTTTCAAGTTAATAATTTGGCTTTGAAGGTTTTTAACCACCTCTCATTGGGTCCTCATGAAAGTTTCAACATCTTGATTAAATGTCGTGGATTGAACGAGGGGTGGAACTTGGTGAGCGGGTGGGTGATATGGATTAGAAGCTCGAGGTGGGTTTGGATTGCTTCTATTAAAGTTGTTTGGGTTGTGGTTTTGAGGAGAAAAACCGGGTGAAATAAAGTTGTTGGAACGATAACTTAGCAAGTTACGATCACCTTGCGGTCGGGCTTGATAGCCTTCCGTGTAATAGTTACCGTTAGCCGCATACACGTTTTATGGATTGTCATGAGTAGAAGGAAAATCAGTGTATGAATGAGGGCCGCCGCAGATCTCACAAGAAAGTGTTATAGCTTTAACTTGTTGTAGTTGATTCGTAGCCATGAGTTGGATATTTTTGTTCATTTCGGCCATCATGCGAGTGAGATCGGTCATCTCGGGGCTGGAAGAAGTAGAAGAAACATTGACTCTCGGATTATTTCTTGAAGATGCGGATGAATCCCAATTTTTGTGATGAGTGGTCATGTTCTCTATAAGCTCTCTACACTCCTCGGGTGTTCTTTTCATAAACGTACCACCGGCGGCAACATTAATCGTATCACGATCACGAAAAGTTAAACCATTGTAGAAACTATCAATTAGAGTGACGGGGAGCATATTATGGTTGGGACAACGATCGATCAAGACATTATAACGTTCCCAAGCATCGAAAAGAGACTCATCGGGTTCTTGAGTGAAACCACTGATTTGATTCCTAAGACTAGTGACCATGGATGGTGGAAAGTAGCGCGACAAAAATCGTTGAGTCATTTCGTTCCATGTATGAATTGAATTCTTAGGAAGACGATCAAACCATTTTTCAGCATGGTGGGATAAAGTGTGTGGAAATAGATGAAGGTGAGGTAAATCCATGGTAACACCGGGCAATTTCATGCTTTGAGTGACGGTTATGAATTTATCGAGGTGTTTGTTGGCATCATCATCTGGTAATCCGCGAAATGGACAAGTATTTGGAACGTGTTGGATCATGTGATGCTTCAACAAAAATTCGGGAGCCATGATTTGCATCGGCGCAATCGGTCCTCCACGTCCATTCATAGTCGGTTGACATAGCTCCTCCATCGTACGAAGGTCGGGTTGAGGGGCATGGTTGTTATTATTCATGTTGGGGTGAGGTGGATTGTTATTATTATGCACACCAGCCATATCTAGGTCTCTACGAGTCTCGAGCTCAAGATAAGACGAAGATCGAGTACGCATACACTAAAAAGAAAATGCAACACGATATTTTTGATTTTTTTTTATCTTTTTTAGTTTTTATGGATTTTTTGAAAAATTTATAATTTTTAGGATTTTTGAAAATTTTTATGCTTGAAAATAACGTTCCCAAGAGAACGGATCCCAAAATCCAACGCGTCTCTCACAAAAAACCGTTAATCTTTACGAAAAGAGCTGGCAACGACGCCATTTTAATACAAGAGATTTACTATATAAAAAGTTATCGTCTCGTCTCGATTCAAATTGACTAAGGTTTAATGTGACTCAGTCGTCTTTGGTGGATAAAAGAAAATGTTGCCGTTGAGTATCTATTTTAAAATAAAAAGCTTGAAAAGTAAATGACAAGATAATAAAAGCGATAAACTAAATAAAACTTAAATAAAAGACGTAAATGAATTAAATATAAAAGCTTGACAAAAAGTAAATGACGGAAAAATAAGACTTATAAAAATAAATGAAGAAATTTTAAAACTCGACAAAAAGTAAAATTTGAAACCTTAAAAATAAAACTAAGACAAAACAATTTTAAAATAACACTAAGTAAAAATGGCGGGAAAAGATTAATTTGAAAACTTAAAATAAAAACAGGAAATAAAATAAGCACTCAGTGATCTTACTTAGTAATCTTACTCAGTGATCTTACTCAGTAATCTTACTCAGTGATCTTACTCAGTGATCTTACTCAGTAATCTTACTCAGTAATCTTACTCGGTGATCTTACTCAGTGATCTTACTCAGTGATCTTACTCAGTGATCTTACTCAGTAATCTTACTCAGTAATCTTACTGAGTGATCTTACTCGATGATCTTACTCAGTAATCTTACTCAGTGATCTTACTCAGTGATCTTACTCAGTGATCTTACTCAGTGATCTTACTTAGTGATCTTACTCAGTAATCTTACTCAGTGATCTTACTCAGTGATCTTACTCAGTGATCTTACTCAGTAATCTTACTCAGTGATCTTAATGAGTGATCGTAGTTTGGATCGCAAGTAGAAACCCCCAGGGTTGATGCGATCACGAAACTAGATCGGAACAAGTAAACCCTTAGAATATAACGACGGTACACAATAAAGCAAATAAGCAATAACCGAATAAGCACTTTAACAATAAGCAATTACCAAATAAAACTTAATTAAAACAATAATAAGAAGAATTAAATAACCACAAATTTAAAAACTTTCAAAACACTAAATAAACAAAATTTATAAAATAAACTAAAAAAAGATTAAATTTTTGAAAAGTCTTAAAAGAAAATAAGCTAAAAACACAATAAGGAAAGAACATCAATTGCATGAAAACGATAAGAACAATGTAAAAATAAGAACTTTTATCAAATAAACATCAAGATTAAACAATCTTCAAGATTAATCAAACAAAACAAGATAATTAAAAACAAGAAAGGAAGAATGAGATAATTATGAAAAACTTTGAATTAAAGATTAAGATTCAACAACAAAATTAAAGACTTACTTGAAATTAAAGATAAGAATTTAAATGAAAATATGAAAAAATCATAAAAATAAAGTGGAGAGCTAGTTGTCAATTAGCTAACACCTCACAAATGAGGTTAAGTTCTCTATTTATAGGATGAGATGTTTATGCTTCTTTCTTTCTTTCTTTCTTTCTTCCTTTTGTCATCTCGTCTTTCGTCTTTGACAATAAACTCGTCATTCTCGACTTTGTCTCGGGATTTGTCGATAAATAAAATGAACTTGTCTTCTAATTTATTCTTTAATTAGACTTGGTTCTTCGACTTCGTTAAACTTCTGTCTTTAGACTTTTTCTTCGATAAATCTTCAGAATAGGCCTTGGACTTCTGTCCTTTTTGCACTCTTGATCTTTTGACTTCGTCTTTTGTCTTTTTCTTCGATAAAAGCCCGTGAAAGCCCATGTTTTCTTCCATTTTCACATTTTGATCCTAAAACACAATAAAAAATTCCGACATTTACGACACTAAATACACGTTTTAGCTTGGTTATTATTATAATTAAGTGGTAAAAGGATAAGTGTTTTCACACTTATTACTAATGAATTTATGTATGCTTTCTGCAAACTCTAACCTCAAAATACAAAGAGTATTGTTACTATCGATGGTTATACATTATTTATACAACGCAAAAAAGTACACAATTTGTATCAAATTTCACAATATACGAATAAAAGTTAATGGTGTGTACTGTGTAGGTCAACACGAAAAAGAAGTTATTCACATGATGTCTAAAGGGGTGTTTAGTTACTTCTTTTTCCGTTAGTGTTGTCTAAAAAGGCGTTTGGCTACATCAATAATGTTGCCTCAAGGGATGTTTGTTTATGGCTACCTTTGGTTACTAAAGATGGTCATTATACCATTTACCACCTACAATAATCCACAACAATAAAATCTCGAAATAGAAAACAAAGATGTGTTTATATAATCCTTTTGTTATTTTTGTTAAATCTTTATTACAGAATTATGGGGTAATGCTTATGATAAGAAAGTATTTATGTTAAGAAAAATATCTTTCGTACTAACAACAAAATTAATCTATAACAAGCAAGAGATAAAGTATCAAAATAATAACCTTGTTATTGTAATCATTACTCTCCATCACTTGCTGCAGCAAGTGATAATTTTATGTCTGAAAATCTTCATAAGCTCAACCGATAGTCTGAGAAGAGCAACTTTGATGACAAGGATATAACTATATTGGCGTAACAAAAAAAGTTAACAGTAAATATGAAAGTTATTGCTCAAGCAGAATACCTCAATTTCATAGATATAATACCCGGCTTCTCCACCTGTAGTTTTTATGGCCTTTGAGAGTTCCAGAACATCCCTGCACATAAATGTTTTTATAACTAAATAGAGAAGTTTCATAAAGCAACATTTCATTATAAATAACTGGCATCGGATAAACTACATAGTTTCTTGATGCATTTTCAAGTATACGTGCAATATAGATGGCAAGTCGAACCTATTAGACTTGTAGAACTTTGCACTTAAATCGGCAAGTTCGTTCTCATTCAGCATCTACAAATCGTTGTTTATATTTCATCAACCTCTCTCCTATATAGAAAACTATTTGTGTCATCCAGTGTATTATAAGCATTAGACTCTCACTGTGTAAAATTCTCTAAAGGATCTTGAAGCAAATACCACTCTTCCAAAAGAATCTTTAGTACCATCGATTCCAAAACCAAAATCTGCAAAATTGCAATATATTACAACTTTAACTGGCTAATGAAAAATATATGCATAAAACCTATTCATGCATAATATCCCAGACAATGTCTAAACCTTCGGCGTGTTAACTATAAGCAAAGAACTTGGAACCGACATCACACAAAGATCTTATACTAAAATTATCTAACATACTACGCAATTCATTGTGTATCAACATGACCTAAACGTAAATTAAATTCTAAGTCTATATAAAATATACGTGGAGTTAACATAAAAAAATTGAATATGATAAACTTACTTTAACTAATACGTAGTTTTTCCTACTGGATTACTATGACATCATCGATGTAAAAAAAAATTAACAACATCAACACATTGTTTGTGTAAAAATAATATGTTTCCATCTTTTGCTTATACAAACCAACCTTTCAAATGATGGCATATACTGTAACTATATATTATGTGATTCAGGCTCAATAAATAGAAATCTTCACATCATGATCAAAATAAGTGAATGAAGCATTCGATCTAACCTGAAGTGCGATATCAAATTGATCACTGAATATCTCACTAACCCAAACGCTTTTACCATAGTTTTGGCTGTCAAATAACTACCACCTATGCCTAGTGTAGTCATTATAAAAGTTGTACAAAGCTGTATAAAGACATACACATTTAAGAAGTTAACTTTCAGATCTTGTTTTATAAATTTTTAGAGGATGCAAAAAAGTAGACCTTACAACGGAACCCAGTAACAATAGGCATTGCTGGATCAGTAATCCAATCACCATGAATTGTATCTGCTATAGCCACATAAGTTGTACACATTTATTTCTTGAACTGAAAATTTCAGCAAAAGACAATAATAGCCATTGATTCTCTAATAGTATTATCGCCGCATAAATTAAAGACAACTTATTGGTTTGAGCAATATAAGATCAATGAACATGCACACATGGTCATATGATTATTGCTTACCGTATAAGAAGTTTCAGAAAAAGGAATTCACATTATTAATCCGAAAACAACTTATTTCCCATGAAAACAATTACATACCTTATTTATAATCAAAGCTTAAACCAGAAATCCCTTTTAGGTTGTAAACAATAAGTTATCTTCACTCAGAACCTAGTCTATTCACTCAGGCATTTAATCAAGCACTTAGTATGCACATATAGTAACATTATAACTTTTTGTGAAATATATATCCTTTAAAAACAACAAACTAAACCTATTTTATAAATTATCGTAAAAAAGTATGATGAAATTGAGAGTATAGCTGGTTGAATCGAAGACTCGTATACATGAATATTAAACCATATTCTTATCCGATTGTTAGATGACCATCGTTATGAATCCGATTTCGATTTGATAATGTTTTGTTAAGGGTTTTTTTGTTCATGTGATTTTCTGGAGGCAGTATTTTTTATTAAAAGGTATCACAAGATTAGGTTGATGAAGATGATTGATGTGGTGTTCTTGAATAAGGGTTAATTGGAGAAGTTTTTTTTAAGAAAATAACTGTGTGAATGTGGTAGATGTAAAATGAAATAAATGAATTGTGTAAAGGTGTTTTTTTATCCTACGGTTCCAAAAAATAGCATGATAGATATCATTTTTTAAAAGGTTTTGGGGGAAGATTAAAAAATAAAAATCTTGCTTTATATAGGAGGTGTATATTTTTATGGGTAAGTAAGTAACTTATCGTTAAGAAGCTTTAGGCTAAAAAATTTAGCTTTTATTAAAAAGAATTATAGAGACTTATGACTTATGATCTAAGCTTGCGTTATAAATAAAATTTATTTTTTGAATTTGTTTATTTTAAAAACTCAAAACTAATCTCTCGTAAAATAAACTCATTAAATAAATTAATTAAGGGTACTGATTTGTACACAAAGAGAATTGATCAGTACACAGAAAAAAGATGTTGAAGGACGATTGTACCCCTACTTGATTTCAACTGCTGCAACTATTTTGTTTTATCTCTTTCATCAAATATATTCACTTCCTTTTTCACAGATACAAAATGTCAAAACCCATAATTGAACTCGAGTTAAAGAATACATAAAGTACTTCGAACCGAAACAAATAGATGGTCCAAGAAAAACCAATTTGTGTAAATTTTTAATCAGATTTCTCTTGAGCTTGAAACACATTCTGTTAATAATGTTTAAATTTACAAAGTCCGAGGATGAAGTCAGAGTTTCAGATTATATTTTCGTACTAATGAGAATTTAAATTTTAAGTTCCAAGCTATTACTACGACATGAAGTCAGAGTAATATGAACCACGACATGTAAGCTTCCATTTTTTCTAGTATGCATTGATCAGAACTCATTTTTAATTGGGTTTGTTGAGAAATAAGCCGGTTAGACTTTTAAGCAGCACAAAGCACCATTAATGGTGATTTAATGGGTAATCACACACCTCAACTGATATCATGTTTATTGCCATCAAATATATGAAAGTGTTTAAAACAATAATACAATTAACCATCGTAAGTTATGATAAACGTAAACATACTCTCCTTTCAACCATTCTAGTTTCAGTTTCATTTTTGATACTATATGATTGTTAAAGATTGATTCTATCGGCTTCATGTGTAATTGTGTATGTAGGACTATAATACCATAGATGAGACTTGCAAATTTAACATAAAATTAGATGAAGGTTGGGAGAACTGTTAGGATTCAATTATGATAAACATGCAACTGCATTAATGAAGCATCCAAATCATAAAGATGAGTTATGGTGAAGGAACATTCACCGATTGTCGGGGAGTCTCAAAAGCCTTGGTATCTGCCTATGGAAGAATTAAGCTTTTGTCCTTTGACTGGGTTGGGTGTTTAGACAACTGTCCTTGAGATTTTGACACATTGCAACTTCCGAACCTTGTTTTTTGGATTGAGAAGCTACAGTTTTCTGCTTGTCAATGTTCTTTGCTGCCACTTTAGCTTCACCATCCAGGACCCCTGATGGAGATGAATTGGTAACTTTAGTATCAGCTTTCTTCACAACAGTTCCAAGAGCTATTAATGCACTCTGGTATTTCAGATAATCTTAATTAACAATTGGTAAAGTTATACTACGGGACGGAGTGATGGCGTTGTGATGTAAAAGCTAAAGTGTGAAACTACATGAAAAAAAGAATGAAGGTACTATTGACGACGTAAAAACTTAAGTCAAATGCATACAGATAGTAAGGGTGTTAAAGTAATTTGACTTTATTTTTCCTGTGTATTTATCAATTCTCTCGTGTAAATATCAATACCCATTATGTAATTATAAACATAGGCTACATCGAACTGAAGCTTATGAGGTGTTTGGTTCATTGAATTCATGGTAATATGATGTAATTATAATTTAATTCCAATTACATTGAATGTTTGGTTGAGTAATTAAATGGAATTGTAATTATCTAAATTACATTGTGTTGGTTTATATAGTTCATAACAATTATTTAAAACCATAATATGGATCAAAGAACGCATAGCGGAAGCGATTAACAAGATCATTAATTTAACACAATTATATTAATCAAGATTAGGGTTACATACTTTTATCCTAGCAAGATCCACAAGACGACGGAACGAACGGCAACTAGGGTTTATCACGAACACCACCAAGAATATAATCTAAAGGAAGATTATATCACGCTCTTGTACACACGTAATACAACGAGTTAACCGTGAGTCTAGCACGAACAAACCGAGCTTCAACGTTTATGGAATATCTACCCAACAACCCTAGAGAGGGGCTAGGACTAGATAATAAATAGACAAGATCGAAAACCAAACGAAACCCTAATATGGGTAGCTATGGCCGGCGATCAAGACAAAGAGAAGAGAGAGATGGGTGAAAAATAATGAAGGCCTTGGGGTGTTTATATAGGTTTAACAAAACTTGTTTTCCAAGCCAAACCCCAATTAGGAAAGAAAATCTTTCCTCCTTCCTTTTTTATTCCTTAGGCCGACGCCCCACTAAGCCCAATTAGGGCTTCCGGAACTTTTCCGTTTTCCTTCTTTTAGCTTCTATTTAATTCCATAACGGTCGTTATAACTTAACTTTTATTTATCAACGATCGTTAGTTAAGATTTGGTTTGATTTAATAAATATATATAAAATATATTTAATAAATAAATTAACTCTTTACGTTATGTGTGCAATCCCGTGATCCCGAGTTCGATCCTATCTCACGACTATTAATTTTAAGTCCATAAACTTTCAGCTCCCACTTGGACAAAATTCTAATATCGTGATCACATTGACTAACGTCTAGTTACACTAGCAATGTCACTAGTACAAACCGGGTAAGGTCTCCTGGACAAGAACCTTTTAATGATTACATCATTATTATTATCCTTTCATTTCAAATACATCGTTAATAAGGATATGGATCTTAGTCATTCCTTCATTAACTATTCTGCTTCTCGTTTACGGATATAGCAAGATTACCAAAACACATTTAGGTGTGGCCACAAAAACATCTTACTACTCCCCCGAGGGGCCCAGTTGTATTTATACTTCAAAATAAATTTGAAGGAAACAAATCCCATTTTGACTACAAGCAAAACACATGAACTTCGTAACACTTCTGAAAATAACCCTTATGACTACCAGTTACGTTTAGCGTTAGGTTACCTTACAGAAATGCACTACATTCAATGCAGTTTTCTGGTATCTCAGGTCTAAGGATAACTATTTATGATTTACTTAATGACAAAGATCCATAAAGTAAAATCATATAGTTGGGATAAGTCCAATATTTGATCCATCAAATATCATCCAAAATTGACCAATATACTTTCAAGTATACTCTGTCACTATTTTGAATTGTCTTAGTTTAATAATACTCCCATATTACTAATCGACAACGGACATTTAGAAACATCATAATGCTCACGGATTAAAACATGTAAAATAGGATACAAAATCAAATAACAGAAAATAAACGAAATCCACTCTTTATTTCATCAATTCAATAATGTCTTACATCCTTTATCCAAATACTAATCAACAGATTTATTGCATGAATTCGCTAGCTAGTTGCAGCCCAATTGCCTTGGCATGCTTAACTACCTTCGGCCTAGATAAAGCCTTAGTAAAAGGATCAGCTACGTTATCATCTGTGTGAACTTTTATTAATTTTATTTCTCGAGCTTCCACTTGTTCTCGAACGTAGTGATATCTACGTTTAAAGTGTCTGGCGCCCTTCATGACTCCAGGGTCATTGGCGAATATTATTGCCGCAGAATTGTCGCAATATATATCAATAGGTTCTTTAATTGAAGGCATCACTCCAAGATCTCCAATAAACTTCCTAATCCAAACAGCTTCCATTGCAGCTTCTGAAGCGGCCATGTACTCAGATTGAGTCGCATGCATAGCAATGGTTTTCTGCTTACTGCTCTTCCAGTCAACTGCTCCTCCATTGATGACAAACACGTAACCCGTCTGAGACTTCGTATCGTCTTTATCACATTGCCAGGACGCATCACAGAACCCTGTTACATTCAGTTCTGTGTCTGGTTTACCCCCGAATACCAAAAACATATCTTTCGTACTCCTCAAATACTTCAGAATATGTTTAACAGCAGTCCAGTGGAACTTTCCTGGATTCTGTTGGTATCTACTGACCAAGTTCTGAGCAAACGCCACATCAGGCCTTGTACATCTTACAGCATACATAATAGATCCTACTGCCGAAGCATAAGGCACCTTCTTCATGTAAGCCACCTCTTCGGGTGATGATGCATCTTTCTCATGACTTAACTCATGCTTAACCTCCATCGGTAAGAAACCTTTCTTAGAGTTATGCATGTTGTATTTCTTCAATATCTTATCAATATAAGCATCTTGGCTAAGACCAATTAACCGTCTACTCCTATCTCGATAGATTTTAATTCCCAGAATATATGCAGCATCTCCTAAATCTTTCATAGAAAAACATTTACCAAGATAACCCTTAACTTCCTTAAGTCTTGGAATGTTACTTCCCATGATTAATATGTCATCGACATATAGAATTAGGAACACTACATTACTCCCACTAGCTTTGCGATATACACATGGCTCATCACGATTTTGAATAAATCCGAACTTTTTGATTTCTTCATCAAATCGCTTATTCCATTGACGTGATGCTTGCTTCAAACCATAAATAGATCTTTGAAGTTTGCACACGCGCTTTGGATATTTAGGATCAACGTACCCTTCTGGTTGTTGCATATAGATGTCTTCATCTAAGCGACCGTTCAAGAAGGCAGTTTTAACATCCATTTGTCATATCTCATAGTCATAATATGCTGCTATAGCTATGAGAATCCTAATAGATCGTAAGTCTGCTACAGGAGAAAAGGTCTCCTCGTAGTCTATGCCAAAAGTTTGAGTAAAACCTTTAGCCACTAAACTTGCTTTATAGGATTGTACATCACCATCCATGTCAGTTTTCTTCTTATAGATCCACCTATTTTTCACTACTTTAGCATTATTAGGCGCGTCTACAAGAATCCAAACATCATTGATTTCCATGGATTTCATTTCCTCATTCATCGCAACTATCCATTTTGACTTTTCTGGATCAGACATTGCGGATCGATAGTTAGCAGGTTCACCAAGATCCCCTACTTCCTCCTCATCATCCTCTATGTATAGACATAGTTTGTCTGGCGCACGTATAGTCCTTTGAGACCTACGTGGAGGAATTAATTCTGGTGGAACTCCCAGACTTTCTAGTTCTACAGGAATTTCATCGCTAGTATTTTCAGAAGGCAATGTATCTTCTTGAATTTCTTCAAGATCATAATTTCTCCCACTGAATTCTTGATTTACAAGATCATTTTCAAGGAAGTCTCCATACCGAGCCACAACTACTTTGTTCTCAGCCGGATAATAAAAGTAGTAACCCATATTTTCCTTAGGGTAACCTACAAAGATACATTTCACTGAGCGTTGTTGGAGTTTATCTCCAGAGTCACGTTTCACATACGCCTCACAACCCCAGACTTTTAAATAAGACAAATATGGCTTCTTGCCATGCCATAGTTCATATGGTGTCTTATCTACCTTCTTTGTGGGAACCATATTTAGAATACGAACAGCAGATTCAAGAGCATAATCCCAAAAGGATAATGGTAAAGTTGTAAGATTAAACATAGATCGCACCATATCTAATAATGTACGATTTCTCCTTTCAGATACACCATTTTGTTGTGGAGTATACGGAGAAGTAAGTTTCTGAACAATTCCATTCTTACTTAAATAATCTTTAAACTCTTGACTTAAATATTCACCACCACGGTCAGAACGAAGAGCTTTAATCTTCTTTCCTAGTTGTAACTCTACTTCTGCTTTAAACGTTTTGAATGTTTCAAATACCTCATGTTTATGCTTAAGTAAATAAACACAACCATAACGGCTATAATCATCCGTAAATGTTAAGAAGTAGCTAGCACCTTTCCTTAACACATGTCTAAGTGGTCCACACACATCAGTATGTATCAAACCAAGTAGTTCAGTAGCCCTTTCAATATTGCTATTAAAAGGTTTCTTGGTCATCTTTCCAGAGATACAAGATTCACATTTATCAAATGATTCATCATTGATACTTTCCAAAAGCCCATCACGTTGCAGCTTTTGTATGCGAGTCTTCCCAATATAGGGAAGCCTACAATGCCAAAGATAAGAAGAGTTCTTGTCTAACTTACTCTTCTTATTCATGCTAAAAACAGAATTATTTTTTCTCTTGGAATTTTCATCATGCATGTTAATTTCAAAAGCACCATTCACAGAAATTGCATCAAAATAGAATAGACCATCTTTGAAAACAGAAATTCTATCATTATCAATCGTGTGAGTAAATCCAAGATCCAACATACAAGAAAAGGAAATAACACCCCTAACAATTGTAGGTGCATAATGACAATTATTTAAAGACAGTACTAAACCCGAAGGTAAAACTAATTTAAATATTCCTATAGCTTCAACCGGTGCTTGTGCGCCATTGCCCACTTGCAGAGATTGTTCCCCATAGGATAGTCTCCTCTTTAACTCAAATCCCTGCAGGGTATTATAAATGTTAATACCACATCCCGTATCATATACCCAGGAGTTTGATTTGTATGAAAGATTAAATAAGTCTATCATAAATAAGTTACCTGAAGATGGTGCTGCAGCAACTTGCTGAGCCTTCTTCTTATGTTCTGCCATTTCATGGAGATAGAGAGAGCAATTCCTCTTCCAGTGTCCAGTCATCTTGCAGTAGTGGCAAGTCTCATCTTTCTGAGATTTCTTAGCAAAGTTCTGCTTTGGCTTAGATGTAGTCGCAACTTGCTTGCTCT
This sequence comes from Glebionis coronaria, assembly GCA_025667525.1. Lineage (NCBI taxonomy): Eukaryota > Viridiplantae > Streptophyta > Magnoliopsida > Asterales > Asteraceae > Glebionis > Glebionis coronaria. The sequence continues at coordinate 431,776,293 of CM046879.1, read as the reverse complement.
TATCAGCCTTGCCTTTGCCTTTCTGCTTCTTATTCCCTTGCGGTTTAGGTTTAGACACTCTACCCTTTTGTACATAAAGTACTTGAGGCGTAGCAGTGGATGCCTTATCTTTCAAACCCTTTTCGAAGTCAATGAACATTGCATGCAAATCATTAACTGTCTTCCCCGTGCAATGCATATTATAGTTACGAACAAAATCACCAAAGTCCTTATTAAGGGACCTGTTGATCAAGTTAATAGCCATAGCATGATCAAAGGGTTGTCCTAGTGCGATGAGCTGTTCCATATAACCTCTCATCTCCAAGTAATGTGCACTTACGGACTTTCCAGGAGCTTGCTTACAGCTATGTAGAGCATCAACAAGATCATAGATCTCTATAGCCTGTGGCGTTTCATACACTGCCTTAAGTTCCTCAAGCATTGCCTGAGGTGGAAATAGCTCATACTTCCTTTGAAGTGCTGTAGCCATTCTCCCTAACATTACAACAGCCACCTCATGGTGCTTCTTAACGTTAGCGGCGTGTTAAAGCCTTTGCGCATCAGATGCTCCTTCAGCAAGATCCTCCGGAAAAGGAGTTTCCAAGATATTGATAGTACCCGCTGCTCTCAGAACAATTCTTAGTGAGCGGTACCAGTCATTGAAATTCGGGCCAGTAAGTTCAGGCCGTTCAAAGAAAGCTTTGAACGCCGAGCTTATTGTCAGATTACTTTCGGGTTGAGCCATTTCTACAGAAATAAGTTCAAACATTAGTATTTTCGATAATACAATTCAAGAAAATAAAATTACCCCGGTAATAAAACCATAGTATTTTCCTTGAAAAAACTAGAACCCATACTGACATAGATTCATCACATCAGTTGATCTGCTAGTGACAAATGTATTCAACACAGTAACTTGTCGAACAATAATTGCCAAATCAAATTGCAATTTCTAGATATGTTAGGGATTTACATTGCCAAAATCATTTGCATTGTAAACATGTTTTATCCCTACTTTATGCCTTAAGTTTCCAGTTCTCACTGAGTAACTCAATTAAGTCGACTAATCTAAAGAACGTAAAACCTTCATGTGCAATCTTATTCAGTCATGAAGTTTTCTCTCCATTACAACATCGTCCGATATCTTATATGACGACAATTGTAACTTCAAGTGTTCGTCAATTAGAGGGCATATGACTTAAATTTAGGGTATAGATTTTGGTGTCAAAATCATGTACGGAGAAGCATGCATACATCTCCATAACATAAGTTTAATAAAAAACGTTTAGTAAACTTTTTGGTGAGACTAAAAGTTCATCATATATTTGCAAGTTGAGGTATTGGTTCAACCAATTAAAGATTTTACACACAACTAAATTCACACCGTACTTTTTCTAGAACTCAGTTATAGCACAAAGCAATAACCTTATTCATTGTGTTTCGGATGTGAATCAATGTAGTTAAATCAACCTTAAAGAATTATACCAATAACAACCGTAGGTAATTCCAATTTTGACGCACAGGCGAGCCGGGAATTTGGTCAGCGCTGAAGCATAACACCTCCTTCCTTAACCGGGTACTTGACCAGCGGTGCGTTATACCCACTTTATAGTTTGTCAAAATTGAGTAGGCCGTTAAGTTGCTATTGCAATTCTAATCAACACAAATCATATGTATTTTACATCTCAAATCAATTCATTAATTTTGATAAGATTTAGTCCATATTATTTTTCTTGGAAAAAAAATTACCATTGTTTACAACATACAATAAAAAAAACGTATGAAAATAAGTAGTACAAAAAAAAAACTAAATCAAATAGCCACATGCAAACCAATTTATTCAAAGAACATCAAATTTAGGGTTTTTATAAACATAAAAGTCTTCCCTAATTTTAAAACTTTGAATCAAATAAAGCAAATAGCAATCAAAATTATATGATCCGTAAAAAAAAACATGCACGTTCATTACGGATCTCCCACATTCTCTTAACAATTAAAAAAAACTACGGATCGTAACCACACATGACATAACAATTAATTCATGCAAAACATCTAAAGTCAATTACCATGTAATTTTAGGGTTTACAAAAATTTTTTTTTTTTTTTTTAATAAAAATTCGACTAAAGTCGATTTTAATAATAATAAAAAACAAAACCCTAATTTTTCATAAAACCTAAAAAACAACATGTAATTTTTAACACAAATCATTATTAGTTAAAAAAACTTTAGATCTTGATAATTATAATCATGTTAAAACGGCTCTCGATGCCACTGTTGGTTTATATAGTTCATAACAATTATTTAAAACCCTAATATGGATCAAAGAACGCATAGCGGAAGCGATTAACAAGATCATTAATTTAACACAATTATATTAATCAAGATTAGGGTTACATACCTTTATTCTAGCAAGATCCACAAGACGACGGAACGAACGGCAACTAGGGTTTATCACGAACACCACCAAGAATATAATCTAAAGGAAGATTATATCACGCTCTTGTACACACGTAATACAACGAGTTAACCGTGAGTCTAGCACGAACAAACCGAGCTTCAACGTTTATGGAATATCTACCCAACAACCCTAGAGAGGGGCTAGGACTAGATAATAAATAGACAAGATCGAAAACCAAACGAAACCCTAATATGGGTAGCTATGGCCGGCGATCAAGACAAAGAGAAGAGAGAGATGAGTGAAAAATAATGAAGGCCTTGGGGTGTTTATATAGGTTTAACAAAACTTGTTTTCCAAGCCAAACCCCAATTAGGAAAGAAAATGTTTCCTCCTTCCTTTTTTCTTCCTTAGGCCGACGCCCCACTAAGCCCAATTAGGGTTTCCGGAACTTTTCCGTTTTCCTTCTTTTAGCTTCTATTTAATTCCATAACGGTCGTTATAACTTAACTTTTATTTATCAACGATCGTTAGTTAAGCTTTGGTTTGATTTAATAAATATATATATAATATATTTAATAAATAAATTAACTCTTTACGTTATGTGTGCAATCCTGTGATCCCGAGTTCGATCCTATCTCACGACTATTAATTTTAAGTCCATAAACTTTCACATTGGACCCACTTTTGAGTGTAATATCAATTACATGGATAGACTAATGTAATGTTTAAAATTACAATGTAATTTCACTCACTTCAATAAATCAACTCATACACAACACGTCCCCTTCATTCTATACCCCACGTCCGCTTTTCTCCGCCCGAAACCCAAGAAGTTGGCTTTACCAACACAACATTAGGGCCGTCCCCTTCATTCTATACTGACCCCGGCCCGGGCTGGTCATAAGCTCTTAAAAGCCTTCTCCCAAACACGCCCTAAACCGCTCTTTTCTTACTACCAAATACTAAATACTAGCAACTCTATTTCGTAACGGCTATCCCCCCAATTCAAAATATTTCAAGAAACCCCACAAAACCCTCATCTTTAATTCATACAAATTTACCATAATTCAGTCTTTAATTCATACCCAATTCTTTTAATTCATTCAATTTCATCATCACACACCAAAACCCATTTCCACCAGCATTAAAAGAATGAATATACCCCAAGAAATCGATGACTATCTACGCGAATCGATAGAGTACTCCCTCGGTTTACCGGTATCTAACCGTACAATGGAGTTAAAGCTTCAATCTTGCGAAGAAGCACGAAGACATATTCTTGATCAGTGTTTTTATTTGAAGGCTAAATTGTTGGAAAAAGATAAAATCATTGAGGGTGTGCGGGTAAGCGATTTCTTTTCGCTTGTTGTTGGATATATTAGGGTTTAAGGAGTGTTTGGATTGTGGGTTTTAGGTTATATATTTTGATCATGCCGATTTACATATGAAACTATTAGGGTTTAAGGAGTGTTTGGATTGTGGGTTTTAGTTTATATACTTTGATCATGCCGATTTACATATGGAACTATTAGGGTTTAAGGGCGGTTATTAGTTTATTTTCATAACCGGGTTATGCATAAGATTTTTTTGGGTGTTTAGGGTTAGTGATTACCGTATGAGTTTTTGTTTGGATATATTAAGTTTAGGGGGTGTTTGGATATGGGTTAGAAAATAACCGGTAATTACTGAGAAAATGTAGAGTTACCCGACTATGGTATCTTTTGTTAGCTGTTTATTTGAGAATATCTGGTTCCAATAATACCTTTGACGGGTGCGTCAAAGACCCCCTAAATGCTTTATTGGACATTTCTTTTATTGCGTTTTTGATTTGGTATGTTATGGATCAAGTTTAGTAACTATAATTGATGATGATTATATTGTTGTGAATAATTAGGCTGAAGCTAGTATGAATGCACAAGCTATAAAGAAGTTTGTAGAAGAGAATCACAAATTGGCTGAGGAGTGTGCTGAATTGTTGACTAAATGTGAAAAATTGGAGAATGAGTGTTCATTGTATGATCGTGATTTAGAAGCTTTAATGGACTTTGGAAATGAGGCTGATGCAAGGGCCATGGTTGCAGAGTCCCGTGTTCATTATTTGGAAGAGGAAGTGAGCAAATTGACAGAGGAAGTGCAGTCCTTCAAGCAACAAGAGGTATTGTTAATATTTAGTGACCGTAAGATGCTACGATTAGGAAATTTAAGGTTCACCAGAAAAGTATTTTTTTTAGTTGCGAGAAATTATATTATAGAAGCTGATATAAGCATAAGTAAAAAAATACTAACAAATTGCATTTAGAACTAATTGATACCATAAACATAAATATTGGTCTATAATGGTACACAATATTGCATGGATGCCATGTCACTTATTTTGCTTGCTGAACTTGACTTAGATGGTAAAGGTGGCAGGTCTGACGAATTTGCATATTGATGGGTCGATTCTGTGTTATTTTTTAAACTCAAACGGGTCAAATGGGTTGAAACTAAAAAGACTAAAAAGTAATGGGTTTATGTAGTTCCAGCGGTTTATAAACATTTCTAAATTTCTCTAAAGGCATATTTCTAATGCTTCCTAAATTTCTTTGTTCAAAAGTTGTATATTTGTAGTCATATTTAATATGTTTCTGTATTTAATCTGACCCAAACTAAAAGTTTTCCATTTTGGGATGAACTTATCTTTGACCTGTTGCCAACTCATCTCTAGTTATAAAATATCGATGTTCCCATATTTATATTATACATTATGAATATTTATTCGAGCATTTTTGTGTCGTCTCAAAAGTTGGATACCCATGAGAACTAAAAAGTAATATATCAAGTAATCATTTGAAAAAAGAACTTCAAGTGTTTTAACTTTAAGCGCACCCTACTGATGATATAAATACTATAATTTTGGTGGTATGACTTTGTAGTTTTCTTATATATACAATTTGTACTGTCCTTCAATTTTAATCCTGCTTTTGTTTACTCTGTCCTGATAGTAATCATATATAAATGTTACTTGATTAAAGGTTGATAAGCTTACAGACAACGAATATACAGAAGACATTCTTGTTGATACATTGCTCTCGACTTTGACCAACAAGGATGAAGTTGCATCAATAGCACACTCGTTTTTGGAGGAGAATAGTGATGTAGATGTGTGCCAAAAGTTGCTACAAATGTGGGATAGGTTTGTATTCTCATTATTTACTTATCACATGGATACTTGTTTTAGTCTATTTTTGGAGTGTATGAATATTAACATGAAATGTATATTCTTGTAGATTGAAGCCATCGACGCGGGAAGTCTTGAGTCTGGCTTCTGAGGTCCAGAAGCTGCAGAACGATAAAGAACATATAATCATCAATCTTGTAAGAGCTGAAGAGGAGGTGAGTTAACTGATGCCCATATAACTTGTCATTCTCGTAATATATCAGAAAGTACCAAAAATTTACCCATTTTTTGTGTTTCCCACTATCAAAACATACATAGAAGCCAACTCCCACAGTCCCATATGTCCAATCTGTAGTTTTTCACTTTCAAAACTATGTTAACGGTCCAAACATTCTACTCATTCTATTTTGGGTGATTTCAGCAAGAAGTAATTTCCTTGTCAGTTACTTGTTTAGGCCTTGTACAGAAAACGAACTATTTATCATGTATAAGAAATTCTGTCACACTGCTGATTTTTATTTCTTGGCACATAACATGCTAAATGACCTTATACTTAAATGTGGCTAGGTTGCAGTTCTGTCTGATGAAAACAGCATGCTAGACAAGGAAAACCTGAAGTTGACGAAGCTACTCCAAGAAGAACGACATAATCTTAATTCAGGGAGAAAGAGTAGCAGCGGATCAATCAAGGTAAGAAACCCACAATATCAAAATAATTTATATCCAAAAAAGATAGTATACTTTTCTTACAATGTTTCTTATATGGTGAAGATACATAAACCGAAGTCTTGCCCTTGTCCTAAAGAGAACAGCCCTATTGAGAAGAAACTTGACTTTGATGCTGCTGCTAGCTCACCAAAAGAAGTATTGTCTCCATTGCATCATAACACGTAAATGTCACATGCTTATAACAATCTTGCTTAGCTTAGATATTACTAGACAAATTATGCCTATACACACACTACTTTTGTAATCCCAGATCAAATGATCTTTAAGAAATAACATGGGAGTTGAGAAACAGAGTTTCATAGTTTTCTTTGATGAATGCCACTTTATAAAACCGTTAATATTGAGATCACGGGTTTGTATAGAAACTCGGTTTTTTCTTTACCCGTGTAAGATTTTAGTTTATGATGACAGATAACTTTGTAAATGCTTGCCGACATTATGAAATGTTATAAAATCCTGATATTTGGATTCCTGGTGTGTTTAAAATATTTGATATTGAGATCACGAGTTTGTATGCAGATTTTTTTTTTCTAACTGTAGTTGAAGGGAAAAAAAAATTAACAGTGTTATTCTCGGCTAAAATGATTAAGTGAAAAATAAGTTACTTGATGAAGTAACTAAACAATAACTGGAAACACAATGCATTGACCTGGTGCATTTTTTAAAAATTCAGATTTTTTTAACGAAAATTAGCACTACGAAACAAAAGTTTACCGGGTCTCGTGAAACTCCGGACCCCTAATTCCGTCCCTGAGGATAAGTTTTTAGAATATTCATGGGATATTGGGTTTGTATAAAAAAAATAAAAAATTAGCGTGCATATGTTTTCTGTATTCTGGACTTGTGTTTGTCATGCATATTCATGGAAACATAGAGTTTTATCAAACATTAGACATTATGTATAGCTTAAATGGTATATGCACATTTTTTTATGGTTAGATTTTGAGGTTGTCAAGTCTCATTTCGAATGAACTTCAATAGTAGCCAGTGTTCATGAACCATCAGTGTTCTGCTGTATACAACATAACCTATATAATTGATTCCTCAACATTATCTGGAATTCAATTGTTAAAATTATGCACCTTCGTCTTCTAGATTAAGCCAAGAAAAGAAACCATCAAGTATAATATGAATCCTCTTGTCAGTTGGACATTAAACTTGACCATGAATGTCGCCATCTTCATCATAAAAAAAAGTTTCTTCAAGATTAACATGCAAAATCAACATCGTTAATCCTTCATCTTTTATATATAATAGTATTTCAAAAGGAGTAACGATGTTGATTTGGATATCAAAGGTTGTTTTCAAGAAAAGAGTATTGCTTTCCTAATTCCTAACAACGAAATTATGATATTTGGTATCCACAAATCCTGCCTCAAAACTTTCTGGAAACACCAAAAGTTCCTCAGAGACAGGATTTTAGTAGTGATTATTCAACATGTTTGAGATCGGAACTCCAACTTCCTGGCAAGAAAAGAGTATTGATTTCCTCTGTCTGACACAATTGCTAATCTCGCTTGGACAGGAGATGAAATGTAGACATATAACATATCATGTCCATACCCTTAGGAAAATCCACATGTAAGGAGAATGCGATAAACCTGAGAAACAACGTTTATTTATTTATTTATGGAACTTTTTAAGTTTGCTTGGGCACCACATGAAAACTACTCGGAGGAAATAAATTTTGAACAGAGGCAATGGAGATCACCAAAAATTTCCATGCCCATTGAATGTTGTGACTCCTGAGGTCGGGTCTACTGTTCAGGAAAAAAAGAATGTGATCACTAGTAGGGGTGTGCATCGGGTCGGGTCAACCGGGTTCGGGTCAATTCGGGTCGGATCAAGACTCAAAAAAATCATACCCGAACCCGAGGCTAATTAGAACTCGGGTCACTCGGGTTCGGGTCAATTCGGGTCGGGTCAACTCGGGTTCGGGTCAACCCGACTATAAGGAAAAAGTATGAAATTTGGCTAATTTAAGTAATAATTCAATGTAAAATGTGTTATTTGAGTCGGGTCAAGTCGGGTTAATCGGGTTCGGGTCAATTCGGGTCGGGTCAAGTCGGGTCAAGGCTAAAAAATATAAACCCGAACCCGAGCCTAATTAGAACTCGGGTCAATTCAGGTCAACCCGAATTGACCCGAATACGATTTTGGACCCGAGTGACCCGACCCGAATAGGCTTATTCGGGTTCGGGTTCGGGTCGGGTCGACTTTTTCGACGCCCCTAATCACTAGTAGTATAATCGGTAATACAAAAGAACAACCTAAGGCTGGTGGGAGTGGGCCACTCGTGAGTTTGAAACCTGCTCGTGAGTATCCATTTCTTCACTATAACTCGCGCGCGAGTATGTGTCCCAGAGTAAAAAAAACAGGGGCATACTCACCCTGGGTGAGTTAAACTTTGTGGGCCTAAGTGTTTTTATTTTGTGGGTTAGGTTTATTTGTGGGTGTTTTTTGTGAGTGGAGTGTATTTAAATAATAAAAAATAGGTATGAAATGTGAGTTTTAATGAGTTTTAGTGAGTGTCATTAGCTCCTGTGGGGAGTTTGAGTAAGTTGTAGTAGGTTTGTTAAAAAACTGATATGGCGCTGACGTAGCGGTGAGTGGGTTTCTTAGAGAGGAGGGTGTGGTGACGAGGGGTACCTCGTCGTTCTGAGGTGGCCCCTCGTCGAGCTTCGTCGTGGCTCGTCGCCACACCGACCCCCCCATTCGCCGTGTAAATTTCGCAAATGCGAAATGTTGACGACGAGGCCAGATGGTCAAATATATCTGTTGGGTTTGATTTAGAGCCGTTTGGTTTGCAAAGTTTTTTTTTATTCTTAATCTTTATATAAACTCTCCCCCATTTAACAATTTTAACAATCATATTCATTCCCTAAAATCAAAAAAATACTAATAGAATAGCTAGTTCGGCTCCACACACTTATGATCAAATCAAAATATTAGTTGCTAAACTAATTAAGGAAGACAACATTCGACAAAAAGCGATTATGGATTTAGCCCTCAAATTTGAAAGTGCATCCTCTTCAAAATTTGAACTGCAGGAGGCATGTGAAAATTGCAAGGATATCCCAAAAGAGTGGCATGATCAGATAATCGAATTTTTGAAAAAATAATCGAACAAAGACGATGAAATACATGATGCTTTGGTTGAAGAAGGCGTTAAAATCGAAAATCATATGGATTCTAAAAAAGAATGGATTAGAGAATTTTAATTTCGATATTCTAGTTCTAATTTAAATAATTTTATTTTAATTTCAGTAAAGTTATTTTATTTTCCGTGTTGTAATTTTAATTTCAGTAATGAATTTTCCAACAGCTATGTTTAAATTTGAATTTTCCAACGGCTATATTTAACATGGGTTCCAACGGCTATATTTTCACTATAAATACTACTTCCATTTAGTTTTTTTTTTCTCTCACAAAACCATACTCTAAAACATGTCTCAAGGAAACACTTCTGCAAACAAGAAACAAAACAAACGAAAAGCTACTCGAAGTAACCCATCGACACCGGAAAAGGTACCAGAGACAATCCCTCCACAACCTTACCTTCCACAACCTTACCCTCCACAACCTTACCCAAACACGATGGGTGAATCATCCGTTCCTACTATTCATCAACCAGAGAGCCCTGTTGAAGAATACCAGGTACCTGCTGAGTTCCGTCTTACCGAGGAACAAGAATATCACTGCTTAATGATGAAGAAGCATTACGTGAAGCATTAACAGAAGAAGAACGGGAGAAACAAGAGTTGGCGAAGCAGATCAAGTGGGAAAAGGCACGCGAATTCATCAAGAGATCGTGGGGTATTTCATCGGAATCTGATTCGGATCCCGAAACCGATTAAATCCCGTCGAACCGTACCGTATCGTATCGTATCGTTTTTAATTTTATTCCGTATTTGTAATTTTTATTTCCGTATTTGTAATTTTTATTTCCGTATTTGTAATGTTTTATTTAAGTGAAATAAATTTTAGTTTGTGTGAAAATGAAAAAAGAAAAATAAAAGATAGTGGTGTGGCCCAAATGAAGAGGGGTTGGGTGTGTTGTGAGTGAAGGGGTATTTTAGTTAGTTGTGTTGGTGTGATGTGGCGCTGAGTTGGCAGGTGATTGGACAAATTTTGAGGGGTTGACTCTTCGCCATACCTTCCTCTCTTACCACTCCCACCAGCCTAAGAGAGGAAGGTATGGCAACAAGCCTACCCCTCAAATTTTTGCCTAGTCACCTGCCAACTCAGCGCCACGTCATACAAACACAACTAACCAAAATACCCTTTCACTCACAACACACCCAACCCCTCTTTATTTGGGCCCCACCATTATCTTTTATTTTTATTTTTTTCATTTTCACACAAACTAAAATTTATTTCACACAAATAAAACATTACAAATACGAAAATAAAAATTACAAATACGGATTAAAAAAAATTACGATACGAAAAAAAAAATACGAAAATTTAAAAACACAACAATTAAAGGAGGGTACGAGAATTAGGATCCGGATGGAAATTGAGACCCGGATGGAAGTTGAGAGCCGAATGGAAATTGAGAGCCGGATGGAAATTGAGAGAAGCCGGATTGAAATTATGGGGTGCCAGATTGAAATTGTGCGAAGCCGGGAGATGTTGATACGGAGGTTTGTGAGTTTGGTGTAGACGGGGTTGACGATGGTGTCGAAGGGTTGCTAGTGTTGAGAAACCCGGTGAAGTTGAGTTGTGAGTATTGATCATTAGGTAAGTTAAACATTTTTTTGTTAGTGATTTAGAAAAATTTAAGAAGAAATTGTGTGTTTAAATGGGGAAGAAGATGTGATATATATATTAGTTGTATAAAAAAATTAAATTTACCGTTAGGCTATAACGGCTATTTTTTTAAATCAATTCTCGTCATCAACATTTCACAAATGCGAAATCCACACGACGAAATGGTGTGTCGGTGTGGCAACGAGCCTCGACGAGGCACGACGAGGTGACACGTCATCGCGACAAACCTTGGCTCATCGTTACACCCTCCTCTCTAAGGGATGTATCGAAGTTTATAGAGCTGTAGGGGCCACGTGTTATGTAGCACTTGAGCCGAGTTTGCGTTTTTGAACAACAAAAATAGAATTCCCTCTTATCGGGATGCTTTCTTTTGTAGATTGACTAGATCTAGCCCATGTCCAAAAGAGAGCAGCCACCACAAGATAAAATTGTAGCTCGGAACCCAAACTCGTTGATTGCTGCATGACAACTTAACAAGTGACTTTAACAAACTTATCAAGCTATATTACTGATTCGAATCCAAATATTTGGTCTCAAGTGGGCCACCCATCATTCACTCTAAAGTCTAAGGCTGTCCGATATGCTCCGGTCGAGCCATTCCATCGACCATGGTGGATCTTGGTCGAGCCATAAGGGCAACCCACATAATCGGTCGACAGAGAAATGTTTTGGTCGAGGAGAGGTCTATGGTCGTTTATGTGTTTGTGTGTGTTAATTATATTTGTTGAGATTTTGAATACTAGTTTAACTATTAACTACGAGTACGCAACGGAATATATCTAGTATGACATATATAATTAAACAGAAAAACAATTTAAAACCAATCTTTGATTAATTAAATAAATCGATTAATGAGTCTTTATCTTTATCTTTAACTTTATCTGTGAAATATCGTTTTTATGGTTGCTCACACTGCACGTCACACGAGTACGTTACGATGCTAGTGGTTGCTTCACGATTAAACAACATAACACTTTGTTCTTGCTTCTAGTTTAGATCGAACTAAACAAGAAAATAGTCTTATGAAATTTTTTTTCCGCCAACACTTAGATACAAAAGGAAAACTCGTATCATGCATGTAATACGTGAATGATATTCATGCACAATAATTTGCATGTATAATACACATAGTATGTATATGTATTACACGGTACTAGCAAGAGATTGTAGTTTAGGATTTGTAAATAAACATGTCGTTTGACATTTTTGGGTGTTATGGAAACAAAACACATCAAGGTCTTTATATAGCGGTTTAACTCTAAACTTAAAATTGATCCTTATTTCAAGTTATTTTATAGTAATTCACCGCTTTTTAAATTCGACACATACATCCTCTTTTAGTCTTTTCTAAAATATGCCAATAAAGAGAAAGGACGAGGGTTTTGTTTATCGACGTTTAAGCCATTCTCTTTTATATTTAACATTTAATAATTAGTTTATAACGTCTCGCGGCTAAACTAACGAACGTTAAATAATTATTTCGTGAAACATATTAAACATTTAATAAATACATAACACGTATATATATTAAATATTTAATAAACGTACTCTTCGTGTGTGCCCCGATGGACTCACTTATTTTCATGGCTAAACGATCGCATATCCCGACAGCTCCCACTTTGTGAGAGTTTTAGACATAGTACGTCTATAATAAAGTATCTAGCAACACTTTATTATAACCGGAAATGATTGAGGTATAGTTTTAAGAAGAATATCTCAAAAGTATAAATGATATACGATTATGTGACTTGCTAATAATCATCCATTTGTTACAAAATACCGTTAAACCATGGATATGAATCCTAACTCATTCCATATATTTTAACTTTTAGTTTCACGTTATAGAATTTAATTCAGATATACCAAATGTAAATAAGTATCATCTTGATTTACTCTTTGGGTGTGGCCACACAATTATCTGATTAATTCTGGAGAGGGCCCAGTAGTACTAAACTACACTATGTCAAGTGGAGAAACAAATTCTATTTTGACTCCAAAGTTTTGTGTATCGCTACTTCACAACTCTTCCAATTATAGCCTGTATCTACCTCTTGCAAGATAGCGTTTAACTTATAATCAAGAAGTAATATTCACACATGCACAAACTTGTTTGCATCTCAAGTCTAAGGATGACTTAATCACCATTTTCAAAATCTTACTCATGACAAGGATCCAAAAGTAACGATTCCTAAATTTGGGGTGTCCAATATGCATCCTTTATTAATAACACATGAGTTTTGCGGGAACCGTCCATATATTCAAAGAATGTAACCAACACTCACATTTGTCTTAATGTAGACAATATTCCCATATCGCTAACCGACAATGACCATATTTAGAATAATCAAATATTCAAGGATTAAACATACAAATATAGGACAACAGTAATTATATGAATGAAAACAAATATCAAGTATCTTTATTCATCAGAAAATAATAATTGTCTTATAATCCCAATTATCCAAATACTAAAACAGATATGCATGAAACTAATTAGCAAGTTGAAGTCAAATGTTTCTAACATTCTCAACTTTTTTTACAAAAAAGCGTAATTGTCATCTGAGTAAACTTTCCAAATACTCGCTTCAAACTTCACAAATTGTGAAAGATTTGAAAAACAATATGAGTGTCTTATCTCACATGCCCATAATATTGCAAGTGTCATAGTATGAGGATATCGTCATACCTTGTACAGAGTATTTAAAATCAACGATATACTGACAGTCATCTTTACAGTTTTTTAAAATGTAAAGTATTCTTTTTTGCTAATGTGTAATGCAACAATGTTCTTTGTTGAGCACATCTAGTTTAGCAGATTTTTCATAAATGATAAAGTCTTACTTTACTAGAATTGATTATCTTGTAACATCAGTGAACACATACACACTATGCTTTATAATTCGTAAATATTTGTATTAACAATAATCTAAATACTCTCAATTAGATGTTGTTGTCATCTCACTTTGCTCTTGTGCAAAAGTGACAACAAGTCATATACAAAATATAATATATACATAATGAATCCTTAGTTAAAAAATTTACGGATTCCATTCATGTAATAAATTATGTCAAGTGAAAAATATATCATTCAAGACTTGCTTCAATGATGTATTGCATTGTGTTGGACTTAATTATCGGATATCTTTATTTCAATAAACATTTACTTCAAAGTCATTTGTTTTATTCCATAACTTCTCAAATGAAGTTTCATTCCAATCTTAAAAATTATTGTTGATCCCTTTGATTGGATCTATATTCTGTTAAGAACTAGTATAGTAGTTTGTAATCAAACTAAAACACTTTGAGAACTCTTACTCAAGCTAAGTAAGTTATGCGGAATCTAACTTTTAAAGCACAGAAGAACATAATTACTTTTAACTATTCGATTCTCTTATTAATCGACTTGAATGAGGTACATAAAAGACATCGTACCTATGTTCCTTTTATAGAGTAAGGAACCCTAGAAACCTTAGAATATTCTATAAAGATAACTATATCACAGACGATATATTATCAATATTCTAACTATTAAGTATATCACATAAGATATACTCTAACTATAACTATGACATATCTTATACAAAGATATATTCGTCCTAATCAATATAGCAGTACTTACTTTATAAGTAGCAGTACTTACTATGTACCGCGTAAACACTAATGGTACTTGAAAGATACTAACAGTACTTAAATTACACTGACGGTACTTGAAACTTAACAATAAATCCCAACAATCCTCCACTAAACAAGAATGATAACTTGTTGTCTTCTTATTTCTCTTTGCACTGAATGTATTTAGAATACATGTCTTCAGTCTTCTCTTCAACCTTGGATTGAACTTGGTAATTTGTATTTGTATCCAACTGAATGTATCCAAACACTTCAATATAGATCTTCTTCTGATAAGATAACCTTCAAGTCTTATGAACATCATCTTTGTCTTCAAACTATGATCTTCTTGTGTCTTGTAAACATTCATCTGATTTTGCAGCAACAATAATTGTCTTCTTGAGTTAATTCTATAAACTCTGAATCATAAACTTCTGTCTTGATTTGATGAGACAAAACCTTCTAAGTATTCTTTCCTTTAATACTTCTTTGCTTGCAACTTCATACCTGAAATAAAACAGTTAACAACAAAAACCAATCTGTATTGGCTTCATGATTTTTAGCAAACCATCAACTATCAACGGATTTGATTTATTCTTTACCAGTTAGCCGTACCCTCTGGAATAGCCAATACTTTATTCATAAAGAATAAGGCGTACTGATAACCCTACAATTTTTGGTAAACTGTCAACCATCAATGGATTTGATTATGTCTTTACCTAGTACCGTTTGTCTAGGACTAGCCAACTCTTTGTCTCGAAACAAGGTGAGTTAGAACCATATAGTTTTTAGCAAACTACCAACTTTCAACGGATTTGAGAAGTCTTTACCACAACCCGTTTGCTTATGGACTAGCCAGTTCTTATGTGTGTTAGACATGGTCAACTGAGAACCATTTGTAAAGTGTGACTGAAAGTCAAACACTTAAGGCTCTTTCTCAGCTTCTTCCTCTTGTTCAAATCCTTGATTTGTTGTTTAACCATTCTGATCAACTCCAAAGCATCAACAGACTCTTCTGAGACTTCTAATTGTTGTTCTAACATTCTTTCCAACAATCTTCTCTTAAATGGATATCTCTTCTCTTGTAGCATATAGTAAGTAACATCATCTATATCCAAAATATGCAATCCACATGACCTATAATATCTCCAGTAACTAGGAACCTGATTCTCGAATACCTTAAACATTTTCTGATCACAGTTGTATGGTTCATACATGAAGAATAATTCATTATACAATAGTGATACCTTAGTTTTACCTGTACTGGATTCTTGAACTAACCTGAAAAGATCTTGAATATCTTGTCTGTCAAGAATATGAAGAATATCTTCTAACAGCCTGAACATTCTTGTTGTGTCATCAGTTCTTCGTATTCCATGAGCTTTCAATCCTTGATCCATAGTGTATATCAATCTAGAAATGGATGACTTCTTTCCTAAAATCTATGTGTCTATACATTGATCTTCAAAATTTACTATCTTCAAGTACTTTCTTAAGCTCTCATCATCATCACTATCTTCTGTTGTTGATTTAGCCTTTTTCTTGGCTTCTAGCTTCTTATTTGTTGATCTTTTCCTCTTAACACCCTTGGAGGTTCCTTCAAATTCAATTGAACCTTCTTCCAAGTTTGTATGTACCGTTTCTTCAGTATGTATTGTTGACTGTGTATGTACCGCTTGTACATTTTCGGTCTTATCAACACTTTGAGCTTTATCTCCTTCATTCATTCTTTGAGCAGTCTCTGTCTCTTTTGAACTTACCTTCTCCTTTCTACTTTTCCTCACATATGTACCCTTGATAGGTGGAGATGTTCTTGTATGTCCAACAGTACTTGACTCAAATCTAGGAGAACTTCTGTAGAAACTAGAAGGGGGGGGGGGGGGGGGGGGTTGAATAGTTTCTCTTCTATTAGTCACCTAATTAAAATGACTTTCAATTAGGTTTGTATCAAAACTATCTTTTACTTGTAGCTAAGTTGCATAATGATTAGGTTCAATTTAAATGCATTAGCAATGGTAATAGGTAAGTATAATGATAATGAAATAAGTAAAGAGTAAGGAAAGTGACAACCTAATGACAAGACACCAAGATTTATAGTGGTTCGACAACGAGGCTCTATCCTCGTTTCTACTCCACTCCTCGAGTACACCTACTCGAGATTTCCACTATATCCACAAGCTCCCTTCTTGGCGGAAAAAGCCTTACATCGTCGCTTACATTATTTTCTGACACTAAGCTAAATGCCGAGACCTAATCTTTAGCTAGGACCAATCTGCACAACGTTGCCTACTTCATAATTTAATGACACAAGGCTAGATGTCGAGTTCTAATCTCAAGGTAGAACCAATCTTCACGACGTTGCCTACTTCACCATTTTACGACACAAGGCTAGATGTCGAGTTCTAATCCAAAGCTAGAACCAATCTTCACGACTCTTCACTTTGAAGCTAAGTGAGAACTTCACACAACACAACTACTAATCACTTTCAAGTTTAGTTAGAACTCACAAGACACAACCACATCACTTTATAGTTTAGTGAGAACTTCTACACAATCTATTACAACTCAACTAGACATATCCAAGTACACACATGTAGCTTAGATCTACACAACACAAATCCAAGCAAACACATATTCAATGGATGTACACAAAAAATCCAAGTATTCACAAATAGCTTGGATGAACACAACTAGTCCAAGTATTCATAAATACAAAAGGATCAACAAAAACAAAAAGGCTAACATGATGAACATGACTAATTCATGGATTCATCTTTATCACAACACTAGTGAGTGAGTGATCTTCTCATTGGACAAGGTAAAGGAGGGGATCAAGATGATAATCATATGTAAACATACTTAACACATTAAGTGATCATTTACTAATGATTATGCTATAGAAAAGAGAAAGGGGGCTGAGAAAAACGTCCAAGAGGGTTATTGGAAAATGAGATTTGATCCACTATTTATAGAAGACAAGGTGCAACGGCTAGCTGGGCGCGGTTCTTTAACTAGCCCGGCGGTTCCATATCGCTAGAGAACCGCCTAGCTATTTAAGGTAACGCCCAGTAGAGTCCGCTCCTTTTTTTTGTCTTTTAGTGGGGTAGGAATATCTGAGGTTTTTTAAACCTTCAAAGGATATTCTTATGGCATATGGAATATGCCATTTTCAAATTTATATTTTCCAGTTTAATAAAAAAAATTCTTAAAAAGAAAGTTTATTAAAAAATCTTTTGTCATATTAACAAAAGTGAGTTTTAAGGATAATCACTTTGATGATCACTAAGTATGATTACGAAAAGTTAGTGATATGATTATTACCTTGATGATAGTGTTAGTTAAATAATTTGTTTTGTGTTTTACACTAAATGTGTTGTGATCAAAACTAAGAAAGATTAGTTAACACTAATAATGTTTTTAGGCATCACTTGCATTAACAATTTCCCCCTTTTTGATTATGACAAACTATAAACTCATTTACGTAGAAACACAAAATATCGATTTATTAACGAGTTTATCACTATCATTTCTCCCCCTTTGTCGTAGCAAAAAGGCAAGCACAAGTCTTTGAAGAGAACCAGACTTTGCTAGTAGCTCCCCCTTGGTGGTTGCTCCCCCTTGCTTGGGGCACCAAGTGTATGAGCTATGGTGACATGCTACACAAAGGTTAGTAGAAAGAAAAGAAACACCAATGTATATATGATCACTACCTACTAAGTAACTTGAGACGGAGAAGGAGAAGAAATCTCAAATTAGAAGCAAGTATTTGCTAAGTATGTCCAAAGAGGTAAATGACAAAATCAAAGTTCAATTGGTGGAATGGAGGTAGAAAAGAAACATCCAACCAGTGAAGATGATAAATTTGTCAAGGGGTTAAAATTTAGAATTGATGGAATCACTCATAATCAATTGTAAAGATTAACCACGATCAACTCAAAAGAAAGAGAGAATGATCAAATAAAGAAAATAAACACAACATGAAGGTTTCATATTACATAAATATGAAAGAAACAAACAAAGTAGATAGTCATACACACAATATGAGTATCTAAAGCAAAAGATATGGAAAATAAACCACAAAGCATAAGCTATTCTAATAATGATAATTTTCCAAGATTGCTTAAAACTTTATTGACTCTAAAACAACTAAAGTTTTATTGAATCCAAGAGTGCTTAGCCCTTTAGTTGGAAAAATAAGACGACGAGGCATCATTCGAAGTTTTGTCCACTGGAACAAAAACTTTGAGAGGAGGTCGAGTGAGGAGGAATTCAAGAAAATTTTACTTCTCATACACATGAGCAAGTTCAATTTGTTGAAATCAACAACAAGCACATGAGGATCCATGATGTAACACAAATTCAGTTGATGGGGGAAGGCCATCACACCTAGGGTTTGGTGGTGGTGAGGAGAGTGGGTAGGAAATGTTTTCACAATGCCTTGTGAGGTTTGGGAAGGTTGAAAGGTCATTGAGTTGAGGGGTGTCAAAAGGTTTTGGTGGTGGGGGAAGATTATCCTTTTCTCCGGTGATGGGGTTAATGGAGTAGGTCTCATTCCAATACTTGATTTGAGAGAAGGTGGGGTTCTTGGGTGGTTTGGATGAAGAGGGTTCATTTTTCTTGATCCAAATAGGTCGAACCGAGATCTTCGGTTTCTTGGAAAGCTTGGATGAGGAAGCTTTGGGTGAGGAGGTTTGTGACAATGAAATGCCAAGGTTATGAAAGGAGGGTTAGGCATTGTTGAGGTGTGAGAATGAAATCTCAAGGTGGGGGTATAAGAAGAAAGTAGACAAGGCAAAGGTTTGAAAATCAAATGTAAAGTGTCAAGGAATTTTTAGCCAAATTGAGTAAACATGGAATCTTGACAGGGGATAGGGTGATGAAGAAAGACCTAAAACGAGCCAAAAATAGGCTTTCTGTCCGCGGTTCCTTATAGGGACTGGCGGTTCCTTAGCACATAAGGAACCGCGCGACTTTAATGAGCCGACTTGAATGATTTTTCAGGGTTTTGAGAAAAACTAAGACATTTTCAAAAACTTGCAAATCTTGGAATTTTACCTCTATTAGCACTAAATTATGCTAGGGTTGCATAAAAGCAACACATTCACAAAGAATGTCTTGACAAAGGGTGACAAAATATTTAGATAACATTTTGAACCAATTTTAGTCAAGTTTTAGAGGTTGTGATAGATTTAGGTTCAATTTTAATTTAGAATTAAAGTTGATTAATGTGCACATAAAGATACAAACACATAAAGCTAAATCAATAATTCATCCTCATGAAAAACTCATGTAGGGAAAGAGATACATTAAGGAAATAAAAAAAACACAACTAACTAAAACAAAGTTAGCTTAAAACTAGGTCTTGATGAGTAGTCTTCCTTGGCTTGGTTTTTCTTGAAAAATATTTTTAAAGAAAATCACCATTCATCTCCTAGGAGGAGGCATGGTAAACAAGGTGAGCAAGAAATCTTGCAACCTCCTATGAAGTCCAAACATATCCATCCTAAGGTTTTAAATGATGTAGTTATTGTAGAGGCAACATGGATAATGAGAATAATGAGCTTCTAGGAACCCAAGGAAGTAAGGATCACCCATAAAGAAGGGAAGTGGAACACCTAAAATGGGAGTGTTTGAGGGAGGTGGAGGTGGAGGAGGTATATTCTCCAAGGGTTGTGTGGGTGAGTGTGGAGGTATGCTCTCCAAGAGAGAAATGGGTGAGTTTGGAGGGGTAAATGGTGAAGTCACCAAGGTATCAACAAAGTCATTCATAATGGGAATGCTTTGGATTGGTTGAGGTTAAGTAGTCACATCCAAGAGAGTACTTGGAGTGAAGGGTGAGGTTAGCTCATTCATTCTAGATTGGAATGAAGAGGAGGTAGAACCATGAGAATGGTTGGTACCATGGGTTGAGGTAGTCTTGCATGGAGCAAGAGGTGGTGAGGTTGATGAAGAGATGTGAATTGGGACAATCTCATTCTTGGGTGTGTGAAAGGGCGGAGAGTTAGGTTTGGGTAACTTAATCTTAATCTTAAGATTTTTCTTTGAAGTGGAGGTTTTGGATGAGTTTGAGGTTCTTGTAGAAACCATGGTTGTAATGAGAGGTTTAAGGGTTAAGAATGAATGGTTTTGATGTGTGAAGAACATGGCTAACAAGGAGGGTTTAAAAGGGTGAGGGGATGATCCAAACTATTAATGGGTTAAAAACATTTTATGTGAATAATGAATTTAGGTAATCTAGTTTAGGAAATGTGCAGGTTTTTGCAAAGAATCAAGCAAGGTTTACACAGATTAAAGAAAATAGTGTAAAGCAAAGATTTTGTCGGACACAGTAGCCGGTGGTTCCTTATCTAGGGTGGGCGGTTCCTTATCAATAAGGTACCGCTGGTTGATATGGAACTGCGACCAGAGGTGTTCAAAAATGAAACTTCCTTAAACTTTGGTTAGCCCAGATTTTTACCAAAGGATTATCTAGCCAAAGTTAACTACTAACCAAAATCTAGGAAGCTAACTAACACATAGGATGCACAAGCTATGAAAATCGTAATCACAATGGCATAGACAATCATTAGGATACAAATAACAAATAATCCAAACAAGTAGTATTAGTTAATACACAACCAAAATAAGGTAAAAAGAAGCAAATGTTCAACATCACATTACATGTTTACCAACATGTATACTTTGAAACACTTCAAAGTCTTCACCTTCTTTTCTTGCCCAATCCCTTGATCATATTCCCCAAGTACTTGAATCCTTTCCTTGCCTCAACCCGATGTTCATCTAATTCACCTCGAGTCCTAAGATTTGCACGGTAGAGATGCTCCATATTGAGATCTTCCGGTACTTCACTAGAGGAATAATGAGGTGGAGGAGCTAAGTCTTCAAGTCCATCCACGAATGAGTTTGAGGATGGGTGGGAATTACTCGAAGAGTTGAAATGAGAACTAGAACCTATGCCATCACCATCACTTGTTAGCATATAGGTGTCCTCATCATCCGTCTCTTGATGATCGGATTTTCGCGAACCTCGATCACTTCTAGGCTTTCTTTCATATACCTCTTGAATAGGCAACATAACCCGATGAATCGGGTGAAAGCGAGAAAGGTCGAGGTGGGGAAAGTCATGAGCAACCCTTTTGAAAAGGCGAGTAAGAAGTATAGCATAGGGAAGGTTTGTTTTGTGCTTTGAAATAGCATAATTTATTCGTCGAGCTATAGAATGCCAAATTGTACTTGGTTGATGTAAAGATGCAACACAACATATGCACCATACAAGCAGGGATATGATCTCGGTTTCCACCAAGACAAAATACATTCTCCCTAAGGATATTTGCCCATTGGACCATAAAATCCTCAAGATCGCTTGAGAGCACTTCATAGCGATTCACATTTCGCACATTAGAATGAAGGCTTGTCACAACGTTTCCATCACGCTCTTTCGAAATGATATCAAGGATAAATTCCAGATCAATTTTAGCGTGGTCATTTGGAGGTTTATCGGAGGATTCCAAGAGAGCATCAAGTCTCCATTTATCCGTGAAACGATAAGTGCCTTCATATGGCACACCAAGAATTTCACCGAAATCTTCGAGAGAGTATTGAATGATTTGATTGTTCAACAAGAATCGAATGAAGATTTCGCCATTGTATTCAAACATGGAGTAAGTGCTAAAGAATTCTAGAAGAAACAAGGGGTAAATATCTTCTTCTATGTTGAGCAAGCAATCAAACCTCGTATGCTCAAACATAGATTTGATATAGACGTAACCCGTTATTCCCTCATCAACAACTCTACCCTCATGGAAATTTCGAGTTGAAAGAGATGAAAAGGAGTTTCAAAGTTGAGTAGAAGCAAAGGTTTGGGAAATGTTTGGCATATATTGTCTAGTGAGTTGATGATCCTTTTGGTATTGTGAAGGCATGATTAGTACCTAATATAAACACAAGAAAATATTTTTCCAATCACTCATATGAAAAATAAAATCCAAAAATCAAAATATGAGAATGTGTTATATCAATTTCTTGATAAACAAAGGATTGAATCCATATCATTGTCATGTTCACAATGTATCTATTCTTTTATTAACCAAGAACATATGAACTATGTTGGATCAACAATGGACTAGAACATTGGTTTTTCAAAACAAGGTTTTTAGGTAAGCATTAACAATGCAATTACCTATTTGTTCATGGGTTCATCTCAATTCCATCTTTTAACCAAAATCATTTAGCCAAAATTCGGATTTGTTCTACAAGTGGGTTTTAGTGAAATCTTAATGAATATGAACCTAAGGAATCATAGTAAAATAACCATGTCAACCCATATTCCTATTAAGGTTCTAATTCAATTTCAATATTAAAAACCCCCAATTATGAAAGGATGAACCCTAGAACAAAATAGATGAAATTGAAAGAAAGTACTTACAATTAATTGATGTTTGATGAAGGATGAGTGAAACCCACAACTTGGAATCAATTAATTTGAGTGATTGAAGGTTTTTGAAGCTTCAACAATGGTGGAAACGGTGAAACCCGTTGGCTGTGTGTTTTTGGGAGAGAGAGGGTTTAGTTTGAAAAAGATTAATTTAATAAAACTGGCGCTCTGACAAGTTTTACTGCCCGCGGTTCCATATCGATAGAGAACCGCGGGTTTGAACCGCTAGAGACAAAGAACCGCCTACAGAGGCTGGTTTTTATCATTGAAATACGCCAAATTTTTGAAAACCAAGTTTTCTAAAATACTTAAAAATATATCTTAAACCTTTTAGAATATCATTGGATCATCATAACACTAACCAATATGCCTTAATGAAGGATTACGAGTTGAATCGAGATCGAAAAGAACCGAAACGGACAAACGACTACTCGTAGCGAAAAAGCAAAGTGGAGAGAAGTCAAGGGAAGTGAATCAAGACTAAGATCAATGCTAAAGGGATTAATGACAATCTTCAAATCGTGGAGACGAAGAGCTTGTGTCATATATAGTGGTTTAAGACGTGCCTTTCCGACGAAGTGTTAAACGGCTTTGGTAATGAATAAACACAAAGAAAATATTGATGCATAGACTAAGATCACTTTCAATAATAGTATTAGTCTAAACCAAAATATGAGCAAGGTATTAATTCACTTTCTCTCCCACAAAGGGCCTACTAACCGTATGGGTGCAAATCATGGATATCATGCTTGATACTTTAAGCTACTACTAACTCACTCTACATCACCATAGTGAGTCAAGTATCCAAGCAATGAAGGTTTGAGAGGATAAAAGGAAAGAATCACAAACCACAAACAAATGTCAAGGCAAGGATGCCAAGAACAAGCACATAGTCAAGTAATGATCAAAATAATGATCAAAGGGCGTGTGGAAGAACGAAAGCGTACCTTGGCCACAAAGAGCATTCCAATCCATCAAGGAATCAATGCAAAGCCCAATAATGACTATGATGAGTACTAAGTCTTCAAGGACTAGTATCATTCCCAATCATCTTGATATCATCATTCAAAGATGTTGAAGATGAACGAAGACGAGTCTTCTACAAGTGCAAGTAACTCAATCCACAACCAATTAAATGATTGATCTTCATGAGTACCTACACAAAGGAAGATGCAAACTAGTAGATGCATTTCAAGATTAGATCTAAAATGCATAAAGGCTACTAATCTAAGAGGGATGTAATATTACCAATTAAAAGACCTATTTTCCAAAAAAAATAGTTTTGACAAAAGAGAAACTTTAGTACAACTTGACCTTCTAATTTGAGGAGACAATGGATCGATCCAAGTTTTAAAGTACAATATACTTCAAAGATCTTGAGTGACCATCGCTCTGATACCAATTGTAGAAACTAGAAGGGGGGGTTGAATAGTTTCTCTTCTATTAGTCACCTAATTAAAATTACTTTCAATTAGGCTTGTATCAAAACTATCTTTTACTTGAAGCTAAGTTGCATAATTATTAGGTTCAATTCAAATGCATTAGCAATGGTAATAGGTAAGTATAATGATAATGAAATAAGTAAAGAGTAAGGAAAGTGACAACCTAATGACAAGACACCAAGATTTATAGTGGTTCGACAACGAGGCTCTATCCTCGTTTCTACTCCACTCCTCGAGTACACCTACTCGAGATTTCCACTATATCCACAAGCTCCCTTATTGGCGGAGAAAGTCTTACATCGTCAGTTACATTATTTTCCGACACTAAGCTAAATGTCGAGACCTAATCTTTAGCTAGGACCAATCTACACAACGTTGCATACTTCACAATTTAACGACACAAGGCTAGATGCCGAGTTCTAATCTCAAGGTAGAACCAATCTTCACGTCGTTGCCTACTTCACCATTTTACGACACAAGGCTAGATGTCGAGTTCTAATCCAAAGCTAGAACCAATCTTCACGACTCTTCACTTTGAAGCTAAGTGAGAATTTCACACAACACAACTACTAATCACTTTCAAGTTTAGTGAGAACTCACAAGACACAACCACATCACTTTATAGTTTAGTGAGAACTACTACACAATCTATTACAACTCAACTAGACATATCCAAGTACACACATGTAGCTTGGATCTATAAAACACAAATCCAAGCAAACACATATGCAATGGATGTACACAACAAATCCAAGTATTCACAAATAGCTTGGATGAACACAACTAGTCCAAGTATTCATAAGTACAAATAGATCAACAAAAACAAAAAGGCTAACATGATGAACATGACTAATTCATGGATTCATCTTTATCACAACACTAGTGAGTGAGTGATCTTCTCATTGGATAAGGTAAAGGAGGGGATCAAGAGGATAATCATATGTAAACATACTTAACACATTAAGTGATCATTTACTAATGATTATGCTATAGAAAAGAGAAAGGGTGCTGAGAAAAACGTCCAAGAGGGTTATTGGAAAATGAGATTTGATCCACTATTTATAGAAGACAAGGTGAAACGGCTAGCTGGGCGCGGTTCTTTAACTAGCCCGGCGGTTCCATATCGCTAGAGAACCGCCTAACTATTTAAGGTACCTCCCAGTAGAGTTCACTCCTTTTTTTGTCTTTTAGTGGGGTAGGAATATCTGAGGTTTTTTAAACCTTCAAAGGATATTCTTATGGCATATGGAATATGCCATTTCAAATTTACATTTTCCATTTAAATAAAACATTTTCTTAAAAAGAAAGTTTATTAAAAAATCTTTTGTCATATTAACAAAAGTGAGTTTTAAGGATAATCACTTTGATGATCACTAAGTATGATCAAGAAAAGTTAGTGATATTATTATTACCTTGATGATAGCGTTAGTTATATAATTCATTTTTTTGTTTTACACTAAATGTGTCGTATAGTTTGTTGTGATCAAAAC
Organism: Glebionis coronaria; assembly: GCA_025667525.1. NCBI lineage: Eukaryota > Viridiplantae > Streptophyta > Magnoliopsida > Asterales > Asteraceae > Glebionis > Glebionis coronaria. Next base: position 431,750,278 of record CM046879.1, on the reverse strand, counting down.
TAAGAAAGATTAGTTAACACTAATAATGTTTTTAGGCATCACTTACATTAACAACTTCCAAATTGTCTTTGTTGTTGCAGATGTCTTTTAGCTTCTTCAACAGCTATCCTATCTGGTTCAGATCCAATCTCAACAAAATTTAATTTAGCTCTTTTGTGTTGTTGATACAAAGCCTTAATTTCTTCAAAATTCTTCTTGACCAATTAAGCATGAGTGAAATGCTTAACTTTCTTGAGAAAATTCATCATTTGATTCCTAATCTGCATGGTAGTTGGAGGCTTAATCTTTTCTCTTCTTCTTTTCTCAACAAAGAATCTTTGTTGCTCCCTTACCATATCATCAATCAGTTTTGCTTTTTCTTCTTCATCATAAGTGATGAGATGGCATTTATACATGATCTCATCGTTCTTTTCGGGGTTTAAATGCATAAAAATGTCATAAAATACCATATATATGCTTGTGTTTGTTTACTTGTGTATTTTAGGTATGGATATCGTGAAAAAGACAAAAGATCACAAGTTACAAGGAAAAACGGACACGAAAAACGAAGCCGTACAAAGAACCGGGCCCTAATCATGGAATTCTCAACAAAATACCTTGAAGACTTGAAGACAAACAAGATTGATCCTCATTTATTGAAGAAATGACACTTAAAACCCTTGTATATTAATAATTACAAGTTTGGTCCCTTAAGTTTGTCAAAATTACACAAAAGGTCCTTCAACTTTGAAGAAATGGCAAGAGTAGTCCCTCAAATCCAAATTGCCAATAATGGTCCTTCATGAAGATTAAGATACATTGAAGACCTTTGAAGATCAACAATGCCCAAAATCAGCCCTTGCAATATTCAAACATGTCAAAAATAACCCTTGAAACATTTTGTGAAAAGTTTGTGCCAAAAGTGTCAAGTAATGAAACGTTGATACAAAGGAAATGGGCGCTGATGGGTTTTTAAACACAAAAGACAAAAGAAAGGAAGAATAAGGGCCAAAGCTGTTAACTTCAAACATTCAAACACGAATTTACGCCAAACACATAACACTCCCCCATTTTCGGATCAAAACTTGTCACTATTCACCTTTACAGCCCATATTTTACACCAACTTAAACAAAGGGTAAAATGAAATTACCCAGGCACACGTTTGATTCACACATGCAGGAACCTATCCCACACACAAAACCCTCATCTCCACTCACTATGGACCCCACCCCAAATACCCTTTCCACCAATCAGCAAGCAACTTAGCCTCCAAGCTTAGCCACGTGTCAAGATCAACAGCTAAGAGCCTTTGCTTGATCACAAAGCTAAAATGAACGTGTAGGATCATTTTGGACAGCATATTCCATCAAATCATCTAGAAGAACCAAGGGCATTTTAGAGAATTCAGTTGTTAGGGTTTGTGAACAGTGTAGCCAGGCATTTGCCTATATAAAGACTCCTCAACATGTGAGAGAAATTTTGTTCCAGTTTTAGGCTATTAATCTTTGTAATTCCTTTTTAAGTTAAATAAAATTTGAATTTCTGAAAATTTGAAATCTCTTTTTGATTTAGTTAAAAGTTTGGTGTTTGAGTAGCCTAATTCTGAGTTCCATTTGATTGTGAAGGCCTACCTTAATCTTGTGGTAAGGCACGTCTTGTTTCATAAGGTTTTTAAGGTTTGAAAACCTTGAAATCCTAGGTTCTGTTTTGGTTATTTTGTGTACTAACCCTTGACCATTAGCTATAAGCTCTTACAAGCTTGTTGACACCAAGCTTGTGAAGGGATTAGAGCCCTTGGTTGAGTTGTTTGCTGTTTGTGTTGAAGATATAAAGTCCTTGAGGTTCTACTTTGAACCATCAACCAAGGCAGTTTGCATCATCTTCATTGAAGTACCTTGGTCTTGTTCTAGTTGTTGAACAAGGTCCAAGGAGCATTGCTGGCCTTCCTAGGATGTTGTGGAAGGCAGGTATAATCCCTTGTTAAGATTCCCCTAAAAATTTCATGTTTATGACTGTTTTTGATTTGGTGCTTTGATTTTGAGTATTAGTGTTTGTGCTGGTGATTTTTGAGTTTGATTGTGTTATTTGCTATTGTTTAAGTGTTTTTGATCATTAAAATCAGTAGGTTATTAGTTAAAATCAGAAGTTTGTATGATAAGTGCTTGATTAAGGGTTGTTTGGGATTACTGGTTATCAAGGCCTTGTGGCCTTGTGCCCTTGGTTCTTTGGGTTTGGGTGGTCTAAACAAGCTTTAATATACAAGTTTTAATCATTGGTTAGCTTTCTGAAAGTTTGGAAAAGAGATTTGGAGTTTTGCAAAAATCTGATAAAAGTGGTTTTGAATTTGGTCAAACACATCAGATCCAATAACTTCTTTGTTAGTTGGATCTAAGGTCTGAAATCAGGTTTGGGAATAGTTTGGGTGATAAGCTATCTACTGGTTATCTGCTTGTTGAATTTGGTGGCTTATTGTGGTTTTTATAGCTTATCAAAGTCTGCTGAAGTGGTCATTTGCATCAGCAAAGTGACCACCTCATTTGGTGTTGCATTGTGATTTCTAGCATTAGGATTGTTGTTTTGTTGCTTGGACCTTATTTGTTTGCTGCTTGTGAGGATATTTGGCTATTTGGATTGCTTTGTTCATAGCTCATAAGCTCACTGGCTTATTGACTTATTTGTGCCAAAATACATCAAGTTTACCCAACTGATAAGCTTTGATTCACAAGGTTTGCACTCAAACCTTGACCAGCAGGGTGAAAAACAAGTTCTCACACTTCATTAAGTCTGTCAACGCCTACTTTGTTCCTGTCAGCGTTTGATTTCAACTTATCAGCGTTTGACTTTTGGTCAAACTTGGTTTTCAGCTTATTTGAATCTGTTTTGCTTATTGGTACATGCAAAAACTTAGTTTTTGTAATAGAAATCATTTTTCTCAGCTTAATATCAAGTCTGGAAGTTTATAAGTCTTTTGGTTAAGCTTTTGCTAGAAAACTAGCTTATTTGGCTTTTTCAGCCAGCTTATTTGCTCCTACAGCTTATTCTACTTGGCTTTTTGTGATTTTCCTGATTGATTATTCTTAGTTAAGTTATTTGTGAGCTTTTGCAACAAACTAGAGCTTCTGAGGTGCCTTATTTCTCAAACCCGACTATTTTGTCGTTTTGTGGAATTTTGCTTTTCTATTTTCTGGCTTATTGAGTGAGCTTATTGAAAATTTCCTTTGACAGATCTCTTAAGCATCCAAAAAGAGGGTTGTGTGTCAAATTAGAGCTTATGGCATTAGCTTATGGCTTAATGGGCTGAAAAGCCCAATAAGAATAAGCTTTGTGTTCAATAAGCTGTGATAAGCACATTTTCAGCTTTTGGGCCTTTAGAGTTTTGTTCTTAGAATTAAATTTTAAGTCAGATAGGGCTTTTCCAAGTCAATTGGGCCAAGTTTGACTTTTTGGGCCCAAAAGCCCATTTGTGTTGACTGTTTTTGGATTTGGCCCATTTGAGGGCCCATTAGGGGTATTTTGGTAATTTCACTTTCATTTTCTGATTATTTAGGTTAAAATAAACTAGTTTGCAAGTTTTTAGAATTTTTTATAATTTTTGGATTTTTAATATTATTTTATTATTATTTTATTATTATTTTTAAAATTTCACTTTTTCCAACTTTTTACATTTTTCTTAGGTTAAATACATTAAAATAGGAATTTATCAACTTTTAGAATAATTTTATCACTTATAAATTAATTTTTATAATTATTTTAAGTTTTAATAGTTTTTAAATCATTTTAAATAGTTTTGATTAGTTTTAAAATTTCTAAAAATAGTTTTTAATCTTTTTAGGTCATTTTAGAGGTTTATCAATTGAAAATTCTTTATTTGGGCTTTTTGATAATTTATTTGATTTTTAGGGCTTTAATTAGCATTTAAAAATTGAATATTTAATTATTTAAAAGGTTTGAAAAAGTTTTGATAATTGGTAAACTCTTAGTTTATTATTTTTGAATTTTGGTGAATTTTTGGTAATTTTTAGAATTTATTTTATTTTTGGTGATTTTTTTTAGGTTCTACGTCTTAACTTTCTAATAGTGATTTTTAGTTAATTTTTATTTTTACGACTTCGTCATTTTCTCTTAGAAACCCCTTCTAAACCAATCATTAATTACAAACATTTGGCAAGTTTTTCACACACATATACCTCCTTGGGAAACGAACTTACACACCATTAAGGGTCATTAGTGTTGATTTTTCCTAAAATCATCACTCGATACTTACTGCTTTTACGCCTTTTTCCTAAAAGGTGTATTTTACCACAATCAATAAGCATCTCTTTCTTCAGCTATTAATGAGTCTGCAAGAAGCTCACTTGCTTGTTGTTCAGCTTGAATCCTATCATACTCTTGTATATTAAATTCTTGTTGTACTCTCTTAGCTTCAAGCAATTGCTGCTTTGCTGTAAGTTCTTCTTGTAATTCTTCTTCACGAATTTGTGCTTGCACTCTGAAAGCATATTCCTCATCATGGTCTAGTTGATTAAATCTGTACATGACTTTGCTTATATCATCATCTGAATTACTTTCATTTTTAGATTCTGATTGTAACTGCTTCTTGCCCTTATCCTTTGGATTAATCTTTGGTAACTTCTTTTTCCAGCTTGGAAGATATTTATTCATCCTAAACCACTCAAGGGTGGCCTAGTGGCAAAAAGATTTGTGGCTATCACTCCAAAGTGTCTGAGGTGTCAAGTTCAATTCCCACTAGGTGCAAACAACATTGAAGTGGCCGCGCCAACCTCCTGAAAAGGGAGGGCTTTACCTAGTTTGAGTCTGTGTGGCGGTGGGCTCAAACTCCGTGGATTAGTCGGCCAATGAGTCGGAAATCACGGTTACCAAAAAAAAAGAATCTTTCTTCATCCTCATTAGCTTGTTGTTGAATAACAATACCTTTAGTAGGCTGTGAAGCTTGAACTTTCTTACCTTTAGTTTTATCCTTTTTGGCAAGAACTTCTTTTTGTATCTTCTTCTCAATCTCTGCTTGTCTTACTTTCTCAGCTGAACTCTTTTCTCTGAGATCAAGCAGTACTTGAGCTAATCTCATCTTCTCCAAAAGGAGTTTGACTTTCTAGTGAAGGCTGATCACCAGCAGTACTTGCAGTCGGCTTAGTTGGCTTAGTAGTACTTGGGTCTTCAACAATGTCAGCAATACTTGCAGTTGGCTTAGTTGGCCTAACAGTACTTTAATCTTCCATAATGTTGACTTCACTAGTGTAAGACACACTTGTTTATTCAATCACAAAAGTATCTCTAGATACCTTTTCTTTCAATGAAGCTATCTTCTCAACTTGTAACTCCTCAGTCTTGTCTGATCCATAGCTCACTCTTGATCTTGACAGTACTTGGAAAGACTATTTCTTATGAAACCAGAATTGCCTTTGTGGTGGAGTTGAAGATATAGGAAATTGCACATTAATCTCCTCCATCTTCTCATATAAACTACTCCAATTCACTTGAAGTTGTGGTGATTGAGGTTGTGGCTCTGGCTGAGTTACCAACATTTCTTCAACTTGTGATTCCTCATGAGTAGGTTGTGGTTCTTCTTGTTGAAGCTCCATGTTAGTGGGCTCCAAGCTTTCCTTTTCCACACCAGTCTCTAAACCATTGCCATCTTTAAAATTCCCAATGACATCATCATCAGCTTCAAAGTTGATGTCATTCCCAAAGACCCTTATTTGAATATCAGAAGAAGGTAGTGGTTCTTCATAATTCCTCCCCTGTTTGGTTGCATTCAGTTGCCTTTTCTTGAGGTTTATGAATCTTTGCTTCTTAAGAGCAGCTTTCTGAATAGACCTGTTCTGCCTCATCCAAGGGGATACCTTATTCCTTAACTTGATTAGGCTGGCCTCTAATTCATCAATTTTCTTGTCTTGAACAAGCTTTTCCTTTAGAAGGAGTTTGCTGAGAACCACTAGCAATGCTAGGTTCCTCACCTTCTTGGTTGGCAGGTTGGGCTAACATATTAGCAAATAAGGGTATGACAGTTCCTGTAAAGGTATTGCCTTGTTCAAGAAAGAGAAAGTTCTCTTTGTAAAGGTAGGAACATCCCATGTATTTGTTAACTCTGGTAGGTTAGGGATTTGGTCATTTAAAGTCTGAATGAATTTAGGATACATTAAAAACTTCTTAACTCCTTCTAAATTCCTAGTCATGCCTTCAAAAATTAGTTTTGAAAAGTTGAAAACTCTGTTATTTGCTAGACAAATACCAACTGATGCCAATGCAGCAAGGATTTGATCAAAAGAAGTACTTTTGGAGCTTAAACAGTGTATAATGGCATGAATAAACAATTTCCATTGTGGTGAAAACAAAGCTTTAAAGAAAGTAAGACTTTCCCTACCACCCTGATAAACCATGGCTGCAAGGCTATCACGTATCTCTGTATCGTTTAGCATACTAAGTCCATTTTCATCATTTAGTCTCAAACTAGCCCGTAGTAGTACCTCAGTTACATAGATATTTCTATGATTCACCCTAGCCTTAATGCAAGGTTGATCAAAACCAGTACCTAATACAACAATATTCCAAAATTGTTCAACAATAGGAATAAAGACAATGGGACTTACAGTAAGCGCAAAACGAATATGACTTCGAGATAAAAATCCAAGTATCTCATGGAAACCAAGAGAATCATCATTCTAAGCAAGGTTCGCAACCAAGTTGTGCTTAGATCACTTGTAAAGCAGCCATTAGTATTTTTGATGATTGAAAAATTAGAGAGAAGGTTATAGAATTAAGAGATAAGAATAAAATATTAGGTGAATCAATTGTGTAATTAGAGTAAGTATTTATGTAAATAACAAACCCAAGCGTGAATAAACCGCCAAATTTACAAAAGAGATCCTTAACGGTACAACGGACATGTAGTGGTACATGGAACATACTCGGTACTTGGACTTGTGCTAGCGGTACTTGGATCCATAACGGTACCTCACAAATTTGACTAGTTCATGCATTCCACTATCATTATAACCTCTTTTATTTTATTCTAGAAACCTGCAATCACATCATAAACACAAAAATATACACTATACAATAAAATTAGCATAAAAATTGTATAGTTATTACGTCCCCTCAACATATGCAGCAGTCTATTGGTTGAGCATACCAATATGTGTCACCAAGAATTCAAATCTTTTTGCATCAAATGCCTTGGTCAACAAATCAGCTACATGGTTGTCTGTATGAATCTTCAAGACTTTAATAAGCTTCTTGTCATATGCATCTCTTATGAAGTGATGTCTTATTTCAATATGCTTGGTCTTGGAGTGAAAGACTGGATTCTTGACAATGCATATAGTACTTTCATTATCAATGTAAATCTTGGTGTTCATGAAGTTGAACCCATAATCTAACAACTGATTTTGAATCCAAAGTACTTGTCCACAGCAATGAGCAACAGCTACATATTCAGCTTCAGTTGTAGAAGTAGCAACAATGGTTTGCTTCTTACACTGCCATGATATGAGTCTTCTACCTAGGAACTGACAACCTCCTGTTGTGGATTTCCTATCATGATTAGCTCCAACATAATCGCTGTCTGAGTAAGCTTCAAATTCAAAGGTTGAATCTCTAGGATACCTGATAGTTGTAAATTAGCACTTGTTTAGGAAAACGAGGCAACTAGGGTAAGCACGACGATTTAGGAAAACCGTGTACAAATGACCCTAAAATGAGTTCGTTCTCGAGGAGGCAAGTGCGTTGTGTTAAGAGATGATTAATGGTTTGTGATTATATTTGTGAGAAAAGAGAAAGGATAAGACGAATTACACTAAAAATTACCCTAAGACGTAAAAAACGTAAAAACGTAAAATTCGACGAAACGAAAAAGTATTCCAAAAATTACCAAATTTTTATCCTAACTAAAGAAAAATACAAGAATCACTAATTTGAAAACCAAAATGTCTAAAAACTATTTAATAATTTAATATTAATTTTTAAAATAAAAGAAAAACATAAAAATTAAATAAAATCATAAATTAGCTAAAATGAAAAGTTAAATAGATGTAAACCTCAAAGTATTAAATTAAAACCTAAAAATATTTTTATTAAATTTTAACACTAATAAAACTATTTTTAAACTAATTAATAAATACGGATAATAAAAAAAATGTTAAAAAATAATTAAATAAAGAGAAAAAAATTAAACTTTGGCCTAAAAAATCCTAAACCTTGGGAATAAGCTTAACCAATAAGCTTATATGAGCTTATTTACCTACGACTTGTATTAAATCAGCCCAGCCCAAAATTGTGTTAAATAGAATTTGAAATGGAAAGCTTTCAGTAAAAGTCCCAAGGGCGCATTGGTTAGAGCTTTGGTGTGTGGGAGGAGTGGCACAGGTTCGAGTCCTGGCCACGTCCTTTTTGTAATTTATTTTTACTTTCTTTTTGCAAAAACTCAAACCAGAACTCTTACTAGGTTCCAAATCACACAAAGATACTAAACACACTCAAGATTAAGGCCAATTAGGTCTAAAAACGTGACAAGAAAACTAAGAATTTGCTACAGTAACTAAGAAATCAAAACAAGAAGAGACTGATTTCTTCACCAGTGAAGTTGTGGACTAATTTAGGTCGTTTGTGTTGATTGCTTGGATTTGATGGATGATGAGATGGCATTTATACATGATCTCATCGTTCTTTTCGGGCTTTAAATGCATAAAAATGTCATAAAATACCATATATATGCTTGTGTTTGTTTACTTGTGTATTTTAGGTATGGATATCGTGAAAAAGACAAAAGATCACAAGTTACAAGGAAAAACGGACACGAGAAACGAAGCCGTACAAAGAACCGGGCCCTAATCATGGAATTCTTAACAAAATACCTTGAAGACTTGAAGACAAACAAGATTGATCCTCATTTATTGAAGAAATGACACTTAAAACCCTTGTATATTAATAATTACAAGTTTGGTCCCTTAAGTTTGTCAAAATTACACAAAAGGTCTTTCAACTTTGAAGAAATGGCAAGAGTAGTCCCTCAAATCCAAATTGCCAATAATGGTCCTTCATGAAGATTAAGATACATTGAAGACCTTTGAAGATCAACAATGCCCAAAATCAGCCCTTGCAATATTCAAACATGTCAAAAATAACCCTTGAAACATTTTGTGAAAAGTTTGTGCCAAAAGTGTCAAGTAATGAAACGTTGATACAAAGGAAATTGGCGCTGATGGGTTTTTAAACACAAAAGACAAAAGAAAGGAAGAATAAGGGCCAAAGCTGTTAACTTCAAACATTCAAACACGAATTTGCGCCAAACACATAACACTCCCCCATTTTCGGATCAAAACTTGTCACTATTCACCTTTACAGCCCAGATTTTACACCAACTTAAACAAAGGGTAAAATGAAATTACCCAGGCACACGTTTGATTCACACATGCAGGAACCTATCCCACACACAAAACCCTCATCTCCACTCACTATGGACCCCACCCCAAATACCCTTTCCACCAATCAGCAAGCAACTTAGCCTCCAAGCTTAGCCACGTGTCAAGATCAACAGCTAAGAGCCTTTGCTTGATCACAAAGCTAAAATGAACGTGTAGGATCATTTTGGACAGCATATTCCATCAAATCATCTAGAAGAACCAAGGGCATTTTAGAGAATTCAGTTGCTAGGGTTTGTGAACAGTGTAGCCAGGCATTTGCCTATATAAAGACTCCTCAACATGTGAGAGAGCTTTTGTTCCAGTTTTAGGCTATTAATCTTTGTAATTCCTTTTTAAGTTAAATAAAATTTGAATTTCTGAAAATTTGAAATCTCTTTTTGATTTAGTTAAAAGTTTGGTGTTTGAGTAGCCTAATTCTGAGTTCCATTTGATTGTGAAGGCCTACCTTAATCTTGTGGTTAAGGCACGTCTTGTTTCATAAGGTTTTTAAGGTTTGAAAACCTTGAAATCCTAGGTTCTGTTTTGGTTATTTTGTGTACTAACCCTTGACCATTAGCTATAAGCTCTTACAAGCTTGTTGACACCAAGCTTGTGAAGGGATTAGAGACCTTGGTTGAGTTGTTTGCTGTTTGTGTTGAAGATATAAAGTCCTTGAGGTTCTACTTTGAACCATCAACCAAGGCAGTTTGCATCATCTTCATTGAAGTACCTTGGTCTTGTTCTAGTTGTTGAACAAGGTCCAAGGAGCATTGCTGGCCTTCCTAGGATGTTGTGGAAGGCAGGTATAATCCCTTGTTAAGATTCCCCTAAAAATTTCATGTTTATGACTGTTTTTGATTTGGTGCTTTGATTTTGAGTATTAGTGTTTGTGCTGGTGATTTTTGAGTTTGATTGTGTTATTTGCTATTGTTTAAGTGTTTTTGATCATTAAAATCAGTAGGTTATTAGTTAAAATCAGAAGTTTGTATGATAAGTGCTTGATTAAGGGTTGTTTGGGATTACTGGTTATCAAGGCCTTGTGGCCTTGTGCCCTTGGTTCTTTGGGTTTGGGTGGTCTAAACAAGCTCTAATATACAAGTTTTAATCATTGGTTAGCTTTCTGAAAGTTTGGAAAAGGGATTTGGAGTTTTGCAAAAATCTGATAAAAGTGGTTTTGAATTTGGTCAAACACATCAGATCCAATAACTTCTTTGTTAGTTGGATCTAAGGTCTGAAATCAGGTTTTGGAATAGTTTGGGTGATAAGCTATCTACTGGTTATCTGCTTGTTGAATTTGGTGGCTTATTGTGGTTTTTATAGCTTATCAAAGTCTGCTGAAGTGGTCATTTGCATCAGCAAAGTGACCACCTCATTTGGTGTTGCATTGTGATTTCTAGCATTAGGATTGTTGTTTTGTTGCTTGGACCTTATTTGTTTGCTGCTTGTGAGGATATTTGGCTATTTGGATTGCTTTGTTCATAGCTCATAAGCTCACTGGCTTATTGGCTTATTTGTGCCAAAATACATCAAGTTTACCCAACTGGTAAGCTTTGATTCACAAGGTTTGCACTCAAACCTTGACCAGCAGGGTGAAAAACAAGTTCTCACACTTCATTAAGTCTGTCAACGCCTACTTTGTTCCTGTCAGCGTTTGATTTCAACTTATCAGCGTTTGACTTTTGGTCAAACTTGGTTTTCAGCTTATTTGAATCTGTTTTGCTTATTGGTACATGCAACAACTTAGTTTTTGTAATAGAAATCATTTTTCTCAGCTTAATATGAAGTCTGGAAGTTTACAAGTCTTTTGGTTAAGCTTTTGCTAGAAAACTAGCTTATTTGGCTTTTTCAGCCAGCTTATTTGCTCTTACAGCTTATTCTACTTGGCTTTTTGTGATTTTCTTGGTTGATTATTCTTAGTTAAGCTATTTGTGAGCTTTTGCAAGTTGAATCAGCTTCTGAGGTTGAGTATTTCTCAAAAACGACTATTTTGTCGTTTTGTGGAATTTTGCTTTTCTATTTTCTGGCTTATTGAGTGAGCTTATTGAAAATTTCTTTTGACAGATCTCTTAAGCACCCAAAAAGAGGGTTGTGTGTCAAATTAGAGCTTATGGCATTAGCTTATGGCTTAATGGGCTGAAAAGCCCAATAAGAATAAGCTTTGTGTTCAATAAACTGTGATAAGCACATTTTCAGCTTTTGGGCCTTTAGAGTTTTGTTCTTAGAATTAAATTTTAAGTCAGATAGAGCTTTTCCAAGTCAATTGGGCCAAGTTTGACTTTTTGGGCCCAAAAGCCCATTTGTGTTGACTGTTTTTGGATTTGGCACATTTGAGGGCCCATTAGGGGTATTTTGGTAATTTCACTTTCATTTTCTGATTATTTAGGTTAAAATAAACTAGTTTGCAAGTTTTTAGATTTTTTTATAATTTTTGGATTTTTAATATTATTTTATTATTATATTATTATTATTTTTAAAATTTCACTTTTTCCAACTTTTTACATTTTTCTTAGGTTAAATACATTAAAATAGGAATTTATCAACTTTTAGAATAATTTTATCACTTATAAATTAATTTTTATAATTATTTTAAGTTTTAATAGTTTTTAAATCATTTTAAATAGTTTTGATTAGTTTTAAAATTTCTAAAAATAGTTTTTAATCTTTTTAGGTCATTTTAGAGGTTTATCAATTGAAAATTCTTTATTTGGGCTTTTTGATAATTTATTTGATTTTTAGGCTTTAATTAGCATTTAAAAATTGAATATTTAATTATTTAAAAGATTTGAAAAAGTTTTGATAATTGGTAAACTCTTAGTTTATTATTTTTGAATTTTGGTGAATTTTTGGTAATTTTTAGAATTTATTTTATTTTTGGTGATTTTTTTAGGTTCCACGTCTTAACTTTCTAATAGTGATTTTTAGTTAATTTTTATTTTTACGACTTCGTCATTTTCTCTTCTAATCCCCTTCTAAACCAATCATTAATTACAAACATTTGGCAAGTTTTTCACACACATATACCTCCTTGGGAAACGAACTTACACAACATTAAGGGTCATTAGTGTTGATTTTTCCTAAAATCATCACTCGATACTTACCGCTCATTTACGCTCTTTTGTTTTCCTAAACAAGAGGTGTAAAACTCTACAATCACTTTGGCGCCGCTGCCGGGGAGGTGTGTCGTGATTAATTTGCATTGTTGTTTTTAATATTAACCAAATAGTATTTGTATTAGTAGAACTCTACTAATACGTATTATCGGTTTTCTTGGTTTTTCTTGTACAAATATTATTAATATATTGTATTAAGTATCACAATAAATTTACAATATCTCCAAAAGTGTGAAAACACAACCTTAATTGGGATTTGATCTCCTAATTATTGTATTCGAATCTCAAACAAAAAGAAAAAGGCAAAAATAGATAAATACTTTCGTGAAGCTCGATTTTGAAAAATACAAACTATAAGGTGGGTATAAGGCGGGTATTATAAAATATACCCTAAGGAAAAAGGCTCTTAAGTGCTTCGCGCCGCCTCGTTTCCCCGCTTGCTTGTGAGTATTTTGAGATTTAAGGCTAATCGAGGGTTTTGCCGCCCAAAGTATTATTACGTATAGTATATTTGCTTGGTTTCTTTGTGATTAAACCCTCTTGAACAATTTGGTTTTCACCAAAGTTCTAAAGTCATTAGAAGACGTTCACTCCACGTGATCGTTTTCATTCCTTTGAGGCTTCTTTAATCAAGAGTTTGATTCGAGGAGAGATTTTGTAGATTGTTGTCTACAAAGATACACCAAAATCCAAAAAAAAATAAAAAATTAAATATCATCAAAAACACAAAAAAAAATAAAAAAATTTGAAAATTCGCAAAACACCCAAAAAGAATCTTCTTTGCTCACCTCCCATTCTTCGTGAAGTTTATGATCACTCGTAATCAAGCAAAACGAGCTCGTAAACGACTTCAAAAACAAGCCAATCAAGAGACGTTGATTGTTGAAGAACCTCCAATTGTTGAACCTATTGTAGAACAAGAAGTCGTCATGGCTAATCGTACTATGATGGAGTTGCTACAAGCACCCACCGAGGGTTTTGGAGAGGCTATTGTGATTCCCGCCATCCTTGCGGAGAATTTCGAAATTAAGACGGGTTTAATGTCGATGTTGCAAGCAAATAAGTTTAGAGGTCACGAGAAAGACAACCCGCATTACCACATTAGGAATTTTAACCGTCTCACCGCCACTAGCAAATTTAAGGATGTTCCACATGACGCCATTAAGATGATGTTGTTCCCTTACTCGTTGGATGGACCCGCAAAAATTTGGCTCGAGAAAGAACCGCCAAATTCGATTTTGACATGGGCCGATCTCGTTTCTAAGTTTGTGAACAAGTTTTTTCCACCATCTAAAACAACACACTTAAAAAATGAGATTTCACGATTTGTGCAACGTAATAATGAAAGTTTTTCAATGGCATGGGAACGATTTAAAGAGATGTTATATGAATGTCCACACCATGATTTTACGGAATTGCATCAAGTGGATACTTTTTATAATGGGCTTAATTATCATGAACGAGATTATTTGAATGCCGCCGCGGGTGGTAATTTTTTGTGCAAGACGACAAATGAGGCTTTACAAATCATTGAAAATAGATCTAAGGTTTATAACCCTCGTAACACACCGAGTGTTGCCAATATGGGTTCGTCATCTTCGTCACAATCGTCTCGTAGCATTAACGCCTTACATGATGAAGCTAATGAGGAAAATCGGTTTTTTGATAGATTTGCTAATCTAATGTCCCATTGGAAGGCTCAAGAAGCTTCCAATTCCGCTTCGGTTAAAGCGGTCGCTAAGAGTTGTTTATCTTGTGGGGGAGCTCATGATCTTTCCGAGTGCATTACCGCGGATGGTAACACTTTGAGTGCTTATGTAGCAACGGGAACTTACAACCAAAACGGCCAAGGTTCCCGCCAAAATCAAGCTCCACCAAACCTAAATGTTAACAATTATCGAAACAACAACCAAGGTAATTACCAAAGCAACACACGCAATTACAACAAAGGGAATTATCAAAGTGGGAATGGACAAATCTCTAATCAAAACCAAAACCGTGATTTTCAAAACACTACACAAGGTTTTCAAAATGCTCACACTAAAAATTTGCAAGGAGAATTTTTGGATTATGCAAAAGCAAATGATGCTAAATTTGATAATATGCAACGTGAGATGATTAGCTTAAGATCCGAGTTGAAAAACGAGCTTAAAAATGAACTTGCTAATGAACTTAAAACTCATGCAAACAAAATGGAAGGAAATGTCCAACGTCTTCAACAAAACCAACAAAAGATGGAATTAGGACAACATGAGATTAAGCAAGAGTTATTAAAAGCGGATGCTAGGCAATCAAAATTTGAGGACCGAATGGCTAAGACGTTTGAAGCAATTATGTGTAAACCCTCTTCTTCGGGTGGTCTTCCTAGTGATACCATTAACAACCCGAGGGGAGAATTGAAGGTTGTTGCTACACGAAGTGGTAAAACTTTCAAGGAACCAATCTCTCGTACAAGTACTTCTAAGGAGAAGGAAATCGAGAAATAACCCGAGGTGACGGTCGAAAAGGAGCACATTACAATCCCACGAAGTACCGCTCAAACCACACCTACGGTTGAACCAATACCAATTGTGGAACCCGAGTTTCCAAGGCCGTTGCCTAATGACCAACCCACACCACCTTTACCCTACCCTTCGAGACGTAACAAAGAGAAAGCACAAGAACGGAACAATTATCAATTTGAGCTATTTATGAAAATGTTTCGTGATTTGCATTTTAACATAAGTTTTGTCGACGCTCTTATCATGATGCCTCGATTCGCCGCAAACTTCAAAAGTATGCTAAACAACAAAGAGAAGTTACAACAATCGTCTAGTTGTTCATCGGTTTTTCTTAGCCGCATACCACAAAAAGTCGGTGATCCCGGTAAATTTTTGATTCCGTGTGCAATTCAAGATATAGAGGAATGCTACGCCTTGGCCGATCTTGGTGCTAGTATTAATTTAATGCCTCTCAAGATTTTCAAATCGCTTTCGCTTCCGGCTCTTACTCCTTCGAACATGTCTATCGAGATGGCCGATCATTCTACGATCTTAGCATGTGGAGTAGCCGAGGATGTTTTCGTTAAAGTCGGAAAGTTTTACTATCCCGTTGACTTTATCGTTGTAGACATTCCTATCGATCGAAAAGTTCCTCTCATTTTGGGTCGTTCATTTTTGGATACATCAAGAGCTCTTATCGATGTTCATGCTCGAAAAATCACCCTTCGTTTCAATGAAGAAGAACTTGTCATCGATGCAACACAAAACTCCAATCTTTCTCATGTCTATTCTATTGCAACTTTAAACCATGGTGATTCAACCAATGTCGTTTGCAAAGAATTTTCACCAAGAGTTTTAGGAAATGTCGCCAAAAACAATTTACCATTTCTTCCGCCGGTGGAGGTTATGAGTGTAAAGCCTACAAAGAAGAAACCGTCAATACTTGAATCGAAAAATCCTTCGCCTCACCTCGAACATTCATTCTTGAAAAGTGTTGATAAGTTGCCGGTTTCTACGGAAGATCCTTCGGATGATGAATATGAAGACCCCGATGGGGAGGTTTTCTTCGTCGATAAACGTTTTGAGAACTTGCCACCACCAAAACCAAAACGGTTTCAAAATGTGAGAATTTTTAGTGTAACTAACATCGTCTTAGAAACACCGAATATTTTCGACATAATCAAAAAGGGTTTTCATAAGGAGAGTTTAAAAGATAAAAAAAGAAAAGATCTTAAATGTGATTTAATTGATTTTTCTACAAATCTAACTCCGTCATCACCGCGTGTTTTGAGTACTACAAGCTCGTCAACTCCTTTTGACGATGCTTTGTGTGGTTCTAGTATGGGGGAAGCCCCTTATGTTCCCTCATCCTTGTCCACCGAGGACGAGATATTCGATCCCGGAATTTCATGTAAAGGGAAATCTCGGTCTTCCACCGATGCAATAAATGGAAAATCTTTCTATTTGCTTGGTGCGAGTCTACCTCGAGTAGCTCAAAAGTTTGTCTTACCAATTGTCCCACCCTTGTACTTCTCATCTCTTTTCTTCAAACGCTTTGAGTTTATGGCACATGTTGAAGTGGCGTTGAATTGTTTTTCCAATGGAAACGAGAACGCCATTTTCGACCCCGGAATTTTGCATCATTTAAGGACTTAGTCCTTTATACCGGTTGCTTTTTGGGCCTTGTTTATCATGTAAGCCCCATCAAAAATTGACGATACCATGATTTTCCCCAAATGTTCACATTTTGAGGGGATCGAGTCAAGCTCATGACTCGGTAATAAAAAACGAGGTGCCTCGTGGGGGAGATCCCATGCTTATCTTTTATGCTCACTATTCACTAATAAGGGGACTTGTACCCTTTCAACTCGTTGTCTCGTGGTTGTTTGTGATTGTGTTATCTAGATCATCATCATCATCTACGATTGAAGACTCTCGTGTTCATTTACGTGAACCTCCATCGTTCGTTTGAAGAAGTTTTTCACGATTCCATGACATATCCTTTATTGTTCTAACAATTATCTTTTAGCATAATTAATAAACGGCTTTAGATATATTGTTGATCACCCTTTCCATGCTAGATCCTAAGCATTCGATTCTTCGTCTCTAGTATGGGGGTGCTCCACCTTTAGACTCGAAACATTGAGGACAATGTTTACTTTTAGTATGGGGGGCGAATAGGTACTTGCTTTGCTACGCCCTCACGCTTTCCAATTTTCAATGTTTTGTTTTGCTAATAAGGCTAAAAATGGCCAAATTTTAAATTTTTCTTAGTTTTCATAAGTGTTTTTAAGGCACGAATGTATATTTTCCGATGGGTAGAATAAGAGTTAATTTTTGACTTGATGGGCATTTGGAGCCATTTACATTCCTTAACTCGCTCAATTCAAGTTTTGCTAGACTTTTATATAGGGAGCTTTAAAACGCGAAAGTCTTAATTCATACGGGTTAAGAACAAGAACTTTTCGCAAGTTCCTATAATTGATTCTAGAAAGTCACTTATCAAGGGAACTTTAAAACGCATTCTCTAAACTTGAAAAAGTCCAAGAAAGTGCAAGATCCTATAGGTGGCTTGAAAACCCAAAACTTTGATTTGATATAGTCTTAATGAAAGCTAATCCAAATTTGGCTTAATTTTGACTTGCATGGCTAAGTATTCACGAGTCTCTTTAATTAGAGG
The DNA here is from genome assembly GCA_025667525.1 of Glebionis coronaria. Classification (NCBI taxonomy): domain Eukaryota; kingdom Viridiplantae; phylum Streptophyta; class Magnoliopsida; order Asterales; family Asteraceae; genus Glebionis; species Glebionis coronaria. Next base: position 431,732,609 of record CM046879.1, on the reverse strand, counting down.
TCTTTATATAGTGAAGAACGAGAAATGATAGAGTTAGACAAGTGATCATGCTAAACGTAGAACATGAAAATGTTCTTTCAAAAACTCATATGTTTTTAATTGTGGCTTTTTCTTCCCATAAGATCAATGCATTAGGAATAAATCATAATTGCAATAAGTAAAGTCATACGATTTGAAAGGTTACTTAGCCTCTAGCGCAAGATCGTTTAAAAGTTGCTCGGGGTTGAATAGAGTTCATAGCCAAGGCATAACTTATTGAAGCGGGACGCGAAGATTGGCGATTATCCAAAAAGGCCCTAACAAGGCATGAGGAGCTCTATTTTTGCTAAAGATCCAAAGATGATGTGAAGTATCATTATTCCTAAATCAATATGAAGGATCGAGACACACGACGAGAAGCTATTACTCCCCTAAAGAATGGAGAAAGTCTATCCAAAAAGACCCTAACAAGGTATGAGGATAAATATATCCAAGTCCGAAAAGGAGGCGGATCGTTGTATATCAAAATCCAAAGTAAAGATTGAAGAAAAATGATGAAGTCGTGGTCCTATATGAAGAATCTCTCAAAAACGTCAAGTGAAGAAATTCCAAATATATGAAGAGAAGACCATAATTTCAAGAATGTCTTCCCAAGATTTGAAGTATGAAGTACATGCCAAATATCGGTCCGAGAAAGGTCTCAAATCGTGAAACGAGTTATGCCAAGATATGAACTTAAGGAGATACACGAGAAGCCGTTTTAAAAGATTTTGTCCTTCGGCTAACTATCGCTCAAATCGTGCTACTTTGCTTTCGGACTAATAACTACTCAAATAAGTCAATATGTATCACTTGTGATCCATGACAAATAGATAAAAAAATGCTAGTAACCCATTTCCTTTTATAATAACTAGGATTGCGGGGAGAAAAAGTATTACACAATTTGGACGTATGAGTAGTGTTAGCATTGTGACTTGTACCAACAATGATCTTGTTTTTGCACTTAGCATGGAATGTATGACAATCAAGGATGACGAAGTTTACTCTAAGGGACATTAACTTGTTTCTATTCTTTGACCCTAAAAGTCACTTTTTGTGATGAAAATCATACATTATGTCTTTACACATCTTCGTAGTATGTTGCAAGTCTTTTACTCTTCAATAAAAGTTAATGAAATTTGAACTTTGGTGATGCTTAGATACTTTATTCTAGCATTGCGTGAGGGCACAGCAATGGCTTAGTATGGGGGAGTGATGAGATGGCATTTATACATGATCTCATCGTTCTTTTCGGGCTTTAAATGCATAAAAATGTCATAAAATACCATATATATGCTTGTGTTTGTTTACTTGTGTATTTTAGGTATGGATATCGTGAAAAAGACAAAAGATCACAAGTTACAAGGAAAAACGGACACGAGAAACGAAGCCGTACAAAGAACCGGGCCCTAATCATGGAATTCTCAACAAAATACCTTGAAGACTTGAAGACAAACAAGATTGATCCTCATTTATTGAAGAAATGACACTTAAAACCCTTGTATATTAATAATTACAAGTTTGGTCCCTTAAGTTTGTCAAAATTACACAAAAGGTCCTTCAACTTTGAAGAAATGGAAAGAGTAGTCCCTCAAATCCAAATTGCCAATAATGGTCCTTCATGAAGATTAAGATACATTGAAGACCTTTGAAGATCAACAATGCCCAAAATCAGCCCTTGCAATATTCAAACATGTCAAAAATAACCCTTGAAACATTTTGTGAAAAGTTTGTGCCAAAAGTGTCAAGTAATGAAACGTTGATACAAAGGAAATGGGCGTTGATGGGTTTTTAAACACAAAAGACAAAAGAAAGGAAGAATAAGGGCCAAAGCTGTTAACTTCAAACATTCAAACACGAATTTGCGCCAAACATATAACACTCCCCCATTTTCGGATCAAAACTTGTCACTATTCACCTTTACAGCCCAGATTTTACACCAACTTAAACAAAGGGTAAAATGAAATTACCCAGGCACACGTTTGATTCACACATGCAGGAACCTATCCCACACACAAAACCCTCATCTCCACTCACTATGGACCCCACCCCAAATACCCTTTCCACCAATCAGCAAGCAACTTAGCCTCCAAGCTTAGCCACGTGTCAAGATCAACAGCTAAGAGCCTTTGCTTGATCACAAAGCTAAAATGAACGTGTAGGATCATTTTGGACAGCATATTCCATCAAATCATCTAGAAGAACCAAGGGCATTTTAGAGAATTCAGTTGCTAGTGTTTGTGAACAGTGTAGCCAGGCATTTGCCTATAAGAACAAGATTAAAACTAAGAATGGAATATTAGATTTGATGAAGAAGAACTAGAAAGATACAAGGTAGATGATTCTAGTGAGAGAAACTAAGGAGAGTTTCTCTCTCTAAAACAAGAAGAAGAGAAAGGATACAATGGGAGACACACACACAAATGAGGATGGTTATGCCTTTTATACTAAGGCTTACATGAATAGGAGGCCTTCCTCATTTGTGTGTTCGGGACTAGTTCCCGTTTCATGTATAATAATGACATAGAACTCTCGACACTGTTGAATAGCATTTTCCACGATCTTCGCAACGGTATATTATATGACCATCACTTTAAATACTTCTAACAATCTCCCCCTAAGGGGTGGTCATATAATATGTGACTTCACTTCTTTGACCATCACTTTAAATACTTCTAACAATCTCCCCCTAAGTGGTGGTCATGTATTATGTGACGTCACTTCTTTGTTGTTGCAGACTTTGAAGCTCGTTGTCTTGAGAGTTCTTTCATCGATCCTTTCATGACTTGTGATCTTGGATCTTTGATATTTGCCTTGACTTGATCTTGTAACTTTGCCAGCTTGTGTTCTTGTGTCTTTTTGCCCACATACTCATGTTTTGTGTTGTCATGAAAGCTTGTTAACAATCTCCTTTGATCATCAGAGTAGCGGAAGTCTTTGTCTTTAGATGTTCTTGAGCTTTCTTCAATAATCCTGAATATGTGGCCTTGAATTGCGACTCTTGAGATAACGCCACCGTTTGCATTCCACCGGTTTCCCGTTATACAGTACGAATACTGTACCTGTGATCAGGTAAGTTCATGGAACTTCCTTGACAGGATTTCCAGCTGTGGTAGCCGTTCTCAATACTTGAATATATCGAAAGATAATTCAAAGTAAGGAGTGAATCATGCAGTTCCAATCTGCTGATTAAGTCGTCAATTCACTTTCCTGGAACAAGTCTGAATCAATTAAGAATCAAACCATCGTTGCTTTCCAGTTGACACAAGTTTGATTCATATAGAATCGCACAAGTTACCTACCGCAGTGCTGTTTGATGATGACACTGGAAGGATTTCCATTCGTCATTGTAAATACTGAAAAGTATTACTCTGAATGTTCTGGCAAGATCATAAAGATATTGCGTCGAGTCCTGGAACGAGTTTGAATCAATTAAGAATCAAACCACTGTTGCTTTCCAGTTAACATATGTTTAATTCAAGTGAATCTTACATATGACCTACCGCAGTGCTGTTTGATGTTAACACTGGAAGGATTTCCATTCATCACTGTGAATACTAAAGAGTATCACTCTGAATGTTCTAGCAATACCACAAGGATAGAGCGTAGGACTCTGTAAATCATCGCTTGTGTTCTAATGATGAACAACAATTGATCTATGGAATAAGTGTCCTAATGAGATTTTTGATGAATCTCGTTGGCTCTAGACTCTATAAGTGCACGTTTATTTAGTGATCGGAGGCTGGAGCAGACTGCCACCTATTCAATATCTACTATCTCGGAGTGAGAAAGTTGATAGAAATGAGTTGAACTCCGTGACAATAAAACAAACTTCTTTTGAGAGAAGCTTGAGTAGGCTGGGAAGGGTTGTGCATTGCATCACTGGGTCCATGATGCTTTGTCTTCAGTATCAGAAATCATCAAAGTGATTCTGATAATAGATGTATTGACCCGGTTTCTGCCTAAGTTGTATGGAGGGCTTCTTTCTTTACACCCTTTATCCTTACATTTCTTTTTCATTCTTCAACCCCTTCAATGCTTACCAAGACGTCATAACTAGCACCTTGTTGTGATTGTTCCAGTGCTAGCTTAAGTCATTAGTCGGCATTATTCCCGTACACTCACCTACTCCATCTTTCCTAAGGACTTCTAAGTTCTAATGGATTGTCCCTGGGAAGATCCCTCCGGTTCTGGTTTGATCATAGGACGAATACCTAACCACCTTTTGACACCAATACCATCGTGAATTTATGTGTTGAAGGGTATAGATATCGTAACCAGAAAAATCATTTGAAAATGCAGTCAAGGTGTTGATGAAATCAATGTTTACACCTTGAAAGTTTTCTATATCACCAAAAACGCTCCCCCTACATATGTGCATCATAAAAGGAGAGATTTTTGCACATATTAGGAAGAGAAAGCACTTATATCAAAGATCTTATTCAAGATAACACATTTTAATCACTATTCTCCCCCTCAAAAATTGCATGAAATTGAATTTTTTGTGAAACTAGTGATGAAACATGGAGAGAATAATGTGTCATGAAACTTTGGAACAAATGTTTATACAAACATTATACTCCCCCTCGAAAAGAGATTGTATTTAAATAGGGGAGTATATGAGCACATTGTTTTGAAATTCTTTGAAAAATTGTGCTCAAAAGTCCGAGAAAAGTTGTGTTCATGAGCTTAAAACTTTGAATGTTTCGATATAAGCTCATGACCGAGAAAAATGAATTTCTCGTTGTTGAGGATAAGTCAAAGACTTTCCTTTATTTAGGGACCGGGTTATAGTCTGACATGTAACTATAAGCCATTATGTTGAGCTCAAAACTTTGAATGTTTTGTGACAAGCCCAACCCGAGATAGATTGCTCTACCCGTTATTAGGATAAGTTATCTTTAAAGATACACTCGCCTTTATTTGAAGTTCGAGTTACAGTCTGACATTTAACTGTAAGTCGTTTACATGAGCTTAAAACATGGAATGTTTTTATCGGAAGCTCATGACCGAGAAAAATGAATTTCTCGTTGTTAAGGATAAGTTATCATCCGTGATCAACTTTCCTTTATTTGAGGCACGAGTCACAATCTGAGGTAATTGCAAATCATTTGAAGAAAGGGGAAATGACATGTTTTGAAAAACATTTGAACTTCCATTCGAGCTTTATGTACACACCCGTGTCGTTATTGAGCGACATTTCTAGGCACGTCCATATTATCGAAACTGAAAGACATGTCGAGAAGAATATTTTTGGTATTTTTGAAAGATTTTTTTCGTTTTTTGTTTTGTTTTTATAGGTTTTATATTTTTGTATTTTGATTTTCAATGTTTTTTAAAATAATCCAAAATAGACCTTTGTACAACAGAAGAGGGTGATGTTGAATGTACAGAATTGGAACCCTTTGAAGAAATGGACTCAGAATCCGCTGAAGTACCTGCAATGACAGAAGAAGAATTTGCACAAATACTAGTGTTAGGAGTAACAAATGCATTTTCTACATTCAGAACACTCGCATTAGTGCTGGAGCAAGTGTCATCACTCTTCTTGATAGGAATCCACTTAAGACCGACTTCCTTGAAGATCCTACCCGTTGGTTTCCATTGAAGACTAGATTTAGGAGTAGTGTTCTCTTGCACAGCGGAAGACTTCTTTGGAGAGAAACTAGATCCTGCATTGATCCGCCTTGAGGATTTATTGTCATTGCTTTTCTTTGTGACAGGTGGGAATCTCCTTGTTGGCTTATGGGATTCTGCATTCTTTCTCTGTGTGAAATCACGAGAGTTTACCTCATAGAGGTATTGCAGAATGCAATGAGCATGATTTCCATGGTGAATGCCCTTTTTGCACGTGGGGCATACAGTAAGTTTGGGATTCTCGAAAGGTCTTGTGTACCTAGGGTTTGCTGACCGTTCAGGCACTATGTTCGAAACACGGCTACCTATTGGTGATTGCCAATTCCTAGGTTGTTGGGAAGGGGTCCTAGGTGTTGGTTGATTACCATTAGGTGTGTGTTGAACTCTAGCGGTTGTTGGTTTACTAGGTTTTGAATACACATGGTTTACTTTCTGAATGTTCCCTTTTTGCTTACCATCCCCTAGGTTTTTGGTTTGACCAACGTCATTTGAACCATTAGATTCCTTTGTGGGCGTAAGAGTCACACACTTGGGATTACTCTTAGGAGTAGTGCAAGGTGCATTCACAGAGTTGTGTTTAGCAAGAGTGGGTTTTCTAAATAGAGGAACATAGAGTGAGATGGCTGGTTTTGGTACAGTCGATGGCACATCGGTATTAGGAGGTAACCTAGAAACATTAGAAGGCGGTTTTCCTAAGATAGATGGCTTTGGTACTTTGTACGCATTGGGTTGTCTAACAACTGATTTTACAACCTTAGGTTCCACAGTTTTTCCACCCATTTTTCCAACAAGTTTCTGCAACTCAGCAATCGCGATGTCTTTGTCTTGCAAATGAGCTTTCAGATCAGAAATATCCTTACTCTTTTCATTCAATTCACGAAACGATTCAGAGAGTTTTACTTGTAAATTACTGTCATCAGGAACTTTTCCAACTTTGGTTTGCAAAGCAAGTTCAAGAGAATGACAATGTTTCTGAAGAAAATCATATCGGTGTTGAAGAATCGTGAACTCTTTTTGATTAACATTTGATGAAGGCTCACTGTCATGATATTCACCTCCTAACTGAGCTTTTAGCTGTTCGATTGTTTGTTGCAGTTCATTGTAAGCTTTATCATACGAGAGTTTGTCATCCTTACATTCATCACATTTTTTGACATATTTATTCCAAAGATCGGTGAATTCGTTGTCCTTTTTGATGACATAAGACTCCATTTTCTCTTTCGTACGATCAAGCTCATTTTGGAGGGTTTCATTGTCTGGCACAGAGATGTTTACCGCAACGGGGTTACTATCAACACAATCACCACTGTCACTTGATTTCGAGAGACATGCGAGGTCGCTTTCCAAAACTTTAATTCTATCAAGAGATTCATCAGCCTCCTTTGCCAAAGATTTAAAGTCTTCAACAAATTTGGCTAGTTCTTTTAGAAAAGCGTTCTCAAGATTGCCTATCCTCGCATCAACTTGATTAATAATCGGATTGATTTCAGTATGAAGCACTTTTTGTAACTCGACATGAACGGGTGATGTAAAGTTTCCTCCAGTCATTTTGGCGTTAACAACCCGTTTGAGAATGACAAAATTATCTTTGAGCTCGTTAAGAAATCGTCGTGCAACACTCGGTTTAGGAGGATCCTCTGTCAATTCCTCACTAGGTAGCAAAAGCAATTCGGTACTAGTTTTAGATCGAACAAAAACCGTTGGAGGATTAACTTTTGGATAGTAAACAGGTGTCACTTCTTTATCAAGCTTTTTCATTCTTAAACGAGTTTCTTCAGCAAGTTCTGTAGTTTCCTCAGAATCATGCACACTAGGAGGATCATGCTCATCAGACAGGAGCACACTACCATTATATAGAGTTTGATTTGTGGCCTGAACCTGCTTAAGATATTCTGGATTGGGAGGAAGAGGACAACCTAAAGCCATTTTGTAACGGGTGTAATTTATCTCATTCACTTTAGGTGCGAGCATATTTATCGTCTGCATAGATTGTCCACGTTTTACCAAAAGGTTGTCTAAGTCCCTAATCCTATCCTGAGCATTGCAAAAATCCTCAAGAAGCCCATCTTCTCTAATTTTGAAATCATGTTTCAGCTTTTTTATTTCTCCTTTTAAATCAGAAACGATAGATTTTTCAGTTGAAAGCTGTTTATTAAGAGAGGTGATTTCATCATTCAATTCGCTTATCTTTTTTGCACTACTTAAATGTAAGGCATTTAATTTCTTAGTGGTGCATTTTTCTTGATAAACTGATGTAGCATGAGCTTGTTCAAGTTCCTTGATTTTAGCATGATGAATCTCAAAACTTTTCTCCCGTTCCTTATATCCCGTAAGCTCAGTGGTCAATTTGGCATTAGTTTCTCTAAACTTATTATTAACCACATTCGCATGAGCAACATCCTTGGCAAGCTTATCAAATAATGATTTATAATACGCATGCGTCTCGTCAGGAAGGGTTGTAGGTTGGGCAACTTGATCCTCACTAAGGTTCACACTGGGTGCATTAGAAATAATATTGCTATTATTCGTTTGAACCCCGTGTGTCTCAGTGGAAGGCTCAAGTGACTCAGTATACTCTTCCTCCTGATTAGACATATTATATAACTCATTAGCATTGAGACGTAGGTGTACCTCAGAGGAACCGTCTGAATCATACACAGGAGCTCTGTCAGGTTGAATTACCGATGTGGATGATTGTTGCGAATTAGCCATCAAGATGGAGTCGGGAGTCACCTCTTCTTCCTCATCATATGCTGCTGCAGATGCCATGAGATCAAACTCTTTAGCTAGAAGTGGAATTCCTGCTTCTTCCTTTTGTGCTATAAGAAGCTGAGACTGGAGATGGGCAGCATTCCTCTTCTTTCTTACATGGCTATCACGATGCTCAAAACCCGCAGCATCATTGTCTTGTTGATAAGTCATAGTAGAAGTCGTGTGAAAAACAGGATCTCAATTCGTAGAAAGCGTGTGTTGGGGTGTCAACAAAATCAAACTTTGCCTAAATTTTCCAGCCCGACAAAAAAAATTCCTCAGTCCGACAAAACGGTAATCCGAAAAAATTTTGAAACACTAAATTTTGAAATCGAGTTAGAAATAGCAAATAACTAGTAGGGAAAAAACTTGAAAAAATAAAATTTTAATGAAAAATAAAACCTAAAAATTTGAAATTTGGCCTAAAAATTTGAATTTTGGTCCGAAAATTTGAATTTTTGGTCAAAAAATTTTTCGCATTGCCAAAATTTGAAATTGAAGCTTAAATGGCCTAAAAATGGTCTAGTGATTTTTTTTTTTTTTTTTTTTTTTTTTTTAATCTTCGTGTAAACTATGTTCCGAGACTAGTCTAGATAGTGGCTAAGACTAAAAATTACTCAAACAAAATTTCCATCGGAATGCCCATCGGAATATTCTATCGGAATGTGCTTCTATCGGAATGTCCTACGATCGGAATGTCCTTCTATCGGAATCCTAGATCGCAATGATGACCTGTCGGAATGATTTCAGATCGGAATATGTTCAGATCGGAATAACTTCAGATCGGAATAACTTCAGATCGGAATGTGGCTAAAATCAATTTGGCAGAGTAACGTCTCAAGATTGCCTTAAATTCGTCGCAATCCAGATCGCAATAACGATCGGAATGTTCAGATCGGAAAAGGGGGCTATCGCAATACTGATCGCAAAGTAAAACCCTAGGGTTATTGCGATCGAAACCGTACTTACCTTTCCGAAATTCAAGCTGTCGCAATAAGGGACCTTGTTTTTCCAACTTTTTAGGCAACGATTTTAGCAACTTTGAGGCAACAAATTCGTGTTTTTGAGCAAACCAAAATACACACAACACGAATACTTGGAATAACAAAGAAAACACGAATTTTTTTTTTTTTTTTTTTTTTTTGATCTTTATTAAAAAAAATCAAAAGAACCCACGGAATAAGCAAGAAACAAGGACAACACCAAAGAGCTATCCACGAATCCCTTGGCGAATGATACCACTTGTTGGATTGTAGCACCGACTTATAAGAACAAGAAATATAGATGAATAAGATCAAGATTAAAACTAAGAATGGAATATTAGATTTGATGAAGAAGAACTAGAAAGATACAAGGTAGATGATTCTAGTGAGAGAAACTAAGGAGAGTTTCTCTCTCTAAAACAAGAAGAAGAGAAAGGATACAATGGGAGACACACACACAAATGAGGATGGTTATGCCTTTTATACTAAGGCTTACATGAATAGGAGGCCTTCCTCATTTGTGTGTTCGGGACTAGTTCCCGTTTCATGCATAATAATGACATAGAACTCTCGACACTGTTGAATAGCATTTTCCACGATCTTCGCAACGGTATATTATATGACCATCACTTTAAATACTTCTAACAATCTCCCCCTAAGGGGTGGTCATATAATATGTGACTTCACTTCTTTGACCATCACTTTAAATACTTCTAACATAAAGACTCCTCAACATGTGAGAGAGCTTTTGTTCCAGTTTTAGGCTATTAATCTTTGTAATTCCTTTTTAAGTTAAATAAAATTTGAATTTCTGAAAATTTGAAATCTCTTTTTGATTTAGTTAAAAGTTTGGTGTTTGAGTAGCCTAATTCTGAGTTCCATTTGATTGTGAAGGCCTACCTTAATCTTGTGGTTAAGGCACGTCTTGTTTCATAAGGTTTTTAAGGTTTGAAAACCTTGAAATCCTAGGTTCTGTTTTGGTTATTTTGAGTACTAACCCTTGACCATTAGCTATAAGCTCTTACAAGCTTGTTGACACCAAGCTTGTGAAGGGATTAGAGCCCTTGGTTGAGTTGTTTGCTGTTTGTGTTGAAGATATAAAGTCCTTGAGGTTCTACTTTGAACCATCAACCAAGGCAGTTTGCATCATCTTCATTGAAGTACCTTGGTCTTGTTCTAGTTGTTGAACAAGGTCCAAGGAGCATTGCTGGCCTTCCTAGGATGTTGTGGAAGGCAGGTATAATCCCTTGTTAAGATTCCCCTAAAAGTTTCATGTTTATGACTGTTTTTGATTTGGTGCTTTGATTTTGAGTATTAGTGTTTGTGTTGGTGATTTTTGAGTTTGATTGTGTTATTTGCTATTGTTTAAGTGTTTTTGATCATTAAAATCAGTAGGTTATTAGTTAAAATCAGAAGTTTGTATGATAAGTGCTTGATTAAGGGTTGTTTGGGATTACTGGTTATCAAGGCCTTGTGGCCTTGTGCCCTTGGTTCTTTGGGTTTGGGTGGTCTAAATAAGCTCTAATATACAAGTTTTAATCATTGGTTAGCTTTATGAAAGTTTGGAAAAGAGATTTGGAGTTTTGCAAAAATCTGATAAAAGTGGTTTTGAATTTGGTCAAACACATCAGATCCAATAACTTCTTTGTTAGTTGGATCTAAGGTCTGAAATCAGGTTTGGGAATAGTTTGGGTGATAAGCTATCTACTGGTTATCTGCTTGTTGAATTTGGTGGCTTATTGTGGTTTTTATAGCTTATCAAAGTCTGTTGAAGTGGTCATTTGCATCAGCAAAGTGACCACCTCATTTGGTGTTGCATTGTGATTTCTAGCATTAGGATTGTTGTTTTGTTGCTTGGACCTTATTTGTTTGCTGCTTGTGATGATATTTGGCTATTTGGATTGCTTTGTTCATAGCTCATAAGCTCACTGGCTTATTGGCTTATTTGTGCCAAAATACATCAAGTTTACCCAACTGGTAAGCTTTGATTCACAAGGTTTGCACTCAAACCTTGACCAGCAGGGTGAAAAACAAGTTCTCACACTTCATTAAGTCTGTCAACGCCTACTTTGTTCCTGTCAGCGTTTGATTTCAACTTATCAGCGTTTGACTTTTGGTCAAACTTGGTTTTCAGCTTATTTGAATCTGTTTTGCTTATTGGTACATGCAACAACTTAGTTTTTGTAATAGAAATCATTTTTCTCAGCTTAATATCAAGTCTGGAAGTTTACAAGTCTTTTGGTTAAGCTTTTGCTAGAAAACTAGCTTATTTGGCTTTTTCAGCCAGCTTATTTGCTCTTACAGCTTATTCTACTTGGCTTTTTGTGATTTTCTTGGTTGATTATTCTTAGTTAAGCTATTTGTGAGCTTTTGCAAGTTGAGTCAGCTTCTGAGGTTGAGTATTTCTCAAAAACGACTATTTTGTCGTTTTGTGGAATTTTGCTTTTCTATTTTCTGGCTTATTGAGTGAGCTTATTGAAAATTTCTTTTGACAGATCTCTTAAGCACCCAAAAAGAGGGTTGTGTGTCAAATTAGAGCTTATGGCATTAGCTTATGGCTTAATGGGCTGAAAAGCCCAATAAGAATAAGCTTTGTGTTCAATAAACTGTGATAAGCACATTTTCAGCTTTTGGGCCTTTAGAGTTTTGTTCTTAGAATTAAATTTTAAGTCAGATAGGGCTTTTCCAAGTCAATTGGGCCAAGTTTGACTTTTTGGGCCCAAAAGCCCATTTGTGTTGACTGTTTTTGGATTTGGCCCATTTGAGGGCCCATTAGGGGTATTTTGGTAATTTCACTTTCATTTTCTGATTATTTAGGTTAAAATAAACTAGTTTGCAAGTTTTTAGATTTTTTATAATTTTTGGATTTTTAATATTATTTTATTATTATTTTATTATTATTTTTAAAATTTCACTTTTTCCAACTTTTTACATTTTTCTTAGGTTAAATACATTAAAATAGGAATTTATCAACTTTTAGAATAATTTTATCACTTATAAATTAATTTTTATAATTATTTTAAGTTTTAATAGTTTTTAAATCATTTTAAATAGTTTTGATTAGTTTTAAAATTTCTAAAAATAGTTTTTAATCTTTTTAGGTCATTTTAGAGGTTTATCAATTGAAAATTCTTTATTTGGGCTTTTTGATAATTTATTTGATTTTTAGGCTTTAATTAGCATTTAAAAATTGAATATTTAATTATTTAAAAGGTTTGAAAAAGTTTTGATAATTGGTAAACTCTTAGTTTATTATTTTTGAATTTTGGTGAATTTTTGGTAATTTTTAGAATTTATTTTATTTTTGGTGATTTTTTTAGGTTCTACGTCTTAACTTTCTAATAGTGATTTTTAGTTAATTTTTATTTTTACGACTTCGTCATTTTCTCTTCTAATCCCCTTCTAAACCAATCATTAATTACAAACATTTGGCAAATTTTTCACACACATATACCTCCTTGGGAAACGAACTTACACAACATTAAGGGTCATTAGTGTTGATTTTTCCTAAAATCATCACTCGATACTTACCGCTCATTTACGCTCTTTTGTTTTCCTAAACAAGAGGTGTAAAACTCTACAATCAATGGACAAATGGGGCACCCCTACACTCAGTGGAGTGTAGGGAGTCAATAGAAGCAAGTAAAACGCATGTAAGCACACAAAAGTCACACAAGAAGGCCAAATCAAGTCACTGTATTGATGATAAAATGTCTAAGGGGCACTTGCTGATGCAGTTGGCACTTAGATTAGATTCTACAGCCACAAATTTGCAGAAAACCAAACCAATTCACACACAAACTAAACACAATCCTAAATTAGCCCAAATCTTATCAGAGAACAAAGATCAAATGTAAGATTCAACTAAAAATCTAGGCAGTTAAGGGCATACTGAAATTTATCAGGTCTAAGCAAAAATAAATCATGCAAATCCTTTAAGACCTAATCAAACTCAAAACCAAAGATAACAATAAGCTAATACTGATGGATTAAATGAGATATGGCAGATTTCAAGTCAACAGATTAACAACTTTGTAGCTTAAATCCTTATTCCAAACAACCCTTAACTTTTTCAGAAAATGAAAATCATCAAACAATTGCTTCAAAACTTGATTAAACTGACCAAGCCCTACTTAAGCATGCATAATCTACCAAAATAACCATTAACTAACATCAAATTACCAATCAATCAACAATTTATCTAAACCAGCTTAAAATCCTAGATCCAACACCCTTTTAACTTTCTGATTGTAAACTTTAACAAACCAAATGCTTACAATACTTAACCAAATTGATTCTATCCTATCTAAGCATGCAAATTAGACCTAAACAAACTTACTCAAACAGGAAACATTCACATAGGAACATAATCATGCCATTCATGTTGCAAGCAGATTTCAGAAACTTTTAAGAAAGAAAAAGAAGAAATGAAAGAGATTGATCACCTCCCTCACTTTGCATCCTAGTGAGGGTCAGCTATGCTCTCCTGAGCTTGACCAACAACTAGGTCAAGCCAGGAGTGTCTTGAAAGAAAATGGGTTGAGTTGAGGTTGCTGATGAAGTAGTCAAAACCCCACCCTCATGTGAAAATGGTGATGAACTCAATGTTTACCTGCACAACACAACAAACCAAGAAAAACTAGGCCAATAAGTTGGTCAATAAGCTCAATGTCAATGAGCTTATTGATGATCTTATGACCTTAAGTGGTTAGTAAGCAGAAATGACCAAAGATTTCTCACAAAATCTTGACAACAGAAATTTATACAATCTTAGGATATCAAAAACTTTTGGATATATGAAACTCAAACAAGTTCAATAAATCTTGAAACCAGATTAAAAGTACAAGTTTTATAAAAAGACACCCCTTTTCAACAATATGAAAAACGGATTATAACTTTTTCTAAAAACTTGATCTAGAAATCAATAGATGAATAATGGAACACAGATTTTCTTAACTAAAATACCAGCTTTTAAATAAAGAAAAGGAATTATATTTTTACCAAAACACCAACTTTCATTTAACTTAAAAAGGAATTACAATTAAAATTTAGAAAATCTGGAACAAAAGAGAAAAGGGTCACAAGTCGACTCCTTTTTATACCAAGACTAGGAACTATCTAGAATGATAAATGTGAAAAATCCTAGCTAGTAATCTGCCTAAATTGCCCTTGATGATTCTCTGAATATGCTGAAAAGATGACACTGTTTGAATTCTTGATATTGGTAAAAAACAGGAGCATGTGATCTTGAAGTGTTGCCAGCCTGTGAAGACTTCATCTAAATCATTCAATGGTGAGTAGGGAGCACACCAAAGGATCCTAGTCGTCCAATGCCTGTGCAATCTTGTCTTGGAGCAAAACGTAGGTCAGGGGAGGCTGGGTTCTTCACATGGGCGAAAGTGATGGGGAATCTTGGGGTGGGTTTGGGTTAAGAAAACCCTTAATTAAGGATCTGGAGATTTTAACAAAAAAACCCCTTTGGTTTTTACATTGATTAAACCTGGGCATTTTAGGGTTCATGGGGGTGATTAGGGAGTGTTTAATTCGTTTTGGGGTGGGTTAAATTTAAAAAAGTGTTTAGGTGGGAAAGAATTTATTAACTGATTAATAATCAGTTTAACAAATGGTGGGGTGTGACGTGTAAGGATGGGAAGGTGTGATTGGTGGGTTTGAAGTAGTGGGTGACGTGTCAGCTAGGTATTGGAGGGTGTGGGTTTCGTTGTCTGGCTAAATTGGCCCCTGAAATTCTCCCTTGTTTTCACTTGACATCAAACAGCTTATACCCCCAATTCCTTTGTAATGAAACTTTCTAGTTTCATACTTTGGCCACAATAACTTTTGAAAAGTTATTCCAAGGACTAGTTTTGTCAATTCATGATATTTTAAGGACTGATTTTGGCATCTTCTCCATTCTTCAAGGTCTTGACTTGTTTGTTGACTTCTTGGAGGACTAATATTGACAATTTAGTTTTGTTGAGGGACTAAATTTTCCAATTCTTCAAAGTTAAGGGTCCTTTTTGTAATATTGACAAACTTTAGGGACCAATCTTATAATTATGAATATACAAGGGTTTAAAGTGTCAATCCTTCAATATTGGAGGACCCTTCTTGTTCAATCTTCAATTCTTCAAGGGTCTTTCTTGGAAAATCAATGCTAGGGCTTGGTTCATTGTGCGGCTTCGTTTCCCGTGTTCGTTTTTGATTGATCCTTGTGATCTTTTGTCATTTCTTCAATATCCGTACCTAAAATACACAAGCAACAAACACAAGTATATATTTGGAATTTTTAATGATATTTAATGCATTTTAAGCCCAATTTGGACGATGAGACTATGTATAAAAGTAGTCTCATCACTCCCCCATACTAAACCATTGTCGTGCCCTCACACAATGCTAGAATAAAGTATCGTAGCACCTCCAAAATTCATTTTTATTCACTTTATTGAACGATAAACTAGCTACACTACTACTATTACTACTACTTGCGTTTTAGACATAATGTATGATTTTCATCGCAAAATGGGACGTTTAGGTTCATAGAATAAGAACACGTGAATGCTTCGTTAGAAATAATTTCATCGTTCTCGATTTTCACCCCAATTCCATGCCAAGCGTGCAATGAGATCATTGTCATTATAAGTTAGTAATGCTAAGACTACTCATATGCCCTAATCACGTACTTATCCTCCCATTTTCCTAAGTTGTATCTCTTATATTTTATTTTTTCTTTGAATGTTTCACGAGGATACATTGTTTGACTTATGCGATAATAGAGATTTAGGTCTAAAAATAGAGTCCTAACGGTGTAACCAAGACCATCAATTCAATAACCCCTCCTAATAGACAACGATGTCAAAAAATTAAGTCAACAAGAAGAATCGATAAACACGGTTTTATAACGGTTTTGAACATGAGACTTATTACCAAGACTTTTATACGCCCCCTAACGGAAGGGCCTTATTATCTTTGGTTTACCTCCATCTTTTATTCAACTTCGCCATGAAGCTTTTATTATGACTTCGGTCTTGCCTTGCCTTTTATTATCCGCCTCATCGGTGGTTTTATTAGCCAAAGACGTATATCCTCACGCTAAGGCGAATTTTGGATCTTTAAAGCTTCGAAGATTAAGGCTTGATTCACTTTCAATTTTGCATAGATTTTTCGGCCTTTTGGTGCTTCAAATTGTTTGCTAGCACTTGAAATCTTATTATTGGGTGAAGCTTTTAATTATTCGGGTGCCAATACTTCAAAACCGTGACGCTGGCGATACTTTAATGTCTTCCCAATTTAATTAAACGGAAGCTACTAGAAAAGACTAGAAACCCAACAATCTCAAATAAACCGCTAAGTCAATATTTATTAAGCAAAAAATATTTACAAGCGAAGGGAGAATAAGTAAACAACGAGAACACATGAGTTTTTGAAAGAATACGAGTATTCTACGTTTAGCATAGTAACTTTTAATTAACCCTATCATTTCTCGTCCTCATTTAAGAAACTTAGCCTAATGTGAAGTTAAGGAATCAAAGCTAAGTGCTCAACACGCACGGTCGAGTAAAAAATTACTCTTATTCTTGCCATCGGAAAATCTACATTCGTGTCTTCAAATACTTATAAAATATGAGAAAAATTTTAAAATTTGGCCATTTTTAGCCTTATTTTGCAACAAAACGATAAACAAAAAGATAAACTTTGGAAAGCGTGAAGGTTTGGCAAGACAAGTATCTATTCACCCTCCATACTAAAGTTAAACATTGTCCTCAATGTTTCGAGTCTAGGGGTGCAAAACACCCCCATACTAGAGACGTAGTCGAATGCCTAATTTAGCATTGAAAGGGTGTAACCGTTAAACTTAAAGCCGTTTATGAAGTGTGCTAAAAACCTAAGGTTAGAACATCAAAGGATATATCATGGATATTAAGAAAGTATTCAAAGCAAACGATCGAGTGTTCCCATAAAACGAACACGAGAGGCTCCAATCGTGAAGATCATGATCTAAAAACCACAATTCACAAACAACCACGGAACAAAGGTTGGAAGGGCACAAATCCCCTCACATTAAACTAATTAGAAAGCGATAATATGTACATGGATAAGCATGGGTTCCCCCCACGAGGCACCTTGTTTTTGATAACCGAGTCAAAAGCTCGACTCGAATCCCCCATAAATGTGATCATTTAGGGATAATCATGGTATGGTCAATTTTTGGTGGGGCTTACATGATAAACAAGGTCCAAAAACAACCGGTATTAAGGACTAAGTCCTTTGATGGTGCAAAATACCGGGATCGAAGATGGCGTTCTCGTTTTCATTGGAAAAACAAATCAACGCCACTTCATCATGTGTCAACACAAACCCAAAGGGTTTAAAGAAAATAGATGAGAAGAAATAGAAGGGTGGGACAATGGGTAAGTCAAAAAAACCATGAGCTACTCGAGGTATACTCGCACCAATCAAATAGAAATATTTTCCATTTATTGCATCGGTGGAAGACCGAGATTTCCCTTTATAAGCAATTCCGGGACCAAATATCTCGTCCTCGGTGGAGAAAGGGGAGGGAACATAAGGGGCTTCCCCCACACTAAGTCCACACAAAGCATCGTCAAAAGGAGAAGACGAGCTTGTAGCACTCAAAACACGAGGTGATGACGGAGTTAGCATTGTAGAAAAATCTTTTAAATCCAATTTAAAATCTTTCCCTTTTTCATCTTTTAAACTCTCCTTATGAAAACCCGACTTGATTATGTCAAAAATATTTTGTGTTTTTAAAGCAATGTTAGTCACACTAAAAATTCTCACATTTGAAAACCGTTTTGGTTTTGGTGGCGGTAAGTTCTCAAAACGTTTGTCAACAAAGAAAACTTCCCCATCGGGATCAACATATTCATCATCCGAAGAATCATTCGTGATAGGAATCGTAGGCTTAACACTCTTAACCTCCACCGACGGAGGGGACGGAAAATCGTTTTTATCATCAACTTCTAAAACTCTTTTCGAAATCCTTTTACAAATGTTTTTGATGGGACTAAC
Source organism: Glebionis coronaria (assembly GCA_025667525.1). Classification (NCBI taxonomy): domain Eukaryota; kingdom Viridiplantae; phylum Streptophyta; class Magnoliopsida; order Asterales; family Asteraceae; genus Glebionis; species Glebionis coronaria. The sequence goes on along the minus strand of CM046879.1, from coordinate 431,714,190 downwards.
ATTGTTCAAAGACGTGATAGAGTACACATGAGAAAGTGTGGAGTTTTGAGTTGCATTTATGAAGAGTTCTTCCTCATTGAAACAAGGAGTGATTTTCCTAGCATGCACATCGATAAGTGCTCTCGAGGTATCAAAAAATGATCGACCTAAAATTAGAGGAACTTTAGGATCGATGGGGATGTCAACAACAATAAAGTCCACGGGGTAGTAGAACTTTACAACTTTCACGAAGACGTCCTCGGCTACTCCACAAGCTAGAATCATAGAATGATCGGCCATCTCGGTTGACATTATTGAAGGAGTGAGATTAGGAAGATTGAGCGACTTAAAAATCTCAAGAGGCATTAAATTTATACTAGCACCAAGATCGGCCAAGGCGTAGCATTCCTCCATATCTTGTATTGCACATGGGATTAAAAATTTACCGGGATCACCGACTTTTTAGGTATGCGGCTAAGAAAAACCGATGAACAACTAGACGATTTTTGCAATTTCTCTTTGTTATTCAACATACTTTTAAAGTTTGCGGCAAATCGAGGCATCATGACCAAGGCGTCGGCAAAACTTATATTAAAATGCAAGTCACGAAACATTTTCATAAAGAGTTCAAATTGATAATTATTTCGTTCTTGTGCCTTTTCCTTGTTTCGTCTTGAAGGGTAAGGTAAGGGTGGTGTGGGTTGGGGCATAGGCAATGGCCTTGGAATCTCGGGTTCCACTACTGGTATTGGTTCAACCGTAGGTGTGGTTTGAGCGGTACTTCATGGAGTTGGAATTTGCTCCTTTTCTACCACCACCTCGGGTTCTTTCTCTTTTTCCTTCTCAGTAGAAGTACTTGGACGAGAAATGGGTTCTTTGAAAGTTTTACCACTACGAGTAGTAATGACTTTCAATTCTCCTTTCGGTTTTACGATGGTATCACTAGGAAGACCACCCGAAGAAGAAGGTTTACACATGATAGCTTCAAACATTTTTCCCATTCGGTCCTCAAACTTAGATTGCCTAGCATCCGCTTTTAACAATTCTTGCTTAATCTCATGTTGACCTTGCTCCATTTTTTGTTGATTTTGTTGGAGACGTTGAACACTTCCTTCCATTTTATTAGCATGAGTCTTAAGTTCATTAGCAAGTTCGTTTTTAAGCTCGTTTTTCAACTCGGATCTTAAGCTAACCATTTCACGTTGCATATTATCAAACTTAGCATCATTTGCTTTAGCATAATTCAAAAATTCTCCTTGAAGATTTTTGGTGTGATCATTTTGAAAACCTTGTGTGGTAGTTTGAAAATCACGGTTTTGGTTTTGGTTTGAAATTTGCCCATTTCCACTTTGATAATTACCCTTGTTGTAGTTACGTTGATTTCCTTGATAAGCACCACTTTGATTGTTGTTTCGATAGTTGTTAGCATTTTGATTTTGTGGAGCTTGATTTTGGCGGGAACCTTGACCGTTTTGGTTATAAGTTCCCGTGGCTACATAAGCATTCGAAGTGTTACCATCCGCGGTAATGCACTCGGAAAAATCATGAGCTCCACCACACGAAATACAACTCTTGGCAACCGCCTTAACCGATGCGGAATTCAAAGCATCTTGTGCTTTCCAATGAGTCATAAGAGTCGAAAACCTATCGAAAAACCGATTCTCCTCATTTGCTTCATCTTGCAAGGCACTCATGTTACGAGACGACGATGAACCCATAGTGGCAACACTCGGTGTGTTACGAGGGCTATAAACTTTAGACCTATTCTCAATGATTTTCAAAGCCTCATCGGTCGTTTTGCACAAACAATTACCACCCGCGGCGGCATTTAGGTAATCTCGTTCATGATCATTAAGCCCGTTGTAAAAAGTGTCAATTTGATGCAATTCGGAAAAATCATGGTGTGGACATTCATGTAACATTTCTTTAAACCTTTCCCAAGCCATTGAAAAACTTTCATTAGACCTTTGAGTAAATCGTGAAATCTCGTTTTTCAAATGTGTTGTTTTAGATGGTGGAAAAAATTGATTCACAAATTTAGAAACGAGATCACCCCACGTCAAAATCGAATTTGGGGGTTCTTTCTCGAGCCATACCTTGGCGGGTCCATCTAACGAGTATGGAAACAACATCATCTTAATGGCATCGTGTGGTACATCCTTAAACTTGCTTGTCGCGGTGAGACGATTAAATTGCCTAATGTGATAATGTGGGTTGTCTTTTTCGTGTCCGCAAAACTTGTTGGCTTGAAGCATAGACATTAAACCCGTCTTGATCTCGAAGTTCTCCGCAAGGATGGCGGGAATCACAATGGCCTCTCCAAAACCCTCGGTGGGTGCTTGAAGCAACTCCATCATAGTACGATTAGCCATGATAGCTACTTGTTCTACAATAGGTTCCTCACTTGGAGTCTCTTCACTAGAAAGATTAGGAGTAGGTGTTGACTCCTTTTTGTTTTTTCGTTTACGTGCACGTCTTGCTTGATTACGAGTAAGCATAAACGTCACGTACAACGTGGGGATGAGCAAAGAAGATTCTTTTTGGTGTTTTTAACTTTTTCAGTTTTTTTGGATTTTTGATTGTTTTTACTTTTTTGGATTTTGGAATTGTATTAAGTAGACAAAAATATACAAATCTCCTCCTTAATCAAATCTCTTGATTAAAGAAGCCTCAAGGAATGAAAACGATCACGTGAAGTGAACGCCTTCGATGACTTTAGAACGTTGGTGGAACACCAAAACGTTCAAGAGGGTTTAATCAAATAAAACCAAGAAAGTATATATGATACTTAATAATACTTTGGGCGGCAAAACCCTCGATTAGCTCTCAAAATCAAATACTCACAAGCAAGCGGGGAAACGAGGCGGCGCGAAGCACTTAAGAGCCTTTTTCCTTAGGATATATTTTATAATATCCGCCTTATACCCACCTTATAGTTTGTACTTTTCAAAATTGAGCTTCACGAAAGTATTTATCTGTTTTTGCCTTTTTCTTTGGTTTGAGATTCGAATACAATGATTGGGTAATGACCTCCCAAGTCAAGGTTGTGATTTCTCACGTATTTGGAGTACTTGTGAATTTATTGTTCTACGTATACAATATAGTAATAGTATTCACAAAAAAACGAAAAACCGATAATACGTATTAGTAGAGTGCTAATAATACAAATACTATTATGGTTAGTATATAAAAACAACAATTTCCAAATCAAAACACAACACGCCTTCTCGGCAGCGGTGCCAAAATGATAGTTGTAAATTAGCACTTGTTTAGGAAAACAAGGCAAATAGGGTAAGCACGACGATTTAGGAAAACCGTGTACAAATGACCCTAAAATGAGTTCGTTCTCGAGGAGGCAAGTGCGTTGTGTTAAGAGATGATTAATGGTTTGTGATTATATTTGTGAGAAAAGAGAAAGGATAAGATGAATTACACTAAAAATTACCCTAAGACGTAAAAACGTAAAATTCGACGAAACGAAAAAGTATTCCAAAAATAGCCAAATTTTTATCCTAACTAAAGAAAAATACAAGAATCACTAATTTGAAAACCAGAATGTCTAAAAACTATTTAATAATTTAATATTAATTTTTAAAGTAAAAGAAAAACCTAAAAATTAAATAAAATCATAAATTAGCTAAAATGAAAAGTTAAATAGATGTAAACCTCAAAGTATTAAATTAAAACCTAAAAATATTTTTTTTTAAAATTTAACACTAATAAAACTATTTTTAAACTAATTAATAAATACGCATAATAAAAATAATGTTAAAAATAATTAAATAAAGAGAAAATTAAAACTTTAGCCTAAAAAATCCTAAACCTTACTAGAAACAAAGGAAAATTGCAAACTTGGGAATAAGCTTAACCAATAAGCTTATATGAGCTTATTTACCTACGCCTTGTATTAAATCAGCCCAGCCCCAAATTGTGTTAAATAGAATTTGAAATGGAAAGCTTTCAGTAAAAGTCCCAAGGGCGCATTGGTTAGAGCTTTGGTGTGTGGGAGGAGTGGCGCAGGTTCGAGTCCTGGCCACGTCCTTTTTGTAATTTTTTTTTACTTTCTTTTTACAAAAACTCAAACCAGAACTCTTACTAGGTTCCAAATCACACAAAGATACTAAACACACTCAAGATTAAGGCCAATTAGGTCTAAAAACGTGACAAGAAAACTAGGAATTTGCTACAGTAACTAAGAAATCAAAACAAGAAGAGACTGGTTTCTTCACCAGTGAAGTTGTGGACTAATTTAGGTCGTTTGTGTTGATTGCTTGGATTTGATGGACAAATGGGGCAACCCTACACTAAGTGGAGTGTAGGGAGTCAATAGAAGCAAGTAAAACGCAGGTAAGCACACAAAAATCACACAAGAAGGCCAAATCAAGTCACTGTATTGATGATAAAATGTCTAAGGGGCACTTGCTGATGTAGTTGGCACTTAGATTAGATTCTACAGCCACAAATTTGTAGAAAACCAAACCAATTCACACACAAACTAAACACAATCCTAAATTAGCCCAAATCTTATCAGAGAACAAAGATCAAATGTAAGATTCAACTAAAAATCTAGGCAGTTAAGGGCATACTTAATTTATCAGGTCTAAGCAAAAATAAATCATGCAAATCCTATAAGACCTAACAAAACTCAAAACCAAATATAGCAATAAGCTAATACTGATGGATTAAATGAGATATGGCAGATTTCAAGTCAACAGATTAGCAACTTTGTAGCTTAAATCCCTATTCCAAACAACCCTTAACTTTTTCAGAAAATGAAAATCATCAAACAATTGCTTCAAAACTTGATTAAACTGACCAAGCCCTACTTAAGCATGCATAATCTACCAAAATAACCACTAACTAGGGGTGTTCAAATAAACCGAGAAACCGACGAACCGAGCCGAACCGCACAATCAGAAACCAAAAAACCCGAAACCGAAGAAATCGAAACCGAAAAAAATTCGAAATCGAAAAAACCCGTTAATCGCGGTTCGGTTTCGGTTTTCATTTTCAGATATTTAACTGAACCGAACCGTACTTATTATATATGAAATTTTTATAATTGCATATTCAAATAATAGTACATGTATTTTTTATATTAGTACATTTTTTATTGTACAACGACTTTATCGCTTTAATGTCAACATTTTGAAACTTGTATGTGTAAAATTTAGTTGATGTGATCATAATTTATAAATATCGAATAAATATTGTTTTGTTAATATGTTATTTATTACAATTTGAATGCATTAATAAAATAACTTTTGTATGATTTTTATCTATTTAAATATCATTTATTTATATGAGAACGAAATTTATGTCGTAAACCATGTTATTATTTATAAACATAAATCCGTTAAACTTATAACATGGTTAACCGTAATCCGAACCGCGGGTAACCGGTCATTTCGGGTAACCGCATGTCCGGTTAACCGCCTTGTACGGTTCGATTTCGGGTAGTAAAATTGACTACCCGCCCCGCGGTGGATAGTTAAAATTATCTAACTACCCGAACCGAACCGACCCGTGAACACCCCTACCACTAACTAACATCAAATTACCAGTCAATCAACAAGTTATCTAAACCAGCTTAAAATCCTAGATCCAACACCCTTTTAACTTTCTGATTGTAAACTTTAACAAACCAAATGCTTACAATACTTAACTAAATTGATTCTATCCTATCTAAGCATGCAAATTAGACCTAAACAAACTTACTCAAACAGGAAACATTCACATAGGAACATAATCATGCCATTCATGTTGCAAGCAGATTTTCAGAAACTTTTAAGAAAGAAAAAGAAGAAATGAAAGAGATTGATCACCTCCCTCACTTTGCATCCTAGTGAGGGTCAGCTATGCTCTCCTGAGCTTGACCAACAACTAGGTCACGCCAGGAGTGTCTTGAAAGAAAATGGGTTGAGTTGAGGTTGTTGATGAAGTAGTCACAACCCCACCCTCATGTGAAAATGGTGATGAACTCAATGTTTACCTGCACAACACAACAAACCAAGAAAAACTAGGCCAATACGTTGGTCAATAAGCTCAATGTCAATGAGCTTATGACCTTAAGTGTTTAGTAAGCAGAAATGACCAAAGATTTCTCACAAAATCTTGACAACATAAACTTATACAATCTTAGGATATCAAAAACTCTTGGATATATGAAACTCAAACAAGTTCAATAAATCTTGAAACCAGATTAAAAGTACAAGTTTTATAAAAAGACACCCCTTTTCAATAATATGAAAAACGGATTATAACTTTTTCTAAAAACTTGATCTAGAAATCAATAGAAGAATAATGGAACATAGATTTTCTTAACTAAAATACCAGCTTTTAAATAAAGAAAAGGAATTATATTTTTACCAAAACACCAACTTTCATTTAACTTAAAAAGGAATTACAATTAAAATTTAGAAAATCTGGAACAAAAGAGAAAAGGGTCACAAGTCGACTCCTTTTTATACTAAGACTAGGAACTATCTAGAATGATAAATGTGAAAAACCCTAGCTAGTAATCTGCCTAAATTTCCCTTGATGATTCTCTGAATATGCTGAAAAGATGCCACTGTTTGAATTCTTGATACTGGTCAAAAACAGGAGCATGTGATCTTGAAGTGTTGCCAGGCTGTGAAGACTTCATCTAAATCGTTTAATGGTGAGTAGGGAGCACGCCAAAGGATCCTAGCCGTCTAATGCCTGGTGCAATCTTGTCTTGGAGAAAAACCTGGGTCAGGGGAGGCTGGGTTCTTCACATGGGCGAAAGTGATGGGGAATCTTGGGGTGGGTTTGGGTTAAGAAAACCCTTAATTAAGGATTTGGAGATTTTAACAAAGAACCCCTTTGGTTTTTGCATTGATTAAACTTGGGCGTTTTAGGATTCATGGGGTGATTAGGGAGTGTTTAATTCGTTTTAGGGTGGGTTAAATTTAAAAAAGTGTTTAGGTGGGAAAGAATTTATTAACTGATTAATAATCAGTTTAACAAATGGTGGGGTGTGACGTGTAAGGATGGGAAGGTGTGATTGGTGGGTTTGAAGTAGTGGGTGACGTGTCAGCTAGGTATTGGAGGGTGTGGGTTTCGTTGTCTGGATAAATTGGCCCCTGAAATTCTCCCTTGTTTTCACTTGAAATCAAACAGCTTATACCCCCAATTCCTTTGTAATGAAACTTTCTAGTTTCATACTTTGGCCATAATAACTTTTGAAAAGTTATTCCAAGGACTAGTTTTGTCTATTCATGATATTTTAAGGACTGATTTTGGCATCTTCTCCATTCTCCAAGGTCTTGACTTGTTTTTTGAATTCTTGGAGGACTAATATTGACAATTTAGATTTGTTGAGGGACTAAAATTGCCAATTCTTCAAAGTTAAGGGTCCTTTTTGTAATATTGACAAACTTTAGGGACCAATCTTGTAATTATGAATATACAAGGGTTTAAAGTGTCAATCCTTCAATATTGGAGGACCCTTCTTGTTCAATCTTCAATTCTTCAAGGGTCTTTCTTGGAAAATCAATGCTAGGGCTTGGTTCATTGTGCGGCTTCGTTTCCCGTGTTCGTTTTTGATTGATCCTTGTGATCTTTTGTCATTTCCTTAATATCCGTACCTAAAATACACAAGCAACAAACACAAGCATATATTTGGTATTTTTAATGATATTTAATGCATTTTAAGCCCAATTTGGACGATGAGACTATGTATAATAGCAGTCTCATCACTCCCATACTAAACTATTGTCGTGCCCTCACGCAATGCTAGAATAAAGTATCGTAGCACCTCCAAAATTCATTTTTATTCACTTTATTGAACGATAAACTAGCTACACTACTACTATTACTACTACTTGCGTTTTATACATAACATATGATTTTCATCGCAAAATGGGACGTTTAGGTTCATAGAATAAGAAACGTGAATGCTTCGTTAGAAATAATTTCATCGTTCTTGATTTTCACCCCAATTCCATGCCAAGCGTGCAACGAGATCATTGTCATTATAAGTTAGTAATGCTAAGACTACTCATATGCCCTAATCACGTACTTATCCTCCCATTTTCCTAAGTTGTATCTCTTATATTTTATGTTGTCTTTGAATGTTTCACGAGGATACATTGTTTGACTTATGCGATAATAGAGATTTTGGTCTAAAAATAGAGTCCTAACGGTGTAACCAAGACCATCAAATCAATAACCCCTCCTAATAGACAACCATGTCAAAAAATTAAGTCAACAAGAAGAATCGATAAACACGGTTTTATAACGGTTTTGAACATGAGACTTATTACCAAGACTTTTATACGCCCCCTAACGGAAGGGCCTTATTATCTTTGGTTTACCTCCATCTTTTATTCAACTTCGCCATGAAGCTTTTATTATGACTTCGGTCTTGCCTTGCCTTTTATTATCCGCCTCATCGGTGGTTTTATTAGCCAAAGACGTATATCCTCACGCTAAGGCGAATTTTGGATCTTTAAAGCTTCGAAGATTAAGGCTTGATTCACTTTCAATTTTGCATAGATTTTTCGGCCTTGTGGGGCTTCAAATTGTTTGATTGATTTAGGTGAGCACTTGAAATCTTATTATTGGGTGAAGCTTTTGATTATTCAGGTGCCAATACTTCAAAACCGTGACGCTGGCGATACCTTAATGTCTTCCCAATTTAATTACATGGAAGCTACTAGAAAAGACTAGAAACCCAACAATCTCAACTAAACCGCTAAGTCAATATTTATTAAGCAAAAAATATTTACAAGCGAAGGGAAAATAAGCAAACAACGAGAACACATGAGTTTTTGAAAGAATACGAGTACTCTACGTTTAGCATAGTAACTTTTAATTAACCCTATCATTTCTCGTCCTCATTTAAGAGACTTAGCCTAATGTGAAGTTAAGGAATCAAAGCTAAGTGCTCAACACGTACGGTCGAGTCAAAAATTACTCTTATTCTCGCCATCGGAAAATCTACATTCGTGTCTTCAAACACTTATAAAATATGAGAAAAATTTTAAAATTTGGCCATTTTTAGCCTTATTTTGCAACAAAAAGATAAACAAAAAGATAAACTTTGGAAAGCGTGAAGGTTTGACAAGGCAAGTAAAAGAAAAACCTAAAAATTAAATAAAATCATAACTTAGCTAAAATGAAAAGTTAAATAGATGTAAACCTCAAAGTATTAAATTAAAACCTAAAAATATTTTTTATAAAATTTTAACACTAATAAAACTATTTTTAAACTAATTAATAAATATGGATAATAAAAATAATGTTAAAAAATAATTAAATAAAGAGAAAAATTAAAACTTTGGCCTAAAAAATCCTAAACCTTACTAGAAACAAAGGAAAATTGCAAACTTGGGAATAAACTTAACCAATAAGCTTATATGAGCTTATTTACCTACGGCTTGTATTAAATCAGCCCAGCCCAAAATTGTGTTAAATAGAATTTGAAACGGAAAGCTTTCAATAAAAGTCCCAAGGGCACACTGGTTAGAGCTTTGGTGTGTGGGAGGAGTGGCGCAGGTTCGAGTCCTGGCCACGTCCTTTTTGTAATTTATTTTTTTTACTTTCTTTTTGCAAAAACTCAAACCAGAACTCTTTCTAGGTTCCAAATCACACAAAGATACTAAACACACTCAAGATTAATGCCAATTAGGTCTAAAAACGTGACAAGAAAACTAGAAATTTGCTATAGTAACTAAGAAATCAAAACAAGAAGAGACTGGTTTCTTCACCAGTGAAGTTGTGGACTAATTTAGGTCGTTTGTGTTGAGTGTTTGGATTAGAAGGACAAATGGGGCACCCCTAGTCTCAGTGGAGTGTAGGGAGTCAATAGAAGCAAGTAAAACGTAGGTAAGCACACAAAAATCACACAAGAAGGCCAAATCAAGTCACTGTATTGATGATAAAATGTCTAAGGGGCACTTGCTGATGCAGTTGGCACTTAGATTAGATTCTACAGCCACAAATTTGCAGAAAACCAAACCAATTCACACACAAACTAAACACAATCCTAAATTAGCCCAAATCTTATCAGAGAACAAAGATCAAATGTAAGATTCTGTTAACCATAAGATTCAAAGCTAAAAAGAGGGTGATCCGGAGGTCGGGGAGGATAAAAGAAGTATTTAGACATTTTAGAGAGAGAAAGATAAAGCTTGAATATGAGTGTGTGTATTTAGAGAGAGAAGTGAAATACACAATTAAGAAGAATCCTCACCCCTCCATGGAAGTATGGAGGGGTATATATAGGCTAGACATGGAGTGACTTTGACAACTTAGCAATAGTAGTCCCTCCATGTTTTGCCCATATGAAACTAATGTAATTCCGTAAATGGCGCTCACATTTTTGGGCTAACAATCTTCCCCCAATGTGGAGACATACGGAATTACTTACAATGTTCCTAACAAGTAAAAATACAACAAAATAAAGTCTTCCAAGGCGCTTCCAATGCTGAGGAAGTCTTTTAATTCTTCTTGTGTTTATAACTTGTACCTCAGCTTGAATCCTCTTTGTCTTTGCTTGTTGTGGAACAATTGTAATATGCATGATTTGGATTAACTTCCCCCCAATTCATGCAGCATGTATTTAAAAAACTTTCTTCATAGACTTCTTTTTGACGAAGTTTCTGAATCAGCTTCCCCCAAACCAATATCTGTATCTTAAGCAGATTCTGACACTTTGATGTAGTTTGAACAATCTTCTAGCTCATCGGTTTAAGTGCACAGCGGAAATTTGTAGAAGAACCACACCAAATAACATTGCTTCTATACTGTTTCGTGTCGTTTAGATTTTGGTGATAATCCGTTTGGGGTAACATGCAGGAAATCAGCAACAATTCTTCTCACACATGCAGAATACTTCATAAAAATCATATAAAGTAACTAGATACCATTCCATGTACACTACTTCCCCCTGGAAGTTGATTCGATTACTTCAAAGTACACGATCTTCCCCCATGATGATTTCGAACTCTCGGAAGCATCATTATCGTGGACGTCCATATACTCGAGAAGTTCTTAGTCTTAAGCAAATGTCTTGAAAAGTTTTGAAAGTTGTTAAGAAACTTTGAAATATTTTTGCTTAGACTATGAAGTACCATTGTCGTTATGAGGCTCATAAATATCCCGTGAGAATTGATTGCTGATTCCATCTCTCTCTGTCTAACTTACCAACCTCGAATTTATTCGGCTATTTGTTGTGACCACATGTGAAGTAAACCCGATATTCCAAACTTGAAACTGAAGTGCAATCCCCCAAATTTGTTACTTAAGCTTTCACTTATGTCGATTGAAGAACGATGTAGAAACAAGTCTCTTATACCTCTTGAAGTTATCCACACGAGCAACTGCGTGTGACACCAAAAAATGATAGTTATCCATGTCGTCGACCATCCACCCCTTGACAGTGGAAACTAGATAATTCAAGTCTCAATCATAAGTTTTATCGCCCAAGCAAGTCATCAATCGATAGACTGGGTTTGAAGAAAAGGGGTAGAAAAATAGAAGGAAGGCTCGATGATGAAATAAGTAGACGCCTTCATGAAATCCCACTTCAACTTCAAATAAAGAATACTAAATCCACTTCGTGATCACTTGTCTTTGAAGAATCAAAACTAGCCGTTGTCGTTTAAGTGAATCTTATATCGAATCATTTTAGCGTTAAGTGTTTTGTTTGCTTTGGTGTTGTGTTGTGAATGTCGTTATCTAGAACAAATTATGAGATGAATTGTCATTAGGGACACAATTTGTCTAGACAACTTGTCATTTAAGCCCCAACGCCAGTCATATGCCCAACTGATGCGCGGATCGACCTAAGTGCAAGCTATGATTTTCGAAAATATTAGGTTTAAAATCTATGATTTTCTTTGTCGTTGAAGCACTCTCGATCGAAACATAGCGAATATCTGGCACCATCGAAAATAATGTCATTATCCGGTCCAATACTCGATAAATACTTGCCATGTCTAAAATCAATATCTCATTTTTATTCCAAATCATACTCAGTCCAATCTTAATATCACTTGGCCCCATTGATACCAGTCCATATCCATTATTCCAATTACAATTCACAGATAAAGTTAGCCCGAACATAAGAAATATGACATAATGCTTGAAATCTAAAATTGATATTCGGGTATAACCAAATCCAACTATCCAAGTAGCATTTATATAAGAGAAACGTGACCCTTTTTAAATAATACCATAACCTGGTCCATCAGTTAGACTTAGGGATATAAGTAACTGATACTCACATTTATACCCAAAATATTCTCACTGCTTGACCTAATCCCACTCCTCAAAACCATCGCCTCCATCTTATCCGTTCACTCATAAAATCATCTAAAAAATCAAACTCAATCCATCTCAAAAGCTTGTTTTTTAATAAAAAATAACGTAGCTTTGCATGACTACAACAAATCATATCAATAAGCACACACGAAACTCATTTCTTCCATTAAATCCGAATCTTGCTGACCCATTAATGAACGAGATGAAGATGTATTATACACAGATTCAACATCTTGTTACAAGGTCTCAGGTAGGTAAACGTTTGATTTGTTTGTTTTGAGTCGGTCAAGGAACTGAGATTGATGATAACATGATTGTTATTATTCAATCTTGATGTTCAAATAATGAAAGTGGGTAATAAAACAAGGATCTATGAAGAATCTCGATGTCATTTGTTTGATCTCTTGAGATCATATAAATAATTGAAGGCACGAATGACTAAGCTGAGATCTTGTTATTTCAATTTATTTTCGAGTCATGTTGATTGGGGATGGAGTAGGATAGATGGGGTTAGTTGTTGATATTTGTTGATGGGATAGGATTAGTCGGGGTTGGTTTTGATTGATGGTAAATGGTTGATGATGGGGTATGTCTCGTATTTTTCTAGTTTGGTCAAGATCCTATCGGAATGTTTTCAAAAAAAAATCAACACAGTCACAATGTTTATAACAAACTCCATCGGAATAAATCAAACACCCAATCGGAATAACTATCCGAATAACCATCGAAATAACCATCCGAATAGCCATCGGAATAGCCATACGAATAAAGCATCGGAAAAGGCATCAGAAAAAGCATCGGAATGAGCATCAGAAAAGGCATCGGAAAAAGCATCGGAATGAGCCATCGGAAAAGGGTTTTGACTTTTTTCTAGATACCACCAAAAATGTTGGAACTGGTATTTTTTTTATTTTTTCTTTGGATCTGACACTGTTAGAAAATAGATTAATAGAGAGAAAGTAGAGATGACATAGAAAGTAGATATGACATGTAAATAATGATAAAACCACCAACACCATTAAAAATGAAACTTTTGGACTGTTATCAGAATCGTGACATATAAACAACACCAATGAAATTCGTGACTTATAGCAACTTAAAGAATAAGCTGAAAAAGCCACAAATCAGCAAACACAAAACACAAAATACCCCCGGTTAGCTCTGATACCAATTGTTAACCATAAGATTCAAAGCTAAAAAGAGGGTGATCCGGAGGTCGGGAGGATAAAAGAAGTATTTAGACATTTTAGAGAGAGAAAGATAAATCTTGAATATGAGTGTGTGTATTTAGAGAGAGAAGTGAAATACACAATTAAGAAGAATCCTCACCCCTCCATGGAAGTATGGAGGGGTATATATAGGCTAGACATGGAGTGACTTTGACAACTTAGCAATAGTAGTCCCTCCATGTTTTTCCCATATGAAACTAATGTAATTCCGTAAATGGTGCTCACATTTTAGGGCTAACATATTCAACTAAAAATCTAGGCAGTCAAGGGCATACTGAAATTTATTAGGTCTAAGCAAAAATAAATCATGCAAATCCTATAAGACCTAACCAAACTCAAAACCAAAGATAACAATAAGCTAATACTGATGGATTAAATGAGATATGGCAGATTTCATGTCACCAGATTAACAACTTTGTAGCTTAAATCCTTATTCCAAACAACCCTTAACTTTTTCAAAATATGAAAATCATCAAACAATTGCTTCAAAACTTGATTAAACTGACCAATCCCTACTTAAGCATGCATAATCTACCAAAATAACCACTAATTAACATCAAATTACCAGTCAATCAACAAGTTATCTAAACCAGCTTAAAATCCTAGATCCAACACCCTTTTAACTTTCTGATTGTAAACTTGAACAAATCAAATGCTTACAATACTTAACCAAATTGATTCTATCCTATCTAAGCATGCAAATTAGACCTAAACAAACTTACTCAAACAGGAAACATTCACATAGGAACATAATCATGCCATTCATGTTGCAAGCAGATTTTAAGAAACTTTTAAGAAAGAAAAAGAAGAAACGAAAGAGATTGATCACCTCCCTCACTTTGCATCCTAGTAAGGGTCAGTTATGCTCTCCTGAGCTTGACCAACAACTAGGTCAAGCCAGGAGTGTCTTGAAAGAAATGGGTTGAGTTGAGGTTGCTGATGAAGTAGTCACAACCCCACCCTCATGTGAAAATGGTGATGAACTTAATGTTTACCTTCACAACACAACAAACCAAGAAAAACTAGGCCAATAAGTTGGTCAGTAGGCTCAATGTCAATGAGCTTATTGATGAGCTTATGACCTTAAGTGGATAGTAAGCATAAATGACCAAAGATTTCTCACAAAATCTTGACAACAGAAACTTATACAATCTTAGGATATCAAAAACTTTTGGATATATGAAACTCATACAAGTTCAATAAATCTTGAAACCAGATTAAAAGTACAAGTTTTATAAAAAGACACCCCTTTTCAACAATATGAAAAGCGGATTATAACTTTTTCTAAAAACTTGATCTAGAAATCAATAGATGAATAATGGAACACAGATTTTCTTAACTAAAATACCAGCTTTTAAATAAAGACAAGGAATTATATTTTTACCAAAACACCAACTTTCATTTAACTTAAAAAGGAATTATAATTAAAATTTAGAAAATCTGGAACAAAAGAGAAATGGGTCACAAGTCGACTCCTTTTTATAGTAAGACTAGGAACTATCTAGAATGATAAATGTGAAAAACCCTAGCTAGTAATCTGCCTAAATTGCCCTTGATGATTCTCTGAATATGCTGAAAAGATGCCACTGTTTGAATTCTTGATATTGGTCAAAAACAGGATCATGTGATCTTGAAGTGTTGCCAGGCTGTGAAGACTTCATCTAAATCGTTCAATGGTGAGTAGGGAGCACGCCAAAGGATCCTAGCCGTCCAATGACTGGTGCAATCTTGTCTTGGCAAAACGTGGGTCAGGGGAGGCTGGGTTCTTCACTTGGGCGAAAGTGATGGGGAATCTTGGGGTGGGTTTGGGTTAAGAAAACCCTTAATTAAGGATCTGGAGATTTTAACAAAAAACCCCTTTGGTTTTTGCGTTGATTAAACCTAGGTGTTTTAGGGTTCATGGGGGTTATTAGGGAGTGTTTAATTCGTTTTAGGGTGGGTTAAATTTAAAAGAGTGTTTAGGTGGGAAAGAATTTATTAACTGATTAATAATCAGTTTAACAAATGGTGGGGTGTGACGTGTAAGGATGGGAGGTGTGATTGGTGGGTTTGAAGTAGTGGGTGACGTGTCAGCTAGGTATTGGAGGGTGTGGGTTTCATTGTCTGGCTAAATTGGCCCCTGAAATTCTCCCTTGTTTTCACATGACATCAAACAGCTTATACCCCCAATTCCTTTGTAATGAAACTTTCTAGTTTCATACTTTGGCCACAATAACTTTTGAATAGTTATTCCAAGGACTAGTTTTGTCAATTCATGATATTTTAAGGACTGATTTTGGAATCTTTTCCATCCTTCAAGGTCTTGACTTGTTTGTTGACTTCTTGGAGGACTAATATTGACAATTTAGTTTTGTTGAGGGACTAAATTTGCCAATTCTTCAAAGTTAAGGGTCCTTTTTGTAATATTGACAAACTTTAGGGACCAATCTTGTAATTATGAATATACAAGGGTTTAAAGTGTTAATCCATCAATATTGGAGGACCCTTCTTGTTCAATCTTCAATTCTTCAAGGGTCTTTCTTGGAAAATCAATGCTAGGGCTTGGTTCATTGTGCGGCTTCGTTTTCCGTGTTCGTTTTTTATTGATCCTTGTGATCTTTTGTCATTTCATCAATATCCGTACCTAAAATACACAAGCAACAAACACAAGCATATATTTGGTATTTTTAATGATATTTAATGCATTTTAAGCCCAATTTGGACGATGAGACTATGTTTAAAAGCAGTCTCATCAATACCATAATCCTAAATTTGGCTGACTTTTAAGATACTTAAAAATCCTCTTCACAGCATGTAGATGTGACACCTTTAGATTAACTTGGAACCTTGAACAGGAACACAAAACAAACATAATATCTGGTCTTGAAGCATTAAGATACATTAATGAACCAATCATTTACATGTATAGATGAATATCAACATTTTCACCATGTTCATCTTTTTATAAAGACTTCTTAGCTTCAAAAGGTGTGCTTGTACTTCTTGAATCCATACATGAAAACTTCTTCAAGATTTTAGCAACATATTTATCTTGGCTGATAAATATTCCATCTTTCCTCTGTTTGACTTGTAGTCCCAAAAAGAAAGTAAGCTCTCCCATAGAACTCATCTGAAATCTTCCTTTCATCAAAGCCTCAAACTCTTCACACCATGATTTCTTGGTTGAGCCAAAAATAATGTCATCAACATAGACTTGTACTAGAATAAAATCATTAGAATTCTTTTTTATGTATTGAGTTTTGTCAATGGTTCCTCTCCTATATCCATGTTCTAACAGAAAATTAGATAAAGTTGCATACCAAGCCCTTGGTGTTTGATGTAGACCATAAAGTGCTTTGATAACTTTGTAGACTCTTTTGGGGAATTTAGGATCTACAAAACCTGGAGGTTTTGAAACATATACCTCCTCTGAAATAGTACAATAAAGAAAGGCACTTTTCACATCCATCTGATAGACTATAAAACCCATATATGATGCAAAAGCCAAAAAATAACCTAATGGCTTCTATCCTTGCCACTGGTGCAAAAACCTCATCATAGTCTATCTCTTCTTCCTGTCTATAGTCTTGAGCAACAAGCCTTGCCTTGTTCCTCACAACAACTCCTCTTTCATCCTTCTTGTTTCTGAAAACCCATCTAGTACCAATAACCCTTTTATCGGAAGGAAGATCCACAAGAATCCAAACCTTTTGTAGCTTAAATTGTGTTAATTCTTCTTGCATGGCATCTACCCAACTTTCTTCATCAAGAGCTTGAGAAATATTCGTGGGCTCTATTTGTGATAAGAAACAGGCAAACAAACAATGCTGAGTATCCTTATGATTTGTTCTCTGCTGTTGTTTGACATAACTCAAAAGTGCATGAGTTTCAGTATTGGCTTTAAGTTGTCTTCTGGTTTGCACAGCAGACTTGGGATTTCCAATAATCTGAGTAGTTGGATGGTTGTTGTTGACTTTATAAGTGGGAAGAGAACTGACTGCAATTTCAGTTTCCAAATTATTGAAATCAGTTACTGCACCCTGCTCATCATAGGAAGCTTTAGAGAAGATTCCTTCAGCTGGACTAGCATAAATGTCTTCATCGTCCATAGCTTGTAAAATATCTTCTAACGAATCAACAGACTTTGCAGATTTTGACTTAACAGTAATTGCATATGAGGTACCGCTAGGTGTAGTATGTACGGCTGAGTGTTGTGACTCAAAAGATTCTTCTCCTGAATTCTTATTAGAAAATGTAGCATTCTTTTCTTGATCTTGAAGTCTCTGAAGCTCTTGGGAGGCATGATCGTTAGTTGATGGCATTGTTTGCTTCTGGGGAGTAGCATCCATAGGAGTAACAGTAGGCATACTAGGTACATAGATGTGAACATCATCATCCTGAGAGTCTGATGAAGAAGGTTCTCCTTGAGTACCTGACTTAGTTGTATTAATCTCCTCACCTGCATTGTTAGTTTGACAATCCTTTTACACAGAATAGTAATCCATGGAATTAGTTAGATAATATAAATCAAACATCCAAGCATAACCTATTCCTGGGACATTGGGTTTATTTTCTAAGAAATTAACATGGGCATTTTCTTCAACCTTTTTAGATGCCAAATTATAAACCCTATATGCTTTACTTTGCAAGGAATACCCTACAAGATATCCTAGATCAGATTTTCCATCAAACTTCCCCAAATGAGCAAGAGTATTTAGTTTAGACACATGACATCTAAAAGGTCTTAAATGACTTATGGTTGGCTTAATACCAGTCAAAAGTTCATAAGGTGTCTTGTTTTGAGGCTTGGTCACTAAGACTCTATTTAACACATAACATGCAGTATTGATTGTTTCTGCCCAAAATGTATTTGGCAAAAGAGAATCAGCCAGCATAGTTATAGCAGCCTCAATTAGTGTCCTATTCTTCCTTTCAGCTACTCCATTTTGTTGTGGAGTCCTAGGATTACTAAATTGTCTCTTGATTCCTTTAGACCTACAAAGTTCATCAAATTCAGCATTCTTGAAGTCTGTCCCATTATCTGTCCTAATGATTAAGACTTGTTTAGTGAACTGCTTTTCAACTAAAGTGATAAAATCATTAAGTAATTCATTGGTTTCACTTTTAAGAACTAAAAAGAAAACCCAACTGAATCAACTATAATCATCAATTATAACTAGGCAAAAGGTCTTATGACTAATGCTCCTAATAGAAACTGGACCAAACAAATCCATATGCAAAAGTTGCAAAGGCTTTGTCATAGTATTGACAATCTTGGTCTTCCAAGAGGTTCTATGTTGTTTACCTTTTTGACAAGCAGTAATGTGAAATCATTCTGAAAAGATTTGTTAGGTAACCCTCTAACCAAATTTCTATTCACTAACATGTTAAGATTCTTGAAATTCACATGACCTAACCTCCTATGCCATAAATTAGACTCATCATTAGAAGCCTTAGCTAGCAAACATGTAATACCACCTGTTGGAGTAATAGTATGAAGATTAAAAGTGTACATGTTTTCTTGCCTGGGTACTTTAAGCAGTACTTGAGATTCTTTAGGCATCTCAAAGTCTTTGGAGAGCACCAAGCAGTCTGCATCAGTAAACAGCACCTTGTTCTTCTTATCACACATTTGTGACACAGAAAAGAGATTGAATTCATTCAATTCTTTCCCAAAGAACACATCCTCAAATTCCAACTTCCCTGTATTGATTTTCCCTTTGCCAGTGATTCTACCTTTGCTACCTCCAAAGGCTACTGGTCCACCTCTGAATTCTTCGAATTTAGCAAGAAAATCTTTATTCCCTGTCGTGTATCTTGAGCATCAACTATCTACAATACCTTTATATTTTAATTCATCAATTAGATACCCCTGCACATACACAAAACTTATTAGTTTTTAACAGGGACCCAAGCCACATTTGGCTCGGATCTTATGGGACCTACATACTTAATAGTTTGATAGGTAGTTTTTCTAGTAAGACTACATACACTCTTATACTTCATGGTTCCAGTCAAATAATCAAAGACATAAGTAGGTTTGTTGTCTTTGTACATTTTTTGCCTAAGTACTGTTTTAGCAGTACTTGCCTGAACACACGGTTTTTCACCTTTAGGAACCCACATTTGCACTGGTTTGTTATTAGGCTTACTTCTAGATGTTCTAGCTTTATCAACTACATTCTTAGAAGTCTCGTGGGACTTTGATTTGATAGACTTTGGACCAGTGGTACTTGAGTTTGGTCTAGCAGTACTTGCAGTTCTAGACTTGCGGGTACTTGGTTTACCAGACTTCAAAGGTACTAGACCTTGCTTCATAAGTACTGCTCTTGGAACAAAGTTCTTGGTAGAGATGTTTGTAGCCTTATGAGGTTCAACTACCCTTTTAGCATGATCAAACTTAGGTTTGTCATCTTTAGATCTATGTTGCCTATTAACCTGTGCATTTTTCTCATTACTATTCCTTGTGGCCTTTTGTACAGCCTTTTGTTTTACAATTTTATCTTCATGTAAAGTACAATCTTTGATAAAATGACTTAGACTACCATAAACATAAAATCCTTTTCTTCTCAAAGAAGACCCAAAAGGTTGTTTTGACTTAATTTTCTCAAAACCTATCCCACCCCTCTTAGTTTTATTATGTTTTACATTATTATCCAATGCCTTGCTAGGAGTTTTTACCTGCTTTGGAGCAGAACTAGTTTTAGACACTTCAGAAACAAAATTGTTCATTAAAGGTGGATAAACAATGTTTTTGGTCACAACAGATTTATCTTGGGTCAAAGTACTAGAGTTTGAATCATTAACAGCCTTTAATTCATCTAACTTTATACCTGTATCATTACTAGGGGGCATGAAAATTCCTGATAACGGTGGAGGAACTGCCTTCATTCCTTTAGAATATCTATCATTTTCAGGTGTATTATCTGACTCACTAGAACTATCAAAAATCCCTTTTGATAAGTCATTGTCAGTTAAAGTTATCCCAGTTTGGTCCTCAATATATCCTAGGCCTGACTTATCATAGTACCCCATTTGTGAATTAATCAGCTTACCCAATCCTTTAGAGGATTTTTTCTTAATGACTAATCACTTCTCTTTCATTATAAAGACTGGCTTTTAAAGCTTCATTTTCTGTTGATACTTTCAAAAGTTGTTTTTCAAAAGTTTTAATTTCCACATCTTTTTCCCTCATTTGAAGAGTTAAAATTCTTATTTTCTCTTCATAGTGTTGTTGACCCTTTTTTATACAAAAATATATTTTCCTCTAGCTTAGCAACACCCTGTTTAAAAGCATTTAATTCTATAGTGCATGTGTTGACTTTTTGATACTGTTCATCTAGTTCTACTTTTGAGCTATTAAATTTAAGAACACAATCTTCAGAACAAGGATGTACCTCAGTATCTTCATGTGAGAGAGCCATCAAACCAAGCTCTTCTTCTTCCTCATCTTCAGCCCAGTTCACCACTTCATCTACACTTACCAATGCTTTGGTTCCTTTGGGACTCCTGCTGTTTCCTTTTGGAAAGCTTTTAGTAATTCTTGGACTGGTTCTATAGCTGTTTTTGGACTTTAGACTGCTACTTTCAGCCTTGTCTCTAGTGTACTCCCTTGCAAAATGTCCATTCCTTCCACAGTTATGGCATTCAACTTTAGACTTGTCATATCCTAATGGCTCATTAGGATCAACACTCATCTTCCTTCCAGTCTTCTTAAAGAACCTATTAGATCTCACAGAAACCATAGCAACTTTCCATTTGAGATCCATCTCTTCAACATCAGCATCATCCATTTGGAACAAGTCATTGAGAGTTAGTCTTGGGCTGTTGTCTTGTCCAGCAAAGAATGAGCAGGCATCATTGTCACTAAACAATGGTGAAGATCTTCCTTGTGGATTTTGAGAGACTATAGGGCTGCCTTCAGTACTTTGTGAGTAAGTACCGCTTGTAAGTCCTCCAGCGGTATTTTGGAAGTAAGTACCGCTGCTTGATCCACTAGCGGTATTTTGAAAGTAAGTACCGCCGTTGCCTTCTGACACAAAAGCCAAGTTAGACTTTGTTGTTGTTGCTGCTTTGGTCACCTCAACACCTTTAACATCCATCTCATAAGCTCTAAGATTGTTGTAGAGATGATCAAAAGGAATTGTATCCAGATCATCCCTTGTGATGAAGTGCATAGCCATTGCTTTCCACTCTTGTGGAACACTCCTTAAGAATTTCATATTAGCTTCTTCATTAGGAATTATTTGTCCATAAACTGCCAATTGAATAAGCAGCTTATTGAACCTTCCATAGCCACTATAGATTCCTTCTATACTGGAAATTGAGAAGTTATCAAATTCTTGTTTCAGAACAATCTTCTTCATATTCTTAGATTTGTCATTACCTCCAAATCTAAGTTTGATGGCATCCCACATAGCCTTTGCATCCTTATCGTGAAGAAAGCTAGGTAAGATGTCCTCTGAAAGTGCCATAGCCAAAGCAGTTCTGGTCTTTCTTTCTTTGATCTCTGCTTGTACCTCCTCAGCAGTCACAACAGGTAAAGCATAACATGTACCATCAGGCAAATAGTGTAACTTCTTAGGTGTATTCCCATTCTTGATGACTTGCCACAGAGTATAATCTGTGTGATTTAAGTAATGTTCCATCTGCATAGCCCATGTCTCATAGTTATCACCCTTGAGAACTGGGAGTTTGACAGCAGAAAGAGTATGGGAAGGTGTTGTAGTTGTAGAAGTAACTACAACATCTATGACTTGAACACCTTGTGGTGGTGCAGGATGCACAACTTGAGGTTGTCCTTGTGGTATTGGATCAAGATCTGGAATGTCTTCCAAGTGAGGGTCATCACCAGGTTGAGACATTGAGTTTTGGTGTGAGTGAAGTTTTTAGGGTTGTGTTCTTCTTTTTCAGAGTTTCTCAACAAGCTCTGATACCACTTGTTGATTCCTTTGATTGGATCTATATTCTGTTAAGAACTAGTATAGTAGTTTGTAATCAAACTAAAACACTTTGAGAACTCTTATCCAAGCTAAATAAGTTATGCGGAATCTAACTTATAAAGTACAGAAGAACAGAATTACTTTTTACTATTTGATTCTCTTATTAATCGACTTGAATGAGGTACATAAATTACATCGTACCTATGTTCCTTTTATAGAGTAAGGTACCCTAGAGACCTTAGAATATTCTATAAAGATAAATATATCACAGGCGATATATTATCAATAATCTAACCATTAAGTATATAACATAAGATATACTCTAACTATAACTATGACATACCTTATACAAAGAGATATTCTTCCTAATCAATATAGCAGTACTTACTTTATAAGTAGCAGTACTTACTATGTACCGCGTTAACACTAACAGTACTTGAAAGATACTAACAGTACTTAAATTACACTGACGGTACTTGACACTTAACAATAATTCCCAACAATTATCATCTAGATTAGATAGAATGATGTTTTCAATATGTTATACAACATATGAATTTAAAGAAAAAACATTGTGCTCTCACTTAATGTCAAGTGTACTCAAAACTCATCTAAATTTAATCAAAATCATATTGTAATTAAATTCTAGATTCAGCTTCTAGATGCATGATTCGATCCATACTTGGATTAATTTATCTTGTATACTACATAAATATTTTATAGACTCATAAACCTTTGGATTACACACAGTCCTTACTAAAGGTAATCATAAAGAAAAAAGCTATAAAGCTTAATCTGTCATATTCCATATACACGGAAACATGTATGACAACTAATAATCAATGCGTGTATGAAAGAATGATTTAATAATAGTCAATTGCTTGAGTATAATTAAAAGCTTCCTATTATTAGTTATGCATTAATTATGTATACAGTTTTGTCCTTGTGAGTCTTTCTTCAAAAGAAATTGTTCCATCCTCATAGGTTTATAATTAGGTGAAGTATAATTCATATTCAAATGATTGATTTTCCCTTTAAGGACTGCATCTTATCATTCATACTTCTAAGACATTTATTAGATTCCAAATATGATAATTTATCTTAGTAGTTAGTAGATTACAAAGATCTCCTAATTTATATTCTTCGGCATTGATATTAAAATATCAATCAAGTGATGAGGCATCTTTGTAGATTTATGAATGAGAGTAACATTTACTTTGGTTTGACATTTTCATGCTTAACCTAAGTATGACATCAACAAGTGGATTTAGCAGGTTATGTATTTTGCTTTTGATTATCTTCAAGATTTGTTATAGCTCCCGCTTACTTTTGTAAGTAGAGATAATTTTCTAAATACTAAGTATTTAAGCAACAATGAATTGTTCTTAATAGAAACTTCAAAACACAATTCAAGTTCTCAACTCTAATTTGTTAATAACATGATTCATAAGATATAAAAGAATTAAAGAACTTTAATTGAGAAATATTGAGATTGCTCCCAAGAACCCTAATTAGGGTTTGTAGTATAAACCCTAATTCTTGCATCAACTTTTAACCAATAACCTTAGGAAAGGTTTGTGTTACGTCAAGCTAGGAGGAACACCAAAACTACAATCGTCGAGCTAGAAAGTGTAGGAAAATAAAAAAAACCCAGTAGGTTTTAGGATTCGATTGGTTTGAGTGGAACAACCGAAAGTCCCTAATAAAGTAGGAGTTTTAAATTGTAGGTTGTCTTGAATACCTTCTAGGTTTGAACTATATTGAGTGTATCAATGACACACGTAATTTCTAACCTTGATAGATCTTGGAGGTAGAGTAATTAAAGTTGTCATGAATCAAACAATATGAATATAGTTTGTTTCAACTATTTTGACATTGGTATTCTATGAGTATTAGAATTGTGAGACTACATCAGTATTCCATAGATTACTTAATTCTCTTTGAATCAAATACTTGTCAGTTGGGTCATGCCAAATCAGAAAACAGTATTTTAAATCCATGTGCATGCTATAATGTATATTCCCTGAGTAATATAAGAACCATTTGTTTACAAGAAGACATATCAGTTCAATAATTATATGTTCATGTATTTACAAGAAAACATACCATATCAAGTATACATTACAAGTCTTTGAATTATTCAAAGACCTTATGTTTATATGTTAACAAGAAGACATAACTATTTTACTACATACTTTATGTTATAAGTCGGTGAGTAGTTCAAGGACTTTATAATTATGTGTTTTCATAAAAACATAATTATACTAACTAAAGTAATCATGAATGCAAACTCTTGAATTCAATAGTAATTTCAAGTTAATTTTATACTTCAAAATTATGATTATTATATCATAAAAATTATATTTACTAACCATGTAGTAAAAATGTTGAAGTAGCTTGTTATTATATCATGACATTTGAATGTAGTAGGGCAACAAACATCTTGTGTATTTAAGTCCTAGTAGAATTATTAGCTTTCTTACCTTAAAGGCAAGTGAAACCAATTATATGTTGTTTCTTGCACACACTTTAAGATTTCTCCCACTTGTGTAAGGCACAACATCATATTATGAAGACAAACAACATAACATGTGTTTGATTGTGTAAACAATATGATTATGTCATGGATATTATAAGTAGATTTAGAACCATAACGTTTAATATGGAATTGTGTATTATTATTCTATAGATAACATTTCAGAAAGCAACATCAGAAGGCAACATGTTATCTCATTAAATTATAAAATCTAATTTATTTTAAGCAATGTTCGTTCATATTTGGAAGGTAATAAATTATTTCAAAGCAAGTTCGAAATAATATGGGTGACTAAATGATGAGACTGCTTTTATACATAGTCTCATCATCCAAAACGGGCTTAAAATTGTTAAAATATCATAAAAAGTGCCACATATATATATATATATGCTTGTGTTTGTTCAATGTGTATTTTAGGTACGGATATCGAGAAAATGACAAAAGATCACAAGAATCAATCAAAAACGAACACGGGAAACGAAGCCGCACAATAAACCGGACCCAAGAGTTGATTTTCCAAGAAAATTCCTTGAAGAATTGAAGATTGTACAAGAAGGGTCCTTCATTATTGATGAATTGACACTTTAAACCCTTTTATATTCATAATTATAAGTTTGGTCCCTAAAGTTTATCAAATTTACAAAAAGGACCCTCAACTTTGAAGGATTGGCAAGAATGGTCCCTCAAAATTGAAGAGTTGTCATTTTTAGTCCTCCATGAAGACAAGAATACAATTGAAGACCTTGAAGAATGAAGACATGTCAAAAATAGCCCTTCAAATATCAACAAATTACAAAACAAGTCCTTTATAAACCCTTTTGAAAGTTTTTGTGGCCAAAGTGTGAAAAACAAAACTTCAATAACAAAGGAAAATCAGTTTTTGCATATTTAAACCTGAAATGCAAACAAGAAGAAAAAGGGAGGGTTAAAGCTGGGCGACAAGGATACTTACCTATACCAACCATGGTGTGCCACGTGCCCCACTCACTCAAAACCACCAATCACAACACACCATCCTGCCACATCACAAACCACTAACACCCGTTTATAAGTAATTATTTAATTAGTTATAAACTCGCGCCTTAACATATTTTCAAAACTAAAATCAGATCAAACCTCAACTATTCACCTCAAGAACACAAATTAGGGATTTCTTAATCTTGGGGAATTATACCCGAGTTTCATCCAAAATGTTGATTAAAGGTTACTAAACCTAAACCCACCCTTAAATCCCCATCACCATCACCTCACATGTTACTACCACCCTCCCCTGCCGCACTATTCACTCCAAAACAAAAATCTTGCAGAGAATCAACGCCCATTAGCTTTGCTTTCATCCTAAGCATCATTTGAACCCCTTGGATCAACCTTTCACCAACTGGCATCACATGTTCTTCATAAACGTCCAATTCAGTCAACCAAAATTCAAAATTTCAAGGGCAAATGTGGAACTTCAAGCACTAGGGTTTCTAGTTTATTTTCACCATTTTAGACTTGTAAGGCTCTATATAAAGCCCTTAGCTCACAACATTTAGCTTTGCTCTTGGTTTATCCTTTGGTCAAAGTTCTATAAATCCTTATTCATGGAATGAAAAGGTGTTTGAAATTGTTGATGAAATCCAAGTGCCATCTTTATTTACTTGTTGTTTATGTTCTAAGTTTGTGATTTGGAAGTCTCAAAGTTTGGTTTTAAAGTTTATGCAAGTTTTTCAAAGTATTCTCAAAAATCTGATTTTTCCTAGTTCTTAGTTCAAACACTTCAACTTTTTGGATCAAAAGTTGATCATAGCACCCTGATAAGGTACTTATCAAGGTGTAGTGAAGCTTGTGGTTTGGGAAGATTCAAGGGGTGGGGAACAAGCTTGGAAGAATTCAGTTTATTTTCATTTTTTTATATAATCTGTTTGTGTTAACTCTGTTGTTCTTAGCAGTGTTTTGTTGGAAGCTTGTGGTTGTTAAGCTACCACATAAGCTTCTAGATTCGTGAGTGCGGACGTACATTCATTAGGTTTGTCAAATTTTCTCCAAAAATCTGTCAAAACTTTGGTGATAAGTGATTTTTGGTGCCTACTAATGTTTGTTGTTATTTGATGCATGAATGTGACAACCCTGGTTTTGAGGTTCGTCACTTAGTTTTATTTTGTGCTGGTTGCGTGTCTTTACGTGTTTATGTGCTTATTGGTGTGTATAGATTGTGGTTTGGATATCGTTTCCGGTACGGGGTACCTTGTGAATGAAACGATGTGTGATGATTTCATGTTCATGAGTTCACATGGTAGTGACTATGAAGTGAGATGGTGTTATTTGGTGGTTTTAAGTATACGTATATGTATTATAGAAAATCGTATTTTTACGATTTACGATTTAGCATTTAGAGGTCTCGGATGAGGTGTTTAGTCATATGGATATTTTTCGGGATAGTTTTAAGTCATTTAGGACTTAGTTATAGAGTTTATTTCAAAATTTGAGATTTTTTTTAAAAGTGTATATTTTACGACTTTTACGGTAAAACGCGTAAATTTGACTAGTTTTACGGTTTTGAGGTTTTGAAAGCTTTAGGAGCTGAAATAAATTAAGGAAAATTAAGGTAACATTATTACTACATATATTAATAATAAAAAAGAAAAAAAAACAAAATTAGAGGGGGGGTTAGTCGGTTTTGGACGCAAGAGAAGGAAGGGAAAAAGGGAAAAAGGGAAAAAAAAGGAAAGTGGGCAATTATACTTGGGCTAGGATTTTTATACTATATAAAGAACACAACACATCATAAAAAACGAAATTTCCTTTCTCCTGGAGGTTTTGAGTCGGCCTTAATAGAAAAATTAGGGTTTCTTCATAATTTTGGGGGTTTTCATAAATTAGAGGTAAATCTTCATAACCCTTTTCAATTTAATGGTTTTAATGATTTCTTAAACATCTTATGATGGATTTAGGTTAGGGTTTAATTTAAAAACAGTAAATTAATGTTATATTAATGGTGTTATAATGATTACAAAAATTAGGACTTGTAATTAGTGGGATTAGGGTTAATTAATGAGGTTAATTTTGTTAAACCCGTTTTAAAAAAACTGGGCATAATTTTGAGTCAATTGTTTTGATCATATTAGGAGTTCTACAAACTCTTATTTTGCGATCCAAGTATCCCTGAAAAGGTAATTGAAGTGACTTTCCAATACAAGAAACGAGAACTAAATTGGAGGTTGGGAAGTGGGTCAAAAACAGGTTACAACAGTCGGAGGTCAAAACAGTTTTGTAATCAGCCTGTTTTCTTTTTAAGTTTGGGGTTGGGTGGGGTACTTAGGGTTGCATTAGGATCTTCTCACGAACATGAGAGATGGTTTATATATTGTAGTAAGTATCTGCACTTGGGCTAAGGTTGTGGTTTAGGGTAAGACCCCTTAATTATAACAAACGTTTAGTATGTTTAAAATCAGGAAATCTGGAGTGACAAAAGTATATATATATATATATATATATATATATATATATATACATATATATATATATATATATATATATATATATATATATATATATATATATATCGGGGCCTTAACAGTAGCTTTAGGGTTAAGGCAAGTGGGAGGTGTTAGCTAACATATGTAAGGGTATGAATATTCCCTTTACAGAGATCATGTGTGTGTTTAGGTGGGTGTTTGGCTTATAGTTTGGAGACCTAAAACTGGGACTGTTTTTGATAAAATGTTAACAGGATGTGTTATGAAGTAAAACGAGTTAAGGGCTTTATAGAGGGGTGTAATGAGATGCTTAGAGCATATATATGAGGTATTTATATGAGAGTAGGTTAGATGTCCATCATAGGTTGATGAGCCATTTTAGTGTTTGGTTCATGTTTTGATTATGTGTTTTTGGTTGATTAGCTTTTTGCTAGTGCGCGGATGTTTGGGGAAGCTCAATCAGGTGAGTTTCATAGTCCCATGTTTACTATTGATTTTGACTTCCAGATGGGATGGAGGAGACACTGTGTTATGTTGTTTATAAATTGATGCTGTGAATGTTTTTAAGGTTTGAGATGGACTTGTGTGTGCATTATGTGATTAACTGCTATGTGATTCTTGTTCGTGTATGATTTGGATGGGAAAGGTACATAGGTGTATGGGCGCCTATGGTACCATGGTTGTTGGTAAGGCGTGATGCCTTGGAAATTATGGTTGTTGGTAAGGCGTGATGCCTTGGAAATTATGGTTGTTGGTAAGGCGTGATGCCTTGGTAATTGTGGTTGTTGGTAAGGCATAATGCCTTGGAATTGTGATGATTGATTGAACTTGAATGTTGGTTGTTAATACATTATTGTAACATATTGTCCATATGTTGTTTTGTTGATGGTTGTTATTCACAGCTTATAACTGATTTAGCGTTGGAGTCTAAACCTATGACTCTCACCAACTTTATGTTGACGTGTTTTAGTGTCTCTTTCAGGTGTGAATGTGGTTAAGCGTGAGGATAGAAGTGGCTAGACTTGGATGCCTTAGGATTGCATATAGAAGGAGATCCCCGTTCCTTCTTAGTTTACCTTTATGCTTTTTTGAATAAGTGATACTGTTGGCACCTATATGTTTATTTTGTTTGTGTTACTTGTTTGTCTTGGGTAAGAGGTAGGACTGTTACCTACTTACCTAGACTCCTGCATTGTTGAGATATTGTCATGACATTTGTGTCACCATTTTATGACATTTCTTATATCATTTAGTTATCTCTATAGACACGCTATTGTTGTGATGATATCCATACATCGTGCCCCATATTCCGCCATGGTGGGGTGTGACAATGAATCTTGTTCTTTATGCTTTATGATGTTGGTATGATGCATGTTTTAAGCTTGGAATTAACCTAAAAACATTTTTCCTTTGTTAAATTTGGATTTCAGATTTTAAACCAGTGTTTGGGATTGCATGATAAGTGGTTTTAGTTATCAGTTAAGTAGTTGAGTAGGGGTATTTTGAGTTTGTATCTGATATTAAAGTGGTTGAGTGTTGATATTTGCCTGTCTTGTTCTTTGAAACATCAAATCTGAATATCTTGCATAACTAGCTTGTTTTAGGTCTTTGTAGGTTGAAAAATTGTGAACACCTAGAATGTATGCATAACTAGGGCTAACAAGTACTAAAACAAAGTTTGTGCAACCTGTTAAGTAGATTTGAGGGTTTGAAGTTGGATTTGTGGTCATGTATATCAGCAAAAAGTTTTTGGTGTTCATCAGTAAAGCAGTTAAGTCATTTAGGGTTCATATTAGCTTAACTCTTGAAACCAGTGTATGAAACAAGTTTGTTTGTATTCACTTAAGTTTATTTAAGCTGTCGTATGCCTTTGGTGGACTTTGGTTGGCTTAATCTTGCTTAATCTACTTATTTCATCAGTGACTGCTTATTTTCCATGTCTGTGTCATATCTATGTACTGTTTGATTAAACTTTATCATTTGGCTGGATCAAATTGTGTTTATTTGCCTGATTGTGACTCCCTACAACTCACTGGTTGTAGGGGTGCCCTTATTGTCCAAAGAAACCAACTGAAACTCTCTAAAAAAGCAAGTCAAAAAAGTCAAGCAGTGGGAACTCTTTCCCACTGAAAGTTCCCACTGATAGTGTTAATTGGTCATCAGCTTATTAATAAGCTACATTAGCTTATTCTATTGTACAAAAACTTTGATTTTGTGATCAATCTTACTTATTTGACCCATTTACTTGATCTGGAGCTTTTTGTACTTTGACTTTTAAGTTTGACTAGAAAACGAATTGACTTTTGTTTTTCAAAACAGTTTATTGATTTTTCCAGCTTATTGAGTGTGCTTATTTGAAATATTTTTGTTGATTAAGCTTAGTTTTATCATTTAAAACCTTTTTCAACTTGAATCAGCTCTTGAAGTGGTCTAGAACTCGAAAGCGACTATTTTGTCGTTTTGTGTAGAGAGATTTGGCTTATTTTAGGCTTATTTCTTGAGTTTATTCAAAAATTCTTTTTACAAACAGCTTTATAATCTCAAAAGAAGGATGCGTGACAAATTTTAGCTTATGGCATTAACTTATGGCGTAATGGGCCAAAAAGCCCATTAAGAATAAGTTGTTTTCTATTAAGCTGTGATAAGCACTGATTCAACTTTTGGGCCTTTAGAGTTTTGTGTTTGAAATTGAATTTTAAGCTTATCTGGAAGTTTTGGGCTTATTTGGTTATCATTTTTTTTATTGGGCCTAAAAAGCCCATTAAGGGTTCTGTTTACTGTTTTGGCCCATTTGGAGGCCCATTATGGGTATTTTGGTCATTTCACTTTCATTTTCTGTTTATTTAAGTTAAATTTTTAATCATTTTAAATAGTTTTATTTAGTTTTAAATTTTTCAAAAATAATTTTTAGTTTAATTAAGTTATTTTAGAGGTTTACAAATTGAAAAATCTTATTTTGGGCTTTTTATTAATTAAATTGATTTTTTGGGCTTTAATTAGCATTAAAAAATTATTACTTAATTAAATAAAAGGTTGAGTAATTTTTTATTTTTTGTAAACTCTAATTGCATTTTTAGGGATTTATAGTGATTTTCTAGGAATTTTTAGGGTAAATTATAAATTTCGTCACGTTTACGGTTTTACGTTACGTCTTTCGTCGTAGTTTAATTTTATTCGTATCCGTCATCGTTTTTCTTTTTCCATTCTCTCATCGATATTAATCTCAAAGTTAATCAAGTCTTAACACACACACCAAGCCTCCTTGAGAACGAACTCACACAAAGGGTCATAAGTGTGTACGTTTTCCTAAACGTGCACTTAATACTTACCGCTTTTACACTCTTTTTCCTAAAAGAAGTGTATTACTACACCTATCATTTTTTGGCGCCGCTGCCGGGGAGGCGTTTTGTGTTTAGATTTGAACAAGTTTTGTTTTGATATTATCCAAAATAACTATTTGTGTGATTAGCAATCTAATCATACATATTATCGGTTTTTGTTTTTTGTGTGAATATTATTACTATATTGTATACGTGTCACAATAAATTCACAAGTACTCCAAAAGTGTGAAAACACAACCTTGATTGGGATTTCATCACTCAATCATTGTATTCGAATCTCAAACAAAGAAAAAAAAGGCAAAATAGATAAATACTTTCGTGAAGCTTGATTTTGATAAGCACAAACTATAAGGTGGGTATAAGGCGGTTGTATTTCACGACCTAAAGGAAAAAGGCTCTTAAGTGCTTCGTGCCGCCTCGTTTCCTCCGCGTGCTTGTGCGTGTTTTGATAAAAAGGCCTAATCGAGGGTTTGCCACACAAAGTATTATCTACATATCTATATATTTTCTTGGTTTCAAAGATTAAACCCTCTTGAACGTTTTGGTGTTCCACCAACGTTCTAAAGTCATCGAAGGCGTTCACTTCACGTGATCGTTTTCATTCCTTGAGGCTCCTTTAATCGAGAGATTTGATTTGAGGAGAGATTTGTAGATTTGAGGAGAGATTTGTAGATTTGTGTCTACGTAATTCACAAAAATCCAAAAAAAGTAAAAAAAACAATCAAAAGCACAAAAAATTGGAAAAAGTAAAAACACCCAAAAGAATCTTCTTTGCTCATCCCCAAGTTGTACGTGACGTTTATGCAAACTCGTAACCAAGCAAGACGTGCACGTAAACGTATAAACCGAAAGGAAGGAACACCTTCTAGTGAAGAATCTCCTATTGACGAACCCATCGTAGAACAAGAAGCAACCATGGATAATCATATTATGATGGAGTTGCTTCAAGCACCCACCGAGGGTTATGGAGAGGATATTGTGATTCCCGCTATCCTTGCGGAGAATTTTGAAGTTAAGACAGATTTTTTGTCCATGATCCAAAACAACAAGTTTCGTGGTGACGAAAAGGACAACCCTCATAACCACATTCGCCAATTCAATCGTCTTACCGCCACTTGCAAGTTTAAGGACGTCTCGAACGACTCGATTAAGATGATGCTTTTTCCGTATTCCTTAGCGGGGCCCGCTAAAATTTGGTTAGAGAAAGAGCCACCCAATTCTATATTGACGTGAAAGGATCTCGTTTCGAAGTTCGTGAACCAATTTTCTCGCCCTCTAAGACTACGCACTTGAAAAACGAGATATCAAAGTTTTCACAAGAGTACAATGAGAGTTATTAAACGGCTTGGAATAGGTTTAAGGAAATGTTGCACGAATGTCCTCATCACGGTTTTTCCGACTTACATCAAATCGACACGTTTTACAATGGCTTGAACGATCATGAACGAGATTATATCAATGCCGCCGCGGGTGGTAATTTTTTGTGTAAAATGGTCGAGGAAGCATTGTTGATCATTGAGAATAGGTCCAAGGTTTATATCCCTCGTAGCACATCGAGTGTTCATAAGGCTTCGTCTTCGTCTTCGCCTTCATTATCACATACCATTGATGCTTGCCAAATTGAGACGAATTTGGATAACCAGATTTTTGATAAGCTTAAGGGACTATTAATTGAGTTTAAAGTTGGTGAACAACCCACTCCCGCTACGGATAAAGCGGTTGAGGTTTCTTGTATGTATTGTGGTGGAGGTCATGATTTCTCCGAGTGCATTGCCAACGTTGGTAACATTTCGAGTGCCTACGCGGCCATAGGAACTTATAACCAAAACAGTCAAGTTACCCGCACTAATCAATTGACTCCACCGGGTTTTCCACCAAATCAAAATGCTAAAAATTATCGAAACAATCAAAGTGGATACCAAGGCAATCAAAGGAACAATTATAGGGTAAAAACTATGGGAATCAAGGGACTAGTTATCAAGTGCAAAACAAAAATCAAAACCGTGATTTTCAAAACAACAACAAAGGTTTGCAAAACGTGAAAGATCCTCCAAATGAATTTGAAAATTATTCTACGGCTAATGATGCTAGATTTGATAATATACAAAGGGAGATAATTAGCCTAAGATCCGAGTTTAAGAATGATTTGAAAAATGAGTTGAAAAACGAGCTTGCAAATGAACTTAAGCCTCATACAAACAAAATGGAGTTTAACATGCAAAGGTTACAACAAAATCAACAAAAAATGGAACAAGGCCAACATGAGATTAAGCAAGAGATGCTTAAGGCGGATAAAAGGAAATCTAAGTTTGAGGATAAAATTTCAAGCATGTTTGAGGCTATAATGTGTAAACCGTCTTCTTCGGTTGCTCTTCCTAGCAACACTGTTTCAAACCTGAAGGGAGAGATGAAAGTGATTACCACACGTAGTGTTAAGACCTTTAAGGAACCGACTCCTCAACCAATTACTCCTACGGTGGAGGAAATTGAGGAAGAACCCGAGGTGGTGGTAGAAAAGTAGCACATTAAAATCCCACAAAGTGCCGCTCAAACCACACCTACGGTTGACCCTTTACCAAGTTTGGAACCCGAGATTCCAAAGGCTATGCCTATGCCCCACCCAACACCACCCTTACCTTACCCATCGAGACTTCGTAAGGAGAAATTGCAAGAGCGTGACAATTACCAATTTGAGCTTTTTATTAAGATGTTTCTTTATATGCATTTTAACATAAGTTTTGCCGACGCTTTAATCATGATGCCTCGATTTACCGCCAACTTTAAGAGTATGTTAAACAAAAGGAGAAATTGCAAAAATTGTCTAGTTGTTCATCGGTTTATCTTAACCGCATACCTCAAAAGTCGATGACCCCGGTAATTTCTTAATTCTGGTTGGTATTCAAGATATGGAAGAATGCTACGCCTGAGCCGATCTTGGTGCTAGTATTAATTTGATGCCTCTTGCCATATTCAAGTCGCTCAATCTTCCTAATCTTACCCCTTCAAGAATGTCTATCGAAATGGATGATCATTCTACAATTCCCGCATGTGGAGTGGCCGAAGAAGTTTTTATGAAAGTGGGAAAGTTCTATTATCCGGTAGACTTTATCGTAGCCGATATTCCCACGGATCCTCAAGTTTCTCTTATTTTAGGTCGTTCGTTTTTGGATACGTCAATGGCGTTGATTGATGTGCATGCTAGGAAAATCACCTTACGTTTCAACGACGAGGAACTTGTTATAAACGCAACTCAAAACTCCAACTTTCTCATGTTTATTCTATCGCGATGTTAAAACCATATTGATATGATTGATGTCGTTTGCGAGGAATTTTCACAAGAATTTTTAGGTTTTGGTGATGAAGAAAATATTGGCAATCCTACTATGCTCGATCCTATTCTTGATAATTTGACACCATCCTTCACTCCATTTGAAGGAGGTGGTTTTACTTTGGAAGAGTTTAATATACCTCGAACTTCTAACTAAGACCTCGACTATGATGAGGACTTTTCGATTATCAAGGATTTTCTTAACGATTTCCCATTTCCTCCGCCGGTGGAGGTTATGAGTATCGAACCCAAATCTTCAATTGAGGAACCACCAATCCTCGAGTTGAAAGATCTTCCTCCTCAACTTGAATATGTATTCTTGGAAGTAGACGATAAGTTGCCGATTATTATTGCTAAGGATCTTTCAGATGATGAAAAACCGCACTTATCGATGTCTTGAAGGACCACAAAGGGGCAATTGCGTGGAAATTATCCGACATTAAGGGAATCGATCCTAAATTTTGTACCCACAAAATCTTAATGGGGGAAGACTACAAGCCCGCAATCCAATGTCAAAGAAGGGTGAACCCCAAAATTCACGCCGTCATAAAAAAGGAAGTCCTTAAACTCCTTGACGCGGGAATGATTTACCCTATTCCCGATAGCCCTTGGGCGAGTCCCATTCATTGTGTCCCTAAAAAGGGAGGAATGAACGTTGTGCCAAACGATAACAATGAGTTAATTCCAACTCGACTCGTGAATGGTTGGAGGGTGTGCATCGACTACCGTAAGTTAAATGACGCCACTCGTAAAGACCATTTTCCCTTGCCCTTCATGGATTAAATGTTGGAGCGTCTTGCGGGAAGCGATTTCTATTGCTTTTTAGATGGTTTTTCCGGTTACTTCCAAATCCCCATCGATCCTCGTGATCAAGAAAAAACTACGTTTACGTGTCCATATGGAACGTTTGCCTATAGTAGAATGCCATTCAGACTTTGCAATGCACCGGGAACCTTTCAAAGGTGCATGATGGCTATTTTTCATGACATGATCGAGAAGACGATGGAAGTCTTTATGGATGACTTTTCCGTGTTTGGTAGTTCGTTCACTTCGTGCTTAGGAAATTTGAAACACATGTTAAGACGTTGTGAGGAAACCAACCTTGTGCTCAATTGGGAAAAATGTCATTTTATGGTTAAAGAAGGAATCGTCTTAGGGCACAAGGTCTCGAAAGCGGGGATTGAGGTAGACAAAGCTAAGATAGACGTCATCGCCAAATTACCTCATCCCAAAACCGTTAAGGGAGTTAGGAGTTTCCTAGGCCACGTAGGCTTTTATCGTCGATTCATCAAGGATTTTTCAAAGATATCTCGACCCATTACACACCTCCTCGAAAAAAGATGCTCCTTTTGTCTTTAACGAAGATTATGTACGAGCCTTTGAAATCCTTAAGAGGAAACTTACCGAAGCTCCCATTCTTGTTGCTCCCAATTGGAACCTCCCCTTCGAGCTTATGTGTGATGC
The DNA here is from genome assembly GCA_025667525.1 of Glebionis coronaria. Lineage (NCBI taxonomy): Eukaryota > Viridiplantae > Streptophyta > Magnoliopsida > Asterales > Asteraceae > Glebionis > Glebionis coronaria. The sequence goes on along the minus strand of CM046879.1, from coordinate 431,677,643 downwards.
AAGTGATTATGCTATTGGGGCTGTTTTGGGGCAACGTCATGAAAAGCACTTCTTGCCTATTCACTATGCTAGCAAGACGATGACTGAGGCTCAACTTAAGTATACCACAACGGAAAAGGAATTCCTTGCCGTAGTGTATGCATTTGAGAAATTCCGACCTTACCTCGTCTTGACCAAAAGCATAGTGTATACGAACCATTCGGCAATCAAGTACCTCTTGGTTAAATAAGATGCTAAGCCAAGGTTGCTTCGTTGGATTCTCCTCCTACAAGAATTTGATGTCACAATACTTTACAAAAAAGGAGCCGAGAATCTTGCGACTGATCACCTCTCTCGATTGGAAGATCCTCACCAAAGTGTGTACGAGAACAAGGAAATCACCGAAACATTTCCTCTCGAGACACTTGGTGTAGTGAATTCCAAGAAAGACTCATCTATCCCATGGTTTGCGGACATCGCAAATTACCATGCGGGCAACTTCATCATTAAGGGTATGATGACTCAACAAAAACGAAAATTCTTTCGTGACGTCAAGTTCTACTTTTGGAACGACCCTTACCTATTTCGGACTTGTGCGGATCAAATCATTCGACGTTGTGTGTTTGGCACCGAAGCATCTAATATCCTTAGAGCTTGTCACGAGGGACCAACGGGTGGTCACCATGGTGCTAATCTCACGGTGAAGAAGGTCTTTGATGCCGGTTTCTTTTGGCCTACTATTTACCGAGATGCGCATGCACTTGTCAAGTCATGTGACTCATGCCAACGTCAAGGCAAAGCCTTACAAAATGATGAAATGCCACAAAATATCATCCAAGTGTGTGAAATCTTTGACGTGTGAGGCATTGGTTTTATGGGGCCGTTCCCATCATCTCGTGGTAATAAGTACATCTTTGTCGCCGTTGACTGCCTATCTAAGTGGGTGGAAGCTAAGGCTTTTCCTACGAACGATGCTCGTGTGGTAGTCAAGTTTTTGAAGCAATTATTCTCTCGGTTTGGAACCCCTCGTGCAATCATAAGCGATCGTGGAACCCATTTTTGTAATGACCAATTCGAAAGGGTTCTAAAGAAATATGGGGTTACACATCGGCTTTCTACGGCTTATCACCCGCAAACGAGTGGGCAAGTCGAGGTTTCAAACCGAGCTTTGAAGAGGATCTTGGAGAGATCGATAGGAGAAAACCGATAATCTTGGTCGGATAAGTTAGACGATGCTTTATGGGCCTTTTGTACCGCTCATAAGACGCCCATTGGGTGCACTCATTACAAGCTTGTGTATGGGAAGAATTGCCACTTGCCAATTGAACTCGAACACAAAGCTTATTGGGCCATAAAGCATTGTAATGAGACCGTGGGAAAACACCGGAAAATGCAATTGAATGAATTGGATGAAATAAGGGATATTGCTTATGAAAATTCATTGATTTATAAAGAGAAAACTAAAAAGTTTCATAATTCTAAAATTAAAAACCGGGTTTTTAACATTAGAGATCAAGTGTTACTTTTTAACTCAAGATCAAAAATATTTTCCGGCAAGTTGAAATCCCGTTGGTCCGGACCATTCACCATTACCCAAGTGTTTCCTTATGGTACCATCGAGCTAGCTCAAAATGATGGTCCTAACTTTAAGGTGAATAGTCATAGGTTGAAGCACTACTTTGGTGGGGAAGTTCCTTCTTTGAACTACCTCGACTAAGTCACCTTCCCCAATGATAACTAGTATTGAGGGGATCGAGTCGAGCTCATGACTCGGTAATAAAAAACGAGGTGCCTCGTGGGGGAGTTCCCATGCTTATCCATGTACATATTATTGCTTTCTAATGTAGCTTACATGAGAGGATTTGTGCCCTTCCAACCTTTGTTCCATGGTTGTTTGTGACTTGTGGTTTTTAGATGATCATTATCTTCACGATTGGAGCCTCTCGTGTTCGTTTTACGTGAGCACTCGATCGTTTGCTTTGAAAAATTTCTCGATATCCATATGATATATCCTTGATTGTTTTAACCTTAGGTCTTATTGTCACACTTCATAAACGGCTATAGATTTAATGGTTCCACCCTTTCCATGCTAGATTAGGCATTCGACTTCGTCTCTAGTATGGGGGTATCCTACCCTTAGACTCGAAACATTGAGGACAATGTTTAACTTTAGTATGGGGGGTGAATAGATACTTGCATTGCCAAACCTTCACGCTTTCCAAACTTTATCTTTTTGTTTATCGTTTTGTTGCAAAATAAGGCTAAAAATGGCCAAGTTTTAAAATTTTTCTCATGATTCCATAAGTGTTTGAAGACACGAATGTAGATTTTCTGATGGCGAGAATAAGAGTAATTTTTTACTCGACCGTGCGTGTTGAGCGCTTAGCTTCGATTCCTTAACTTTATATTAGGCTAGGTCTCTTAAATGAGGACGAGAAATGATAGCGTTAATTATAAGTTACTATGCTAAACGTAGAGTACTCGTATTCTTTCAAAAACTCATGTGTTCTAATTGTTTGCTTATTCTCCCTTCGCTTATATATATATTTTGCTAATAAGTATTGGCTTAGCGGTTTAGTCTTGATTGTTGGTTTCTAGTATTTTCTAGTAGCTTCCATGTAATTAAATTGGGAAAACATTAAGGTATCGCCAGCGTCACGGTTTTGAAGTATTGGCAACCCGAATAATCAAAAGCTTCACCCAATAATAAGATTTCAATTCCTTACCTAAATCAAGCAAAAATTCGAATCTCACAAGGCCGAAAAATCTATGTGAAATTGAAAGTGATTAAGCCTTAATCTTTGAAGCTTTAAAGATCTAAAATTCGCTTTAGCGTGAGGATATACGTCTTTGGCCATAATAAACACCTCATAGCGAGGTTAAATAAAAGGCAAGGCAAGATCGAAGTCGTAATAAAAGCTCCATGACGGAGTTGAATAAAAGATGGAGGTAAACCTATGATAATAAGGCCCATCCGTTAGGGGGCGTATAAAAGTCTTGGTAAGAAGTCTCATGTTCAAAACCGTTATAAAACCGTGTTTATCGATCCTTCTTGTTGACTTAATTTTTTGACATCGTTGTCTATTAGGGGGGTTATTAATTCGACGGTCTGGTTACACCGTTATGACTCTATTTTTGGACCTTAATCTCTATCATCGCATAAGTCAAAAATGTATTTTCATGATCATTCAAGACAAAAATAAAATATAAGAGATACCACTTAGGATTAAGGGAGTCTAAGTACGTGATTAGGGCATATGAGTAGTGTTAGCATTACTAACTTATAATGACAATAATCTCGTTATACGCTTGGCATGGAATTGGGTGAAAATCGAGGACGACGAAATTATTTATAACGAAGCATTCACGTGTTCTTGTTCTATGAACCTAAACGTCTCATTTTGCGATGAAAATTATACATTATGTCTAAAACGCAAGTAGTAGCAAGTAGTAGTAGTGTAGTAAGTTTATGATTCAATAAAAGTCTATAAAAGTGAAATTTGGAGGTGCTACGATACTTTATTCTAGCATTGTGTGAGGGCACTGCAATGGTTTAGTATGGGGGAGTGATGAGACTGCTTTTATACATAGTCTCATCGTCTAAAACGGTCTTAAAATGGTTAAAATATCATAAAAAGTGCCATATATATGCTTGTGTTTGTTCATTGGGTATTTTAGGTACGGATATCGAGAAAATGACAAAAGATCACAAGAATCAATAAAAAACGAACACGGGAAACGAAGCCGCACAATGAACCGGACCCAAGAGTTGATTTTCCAAGAAAAGTCCTTGAAGAATTGAAGGTTATACAAGAAGGGTCCTTCATTATTGATGAATTGACACTTTAAACCCTTGTATATTCATAATTACAAGTTTGTCCCTGAAGTTTATCAAATTTACAAAAAAAGACCCTCAACTTTGAAGAATTGGCAAGAATGGTCCCTCAAAATTAAAGACTTATCATTTTTAGTCCTCCATGAAGACAAGAATACAAGTGAAGACCTTGAAGAATGAAGACATGTCAAAAACATCCCTTCAAATATCAACAAATTACAAAACAAGTCCTTTATAAACCCTTTTGAAAGTTTTTGTGGCCAAAGTGTGAAAAACAAAACTTCAATAAGAAAGGAAAATCAGTTTTTGCATATTTAAACCTGAAATGCAAACAAGAAGAAAAGGGGAGGGTTAAAGCTGGGCGGCAAGGATACTTACCTAGACCAACCATGGTGTGCCACGTGCCCCACTCACTCAAAACCACCAATCACAACACACCATCCTGCCATATCACAAACCACTAACACCCGTTTATAACTAATTATTTAATTAGTTATAAACTCGCGCCTTAAGACATTTTAAAAACTAAAATCAGATCAAACCTCAACTATTCACCTCAAGAACACAAATTAGGGATTTCTTAATCTTGTGGAATTAAACCCTAATTTCATCCAGAATGTTGATTAAAGGTTAACTAAACCTAAACCCACCCTTAAACCCCCATCACCGTCACCTCTCATGTTACTACCACCCTCCCCTGCCCCACTATTCACTCCAAAACAAAAAGCTTGCAGAGAATCAACGCCCATTAGTTTTGCTTTCATCCTAAGCATCATTTGGACCCCTTGGATCAACTTTTCACCAACTGGCATCACATGTTCTTCATAAACGTCCAATTCAGTCAACCAAAATTCAAAATTTCAAGGGCAAATGTGGAACTTCAAGCACTAGGGTTTCTAGTTTATTTTCAGCATTTTAGACTTGTAAGGCTCTATATAAAGCCCTTAGCTCACAACATTTAGCTTTGCTCTTGGTTTTTCCTTTGGTCAAAGTTTTGTAAATCCTTTGTTCATGGAATGAAAAAGTGTTTGAAACTGTTGATGAAACCCGAGTGCCATCTTTATTTACTTGTTGTTTATGTTCTTAGTTTGTGATTTGGAAGTCTCAAAGTTTGGTTTTAAAGTTTATGCAAGTGTTTCAAAGTTTTCTCAAAAATCTGATTTTTCCTAGTTCTTAGTTCAAACACTTGAACTTTTTGGATCAAAAGTTGATCATAGCACCCTGATAAGGTACTTATCAAGGTATAGTGAAGCTTGTGGTTTGGGAAGATTCAAGGGCTGGGGAACAAGCTTGGAAGAATTCAGTTCATTTTCATTTTTTTATACTAGACGATTACCCACGCATAGCAGCGGAATTACCTAAAAGCATATAATTAATGATATGCTAATTGATTCGATGGTCGAACTCGTGACCCAATAATTGCCTAGCGATAGATAGTTAACGATTTATTAATTGACCCGATGGTCGAATCGGTAACCCGGTGACTCGTCCGGGTTGAACCGGTATGCGAGCGTGTTCCCATTGACTCTATCAGGTTGACTCAGTGGTCGAACCTGTGTCCCCGTGGTTGAACCCGTGACCCGGTGACTCGATAGGATTGACCCGGTGGTCGAAACCAGTGACTCGGTGGCTCGACAGGATTGACCCGGTTGTCGAACCCGTGACCCGGTGACTCGATCGGGTTAACCCGATGGTCGAACCCGTGACTCGAAAAGTTTGGCCAGATGGACGAACCCGTTACCCGGTGACTCAATCGGGTTGGTCCGATGGTTGATCCATGAGCCGATGACTCGACCGGGTGATTGGTGTATTTTGTATACACCTCATAGCATGTTAATTTAGTATATTTATATATTTATTTTTTGTTATATATGTACTTTGAGTGTGTTTTGTGATTATGTAGGTTACGAGCGAAGTGGAATAAAAATGGCCGCTTAATTAATTTTTTGGAGAAAAGGCATTGTGAGCGCTGATAAATGAAGAAAAAAATATTGAAGAAAAAGATTTGAGCGCATCGCGATATTTTCGGTCATCTTTTATTTGTCCGGGCTTCGTTGGAGCAATTATTGGTGTTGGGCTATTTTTGTTTGGGCCAAAGTTATTATATTTCAAAAGAAAAAAAATAAAAAAAAAATAAAAAATAAAAAATTAGCCCAAGGCCCAATTGTAAACCGACATAAGAGATATATATATATAATTTGATTCGTGACTTTTGGAGGACAATTCACAAAGAAGAGAAGCAAAAAAGGGACGGCTTCTAAGGATATAGAAAAAAAAAGATGATTCAAAAAAGGGCTTTTGGGGAGGACGTGACATCAAGGTAGACATATACAAAGACAAAGAAAAAAACAATTGATAGTGGGAGGTGACCATATCTTTGTTGGAAGGGTCGACTATATATAAAAAAATTTCTCTCCTTTTAGGATTTTTGTTTTGCCACAAAAGATATAAAAAAAGGTTTTATTTATTTAAGATGAAGATGATAGTTGATACGAAGTGGGTCGAGTGCACCACGATGTCCGGCTAATTTTGTTGTAATTCCTTCCGGTAACTTTATTTATGGTTTGATAATTACTTTTGGGTTATCATATTTTTATTACATTGATTTATGATTTATTTATAAATTATTTTGATTGACTTAGTATTATGTTTAATTATTTGTGTGAGACAATTTATTGTTAGTTAACGATTCATTCTTATTTTATTTAGTTAAAAAAAAGATGGTCGTATAATAAACATAAGTTGTACCTAAATAAATTGTTAAAACATAATTATTGGTTGGGTTAGTATAAGATTTATTATTGCGAGTCATTGATAAACATAATAAATGCCGACATTAATTCATTCATATTAAATCAATATAATCTTTGTAATCGGTTCTAAAAAGTTTCAATAATCCATTAGTGTGATCAACCATAAATATTAGGAGCTGGAAGGGATTGCATTTTTCTTTTAACTGTTTACATCTTATTTTATTTTTCTAGCTTTACTATTAGTTTAATAATTATTTTAATTTTTAATCAGCATTTTTATTATCAAAAGTATTTTAGTTGTCAGATTTCAAAACCAAAACCTTTATTGATCAGTGATCACCTCAAAACTTAAACTAAAACCACATAGTCCTCGTGGATCGATACCCATTTACCCTATCTAATATAAGGTAATTAGGTTTATTTTTGACCGGTACTTCGACGCCGATCAAATTTTGGCGCCGCTGCCGGGGACTCAGTGAGCTTTTTGTTTAAGTTTTTGTTAATATTTTTCTTTAATAAAATACAAAAATACAAAAAGATTTTATTTTTCTTGTTTTGTTTTGTTTTGTTCGTTTGTTTTGTTTCTTGTGAGTGTGCAGGTTAGTGCATGCACACACGTAGATCGGGACGTACATCACCGTTAGCTTACGATCCTGAGGTTGAGAAAAGTGCGAGGTTAAGAAGGAAGACGTTTCGACAGTTTTCTACTAATCTTGATTTTTCAGGTTTAGCAGAGCTTTTCGCTGAAATGCTAGGTGACGAAGATGGTGGCGGAAGTGCTAGCGGCAGTAGTAGCGGAGGAGAATCTCCACCACGGGGTGTTGATTCTTATTACAGGACGGGGATCTTCGAGGATCCCTCGCCTATCGTTTATCCGGATCCGGTTAAAGGGGTTACAAGTAACTTCAAGATCCAGCCGAACCTCATAGCAATCTTGCCGGTGTTTAGAGGTCGTGAGGAACCATACGCACATCTGCGAGAATTCTTTTCAATTGCTGACACACATCAGGTTAATAACATTACTAAGGATGAGGTAAGACTTCGCCTTTTTCCTTTTTCTCTTAAAGATCAAGCTAAGGACTGGTTCTCATCTCTTGAGCCAGGTAGTATTAACTCATGGTCTGAAATGCAATATGCTTTTCTTGAGGAATTTTATTCTATAAGTAAGACTGCTGCCATTAGGAATAAGATTAAATCCTTTCGTCAAATCCCAGGCGAGCAGTTTCATGAAGCATTTAATAGACTTAAGGAGTTATTAAGAACATGCCCTCATCACGATGTTCCAAAATGGGAGCTTGTTAAAGTCTTTTATGATGGGTTGGATTATAACAACCAACAATTTGTGATGGCCACTAGTGGGGGTATGTTTTTCTCGCGACCTATGGAGGAAGAATGGGAGTTTTTTGAAAAACTAAGCAAAGGTTCTAAGACCCAAGCTTCAGTGGATCGAAACAACCACCCATCTTCCGCCAATTATGTGTCTAACCAACGTGGCACAAATTCTGAAATTAGCGAGTTAAGTAAGAAAGTTGATCTTTTGTTGAAAAATATAGGAAAAGGCGTGCCAAATGTGTCTAATGTGTCGCATAGTGGGTGTTCAATGTGTGGTGATCCGAGTCACTCTGTCGATAATTGTCAAAATTGGGGGGCGCCACCGAATGAGGAGGTAAATGGAGTCTACGGTGGTCGTCCACGAAATGACCCATTCTCCGAAACTTACAATCCTGGATGGCGCAATCACCCCAATTTCCGTTGGAAAGATGAAGACAGTCGCCCTAACAATACCCAACAACAACACTATGGTTACAAACCAAGGTATGAGGGTGGCGATTCATCTAACTTCCAACAAAATTCTTACAATCATAGGCCACAACAACAATATCCAAATCAGGGCCAAGGCCAAGATGACAACCGTCTCTTGAACCTTGACCGAAAGTTTGATAGGCTTATGGATTCATTGTCTACCAACAATCAAGAGATCAATAGAAAATTTGAGGTCACTAATCAAAGACACGAGACCACTACTAAATCTATTGCAGCTCTTGAAAGACAAGTTGGTCAATTGGCGGATCAATTAAGCAAAAGAGATGAGGGAAGGCTACCGAGCTACCCCACCATGAATCCCGCACACAAGAAAAATGGGAATGAGCATGTGAATATGGTGACATCTCTTCGAAATGGTAAAATCTACAACAATGACAAGGGGATTCCAAATTCTCCTGATGTCGAGGATTTCGTTACTGAAGACGAAATTATTGTTGAGGGTAAAAATTCTGATAATGTTAAGTCCGATTCTGAGTTGGTAAATGATTTGTTAAATGATTTTCCTAAACCAACAACACCGAATCCTAAAGCTACTGAAACTCCCGAAGTTGAGGAGGGTGGTGTGCCCAGCACACCTTACCCTACGGCTTTAGAGAAATCGACATCTGCAAAGTTAGCTAAAAAGGGTCCTCATGCTGAGGATATGTGGGAGACTTTCAAGCAAGTTAAAATCAATCTCCCCCTTATTGATGCTATCAAGCAAATTCCTGCGTATGCCAAGTTTTTAAAGGACTTGTGTACCCAGAAGAGGAAGCTGAAGGCGTCGTTGCCTAAAAAGATTGACCTAACTGAGCATGTTAGTGCAGTCTTATCTAGCTCCCTTCCTCCTAAATTCAAAGATCCTGGAGCACCACTGATTTCAGTTGTGGTCGGAAATATTTCCATTAAGAAGGCGCTCCTTGATCTTGGTGCTAGTATTAACATCCTTCCTGCTAGTTTGGTTGATAAGTATGACTTAGGAACTCTTCGTAAGACAGACACCATTATTTCCTTAGCCGATCGATCTACCAAAATTCCTAGAGGTATCTTAGAGGATGTTATTGTGAAAGTTGATGATTTCTATTACCCAGTTGACTTCTTTGTTATGGACACCGAGTCACAATACAAAGATGTTCAACCAACTATTATCCTTGGCCGCCCATTCTTAGCCACGATAGATGCTAGGATTAATTGTCGAACTGGCGCCATGGATATTGCATTCGGTAATAAGAAGATAAGATTGAATGTGTTTAATTCTATGAATTCTCCTACGATGAATGAATGTTACCAAGTAGATGTGATTGATGAGGAAGTTCAAAAGCATGCATCCCGTATGCTTAAGGATGATCCTTTGGAATTATATTTAACTGGTGATAACGAGGAGATTCTAGATGTTGCTGAAGTTCTAGAGATTCAAGAGTGTTTGGTCAATTCTTTGGACCATCAAAAACCACCTTGGTCTTATAAAGTGGAGCCCTTGCCTTCTACTTTTGACACGGCTACGAAGCCGTCTTTGGAGGTGCCTCCAACTCTTGAGTTAAAACCTTTGCCATCCAATCTCAAATATGCTTTTCTAGGTCCTAATAATACGTTACCGGTTATTGTTGCTTCTGATCTTTCTGAATCACAAGAGGGAGCACTTCTAAAGGTGCTTTCTAAGTACAAAGCAGCAGTAGGATGGACGATTGCAGACTTGAAAGGGATCAGCCCTTCATTATGTATGCATCGAATTGTTACGGACCCAAATATTAAGCCAGCAAGAGATGCGCAAAGGCGTCTGAATCCTAATATGAAAGAGGTAGTCAAGACGGAAGTTCTTAAATGGTTAGATGCCGGTATCATCTATCCCATCTCGGATAGTAAATGGGTAAGTCCTACTCAAACGGTGCCTAAAAAGGCCGGAATCACCGTTGTTGAAACCGAGAATGGGGAAAAACTCACAACCCGACCAGTCACTGGGTGGAGAGTTTGTATAGATTACCGTAAGCTGAATAATGCCACATCTAAAGATCACTTCCCACTACCCTTCATTGATCAAATAGTTGAGAAGCTTTCTGGTAAGAAGTTCTATTGCTTCTTAGATGGGTACTCCGGTTATAATCAAATACCCATCCATCCTGATGACCAGGCCAAAACTACGTTTACGTGTCCATATGGGACGTTTGCATTTCGAAGAATGCCTTTTGGCCTGTGTAATGCACCTGCTACCTTTCAGCGGTGTATGATGAGTATATTTTCTGACATGGTTGGAGAATCTGTAGAGATATTTATGGATGATTTCTCCATCTTTGGTCAATCTTTTGAAAGCTGCCTTGATCAGCTTGAAAGCGTGTTAAAAAGATGCACCGAAACTAATTTGGTGCTTAGTTGGGAGAAGAGCCATTTTATGGTTCGAGAGGGAATTGTATTAGGGCATGTTGTGTCTGAAAAAGGATTTGAGGTTGACTGTGCCAAGGTACAAGTTATTTCAACCCTTCCTCCGCCCACTAACGTCAAGGGTGTGCGTTCTTTTCTTGGTCATGCCGGGTTCTATAGGCGATTTATTAAAGATTTTAGTGCAATATCAAAGCCTCTTTGCAATCTACTCTTAAAAGATGCACGCTTTGACTTTAATGAATCATGTCTTAAAGCATTCAATATGCTTAAGCAAAAGCTTGTAGAAGCCCCTATTCTGCAATCACCTGATTGGTCGAAGCCTTTCGAGATCATGTGTGATGCGAGTGATTATGCCGCTGGGGCGGTTTTAGGACAGCGGGTCGATAAGAAACCCGTTGTGATCTTTTATGCTAGTAAGACTTTTTCAGAAGCTCAAATGAATTACACCACTACTGAAAAAGAGTTGTTAGCCGTGGTTTTTGCTCTTGATAAGTTTAGGTCATATATTTGGGGGCATTCTAAGGTGATAGTATTTTCAGATCATAGTGCATTAAGACATTTGTTGACTAAGAAAGAGACAAAACTCGTCCAGTCGGGCTACCGAGTGGCTTAAAGGCTTGTTGCATACGCTAAATGCAACCGTGATTCCTACGAAAGTGAGTTAGGTTTTTGTTCTTTGTGTGAGTTTGTCAAATTGATTTTGAACCAAAATTTCAATTTAAAGTTTTTGCATTAGGGGCAATGCAATGCTTTAAGTTGAGGGGGGTGGCACATGTGTTACATGTTTTTGTGTGAAATTTTGGTCAAAATGGGTTAAAATGTGATTTTTGGGAAAAATTGAAAATTTTTAAAATTCTAAATCACATTATAAGAGTCTTGTGCTAATTAGATGTGGAAGTTCTTCTACATATATGTTTGTTGAGTGTTTGCAGATTCTAAAGATTAGCTTGTGGATGATTTATTGGAGCAAGCTAGAGGATTTGGCCAAAATTATCAGGTGCACCCGATTTCATTGTATAGTTTGGTTATTAAATTGATTTGATTGTTTGCATGTAGTTAGGCATATGTATAATTAGATGATCAAACCACGCCGGTTAAATTCCCTCTACTTACCTTTGCTTAGATCGAGTAAAAATTTTAAATAAATAATATGAATATAGTAATGTAATAGTTGGGTTAGGACACTTGAAATTGATCTTATTCGGCTCGCCACCCGCGCACGGTGGCCTTCGAAAAGAGTTGGAGAACTGTCGTAATTATTGGTGGTAGTCATATGCTGGGCTTGCCTATCTGATTCGTCACCCGTGCAAGGTGATACTTTAGTTGTTAGCATGGGTCAGACGCCAATTTTTATGATGGATAGCATTGCACTTAGCTGAGACAATTTTATGTGAAATAACCCAATCCTTGTATTATTGTAATGAAATTAGAAAGATTAGTTTAATTTAGTGCACTGTATAATTATACTATGTGGTAGATAATTCCATCATGTGATGTACCAGTAGGCACGAAGTATAACTGTTCCCATTTAAATAAGCAGACTTAATTAACCGGTTCTCATGTGCCAATGTGTCGTAGTATGCACCTATAGGATAGATATTCATTTTTCTGAATAATTGGTCTTTATATCAACCTTAAAAGGAGTGTATAAAGCGTTCAGGATGACTTGTATAAGAAACGGTCCTGAATGGCTAAAAAAGAGAGAGCTTATGTGTGATGTGAAAAAAAAAAAAAATTTGAAAAGAAAATGTGAAAAAAAAATGATGAGAAAAGAAAAAGTGGAAGTATGTAAGCTAAAGTATGATGGCTTATGATATGCTCTTATGCTATAAAAACTCCAATGTTATAAAAGGTGTACGATATTCTCACCTTTTGTTTTAGATTAATGTTTATATTGATTATAGGTGTGTAATAGGTACGTTGGATACATGGTTAATTATATGAAACATAAAGTAAATGGAATCAATGGGAATGGTTATGCTAAGTGTTTAAGAAGGACAAAAATATTGGTAATCATTTTGGATTATTTGTCATGTAGGATAGTTATTAGTGTATTAGGTTGAATGTGATCTTTTTGATGAAATTTCAATAGTATGATTAAAAATTATGAAATTAACATGCTTGTATATTTTTATTTTATTTTTATTTGGGACACGTAAAAGGTTAAGTTCGAGGGGATCTGATTGGTGTATTTTGTATACACCTCATAGCATGTTAATTTAGTATATTTATATATTTATTTTTTGTTATATATGTACTTTGAGTGTGTTTTGTGATTATGTAGGTTACGAGCGAAGTGGAATAAAAATGGCCGCTTAATTAATTTTTTGGAGAAAAGGCATTGTGAGCGCTGATAAATGAAGAAAAAAATATTGAAGAAAAAGATTTGAGCGCATCGCGATATTTTCGGTCATCTTTTATTTGTCCGGGCTTCGTTGGAGCAATTATTGGTGTTGGGCTATTTTTGTTTGGGCCAAAGTTATTATATTTCAAAAGAAAAAAAAAAAAAAAAAAAAAAAATTAGCCCAAGGCCCAATTATAAACCGACATAAGAGATATATATATATATAATTTGATTCGTGACTTTTGGAGGACAATTCACAAAGAAGAGAAGCAAAAAAGGGACGGCTTCTAAGGATATAGAAAAAAAAGACGATTCAAAAAAGGGATTTTGGGGAGGACGTGACATCAAGGTAGACATATACAAAGACAAAGAAAAAAACAATTGATAGTGGGAGGTGACCATATCTTTGTTGGAAGGGTCGACTATATATAAAAAAAATTCTCTCCTTTTGGGATTTTTGTTTTGCCACAAAAGATATAAAAAAAGGTTTTATTTATTTAAGATGAAGATGATAGTTGATACGAAGTGGGTCGAGTGCACCACGATGTCCGGCTAACTTTGTTGTAATTCCTTCCGGTAACTTTATTTACGGTTTGATCATTACTTTTGGGTTATCATATTTTTATTACATTGATTTATGATTTATTTATAAATTATTTTGATTGACTTAGTATTATGTTTAATTATTTGTGTGAGACAATTTATTGTTAGTTAACGATTCATTCTTATTTTATTTAGTTAAAAAAAAGATGGTCGTATAATAAACATAAGTTCTACCTAAATAAATTGTTAAAACATAATTATTGGTTGGGTTAGTATAAGATTTATTATTGCGAGTCATTGATAAACATAATAAATGCCGACATTAATTCATTCATATTAAATCAATACAATCTTTGTAATCGGTTCTAAAAAGTTTCAATAATCCATTAGTGTGATCAACCATAAATATTAGGAGCTGGAAGGGATTGCATTTTTCTTTTAACTGTTTACATCTTATTTTATTTTTCTAGCTTTACTATTAGTTTAATAATTATTTTAATTTTTAATCAGCATTTTTATTATCAAAAGTATTTTAGTTGTCAGATTTCAAAACCAAAACCTTTATTGATCAGTGATCACCTCAAAACTTAAACTAAAACCACATAGTCCTCGTGGATCGATACCCATTTACCCTATCTAATATAAGGTAATTAGGTTTATTTTTGACCGGTACTTCGACGCCGATCACCGGGTTGAGCCGTTGGTGGAACCCGTGACCAAGTTACTCGATCGAATTAACTCGATGGTGAATCGCGTGTCCCGGTAACTTATGAAATTGTTTATGGTTTATTTTTTCAATATTTCCTACTTTATCCAACTTATGTGCATTTAATTTTTCAACAATTTCATAATTAATATTCAACTTCTATGCATTTAATTGTTCAACAATTCCATAATTAAGTCATTTTTCAACATTCAAGGTTTTGGGTTTTTTCCTTTATAAGTAGTAGAGATAAACTGTTTTTGCTAACTCTGTTGTTCTTAGTAGTGTTTTGTTGGAAGCTTGTGGTTGTTAAGCTACCACATAAGCTCCTAGATTCATGAGTGTGGACGTACATTTATTAGGTTTGTAAATTTTTCTCCAAAAATCCGTCAAACGTTGGTGATAAGTGATTTTGGGTGCCAACTGTTGTTTATTGTTATTTGATGCATGAATCTTGTTCTTTATGCTTTATGATGTTTTTATGATGCATGTTTTAAGCTTGGAATTAACCTGAAAACATTTTTCCTTTGTTAAATTTGAATTTCAGATTTTAAACCAGTGTTTGGGATTGCATGATAAGTGGTTTTAGTTATCGGTTAAGTAGTTGAGTAGGGGTATTTTGAGTTTGTATCTGATATTAAAGTGGTTGAGTGTTGATATTTGCCTGTCTTGTTCTTTGAAACATCAAATCTGAATATCTTGCATAACTAGCTTGTTTTAGGTCTTTGTAGGCTGAAAAGTTGTGAACACCTAGAATGTTTGCATAACTAGGGCTAACAAGTACTAAAACAAAGTTTGTGCAACTTGTTAAGTAGATTTGAGGGTTTGAAGTAGGATTTGTGGTCAAGTATATCAGCAAAAAGGTTTTTGGTGTTCATTAGTAAAGCAGTTATCATTTAGGGTTCTATTAGCTTAATTCTTGAAACCAGTGTATGAAACAAGTTTGTTTGTGTTCACTTAAGTTTATTAAGCTGTTGTATTCCTTTGGTGGACTTTGGTTGGCTTAATCTTGCTTAATCTGCTTATTTCATCAATGACTGCTTATTTTCCATGTATGTGTCATATCTATGTACTGTTTGATTAAACTATATCATTTGGCTGGATCAAATTGTGTTTATTTGCCTGATTGTAACTCCTTACAACTCACTGGTTGTAGGGGTGCCCTTATTGTCCAAAGAAACCAACTAAAACTCTCTAAAAAAGCAAGTCAAAAAAGTCAAGCAGTGGGAACTCTTTCCCATTGAAAGTTCACACTGATAGTGTTAATTGGTCACTAGGTTATTAATAAGCTATATTAGCTTATTCTGTTGTGCAAAAACATTGATTTTGTTATCAATCTTACTTATTTGACCCATTTACTTGATCTGGAGCTTTTTGGACTTTGACTTTTAAGTTTGACTAGAAAACGAACTGACTTTTGTTTTTCAAAACAACTTATTTCTTTTTCCAGCTTATTGGGTGTACTTATTTGAAATCTTTTTGTTGATTAAGCTTATTTTTATCATTTAAAACCTTTTGCAACTTGAATCAGCTCTTGAAGTGGTCTAGAACTCGAAAACGACTATTTTGTGGTTTTGTGTAGAGAGCTTTGGCTTATTTCAGGCTTATTTCTTGAGCTTTTTCAAAAATTGTTTTTACGAACAACTTTATAATCTCAAAAGAAGGATGTGTGTCAAATTTCAGCTTATGGCATTAGCTTATGGCTTAATGGGCCAAAAGCCCATTAAGAATAAGTTGTTTTCTATTTTGCTGTGATAAGCACTGATTCAGCTTTTGGGCCTTTAGAGTTTTGTGTTTAAAATTGAATTTTAAGCTTATCTGGAAGTTTTGGGCTTATTTGGTTATCATTTTTCTTATTGGGCCTAAAAAAGCCCATTAAGGGTTCTGTTTACTGTTTTGGCCCATTTGTAGGCCCATTAGGGGTACTTTGGAAATTTCACTTTCATTTTCTGTTTATTTAAGTTAAAATAAAGTAGTTTCAAGTTTTTAGAATTTTTTATAAATTTTGAATTTTTAATATTATTTTAATATTTAAATTTAATTTTTAATCATTTTAAATAGTTTTAATTAGTTTTAAATTTTTCAAAAATACTTTTTAGTTTAATTAAGTTATTCTAGAGATTTACAAATTGAAAAATCTTATTTTGGGCTTTTTATTAATTAAATTGATTTTTGGGCTTTAATTAGCGTTGAAAAATTATTATTTAGTTACATAAAAGGTTTGAGTAAGTTTGATTTTTTGTAAACTCTAATTGCCTTTTTAGGGATTTATAGTGATTTTCTAAGAATTTTTAGGGTAATTTTTAAATTTCTTCACGTTTTACGGTTTTACGTTTTACGTCTTTCGTCGTAGTTTAATTTTATTCGTATCCGTCATCATTTTTCTTTTTCCATTCTCTCATCAATATTAATCTCAAAGTTAATCAAGTCTTAACACACACACCAAGCCTCCTTGAGAACGAACTCACACAAAGGGTCATAAGTGTTTACGTTTTCCTAAACGTGCACTTAATACTTACCGCTTTTACGCTATTTTTCCTAAAAGAAGTGTATTACTACACCTATCATTTTTTGGCTAAACAAGAAAATAAATCTTGTAGCTCCCATTAAAATTTACAATATTACATGGATATTATTTCAATAATAAATAGCAACGCTCCCACTGGATTTCTCAACATAATAAATGTTACATCACTAGTAGAAAGAAAATAGGAATTTATTGACTTCCTTATCTATTTAAAACGCCTACAAGTATACACGTACTTAGGTATTGAGAAAAGTATATGAAATTCTACTTCTGTAGATAAGGGACTAGCCATTCATGCTTACAATTAACTTGACTATTTAGCATGCAATTCCTCCTTTATCATCTTCATATCCACAAGGGTATTTAGCACTTAAGGAATAATAAGAGTAAGGTAGATATCTAGCGAAGTACTAGTAAATTCTTTACTATTTGCGGTTTTAAAATCATACATCATGAAAAGTGCAAGATGTATAATACTAAGTACCTACTTGTCCTCCCACTCAATATTAGAAGGTCTGACCAACTAATAATAAGTAGGGCAAGAGGTAAGCGTCAAGCGTTTATTGCATTACAAGTGCAACTCTTAGAATTTATGAGAGGATTCATGAAGTTTATTGTTGTAGAGTGTTTGAATGGGATGTCCTCACAACTCTTACGAGTACCAATGAACATCTCTAGCAAACTTGTTCTACAAATAATAAAGTCATGAGTATGTTTCATCTCATCTTGTCCATCGAGTTTCGAATCTGAACGGGAACTCGGATTAAGTCGTACCAATATAAAGCATGAAAAATGTGACACCCCCAAATCAGGTTTATAGCGGAATAGTAATTGGGTATCACGTTGCGGATCACAGAACAAATGGCATACAAAGCATTGATCATAATTATATGATTTTGAAATACAATTGATACAAATATTGTTGAATATCAGTTGTTACAAGTATCCCAGTGGAAACAGATCCCCCAATTATTATGATGCTCCTAAATGATGCTCAGTCCATGCACAAATAATCCATCTTAATTTCTTGAGAAAAACATGCTTAAAACAGTCAACATAAAGTTGGTGAATTCATAGAGTTTTGTAAAATCATAGTTCATTTGATATAGAAATCAAGTTTAGTATCTCAAAATATCCCGTATAATATTTCATAAGGTTTGATAAAAATCAAGTCAGAAATATCAAAATGTTCCATATTGTACTGCACAAGGTGTGATAAAAATCTAGTT
Source organism: Glebionis coronaria (assembly GCA_025667525.1). Taxonomy (NCBI): domain Eukaryota; kingdom Viridiplantae; phylum Streptophyta; class Magnoliopsida; order Asterales; family Asteraceae; genus Glebionis; species Glebionis coronaria. The sequence goes on along the minus strand of CM046879.1, from coordinate 431,659,551 downwards.
CAAAGATCCCAGTATGTTCCATGTATTAATGTACCAAATAATATAAGGTCAAGTTTAGAACCGCAAACATCACAAAACTAGTATCGCACAAAGCCAAATATTATAAGATAATTACATTTCCTATTGCCCGAAACTGACACTCGACAAGTTAAGCCCTCAACAAATGAGGACCCTTCGCCTTATTATAAGGCACCCATTATTCCGTTCTGACATGATAAACACCTGTTTTCCTGGCCACGGCACAGTGAGCATGACTCACCCAGATGGGGATGGTCAATCCCAAATAGATCTATTTATAACATTCAATTAATTCTACAATTTTAACAGTTTCTGTTCACGGGTCATGAGGAATTCTACAATAGGCAAATCTAATTAAAGGTAGAGTTCAGTTTGCGTCCTTTAAAATATGTTACTTGTTTTGTCTCACAGTATTAATCAACAGTTTATTAAATATAAGTATAAGGTCACGATCTCAAGATGTTACAATCATATTATCAAAACAATATATATTTCTTTAGTAGCATGTCTCCCCCTCGCGGGTTAGTAAAAACATAAAAGTAGTGAAATGTGAGGCTATGAACTCACCTGAATAATAGCAATGGTATAATAGCACAATGTAGGCATGGAGAAATAATAGCTCGAAACAATCCACAGTCTATATTAAATAAGATTCGTATCACTATACATGAATAATGATAATAAATGTAGCATTTAATCCCCTAGTATGTGCTTGAGTTTATTTAAATAAATCGATAGTTTAGCGTTTTAGTAAAAGTGTAGTCATTTAATCGGGATATATTTAGAAATATTAAATATTTTGTTGGCGGGCCAGTTTATTTATTCGGGTTATTTAACGGGTCAAATATCCTAAATATATTATATTTTTTTATTATAAAAATAATTAATATAATTAATAATAATAGTAGTTTAATAAATTTGAACATGTTTCATGTCACCTGACATGAAACATTCCAATTTGAAAAGTTTAACACAACGTGCTAGCTAGTGAATAAGAACATCTTTGAAAAAGTAGCTATTTTAAACTATCGGTGGCAACTTTTAAGGCAGCGGTGGCAAGATCTACACAATGCTTGTTACTATGCTAGTTTTTGAAAGAAAATAGCGAGTTCATATGTGATTTGCGGTGCAAGCTAAAGGCATATTTAGAAAGTTAGATGGGTTGTCTAAAGGCCGGTATGTTTAGTTTTATAAACCGATGTCGTTTGATAAGGTATAATCATGTTCGAAGTAAGGGTCGTGAACTATTTTAAAAGACAAGGGTTTGTCGAGTGACATTCGATCTTGTCTACGGTTTTTGATAAGGACTTTTGGGTCGAACCAAAAGTGGTCCCGTGTAGACGGGATAGCTGTCTACAACTTTTGTTGTTTACCCGACTTGAGGCGAGGTCGATTTGAAGGTCAAAAATAGGCCGTAAAAAGGTCGGGATACAACTGTTGTATAACCAAAAAGTCATTTTTGCTCACTGTCTTTAATCCTACTTTCGTGTCACAGCTCTTAAGCTTCCATGCACGCCATTTGTTCCTCAATCACTCGTTTTAGGTGGTTTCAGCTCCTACGATAAAGTGTAAGTATACACTTTAATAAGCCCCCAAATCCCGTAGTCTACACGTAAATTAGTTGTGTTGATGGCGCTAAACTTTATCACATAAAATCACAAATTTTGTAACCCACTTTTGTAAAAACCATATTCTAATATAGTAGTACAAGTTTCAAACGTAGCTTCATACTTATGGGAGATTTTTGTTGTCATTCTCACGTAAGTTTTGTACAGATTGTACAAGGATTTGGACTAGGTCATTAGCATGTTAATTAGTGTCTCTAATGATTAAGGTGCATCCTAGTATCTCGGCTATTCAACCCATCAAATATGTTATTCTTTTTGTACAGTAGGAAATGGAAATGTAGTGTGTGGCGTTTTTAAGGAGTGTGAACATAAGGCTTTGTTTTCGCAAGCACTACTACTAGAAGCATACATGCATAATAATAATGAACGAAGCTAGTGTGTAACTCACAGTGAAAGAGGGACGCGAGTGTGGTTTGAAACCAAACGGATGTTAGTTCGTATGCCACTTCATGACGCCAAGCTCAAGGGTCACAACGAAACCCAAATGAGATAAATCAACTCGAGCATCGAAACAATAAGGGGGCGCAGTGATGACTGCAGCCTTGCGTTCTTAACAGGAAACAAAAGGAAGGTTTTTGTGTTTCCTTTTGGTTAACTCATTTTGGTGGTGACTTGTTTCTTGTGTGTGTGTTACTTGTAGCTTGAACCAACGAGAACAATAAGGGAATGTTGGTATGCATTTGTTCTTGCTTGTGTCTCAACCAAAAACACAAATGGAGTGTAGCATGTGGGTGTTTTCGGTATTAAAGATGAGAGCCAATAGAAGAGGGACAGTAATGAGATTGGGGTTGGTGGTGTATGTATATTCACGAGTGGGGGTAGGTAGATAAATAGCAATGTGAAGATTGAGGGTTGTGGCTTATACTCGGCCAAACATAAGAGGTAGGTTAAGATTTTGTAAGGTTTTACTAAATACTTGAAGTATTTGGAATGATGGTGTTCATAAGAAAAGATATGGCTCTAAGTATGTTTACATAGACACTAGTAAGTTTAGAGAGTCATGGAGAAGATGTGTCTAAATTTCGGTGGAAGAGGGTAATCAAGAGAGTGTACAAATGTTTGGTTTGAAAAGTGGTTGTAAAGGAAACACAAAGGCATGAGTTTGGTGTCATGCCAAAATGTGGTAAATAAGGTAGCAACATCACTATGGTTTGATTTATTTTGTACATGAAAATAAATGGTCCAGGTGTTCTAAAATATTTTATTGAGTTAGGTTCGTATTGGTTAATTGTATAAAAGAAATTATTGTATATAGTTTTTAATGCGTAAGATTTTGGATCACCATTATTAATTATTTATGCACATAAAATGTGTCTAAAAATAAAATAAGTCCATGGTTAAAATTTCAAGTTTTTAAGAAATATAAGTAAATATATAATATTTACTATATTATGATTTCGTTTGTAAAGGTCGTTGATAAAAATATTATAGGATGAACGATATTAATAATGAAACCGGTGACGTGTCAAAAGCCCAAGATTTGGGGTTTTTCAAAAATTTGACATATATCCGACCTATGGAAAAATTCGCCTTGGGTATAGAATTCACCATAGGTCTGTCCAGATGATGAAAACCAACTACAAGTTTTTGAAAACAAATATAAAGCATGAAAAATTTGACATATATCCTACATTGGATGGCATATACTTAAATATTCAAATAGGTATCACATAAGTTTTTGAAAACAAATGTCAAAAGCATGTAAAATGATGCATGCAATCATCTTTTTAGCACGAGTTAAGAAAAACCTTTTATTAACTTTAGTTTTAGGCGTGTTTACCACGTGAAAGAAATAAAAAAATTGATCAAACCCTATATCCTACTCTTCATGTGCTCGAAGGCACAAGTGCTTGGGATAATTATCACATAAATCACTACAAAAAAACAGGTCTTTTAGGACCCTTTTGTGGGACCTTTTTTAAAACAGCGTCCTAAAAAACATTTTATAGGACCATTTCCCTTTTTAGTTGTATTATATTGGTTTATAATAGGACACTTAATTAGTAAATCCTAATAAACCTATTTATAAGACACTTTTCTTAATAAAGTCTTATTAACATTGGACATAATAGGACACTTGATATAAAAGGCTTATCAAATGAAGTTTATAGGACTCTTAGTTCTTGTGGTCTTATTAAAATAGAACTTTATACGACACTTAATAATGTGTTCTATTACATGCATCTTAGAGGACTCTTATGCCTTAGGGGTTTCATTATGATTAAACTTAACAGGACACTTAATACAAAGGTCCTATAATAATCATATTACGTTTGCCTTATTCGATATTCATCTTATTTGATGTGTTTGGACACTTGTGTGAGGTCCTAACATCATAAGCTTTGTATTCATATGTTAGTTATCTTATAATATGATAAATAAATGAAAACTAAATTATATTATGCTTTTACATAAACTCGTAAAGTCGAGAAAATGAGAAAGGTGAATTGTAACACCTCAAAAATTGGTCAACGGAAGCGGTAAAGCTCGGAGGCTGTTACATCATAACACCAAAGTTTAAGGTACAAGAGAACGACTCTAAATGAGACGTTTTATAAAAATAACTCGTTTAATTAATTAAAAACATTAAAGTTTACAAAGATCACAATTCAAAAGATAATGCTGCGGAATAATAACGTTTAAAGATGTCAACGAGATAATAGATCAGGTCTGTTCGGACCGGTCCCGACCGTCGGTCGATCCGGTCCAACAAGGCAATATAGTCGGTTGTGTATAATATCATAGAGAAAGTTACACAACAAAAGCAACGCTTACCACAAAGTTTATTCATAAATCAACATTTAGCCAAAAGCATTATAACCAACACAAAATAATCCAGTTCATATTCAAGATTTATATCAACATCACATGCAAGATTCATATCAAGATCACATATAAGAAGCATATCAAGATCATTTACAATATCACCATATTAACATTCAAGATCAATACAAGATCATAGCCAAGATTCACATTCAAGATCAATACAAGATCATAACAAGATTCACATTTAAGATCAATACAAGATCATAGCTAAGACTCACATTTAAGATCATAACAAGATTCACATTTAAGATCAGTACAAGATAAACCAACTGAGCTAGCTCAGTTGGCCACCAAGGGTACCTTGGGGAGGTATTTTTCGAGAGGTCTCGAGTTCGAGTCTCACTAAGGACCTTCAGGGGACCGAATTAAATAGAAGCAGGAGGGGGGTTATCCCCTAAGGAGAAGGTTTGAGGCTTGCATACTGCCTAATCGGATGTCACTATAAGCTCGAATCACTAACTACTAACTTGCCGTTAAAAAAAGATCAATACAAGATCACAGCCAATATGGATCACAAAAGCAATTCAAGTTCAAAATCATAACAAGTAATTGACCGTAAAACATAGATTAGATATGCAAGACCATCATGGGAAGTATGACGTTAATCATATTGGGCACAACACAACGTTTATGATAGCACTAAGCTCATTAAACTGAACTATGACAAGTATGCCCAAACATCACACGCATGAAATACAAGTTTCCTTAATAGGTGTCTAACCCAAGACCACCTAACACAACATCAAATGGTATGCATCTGTTTGGCAGTGGTGATTTATAAATCCCCGTACGAGAGTTGAAAAAACTCCAATAGATCTATCCATAATATTAGGTTCACTTTACCGGACATCCAGAAGTGATTAACGGTTCATAAAGGGGACTAAGAAATTGGGTTAAAGATACTTAGGCATATCCATAAACCATACGTCATCGATGTATACAATAAGAGCACATTTTGCGTCCAAGCAAGTAACAAGGCATTAACTCATCAAAATATTATTTAAAGTACGAAAATTCTCGGTTGTTACAGCAATGACCAAATATGAGAAAGAATGGATCAAAAACCGGATCGAAATATGTATGACATGGTTTGATTGGTTCAATTTCTTAGTTCGATTCAATCCGCGATCTATGATACCGTGCCTTCCAAATATTGTTTAGACATATGTCTATATCTATATTTATATTATCTCTATCTCTACTATCTATAAATGAAAACCACAATTTCTTGAAAAGTGAAAAGTGAAATGTGAAAACTTAAATTCCATAAATAGATTCACTCATTAATTAGTCAAACTTCTTCCATAATTTCAATACTCCTAATTCCGATTACCGGGTCACGGGTTTGACCATCGGGTCATTGGTTCGATCATCGGGTCAACTTGGTCGAGTCACCCGGTTACCGGTTCGTTCTCCGAGTCACGGGTTCGACCATTGGGCCATCGGTTCAATCACCGGGTCAACTTGATCGAGTCACCCTATTACCGATTCGTTCTTCGGGTCACAAATTCGACCATCGGGTCATCGGTTCGATCACCGGGTCTACTTGATCGAGTCACCCAGTCATCGGTTCGTTCTCTAGGTCAACCAGCCCATCGGGTCTAACAGGGTTTCGACAATATAAGACCGGTCGGTTCAAACCGGGTTATTAAAATATTTGGGTTAGCGGGTCGAAACATGTTACTTTTACAACGGGTTATGAATGGTATTTTAGAAATTTTATGTTGTTTTGCTTTAACCCAATGTAAACAACTTGATCTTTTCACGTTTTATTTTGAATGTTACACGAAACACTCGCCACAATATCACATATCGTTAATTTTTGTCGCTACGAATTTCCGCCGCTATGCGCGGGTAATCGTCTAGATATATAAAAGGTGTATTCCCTTTGTTGAAATATTGAATTTTCAACATTTCCTAATATTAATATTAGATATTTAACATTTTCTTTTTCAATATTATCAGGGGGTTAACCGGTCGAGTCAGCGGGTCACCGGATCGGTTAACAGGTCCACCGATCGAGTTACTAGGTCACGGGATCGATCATTGAGTCAACCCGATCAAGTCACCGGGTCACGGGTTCCACCACTGGGTTAACCTGACCGAGTCACAGATGTACGGGTCTGACCATCGAATCAATTCGGTCGAGTCATCGAATCACTGATCAACCACCGAGTTAAACGGTCAAGTTACTAGGTTATCGATTCGATTATCGAATCAATTAGCATATGGCCAATTATTCGTGGCTATCCAATATCTAGTGCTCTGCACAGGGTAACATCTAGTTTATATCTTAAGCTTAAACAATTGTAACAAGTCTAAAAAAACAACGTAAGGACTTATTTCGTATATATTGCATTTTGCAATATCCTGTAACTCACCCAAATTGGGGGGAATGTGAGCCGCCAATTAATTTTGGGAAAATTAGAACCTGCTTCTTGAAGAGTATATGATTTTGGCGCTACTAAATTCAAGGGATCCACGTTCTTCGTCCACCTTCAATTTTAGGTTTAATTAATTTAATTAAAATTCCAAAAATCAAAAACGGTCCAAGGTTTAGAAGTTGAATCCCAACTTGAATTTAGGGTTTCACTTTCTCTTCAAATTCGAAGGTAAACTTCTATTTTTTGAGATTAAATTCTCAGTATGCCTTATATAATCTTATAATCTTTGTTGATTTGTTGATGATTGAGTGTGAAGTTTATGTTGATGTGTGACAAATTCTATCAAATAATCTTTGTTTTACTAATAGTACTTTGATTAGGAATCCTATTAATTGTTTTAGTAAGTGTTTTTATATGCAAAAAATGTTTTGGATTGAAAAATGTAACATCTATAAATCATTGTCATATCAGTAATCTGGATCATTAGTTTATGTTTTGGTACAGTAGATGCGCCATATCTTCTTGTTTCAATCTAATGATTTGTTGTTTTTATATCTGCATATCACAACTTAGGAATGCCGTCAAGGAAGGATAATCGAGTTAGCACCAAAGGTCGTAATAACAGCCAACATGTTGAAGATGTGACTAAAGTTGGCTATAACTAACCTAAGAACGCTGATGGTATGCTTTTTCTACAAACCCAAAAGCCGAAAATGTAAATTTAATAACTTATAGCTCTATAACATTACAATAGATGAAGACAAAGGTTATCTTAAAATATAAGGAAAAACAGTAAGTAGAGAAAGGTACATGTTTAGCAAGTAAATCACAAAGGGAAGGCATTTAAATTCCTCCTTATATGTATGCCTCTGTAGTGAGTAAGGGTGTGACCCGAACCCGAACCCGATAATCCTTATTGGGTCGGGTCATATCGGGTTGAAAAAGATTATCGGGTTAGTTTCACCCGAACCCGATAACCCGACATTCTTATCGAGTCGAGTTCAGGTTAAATAATTTGAGTTATCGGGTTATCAGGTCAACCCGATAAGATCCAAAAATTATATCATAAAACATTCGTATTCATTTAGTAAAGTGGATGATACTTAAGTTATGTGTTATGACTTATGACCACAGTTGAAACTACTGCATCCAATTTATCACTGTTTAAGTCTAAAAATACTAAATATGCCAATATCAGTTGATAATAGAAAGAATAGTAAACTGGTCTTATACGTGGGATCAAAAAAAGAGTAACTGATGTTTCTAAATCTATTTTTGTTAACGAGAGTTATTGGGCATTTTGGATTTGCTTGCACTATCTATGCTTTATGGTTATACAGGAATAATAAAGAAGACTAATAATACCAGACTAGTAGTCAAACAATGGCAGTTGTATACTTGTATATAGCATTCTTGACTATAAGTATGTTAATTCAAGTCAAATATAATACTTATCTAATCCGTAGGGAAATTGTAAGTATTTTATATTTTCATAGTGACAATCAAGACAACCACAAGTTGCTAATTACGATATAAATGCAAATTGATAAACGACATATAGAACAAACTAACGACAGTTAAAATTTAGTAGAAGTGACCCGACAACCCGAAACACCCGACCCGATATAACCCGACCCGAATACCACCCGAACCCGATAACCCGATTTCTTATCGGGTCGGGTTGCGGGCGTGCTTTTAAAAATCAAAACCCGACTCAACTCGACCCGATAACCCGACCCGATTACACCCCTAGTAGTGAGGCTTCAGATTGTCATTTTCATGCCTCTGCAGTTTAAGGTTGTTAGCTTGTGGGACTGAAATTCTGTCTGTAGCAACATAGAATAATCTCTATATACGTGCCTTCTTAGTGTAATTCTTTGGTTGGTTGTTGTTGTATCTCGTGGGCCCGACATGATTCTTGCGTTAGTGATGTCTTAATATAGTCCATACATTGGGATGCACTGTTCGTCATTTTATTAATGTTGCCTCCTAATTTTAGAGTTTTTGTTTGTTATAGGTTTTTTGTTGGATGTCTAGTGTTCTTGTATGTGTAATTTGTAATCTTGCTGTTTGGTTTGATTGGGTCCCTATGACTTGGATTGTATTTATTTTGTTTCGTTGCAAAATACTACCCTTAAAACATATTAAGTTTCCTAGTATGGAAACAAATACTAATCTTATTTTGTCTTTTCATTTGTATATATGAATTAGTAATGTCGTCAAGGATACATAAGGGAGTTAGTGCTTGAGTTCATAACAATAGCCAACAAGGTGAGTATGTGATTGAAGTTGGCTTTAACCAACCTAACAAAGCTCAACGAATATTTTTTGGTTTGTTTAATTATTTCCCTACAGTTTCTTAGGTTATTAGACTGTTTTTATATTTAATGTTCTGTTTACTGTTTACAGTTCCAGGGAATGCACGGAAAAGAGTTAAAGGTCCAACATATATGGCAAAATCTGGACGAAATTGAAGAGGGTTGAATATGGGCAACACGTTAAGGAAACAGCTAGCCTCTTGAGCCATTTCATAAGATCGCTCACAAGGAGCGGGAAGTATTGCAAGCTTCACAAACCATGGAATGAATTTAAGAATGCCAGGAAACATATCTTGCTAGACATCGTGAATGTATGTTATAAATAATTACATATTTAACTGACGAAGATAAATATTTCTTTATGTGACGGCATATTTCTTTTTCAGACAAATTTGATCTCCTCTCGGGTTCTGATGATTGGATTTTGAAATCTTTTAGGAGGAAAGTGAAATATTTTAGGGCAGTTAGGACAACTATGATTTGTCTTTGCCATTTCATGAGCAAATGACCTTCAAGCCAAAACGAGTTCTCGCATCTCAGTGGTAGAGACTCGTCAAGTCTTGGAATAAGGGAAAATCTAAGGTATGTAATAAATTTTCAGCTTTCAATAACAAACATGTATTCTTATCTTCTTTTACCTCATAGACAAAAATAAGGCTTATAGGGAAAAAAAGAAGATGATACAAGTAGGGGTGTTAAATGGTTTGACCCGACCCGAACCCGATTAGCTCTTATAGGTTCGGGTTGATTCGGGTTAAACATAGCTTATCGAGTTTATCGGGTCAACCCGATACACCCGATAGCCTAACAGGGTCGGGTTATAGTTTTATTTTGTTTGTTATCAGGTTATCGAGTTGACCCGATAAACACGATAAAGTATTATGACCCATTAAAAATTCTAAAATTATTGAATTATCTCTTTTGTCATGCTTGATTATTTTAGCCAGTAAGTTTGCCGCATGATAATGTGTATCTTCAAATTTTGTTACATGCTATTGCAAGTTTGCATCAGCATTTCAATCTTCGTTTCTTGCTATACGATGCAAATATGAGCACCTAAATGCGCCTACTACTTACTGCTTAAAATATGAGCACCTAAATGCCTACTGCTTAAAATTCAATGCATATCTATGATATGGTTGATTTATTTCGTTATGTGACATAGGAAATAATCTCTACTGGTACTCTCGTGGTTCAAGATTGATGCTAAGATAAAGTGTAGTAGATGAAGTAAACTTTGGGATTAGTTAACACTTAACCCGATAAACCAGAACCCGATAGACCCGATATCTTATAGGATCGGGTTGCGGGTTAGTTTTTTATTTTTCAAAACCCGATAACACCTGACCCCATAAGCCCCAAATCCGACCCGATAACCCGTTTGACATCCCTAGATACAAGTCTCAGGTAAAACAAGTTATGCTTAAATTTGGGAAACATAAAAGGTAATTTATTATTTCGTGCAACTATTTATGAACATTTACCAGGTTTTTCTGTTGTTATTTTGTTTACAATGATTTTGAATACTGTTATTGATTTTTGAATTCAAGTGCTTAAGAAATGATAGTATTCTTACACTACTTGGTATTAACTATCATCAATTTACATGTAAACATTACTAGAAACTAGAAAAGACATAGCTGTTGTTGTGTACTACTAGTATGGGATTATAAAGTCTTATATATACAAAAATGGAGGCGTAATATTGATTCTTTTACCGTCAACTTCTGGTTCAAACATAGTGGTGGTTGTCTACTAATGATTCCTCTGTTTGATATCATCAATCTGTTATTGTTATAGTTTGTATAAATAATTCACAACACCTTTAGTCCTTATATATATGCTTTTTCACTGTAATCATGAACATCAATAAAATATTATAAAAAATCTATTACCTCACATATTTTAGTATTGCCTTTTTATGACTGTTGGGCAGTTGTGATCACCTACATGCAGTTTTTTGTTAGTCATTATACATGACAAGGGTATTTTAATAATATACAACCATAAGTGTATTGGAGACATAGTCATTAAAAACACCTTCTGGGTATGAGAATTGATAATGGTTGTTTTAGATGTCGGGGTTGGGTTTACCCGCCAACATATAACAGATTAACATCGGAAACATTTTTACGTGCATTCTTTTTAGGTATAATTTTTGATACGTGGTTGATATAAATGGCAGTGACTAGTTTTAACACAATTGCGTATATCTAGACCTTTTATGTATTTGTACCGTCCCTTCATATACTTGCTTATGTTCATCTCTGACAAATCCATACTTGTTATCCCTTTTACCTTTGTGGCTCATTCTGTGTACCTATATTTTAGTATAGAACAATCTTAGCATATTTTAAATTAACACTTTTTACATATACTCGTTTCGTTGTTGTTTAAACAGGTAATTTTGGATGTGAACCAACTAGAATGGAACCGCCAAGATGTATGGGCTAGGTGTTCGCGCCTCGAACTCAAGCTACAGTGGAAGTCTATTGTCGAACGACTTTGTATTGAATTGGCCGAGTATAAAGCAAGGGAAACACATAGGCATGGGTTGAGTGATAATTATTCTTATGGTACAAATGTTCCCCATACTTCATCACAGGGCTTCATTGTTTACAATCAACCTCAACCTTTACAAGTATGTGTTTATTTGAATAAAATTGTGTGCTCTTCAAGTTTACATTGACGCACGAGTTGCTTGGCCTTGCTTTCTTGTTTCGGTATGCTATCCTGATATACTAGTCATTGTTACGTAGACTGAACCTTATTACACCATATTAAACACGAGCTGGTAATTTGTAGGTGGTGCATGAGGATGTTTGATGATGGATGTCTTCAATGCTGAGTTGGTAGTTTTCCTTTTGAAATTTGCTACTTGTTTTTATTTTTGTTATTGACACCTGATGGCTCAAGACTATCTTTGCTTTCATGCTTTGGCATTTATGTTGAGTTATTGTAAGACTTTCATGTTGGATGTTATTTCAACTTGGTTAAAACTTCTTTTATGGAAATGAAACCTCTTCTTTCTTATCAAATTATATTCCCTGTGCTCACTTGCTTCAGATTTATTTTGATGGATTGTTTTGTGTTTTTGTTTTTGAATTAAGTAGTGTTATGTTGAATAGAAATGAAACGTATTAGGACACTAAATGTTATTAAAAACGTAGGACAAAAATTCTTCTGTAACATTAAATATGGTCCTAACAAAGCACCTATATATTAAGACCTTTTTATTGGTACTAAAATAAAACATTATCTATTATCTATTGGCGCTATAAAACTGTGTGTTAGGACTCTTGAAAGTGTCCCAAAAGATAACAAGTGGACAAACATATATTAGGACACCAGATACCATCTTATTATGTACTATATTAGAACACCTACTTGGTCCCAAAAACATTTTTTTAAGACCAAATAATTAGTTTTAAAATGTTCTGGCTTATTAGGACACCGATAAATGTCCTAAATATCTAATACAACCCCTTCCTATGGGACACATTTATTTTGGTCCTATTAGGTTAAAGGTCCTATAAACCAAGTTTTTAGAACACTAATCGGTGTCCTATTAAACCTTTTTTCTTGTAGTGAATGCTGAAACATCTATGTGACACGGGAAAAGATTAAAGATCATTCAAACCCTAGATGGTTTGACTAAAACACGTAGTGTAGTATCAATATCCAACATTATAAATCACAAACCAAGTTGTTTTGAAGTATTATAAGATAGTTAAATTTTGCAAATCACGTCGTTGAGAGGATGGTTTATAAGCCATCATTACGGGTATGTAAGCCCAACTCGAGTGACAATATGATTTCGCAAAACAAGTAGGATATAATAAAACCAAGTTTCATAAATTTTATGTCCATATTAATCTTTGTTCCAAAAATAATTTTTAACAAATAACACATAGCCAATTCGCAAGGAAAAACAAGTGTAATTAATATGACATGTTTTAAAGCTAGTTTCGATATAAGTAGAGATCGATCTTTAAGATTACTAAAATCTTGTATAATTATGTTTTGCAATTCATAATGGAAAATAAATAAGCACATAAAAATAGACAAAAAAAGGGGTAGAGGTGAAGACAAACTCAATATGAAAGCAGTAACATATAAGATCCGAGATCTCAAATTGAGTCTTCCTCAAATCAAGAACTAAATGACCCTCCTTGTTTACCAAGGGCATCCACATCCATCAAAGAACTTGATTACGTAGGTCTTTTAGTAAAATAAACAAACAGTCATAATATGTTATTAACCGATTCAATGTTAAACCTACCCAATTTTATTTGATCTAGATCAAGATTAAAATTTTATGGCGATAATGCATGTTATTGCCATAGAAAATAAATAAAAAGATCTAGTGTGTTCATTCTATGTGTAACCCATGAATGCCATACAATTTGACTCATGATGACACTGTTAGGATTTTGAATACTAGTTAAACAATTAACTACGAGTACGCAGCGGAATGGATCTAGTATGACATACATAATTAAGCCCATAAGAAAAACAATTTAAAAGCAACATTTAATTAATTGAATAAATCAATTAACGAGTCTTTATCTTTATCTTGAGCTTTAACGGTTAAATTACCGTCTGTATGGTTACTCACACTACGCGTCACACGAGTACATTACGATGTTAGTGATTGCTTTTCGATTAAACAACGGAACACTATGTTCTTGCTTTTAGTTTAGATTGAACTAAACAAGAAAACACTTATGGATTTCTTTTCTGCCAACACTTAGATACAAAAGGAAAACTCATATCATGCATGTCATACGTGAATAATATTCATGCACAATAATTTGCATGTATAATGCATATAGTTTGTATATGTATTACACGGTGCTAGCAACATATTGTAGTTTAGGATTTGTAAAAAAACATGTCGGTTGACATTTTTGGGTGTTATGGAACGGCAGATAACAAACACATTAAAGTGTTTATATGGTGGTTTAACCTTAAACTTAAACTTGGTCCTTACTCTAAGTTATTTCTTAGTAATTTACTTTTAAAAATCGACACATACACCCGCTTCTAGTCTTTTATAAAAATATGCCAACAAGGAGAAAGGACGAGGGTTTTGCTTATCGAATTTTAAGCCCTTCTCTTTTATATATAACCTTTAATAATTAGTTTATAACGTCTCGCGGCTAAACTAACGAACGTTAAATAATTATCCCGTGAAACATATTAAACATTTAATAAATAAACACGTATATATATTAAATATTTTATAAACGTACTCTTCGTGTGTGCCCCGATAAGCTCACGTATTTTCGTTGTTAAACAATCGCATATCCCGACAATATTATGATATTATTTTATGGCGTGTTTTGGTAGTGTAAATCGCTTTGTACTCATAAGAGTTTGATATTTGCTGAAAAGAGAAACCTGACGTGATAAGTAAAATGGGGGTCATCTTCTGCTAGGCATGCTTGTTATGCACATTTGGTTAGAAAGAATGATATAAAAAAAGTAAATAGAATTAAATTTAAAAGTTCAGTACAGATTTTATGAAAGAAGATAGCACGAGTAGACTTGTGTATTTTTATCTTTAAAACTTATTTCATTGCTTAAAAATTACTGCAATAATCTATATTTTAGATTTTTTTTTTTTGCCGTTTTTATGGTAGTGAAGTCCATGATTAAATATATATTTTTCACTTTATTAAATATGGAGTAGTATAACACTAATATAACTTCTTTCTCTATTCTACTTTAGTTTACATAACAAACACTTTTTAAAAGTATCATATATATATGATTTAAGTTCATTTGGATACCAAACTTTATTTGGATACTAAGGGACTAATCTCCACCACTCATCTCCATCTTAATCTAATGGATAAGATTAAACATAAAACCAATTTCCTCTTTTTTTTCAAACATTAATATCTTTTAAACCGTCAATCGTTATACGAAAAAAAATATACCATTACGACGGGCATTTAATTATCTTTCTACAGATATGCTATATGATATACTTTCGACAAATTTTTTTTTTTTTTCCGTAATTTATCATATATGATACTGAATATCATATATGATAGTAACATTGGTATCATATATGATATAACTTATCATATATGATATAAACCAATATCATATGATATAAACCAATATCATATGATATAAACCAATATCATATATGATTCTGTAATAATTTGTAACTTAACACTAATATCATATATGATAAAACACTATTATCATATATGATATTTTACGCAAATTTAAAAAAAAAAACGATTTTTTTTTTCTTCAAAAGTATATCATATTGCATATCTGTAGAAAGCTAATTAAATGCTCGTCGCGATGGTATATTTTTTTCCGTTTAACACTTAACGGTTTAAAAGATATTTAAGTTTTAAAAATAAGTGAAATAATTAAATACTTTTAATCTCAACCATTAGATATGATGAGGATGGATGGTGGGGATGAGTCCCTTAGTATCCATGATAGATATGGTATCCAAAATAACTTGACTCTATATATATATATATATATATATATATATATATATATATTTAAATAATTAAGATTTTTAGTACATCGTTCGATTATTCTACAAGATTTAAACTCGTCGTCACACAACCTTAAACTAAATAAAAAAATTTCTTCTTTAAAGGTTGATGCAATCATTTCAAAATTGTTTACATCTAGATCTTCTAACATTGTTCATAGCATTAAACTTTTAGCCTCTATGTTTTGGTCATATATGAGTTGTACATTATTGTCTTATTATATAATCTATTATTTATATATTCTGGTTACCATACACAACTCCTCACACATATGAACAATACTACTTTTTTATTATTTTTTATTCTACTGGCGGGAAAATATTACTGCCACGTATCATTCATTTCCACTAACCAACCCATATAAAACACCCACCGTCATTATATTCGGCCAATGGTTTCTCACTAAACTAGAATACACACACAAAAACTAACCGCTTCCCCAAATCTGAAAAAATACTCAAATTTGCAACATCAAATACAAAACAAAGAGAAATACAATCGATTTCTATTGTCGAGCCGATTCACAAACAATCAATTTCAACCTGGGGTATGTTCTTTCTTTGTTTATTTTATTTTTCCTCTGTTGCGTTTAATGTATTTGATTGCTCACTGTATTTGTTTTCAATTTTGTTTTGACGCCATGCGTTAACTATGCCCACTTATGATTCGTGCCTATTGTTGATATTGCCTGTTTGATTATTGTTCCTGTTTATAGTTGTTTTTTCCTAAGTGGTTCGCTTAATTAGATATGAAAACTAAGGTTCCTGATTTAGATGGTGAAAGTGGATTAATTGAACCTGAAAATTTAGATACGCCTACACAGTCGAATTGTGAGACCCTGTATTGTGGCGCTGATTTGTTGGATTTTGATGCATGTGCTCATGTAGATCCTGTGTATGGGGGTCGCGGACTTCCCAACAACCCTTTTCATAATGTTGTTAACAGTGTGGTGTTTTCGTCTGCGTTTCAAACTTGGCCGGGGGCTGATGTGGGCCCAAGTTTCACGGGTTCTTTAGACCTTTGTGTGTCTTCCCGTGTTGGTGGCAACTCTCTTGATTCTGCACCTGCGCATTTTCGTACTGTAGATCAGGTGAATAAGGGTGATGATTTGTCTATTGCTTCACCGGTTGTCCTGGATTTTGAAAACTTCGTCTTACGGCTTTCGGAAAACACACATGTTTTCAACAACGTCCCCAACATTTGTAGTGGTCCGTATGTTCCTCTGGATGTTGGCTCGGCTGTTTTGGAAACGAGTCCTTACGATTCATTGTTTCGTCAGTCCGGAAGTATCTTCACTACATGTGATTCGGTTGTTTGGCCCTTTTGTTTTTTTGCTTTTATGGTTACGCCTTTTTCTGACATTGTTTGCTTTTATCTATTACATAGGTTCTATGTCGTCCGGTGGTTTGGCCAACATTTGTAGTGGTTCATGTATTCCTCCCGCTGTTGTTCCACCTGCTTTGGCAACAAGTCCTTACGAATCATGGTTTCGTCAGTCGGGAAGTGTTTTCACTAAAAGTGAGTCGAACTCAAACTAACTTACAATTTCCACACTCATTGTTTTTATGAGTGGCAACTAAAGTCTTCAACTAACATTATGTACATGTACGTATAGTATATATACCTTAACAACAACAAAGACATGATGTAGATATATAGTTTATGTAACTAACTAAAATATAATGTTCTTTTATACTGGACTATATCTGATAATACAATGACATAATTGGTAGCTATACAATATTGACATCATACGACTGTTGTAGGCTATCATTTTTAGTTGTCACATATTGTGTGTCATATCACCAAAACAAAGTTACAATTAAACATCATAAGACTATTGTAGCCCATCGTTTTTAGTTGTCACATATTTGTGTCATATCACCAAAATGAAAGTAACAGTTAATAGCATACAAAAAAATTTAGGCCTTTTTTGACATTGTTTGGCTTTGTTCATTCTACAGATTGATAATACAATGAGAGAAATTGGTAGTCATACAATATTGACATCATACGACTGTTGTAGGCTATCATTTTTAGTTGTCACATACTTGTGTGTCATATCACCAAAATGAAAGTTACGATTAAACATCATAAGACTATTGTAGCCCATCTTTAGTTGTCACATATTTGTGTCATAACACCAAAATGAAAGTTACAATATATATCATAAAAAAATTTAGGCCTTTTTGACATTCTTTAGTTTTGTTCATTCTACAGGTTCTACGTCCTTCGGTGGTTTCTGTGGCAGTAGTGCTTTCCCAGATGCGGACCGTGTAATTGGAGACACCGGTGTCCGTTCAATCTTCGGTATGAATGGCTTATTCCAAGAAGATTTTTGTTTTTGTTTTCGGTTTCAGCTCTTTTTGGTTTCATTGTGTTTGTTGTGTTATCACGTATGTAGTTTCTTTGTATGTAGTTTTGTTGGAATTTTTATTAAGTTGTTTATTTTTCCTCTGTCCATACGATTCTTATGTGAAACTCAATCATGTGTTGTTGGTCAGCGAAGGAGGTTTGACGATCCTATTCCTAGGGCCGTGAGTGCACTGAATTGGTAAAGAGAAACAACAAGTGTAGGTAAACAAAAATTCCTTTTTGGATGCATTTAGATAACATATATGAAGATATTAGCTATACATGGTTGTTGTTAGGATAAATGAGATAAGGTATTTACGAGTCGAGATTACTGAGACTATAGGTGAATTCTTCGAAAATGAAAATATAATAATTTAAATGTCGAGTGAACTATAGCAGCTGCTGAAAAGAGATCGATAAAATAATTAAAATGTGTGCAAGTATAAAAGCTAAAAACATAGGAACTATTTTTAGATTTATAATTTAGGATTTAATTTACTACTTTGGCTGCCATTGACCCTAAAAGAACTATTGTAAACGAGCCATGTGAGTTTAATAGGTGCCCACTAGGTCAAAACTGACCTGAAATGTATCTTCACTGTGTACAAGGAAACATACTAGTTTGGCTGCCATATGATTTTCATAGGTATCTAAGGAAACATACTCATATTACTTTAGCTGCCATATGAGTTTAATAGGTATCTGTGGAAATGTGTCATAATTGTAAAAGCTAAAAAGATGAGAATTATCTGTTGTTTGGAATTTAGACACTGTTACTACAAAACTGACTACTACTTGCAACTTAAAAGGAACTAAGCTATAGTGATTAAAGCAAGTGATGCAAAGATGTTCCATATACAACGTTAAAAAAACACAAAGTAAAATCAAATGAAGAGATGGAAGGAAACTTTAGACGTCTCGGCCGATTTGTATGTTTATGATGACATATCAAATGTACAATTTTACGAATTGATGAAGACTCAAATGGGTTGCAGTGGAGAGATGATGTTATATATTTTCATGTGTAATTAACTTTATTGCTAATATAAAAAATAGAACTGCATGGGTAATGAACTTTAATACCTTTAGTGTTACCTTAAAAACTTTACATGTTCTGGATGGTGTTGCGTTAGTTATGGCCATTTTTGTTACGCAAGCTATACGTGTTTTTTAGTTGTTACACGATCTTCCCGCGATAACCCGCGGGTAATAAAAATTTGTTTAACTTATCCTGATATGTGTATTTTATTAAAGATATTTGTAATTTTAAGAAGAGTTTATTCTTTATATCTATTTAAAAACATTGTATCATTCGTATAGATTATTCATTCGGTTTTATCACTCTACATGAACATCCTAGTAGTAGATCTTTTGATGCTTAGAAATTAGACTTGAGTTCTATCAAGTCTTTATTAAACAGAGTTTTCATTTAAAAACTTAAGTGCGTTAGAGCATCTCTATGCAATCAAGATTTTAAGACTTAATGCATTAAATAGAATCAATTTATTAATAAATTTTATTTTCAACAAGTTATTTTTAAAATTCTTCTCCAATGCAAAAAGCTTTGAAAAGCTTTAGAAACCTTTCCAAGATTTTTCATTTAATGCAAAAGACTCGTGAAAATTTTGTCAAACGTTTTACATTTACCAAGCTATTACTTCCTCCGTCCCATATTAATAGTCCAGTATACTATTTTGGGACATCCCAAATTAATAGTCCACTTCCAAAAATAGATAGAAAATGTATATTAAGTTTACCATATTACCCTCATTTGAAGGTATTATTACATACAATAAAAAAATTGTAAATTAATTGCAAAGGGTAAAATTATCGTTGTGTAAAAAATAAGAGAAAAAAAACTACTGTAAAAAAATGTTGTTTTTATTAAACTGTGTGTTTTTGTCGGTGGACTATTATTATAGAACAGGACGAAGAGAGTATATAATAAGTTATTAGAAAAGTTTTATCACAATGGATTAAGTTTTTCAAATGATTTCTTTTAATCGTAATAATAAGTTTCTAATAAACTTTGCGTTACACATTCTCTTTGATTGATGGTTTTGAACTTGGTTCTAGTTAAAAAAAAAAGAAAAAAGAGTAAATTACACCGTTCGTCCATGTGGTATGCGTTGACCGACAAGTTTCGTCCCTTGACCAAAAAAAATGCACCACTTGTCCCTAAGTGGGATACGTTATGTATTGTTAGTCCCTCCTTTTTTTGAGGCCCACTAACTGATGTTAGTCTCTACTACCCAAGGGGTATTCTCGTCCTTTCGCACCCATGCACTTTGTAAAACTTTCTAGTACAGCGTTATGAAACAAACTCCCACCAGATCCCCAAACTTCCTAAAGATCAGAATAATCATCAGAATCCATTCTTCTTTTCTAAATTGTCCGGGTTTTAACAAAGTTCATAAATATCATTTATTAAGGTTCTGTAAAAGCTTACGAAATTGTTACCTGGTCCCCTTTGTTAATCGGCTTTATACTCCTAACAATTATTCTCGGGCCACCACCTGGCAATCCTATTTTACATCTATCAAAGATTGAAAAATAATATGACTAATTTTAGGAATAGTTAATCGAATTACTTTACCTGTTAGGCGGACGTCAGAATATGTAACTGGTTCATGACCATTAGAAGATACTGGAGTGATGAGACATTGTCGCTGGGTATCTAGCGTTGCTGGGGGTAAGAAACGGTAGCAGGCATTGGGGGAACAACTATGGTTAATCCAGGAGAAAGATGTATCATATACAGCAATCCCCACCAATCTACCATTGGAGTCTTGTACCTCAACGACGTTAGTTAGCACCAAGACGGGAATATTGATTTTCGTGGATGAGGCTGCTACTGCGACGACCTTTGCCCCATTTCTAATTTTGGTGGCAAACTCATCATTGTCATTGATGGAGGAAGACGATGGAAAAAGAAGCTTATGATGATTTGTCATCAAACCAATAATTCTGTCATAGCAAGACGAAGAAGACGGGAAAGCATAGTGGCGTTTGATCTGGAGAAGCAAGACGAGAGCAACGCGAAGGTCGGAGGTTTCACCACTGTAACAGGAAGAAGAGAAACGGTGGCTAGAGAAATGTATTGGCGAATGGGAGGAAGAGCATTGTGCAGAGCAATACCTATACACAGCATTATCATCATTGATGGTGAGAATTAATTGGCAGTGGTAATGATGGGTGATAGGTTATGTGTAGAAGAAATATTAGGGATAAATAGGGAAGATAAAGGAGAGAGAGATAGTGGGCGACGAAAAGACGAAAATACCCTTTGTGGATATGTGTATAACATCAGATAGTGGGCCTCAAAAAAGGGAGGGACTAACAATACATAACGTATCCCACTTAGGGACAAGTGGTGCATTTTTTTGGTCAAGGGACGAAACTTGTCGGTCAACGCATACCACAGGGACGAACAGTGTAATTTACTCAAGAAAAAAAGAACTTGGCTCAACTCAACTTCATTCTGATTACTTGGTGCGTTTGGTTAAAGTAATGAGAATGAGAGTATGAGTGTGAAAGTGATATGTTATGTTTGTTATGATGTAATCATTGTTTTATATCCATAGTATTTATCAAATATGATAGTAGTCAGGCCCAGATATAGGGCTGTGCAAACAGTGCAACTACACAGGGCCATTCTTTTCTTGGGGCACCAAAATTTTACAAACCTGTATTTATGGATAAGCCCAGTAGTTATAGATAGCTAGTTTTCAGTTATTGTCTGAGTCCAACTCAGAAAGGAGGTATCTTTTATCCCTGTATAAGTCACTATTTAATTACTAGTATAAGTAAATAGGCCCAGTATCTTTTCTTCCTGTATTATATATAGGCCCCGTATTTATAGACGTCACTTTGATCATTCAGTGACCTATTACGTCTTCGTGAATAGCCAGATCTACAATTCTACAAAATACAAGTTTGTTTCTTTTAGTTAATTGTTTTATGATTTTCTTATAAATTATTTAAATATTGTAAGCAACGTATTCTGGTCGTTGGAATTATAGGTTGAATGTATACATCTCGTAATACTTAAAAATTGTCGTTCTAAAAAAATATACGAAAAAGGCCTAACTTTTTTTATCGAACAGGGCACCCAAAATCCATAGGACGGCCCTGATAGTAGTGCATATACCTATCTATCATTCTATCACATATTTTATTTATTTATTTTATTTAAAATAAATAATTATTAATCTTATTTTTTCTCTCTCATACTCATACAATATAAATTTATTTTAAAATAAGGTCCATTATCATTAAATTTATTCACTCTAAATAACTATTATATAAATACACTCACTAATCTTTGATACCAATGCATAAAAAGAAAACCAAACATAATTAATGAAACTATCATACTAAATCTATACATTTTTTATATTAAAATCATACTTAGATGGGACGGTATGGCTGGCTGATGGCTGGCTGGCCACAACGGCGCGAGGCCACAGCGGCGCCAACCACACCGTGGCTCGCGTCGTCGAGTTTGGGCTGATTACTACCAGCCGACGCCATGGCGACGGCGCGACCTCACGGCGACGCCAACCACACCGTGGCTCGCGTCGTCGGATTTTTTTATTTTTATTTTTATTTTTATTTTTTTTTTTGAAAATGTTGCCGTTTTTGACCGTTGAGGCGTGCAAAATATTTTAACTTTTAAGTTTATTTTCGTATTCGTGTTTTTTTTATTCGGTAATTTTTTTTTTTAATTTCGTGTTTTTTTTTTCTATTAGTAATTGTATTTTTATTTTTTATTAATGAAAATTTAAGTTTATGTTAATTAATTGTTGAAAAAAAAAAGTTGGGTGACGACGACACGAGAATTCTCGTGTTAACCAGGGAGGGGTTGAGCTATCGTGGGGAGTTTTAGTATCGTGAGAATAAAAAGTGATGTGACATCACTTTTTGCCCACGAACACGACGAGTCAACCATACCGCGTGCAATGATTCCAGTTACTAAACCAAACGCACCCTTAGTTTGTGTGTGCATTAGAGTACAACTACTCAATACTTTCCAGTAAAAAAAGAAAAAATACAATATCAACATAAAAAATTGTTCAAGGTAAAGGCAAAAAAACATTAGTTGAGCATCTTAACCCGTCTCAGTGTCTATTTTGAACCTTTCCTTGGAGTAGTAAGTGACAAGTTGTTTTAACAAGTACAACATTCCTACCTAGCCCACTATACCATATTCATCTTCTGCTTTAAGTTTCCTTTTTACATTTTATTTTTCAAAAGGGCATCTTCTATTTGAAGCTTGACCTTAGTGCTGACATGCTATTTAGTTGGTCTCAAATTCACAATTGTGGGAACAACGTAAGTATCCAATCGGATCTAGTTGGCCATTTACATTAACCAAAAGACAAAATTCCCCACAACACCCTCAACAATAAACCAAAAATAAAACAAAAACAAATGATACTGTAAACACGTTAGTCACAGCAGGAATCACCAGTAGAAAGTCTGTCAGTGGTGGGCCCATCCTTCAACTGAAAGAACACAAACACATATCACATGCAAAGATGCATTTGCACATGGATGGGTTCACTCTCATCTTCACACCTCACAAAACAGAACGACACTCTATTTCGAATAAAACGACAATGTCCACCTCCTTTCTATTTTTACCCAAAATATCTCACATGGCTTCACCATTAAGCTATTTACCAGGATTAACCACATGTAATTTACAAATAAAACATGCTTAACTGATCACTTGTAGCTTATCTAAATCTTATAGATTATTTGCATAATAAAAAAGCCAAAAGTTTCAAAATAAGCTTATAAAACATGAGCTTAAAACTGAATAACCTAACATAAGCTCAAAACCAAATAAGACATGCGCCGATTATATAAGCCGCAACAAATACCCCCTACAACAAAGCTTACAAATTATCAAACCAAATAAGATGAACTTCGAATGTGTTTGATTCGGCTTGTATGGTCAGCTTATGGCTTATTTGGTTTTAGGCTTATGTCTCATAAGCTCACTTATTTTTTGCCGCTTATTCAACTTTTCAGCTCATATTCCGAAGTTTTCGGCTTATACAAGTTCATTATGAACCTAAAACTTTCACAAAGAGTAAACTTATGAAACATAAGCCCAAAATCAAATAAGCTATAAGCCGCGCGACTATACAAGCTCAAACAAAATAAAAAGCCTAGTCAGATTACAGCCCCAGTAATAATCGAACAAACACGCAATAAATAAATAAATAAAACCAACAAAGTGTAAAGAAATAATCATAATAATCATCCCTGAATAATACAACAAATCATAATAAATCCATAAATTCACAGCAACAACAATAAACCTAACATGAACAACTAATTAAACAAAACAAATAAATAATTAAATCACCAAATAGACAAAACAACTCTCATATCCCATCATCATCATCATCATCAGATCTCTAAATAACCAAAGCAGCAACAAGAGCAACAACCAAACCAGATCCAACAGAGACAGCATTACCAGCATTAGGTGCAGAAGTAGGTGTATCACTAGGTGGAGAAGCAATAGAAGATGGTCCAGGAGCACCAGCAGGTGTGTCAGCCATAGGTGGAGCCGGTGGAGAGGCCATTGGAGATTCAGTTGGGGTGGCTGTAGGGGTGGCTGACGGTGGAGTTGCGACCGGTGTAGCGGTGGGAGCTGCGGTTGGGGAGACGGTTGGTGCAGAAACTGGTGACTGAGCATATGCAGATACCGCGATTAAAGCAAATAGAACTGCTACAATCAAAGATGATGATGAGGCCATCGTGTTTTTGTTTTTTGTTTTTTTCTCTCTCTAAAGTAATTTAAAGATATGTTTTTAGAGAGAAAGATATTTTGTGAGTGTGTGAAGATGAAGGGTGTTGTGTGGGGGTTTATGTGATATATACAGGGTTTTTAGTCGGTGTTTTTTTGTTTTTTTAATGTTTTGGGTTTGATAATCATTTGGTGACAACTAATGTAAATGTCATCTTGACCGTTGGTTTTGTTTTTTGGAATTTAAAATGAAAGGTTTAAGTGTGGTGGTCGTACACGTGTTGTTAGCGAGGGAATATCACAGCGGTTGATGTGAAGCTGTGTGATTGGTGGCGCATTATGTGCTATGATTGCCAACATTTTCATGTTTTCTTTTTTAGTTTTCTTTTGGTAAATGTTATAAGTACGAGGATTAATGCCCGCGTTTCGTGACGGGGCATTTTGAGACGATGTTTATAGAGTGAAAGGGTTGAAGGAGGTAGCAGGAAACATAGTTGGAAACGTGTTTGTGATTCAGTACATGTAAATCAAACTTGTATTGTCGAAATGGAAAATTTTCATAAATAAGGTAACATACATTCCAAACATTAAGTTTTACAATGCTTATATGGGAGGCCTCTTAAATCTTCATCATTGAGTTGTGTCGTCGACGTTATTCACTGGCTCGGTGCAAAATGGACTCATGATTCTCTATTTCCTACAAATAAAATTCAATAAGAAACAAACTTCACATGACGTGAAGCATAGATATAATGATCATAAAAGTCATACTTAAGTACTTGAGCAGGTGATTCAATATCAAAAGTGTGTTAAAGTGCGTAAGGTTAGCCGTTTAGTAAGACATGTAAACATGATTATGAGATGAGCCAATGTAATTGAAGCTAGAGCTTTCTAAAAACGAAACAGGAACCTTATGATCCAAATTTCTAACAAACACGGGTTCACTTTCCCTCAAAGGGGTGCTTGTTTCGGATTTTCGACTATTATAGCCTATATTTACCTGAAGTTAGCAAGGTTATTACTAATAAGCCTAAACTAATATAAAAACTTGAAAAAGACCCAAAATTTCAAATTATAAACGAATCACAATTCATATATACACACTTTTAAGACCATCTTTATAGCCCAACCTGGGTGAATGTAAAATTATAATAGGATATGGTACATTGTGTAGATTCCACCATCAATTTTCTCATATTTCCGCATATCATGAAGATCAAAAGCCATGCTTATACCAATACACTGATTGTCTGATTATGAGGTGGACGATTGAACAAAAGTGGACGCACCTGTGCTTGCCGTCGACACCACAAACTGCTACCCACAAATTGATATAACATGGCAGAAAGAAACAGATCTAACCAAAGCAAGGAAAGCTGTAAAAAAAGAGATAAAAATCAGAGTTGTTCCTAAATCAACAAATTGTACATTTATCTTTCACCAAAGTTTCAATTCAAGAACTAATATATTGAAATTTAATAATTTATACACATATTGCTCTATTTTTCATTACCATGTTACCTTTTAGTTCCAAAAAGTTGGTAAGTTGAAAAGTTTTTGGCCAAACAAAGTCGCTAATGACTGACACCCTCTAATCTTACAGGCTGCAACTAATTGTTTGTATACGCACTAATTTTGCTTTAATCATAAACAACCATACAAACTTTGCTCCTAAAACACAACATAATGTGACTTGTATTGCAACATCTCACTCTCATTTTCACAGGTAGAGCGTACTTTGGTTTTTGAATTATTAGCCATTGTGACTTTCCAGTCATTGGTGAAAGATTCACCAGCTTACAATCTATGCAGAGTACTTGAAACATAGATGTGGCGACACATACAACATTACGATCCAGTAACCGAAGTCTAATTGCAAAACTATATGTTCAAGACAATATCTTTGCACCATGCTCTTTAACAGTCACAACCATTACTACATTCTATTATTTCCAATCCCATCAACAATAACTTATTTATTTATTATAGTTCTATCGTAATTATAAATTTGCATAAATGAAGAAACATATTGCCCATTAGAGGATCCCCCATGGTCTCTTGGTGATGACAATCCGTCTATAGAGAAACCTTGTGCAATTTTGGGTACCCTAAGTTAGTCAAGATTTTATGAATGAGCTATTAAAGTATATCCATACTGATTATGAATAACTAACAATAATAATAAAAAGAATTTCCGAAACACAAATACACCCCTAAACTGACCTTTCTTAGAGTTTAACTTCTTGGTGTGGCGTCTAATAAGCTTCTTGGCTTTTTTAATAGTGAGTTGTCCAGCAAAAGGAGAATAATCCTCACTATCACTCCATTCCCCTGCCATTGATTCTTCTCCTTCATTTATCATTGTCCGGAGCACCAACTATTTAGCTTTACGGAGTTGATTAGAAAATAATCTTCTAACAAAGGTAACAAATGTATCACCTGCTCCATCAGCAGGCCTTTTTGGAAAGACCTAAAGCAAGATTGTCAGCAAATTTACCACCATCATTGTTACTGTCTTGATCAAGGGTGGGGAAATTTGCTAGATTTGGTTCTCTGTTTTGACCATAGGACTTAGCATTGAACTTCTTACCCTGCACCAAGCGAAAAGCAAATTGTGAGTTTCAAAGGTTGTAAATTAGACAGGTCGGGTGGTTAGATTCGGGTTAATATGAATTATAACATTCTTTGTATACTTCTTGTGAGTCATTAGTGCGTCAATAAAAAATATATTCTAGCTAAAATATTGATTGTGAGGATAATTATTAAGCGGTGAATCTGTAAGTAAAAAGCTGCCATGATTATAAATTTTCTGTAACCGTTTCTAAATGTTGTAGGCTGTTTATGAGCTTCTTTTAAAGTTGGATTGTTTTACCGCCAATATGATACATGTACATTTTACCTGCATCCCAGTGGTAGACTTCAGAATACTCCAAATAACATGCTTCTTGACTCTCGCAAACAGCTTTTTCCAAGTTTCCGTAAATTTACCGGATTTATTTTCTTCTTGACCGGGATGACTGGATTTTGAAGTTTTTGAAGCTTTTGTGCTTTTGAGTCCTTTTTAGGCTTACTTTCCTGCTTTAGAGACCGCATTTCTTCCAAAAGTTGATTAGCCACGGATTCAGCTACACTTTCTTCCCATGTTTTATCTAAAGAAGAACTCCTTTTTAACTCCGTTGATGGTTTCACTTTCTTTGCTACCTGCATTCATTATAAATAAATAAGAAATCTAACACCTAAAATTAGAGGATATTTTAGTTATTTACTTATTAAAAGTCGATTTGGGTTATGTCTTAACTACATAACGGAACAAATGTGTCAGTCTAAATTTCTAGCAAAAATCAGTTATCGAAAATCGTCCAGTGTATCTTGCATGCATTTAACATCCTAAATCATTATTGTCAGATACTTGGTAAGCAACAATGTACCTTTTTTTATAAACATCAATAATATTCATCAAGATAAATTTAATGATAGACAAAAAACTGTTTGCAAGTCAAGCCGATCCAAACTCATAATAAGACTACCACTTTTGACACATTAGCAACCCAACTATTTTTCCACCTCTCCCTGAGTATATCACAGTCAAATAACAAATCATAAAACTAAAATTCTCAATTTAAGTTACTAAAATAAGTAAGATCATATGTACTATGAATAATGGATAGAAGATAATTACCATTCATTGCAAACTCCACCTAAATTCTCCGTTAATATCCACGATTCCTAGAAAAATATATTAGATTCAAAAATATGTAGATAAGATATACTTTAGCCTCAAAATTTTGACTCTTATTTACTTGATTTTATTTTTAACATTATCCCCTATACAATACGTATTTGGTATGACATGTTGGTGTGCACATTTGGTTGTCAAGAAAAAAAATTACAGTACTTGAAAATAAATTATTGTTGACAATTAAAGAGATTCATATTGTTATCCTTTAATGACCTTGAAATTTTTGATAAAACCCACATCACAGTATAATTGTAATGAACAAAAACTTAAGGTTGGACCCTAATTTACTAAATAACACTAGAACCTATTCTAAAAGATCAAGCTCGACAATTAACCTTCTCTCGATGTGCTTCCACTCCGGCACACTTATGGCCTTCCCATGGTGACCTTTTCATTAGTATTCGCTGGTCTGCTGTTTCTCGTACATCGTTCTACTCGAAGTACCTGTATCATGCAAAAACATTTTGCTAGATTTAGAAATATATGCATACAAATTGTTCGATATGAGTACATGACAACTATTGTAACCACATTACTATTAGCTAAAGGTGAAATCAAGCATAAATCTATTAAAAATTAGTACTTACCATTTGTTTTATGTTTAATTTTTCCAAAACATATGTGTCTTCTTTCTTCAATATATATGAATCCACTACATATGATAAAATGTAAAACAATAGCAACCAAACCTAAATATGTAAATAAAAGCATGTAGAAAATTACATAAAAAAAAACAAAAACAAAAACCAAAAAAGCACCTTATAAGATGATCGAATATAGGAGGTGACCAAGCATGTCTTCTTTCTGATGAAGATGGGTAAACCCCAATCTAATAAATCTTTGGCCAGATATTTAGATCCATTAAATTCGCTTTTGAGAAAGAGAGAGATATAGATCTGTTCTTGAGAGAGAGAGAGAGATAGATGTATTTGAGACAAAGTAAAAGAATGATAAGGGTAGTACCATTGACCAGATCAACGAACGGGATTGGACAAACCAATGCTACAGGAAATCAGACATAATCAACGAATGCAAATGAAGGAGTGCTACATAAGGCATTACACCTACAAACTTAAATCAACGCTTACAAATAGGGGTTTGGTTTAGAGATCTATGGCTGGGATCCAAGAAAGAAGTCAATGATGGAGTTTCCAACAAACCAATGGTGGAGATATCAATCAACGACTGGGAATGAATAATAGTGGATGGTGGAGATGCATTGAAGAAAATGGATGAGACAAATGGACGAAGTATAATGTGTTTGTAACTGTTCTCCTCACAACCCTTTTATTATTGTTTATTCATGAATTTTTATTCCCCTTAATGTATTAAAGGGGTAATGTACTAGTAATTAATGAAAAAATATGTTATGAATGAAAGATAAAAAGAGGTGACGAGCCTCTTTTGAAAACACTCAAAATTAGAGGTGATAATTTTTGATCTGACATGAAATTTGATTTAAATACGAAAATTAATAAATTTGGGCTAAATAAATTAGATTAATGTCAGGTTTGGGTCAACTTATCTAACATGTTTATTAAATGGATAAAAGTAAAAAATACACAACGTACTTTTAAAAGTTATCTATTATACCCATCAAACTTTTTTATGTTCGAAATACGCACTCGTCATGTAGGAATTTGGTCAAACAGTTGACTGGACCGTTGATTTAACGGAACCGTTAGTTATTTCGTTAACTTGGAATTTAGTTTTACATTATTGATCCTTTAGCTAACTATCATCATCATCTAACATCATCATCTTCATCTTCATAAACTGATATGTACCACCAGCATCATCATCTTCATAACCTGAAACCCAAAAACCCAGAAACATCCGATATTGATGCTGATGCATTTTCCAAACACGCCCTACACAAGCTCGAATCCAAAGTCCTCCAACAGTCTGCAAGCAAGAAAACACGATTAAGCACAGATCTGAGCACAGAAAGTATAATCAAGATGAGTCTACAATTTTCTCTATAAGCTACTCCGTATAACAGTTTTATCAAAACAATTTGTTCCGTAAGATCTAAGCTTAAATTACTCAAAACAGATCATAAACTAACCAACTAGATATGATGTTACTGATTAACAATCCAAATTGATCACTACACTATGAACTTTTGACATATTATACGGAAACTTAAAAAGTAATGAGATCTAAACAATTATAAGCTAACACAAATATAAATTAAGCTATAATAAGAACATGTAAACAATATTTAAACACCAAAAACAACACTAGCCGATTTGAGAAAGGAATGAGAGATTTGCACGCAAAACAGAAACCTATGCTTAAATGAGCTTATTTACAGTTCTAGCTTATAGCTAGTAAGATCAAACCATTGGGGTTCATCCAAGCTAACTCCACCTACATAGCTTGTTTTGATCCTTATACCCGGGTTTTTGTGTACCACCATCATCATCATCTTCATAACCTGAAACCCAGAAAATCAAAACCCGAAAACCCATAAACAATTTCGATATTGATGCTGATGCATTTTCCAATATCATCATCAACTAACATCGGTAATATCACCACATCATTACAAAAAAAACGTGATTATCTTGTAATCAATATCTTCCTATGGCCACAAGGAAAGATTTCCTTCGATTTTTTAGTGATGTGTGAATATGAATCTGGTTTAGATTTAATAGTTTGATTTAAGGTTGTAATGATTTGCTGAATAAACGAAGATTGGTGATGATTGATTTGTGAGTCGGTTAACTCATTTTTTTATTAAGGTTAATGTGACGTGATGGTTTAGAGAGAAGAATGGATTTGTTGGATTTGGTTTTATGAATATTGTTGGGCCAATGAAAGTTTTAACTATGGCCCAGTCTAGATTTGTTTAAATTAGACTAAGTGTTACTGATCGCTGAGAGGACCAGCGACAGAAACCAGACCAGTGGAAGGCAAAGCCTCAGCTGGCACACCAGGAACATTCAAGTCAAAGACAACATTAGAGAAGTCGAAGACAATCTGAAGTCATACTCACCAGCGATTATGGATAGCTGGGATGTAGAAGGAATGTGCTGGTATTCAAGGATCTCTGAGTTGACAATACTCAGAGATCACTTAAGAAACCTAGAAGTCTGAGACAAGCAAAGCTTGTCCAATACTTTATAGTTTAGGCGGGAGAATCTACCAAGTGTTTTGAGCGGGACAAAACAAGAGATTCAAGATAAAGCCTAGTACGACCTAGTGGGACAAAAGGTGAATAGTTGGCAGAACTGTTCACCTAAAGTTGTTTAAAGGTATGTCTCGATTTGGACATGCATTTAATATGTTGTACTCTTCCATTCAGAAGATGACACGTATCAACTACTCCCACTAAGGAAGCAGCCTCGTACCACTATAAATAGGAGTGAGAAAGGAGAATTAAATCAACCCTTGTGCTTGGATAAATTATCTAAGTTATTTCTCACTTTAGAACCGCTGAACCCTCAGCTGTCTACCAACGTCTCATTGGTTCCCTTGTAAACTTGAGTCTCGAATCTAGTTTACTTGTTCTAGGGTTCTTTTCTTATTGTCATTCAACGAGTGCATTCATAGCACTTTGTAATACTTTGTTTATGACAGTTAATAAAGCATTACGCGTTTGAAAAGTATTTCATTGTGTTTTAGTGGTTATACGAGTTATAGCTTCAACAATTGTCATATTTAGGGACTTTGAATTGGTATCAGAGCGGTTTTATTTATAAAACATTTTATAAACCGTTCTTGTTTTTAAAATCAAGATCCTAATATGACTGATACTATACCTCCTCCACCCTTTGGTCAAACCAGTCAAGGTACCACTTCGACCACCGCACCGGCCACCACATCTACTACCATGCCTACACCAGTTGTAAGCACTGGTAATAATGATGATGACCTTCCCCAACTACTTGATGTTCGTGGGGGGTCACATGTGTCCAATGTTCCAGCGTTCGATGAAGAAGATTTTTCAAGTTGGAAAAGTGAATTTCTTATATATTTAGATGGGTTAGAACCCTTCTTGATAGAAATCTTAGAAAATGGTCCCTATGTACCACTGGCCGTTTTCTCTACCCCTGAGAGACCCATTAAGAAGCCTGTTAAGCAATGGTCTCCAGCGGATAGACGTCTGGCTAACCAGAACAAGAGACTCAAAAGTATCATAGTCTATTGCCAACCCAAGAACATTATGAAGTCCATCATAAAATGAAACTCTGCTAAGGAGACGTGGACTAAGTTAGTTCTAGGGTATAAAGGTCCAGAGGAAACAAAAGAAACCAAAATCCAAGCCCTTAGACTTAAGTTTAATGCTTTTAAAGCTTTAGAAACAGAAACTGTTGCTCAAACTTATACTAGGCTTAAGATTTTGTTGAATGATTTGGGAAATAATGGAGTTGTTCTACCTAAGGCTGAGGTTAATGCTACATTTGTCAATAGTTTATCTAGAAAATGGCTTAGCCTAAATCAGACCTGAAGAGCAAATAATGCTATCAAAAATGATACCTTAGCCCAACTGTTTGGTAGATATAACTATGAAGAAGGGCTAATTGACTCCATTTACAAATCAGAGACTGATAGGTTTACCACCAATATCATTGGATCAAAAGCTCTTGTTGCTAACCATTCTTTTCAGGACAGCGACTCTGACATAGAAGAGGACACTAGAAGCAGTCAAGAATTTCTTGATGAATTACATGCTGAGTTCCATGACAGAGCCCTTCTAGCTGACCAAAAGAGTTACTACAAGAGATCTGGTAGAGTTGGAGCTGCAAAGGTTGATAAATCCAAGGTGTCATGCTACACTTGTGGAAAGACTGGTCACTTTCAGAAAGATTGTTGGTCAAATAAAACCTCCTCTCCAAGCTTTCCTTCATCCAGCAACAACCACAGCAGCAAGAAGAAGTTTTCTACCTCACCTTTCAAGCAAACTTCCCTCTCTGACTCAGAGGGAAAGAAGGACTACAAAGTTAAGTACAAAGCCTTGAAAGCTGAGCTGTTAAAACTCAACTAGAAAGCTGATGATGCAGCCAAGAAAAAGGATGGTAAGAAGACTGAAAAAGGTCTAATTGCTGCTTCATTCGACTGAGATGATGAACCCCTTACATCTGAGGATGAAGGAACCACTACCGTCAGAGCCTTTATGGCTGTCGTTGATGAAGAACATGCTGTGGGAAAAAGTGAAGCAAGATCTGGTCAATGGGTGGACATCACCATAAAAAAGGTACAAAGATTGTTGTCTATGCCTGAAGGTCCTGATAGAGACCATGTCAGTGACTATACCTTGGTTGACCTCCACTTTGTGGAAGAGCAAAGAAAAAACCTGTTAAACAGATTTCATAGTCTCAAAACAGAGTTAAATCTTTGCCAATCTGAATTAACAAATCTTATACCATTTTTGCAAATCAACTTCAAAATGAAGTAAGCAAATTGTCCATTAAAATGAGTCTTTATCTGATGAAAACACTGAACTCAGAAAAACCATTGAAAAATGGAATTTGGCTCAATCTACAGTGGAAGAAATAGTTGTTGAAGCCATACCAGGTGATGTGGTTCAGGCTATTGGGGGAAAGGGTAGACAGAAAAATCATATACCTGTTCCCAGTGTTAAATTTGTCCCTTCAGATGTTTTTTCTCCATCTTCCACCTCTGTGGATGAGATAAACTCTGACAAGCAATCAGAGGTGCCAGCCCCACCAAGACTCGCTGGTGCTAACCCATCTGATTCCTTGCTTGGCCCAAAACCTCTAACCAAAACCCCTGGGAATTCAATTCTCAAAGTCGCTGATAAAGCGAACAAAAAGGTTTTTGTGGCCAAGGAATCCAACAAACCCACTCCTCCCCCTGAAGAGCTTTCACCCACTAAAAAACTTCTCCTCGCCTTAATGGAAAAAGTAAAGGGGTTGAAAGAACAAATCAACCCCAGAGTTAATAGTCCATCTTTTAACTCTCTTGGTGAAGGATCTTGTAGCTCTAAGGGGAGAGCTTTATTCAGGCCTTGCAAGCATTGTGGTTTCAAAAATCATTCTTCTGAGGATTGCTCAAAGAAACCAAAATGTATCACATCCGAGTCTACTGAACACACCTCTAGAGAGCATGAGGAGATCATTGCTGTTCAAAGAACCAGAAATCAATTACGATAAAAAAAACTCCTCACAAGCCCTATAGAAGAGCTGAGCCTAAACCCAGAGACAATTCTCAGGGTTTTAGACAAAATCCCCCATGCAAGTACTGTGGCTTCTTCGACCATCACTCTGATGAGTGCGAGCATTATCCCGGATGTGACATCTGTGGAAGTATGCGTCATGAAGCCAGAGACTGCAACCAAAGAGGGGGAGAGAGAAACCAGAGAAGGACCAATGTTGCTGGTCAGCGACAGCATGGACCCACTGGAAAGTGGGTTCATCATAGAAACTAATCTGGCTTTGTTATATCTATGCAGGAATATCTGAAGAAATCTGTTTGGTATCTGGATAGTGGGTGCTCTAGACATATGACAAGGGTTAAACAATATCTGCATAGATATAAGAAGGAGTCTGGTCTAAAAGTAGTCTTTGGAGATGACTCCTCAGGGGCTACTGAGGGTTATGGCTCAGTGGATTGCAACGGAATAACCTTCACAAGGGTCGCTTATGTCAATGGACTGAAGTACAATTTAATTAACATTAGTCAACTCTGCGATGTTGGCTTCAAAGTTCTGTTCACTAAGACCCAGGGAACAATCTTCAATAAAAATGTTGATGTTGTTCTAATTGCACCCAGAAGAAGGGATGTGTATGTCATTGACATGACATCATGTCCAGAAGGGACAAACACCTGTCTCTATGCCAAAGCATCTGATAGTGAAAATTGGCTATGGCATAAGAGACTCTCCCACCTCAACTTCAAAAACATCAACAAACTGGCCAAGAATGATTTAGTAGCTGGGCTTCCCTCTCTGACCTTCACCAAGGACAAACCCTGCTCAGCCTGTGAGAAAGGGAAGCACCACAGAGCCTCATTTAAGACAAAACAATCAGTCTCCATAAATAAGTGCCTCCATCTTCTTCACATGGACTTATTTAGACCAGTAAAACCTCAATCCCTTAATCACAACAAGGATACACTAGTCATTCTAGATGAATTCTACATATTCACATGGGTATTCTTTCTCAAAAGAAAAAGTGATGCTGCTGAAAGAATAATGTCCTTCATCAGAGAAATAGAGAACTTCAATAACTGCAGAGTTAAGGCTATCAGAAGTGACAATGGCACTGAATTCAAGAATCATGCCATGGAAGCCTTTTGTGATGAAAAGGGAATATCACAGAACTTTTCTAACCCAGGCACCCCTGAACAAAATAGTGTCGCTGAAAGAAGAAACAGAACCCTCATAGAGGCTGATAGAACCATGCTCAGCGAATCAAGACTTCCAAAACAATTTTGGGGTGAAGCTGTGAACACAGCCTGTTACACACAAAACAGATCCATTATAGTGAAGAGACACGGCAAGACCTCTTATGAAGTGTATAGGAAGAGAGCCCCTGATGTAAGCTACTTCCATGTCTTTGGTTGCCCTGTTTTCATTCACAACTACAGAGATCACCTGGGAAAATTTGATGAAAGTTCTGATGATGGATTCTTCGTTGGCTACTCTCCACCTCTAGAGCCTATAGAGTATTCAACATCAGCAGACAAGAACTAGAAGAATCCATCCATGTCACCTTTAATGAAGCAGATGCTGTCATTAATCACACCAACACTGAAGAATGTGACATTGACTTCAGTGAAGTTAAATCATATCCATAGGATGATTTCTCAAATCCCAAGGAATCATCTAAGGCCTGTCATAAGGACTTTCCTTATGTTCATGCATTTGATCCTCATTCAATCTCTGACATCACTCCAGAGGTTGAAAATGTTGAACCAATCACTCCACCCACTATAGTGAATGCTGATCTCATCGAACCAATCTCTCCCTTTGATGAAGAGATTATGGATGAAGAAATAATATGTGAAGATCCCCCAACATTCATTGAACCTGCTGTGACTCCTGAACCCATAGAGACCCCTGCTCCTCAATCCAAATGGAGTAGGAACCAAGATATTCTTCTGGTGAATATTCTTGATGAACCCTCAGAGGGAGTCACCACCAGAGGAAAATTGAGATCTCTGGAAACCGCCTCAGCGAATGAATGCCTTTTCGCTGATTTTCTCTCTGAGGATGAACCTAAGAATGTGGCTGTTGTGCTTCTAGATGAAGGGTGGGTTGTTTCCATGCAAGATGAGTTGAATCAGATCAAGAGGAACAAGGTGTGGACTCTGGTAAAAGCTCCAGCTGGGAAACAAGTGGTTGGAACTAAATGGGTCTACATAAACAAGAGGGGTGAAGCTGGCATGATTGTTAAAAACAATGCTAGGCTTGTGGTGCTAGGGTATAATCAACCTAAGGGTATTGACTATGATGAAACGTTTGCACCAGTAGCCAGATTGGAAGCTATCAGAATCTTCCTAGCCTTTTGCAGCTTATATGGGGTTTACTGTATACCAGATGGATGTGAAGAGTGCTTTCCTAAATGGTAAGCTTGCAGAGGAAGTATATGTCTATCAACCCCCAGGGTTTGAAAGCAGTGAGTATCCTGATCACGTCTGCAGACTTCACAAAGCACTCTATGGGCTGAAACAAGCGCCTAGAGCCTGGTATGAAACCCTATCAAAATTCTTACTTGAAAATAAATTTGTCAGAGGTACCATTGATCAAACCCTGTTTACATATAGGTCCAAGGGTGATGTCATTTTAGTACAGATTTATGTGGATGACATAATTTTTGGTTCAACCAATGTTACCTTGAGCAAACAATTTGCCAAACTTATGACCAAAAAGTATGAAATGAGCATGATGGGGGAATTAACTTTTTTCTTAGGTTTTCAAATAAAACAAAATTCAAAAAGAATTTCTATTTGTCAAGAAAAATATGTTAAGGATTTGCTCAAGAAGTATGATCTGTCTGATTGTGCATCAGTGAAATGCCCCATGCTTCCTCCCAACAACTTGGGAGCTGATGACTCAGGGGTCTCTGTTAATGAGACCTTATATAGAGGCATGATGGGGTTACTGATGTACCTCACAGCAAGCAGACCAGACATACAATTTGCCACATTTCTCTGTGCTAGGTACCAAGCTAGCCCCAAGGAATCCTACCTTGTAGCTGTCAAAAGAATTTTAGGTACTTAAAAGGATCTCCCACACTGGGTCTCTAGTATCTAAATGGACCAGGCTTCGACCTCAAAGCCTACTCAGACTCTGACTACGCTGGGTGTTGTCTTGATAGAAAGAGCACCTCTGGGAGTTGTCAAATCCTTGGAGGAAAGTTAGTATGCTGGAGTGCTAAGAAGCAAAACTCTGTGGCCATGTCTTCTGCTGGAGGTGAATATGTAGCGGCCGTTGGTTGTTGTGCTCAAGTTCTCTGGATGAAAAGTCAGCTGGCTGATTAT
The DNA here is from genome assembly GCA_025667525.1 of Glebionis coronaria. Taxonomy (NCBI): domain Eukaryota; kingdom Viridiplantae; phylum Streptophyta; class Magnoliopsida; order Asterales; family Asteraceae; genus Glebionis; species Glebionis coronaria. Next base: position 431,621,531 of record CM046879.1, on the reverse strand, counting down.
GGGATCACTTATGAAAAGGTTACCATATTCTGTGACAACACAAGTGCTATAACCATCTCCAATAGTCCGGTACTTAATTCCAGAACTAAGCATATTGACATCAGGTATCACTTTATCAGAGACCATATTTTAAAAGGTGATATTGAGCTTCATTTTATACCCACTAAATACCAGCTCGCTGATTTTTTCACCAAGCCTCTGGCTGAGCCAAGTTTTACTAGGTTGGTTGCTGAGCTGGGTATGCTCAATATTGGTAAACAAATCTGATAAATGATCTCTGTCTCTTGGCATTAAAGGAAATTGAATGTGACGAGGTAGTTACATTCCAATGGGAGTTAATATATTCCCATATTTAATTCAAACGATTAACCTTTATTGTCAACAACTTTCCCACTTTCCAAGGGACAGAAAAATCACATGAAGAGTCCAGGGGTCCCACTTTTCCTAAAAGGTAAAATTTTGCATTAAATGCTTTAATTGAAAAACGGCTAAACCTTTTATAAAAACCCTTGACTCATTTTTCAAACTTCACATTACTCATTACTTCCACACACACATACTATTCATATTCCTCACAACCTCCATTTCTTCCATACATCAACAATGGCGTCTTCATCAACAAACACATCTTTCACCGTCTTGGCCGCCTCAAACGTATATTTTGGGATAACCGATGGAAAGATTGCTGTGAATAACTGTGTAGCTCTTTTGGAACACAGCAACTCTCTCTACCATCCATTGTTCTCCTTCCTCAAGAACTCCACCATTTTTGAAACCATTACCATAGTACCTTCCACATGCTACCACCAATACTTGAAGGAGTTCTGGTACAGCGCCGAAGTTGATCAAACCTCATCACACATCACCTTCAACCTTTCCACACATCCACAACCTCTCACCTTTGATCTTCATATCTTTGCCAAAGTCATTGGACTTCCTGTCAATGAAGGCATGTCCGCTGTGCCTGCCAGCGCCACGGTGAAGAAGGCTCTGGCTACCCTTCGTCCTCATGACGACAATGACAAACCTTTCACCACCCAAGGTTTCCAGAACAAATCACTGATCAAAGTGAATTACTTTTCACCCATCTGGAGGACGCTGATGCTGTACATTGTGAAATGTCTGGGAGGAAACCAAGGGTCACATGATCAACTTAATGGTGCCCAGCAAGCAATTGCTTACAGCTTAATCTGGGGGCAAGATATAGGGATCGCTCACATACTTTACTCTGACCTCATTGCTAAGCTGGAAAACAAAGGGAAGAAGAATCGACTGGCCACCATCTGCTACACAAGATATCTCTCCCTTCTCATAGAAGATATGCTTGGTGAAACCTACACAAATGATGAAATTATCTCCTTTTCTCCTTATCACATCACTGCAGCCTCACTGAAGACTCCCTTGGAGGATGAAGTGCCTCTCAGCAGGCACATGATGCAGGTTGTTGGGTTACTCGTTGCTGATGGAGAGCCCTTGATCCCTCACAATAGTCAGCAAAGACGACTAAGAACCTTCTCAACGCTGATAACTCTCAGGTATTAGTTTGCCATTTTATTCTCTTGGAGGTTCACATACAATCACTCTTAACATTCTGTAGGAGAGAGTGATGAAGTCTTAGGGTTTGCCTCAACCCATAGAGTGTCTGTGTCAGCACCTAGAACTCTTAGGACTATCTGTACACTCTATCTTAACACAAGGATATGATTCATTTGTGCTCATAACGTACCCCGATGATCCTTCAACTTCTAGACTATGCTCTTGTCCATAACAACTTGAGCATGCTATAGGTCCTGACCCAGAGTCTCTGCACCTCACGTGGTCTCTGGGTTCCCTCATATGAAAAGAGTCCCAAAGAATTTATTCTTTTGGGGGGACTGAATAATCACCCTCAGTCTTCCTAGGGGCAGCGATAAAAGGTGACCATTACCTTCAAATATGTCACATCTAAAAGAGTCCCAAAGAATTTACTCTTTTGGGGGGACTGAATAATCACCCTCAGTCTTCCTAGGGGCAACGATAAATGGCGACCTTTAACTTCCATAAATTTACATTTAAAAGAGTCCCAAGGAGAAATCCTTCAGGGGGAGCTGGATAATCACACCCAGCTATCCTAGGGGCAGCGAACGACGACCATTCACCACATAACTTTCACAAATCAAAAGAGTCCCAAGGAGTAATCCTTATGGGGGAGCTGGATAATCAAACCCAACTATCCTAGGGGCAGTAAATGGCGACCCTTCAACATATTTGTTTCACACTTAAAAGAGTCCCAAGGAGAAATCCTTAGGGGGGGGGGCTGGATAAGCACACCCAGCTTTCCTAGGGGCAGCGAATGGAGATCTATAACTTCATATTTTTTTTCACATTGGTTACTAACAGATGTCATAACAGGCTCATAATCTTCATGAAGAACAGCAAAATGATGATGCCTATTCCATTGCTGGTGATGAAAATTCTGAAGCCCCCCACATTGATCTGGATGCCATGTCAGACATTGATTCCATGCCAGAGGATGAGGTCTTCATCATTGAAGATGACTTAACCATTTCAGACTATGCTGATATGGATGCTGATGATGACCAAGTCACATCAGAATTAAAACCCATCTCCTTCCCATCAATGACAAATGTTCAAGAACTAGCTGCCAAGCAGCTATTGGACTAGAGGCTCTGTACACCAACCCCAGTTACCTTCCCCAATTTGCCAAATGTCATGGAACTGGGGGTGATGCAACACTTAGAACATTTACAAAACCTCAAGCATGTCTATGTTCCTCGAATGAAAGATGTTCAGGAACTAGCCGCTGAGGATCTCTGGGTCAAGAGGGGTGACATCAGTAAAACCAAGCCTAAAGTTACAAATGATGTCATCCTCTCTGAATTAAAAACACTCACCCATGCTGCTGAGGAACTCACCACCACCCTAGAGACTTCACTAACTTCATCTGTGGAGTCCTCTACGACTGCACTGCTTCCGCAACTGCTAGGAAATGCCTTGCAAACTCACCTCCCAGTAGTTCTATACCAGAGTATTCAGCAATATATACCATCAGTCCTCACTACAGCTGTCAAAGCAAATGTTGCAGCTATTGCCAAGGCGTCTGAGCCTTCCAGAAAACTTCTTCAAGAGCTCTTACAAGAGGAACTTAAAGAAATCTACTTATTTGTCCATCAAGAATTTGTTAATTTCCTCAAACCTGGATCAGGCACAACTACTGTCGGCGCTATGCCTGAGGGGGAGAATTCAGCAACCTCCACCTCTGAAGAAGAAGCAGACACTGCTCAGCCTAAGGGGGAGAAATCTCTTAAACAACCAACACCTTCAACAGGGATCCCAACACCAAAACCCATCAGATCCTTCAACCACATCACCGAGGTAGCAAAGGACAAGGGTAAAGGAATTGCCATTGAGGTACCTGAAATAACCCTGCACTCCCTCCAAGAAAAAGGCGGATCCACAGCCAAGCACTCCAAGCACTCTGACTTAAACAAATTTAAAAGTGCTGAAGAACCACCACTAACCCCAGAGCAGGCAAAGGCTCAAATCTTGGAACACAGAAGGCTAGCAAACATTAGAGAAGTTGAACTCAAGAGCAAAGAGGCTCTGAAAAAACTCTCCCCTGCTGCAAAGGAAGCTCAGCTGAATAAGCTCAAAGAACTTCAAGTTAAAAGGAACAACCTTCAAAAGGAATATGATAGAATTGTGGACCAAATAGTTGAGCCCGGTTAAATCACCAAATATGCATGTTACACTGACAAAGACAAAAGAGTGGTGATGACCCTTTACAAAGAAAACCAACTAACCAACTACAAAGTCTTCAGTGACTTTAAACTCAGAGACCTGTGCCTCTCTGAATGGTTAGAAATGTTGTCTCTTGCCCAAAAGAAGACTGGGCCTGGTGCTGCCCAAATGATGAAAAACATTCAAGCTAAGTTGAATTGGGTAAGAGACACTGCGAAGAAGCTGAAGGTACCTCTGCCTCCTCAACTATCACAACAACAATCTTCTCAAGGACAAAAGAAAAGGAAAACCCAAATGGGGCCTCCAGTAGAAAAGCTGGCCACTAAGAACATTGTTGTAGACGGGATGCACAGAAACCTGGTACTGCCCAAAGAGATCACTAAACCAATAGGGGGCCAAGTATACTCAGAACCAGAGACAAGTATGGTCTTTATGAATGGTAATTGCGAGTATTGATTTCAGCGGATGAATGAACTACATCTGGCGTCAACTATCCAACTCATCATACACAAACAAGGCATCCTAAGGAATTGCAAATTACCTGATGATTTTGAGTTTGAAGTTGAACTGATCATTAACTCTAGGAGTGACAAAGTTGAAGCCCAGAGAATCTGTGATCAAGGCCTCGATCGCTGAAGAACCTTTTATTTTTTTGTTTATGTTTACACCACTGGGTGTTCTTGTAATAGACTAGGTTCTTTATGTTTAATAAAACTCTGAGGTATGTTTGTTAAATTATGTGTAAGAAGAAACTCACTTACAATAATTTTAGACTTAGTATAATTTATAAACAAATATGGGGAGATTGTTGGGCCAATGAAAGTTTTAACTATGGCCCAGTCTAGATTTGTTTAAATTAGACTAAGTGTTATTGATCGCTGAGAGGACCAGCGACAGAGACCAGACCAGTGGAAGGCAAAGCCTCAGCTGGCACACCATGAACATTCAAGTCAAAGACAACGTCAGAGAAGTCATACTCACCAGCGATTATGGATAGCTGGGATGTAGAAGGAATGTGCTGGTGTTCAAGGATCTCTGAGTTGACAATACTCAGAGATCACTTAAGAACCCTAGAAGTCTGAGACAAGCAAAGCTTGTCCAATCCTTTATAGTTTAGGCGGGAGAATCTACCAAGTTTTTTGAGCGGGACAAAACAAGAGATTCAAGATAAAGTCTAGTACGACCTAGTGGGACAAAAGGTGAACAGTTGATAGAACTGTTCACCTAAAGTTGTTTAAAGGTATGTCTCGATTTGGGCATGCATTTAATACGTTGTACTCTTCCATTCAGAAGATGACACGTATCAACTACTCCCACTAAGGAAGCAACCCCGTACCACTATAAATAAGAGTGAGAAAGGAGAATTAAATCAACCCTTGTGCTTGGATAAATTATCTAAGTTATTTCTCACTTTGGAACCGCTGAGCCCTCAGCTGTCTACCAGCGTCTCATTGGTTCCCTTGTAAACTTGAGTCTCGAATCTAGTTTACTTGTTCTAGGGTTCATTTCTTATTTTCATTCAACGAGTGCATTCATAGCACTTTGTAATACTTTGTTTATAACAGTTAATAAAGCATTATGCGTTTGAAAAGTATTTCATTGTGTTTTCGTGGTTATACGAGTTATAGTTTAAACAATTTTCATATTAAGGGACTTTCAAATATGAGTGTGATGGTGGAAGTGGGTATAGGTGAAATGAGGGTTGGTGGATAAGGTTGTTGAATATAGTTTTTGTGGATTTGGTAATTTTTGTTGAAGATGAAGATGATGATGCTAGATGATGATGATAGTTGGATATGGGACCAACAATGTAAACTAAATTCTAAGTTAACGAAATAACTAACGGTTCCGTTAAGTCAACAGTCCAGTCAACTGTTTAACAAATTCCTACGTGGCGAGTATGAATTTCGAACATAAAAAAGTTCAGTGGGTATAATGGGTTATTTTAGAAAGTACGTTGTGTATTTTTTACTTTTACCCTTTATTAAATAGGTCATGTTAAGGTTGAGAAGAAGTTAAGCCGGTCATCTGTCAACCCGTTTAATTTATTTTCTTACATTTAAAATTATTAATATTATATTATACGGGTTAATGAGTTAAATGACTCGACCAACAAGGGGTCTGTTTAACTCATGTAATGTGTCAACTTATATATATAAAACGGGTTAAACGGATCAACCAAACTGTTTAACCCATTCAACCTGTTTAACCCGCCAACCCAAGTATACATACGAGTTAAATGGGTTAGATTCAGGTTATGTGTAAACAGGTTAGGTTTGACAAAGTTGACCCGATTATTTAAATAAGTTAGGTTCGGGTTGAGGTTTTTTGACCCGTCAACCCGAACCCGACACGAATTGCCAACCCTACTCAAAACATTACTATCATTAAAAAGAAAAACCAAGAGCATGAATTAAGGGTGTGTTTGATTTATTAATAGGTTTGGAATATAATTAAAATATGGTTTAGATTAAAAAGTAATATTTTTACTTGTGAGGAGTAATATGAAATTATTATTAAAAAGATTAAAAAGAAAATATGTAAGAAGTAATTTAATGGTTTTATGAAAAGTTGTTTGGTTTATGTTGAGCAAGTATTAGAATTAGAAATATTTTTTTAGGAAATAAACGAGAGGGTCGGTGCTCGAGTGTTGTTGCGGGGCTGTTACGACGTTGTTTTTTTATTTTGCGTTTGTTGGAAAAATATTTTGCTACTTGGGGCTGTTATGGCGTTTTGTATTTTTCGTTTGTTGGGAAAGTATTTTGCTATTTGGGGCTGTTACGACGTTTTTGTATTTTGCTTTTGTTGAAAAAGTAGTATGCTATTTTTATACACTCGAATTGATTTACTTTGGTCCTAGTGTTGTTCTTTTTATTTAGATTATCCCAATAAGGATTTTTTTTGTTTAATTGCAAGAGAGAAGTATACAAATGGGCTACTCAAATACAAATAAAAATTAAATAACTAATTATTAGAAAGTGTGTCGAAAGAATTATGGAATATTGAAATGACCATATCGACCGTCAACCTCCTGAAAAGAGAGGACTTTACCTGGCTTAAATATGTGTGGTGAAGGTTCAAACTCGGTGGATAAGTTTATTAGTCGGCCAATCTATCGGATCCATGGTTACCAAGGAAAGAAAAGAATTATTATGAAATATGCATTCCCTTAAACGTCCAACAATTGAATACTACATAAAGACAAAAGAAACCCGCATACCATATAGCTTAAACTTACTTTATTCCATTAGTTTAGAGTACTAACTACACAATCAAGGATTTGACTTTCTTAGTATCTACAATGATGACAACACAGTAAAGCCTTTATCCTTTTGTTAGACCAAGTCGACCTTTTACAAAGAATACCCCATCATCACCTTATCCAGGCTATTAACAAATACTCCATCATCATCATTTTATCGAATCACTGTCCCGCTCATCTACAAGTTGTAAACCATTGGTTGATTTAGTGTCATGTCATTTCAAGTTGATATTTTCATCTATGGTGCCTCGTTGTTCTCAAGGTAGTGAGGTACATCGGTTGAAAACCTTTATTTCTTAGTCTTGTTTTTTGTTGCTACATAATACATATAGGCCCATAACCTTTTATATATTGGACAGTTATTTGTCACTTCCATTTTACATAGATAAGTTGATAAAAGTTTTTTTAAATGAACCATAGATTTGTAAATGGGTCAAATTTTCACCTATACCAAATAACTTGAAAGATGACACATCTTACCTGTAAGGAAAGTGTCCAATTATCTGTTGGGCGATTTTTTGACATATTTTTCATTTTCTTTTGCGGCTTCCGTGTTTACATGAATCATACCTTCGAAGGTGTTCATGGCTACGATTTTGACATAAAGTTTGTGGCATTTACCTACACAAGATGGTCGTTTTTTTCAATATCAAACTTCATCTTACGATTCCGGCGACAACAGCCCTAGTCTTCTTCCAACTAAAGCAAGCTGCGTTGTAACCTGTTAAAGTAGTCATAAGATGGAGTAGTTATTTTTGAAGCAAGAAAAACTCATGATACAATATTACGTTGGAACTTTGAAGTGTATTAAACAAATACGTTGGAAGTGTACTAAGAAGTAGTTGGCACGATTACGCTACATAAAATCTACCATCACAGACTTCATAAACTTGTGACATGGCCCAATCTTCATGCCCCATCAAGTTGCGAGATTATTCTACTATGGAATCCATTACCCTAGATGTATAAAACTTCTTAGCATACATAATTTTTCCAAATTATTATTGTGTTAAATGTACTTGATAAACATACATAATGAAAATTTTGGAATTAACGAGGGGATCAGATAATAGAACCTTGACTTAAAAGCAACATGGAATTGTTTAGTGAAAACTTAAAAAACTAGTTTTCGAGGGGTGTTTTGGATTACTTGTTTTCACTTACTGGTAAAAAAAAAGTAATCATCGGCACCTAACTGAATTAAAAATAATGGTTTTAAATCATGTTTAGAAATGCTCATTACGTGTGTGGTTAGGATTTCTCTGGAATTTTGGTAAAGCCGTGATGAGAGATGATCCATCAATATAAGAAAAACACCAGATTGGGCCAAGTCATGGAAGCCCAAAAGTTGGTTTATACTAAAACGACGACATATCTCTCGCCTAATGCTATATGTTATAATGAAATGGAAATTTGCAAAAAGATACCAACAAGGGGTAGTTTATAACGGATCCAAAATAAAGTTTGGTAGCAAAAGGAGCCACGACAACCAGGACAACCGGGCAACTTGGAAGAATAGGTTCGGTGGTTGACATGTGTCCATGTTGTGTAAGGTATTTGTACTGCCATGTTTTACGGGCAACTCATATTTTGTGGCACATATTGTATGGGCAACTATTTTTGGTAATTTTACACTTTTTAGTCAACATCTGCCTGGCACGTTGGTACAATTTTAAATTTGGCAACTAATAATCTGGGCAACTAATATCACAAATAATGGGCAACTATAACATCAAACGAGAAACATTCTTATACCATTTAATACGATTTTATACCCATTTTTCACATTCTTCTTGTCCCTTGCATCTTTCCACTCATCTTTCCCATCAGGATTTCCTTATTTTCTTTTTGTAATGTGGTATAACAGAGTACACATTTTTATTAATGTTATTCAAATAATGTGGTTTATTGTTTATTGAATGTTATTACTGTATCCAATTAAATTGATCATTCTGCTTATAGTATAATCGAATTGAAATTTGTTGCGGATAATATATTAGTGGATCAGTTAGTTTGTGGCATAAACCGATTGGTACATGCATTTAATATTTTAAACACATACACTTGATTTAAATTATGTGTTTAATTTTGTTTCAGGAATTTAAATCTAAAGTAATGATTAGTAGTAAAGTCAGCTATTTTTGGATTATGAATCAAAAGCTAAGTGTGAATTGACGAAAGTTTTTTAGAAAAACCTGTTTTGGCTGTTGGTTGAATTTAATGTGTTTTTAGCATGAACCCAACATCATAGATTATATGTTACGAAAACAACATAAGGTTGATGAATCACATTATGACATGCCACTTATTTATTATACAGTAGGTAACACTCTTTATTTTGGCCGTAGGGAGTTTGCTCTGATCACCGGGTTATGATATGGGAAGCCATGTTTTAGTTTGTATAAATCTGGTAAATTAAATTATCGTAATCGTGTATTGCCCAATAAGCTAGGAGAAACAGTTACCAACTTAGATATTATTAGTGTTATAGAGGATGAAAAGTTGTTTTAATCTAAGTGATGAAGATGTGGTTCGTCTTTGCCTCATTGTATCTTTAGAAGTAAAGTAATATTTATGGGGCAGTTGTGATGATTTGTTGTTTCAGTTGGTCTAAAATGTAGACAATTGGAATGATCTTCCTTAGGGTGAGCACATATGGACACATTTGTATGATCAAATTTACAACATAATAGAGGGGTTATTCGAAGTTTACGGACGTCCTTTGTTAAAGCATTTACTAACTCAACACTCTTTGATGTCATGTAGTTGTATCTATGTGATGGGCTTAGTGCTCTAGACCATTTTTCAACACCTGCTTCAATTGATTTTTTGTGAGCTAATGGTTTTACACTCTTAATATCATATAGTAGCTTTTCTAACTGATCAGGCGTGTAGGCTTTGCATTTCTTTCAGTATAAACCTTTTAGCTTATCACTTTGTATTTCACAATTCATCATTAAGTGTCTGCAACAAAACCCATGGATTGCTTATGGGAACATATTTTTACACGCAAGGTTAATGGCACTATGTTTGTCTGATATTATTGCGAGGTTTGGAACATCCCAGGGCATTATTTCAACTTGGTTAAAAACCATGTCCACGTCAGGCCAGTCTCCCCCTGCAAGACACCAGTCATAATAGGTATAATCTGTTATTACCATCTATTCCAACTGCAAGAAGGTTTGTTCCCTTGAAATCACCTTTTAGATATGCGCCGTCAATAATTAGCAACGGACGCAAGAAACTCTTGATCTGTTACGTAAATACAGATTTAGGTTATAGTATACATGAAATATGGGTCTTAAAAGAATAAACTATTGTACAATGTTATCAGATATATAGTTTATGTCTGATAATTTATCTTCTAGTTGACTATGGTCATGCATAACAGTTAAAGAAGCCCAACTTTGGTATTGAAGCCCAATATTTTAACAACCCATATTATGCTTCATTACGTTTGACTAATGAATGTAAAAAACACAAAATTTAATATGTATCCGGTTGGAGTATAAATGTATAATCGGAAACTTATTAGGTACCAAAACGCAGTACAAAAACACAACTTAGCTTTGAATAGTAATGTTGGATAATCGTCATTTTCTTACGTACTAAAATGCAGTAAATTTAACAAGAAAAGTCAATAATATGTGTACCGCAACACCCAACACTAAGAAACACATTGTAAATCTCCCCTGGTCCCGTATCGATGTGTGCAACAGATTCTGGATTGGCCGTCTTTAAGTTGTAAAAATATTTAGGCAACTTACAAAACAAAGTTAAAGGCAACCCTTGAGTCGATGTCAATGCTTGTTGTTTCGCCCTCCAAGCTATATGATAACCAACGTCAATATTCCACGCCAAATTAAAATCTTTCATAATGTCAGTTGGTTTGTATACCCTTTTAACATCTTTTACTTTGGGGAATAAGAGTTGACCCAACAATTTAGCACTAGCATTATGATGTCGTGGATACATTTGAGTCTTAGAACATAAATGGTTTTTGTTAATGTGTGTGATTCTAAATTCACAACCTGTCTTAATCATACGAGCAAAAACGTACCAAGAACACTCTTTTTCAGTACATTCAACAACATACATAAGTGAACAAGATCTTACAACTTTAAACTGAAACCCTTCGGTTAAAGCTTTTAGTCCTATAGCATACTTGAGCGCTTCCTTATTCTCAATCTAAACTCTTTAACAAAGGTACCACTATCTATATTGTAATCTGATACATTTTTTTCTTGGAGCAAAGGAAGATTATCATGAGTTGTTTTACGCTTTGTAACAGAAGATGCTTGTACCTGACTTTTTGGACTAACAAGGTTGATATTGAGTTACATAACATCACCAGATTCGATAACCTCATTAACCAAAAGAACAATCATCGTCATCAATTATGTTTATTAACGTTTCACCAATGGTGTAAGTTAAGGTTACTTGATTGTCAACACCAATCTTGAACTTTCTCTTCAAATAACCCAAAAAATTGTCGAATGTAATATTGCGTAGGAGTATCACGCCATATTCGCATTCTTCATACACAAAACTTATCTTGAATTAGAGGAGTTATTAGAGTTCATATTTTGTTTCGTACATGAAATATGTGTTAAAATAAAGCTAAAATAAGATCGGGTCTAGTTGCCCAATACTAAATTAGTCGCCCAAAAGTACAATTTAGTCAAATATGCCAATGTATGTATCGATTAGCTAGGTCCAAAAGTAAGATGGAGAGTATCATTGGTTAGGCCTAAAATCATTAAACTAATCCAAATAAGTTGATATTAACATTGTTATCACATTAAACATTTGAAGCATTTTTAGTCAATCAACTTGTAAAACTTTCGACTAAAACGTAAATTTTTTATAAACTTAACATAGCGAAACAAATATTATACATAACAACTGATATCACAACAATTTGCTACACATATAATCCCCATAGTTATCTCTCCTCTTCATCCTCTCTTTGTTGCCAGTCCTCTAGATCCCTTATTGCTTAATGGGCCAAAAAGCCCATTAAGAATAAGCTGTTGAGTATTAAGCTGTGATAAGCTCACTTTCAACTTTTGGGCCTCTAGAGTTTTGTTCTTAAAATTGAATTTTGAGTCAAGTAGGTGATTTTGGGCTTATTTGGACAACTTTTGGCTTATTGGGCCAAAAAGCCCAATTTAGTGGACTGTTTTTCATTTCAGCCATTTGGAGGCCCATTAGGGGTATTTTGGTAATTTCAAGTTCATTTCTGTGTTATTTAGGTTAAAATAAACTAGTGTGAAACTTTTTAGAATTTTTTTATAAATTTTGGATTTTTAATATTATTTTATTATTAAAAATTAAATTTTAGATTTTTACAAGTTTTTCATTTTTCCTAGTTTAAATTCATTAAGTTAGGAATTTTAAAATTTTTAGATAAATTTTAGTGTCATTTAATTAATGTTTAGAATTATTTTAAGATTTTATAGTTTTTAATCATTTTTAAATAGTTTTAATTAATTTTAAAATTTTCAAAAATAGTTTTAAATTTAGTTAAGTCATTTTAGAGGTTTACAAAGTGAAAAATCTCATTCTGGGCTTTTTGATAATTAAATTGATTTTTTGGGCTTTAATTAGCATTAAAAAATTAATACTTAATTAAATAAAAGGTTTGAGTGATTTTTGATTTTTTGTAAACTCTAATTAGATTTTTAGGATTTATTGCAATTTTATATTTTTAGGTTAATTTTTAAATTTTGTCATATTCTACGATTTTACGTGCACGACTTTTCGCCTTAGTGTAATTTTATCGTAACTGTCATCCTTTCTCTTTTTCTTTTCTCATAATTATAATCACAAACACTTAATCATTTCTTTACACAACACACTTGCCTCCTTGGGAAACGAACTTTTTCACCTAAGGGTCATTAGTGCTTGGTTTTCCTAAACCGACACTTAATACTTGCCGCTTTTACGCCTTTTTCCTCAAAGGTCGTATTTTACTACTATCAACCAACGTAGAGAGAACACACATCCATAGTGGTAGTCATCGATAACACGTCATTTGAAGAAGAGAATAATTGACGTCACGAGAGCTTGCATCCAAAAGGTAGTCTTCATTAGTAGAAGAGAAGGATCGACTTCGAGAGAACATGCATTCAAAAAGCTAATCATCCCTTGTGGTTGTCGGTTGAGGGGCAAGAATCCAAACCGTAAACCCATCATCCAAAGATATCAAGCTTACGTCATCGTAGTGAAGTCTTCAATCACCATAGGTTAACCAACTCCATGCATAATAATATGTTAATCTTCGAGATCCCATAAATCATTACTTGCAAGATGTTCGATGAATGCAAGTTAAGTGAGTGAACGATCGCAAATGTAATGAGTTGAACTCTTAAAAATGCTCCCCCTTGATATGAGCTCCCCTTGCTTGAGGCACCAACAAAGCAAGAAAAGTGACGAGCTACAAAGAAGGCTTAGAAAAGTCCTACAAAACAAAGTTAGTGGACAAGAGCATATATAGCAAGGGTCACCCAAGCGAAATTAGCTTTAAACAACTCGAGTACAAAGAGAGGGACTCAAGAGAAAGCTAAAACAAGCTTAAATTCTAGAAGTGTAAAAAATATGACAAGTTAAGAAAAATAAGAGGGCTATTAGATAGAAAAGAGAACCCTACTTATTTTGGTGATACCAAAAAAAATATATATAAAGAGGACTAAGATAGAAAAGAGATGTCCAATTTATAAGAAAAATATTGTCGAGAGAACATACTCCACTTTAATATATTGGCACGAATACCGAACTAAAGAGAGTACGACGAGGACAATAAAACTGTAGGATATAGTAAATCTATGCTTATGTTTAGAGAGAGAAAGAGATAGAAAGATGGTAAGAACACACACACTTTAGAGAGAGAAAGTAGAAGAAAACACTTTCTACTATGTGAAATTATGTGAACCAACACCCTCTCTAACTAAGGAGAGGGTTTATATACCCAAGCCCATGAGATGGGCTTGGGCTTACATTGGGCCGCCGGCCTACACATTTTGTAGGCTTGGCTTGGCCTTGTTTATTTAATAATATGATAACTAAACTACGAGATACTTACTTAGACTATTGTTGGAGTGACCGATCCTTTCTAATACGTAAAACGTATTTCCAACAATCTCCCCCTAAGGGAGGTCAATCCAAACAAGGGCGTTACCCGAGTTACAATAATAAGATAAACCTAGCATACTATGCTTGTCTTGAGCTTGTAGTCTTCGTCTTTCTTTTCTTTTTCTTTTCTGGTGAACATGCTGATGTGATCTTTAATATCAATCTTTAGCATTAATCTCTTGCCTTGATCTTGTGCATCCTTCACTTGTGATCTTCGCCTCTTCGTGACTTCATGTCCCACATACTTATACCTTCGTAATTCTTGAAAGCTTCAGAGTTTGATACAGCGGAAGACTTGACTTTTAGGCTTTCTAGAATTAAATGAAGTATTAAGTGCATAAAGTATACGCATGCGGGGACGACTTCTTCTCGGATTCTGCAACGCCACCGTCTTCAAATACCGCAACATAAGTAGACACGAACGAAATGGCTTTGAACGTTTCATTCTAATTCAGTAGCATTTTACCTCCGGTCGGTGAAGACCGTTGGACGATATAAAATATCGTACTTGTGGCAGGTAGATTTTTAAAAAAATATCCTTAACAAGATTTCGCGGGTAAACCCATTCTCTTTACTCGACCGTCTAAAGCTAACTGCGAACGTAAAGAGTGAATCATTTGGATAAAATTATCCTCATGATTGAAGCCGTCAATTCCGATTCCTGGAACAAGTTTGATTCATTAAAGAATCACACCATCGTTGCTTTCCAGTCGTCACGAGCTTGATTCATATTGAATCTTGCAAGTTACCTACCAAGTGCTGTTTGAGGTTAACACTAGAAGGATTTCCACTCGTCACTGTGAACACTATAGAGTGTCACTCTGAGTGTTCTGGCAAGATCACTTAAGATATTGCGTAGAGGTCTGGAACGTGTTTAAGTTCAGTTAAGAATTAAACCACTGTTGCTTTCCAGTTATCACAAGCTTGATTCATAAAGAAACGCACAAGTCACCTACACTGAGCTTTTTGATATTCGCTCAAGAAGGATTTCCATCTTCATTGTAAATACTTTCGTATTACTCGGATGTTCAGGCAAGATCATGAAGGTTTTGTGTAGGACTCTTAAGATCTTTCTTACTTTTCACAGTGTGTGAAGAAGCAAGGAAATATGAAAGTGTATCCTAATGAGATATTTGATGATCTCAAATGGCTCTAGACTCGATCGTGCATTTTGGATTTTTAGTGATCGGAGGCTGGAGAGGAGTGCCACCTTTTAAATATCAATATATTCAGAGTGAATAGATCGATAGATAATGTGTTGTCTCCGTGTGATTAAAACAAATACCTTTTGAGAGATATCTGAGTTAGCTGGGATGGGTTGTGCATTGCATCACTGGGTCCATGATGTCTATCTTTAATATCAAGAATCATTAAACAATGATCTCAATAGCATATGTGTTGACCCGGTTTCTGCCTAAGGTTGTAAGGAGGGCTTCTTTCTTTACACCCTTTATCTTTACAATTCTTTTTCATTCTTCAACCCCTTCAATGCTTACCAATACGTCATAACTAGAATCTTATTGTGATTGTTCCAGTGCTAACTTAAGTACTTGGTCGGCATTCAGCTGCATTCATAATCTTTCTCCATCTTTCCTAAGGACTACTATTTCTAGCTATGGAATGTCCTTGGGAAGATTCCTTCGGTTTTGGAAGAATCGTTGGACTTAACCTATCCTACCATCCTTATGACACTACAAACTTCATCGTCGTGAAATAAATAGGTTTAGGGTAAGTATATGTCACCATGAAATCCATTTTAATAAGCAAATCCGTTTTGCTTCCCCTTAACATATGCCACGATTTTTGAAAACATATCGCACATGTCGGGATGAGCTATCACGTTAAGTCAAACCATTTTTTATTAATCATTTCCCATATTAAATCACATTTTCTCCCCCATATTAAAAATATTAACCCAATCGATATTTTTAATATCAATTGATTTAATGAAGTTTTAACAAAGGTTTTGGGAAGAAAAATGCAAGTCCTTTTAATCTTCATGAGACCAATTTGTGAGATTTGATACCGATTTGTAACATGATCACATATCCACCATATAAGAATGAATTGACAAGGTTGGACCTGATTGATGAGAACATCATATGATAAAATCAAATGGTTCTTGTCGGAAAATTTTGGTCGCCTCGTCACGTCTGAAGTCATCTCTTGACACCACATGTACGATTGGTATTGTTGTCTTGACACCAATTTGTGAACTTGGCACGTTCGGCATCAAAGATTCCGAATGCTTGACAATTGCTCCCCCTCAATTGTTGACCCGTGTTCTATTAAAAGAGTTTTAGTCGTCGTTTGAGTAGTCGCATCGTCGAGTATGTAGGTACCAATTGTAGATTGCTATGATTGTAGAGATGGTAACTTCACAAAAACAAGATTTCTCTTGTTTTAACAAATAAATGAACTGATGTGTACATAGATTTGTGTTAGACCAAGTTATAAAGTAAACTTGATCCCTTACAAGGTTTTAAAGTAAACCTTTCCCGAGAAAATTATTTCCCGTTGAGAGCCAAAGCTTTCATAAGAAATACTTGACTTGAATATAAAAAACGGGTTGCAGTCTGATATAACTACAAGCCATATGGGCATGTTTTATGAAATATTTACAACTTTTGTACGAACTCTATTTATGGCGCCGTGTCAATATTAATCGACATTTTTAAGGGCGTAAATATTATTGTACCAAAAGACATGCCTTTGAAAAATAAAGTAAACATATTTTTGGAATTTTCTGAATTCTTCAATTTTTATGGTTTTTATATGGTTTTATATTTTTGTATTTTGCTTTTGTGGATAAAAATATAAACACTATATACGGATGATCACCAAGGATACGGAGAATAGTTTACCACCACTATTCTTTCGCTTCATCTGCCAATTCCTTTAGAGTCTCGGGCGAGAAAGTTCTCAATCCTAGCTTGTCGGCCAAATATTCCATTCGAGCGCGATCTAAAGCCTTCGTGAAAATATCCTCCAATTGATACTCATATCGGACAAAGTAAAGCTCGATCACACCATTTTCCACTTGCTCCTTGATGAAGTGGTAGCGAATGTCAATATGCTTCGACCGGGAGAATTGAACATTGTTGCAGCATAAAGCAATTGCACGTTTGTTGTCACAGTACATCGGAATTTTGTTGAAAGCTAGACCATATTCGGTTAATTGCGATCTCATCCAAAGAATTTGAGCACAGCAACCGGACATAGCTATGTATTCTTCTTCCGTACTTGAAATTGTAGCGCTTTTTTGCCTTTTCGATGCCCATCTGATTAGTCGATCTCCTAGTAGTTGCAAAGTTCCACTCGTGCTACGCCTTGTATCTTGACAACCCGCGTGATCCGCATCTGCATATGCCGTAAGTGCAATCGAAGAGTCCTTCGAATACCAAAGTCCTTGATTAATGGTTCCTTTAAGATACCGAAAGATCCGTTTAACAGTTTCTAAGTGTAACTCAGTAGGCCTTGTTTGATACCGAGCACACATACAGATAACAAACTAAAGGTCGGGTCGGCTAGCTGTAATATACAGAAGGGTACCGATCATTCCCTGATAAAGTATCGGATCAACGGAAATTCTATGTGGATCTGCATCAATCTTAGTTCGTTCCACCATTGGAGTATCTACGGGGTCGCAAGATTCCATCTTATATTTCTTAAGCGGTTCAAGGTCATACTTGGATTGATTGATAATGATGCCTCTGGGACTCTGAGATATCTGAAGACCTAAATAGAATGATACCTTGCCCATCATTGACATCTTAAACTTGGAAGACACGAGTGTCCCAAACTCATCGGACAAGGTTTGGGTCGAGGCAGCAAATATAAAATCATCAACATATATTTGTACCATAATCATATCTTTACCTCGTTTCTGAATGAACAGTGTGGGATCCACCTTGCCTTTAGCGAAGCCTTACGTAATGAGAAATTGTAACAATAGATCATACCATGTGCGTGGAGCTTGCTTCAACCCATAGATAGCCTTCTTAAACTTGTACACATGATTAGGATATTTAGAATTCACAAAACCATCCGGCTGTTGAACATAGACCTCTTCCTTGATTTCACCATTAAGAAATTCCGTCTTCACATCCATCTGATAGACAGTCATATTCATGTGGGCTACATAAGCAAGGAATAGTCTAATAGCTTCCAAACGAGCAACAGGTGCAATGGATTCCATAAAGTCGATGCCTAATAATTGCTTGTATCCACGAGCTACTAGTCAAGCTTTGTTCTTCAATATTCCGCCTAACTCGTCGAGTTTCACCTTGTAAACCCATTTCAAAATGAGTAACTGCACTTGATCCGGTCATGGGACAAGTTTCCATACTTCAAGACGTACAAATTCATTAAGTTCTTCTTGCATAGCTTCTATCCAACAGGATTGGGTAAAAGCTTGTTGCCACGTCTTAGGTTCAACTTCACTGAGAAAAGCATCAAAATGACAAAACATTGCACTTTCTTTCATGTTCACGAATCCGTAAATTGGAGTAGACCGTAGTAGGAGATTCCTCTGAGGTGGACGACCCGAATTGATTAGAGTCGGGAATTGGTGCACCAAAGAATGGAAGTTCACGCATTTGAGAGAATTCCAAATCGTGATCATCATCATCCATCATCGATAGGTGTGACATGGGTAGTTGATACATGTGTTGGTTGAGAATTACTCGTTGAAGGTATATCTTGACCACTTGTAGGTGTAGACGTATCTGATTATGCTACAGTTGCTGGAGCTACAACTTCGGTAACCGAAGCTATTACCTCAGGTTGTGGAGCAACAATACTTGGAGGAGTAAAGAATTCATCAAAGAACGGTTGAAACAACGTATCCCATTCATTCCTAGAAGGTGGTGTAAATGATGATGAAGTAGGGTTATTTGGGACAAGACCATAACTAATGTTACTAGGTCCCATTTCATGAAGTGCGGGTTCAGAGCTGCTTTGCTCAGAAGCCATTGCTGTCAGCTCATCAAAATCAACATTCAGAGTTTCGAGGATCTTACGAGAATTACGATTGTAGATTTGGTATGCTTTCTTTGCGGGGAAGTTTTCCCAAATTTTCACCATCGTTATTTGGGTAGCAAAGAGAACCAAATACATGAAGATATGATAAATCTAGTACTTTTCCATGGAGAAGCTCATAAGGTGTTTTACCATGGCGTTTACGAATTAGTGACCGGTTTTGGGTGTACACTGCTGTAGATACTACTTCAGCCCATAAAAATAATGGAGCATTTGCGTAAATTAACATCGTTCGAGCTGCTTCCATAAGAGTGTGATTTCGCCTTTCAACGACAACGTTTTGTTGTGGAGTGCGAGCAACGGATGTTTCATGAGATATGCCGACTTCTTCATAATACTTACGCAAGGTTTGATTCACAAATTCGGTTCCATTATCTGTACGAATGCGTCGGACAGTAGTGTTGAGACGCACTTGAATCATCTTGAGAAAATCGATGATGATTTTAGGTGCCTCGTCTTTTGTTGCAAGAAATTTCACCCATGTAAACCGAGAGTAATCATCCACCATGATGAGGATATAATTTTTACCATCGAGACTTTTAACACGCATTGGCCCACAAAGATCCATATGCAACAAATAAAGTTTCTCTTGGTTGGTGTCTTCAGTCTTGGGTTTGTATGATTTCTTAGTGCTTTTCCCCATTGTACACTCGGAACACAAATGATCCTTGTAAAATGTAAGTTTAGGAAGACCACGAACAAGTTCGTTTTTCGCCAAGTGATTAATGGCGTCAAATTTAAGATGAGATAACCGTCGATGCCATAACCATGACTTAGTCTTTGATGCTTTGGAGAGAAGACATACGGGAGAAGCGGCCATCATATCTTGTAGAGACAAAGTGTACAAATTATTACATCGAGTAACTTTCAATAAATCAACCCCTTCCAAATTACGAATGAAACATGTATGCTCTCAAAAAGCAACTTCTAGGTTTGCATCACAAAATTGTCCCACAAAAAATAAATTATGACCCAGACCTTCCACATAATACACTCTTGAAATTATAACATTCCCAATATGATATTCATCGTAACCCACTATCTTTGCAATATGATCATTTCCAAATCGAACCGTACCAAGAAACTTGCTGACGAAATTTCTGAGCTGAGAGCGATCTCCGGTCATATGCTTGGAGCAACCAGAGTCCAAATACCAGAGAACAATTTGGACCACATGTTTTCAACAACAACAGTAGACAATGCATTGGAAACTATTGGTTCCGGAGTGTTAGCAGATACAAATATAATATTATCAGAATTGCTAACATTTGTGTGACCCTTAGATTTCCTGCATTTTTAATGTGAGTTTTACCACTAACAGGTTTTATTGTTCCAACTTTCTGAGGTTTTTGATTATTAGCGGGCACTACAGTGGGAGTAGACCTATTTAAAGGGCACTTGGTTCCTATAGCAGTGTCGGTGTTCCTAGTTAAAGGACACGCTTGTGTTTTGGTAGCCTGGGTACTCCTAGTTAAAGGGCACGCTTTCTTCGCTTTAGTGGGAGTGATCCTAGTTAAAGGGCACAGATTTCCTACTATAGTGAAAGTTCTACCAGTGGGGCGCCACATCCAACCAACTTGGGTTAACACTTTCCCAGTCGGTTTCCATTCTAAACCATTTTTCCGGGCATTCATCTCATTCACATGGTCAATAAGACAAGAATCATGACGACTAGAAAACATACATTCATTGCAATTCTAACATTTCAATTAGAATTCACAGTAGGCTTAAAACGCTGCACAACCGCAGAGCCTTTAAGTTTAGCTACATGATTCTTTTTTATTCAAAATAGAAATAACATTCCTAGGGTGAGCTTCTACTTTCTTCTTCACTTGACTACTAGATGGGGGCAAGATCCTATCATTCTTCTTGTTTCTTTTAAGCTTAGATCTTTGAGCCTTAGTAGTGGTGCTTACTCCTGTAGAAGGCAACACGGGAATATTAGAAGCTGGTTTTGATTTTGCCTTATCTTTTGTGACCAATGTTTGAGATGGTTTAGTCCTAGGGCCCTTGTTAAGTGTTGTGATGGCGATAAGGTTCTTTTTTATTGCACTAGAGGACGATGCTGAGACAGTGGCTGCGTTATCCACAACGTTCTTACCTTTTAGGGTACGAAGTGTTTCCTTTAACTCAGTCAAAGCCATATTTTTATCACAAATTTGTTCCCTCAAATCAGATATTTCCACCGAATTTCGATTCAATCATTCAATCAATGATTGATTCTGTGCAGTGGTATTAGCACATGCGGGCTTTACTGAATCGAAGAGTTGTGTATTTTTCTGTTTTAAGTTATCAACTTTGGACAAAATCTTGGAAACTCGATTATCTAGATCAAGTTTAATATTCTCAGCGGCCTCAAGTACGTTCACACAGTTAATCTCCTAAGATTTCTCTATATCTATCGGCAATGATTTAGCAACCTTGTCACTTGGCTGACGTTGTTTTGATTGTAAATTCAATCGAAAATTCTTTTGAAAATTTGCATCATTTATATTAACACCTTCGAATGACGTTTCAAAAAGCTCTTGAAGAAATTTTTGTTTATATTCAAGCGAAATACAATGTTTTTAAATCTCATCAAAATGTTTTGAAAGCGAAGAATAAGAATCTTGAAGCTTTAAAAATTCAGCGTCAGATTGGTGACAATTACTATCTACCACATTATCCACATATTCAACATTATGCACAATAGAATCATTATCAACACTTTTATTCACACATACAGAGACAGTATCAATGAGCTCGGAGTGGTGGCCTCTAGAGTGGTGGCTTGGACCCAAAGGGGGTGCCAATCGTGACCAACATAGCCGTGACCAACGAGGACGTTGGTTCTTCAAAGGGTGGGCTAATGTTATGATCCCACATCGGCCATGTATGGGAATGGTTGATGGTTTATAATGTCAGGTGTCCCCTCCTCAAACAAGCTAGTGTTGGAGCATAGTTTGGATAGGCCGGTTCGACGACTCTCCTGGGCCGTTCATCGTCTTCCCCGGTCGTGAGTAATGCTGCAAACAAAGGTAAACCGGTTAGACGTGGACCCGAGGCCGGAGCCCCGGGGTCCACCTCCGATGGTCAAGTTAGTATGGTGATGATATATTGTAAAGTGGTGTGGTTAAGAGAGAGAGAGAACCTGATTATAATGAGACCCCTACCCCTGTTTATTATAGGCTTAGGGTTTCTTAAAGGATAAGTTAGGTGTGTGTGGGCCGCGGGCCTGTTGGGCCGGGCCTAATACCGAATGTACGTCGACATGTCCCCCAGTCTAGTATGATATGGTCCATGATCATGTTATGCTAGACTCATTCGTGTATCATGCTCACTAAACAACCGCGTGCGGCTTGCTGCTAGGACATCCTCGTGGGTCGTCCGTAACATATGGCTCCACTCGTAATGGGGTTCCTTTAGCAAAAAGATGATGGGCTGGGATTGCGAATAGTGAGCATAGCAACTATACGTCATCATGTCCCCCCAGTCTAGTATGCGAGGTTGTCACTGAGGTTACTAGACTTTACACCATATCCGCTACCTGTAAGCATATCCACGTCAAAAGAAATGGGAAAACATGTATACGTAAGACGGGTGATTGTGCTCGAATGCTTGGTTTCCCGTGTTTAGACAATAAGGACCCCGTAAGAAGAAAATGTATTCCTATAGCCGGGGTAACACTGGCATTGGCAAGGTATCATTCTTATTCATCTCTAACGTGAGGATGACAAGAAGGTTATATGAAGGTGGAGGTGGAACCCGTATGCTGCATCGTGAACATTTGAAGGCGTACTTCGTATATCCACTAAGGATGCAGCATAGCGCGAATATTTCATTCGTCTTAAGGCCAATAGAAGGCGTACCTCTGTGTGAAGTAACGCGGATATTACACCCGTCTTACGGCCACGACATCTGATAATGTGCCAAAAATCTATTGTGGTTTTTCCTGAACCAAACGTAGTTGATCAGGCTCTGTCTAATTAAGGCCAAACAATATAAACTTTGGAAAATCACTCTTAGCCGGGCCAAGTAATTCATCACGGAAGACGTACTTCCGTAACAAAGATATGAACCAACAGAAGACGTACTTTTGTGGCAGAATGAGCCAGTGGAAGGCGTACTTCCACGACAAAAGATAACGATGCGCCGTGGAAGAATACTTCCATGGCGAAAATAATGAGCACGTGGAAGAGATACTTCCACGGCGAAGATAATAAGCACGTGGAAGAGACACTTCCACGGCGAAGATAATAAGCACGTGGAAGAGATACTTCCACGGCGAAGATAATAAGCACGTGGAAGAGATACTTCCACGGCGAAGATAACGAGCACGTGGAAGAAGATACTTCCACGGCGAAGATAATAAGCACGTGGAAGAACTTACTTCCACGGCGAAGATAATAAGCACGTGGAAAACATACTTCCACGGCGAAGATAACAAGCACGTGGAAGAAATTCTTCCACGGTGAAGATAATAAGCACGTGGAAGAAGATACTTCCACGGCGAAGATAATAAGCACGTGGAAGAGATACTTCCATGGCGAATATAAGAAGCACGTGGAAGAATACTTCCACGGCGAAGATAACAAGCACGTGGAAGAGATACTTCCACGGCGAAGATAATAAGCACGTGGAAGAGATACTTCCACGACAAAGATAATAAGCACGTGGAAGAGATACTTCCACGGCAAAGATAATAAGCACGTGGAAGAGATAATTCCACAGCGAAGATAACAAGCACGTGGAAGAGATACTTCCACGGCGAAAATAATAAGCACGTGGAAGAGATACTTCCACGGCAAAGATAATAAGCACGTGGAAGAGATACTTCCACGACGAAGATATCAAGCACATGGAAGAAATACTTCCATGACGAAGATAATAAGCACGTGGAAGAATACTTCCACGGCGAAGATAACAAGCACGTGGAAGAGATACTTCCACGGCGAAGATAATAAGCACGTGGAAGAGATACTTCCACGACAAAGATAACAAGCACGTGGAAGAGATACTTCCACGGCGAATAAGCACGTGGAAGAGATACTTCCACGGAAAAGATAATAAGCACGTGGAAGAGATACTTTCACGGCGAAGATAACAAGCACATGGAAGAAATACTTCCATGGCGAAGATAATAAGCACGTGGAAGAAGATACTTCCACGGCGAAGATAATAAGCACGTGGAAGAGATACTTCCACGGCGAAGATAAGAAGCACGTGGAAGAATACTTCCACGGCGAAGATAACAAGCACGTGGAAGAGATACTTCCACGACGAAAATAATAAGCACGTGGAAGAGATACTTCCACGGCGAAGATAACAAGCACGTGGAAGAAATACTTCCACGGCGTAGATAATAAGCACGTGGAAGAAGATACTTCCACGGCGAAGATAATAAGCACGTGGAAGAGATACTTCCACGGCGAAGATAACAAGCACACGGAAGAAATACTTCCACGGCGAAGATAATAAGCACGTGGAAGAAGATACTTCCACGGCGAAGATAATAAGCACGTGGAAGAGATACTTCCACGACGAAGATAAGAAGCACGTGGAAGAATATTTCCACGGAGAAGATAACAAGCACGTTGAAGAGACACTTCCACGGAAAAGATAATAAGCACGTGGAAGAGATACTTCCACGGCGAAGATAACAAGCACGTGGAAGAAATACTTCTACGGAGAAGATAATAAGCACGTGGAAGAAGATACTTCCACGGCGAAGATAACAAGCACGTGGAAGAAATACTTCCACGGTGAAGATAATAAGCACGTGGAAGAAGATACTTCAACGGCGAAGATAATAAGCACGTGGAAGAGATACTTCCACGGCGAAGATAAGAAGCACGTGGAAGAATACTTCCACGGCGAAGATAACAAGCACGTGGAAGAGATACTTCCACGGCGAAGATAATAAGCACGTGGAAGAGATACTTCCACGGCAAAGATAATAAGCACGTGGAAGAGATACTTCCACGGCAAAGATAATAAGCACGTGGAAGAGATAATTCCACGGCGAAGATAACAAGCACGTGGAAGAGATACTTCCACGGCGAAAATAATAAGCACGTGGAAGAGATACTTCCACGGAAAAGATAATAAGCACGTGGAAGAGATACTTTCACGGCGAAGATAACAAGCACATGGAAGAAATACTTCCACGGCGAAGATAATAAGCACGTGGAAGAAGATACTTCCACGGCGAAGATAACAAGCACGTGGAAGAGATACTTCCACGGCGAAAATAATAAGCACGTGGAAGAGATACTTCCACGGCGAAGATAACAAGCACGTGGAAGAAATACTTCCACGGCGAAGATAATAAGCACGTGGAAGAAGATACTTCCACGGCGAAGATAATAAGCACGTGGAAGAGATACTTCCACGGCGAAGATAACAAGCACATGGAAGAAATACTTCCACGGCGAAGATAATAAGCACGTGGAAGAAGATACTTCCACGGCGAAGATAATAAGCACGTGGAAGCAGGGACGGAGCTAGGATTGAAACTTAAGGGGGGCCAAAAAAAATCGAAGATTAGTACGATAAGTTAGACGAACCAATCTAACCTACTCATGTAGCGCAAGAAGATTTTACAGTGTTTGTTTAACTTGAACCATGTCACAATATATTTTGAAACTATATTACCACTGTACTAAATAAGAAAACAATTACAGACATGGCAATCTAAATAGTATATATTAACAACCACCCAAATAATAAAGAAAAGTAGGACCATTATTAAAAAGGAACAGAAGTGTATAACTTGTTGGAATAGGCTTACAAAACAATAGTAACTTTTCAACAATTGATTATGGGCTTAATATACTTCAATGTACTGGGCTTGTTGGGGGAGGCCCGGCACCCGCCAACCCCCCTATTGGCTCCGTCATTGCGTGGAAGAGATACTTCCACGGCGAAGATAAGAAGCACGTGGAAGAATATTTCCATGGAGAAGATAACAAGCACGTTGAAGAGACACTTCCACGGCGAAGATAATAAGCACGTGGAAGAGATACTTCCACGGCGAAGATAACAAGCACGTGGAAGAAATACTTCTACGGTGAAGATAATAAGCACGTGGAAGAAGATACTTCCACGTCGAAGATAATAAGTACGTGGAAGAGATACTTCCACGGCGAAGATAAGAAGCACGTGGAAGAATACTTCCACGGCGAAGATGACAAGCACGTGGAAGTGATACTTCCACGGCGAAGATAATAAGCACGTGTAAGAGATACTTCCACGACAAAGATAATAAGCACGTGGAAGAGATACTTCCACGGCAAAGATAATAAGCACGTGGAAGGGATACTTCCACGGCGAAGATAACAAGCACGTGGAAGAGATACTTCCACGGCGAAAATAACAAGCACGTGGAAGAGATACTTCCACGGAGAAAATAATAAGCACGTGGAAGACATACTTCCACGGCAAAGATAATAAGCACGTGGAAGAGATACTTCCACGGCAAAGATAATAAGCACGTGGAAGAGATACTTCCACGGCGAAGATAACAAGCACGTGGAAGAGATACTTCCACGGCGAAAATAATAAGCACGTGGAAGAGATACTTCCACGACAAAGATAATAAGCACGTGGAAGAGATACTTCCACGGCGAAGATAACAAGCACGTGGAAGAGATACTTCCACGGCGAAAATAATAAGCACGTGGAAGAGATACTTCCACGGCAAAGATAATAAGCACGTGGAAGAGATACTGCCACGACAAAGATAACAAGCACGTAGAAGAGATATTTCCACGACGAAAATAATAAGCACGTGGAAGAGATACTTCCACGGCAAAGATAATAAGCACGTGGAAGAGATACTTCCACGGCAAAGATAATAAGCACGTGGAAGAGATACTTCCACGGCGAAGATAACAAGCATGTGGAAGAGATACTTCCACAGCGAAGATAACAAGCACGTGGAAGAGATACTTCCACGGCGAAAATAATAAGCACGTGGAAGAGATACTTTCACGGCGAAGATAAGAAGCACGTGGAAGAATACTTCCACGGCGAAGATAACAAGCACGTGGAAGAGATACTTCCACGGCGAAGATAATGAGCACGTGGAAGAGATACTCCCACGGCGAAGATAAGAAGCACGTGGAAGAATACTTCCACGACGAACGAGCACGTGGAAGAATACTTCCACGGCGAATGATAAGGAGCACGTGGAAGAAATCTTCCACGGTAAAAGATAAGGAGCACGTGGAAGAAATCTTCCACGGTGAAAGATAAGGAGCACGTGGAAGAAATCTTCCACGGTGAAAGATAATGAGCCCGTGGAAGGATACTTCCGCGGCGCACAAATAAGCCAACGGAAGGGATACTTCCATGGAACAGGCACAATCCAGTAGAAGAAATACTTCCATGGCGCAGAAACAAGCGCGCAGAAGGAGTACTTCCGCGGCGAAGGAATAAGTCAATAGAAGAGATACTTCCACGGAAAAGGGATAAGTGCGCGGAAGGAGTACTTCCGCGGCGAAGGAATAAGCCATTGGAAGAAATACTTCCATGGCGAAGATAATAAGCACGTGGAAGAGACACTTCCACGGCGAAGATAATAAGCACGTGGAAGAGATACTTCCACGGCGAAGATAAGAAGCACGTGGAAGAGATACTTCCACGACGAAGATAACGAGCACGTGGAAGAAGATACTTCCACGGCGAAGATAATAAGCACGTGGAAGAATTTACTTCCACGGCGAAGATAATAAGCACGTGGAAAAGATACTTCCACGGCGAAGATAACAAGCACGTGGAAGAAATACTTCCACGGTGAAGATAATAAGCACGTGGAAGAAGATACTTCCACGGCGAAGATAATAAGCACGTGGAAGAGATACTTCCATGGCGAATATAAGAAGCACGTGGAAGAATACTTCCACGGCGAAGATAACAAGCACGTGGAAGAGATACTTCCACGGCGAAGATAATAAGCACGTGGAAGAGATACTTCCACGACAAAGATAATAAGCACGTGGAAGAGATACTTCCACGGCAAAGATAATAAGCACGTGGAAGAGATAATTCCACGGCGAAGATAACAAGCACATGGAAGAGATACTTCCACGGCGAAAATAATAAGCACGTGGAAGAGATACTTCCACGGCAAAGATAATAAGCACGTGGAAGAGATACTTCCACGACGAAGATATCAAGCACATGGAAGAAATACTTCCATGACGAAGATAATAAGCACGTGGAAGAATACTTCCACGGCGAAGATAACAAGCACGTGGAAGAGATACTTCCACGGCGAAGATAATAAGCACGTGGAAGAGATACTTCCACGGAAAAGATAATAAGCACGTGGAAGAGATACTTCTACGGCAATGATAAG
The DNA here is from genome assembly GCA_025667525.1 of Glebionis coronaria. Taxonomy (NCBI): domain Eukaryota; kingdom Viridiplantae; phylum Streptophyta; class Magnoliopsida; order Asterales; family Asteraceae; genus Glebionis; species Glebionis coronaria. The sequence goes on along the minus strand of CM046879.1, from coordinate 431,593,014 downwards.
AAGCACGTGGAAGAGATACTTCCACGACGAAGATAACAAGCACGTGGAAGAGATACTTCCACGGCGACTAAGCACGTGGAAGAGATACTTCCACGGAAAAGATAATAAGCACGTGGAAGAGATACTTTCACGGCGAAGATAACAAGCACATGGAAGAAATACTTCCATGGCGAAGATAATAAGCACGTGGAAGAAGATACTTCCACGGCGAAGATAATAAGCACGTGGAAGAGATACTTCCACGGCGAAGATAAGAAGCACGTGGAAGAATACTTCCACGGCGAAGATAACAAGAACGTGGAAGAGATACTTCCACGGCGAAAATAATAAGCACGTGGAAGAGATACTTCCACGGCGAAAATAACAAGCACGTGGAAGAAATACTTCCACGGCGTAGATAATTAGCACATGGAAGAAGATACTTCCACGGCGAAGATAATAAGTACGTGGAAGAGATACTTCCACGGCGAAGATAACAAGCACATGGAAGAAATACTTCCACGGCGAAGATAATAAGCACGTGGAAGAAGATACTTCCACGGCGAAGATAATAAGCACGTGGAAGAGATACTTCCACGACGAAGATAAGAAGCACGTGGAAGAATATTTCCACGGAGAAGATAACAAGCACGTTGAAGAGACACTTCCACGGCGAAGATAATAAGCACGTGGAAGAGATACTTCCACGGCGAAGATAACAAGCACGTGGAAGAAATACTTCTACGGAGAAGATAATAAGCACGTGGAAGAAGATACTTCCACGGCGAAGATAACAAGCACGTGGAAGAAATACTTCCACAGTGAAGATAATAAGCACGTGGAAGAAGATACTTCAACGGCGAAGATAATAAGCACGTGGAAGAGATACTTCCACGGCGAAGATAAGAAGCACGTGGAAGAATACTTCCACGGCGAAGATAAGAAGCACGTGGAAGAATACTTCCACGGCGAAGATAACAAGCACGTGGAAGAGATACTTCCATGGCGAAGATAATAAGCACGTGGAAGAGATACTTCCACGGCAAAGATAATAAGCACGTGGAAGAGATAATTCCACGGCGAAGATAACAAGCACGTGGAAGAGATACTTCCACGGCGAAAATAATAAGCACGTGGAAGAGATACTTCCACGGAAAAGATAATAAGCACGTGGAAGAGATACTTTCACGGCGAAGATAACAAGCACATGGAAGAAATACTTCCACGGCGAAGATAATAAGCACGTGGAAGAAGATACTTCCACGGCGAAGATAACAAGCACGTGGAAGAGATACTTCCACGGCGAAAATAATAAGCACGTGGAAGAGATACTTCCACGGCGAAGATAACAAGCACGTGGAAGAAATACTTCCACGGCGAAGATAATAAGCACGTGGAAGAAGATACTTCCACGGCGAAGATAATAAGCACGTGGAAGAGATACTTCCACGGCGAAGATAACAAGCACATGGAAGAAATACTTCCACGGTGAAGATAATAAGCACGTGGAAGAAGATACTTCCACGGCGAAGATAATAAGCACGTGGAAGCAGGGATGGAGCTAGGATTGAAACTTAAGGGGGGCCAAAAAAAAATCGAAGATTAGTACGATAAGTTAGACGAACCAATCTAACCTACTCATGTAGCGCAAGAAGATTTTACAGTGTTTGTTTAACTTGAACCATGTCACAATATATTTTGAAACTATATTACCACTGTACTAAATAAGAAAACAATTACAGACATGGCAATCTAAATAGTATATATTAACAACCACCCAAATAATAAAGAAAAGTAGGACCATTATTAAAAAGGAACAGAAGTGTATAACTTGTTGGAATAGGCTTACAAAACAATAGTAACTTTTCAACAATTGATTATGGGCTTAATATACTTCAATGTACTGGGCTTGTTGGGGGAGGCCCGGCACCCGCCAGCCCCCCTATTGGCTCCGTCATTGCGTGGAAGAGATACTTCCACGGCGAAGATAAGAAGCACGTGGAAGAATATTTCCATGGAGAAGATAACAAGCACGTTGAAGAGACACTTCCACGGCGAAGATAATAAACACGTGGAAGAGATACTTCCACGGCGAAGATAACAAGCACGTGGAAGAAATACTTCTACGGTGAAGATAATAAGCACGTGGAAGAAGATACTTCCACGTCGAAGATAATAAGTACGTGGAAGAGATACTTCCACGGCGAAGATAAGAAGCACGTGGAAGAATACTTCCACGGCGAAGATGACAAGCACGTGGAAGTGATACTTCCACGGCGAAGATAATAAGCACGTGTAAGAGATACTTCCACGACAAAGATAATAAGCACGTGGAAGAGATACTTCCACGGCAAAGATAATAAGCACGTGGAAGGGATACTTCCACGGCGAAGATAACAAGCACGTGGAAGAGATACTTCCACGGCGAAAATAACAAGCACGTGGAAGAGATACTTCCATGGAGAAAATAATAAGCACGTGGAAGAGATACTTCCACGGCAAAGATAATAAGCACGTGGAAGAGATACTTCCACGGCAAAGATAATAAGCACGTGGAAGAGATACTTCAACGGCGAAGATAACAAGCACGTGGAAGAGATACTTCCACGGCGAAAATAATAAGCACGTGGAAGAGATACTTCCACGACAAAGATAATAAGCACGTGGAAGAGATACTTCCACGGCGAAGATAACAAGCACGTGGAAGAGATACTTCCACGGCGAAAATAATAAGCACGTGGAAGAGATACTTCCACGGCAAAGATAATAAGCACGTGGAAGAGATACTTCCACGACAAAGATAACAAGCACGTGGAAGAGATATTTCCACGACGAAAATAATAAGCACGTGGAAGAGATACTTCCACGGCAAAGATAATAAGCACGTGGAAGAGATACTTCCACGGCAAAGATAATAAGCACGTGGAAGAGATACTTCCACGGCGAAGATAACAAGCATGTGGAAGAGATACTTCCACAGCGAAGATAACAAGCACGTGGAAGAGATACTTCCACGGCGAAAATAATAAGCACGTGGAAGAGATACTTTCACGGCGAAGATAAGAAGCACGTGGAAGAATACTTCCACGGCAAAGATAACAAGCACGTGGAAGAGATACTTCCACGGCGAAGATAATGAGCACGTGGAAGAGATACTCCCACGGCGAAGATAAGAAGCACGTGGAAGAATACTTCCACGACGAACGAGCACGTGGAAGAATACTTCCACGGCGAATGATAAGGAGCACGTGGAAGAAATCTTCCATGGTTAAAGATAAGGAGCACGTGGAAGAAATCTTCCACGGTGAAAGATAAGGAGCACGTGGAAGAAATCTTCCACGGTGAAAGATAATGAGCCCGTGGAAGGATACTTCCGCGGCGCACAAATAAGCCAACGGAAGGGATACTTCCATGGAACAGGCACAAGCCAGTAGAAGAAATACTTCCATGGCGCAGAAACAAGCGCGCAGAAGGAGTACTTCCGCGGCGAAGGAATAAGTCAATAGAAGAGATACTTCCACGGAAAAGGGATAAGTGCGCGGAAGGAGTACTTCCGCGGCGAAGGAATAAGCCATTGGAAGAGATACTTCCATGGCAAAGGGATAAGTGCGCGGAAGGAGTACTTCCGCGGCTTTCGCGACGAAGGAATCAGCCAATGGAAGAGATACTTCCATGGCAAAGGAATAAGTGTGCGGAAGGAGTACTTCCGCGGCGAAGGAATAAGCCAATGGAAGAGATACTTCCATGGCAAAGGAATAAACCGGCAGAAGGCAGACTTCTGCGGCAAATAAATATATCCAAAGATATTTGTGTGACGTGCACATAAATAGTGGTATTATTATACCCCTAGTAGCCCCCAAGTTTAAAGGTGCTACACTCGATTAGTAGTATTAAACTTAATCAAGTATTTAAAAAATTACGATCGCGCGAATGGACGTACCATAGTCGCGTATGAAAGATAGATATTAGGTTCGAACGTGCGAACCAACGCGGATGGGTCTTGCCATAACCGCAAATTATCACATAGTATAAGACGTATCTTAACTAACTTATGGGATGCGCTATGCACGTGCGGCGTACCACTACTACCATAAGGACAGCCAAAGTTTTGACAAAATGTTGTTAGACGTGCATAGTGTGTCTTTTGCAAGTCCATCATGAGTCATGTGGTTTGCGAAACTTACTACAACGTCTTGATAGTAAGGTGTCTAACAAGGATACATGATCTGTGGTCGTTAGGTTTTCAACCCTCTTACACGACAAGTTGAATTATTAGGTTCACTCAATCCTCTTATTCCGCCTGGGAACGATGTGTACATGTACGCCCGTAGGCTAAAGATGTCCGAATGTATGGACTAGCATATATATATATATATATATATAAGTATCATAGGCAATCACTTAATACTAGACATGCAAATATGTATCTAAATATGTATTGAAAGATGCGAACATTTATCGTAATAAAAGGAAATCGCACAAAGCTAAAGGATATATATAATATCTTGTTATCAAGTTAAGAGATATACGTAATATCTTATTATTATAAATATCATGATTTTTTTAATATAAAAGATATAGAAAATATCTATTAGCATATTAAGAAAAGTATAGGCAATATCCTGTTACCTCTTGAAAAAGATATAAATAGTATTTTTTATAATTTCGAAAGATATCGGAATATATTTTTATCAAATTTTAAAGATAGATAATATCTTTTTGTTAATTGAAAAAATAAGTGTAATATCATGTAATAATATAAACAATAATGCGGACCAGCGCGAAAAGATGCGGCTTGCGCAATAATATACTATGATCACCCAAGGTTGCGTAATAATGTATCTAAAATATTTTATTAAAAAAAAAAGTTTTGATCTTTTTTTTAAGATGCTAGGAAATCCGTTTTGATCTTTTTTTAAGATGCTAGGAAATCCGTTTTGATCTTTTTTTTAAGATGCTAGGAAATCCGTTTTTGACAATATTCGTTTTGCTGCCGAGTAAGTAGGAATGTCAAACGAATATAACTCGTAAATTACTATCGAGATATGCACTCTAAATAGAATATATAAAAAACGCATTATACCAACAATGGATAACAATTTGGCATCTAGTATTGTTCTTATCACATAGTATGTATAACAACAAATCAGCAATAGTGATATCACCGATAATTAATTAGTTTTGTCTACACCTTAATGCACATGACAATGTAATATCATTGGTATGAATAGCAATAGGTGATATATTTTTTTAGAGTATGTTGATAACAATAGTAATATAATTGGCATGTTACAAGTTGTGTATTACAAAAATATATTCACGTATTATGACGCCTACTGATATAAATTCCTACGCGGCGGCATGATAGAATACGGTGAGAAACAAAAATAAAAATATTAGAGTTACCAATATTTTGTATTGAATCCTGTTTTTCAGTAGTACGAGACCACGAAACATGGTTTAGTCAGGGTCCCACGGATGGTGAAATTGAGTATAATTGAAGTTCATTTTCTCAGTTCTTAACCAATTGAAAGTCCTAACAAAATCGGGTTTATAATCGTTTTTGGTTGGTAGAGTTATTTGGGTTTTCTATGTCTAATTGATCAATCAAGTAAAAAGTTGAAAAATATTAACTACGTAACCGTAAAACAAATAGTCAAATACCAAATGTTATTCAAATAAGGACAAAATTGTAAATCTATGAAATTTAAGTGCTTAAAATGAAAATTCTGAAAACTAAAGTGCTTGAAATGTAAATTCTGTTAACTAAAAGGACTAACTATGCAAATGTAACAAACTAATAACCAAAATGTAACTAATTTGAAAACTGCCTAACTGAAATTGTAAAGTTTTAAAAATGAAAGGACTAATAAAATGCAAACCCTAGTTTAGTGCAAGTTTACCCCTTAATGAAAATAGTTACACACTTGAGGGACCAAAATGCAATTAATTGTGAAATTTTATCAAAAACGGGCTAAGATGTTCAATAAGCTCGTTTAAGCTATTCAATGAACCAAATAAGCTCTAATAACTTGCAAAAGACTCAAAACTTGATTTTACCTAGGCTTGTAAAAGGATTAAGTCTAAAACTTAGTAAAACTCAAATAAGCAAATCCTAATAAGCCATAATTAAGCTAACTGATAAGCTGAACATGCACAATCCAATTTTTTTTTCAAAACTTGTTATTAAAGCCATAAGAAGCAGGGAATGTCTTTTAATATTGAAAATGGTCCAGTAATGAATTTGGAAAATGGAAATAAGCTAAATCAAGCTTATTTGACCAACGTTGACCAACTTTTTGGAAAAGCTGAAAATTTCCAGATCTCTTCAGGAACTCTTACTAAACACAAATGTGAAGGAAAATTGGGAAGTTTCCGAAGTAGAAATGCTGTTTCAAGAAATCAGTTAAGCACAATATTACAGAAACTTGCTCTATCTCAACAGCTTAATGATTTGCTTATTTCTTCCTTGTTTTAGAAAAATGTATAATTTCCTTGAAAAAGCTAAAAGTTCAGATGTTAAGTGAAAGATTAGAACTGGTTTCAAACATTTTCATCCAAAAACAAAGAAATGCCAAGTGATTGAAATCAATAACTTTTTATGAAATTCTAAGTTGAAAACTGACCCATATTTTTTTTGCCAATTGCCTTTTTGACTTAAGAATTGACTTGAAAACTACCAAACTTTGTTTATTATGACTAAATGACTAAAAATTAACAAAATTCTACCAATTACCAACACTTGAACACAACTTGAAAGCTTATACCAAACACTACTTAACTGGATTCTAACAAACTTTTGTGAAAGAATTTAAGGCAATTAGCTAAGCTGATTAAATTGGAATATCAGACTAAGTTTTACTACTAGAATGAAGTGCAAATGAACCAACTTCAAGCAATTTAACCAGCTAAGACTCAAAATGCAGATTAAGGCAAAGTATGACTGAAAAAGCTGATAACAGGAACAAGTATAAGCTAAGGAACAAGTATAAAACTACAATTAAGCTACTCAATCACCAAAATTCAGTTCAAATACTATCTGAACACATTTGATCATGCAGACAAACAAGTTAAACTAGGAATTGAGCAGGCAATACTGTTTAGTGGAACAAGAACTCAGAATTGTGAAACCTTGAAGCATAAGCCTCCTCTGATGGAGTAGGTTGGCGCTGAGCCACCTAGATAGTGTTAACCACCACCTTAACACTATCACACACTAATCAACCTGCTACAATCATCATAATCTCCATTGTTAAACCTTTAAGCTTCAAAATCAACAAGGACTAGTACTAGATGAACAGGACATGATCTAAAAAGCTTCAAATCTTCACACTTAGCTAATCATGATCAATTTTGATCACAAGTAGCTAACAGTAACACTAGGATAACAAGATTCAGGGTACGAACAGTAGACGAGGAAGATGAAATGTGAATTTTATTGATTGAAGGTAAGTTTGTTACAAAGCACGTAAGTTTGTTACAACTATGCTAACTAACTCAAGAGCTTGTCAAACTCTTGAGTTTGTTGAGCTAACTAACTAAAAGCTAAGAATGAGAGGAAATGGAGACGTGTGTGAAATTTACACACATTAACTACTCGTCAAAATGAAAGAGTACAATCCTATTTATAGACAAACTGTGAAGAAGTTTTGGGTTTGATGACGTGTTTCCACCACTTGATTATTGCCACGTGTCATCCAACTGCTAAATGTTCATCATCATGTTCTTCAAGAATTGGGGATTTTTGATTCATTGATTTTGAGCTTAATTGGTTGTGTCCAATGTGTTCCTCTCTAAAAAATGATCAACTTTCATGTAGATAACTCCTTCTGAAATTAAGTGTAGCTCATAAACGTTCATGGGTTGCGTTGAAGAAGAAAGCCACGTGGCATGCCCTGGTTGGGTGAAATGGGAGCACACGAAACATTATCGGGATTGGATAATTCGTTTATTGAGTGGCGCATTCCTATTGGCTGCTTTTGGAAAGTGGACATTATTTAATTCATTGCGGCGCAGTTAATGCAAGAGGTGAGCTGGAATGGTATTTGGCAATCCATGTGACTTGTTTCTTGCCTTCTCATTGGTTGGAATCATTTCACACGGATTAAACTTATTTAATCTTTTAAAAGTGGCAAATTAAGTCCCTTAAGTATGGCAGATTGTACAATTGAGCTAGGAACTTCATTTCTTTGGCATAAATAGTCCTTCCACTTGCATTCTTGATAAACTTGACCCTTTGACTTGATTGACTGAAGAGTTGACCATGTTTGACTTTCATCTTGACTTTGACAAATTTACACTTTTGATCCTTTAACTTTGGAGTGTTGTCAAGATAGGTCCCTTATCTTCAAAATCTTGTCATCTTTGATCCTTCTTTGTCTTTTTCATCCAAATAAGCTTGATTTTCCTCTTGTTTGCTTGAAAATGCATCCTTCTTACCTATTTATACACAAACACAAAACATACCACATAATTCCGCTTTATAGCACAAAAGTTAGGTATTTTCCTTGTGTTTTAGGGTGATTTGTTGATTAATTGATATGAGTTTTTGCTCATATCAAATCCCCTACACTTGAACATTGCCATGACCTCATCTAATGCTATATTTTAAAGCACAAATTTACATTCTCCTCATAATTAATCCACCTTGGCCAATTTGGAATGCATCTACACTACTCTACACTATATGATACATGATTTTGATTTTGAACAATGCAATGCAAAAGAAACAATTCTACTTATATATTTTTGGATTTTATTGAAATGGTTTTGATGGAAATAACTCATAAAGAAATCAATGACTTAGATTAGGGCTTTGGTGTTGGGAATAAATTAAGGCCAGATCACTTGAGCGCTGACAAGAGTAAAACAAGCGTTGACAAGAACAAAACAAGCGCTGACAGCTCAAGCGTTGACAAGATAAAGTCAAGCGTTGACACATTGAAGACAAGCACTGATGGGAAAATATACTCTACGCGTTTATTGTATTCTAGATTACTTCTAGTAAAGATAGGAACAACAATGTATTTTTGTAACAACCCCAACTTCACAACGTAACAGAATATCAACATTGGGTGTTACTTCATAGCACATCACACACAGTCATAGAAAACGACCTCAAAAGAGATGTTTTTTAAAATAAACCATTCGATAAGTTTATTAAATCAGAGTTCAATATAAATAGGTCCCAATAAATTGTACAAACTTTAATAAATATATAAATGTTTGTCAAATGTATCGAATGTATATTGTTTGATTTGCCTTTACTGTATCTCGCGCGGCTCCATGCTCAAGCTGCTCTTAAACCTATACACCTGAGAATACATGCTAACATGTCAACACAACGGTTGAGTGAATTCATAGGTTTTTAATAAACAATAATGGGTTTTTAAATAAACCATAAAGCTTTTGAACACAAGAATCTCATCCATTGGCGATATTGCAACACATACAATACCTATATTCCACACTATTACGCTAAGCTCATGACACCGATGCCTTAATCAATAAGTTTTCCCTAGTCAGGTATCTTGCCAAATACCCCATACTTCACGTACAACACACCCAGCTGAGCCTCCAACTCACATGTGCGACCTGCCTGGGTGGGGGTCATCATTCCCAATGGATCCATTCGTCTGTACGAGCGCCTACCCATCATAGGTAGTTAACGGTTCACGATTTATAGGGACTTTTCACTGGCAATAAGCAACTTAGCCTTACTAATAGTGGCTCATTACCTATACAATCAACGCTTGTGTTCATTTTCCAAAAGCATTCAATCAAACTTATTTACATTTATTAACAACAGCTTGTATTCGTTCAAAGCATATATTCCAACAACGAATGTTTATTCACAATCATGTATCCTTTCAAAAGGATACAACACGTATGCTTATTTACCAAGAGCATGTATTCCCCCTCGCGGGTTTATAAACATATATAAAACATTAAAAGCGAGGCTATGAACTCACCTGATATAGCTATCAACGTTTATCGAGGAACAAGCATCCAATAGTCGATGCACGACTTCACGAGATATCAATCGCTCTTTGATCGAGAATGAGATGCCGAATGGTCGACACATAACCGACCGAGACCTAATGACGAAACACGTCTTAGGTTCGAGACTATACATAAGTCATATATACATATATGTAAATAGTTTACTTTACTAAGTTTGGACATTGCATAAGTTTATAAACTCTTTATAAAACTTTTAATAAAAATCCAATATTTATAAAATGTTATTCATATCTTGATAAACAAAGCCCTTTACTAGTCCACTTATGGCCCATAACAAGTTCATTTGACTTAAGTCGATTTCCGACTCAGTATTTATCTCCAAATACATTATTAAACTCAAGCTCAATAATGGCCCAATAGCCATTATAAGTGTATGTTGGGCTTTTATGTCCCAAATCCACTTATATGCATTACGGGTTCTAAAACGCCCCCAAAATGATGTCTACTTAATATTTCACGATGATCGGGTCTCGGGTATACTAATTATCAATATAAATGAGTATATTTCTCAAAACGTGTCTCCTACCACTTCGGTGTTTATAAAAATCATCACGTTTTACGTTAATTAAATAGAACTCAATTCTTATAATTTTTTCGACATGCCTCGTAAATTAGGTCACTTATCCTAAACCGTAAATAATATAGATGAGTTATTTTTACCAAGGTTATTATTAACTTATGTAGTTTACTTATTATAAGTCCAATTGCCCCTAATTTATATTTATCATAGCTCATTTACCCCCTTTATCACTTAAGAGAGTTGGCTGTTATTGGCTGCCAATCTCATTCTCACCGTTTTGGCTGCCATTTCCAAACCGTAAGGAACTGGTGGACTATCCAATTGATTCTAGTTCTTCATGAATTTATCTACAACCCATAGTTTTACTTTTTCCAATGATTCTAAGTTCTTTTAAGAGTTATCAGTCCGTTTATAAAGCATGTTCAGGTTTGACACTTTTCACTATTTTGATCATATCTAATTCATCAGGTATCGTCACAGGACGAATCACCCGGCCAAATCGCCACAAAACAAATATCTATTCATATATATTATTACCTAAGTCTCAAAACCTACTCATGAAACTTCTAAGTCACGTTTTTGAATCTGATCTTAAATGTATTCCACAACCAACACTTTAGGCCTGTTTAGCTTACTTTTCATGTTTTAAAATTATTACAATGTCCAAAACACCTAATAAGCTATTAAAAATATATTTTACATAAATAAACTAATAGTTACATACTTTACAAAAATCAAATGAATACATAAGAGTCTTACAATGAATAGAATAAATACAGTCAACAACAATATTCATTTTCAAAACTTTTTAGCTCTAAATATCACCAATAACTCTCCATACACTATGTTTTAAACATGATCAAAACCAAAGATGATGATTAGTAAATTCAACCTCTAACCTTGGACCAAGATAAGCAAGATTAGTTTAATAACAATGATGATGATGAAGATCTCACGGTAGAAATGGAGACACAAAGTGTTGGCGTGTATATTGTTCTTTTACCTTACAATGCATATATTATGCGGACATAGATAACTATCTAAAGAAATTTTGAGAGGCAAGAATTTATAAAATAATAAAGACGTGTATCACTTGTTATCAATGAGTGACACGCATCATGATATATAGATGTAACTTCTATTAGTTAATTTTTAATCTTTAATATCGTAAAGCGGGTATTATCGAAGCCCGATATTTTTAAAGTTACGCGATTTGAAAGATACTCGTTAAACACGAAAAATAAACGCTCAATATAAAATAAAAATATTGACATTCGGAGAACATTTATATTTCAATAAATAAAGGAGGGCTTATAATTTACTAAACGTTAACGCGTCGCCTAAACGAATGATGCCTAAAGCTTTATCATAAATTATCAAGAATTCTCATAAAACGATAAATTAAAACGACGACAATAGAAAATATTTCTATGTCATAACGAGGATATTTACTGTCGATGACGGACATAGACTTCGTCGATAAATAATAAATGACACATATTCGATATGTTAAAGCCTTAACCTTGTCGGTTAGCCGATTAATCAATATTATTCACAAAAATGATCATGACGAATAAAAGTCGATTCATAAATATTGGTACGAATATTAAAAATAGTATTAGAACTCGGTCTAAATGTTGATTTTAAAGTTCGAGTTACTACAGTAGCTACCCCTTTAGGAAGCGACGTCCCGGCGCTTAATTCGTCTTAATAGTCTTTGGTTTAATGGGAAGACGTGAGGAATAGACAAGTCATTGCCGAGGTTTCTAACAAAGGTTGAATGAACAAAATCTAAAGCAACGATAATACTTAAAGTACAAAAGTGAATGGTTTAAATGTAGCTTCAATCCTTATAAGAAAAGGATGATACATAACTCGAAGAATAAGACATTCGAAGCAAAAACTTGAGTGAATTTTTAGAAGTGTTTCAAGGTATATTACTACTAGCTTATCAAACACGTGACGATCGATATGAGCTCAAGACACTTACTCACGACAAGTGACGAGTCAGAAACAGTGGAAAAATAGTGGGCGCATTTAAAATATTTTCAATGAGATAATCAATTAAAAAGATCGTTGATCACATCGACCAAATCAAAATAGATATCGTCCAAGGGTCTCATAAAAAAAAGTTTCGTCAGAGAATCGCATGAATCGCACAGACCTCCATCGAAAAGTTACAAAATAATCAAGACAAGGTAATTAGTACTAGTCATACAAAATCACCTAATAGCATTGATCTCGAACATGGAAACTTATTTCGTCAAAAGCGAATTCATCGACACGGAAATCGTTCGGAGTATACATTACTCGATCGGAGGAACTATGATCCAAATTTTTTTATAAAAGCCATTATTAGGCACATATATTCACATTACGACATGCTTGCAAAATAGCCAAGCCATGCCAAATCAAATAAGTTCAATCAAGTTAACTCATGCTTGCTAAATAGCCAAGCCATGATAAATAAGAATACTTGACAAGATTTTCGAATAATCCAGTCAAAGAAAATTTTACAAGTTAATGGATGTTCACGGGCCTAATAGCCATGGATGCATATCCTGAAATATTTTTTTTTATCAGAGGGTACTCACACATAGATCCATACCCAAATGATATTATAGGGTGCTCACAAATAGATCCATACCCAAAATAATACAGGGTGCTCACACACTGATCCATACTCAAAAGATATTACGAGGTACACGTTACCCAATATCACACGTCATTTCAAAATGTCGCCTCGATCTCACACAATGTATGACCAATTAACTAAATCACATATCATTTAAATACATAACAAAAAAAGGCTTTGCACATAAATCTCAAATATGGCTATGCATCGTTGACCAAGAAAGCCTTTAGTGAACGCTTGTTAATAACAAATAAAATTTCAAAATATTTACATCTAAGCTAAGTTGTCGTTGATGACTTAATCGTTGGTCAAACCATAAATACATACTTAAATCCAGGTGTCGATTAGGAAAGTCGTCTATTCTCGAAACGTGTAATGGTTCTTAACAATTAGCATATAAAGCTTGCGAAGTCGGGACATATTAGAAAGGGTCCATAGAAATAAATCATAACTCGAGAGAAGACTAACAGGGTTACTCGTACATAGACGATAATCAGTAATAACCATAAGGACGATCGTTATGAACGAATCATACCAACAAAACACGAGTCGAAGAAATACATCCGTATACACAATAATCACAAACCAACTCAGGCACACTTGAGCCCACTCGTTTATAATTCGTTGTTTACATCCAAAGGCGTCCCAATCCATGTGAACAAAAATTATAAATTTATGGTTCGGGAACTCATAACTTTCTTGTTCAAATAAAAAGACGTCCCAATTTATTTCAACAAGACGATTATAAATCATCCTACTCAGTAATACCGTCACAAAACACGATATCATAACCAAATTAAATTCCAAGAAAAGTACAGGGTGTCAAACTTACTCCATGATTTCTGTATTCAAATGTCCCATTCCATCTGAATAAAGAAACCATAAACAATCTAAGGTCTAGTGGTTTAAAACATTCTTATTCAAATGTCCCAATCCATTTCAATAAGAAAACTTTAAACGACACATAGTTGGGTAAGTTAAAACCTCTATATCTAAATGTCCCATTCCATTTAGATACAAGATATTAAGTCACCCAACCGAATGACTACTACGAGCATATCTTTGTTGTACCAAAATTATATATAGTTGATTGGGTATATATATATTTTAGGTCCAACATTGACATCCTCCTTTTCGCCACAAAACGTAATCAAACACAATTAAATTAAACGTTATATTACGTAGAAGATGTATCCTTGAAGAAATGATTCTTCAAAATCATAAGGAGTGCAGAAATATAATAATACACTTATCAATAACGTTTCAAAAGGAGATGTCCTAAAATGGCACATCATGATCCGATGACAAAAATCGAGCTTAAATTAGTCGACATGCAATATATTATGAAACAATATATATGTACCCAAAATATCAAACGAGTTCCATACTCGTATTCGGATAATAAATTAATTATCGAGAAAAGTGATTGACGGCGAGGCCAAACTCTCTATAAAACCGTATCATAAAATGTACGATAATCACGCAAGGACCATTGTTTCATGCGCAATACCCTTAAGTACCATAGTATATACATTCATATACATACAACCATTTCTACATACACATAGGATCACATTATCACAATCAAACATTGGTTTCTAGGAGCCATGAGCGCGCGGATACTTCGTAAGACAATCAAACAATTTTACGAAAGAGCAGTTATAGTCTAGGTTTTAAAAATGACCTAGTTCGCTATAGCTAGTGCTCTGATACCAATCTGTAACAATCCCAACTTCACAACGCAACAGAATATCAACATTGGGTGTTACTTCATAGCACATCACACACAGTCATAGAAAACGACCTCAAAAGAGATGTTTTTTTTTAAATCAACCATTCGATAAGTTTATTAAATCAGAGTTCAATATAAATAGGTCCCAATAAATTGTACAAACTTTAATAAATATATAAATGTTTGTCAAATGTATCGAATGGATATTGTTTGATTTGCCTTTACTGTATCCCGCGCGGCTCCATGCTCAAGCTGCTCTTAAACCTATACACCTGAGAATACATGCTAACATGTCAACACAACGGTTGAGTGAATTCATAGGTTTTTAATAAACAATAATGGGTTTTTAAATAAACCATAAAGCTTTTGAACACAAGAATCTCATCCATTGGCGATATTGCAACACATACAATACCTATATTCCACACTATTACGCTAAGCTCATGACACCGATGCCTTAATCAGTAAGTTTGCCCTAGTCAGGTATCTTGCCAAATACCCCATACTTCACGTACAACACACCCAGCTGAGCCTCCAACTCACAGGTGCGACCTGCCTGGGTGGGGGTCATCATTCCCAATGGATCCATTCGTCTGTACGAGCGCCTACCCATCATAGGTAGTTAACGGTTCACGATTTATAGGGACTTTTCACTGGCAATAAGCAACTTAGCCTTACTAATAGTGGCTCATTACCTATACAATCAACGCTTGTGTTCATTTTCCAAAAGCATTCAATCAAACTTATTTACATTTATTAACAACAGCTTGTATTCGTTCAAAGCATATATTCCAACAACGAATGTTTATTCACAATCATGTATCCTTTCAAAAGGATACAACACGTATGCTTATTTACCAAGAGCATGTATTCCCCCTCGCGGGTTTATAAACATATATAAAACATTAAAAGCGAGGCTATGAACTCACCTGATATAGCTATCAACGTTTATCGAGGAACAAGCATCCAATAGTCGATGCACGACTTCACGAGATATCAATCGCTCTTTGATCGAGAATGAGATGCCGAATGGTCGACACATAACCGACCGAGACCTAATGACGAAACACGTCTTAGGTTCGAGACTATACATAAGTCATATATACATATATGTAAATAGTTTACTTTACTAAGTTTGGACATTGCATAAGTTTTATAAACTCTTTATAAAACTTTTAATAAAAATCCAACATTTATAAAATGTTATTCATATCTTGATAAACAAAGCCCTTTACTAGTCCACTTATGGCCCATAACAAGTTCATTTGACTTAAGTCGATTTCCGACTCAGTATTTATCTCCAAATACATTATTAAACTCAAGCTCAATAATGGCCCAATAGCCATTATAAGTGTATGTTGGGCTTTTATGTCCCAAATCCACTTATATGCATTACGGGTTCTAAAACGCCCCCAAAATGATGTCTACTTAATAGTGGCTCATTACCTATACAATCAACGCTTGTGTTCATTTTCCAAAAGCATTCAATCAAACTTATTTACATTTATTAACAACAGCTTGTATTCGTTCAAAGCATATATTCCAACAACGAATGTTTATTCACAATCATGTATCCTTTCAAAAGGATACAACACGTATGCTTATTTACCAAGAGCATGTATTCCCCCTCGCGGGTTTATAAACATATATAAAACATTAAAAGCGAGGCTATGAACTCACCTGATATAGCTATCAACGTTTATCGAGGAACAAGCATCCAATAGTCGATGCACGACTTCACGAGATATCAATCGCTCTTTGATCGAGAATGAGATGCCGAATGGTCGACACATAACCGACCGAGACCTAATGACGAAACACGTCTTAGGTTCGAGACTATACATAAGTCATATATACATATATGTAAATAGTTTACTTTACTAAGTTTGGACATTGCATAAGTTTTATAAACTCTTTATAAAACTTTTAATAAAAATCCAACATTTATAAAATGTTATTCATATCTTGATAAACAAAGCCCTTTACTAGTCCACTTATGGCCCATAACAAGTTCATTTGACTTAAGTCGATTTCCGACTCAGTATTTATCTCCAAATACATTACTAAACTCAAGCTCAATAATGGCCCAATAGCCATTATAAGTGTATGTTGGGCTTTTATGTCCCAAATCCACTTATATGCATTACGGGTTCTAAAACGCCCCCAAAATGATGTCTACTTAATATTTCACGATGATCGGGTCTCGGGTATACTAATTATCAATATAAATGAGTATATTTCTCAAAACGTGTCTCCTACCACTTCGGTATTTATAAAAATCATCACGTTTTACGTTAATTAAATAGAACTCAATTCTTATAATTTTTCCGACATGCCTCGTAAATTAGGTCACTTATCCTAAACCGTAAATAATATAGATGAGTTATTTTTACCAAGGTTATTATTAACTTATGTAGTTTACTTATTATAAGTCCAGTTGCCCCTAATTTATATTTATCATAGCTCATTTACCCCCTTTATCATGAGTTGGCTGTTATTGGCTGCCAATCTCATTCTCACCGTTTTGGCTGCCATTTCCAAACCGTAAGGAACTGGTGGACTATCCAATTGATTCTAGTTCTTCATGAATTTATCTACAACCCATAGTTTTACTTTTTCCAATGATTCTGAGTTCTTTTAAGAGTTATCAGTCCGTTTATAAAGCATGTTCAGGTTTGACACTTTTCACTATTTTGATCATATCTAATTCATCAGGTATCGTCACAGGACGAATCACCCGGCCAAATCGCCACAAAACAAATATCTATTAATATATCTTATTACCTAAGTCTCAAAACCTACTCATGAAACTTCTAAGTCACGTTTTTGAATCTGATCTTAAATGTATTCCACAACCAACACTTTAGGCTTGTTTAGCTTACTTTTCATGTTTTAAAATTATTACAATGTCCAAAACACCTAATAAGCTATTAAAAACGGTGAGAATGATTCTGAGTTCTTTTAAGAGTTATCAGTCCGTTTAAGATCAGATTCAAAAACGTGACTTAGAAGTTTCATGAGTAGGTTTTGAGACTTAGATAATAAGATATATTAATAGATATTTGTTTTGTGGCGATTTGGCCGGGTGATTCGTCCTGTGACGATACCTGATGAATTAGATATGATCAAAATAGTGAAAAGTGTCAAACCTGAACATGCTTTATAAACGGACTGATAACTCTTAAAAGAACTCAGAATCATTGGAAAAAGTAAGACTATGGGTTGTAGATAAATTCATGAAGAACTAGAATCAATTGGATAGTCCACCAGTTCCTTACGGTTTGGAAATGGCAGCCAAAACGGTGAGAATGAGATTGGCAGCCAATAACAGCCAACTCTCTTAAGTGATAAAGGGGGTAAATGAGCTATGATAAATATAAATTAGGGGCAACTGGACTTATAATAAGTAAACTACATAAGTTAATAATAACCTTGGTAAAAATAACTCATCTATATTATTTACGGTTTAGGATAAGTGACCTAATTTACGAGGCATGTCGGAAAAATTATAAGAATTGAATCAAACTTATTTACATTTATTAACAACAGCTTGTATTCGTTCAAAGCATATATTCCAACAACGAATGTTTATTCACAATCATGTATCCTTTCAAAAGGATACAACACGTATGCTTATTTACCAAGAGCATGTATTCCCCCTCGCGGGTTTATAAACATATATAAAACATTAAAAGCGAGGCTATGAACTCACCTGATATAGCTATCAACGTTTATCGAGGAACAAGCATCCAATAGTCGATGCACGACTTCACGAGATATCAATCGCTCTTTGATCGAGAATGAGATGCTGAATGGTCGACACATAACCGACCGAGACCTAATGACGAAACACTATTTTGAAAGCATGTTCAGGTTTGACACTTTTCACTATTTTGATCATATCTAATTCATCAGGTATCGTCACAGGACGAATCACCCGGCCAAATCGCCACAAAACAAATATCTATTAATATATCTTATTACCTAAGTCTCAAAACCTACTCATGAAACTTCTAAGTCACGTTTTTGAATCTGATCTTAAATATATTCCACAACCAACACTTTAGGCTTGTTTAGCTTACTTTTCATGTTTTAAAATTATTACAATGTCCAAAACACCTAATAAGCTATTAAAAATATATTTTACATAAATAAACTAATAGTTACATACTTTACAAAAATCAAATGAATACATAAGAGTCTTACAATGAATAGAATAAATACAGTCAACAACAATATTCATTTTCAAAACCTTTTAGCTCTAAATATCACCAATAACTCTCCATACACTATGTTTTAAACATGATCAAAACCAAAGATGATGATTAGTAAATTCAACCTCTAACCTTGGACCAAGAGAAGCTAGATTAGTTTAATAACAATGATGATGATGAAGATCTCACGGTAGAAATGGAGACACAAAGTGTTGGCGTGTATATTGTTCTTTTACCTTACAATGCATATATTATGCGGACATAGATAACTATCTAAAGAAATTTTGAGAGGCAAGAATTTATAAAATAATAAACACGTGTATCACTTGTTATCAATGAGTGACACGCATCATGATATATAGATGTAACTTCTATTAGTTAATTTTTAATCTTTAATATCGTAAAGCGGGTATTATCGAAGCCCGATATTTTTAAAGTTACGCGATTTGAAAGATACGCGTTAAACACGAAAAATAAACGCTCAATATAAAATAAAAATATTGATATTCGGAGAACATTTATATTTCAATAAATAAAGGAGGGCTTATAATTTACTAAACGTTAACGCGTCGCCTAAACGAATGATGCCTAAAGCTTTAACATAAATTATCAAGAATTCTCATAAAACGATAAATTAAAACGACGACAATAGAAAATATTTCTATGTCATAACGAGGATATTTACTGTCGATGACGGACATAGACTTCGTCGATAAATAATAAATGACACATATTCGATATGTTAAAGCCTTAACCTTGTCGGTTAGCCGATTAATCAATATTATTCACAAAAATGATCATGACGAATAAAAGTCGATTCATAAATATTGGTACGTATATTAAAAATAGTATTAGAACTCGGTCTAAATGTTGATTTTAAAGTTCGAGTTACTACAATTTTCTATATTTATCTTTACCTAGAATAGCTGATACGTAGATTATTGTACAAGGCTTCTTATGTCTATAAAAGAAGACCTTTAGGTTAATGTTTGATATAAGTTTTCATTCGTAAACTACTTTTATTGTAAGCAAGTTTGATATTATTAATCAAAGTGGAAGTTTGTTTATATCATTGTGTGTTCTTGTTTAAGTGTTAAATTCCGCATAACACTTAAATTCATTAGCATATACAAAGGTTTCTCTAAGTGTATTACTTGATCTAATCTCGTATACATAAAGCTAAATCGATCTAAGTTTGGGATCAACAAGTGGTATCAGAGCTTGTTGTGAAACTTTTATTTGAAGAACGAGATCCAATACCGTGAGGTGAACCAGGCTAAGGAAGAAGGTGAAGAAGAATCTGATGATGTTTTCAGTCACGGCCAAGTCTACTTCAAGTTCCAACTCATCTTCGTCATCTAACAATGAGGTATGTGATAATTCTTCTTGTAGGTTAAATACTGAAAGACTTAACAAAGAGGTTTTAAGATTGTTAGGAGATGTGAGTACTGAGAGATGCAAGTTGTCTAACTATCAAATTGCTCTCACTCAAACTGAAAAGACGGTTTCTGAGTATAAGAAAATGGAATTTGACCTAAAAGATAAAATAAATATCTTAAAACATGATTTAAATCAAAGTAATGATATTAGAAACATCATGAATAGGGTCAATGGTGAATTACAGGCTAAGTTAGATGAGGCTATCAAAAATAAGGATAATGTAGACCTTAAAATTCAGAGATTTGATAAATCCTCACAAACCCTAGAAAAATGTGTTAGTGAACAAAGGGATTCTAGGGATATGTCTGGGATTGGGTTGAAAGAATATGTGGCTGTTCCACCACCAGCTGGGGACTTCTATGGTGTCCATAGAAAGGATCTCTCTTAGACTGGTATTCCAGAACTCCAAGAAGAGGAATTTATTCCTCCACCTAGAGTTCTTTCTCCAGTTGAGGAATATCAACAAAAGGTTATTGACCTAGAAGAGTGGAAAAAGTACAACCCCACTTTATTTGTTAAAGGTGGGATGCTTAGTGAGAGTCCATATGTGCCTACACCCATTGAGAGTCCAGTAGTATCTAAACCTATCACTGTGACCAATCCCATCACTGGAAAAGCTGTTAATCTTGGCTCCCCAATTAAGAAACAACCTAGTGTTAAATATGCTGAAATGTATAGGAAACCTAGGTCACTCAAAAGCCAAGAAAGTGTTAATGGGACAGGGTTTTATCAGTCTAAGCCTAAGTTTGTGTCCAAAAGGGCTTGTTACTCATGTGGGAGCTTCTGACATTTGGCCTATAATTGTGTGAGTGGATACAATTCATTCGTTGACAATAGGTCATCCAATGTTAACCATAGACCTTTTGTCCACACTAGACCAGCTCCTTTCTTCTCTAAGGCAGCTAATACCCATGGACAAAGGCCCTTTCAAAAGACCAACACTTGGTCAAACAGGCAGTATGTTCCTGTAGTAAACCCTAATTTGGGCGCTGACAAGAACAATTTTAGCGCTGACAAGAAAAAATTCAGCACTGACAGGAACAAGTTCAACGCTGACAGGAACAAATGCAACGCTGACAGCTCCAAGTGTTGTATGAGACCTTATTTTAGACCATATAAACAAAGATACTTGGTTAATAAGTGTCAAGGGTCTGAAGTATCATCCCACTTAACATGGAAACCTAAACAAGAGCAAAACTCCAATTTTAATGGTATTTCAATGAGTTCAAATAGATTTAAATATCTTGAGAAGGTCATTACTAGACTCATTGGAACAAATTGGGTGATTAGGTCCCAAAGGGATGAACAGGGATTTGTGGTAAAGAATAAGACCACTCTAGTTGAACAACTAGACAGATCCAAGTCTGAAAAGGCTTGGATCTCCAAAGAAAACTAATTTGTTTTCTTTTTGAGCAGCCTATCCAAAAGCAGGTTAATGATCAAGGATATTGGGATAGTGGATGCTCAAGGAACATGCATTGTTGGTCTTTCCACTAATATTATTTATATCCACTAACATGTTATCTCTACCCATTGTTGTGGGAAAGGGTAGCCTCTATTGGTGTGTTTTTTTTGTGGTTTTTGTCTAACTATGCAGGAATGTGGAGCTACATTTGGATAGATACAGAATTGCAAACTTTTATTTATGATGGTTGGAGTGTTTACATTCCTATCTTGAGATAAAATTTTGCTTCTTCACATATAATAATTTGTATGCTTCTATTAAGGGGAGGTAAACCTCTAGGTTTTTGGGTACTCTTAGAGCACTCTTGTACAATTCTAGATTGTGTCCACTGGTGAGTGGGGGTTAGAAATAATGAAGGCTCTTTCCTTATGAAATTGTTGGAATTTCTAAACCTTGAGGCACTGTAGCATGCAAAGTTGATATACTATGCATGCTGCCAAGACATTTTTGGCCTAGAATTGGTTGTGGTCTGTTGGGAGACTTGGGAATAATTTTGTTATGGGATTTACCTGGGAGTAACAAGGAATTTTGTAAGGTAACTTGGTTGTTAAGAGTTTTGGTTAGCAAGGGACACTAGAGGACTGTTATGTCTATCTTGCTTAAGCAAGTGTGCATAACTGGACAGTGCTTGTCGCCCTATAATAATTATCAGCCTTTTGGTTATCTTCTCTAGGATAAATTACTTGTTAAGGTCATTTTTCATTTTTAAAACATTTTTGTTTTTGGACGCTGACAAGAATTTTCCAAGCGTTGTTCTGACCAAATTAGCCGCTGACATGGCTATAGGCGAACGTTGACAAGATTATAGCCGTTGGGCGTTGATAGGTTATTTTTGACCATTGACACTCAATGGGACCTACCCAGTTTTTACTTTTTGACATATTTTTAGGCCGTAATTTTGGGAGTTGTTACTTTACATTTAATGCATGAGATAAACTTATAATTTTTCAATATTTTCATGATTGATTTTTGAAAATACTTGCCTATTTTTGGGCCTATCACATGCATTTTCTTCTCCTATAAATTTGGCTTCTATTTTTAAACAGGGTGTCTATAATTCTTGTCTAACACAATTTTCACTTATCAACTTCATCTTCTTCACTTAAATTTAACAGCTTTCATTAATGGCACCAAAGTTTAAACCATCAGAATTGGAATTGGGGTTCAGATCTCAACACAACATGATTGCGTATCTTGAAGCTGATGATGCTCTGTTTCCCCAATACACACAAATGGTGGCGTATTTGAACGCATCCCCTTTAAGGTATGCTCTTTCTCATGCACCACTCATACCAGTCACACATATTAAACAGTTTTGGAACACTATCAGTTCCTCAACAGTTAATAGAGTGACTACATTGACTTCTATTGTTCATGGGAGACCTTGGGTGGTTACTGAGGCTTTGGTACGCCAAGCCTTGCATCTTGATGATGCTGATGGTATAGCCACCCTTCCCATTAATGAAATAGAACAAGGGCTTAGGGCTTTGGGATATCCTTTTCCTGATGAAGGTACCTTAAACAAGTATCATAAGCAGAAATTTCCCCCAGCCTGGAAGTACCTCATACATGTCCTCCTTCAATGTTTGAGTCCCAAATGCACTGCACACAATGAGATCAATAGATCCATTGCAAGTGCTATTGTGTGCATTGCAACAGGGCAAAAATTTAATTATTCAAAAATGATTTTTGAGGGCATGTGTAAAAATAAGGGGAACAAAATGACTTTAGCTTATCCCCGTTTTTTACAAATGGTTTTTGATGTCCAAGGTTACTGCTCAAGGGATCACAATGATTTTTATAAGATCCCTGAGCAAAAGAAAGCTATTTTTATGAAGATGAACTCACCACCCCATCGTGACCTACCTTTAACCCAAGCTATGCTTGATGTTATTGCAGTAGCACAACCCCAACCAGACCCCCAACCACAACTTGACCCAATTCCTGAACCATTACCTTCACCTGAACATATGCAACTTGATCAAGATCCCTTCAACGCTGGCACATTCAATGTTGGCGTTGATGTGCCTATTTCCAACGTTGACACACAACCTTCACAAACCCAAACACCCCTTAACCAACCCACATCCACCCATTCTTCCACACCATCTTCCACACCCCCTGAATATAGGTTGATGAAACGCCAAAGGACTACTGGAGTGTTCTCCTCTGGTGGTCCTAGCCATGTCGCAGAGAGAACCACCACCACAAGTGTGGCTGGTGACCTGGATGAGGCTGGGACTATTGGTTCTGGCTTAGATGCTGGCCAAGGCAGTCCCACCATCATTAAGTCCTCATCCATGCCCAATGAATCTGACTTGGGAGGTCAAATACCCATTTTAGAAGAGGGCAGACTGGAACCAATGACTCTTATGGAATTGACGGCAGTCTGCATTAGCTTGCAAAAGCAAAATGCATACTTAGTACAAGTTGTCAGCTCACAAGGCCTTGAACTCAAGCAATTGAGGGAGAGGATTGTTGTTTTGGAGAGTGCTAGTGCAAGGAGGGGTATGGAGGAATCTTCCAAAGGGGAGGAAGATCCAATAAATCTGAGTGATAAGGGCAGCCATGATGGTCAATCTTTGGATGTTGCTGAGGCCCTTACAACTTTGAAGAAACAAACAGGTTTTGATATGTCCTTAGTCTCTCCTACCAACTTAAATTTATCATTTACAGCTATGTTGAGAGAGGTTACAAAAGGCGCTGAGGGAGGATATTTGGGCGTTGACAAGGAGAATTTGGACGCTGACAGAAATATTTTGGGCGCTGATAGAACAAAATTGGGCGTTGACAGACCTGCACATGAAGGTGATGTATCCCAGTCGTCATCTATCATCAAGGAGGTTTCTGCACAGGTATCACCATCTACCTTACCAACCATTGCACCATCAGATAAGGGTAAGGGTATAATGGTAGAAGAGATTATTCCAAAGGATGCAGCTCAAGTTGAGTTTGATAGAAGATTAGCTGCACAAATCTTGGAACAGGATAAAAAGGAGGTGAAAGAGTCACCATTTGTTGTGACTTCAGAAGAAGGAAGTGATGGAGCTAGCTCAGACTCAAGTGTGATGATTATAGAACCAGAAAGACTTGAGTATGGTGATGAGTTGGCCAAGGAGAAGTTGAGAGAATTGAAATTGCAGGTTGACTTTGACATGCCAGAGGTGGTTCAAATGTATCATGCTTGGGAAGAAAGATGTATGGAGAATCCAGACTTGACCATTTCAGATCAAATATGGGGTTTGGAGATTCTTCTCAGAGTTCAGAAGGATTGCCAGGTAATTTTGAAGCACAAGGCAAGCAACATTCTCTCAGAATTGAAAAGGGATAGAAGGGAGCTATATTTCATGTTGCTCAGATGTCATTAAGTTGGATGGACTTATCAGAAATTGAGGGCATTGACATTTGATGAGTTGGAATGCAAGGCTTATCCCATTTGGGTGAGAGTACAGGAAGCAAACACTCTCAGACTTCTTTCAGATGAAAGAAAGGAAGAACTTGTAGAAGAAATGGATCTCAAGAAAGCTATGTTTGTTCCCAGGCCAGTGAAGAAGGGAATTTCATTTGAGTTTCCCAAAGATATGGATCCACTATATCCAAGTGAAGCTGTCATAAGAAAGAGCCTCAAGCTCTCACCATTAGAAGCTTCAGATATGGTGCAAGTGTTACCATTAGATTCCAGGAACCCAATTGTGAGCTATGAAGAAGATGAATGTGGGTTCTGGAAGATTGGCAGATATGGTAAAGAGGTACACACTTTTACCACTCTCATATCTTTACTTGCAAGTTATGATAGAGAAGACTTGGTTGATCTATGGAGGTTGCTAGAAACCAAGTATGAGGCTGAAGCACCAACTTCAGCTAATGGAATAAAACTGTGGTCCACATTCAAAAGAATGTGTGGACCAAAATATGAGGATCCTGCAATTTGGAAGGATCTTGAAGATGACCTCAGTGGTCTTCAATGGAGGTTATATTCAGCTGCTGGTGTTTACCATTTGAGTTCTACAAAGTTTTCTGAGTATCTACTTGTGGATGGTTAGTATTTCATATCCAAGGCTATTTTGGAGAAGATGAAGGACACTCAGCTGGAAATAGATTATTCAAGTGACGTGGCAAAAGATTTGATCAGATTTATTCATTACCAATATGAGAAGGTTTGTAAGATTCCTCTTAGTCCTTAATGCTTATTCAGAAACTTGATCATAAGAGTGGATATCAAGTTTAGGGGAGGATTGCTGGGAATAAATTAAGGCCAGATCACTTGAGCGCTGACAAGAGTAAAACAAGCGTTGACAAGAACAAAACAAGCGCTGACAGCTCAAGCGCTAACAAGATAAAGTCAAGCGTTGACACATTGAAGACAAGCACTGATGGGAAGATATACTCTACGCGTTTATTGTATTCTAGATTACTTCTAGTAAAGATAGGAACAACAATGTATTTTCTATATTTATCTTTACCTAGAATAGCTGATACGTAGATTATTGTACAAGGCTTCTTATGTCTATAAAAGAAGACCTTTAGGTTAATGTTTGATATAAGTCTTCATTCGTAAACTACTTTCATTGTAAGCAAGTTTGATATTATTAATCAAAGTGGAAGTCTGTTTATATCATTGTGTGTTCTTGTTTAAGTGTTAAATTCCGCATAACGCTTAAATTCATAAGCATATACAAAGGTTTCTCTAAGTGTATTACTTGATCTAATCTCATATACATAAAGCTAAATCGATCTAAGTTTGGGATCAACATTTGGTACCATGGACACTTATCACCCTCAAGTTTCACTTTCCCCATAGCAAGCTTAAAAATGGGATCATTGCATTCACAAGTAAAAAGTGCATCAACTTATTCATGACAATTAAATGTGGAACCGGTTATTATTTGAGCAAATTGCTTTTGGGCAAATTTGTCATTATTTGAAGCGTGAAATATAATAAATGTAAAATCCAAAAATAAGGAAGCACGGTTTTAATCTTAAGTAATCCTCTCATCCATTACTTGAAAAACCGCTCACAATTAACATAAGTCCGTTTCAAGAGTAATAAGTCATTCGCCTTATGTGTAAAATCCTCATGTCATGCATTAATAAGTAGCTACACACTCGCTAAGGAAAGAAAAATAAAACTCACGTAATAATTTACATCCGCCATCTTTTTGAGACTTTGGATCTTCAACCCCGCAACCCGTCAAGGTAATATTTGATTGGAGCAACTATTAAATCCCCCCAACCCGTTAAGGTAATATTAGAATCTAATAGTTACTATAATTAACACTTCACTGCCCCTCTTGGGAGTCTTGTATTATTTTTTTTCTTTTCTTTTTCTTTTTCTTTTTTTTTTCTAGCCACTCATTTTTTTTATAAGCCGCTCTTATTTTTCTTTATTCCTCACAAAGAAAGTTGAAATGAATAAAAGGAAAAACACCCGCTAAGTATTAAGCATGACATAAGTCTAGTACACATAAAACGTTCTAACTTAGAATCTTAAGCCGTACTTATACCAACCATGAATGATTAGTCAAAAATGCATAAGAGATTACAAACCAATTAAAACCGTTCTTGATTATTTACTAACATATATACATGCGTAGAAATTAGAGGTAAAGAAGAGAAGGGTTTAACCACAAGTAATTATCATGAAGTTTATCTAGCCCTTTTATACTTGCTTTAACTCTATCATTTCCCATTCTCCAGAAATTTAAAATCTCAAATAATGAGATTGGTGGATGCTTAGCCTAATAGACCAATGAAGGACTACATGGTTAAGGATAGTAGCTAGAGATTGCTAAGATAAGCAAACTCGGGTTGAGTCAAAATATCCATGGCGGGCCTAATATGTCAAAGAAGTCTAAATTTATTAAACCATGTCCTTATTATATTTTTTCCTTTTTATATCTTTTTGATGAAAAATAAAACAAGAAATATATACAATGCAAATGTGATATGCAAATGAAAAAATTAATGCAAAAATTACGAATGCGTATTTTTGGTGGCCAAAGTAGATCAAATATTTGAAAAATGTTTGAAAAATTAATTTTCCAAGTTATCATGAAAGTCAATGACAAGTTCTAGGTAAGGTCACTTCGATAGAAGACCCCCTACACTTAAGCTAAACATTGTCCTTAATGTTTAAGAGCATGGAAGTATAAAACTTACCATACACTTATGACAATGAATAGACTTTGCCTAACCCAAGTTAAGGAAAGAGCATCTATATTGAATTCATTTTTTAAAGCACAAGGTGTCTATGAAAGATCACAATAGTAACAAAGTGAACCGGATACAAGGGCCTCCTCCATAAGCTCCAATGCATGAAATGAGTGAGCAACCCTACAAACATCATGAAGACAAAAGAAGGTCTACCCCAACACTTCTCAACAAATTGCTATCCTTATTTCTAACCTACAACACTCTTAATCTAACAACTCTAAACCTAGTTATTCAAGCTTGATTTAGGGAGTCTCTAGCTCGACTCTTCCAACAATGAATTAATTCATGGGGAAAATGAGGATATCTTGGACCATTTCAACGGAAATTTCCTCCCCAAAATAGTGCTTCACACGGTGACCATTCACTTTAAAATTTGGACCATCGGGTTGTGACAACTCAATAGTTCCATATGGAAATACTTGAGCAATAGTGAATAGACCGGACCATCTCGACTTAAGCTTGCCCACAAAAAGTTTTAACCTTGAGTTAAAGAGGAGGACCGGCTCTCCAACTTTAAACTCACGGTACTTGATCTTAGCATCATGCAATTTCTTAGTCTTCTCCTTATAAAGCAAAGAATTCTCATAGGCATTGGCTCTCAATTCATCCATTTCATTAAGTTGATCCTTTCTATGTGAACCAGCTTAGTTTAATTCAAAGTTAGCCCACTTGAGAGCCAAAGAAGTCTTGTGTTCTAACTCGAATGGGAGGTGGCATGCTTTTCCATAGACAAGCCTATAAGGGGTACAACCAATTGGTGTCTTAAAAGCCGTCCTAAAAGACCACAAAGCATCATCAAGATTATCCGACCAAGAAGCTCGATGCTCTCCCACGGTTCTCTCCATAATTCTCTGTAAACCACGATTTGTGACCTCGGTTTGACCATTGGTTTGAGGGTGATACGCGGTAGAAAGTATATGATTAACTCCATATTTCTTCATAACTCTCGTGAATTGATCATTACAAAAGTGCGTACCATGATCACTTATGATGGTCCGAGGTACACCAAATCTTGCAAACAATTACTTCAAGAACTTCACAACAACTCTAACATCATTAGTAGGTAAGGCTTTGGCCTCAACCCATTTTGACACATAATCCACTGCTATAAGTATATACTTCTTTCCCTTGGAAGATGGAAAAGGTCCCATAAAATCTATGCCCCATACATCAAAAATCTCACACTCTTGAATAAAATTTTGTGGCATCTCATCACGTTGCGTAATTTTTCCTTATCTTTGACATACATCACAAAATTTCACCATCTCTTGGGCATCTTTGTAAATGGAAGGCCAATAGTAACCTGAATCAAAGACTTTCTTGGCGGTATAGTTGGGCCCAAAATGTCCACCCGTAGGTCCTTTATGACAAGCTTATAAAATCTTAAATGCCTCGGGCCCATCTACACACCGTCTAATGATTTGGTCCGCACATTGCCTAAAAAGATAAGGATCATCCCAAGAGTAATACTTAACTTCCTTAAGAAACTTCTTCTTTTGTTGGGAAGTAAGACCCTCTATAAGCACATTCCCCACAAGATAGTTTGCTATATCCGCAAACCAAGGGTGGCATCCTCTTGAGAAGAGATAGACATGAGCTCCTCTAATGGAAAGGATTCATTGATTTCTTTATTAGGAAAATCTCCTTGAAAAGGATGCTGAAGTCTACTCAAGTGATCCGCCGCTAAATTCTCGGCTCCTTTCTTATCTCGAATTTCTATCTTAAACTCTTGAAGCAATAAAATTGATGTGATTGCTAAGCTTCCCCCACCCACTATGGTTAAAGGTGTAAGGAGTTTCTTAGGTCATGCGGGATTTTATAGGCGCTTCATACAAGATTTTTCTAAGATAGCAAGACCGATGACCCACCTCTTGGAAAAAGAGGCTCCTTTCATTTTCAACCAAGAGTGTTTGGATTCATTTGAGACTCTTAAGGAGAAATTGACTAAGGCTCCCGTTTTGGTTTCTCCAAATTGGGAATTACCTTTTGAGCTTATGTGTGACGCTAGTGATTATGCGATGGGGGCCGTCTTAGGACAAAGAGTGAATAAGAATTTTCAACCTATACACTATGCTAGTAAAACCATGACTGGTGCACAACTTCATTATACTACCACGGAAAGAGAGTTGCTTGCTATAGTCTATGCTTTTGAGAAATTTAGACCATACCTTGTGCTATCCAAAACCATAGTGTATACGGATCATTCCGCTCTCAAGTATCTCATGACAAAGCAAGATGCTAAGCCTAGGCTTTTGAGATGGGTTTTATTGCTTCAAGAGTTTAAGATAGAAATTCGAGATAAGAAAGGAGCCGAGAATTTAGCGGCGGATCACTTGAGTAGACTTGAGCATCCTTTTCAAGGAGATTTTCCTAATAAAGAAATCAATGAATCCTTTACATTAGAGGAGCTCATGTCTATCTCTTCTCAAGAGGATGCCACCCCTTGGTTTGCGGATATAGCAAACTATCTTGTGGGGAATGTGCTTATAGAGGGTCTTACTTCCCAACAAAAGAAGAAGTTTCTTAAGGAAGTTAAGTACTACTTTTGGGATGATCCTTATCTTTTTAGGCAATGTGTGGACCAAATCATTAGACGGTGTGTAGATGGGCCCGAGGCATTTAAGATTTTAGAAGCTTGTCATAAAGGACCTACGGGTGGACATTTTGGGCCCAACTATACCGCCAAGAAAGTCTTTGATTCGGGTTATTATTGGCCTTCCATTTACAAAGATGCCCAAGAGATGGTGAAATTTTGTGATGTATGTCAAAGACAAGGAAAAATTACGCAACGTGATGAGATGCCACAAAATTTTATTCAAAAGTGTGAGATTTTTGATGTATGGGGCATAGATTTTATGGGACCTTTTCCATCTTCCAAGGGAAACAAGTATATACGTGTAGTAGTGTATTATGTGTCAAAATGGGTTGAGGCCAAAGCCTTACCTACTAATGATGCTAGAGTTGTTGTGAAGTTCTTGAAGCAATTGTTTGCTAGATTTGGTGTACCTCGGGCCATCATAAGTGATCGTGGTACGCACTTTTGTAATGATCAATTCACGAGAGTTATGAAGAAATATGGAGTTAATCATATACTTTCTACCGCGTATCACCCTCAAACCAATGGTCAAACCGAGGTCACAAATCGTGGTTTAAAGAGATTTTGGAGAGAATCGTGGGAGAGCATCGAGCTTCTTGGTCGGATAAGCTTGATGATGCTTTGTGGGCTTTTAGGACGGCTTTTGTACCCCTTATAGGCTTGTCTATGGAAAAGCATGCCACCTCCCATTCGAGTTAGAACACAAGGCTTCTTGGGCTCTCAAGTGGGCTAACTTTGATTTAAACCAAGCCGGTTCACATAGAAAGGATCAAATTAATGAAATGGATGAATTGAGAGCCAATGCCTATGAGAATTCTTTGCTTTATAAGGAGAAGACTAAGAAATTGCATGATGCTAAGATCAATAACCGTGAGTTTAAAGTTGGAGAGCCGGTTCTCCTCTTTAACTCAAGGTTGAAACTTTTTGCGGGCAAGCTTAAGTCGAGATGGTCCGGTCCATTCACTATTGCTCAAGTATTTACATATGGAACTATTGAGTTGTCACAACCCGATGGTCCAAATTTTAAAGTGAATGGTCACCGTGTGAAGCACTATTTTGGGGAGGACATTTCCGTTGAAATGGTCCAAGAGATCCCCATTTTCCCCATGAATTAATTCATTGTGGGAAGAGTCGAGCTAGAGACTCCCTAAATCAAGCTTGAATAACTATGTTTAGAGTTGTTAGATTTAGAGTGTTGTAGGTTAGAAATAAGGATAGCAATTTGTTGAGAAGTGTTGGGGTAGACCTTCTTTTGTCTTCATGATGTTTGTAGGGTTGCTCACTCATTTCATGCATTGGAGCTTATGGAGGAGGCCCTTGTATCCGGTTCACTTTGTTACTATTGTGATCTTTCATAGACACCTTGTGCTTTAAAAAATGAATTCACTATAGATGCTCTTTCCTTAACTTGGGTTAGGCAAAGTCTATTCATTGTCATAAGTGTAGGGGAAGTTTTATACTTCCATGCTCTTAAACATTGAGGACAATGTTTAGCTTAAGTGTAGGGGGGTCTTCTATCGAAGTGACCTTACCTAGAACTTGTCATTGACTTTCATGATAACTTGGAAAATTAATTTTTCAAATCTTTGATCTACTTTGGCCACCAAAAATATGCATTCATAATTTTTGCATTAATCATTTTTCATTTGCATATCACATTTGCATTGTATATATATCTTCTTTTATTTTTCATCAAAAAGATATAAAAAGGAAAAAATATAATAACGACATGGTTTAATAAATTTAGACTTCTTTGACATATTAGGCCCGCCATGGATATTTTGACTCAACCCGAGTTTGCTTATCTTAGCACTCTCTAGCTAGTATCCTTAACCATGTAGTTCTTCATTGGTCTATTAGGCTAAGCATCCACCAATCTCATTATTTGAGATTTTAAATTTGTGGAGAATGGGAAATGATAGAGTTTAAGCAAGTATATAAGGGCTAGATAAACTTCATGATAATTACATGTGGCTAAACCCTTCTCTTCTTTACCTCTAATTTCTTCGCATGTATATATGTTAATAAATAACCAAGAACGGTTTTAATTGGTTTGTAATCTCATATGCATTTTTGACTAATCATTCATGGTTGGTATAAGTACGTCTTAAGATTCTAAGTTAGAATGTTTTATGTGTACTAGACTTATGTCATGCTTAATACTTAGCGGGTGTTTTTTCCTTTTATTCTTTTCAACTTTCTTTGTGAGGAATAAAGAAAAATAAGAGCGGCTTACAAAAAAAATAAGTGGCTAGAAAGAAAAAGAAAAAGAAAAAGAAAATAAAAAAAATAATACAAGACTCACAAGAGGGGCAGTGAAGTGTTAATTATAGTAACTATTAGATTCCAATATTACCGTGACGGGTTGCGGGGATTTAATAGTTGCTCCAATCCAATATTATCTTGACGGGTTGCGGGGTTGAAGATCCAAAGTCTCAAAAAGATGGCGGATGTAAATTATTGCGTGATTTTTATTTTTCTTTCCTTAGCGAGTGTGTAGCTACTTATTAATGCATGACATGAGGATTTTACACATAAGGCGAATGACTTATTACTCTTGAAACGGACTTATGTTAATTGTGAGCGATTTATTAAGTAATGGATGAGAGGATTACTTAGGATTAAAACCGTTCTTCCTTATTTTTAGATTTTACATTTCTTATATTTCACGCTTCAAATAATGACAAATTTGCCCAAAAGCAATTTGCTCAAATAATAACCGGTTCCACATTTAATTATCATGAATAAGTTGATGCACTTTTTACTTGTGAATGCAATGATCCCATTTTTAAGCTTAGTAGAACTTGAGGGTGATAAGTGTCCATGGTACCAAATTCCTAATCTAAGTCATTGATTTCTTTATGAGTTATTTCCATCAAAACCATTTCAATAAAAATCCAAAAAGATATAAGTAGAATTGTTTCTTTTGCATTGCATTGTTCAAAATAAGAATCATGCATCATATAGTGTAGAGTAGTGTAGATGCATTCCAAATTGACCAAGGTGGATTAATTATGAGGAGAATGTAAAATTGTGCTTAAAAATATAGCATTGCATGAGGTCATGGCAATGTTCAAGTGTAGGGGATTTGATATGAGCAAAAACTCATAACAATTAATCAACAAATCACCCTAAAACACAAGGAAAATACCTAACTTTTGTGCTATAAAGCGGAATTATGTGGTATGTTTTATGTTTGTGTATAAATAGGTAAGAAGGATGCATTTTCAAGCAAACAAGAGGAAAATCAAGCTTATTTGGATGAAAAAGACAAAGAAGGATCAAAGATGACAGGACTTTGAAGATAAGGGACCTATCTTGACAACACTCAAAAGTTAAAAGATCAAAAGTGTAAATTTGTCAAAGTCAAGATGAAAGTCAAACATGGTCAACTCTTCAGTCAATCAAGTCAAAGGGTCAAATTTATCAAGAATGCAAGTGGAAGGATCATTTATGCCAAAGAAATGAAGTTCCTAGCTCAATTGTACAATCTGCCATACTTAAGGGACTTAATTTGCCACTTTTCAAAGATTAAATAAGTTTAATCCGTGTGAAATGATTCCAACCAATGAGAAGGCAAGAAACAAGTCACACGGATTGCCAAATACCATGCCACCTCACCTCTTGCATTAACTGCGCCGCAATGAATTAAATAATGTCCACTTTCTAAAAGAAGCCAATAGGAATGCGCCACTCAATAAACAAATTATCCAATCCGGATAATGATCCGTGTGCTCCCATTTCACCCAACCAGGGCATGCCACGTGGCTTTCTTCTTCAACGCAACCCAGGAACGTTTATGAGCTGCACTTAATTTCAGAAGGAGTTATCTACATGAAAGTTGATCGTTTTTTAGAGAGGAACACATTGGATACAACCAATTAAGCTCAAAATCAATGAATCAAAAATCCCCAGTTCTTGAAGAACATGATGATGAACATTTAGCAGTTGGATGACACGTGGCAATAATCAAGTGGTGGAAACACGTCATCAAACCCAAAACTTCTTCACATTTTGTGTATAAATAGGATTATACTCTTTCATTTTGACGAGTAGTTAATGTATGTAAATTTCACACACATCTCCATTTCCTCTCATTCTTAGCTTTTAGTTAGTTAGCTCAACAAACTCAAGAGTCTGACAAGCTCTTGAGTTAGTTAGCATAGTTGTAACAAACTTACCTGCTTTGTAACAAACTTACCTTCAATCAATAAAATTCACATTTCATCTTCCTCATCTACTGTTCATACCCCGAATCTTGTTATCCTAGTGTTACTGTTAGCTACTTGTGATCAAAATTGATCATGATTAGCTAAGTGTGAAGATTTGAAGCTGTTTAGATCCTGACCTGTTCATCCATTACTAGTCCTTGTTGATTTTGAAGCTTAAAGGTTTAACAATGGAAATTATGATGATTGTAGCAGGTTGATTAGTGTGTGATAGTGTTAAGGTGGTGGTTAACACTATCTAGGTGGCTCAGCGCCAACCTACTCCATCGGAGGAGGCTTATGCTTCAAGGTTTCACAATTCTAAGTTCTTGTTCCACTAAACAGTATTGCCTGCTCAATTCCTAGTTTAACTAGTTTGTCTGCATGATCAAATGTGTTCAGATAGTATTTGAACTGAATTTTGGTGATTGAGTAGCTTAATTGTAGTTTTATACTTGTTCCTTAGATTATACTTGTTCCTGTTATCAGCTTTTTCAGTCATACTTTGCCTTAATCTGCATTTTGAGTCTTAGCTGGTTAAATTGTTTGAAGTCGGTTCATTTGCACTTCATTCTAGTAGTAAAACTTAGTCTGATATTCCAATTTAATCAGCTTAGCCAATTGCCTTAAATTCTTTCACAAAAGTTTGTTAGAATCCAGTTAAGTAGTGTTTGGTATAAGCTTTCAAGTTGTGTTCAAGTGTTGGTAATTGGTAGAATATTCTTAATTTTCAGTCATTTAGTCATAATAAACAAAGTTTGGTAGTTTTCAAGTCAATTCTTAAATCAAAAAGGCAATTGGCAACAAAAAAAAATATGGGTCAGTTTTCAACTTAGAATTTCATAAAAAGTTATTGATTTCAATAACTTGGCATTTCTTTGTTTTTGAATGAAATTGTTTGAAACCAATTCTAATCTTTCACTTAACATCTGAACTTTTAGCTTTTTCAAGGAAATTATACAGTTTTCTAAAACAAGGAAGAAATGAGCAAATCATTAAGCTGTTGAGATAGAGCAAGTTTCTGTAATATTGTGCTTAACTGATTTCTTGAAACATCATTTCTACTTCAGAAACATCCCAATTTTCTTTCACATTTGTGTTTAGTAAGAGTTCCTGAAGAGATCTGGAAATTTTCAGCTTTTCCAAAAAGTTGGTCAACGTTGGTCAAATAAGCTTGATTTAGCTTATTTCCATTTTCCAAATTCATTACTAGACCATTTTCAATATTAAAAGACATTCCCCGCTTCTTATGGCTTGAATAACAAGTTTTGACAAAAAAATTGGATTGTGCATGTTCAGCTTATCAGTTAGCTTAATTGTGGCTTATTAGGATTTGCTTATTTGAGTTTTACTAAGTTTCAGACTTAATCCTTTTACAAGCCTAGGTAAAATCAAGTTTTGAGTCTTTTGCAAGTTACTAGAGCTTATTTGGTTCATTGAATAGCTTAAACGAGCTTATTGAACATCTTAGCCCGTTTTTGATAAAATTTCACAATTAATTGCATTTTGGTCCCTCAAGTGTGTAATTGTTTTCATTAAGGGGTAAACTTGCACTAAACAAGGGTTTGCATTTTATTAGTCCTTTCATTTTCAAAACTTTACAATTTCAGTTAGGCAGTTTTCAAATTAGTTACATTTTGGTTATTAGTTTGTTACATTTGCATAGTTAGTCCTTTTAGTTAACAGAATTTACATTTCAAGCACTTCAGTTTTCAGACTTTACATTTTAAGCACTTAAATTTCATAGATTTACAATTTTGTCCTTATTTGAATAAAATTTGGTATTTGACTATTTGTTTTACGGTTACGTAGTTAATATTTTTCAACTTTTTACTTGATTGATCAATTAGACTTAGAAAAGCCAAATAACCCTACCAACAAAAAACGATTATAAACCCGATTTTGTTAGGACTTTCAATTGGTTAAGAACTGAGAAAACGAACTTCAATTATACTCTATTTCAAATGGCGCCGCTGCCGGTTCTTTGACTTTACGAGAGACTATCGATTGACGGTTTTCATTGGCTTTTGGGATCCGTTCACCTAGTGAACGTTATTTTTACGTATCATAAATCAAAAACAATAAAAAAAATCAAAAAGATAAAAATATATAAAAACTTAAAAAATAACAAAAACAATTCTTTTCCTAAAGAATTGACCAAACAAATTAAAAAATCCAAAAAGCAATCTTTTTCCTAAGAGATTGCACCAAAAAATATATATTATTGGATTTTCTCGGTTTTTATGTACATATAGTATTTTCTTTAAAAACTCATAAATACAAAAATATTTTCCATATATTATTATAAGTAAATACGTATACATATAACAACAACCAACACACATATTCTCCATAAGTATTGCCAAGGCAATACACCGTGTTGAGGGGCGTTCCGGTCCTTGAAACGCGTATCGATCAAACAAAATAAAGCAAGAATAGATAAATACTTCCAACAAGCAACAATTCGAAGAATACAAACAATTAAGTGAATAGAAAGGCGATGTGCTATAAAATGCCATCTAAGGGTCAATAGGTACATAAGTGCTTCGCGCCACCTAACCCCCCGTTCACTTGTGAGTATTCTAAGAAGGAAGGCTTCATTGGGGGTCTTGCACCCAAGTAGTACATACGTATATTATTATTTTCTTGTGGATATTTCATATTGAAACTCGAAGAGGGTAATCCTTTTCTCTTCAAAGTCACACGAGAGCTTCTCTATCATTCCTCGTATTGAGTTGCATGCTCACTCGCGGGCGTGCACAAATACTTATTGGTGTACAACCCCTTCCTCCGAAAAGGAAGAAAAAGAGAAAGAGTAGGAACACCACCGTCCATCAAGCCGATCCCGAGAATCGTGCTTTGATTCATCCACAAAAAGAAGCCATGGCCGGAGTTGATACTCGATCTTTGATGGAACAATTGCAATCCAATGTGCACAGATATGCCGATGCTATCAAGATACCCGATATTCCCGCAATCACATTTGAGCTAAAAACATCCATGATTAACTTGGTTTCAAACACACCTTTTTATGGGAACAAGAATGATAATCCTCATGATCACCTTAAGAGATTTCTTGCTCTTTGCAACACCATTAAGTACAATGGAGTTCCCCATGATGCCATTAAGTTGATATTGGTACAATTTTCACTAGAGGGTCCGGCTAAGCATTGGTTAGATACACAACCACCCGAGAGTATTACCACATGAGATGGTTTCACTACGAAGTTTTTGAACAAGTTCTTTCCCCCATCTAAGACCACGGCTTTGAGGAATTTAATTATAGGCTTTCAACAAAAACCTAGTCAAACATTTAGTGATGCTTGGGAGGAGTATAGAGAGTTATTGAGGAGATGCCCTAACCATGGATTGGATGAAGTTCACCAAATCAATACTTTCTACAATGGCCTTAAACCTCATCACCAAGACTCACTCAATGCTTCCGCGGGAGGAAATATTCTTCTTAAATCCATTCAAGAGGCTTGGGATATTATTGAGACCAAAGCAATGGTACAAACAAACACTCAATTTGAAGAAAGGGTTCATGTTATCCAAAACAATTCTCAAACACCTTGTGATAACCAATTCCTCAAGAGTCACCAAGAGACACTTCAAAAGATAGATAGGGATCATGAGATGAGTTTTAAGGCACATCAAGAATTGATCCAAGCTATTAAGAGCCTTTCATTGAACAACTCCACAAATGATGTGCATGCTATTACCCTTTCATGTGAGACTTGTGGAGGTCCTCATTCCTATCAACAATGTGATAAGGTGCAAGGTTATCAAGGGGAGTGTTATGCTTATCAAGAGGAACATCGTGAACATTTCAAGCCAAACATCAATCCCAACAACGTTTCTTACAAGTCTCAAAATTACCTTACTCCATCGGGATTCCCATCCCAACCACCCACCCGACCTCAACAAAATCCTCCTCAATTGTTACAAAGAAATCAAGGTCCAAGACCACATTACCAAGGGAATAACTACAAGGCACCTAACAATTTTCAACATCAAGGAAATAACTTTTATACACCACATCAAGGATTTAATCAACCACTCCCACCCTTCCCAAATCAAGGATATTCTTAAATCCCCAATCAAGGTTACCCTCAATTCCAAAATCAAGGATGTGGGCTACAAGAGACTCATGAGTATGTTTAGAAGAGAATTCATGAAACCGAGAAAAGAATGAATGATCAAATGAAACGTATATCGGAGGAACAAACTAATAGGCTTTTGATGGCATTCAATCAAAGACAACAAGAAGCTTTACCATCTAACACACAAGCAAACCCAAGGGCAAATGTCAATGCTATTACCACAAGAAGTGGAAAATCAACAAAGGATCCTTCACCTCTTACACCTCCTATTGTTAAACCCACTTTTGTTCCTACATGTGACAAGCCTTCTACATCTACTTCACCACCTCCAAATGCTCCTATTCAAACAAACACACTTTCTCAACCTATTCCCACTTCTCCTTTACCTTCCACAATTCCCAATCAAGAAGCTAACAAAGACAAATCTTCCACTACAACACCTACACCTAAACCAAATCTTCCTTACCCTTCAAGGTTGAAAAAGGACAAGTTAAAGAACAAGGATGATATCCAAGTCTCAAATTTCTTAAGGATGTTCAAGCAACTCAACATAAACATCTCCTTTGCGGAAGCTCTTGCTTACATGCCAAAATTTGCTAAGATGTTCAAGGATTTACTCTCCAACAAGGAAAAATTGGTTGATTTGCCCAACACATCCCTTAATGAAAATTGTTCCGCCGTGCTACTTAAAACCTTACCAACAAAACTTGGAGATCCGGAGTGCTTCTTAATACCTTGTAATTTTCTTGGTGTGGAAAATTGCATGGCTTTGGCGGATCTAGGGGCAAGCATTAACCTCATGCCTTTATCGGTTTGGAAAAAAACTCTCTCTTCCCGAGCTCACTCCCACTAGGATGACACTTGAGTTAGCCAACCGTACCATAGCTTACCCCGTAGGTATCACGGAGGATGTGTTTGTATGTGTGGATAAGTTTACATTTCCGGCCGACTTTGTAGTGGTTGATTATGACATGGACCCTAGAGTTCCTTTGATTGTTGGTAGACCGTTTTTGAGAACGGGTCATACTTTGATAGATGTGGCGGAGGGAGAACTAATTATGAGAGTAGAGGATGAGAAAGTGGTGTTTAAGTTAGGGAAAGTTTGTGATAAGAAAGAGCTTAAGGAGTTTAAACCTTGTGAGACTATTAACATAGTTGATGTGCTAGATGAGGTGTGTGATGAGCATTTTCATGACGCTTGCAAGAGTAATAGTGAGGATATGCCCCATGTTGAAACCGTGGCCTCAATTGCTCCTTCCTTAATACCTTTTGGAGAGAGTGATTTCCTCTTGGAGGAATTTGAGTCCAATTTTCGTGGAAATGATGATTCTCCCATCAATTGGGAAGAAGATATTCTTACCATCCAAAAGTTGCTCAATGAGGACCCTATTCCTTCCCCCATTCCACAAGAAGTAAACAATGATGATCCATCCATAGTTAAACCTTCCATAGAGAGTCCACCTCCAATTGAACTTAAGGATCTTCCATCCCACCTAGAGTATGCTTTCTTAGAGGGCAAAGACCAATTACCCGTGATCATTGCTAAAGAGTTGAAAGAGGATGAAAAAGAGAAACTCATAGAAGTCCTTAAGAAACATAAGAAAGCCTTAGCATGGAAAATATCCAACATAAGGGGATTTGATCCACATTTTTGTACACACAAAATCCTTATGAAGGATGATTACAAACCCGCCATTCAAAGCCAACGAAGGGTTAACCCAAAAATCCATGAGGTCATTAAAAAGGAAGTTATCAAACTCTTTGATGCGGGCATGATTACCCCATTTCCGACTCTCCATGGGTTAACCCGGTACATTGTGTTCCAAAAAAGGGTGGAATCACCGTAGTACCTAATGAGAACAATGAGCTTATTCCTACGAGACTTGTTACCGGTTGGAGAGTTTGTATTGACTATAGGAAGCTCAACGAGGCTACTAGGAAAGATCACTTCCCATTACCTTTTATGGACCAAATGCTTGAACGCTTAGCGGGAAATGAATACTATTGCTTTCTTGATGGCTTTTCGGGTTATTTCCAAATACCCATTGACCCTAAGGATCAAGAAAAGACCACATTCACTTGTCCCTACGGTACATTTGCTTACAAGAGAATGCTTTTTGGCTTATGTAATGCACCGGGGACATTTCAAAGGTGCATGATGGCAATTTTCCATGATATGATAGAGCAAGCAATGGAGGTTTTCATGGATGACTTTTCCGTCTTTGGAGATTCATTTACCTCATGTCTCACCAATTTAGTACGAATGCTTAAGCGTTGTGAGGAAACACGTTTAGTTCTTAATTGGGAGAAATGTCTCTTTATGGTGAAATAAGGAATTGTATTGGGACACAAGATATCCAATAAGGGATTAGAAGTGGATCGAGCTAAAATTGATGTGATTGCTAAGCTTCCCCCACCCACTACGGTTAAAGGTGTAAGGAGTTTCTTAGGTCATGCGGGATTTTATAGGCGCTTCATACAAGATTTTTCTAAGATAGCAAGACCGATGACCCACCTCTTGGAAAAAGAGGCTCCTTTCATTTTCAACCAAGAGTGTTTGGATTCATTTGAGACTCTTAAGGAGAAATTGACTAAGGCTCCCGTTTTGGTTTCTCCAAATTGGGAATTACCTTTTGAGCTTATGTGTGATGCT
The DNA here is from genome assembly GCA_025667525.1 of Glebionis coronaria. Lineage (NCBI taxonomy): Eukaryota > Viridiplantae > Streptophyta > Magnoliopsida > Asterales > Asteraceae > Glebionis > Glebionis coronaria. Next base: position 431,551,233 of record CM046879.1, on the reverse strand, counting down.
AGTGATTATGCGGTGGGGGCCGTCTTAGGAAAAAGAGTGAATAAGCATTTTAAACCTATAAACTATGCTAGTAAAACCATGACCGGTGCACAACTTCATTATACTACCACGGAAAAAGAGTTGCTTGCTATAGTCTATGCTTTTGAGAAATTTAGACCATACCTTGTGTTATCCAAAACCATAGTGTATACGGATCATTCCTCTCTCAAGTATCTCATGACAAAGGAAGATGCTAAGCCTAGGCTTTTGAGATGGGTTTTATTGCTTCAAGAGTTTAAGATAGAAATTCGAGATAAAAAAGGAGCCGAGAATTTAGCGGCGGATCACTTGAGTAGACTTGAGAATCCTTTTCAAGGAGATTTTCCTATTAAAGAAATCAATGAATCCTTTCCATTAGAGGAGCTCATGTCTATCTCTTCTCAAGAGGATGCCACCCCTTGGTTTGCGGATATAGCAAACTATCTTGTGGGGATGTGCTTATAGAGGGTTTTACTTCCCAACAAAAGAAGAAGTTTCTTAAGGAAGTTAAGTACTACTTTTGGGATGATCCTTATCTTTTTTGGCAATGTGCGGACCAAATCATTAGACGGTGTGTAGATGGGCCCGAGGCATTTAAGATTTTAGAAGCTTGTCATAAAGGACCTACGGGTGGACATTTTGGGCCCAACTATACCGCCAAGAAAGTCTTTGATTCGGGTTACTATTGGCCTTCCATTTACAAAGATGCCCAAGAGATGGTGAAATTTTGTGATGTATGTCAAAGACAAGGAAACATTACGGAACGTGATGAGATGCCACAAAATTTTATTCAAGAGTGTGAGATTTTTGATGTATGGGGCATAGATTTTATGGGACCTTTTCCATCTTCCAAGGGAAACAAGTATATACTTGTAGCAGTGGATTATGTGTCAAAATGGGTTGAGGCCAAAGCCTTACCTACTAATGATGCTAGAGTTGTTGTGAAGTTCTTGAAGCAATTGTTTGCTAGATTTGGTGTACCTCGGGCCATCATAAGTGATCGTGGTACGCACTTTTGTAATGATCAATTCACGAGAGTTATAAAGAAATATGGAGTTAATCATAGACTTTCTACCGCGTATCACCCTCAAACCAATGGTCAAACCGAGGTCACAAATCGTGGTTTAAAGAGAATTTTGGAGAGAACCGTGGGAGAGCATCGAGCTTCTTGGTCGGATAAGCTTGATGATGCTTTGTGGGCTTTTAGGACGGCTTTTAAGACACCAATTGGTTGTACCCCTTATAGGCTTGTCTATGGAAAAGCATGCCACCTCCCATTCGAGTTAGAACACAAGGCTTCTTGGGCTCTCAAGTGGGCTAACTTTGATTTAAACCAAGCCGGTTCACATAGAAAGGATCAACTTAATGAAATGGATGAATTGAGAGCCAATGCCTATGAGATATCTTTGCTTTATAAGGAGAAGACTAAGAAATTGCATGATGCTAAGATCAAGAACCGTGAGTTTAAACTTGGAGAGCCGGTTCTCCTCTTTAACTCAAGGTTGAAACTTTTTGCGGGCAAGCTTAAGTCGAGATGGCCCGGTCCATTCACTATTGCTCAAGTATTTCCATATGGAACTATTGAGTTGTCACAACCCGATGGTCCAAATTTTAAAGTGAATGGTCACCGTGTGAAGCACTATTTTGGGGAGGACATTTCCGTTGAAATGGTCCAAGAGATCCCCATTTTCCCCATGAATTAATTCATTGTGGGAAGAGTCGAGCTAGAGACTCCCTAAATCAAGCTTGAATAACTAGGTTTAGAGTTGTTAGATTTAGAGTGTTGTAGGTTAGAAATAAGGATAGCAATTTGTTGACAAGTGTTGGGTAGACCTTCTTTTGTCTTCATGATGTTTGTAGGGTTGCTCACTCATTTCATGCATTGGAGCTTATGGAGGAGGCCCTTGTATCCGATTCACTTTGTTACTATTGTGATCTTTCATAGACACCTTGTGCTTTAAAAAATGAATTCACTATAGATGCTCTTTCCTTAACTTGGGTTAGGCAAAGTCCATTCATTGTCATAAGTGTAGGGAAAGTTTTATACTTCCATTCTCTTAAACATTGAGGACAATGTTTAGCTTAAGTGTAGAGGGGTCTTTTATCGAAGTGACCTTACCTAGAACTTGTCATTGACTTTCATGATAACTTGGCAAATTAATTTTTCAAACTTTTTTCAAATCTTTGATCTACTTTGGCCACCAAAAATATGCATTCATAATTTTTGCATTAATCATTTTTCATTTGCATATCACATTTGCATTGTATATATTTCTTCTTTTATTTTTCATCAAAAAGATATAAAAAGGAAAAAATATAATAAGGACATGGTTTAATAAATTTAGACTTCTTTGACATATTAGGCCCGCCATGGATATTTTGACTCAACCCGAGTTTGCTTATCTTAGCACTCTCTAGCTAGTATCCTTAACCATGTAGTCCTTCACTGGTCTATTAGGCTAAACATCCACCAATCTCATTATTTGAGATTTTAAATTTGTGGAGAATAGGAAATGATAGAGTTGAAGCAAATATAAAAGGGCTAGATAAACTTCATGATAATTACTTGTGGCTAAACCCTTCCCTTCTTTACCTCTAATTTCTTCGCATGTATATATGTAAATAAATAATCAAGAACGGTTTTAATTGGTTTGTAATCTCTTATGCATTTTTGACTAACCATTCATGGTTGGTATAAGTACGTCTTAAGATTCTAAGTTAGAACGTTTTATGTGTACTAGACTTATGTCATGCTTAATACTTAGCGGGTGTTTTTCCTTTTATTCTTTTCAACTTTCTTTGTGAGGAATAAAGAAAAATAAGAGCGGCTTACAAAAAAAAATGAGTGGCTAGAAAAAAAAAGAAAAAGAAAAAAAAATAATACAAGACTCCCAAGAGGGGCAGTGAAGTGTTAATTATAGTAACTATTAGACTCCAATATTTCCTTGACGGGTTGCGGGGATTTAATAGTTTCTCTAATATAATACTACCTTGACGGGTTGCGGGGTTGAAGATCCAAAGTCTCAAAAAGATGGCAGATGTAAATTATTGCGTGAGTTTTATTTTTCTTTCCTTAGCGAGTGTGTAGCATGCATGACATGTGGATTTTACACATAAGGCGAATGACTTATTACTCTTGAAACGGACTTATGTTAATTGTCAGCGGTTTTTCAAGTAATGGATGAGAGGATTACTTAGGATCAAAACCGTGTTTCCTTATTATTGGATTTTACATTTCTTATATTTCACGCTTCAAATAATGACAAATTTGCCCAAAAGCAATTTGCTTAAATAATAACTGGTTCCACATTTAATTGTCATGAATAAGTTGATGCACTTTTTACTTGTGAATGCAATGATCCCATTTTTAAGCTTGGTATGGGGAAAGTGAAACTTGAGGGTGATAAGTGTCCATGGTACCAAATCCCTAATCTAAGTCATTGATTTCTTTATGAGTTATTTCCATCAAACCATTTCAATAAAAATCCAAAAAGATATAAGTACAATTGTTTCTTTTGCATTGCATTGTTAAAAATCAAAATCATGTATCATATAGTGTAGAGTAGTGTAGACGCATTCCAAATTATCCAAGGTGGATTAATTATGAGGAGAATGTAAATTTGTGCTTTAAAATATAGCATTGTATGAGGCTATGGTAATGTTCAAGGTGGATTAATTATGAGGAGAATGTAAATTTGTGCTTTAAAATATAGCGGAATTATGTGGTATGTTTTGTGTTTGTGTATAACTAGGTAAGAAGGATGCATTTTCAAGCAAACAAGAGGAAAATCAAGCTTATTTGGATGAAAAAGACAAAGAAGGATCAAAGATGACAAGACTTTGAAGATAAGGGACCTATCTTGACAACACTCCAAAGTTGAAGGATCAAAAGTGTAAATTTGTCAAAGTCAAGATGAAAGTCAAACATGGTCAACTCTTCAGTCAATCAAGTCAAAGGGTCAAATTTATCAAGAATGCAAGTGGAAGGACCATTTATGCCAAAGAAATGAAGTTCCTAGCTCAATTGTACAATCTGCCATACTTAAGGGACATAATTTGCCACTTTTCAAAGATAAAATAAGTTTAATCCGTGTGAAATGATTCCAACCAATGAGAAGGCAAGAAACAAGTCACACGGATTGCCAAATACCATGCCACCTCACCTCTTGCATTAACTGCGCCGCAATGAATTAAATAATGTCCACTTTCCACAAGCAGCCAATAGGAATGCGCCACTTAATAAACAAATTATCCAATCCGGATAATGATCCGTGTGCTCCCATTTCACCCAACCAGGGCATGCCACGTGGCTTTCTTCTTCAACGCAACCCAAAAACGTTTATGAGGTGCACTTAATTTCAGAAGGAGTTATCTACATGAAAGTTGATCGTTTTTTAGAGAGGAACACATTGGACACAACCAATTAAGCTCAAAATTAATGAATCAAAAATCCCCAATTCTTGAAGAACATGATGATGAACATTTAGCAGTTGGATGACACGTGGTAATAATCAAGTGGTGGAAACACGTAATCAAACCCAAAACTTCTTCACATTTTCTCTTTAAATAGGATTGTACTCTTTCATTTTGACGAGTAGTTAATGTGTGTAAATTTCTCACACATCTCCATTTCCTGTCATTCTTAGCTTTTAGTTAGTTAGCTCAACAAACTCAAGAGTCTGACAAGCTCTTGAGTTAGTTAGCATAGTTGTAACAAACTTACCTGCTTTGTAACAAACTTACCTTCAATCAATAAAATTCACATTTCATCTTCCTCATCTACTGTTCATACCCTGAATCTTGTTATCCTAGTGTTACTGTTAGCTACTTGTGATCAAAATTGATCATGATTAGCTAAGTGTGAAGATTTGAAGCTGTTTGGATCCTGTCATGTTCATCCAGTATTAGTCCTTGTTGATTTTGAAGCTTAAAGGTTTAACAATGGAGATTATGATGATTGTAGCAGGTTGATTAGTGTGTGATAGTGTTAAGGTGGTGGTTAACAATATCTAGGTGGCTCAGCGCCAACCTACTCCATCAGAGGAGGCTTATGCTTCAAGGTTTCACAATTCTGAGTTCTTGTTCCACTAAATAGTATTGCCTGCTCAATTCCTAGTTTAACTTGTTTGTCTGCATGATCAAATGTGCTCAGATAGTATTTGAACTGAATTTTGGTGATTGAGTAGCTTAATTGTAGTTTTATACGTGTTCCTTAGCTTATACTTGTTCCTATTATCAGCTTTTTCAGTCATACTTTGCCTTAATCTGCATTTTGAGTCTTAGCTGGTTAAATTGCTTGAAGTTGGTTCATTTGCACTTCATTCTAGTAGTAAAACTTAGTCTGATATTCCAATTTAATCAGCTTAGCCAATTGCCTTAAATTCTTTCACAAAAGTTTGTTAGAATCCAGTTAAGTAGTGTTTGGTATAAGCTTTCAAGTTGTGTTCAAGTGTTGGTAATTGGTAGAATTTTGTTAATTTTCAGTCATTTAGTCATAATAAACAAAGTTTGGTAGTTTTCAAGTCAATTCTTAAGTCAAAAAGGCAATTGGCAACAAAAAAAATATGGGTCAGTTTTCAACTTAGAGTTTCATAAAAAGTTATTGATTTCAATCACTTGGCATTTCTTTTTTTTGGATGAAATTGTTTGAAACCAGTTCTAATCTTTCACTTAACATCTGAACTTTTAGCTTTTTCAAGGAAATTATACAGTTTTCTAAAACAAGGAAGAAATAAGCAAATCATTAAGCTGTTGAGATAGAGCAAGTTTCTGTAATATTGTGCTTAACTGATTTCTTGAAACAACATTTCTACTTCAGAAACTTCCCAATTTTCTTTCACATTTGTGTTTAGTAAGAGTTCCTAAAGAGATCTGGAAATTTTTAGCTTTTCCAAAAAGTTGGTCAACGTTGGTCAAATAAGCTTGATTTAGCTTATTTCCATTTTCCAAATTCATTACTGGACCATTTTCAATATTAAAAGACATTCACTGCTTCTTATGGCTTGAATAACAAGTTTTGACAAAAAAATTGGATTGTGCATGTTCAGCTTATCAGTTAGCTTAATTGTGGCTTATTAGGATTTGCTTATTTAAGTTTTACTAAGTTTTAGACTTAATCCTTTTACAAGCCTAGGTAAAATCAAGTTTTGAGTCTTTTGCAAGTTACTAGAGCTTATTTGGTTCATTGAATAGCTTAAACGAGCTTATTGAACATCTTAGCCCGTTTTTGATAAAATTTCACAATTAATTGCATTTTGGTCCCTCAAGTGTGTAACTGTTTTCACTAAGGGGTAAACTTGCACTAAACTAGGGTTTGCATTTTATTAGTCCTTTCATTTTCAAAACTTTACAATTTCAGTTAGGCAGTTTTCAAATTAGTTACATTTTGGTTATTAGTTTGTTACATTTGCATAGTTAGTCCTTTTAGTTAACAGAATTTACATTTCAAGCACTTTAGTTTTTAGAATTTACATTTTAAGCACTTAAATTTCATAGATTTACAATTTTGTCCTTATTTGAATAAAATTTGGTATTTGACTATTTGTTTTATGGTTACGTAGTTAATATTTTTCAACTTTTTACTTGATTGATCAATTAGACCTAGAAAAGCCAAATAACCCTACCAACCAAAAACGATTATAAACCCGAGTGCAAATGAACCAACTTCAAGCAATTTAACCAGCTAAGACTCAAAATGTAGATTAAGGCAAAGTATGACTGAAAAAGCTGATAACATGAACAAGTATAAGCTAAGGAATAAGTATAAAACTACAATAAGCTACTCAATAACCAAAATTCAGTTCAAATACTATCTGAACACATTTCATCATGTAGACAAACAAGTTAAACTAGGAATTGAGCAGGAAATACTGTTTAGTGGAACAAGAACTCAGAATTGTGAAACCTTGAAGCATAAGCCTCCTCTGATGGAGTAGGTTGGCGCTGAGCCACCAAGATAGTGTTAACCACCACCTTAACACTATCACACACTAATCAACCTGCTACAATCATCATAATCTCCATTGTTAAACCATTAAGCTTCAAATTCAACAAGGACTAGTACTGGATGAACATGACAGGATCTAAACAGCTTCAAATCTTCACACTTAGCTAATCATGATTAATTTTAATCACAAGTAGCTAACAGTAACACTAGGATAACAAGATTCAGGGTATGAACAGTAGATGAGGAAAATGAAATTTGAATTTTATTGATTGAAGGTAAGTTTGTTACAAAGCAGGTAAGTTTGTTACAACTATGCTAACTAACTCAAGAGCTTGTCAGACTCTTGAGTTTGTTGAGCTAACTAACTAAAAGCTAAGAATGAGAGGAAATGGAGATGTGTGTGAAATTTACACACATTAACTACTCGTCAAAATGAAAGAGTACAATCCTATTTATAGAGAAAATGTGAAGAAGTTTTGGGTTTGATGACGTGTTTCCACCACTTGATTATTGCCACGTGTCATCCAACTGCTAAATGTTCATCATCATGTTCTTCAAGAATTGGGTATTTTTGATTCATTGATTTTGAGCTTAATTGGTTGTGTCCAATGTGTTCCTCTCTCGAAAACGATCAACTTTCATGTAGATAACTCCTTCTGAAATTAAGTGCAGCTCATAAACGTTCCTGGGTTGTGTTGAAGAAGAAAGCCACGTGGCATGCCCTGGTTGGGTGAAATGGGAGCACACGGATCATTATCCGGATTGGATAATTTGTTTATTGAGTGGCGCATTCCTATTGGCTGCTTTTGGAAAGTGGACATTATTTAATTCATTGCGGCGCAGTTAATGCAAGGGGTGAGGTGGCATGGTATTTGGCAATCCGTGTGACTTGTTTCTTGCCTTCTCAATGGTTAGAATCATTTCACACGGATTAAACTTATTTAATCTTTGAAAAGTGGCAAATTAAGTCCCTTAAGTATAGCAGATTGTACAATTGAGCTAGGAACTTCATTTCTTTGGCATAAATGGTCCTTCCACTTGCATTCTTGATAAATTTGACCCTTTGACTTGATTGACTGGAGAGTTGACCATGTTTGACTTTCATCTTGACTTTAATGTGTGTAAATTTCACACACATCTCCATTTCCTCTCATTCTTAGCTTTTAGTTAGTTAGCTCAACAAACTCAAGAGTCTGACAAGCTCTTGAGTTAGTTAGCATAGTTGTAACAAACTTACCTGCTTTGTAACAAACTTACCTTCAATCAATAAAATTCACATTTCATCTTCCTCATCTACTGTTCATACCCTGAATCTTGTTATCCTAGTGTTACTGTTAGCTACTTGTGATCAAAATAGATCATGATTAGCTAAGTGTGAAGATTTGAATCTGTTTAGATCCTGACCTGTTCATCCAGTACTAGTCCTTGTTGATTTTGAAGCTTAAAGGTTTAACAATGGATATTATGATGATTGTAGCAAGTTGATTAGTGTGTGATAGTGTTAAGGTGGTGGTTAACACTATCTAGGTGGCTCAGTGCCAACCTACTCCATCATAGGAGGCTTATGCTTCAAGGTTTCACAATTCTGAGTTCTTGTTCCACTAAACAGTATTGCCTGCTCAATTCCTAGTTTAACTTGATTGTCTACATGATCAAATGTGTTCAGATAGTATTTGAACTGAATTTTGGTGATTGAGTAGCTTAATTGTAGTTTTATACTTGTTCCTTAGCTTATACTTGTTCCTGTTATCAGCTTTTTCAGTCATACTTTGCCTTAATCTGCATTTTGAGTCTTAGCTGGTTTAATTGCTTGAAGTTGGTTCATTTGCACTTCATTCTAGTAGTAAAACTTAGTATGATATTCCAATTTAATCAGCTTAGCCAATTGCCTTAAATTCTTTCACAAAACTTTGTTAGAATCCAGTTAAGTATTGTTTGGTATAAGTTTTCAAGTTGTGTTCAAGTGTTTGTGTGTAAATTTCACACACATCTCCATTTCCTCTCATTCTTAGCTTTTAGTTAGTTAGCTCAACAAACTCAAGAGTCTGACAAGCTCTTGAGTTAGTTAGCATAGTTGTAACAAACTTACCTACTTTTTAACAAACTTACCTTCAATCAATAAAATTCACATTTCATCTTCCTCATCTACTGTTCATACCCTGAATCTTGTTATCCTAGTGTTACTGTTAGCTACTTGTGATCAAAATTGATCATGATTAGCTAAGTGTGAAGATTTGAAGCTGTTTAGATCCTGTCCTGTTCATCCAGTACTAGTCCTTGTTGATTTTGAAGCTTAAAGGTTTAACAATGGATATTATGATGATTGTAGCAAGTTGATTAGTGTGTGATAGTGTTAAGGTGGTGGTTAACACTATCTAGGTGGCTCAGTGCCAACCTACTCCATCATAGGAGGCTTATGCTTCAAGGTTTCACAATTCTGAGTTCTTGTTCCACTAAACAGTATTGCCTGCTCAATTCCTAGTTTAACTTGTTTGTTTGCATGATCAAATGTGTTCAGATAGTATTTGAACTGAATTTTGGTGATTGAGTAGCTTAACTGTAGTTTTATACTTGTTCCTTAGCTTATACTTGTTCCTGTTATCAGCTTTTTCAGTCATACTTTGCCTTAATCTGCATTTTGAGTCTTAGCTAGTTAAATTTCTTGAAGTTGGTTCATTTGCACTCGGGTTTATAATCGTTTTTGGTTGGTAGGGTTATTTGGTTTTTCTATGTCTAAATGATCAATCAAGTAAAAAGTTGAAAAATATTAACTACGTAACCGTAAAACAAATAGTCAAATACCAAATTTTATTCAAATAAGGACAAATTGTAAATCTATGAAAATTAAGTGCTTAAAATGTAAATTCTGAAAACTAAAGTGCTTGAAATGTAAATTCTGTTAACTAAAAGGACTAACTATGCAAATGTAACAAACTAATAACCAAAATCTAACTAATTTGAAAACTGACTAACTGAAATTGTGAAGTTTTGAAAATGAAAGGACTAATAAAATGCAAACCCTAGTTTAGTGCAAGTTTACCCCTTAATGAAAATAGTTACACACTTGAGGGACCAAAATGCAATTTCCCCGGAAGCGGCGCCATTTGAAATTGAGTATATTGAAGTTCGTTTTCTCAGTTCTTAACCAATTGAAAGTCCTAACAAAATCGGGTTTATAATCGTTTTTGGCTGGTAGGTTTATTTGGCTTTTCTATGTCTAATTGATCAATCAAGTAAAAAGTTGAAAAATATTAACTACGTAACCGTAAAACAAATAGTCAAATACCAAATTTTATTCAAATAAGGACAAAATTGTAAATCTATGAAATTTAAGTGCTTAAAATGTAAATTCTGAAAACTAAAGTGCTTGAAATGTAAATTCTGTTAACTAAAAGGACTAACTATGCAAATCTAAAAAACTAATAACCAAAATGCAACTAATTTGAAAACTGCGTAACTGAAATTGTAAAGTTTTGAAAATGAAAGGACTAATAAAATGCAAACCCTAGTTTAGTGCAAGTTTACCCCTTAATGAAAACAGTTAAACACTTGAGGGACCAAAATGCAATTAATTGTGAAATTTTACCAAAAACGCGCTAAGATGTTCAATAAGCTCTGATAGGTGTGTAAACACCCGTCCTTTTTACCACTTAACTACAATAATAACCAAGCCAAAACGTGTATTTTATGTCGTAAATGTCGGACTTATGCGTGGTTTGTGTTTTTGTTGTGATTTAGGACGAAAATGAGAAAAGGGGAGAAAACACGGGCATTCACGGGATTTTATCGAAGAAAAAGACAAAATACGAAGTCAAGAAATCAAGAGTGCAAAAAGAACGGAAGTCCAAGACCAATTCTGAAGATTTATCGAAGAAAAAGTCAAAAGACGGAAAGTTTACTAAAAGCCGAAGAACTCAAGTCTAATTTATTGAAGAATTACAAGACGAGTTTAAAGAAATCCCGAGACAAAGTCATTAAAGTCAAAGAATTAAGAAGACAAGGACTTAATCATGCAATTAAAGAAAGAAGAAAGAGGGGAGGAAGCTTCCTAAGCACCTCCTTAATCCTCCTATAAATAGATCATTAGGATTTACATTTCATTTTGTTGGCTAAGTGTGATAATTAGTCTCCCACCCTTTAATTACTTGTTCTTTAATTACATGTCATTTAATTAATTGTCTTGCACCTTAAATACATTTAATTTCAAGTAAGTTTCCTTTTAATTATTGTCAATCTTTACTTTTCTTGTCAATCTCCTATCTACCTTTCTTTAATCTTTAATCTTTATGCTTATTTGTTCATGTTCATGTTCTTAAGTTTTTTATTAAATTGATTAAGTGGGTTTTGATTATTGTGGTTATTATTGTTAGTTTTATTGATTTGGCTTGTTTGATTATCATTAGTAGATGTTATTTGGTTAGTTTGATTTAATCTTTTGGTTTGATTTGATTAGTTTTGGTTAGATTCGTGTTTCCTTTTGTTTCCTTGTTCTTCGCGTCTATTGTTTTTCCAGGTACTGTTGATTCCCAGGGTATTCCGAACCAAGCTCTTTGTCCATAATATTCCGGATCAAGTGACATTCCCAACGAAGGTGGTTACTTGCTCATTCGGAATATTCCGAATAAAGGTTTTCTACTGATTGTTCCGAATCAAGGGTTCAGACAAGGGGTGTTCATCCGGAACATCAAATATTCCGGATAAGTGGCTGTTCATTCGGAATACAAAATATTCTGGATCAGTGGCTGTTCATTCGGAATATTCCGAACGAAGGGTTTGGGGATTGTTCATTCGGAACATCTATTATTCCGGATCAAGGTGGTTCCTTCGGAATATATTCCGAATCAATACTTTATTCCGGATCAGCAAAACATTCCGAACCAAGCTTCATATTCCGAACCAAGTGAACATTCCGGATAAAGGCTTATATTCCGAGTGAAGGATTTATTCCGGATAAGTGACATATTCCGAATAAAGAATTTATTCCGGATCAAGGTTTTATTCCGGGTGAACATTTTATTCCGGATCAAAGGTTTTGGTAATTATTTCGAGTGAAGAACAATTATTCCGAACGAAGGTGACATTCCGAACGAAGGTTTATTCCGGATGAACTGTTTTCAGGTTCTTTTTAGTTTCTGTTTTTAAGTTTTAATTTTCAAGCTTTACTTTTCCCGCCTTTTTCCTTAATTGCACTTTAAGCTTACTTGCCTTAGATTTATTTTAGCCTTGCCTTAGTTTAAGTTTTAGTTGCGTTTTAAGTTTGCCTAAGATAGTTTTAAGTTCGCGTTATTTACTTTAATTGCCTTTTAATTTCTCGTCACGTTTTAAATTCATGTCATTTATTTTAAATTAGAGTTAGATTTAAATTAACGTCATTTTCATTTAAAGTCTTGCATTTTATTTTTCAACAACGACAAATATTTTTCTTAACCAAAAACAATTGAGTCACACTTAAAACCATTTTTCAATTCGATTAGACATACGACAAATAACTTTTTAACTGAGTAAAAACCTAGTTATCAAATGACGTTGCTGCCGGCTCTTTTCGTAAAGATTAACGGTTTTCTGTGAGAGAGGCGTTGCTTTTTGGGATCCGTTCATTCGTGAGCGTTATTTTCTTGCTTAAAATTTTTCAAAAAACCATAAAAATTAAAAATTGTTAAAAATCCATAAAAATTAAAAAATTTCAAAAATCCAAAAAGATTTTATTTTTATAGTGTATATATATTCTCTTTGTGTTTGGTATTGTTTTCTTTTACCTTTGTAGGTGTATGCGTACTAGATCTTCTACTTATCAAGAGCCCGAGACTCGTGAAGATTTAGATATGGCAGGTGTGAACAAAAACAATAATCCACCGCACCTCAATAATAACAACAACAATGTTCTTCCACAGCCCGATCTTCGGACAATGGAGGAGCTTTGTCAACCCACCATGTTTGGACGAGGAGGACCGATTGCGCCGATGCAAATCACGGCTCCGGAGTTTTCGTTGAAGCACCACATGATTCAGCAAGTGCAAACTAATCCATTCGCCGGAATGCCTGATGATGATGCCAACAAACACCTCGACAAATTCATTACTATCACTCAAAGCATGAAGTTGCCCGGAGTTACTATGGATGTTCTTCGCCTTCAACTCTTTCCACATACTTTATCACACCACGTCGAGAAATGGTTTGATCGTCTCCTGAAGAATTCCATTCATACTTGGGATGACATGTCTCAACGCTTTTTGTCGCGCTACTTTCCACCATCCATGGTCACGGGCCTTCGCAATCAAATCAGCGGTTTCATGCAAGAACCCGATGAATCTCTCTTTGATGCTTGGGAAAGATATAATGTTTTGATCGATCGATGTCCAAACCACAACATGCTCCCTGTGACCTTAATTGATACTTTCTACAACGGTTTGACTTTTCGTGATCGTGATACAATTAATGCAGCCGCCGGTGGCACATTTATGAAAAGAAGACCCGAGGAGTATAGAGAGCTTATTGAGAACATGACTACTCATCACAAAAACTGGGATTCCTCCGCTTCTTAAAGGAACAACCCGAGAGTCAATGTTTCTTCTACTTCATCAAACCCCGATATGACCGAATTCACCCGCATGATGGCCGAAATGAACAAAAATATCTTGCTTCTCGCTACAAACCAACAACAAGTTAAAGCGGTAGCCAATACTTGTGAGACATGCGGCGGTCCACACTCATACACTGATTGTCCTTCTACTCAAGGAAATCCGGAAAACGTGTATGCGGCTTATGGTAATTATTCACCGGAAAATTACCAAGCCCGACCTCAAGGGGATCGAAATTTGCTGAGTTGTCGGTCTAACAACTACCTTTCACCCGGTTTTTCTCCTCAAAACCAAAACCCCAACAACAACTACAATAGAAGCAACCAAATCCCACCTAGAGCTTCTAATCCTTATCACCCACCCGCTCAGCAAGCCCCACCCATGAATCAAGATGTTGATGCATTAATGAGAACCCAAGGTGAGCAAATCAAGAATCTACAAAGCCAAATTATCAATTTGAAAGGGGATATCACCAAGCAAGGGAATGACATTAGATCTGAGCTTCGAGATAATATACAATCCTCCTTCAATAATCAAACGAATGATTTAAGGAATATGCTAGCTAGTTTCTTACCAACCACTCAACCTTCTACTTCGAGTTCTCTACCTTCAAACACCGTCACCAACCCGAGAGCGAATGTGAGTGCTATTACTACCTGTAGTGGAGTTACTTTAGTAGGACCACCTATCCCGCCCCCATCATCTACACTTCCTCCACCACCATTTCTTCCTACTCCTCCCACACCTAGTATTAGTACACCATTACCGTCTCCGCCTCGTCATAACGAAGTACCCAAGAAGAACCCTTAAACATCTCAACCTTCACCTGTTACACCTCCACCACCCAACCCCAGCATTCCTTACCCGTCTCGACTCAACAAGGCTCGAATTTTCACTAAGAATGACCTGCAAGTCGCTAACTATTTGGAAAAGATTGCCGGCATGAAAATCACCTTTACCCTTGTTGAAGCTCTTGCCCAAATGCCACAATTTGTCAAGATGTTTAAGGAATTGCTTAGCAAGAAGGAGAAGATGGCCGAGTTTGTTAATACTCGATTGAATGAAAATTGTTTTGCCGTCCTTCTTAAAGAACTTCCGGACAAACTTGGAGATCCCGGTCGTTTTGTGCTTCCTTGTACTTTTAACCAAACCGACAAATTTACTGCCTTAGCCGATCTCGGGGCAAGTATTAATTTGATGCCTTTAAGTGTTTGGAAAAATTTATCATTGCCCGACCTTACACCTACCAAAATGACTCTTGAGCTAGCCAATCGCACTCTCGCTTACCCCGTTGGTATTGCCGAAGATGTGTTTATTAAAGTTGGCACATTCACTTTTCCGGTCGACTTCGTCGTTGTTGATTATGAAATGGAACCTCATATTCCGTTAATATTTGGGCGGCCATTTTTGAGAACCGGTAGAGCTTTAATTGATGTGGATAAATGGGAGCTCATCTTAAGAGTCGGGGATGATGCACAAGTTTTTGAAATGGGGAAGCTTACAAGCAAATACTATGGAAGAGAAAAAGCGAATATGATTAATGTGCTTGATGATTTTGTCGTCTACAACAATCCTCTATTCGATTCTTGCAATGATAATCCACTGTTTCAAGATGATGTGGATGATTCTCTCTCCAATTTGGAACCTTCACCCATATATGATTCTCCACCGTTCTTTGATGCTTATGATGATGATTCTAGCTCCGATGGGGATGATTATGATGATTTTACTCCGAGTATCCTGACATGCCCACTTATGATGATTTTGATGAGGCCGATACTATCTCGAGTGATTCTTCTCATGATGAAGATCCTCCGCCATCCATGCTTAATCCTACTTTGGATGATTACTCATTTGAGGAAGACTTCTCTACTTTTCTCAATACTTACTTCCCTCATGAGAGTGATGCCCCTCCTTAGACTTTGTTAATTATGGTCTTGATCCTAATTCGGATTTGAAGAAAATTCTTTCAAAGGAGAAGCAACCGGACGACACCAACATCCGCATCATGTATGATTTAACACCTCTTTGTCCATCTTCTGAGGACGAGGTTGTGCATTTTCTTCGCGGATCATCCTCAAATTCTGCTGAGCCTGAGTGCTATTTTCCCCTAAAGGAAAAGGTGTTCGACCCCGGTATCGATATTCTTCAGCCATCTCAGTATCCGTCTAATGAAATAAAAGGAAATATCTTTGGAACTTATGATGATATGCTTGCACCTCTTCACCCTTGCTACCACCGTGCTCCATCTTTGCTTAAGGGAACCTTGCCTATTCTTCTTTGGCTTGCCTTGTTCGCCTTAAGCTTGTGCTATTTGATGGACGAAAACTATGTCTTTGATCCCGGTGGATATTTTTCATGCTTCTTCCTATGCTAATCAAGGTCGAGTCAGGCTCACGATTCGGTGAACAAAAATCAAGCGCTTCTTGGGAGGCAACCCATGTATCTATCTTTTAGCTATTTATATCCTAAGTGTAGGGGAGAACCGTTGGTGTTTTCTATTTCCTCTCTTCTCATATTCAGGGATTCGAGCGCTCAATGATCCACTCTTGACGATTTTTGACGACCCGTGATTCCGTGTTTCCGTCTTCCTGGTTCTATCCTAAACTCTTTTCGATTCACTATTTTATATTTTCCAATATTAAAATAGGAATCTCGTTAGTTGTCTTTTCCTTAGCAAGATTTAAACAAAGTGCACAATGTCCTAAGTGTAGGGGAGTTTACTCCCACATGCTTAAACATTGAGGATAATGTTTATATCAAGTGTAGGGGGGACTTCTATCGAAGTTAAGTGTCTTTTCCTTGTATTTGTCCTCATTTTAACCGGAAAATCAATTTTTCGACATTTTACAAAAATTTTGATCTATTTTGGCCTATTAGTTTTTCCCTTTGTATAGTTATTTTTCTTTCTTCATTAGCATAAATTTTAATAAAGTGGTTTTAATTTTCAAACGTTGTGAATCTTTTGACTCAACCCGAGTTTACTTATCTAAGTTTACTCTAGCTAGTATCCTTAACGTGTTTAAGTCAAGTTTTGCTAGGCTTTTATATTGGGAGCTATAAAACGCGAAAGTCTTAACTCTCACGGGTTAAGGATAAGAACTTTTCGCAAGTTTCTATAATTGATCCTAGAGAGTCGTTTATCAAGGGAACTTTAAAATGCGATTTCTAAACTTGAAAAAGTCTAAGAGTTTGCAAGATCCTATTGACGACTCGAAAACCCAAAACTTTGATTTAATAGGCTAAGCATCCACGAGTCTCATTCCTTGAGATTTTAAACTGTGGAGAACGAGAGATGATAGAGTCAGTTATAATTTTGGTATTCTTTCGTGAATTTATGTGACTTAATTATAAGCCTATTCTCCCATCGCTTGCTAATAATTTTATCTGCAATAAATAAGGTTGTACGATTTGAAAAGTTACTTAGCTTCTAGCCCAAGATCGTTTAAAAGTTGCTCGGTATGGATAGAGTTCATAGCCAAGGCATAACTTATTGAAGCGGGATGCGAAGATTGGCGAGTCCAAAAAGGTCCTAACAAGGCATGAGGGCTACATTTTGTTGCTAAAGATCCCAAGTGATGTGAAGAATCATTTATCAAAGATCAATATGAAGGATCGATACACACGACAAAAAGCAAATACTCCCCAAAAGATCATGGAGAAGTCTATCCGAAAAGACCCTAGCAAGGTATGAGGATAAATAGATCCAAGTCCTAAAAGGAGGCGGATCGTTGTATATCAAAGTCCAAAATAAAGATTGGAGAAAAATGAAGAAGTCGTGGTCCAAATATGAAGAATCTCTCAAAACTTCAAGTGAAGAGATTCCTATTATGAAGAGAAGACCATTATTTCATGAACGTCTCTCAAGATTTGAAGTATGAAGTCGCTGCCAAATATTGGTCCGAGAAAGGTCTCAAATCGTGAAGCGAGTTATGCCAAGATATGAACTTTATGAGATCCCGAGAAGCAGTTTTAAAAGATTTTGTCCTTTAGCTAACTATTGATTAAATCATGCCACTTTATTTTCAGCCTAAATAACTATCAAAATAAGTCAAAAATGCATCCTCGTGATCATTCAAGACAACAATAAAATATAAGAGATACACCTAGGAATAAAGGAGTCTAAGTAAATAATTAGCCCACATGAGTTCGTGTTAGTTTGCTAACTTATAATAACAATGATCTCGTTTTTAAGCTTGGTTTGGAGAAAGTGAAAACTTGAGAATGATGATCATTCATGACATTTTCAAAACCCGAAGGTATGTTTTTTATTTCTTAACTTGTTTTATTATTTTCTATCTCTTTAATAAAGGCCAATATGGATTGATTATGATGAAAAGTGTAATCGTGCTTTGTAACTAATGCATTGCATGAGGACATTGCAATGGTCAAGTGTAGGGGATTTGATAGGTGTGTAAACACCCATCCTTTTTACCACTTAACTACAATAATAACCAAGCCAAAACGTGTATTTTATGTCATAAATGTCGGAATTATGCGTGGTTTGTTTTTTTGTTGTGATTTAGGACGAAAATGTGAAAAGAGCAGAAAACACGGGCATTCACGGGCTTTTATCGAAGAAAAAGACAAAAGACGAAGTCAAGAAATCAAGAGTGCAAAAAGAACGGAAGTCTAAGACCAATTCTGAAGATTTATCGAATAAAAGGTCAAAAGACGAAAGTTTACTAAAAGCTGAAGAACTCAAGTCTAATTTATTGAAGAATTACAAGACGAGTTTAAAGAAATCCCGAGACAAAGTCATTAAAGTCAAAGAATTAAGAAGACAATGACTTAATCATGCAATTAAAGAAAGAAGAAAGAGGAGAGGAAGCTTCCTAAGCACCTCCCTAATCCTCCTATAAATAGATCATTAGGATTTACATTTCATTTTGTTGGCTAAGTGTGACAATTAGTCTTCCACCCTTTAATTACTTGTTCTTTAATTACATGTCATTTAATTAATTGTCTTGCACCTTAAATACATTTAATTTCAAGTAAGTTTCCTTTTAATTATTATCAATCTTTACTTTTCTTGTCAATCTCCTATCTACCTTTCTTTAATCTTTAATCTTTATGCTTATTTGTTCATATTCATGTTCTTAAGTTTTTTATTAAATTGATTAAGTGGGTTTTGATTATTGTGGTTATTATTGTTAGTTTTATTGATTTGGTTTGTTTGATTATCATTAGTAGATGTTATTTGGTTAGTTTGATTTAATCTTTTGGTTTGATTTGATTAGTTTTGGTTAGATTCGTGTTTCCTTTTGTTTCCTTGTTCTTCCCGTCTATTGTTTTTCCGGGAACTGTTGATTCCCAGGGTATTCCGAACCAAGCTCTTTGTCCATAATATTCCGGATCAAGTGACATTCCGAACGAAGGTGGTTACTTGCTCATTCGGAATATTCCGAATAAAGATTTTCTACTGATTGTTCCGAATCAAGGGTTCAGACAAGGGGTGTTCATCCGGAACATCAAATATTCCGGATAAGTGGCTGTTCATTCGGAATACAAAATATTCCGGATCAGTGGCTGTTCATTCGGAGTATTCCGAACGAAGGGTTTGGGGATTGTTCATTCGGAACATCTATTATTCCGGATCAAGGTGGTTCATTCGGAATATATTCCGAATCAATACTTTATTCCGGATCAGCAAAACATTCCGAACCAAGCTTCATATTCCGAACCAAGTGAACATTCCGGATCAAGGCTTATATTCCGAGTGAAGGATTTATTCCGGATAAGTGACATATTCCGAATAAAGAATTTATTCCGGATCAAGGTTTTATTCCGGGTGAACATTTTATTCCGGATCAAAGGTTTTGGTAATTATTCTGAGTGAAGAACAATTATTCCGAACGAAGGTGACATTCCGAACGAAAGTTTATTCCGGATGAGCTGTTTTCAGGTTCTTTTTAGTTTCTATTTTTAAGTTTTAATTTTCAAGCTTTACTTTTCCCGCCTTTTTCCTTAGTTGCACTTTAAGCTTACTTGCCTTAGATTTATTTTAGCCTTGCCTTAGTTTAAGTTTTAGTTGCGTTTTAAGTTTGCCTAAGATAGTTTTAAGTTCGCATTATTTACTTTAATTGCCTTTTAATTTCTCGTCACGTTGATAGGTGTGTAAACACCCATCTTTTCTACCACTTAATTACAATAATAACCGGACCAAAACGTGTATTTTATATCTTTTATGTCGGAATTATGCGTGGTTTGTGTTTTTGTTGTGTTTTAGGACGAAAAGGTGAGAAGTGGAGAAAACACGGACATTCACGGGCATTTACGGACTTTTATTGAAGAAAAAGATGAAGACGAAGTCAAGAAGTCAAGAGTGCAAAAAGAACGGAAGTCCACGACCAATTCTGAAGATTTATCGAAGAAAAAGTCAAAAGACGGAAGTTTATCAAAAGCCGAAGAATTCAAGTCTATTTTATTGAAGAATTTAAAGACGAGTTCAAAGAAATCCCGAAGCCAAAAGTCCCTTAAGTCCAAGTTTAAAGAAGATTAGAAGACAAGGACTAAGTATGCAATTAATGAAGATTAAAAGAAGGAGGGACTTAATGACGCAATTAAGAGAAAAGGAAAGAGGGGAGGAAGCTTCCTTAATCATCCCTATATATAGTCATTAGTTGTAATCTTTTCATTTTGTTGGCTAAGTGTGACAATTAGCTCTTCCACCATTTACTTTCCTTGCACCTTTAATTACCTTGTCCATTTAAATACTTGTCAAAATTTAATTACCTTGTCTTGCACTTAATTACCATTTAATTTCAAGTAAGTTTTTCTTTTAATTCTTGTTAAGCTTTATCTTTATCTTGTTAATCTCATTCTACCTTTCTTTAATCTTTGTGTTGATTTGTTTATGTTCATGTTCTTAATTTTTGTTGATTTATTTAAGTGGGTTTTGATTATCTTGTTAATTTTATTGTTTTGGAATGATTGTTTATCATTTATAGTCGTTTATTTACTTGTTTGATTTAATCTTTTGGTTGATTTGTTTTAGATTTAATTAGATCCGTATGTATTCTTTGTCCCGGGTTCTTCGCTGCAATCCCCTTCCCAGGATCTGATCTTCAGTTATTTCGTATAAGGGAAGTTTTCCGAGTAAGGTTTTGACTAGTGTTCTCTATTCGGAATATTCATTATTCCGAATAGGAAGTTTATTCCGAATAGAAACTTATTCCGATTAAGGCATCTTATTCCGAATAGGCAACTATTCCGCATAGGGGGAATTATTCCGAATAAGCCGTTATTCCGAATAGGACAGTATTCCGAATTGGCCAAGTTATTCCGCATAAGGGAGACATTCCGAATAGGAATTTTATTCCGAATAGACCTGGATTTTCCGAATAGCAATTTATTTCGAGTAAGGCTCACATTCCGAATAGGGTGACAATATTCCGCATAGGGACTTACTCCGAATAGACTTGATATTCCGGATAGGGATAGTATTCCGAATAGGCCATTATTCCGAGTAGGGTATTATTCAGGATAGGTGACATATTCCGAATTGCCATATATTCCGAATAGGGTTTATTCCGGATAGAGCTTATTTTCAATTTCTTTAAATTTAGTTTTTAAGTTTCTGCCCTTTTATTTTAAGCTTTATTTTTCCCGCCTTTTTCTTTAGTCGCACTTTAAGTTTATTTGCATTAGATTTATTTTAGTCTTGCCTTAGTTTAAGTTTTAGTTTTAGTTGCGTTTTAAGTTTGCCTTAGTTAGATTTGAGTTTGCGTTATTTTCATTTAGTACCCTTTAATTTCTGTCTTGCTTTTAAATACCTGAACCTTTACTTTAATTAGACTTAGATTTACTTTAAGTGCACCTTTACTTTAATTGTTTTGCACCCTTTATTTTAAACACTACAACGACACATCTTTGTTCCACCAAATAAAACTGACTCACACATTAAACTCAAGTTTTTCAATTCGAAGAGATTGGTATAACGATAATCTTTTTACCTGGTCAAAAGCCTAGTTATCAAATGGCGCCGCTGCCGGCTCTTTTCGTAAAGATCAACAGTTTTCTGTGAGAGACACGTTGCTTTTTGGGATCCGTTCACTTGTGAGCGTTATTTTTCTTGCCTAAAAAAATTTAAAAAACCATAAAAATTAAAAATCTCAAAAATCCAAAAAGATTTTATCTTTATTGTGTATATATATTGTTTTTGTGTTTGGTTTTGTTTTCTTTTGCATTTTCAGGTGTATGCGTACTAGATCTTCTAATTATCAAGAGCCCGAGCCTCAAGAAGATTTAGATATGGCAGGTGTTAACAACAACAACATTCCACCGCACCTCAATAATAATAATAATAACAACAATGCTCTTCCACAGCCCGATCTTCGGACCATGGAGGAACTTTGTCAACCAACAATGTTTGGACGAGGAGGACCGATTGCGCCGATGCAAATCAACGCTCCTGAGTTTTTGTTGAAGCACCACATGATTCAGCAAGTACAAACAAACCCATTTAGAGGATTGCCTGATGATGATGCCAACAAACACCTCGACAAGTTCATTACAATCACCCAAAGCATGAAGTTGCCTGGGGCCACAATGGATGTTCTTTGCCTACAACTCTTCCCACATACTTTATCGCATCATGCCGAGAAATGGTTTGATCGTCTCCCGAAGAATTCTATTCACACTTGGGATGATATGACTCAACGCTTTTTGTCGCGCTACTTTCCACCATCCATGGTCACAAGCCTTCGCAATCAGATCAGCGGTTTCATGCAAGATCCCGAGGAATCTCTTTTTGACGCTTGGGAGAGATATAATGTCTTGATCGATAGATGTCCAAACCACAATATGCTTCCCGTCACTTTGATAGATACTTTCTACAACGGATTGACTTTTCGAGATCGTGATACGATAAATGCAGCCGTCGGTGGCACATTCATGAAAAGGAGACCCGAGGAGTGTAGAGAGCTAATAGAGAACATGACTACTCACCACAAAAACTGGGATTCCTCTGCATCTTCTAGGAACAACCCGAGAGTCAATGCTTCTTCTACCTCAGCAAACCCTGAGATGACCGAACTCACGTGCATGATGGCCGAAATGAGCAAAAGTATTACGCTTCTCGCTTCAAACCAACAACAACAAGTTAAAGCGGTTGCTAATCCTTGTGAAACATGTGGCGGTCCTCACTCATACACCGATTGTCCTTCGACACAAGGAAATCCGGAAAATGTGTATGCTGCTTACGGTAATTATTCACCGGAAAATTACCAAGCTAGACAACAAGGGGATAGAAATCTGCTGAGCTACCGTTCCAACAATTACCTTTCACCCGGTTTTTCTCCTCAAAACCAAAATCCCGCCAACAACTACAATAGAAGCAACCAAATCCCACCAAGAGCTTCTAATCCTTATCAACCACCCACCCAACACACCCCACCCATTAATCCCGATGTTGATGCCATCATGAGAACTCAAGGTGAGCAAATCAAGAATCTACAGAGCCAAATAATCAATTTGAAAGGAGATATTTTGAAGCAAGGAAATGACATCAGAACCGAGGTTCGTGATAATATTCAATCCTCCTTCAGCACTCAAACAACTGAATTAAAGAATCTGTTGGCTAGTTTCTTGCCCGAAGCTCAACCTTCTTCTTCAGGTTCTCTACCTTCGAACACCGTCACTAATCCGCGAGCCAATGTGAGTGCTATAACTACGCGTAGTGGAATTACCATTGTCAATCCACCTATCCCACCACCATCATCTACACCTCCTCCACCACCATGTATCCCAACTCCTCCTACACCTAGTATTAGTACACCATTACCGTCTCCGCCTCGTCATGACGATGTATCTCGGAAGGATCCTTCAACATCACAACCTTCACCAACTACACCTTCACCATCTCCCTATCAACCCAGAATCCCATACCCTTCTCGCATAGGCAAGACCAATGATCTAACCAAGAATGACTGTCAAGTATCGAAATATGTGGAAATGCTATCTAAAATGACCATCAACATTAGCCTTGTTGAAGCACTTCGCCACATGCCGAAATTTGTCAAAGCATTCAAGGAATTGCTTAGCAAGAAGGAGAAGCTGATTGAACTCGCCAACACACGCTTAAATGAAAACTGCTCAGCAGTTATTCTTAAAGAATTACCGGAAAAGCTTGGAGATCCCGGTCGTTTTGTGTTGCCTTGCGTGTTCAACAAAACTGAAGAATTTACTGCCCTTGTTGATCTCGGGGCTAATATTAATCTTATGCCTTTGAGTGTTTGGAAAACACTATCATTACCCGACCTCATTCCAACAAAGATGACTCTCGAACTTGCAAATCGCACTCTCGCTTACCCCGTTGGTATAGCCGAAGACGTGTTCATCAAAGTTGGCACATTTACTTTCCCGGTCGATATTGTCGTAGTTGATTATGAAATGGACCCTCGTATTCCTTTAATACTTGGTCGGCCATTCTTGAGAACCGGACGTGCTTTAGTAGATGTGGCCGAAGGTGAGTTAATCTTACGAGTCGGGGATGATTCAAAAGTTTTTAAAATGGGGAAGCTTATAGGCAAATCCTTTGGAAGCCGAGAATCAGTGAATATGATTAATGTGCTCGATGACTTTACCGTCTATGACAATCCTCTATTCGATTCTTCCATCGATAATCCACTCTTTGACGATGATGTAGATGATTCTCGCTCCACTTTGGACGCTTCTCCCATTTATGATTCTTCACCGGTCTTTGATGCTTATGATGATAATGATTCTAGCTCAGATTCGGATGATTTTGATTGTACTTATGAGTATCCCGAGCTGCCTACTTTCGATGATTTTGATGAGGCTGATACTCTCTCGAGCGATTCTTCACATGATGAAGATCCTCCGCCATCACTCGATCCTACTTTGGACAATTATTCATTTGAGGAAGATTTCTCTGAATTTCTCAATACTTACTTCCCTCATGAGAGTGATGCTCCTCCTTATGACTTTGAAGATTATCGTCTTAATTCTACTTTGGATTTGAAGAGCATTCTGTCAAAGGAGAAGAAACCGATTGACACCAATATTCGTTGCACATATGATTTGACACCTCTTTGTCCCCCTTCTGAGGACGAGGTTGTGCTTCTTTGCGGATCTTCTTCACACTCGACTGAGCCTGAGTGTTATTTTCCCCTGAAGGAAAAGGTGTTCGACCCCGGTATTGAAGTCTTTAAGCCATCTCAGTATCCACCTGATGAAATAAAAGGAAAAATCTTTGGAAATTTTGAAGACATTCTTGCACCACTTCAACCTTGCTTCCACCGTGCTCCGTCACTACTTAAGGGAACCTTGCCACTTCTTATTTGGCTTGCCTTGTTCGCCTTAAGCTCGTGCTTATTGATGGATGAAAACTATGTCTTTGACCCTGGTGGATATGATTCATGCTTCTTCCATTGATGATCAAGGTCGAGTCAGGCTCACGACTCGGTAAACAAAAACCAAGCGCTTCTTGGGAGGCAACCCATGCATCTATCTTTTCGCTTTCTTTACCATAAGTGTAGGGGGGACCCTTTGGTTTGCTTTCCTCTCCTCACTTCTTAATCATGGATTCGAGCTTCAATGATCCACTCTTGACGATTCTTGAAGACCCGTGATTCCGTGTTCCATTATCCCGGTTCTATCCTAAACTCTTTTCGATTCACTATTTTATATTTTCCAATATTAAAATAGGAATCTCTTTAGTTGTATTTTCCTTAGCGAGATTTAAACAAAGTGCACAATGTCCTAAGTGTAGGGGAGTTTACTCCCACATGCTTAAACATTGAGGACAATGTTTATCTTAAGTGTAGGGGGGACTTCTATCGAAGTTAAGTGGTCTTTTCCTTGTATTTGTCCTCATTTTAACCGGAAAATTAATTTTTCGACATTTTTCAAAATTTTTGATCTATTTTGGCCTATTAGTTTTTCCTTTTGTATAGTTATTTTCTTTCCTTATTAGAATAAATGTTTAATAAGTGGTTTTAATTTTCAAACGTTGTAAATCTTTTGACTCAATCCGAGTTTACTTATCTTAAGTTACTCTAGCTAGTATCCTTAACGTGTTTAAGTCAAGTTTTGCTAGGCTTTTATATAGGGAGCTATAAAACGCGAAAGTCTTAACTCTCACGGGTTAAGAACAAGAACTTTTCGCAAGTTCCTATAATTGATCCTAGAGAGTCGTTTATCAAGGGAACTTTAAAATGCGATTTCTAAACTTGAAAAAGTCTAAGAATTTGCAAGATCCTATAGGTGACTCGAAAACCCAAAACTTTGATTTAATAGGCTAAGTATCCACGAGTCTCATTCTTTGAGATTTTAAACTGTGGAGAACGAGAGATGATAGAGCCAATTATAAGTTCGGTATTCTTTCGTGAATTTATGTGAGTTAATTATAAGCCTATTCTCCCATCGCTTGCTAATAATTTTATCTGATAATAAATAAGGTTGTACGATTTGAAAAGTTACTTAGCTTCTAGCCCAAGATCGTTTAAAAGTTGCTCGGTATGGATTAGAGTTCATAGCCAAGGCATAACTTATTGAAGCGGGATGCGAAGATTGGCAAGTCCAAAAAGGCCCTAACAAGGCATGAGGGCTATATTTTGTTGCTAAAGATCCAAAGTGATGTGAAGAATCATTTATCGAAAATCAATATGAAGGATCGAGACACATGACGAAAAGCAAATACTCCCCAAAAGTCATGGAGAAGTGTATCCGAAAAGACCCTAACAAGGTATGAGGATAAATAGATCCAAGTCATAAAAGGAGGCGGATCGTTGTATATCAAAGTCCAAAATAATGATTGGAGAAAAATGAAGAAGTCGTGGTCCAAGTATGAATCTCTCAAAACTTCAAGTGAAGAAATTCCTATATGAAGAGAAGACCATAATTTCATGAACGTCTCTCAAGGTTTGAAGTATGAAGTCGCTGCCAAATATCGGTCCGAGAAAGGTCTCAAATCGCGAAGCGAGTTATGCCAAGATATGAACTTTATGAGGTCCCGAGAAGCAGTTTTAAAAGATTTTGTCCTTTAGCTAACTATTGATTAAATCGTTCACTTTATTTTCAGACTTAATAACTATCGAAATAAGTCAAACAATGCATCCTCGTGATCATTTAAGACAAATAATAAAATATAAGAGATACCCCTAGGAATAAGGGAGTCTATGTGTGTAGTTGGCCCACATGAGTTCGTGTTAGTCTATAAACTTATAATAACAATGATCTCGTTTTTAAGCTTGGTTTGGAGAAAGTGAAAACTTGAGGATGATGATTGTTCATAACATTTTCAAAACCCAAGGTATGCTTTTGATTTCTTTATTTTGTATATTTTAATTTTCTATTTCTTTAATAAAGGCCAACGTGGATTGATTATGATGAAAAGTGTGATCTTGCTTTGTAACTAATGCATTGCATGTGGACATTGCAATGGTCAAGTGTAGGGGATTTGATAGGTGTGTAAACACCCATCTTTTCTACCACTTAATTACAATAATAACCGGACCAAAACGTGTATTTTATGTCTTTTATGTCGGAATTATGCGTGGTTTGTGTTTTTGTTGTGTTTTAGGACGAAAAGGTGAAAAGTGGAGAAAACACGGACATTCACGGGCATTTACGGACTTTTATTGAAGAAAAAGATGAAAGACGAAGTCAAGAAGTCAAGAGTGCAAAAAGAACGGAAGTCCACGACCATTTCTGAAGATTTATCAAAGAAAAAGTCAAAAGACGGAAGTTTATCAAAAGCCGAAGAATTCAAGTCTATTTTATTGAAGAATTTAAAGACGAGTTCAAAGAAATCCCGAAGCCAAAAGTCCCTTAAGTCCAAGTTTAAAGAAGATTAGAAGAAAAGGACTAAGTATGCAATTAATGAAGATTAAAAGAAGGAGGGACTTAATGACGCAATTAAGAGAAAAGGAAAGAGGGGAGGAAGCTTCCTTAATCCTCCCCTATATATAGTCATTAGTTGTAATCTTTTCATTTTGTTGGCTAAGTGTGACAATTAGCTCTTCCACCATTTACTTTCCTTGCACCTTTAATTACCTTGTCCATTTAAATACTTGTCAAAATTTAATTACCTTGTCTTGCACTTAATTACCATTTAATTTCAAGTAAGTTTTTCTTTTAATTCTTGTTAAGCTTTATCTTTATCTTGTTAATCTCATTCTGCCTTTCTTTAATCTTTGTGTTGATTTGTTTATGTTCATGTTCTTAATTTTTGTTGATTTATTTAAGTGGGTTTTGATTATCTTGTTAATTTTATTGTTTTGGATTGATTGTTTATCATTTATAGTCGTTTATTTACTTGTTTGATTTAATCTTTTGGTTGATTTGTTTTAGATTTAATTAGATCCGTATGTATTCTTTGTCCCGGGTTCTTCGCTGCAATCCCCTTCCCAGGATCTGATCTTCAGTTATTCCATATAAGGGAAGTTTTCCGAGTAAGGTTTTGACTAGTGTTCTCTATTCGGAATATTCATTATTCCGAATAGGAAGTTTATTCCGAATAGAAACTTATTCCGATTAAGGCATCTTATTCTGAATAGGCAACTATTCCGCATAGGGGGAATTATTCCGAATAAGCCGTTATTCCGAATAGGACAATATTCCGAATTGGCCAAGTTATTCCGCATAAGGGAGACATTCCGAATAGGAATTTTATTCCAAATAGACCTGGATTTTCCGAATAGAAATTTATTTCGAGTAAGGCTCACATTCCGAATAGGGTGACAATATTCCGCATAGGGACTTATTCCGAATAGACTTGATATTCCGGATAGGGATAGTATTCCGAATAGGCCATTATTCCGAGTAGGGTATTATTCAGGATAGGTGACATATTCCGAATTGCCATATATTCCGAATAGGGTTTATTCCGGATAGA
Source organism: Glebionis coronaria (assembly GCA_025667525.1). NCBI lineage: Eukaryota > Viridiplantae > Streptophyta > Magnoliopsida > Asterales > Asteraceae > Glebionis > Glebionis coronaria. The sequence goes on along the minus strand of CM046879.1, from coordinate 431,522,831 downwards.
GCTTATTTTCAATTTCTTTAAATTTAGTTTTTAAGTTTCTGCCCTTTTATTTTAAGCTTTATTTTTCCCGCCTTTTTCTTTAGTCGCACTTTAAGTTTATTTGCATTAGATTTATTTTAGTCTTGCCTTAGTTTAAGTTTTAGTTTTAGTTGCGTTTTAAGTTTGCCTTAGTTAGATTTGAGTTTGCGTTATTTTCATTTAGTACCCTTTAATTTCTGTCTTGCTTTTAAATACCTGAACCTTTACTTTAATTAGACTTAGATTTACTTTAAGTGCACCTTTACTTTAATTGTTTTGCACCCTTTATTTTAAACACTACAACGACACATCTTTGTTCCACCAAATAAAACTGACTCACACATTAAACTCAAGTTTTTCAATTCGAAGAGATTGGTATAACGATAATCTTTTTACCTGGTCAAAAGCCTAGTTATCACACGTTTTAAATTCCCGTCATTTATTTTAAATTAGAGTTAGATTTAAATTAACGTCATTTTCATTTAAAGTCTTGCATTTTATTTTTCAACAACGACAAATATTTTTCTTAACAAAAAACAATTGAGTCACACTTAAAACCATTTTTCAATTCGATTAGACATACGACAAAGAACTTTTTAACTGAGTAAAAACCTAGTTATCAATCTCGTTTAAGCTATTCAATGAACCAAATAAGCTCTAGTAACTTGCAAAAGACTCAAAACTTGATTTTACCTAGGCTTGTAAAAGGATTAAGTCTGAAACTTAGTAAAACTCAAATAAGCAAATCCTAATAAGCCACAATTAAGCTAACTGATAAGCTGAACATGCACAATCCAATTTTTTTGTCAAAACTTGTTATTCAAGCCATAAGAAGCAGGGAATGTATTTTAATATTGAAAATGGTCCAGTAATGAATTTGGAAAATGGAAATAAGCTAAATCAAGCTTATTTGATCAACGTTGACCAACTTTTTGGAAAAGCTGAAAATTTCCAGATCTCTTCAGGAACTCTTACTAAACACAAATGTGAAAGAAAATTAGGAAGTTTCTGAAGTAGAAATGTTGTTTCAAGAAATCAGTTAAGCACAATATTACAGAAACTTGCTATATCTCAACAGCTTAATGATTTGCTTATTTCTTCCTTGTTTTAGAAAAGTGTATAATTTCCTTGAAAAAGCTAAAAGTTCAGATGTTAAGTGAAAGATTAGAACTGGTTTCAAACAATTTCATCCAAAAACAAAGAAATGCCAAGTGATTGAAATCAATAACTTTTTATGAAATTCTAAGTTGAAAACTGACCCATATATTTTTTTGTTGCCAATTGCCTTTTTGACTTAAGAATTGACTTGAAAACTACCGAACTTTATTTATTATGACTAAATGACTGAAAATTAACAAAATTCTACCAATTACCAACACTTGAACACAACTTGAAAGCTTATACCAAACACTACTTAACTAGATTCTAACAAACTTTTGTGAAAGAATTTAAGGCAATTGGCTAAGCTGATTAAATTGGAATATCAGACGAAGTTTTACTACTAGATTGAAGTGCAAATGAACCAACTTCAAGCAATTTAACCAGCTAAGACTCAAAATGCAGATTAAGGCAAAGTATGACTGAAAAAGCTGATAACAGGAACAAGTATAAGCTAAGGAACAAGTATAAAACTACAATTAAGCTACTCAATCACAAAAATTCAGTTCAAATACTATCTGAACACATTTGATCATGCGGACAAACAAGTTAAACTAGGAATTGAGCAGGCAATACTGTTTAGTGGAACAAGAACTCAGAATTGTGAAACCTTGAAGCATAAGCCTCCTCTGATGGAGTAGGTTGGCGATGAGCCACCTAGATAGTGTTAACCACCACCTTAACACTATCACACACTAATCAACCTGCTACAATCATCATAATCTCCATTGTTAAACCTTTAAGCTTCAAAATCAATAAGGACTAGTACTGGATGAACAAGACAGGATCTAAACAGCTTCAAATCTTCACACTTAGCTAATCATGATCAATTTTGATCACAAGTAGCTAACAGTAACACTAGGATAACAAGATTCAGGGTATGAATAGTAGATGAGGAAGATGAAATGTCAATTTTATTGATTGAAGGTAAGTTTGTTACAAAGCAGGTAAGTTTGTTACAACTATGCTAACTAACTCAAGAGCTTGTCAGACTCTTGAGTTTGTTGAGCTAACTAACTAAAAGCTAAAAATGAGAGGAAATGGAGATGTGTGTGAAATTTACACACATTAACTACTCGTCAAAATGAACGAGTACAATCCTATTTATAGACAAAATGTGAAGAAGTTTTGGGTTTGATGACGTGTTTCCACCACTTGATTATTGCCACGTGTCATCCAACTGCTAAATGTTCATCATCATGTTCTTCAAGAATTGGGGATTTTTGATTCACTGATTTTAAGCTTAATTGGTTGTGTCCAATGTGTTCCTCTCTAAAAAATGATCAACTTTCATGTAGATAACTCCTTCTGAATATAAGTGCAGCTCATAAACGTTCTTGGGTTGCGTTGAAGAAGAAAGCCACGTGGCATGCCCTGGTTGGGTAAAATGGGAGCACACGGATCATTATCCGGATTGAATAATTTGTTTATTGAGTGGCGCATTCCTATTGGCTGCTTTTGGAAAGTGGACATTATTTAATTCGTTGCGGCGCAGTTAATGCAAGAGGTGAGGTGGCATGGTATTTGGCAATCCATGTGACTTGTTTCTTGCCTTCTCATTGGTTGGAATCATTTCACACGGATTAAACTTATTTAGTCTTTGAAAAGTGGCAAATTAAGTCCCTTAAGTATGGCAGATTGTACAATTGAGCTAGGAACTTCATTTCTTTGGCATAAATGATCCTTCCACTTGCATTCTTGATAAATTTGACCCTTTGACTTGATTGACTGAAGAGTTGACCATGTTTGACTTTCATCTTGAATTTGACAAATTTACACTTTTGATCCTTCAAGCTTATACCAAACACTACTTAACTGGATTCTAACAAACTTTTGTGAAAGAATTTAAGGCAATTGGCTAAGCTGATTAAATTGGAATATCAGACTAAGTTTTACTACTAGAATGAAGTGAAAATGAACCAACTTCAAACAATTTAACCAGCTAAGACTCAAAATGCAGATTAAGGCAAAGTATGACTGAAAAAGCTGATAACAGGAACAAGTATAAGCTAAGGAACAAGTATAAAACTACAATTAAGCTACTCAATCACCAAAATTCAGTTCAAATACTATCTGAACACATTTGATCATGCAGACAAACAAGTTAATCTAGGAATTGAGCAGGCAATACTGTTTAGTGGAACAAGAACTCAGAACAGTGAAACCTTGAAGCATAAGCCTCCTCTGATGGAGTAGGTTGGCGCTAAGCCACCTAGATAGTGTTAACCACCATCTTAACACTATCACACACTAATCAACCTGCTACAATCATCATAATCTCCATTGTTAAACCTTTAAGCTTCAAAATCAACAAGGACTAGTACTGGATGAACATGACAGGATCTAAACAGCTTCAAATCTTCACACTTAGCTCATCATGATCAATTTTGATCACAAGTAGCTAACAGTAACACTAGGATAACAAGACTCACGGTATGAACAGTAGATGAGGAAGATAAAATGTGAATTTTATTGATTGAAGGTAAGTTTGTTACAAAGCAGGTAAGTTTGTTACAACTATGCTAACTAACTCAAGAGCTTGTCAGACTCTTGAGTTTGTTGAGCTAACTAACTAAAAGCTAAGAATGAGAGGAAATGGAGATGTGTGTGAAATTTACACACATTAACTACTCGTCAAAATGAAAGAGTACAATCCTATTTATAGACAAAATGTGAAGAAGTTTTGGGTTTGATGACGTGTTTCCACCACTTGATTATTGCCACGTGTCATCCAACTACTAAATGTTCATCATCATGTTCTTCAAGAATTGAGGATTTTTGATTTATTGATTTTGAGCTTAATTGGTTGTGTCCAATGTGTTCGTCTCTAAAAAACGATCAAATTTCATGTAGATAAATCCTTCTGAAATTAAGTGCAGCTCATAAACGTTCCTGGGTTGCGTTGAAGAAGAAAGCCACGTGGCATGCCCTGGTTGGGTGAAATGGGAGCACACGGATCATTATCCGGATTGGATAACTTGTTTATTGAGTGGCGCATTCCTATTGGCTGCTTTTGGAAAGTGGACATTATTTAATTCATTGCGGCGTAGTTAATGCAAGAGGTGAGGTGGCATGGTATTTGGCAATCTGTGTGACTTGTTTCTTGCCTTCTCATTGGTTGGAATAATTTCACACGGATTAAACTTATTTAATCTTTGAAAAGTGGCAAATTAAGTCCCTTAAGTATGACAAATTGTACAACTGAGCTAGGAACGTCATTTCTTTGGCATAAATGGTCCTTCCACTTGCATTCTTGATAAATTTGACTCTTTGACTTGATTGATTGAAGAGTTGACCATGTTTGACTTTCATCTTGACTTTGAAAAATTTACACTTTTGATCCTTTAACTTTAGAGTGTTGTCGAGATAGGTCCCTTATCTTCAAAGTCTTGTCATCTTTGATCCTTCTTTGTCTTTTTCATCCAAATAAGCTTGATTTTCCTCTTGTTTGCTTGAAAATGCATCCTTCTTACCTATTTATACACAAACACAAAACATACCACATAATTCAGCTTTATAGCACAAAAGTTAGGTATTTTCCTTGTGTTTTAGGGTGATTTGTTGATTAATTGATATAGTTTTTGCTCATATCAGATGGCGCCAACTTGTATGAGCATAGTTTGGCTAGGCCGATTGGACGACTCTCCTGGGCCGTTCATCTTCTTCCCCGGTCGTGAGTAATGCTGCAAACAAAGTTAACCGGTTAGACGTGGACCCCAGGCCGGAGCCCCAGGGTCCACCTCCGACGGTCAAGTTAGTATGGTGATGATATATTGTAAAGTGGTGTGGTTAAGCGAGACAGAACCTGATTATAATGAGACCCATACCCCTGTTTATATAGGCTTAAGGTTTCTTGAAGGATAAGTTAGGTGTGTGTGGGCCGCAGGCCTGTTGGGCTGGGCCTAATACCGACTGTACGTCGACAGCTAGCTTTTTTAGTGAGTTCTACACTTTGGACTTATGAACCGATTACGATCCTAGTATGGGATGGGTTCGTATCACTTTCCTATGGGGAATAATTTCTGCAAGTGGGCAATGGCGCACAAGCAGCAGTTGAAGCTATAGGAACATTTAATTTAGTTTTACCTTCGGGTTTAGTACTGATTTTAAATGATTGTCATTATGCACCTACAATTGTTAGGGGTGTTATTTCCTTTTCTTGTTTGTTGAATAATAAATTTGTTCACACGATTGATAATAATGGAATTTCTGTTTGGAAAAATGGTATTTTCTATTTCAGTGCAATTTCTGTGAATGGTGTGTTTGAAATAGACATGCATGATAATGAATCCAAGAATAATAAATCTGTCTTTAGCATGAATAAGAAGAGAAAATTTGACAAGAACTCTTCTTATATTTGGCATTGTAGACTTGCCCGTATTGGGAAGACTCGTATACAAAAGCTTCAACGTGAAGGTCTTTTGGAAAATGTCAATGATGAATCATTTGATAAATGTGAGTCTTGTATCTCTGGAAAGATGACCAAGAAACCTTTTAATAGCAATATTAAAAGAGCTACTAATCTACTTGGATTAATACATACTGATGTGTGTGGACCACTTAGGCATTTGTCAAGGATAGGTGCTAGCTACTTCTTAACATTTACGAATGATTATAGCCGTTATGGTTAAGTTTATTTACTTAAGCGTAAACATGAGGTATTTGAAACATTTAAAGTGTTTAAAGCAGAAGTAGAACTACAACTAGGAAAAAAGATTAAAGCTCTTCGTTCTGATAGAGGTGGTGAATATTTAAGTCAAGAGATTATAGATTATCTAAGTGAGAATGGAATTGTTCAGCATCTTACTTCTCCCTATACTCCACAACAAAATGGTGTATCCGAAAGGAGAAATCGTACATTATTAGATATGGTACGATATGTTTAATCTTACAAATTTGGCTTTATCCTTTTGGGATTATGCTTTTGAGTCTGTTGTTCGCATTGTAAATATGGTTCCCACAAAGAAGGTCGATAAGACACCATATGAACTATGGCATGGCAAGAAGCCATATTTGTCTTATTTAAAGGTCTGGGGTTGTGAGGCGTATGTGAAACGTGACTCGAGTGACAAACTCCAAAAACGATCTATAAAATGTATCTTTGTAGGATACCCTAATGAAACTATGGGTTACTACTTTTATTATCCACCTGAGAACAAAGTGATTGTTGCTAGGTATGGAGATTTCCTTGAATCTGATCTTGTAAATCAAAAGTTCAGTGGGAGAAATTATGATCTTGAAGAGAGTCATATAGATACATTACCTTCTAAAAACACTAGCGATGTAATTCCTGTAGAACCAGAAAGTCTGGCGGTTCCACCGGAATTAGTTCCTCTGCGTAGATCCGCAAGGATTAAAAATATAATAGCAATATATGTCTTAACATAGAGGATGATGACGAAGTAGGGGATCTTAGTGAACCTGCTAATTATAAATCCGTCATACTTGATCCTGAAAAGGATAAGTGGATGGTTGCTATGGATGAGGAAATGAAATCTGTAATGACCCGAACTTTAAATCAATATTTAGACTGAGATCTAATCATAATTCTAGTATTCAGATCAATATTTATTACTCGACTTTTATTTTTCATGTTCGTTCAAAGAATAATATTGATTTGTCTGATAACCGACAAGGTTAAGGCTTTAACGTATCGAATACGTGTCAATTATTATTTATTGACAAGTTTATTTCCGCCATCGACCATAAATATTCTCATTATGACATAGAAATATTTTTTTTACAGTCGTCATTTTAATTTCTCGTTTTACGAGCATTTTTCATAATTTGCGTTAAGCCTTTAGCTGTCATTCGTTTATATAATGCGTTAACATATTTTAAATCATAAGCCCTCATTTATATATCGAAATATAAATGTTCTTTGAATTTCGATGTTTTTATTTTATATTGAGCGTTTATTTTCCGTGGTTTAACGCGTATCTTTTAAATCGCGTAATATTAAAAATATTGGATTTCGATAATACCCGCTTTAACAAATTGTGAAACGAGTTTAATATATATAACTCATCTCTTTTCTTCTTTTACACGTGGCCACACAAACCACAAGACATATGTCTTGTAAACATTTTGCATGTAGACGTGTCAACACAATACTTAAACTTTACATTCATTCTTATCTCACAATTCATTCATTTCTTTGATAATTGATATGAGCTTAAACTCATATCCTTTTTATGACAAATAACCCTAAAACATGAAGCAAAATACCAATTTATTTGGCAAAAACAGTGTTATGTGGTATGTTTGTGTTTATGTGCACTTGTGTAGGTAAAAAGATACATTTTCAAGCAAACAAGGAAAAATCAAGCTCAAATGGATGAAAAAGACAAAAGAGGATCAAAAGTGACAAGACTTTGAAGAATAAGGACCTATCTTGACAAGTTATGAAAGTTGAAGGATTCAAAGTGCAAATATGGTAAAGTCAAGATTCAAGTCAAACTTGGTCAACTCTCAAGTCAATTCAGTCAAAGGACCATTTTGTACAAGTTATGGAAGTTGAAGGACCAAATATGTCAAAAGAATGAAGATTGTAGCTTAAAACAACATTCTGCCAAGTCAAGGGGCTTGTTTTGCCAAGATTGGAAAGTTTATTGAGTTTAATCCATGTGATAAAGGGTTCAACCAATGGGAGGAGAGATAATCAATCACACGGATCAAGTATTAATTGTCCACTACCGCCGCCACATTTATTACCCAAATCCAAACAGTTTTGATCCGTGTGACACATTTTAAACCAACCAGAAGCTTACACGTGTCATCTTCAAGAATAAGAAATTTTCCCAGGATCGCGTTTGAGATAGAAGCCGTTTCATGGAAAGATATAAACACCAAAGTTGATCGATTTGAAGAGACGAATTCAATGGTGCAACTCAATTAACATATCATCCATCCAATCAAGAACCCCCAAATTATTGTTCATACCTTCAAATTGCTAAATGCAGAATTCTCCACGTGGCAAGCTATGATTGGTTCTGACACGTCACCAACTCCAACAAACTCTCCCTTCTTGCCTATAAATAGCTAGATTGTACTTCATTTTCAGTTGTAGCTTAATTTTGTAAAAACACCTAGTTAAATTTTCCCTTTCCTTTTTCCCTCACTTTTCCCCTAACTACTCAAGAGTCTGACAAACTCTTGAGTCAGTTAGTTAGTTACTACCTTTGTAACAGATTTGTAACCGTTTTCTAGCAATAAAATTCAAATTCATTTTTCCCGCCAATTCTGTTCTTCTCATTCCAGTCAGATTCTTGCTTCATTTGGATATTGTTGATACTGTTGAGTGTTTGTTATGATCAATCATTGATCATAACTGACATTTGTGAAGTTTGCCAGCTTGTTGATCATAATTCAGTCATTGCCTAGTTCCTATGGAGTTTTCAAGCAGTTTGATGGATTCTAGTTGATTTGTGGGTTGATTCTTGTTGATTTCTAGTGATAGGTGGTGGTTATCACTAGGGCAAGAGAGCTCAGCGCTCCTCTTCTTCTCAAAGGCTATCTTCATTAGGTTCTATAGTTCTTGTTTTTGTTCCACTCAACAAGTCAATTGCATGTTCTCTTTTCCTAGTTTAAATCTGATGGCTGCATGATAAAGTTGTTAGTAGTTGATGTTTGATTGATCTTTGTGAGTTTGTAGCTTAATCCTGCCTGCTTGTGTTTTGATTGGGATTTAGTTCTAGTTAACTGCATCATTTCAGTCATTTTAAGCTTTGCAATTCAGTTGAAGTTTTTGTTGTGTTAATTGACTGAAGTTAGTCCTTATACCTTTCATTTTGTCCATTGAAGTTAGACTGCTATAGCATTTGAATCAGCTTAAGTCAGAACTTAATAAGTCTTTGTAAAATTTTGTTCAAAACAGTTAAAGGAGTGTTTGGTAATAGATCAATAATAGATTTCAAGCATTGAAATTTGGTGTTTTAGAGTTCATTTCTAGTCCTTAAGTGATAACAAGTTGTTTAAAGCCTTTTACAAGTCAAATAAAAGGTCAAACAGGCAAATGGCTTAAAAATAGTTTGGGTCAGCTCTCATTCAGCTTTGTTCTTAAAAACTTGCCATTTTCAATTGCTTATTTCTCATTCATTACATGAAGAAATTTCCTCAAATTTGTTTCCAGTTCTAGCTTATATCATATAGTTTTAGATTCCAAAAGGAATTTCTACAGTATTAGTTAATAAGCTGGTAATAAGCTTTTTGGTCCAAGGCTGAGCAAAGCTCATTCTCTGAGATAAAGTTGTTACTGTTTTCTTAGATCTCCATATCTACTTCACAAATCTTGTGATTTTCTTTCATAAAATCACTTAGTTAGTGTTCCTAGTCAATTTCTGAAAGTTTGAGCTTTTTGCAAATTTTGGTCAACGTTTGGTCAACATAAGCTCTTTTTAGCTTATTTCAGATTTAGAGCTTATTACTGGATGAAATTTGTTCTGGTTTGATTTCCCAATCTTTAAATCATTTGCTTAATCAGTTTCAAGAGAAAAATCCAGTTGTGGTTGACTAAATTTGGCTAGAGCTTATTTTGTGCTTATCAATAAGCACTCATTTGCTTATTTTTGATCTTTAGCTTAATTCCTTGAACACACGTAGCTTAAATTGAATTTGGAACGTTTTGCAAGTTGTTTCATTTGATTTGGTTGAGTAATAAGCTCAAACGAGCTTATTCTTTCTTGTGTCCCGTTTTTGCTTAAAAACTTTACAAAATTGCACTTTGGTCCTTTCTTTTCTATCAGTTTTGAAAACTTGGCTAAACTTCCAAGAATTTAGGGTTTGCATAACTTTGGTCCCTGGAATTTGAAAGTTGTTTAAATTCAGTTAGTAGTTTGTTGGATTTGTTACATTTTGGCAAGTTTGTTATTGTTTTTTCATTTTTGATCCTTTTGGTTAACAGATTTACATTTTTAGTCCCTATAGTTGTTAGAATTTACATTTCAAGCATTGACTTTTCATAGAATTTACAATTTCAGTCCCTTTAGTTTCAAATTTTGCATTTTTAATTTTTACTTGAATAGAAACGTGGTATTTGCAATTTGTTTTACATATACGTAGGTATTATTTTTTCCTTTTGGCAAGCATTTGTTGAATTAGCAATAGATTACCAAGCAAGCTTAACAACCAAGAACAATTAAAAATCCGATATTGGTTGGACTTTCTATTGGTTAAGAACTGAGAAAACGAACTTCATTATACTACATTTCAAATGGCGCCGCTGCCGGTTCTTTGACTACACGAGAGACTATCGATTGACGGTTTTCATTGGCTTTTGGGATCCGTTCACTTTGTGAACGTTATTTTTACGTATCATAAATCAAAAACAAATAAAAAATCAAAAATATAAAAATATATAAAAACTAAAAAAAATTAACAAAACAATTCTTTTCCTAAAGAATTGACCAAAAAAATTAAAAAATCCAAAAAGCAATCTTTTTCCTAAGAGATTGCACCCAAAAATATATATTATTGGATTCTCTCGGTTTTTATGTACATATAGTATTTTCTCTTAAAAAACTCAAAAATACAAAAATATTTTCCATATATTATTATAAGTAAATACGTATACGTATAAGAACAATCAATCTACATATCTTCCATAAGTATTGCCGAGGCAATACACCGTGTTGAGGGGCGCTCCGGTCCTTGACACGTGTATCGATCAAACAAAATAAAGCAAGAATAGATAAATACTCTCAATAAGCAACAATTCGAAGAATACAAACATTTAAGTGAATAGAAAGGCGATGTGCTATAAAATGCCATCTAAGGGTCAATAGGTACTTAAGTGCTTCGCGCCACCTAACCCCCCGTTCACTTGGGAGTATTCTAAGAAGGAAGGCTTCATTGAGGGTCTTGCACCCAAAGTAGTAATACATATATTGTTATTTTCTTGTGGATATTTAATATTGAAACTCGAAGAGGATAATCCATTTCTCTTCAAAGTCACACGAGAGCTTCTCTCTCATTCCTCATATTGAGTTGTATGCTCACTCGCGGGCGTGCACAAATACCGATTGGTGTACAACCTCTTCCTCCGAAAAGGAAGAAAAAGAGAAAGAGTAAGACCACCACCGTCCACCAAGCCGATCACGAGAATCGTGCTTTGTCACCACCACAAGGAACCATGGCTATTGATAATCGTACTTTGTATGAACGTATGCAATCCAACATTCATGGATATTCTAGTGCCATTAAGATTCCCGACTTTCCCGCTAACACATTTGAGCTACATACATCTATGATCAATATGGTTGCTTTATCACCTTTCTTGGGAAAACAAAATGAGGATCCTCATGCTCACCTTAAGAGATTCCTTTCACTTTGCAATACCATTAAGCATAATGGGGTTCCACATGAGGTCATTAGATTGATGTTAGTGTCATTTTCCTTAGATGGGAGTGCTAAGCATTGGTTAGACACCCAACCACCCGATAGTATCACCACATGGGACGGTTTTACCACTAAGTTTTTGAACAAATTCTTTCCTCCACAAAAGACTATGGCTTTGAGAAATTTAATTATGGGCTTTACACAAAAACCTAGTCAATCCTTTAGTGATGCTTGGGAAGAGTATAGTGAGTTGTTGAGGCGATGCCCTAATCATGGATTGGATGATGTAAACCAAATCAATACCTTCTATAATGGCCTTAAACCTCACCACCAAGATTCAATAAATGCTTCCGCGGGAGGGAGTATTCTTCTTAAAACATACCACGAGGCTTTGAACATTATTGAGACTAAGGCAATGGTTCAAACAAACAATCCATTTGAAGAAAGGGTTCATGTTATCCAAAACACTTCTCAAACTCCTTGTGACATCCAACTTCTTAAAGAGATCCTTCAACAAGTCAAACAAGGACAAGAAATGACTCAAGACATGGTTCAAAATTTTAAGAGCATGACATTGAACAATTCCTCAAATAATGTGAATGCCATCACCATTTCTTGTGTTACTTGTGGAGGCCCCCACTCTTATGAACAATGTGATAAGGTGCAAGGGTATCAAGGGGAATGCTATGCTTACCAAGAGGAACATCGTGAACACTTCAAGCCTAACATCAATCCAAATAACCTTTCTTACAAATCCCAAAATTACCTTACTCCACCCGGCTTCCCACCCCAACCACCCACCCAAATTCCACAAAATCCTCCTCAAATTTTAGCAAGGAATCAAGGGCAAAGACAACCATACCAAGGAAATAACTACAAGGCACCCAATCAATTTCAACCTCAAGCAAATACCTTTTATCCACCACAACAAGGATTTAATCAACCACTTCCATTTATTCCCAATCAAGCATATGCTCCAATACCAAATCAAGCTTACCCTCAAAATCAAACTCAAGGATATGGGATGCAAGAGACTCAAGAGTATGTTGACAAGAAAATGCGTGAAATTGAGAAGAGAATGAATGATCAATTGAAACGTACAATGGAGGAACAAATCAATAGGGTTTTAGTGGCGGTAACTCAAAGACCACAAGGGGCTTTACCTTCTAACACACAAACAAACCCTAGGGCCAATGTCAATGCTATTACAACAAGGAGTGGAACAACAACAAAGGATCCTTCACCTCCTAAACCTACTCTTGTTCAACCCACTTGTGCTCCTACTTGTGACAAGCCTTCTACTTCTATTCCACCTCATCAAAATGCTCCTATTCACTCAAACATACCTTCTCAACCACCTCATACTTCTCCTTTACCTTCCACACTTCCCAATGAAGAAGCTAACAAAGACAAATCTTCCACCACAACACCTATTCCACCTACACCAAAACCTACTCTTCCATACCCTTCAAGGTTGAAAAAGGACAAGTTAAAGAACAAAGATGACATCCAAGTCTCCAATTTCTTAAGGATGTTCAAGCAACTCAATATCAACATATCCTTTGCGGAAGCTCTTGCTTATATGCCAAAGTTTGCTAAGATGTTCAAGGATTTGCTCTCAAACAAAGAAAAATTGGTTGATTTGCCCAACACATCACTTAATGAAAATTGTTCCGCGGTGTTACTTAAAACCTTACCAACAAAACTTGGAGATCCGGGGCGCTTCTTGATACCTTGTAATTTTCCCGGTGTTGAAAATTGCATGGCTTTGGCGGATTTAGGGGCGAGCATAAATCTCATGCCTTTATCGGTTTGGAAACAACTATCTCTTCCCGAGCTCACTCCCACTAGGATGACTCTTGAACTAGCCAACCGAACCATAGCTCACCCCGTAGGTATAGCGGAAGATGTGTTTGTAGGTGTGGATAAGTTTACCTTTCCGGCCGACTTTGTAGTGGTCGATTATGACATGGATCCTAGAGTGCCTTTGATTGTTGGTAGACCGTTTTTGAGAACGGGTCGTACCTTGATAGATGTGGCGGAAGGAGAATTAATTATGAGAGTAGAGGATGAGAAAGTGGTGTTTAAGTTAGGCAAAGTTTATGATAGAAAAGAGGTTAAGGAGTCTAGACCTTGTGAGACTATTAACATTGTGGATGTGCTAGATGAAGTGTGTAATGAACACTTTCATGATGCTTGTAAGAATGCTAGTGATGAGATTCCACATGTTGAAACCGTGGCCTCAATTGCTCCCTCTTTAACACCTTTTGGAGAGAGTGATTTCCTCTTGGAGGAATTTGAGTCCAACTTTCTTGGTGATGATGATTCTCCCATTAATTGGGAAGAAGATATTCTTACAATCCAAAAGTTGCTCAATGAGGACCCTATTCCTTCCCCTATTCCACAAGAGATTACCATTGAGGAACCTTCCATAGTAAAACCTTCCATAGAGAGTCCACCTCCCATTGAACTTAAGGAACTCCCATCACACTTAGAATATGCTTTCTTAGAAGGAAAAGACCAATTACCGGTCATTATTGCTAAAGAATTGAAAGAGGATGAGAAGGAGCAACTTATTGAAGTCCTTAAGAAACACAAGAAAGCCTTAGCATGGAAAATATCCGACATAAGGGGAATTGATCCACATTTTTGTACTCACAAAATCCTTATGGAGGATGACTATAAACCCGCCATTCAAAACCAAAGGAGAGTTAACCCAAAAATTCATGAGGTTATCAAGAAGGAAGTGATTAAACTCTTAGATGCGGGTATGATTTACCCCATTTCCGACTCTCCATGGGTTAGCCCGGTTCATTGTGTTCCAAAGAAGGGTGGAATCACCGTGGTGCCTAATGAGAACAATGAGCTTATTCCCACGAGACTTGTAACCGGTTGGAGAGTTTGCATTGATTATAGAAAACTCAATGAGGCAACTAGGAAAGACCATTTCCTGCTTCCCTTTATGGATCAAATGCTTGAACGCTTAGCGGGAAATGAGTACTATTGTTTTCTTGATGGCTTTTCGGGTTATTTTCAAATACCCATTGACCCTAAGGATCAAGAAAAGACCACATTCACTTGTCCCTACGGTACATTTGCTTACAAGAGGATGCCTTTTGGCCTATGTAATGCACCGGGGACGTTTCAAAGGTGCATGATGGCGATTTTCCATGACATGATAGAGCAGACCATGGAGGTTTTTATGGATGATTTTTCCGTATTTGGGAACTCCTTTAGCTCTTGTCTCACCAATCTTGAGAGAATGCTTAAGCGTTGTGAGGAAACACGTTTGGTGCTTAATTGGGAGAAATGTCACTTTATGGTGAAAGAGGGGATTGTTTTAGGACACAAGATATCCAATAAGGGATTAGAAGTTGATCGAGCTAAAATTGATGTGATTGCTAAGCTTCCCCCACCTACTTCGGTTAAAGGTGTGAGGAGTTTCTTAGGTCATGCGGGATTTTATAGGCGCTTTATACAAGATTTTTCTAAGATAGCTAGACCGATGACTCATCTCTTGGAGAAAGAGGCTCCTTTCATTTTTGACCAAGCTTGTTTAGACTCTTTTGAGACCCTTAAGGAAAAATTAACTAAGGCTCCCGTTTTGGTTTCTCCAAATTGGGAATTACCTTTTGAGCTTATGTGTGACGCTAGTGATTATGCGGTGGGGGCCGTCTTAGGACAACGAGTTAATAAGCATTTTCAACCTATACACTATGCGAGTAAAACCATGACCGGTGCACAACTTCATTACACTACCACGGAAAAAGAGTTGCTTGCTATAGTATATGCTTTTGAGAAGTTTAGACCATATCTTGTGCTTTCCAAGACCATAGTGTATACGGATCACTCCGCTCTCAAGTATCTTATGACAAAACAAGATGCTAAGCCTAGGCTTTTGAGATGGGTTTTGTTGCTTCAAGAGTTTAAGATAGAGATTCGTGATAAGAAAGGGGCCGAGAATTTAGCGGCGGATCATTTGAGTAGACTTGAGCATCCTTTTCAAGGAGATTTCCCACATCAAGAAATCAATGAATCCTTTCCACTAGAGGAGCTCATGTCTATCTCTTCCCAAGAGGATGCCACACCTTGGTTTGCGGATATAGCAAACTATCTTGTGGGCAATGTGCTTATTGAGGGTTTAACTTACCAACAAAAGAAAAAGTTTCTTAAGGAAGTTAAGTATTACTTTTGGGATGATCCATATCTTTTTAGGCAATGTGCGGACCAAATCATTAGACGGTGTGTAGATGGGCCCGAGGCATTTAAAATCTTAGAGGCATGTCATAAAGGACCTACGGGTGGACATTTTGGGCCTAACTACACCGCCAAGAAAGTCTTTGATTCGGGTTACTATTGGCCTTCCATTTACAAGGATGCCCAAGAGATGGTGAAATTTTGTGATGTTTGTCAAAGACAAGGAAAAATTACACAACGTGATGAGATGCCACAAAATTTTATCCAAGAGTGTGAGATATTTGATGTATGGGGAATAGATTTCATGGGACCTTTTCCATCCTCTAAGGGAAACAAGTATATACTTGTGGCGGTGGATTATGTGTCCAAGTGGGTGGAGGCTAAAGCCTTACCTACTAATGATGCTAGAGTGGTTGTAAAGTTCTTGAAACAATTGTTTGCTAGATTTGGTGTACCTCGGGCCATCATAAGTGATCGTGGTACGCACTTTTGTAATGATCAATTCACGAGAGTTATGAAGAAATATGGAGTGAATCATAGACTTTCTACCGCGTATCACCCTCAAACAAATGGTCAAACCGAGGTCACAAATCGTGGTTTAAAGAGAATTTTAGAGAGAACGGTGGGAGAGCATAGAGCTTCTTGGTCGGATAAGCTCGATGATGCTTTGTGGGCGTTTAGGACGGCTTTTAAAACACCAATTGGTTGTACTCCTTATAGGCTTGTCTATGGAAAAGCGTGCCACCTCCCATTTGAGTTAGAACATAAGGCATCTTGGGCTCTCAAGTGGGCTAACTTTGATTTAAACCAAGCCGGTTCACATAGGAAAGATCAAATCAATGAGATGGATGAGTTGAGAGCCAATGCCTATGAGAATTCTTTGCTTTACAAGGAAAAGACTAAGAAATTGCATGATGCTAAGATCAAGAATCGAGAGTTCAAAGTTGGAGAGCCGGTTCTCCTCTTTAACTCAAGATTGAAGCTTTTTGCGGGCAAGCTTAAGTCGAGATGGTCCGGTCCATTCACTATTGCTCAAGTGTTTCCATATGGAACTATTGAGTTGTCCCAACCCGATGGTCCAAATTTTAAAGTGAATGGTCACCGTGTTAAACATTACTTTGGGGAGGACATTTCCGTTGAAATGGTCCAAGAGGTCCCCATTTTCCCCATGAATTAATTCATTGAGGGACGAGTCGAGCTAGAGACTCATTAACTCAAGCATCGTATAACTAGGTTTAGAGTGTTGTAGGTTAGAAATAAAGGCATAGACTTGGAGATAAGTGTAGGGGAGACCTTCTTTTGTCTTCTTGATTGTTTGTAGGGTTGCTCACTCCTCCCATGCTTTGGAGCTTATGGAGGAGGCCCTTGTATCCGGTTCACTTCGTTACTTTAGTGAATTTTCATTGACACCTTGTGCTTAAACATGATTTCACTAATAGTTGTCCTTTCCTTAACTTGGGTTAAGCAAAGTCTATTCATTGTCATAAGTGTAGGGGAAGTTTTTATACTTCCATGCTCTTAAACATTGAGGACAATGTTTAGCTTAAGTGTAGGGGGGTCTTCTATCGAAGTGACCTTACCTAGAACTTGTCATTGTCTTGCATGATAACATGATAAAAATGAATTTTCAACATTTTCCAAATTTTTGATCTACTTTGGCCACCAAAATATGCATTCATAATTTTTGCATCAATCATTTTTCATTTGCAATACACACTTGCATTGTATATAGTTCTTCTTTTATTTTTCATCAAAAATATAAAAAGGAAAAATATAATAAAACATGGTTTTAACAAGTTTAGATTTCTTTGACATATTAGGCCCGCCATGGATATTTTGACTCAACCTGAGTTTGCTTATTTTAGCACTCTCTAGCTAGTATCCTTAACCATGTAGACCTTCATTGGTCTATTAGGCTAAGCATCCACCAGTTTCATTATTTGAGATTTTAAATTTGTGGAGAATGGGAAATGATAGAGTTGAAGCAAGTGTAAAAGGGCTAGATAGACTTCATGGCAATTACTTGTGGCTAAACCCTTCTCTTCTTTACCTCTATTTTCTTCGCATGTATATAATTGTTAATAAATAATCAAGTACGGTTTTAATTGGTTTGTAATCTCTTATGCATTTTTGGCTAATCATTTATGGTTGATATGAGTACGTCTTAAGATTCTAAGTTAGCACGTTTTATGTGTACTAGACTTATGTCATGCTCCATATTTAGCGGGTGTTTTTCCTTTTCTTCTTTTCAAATTTCTTTGTGAGGAATAAAGAAAAATAAGAGCGGCTTATGAAAAAAAATGAGTGGCTAGAAAAAAAAAAGAAAAATAAAAAAATAAAAATAATGCAAGACTCCCAAGAGGGGCAGTGTGGTGTTAATTATAGTGACTATTGAGTTCCAATATTACCTTGACGGGTTGCGGGGATTCAATAGATTGCTCCGATCCAATATTACCTTGACGGGTTACGGGGTTGAAGATCCAAAGTCTCAAAAAGATGCGGATGTAAATTATTGCGTGAGTTTTATTTTTCTTTCCTTAGCGAGTGTGTAGTTACTTATGAAAGCATGACATGAGGATTTTACACATAAGGCGAATGACTTATTACTCTTAATACGGACTTATATTAATTGTGAGCGGTTTTTCAAGTAATGGATGAGAAGATTACTGAGGATTAAAACCGTGCTTCCTTATTTTTGGATTTTACACTTCTTATATTTCACACTTGAATAATGACAAATTTGCCCACAAGCAATTTGCTCAATTAATAACCGGTTCCACATTTAATTGTCATGAATAAGTTGATGCACTTTTTATTTGTGAATGCAATGATCCCATTTATAAGCTTGGTATGGGGAAAGTGAAACTTGAGGGTGATAAGTATCCATGGTATCCAAGCCCTAATCCAAGTCATTGAATTCTTTATGAGTTATTTCCATCAAAACCATTTCAAGAAAAATCAAAAAGATATAGATAGAATTGTATTTTGATTCATTGCATTATTAAAAGTCAAAATCATGCATCATCTAGTTTAGAGTAGTGTAGATGCATCTCATATGGCCAAGGTGGATTAATAAAGAGGGAAATGTAAATTTTTAAGCCTTGAAATATAATATTGCATGAGGACATGGCAATGTTCAAGTGTAGGGGAATTTGATATGAGCTTAAACTCATATCCTTTTTATGACAAATAACCCTAAAACATGAAGCAAAATACCAATTTATTTGGCAAAAACAGTGTTATGTGGTATGTTTGTGTTTATGTGCACTTGTGTAGGTAAAAAGATACATTTTCAAGCAAACAAGGAAAAATCAAGCTCAAATGGATGAAAAAGACAAAAGAGGATCAAAAGTGACAAGACTTTGAAGAATAAGGACCTATCTTGACAAGTTATGAAAGTTGAAGGATTCAAAGTGCAAATATGGTAAAGTCAAGATTCAAGTCAAACTTGGTCAACTCTCAAGTCAATTCAGTCAAAGGACCATTTTGTACAAGTTATGGAAGTTGAAGGACCAAATATGTCAAAAGAATGAAGATTGTAGCTTAAAACAACATTCTGCCAAGTCAAGGGGCTTGTTTTGCCAAGATTGGAAAGTTTATTGAGTTTAATCCATGTGATAAAGGGTTCAACCAATGGGAGGAGAGATAATCAATCACACGGATCAAGTATTAATTGTCCACTACCGCCGCCACATTTATTACCCAAATCCAAACAGTTTTGATCCGTGTGACACATTTTAAACCAACCAGAAGCTTACATGTGTCATCTTCAAGAATAAGAAATTTTCCCAGGATCGCGTTTGAGATAGAAGCCGTTTCATGGAAAGATATAAACACCAAAGTTGATCGATTTGAAGAGACGAATTCAATGGTGCAACTCAATTAACATATCATCCATCCAATCAAGAACCCCCAAATTATTGTTCATACCTTCAAATTGCTAAATGTAGAATTCTCCACGTGGCAAGGTATGATTGGTTCTGACACGTCACCAACTCCAACAAACTCTCCCTTATTGCCTATAAATAGCTAGATTGTACTTCATTTTCAGTTGTAGCTTAATTTTGTAAAAACACCTAGTTAAATTTTCCCTTTCCTTTTTCCCTCACTTTTCCCCTAACTACTCAAGAGTCTGACAAACTCTTGAGTCAGTTAGTTAGTTACTACCTTTGTAACAGATTTGTAACCGTTTTCTAGCAATAAAATTCAAATTCATTTTTCCCGCCAATTCTGTTCTTCTCATTCCAGTCAGATTCTTGCTTCATTTGGATATTGTTGATATTGTTGAGTGTTTGTTATGATCAATCATTGATCATAACTGACATTTGTGAAGTTTGCCAGCTTGTTGATCATAATTCAGTCATTGCCTAGTTCCTATGGAGTTTTCAAGCAGTTTGATGGATTCTAGTTGATTTGTGGGTTGATTCTTGTTGATTTCTAGTGATAGGTGGTGGTTATCACTAGGGCAAGAGAGCTCAGCGCTCCTCTTCTTCTCAAAGGCTATCTTCATTAGGTTCTATAGTTCTTGTTTTTGTTCCACTCAACAAGTCAATTGCATGTTCTCTTTTCCTAGTTTAAATCTGATGGCTGCATGATAAAGTTGTTAGTAGTTGATGTTTGATTGATCTTTGTGAGTTTGTAGCTTAATCCTGCCTGCTTGTATTTTGATTGGGATTTAGTTCTAGTTAACTGCATCATTTCAGTCATTTTAAGCTTTGCAATTCAGTTGAAGTTTTTGTTGTGTTAATTGACTGAAGTTAGTCCTTATACCTTTCATTTTGTCCATTGAAGTTAGACTGCTATAGCATTTGAATCAGCTTAAGTCAGAACTTAATAAGTCTTTGTAAAATTTTGTTCAAAACAGTTAAAGGAGTGTTTGGTAATAGATCAATAATAGATTTCAAGCATTGAAATTTGGTGTTTTAGAGTTCATTTCTAGTCCTTAAGTGATAACAAGTTGTTTAAAGCCTTTTACAAGTCAAATAAAAGGTCAAACAGGCAAATGGCTTAAAAATAGTTTGGGTCAGCTCTCATTCAGCTTTGTTCTTAAAAACTTGCCATTTTCAATTGCTTATTTCTCATTCATTACTTGAAGAAATTTCCTCAAATTTGTTTCCAGTTCTAGCTTATATCATATAGTTTTAGATTCTAAAAGGAATTTCTACAGTATTAGTTAATAAGCTGGTAATAAGCTTTTTGGTCCAAGGCTGAGCAAAGCTCATTCTCTGAGATAAAGTTGTTACTGTTTTCTTAGATCTCCATATCTACTTCACAAATCTTGTGATTTTCTTTCATAAAATCAGTTAGTTAGTGTTCCTAGTCAATTTCTGAAAGTTTGAGCTTTTTGCAAATTTTGGTCAACGTTTGGTCAACATAAGCTCTTTTTAGCTTATTTCAGATTTAGAGCTTATTACTGGATGAAATTTGTTCTGGTTTGATTTCCCAATCTTCAAATCATTTGCTTAATCAGTTTCAAGAGAAAAATCCAGTTGTGGTTGACTAAATTTGGCTAGAGCTTATTTTGTGCTTATCAATAAGCACTCATTTGCTTATTTTTGATCTTTAGCTTAATTCCTTGAACACACGTAGCTTAAATTGAATTTGGAACGTTTTGCAAGTTGTTTCATTTGATTTGGTTGAGTAATAAGCTCAAACGAGCTTATTCTTTCTTGTGTCCCGTTTTTGCTTAAAAACTTTACAAAATTGCACTTTGGTCCTTTCTTTTCTATCAGTTTTGAAAACTTGGCTAAACTTCCAAGAATTTAGGGTTTGCATAACTTTGGTCCCTGGAATTTGAAAGTTGTTTAAATTCAGTTAGTAGTTTGTTGGATTTGTTACATTTTGGCAAGTTTGTTATTGTTTTTGCATTTTTGATCCTTTTGGTTAACAGATTTACATTTTTAGTCCCTATAGTTGTTAGAATTTACATTTCAAGCACTGACTTTTCATAGAATTTACAATTTCAGTCCCTTTAGTTTCAAATTTTGCATTTTTAATTTTTACTTGAATAAAAACGTGGTATTTGCAATTTGTTTTACATATACGTAGGTATTATTTTTTCCTTTTGGCAAGCATTTGTTGAATTAGCAATAGATTACCAAGCAAGCTTAACAACCAAGAACAATTAAAAATCCGATATTGGTTGGACTTTCTATTGGTTAAGAACTGAGAAAACGAACTTCATTATACTACATTTCAATAATAAAAAGAAAACACTCATTTCCCTTTGGTTGTTTATTTTGGACGTGAGACAACACCAACAAAGTCACAAAATCCATTTCAATCTTAGCTATTTTTGGCATATTGTTGAAGGTTTATAATAACTTGAAACATCATTGGCTCATTTGATCATCATCTTTGTAAGAGTTTTTGTTATTATTTTTCTTGTCATTTTCATTTGTTAACCTATTTTTTAATCATGTATTTGTTATTTTACTACTGAGATTCATGATATAATAGTTTATTTTAGAATTCATGGACATTGTATATGGTTTTGATGTTTAAAAAGGATGATAAACAAGCTTGTAATATTGATTTTGATTTTCGCAAACAAATGAGTAGTAAATATTGTATTGCAGTATAAATTCAGTAGGTTTTGAGGCTGGTCTGAATTCATAGATGAATATATATATTTTGTGGTGATTTGGCCGGGTCGCTCGTCTCGTGACGATGCCTGATGAATAAAATATGGCCGAAACAATGAAAAGGGGCCGAATCTGATCAGCAGTTTTACACGGCCGAAATCTCTTAGAAACTGTATGGTGACCCCTAAATATGTAAAACTAAAAGTTGTAGATAAAATCATGAAGAACTAGATTCAATTGGATAGTTTACCAGTTCATTACGGTTTGGAAATGGCGACCAAAATGGTGAAAACGAGTTTGGCTCCCCAAAACAGCCAACTCTTCTAAGTGATAAAAGGAGTAAATGAGCTATGATTGGTATAAATTAGAGGTAATTGGACTTATAATAAGTAAAATAAGTAAGTTAAGAATTATTTTGGTAACAATAACTCATCTAAATTATTTATGGTTTAGGAGAAATGATCTAATCTACGAGACATGTCGGAAAAATTATAACAAATGGACTATTCTTCATTAACGTAAAATATGATGATTTTTATACAAACCGAAGTGGTATAACCCACTTGTTTGGAATTATAGACTCATTTGTATATTGATAATTATAGAACCCAAGACCGAACCAACGTGAGATATTAAGTTGATGTCGTTTGAGGCGTTTTTAGAACCCATAATACATATAAAGTGGATTTGGGCCACAAAAGCCCAACTTGCACTTGCAATGGCTATTGGGCCATTATTTAACCTCAGATTAATAATGTATATGGAGATCAATACTGAGTTTGAAATGGAGTTAGGTTATATAAATGAGTAATGGGTCACTGATGGGCTAGAATGGGCTTAATTATCACAATAAGAAAATATATGGTAATTTATTATCAAATGTCTTATGAAAAGTTTTATAAAACTTATGCAATATCCAAACATACTAAAGTGAACTATTTACATATATGTATGACTTATGTATAGTCTCGAACATAAGACACGTCTCGTCATTATAGGTCTCGATCGGTCATATGTTGACCGTTGGACATTTCGTTCTTGATTAATGAGCGATTGATATCTCATGAAGTTGTGTATTGACTATTGAATGTTTGTTTCTCGATGAACGTGTGGTAGCTATATCAGGTGAGTCTATAGCCTCGCTTTTATATTATCTTGTAAATGATTTTTAACCCGCGAGGGGGAATACATGCAGTTTTATAAAATGAACACAAGTTGTTTTCGATATGCTGGACCCGAATATGATGATAAATGCCTAAGTACCATTGTCTTATGAAGTCCCTGAATTTCATGAACTGTTAATTACCTTGCGAGGTAAACGCTAATACATATGATAGATCTATTTGGTTTGACAGCCTTATCCTAGGATATGTATCCTTGTGATCACCTGAGAGGGATATTATGTATAAGAGGTCACTGGTATATGACAATATTACCTGTTGTAGGGGCGCCGTAAGTGACTCGGTTTAACATGTTGGTTAACGTTCAGTTGCATGAGCTTAAGGCATTTATCGATATATATGACTTGTCTGTGTGACAAGCTTGAGATGATTAAAATGCTTGTGTTCAAATGATGATTTGCAAAACTTATAGATTCACTCAACCGTTGTGTTGATGATTTTGAGCATGTATTTCAGGTAATCAAGATGGATAGCAGCAGAGCATGCAGGGAGCTAGTTGGTGCTTACTTGTCTAAAGTTTTATATTACTTTTCCATCCTTTGAAATGAATAAATGACTTTTAAGTCTTTGTATGATGAATGTGATGTGTTGGTAACGGTTTTTGGGACTAAACGCTACTCTGATTTAATATATATTGGGATGGGAAACTTTTTAGACAAGGTTGTATATTATTTTAACGTCTCTTTTGAGGTCGTTGTCTATGATTGTGTGTGATGTGCTATGAGTAGCGCCCCAAAGTGGTATTCCGTTGCGTGGTAATTTGGGGGTGTTACAAAATCCATGAAAGTAAATGATTTTTGGATTCTTGTAGAACCACCACCGAATGCTAAAGTAGCGAGACATAAGTGGATATACAAGAATAAAACCGACATTGACGGAAAAGTACAATCCTATAAATCTCGTTTAGTAGCTAAAAGTTTTACTCAAACTTTTGGCGTAGACTACGAGGAGACATTTTCTCCTGTAGCAGACTTTAGATCTATTAGGATTCTCATAGCTATAGCAGCATACTATGACTATGAGATATGAAAAATGGATGTTAAAACTGCCTTCTTGAACGGTCGCTTAGATGAATACATCTATATGCAACAACCAGAAGGGTATGTTGATCCTGAGAATCCAGAACACGTGTGCAAACTTCAAAGATCCATTTATGGTTTGAAGCAAGCATCACGTCAACGGAATAAGCGATTTGATGAAGAAATCAAAAAGTTTGGATTTATTCAAAATCTTTATGAGCCATGTGTATATCGCATAGCTAGTGGGAGTGATGTAGTATTTCTAGTCATATATGTTGATGACATATTAATCATGGGAAGTAACATTCCAAGACTTAAACCTGTTAAGGATTATCTTGGTAAATGTTTTTCTATGAAAGATTTAGGAGAAGCTACATACATTCTGGGAAATAAGATCTATCGGGATAGGAAAAGACGCTTAATTTGTCTAAGTCAAGATGCTTATATAGATAAGATATTAAAGAAGTATAATATGCATAATTCCAAGAAAGATTTTCAACATATGGAAGTTAAGCACAATCTGAGTCATGAGATGGATGCATCAACTCCTGAAGAGGAGGCATACATGTAGAAGGTGCCTTACGCTTCGGCTGTAGGATCTATTATGTATGTTGTAAGATGCACAAGGCCTGATATGACGTTTGCTCAGAACTTGGTCAGTAGATACCAATAGAATCCATGGAAGCTCCACTGGACTGCTATTAAACATATTCTAAAGTATTTGAGGAGTACGAAAGATATGTTCTTGGTATTTGGAGGGAAACCAGACATAGAACTGAATGCGACAGGTTTTTGTGATGCGTCCTGGCAATGTGATAAAGACGATATGAAGTCTCAGATGGGTTACATTTTTGTTATCAATGAAGGAGCAGTTGACTGGAAGAGCAAGAAGTAGACAACGATTACAATGCATGCTACTCAATCTGAGTACATGGCTGCTTCAGAAGCTGCATGGAAGTTGTTTGGATTAGGAACTTTATTGGAGATCTCGGAGTGATGCCCTCAATAAAAGAACTTATGGATATATATTGCGACAATTCTACTGCAATAATATTCGCCAAGATTCTGGAGTCATGAAAGGTGCTAGACACTTTAAACGTAGACATCACTACGTCCGAGAACAAGTTGAAGCTCGTGAAATCAAATTAATAAAAGTTCACACAAATGATAACGTAGCTGATCCTTTAACTAAGGCTTTGCCTAGACCAAAGGTAGTTAAGCATGCCAAGCCGATTGGGCTGCAACTAGCTAGCGAACTCATGCAATAAATATGTTATTAGTATTTGGATAAAGGATGTTATGACATTATTATTTAACAAAATAAAGATTGGGTTTCGTTTATTCTTATTACTTAATTTTGTATCCTATTTAACATGTTTTAATCCATGAATAAAAGTTATGCTAAATGTTCATTGTCGATTAATAATATGGGAATATTATTAAATTAAGACAAATCAAAATAGCGATAGAGTATACTTCAAAGATATTGATCGATTTTGGATGATATTCGATGAATCGAATATTAGACTTATCCCAACTATATGACTTTACTTTATGGATCTTTGTCATCAAGTAAAACCTAAATAGTTATCGTTAGACTTGCGATAGCAGGAAACTGATATGAGTCTAGTGCATCTCTGTGGAATAATCTAACGCTAAACGTAACTGGTAGCTATAAGGATCATTTTTAGAAGTGTTGCAAAATTCATAAGTTTTGCTCGTAGTCAATATGGGATTTATTTCCTCCAATTTCATTTTGGAGTTTAATACAGCTGGACCCTTCGTGGGATTAGTAAGATGTTTGTGTGGCCACACCCAAATTTGTTTTGGTATTCTTGTTGAATCTGTGAACGAGAAACAGAATGATTAATGAAAGGAATGACTGAGATCCATATCCTTATTAATGTTGTATTACAAATAAAAGGATAATAATAATGATGAATCATTAAAAGGTTTTATCTAGGAGACCTTACGTTGTACTAGAGACATTGCGAAGTGTAACTAGACGCTAGTCAATATAATCACGATATTCGAAATATGTCCAAGTGGGAGCTGAAAGTTTATGGACTTATATTTAATAGTCGTGTGATAGGATCGAACTCGAGATTACGGGATTGCACACGATACGTAAAGAGTTAATTTAATTAATAAATATATTTGTTGTATTTATTAATTTATTTAATAAATATATATTTATGTATTTATTAATTTAAACCGAGACATAACTTTAACGATCGTTAAATAATTAAGAGTTAAGTATTAACGAGCGTTAAATAAATATATAGTAAGTAAATGAAAAGAAAGAAGTTTGGAAGGTTCTGGAACACCCCAAAGGGGTGTTCTAGCCGTCGGTTATAGGGAGAAAAAGGAAGGGGAAAAACTTTCCTTTTATTTGTTTTTGGATACAAGTCTAGGCCTATATAAACAAACCTTCTCCTCATAATTCAAGACATACAAATCTCTCCTCCCTCTCTCTCTTTGCAATCGCAGGCCAAAACCACAAAGGGTTTTTGGTTGGTTTTCTTGTTTGATCAATTTACTTATAATCTAGTCCTAGCCCCTCTCTAGGTTTGTTGGGTAGATTATTTACAAGCGTTGTAGCTCGGTTTACACGTGCTAGAATCATGGTTAGCTCGTTGTATTACGTGTGTACAAGATCGTAATATAGTCTTACTTTAGACTATATCTTGGTGATATACAGTATAAACCCGAATTGGTGATTCGTTCTTCGTCTTGTGGATTTGCTTTAACGTAAAGGTATGTAACCCTAATTCGATTAATTATAATTGTGTTACTATTATGATCTTGTTAAATCTCTTCCGTCATATGTGCTTTGATCTCGTTTACGGTTTTATATAATTGTTATGATGTTAATAAACCTTCAACAAGCTCTTCAAGAATTGACAATTCTACTTAGTTGTTTCTTGGCACAATAATATATAAACCACTCTCATTTAATGTAAAACCCAAATTTTGAGAATTTGAATTTTTCATGTCATTTCATATTATTTGAAGTATAACCTGAGACATAATAAAAGGAATTTAGAAATAAAAACCTTAGGTTATGATTTTTGGAAAATAATGAAAATATAACATAAAGTATTTAAAAATGACAAAAAAGTAATACATAATCCTATATGTACTATATATTTCAGCCATATGGACGTTTTTACACCAAAATATTTTATTTTTAAAGTTAAACCTATTCTAAGAATGAAGTATAAGAATACACGAAAAATATTTTATATTTTAAGCTGTTGTTATAACATGAAAATAATGTAAACAATTTGAGAAGGTATCTCTAACTTTAGAAACATGTTTATTTGTCCAAATCCCCTCTAAAATCATCTATAAATCGTTCATAGGATAAATGGTTCATAGGTTCTCTCCCATCATCCTCCATTGTTAAAATTCACAAGCTCCATTTTTGTGCATCCTCCATTGAAGGTTTTTGCAAATAACGGTGAAAGGCTTAGGTGATTTGTGTCTTCTTTCCTCTTTTGGTGTTGTGGTGTTCTTGATGGATCTTGGTGCGATTATCATCATCATCATCATCCTTGCATCATGTTCATAGTTAAGTAGTTCTTGATCCTTTCATTCCATGTGTTACCATGGATCTTTTGTTTTGTTATCTATTTATAATAAGGGTGTTTTATGAACCCTTAAAACATATAAATGGTAGTTAGGGTTTGCATATAATTACATACTGGATTTTTATGTTAAATCATCCCTAAGGGTTCTTAAACATTTTTATTCATCATAATTAATAAGAACCAGAAGACCTATGATGATCTGGTTGGTTAAAACACTTGGATTATTAAGGGTGTCTGGGCAATTTGGAAATTAGGTCATATTAAAACAAGCATAACATGAGTTTTATAAAAGACTTTTGAGTGATTCAAGTTCTTATTGATATGTACTCTAAGTCTAGTGTATAGAAAAAGTCTCCTTTTGTTTTTAAGAGGCTTGTATGTATAGTTTACAATCTGTTTTTGTTGAAGTGTCAAAACCAATTTTTCAAACTAAAAATCTTAGTTGTGGTGTAGAATTTTTATCTCTAAAACTATGATGTTTATTCTAAAGCCACTTCTGTGGGATGATGTTTATATGTTGGAACATCTCCTGATGTTTATTTTATGAATTATGGAGTGGTCTAATGTGACAACCGTGGTTTTGAGGTTCGTCACTTGGTCCTATTTTTAGGCTAATCTATGTGTGACTACTTGATTTGTGTGTTTACGTGTTTATTTTGTGTGAACCAGGTTGGTGTGGTTATCGTATATGGGTATAAAGTGCTCATATGTAAATCGAGGAACGGTTATTTCATGTTCATGAGCTCACAATTAGTGACTATGGAATGAAATGTTGTTAAATTCTAGTGTTTACGTCGTATAAGTAATATAGTAAGTTGTATTTTTATAGGATTTACGGTTTAGCATTTAGAGGTCTCGGATAAGGTAATTAGTCATATGAATATTTTTCGGGATGGTTTTAAGTCATTTAGGACTTAGTTATAAAGTTTATTTCAAAATTTGAGATTTTTGATAAAAGTGTATATTTTACGTCTTTTACGGTAAACGCGTAAATTTGACTAGTTTTACGGTTTTGAGGTTTTGGAGGTTTTAGGAGTTGTAATAAATTAAGGTAAATTAAGGTAACATTATTAGTGTAATATTAAACAATAAAAAGAAAAAAAAATAAAAAAAAAACATAAAGGGGGGTCGGTTTAGGCCGACTAAAACAAAGAAAAAAAAAAAGAAAAAGGAAAGTGGGCTATGGGTTGGACTAGGATTCACCCATACCCTATATAATGTTTTTATCAAAATCAAAAGTCATTATTTTTCTCCTGGAGTTCAATAGCCGACGGTTCACAGAGGGTTTTTAGGGTTTCGGTATTTTTTTCATCTTCCATAAATCTTAAGGTAAAACCTTCATAATCCCTTTTTAATTTAATTGTTTTTAATGTTTATATAATCATCTTATGATGGATTTAGGTTAGGGTTTAAATAAAAATCTGTATTTTAATGATTTCATAATGATTAGAGGGTTTAGGGCTTGTAATTGGTGGGGTTATGGGTAATTAATTAGGTTAATTTAATTAAACCCGTTTTTAAAAACTGGGCAGAATTTAGGGTCAATTGTTTTGATCATATCAGGAGTTCTACAAACTCTTATTTTGCGATCTAAGTATCCCTGGAAAGTTAATTGAAGTGGCCTTTCCAATGCAAGAAACGAGAACTAAATTGGAGGTCGGGAAATGGGTCAAAAACAGGTTACAACAGTCGGAGGTCAAAATAGTTTTGACATCAGCCTGTTTTCTTTTTATGTTTTAAGATGGTTGGGGTACTTAGGAGTACACTTGGACCTTGAAACGAACATGAGAGTTAGTTTATATGTTATATAAGATATCTGGAGGAGGGCTAATCAATTGGGATAGTGGAAGATCCCAACTTTTTGTATGTTTAAAATCAGTAAAATCTGGATAGACAAAAGTATATATATATATATATATAAATATATATATATATATATATATATATATATATATATATATATATATATATATATATATATATATATATATATATATATATATATATATATATATATATATATATATATATATATATATATATATATATATATATATATATATATATCGGGGCCTTAACAGTAGCTTTAAGGTTGGGGCAAATGGGAGGTGTTGGCTAACATATGTAAGGGCATAAGTATTCCATTTACAGAGGTCATGGGTATGTTTAGGTGGGCGTTTGGCTTATAGTTTGGAGACCTAAAAGTTGGGACTGTTTTGTGTAAAATATGAACGAGATAGTTATCCAACTTAACCAAGTTAAGGACTTGTTAGGAAAGGGTAATGGGCTGTTTAGAGCATATTACTGAGGGTCATATATGGGAGGAGGCTAGATGTCCATCATAGGTTGATGATCCGTTTTAGTGATTGGTTCATGTTTTGATTATGTGTTTTTGGTTTGTTAGCTTTTTGCTAGTGCGCGGACTTTTGGAGAAGCTCAATCAGGTGAGTTTCATAGTCCCATGTTTACTAATGATTATGACTTCCAGATTGGATGGAAGAGACACTGTTTTGTTATTTATAAAATATGTTGTGAATGTTTTGTGTTGGTGATGGACTTGTGTGTGCATACTTATGTGATTAACTACTAGTTGATTCTTGATTGTTTATGTTTTGAATTGGTACCAAGGGGATGTTGACAAGGCGGGGACTTGGGGTTTGATTCATAGGTGTTTGGATGCCTACGGGAGTATGGTGTTTGGTATGGCTGGGATCCTTGGTTTTGGTTTGATTAGTTAAATCTTGAATGTTAGTTGTTAATGCATGTTAGTATCACATTGTCCATATGTTTTTAACTTTTGGTTGTTACTCACAGCTTATGGTTTGGTTTTGGCGTTGGAGTCAAAACCTATGACTCTCACCAACTTTATGTTGACGTATTTTAGTGTCTCTTTCAGGTGATACTATGGTAAAGTATGAGAACATTAGTGGCTAGGATTTGGAGAGCATAGGAATGCATTTAGAAGGAGATCCCCGTTCCTTTTTAGTTTCTTTTGATTATTAAATAAGTGATACTGTTGGCACCTATATGTTTGTTTTGGTTATGTTATTTGTTTGTCTTGGGTAAGAGGTAGGACTGTTACCTACTTACCTAGACTCCTGCATTGTTGAGATATTGTCATGACTTTTGTGTCACCATTTTATGACATTTCTTATTTCATATAGTTATCTCTATAGACACGCCATGTTGTGATGATATCCATACGTCGCGCCCCATATTCCGCCATGGTTGGGTGTGACAGAATGGTATCAGAGACAATGGTTATAGAGAATTAGGTTGCCTAGTCTAGTATCCTAGTCTATAGCTTAAGGGTCCCTGCATATAGGCGTCATAGGAGTATGTGTGCATTTTATAATGATTGATGTGTTTGGACGTTATTTTGTGATGTTTGTTAAGTTATGAACTACCATGGTTCATACTTAGCCACATGTTATTTTCCTTTCGGGTTGTGACTAGTGCGGGTTGAACCATAATCGTCCACGCTAGTCATTTTTGTATTTTTCTTAAATTGTACATTATAGTACATAATTTGGTACATGGTAGTTTCTATCTTTTGTTGGGTTATTTTATGTACATGAGGTATATTATTTTCTCTTGATGTTTAAGTCATGTTCCCTAAGAATCATGTGGTGGTTCGAGTTATTAGGAGTAGGTGGATATGAAGGATTTTAAGCTGTTTCCACTCTTATGGGCGACATGACTTATAATTGATTATGTTTTTGTTTTGGATTTTGTCTATGCTGTTTTAGCTAGACTATGGATTTCTGTATTCCAAGAGTTTGACTATGTTATTTTATTAGTTGGAGTTTTTGATCTTATTGTTTATGTGGTTATGTGCTTAGGTGAGTTGATGGATTTATGTGTTATGTGTTTTATTGATTCTTATAAGTGTCATCATAGGAGGGAGTGCATTGGGGAAAGGGTAATTGTATAAGTATGGTGGCCAACATAGTTATACAAGTACCACAACTTCAATGGGTTCCTAAGTATATAATTGCATGAAAGAGGATTGATACATGCTTGTATAGTATATGTTGGTAGTACGTATGGTTATGATAGGCGTGTGTATGATGGTAAGTATACTATATGGAGTATTTTGGTAGTTGTTAACGAGTGTCATGTTTTTACTATAGCATGGTGAATACGCGAAATGGTGCTGGAGGAAGTGGTGGTGACGGAAATCCTGATTTGGCTGCTTTGATTGCTGCTCAAATGGCCAACATAATACCAACCATTGTTCAGCAGGTGACTAATAACCTGAACAACAACAACAACAATGGTCAAGTAGGAGGTGGAAACAATGGTTGTAGCTATAAGACATTCACTTCTTGTGGTGCAAAAGAGTATGATGGGAAGGGTGGCGCGGTAGTACTTACCCAATAGATTGAGAAGATGGAAAATGTGATTCAGATGAGTGGTTGTTTACCCAATCAAAGGGTCATGTATGTAACTGGTTCACTGGTAGGGAAGGCTTTAACTTGGTGGAATACTCAAGTTCAAGCAAGAGGGAGAGTTGATGCGAATGCTATGGCTTGGGCCGACTTCAAGGTTCTTATGACTACGGAGTTTTGTCCAAGCAATGAGATGGAGAAGCTGGAAAATGAGTTTTGGGGACATGCTATGGTTGGAGCGGCTCATGCAGATTACACGGATAGCTTCCATGAATTGGCAAAGTTGGTTCCCCATTTGGTTACCCCTGAGGCAAACAAAATCAAGCGGTACATTGCTGGATTGCCTACTCAGATTAGGGGAATGATCAAGGCTACTCAACCTAACACGATACAACAAGCTATACTTACAGCAGGAATACTTATTGAGGAGGCGGTATCTAGTGGATCCTTGGTAAAGGCGGGGGATAAAAGAAAAGAGCCAGAAGCCACGAAATCGCCTGACACCAACTGGAAAAATGTTAAGAAGGCAAAAGATGGAAGAAATTTTGCCATGAGAGTACCTCAAGGCTCTGGAAATTCAAACAACAACAATGCAGCTTGCCGAACCTGCTCTAGGTTCCATCCAAGAGGTACACCATGCCAGGTATGCTTCAATTGCCAGAAACCGGGACACTTTTCTAGGAACTGTGAAGCACCTAACAGGAACGCAACACCAATCCAGTCTGTGAGGATGAATGTCACCGGGGGAAACTGCTTTGAGTGTGGACAACCCGGGCATTTCAAGAGGGAGTGTCCTAGATTGGTTGGAGCAACCAACCAGGGCAGAGGCCAGCTAGGTTTGGAAGGAAATCGAGGAAACCAAGGCGGTGGAAACCGGAACAATGCCAACCGCAACAATGGAAACACTGGGAATCGGAACTGGAACAGGAACGAAGGAAATCAGAATAAGGGAAATCGGAATGGAGTCAGGGTTTACCTTGCAAATGCAGTAGAAGCGGTTCAGGACCCGAATGTAGTAACGGGTACGTTTTCTGTTAACAATCACCTCGCTACGATTCTTTTTGACTCTGGGGCAGATTTTAGTTTTGTGTCTTCTCAATTCGTGCCTTTGTTAAATATGAACCCTAGTGTAGCGAAACCAGGGTATGTGATTGAGATAGCTAGTGGTAAGCAAGAAGAGGTAGATGAGATATTTTTAAACTACAAATTAGAGTTGGGAGAATTTAAGTTCACCATAGATTTAATCCCTCTAGGACATGGGAGCTTCGATGTGATTATTGGGATGGATTGGTTATCGAAGCATAGGGCTGAGCTAATGTGTCATGAAAAGATTGTTAAGATCCCCATAGGTGATAATAAGGTGTTATACGTGTACGGAGAAAGGAAGGAGAAGAAGACCAGGTCCCTTATGAATTCCAAGGATGATGAGCCACAAATCAATAAGATTCGAGTAGTAAGAGAGTTCATCGATGTATTCCCAGATGACTTGATGGGGTTACCACCGGTGAGACAAGTAGAGTTTAAGATTGACTTAGTACCCGGGGCAACAACCGTAGCGAAGTCACCATATCATCTAGCACCATCAGAGATGCAAGAATTAGTCGAGCAACTTAAGGAGTTGCAGGATAAGGGTTTCATTCGACCAAGTTCTTCTCCATGGGGAGCGCCGGTGCTATTCATTAATAAGAAAGATGGATCATTCCGGATGTGTATCGATTATCGGGAGCTGAACAAGCTGACCATTAAGAACAGTTATCCTCTCCCAAGGATTGATGATTTATTTGATCAGCTGCAAGGAGCAAGATACTTCTCAAAAATTAACCTTAGGTCCGGTTATCACCAACTAAGGGTGTGTGATGAGGACATACAAAAGACCGCGTTCAGAACAAGGTATGGACACTTTGAATTCACCGTTATGCCATTTAGATTGAAAAACGCGCCAGCAGTGTTCATGGACCTAATGAACAGAGTGTGCAAGCCATATCTGGATAAGTTTGTCATAGTCTTCATTGATGACATACTTATCTACTCTAAGACGGAGGAGGAGCACAACCAACATTTAAGGTCGGTATTGGAACTGCTCAGGAAGGAGAAACTTTATGGGAAGTTCTTCAAGTGTGAATTTTGGCTGCAAGAAGTACAATTTCTAGGACATGTAATCGACAATGATGGCATACATGTAGACCCAAAGAAGATTGAAGCCGTGAAGGATTGGAAGGCACCTACTACACCGTCAGAAATAAGGTCATTCTTAGGTTTGGCAGGATATTACAGAAGATTTATAGAGAATTTATCTAGAATATCAAAGCCTTTGACATTGTTGACCCAAAAGAATCAGAAGTATGAATGGGGCGAAGAGCAAGAGCAGGTGTTTCAGACACTAAAGGATAGGTTGTGTAATGCACCGATCTTGTCCTTACCAGAAGGGGTGGAAGATTTTGTGGTTTACTGTGATGCGTCCAACCAGGGGTTAGGATGTGTTCTTATGCAGCGAGATAAGGTCATAGCTTATGCATCACGGCAATTGAAAAACCATGAGAAGAATTACACCACACATGACTTGGAACTAGGAGTTGTAGTCTTTGCTCTTAAGATATGGAGACATTACTTGTATGGGACAAAAAGTGTGATCTATATGGATCACAAAAGCTTGCAGCACATCTTTGATCAGATAGATTTGAACATGAGGCAGAGGCGATGGTTGGAGTTATTTAGTGATTATGATTGTGAGATCACGTATCACCCTGGAAAGGCCAATGTGGTGGCAGATGCTCTAAGTAGGAAGGAGAGGCTAAAACCTAAAAGAGTAAGGGTAATGAGCATAAATATCCAGACAACCCTTAGAGATAGAATTCGAGCAGCACAAGTAGAGGCCGTTAAGGAGGAGAGGCTGGTTGAAGAAAATCTACATACTATGGATCAGTACATGGAAGAAGAGGAGATGGTTGCAAGTATTACTTGGATAGAATCTGGGTTCCGTTGTTTGGCGATACAAGGAAGGTTATATTGGATGAAGCTCATACGTTGAGGTATTCGATACACCCAGAAGCTGATAAGATGTATTGGGACATGAGGGATATGTATTGGTGGCCAGGAATGAAGAAAGATGTAGCTTTGTACGTTAGTGAGTGTTTGACTTGCGCCAAGGTGAAGGCTGAACATCAAAGATCATCGGGATTACTGCAACAACCAGAGGTTCCTAAGTGGAAGTGGGAGAATATTGCCATGGACTTCATTACAAAACTGCCAAGGTCTAACAGTGGTAATGACATGATTTGGGTAATAGTGGAAAGACTGACTAAGTCTGCCCATTTTGTGGCAATGAAGGAGGATGATAAGATGGAAAGGTTTGCCAAGAAATACTTGGAACATGTGGTGGCAAAACATAGGGTACCGGTGTCGATCATATCGGATAGGGATAACAGGTTTACGTCTAGGTTTTGGGGGCTATTGCAGAAAGCCTTGGGTACGAGACCGGATATGAGCACAGCTTATCATCCGCAGACGGATGGTCAGAGTGAGAGGACTATACAAACACTAGAGGATATGTTGAGGGCGTGCGTGATAGACTTTGGAGGAAGTTGTGAGAATCACTTGGCATTGGCAAAATTTTCGTACAATAATAGTTACCATGCTAGTATAGAGTGTGCACCGTTTGAAGCACTTTATGGTAGGAAGTGTAGATCACCGTTGCTATGGGCTGAAGTAGGAAGTAGTCAACTAATTGGACCGGAGATGGTACAGGAGACTACGGATGCGATAACTGTGCTTAAGGAGAAATAAAAGACGGCTAGGGATCGATAAAAGAGCTATGCGGACAAGAGGCGTAAGCCGTTGGAATTTGAGGTTGGGGACAAGGTTATGCTAAAGGTTTCACCATGGAAAGGGGTGATGCGATTCGGGAAGAAAGGGAAGTTAGCGCCTAGATTTGTGGGTCCATTTGAAATCCTTGAAAGGATTGGGCTAGTGGCGTATAGGTTGAGATTTTAGGAAGAGTTGAGTAGTGTACATGATGTGTTTCATGTCTCAAACTTGAGGAAATGCTTAGCAAGAACTGACTTGCAAGTATCGGTGGATGATATTGGTATAGATGCGAGTCTTCGTTTTATTGAAGAGCCTTAATGTATAGATTTTGCTAGTTGAAAAGTTCGTTTCTTAGAATCTTCTAGAATTGATCACGGTTCAAAGTGCGACTCAGTTGTTCTTGGTGGAAAAGAAATAGAATTGTTGGGTGTCGTAAACTAATGAAAAATAAAAAAACTTGAAACAAATAAAAATAAAGTAAAGACGGTAAAAAGAAATACTGAAAGATAAAAACTTGACGAGGAATTAAAAACGTGACGAGAAATAAAAAGGCAGACTTAAAAGTAAATAAGGCAAACTAAAATTAAATGCAAGTGAATTAAAAGTGTGATTAAGTAAAAAGGCGGGAGAAATAAAGCTTAAAACTTAAAATCATAAATTTAAAATAAACTAAAATTGAAATTACAAAACTAAGAAAAAGTGTTCATTCGGAACAACTTCCTTCATTCAGAACAATTTGGTTCGTTCGGAACAAATTACTTCATTCGGAACAACCTCCTTTATTCGGAACAAATTGGTTCATTCGGAACTAAATGATTCATCCGGACTAAAAAGAAATTGATTCGGAATATTTTTGATTCGGAACATTTTAAAATACCTTCATTCGGAACATTAAAGAAAGACTGATTCGGAACAACAAAGAAAAATTTGGTTCGGAACTTAATTGATTCGAAATAATTAAATTATAAGCTCATTCGAAACATTTGAAGGAACTGATTAGGAACATTTTAAAAAGAACTCATTCGGAACATTTAAAGAAATTGATTCGGAACTTTTAAAACACTCATTCGGAACTTTTTAAACACATTGATTCGGAACATTAATTTATTTGGAAGAAAACTGGGCAATGTTAACAGTAGCATGAACGAAGAACAGGGGAAAGAACTAGAACACGAATTTAAACGAAATCAATCAAGATCAACCAAAAGATTAAACCAAAACAACCACTAAACATCAACTAACAATAATCAATAAAACCAAATAAATAAAACTAACAAATTTGATCAAATCAATCAAAACCCACTTGATTGAAAACCATAAAAATAGAAGAACATAAACATGAATCATAAAGAAAGATTAAGCAAGAAAGGAAGATGAGAGATTAACAATGAAAGTAAAGATTAACAACAATTAAAAGTGAACTTACTTGAATTAAAGGAATTTAAAGGTGCGATATAATAAATTAAAGTGAAAAAATGAAAATGGTGGAAGAGGTGGGTTGTCAATCCACCCAACAACTTGAAATGTAAACACTAATGAACTATTTATAGGGGAGATTAGGGAGGAGCTTAGGAAGCTTCCTCCCTTCTTTCTTCTTCTCTTAATTGCATGATTAAGTCCTTAATCTTCTTAATTCTTTGACTTCAATGACTTTGTCTCGGGACTTCTTCAAACTCGTCTTGTAATTCTTCAATAAATTAGACTTGAGTTCTTCGGCTTTTAGTAAACTTCCGTCTTTTGACTTTTTCTTGGATAAATCTTCAGAATTGGTCTTGGACTTCCGTTCTTTTTGCACTCTTGATTTCTTGACTTCGTCTTTCGTATTTTTCTTCGATAAAAGCCCGTGAAATCTTGTGTTTTCTCCCCTTTTCACAATTTGATCCTAAATCACAACAAAAACACAAACCACGCATAGTTCCGACATAAACGACATAAAATACACGTTTTGGAGCGGTTATTATTGTAATTAAGTGGTAAAAAGGATGGGTGTTTACACACCTATCAAATCCCCTACACTTGACCATTGCAATGTCCTCATGCAATGCATTAGGTACAAAGCACGATTACATTTTTCATCATAATCAATCCACGTTGGCTTTATTAAAGAGATATAAAATTATAAACATTCAAAGTAAAGAAATCAAAAACATACCTTGGGTTTTGGAAATGTCATGAATAATCCCCATCCTCAAATTTTCACTTTCTCCAAACCAAGCTTAAAAACGTGATCATTGTTATTATAAGTTAGCAAACTAACACGAACTCATGTGGGCCAATTATTCACTTAGACTCCCTTATTCCTAGGTGTATCTCTTATATTTTATTGTTGTCTTGAATGATCACGAGGATGCATTGTTGACTTATTTTGATAGTTTATTAGGCTGAAAATAAAATGGGACGATTTAATCAATAGTTAGCTAAAGGACAAAATCTTTTAAAACTGCTTCTCGGGACCTCATAAAGTTCATATCTTGGAATAACTCGTTTCACGATTTGAGACCTTTCTCGGACCGATATTTGGCAGCGACTTCATACTTCAAACCTTGAGAGACGTTCATGAAATAATGGTCTTCTCTTCATATTAGGAATTTCTTCACTTGAAGTTTTGAGAGATTCTTCATACTTGGACCACGACTTCTTCATTTTTCTCCAATCTTTATTTTGGACTTTGAAATACAACGATCCTCCTCCTTTTTAGACTTGGATCTATTTATCCTCATACCTTGTTAGGGTCTTTTCGGATAGACTTCTCCATGATCTTTTGGGAGTACTTGCTTTTCGTCGTGTGTCTCGACCCTTCATATTGATTTTCGATAAATGATTCTTCACATCACTTTTGGATCTTTAGCAACAAAATATAGCCCTCATGCCTTGTTAGGACCTTTTCGGACTCACCAATCTTCGCATCCCGCTTCAATAAGTTATGCCTTGGCTATGAACTCTAATCCATACCGAGCAACTTTTAAACGATCTTGGGCTAGAAGCTAAGTAACTTTTCAAATCGTACAACCTTATTTATTGTAGATAAATTTATTAACAAGCGATGGGAGAATAGGCTTATAATTAACTCACATAAATTTACGAAAGAATACCAAACTTATAATTGACTCTATCATCTCTCGTTCTCCACAGTTTAAAATCTTAAGGAATGAGACTCGTGGATGCTTAGCCTATTAAATCAAAGTTTTGGGTTTTCGAGTCGTCTATAGGATCTTGCAACTTCTTAGACTTTTTCAAGTTTAGAAATCGCATTTTAAAGTTCCCTTGATAAACGACTCTCTAGGTTCAATTATAGGAACTTGCGAAAAGTTCTTGTTCTTAACCCGTGAGAGTTAAGACTTTCGCGTTTTATAGCTCCCTATATAAAAGCCTAGCAAAACTTGACTTAAACACGTTAAGGATACTAGCTAGAGTAAACTTAGATAAGTAAACTCGGGTTGAGTCAAAATATTCGCGACTTTGAAAAATTTAAAACCAATTTATTGAAAATCTATTCTAGCAAGGAAAGAAAATAACCATAACAAAAGGAAAATACAACTATACAACTAGGCCAAAATAGATCAAAAATTTTGAAAAATGTCGAAAAATTGATTTTCCGATTAAAATGAGGACAAATACAAGGAAAAGTCCACTTAACTTCGATAGAAGTCCCCCCTACACTTAATATAAACATTTTCCTCAATGTTTAAGCATGTGGGAGTAAACTCCCCTACACTTAGGACATTGTGCACGTTGTTTAAATCTCGCTAAGGAAGAGACAACTAAAGAGATTCCTATTTTAATATTGAGAAATATAAAATAGTGAATCAAAAAGAGTTTATGATAGAACCGGGAAGACGGGAACACGGAATCACGGTGCGTCAAAAGTCATCAAGAGTGTGTCTTTGAAGCTCTAATCCCTGCACATGATAAGAAAGAAAACAAGAAACACCACGGGGCTCCCCCTACACTTATGGTGAAAACAAGTAAAGATGGATAATCGGGTTGCCTCCCGAAGAGCGCTTGTTTTTGTTAGCCGAGTCACGAGCCTGACTCGTCCCCGAATTAAATGGTCCATGGGGAAGCCTCAAATGTAATACCGGGATCAAAGACCTTGTCCTCGTTCCCGGAGGTCATCAACAAAGGAGAGGCGGGGGGATAAGTCTTGAATGGGAGAAAGGTTCTTTCGACATACGAAAAGTATGTGAAATCAAGATCCACCGGAGGTGGGGTGGGTAAAGTAAGCACATTGTCATCCCCCAAAGACAATGTATGCTCAGAAAGCGGCAAAGCCGTAAGGTTATCAATCATGAAATAGTGAATGGCACCTCCCAGGTCAAAGCACTCATCCTCCGTGATAGTGGATAAAGGGGAGGATGAAAGGTGCTCGGGAGGGGGATTTGGGTCAATAACTTCCTGCAGCAAATTATCAAGAATAATATCCCCCTCCATGTCATCATCATCAATACCTGGAGGTATGGAGTAAATGTCGATTTCTTCCAGCAATGGGTCATTATCTTCAACGGGAGGAATAGATGGAGGCAAAGACTCGGAGAGAGGAGGAGAAGTCAACTCTTCGGTTTGAGCAATAAGAAGATGCACTTTCCGTAATCTGTCGCGGAGAATCACCTATTCCACCTCATCTTCAAGAGCAAGTTCACCGGTGAACTTCTCGTAAGCCGGAGAGAATAAATCGTCATCGCCCGCATCTCCCGGTGGAGATTGAGAAATTTCAAAAGTGAAATTCTCATAGCGTGGAGAAAAATCGTCATCACTAGGATCGACCTCTTCCGTAAGAGCAACGTCGTCCTCAGACTCCATAGCAGTCGGTATGTCACAAACCTCATCATCAAATAATTTATCGAGACCAAACTCACTAAGCTCACTCAATGTATCACAATCCTTAGACTCGTTTGTGATAGTGAGAGAAGGGATGACAATTGCACTAGGACATTGAGCAACAAGATCATTCCAAGAAATAGTAGGCTCATCGTCATCATCATCATAATAGTATGGATACACCGGAGGAGGAGTATAAGTCTCGATATTCGATATTTGCTCCTGTCGTTGATTCTCTTGACATTGTTCGATGATCTTGTTGCAAGCTTCTTGAACTTTTTGAAAGTTGTCAAAAAGTGTGGCAGTTTTCTCAGGAGGAAGTGCACAAAAGGGTTGATGATCGATGAAGTGTTGTGGGGGCTTAAAATGTTGAAAACCTGGATTATAGCATGGGTGTGGCTCATAGTAGTTCATCGGTTGAGAAAAATTAAAACACGGGTTTGGTTCATAATAATCCATTGGTGAAGAAAACTGAGGACACGGATTGTGCTCATAAGAATTCATTGGCTGACAATAAGAAGTA
Source organism: Glebionis coronaria (assembly GCA_025667525.1). NCBI lineage: Eukaryota > Viridiplantae > Streptophyta > Magnoliopsida > Asterales > Asteraceae > Glebionis > Glebionis coronaria. Next base: position 431,481,210 of record CM046879.1, on the reverse strand, counting down.
TCGTGAGGGCCCCCACAATTTTGGCAACAAGGGTATGGAGAAAAATCCGGTGCTTCTTGTAGATAGCTATTACCATTGTCATAATTGTAACCCAGTTCTTGCTCGCCATGAGGCGGGTATCGAACCGGGCACGAAACATGCCAATGAGAATCGCTTCCACAATAGATGCACGGGGGAACAGGAGGTGGTTTCAAAAAGGACGTATTAGTCGAGTTGCACAATGGACAAAATCCGAATTGTGTGTTGTCGATATCGTTTCCGCACCGCTCACATGTACACCATTGACATGAGTCGTTCCCGTATAATCGTCTCCCACACCCGACGCAATGGACATAAGAATCCATAAAGAAAAATAGATAAGCAAGAAGAATATTTGGTGCAAAACTTTGAAAAAGAAATGCTTTTTATGATTTCTCAAATGTTTTTGGATTTTTGAAATTTTTTTACACGAAAACTAACGTTCACGAGTGAACGGATCCCAAAAGCCAACGCGTCTCTCACAAAAACCCGTTAATCTTCACGAAAAGAGCCGGCAGCGGCGCCATTTTAATGTATAGATTTTGCTAGTTGAAAAGTTCGTTTCTCGGAATCTTCTCGAATTGATCACGGTTCAAAGTGCGACTCAGTCGTTCTTGGTGGAAAAGAAATAGAATTGTTGGGTGTCGTAAACTAATGAAAAATAAAAAAACTTGAAACAAATAAAAATAAAGTAAAGACGGTAAAAAGAAATACTGAAAGATAAAAACTTGACGAGTAATTAAAAACGTGACGAGAAATAAAAAGGCAGACTTAAAAGTAAATAAGGCAAACTAAAATTAAATGCAAGTGAATTAAAAGTGTGACTAAGTAAAAAGGCGGGAGAAATAAAGCTTAAAACTTAAAATCATAAATTTAAAATAAACTAAAATTGAAATTACAAAACTAAGAAAAAGTGTTCATTCGGAACAACTTCCTTCATTCGGAACAATTTGGTTCGTTCGGAACAAATTACTTCATTCGGAACAACCTCCTTTATTCGGAACAAATTGGTTCATTCGGAACTAAATGATTCATCCGGACTAAAAAGAAATTGATTCGGAATATTTTTGATTCGGAACATTTTAAAATACCTTCATTCGGAACATTAAAGAAAGACTGATTCGGAACAATAAAGGAAAATTTGGTTCGGAACTTAATTGATTCGGAATAATTAAATTATAAGCTCATTCGGAACATTTGAAGGAACTGATTCGGAACATTTTAAAAAGAACTCATTCGGAACATTTAAAGAAATTGATTCGGAACTTTTAAAACACTCATTCGGAACTTTTTAAACACATTGATTCGGAACATTAATTTATTCGGAAGAAAACTGGGCAATGTTAACAGTAGCATGAACGAAGAACAGGGGAAAGAACTAGAACACGAATTTAAACAAAATCAATCAAGATCAACCAAAAGATTAAACCAAAACAACTACTAAACATCAACTAACAATGATCAATCAAACCAAATAAATAAAACTAACAAATTTGATCAAATCAATCAAAACCCACTTGATTGAAAACCATAAAAATAGAAGAACATAAACATGAATCATAAAGAAAGATTAAGCAAGAAAGGAAGATGTGAGATTAAAAATGAAAGTAAAGATTAACAACAATTAAAAGTGAACTTACTTGAATTAAAGGAATTTAAAGGTGTGATACAAGAAATTAAAGTGAAAAAATGAAAATGGTGGAAGAGGTGGGTTGTCAATCCACCCAACAACTTGAAATGTAAACACTAATGAACTATTTATAGGGGAGATTAGGGAGGAGCTTAGGAAGCTTCCTCCCTTCTTTCTTCTTCCCTTAATTGCATGATTAAGTCCTTAATCTTCTTAATTCTTTGACTTCAATGACTTTGTCTCGGGATTTCTTCAAGCTCGTCTTGTAATTCTTCAATAAATTAGACTTGAGTTCTTCGGCTTTTAGTAAACTTCCGTCTTTTGACTTTTTCTTCGATAAATCTTCAGAATTGGTCTTGGACTTCCGTTCTTTTTGCACTCTTGATTTCTTGACTTCGTCTTTCGTCTTTTTCTTCGATAAAAGCCCGTGAAATCCTGTGTTTTCTCCCCTTTTCACAATTTGATCCTAAGTCACAACAAAAACACAAACCACGCATAATTCCGACATAAACGACATAAAATACACGTTTTGGCTCGGTTATTATTGTAATTAAGTGGTAAAAAGGATGGGTGTTTACACACCTATCAAGCCGATAGAGATTATGGACCGTGAAGTTAAAACATTGAAAAGAAGTAAGATACCGTTAGTTAAGGTTAGGTGGAATTCAAAACGTGGTCCGGATTTCACGTGGGAACGGGAAGAGTTTATGAGGAATAAGTATCCTCAGCTGTTTGTTAATGACGATCCTAAGGAGTAAATCTCGGGACGAGATTTCTATTAGGAGGGAGTGATGTGACAACCGTGGTTTTGAGGTTCGTCACTTGGTCATATTTTTAGGCTAATCTATGTGTGACTACTTGATTTGTGTGTTTACGTGTTTATTTTGTGTGAACGAGGTTGGTGTGGTTATCGTATATGGGTATAAAGTGCTCATATGTAAATCGAGGAACGGTTATTTCATGTTCATGAGCTCACAATTAGTGACTATGGAATGAAATGTTGTTAAATTCTAGTGTTTACGTATACGTATAAGTAATATAGTAAGTTGTTTCTTTATAGGATTTACGGTTTAGCATTTAGAGGTCTCGGATGAGGTAATTAGTCATATGAATATTTTTCGGGATGGTTTTAAGTCATTTAGGACTTAGTTATAAAGTTTATTTCAAAATTTGAGATTTTTATAAAAGTGTATATTTTACGTCTTTTACGGTAAACGCGTAAATTTGACTAGTTTTACGGTTTTGAGGTTTTGGAGGTTTTAGGAGTTGTAATAAATTAAGGTAAATTAAGGTAATATTAGTAGTGTAATATTAAACAATAAAAATAAAAAAAATAAAAAAAATACATAAAGGGGGTCGGTTTAGGCCGACTAAAACAAAGAAAAAAAAGAAAAAGGAAAGTGGGCTATGGGTTAGACTAGGATTCACCCATACCCTATATAATGTTTTTATCAAAATCAAAAGTCATTATTTTTCTCCTGGAGTTCTATAGCCGACGGTTCACAGAGGGTTTTTAGGGTTTCAGTATTTTTTTCATCTTCCATAAATCTTAAGGTAAAACCTTCATAATCCCTTTTTAATTTAATTGTTTTTAATGTTTATATAATCATCTTATGATGGATTTAGGTTAGGGTTTAAATAAAAATCTGTATTTTAATGATTTCATAATGATTAGATGGTTTAGGGCTTGTAATCGTGGGGTTATGGGTAATTAATTAGGTTAATTTAATTAAACCCGTTTTTAAAAAATGGGCAGAATTTAGGGTCAATTGTTTTGATCATATCGGAAGTTCTACAAACTCTTATTTTGCGATCCAGTTATCCCTGGAAAGGTAATTGAAGTGGATTTCCAATGCAAGAAACGAGAACTAAATTGGAGGTCGGGAAGTGGGTCAAAAACAGGTTACAACAGTCGGAGATCAAAACAGTTTTGAAATCAGCCTGTTTTCTTTTTATGTTTTAAGATGGTTAGGGTACTTAGGAGTACACTTGGACCTTGAACGAGCAAGAGAGTTATTTTATATGTTATATAAGATATCTGGAGGAGGGCTAATCAATTGGGATAGTGGAAGACCCTCTGGTCATAACAAACGTTTTGTATGTTTAAAATCAGTAAAATCTAGATAGAAAAAAGTATATATATATACATATATATATATATATATATATATATATATATATATATATATATATATATATATATATATATATATATATATATATATATATCGGGGCCTTAAAAGTAGCTTTAAGGTTGGGGCAAATGGGAGGTGTTAGCTAACATATGTAAGGGCATAAGTATTCCCTTTACAGAGGTCATGAGTATGTTTAGGTGGGCGTTTGGCTTATAGTTTGGAGACCTAAAAGTTGGGACTATTTTGTGTAAAATATGAACGGAATAGTTATCAAACTTAACCAAGTTAAGGACTTGTCAGGGAAGGGTAATGGCGTGTTTAGAGCATATTAATGAGGTTCATATATGGGAGGAGGCTAGATGTCCATCATAGGTTGATGAGCCGTTTTAGTGATTGGTTCATGTTTTGATTATGTGTTTTTGGTTTGTTAGCTTTTTGCTAGTGCGCGGACTTTTGGAGAAGCTCAATCAGGTGAGTTTCATAGTCCCATGTTTACTAATGATTATGACTTCCAGATGGGATGGAAGAGACACTGTTTTGTTATTTATAAAATATGTTGTGAATGTTTTGCGTTGGTGATGGACTTGTGTGTGCATACTTATGTGATTAACTGCTAGTTGATTCTTGATTGTTTATGTTTTGACTTGGTACCAAGGGGATGTTGACAAGGCGAGGCCTTGGGATTTGATTCATAGGTGTTTGGATGCCTACAGGAGTATGGTGTTTGGTATGGCTGGGAGCCTTAGTTTTGGTTTGATTAGTTAAATCTTGAATGTTAGTTGTTAATGCATGTTAGTATCACATTGTCCATATGTTTTTAACTTTTGGTTGTTACTCACAGCTTATGGTTTGGTTTTGGCGTTGGAGTCTAAACCTATGACTCTCACCAACTTTATGTTGACGTATTTTAGTGTCTCTTTCAGGTGATACTATGGTAAAGTGTGAGAACATAAGTGGCTAGGATTTGGAGAGCGTAGGAATGCATTTAGAAGGAGATCCCCGTTTCTTCTTAGTTTCTTTTGATTATTAAATAAGTGATATTGTTGGCACCTATATGTTTTTTTTGGTTATGTTATTTGTTTGTCTTGGGTAAGAGGTAGGACTGTTACCTACTTACCTAGACTCCTGCATTGTTGAGATATTGTCATGACTTTTGTGTCACCATTTTATGACATTTCTTATTTCATATAGTTATCTCTATAGACACGCCATGTTGTGATGATATCCATACGTCGCGCCCCATATTCCGCCATGGTGGGGTGTGACATCTAAGTGGATCAAACAAGTTAGAACTTTCTGTATGTTTCTGCCAGGGCTAGTTTTGGGCTAGTTTGAGTTTGTGGGCCAAAGGATGGGTTAGACCATAAATGGGCTTAAGCAAAATTACAGAGATCTTTTAGACCCTTATGGGAGCCTTTGTGATGTTTATAAAAAATATGGAAACTTATTGATTGGGTACTTAAGTAGTATAACTTACCTTTTAATAAGTGTAAAATCGATAATAAGGAAACATTTATTTTAAGTAATGTCAACCACCTATTTTTGAAAACTTAAGTAATATATATCATTGCTTTGTTATCGTTTGTGTTCGACTCTGTTTTTCGCTTTTGATAAGGTACGGATATTCCGTACTTTCAGTAAGGACCTTCTTATCCCTTTTAGCCTTCTTAAGTATGATCCCTTGATGTCATTGCTATGTTCCCTATGATTGGTTGTTGTATTCCATTGATTCATTATTCCCTTTGATTCGTTATGATTCGTATGCCTTAATTTACCGTTTTTTGGTTACACTTACGATCTATTTGGAATTTGTTGTTATGTTTTCGTCTACCCGAGCTAATTTGTGACTAGTCATGGAGGTACCATAACTACGTCATTGATGCACCAATGACATGACACTATCTGTGGTGGTTTCTGATTGCCATTTATTATGCTATATGTGTGTGTGTGCTCACTAGTCATCAAGCTAGTGCACATATGTGATTCGTTTTGTAGGGGACGTATGGACGCATCCTAGGTGTTATGGTTCGTATGTGATTGTAGTGATTGGTGTGTGTGTGCAATACACCCCATTTCACTTTCGGTACATATGAGTTTTCTTCACTCTTGTGTGAGCTCGTGGGCATTTTCTTTACTCTTATGTTATTCTTCGTTTGATATCTCTTGTTTCTTCGCTTCGTATACTTCTTATGATCTATGATTCGTAATTTCCGTTTTATCCGTTCTACTTTACAGTCCTTATATTATATCTGTTCACTAAGCGTTAGCTCAGCCGCAATTTCTTTTCCTGTGACAAGTACTAAGCGGGAAGCTGGGAAGCGAGAGTTGGATATTGAGAGCTGTATAGAATCACCTTGGAGTCAATAAATGTTGAAGACATTAATTATTTCAGCACCTTTATACTTTGGACCCTTCTGTTTGGGATTTTGATTTTGTTGAACTTTATGTTTAATATGTTTTAATAAGTAAGCAACGTTTTGGACGTTTATTTTATATCTTTCTGATATGACACCATAATGTGGCAATTAGTCTCCTTATCGGAGCGGGTGTTACATTTTATCAACACGAGCATTCGACTTTAAAATAAAACATTTTAAGTTTTAATCTTACCACACTAATACAAAAAACGTCATAGAAACTAGTCAAAATAACTTATGAAAATTGATTTTGAAAGTGCTTTTCAAGAGGATATCTTCATGATCGAGACATATGAAAACTGGTTATGTAACTAGTCTTTATTTAAAAGAATCGGTACCGATTCTCTTCCCAAGAATGGGTCTCCATAATAAAATAAAGACATATTTGTCGTTAAAAATAGACACCACGACATGTATTCTTAAAAACATTCAACATGGCTTTATGTATAGTAAAAAGATATGTTTTTATCTCAAAACATGTCTTTGTTTTTAATAATTTTCAAAAAATTTGAAACATTTTTATAAATTTAAAAATTTACAAATTTCACCCACCAAAATAAAGAAATATGAATACATCATATTTATATAAAGTGATTCTGATGCACAAGAATTGTCAAAACCAATAAAATAAAGCAAATTATGTCAAAATATAAATTTAGGTTAACATAAATAACAAAAAAGTTCAAATCAAATAGAGGCACTAGAATTCAACAAATAACTATAAAGAAAACCACTAGAATTCAACAAATAACTATAAAGAAAACCACTAAAAATTCAACATAATTATCTAGGTTTAATCTCGCCATAGTGTAAACCATGTACCAGTGATCACGTTCAAATCTTTGTTGTCTAACAAACGCTCGTTACTCTATGGTACCTATAAGTAATTTAATGAAATGAAAATGTCAGCAATCTAAAAAACAATAACTCGCACGGCCGTTGAAGTACTGAGCTAAACCATTTGAACCCAATTGCCAAAACAAGCATATCATGATCAACAACTAGTTTTCTAGCAAGTCCTACTATATGCAAACCAATGGTCGAAGGCTAATAGATAACGCATGTATAAAGGGCATTACCCAGATGGTGATAAGGAAATATAACCAACTAATGTTACATGACTATCACCTCATTTTACCCCTAAAACAGGTTATATCCAAAGTTTAAACAATCGACATTTTTTGTAAGTGTGATACAAATCAAAGAATTAAAACAGATTGAAGACAAATTGCTAGCTAATTAACAATGACTTACTATGTTCGAAAAGTCCTCGTTTTGATATTTGAGCACGAAATTATGCACCCATTTCATCACGGGGTATCTACACGCACAATGATACGGTTGACGATTTACAGTAGGAATTCCTATTTCAGACTACCAACGACCCTAGAAAGAAAATAATAGTGTGTAAGTTAAATTTGTAAAAACAAATGTCAATACTAAAAAGTTTTGAGACAATACTTACGACTCCACAAGTTTAGAGAGTCTATAACATTCCTCGTTCTTGTTTGAATCCCTAAAAGAACTCAAAATAAATCTCATTCGATGTTTGGGGCATATTATGAAGAGTATCCAATGCTGGCTGCATTTTTGTACACGTTTTCGTAAAAAGAAAAAAAACCAATAACTACAAGATATCAAAATGATAATTAAGATGGTAAGATATGGTATCCTTGTAGATAATGTGCAAGATAAAGCCCATAAACCACCAACGCTTGACTTAAGTAATCTATATGGTATCCTTTTTTCATATAAGCATTATAAGATGTAATCAATCCTGGGTGCAAGAATCCATCAATGTTCTTGTAAGACTTTCCTTTAAGATGATGGAGTGACCTAATTTAAACATATAAGATATACCAGCATAAATGTATGCAAAAAAGAATAATGCATTTAACTACATATTCAAAACATATATTTACTTACCTATCAAATAGGGTCAAGATGACACACTCGAGTTCTTTATTCGCCAATATTTCAAAAATGTCGAATGCATTAATAGAGAAATATGACTCCTTTCAGCTTGGCGAAAGACCTCCTTTTTAATGCGAATAGCATATGGGTGAGCGCAATCTTCACGACCTCATCCAACGGTTATATCCATCTAACACACTATAGGGTGTCTATCCGTATGCATATCATGCTCTAGATCTTATAATTTCTTTCCTATTAATATCTTTCTCTCGGCCTGTAATCATATTAAAAAGATAGCAATCTTATGCAACAAGACATTTTTTAGTCTAAATTCCAAACATGGACAATTTCTAGTTTGAATTACAAACAGGGACGGTTTCTAGTCTAAAATTAAGAAGTTAAATGTCAGCAACTATTATCTATATTCAAAGTCTAGGCAGTTTTTCTAGTTTTTGCCGTCTAAAGGACTTGATTCATGAGTGCAAAGGTTTCCATTTATATTGCATTAACATACAAAGTAATATAATGTCAAAGATAATCTACAAAACTGTTAGGAGGGATATTTTTTCACGATAGTGACCAGGTATAATCAATAGAACAAAAACATTGGTAAAATCTATAATCAACGCAATTAGAACTCAGATCCATGGTACAATCTCACAATATACGCATGACAGATATCTGACACAAAGGACTTGACTGACACTATAACCACCACGTCCTCTTCCACCACTAAATGCCATTCGTGTGCTTTGCTTAAAACCTACAAACTAGTTGGCCTAAACATGTAGGTACTATATTATCAATAATTAGGTTTGTAACAACGTAACTTGAACATATGACTCCTGGTGTATATAAGTATATATCATAGGCATATGTGAAATACTGCAAGAATGTCCAACCCTTTTTGTGGAGCTAGCCTACTTTTATAGTGATTTATGAAACAAAAAGAACTTGAAAAAATTTGCTAGCTCCGCTGAAAACTTGATTGGTATACTGAACAAGCTTGTACGTTCCTATCACATAGTGTGCTTATTTTTTCCTAGTAGAATCTAACATTTGGTCAATAAACAAGTGTTGAGATGATGGCTTTTAAATTTAGTCTGCAAATGAAAGATTAATTCAAGCGATATACGGGGTGATCTTTTAAAAACTCAAAACAGACATAAAAATTGTGATATCATTTAACAATACGCATTATAATTGTAGAAAAGTTATAGGCTTACCCGCTCCCAAACATTACGATATCGTGTATAGTAATTTTGTTTAATAGAATACCATTATAATGGTAGAAAATTTATAGGCTTACCGGCTCCTTAAATTTAGCAACTTCAACAATCTTCTGCAGCATATTTTGGTGTTTGGTGGTTTCTTCTAGTGCTTAATCCTTCTTGTTGGGTTCTTTTGTGGGTCTCATTTCATTTTCCCTTCTTTGTGGAAAATTTTGAGTAATCAAACGCTTTCTTGGAACTCCTGATTCAAGGGTTTTAGAAAATCCCTACAAACACTATTTGACTTACATTAGAAAATATTAAAAAACTAAGTGACATATCCAACAAATAAATTACCGTAAAACGAGTGATGGCACCAATTGGCCAGTGAATAAATCCTTTCACTCCAGACTCTAAATTAGGGATTTCATCATCCAGCACGGGGATCTCCATACTTCTATGAAATTCGAAAACTTTGACAACTGAAACCTTCACGTGGCCCTTTAGTAATTTATTTCCATGTACAATACCATTTCCAATCAGATTTTTTTTAACGGCAACTTTATTAAAAACAAGACGCTATAAAAAACATTACAAAGCAATCAAATACGGGCACTTTAGCCAAAACTCCCAAGAAAAAGAACTATTACAACGATAACACACCAATTAAAAGAAGACGAGACAATATCATAAAAAATAACGGAGTGATTCGACAGAAAGGCATCAAAAATCAGTCTATTCCGGAAATACCAAATATGCCACCATGAAGTGTAAAAAACACCCTCCAACATTGACTTGAGCTTGACCGACAACCGAATAGAAGCGAACCAACTATAACAATCAGTAAACGGAGAGGCGTCTTCCCATTGAAGATCTCACCACCGAAAGATTCTTCAATAAATGCACTTAGCCAAATCACATCTAAAGAAGAGACGTTGAAAATCTTCAAGCATCGGGCCACATATCAGACATAAAGAAGAAACCAAACTAACTCCTCTAGTAACCAGATTACCTCTAGTCAGGAGGCGATCAAGCCTAGCACGCAAAGCGAAAACATTGACTTTGATCGGAACATATTTCACCTATCTAGTAGTAGCACCCGAAGAAGGAAGAAATAAAAATAGTCTAAAGTAGAACGAATATCTCTAACACGGAACACACCATCGCTAATTAAGTCACATCGATAAGACAAAATGATCATACATAACATCGATAAGAAATCCGATCATTGCTGACTTTCAGCGCAATCCCAAACCTGCCTTCGGAAAGAATCATCAAGAGAAGAGGCACCCCACTTCTCAGCCACACATCTTTGACTGTTTCTAGAGCAAAAATACGAGGATATCAAACACAAAGAATCTTATACAGAATTCATGTATCTAGCCAAATCTGGTGTTTGACCCATTCCAACACGAATCTTACAATGGGAGAGAAAATCAAAACCTTTCAAAACCAAAACTTGAACTTCACGTAAAATGTGACCTCAAGTTAAACAAATTTTGGACGAGGGAGAGTCCAAACAGGGCCCATGAATTGCGCTGGTAACCTATGACCACAAAGAGCCATCATGGGAGAGAAAAAGCCACACCTACTTGAGAAGTAAACGACGATTTAAGGCGTAAAAACTAGATTGTAACACCCTACTTTGTTAAGTAGACCGTTACGTGTATTTATGGCGTGTCATTAAAGCATGAAACGTAATATGTCCTAAAACATACATGACCAAAAGGGAAAACTAGAATCAAACATCGGTTCCCAAACATAAGCCCTAAAACATAAATAAAGTAAATGAAATGAGAAGGACAAAACAAGTATCCAGATAAGCATAAGTATATGAAGGCAAAAGGAAAAGAAGTCTAAGGCAACTTCCATCCTATGCACGTCCTCCAAATGCTCAAGTCTGTCCTTGGGTACCTGTCATTTTGGGACATGGAAAGGAAAGTAACGGCTGAGCAATACGCTCGGTGAACAGATATATAACATGATATGAATGACTGAAACATAAGTAACGACCGAAAAGTAGCGGAATAAGTGTAAGTCCTAGAAAACCTGGAACATCTTTATAAACTGGTTTATATTTCTGAAAACTTATCTTTATATCTGAAAACGGTATTTTAATTTTCCAAGAGCCCATATAGGTCATGAAGGTATCAACTGGCATGAATACATAGAGGGGTGACCTCGTCATGCATTAGGGGGGTGTCCTCTAATTATACTGGTCTGGGTAGGAGGGATCAACTCCTGAAAACATGTACTAGGATGCACCCATACGCTCCACTGATAATACTGATAAAGGCCGACGCCACGAGAAATCACTCCCTCGTATAGGAGTCATAACACCGGTGCCTCAAGTGTTATGGTTACGGTACCTCCATAACTAGATGACATGGTCATGCATGTATATAGCTCAGCATTTTAAAATAAACAAAAGTATTACTGAAAAGTATAAAATAAAAGTACTGGGAAAACAGATGGGCTGCAAACGGAGAATCCTAATCATGCATACGAAGGGAATGTCCATACTTAAGGACGGAATATCCGTACCTCGTGTCCAGTAATGAAGTGAGAATAAAAGCTGATGGAGATTCTCTGACTTCACAGATACTACATAAATAAGGGACGTGAATGAGTTTTCTGATTACTGTATACTTTACTGGTTCTGAGTGTTCTTAGCTTGTTTTACATGTTCTTATCATGTTTTACTGTTTCATGTATTATCTTGTAAATATTCATGGTTTCCATGTATTCTGATTACTGTATTTCATGTATTCATGTGCTATTATACTTGTTGTATCATAATAAGTAACTTTATAAAAATAGCAGGTTTCCATAACTAGTAAGTTTCCAAAAATAGTAAGTTTTCAAAAATAAAAAGTTTCCATATTTAGTAAGTTTACAAAAGTAGAAAGTTTTCACGTATAATTATAAGCTTGATTAATAAGTCCAAAATATAAGTTAGAGGTTAAATAAGCATACTTTATAAGTCATGGTGTCATAATAGTAAAGTTTATAAAATAAATACTTTGGGCTAAAATGATGATTATTAATTATTAATATAAAGCATGGTTTTAATAAGAATTATTAATTAATAACATGACATAATTTATTTTAATAAAACTTTACTAAAAATACTTAGGTTAAATTCATGAATTATTACATTTATTAATTATAACCTAAGTTTTCATGAATAATTGTATTTAATAATTATATCTTAAGCTTCATGAATTATTTTATTTAAAATAATTATAACATAAGTCCTTGGTAATTTAATTAATAATACATGTCTTTAAATTAACTAAATTAAGTAAGGTAATTTAATAAGGCCCGTCATGTATACCCGAGCCTACCGAGACACCCGTCTCGGTCGCACTTAACAATTCAAACAAAACATTAAACCAAACACCACAGCCTGATTAGCGACAAAAAATTTTGTCGTTGTTCTGTCGTGAATCTGCCAAAGGGGAATCTGCGATAGAAATTCTGCCACCGAATATGTCGCAAATCTGGAAAAAAAACTAAACGAGCCACTGTTGTGTGTTTCGTGCACCCCCCCCCCCCCCTGATCGGTCTGAATACCCACCGAGAGCCATGGGGCTCTCGGTTTTCCACTGATCTAACCAAACAGCCCCCGTTTGGGGTGTTTGGTGTTGCAACTATCAAACAAAAACCTACACCGACCCTCTAAGGGTTGCGGCTGGCTGGGACAAAACACTACCGAGATCTTTAAGGTCTCGGTTCCCGTGACGAACCAACCAAACCCGAATTCTTTCATGGCTTAATCTTTTAATTAACATGTATTCATAAGATTAATTAAATGGGCACATGATTAAAGAAATAAATAACATATTAAGGTTTAAAAGATTACCAATGCGTAGATATTAAAGGTTTTTAACACAACACGAACCCGTAAATTACCCAAGATCAAAATAAGATTTTCTCCCCTCGTTGCTTGCCAGCGGCCAAAGAGTGTGGTGGCTAGGGTTTTGTGATAATTTCAAAAAAGTGGTAAAATGAAATGGGTACTTACTTTTCCTGACTTGTAAATTATCAAATGGGTCAGGCTCAAGCCCTTTTCTTTCTTTTCTTTTGTTTTACACGTCAGCCCAAACATACATACATACAATGTGTTCAATCTTCGTGTTTTGACTAATTATTGTATAGGTTCGTGTTAAATTCTCGTGTTTTAATTCTTGTCGTGGTTTAAGCATTTTATGTAAATACTTATCGTATAGTAATAATATTAATGATATACGTAATACTTGTCGTAATTTATTAATATACGTAATACTTGTATTAAATGTTCATGATACATGTCGTATAATAATTAAATATGAGGTTTTAATTTGTACGTGTTTCATGCATTTAATATTCTTGGTATTTTTATGCGGGTTTTACAACTCTTTTCCTCTAAAAAGAATAATTCGTCCTCGAATTAGAGACGTGATATAGCTGGAAGGGACATAGACGTGACGTGACTGAAAAGGACATGGAATGTGACGTGACTGAAAGAACATATCTGAATTATGGAAGGAAAAAGATGAGAAGTCCGGATGGACTCCTCCGTTCAAAGTGTCTTCCCGCTCGGGACGGTTCCTCCAAAAGATCTTGTCACAATGAAAATCTTGGTCTTAGTGACCCCGGACTTGACGATACGTAAAGGTGTCCATTTCATCAACGTAAGATAGATCCTCATGAATCTAATCGTGTGGATAGGAAATAACGTGCAATGGTAAATGATACGTTACGATGCCAAATAACCTGGAATAACTGACATTAGTAACGTATGAGTAGTGATGCGAGAGACATATTGAAACGTAGTACGTGAACAATTGTGAATGTGATACGTGAACAATTGTGAACGTGATACGTGGAGGTATGGTGAATGTAATATGAGAAACATATGGTGGACGTGATACGCGTAGTATATCGTGAACGTGATATTAGAAACGTGGAATGAACATGATATGTGAAACATATCGTGAATGTGAGCTAACTGAGGAGGTAACGCTAAACAATATGTTGTGAGACGTGAAATGTGACGTGAAACGTTTGTCTGAGGATGGAAAGTTTATTAAACTTGAGTCTGGTCTCCCATGCTTTCTGTAAAACTTTCCAAAACGAAATGTGAAACATAAATCGTAAACTAGAATACGATCATGAACGTGAACAGTGTCATGAATGTGAATGCAGAAGCAGATCGTAAAATTAGACAAGGAGGTTAATGTAATAATGAATGCGTGCGTGAATCTTCATCTGAGCTGATATCTGACGGAGTGCTAGGTGATCGTACGACCTTTGGCTGGAAAATGTCTGATAATCTGCTACTGTGAAATCCTTGAGGATGGAGGGGATATGCAGACTTGGTCAAACAGTTGAAAACAACCCATATATCATCATTCTTCTTCTGAGCCTGCGGTAGTCTGGTAACAAAATCCATGGGGATCTTGCCCCAATTCTGTTTGAAAATTTATGCTTGTTGAAATGAACTACTAGCATGTTGGCGTTCTATGTTAACCTGCTGGTATGTCAGGTACTCAGATATGAACATAACTACATCTTGTTTCATGTTGCTCCACCAAGATGTGGTTTGAGACCATGATACATTTGTAGAAACTGAATATATAGAAATCGGAAGACTATGAGTCCCTGTAAGTTAGATCCCTTTTAGCGTAGGATCCTTTGGAACACATAATATAGGGCGTGATTTTCTCCTTTACGCGTAAGCTTAGTCATGGTAAAACTAGCTGAGAGAACAATGTGATTCAGCGTGTCACTGGAATCACCAAAAATTTGTACTGAAAAATTTCAGGGTTAAGTTTCTTCCGTCATAGAATTGTAACATAATGCAAATATGCTCTTCGTGTCCTTCTCTAGGCTTTGAGAGAAGCAAGATATCATCAATGAAACAAATAACGAGTTTGTTTGGGAGTTCATGGAAACTCCGTTCATCAAATTCATAAATGCTGCTGGAGCATTCGTGAGATCCAAAACAAAATCATGAATTTAGCATGGCCAAATCGTGTACAAATAGCAGTCATGGACATGTCCTTCTTTTCACTCGCCACTATTGGCAGCATGATCGGAAATCGATCTTGGAAAAGCGTTTGGCACCCTGTAGTCGATCGGATATGTCGTCAATACGTGGAGGGGAATAACGGTCATGAATGGTGATATGTTTAAATCGACGACAGTATTCCCGGAGATTCTTTTGGAAATACATCTGGGAAAATTTTGAAATAATCGGTTGATTGTGAATAAAAGGAACTTCCGAAGCGTGTCATAAATGATAGCTAGAAAGTCTTCGCAGCCATGGGATAACAAACACGTGCTTGTAAAGCATAAATAATGTGTACAGATCTTACTGATGGAAGACCATGATGAATGTATTCAGGGGCATGAACATTGTTGTATATGATCTGATATGAATGGCGACCAATCGTAGCGTGGTGTGCTGTTCATAGTCCATAATCAGAATCATATCTAACTCGCATATGTCCGATGAATGTGCGTTAGTAGATTAGATCTTGTTATCAAACTAGTAAGAAACCTTCGTACACGTGGGTGATACGAACGGCGTCTTTTATGGTCATGAATGTCTGAAATATGAGATCGAGAAATGAAGGTGCCATGTCAATACATGAAGTAAACGTGACAAGTCTCACTGAATATGTTTCGCTTGTCTCACACAAAACGAACCCTATACGTCCAAACGTGAACAATACGATGGTGATGGTACTGAAATTCTTGTGGCCTGATTCATACGTGGCACAACCGAATGGGTATAACCCTTGGAGGGTACTCTGAATCACTTAGGGCTGTTTCAAAAGATAGACGTGAGTCATGTGTCTGGACTCGTGTCTTGAGAAAATATACGTATGACATGTGTCTTGACTACTGTCTTGACATGTGTCTTCTAAAATTATAACTGACCTGTGTCTTGACTAATGTCTTGACGTGTGTCTCGAGATGTGAAATGAATAAAAAAATTGAAAATATTAGGTTTCCAAGCCAGAACTGGCGGATCGGTTGGACTGTTGACCCTTTGTATTTCTGATGACGTCTGTTACCGGATTTTTTGCCGTTATTTCCAGAGTATTTGCTGATACGGTAGTTGTCAGTTGTCACTACCTCCTTGTCTGTCAGCTTCCATGACGGTCATTATTATGACTGTGATTCATTTAAATTTTCAGTTGAGTGGCCGGCTGGTACCGGTTCCCACTCATATGTAGGAAAATATAGCTGAATGACACGTGACATATAACTGAGAAGGTAAAGATGTGGAATGAAATGATAATGTTTTGTGAATGGGGTATACTTCTTGTCGTGGTCGTCCCAATCTATCAGCATCATCACTTGCGCAACATTAATAAGTGAAAAACGTTTGAGATAATTGGAGATCGATTAGTAATACACATGGAGTGCGGTAACTGGAATACACCTGGAATATGGTACGTGGAGTACACATGCAATACGGTACATGGAGTACACATGCAATACGGTACATGGAGTACACGTGGAATACATATGAGACGATTTGTACATGTGTCAATCATATGAGATGATCAAAGGAAGGTACTGATTAAACGCTTAGAACCAAACTGAATAGAATAACGTAATAGTCTAGCCCATATAGCGTAGACATAATTCCAGTTGTGTAAGAAGCACAAAAGTACGATTAACAGAATCAAATGATGTCCAGCATGAAAGCATGATTAATGAAAACCAACCATGACTATCATGAAAGTATGATTAAATATAATCGATCTATGTCTAGCATGAAAGCATAACCAACATGAAGAATCATGGAAACAACATTAACATAAGGGGAGCATGAAAACATAATCAACATGAAACGAGGTCAACCCAGGAAGTATGAAAACATAGTTGGCATAAGAAACATAATAATTATTGAGGGGACATGAAAGAAATATGACTGTAGTGAAATGAAATCTGAAATTCGCTAGTGTGGACGACTATGGTTCAGTCCACTATTTAAAACAAACAACATAAATGATTAATTTAACATAACATGAAATAAACATAAAAGATGCATGGAATAGTTTATGAAGGCATAGCCAACGAAATTAATATGAGCAAGGGTGAACGCCTATGGGTCGGTTCACAAAACAAGATTGAAATGAGTAAGGGTGAACGCCTATGGGTCGATTAACAAAACAAATTTTAATGAAAAGCACATGCGACTAAATATGGCCAGTCCTGTACCAACCATTACTTAGTAAAAAACATAACAGAAAAGATGTGACTAAGTATGAACTACTGTGTTCCAGTCCATACTAGTCAAAGTTTATAAGGAATCATCATGCATAAAAACAACAACATGTAACTAAGTATGAATGAATATTGATCAATCCATAATAGTAAAACAATTTCAAGAATAAACATCATGGTTAAAGACAACAAGGTTCTCTAATTATTAATACGTGGAGTAACAAGCGTCGGCTTAGAAAGATCATGGTGACTACCCACTAGTCACAGGTCAAGTTTTAGAGCCTACAGGTCGAAACCTTGGTCTCTGATACCATAGTTGTAACACCCCACTTTGTTAAGTGGATCGTTACGTGTATTTATGGCGTGTTACCAAAGCATTCAAGGTAATATGGCCTAAAAACATACATGAACAAAAGGGTAAACCGGAATCAAACATCGGTTCCCAAACATAAGCCCTAAAACATAAATAAAGTAAAGGATATGAGAAGGACAAAACAAGTGTCCAGAAAAGCATAAGTATATTAAGGCAAAAGGAGAAGAAGTCTAAGGCAGCTTCCATCCTATGCACGTCCTCCAAATGCTCAAGTTTGTCCTTGGGTACCTGCCGTTTTGGGACATGGAAAGGAAAGTAAAGGCTGAGCAATACGCTCAGTGAACGGATATATAACATGATATGAATGACTGAAACATAAGTAAAGACCAAAAAGCAGCGGAATAAGTGTAAGTCCTGGAAAACCTAGAACATGTTTATAAACTGGTTTATATTTCTGAAAACTTATGTTTATATCTGAAAACTATATTTTAATTTTCCAAGAGCCCATATAGGTCATGAAGGTATCAACTGGCATGAATACATAGAGGGGTTACCTCATCATGCATTAGAGGGGTGTCCTCTAATTATACTGGTCTGGGTAGGAGGGATCAACTCCTTGTGAATGATGTAGAGCACACACCACATTCACCATGAAAATCCTGAAAACATGTACTAGGATGCACCCATACGCCCCACTAATAATACTGATTATGGCCAAACTGAAAGGGACGCCATGAGAAATCACTCTCTCTCAGAGGAGTGATAACACCGGTGCCTCAAGTGTTATGGTTAAGGTACCTCCGTAACTAGATGACATGGTCATGCATGTATATAGCTCAGACATTTTAAAATAAACCTAAGTATTACCGAAAATCTTAATAACATAAAAGTACTGGGGAAAACAGATGGATGCAAACGAGGAATCCTAATCATGCATACGAAGGGAATGTCCATACTGAAGGACGGAATATCCGTACCTCGTGTCCAGTAATGAAGTGAGAATGAAAGCTAAAGGAGCTACTCCGACTTCACGGATACTACATAAATAAGGGACGTGAATGAGTTGTCTGATTACTTTATACTTTACTGGTTTTGAGTGTTCTTAGCGTGTTTTACATGTTGTTATCATGTTTTACTGCTTCATGTATTATCTTGTAAATATTCATGGTTTCCATGTATTCTGATTACTGTATTTCATGTATTCATGTGTTATTATACTTGTTTTATCATAATAAGTAACTTTTTAAAAATAGTAGGTTTCCATTACTAGTAAGTTTCCAAAAATTGTAACTTTCCAAAAATAGAAAGTTTCCATATTTAGTAAGTTTCTAAAATTAGAAAGTTTCCATGTATAATTATAAGCTTGATTAATAAGTCCAAAATATAAGCTAGAGCTTATATAAGCATAATTTGTAAGTCATGGTGTCATAATAGTAAAGTTTATAAAATAAATACTTTAGGCTAAAATGATGATTATTAATTAATAATATAAAGCATGATTTTAATAAGAATTATTAATTAATAACATGACATAATTATTTTAATAAAACTTTACTTTAGCTAAATAATTAAATTAAAGTATGGTTCTAATTTAATTAAGTCATAATAAAATACTTAGGTTAAATTCATAAATTATTACATTTGTTAATTATAACCTAAATTTTCATGAATAATTATATTTAATAATTATATCTTAAGTTTCATAAATTATTTCATTTAAAATAATTATAACATAAGTCCTTGATAATTTAATTAATAATACATGTCTTTAAATGAATTAAATTAAGTAATAAGGTCCGTCATGTATACCCGAGCCTACCGAGACACCCGTCTCGGTCGCACTTAACAATTCAAACAAAACACTAAACCAAACACCACAGTCTGATTAGTGACAGAAATTTTTGTTGCGAATCTGCCAAAGGGGAATTTGCGACAGAAATTCTATCACAGAATATGTCGCAAATCTAGAAAACAAACCAAACGAGCCACTGCTGTGTGTTTGGTGCACCCCCCTGCTCGGTCCGAATACCCACCCAGTGCCATGGGGCTCTCGGTTTTCCAATGATCTAATCAAACAGCCCCCGTTTGGGGTGTTTGGTGTTGCCACTGTCAAACAAAAACCAACACTGACCCTCTAAGGGTTGCGGCTGGCTGGGACAAAACACCACCGAGACCTTTAAGGTCTCGGTTCCTTTGACATACCAACAAAACCCGAATTCTTTCATGGCTTAATCTTTTATATAACATGTATTCATAAGAATAATTAAATGGGCACATGATTAATGAAATAAATAAAAGATTAAGGTTAAAAAGATTACCAATGCGTAGAGATTAAAGGTTTTGAAACACAACACGAACCCATAAATTACCCAAGATCAAAACAAGATTTTCTCCCCTTGTTTCTTGTGAAGTCCGGTGGCCAAAGAGTGTGGTGGCTAGGGTTTTGTGATAATTTCTAAAAAGTGGTAAAATGAAATGGGTACTTACTTTTCCTGACTTGTAAATTATCAAATGGGTCGGGCTCAAGCCTTTTTCTTTCTTTTCTTTTGTTTTACACGCCAGCCCAAACATACATACACACAATGTTTTCAATCTTCGTGTTGTGACTAATTATCGTATAGGTTCGTGTTTTATTCTCGTGTTTGAATTCTTGTCATGGTTTAAGGATTTGACGTAAATACTTATCGTGAAGTAATAATAATAATGATATACGTAATACTTGTTCTAATTTATTAATATACGTAATACTTGTATTAAATGTTCATGATACGTGTCGTATAATAATTAAATATGAAGTTTTAATTTGTCCGTGTTTCATACATTTAATATTCTTGGTATTTTTATGCGGGTTTTTACAGATGCACTAAGACCTCCATTTTTCTTAGACGCCAAGACCTTGTCCCAAGCGACCCAATTCTATTATCCAAATAATTAGTTGTAATAAAGAACTTATTATGATTCATTTCCATCTCGTGAAGAACTCGTTTGGGAGCCTTATAAATCGTCATTTTGTATATGGGAACTGCACCAAGGACCAACTTGAGAAGAGTCAAATGCCTGCCGACAGAGAGGGTTTTAACCTTCCACTTGAATAAACGAGAACGAACACTTTGAATCGTGTTAGACTACGCGGAGTAACGCGACATGTGATCACCAACCATGACTCCTAAGTATCTGAAAGGCGTTTTCATAATTGCACAACCAATACGCAAAGCACCCTGGTTAACGATATCCGGATGAACTCCAATTCCCAACACTTGGCTTTTATGCACATTAATCTTCAAACCCGAAGCTTAGTGAAAATACTTAAAAATCCCAATTAAGTTTCCCTAGTTATCATCAGACCACTCGTCTATTAACATGGAATCATCCGCATAAAAAGGTGTGATAAAGGAACCGATCCTTGAATTTGAAGGCCTTTGAAAATACCATCGTTAACAGCTCTTGAACGGAGATCTGAAGAGACTTCATGACAAGGATGAACATAAGAGGAGCCAATGGATCACCTTGTTTAAGACCACAAAAAATGGAAACTGAGTAGTAGGACTCTCATTTACCAGAATTGAAGCCATATTAGAGCTAAAGATGCGACAAATCCATGTGCACCATCTTGGACCAAAACCAAAACCTTGAAGGACATCAAGAAGAAAATCCCACCAAACGGAATCATAAGCCTTAGCAAAATCATCTTCAAAGACTAAGGCTTGATTCTTTTTTTCTTTTACACCAAGCAAGGACCTCGCTTAGGATGAAGGACCCATCTAAAAATGGCCTATTCGTGACAAAGGGATATTGGGTGTTAGAAACAAGGTCGGAAATAACCATGGTCAAATGGTTGGCGAGAAACTTAGTCACCACTTTGTACACACTTCCAGTTAAACTTATTGGACGGAAGTCTATGACGAATTTGGCATCCGTCACTTTGGGAATCAAAGCAATGAACGAAAAATTGCAACCTCTCGGTAGGGGTGTCCATAATTTGGGTTTGACCGACAAAAACCAAAAACCAAATCGAATCAAACCCGAACTAGAATCAAACCGAAAATAAAATTTGGGTTATGGGTCATAACCAAAACGAACCGAACCGAGCTACAAATTTGATTTACGGGTTGGATATGAATTTGGAAATTGGACTCGAAAACTGAATCGAAAATCGAAATTATAGAATTATATATATATATATAATAGTTATTAAAATTAATTTAATCCTAATATATATAAAATGGTTATTAAAATATAATCTTAATATAAAAAACGATTTTAGTAATTGAAATTATTTTCTTTGCTAAATATCTATATAATTATATAACTTTTTTGAAAAGTTCGGATAATTCGGGTCAACCTGAAAATCGAACCAAATTCATATTCTGTTTTTGATTCGGTTGGTTTAAATCTAGTTCGGTTCGGTTTTCGGGTTGACCCAAAAAAATTAACCGAATAAACTAAACCAATGGACACCCCTACTATCGGGAAGTATCCTTTTACAAAGAAACTCTCGACGGCTGAACAAAAATCCGGGCCTATGAAGTTCTTGTATCGCCAGAAGAATTCAAAAGTGTAACAATTTGGTCCAAGCGATTTTTTCTCACCACGATCCCACACAACAGCTTTAATTTCATCCGTAGTTATATTCATATATAATTCCCTAATTTGATCAGGAGACAAATGATTGGAAACGCCATATTGAGTTTTAATCGGGAACAGACCGGTTGTTTAAACCGAGAACTAAAATGATCGTAAAACGTGTCTTTAACCCCTGTCAAATCAATGTGCCAATCACCGTTAACAAAAACACCATGGATAGCTAACTGTGAGCGTCTTTTATTAATTAAGCCATGAAAAAAAATTCAAATTTTTGTCCCCCTCTATCGCCCATTTAACTTTAGCTTTTTGAGCAGCATCCTTAAGATCTCCACTATTTCAAATCGTGGAGTTTACGAGTTAGCTCCATACGATTAACTAGCATCTCATCCGAAACAACATCGTTATCCCTATTTTTATCGATATCAACCAATTCATTAATGATGGCATTTTTGACACTACCATGAGATAAATTCGTGTCCCTATACGAATAATCTTCTTCGAGTCTTGAAGCTTCTTTTTGAATCGAATCAGCCTGTTGGAATCAGTATGAGTAACAGAATGCCACGTTTTTTCCACCATAGTATTAAACCTATCACGTTTGAGCCAAGACTGATATGTCTGAAATGGAGTTGGACCGAAGTTAGTATATATCTTGTTAAGGATAATAGGCTGATGATCCCAAAAATGGCGATCTAGACAAACAACCACAATTGCCGGAAATGAATAAAACATACCCTCCGAAACAAGAAAGTGGTCTAACTTACTCATTTTATTAGTCGACTTGTGTGACCATGTGAAGGAATAACCCTCCGTCTTAACCTCCAAAAGACCAGATTGCGAGATGAAAAGATTGTAAGCTCTAGCACTAGATTGATTAAAATAGAACCAAACCTTTCATCTTCAAAGCGCACTTCATTAAACTCACCGAAAATGATCGTCTCCCCCTTACATCGATTAATCAAGCCCGAGATATATTCTCAGAGAATACGTTTAAGGACATTAGACTGAGGAGCATATATAACCACAATGAGAACCTTCGAATTCATGGGAAGCCATGTCCTGTAGAAATTAAATTATTTGAAATTGTAACATCATCCTTCTTGAAAATTGACTCCTGCCAAACGCATAAGACACCACCCAAATTCATATTTAGAATTACCCCAAATGAATTTGACATCCATATGAGAAATGTTATCCATTTTCGTCTCTTGTAAAGCTAACAATTTGACACCATGTTTGTTATTTAACTCTGTGACCCACTCTTTTTTAGTCTTGTGATCAATACCTTGAACATTAAGAGAAAGAATCTTCGGTAAAACCATATTCAGCTCATTGTAAACCGATGATGTGTTCGATGTCTTTCGAGCAACCTTCCATTTCATAACCCATAGATTATCCAACCTTGATCATGTCGTCTAATAACTGAAATTTAGTTGATTAAAAAGGTAGCTTTTGCAAGATCTTTCTTTGTGTTGCTCGTACCCAATGAAATATGTCGTTGTTTCGTTCTCGGTATCTTCACGAATCGATCACGGTTCAAAGTGGAAAAGTTGTAATTAGTAACTAAAAAGGGGGAGCTTTGATCTATAGCTACTAAAACGATAAATGCGAGAAGTAATAAAATTAAACTTAAAGCAATTACTGAAAATAAAACTAGAATTAAAATTAAACAGTAAAGTACCTAAACTTGGAAAAACAGCTTATGCAGAATGTTATGCTTGATCCGGAATATACCCTTTATTCGGAATATCCTAGACAAAAACCTTCATCCGGAATATCTTAAAATTTCTTCATTCGGAATGTTCAACCAAACTTCCTTAATTCGGAATAAATGTGTTGATCCGGAATGTAGTTGTTGATCCGGAATGTAGCGGTTGATCCGGAATAAGTAGTGATACAGAATAAATGGTGTTGATCCGGAATAAAGGTGCTATCTGGAATAATTGTGCTATACGGAATAAAATTCTATCCGGAATAAAATGTGATCCGGAATATGAAGGTTGATCCGGAATAAGTGGAAAAAAAGTTGGTTCGGAATGTATACTCTATTCGGAATAAATCAAAAAAGACAGCTTCATTCGGAATATTTAAAAACTTTGATTCGGAACAATTTAGTTTACTCGGAATAAAACTTGATCCGGAATATATTGTTCACCCGGAATATTGATTATTCCGGATGAATTACTGATTCGGAATAACTAGTTAAGGATGCTTCATCCGGAATAACTTACAAAACAGACTCATTCGGAATCTGGGGAAGTTTGAAGACACGAAGAACAGGGGATGTTTAATACCACGAATTAAACCCAAAATCCACCAAGTTTTTAATCAAAACTTAAACCAATTTAACCACTAATCATTTACCTATGATAAACATCAATCCAAAACAACAAAAACATAAAACCCACTTACTTTTGAAAATCAAACTCAATAAATGAAACTTAGAACTTTGAATCAACAAGAGAAGAAAGAAAGATTAAATGGAAACTTGTATTGATGAATAAGATTCAAACAAACAAAATGGAAAGATTAAACTTACAATATTGTGGAAGAAATCAAAGAAAATGAAAACCACCAATCTCCTTAAGGGAGTTGGTTCCTACGAACTAGGAAAAGAAATAACAGAAAGAAAAACTAGTCTAAAATTTGTGAAGGGAAGGTCTATTTATAGGCCTTGTCTTTGGTTGGTGAGTGGGCTTTCTCCCTTTCTTTTTGTCTTCTCGTCTTTTCAGAAAAGTTGACGTTTTCGATTTTGATTCGGGATTTGTCGACGAATAAATTCAACTCGTCTTTTAATTTCTTCATTTAATAGACTTGAGTTCTTCGACATATGTAAATCTTCCATCTTTGGTCCTTTTCTTCGATAAATCTTCAAATAGGCCCATCGACTTCAAATCTTTTGCATCTCTTGGATTATAGACTTCGTCTTTTCGTCTTTTTCTTCGATAAAACCCGTGCAATCCCATGTTTTCTTCAATATTTATCCGTTTGGCTCTGAAAACACAACAAACACACAAACCACGCATAATTCCAAACAAATGACATTAAATACGCGTTTTGGTCTTGTTTTAGCAAGAAATAAGTGGTAAAGGGATGGGTGTTTTCACACCTATCAAATCCCCTACACTTAAACATTGCCATGTCCTCATGCAATGCTACAATTTTAAAACACGGTTTACATTTCTCATTATAAATAACCCACCTTGGCCTTTATTAAATTCTAAACACTAAGGAAACCAAAAAAACAAAACAAGTAAAGTATTTAAAGACTTACATTGGGGTTTTAGATTGTCATGAATGTTCATCATTCTCAAGTTTCACGTTCCCCATACCAAGCTTAAAAACGAGATCATTGTTATTATAAGTTAGCAAACTAACACGAACTCATGTGGCCCAATTATTCACTTAGACTCCCTTATTCCTAGGGGTATCTCTTATATTTTATTTTTGTCTTGAATGATCACGAGGATACATTGTTTGACTTATTTTGATAGTTATTTAGGCTGAAAACAAAGTGGGACGATTTAATCAATAGTTAGCTAAAGGACAAAATCTTTTAAAACTGCTTCTCGGGACCTCATAAAGTTCATATCTTGGCATAACTCGCTTCATGATTTGAGACCTTTCTCGGACCGATATTTGGCAGCGACTTCATACTTCGAGTCTTTGAGAGACGTTCTTGAAATTATGGTCTTCTCTTCATAATAGGAATTTCTTCACTTGAAGTTTTGAGAGATTCTTCATCTTTGGACCACGACTTCTTCATTTTTCTCCAATCTTTATTTTGGACTTTGATATACAACGATCCACCTCCTTTTAGGACTTGGATCTATTTATCCTCATACCTTGCTAGGGTCTTTTCGGATAGACTTCTCCATGACTTTTGGGGAGTTTTTGCTTTTCGTCGTGTGTCTCAATCCTTCATATTGATTTTCGATAAATGATTCTTCACATCACTTTTGGATCTTTAGAAACAAAATGTAGCCCTCATGCCTTGTTAGGGCCTTTTCGGACTCGCCAATCTTCTCATCCCGCTTTAATAAGTTATGCCTTGGCTATGAACTCTAATTAATACCGAGCAACTTTTAAACGATCTTGGGCTAGAAGCTAAGTAACTTTTCAAATCGTACAAACTTATTTATTACAGATAAATTTATTAGCAAGCGATGGGAGAACAGGCTTATAATCAACTCACATAAATTCACGAAATAATACCAAACTTATAATTGACTCTATCATCTCTCGTTCTCCACAATTTAAAATCTCAAGGAATGAGACTCGTGGATGCTTAGCCAATTAAATCAAAGTTTTGGGTTTTCGAGTCGCCTATAGGATCTTGCATTTTCTTAGACATTTTCAAGTTTAGAATTTGCGTTTTAAAGTTCCCTTGATAAACGACTCTCTAGGGTCAATTATAGGAACTTGCGAAAGTTCTTGTTCTTAACCCGTGAGAGTTAAGACTTTCACGTTTTAAAGCTCCCAATATAAAAGCCTAGGAAAACTTGACTTAAACACGTTAAGGATACTAGCTAGAGTAAACTTAGGTAAGTAAACTTGGGTTGATTCAAAATATTCACGACTTTGAAAAATTTAAAACCACTTTATTGAAATTTTGTTCTAGCAAGGAGAGAAAATAAACATAACAAAGGAAAATGCAACTATACAACTAGGCCAAAATAGATTAAAAATTTTGAAAAATGTCGAAAAATCAAATTTTCCGGTTAATTCGGACCGCCACTTCTCTGAAAACATGGTAATGAAGGCATTTTAATGGAAAAGTCCACTTAAAACTTCGATAGAAGTCTCCCCTACACTTAATATAAACATTGTCCTCAATGTTTAAGCATGTGGGAAAAGTCTCCCCTACACTTATGACATTGTGCACGTTGGTTAAATCAAGTTAAGGAGGAGACAACTAAAGTGATCAATTTCAAAGGTGAGTATGAAGAAGATTGAATCACGATAGTTGAGACAGAGAACCGGATTTGCGGATAACATGGGAGCACGGTTCTTCAAAGATTCCAAGAGTGCACTTATCCCTGTAATCACATCACCATACAAACACAAGCAACCTATATAGCTCCCCCTACACTTAGGATGAAAAACGGTAAAGGGGGATAGATACTCGGGTTGCCTCCCGAGGAGCGCTTGTTTTTGTTAATCGAGTCACGAACCTGACTCGGTCTCGAACTAATTCATGGGAAACGTGGTGAGGGATGGAATCATCTCATGAGAGATGTCCTCACCAAAGTACAACTTCAGACGCTGGCCATTCACCTTAAAATTGGGCCCATTTGGCTGAGAAAGCTCAATGGTGCCATAGGGAAAGACATTAGCGATGGTGAATGGACCAGACCAGCGGCTCTTCAACTTGCCCGAGAAGATCTTCAACCGAGAGTTAAAAAGTAAGACTTGATCACCAACGTGGAACTCTTGGTTCTTAATTTTAGCATCATGGATAATCTTGGTCTTCTCCTTGTAGATCAATGAGTTCTCGTAAGCTTCATTCCTCAATTCATGTAGCTCGTTGAGTTGAATCTTGCGAAGATCACCGGCTTTGTTGATGTCGAAGTTAGCCCACTTCAAGGCCCAGTATGCCTTATGTTCCAGCTCGATGGGGAGGTGGCATGCTTTCCCGTACACAAGACGATAAGGTGTACAACCAATCGGTGTCTTATAGGTGGTACGGAGAGCCCACAGAGCATCATCAAGTTTATCGGCCCACGAGGAACGATGCTCTCCCACAGTACGTTCCAAAATTCGCTTCAATCCACGGTTGGATATCTCGGCTTGACCGTTGGTTTGAGGATGATAAGCGGTGGAAAGAAGGTGATTGACACCATACGTAGCCATGACTCTTGCAAATTGATCATTGCAATAAAAGAGTCCAGCGGTCACTGATTATAGCACGAGGAACACCGAATCGAGCAAACAGTTGTTTCAAGAAATTACAAACCACCCTTGCGTCGTTAGTGGGTAAAGCTTTGGCTTCAACCCATTTGGAAACGTAGTCAACGGCGACAAGGATGTATTTGTTTCCTTTAGAAGAAGGGAATGGCCCCATAAAGTCGATGCCCCATACATCAAAGATTTCACATTCTTGTATGAAATTTTGAGGCATCTCATCTTTATGTGTGATCTTTCCTTGTTTTTGGCAAGCATCAAAAT
This sequence comes from Glebionis coronaria, assembly GCA_025667525.1. NCBI lineage: Eukaryota > Viridiplantae > Streptophyta > Magnoliopsida > Asterales > Asteraceae > Glebionis > Glebionis coronaria. The sequence goes on along the minus strand of CM046879.1, from coordinate 431,452,591 downwards.
GTTTAACCATCTCGTGAGCATCACGATAAATGGTGGGCCAATAAAATCCCGATTCAAACACTTTTTTGGCGGTGTAGTTGGGACCAAAGTGACCACCGGTGGGTCCTTTGTGGCAAGCTTCGAGAATGTCTAAAGTTGCCGGTCCGTCAACACATCGGCGAATAATCAAATCAGCGCATTGTTTGAAGAGAAAAGGGTCATCCCAAAAGTAAGTCTTAACATCATTCAAGAACTTTTTCTTTTGTTGGGATGTTAACCCTTTGATGAGAACACCACCCGCTAAGTAGTTTGCAATGTCGGCAAACCACGGGGTGTCATCCAGATTGAGATTTATAGACATTAAGGTCTCAAGGGGAAAAGAGTCATTGATCTCTTTGTTCGGATGATCCCCTTGATATGGATCCTCAAGTCTACTTAGATGATCCGCGGCTAGGTTTTCGGCTCCCTTCTTGTCACGAATTTCAATGTTGAATTCTTGAAGGAGTAAAACCCAGCGAAGAAGTCTTGGCTTAGAGTCGTGCTTAGTCATCAAGTACTTCAACGCGGAATGGTCCGTGTATACGATGGTGGTGGATAAAACAAGATAGGGGCGAAATTTTTCAAAAGCATAAACAACAGCTAAAAGCTCTTTTTCGGTTGTCGTATAATGCAATTGAGCCCCCGTCATTGTCTTGCTAGCATAATGGATTGGTTGGAAGTGTTTATTCACTCTTTGGCCCAAAACCGCTCCAATAGCAAAGTCGCTAGCATCGCACATCAACTCAAAGGGTAGCTCCCAATTAGGGGTAACCAAGACCGGTGCCTTAGTTAGCTTATCCTTAAGAAGATTGAAGGCTTCGATACACTCTTTAGAAAAGATAAAAGGAGTATCTTTTTCCAAGAGGTGGGTCATCGGGTTTAGAGAAATCCTGAATGAATCGACGATAAAAGCCCGCATGACCCAGAAAACTTCTCACACCCTTCACGGTTGAAGGTGGAGGTAATTGGCTATGACATCCACTTTAGCATGGTCGACTTCAAGACCGGCTTTTGAGATTTTGTGTCCTAGCACAATGCCTTCTTTTACCATAAAATGGCATTTTTCCCAATTCAGAACAAGGCGAGTGTCTTCGCACCGCTTAAGCATACGTTCTAAATTGGCAAGGCAAGAAGAGAAAGAATCCCCAAAGACCGAGAAATCATCCATGAAGACTTCCATGGTTTGCTCAACCATGTCATGGAAGATAGCCAACATGCACCTTTGGAAAGTCCCGGGGGCATTGCATAAGCCAAAAGGCATTTTTTTGTAGGAAAATGTGCCATAGGGACAAGTGAATGTTGTCTTCTCTTGATCTTGGGGATCGATGGGTATTTGGAAATAACCCGAGAAACCATCTAGAAAGCAGTAATATTCATTACCCGCTAAACGTTCAAGCATTTGGTCCATAAAAGGAAGAGGGAAATGATCCTTTCTCGTGGCATCATTGAGTTTGCGATAGTCTATACAAACTCTCCACCCAAGAACGAGACGTGTAGGAATCAACTCGTTGTTTGCATTGGGCACAACGGTGATTCCGCCTTTCTTAGGCACACAATGGACTGGACTAACCCATGGTGAATTCGAAATAGGTTAAATCATGCCCGCATCAAGAAGTTTGATAACCTCTTTTTTGATAACGTCGTGGATTTTAGGATTCACCCTTCGTTGGCTTTGAATTGTGGGCTTAAAGTCGTCCTCCATGAGAATTTTATGTGTGCAAAAGTGAGGATCAATTCCGCGAATATCGGAGATTTTCCAAGCGATAGCTCTTTTATGTTTCTTAAGAACTTCAATGAGACGAGTTTTCTCATCGGCTTTTAAGTCCTTAGCAATGATAACGGGAAGTTGATCAATGCCTTCTAAGAAAACATACTCGAGATGAGGAGGTAGGTCCCTAAGCTCAAGAGTAGGAGGATCCTCAATAGATGGTGTAACTAACGATGGATCATCATTAGTCACCTCTTTAGGAGAAGGAGGAGAAAACGGGTCTTCATTGAGAAGTTTCTCAATTGTACGAATGTCTTCATCCCAATCGGTGGAAGAATCATCATACTTAAGATCGAGAGGACCCAAGCTAGCTTCAAAATCATCCAAGTCACTTTCTCCAAAAGGAGTCAATGACGGAGCAACTGAGGCAACGGTCTCAATATTGGGTAGAGAAGAGAGAGTACTTTTGCAAGCATCATGAAAGTGTTCTTCACAAGCCTCATCGAGAACATCAATAGCATTAACACTCTCATATGAATAAGGTTGCTTAGAAATCTTACCCATGTTGAAGACAATTTTATCATCACCAACTCTCATGATTATTTCGCCCGTGGCTACATCAATGAGAGTGCGACCGGTCCTCAAGAAGGGACGTCCAACGATTAATCGAACACGAGGATCCATCTCGTAGTCAACGACAACAAAATCCGCCGGGAAGGTGAATTTGTCAACGCCAACAAAGACGTCTTTGGCTATCCCCACTGGATAAGCAACCGTACGGTTAGCTAATTCTAAAGTCATTTTGGTGGGGACAAGCTCGGGGAGAGATAATTGCTTCCAAACACTTAAAGGCATTAAGTTTATACTAGCACCTAGATCGGCTAGGGCCATGCAATTCTCTACTCCCGGGAAGTTGCAAGGAATCAAGAAGCGACCCGGATCACCAAGTTTGGTGGGCAATTTCCTTAAGAGAACGGCGGATCAATTCTCATTAAGTTGGGTCTGAGCAATGTCAAGAAGCTTCTCCTTGTCACTTAGAAGATCTTTAAACATCTTCGCGTATTTAGGCATGTGAGCGAGAGCCTCGGCAAAGGAGATGTTAAAATTCAATTGTTTAAACATTTTGAGAAAGTTTGAAACTTGAGTATCATCCTTGCTCTTTTGCTTCTCTTTCCTCAACCTTGAAGGATAAGGTATATCGGATGAAGAGGAAGGCTTTAGGGGAGTAGGATCACTCACAACCACGGGTGGTGGGGGAATGGGGGTAGAAGGCAAAGGAGGTGGGGAAAGTTGCTCTTTTTCCTTGTTCACAATCACGGGTGGAGGCGTAGGAAGCTCGGGTTCCGTATAACCTTTTCCACTATGAGTGGTGATTGATTTCATCTCCCCTCTTGGATTCGCAACGGTGTTACTCGGAAGAGTACCCGAAGAAGAGGGTTGATTACCTTGGAAGAGCGAACCGAGCATATCACGTATGTTGTCCGCTTGAGTGCTGAAAAAGTCTCTCATGTCTACACGAATATCATTGCTTTGTTTCGCCATGTCATTCCTTAGCTCGGCTCGAATATCGTTCCCTTGTTTCGCCATTTCTCCCTTCAAGTTGACGAATTGACTCTGAAGATTCGTCACCATCTCTCTATTAGTCCTCATGAACGTCTCGACGTCTTGATTTAATGCCATCGGTTTATTAAGAGGTGGAGCTTGGTAAGCTTGAGAATTTCCTTGAGGTGGGTATGGGTTTCTTTGGGATTGATATTGATTGTTAGCACGAGGTTGGGATTGGTTGTTTCGGTTATAGCTTTGTTGTTGGTTTTGGTTTGGAGGAGGAAAACCGGGTGGTGCAAGATAGTTGTTTGAACGATAACTTAGCAAACTACGGTCTCCTTGAGGACGAGTTTGATAGCCTCCTGTGGGATAAGTACCGTATGCCGCGTTAACGTTTTCACAAAAATTGCCTTGAGTAGAAGGACAATCATTGTAGGAATGAGGACCACCACATGTGTCATAAGAAATAGCAACGGCTTTAGCTTGTTGAGTTTGGTTAGAAGCCAAAATTTGCATACTTTTGCTAATATCAAGAAAAGCACGTTCCATGGCGGACATGTCGGTGGTGGAAGAAGTAGATGAAACATTGACTCTCGGATTAGATCTTGAGGATGCGGATGAATCCCAATTCTTGTGGTGAGTAGTCATGTTTTCAATCAACTCTCTACACTCCTCCGGTCTCCTTTTCATAAAAGTACCACCGGCGGCGGCGTTGATCGTGTCACGATCACGAAAAGTGAGACCATTGTGGAAAGTATCAATGAGAGTGACGGGGAGCATGTTGTGATTTGGACAACGGTCGATCAAATCATTGTATCATTCCCAAGCATCAAAGAGCGATTCATCATTGTCTTGCATGAATCCACTAATTTGGTTACGAAGGCTCGTGACCATGGATGGTGGGAAGTAGCGCGACAAAAAGCGTTGAGTCATGTCGTCCCAAGTATGAATAGAATTCTTAGGGAGACGGTCAAACCATTTTTCGTCATGGTGAGAAAGCGAGTGGGGAAATAGTTGAAGGCGAAGCTCATCCATAGAAACACCGGACGACTTCATGCTTTGGGTGATGGTAATGAATTTGTCGAGGTGTTTGTTGGCATCATCATCCGGAATTCCGCGAAATGGGTTAGTTTGCACTTGTTGGATCATGTGATGCTTCAACGAAAACTCCTGAGCCGTGATATGCATCGGCGCAATCGGGCCTCCACGTCCGTTCATCGTAGGTTGGCATAGCTCCTCCATGGTTCGTAGGTCGGGTAAGGGTGGATTATTCATGTCGGGGTGGGGTGGATTATTATTGTTGTTGTGGGGTGGATTATTATTGTTGTTGTTGTGTACACCGGCCATGTCTAAATCTTCGAGAGTCTCGGGCTCTGAATAAGACGTTGATCAAGTACGCATACACTAAAAAGAAAATGCAAGAGAAAATATTTTTGGTATTTATAGGTTTTTTAATGTTTTTGTATTTTTGAAAATTTTATATTTTTATGGGTTTTTGAAAATTTTTGTGCTTGAAAATAACGTTCCCGAAAGAACGGATCCCAAAATCCAATTTTTCTCACAAGAAACCGTTGATCCTTACGAAAAGAGCCGGCAGCGGCGCCATTTTAATAACTGAAATTTAGTTGATTAAAAAGGTAGCTTTTGCAAGATCTTTCTTTGTGTTGCTCGTACCCAATGAAATATGTCGTTGTTTCGTTCTCGGTATCTTCTCGAATCGATCACGGTTCAAAGTGGAAAAGTTGTAATTGGTAACTAAAAAGGGGGAGCTTTGATCTATATCTACTAAAACGATAAATGCGAGAAGTAATAAAATTAAACTAAAAGCAATTACTGAAAATAAAACTAGAATTAAAATTAAACAGTAAAGTACCTAAATTTGGAAAAACAGCTGATGCGGAATGTTATGCTTGATCCGGAATATACCCTTTATTCGGAATATCCTAGACAAAAACCTTCATCCGGAATATCTTGAAATTGCTTCTTTCGGAATGTTCAACCAAACTTCCTTGATTCGGAATAAATGTGTTGATCCGGAATGTAGTTGTTGATCTGGAATGTAGTGGTTGATCCGGAATAAGTAGTGATACGGAATAAATGGTGTTGATCTGGAATAAAGGTGTTATCCGGAATAATTGTGCTATACGGAATAAAATTCTATCCGGAATAAAATGTGATCCGGAATATGAAGGTTGATCCGGAATAAGTGGAAAAAAAGTTGGTTCGGAATGTATACTCTATTCGGAATAAATCAAAAAAGGCAGCTTCATTCGGAATATTTAAAAACTTTGATTCGGAACAATTTAGTTTACTCGGAATAAAACTTGATCCGGAATATATTGTTCACCCGGAATATTGATTATTCCGGATGAATTACTGATTCGGAATAACTAGTTAAGGATGCTTCATCCGGAATAACTTACAAAACAGACTCATTCGGAATCTGGGAAAGTTTGAAGACACGAAGAACAGGGGATGTTTAATACCACGAATTAAACCCAAAATCCACCAAGTTTTTAATCAAAACTTAAACCAATTTAACCACTAATCATTTACCTATGATAAACATCAATCCAAAACAACAAAAACATAAAACCCCCTTACTTTTGAAAATCAAACTCAATAAAATGAAACTTAGAACTTTGAATCAACAAGAGAAGAAAGAAAGATTAAATGGAAACTTGTATTGATGAATAAGATTCAAAAAAACAAAATGGAAAGATTAAACTTACAAGATTGTGGAAGAAATCAAAGAAAATGAAAACCACCAATCTCCTTAAGGGAGTTGGTTCCTACGAACTAGGAAAAGAAATAACAGAAAGAAAAACTATTCTAAAATTTGTGAAGGGAAGGTCTATTTATAAGCCTTGTCTTTGGTTGGTGAGTGGGCTTTCTCCCTTTATTTTTGTCTTCTCGTCTTTTCAGAAAAGTTGACGTTTTCGATTTCGATTCGGGATTTGTCGACGAATAAATTCAACTCGTCTTTTAATTTCTTCATTTAATAGACTTGAGTTCTTCGACATATGTAAATCTTCCATCTTTGGTCCTTTTCTTCGATAAATCTTCAAATAGGCCCATCGACTTCAAATCTTTTGCATCTCTTGGATTATAAACTTCGTCTTTTCGTCTTTTTCTTCGATAAAACCCGTGCAATCCCATGTTTTCTTTAATATTTATCCGTTTGACTCTGAAAACACAACAAACACACAAACCACGCATAATTCCAAACAAATGACATTAAATACGCGTTTTGGTCTTGTTTTAGCAAGAAATAAGTAGTAAAGGGATGGGTGTTTTCACACCTATCATCGTCCAATACTTTTAGAATCGAACGTCCATTAAGTGTGGCACGGGAATGTATTCGAGTATAGAACTCATTTGCCGAATCATTAACATAGGAATCCTATGAATTAACATTCATCTTTGAGTTCACCGCCAGTGGAGACTCCTTCTCAAGATGAGAGTCGTTATAATTATCCCTCCTTAGTATTGAACCGTTGTGGTCATTCTCCTGTTGAGACCCTTCAGGTGTGTAATCTGGAGGATGAGGTAAGGATGGATCCGAATCAACTTCTATATTTTTGGTGGTTTTCTTCAACAAATCATAAAGCCTAAATGGGTCCGTGGAATGTTGAACATCCACCTTTGCACTATCAACACACCCGTTATTACAAGGAGAGACATGATTATTTCCAAATACCGACTTTGAAACCCCTTCATCGTCACTCTCATTCACCAAAACATCTTTTCTTTGTTGTGCAACATCCGGATTAGTTTTATTTCCAAGAATTGACTAATCTTCTGATATGTAGCCAAACTCCTTATACTCCATATAACATGGAGTCCAAGTGAAGAGTTCGCCCTATCCAAATAAACTTTCCTTTAAAAATAACTTAAAAGGTTTCCAAAATGCTATTAACCATACAATTTTTGATACATAATTGTTTACGAGCAAACGAGGAACCAATATACTCTTCGATGTCCATAACTTCATCCTATTTCTTACTAATTTTAGAGAATGTTGCATGAGAAAAAAAAACATAGCAGAATCCCTTTAATGTCGACCCACACAACACATTCGTTGATAACAAAATCAAGTGATGTAGCCTGAAGATCGTGGAACCACAACTTCGCTCCTGTGTGTTGTAGCAGTTTCCTTTTAGTCTTCTAATTTTTTAATTCGATCATGACCCATAGACCGCCAAGATAAGAGAACTTGACCTTCATGAATCCCTCTTTAGTAAGAATAGTGAATAAACTAGGGATAAAGTTGAAGTTTTTTACTCTCCCCATAACATGTCGGGACATATCTTCAGCATTAACACAAGTATCGTTAAGAACCAAAGCCGGAGAACAGGAGCCTGTAGAGCTTTTAACTAGAGGCAAGTTACCATATTTCACAGCTTTTGCATAAGAACCTGTTTGAAAGTGAGATTGAGAAGGAAGAACTCCCACCGATATAAGAGGTTTATTAGATCGCTCATAACGCACAACATAGGCATGGAGGTGGAAACAACCCACCCAGAGAGTACATAGGTTACCAATCAACCGTTCCATGTCATTGTCCCTAATAAAACAAACAAAAGCAAATCGCTTACCCGCTTTGGATTTGCGATTAGGAATGAAAACATCTATAACCTTGTAATACACCCACAAAGATTCAGTAAATCACGAGATCCAAAACTATCAGGGAAACTAGTAACAAAAACAGATTTAGAGATACGAATTATATGACCCTCCTTCGAACAAAACGAATGCATTATGAATCGATAAAGGTTTAAAGAAGGATTAGGGAAACCACTCGAACGAAAACTTAATTCCCGGTATAATAAATGATCACACTAAGGTTAGGGAGCGAATAAATCACAAGCATAACCCACTCACATCTAAGAGCGACAGAATGAAGTCAACAGGAAGATTAATGGCGTAAATCCTACAATAAACACATAATAAAGATACCATGATCAAAGTACGCCTATAAACGACACCCGAACAATGTAGCCACCCGAAAACCGAAAATTTTGTCGAATGAATTAAAGAGGGATTACAAATATCACTCAATGCTTAATTCCTGGTAAAATAGATGATCATAGAAAAGCTAGGGAGCGATTAGATCACAAGCCTAACTCACTCACACCTAATAGCGACAAAATCGAGATCGTGCAAAAAAGTAATCACGTTAATCAATGAATAAAAGTCACAAGTCAAGGAAAGCCGCAAAGGATTGAAAGGAAATCAAAAGATTTGGATTGAAAGGAGATCGATGAATTTGAATAGGATGAAGGGATCAGGAATGGAAGGGATTACGTTAGGATGATGGGATCATGATTGGATTTGGTTAGGGTGAAGGGATCGAGAAGATGAAGATCGCCGCTATTCCAACCGGATATAGTGTTGCATTAGCACATATGGCTTTATCATCGGTTAAACCCGAACTAGGCAGGTACAGATGGATATAAGTTTCTTAAAAAAACGTAAAAATTAGTGAAAAAGAATACGTTGAAAATATGGTACATGAGAAATAGATTTATGAGGATTAACGCACACACAAATCATCATGGTCCTTGCATTTTATATATTTTAAAAGGCTAGAAGTCAAAATGTTCAGTCCTTGAGTAACTTGAAAACTCATATAAATCTAAATTAAGCACAACCAAGCACATATAAAAACACTTCAGTATATAGATGGTTTTCTCTATTATAATGTTAAAAAAAATCTTGAAGTTTTTGTAAAATCCCTGATTTTATCCTATTGACTTTGTCAACTGTTGTACTACTTATTTATGAAATTTATATAATTTCACCTTTCTATGTTTTATTATTAAGCATATACCTTTTGTCATATTATTTATCCCATTTATTTTATATTAATGTGGACCTTTAGTCATGTATTGACTACCCTGGCAACTGACTGGCCACCTGACTTATTAATGAACTCATCACCTCAGTACATATTTTAAGATAAGTAACCTTACTTAATTTATTTATTAAGTACTTGAATTATTTTTATATGTATATATTTACATATAATACTTAAAAGGAATAAACACCTAACACTCTAAATATAATGTACACTATTTTAACAGTGTCATTTATTTATTTTCAAGTAAATACTTACAATGATATATTTTATACACTTTCATTAAATTATCTAAAAGCTTCAACAAAAATACCTACAACACCACAAGTACCTATAATGATATACAAAGGCTATTATTATCATACAACACTTGGCAAAATTTACCCAAAACCCTTCCCCAAGCATATGCTAGACGTGTACATATATGCATGGCCATAATACCATCAATTACTAACTAGCTAGTGAGTACTCAAGTGATTAATCCACTAAAACCCTATAATGACCATGCTTACTTACACACTTGCATGCATAAGCATACTTTTCCTACCAACCCCATACTTTTACCTTACAAACTCACTTACACACTCAATGTAAGAACTTGTCCCTCATGTTGACTTGCAAACCCACGGATACAAATCAAAAGAGAAGGAAAGAGGATTACCCAATTTGGCATGTGTTGGAAAAGGAAATGGGCATATCTTTGTTAGATCTTGAGTACTAGGTACAAGATTTGTAAAATCTTGTCCATCTCTCTCTTCTTAAGCCGAAACCCACACCAACACACAACATAAATCACTTGCTAGCATTTTGCTCCATCAACTTCACTCTCTCCTTCTCAACTCACGGTTACAATACCTTCACCACCATTTTTGAACCTCCAAAGTTTACTACTACATCCATACTATGTCTTCTACAACCTAAAGGCTAATCCTAAGCTCAACCTACAAGAAACCTTGATCCTTGAAGCAACAAAGAAGCCCTAGACGCCTCACTTGAAGCCCACGGCATGCATTTGTTTTCCTAGACCTCCATTGTTGAAAGCTTGTCACTTGTTTCTACCTATTCTCATATCATTCCTAAACCTAACTAAACAAGTAAGTCCAAGTCAAAACCTATCTTTTTCAATACATTACATTCATATATATTTATGTGTACATGTTTATTATGGTAAAGTTAACATTTAAACAAACATGGAAACCCTAAAAACCAAGATAAAACCCACGGCTAAATTTTATATATAGTAAGACTTGATGTAAAAACTTGTCAACTTGGAAGAACACATTAACATAATCTTGTTTAACTTGTAAAATCATGAAAACCTAATCATGCAAGTAAAATGGGACGTGAGCTTTAAAGCTCATATGATGATTTTGGGTGACCTTGTAATATTTAGATATAACTAGAAATATTAGGCTTCATGTTACTAGGTGCCTTAAAATATTAAGATCACTATTAGACCTCATAGGATTAGTATAAGCTCACTATAATACTTTTCCTAGATAAATAATCATATTTATTAAATAAATGTTTTATAAGACTTTTAGTGTCAAAGTTATGATTTTCTAAAGTTACATATTAAAAATATAGATCTATAATCATTTTGGATTTAAATAATAGATCTAAAAAGTTTTGAAACTAAAATAATATATATATAAATTTTCGGATTAAAAATAGCTTATATAATACTTTTGGACCAAATTGTAAATTTATAAAGTATAAGGGAGCTAAATGAATAAGTATAGAACTTAATATTTCAAAAACATAAACTTTAAACCACTTTTAAAAACATGCCGAGAGTCTAGGGGTGTATTTTGCACATATTCGAAACTTTGTAAAGTTAAAAAGGACTAAAAAGTGATTACTAAAATACTAGGGTGAGTTGTGTAAATTTTGGAAAGTCTATGGACCACTTTGGACACAAGCCGTGACCTAAAATAAACATTAGGGACTAATAGTGTCAAGTTATTAAACTTAATACAACACTAAGCAACCCTAGGGACTAATCTTGCCTAAAGCCGAAACATAATCAAGCCCTAGGGGGCATAATTGTAACTTATAATAAACCCTAATACTAGCCGAAACTTCAAGGACTAAAACTGCCATTAAGTGAAACTATTATAAGCCCTAGAATATACCGCATACTATAAGGACCAAAATGGACATTTTATGAAACTTTAAGAAACCCTAGTTGTACGTGTAACTAGGAGGGACCAAAACTGTAAATACTTGAAAGATTTAGAAACCCTAGGGGTATAAAAGTAATTTAATCGCGAGTATCCGTTTATTTAAAAGGACTAAAACGTACTTTTATACAATTTTTACGAACCTTAAAAACCTTATATATTTTAAGTCATTTAGTTAAACGTAAAACTTAAATAAATGTAACAATTGTTATTTTCAAACCTATAATTTAATAAATGTAAATCTTACGTAAACATGGATTTTAAATAAATGTCATACAATTATAAACCTTATTTATATATTAAATATAAATTGTAAATGGTTAACTTATAAAATAAATATATTAATTATATTTATTTTCCTATCGCTTTAAATATATATAAAACCATCCTATATGAATACTTAAAGTGTTTTATAACAACGTAAGTACAAAATATTAATCAAGTGAATTAATAACTTAAACCTTATTATTTATTTTACACCTAAAATAAATACTATTAGAACTTGTACTTCGACGAACAAATTTCAAGTATTATTATTAAATACTTAAACCCGTTTAAACATGTACAGATTTATTCTGGAACTTTTATGCATTTATATTATGTATTTACTGAGACCTTATAATTATTTAGGTCATTGACTGTATCGTGAGCATCCCTATCAGACTTATCTATTGACTTATTGCCGTACGATTGAGGTGAGTTCATGGCCCCACTTTTATATATTGACAAACTTTTAAACTCTTTTATGGGGAAGAAAACATGCAACATATTTTATTTTATGGACGTAAACTGAACTGCAAAACCTTTGATTACAATGCCTATTGTAGATGAACCCGCATGACCCGTGCATCCGAAACTGTTAGAATTTTTGAATTGCCTGAATGTTATAAATAGATCTATTTGGGATTGACCGTCCCCATCTGGGTGAGTCATGCTCACTGTGCCTAGGCCAGGACAACAGATGTTTCACATGTCAGTACATTATTATTTATGGGTGCTTTGATAATGATAAGGCGAAGGGCCCTTATTTGTTAAGGGCTTAACTGTCAAGCTTCAGTTTCGGGCAATATGGAAATGTAATTACTTTTAAGTATTAATGCTTTGTGCATTACTACTTCAGTGAATGTTTATATGTCCAAACTTATTTTAATTAAACCTGTGAATTCACCAACTTTATGTTGACTTTCTAAGCATGTTTTCTCAGGAAACTAAAGCAGGTATTGGTGTGCATGGAGTCAAGCATCATGATAGGCTGCATTTATAAAGCTCATCTGGGGTTTTATAAACCGGGGAATAATACAAACTACTGAATATTGTTTAAGACTTGTTTTAAGAACATTTGCACTTTTAATCATGTAATAAATGTAAGGATAATCTTTTATCTGTCGCTCTATAATCTGTCTGCTGTTGATCCACCTACGTGACACCCAAATATTATTTCCGCTGCATTTGACTCAATTTGGGGGCGTCACAGAAATGGTATCAGAGCGATAGTTATAGAGAATCAGAGCCAAATTAAAATAAATATAAAAATAAAATTTTTATATAATCTGGACTATAACTGCTTTTAAAAATCTTTTGGGATTTTCGGGACTAGAATAGTTAAGCATATAGATTTTAGAGCATACATCGATTGTGTGATTGACTGTGCATTGATTATTAACACCCGGTTGATTAATCTATTAAGTATTAACGTAACCTTCTATGTCGCCATACTGACAGCACTATCATATAAATTAAATTATTATTTCCCAAAACTTTTAATTTGAGTAAGTTTATACTTATGTCAATTAAAACTATATTACTTTCAGATTATCATGACATCACCTACCGACACTCCTGCTGCCGTATCGCCGACTACCGTCTTATGCGGATGGCTATCTGCTAGTGACGCAGACGACAGCCACACTTCAGTCGATGCTGCATCATTGGAGGCGCTTATCTCCACTCCGCCTATCTCACCTGTTTCCCCCGCTGGGGAAGAGGTCTCACCTACTTTTGCCTTGCCACCCTTACCACCAGCCTCTACCCTTCAGGGCTATGCTCCGGAGTCTCTACCCCCTCGTAAGAGGAGATACGAGGCACCTCTCGACTCCACCTATGAGATCGGAGAGGGTTCCCGGGCTAGACAGGCAGACCCCGTCCAGGCCCAGATTGCTGCACTGGCCGCACGCCAGGCACAGGATGTAGCAGACATTCATGCTCTGCTATCGGCTGGACAGGCGGGACGCGCTGTTCTACAGCAGCGTCAGGACCTTCTATCTTGGACTATGAGTTCGGAGGCGCACGCCGCCCGAGGAGCGTGGTCTACTACTTATCATTCCATCCAGTGGCTGCTGGATGAGAATGAGTTCCTACGTGAGCAGATCTACTCGCTCCAGAGCCTGCAGACAGAGACCCAGATCTCTCTATCGTCCATGGAGCAGACTCTTGCTATCTTCTTTGACCTCCAGGATGTCCGACATCAGGGATTGACGTCAGAGACCGCTCATCTCAGAGGAGCTCAGCAGACTTTCAGAGACCAGTTTCTTGAGGCAATCCGACTGCTCAAGGAGACCAGGACTGCGCTGACAGAGATGCAGGATGCTAGGAGGGCACCAGTTGCCTCACCACCACCAGCGGCACCCGCAGTTTCCGAGGAGTCTGTTAGACGTGGTTAGAGTAGTTATACTAGATTTCTGTATATCATGACAAGCTATTAGGGTTGCATCCCGGCTCGCATGATTTAGGATCTTTTGTATTTGTACTTTCCTTTCATCAGTTGTATCCTTGTACTGTACTTTTAGATTGTAGATGATGTACCTTAGATTATATGTACCACCATCCCAGACAGGCGGGCTGTGCTCTGTCTTGGATCAGGTTGTGCATTTTGTACTATATTCTTATTCTAGACTTATGGCATGTACTCCTTAACTTTTGTTAAATCTGTACTGTATTATATTGTGAACTTTAAACAGGTTATCCAATTTGTTGCAAAGTGTATGCATGAAATTCCTCTTCGTGTAATTATATAAAACTGTGCTAACACCTTGAACTAATGATTTCATTTTTTTTGTATAAATTATAGAAAAATGGTAAACACTAGAACGAACCCCGTCAATGCCGAGACTGCCCAAAATGTCACTGCTGCCCAATTAAGGGAATTGATTGACCAAGGCATCGCATCTGCGATGGCTGCCAGCAGGAACGTAGATGACAGTCAAAACTCCAACGCTCGCAGGAACAACCAAGCCACCAGAGGTTGCTCTTACCCCGACTTTCTGAAATGCAAGCCTTCCTACTACAAAGGAAAAGAAGGAGTAGTGGAACTAATGCAGTGGTTTGAGAGATTGGAGACTGTGTTCCGCATCAGCGACTGTACAGAAGAGAACAAAGTGAAGTTTTCCACCTGCACCTTACTTGAGAGTGCTCTGACTTGGTGGAACTCTGTTGTTGCTACCCTTGGACACGATGCTGCCTATACTCTCAGCTGGACCGAGCTGAAGGAAAGGATGACGGAGAAATATTGTCCAAGGGGAGAAATGAAGAAACTGGAGATCGAATTGTGGGATCTCAGATGCAGAAACAATGACATCACTGCGTACAACCAGAGGTTCCAAGAGTTGACCCTAATGTGCACCAGGATGTTTGTGGAAGAGGATGATAGGATTGAGAAGTATGTGGGAGGACTCCCAGACACCATTCACGACAGTGTACTCGCATCTCGACCTACTACCGTCGAGAATGCTATTGAGTTTGCTACTGAGTTGATAAACAAAAGAGTCCGTACCATATCTGAGAGGCACACTGACAACAAACGAAAGGCAGACGAGTATTTCCGCAGTCAGCACCAGCAGCAGCCTAAGAAACAACATGCTGGACAGGTTTACAGTGCTACTTCTGCAGGAGCTAACTCGTACGTGGGCGCCAAACCTTTGTGCTCAAAGTGCAAATATCATCACACTACTGATAGCCCATGCCAGACCTGCTACAAATGTGGACAAGTAGGTCATTTTGCTAAGACCTGTCGAGTTAATGCTGTCACTCAGGCCCGACCCAATCAGAACACTGGGAACTACAACAACAGGAGCGGGTATAATGCTCGTGGGAACGGGAATGGACAGCAAGGAAACCGTAATGTTATCGGAGGAAATGGAAACGGACCCAAGAAAGGAGTGGTGTGCTATGAGTGTGGAGCACCGGGACACGTGAGACCAAGTTGCCCTAAGCGGGCCAACCAGAACAAGAACGGTGGAGGAGCTTCATCCAGAGTGTACGTGGTCGGCAATGCAAAAGCCAACCCCGATGCAAATGTCGTTACTGGTACGTTCCTACTAAACAATCGTTATGCATCTGTTTTGTTTGATACTGGAGCAGACCGAAGCTTTATATCCACTGAATTTAGCAATGTGTTAGAAGTCGTCCCATCGATTTTAGATCACCATTATTCGGTAGAACTAGCTGACGGTAAAACTGTAGTCACTAACACCATCGTTAGAGGTTGTACCTTAAACCTTTCGAAACATCCATTCAATATTGACCTTATCCCAGTACACCTTGGTAGTTTTGATGTAATTATCGGCATGGACTGGTTAGCAAAATACCACGCAGTCATTGTTTGTGATGAAAAACTAGTTCGTATTCCTTGGGGAAACGAGATCTTAATCATTAGAGGAGACGGTAACACTGACCTCACTGACACCAGACTTAGTGTTGTCTCTTGTACCAAAGCTCAGAAATATTTGTTGAGAGGATGTCCTATCTTCTTGGCCCATATTTCTCGAACAGATGAAGAAGAAAAACCCGAGAAGAAGCAAATCAAGGACGTACCCATTGTCCGAGATTTTCCAGAAGTCTTTCCTGATGAGTTGCCAGGTTTACCACCGACTCGACAAGTGGAATTTCAAATTGATTTGATTCCCGGAGCAGCACCTGTAGCTAAAGCTCCATACCGGTTGGCACCATCAGAGATGAAGGAATTAGCTGAACAACTCCAAGAATTATCTGACAAAGGATTCATCCGACCCAGTTCCTCTCCGTGGGGAGCTCCTGTCCTATTTGTCAAAAAGAAGGATGGTTCTTTCCGTATGTGTATTGACTACAGAGAACTTAACAAGTTAACAGTGAAAAATCGTTATCCGCTACCTCGCATTGACGACTTGTTTGACCAACTGCAAGGGTCAAGCGTATATTCCAAGATCGATCTGAGATCTGGATACCATCAGCTGAGAGTCAGGGAGGAAGACATTCCAAAGACAGCTTTCAGAACCCGTTACGGTCATTATGAATTTCAGGTTATGCCTTTCGGGCTGACCAATGCACCCGCTATTTTCATGGACCTCATGAACCGCGTATGCAGACCTTATTTGGATAAATTCGTGATAGTCTTCATTGACGATATACTCATTTATTCTAAGAACGAACAAGAACACGGGGAACATCTTGCACAAGTACTGAAGGTACTCAAGGAGGAACAGCTCTATGCCAAATTCTCCAAATGTGAATTTTGGATTCCCAAAGTGCACTTCCTTGGTCATGTCATTGATTGTGACGGCATACACGTAGATCCAGCAAAGGTCGATTCTGTCAAAGATTGGGCATCTCCTAAATCACCGACGGAGATCCGCCAATTTCTAGGCCTTGCCGGGTACTATCGTAGATTTATTGAAGGTTTCTCCAAAATAGCCAAGCCAATGACCAAGCTCACACAGAAGGGATTGAAGTTTGATTGGGGAGAGAAAGAAGAAGCAGCATTTCAACTGATTAAGCAGAAGTTGTGTAGTGCACCTATTCTGGCCTTGCCCGAGGGCAACGATGATTTCGTTGTGTACTGCGATGCCTCACACAAAGGCTTAGGTGCAGTATTGATGCAGAGAATGAAGGTGATCGCCTATGCTTCAAGACAACTGAAGAAGCACGAGAAGAACTATACCACTCATGATCTGGAACTCGGATCCGTGGTCTTTGCTCTCAAAATCTGGAGGCATTACCTATACGGAACAAAATGTACAGTGCATACTGACCACAAAAGCTTGCAACACATATTGGACCAGAAGGAGCTGAACATGAGACAACGTCGTTGGATTGAGTTGTTGAGTGACTACGACTGCGAGATCAAATACCACCCCGGTAAAGCAAACGTGGTTGCAGATGCTCTAAGTCGTAAGGATACGGACCCTCCTATGAGAGTTCGGGCATTAGTTATGACGATCAGTTTGGACTTACCCAAACAGATTTTGGAAGCTCAGACTCAAGCCCAATTACCTGAAAACCTTGTGAAAGAAGATGTTGGAGGAATGCTCAGGACCGACCTTACTAAGGAGAAGCTAGAACCAAGGACAGATGGAACCCTATGCCTGCACGGACGAAGTTGGTTACCTTGTTATGGAGACTTGAGGAACGTGATCATGCACGAGTCTCATAAGTCTAAATATTCTATACATCCCGGATCTGAGAAGATGTATCAGGATATGAAGAAGTTGTATTGGTGGCCGAATATGAAAGCCAACATTGCCACCTACGTTCAGAAATGTTTGACATGTGCACGTGTCAAAGCTGAACACCAGAGACCATCGGGCTTGCTTGTACAACCCAAGATACCGGAATGGAAGTGGGACAACATCACTATGGACTTTGTCACCAAACTCCCAAGGTCATCTCACGGTTACGATACTATCTGGGTGATTGTCGACCGACTCACTAAGTCCGCCCGTTTTCTGCCGATTAGGGAGAACGATTCCCTGGCCAAACTGGCAAAAACGTACCTGAAGGAGATCGTGACCAAGCATGGAATACCAGTCTCAATAATTTGTGATAGAGATGGTAGGTTCACTTCAAATTTCTGGAAAGCCTTTCAACGAGCCTTAGGTACCAAATTGGATATGAGCACAGCTTATCATCCACAAACTGATGGACAAAGTGAGCGAACCATTCAGACTCTAGAGGACATGCTGCGAGCATGTGTAATTGACTTTGGAAGTGGGTGGGTTGACCACATCCCTTTAGTGGAATTCTCCTACAACAACAGTTATCATGCCAGTATCAAGGCTGCCCCTTTTGAGGCACTGTACGGTCGCAAATGCCGTTCACCTGTGTGTTGGGCAGAAGTAGGAGAGTTTCGACTCACCGGACCAGAATTAATCCAAGAGACTTCAGATAAGATTGTCCTCATTAAACAGAGAATTCAAGCTGCCCGCGATCGACAAAAGAGCTACGCGGACCTGAAGCGAAAACCTATGCAATTTGAAGTAGGTGACCGTGTTATGCTCAAGGTATCTCCTTGGAAGGGTGTGGTACGTTTTGGCAAACGTGGAAAGCTGAATCCACGTTATGTTGGCCCTTTTAAAGTGATAGCCAGGATCGGGGAAGTAGCTTACCGTTTAGAGTTGCCCCAACAATTGAGTCGGGTACACTCTACCTTTCATGTGTCTAACTTGAAGAAGTACTATGCTGAAGAACCATTGGCTATGCCATTAGAAGGAGTTCAGTTTGACGACAAACTCCAGTTCACAGAGGAACCAGTAGAAATCATGGAGAGAACAGTTAAGAAATTGAAACGTAGTCGTATCCCGTTGGTCAAGGTACGTTGGAACTCTAGGAGAGGCCCAGAGTTCACTTGGGAACGAGAAGACTCGTTCAAAACCAAGTACCCACACTTGTTCACCTGACCAATGACTTCATCTTAAGCTTTGAGGACAAAGCTAAAATAACGGGATTGTGCTGTAAAATCCCTGATTTTATCCTATTGACTTTGTCAACTGTTGTACTACTTATTTATGAAATTTATATAATTTCACCTTTCTATGTTTTATTATTAAGCATATACCTTTTGTCATATTATTTATCCCATTTATTTTATATTAATGTGGACCTTTAGTCATGTATTGACTACCCTGGCAACTGACTGGCCACCTGACTTATTAATGAACTCATCACCTCAGTACATATTTTAAGATAAGTAACCTTACTTAATTTATTTATTAAGTACTTGAATTATTTTTATATGTATATATTTACATATAATACTTAAAAGGAATAAACACCTAACACTCTAAATATAATGTACACTATTTTAACAGTGTCATTTATTTATTTTCAAGTAAATACTTACAATGATATATTTTATACACTTTCATTAAATTATCTAAAAGCTTCAACAAAAATACCTACAACACCACAAGTACCTATAATGATATACAAAGGCTATTATTATCATACAACACTTGGCAAAATTTACCCAAAACCCTTCCCCAAGCATATGCTAGACGTGTACATATATGCATGGCCATAATACCATCAATTACTAACTAGCTAGTGAGTACTCAAGTGATTAATCCACTAAAACCCTATAATGACCATGCTTACTTACACACTTGCATGCATAAGCATACTTTTCCTACCAACCCCATACTTTTACCTTACAAACTCACTTACACACTCAATGTAAGAACTTGTCCCTCATGTTGACTTGCAAACCCACGGATACAAATCAAAAGAGAAGGAAAGAGGATTACCCAATTTGGCATGTGTTGGAAAAGGAAATGGGCATATCTTTGTTAGATCTTGAGTACTAGGTACAAGATTTGTAAAATCTTGTCCCTCTCTCTCTTCTTAAGCCGAAACCCACACCAACACACAACATAAATCACTTGCTAGCATTTTGCTCCATCAACTTCACTCTCTCCTTCTCAACTCACGGTTACAATACCTTCACCACCATTTTTGAACCTCCAAAGTTTACTACTACATCCATACTATGTCTTCTACAACCTAAAGGCTAATCCTAAGCTCAACCTACAAGAAACCTTGATCCTTGAAGCAACAAAGAAGCCCTAGACGCCTCACTTGAAGCCCACGGCATGCATTTGTTTTCCTAGACCTCCATTGTTGAAAGCTTGTCACTTGTTTCTACCTATTCTCATATCATTCCTAAACCTAACTAAACAAGTAAGTCCAAGTCAAAACCTATCTTTTTCAATACATTACATTCATATATATTTATGTGTACATGTTTATTATGGTAAAGTTAACATTTAAACAAACATGGAAACCCTAAAAACCAAGATAAAACCCACGGCTAAATTTTATATATAGTAAGACTTGATGTAAAAACTTGTCAACTTGGAAGAACACATTAACATAATCTTGTTTAACTTGTAAAATCATGAAAACCTAATCATGCAAGTAAAATGGGACGTGAGCTTTAAAGCTCATATGATGATTTTGGGTGACCTTGTAATATTTAGATATAACTAGAAATATTAGGCTTCATGTTACTAGGTGCCTTAAAATATTAAGATCACTATTAGACCTCATAGGATTAGTATAAGCTCACTATAATACTTTTCCTAGATAAATAATCATATTTATTAAATAAATGTTTTATAAGACTTTTAGTGTCAAAGTTATGATTTTCTAAAGTTACATATTAAAAATATAGATCTATAATCATTTTGGATTTAAATAATAGATCTAAAAAGTTTTGAAACTAAAATAATATATATATAAATTTTCGGATTAAAAATAGCTTATATAATACTTTTGGACCAAATTGTAAATTTATAAAGTATAAGGGAGCTAAATGAATAAGTATAGAACTTAATATTTCAAAAACATAAACTTTAAACCACTTTTAAAAACATGCCGAGAGTCTAGGGGTGTATTTTGCACATATTCGAAACTTTGTAAAGTTAAAAAGGACTAAAAAGTGATTACTAAAATACTAGGGTGAGTTGTGTAAATTTTGGAAAGTCTATGGACCACTTTGGACACAAGCCGTGACCTAAAATAAACATTAGGGACTAATAGTGTCAAGTTATTAAACTTAATACAACACTAAGCAACCCTAGGGACTAATCTTGCCTAAAGCCGAAACATAATCAAGCCCTAGGGGGCATAATTGTAACTTATAATAAACCCTAATACTAGCCGAAACTTCAAGGACTAAAACTGCCATTAAGTGAAACTATTATAAGCCCTAGAATATACCGCATACTATAAGGACCAAAATGGACATTTTATGAAACTTTAAGAAACCCTAGTTGTACGTGTAACTAGGAGGGACCAAAACTGTAAATACTTGAAAGATTTAGAAACCCTAGGGGTATAAAAGTAATTTAATCGCGAGTATCCGTTTATTTAAAAGGACTAAAACGTACTTTTATACAATTTTTACGAACCTTAAAAACCTTATATATTTTAAGTCATTTAGTTAAACGTAAAACTTAAATAAATGTAACAATTGTTATTTTCAAACCTATAATTTAATAAATGTAAATCTTACGTAAACATGGATTTTAAATAAATGTCATACAATTATAAACCTTATTTATATATTAAATATAAATTGTAAATGGTTAACTTATAAAATAAATATATTAATTATATTTATTTTCCTATCGCTTTAAATATATATAAAACCATCCTATATGAATACTTAAAGTGTTTTATAACAACGTAAGTACAAAATATTAATCAAGTGAATTAATAACTTAAACCTTATTATTTATTTTACACCTAAAATAAATACTATTAGAACTTGTACTTCGACGAACAAATTTCAAGTATTATTATTAAATACTTAAACCCGTTTAAACATGTACAGATTTATTCTGGAACTTTTATGCATTTATATTATGCATTTACTGAGACCTTATAATTATTTAGGTCATTGACTGTATCGTGAGCATCCCTATCAGACTTATCTATTGACTTATTGCCGTACGATTGAGGTGAGTTCATGGCCCCACTTTTATATATTGACAAACTTTTAAACTCTTTTATGGGGAAGAAAACATGCAACATATTTTATTTTATGGACGTAAACTGAACTGCAAAACCTTTGATTACAATGCCTATTGTAGATGAACCCGCATGACCCGTGCATCCGAAACTGTTAGAATTTTTGAATTGTCTGAATGTTATAAATAGATCTATTTGGGATTGACCGTCCCCATCTGGGTGAGTCATGCTCACTGTGCCTAGGCCAGGACAACAGATGTTTCACATGTCAGTACATTATTATTTATGGGTGCTTTGATAATGATAAGGCGAAGGGCCCTTATTTGTTAAGGGCTTAACTGTCAAGCTTCAGTTTCGGGCAATATGGAAATGTAATTACTTTTAAGTATTAATGCTTTGTGCATTACTACTTCAGTGAATGTTTATATGTCCAAACTTATTTTAATTAAACCTGTGAATTCACCAACTTTATGTTGACTTTCTAAGCATGTTTTCTCAGGAAACTAAAGCAGGTATTGGTGTGCATGGAGTCAAGCATCATGATAGGCTGCATTTATAAAGCTCATCTGGGGTTTTATAAACCGGGGAATAATACAAACTACTGAATATTGTTTAAGACTTGTTTTAAGAACATTTGCACTTTTAATCATGTAATAAATGTAAGGATAATCTTTTATCTGTCGCTCTATAATCTGTCTGCTGTTGATCCACCTACGTGACACCCAAATATTATTTCCGCTGCATTTGACTCAATTTGGGGGCGTCACAGTTTTAGCTCCTAGTTAAAACCGCCAAGCTCCGCCACAGCAAATCACCTATCACTTTTAAGGTTACCACACATGTCTTTAACGACCTCAATGTTATTATTTATCACACGACTTTAACATACCTTTCAAAAACATGACTTTAACACATCACTTTTAAGGTTATATACCATATATCACTTTTAAGGTGACTTTAATAGAACTTTAAAAAACAAAATTGCTACCCCAAAACTTCTCGTGTTATGATTTACCATATATCAAAAATAATATAGGGGATTAATAATTAAAATATTAGTGTAATTTTTCTTGGAAATTGAAAGGGAATTAAAAGTACTGACACAGTTAATTACTTGGTGGTTGAGCGTTATCAGTTGATCATTTAGCAAAATAATAGGACAAATATTGTTATTTGTATGAGAGACATGTATGGGATCGAAAATAGTTAAAAAAAAAATTACTTTTAAATGACATATGTCAAATATTTAGTAGAGTTGAGCAGTTGGGTGTTTTTGTATAACTAAATTTGACATTTTCATTTGACTTGATCAATAAATAAATTGAGAAGGGAGATTTTGACTAAATCCGTTTTTTCTCTTTTATTTTTGACATTGAAATTATAAAATCGAGTCAAAATCGTAAAAGGTGTGGTATATATTCTGACTTTAGCGAACAAGCCCCTCTTAGAGGGAAAGGTATCATGGCTAAGGTAATACCTCTTCACTGCGCCACATCAGCGCCACGTCATACCAACTAATCTCTCTCCTCTTCTCCAAAAACACCCCCTTTATCACAACTAGTCTCTCTCCTCTTCACTTGGGTCCCACCACTCACCATTTTATTTAATTTTTCAATTTTCACACAAAATAAAAATTCATTTCATAAAATTAAAAATTACAAAATACTAAAAAATAAAATACAAATACGAGAAATAAAATTACGCTACGAATATAAAAATACGGAAAAAAGACAATACGAAAAAAAAACAATACAAAAAAAAAACATCCTAGATTTGATATTTTGCCGCGATTTGTAGTTGTTTCCTCATGATAACCGACTTTTGAGGTTCTGGCAAATCGTCGGTCCGAATGGAGAGAAACTCCAGCTCTTTAAACTCCATATCGGCATCCACTTTAGCCTTCTCGGCATCGGCTTTAGCTTTCCTCGAATCGTACAGCTCTTTACCCGCGTTTAATTTGCGGAGTAAAGCCTCGTTTATGTCTTCCTTCGAAGTGGTCGATCCACTACCCGTGCTGCTCTCAGTTGTTTCTGATCGAGTCTTCTTGGCGGGTCTCTGTTTGCCAGGTGGTCGACGCTTAGCATCTGGAGCAAATACGTTGCTATGATCAATTTGGTCAAGACCCTCGGGTGCGTTCCATTTTGAGAAGTTTCTAAGCACCCTCCACATATGTTCAAGCGTAAATTTTCGGCGTTCGTTACAAATGTGTAAGGTAATGAGTTTATATAGGGTTTAAAAATGTTCGTTTGGGAGGTTTGACATTTTTTTTGTGATTTTTGGAGTGTTTTTTTGATTGTAGAATGTATTTTGTGTGTTTAAAAATGTGTAAGGTAATGAGTTTATATAGGGTTTAAAAATAATAAAATTTTTTTTTTTTTTTTTAAAAAAAAACTAGCCGTTTGTAACGGTTAGAAAACATTGTGGGCCCCACCTACTGCATCCAACGAGCAATGTCACTTTGTGACATTTGACATCCGGCGAGGGGGGGGGGGGGGGGCGGTGTAACGGCGAACGGCGGCGAGAGGCGGCGAGCGTGCCACCTAGGCACGGCGAGCCAGCCTCTTTGCCACACCGTTGCCTCTTAGAATCGTCCGTTATACTTTTAAAAAACATTTTTTTGAAAATACGTGTCAATCATTGAATGATAACGACCAAACGTCAAAACTTTAAATCATAACCAAAAATTAACTATTCAATACTCAAAATAACTATATTCGGTCTGTTTATCAAAATAAAAACGATATTGAATAATATCTCTTAATAAACTAATTTAAACACTCAAAATGTATGACATTAACATTCATACGTTTACATCATTGAAACGAATATGTAAAGTAAAAGAAAATTTCTAAAGACATAAAAGTCATGATACAATAATTGAAGCGTATAAATCAAATAATGAAAAATATGCAAATTATTTTCCTTGTGGAGAAACATAGCGCACATGGTATCATGTTAACTTTGGAATCATTAATATGCAAAGTACATATACATTTATGAATGTTAACCGTTATGAAACCTTATCACATTCATTGAAGTCAGTTTCAAACTGACCTTTCAAAGTTCCATATAAACTTATTTTTCAATCTTTCAATGCAAGTTCCTTTTTGTTTTATTCCCATCATACATAAGATACATACATTAATAGCTTTTTCTCAATGAGGTTCGCCATGGATGGCTTCATAACTTTTTATGTTTATGAACTTATTAATTTTTTGGCTTTTTTCCATCATTTTTGGCTCCAAAAATTCCAAATAACAAAAACAAAAGTTTTACTGTATTATCACCATTGGCGTGGATATAATAATATCATGGGGGTCACGTTAAAAACAACTGTTGTAGTAGTAAATAAAATACTCATTTCGTCCTAAAATTATTATCCATTTTTTTATTATTCCAAAATTATTGTTTACTTATAAAAAAATAAATAGGAAATTTAGTTCAAGTTTACCATGTTACCCTCACTTGTTGTTATTATTATAAATATTAAAAAAAATTTAAATAATTAGTTAAGGGTAAAACTATCATTCTGCAAAAAGTATAAAAAGATTGTTGTAATAATTATATTTTTTTTAATTTTAAGATTTTTTTTCTGGTTACAATAATTTTAGGACAGAGGAAGTAATAAATCATGATAGTGAGACCTATTGCAATTTCTAAGTAATACGGAGTATCATACTATCTTATAAAAGATATTAGACCCCTTTCTTCATTTAATACTAAAAAAATAAGTAGTACAACAAACATAACACAATGTACAACATATTAGTGCAGCCAAGAAAATGAAATTTAAGTAATACAAGATTTTAATACATATGTACAACTTTATATCTCTAATATATACAAAACATTTAATCATACTTAATTAAAACATAATTAATAATACAATTAAAACACTTCATCACCACAATTTATAAGCAAAACAACATATTTTACAAATCTCCTTTATCATATTTTTCCTCCTTTTTTTTCCTTGCAATCATATGTACGAACCATTTTTAGGTTGATCTTCTCATTCAAATGTTCAAAAGAGGTTATGTCAATTCTCACGTTTAATTAAGTTCCGAAAATAAAGTTACACATATTACATATTACATATACTCCACAAGTAATAATATCCCTATATCAAAATTACGTTTTTGAGACATGTTTTTAGATGAAAACTATCGTTATCAATAAATTTTTGCTATGAAAGAAGAATAACCGAATAACCTTCACTCTCAAAAAAATGTAATCACAGGATACCCGTCGCCGCTTCGCGTGAATACTCAGCTAGTTGGTTCAATGATAAGCATATTCATTGTGATAGACTGATAGGGTGTTGTATATATATCATAAATAAGGGTTAGAGTCCGGTTACTAAAGAACCCTTTTTTTGGTGGAATCCAAGGGCTCAATCTGGGCCATCCATTGGGAGGAACCAGATCCAATGATAAAAAACACGGAAGGGTCAAAATTGTCAATTTGTTAAAAATAACAGAAGGACTAAAATAGATTATATGTGAAACTGTTAACCAACCTCTCAATTCTGTCTCACAAATCATTTGCTCTCTCAAATTTCACGGACACACTCTCTCTACACCATCAAACCCTACCCAAAAATCCAAAAATCTACACAAATCAACGCGCAAATCACGAAATAAACACAAACTGAAAGTAAAAAATCAATGGATCCTAAAAAAAAGGTTCAAAACGAACTTATTCTTAACATCAATGTGGGTTTACTATGCGGTAATTAAAGTGAAGTGTCTGTGATTGTTTATCTTATTTTGTGTGATTCATGTTAAGTAGATGTAGAATTGGCTGGAGTAAGTGAAGATGTGTTTCCTGGTAGTTTTTGTGAAGTGCACAATAACCATTTGATGAAATGTCATAGAGAAAATATATTCATATTATGAGAGTAAAAGAAGCAGTGTAGTGTAGTAGAGTATTATCTAGCAGTCAAAGCATATGAGTATTTAGTCATCACTGGAGCAGGGATTGGTGATATAAAAATTGCGAAGATAGCATGGAGACTTCCCGAAAAATCATGCGCAACAGTCGACTACATTTTCAGAGTTCAAGCTATGACAGCCGACAAATCACCTTTCATCTTGCCCATTATGCTCGTTATTGGTCATTATGTTGATGATAAAGAGTGTCTTCACAAATACACCAAGCTCACACCATTCCAGGAGAAGGATACTATACATATACACGAGCTTGTCAAGAGAACCATCTGAGGGGGAGACACGTGTTGGCTGCGTCCATGACTATGAAAGAGACTTTTAGAGGAACTAAGGCGTTTAATAAAGGAGTTGTTTCAGAAAGCTCAATATGAACTTAATCAGCCCAGACTACAGATATATAACGCTAGTCTTTAACAATTTTTAGGTGTTCCTGGGCACGTGTACTTTTTGTATTTAGGGCTGAAAAGACGAAAGAAAGCAACGAATCAGGCTAGGTGATGTTTCTTTAGCCAAGATGAAGGTAATTATTGTTGGGAGACTTGGGAATATTTTTGTTATGGGTTTACCTGGGAGTTACAAAGGATTTTATGAAATAACTTTGTTGGTAAGTATTTTGGTTAGCAAGGGACAAGGACATTTGTGTCTATCTTGCTTAAGCAAGTGTGCATAAGTGGACAGTGCTTGCCACCCAGTAATTATTATCAACTTGCAAGATATTTCCCTTAGGATAAATTACTTTGTTAAGGTCTTTTTCTTTTTAAAATATTTTTATTTTTAGACGCTGACAAGTTTTTCTCCAAACGCTGTTACGACCAATCGTGACGCTGACAAGGCTTTAGGCAAACGCTGACAAGAAAATATAGCCGTTGGGCGTTGATGGGCTATTTTTGACCGTTGACACCTAGTGGGCCCTACCCAGTTGTTAATTTTGACTAATCTTTGGCCGTAATTTTTGGGGAGTTGTTACTTTTAATTAATGCATGAGATAAGTTATATTTGATTCAATATTTTCATCATTACTCTTTGAATATAACTGCCTCATTTTTGACCAATCATAATCATGCATCTCTCCTATAAATTTGGCTAACTTTTCATTCTGGGTATTCATATTTTCTTGTCTAACATTTTTCTCCTAGATTTTTCCCATATCACATAACCTAAACAGCTTTCAACATGGCACCAAAGTTCAACTCAAACAATCTGACATTGGAGTTCAAGAGCCAACATAATATGGTAGCTTACTTGGCCGCTGATAATGATTTGTTCCCTCAGTATTCACAAATGGTGGCATTTTTAAATGCATCCTCCATAAGGTATGCACTTTCTCATGAACCACTAGTCCCTGTCGCACACATTAGACAGTTTTGGAATAATGTCAGTTCTACAACAGCTAATGGAGTGACTACATTGACATCTACTGTTCATGGTAGAACATGGGTGGTCACTGAAGCTTTGGTTCGCCAAGCTTTGTGTCTTAATGACGCTGATGGTGTGACTACCCTTGCCATTGCAACAATAGAACAAGGTCTTAGGGAATTGGGTTATCCTATTCCTGCTGATAAAACTTTAAATAAATATCATAAGCAGGAATTTCCCTCAGATTGGAAATATTTGATACATGTCCTTCTTCAATGCTTAAGTCCAAAATGTACTGCTTTTAATGAAATAAACAGGTCCATTGCAAGTGCTTTGGTTTGTATGTCACGTGGGCTTAGGTATAATTTTTCAAAAATGATTTTTGAAGGGATGTGTAAAAATAAGGGAAGTAAAATGACTTTGGCTTACCCAAGATTTTTGCAAATGGTGTTTGATTTACAAGAATATTGTCTTAGGGATCATGACCATTTTTATGAGATCCCTAAGCAAAAGAAAACCATTTTTGACAAAATGATCTCCACAAACAGACCTATACCTCTCACCCAATCCATGCTTGAAGTAATTCAGGCTGCCCAACCACAACCAGACCCTGCACCTCAACTTGAGCCTGTTCTTGAACCATTACCTTCACCTGAACACATGGACGTTGACCAAGCTAATGTCAACGCTGACACTCAAAATGTTGGCACTGACACAGCCAATCCCAACGCTGATGACATCCCTGAACAATCCCAAACACCCCTTAACCAACCCACACCCACACAATCTACCTCATCTTCCACCCCATTACAATCTAGGTTAAATAAACGCCAAAGGACTACTGGAGTGTTCTCCTCTAGTGGTCCTAGCCTTGTTGTAGAGAGAACCACCTCCACAAGTGTGGCTGGTGACATGGATGAGGCTGGGGCTATTGGCACAGGCTTAGATGCTGGTCAAGACAGTCCCAACATCATTAAGACCTCATCCATGCCCTATGATTCTATTTTGGGAGGTCAAATCCCCATTCTAGCTGAGGGCAGATTGGAACCTATGACATTGAATGAATTGACGGCTGCTGTCATTAGCTTGCAAAAGCAAAATGTCAGCCTTGTACAAATTGTCAATAATCAGGGCCGTGAACTCCAAGTATTGAGGGAGCGGGTAACTGTTTTGGAGAATCCTAGTAGCAGGAGTAGGATGGAGGAATCTTCCAAAGGGGAGGATGAAGAGGATGAGCTGATTCATACAGCCAGTGAGAAGAGTTCACAATTTAGTGAATCTTTAAATGTTGCTGAAGCACTCACCAACTTGAAGAAGCACCCTGTCATTGATACATCCAAGGTAACTCCTTTGAATTTGGATGGGTCATTTACAGCAGTGATGGAACATTTTACACAGGGCGATGTCACAAGTAATCTTGGCGTTGACACAAGTTTGGACGCTGACACATCCAGCGCTGACAAGAGTAAACGGGGCGCTGACACAGGTAACTTGAACGCTGACAAACCTGCAGGTGGTGTTGATGTATTCCAGTCATCAACAATCATCAAAGATGTGTCTACACATGTATCTTCATCTACCTTACCTATCATTGATCCAAAAGACAAAGGTAAAGGAATTATGGTTGAAGAAGATGTTCCAAAGAAAGATGCAGCACAAATTGCATTTGATAATCAGTTGGCTGCACAACTTTTGGAAGAAGATTTGAAGAGGAGTGGTAGCTCACCATTTGTTGCCACTTCTGAGAGTGAGGAAGAGAGTGATGATGAAAGAGAAGGAGCTAGCTCAGATTCAAGTGTTCAAATCATTGAAGATCCAGAAAGACTTGAATATGGGGATGAGTTGGCAAAAGAAAGATTGAGTGATTTGAAGAAGCAGGTTGATTTTGACCTTCCAGAAATCACCAGAATGTACCATGCTTGGGAAGATAAGGTAATGGACAACCCAGGGATGAGTTTGTCAGATCAAATTTGGGGGTTGGAAATTCTTCTCAGGGTACAAGATGATATAAAGGTGATTTTGAAGTATAATGCACAAGAGGTCAAGACTTGGCTTAAAAGAGATAGAAGGCAATTGTATTACAAATTGCTTAGATGCCATCTACCTGGATGGACATACAAGAAGTTGCTGGCTTTATCTTTTGAGGAGCTAGAGTACAGGGCACATCCTATTTGGAGGCATGTGCAAGAAAATAATGTCTTACAGTTTCTTTCAGAAGAAAAGAAACAGGAGCTTGCTGAGGAAATGCAGATTGCAAAGGAGATGAGGATTGCTCAAAGACCAGTGAAGAAAGGAGATCCTCCCCAATTTCCCAAAGATATGGATGTGTATTATCCAAGTGAAACTGTCATAAGGAAGCATCTCAAGCTTTCTCCATTGGAAGCTTCAGATTTGGTTAATGTAGTATCTCTAGATGCCAGAAATCCAATCATAAGTTTTGATGAAGATGAGTGTGGATTTTGGAAGATTGGCAGATTTGGGAAGGAGGTACACACTTTCACTTCAATTATTTCTATCTTTGCAAGCATAGACAGAGAAGACTTGGTGCATCTATGGAGATTGATAGAGGCCAAGTATAAGGCTGAAGCACCTACTTCAGCAAATGGAATAAGACTATGGCACACATTTTTGACTTTGTGTGGTCCAAGGGAAGCAGATCCTGCCATATGGAAGGATCTTGAAGATGACCTCAGTGGTCTTCATTGGAGGCTTTATTCTACTTGTGGTGTGTTTCATTTGAGCTCTACAAAGTTTTCAGAGTATCTACTTGTGGATGCTGACTATTTCTTGTCCAAAGAAGTACTGGAGAAGATGAAGGAAACACCCTTGGAGATTGATTACACTAGTGACGTGGCCAAGGACTTGATTAGATATGTTTATCACCAACATAAGAAGTTTTTGTAAGATTCCTCATAAGCCTTAAGTATTTATTCAGAAACTTGATCATTGGAATAGATATCAAGTTTAGGGGAGGATTGTTGGGAATAAATTATGGGTCAGTTCACTAGACGCTGATAAGAAGAATTCAAGCGCTGATAAGATGACATTGGACGCTGACAGCCAAGCGTTGACATTTGAAGAAGTCAACGCTGACAGCCTTGAAGACTAGCACTGATGGAATATATCTTCATACGAATCTTTTTGTTTATTTGTTTCTTTATTTGTATATGGTAAAGATAAACTCGACATTGTATTTTTCATTATTATCTTTACCTAGAATAGTTGATTCGTAGCTTATTGTACAAGACTTCTTAATCTATAAAAGAAGATCTTTTAGGTTAATGTTTGATATCAGTTATAATAAGTTTTCACAAGTATTCGACTGTTAAACCTCTTTCATTGTAATCAAGTTCGATTATTCTAATACAAGTGAAAGTTTGTTTAACATCTTTGTGTTTTAGATTAAGTGTTAATTCCGCATAACACTTAGTTACTTTATTCATAAGCAAAGGTTTCTCTACATGTATTACTTGATCTAATCTCGTATACACAAAGCTTAATCGATCTAAGTTTGGGATCAACAATTATTTATCAAAATTTCATACACTTTTTTGCTATTGCTAGTCTTAATAAGAGTCCTGGACAACCGATATTGTGAACTTGATTTTCTAAAGTTATATTGCAACTACATAAACAATATGATGATTGATTTGTGAATGTAGGGTGGAATTGGATACGAGCTTCGAAATGCACAAATGCAACAAATTGCAGCTAAGGTAGATGCACAGACAAAGATTTATTTCCACACAAAGGCAAGGAGAATGGAAGAAGAAAGAGATAAAAGGCGAAGACCGAGGTGAAGGTGTTTGAATTCTCGTTGGAGACATATGTTTTCTGCATCATAGGAAGAGTTTAACTAGAAAATATGTCAGATTGTTTCGATTAATACTCATAATACTTTTATTCTGTAGTTGAACAAGTTTACAAGATTTGTTTCTATAAAGTTTGCAATATTTAAACTCCATCATTTGATGCATTTATAAATCTACATGACGAACAAAACACCATCACTGGCCACTAAATTCAGCAATTCAATTGCTTTAACTCGTAAATTGTAACAACCACATCATAAGGATTTACAACTTTTTTGATGTAGATAGAAAGTAAAGAAAAAATTTACTCTTTATATTATAAAAATATATAAAATTTATATTTAGTATAATAATAAAATTTCGAGATGATACCCGACCATATTTAGCATTCGGGGTAGTCGGCTTTGACCCGAATAACCCGTATATTTTGGACCCGACTCGAATATGTTCAAAATTTTCAACCGGCCGCTATCACCCTTGCTATATAGCATGTCTAATATCGCTTGTAATATTTCATAAGTTATGAATCAATTATGATATTTGTTATATGAGAGAACTAATATCATTTGTGATATTTTATAAACATAGTTAATGTCTAATATAATTTTGATATTAAAAAACAAATGTGATTTTTAATATTTAGTATCACCTGTGATATTTCATTAATTTGCATATATTTTATATATATTACCACCTATGTGTTTTATAGTATTTTTATATCTTTTAAGGTACTAGATGGTTTATGTGTATTTAACTGCAATTTATAAGCACAAGGAGTATTTTACTATTGGTTCAAGGTTGCTGAAGAATGAAAATTTGCTCAAAAAGTTGTTTCTTTTTAGAAGTTTTAACATGTAATCAATCTATCACTTGTGATACTCACCTTTTATTAGGAATAAAATGGTTAAACCGTTAAACATCTTTAGGCTAATTCTTATTTTGGTCAAAAGCACATGTGATATTACTCGTATTACTCGTATGTATATTGCTTTATCACATGGTATTATTCATATGTATAATAGCATAATTAGTGTCACATTATGTTTAATGTTAGTTGTAATACTTTAAGTTGACAGTTTACGATTATGATGCTTATTAGTTAAACTTTATTATATCACATGTTTAATATAACTTGTGATATTTTATAAACATGGTTAATGTCTAATATCACTTGTGATATTTCGTAAGCAACCAAATATGCTTTTTAACCTTGAATATCACTTGTGAAATTTCATTATTTTTTTACATATTTTATATATCACTAGTGATATATATATATATAGCATTTATCAACTAAGATTCACGTGTGTCTAACACTTATTACACTTAACGTTGTAATATCAACATTGATAAATAAATGTGAACTTTTTATTAGTTAAAGATTCATCTGTGGTTTAACACTTATACCCTGACATTGTACATGGCACTTGTTTATCACTTGTGATATAACATTGTATCAAAGTTAAAAACTATTTAAATGGTTTGCGTTAGTCACTTTTAAGTAACGTCTCAGGTCATTAAGTAATAAAAATGTTAGTTTTATCGTTTAAATATCACTCGTGATTAAGACAATCGCGAAAGTTCTTGTTGGAAATACGTTTTACGTATTTATGAAGGATCGGTCGCTCCAATGATAATTATGTAATGGGCTCGTGATCCACTTTGTAAGTGTATAGTCCATATAGCCCACATGTAGGGTGGGCTATATATATACCCCTCCTAGCATGTTAGGAGGGGGGGGTGGTTAGTTCATTCATTCACTTTTCATTTAATCTAATCACTTTCTCTCTCTACTTTTCTTCCCTCTCCTTTCTCTCTCTACAACTAATCTCCTTCTTCCCCATCTCTTCCACCAAATCCATAGATCTAATCCATCATTTACCAAATCCTTAGAATCCGTAGGCCTTCAATTGGTATCAGAGCCATGGTTGAATCTTAGGATTTGCTTATTTTTTATCTTTTGATTTGGTGGTAAAAATCCTTTCTTTTCTTATTTTTTATCAATCTTTTCATCATTCAATCAACTTTTTATCAATTTTTATAAATTTTATCTATTTTTATTTTTTTTATCAGTTTTACTTTTTTCGTGTGTTTTTACAATCACTTTTTATCAGTTTTATCAGTTTTTCGTGTGTTTTTACAATCACTTTTTTTTTATCAGTTTTACAGTTTTTATTATCAGTTTTATCACTTTTTAAATCATCTAGTTTTATTAAAAATTTTTTAAAATAATCAAGTTTTTTTAATCATTTTTTTATCAGTCATTTTTAATCATTTTTTTTAATCAGTCATTTTAATAAGTCATTTTTTAATCAGTTTTTTCTTCATCTTCAAATCTGTCCAACGTCTCAGGTTTTTTGGTCAATTCAGTCCAATAGTCCATATCCAATCAATCTGTCCAACATCCGTTTCAGTTTTATCCAATCTTAGTCAAAAGTCTCGTCTCTGTTCAATCAAGCTACTGTAACGTATTCCGTATGGACGAAATTTGAAAAACTTTCCGTATGAACGAATTTTGAAAAAAGTTCCGAATAGGAAAAAAGTTCCGAATAGGAAAAAGTTCCGAATAGGGAAAAGTTCCGAATAGGGAAAAGTTCCGAATAGGGAAAAGTTCCGAATAGGGAAAAGTTCCGAATAGGAAAAGTTCCGAATAGGAAAAGTTCCGAATAGGAAAAGTTCCGAATAGGAAAAGTTCCGAATAGGAAAAGTTCCGAATAGGACTCTCATTCGACTCGAACTCTGCTTGGACAACACATCACACTTGCAACCCAACCCACAGACTCCCTTGACTCCCTCTCTCGACTCAAAACCCTCCCCCAAACACACAACATCCGGACTCCCTTACCCTCACGACTCGTACAACTCGACTCAAAACCTTTCGACTCAACAATCTACAACACCCTCTCGTATCACCCAACAACCCAAAGACACTCTCGACATCAACACCCACGAAACAGACTCATCACAAACAGCCTCGACTCCACCTCGAACCCCTCACTCACATCAAACAAACACCTCGCCTACTCTCACACCGTCACATCTCGACTGACTCTCACTCCCCCTAAACCATCTAAACCATCAAAACCCAAGTACCCTTACAATCCTCGACACATCCCTCGCTGACCCCAAACTACCAAACATCCTCTCATCACCAACCCACCACCGATTCATCACCCGACTCTAACCCCGACACCCTCTCACCCAAACCGACTCTAACCCAAACCGACTCTAACCCAAACCGACTCTAACCCATCATACTCACAATCACCCTCGACCCACCCTCGTCACGTACACACCCCTCACACATCACTCAACCCCAGACCTCATTAGAAAGACGCTACAGAAGAAGAGAGACTCAATTACTCAACATAAAATTAAAAAACTTAAATTTGAAAACCTTACCCGAGACCCACTTCAAGGATCTTGAAGATCTTCACGTCTGATTGGGAGTATAAGATCAGAAATTGGGATTGAGTGGTTTATCAAAACTTGGATTTTCAGTATAAGATCAGAAATTGGGTGAGAGAATGTTTTTTACTGGTTTGGTATTGTAGGCGGAAGTTACAAGAAACTTTGTGAGGAGAGAGAGAGATTAGGTTTAGACTGTGTTTTTATCTTTGTGGGGAGAGAGAAGATGTCATAAATACCGGGCGGATATAACAAAGTAAAAGGAGTGGGGCGGTGGACTTATTTGACTGGGCCACGTGTTTCCTTTTTGACGGAGAAAACAAGGGGAACTGAGATTAGAGGACACGTTTGTATCTTAAACATATATCCGTTTTTTTTTTAGACAACAACTCATATCACGTTTTTATTTTTATTTCTCTACTTTTATTTTTCATTTTAAAATATTACACTTTTTAATTTTTAGTTAAATTAATTTTTTTTGTATTTTTTGTCACTTTTATATATTAATTTTTGGCAAAACGTGTTGAGGCGGGTATTTTTAAAAGTATTAACGGGAAAAAATACTTAACGGGTTTAATTCATAATCGTTTGAGCCGACAACATCTTTTGAGCCGAATCGATTTGTAAAATCCTGAAACCACAACATCCACATTATTTTTCCTCGATTTTCAATGGACCCGTTAAATTCGACACTTAAAGAGGGAGACTTGCATCGAATGCACGACAAAGCTAGAGAAAGTGGTATAAATTCATTTCAAATGCTTCAATATCATCTTGTCACTCTTTCGGGGATTCAAGGAGGGAGCGAATTTGTGACAATCTTTGGTCAAGATCGTCATATATTCATGGAATCAATGTTCACCATCTTGACCCAACTCGCAGAGCAACTCAACACTGAAATTTTTAATCACTCTGCATCGGCACTTGCTTATAAGGCTCTTGTGACACAACTCACGCCTTTCCTCCAATTCAATCTCATCAAGTCTGAAAGTTCGATGCTTTGCCAATCTTTTCTTCGAGATACAAATACCGAGCTTCGAGTTTTTCGTGATACAATATTGAAACTCATGACCTCGGTCTCGTCTTCGATTTATGAAAGATCTCGACTTCAGCAAACGTATGATAATGGAGTGCAAGAATCAATGCCGCAGATGCAAGAGGAGACTTGTCATACGGTTGAAAAATTGGAGCCTATCAATGCCAAGAGCACGGAATCAGGAGGACAACATGATACCAGTGGCATGTCAGGCACTATTCACGAGATCTCTTTTGCTGACACCGTACCCGTTTATGACGAAGAGCCGGCAAACATGGTACAATGTAATGTTGTTTATGATGTATATGTTGATGATATGCCGCATATTGACCATTCTGCACATAATTATGACAAACATGGGATGGAAAAGAGTGATAGCAATACCACTTCTGATTCATCCGATGTAAGTCATAATGGGGGAGAGATTGTTCAGAATGCTAAACATCATGATAATTATCCTATAACTCCTTCATTGACTGCTTCTGATTCCAAGATTAAAGAGCTCGAAACGATCGTAGCTCGGCAATCAAAAGATCTTGAGGATGCCAAACTTGAATTTTCTAAGAAAACGGACAAATTTGAAACATACTTTGAAAAACTTGAAAAGTCAAACGTTGTTCTTGAAAGAAAATTGGATCAAACTGTTCTAGATTCTAAAGCTGAAAAGGATAATTTTTTGAAACAAATTCACCTGCTTGAATCTAAGTTGGCATCCCAAGATAACGTGCTCAAAGAAAATGAAACATTAAAGGCCCAATTACAGGAAAAGGTTTTTGCTATAGCTGCGTTGAAAAATGAGTTAAGGAAAACTAGAGAACCTAGTGTGGACACTAAGCTTGAAAAACCATCAATCTTGGGGAAACCGCCTACAAATCAGTTCGTCAGACAACCGATTGTCAGACAACCAACTGCATTTAGATCCGAGCGACCACAATCCTCGAGACTGCGGTTTGCCTCCCAAGTTGATTTGGTTCATCTTTTTAGACCAGTCACTCCAGCAACTAGGCCCAATGTGATCACTCCAGCTTTAGCAAGACCAAATCATATGATTGCCTCTAGTTTCCCTAAAAATACCAAGACCACGTCTAGAACTAGTTCAAATGACGTCTGCCATAAATCTGGTCAAAGGGAAGCTATTCAAAAGACACATGTAAGAGATAGCAATGTCCAACCTAGTCAGATGCCTTCTAGATTACCCAACACTGCTAACCGTAGCATGCCATCTTCTAGGAGCATCGATCAATCATCTAGGAATTATTCAGACATTAAATATGCTACTTGTAAAACATGTAGAAAATGTGTCTTTACGGCAAATCATGATGCTTGTGTCAAGAAATTACTTGATGAGGTGAACTCCCGTGCTAGAATTAAGTCCCAGTGGATAGCTAAAATCAAACCCTTTGGTAAAGTTTGGCGCCCCACTGGTAGAACTTTTACTCTTGTAGGAAACGAGTGCCCTTTAACTAGGATAGTCTCTGATTCTACGAAGACTACTAGGGAGGAAATTGCAAAGGATGATACATCACTTAAGCCTGAACTTAAGATTTTCTATAAAAGGAAACGTTTGCCAACTAAGACAAGTGAATCATCCCCTCAGGCCACCTCTGACACAAGTAAAGCAAACTGTGAACCCCCACGTGCTTCCATAATTGATATCGCTAACCCACGTCAAAGCATGCAAATTCCTAATGAGATTGCAGGTACCAAAGTTGATGTTCCAAAAGAACGAAGCGGTCCAATCGTTGTGTACCGTTCAACTAAGGACACTCTTAGAGTTTGGTTGCTGAAGAAGCAGATATCAGAGAAACAAATGTCTCAGGGGATTCATGGTTAAGCTGCAAACAAGGACTTACAGTCACATAACAGACTGTAACTCGCTCATCAAAGAAAGGAAAGTTTATCGCCGATGATAAACTTATCCTAAAAACGAGAAATTCATTTTTCTCGGGCATGAGCTTATATCAAAAACATTCCAAGTTTTTAAGCTCATGCATCAAGGCTTTTGGATAAATGACAGTCTGTAACCCGTTCTTCAAAGGCAGGAAAGTTTATCGCCGATGATAAACTTATCCTTACAAAGAGAAATTAAAATTTTCTCGGACACGAGCTTACATTAAAACCATTCAAAGGTTTTAAGCTCGTGTATATGACTTACAGTTAAATGTCAGACTGTAACTCGAACTTAAAATAAAGGAAAGATTATCTTTTATGATAACTTATCCTCTTAACGAGAAATTCACCTTTCTCGGTCATGAGCTTGTATTAAAACATTCGAAGTTTTAAGCTCAGAAAGGAAAGTGTATCTTTTAAATAAGAGAACTTTTCCTCGTAACGAGAAATTAACCTTTCTCGGTCATGAGCTTTCCGTTAAAACAGTCAAAGTTTTCAAGCTCATGAACACGACTTCTAAGTAAATGTCAGCTTAGGACTCGTTCTTCAGATAAAAGGAAAGTTTATCGCCGATGATAAACTTATCCTTAACAACGGGAAGTTTACAACTTCTCGGACTTGAGCTTTCCTAAGATATTCCAAATCTTAAGCTCAAGTAATTGGTTTTCAAAACTTTGAACACAATTTTTCGAGAATTTCTCAAAAGGTTTTTCTAAATCTTTCAAAATTGTGTGTTCAAAAATGTTTTGATAAAAAGAGCATGTCTTCTGGAATCGATAATATTTACGAACCTAGAAATGTCATTCAATAATGCCACGGGGTTGTAAATAAAGTTCGAGCAGAAGTTCAAACTTTTAAAACATGCTCAAAATGGTTTGCTATTATTTCAGATAGCAACCCGCTTTTCATACTCAAGTCAAGCATTTCACCGGAAAGCTTTGACTCAACAACGGGAATTAATTTTCTCGGGGACGTGACGAGGTGACCAACATTCGTGAACAAGAACCATGTGCTTCTTTCATATGCTGTTCTCCATTATTCAGGTCCAACCTCGTACATTGCTAATATTGTGAATTCATCATCATATATTGATCTTTGCACGTGTTAAATACCTTACACTTGTGTTTAAAAGGTATTTAATTTACGTTTCAAGTACACCCTCATTAATTTGAGGGGGAGCTTGTTAAAATCATGAAGATAATTGGATTTGCATTTTTCTTCCCAAATTTTCTTCAAATGCTATTAAATCAATTGATATTAAAAACATCGATTGGGTTAATATTTTTAATATGGGGGAGAAAATGTGATTTAATATGGGATATGATCAATCATAAATGGTTTGACTTAACGTGTTAGCTCATCCCGACATGTGCGAAATGTTTTCGAATATCGTAGCATATGTTAAGGGGGAGCAAAATGGATTTGCACTTCAAAATGGATTTCATGGTGACATACACTTACCCAAAACATCTCTATTCACGACGATGAAGGTTGTGGTGACATAAGGATGGTAGGATAGGTTAAAGTCCAATGATTTCTCTAGAACCGGAGGAATCTTCCCAAGGACATTCCATAGCTAGAAATAGTAGTCCTTAGGAAAGATGGAGAAAGATTGTGAACGTAGCTGAATGCCGACCAAGTACTTAAGTTAGCACTGGAACAATCACAACAAGGTGCTAGTTATGACGTATTGGTAAGCATTGAAGGGGTTGAAGAATGAAAAAGAATTGTAAAGATAAAGGGTGTAAAGAAAGAAGCCCTCCTTACAACCTTAGGCAGAAACCGGGTCAATTTATATGCTATTGAGATCATTTATGATTCTCGATATTGAAGATAGACATCATGGACCCAGTGATGCAAGGCACAACCCATCCCAGCTAACTCAGATATCTCTCAAAAGATATTTGTTTTAATCACACGGAGACAACACATTATCTATTGATTTATTCACTCCGAATAAATTGGTATTGAAAAGGTGGCACTCCTCTCCAGCCTCCGATCACTAAAAATCCAAAATGCACGATCGAGTCTAGAGCCATTTGAGATCATCAAATATCTCATTAGGACACACTTTCATATTCCTTGCTTCTTCACACACTGTGAAAAGTAAGAAAGATCTTAAGAGTCCTACGCAAAATCTTCATGATCTTGCCTGAACATCCGAGTAATACGAAAGTATTTACAATGAAGATGGAAATCCTTCTTGAGCGAACATCAAAAAGCTCATGGTAGGTGACTTGTGCGATTCTTTATGAATCAAACTTGTGATAACTGGAAAGCAACAGTGGTTTAATTCTTAAATGAATTTAAACTCGTTCCAGGCCTCTACGCATCATCATATGATCTTGCCAGAACACTCAGAGTGACTCTTTATTGATCACAGTGACGAGTGGAAATCCTTCTAGTGTTAACATCAAACAGCACTTGGTAGGTAACTTGCAAGATTCTATATGAATCAAGCTAGTGACAACTGGAAAGCAACGATGGTGCGGTTCTTAATTGAACTTCACTTGTTCCAGGAACATGAATTGACGGCTTCAAATCATGCGGATAATATTATCCAAATGATTCACTCTTTACGTTCGCAGTCAGCCTTGGACGGTCGAGTAAAGAGAACGGGTTTACCCGCGAAATCTTGTCAAGGAGGTTCTTAATTGAAACTACCTGCCACAAGTACGATATTTAATATCGTCCAACGGTCTTCACCGACCGGAGGTAAAATGCTACCGAATTAGAATGAAATGTTCAAGGCCATTTCATCCGGGTATATTGTTTGTTGCTAACTGTCTTATGCAGCGTAACAAGAAGGTGGCATTGCGGTGTACAATCCAGAAGAAGTCGTCACCACATGCTTATACTACATACACTTAGTACTTCAACAAATTCAAGAAAGTATGAAGGTCAAGTCTTCCGCTGTATCAAACTCTGAAGCTTTCAAGAATTTAAAGGTATAAGTATGTGGAACATGAAGTCACGAAGAGGCAAATTTCACAAGTGATGAATGCACAAGGTAAAGGCAAGGAAACATGCTCAAGACTAAAGTCAAAGATCACATCAAGCATATTCACAAGAACAAGATCGAAGACTCAAGCATAGATGCTAGGTTTAAGATTTTGTAAAATGGTGTGACCTCCCTTAGGGGGAGATTGTTGGAAATGTGTTTTCCCAAAGAAAGTCTCGGTCACATCATTATTAGCATAGATCACGAGCTATAGAATATTTAGAACTTTGTAACTTGGAGCGACCTCCCTTAGGGGGAGATTGTTGGAAATACGTTTTACGTATTTATGAAGGATCGGTCGCTCCAATGATAATTATGTAATGGGCTCGTGATCCACTTTGTAAGTGTATAGTCCATATAGCCCACATGTAGGGTGGGCTATATATATACCCCTCCTAGCATGTTAGGAGGGGGTTGGTTAGTTCATTCATTTACACAATTATTCATTTAATCTAATCACTTTCTCTCTCTACTTTTCTTCCCTCTCCTTTCTCTCTCTACACTTCATCTTCCTCCTTCCCCATTTCCACCATTAATCAATAGATCTAATCCTTCATTTACCAAATCCTTAGAATTCGTAGGCCTTCAGTTCTTGTCTCGTATACTTTTTCAAGCATACAAGTTAATGCATAATATCACTTGTGATATTTGAGAAACAAACAAGTAGACAAGTTGATGTCGAATATCACTCGTGATATTTCAGAAACAGACAAGTATTTGCTTTTTAACCTTCAATATCACTTGTGATATTTCACTATTTTGTATATTTTTTAATATGTTATCACATATGTTTTTTATGATCTTTTTATACTTTTTAGGTACAGGATGACTTTTGTACCTTTCATTGCAGTAGACAAGCACAAGACATATTTTAATGTGTTGTTTTTGAATTTTTTTAACATCTAATCAATGTTATCCATCACAGGTGATATTAGACATGTCATATAACAAATATCACATGTGATATTCAACAAAAACTAGACATGGCATGTAAGTTATAACAATGGTATTAACGATCGCGCGTTGATATTTTTAAGCATATTTTGGTCGGGTTGGTCGAGTCCAAAATATCACAAGTGATAGTAGACAATAGTTATGTGTATACAATATCACAAATTATATTAGACATGTATTATAACAAATATCACAAGTGTATCATTCTATGTTAATGAAATATCACAAGTGATATGTCATGCAACAAATATTACAAGTGATATTAAGTGATATTAGATATTAACTATGTTTATAAAATATCATAAGTGATAACGAATATCACAAGTGA
This sequence comes from Glebionis coronaria, assembly GCA_025667525.1. NCBI lineage: Eukaryota > Viridiplantae > Streptophyta > Magnoliopsida > Asterales > Asteraceae > Glebionis > Glebionis coronaria. The sequence goes on along the minus strand of CM046879.1, from coordinate 431,409,824 downwards.
TATTAGACATTAACTATGTCTATAAAATATCACAAGTGATATTATACATGTCTATAACAAATATCACAAATGATACTTCATTAGCTATGTTTATGAAATATCATCATAAGTGATAACAAATATCACAAGTGATATTAGACATTAACTATGTTTATGAAATATCACAAGTGATATTAAACATGGCTATAACAAATATCACAAATGATACTACATTATCTATGTTTATGAAATAGCTATGTTTATGAAAGTATATTAGACATGTTATATAATGAGGATAATAGCAGCCACACGAATACAAAAAACTCTAGTATTCTACATACGAGTAATAATTATTTTACATATGAGTAACATCAAATGCCATAAAGCAACCAATGAGCAAAAGTATACATCAATCATATTTAGCAAAAAAGACGAGCAGGCCAAAACGAAACAAGTATTTCACTAATTTAGCATTGCATAGTGACCGACCAAACCCGACTCGAACGAATCAAACCCACAGTTTGTGCATAAAAAATAGCTCTTCTAAAAAACTTAGATGTTGCCCCACCTAATGGTAAACAATTTGATTCAGGTACTAATTTGTAGCCTGTCAACTGGCCTGTGCAGTTTACAGTTCCAGTATTCCCGATCTGAAAATTGCACCATAATTAGTATTCAGCATTCTCCAATTGTATTATCTAATTAGTACAATACCAAACAGGATAAGAACATCCATTCACTATCTAATGTAGATATTATAGTCCATTATATTACCTTATTATCTTATTCTGATTATTTAAATATTTGAGATCATTTAATTACTTTCAAAAAACACATCACCCCTTAACTGTGTGTTAGTGAGACGGACACACGGAAAAACTTGACTAAGAAAGAATAATAGAAAGTTTGGAAGTATGAGAGAGCTTACAATCCAGTGTGTCGGGCACTGTTGTCCCATATTATTTAGATGATTAATGATAGAAAATAGATGAAAAAAGATGGATTCCTAGAGAGATAAAGTAGTGAGAGAAAGTAGAGAGAGATGATTTAACTTGGTGAATATTAGATTAGGAATAATGAGTTTACAAATGACCATCCACCCTCCCAACATGCTAGGAGGGTAGTATATATAGTCCACCCATATGCGGACTTTAATGGGCTATATATTGGCCCGGGCTTGTCTTTTGGACTTTGATTAGTTTAAATCTAAGCTCGTGAACCACGACTAAAACTACTTATTACAACGTTCTAATAAATATTACAATAGAAACCTATGACCGAACATTCTTGTTTGACTCAAGATTTTGAGGCTAATAGGCACAAGCAGAATCACAATCACGAATTGCTACAAGTTCCGATTTCAACAGTGTCTCTTCAGCATAAAAGGCGTTGTCGTGCACATTCGCAACTCCAGGTTCTTCAACTTTAACATCCAATTCAACTACCTGTAAGTTAAAGCAGACTATGTGCAAGAAAACATGCTCTTGTATGCTAAAATGTATTTAGTAATGTACAGCCGTACAATGATAAATATCAAACATCAGAAGAAGCAAAATAAAGTAGTACAAGAAAAAAGAAATGTGAAGTATGAAAAGTGCTAAAGTAGACAACTAGACAAATCACTTTAAGTCAAATAGTGGCTAGAGATGCAAATTTTGACCCATTTATTCAGAATTGGTTCGATTTTGGTTGTGTGTTATATCAAACAGTTGAGAGTTGACTAAAGTCTCATTATAATGCATACAACCCTTACTTGTTTTTTGATTTATTTAATATGTAACCTATGATATGCTCATGTCAAGATTCAAAATTCAGAACATTAAGTGTGAGTTATTATACAACAAAAAGAACTTCTAGCTGAGATGAGAAAGACTACCTGTTGAATGATCAAATGAAGAGACTCCAAACTAAAGAAAAATTGATAAACTTGATGATAATATTCAAAGTAAAGGCATCAGTTGTAGGGGTCCGAATTCGAGCTTTTCTCAAAATGAACTTTAGAGTTTTTTAGTGGATTCGATTTCGAGCTCTTCTTAAACTGTTGATTGATAACATACAATTGCATTGAGTCATATCATCTTTGTATGACTCAAACATTTAAATGAAATTGAAAAACTCACTTATGGACACCAACATTTGTATGATAGTATGACTATATAGAAACAAGTTGGGAAAATGGTTGTATGTCTACTACTTTGACTTATTAATGAAAAAGAGATTATCGTATTGTGATTAAAAAATGTCAAAGCAGTAGCCGTTAGTGTTCTAACAAATAGGAATCACAAGGGTAGCAACATAGGGTCCGATGATGAAAGATTAAAACATGTCCACAAAGGGTGTTTAGTATGGGTCAAATATGAGGGCCACGTCAGGGCGCATTTAGAAACTATACTCTTTACATGTCCTTAAGACCTGTTACCTGTCAATTAAATGGGACAAACTGAACATCTAAATTCACACACCTCGTATATAATACACAAAGAAAAAGTTTATCTAACACTTAAATGTACAAAGATGTCTTATTTCTCAAAAAAATTTTATCGAACGCTTATTATGTAATGAATATTCTATTACACTTTATCGAAGGCATAAATATGATTATCTTATGCTCCAACACTTAAGCATTCAATTAAACACATTGTCTTCACTTAGGTTCCGCACAAAACTGTATCTAATTGTTACAAATCTAGAATACTAAATGCGTTTTATATACCAAAGTTTAGGAAAAAACATGAATGAGATCTATTAAAATAGTTGGGTAAAGTAATACATCCTGACTATCAATTATGGTAGGGTGACAATGTGTTCGTGGCGACAATGGTGGTGTTGTACGACGGCGTTGGCGGTTGTGTGTGTATGGAGATGGAGCTCGTAGATGGTGCAGTGTTGTTTTGAAGATGATGATGGTGAAGAAACTTTTATAAAGAAACTGGTAGGGAGCGAAAACACACAAGAACTGTGTAAAAAAGTCGATACAAATGAGAGAAAAATAATTTAAACTTTATATAGTTACAGAAATTTAGATTTAATTTAATTAAATCTTAGATTAATCCCAACCATTAGATCAAAGGCAAATGAAAGGTGGGGATTAGTCCCCTGAGATGCAGTAAAAAATAAGAATCCAAAATAACTTTTGTCATAAGGGTTAAAGTATTGCAATTTAGGAGCTAAAATAACGTTACCATTTAATGATAGGTGCGTTGTGGAAACATATACATCTTTCTTCATTTTGAAGTAAGACGGTGTCTAACGATATTTTAACGGCTAAACTTTTGTGTTTATTTCTTTTGATAAGCGATTAAGTCATAAAATATTAATGTATTTTTTGAAATATATTTACTTGCAATGAACTTTTATAAGTGTTTTTTATGTTCATTTTGATTACGTGTCATTTCTGAAAAAATATGTCATCATTAATAACATGACACGTTACTCAAATGTGCAAATCGGAACATCTTAAGAAAGTTCGTTACCATTATACAATTTTTTTAGAGTACACGTAATAAATCGATACATTTCGAAAAATATATTGCTATTCTATGATTTAATCCATTTGATAAAATACGTTTAATGTAACGATTTTGCTAATACAATTCTAGGTAATCCATTGTGTTAGATCTTTATAAAAAATTATAATTTATCAAAATCATTAATTTTTAAGCTTTTGAGTTTTAATAACCTATTTTTACTATACATAAATTCTTTAAACTTTATAAACATTATATATATCTCAAATATATTAAATTAGAAAAAGATTAATTTTAAAATTTTTCATGTCAAGTACAAATAAATTATATTTAAGTTCATTTAGATACTAAATTTTATTTGGATACTAAGGTATTAATCTTAGCCTTCCATATCTATTTTAATCTAATAGATAAAATTAAACACAAAATATATTTTTTCCTCTTTTTTCAAAAATTAATATCTCTTAAACCGCTAATCGTTATGCGAAAAAAACATACCGTTACGAAGAGCATTTAATTATCTTTCTATAGATATGCTATATGATACACTTTCGACAAATTTTTTTTCTTCATTTTTTTCATGTTTTCGAAAATTATCATATATGATACTAATATGATGTAACACCAGTATCATATATGATATAACATATCATATATGATAGAAACCAATATCATATATGATTTAACATTGTTATCATATATGATGAAACAGTATTATTATATATGATATTTTACGTTAATATTTTAACAAGAAGAAAAAAAACGAAATTATTTTTTTCTTCGAAAATATATCATAATGCATATTGGTAGAAAGATAATTAAACGCTCGTCGCGATGGTATAATTATTTTCGTTTAACACTTATCGATTTAAAAGATATTTAAAATATAAAAAATAGATAAAAAAAATAAAATATATTAAATCTCATTAGATGAAAATGAGATGAGTCCCTTTATATCCAAGAAAAAATATGGTATTCAAAATAACTTTTCTCAATAAATTAAGATTCTACTATGGTTTATAAAGATATAAACCTTTTTGATAAAAAAATGATAGAATCATCAGAGGCGGAGCTAGTAGGGGGACTAGTGGGTGTTGAGTCTCCTCCAATCAACTTATTTCGCTTATTATTTTTGTATATTACAAGCTTTTTTTCTACTATGTTCTACATTCAGCCTCCCCCAACACTTTGAACTTTTGCCTTAAATATGGTTAGCCTCATTTAACTAAAAATCCTGACTCCGCTCCTGAGAATCACACAAATTTTGTAAAATAAAATCTACATAATGAAATGTCATGTTAATATGTGATTATCTCTGTTATACGAAAAATTTTCAAGTCATCTCATACGACACCTCATTGTGTGGATTTTATTTTGTAAAATTGTAGAAAACTCTTCAAATCATCTTATACGACACCTCATTTTGTGAATTTTATTTTGTAAAATTGTTTTTCTTTCGTAAAATCATAACGAATGATCTTATGAGTTGTGGTTTGTTTTATGATTTATTTAAGGTTTTGCTAATAAACATCTTGTGGGTGTTTTTTAATTAAGAATAATTCTAAGTTTAAATTAATCATTTCTGTAAATACATGATTTTAACAAATATAATTAAAGTATGTAAGTTTTATTATAGTATGTATTAATATTAAGTATGTTAAACAGAGTATATTTAAAGTTCATTAATTATAAAAAATTTAATTATAGAATCTTTAAAAACCACTCTAAATTAATTCATTTGGTGAATCTGTTTTGAATAAAAGCACCGGTCAGAAAAAAATGAATCTTTTCTCCTTTCTTGAAATAACATTCTGTCTATAAATCTCGCAAAATTTGATTGAAAACTTACTACCAGGATATAGTGAATCTCAAAATGTCATTAATGGACGCGACTAGCAAGATTGTTAGTACGTAGTATTTATCTTAACCTGCCAGATATATTATTTGCAAGGGGGATAAGTATAAATTATTGAAAACAAAAACATAAGGAACATGACAGGGTGTAACCATGATGTTTAGAAGTTTTGGGCTCCTCTAACAATACTTTTTGTTTACTTATAATTTAATTGTAGGTATCAATTATTATTCTATACAGTGAAACTAATGGACAACACATCAAAATTTAAGAAAGAAGCCATTTCATTCTATGATTGTGCCTTTTACTTCTCATGAAAAAAAAAAGGTATCTACAAGGGAAATGAAATAATACGGAGTAGTGTTTTATGTACAGATCGATGTAACAAGTGTAGAACACCAAAATCGTTTCAGACTTTTTCCTGCTCTTCGATGGTCGGTAAAAAAAAGTTTGACTTTGCAAAATGTTCGGTTAGTACTGTTGATATATATACAAATACTGTAATTTTTTACTTTCTCGTCTTAGAGGTTCCCGATATAAGAGTTGGGAATTATGACGACCTGAAATAAGAAGCATGATGTATCTGAGTCAAAATCTGCCCTAATTAACCTCGACATGAAAAAACCATGTCTATATATTTCAATCATTATGCACATGAAGACCCCTTAATCCGTATGCTGATATTCATCACCTTGTCTCCTACACGAGCCATGTGACCCATCTTACTCATTCTTTCCTTCTAACATACATTTTAATCTCGTAATCATATTAAGACCAACATATATGATTAGGTCTCGTAATCATCTTGTTTTCTTAATTATTCTTTGTTCCATTATATATGACTTCTCAAAGCAATTCATGATATGGTTTGTAGGTTATTTTATGCCCATCCATGATTATTTGCGAGATCGATGTAGATGCATGCAACTGTACGCATATCAACTTCTGAAGCTCACTGACTTCAAAAACACAACTTTCTTAAGGCTACCCGCAACGCATCTGAATTTTTTCGGTCCCTAGTCGGTCGCGACCGAGTCGTCGCGTTGCGGCGATTCGATCGTCGGTGTAGGTCGAGCAGAAAACGACCCTGGTCACGACCCATTTGAAAAACTTGTTTAAAAATCCGACCGTTTGAAAATGTGACCGTTACATTTAAAAAAAAAATTCAAATTTTTTTTAAAACCTATATAATCAATACATCTTTCAATATTTTTTACATTTCACACACAAATCTCAACACACATTAAAAATGTCTAGCAAGAGAATTCCCAAAAACAAAACCCCATAATCCCGAGTTCGTCAAGAATCTGTTCCACATGTGACACCGGACTCGAATTTCCGATTATCCGGTGTGTCTCCACAATTCCGGTTTAGACCCACCAGTTTTGAATATCAATCACACCAACAACCTAACTATTCAAACCGTCTTTTTTATCCCCCACAACGTGATAACCAACAACCTAACTACGAATCGCCTACGGGTGTGTATCGACCTACTATGGATTCTTCCACTACTTCCTATCCAAACCAACAGTATTCTCCGATTAATCGTTTTGAGGTTGATGCACAATTTGAAGATATGATATACAACCAAGACAACTATATGGGTGACGGGCCTAGCCAAGATCAATCTATGGGTCAAGGTTCGGGACACGGGTCTTTTCATGGTGCATACAACCTTGAAGACGATGTGGAAGAAATGTCCCCAATCAAACCTAAGAAGCCATCAAGACGTGCTACGAAAAGCAAACAGGTTGATTCAACTGAGGCACCAAAAGAATGGACAAGTGAGGAAGAGTGTGCGTTATGCAGAGGTTGGTGTTATGTTTCCGAGAATTGCATCCAAGGAAACAGTCAAAAATCAAAGGGCTTTTGGCTAAAAGTAGTGAAGTACTATGAAATCGAGACGGGTTCTGCTAGAGGGTATGACGCGGTTGTGAGCAAATGGAAAAACAGGTTGCGTCCTAGTGTTGGTGCATTTTGTGGTATTATGAATAACATTGAGCGTACTCATGATAGTGGTGCAAATGATCTCACTGATTACCAAAAAGCTTGTGCTAAATACAAAGTGACTTACAATAAAGAGTTTCAATACCAGGAGGCGTGGAAAGTGCTCAAAGATCACCAGAGTTGGATAGAGGTTGAAATGCCATGGTTTACAAAGAAACCGTCTAGAAAAAAAGCCAAGACTTCTGAAACCACTTCTGGTTCTGGACACGCTAGTTACATGGATGTGCACGATGATTCTGAAGACGAGTAAGAAGAGAAACAAGAAAATCGACCAATGGGTCGTGATCGTGCTAAAAAGAAGTCATCAACCTCTTCGTCAACTGGGAAGTCTTCATTTGTTGAAGCTGTAAGCTCCAAATGGGAGAAGATGAAAGACATTGGATAGGGAAAGAAGAAGCAACAACAAGATTCCTACTTTGACTTGAAGCAACGGGAGTTGGATTTGCAGGAGAAAAACGCGGAAATCAAAAGAGAAAAGCTCGAGTTACAACGTCGGGCTATCGAGCTTGCTGAAGCAAAGAAACGAGATAAAGACTTGATGTTCTACAACTCGGAAATCGACCCCAACTTGCCGATAGCCAAACAGCAAGCACAACAAGAAATGAGGGACATAATCAAGGAACGTTATAATTTAATTTACTAGGATTATTGTAATATTTTTTAAATTCGAATAATTGTGTAATGTTTTTTTTAAATTAATGTAATGTTTTTTATTAAGTTTATTGTGTTTTTAAATTTTTTTTTTCAACTAGGTAGCACTAGGTCGCCGGGTTGTGTCAAATAGGTCGCACTAGGTCGTCGGCCGAAAAAACTAGGTCGCGACCTTCATGCGTTGTGGGTAGCCTAATATACTAATGCTTTTAAGCCATATTCAACTTCAGTTTCATTATACTAAGTGTGTCTCTCATCGCAAAAGTAGACCACGTAAACTAGAATGAATTAGACCAAATGACAAGTGTAGATACAGTTTCCACCCATTTAAAGTGGTGGTTAAAAGGACTGAGATCGATATCACAACTACATTTTCATGTTGGTAACATATGTTGAAAAAAGTATTGTAAAATATGGTTTTTGCAATACTTTGGACATAATTTTATATATGTATATGTTATATATATTCTTAGTACTTAGTAGCTTTGCGTTCTCCTCGAAGAGAACTTCGCAACGAGCTAAAGTATGTCCAATATGGAGTTAATATGAATGAGATATCGTGTCTCAAAGTGAGTCACGTGAAACACAATATTTGGAAAATATTTTGTTCCACATCGCTTGAAACATGAAGTGAAAACATGTTTATAAGGAAATCCTAGTTTCTACCCTACAATATTCATTTGTGGGTTTTTACTCCCACGCCTACGCGCGCGCAGGGGGGGGGGGGGTGTTGGAAATTTAGTGCAATTGTGGGATCGAGTCATACTTGTAAATGGGTTTGGAGGTACGGAGTGTACACCCATTATGTCCCTGACCTCCCTGGACTCAATATAGTGGTTGAAAGTTCATCAGGAGGAAGCTGCTCTTGGTTAGAAAGTTACTCCTGGTTAGGACGTTGCTCCTGGTGATGCAAAAGTCTTTGTAACCTCTTTGACCAATCAATGAGGGTTGAATATTGACTTGATGGCCAGATTTATGGTCATGTAACCACTATGCTTTCATATAGGTAATTATGAGCTTAATTGGCCGATTAATGCTCTTAAATACCATTGACTATGAGTTACATCCTTCTAGGACTAGGATCACTATAAATAGTGATCATATTTGCATGATGAAATATACAAAAACAAGAAACACTTACACGCACAGAGTTCTTGATTTGTGCCTAAAACAAGAACTAACTCTTGGTTTTATCCCAAGGAGGTATTCGTGTTAACCCAGGCATAGGGTCGAATAATCTTCTTTGGAAAGTGATTACACGACTTCAAGAGATATCCGGTAACCATTCATTGGTACGTAGTTAGGCTATTGATTATCTTCACCCTGTTGGAACGAAGTAAACCCCAACAATCAAAGTAGATTATACTGTGATAATCAATGGCGGCGGCAATGAAGCATATGGTGGCTAACTTCTCCAAACTGGACAAGTTTGAAGGGGTTGATTTTAGGAGATGGCAGAAGAAGATGCACTTTCTTCTTTCTACCATGAACGTGGTGTACGTGCTGACCACTCCCATTCCTGATGGTGGTGATGATGCTACTTTGGAGGAACTGAGGAAAAGGAGCAAATGGGAGAATGATGATTATGTGTGTCGCTGAATAATTCTCAATGGTATGTCTGATTCTTTATTTGATATTTACCAAAATGTTGAATCTGCTAAAGAACTATGGGATTCCTTGGAAGCCAAATATATGGCTGAGGATGCATCAAGTAAGAAGTTCCTTGTGAGTGATTTCACAAATTACAAAATGACTGATTCAAGACCAGTCATGGAACAATACAATGAACTTCTTGGAATACTTGGCAGATTTACACAACATAAAATGAACATGGATGAGACCATTCAGGTCTCGTGTGTCATTGACAAACTACCTTCTTCTTGGAAAGATTTCAAGCACACCTTGAAACATAAGAAGGAGGAGTTAACTCTTGTTGAGTTGGGCAGTCAATTGCACATTGAGGAATCCCTCAGGGTGCATGAAAGTGATAAGCCAAAGAGCAACAATGTTGCTGGTTCATCTGTTGTCAATATGGTGGAGCATAACAACTCCACCAGGTACAATGAAAACAAGGGCAAACGTAAGCATCAGGATAACACCAAAGCTAATCCTAACAAGAAGTCATCAGTGGCTTGTTGGAAGTGTGGGAAACCTGGACACTTCAAAGGGATTGCAAAGGTGTTAGCATTGGCAACCAAGCTAATGGATCAGGCACAAAAGGTCAGAATATGTTTAATGGATCTCTCCAGATTTATTATGTTACATATGTATCTGAAGCTTACTTTGTGTAGGATGATGATGTTGCGTGGTGGGTTGACTCTGGAGCAACAGTACATGTGTGTAAAGATAGATGTTGGTTCAAGACTTATGAGTCAATGAATGATGGATCTATTCTTCACATGGGAAATGAGTCAACAGCCCTAGTGCATGGACGTGGTTGTGTAGATCTTAAATTTAGTTCTGGAAAGATTGTTTCTTTGTTTAATGTTTTGCATGTTTCTAATATTAGGAAGAACTTGGTTTCTAGTAGTGTTTTGAATAATTGTGCTTATAAACAAGTGATTGAATCTAATAAATTTATTTTATCGAAACATGGTGTGTTTATTGGTTTTGGCTATTTGAGTAATCAAATGTTCAGGCTTAATATTGATTCTAGTATAAATGTTGATTCTGTCCTGATGACTACCACTAAACTGAATGATTCATCACTATGGCATGCTAGACTAGGCCATGTTCACTATAAAAGGATGTAAGATATCTCTAATGATGGGTTAATTCCAGCTTTTGACATGGACATTGATAAGTGTCAGACTTGTATGCTGAACAAAATTACTAAGAAACCATTTCAGGATGTAAAACGTGAAACTACAGTTTTGGAGCTAATCCATAGTGACCTATGTGATTTGCATGCTACTCCCTCATTAGGGAATAAGAAATACTTGGTAACATTTATTGATGATGCTTCTAGGTTTTGCTATGTTTATTTGTTACATACTAAGGATGAAACATTAGATAAATTTAAAGTATTTAAAACTGAAGTTGAATTACAACAAGGAGTCCAAATCAAAAGATTTAGGACTGATATGGGAGGTGAGTACATGGATACTTTGTAGTTTGAGTCTGTTGGAATCATCCATGAGACAACTGCTCCCTATACTCCACAACAAAATGGTATATCTGAAAGGAAAAATAGAGTACTAAAAGAGATGGTTAACTCCATGTTGTCCTACTCAGGACTGAGTCAAGGGTTTTGGGGAGAAGCTATGTTAACAACTTGCTTTATTAAATAGGGTTCCTAATAAAAGGAACAGGATTACCCCTTATGAACTCTGGACTAAAAGGAAACCAAACTTGAACTACCTCAAAGTTTGGGGTTGTAGGGCTGTTGTAAGACTCCCTGATCCAAAGGTGAAAACCTTGGGTGAAAGAGGCATTGAATGCATCTTTTTTGGATATGCTGAGCATTCCAAGGCTTATAGGTTCTATGTTATTGAACCTAATGATTCAGTTTCAATAAACTTAATCATTGAATCAAGGGATTCTAACTTTGATGAGACTAGGTTCTCATCAGTCCCTAGACCAAGCCTTAGGACTCCTACTAGAGCTGAGGACATTGGTGCTTCAGTGGAACCTGAAAGGGTCACTAATGAGGTTGTGGTTCAGCAACCTGAGCCTAAGCTTAGAAGAAGCACAAGGCAAAGGACTCCAAAGAATTTTGGGCCTGAATTTCAACTATACCTAGTTGAAGGAACAAGGGATGAGGTCTCTGACCAGTACTACTATTGCTTTAATGTTGAGGATGATCCTAAAACATTTGATGAAGCAATGAAGTCCGAGGATGTTGCTTTCTAGAAAGAAGAAATCAATGATGAGATAGATTCTATCATGGGAAACAACACTTGGGTGTTGGTTGATCTACCTCCAGGTTGCAATCCACTTGGATGCAAATGGATCTTCAAAATAAAGATGAAGGTAGATGGAACTATTGAAAAGTTTAATGCAAGGTTAGTCATTCAAGGCTTTAGACAAAAGTCAGGAATAGACTACTTTGATACTTATGCTCCTGTAGCACGCATAAGTACCATACGAATTTTGATTGCCTTGGCAAGCATTCACAATCTGATTATTCATCAGATGGATGTGAAGACAGCATTCTTGAATGGTGATTTAGATGAGGAGGTTTATATGAACCAACCTCAAGGTTTCATCATGCCTGGTCATGAAGGTAAGGTGTGTAAATTGATTACGTCCTTATATGGACTCAAACAAGCACCTAAGCAATGGCATCAAAAGTTTGATGAAGTGGTTTTGTCTAATGGTTATTTACTTAACCAAGCTGACAAATGTGTATATAGCAAATTTGATGAATCTGGTAAAGGAGTCATCATTTGCCTATATGTTGATGACATGTTAATATTTGGTACTGACCAAGTTCAGGTTGATTTAACCAAAGAGTTTTTGTCATCAAGGTTCTCTATGAAAGACATGGGGAAGGATGATGTTATCCTTGGCATAAGGATTAAACATGAAAGTGATGGTATTGTAATTTCTCAGTCTCATTATATTGAGAAGGTCCTAAAGAAATTCAATCACTTTGATTGTACTCCAGTGAGTACACCTATGGATACAAGTGAGAAACTAATGCCTAACAATGGTCAGGCCATCTCCCAGCTTGAGTATTCTAGGGTGATTGGTTGCTTGATGTATGCCATGACTAGTACTAGGCCTGATATTTCTTTTGCAGTGGGTAAACTGAGTAGGTACACTAGTAATCCTAGTACTCAGCATTGGCAAGCAATTCAAAGGGTACTAAAGTATTTGAAAGGAACAATGGATTATTGTTTGTCATATACTGGATATCCTTCAGTATTGGAAGGTTACACTGATGCAAGTTGGATCAGCAATACTAAGGATAATTCATCCACAAGTGGCTGGGTATTCCTTCTTGGTGGTGGTGCAATTTCTTGGGCATCCAAGAAGCAAACTTGCATTACTGGTTCAACAATGGAATCTGAATTTGTGGCTCTAGCAGCTGCTAGTAAAGAGGCTGAATGGTTGAGAAACTTGCTTCTTGAGATTCCATTGTGGGTCACACCTATGGCAACCATATCTATCTGTTGTGATAGTGTAGCTACATTGGCTAAGGCTTATAGCCAAATGTACAATGGTAAGTCTAGACACTTAGGTGTTAGACATAGCATGATTCGTGAGCTAATCATGAATGGGGTGATATCAATAGAGTTTGTGAGGTCTCAAAAAAACTTAGCTGATCACTTGACGAAGGGATTGGCTAGAGACTTGGTTATAAAGTCTGCTAAAGGGATGTGTTTAAAGTCCAAACTAGTCACTGAATGCTAGGACACCCAACTCCCTCCTGAGGAAACTTGGGAGCTGAGTTCAATGTGGAAAGCTGAACATTCAGGGGACTGAAGCATATGTATATCATCCCAAGGATGTGCATGTACCTGCTGAAAGGAGGATGAAGTTATAAACTTCTTAATGGTTAATTTCTTTGAAAAAGTGCTTAAGCAGGAGCATGAACTAAAGAGGAACCACCTATCTAAATGTTGAGGTTTCGCCGCCTTAAGGAGCATGGACTTTGGCTCTTACAACATTTATGAATTAGATATGGACACATGGCTTGTATGGTGTCAGGAGCGTTTTAAGTGTTTGAAAACTTGTGTGTATTTTATCTTCAGGTATTCAAAGTAGTTGAAGGGTTCAATTCTTAGAACACCCTGATTCTCGAATATTTGAAGTGATGTACTAATATGGAAATTCAATCCTCAGGACATTTTCATTTATGCACTGGTTTTGTTAAAGTTGATTTTCATGCAAAAAGGAATTGTACTAAATTGGGGAGGATTGTTGGAAATTTAGTGCAATTGTGGGATCGAGTCATACTTGTAAATGGGTTTGGAGGTACGGAGTGTACACTCATTATGTCCCTGACCTCCCTGGACTTAATATAGTGGTTGAAAGTTCATCAGGAGGAAGCTGCTCCTGGTTAGGAAGTTGCTCCTGGTTAGGAAGTTGCTCCTGGTTAGGAAGTTGCTCCTGGTTAGGACGTTGCTCCTGGTGATGTACAAAGTCTTTGTAACCTCTTTGACCAATCAATGAGGGTTGAATATTGACTTGATGACCAGGTTTATGGTCATGTAACCACTATGCTTTCATGTAGGTAATTATGAGCTTAATTGGCCGATTAATGCTCTTAAATACCATTGACTATAAGTTACATCCTTCTAGGACTATGATCACTATAAATAGTGATCATATTTGCATGATGAAATATACAAAAACAAGAAACACTTACACGCACAGAGTTCTTGATTTGTGCCTAAAACAAGAACTAACTCTTGGTTTTATCCCAAGGAGGTATTCGTGTTAACTCAGGCATAAGGTCGAATAATCTTCTTTGGAAAGTGATTACACGACTTCAAGAGATATCCGGTAACCATTCATTGGTACGTAGTTAGGCTATTGATTATCTTCACCCTGTTGGAACGAAGTAAACCCCAACAGGGTGGGTTGCAGAAAGTGAGATTTCTAGGCCAAAACGGGTTCGAAGCTACTGAACTTGTGCACGAGCGCGCGACCTGCGGACACGAATGCACAGCTCCGAAAAATGGCTTGGGTGCGGGAAGATTTCGTTATCTTTTTTGCTGCGAATTCGATTTGTTTTTTCCAGAAAATTTTGTACATCTATTTTAGGAATAGATACAGAAGTTATTCACAGAATATTTTTGTGTGTTAAAAAGACAGGAAATCTTTTTTAGTTATAACAGATTTTCCTGACTTTGTTATGAGAACAAGTCAAGTTTTCAGTATAAATATAACCTCTTCTCATTCAGTTAAACCATCAGAAAAACGCAGTCTTTTTCATACTCCATTACCAGACGATTTTTCCAGCAGTTATCGATCAGAAACTCAGAAGGCTTCCGTGATCTTTCAGGTAAGTTTGTTTAGTCCGGCTGTACAACAACTTTGGACGTTGTACCCTGGGAAACAGACGACAAATCTGTTTTAAGGGAAGCGTGTTAAACACGTGCCTCGTCTCTAGATTCTTACTGCTTTCAATTTTATTTGTTATTTAATTATGTTCTTTGTTTTCTGTTAATTTTGTAATCTGTTTTTAATAAAAGTATACACCGTTTCCCAAAATCTTAAAACAGATTCTGTTTAACAGAATTAAAACTTTTATTAAATCGGATTAATAATTTTATCAGATTTATAATAAACTGTTTCTACCGAAATCAGGATTGAGTTTCACTGGAAATCATTTTTAATTTTACAGATTTTAATTAACAGATCTCTAACATTTTCATTAAGCAGTTGTTCTTATCAGTTTATATTGAAACCAAGATTCTGTTTCTGTTAAACTGAATTATTTGATAATTGAATCTGATTCATTGAAACCAAGACCGAGTTTCTTTGAAACAGGTCCACTATAAGTATATAGAGATCATGACTGAATTCTTATATACAGATTTGTAACAGTTGTCTAACTGTTTGTGTTTTGATCTTGTTTGATCTTTTAGAATGTCTACCATCACTCCTGAAACTCCTGCAATTACTACTGTGCAAGTAACTGTTGCGCCAGTTACCCACACAGTTGCTAATCATGCTGAAAAACCAGAAAAATTCAATGGGCAGAATTTTAAGAGGTGGCAGCAGAAGATGTTATTCTATCTCACTACTTTGAACCTTGCGAAGTTCTTAAAGGAGACTGTACCTCAGGTGGAACCTCCTAAAGAAGGTGTACCCGAAAATCAACAAGTAGTGTAATACTAGGGTTTTTGCAAACTCTTTTTAGATCTAATTTATCGTTCCACAAATCGACTCGAATTGATTTCCAATTAACGTAGATTAATTTGTTCTTGGTAACTATATTTTTTTTGATATTTTAAAACTAATTTACTATTTAATATTAAAAACTAACTTAATTTACTATTAAACTATTTAAAAAATTTTGAAAAATTAATTAAAACTAATTTAAAAATCTAATTTAAACTAATTTAATAAAGAAAACTATTTTGAAAACTTAGACAAAATCTACTTTTAAATCTAATAAATTTTAAACTAAAGCTTTAAATGAAATCTATTCTTAAATAAAACTAAATTAAAATGATCAAAGTAATTAAAATAAAATATTTTATATTTTTTTATATTTTTTTAAACAAAACTGAATAAAAAGAAAATGAATATAAAACTTTTAAATAAAATTAATTAAACTAAAAACTTGTATTTTAACTAATTTAACTAAACTGCCCGTTTTTAAATAGTCTATATTGATTTATTGTTGCAAAGTAAAACACAAATTAAGGTCTAGTTCAATTGGGTATGGTGTATGGTTCCTGGACAGGAGGTCCAGGGTTCGAATCCCAGGAGGGACTTAACTTTTTGCTGTTTAATTTTTTGGACTTTTTGGAATTAGTGAAACTAACATATCAATAGGATCTGTAGTTTAAGCAGCAAATAAATAAATCAGACAGGCAATAAGTAATCTGAAATCAAATAAGCTAAGCCACAAATTCAGATAAGCAAAATAAGATGCAAAATAGCTGAACAATCAAGACCAAAAAAAACTAGAAAAATAAAAACAGATAAGCAGTATACTAAAATAAGCAAACCAAATAAGCTACAAAAAAACAAAAAAACAAATAGCAGCTTAATCAACTAAATAAGCTAGGCGAACTAATAAAACAATAAGCAAACCAAACGATCCTATAAGTTAAAATGCGTACTCTAAGCAGATCGAACTATGTGTAAATCCAACAAACTCAATAAGCAATAAGCAAACCAAACGATCCTATCACTAATATGAACCGAAAATAAGCGTAGGCTCAATTAACAGTATTACACACAAGCAGATTAAAATGACATAAACAGATCCAAACGAGCAAATCTAAACATCAAACTCATTTCAAAATAAGCAGATCCAATATATTCGAATATCAAGCAGATTAAATAAAATAAGCAGATTCAATATAAACTTAAACCAAAGCAGATAAAACAGATAAAGCAATCAAAATAAACAGATCCAAACTCATCTCAAATAAACATAAACATCCCAAATAAAAATCACAAGCAGGTAACTAAAAACTAAGCTACTAAATAAAAACATAAAATCAAAAGAGACTCAAACCTAGTGGAGATTTACTTTGAGTAGAAGGTGGGCACTGAACCTCCTTGTGAACCGAAAAAAAACGAACCAACACATCCTTTTCACCCAAAATTCATCACCATCGTACCATAAAACATCAACCAATAAAACCAAGCTATTTTTTATAATTTCCCAGTAGGGGAAATTATTGCTACCTCTTTTATTTTAATAATTATTAAATCAAAATAAAATTAAAATTAATTGCAATAATAATAAAACGCAGCCAATGATTTAACAAAATTGAAATTTCATTAATATAAAAAGTGAGTACAATACTTGATTGAAATTAAAATTACATAAAACCCTAATTCTATTTTTCAGAAATAGAAATTAAACTAAAAGAAAAGCATCTCAAATTACAGATATGAGGGGGTTTTTATAGGCAAACCCCTTGGAAACCCTCTTCTTAGCTTCAAAGGTAAGCATCAAATCCAGGCCGTCAAATCCATCATTCTTCCTTCTCTCTCTTCATTTTCTTGATCTTGCGGTGGAAAATGAATCATAGGTCACACGGATTGCCATGCTGACAGGAGATGTGTTTGTTGTGCTAGTTTGAGGGTGATGTGGATCACTCTTATTGGTGGGAGGGTTTGTGGAACGTGTGGGAACCAATCAAATTAAAGGATTTCACCATGTAGGATTTGAGATGAGGACCACAAGTGAGTGTTCACTCCGAAAACTATGGGGATTTAATCCCAATTGGTGTGAATTAACCAATAAGGGTAAAACCCCCATTTTTCGTTGGTTAATTTTGTGATGGTAAAAACTAGGGTTTGAAGATGAACTGCGTAACTTTTGGGGGAGAAGAAGTGGTGGGTGAAAGTTGTGCTTTGTTTGTAACGTAGAATGGGAGTGGGTGGGGTAAAAACTATTTAATTGAGTGTGTGTGTGTGATAAACACGTGGGAGGATAAAGAGTTATTGTTTTATTTATTTTGTTTGTGATTGTGGGGTGAGTGTAAAGGTAATGTGTATACGTTTGTTTGTGTTGACCATTTCTTTGACCAAAAAGTTTTCATCCATATAACTCTCTCAATCAAATGGGCTTTGTAACCCATTTACATTTTCCATTCGTGTATAAGTTTGTAAATGGGCTTTAGTTGGACCCTTTTAGTCCAATGTGAGTAACTTATACTCCATAATGGGCTTTTGGGCCCAATTCCCAAATGTGGGACCTACTTGGCCCGTTAAACTCCATAAATATTAAATCCTCGAATAAAACGACTTGATCGTTGGCATTCTGGTCTTTTCTTCAAATCGTATCGATTTTGCCGGGTTTCGTGATCTTTAGCACACTGTTGGTCTCTTGACTATGTCTTCGTCTTTTTCTTGGAGTTTTCTTCAACATTTGACCGTGAAATCCCGTGTTTTCTTTCCTTTTGATCATTTGTACTTATTTAACACACAAAACACAAAGCCACGCGTAATTCCGACTTTTATGATATTAAACACATGATTAGGTCTTGTTTTTCCTTGATTTTAGTGGCAAAAGGATAAGTGTTTACACACTTATTAAATCCTCTAAACTTGACCATTGCAATGACCCCATGCAATGCATAGTTTTAAAGCATTAAGTTACATTTTTCTCATAATTAATCCATCTCGGCCTTTATTACTATTACTACTACTACTATGATGAAAAGATAAAAACTTTAAAGGAAACAAAAGTCATATCAATTTATTAACTTGGAAATTATTTGATGGAAGAAACTTGTAAAGAAATCTAAGACTTGAATTAGGGCTTTGTTGTCATGAATATTAATCACCCTCAAGTTTCACGTTCCTCATACCAAGCTTAAAAACAAGATCATTGTTTACCATAAGTCCTTAGGTTAAAACCACTTATATAAGACAATTGTGTAATACTCTTTCTCCAATTCCTAATTTGTATCTCTAGATTTTATTGATTTTGATTCACCCGTAGGCTCATTTGACTTATTTGATAATTATTATTCCAAAAATGAAGGCCAAACGGTGCAAACCCGACACTCAAAACCTAACCTCGCCCTCAAAAACGTTGTCACTAAAGTAAGCCCACATCAAGGATGATTTAACACGATTTGGGGAATAAATTCCCGGACTAAAAATTTGGCCAAATAGTACTACTTATTAGTTATTCCTCCAAAGTCATGTAGACTTTATGTGGAGATTAGCAAATTCACATCATATACCCTTAGGCTCTTTAAGATGTAAAAATGCTCCCCATCTATTGTCCACACCCTAAGGCTCCTTGAACGATAAACGAGGGAATTGATTTATTTGATCAATTTTTATTCAACACTTACCATGCCATACACCCTAAGGCTCTAATGACAAAGTTCGTGCTACATGCCCCACACCCTAAGGCTCCTTGAGGTCATGTTTTAATCTTTTTCTTTCTTTATTTATGATATGTATAGTAGGCCAAATTCCGCGGTCCCATGGTCTGAATACCTCCTACTTAGTGGTTATGAGCCACCTTAGTCGGAAGTCCACAACGCTGGCACCCTCAAAGTGTTCATGCTTTAATTACAAGGAGAATAAAGATTTGGCTAAGAGTTAAGATATCGAATCTACACCGCAAGAATCCTCATTTATTAAGCAATTAAATATACAAGCGGGAAGAAAGAGCCACAAAAACCATATAAGCAAAAATTAACCCTTAAACTTATTATCAACTCTATCATCTCTCGTTCTCCATAATTTAAAATCTCAAGGAATGAGACTCGTGGATGCTTAGCCTAATAAACCAATTAAGGTCCATATGGTTAAGGATACTAGCTAGAGTAAACTTGGATAAGTGAACTCGGGTTGAGTCAAAATATTCACGACGGGCCTAATATATCAAAGATATCTAAACTTGTTCAAACCATTTTATTCATTTATTTTATTTTTGACTTTATTCTTGAAATGAAAAATATAAATAAGATGTGATGATAAAAGGAAAGACATAAATGAAAAATACTACTAGGCCAAAATAGATCAAAATTTTGAAAAACGTTGAAATTTTTTTAAATTTTCTGGTTAAATGGGGTCAAATTCATGGAAAAGCCCACTAAAATTCGATAGAAGTCCCCCTACACTTAATATAAACATTGTCCTCAATGTTTAGGCATGTGGGAGAATAAACTCCCCTACACTTAGGACATTGAGTACGTTGTTTAAAATCGAGCTAAGGAAGGGACAACTAACGGTGATTGCATTTATTCGTTTTATTTATATACAAGTATGAATCACAATAGTTTTGATAGAACCGGGTACACGGGAACACGGGATCACGGGTCGCGTCAAAAGTACCAAAAGTGGGTCATCAAAGCACTTGTCCCTGCACAACATCACAACACACAAACAACCTACTTGGCTCCCCCTACACTTATTGGTGGAAATGGATGAAGGTGAAAAAGGGTGGAAAGGATGGTAAAGGTAAAAATCTAACCTAGTTAAACGATTCTTGATTTATTTATCACGAGTCTCTAGCTCGACTCGATTTCCCGAATTAATTCAAGGGAAATGTGGAGAGGGATGGAATCATCTCATGAGAGATGTCCTCTCCATAGTACAACTTAACCCGTTGGCCATTCACCTTAAAGTTGGGTCCATTTGGTTGGGATAACTCAATGGTGCCATAAGGGAAGATTTGGGCCACGGTGAATGGACCGGACCAACGGCTCTTAAGTTTACCCGAAAATAGTTTCAACCAAGAGTTAAAGAGTAAAACTTGATCACCAACATGGAACTCTTGGTTTTTAATCTTGGAATCATGAATGAGCTTAGTCTTCTCCTTGTAGATTAATGAATTTTTATAAGCCTCATTTCTAAGTTCATTAAGTTCATTGAGTTGGATTTTCCTATGATCACCGGCTTTGTTTATATCAAAATTAGCCCATTTCAAGGCCCGATAAGCCTTATGCTCCAACTCAATGGGGAGGTGGCAAGCCTTTTCGTACACAAGGCGATAAGGGGTACAACCTATAGGTGTCTTATCAGCGGTACAGAAAGCCCACAAAGCATCATCTAATTTATCAGCCCATGAGGCACGATGCTCTCCCACGGTTCGCTCTAAGATTCTCTTAAGACCACGGTTAGAAACCTCGGCTTGTCCATTAGTTTGTGGATGATACGCGGTGGAAAGTCGGTGATTGACACCATACTTAGCCATGACTCGTGCGAATTGATCATTGCAAAAATGAGTCCGCGATCACTTATAATAGCACGAGGTACACCGAATCGAGCAAACAATTGTTTCAAGAAGTTAACAACCACCCTCGCATCGTTAGTAGGTAAAGCTTTTGCTTCAAACCATTTTGATACGTAGTCAACGGCTACGAGGATGTACTTGTTTCCTTTGGATGATGGAAATGGCCCCATAAAGTCGATGCCCCATACGTCAAAGATTTCACACTCTTGGATGAAATTTTGAGGCATCTCATCTTTATGTGTGATCTTGCCTTGTCGTTGGCAAGCATCACAATGCTTAACCATTTCATGTGCATCATGATAAATGGAGCGCCAATAGAATCCGGAATCAAAAACGTTTTTAGCGGTGTAATTAGGACCAAAGTGACCACCGGTGGGTCCTTTGTGGCAAGCTTCAAGGATTTGTAAAGCCGCCGACCATCAACACATCTACGAATGATTAAATCCACACATTGCTTGAAAAGATAAGGGTCGTCCCAATAGTACGTTTTAACGTCCTTGAAGAATTTTTTCTTTTGTTGGGATGATAACCCTTCGATAAGAACACCACCTGCCAAATAGTTTGCAATGTTCGCAAACCATGAGGTATCATCAAGATTGGAATCAATAGACATTAAGGTCTCAAGGGGAAAGGATTCATTAATCTCTTGATTTGGAGATTCCCCTTGATAAGGATCCTCAAGTCTACTAAGATGATCCGCGGCTAGGTTTTCCGCTCCCTCTTTATCACGAATTTCGATTTTAAATTCTTGTAGGAGCAAAACCCAACGAAGTAGTATCGGTTTAGCATCTTGCTTGGTCAACAAGTATTTCAAGGCGGAATGGTCGGTGTAAACGATGGTGGTGGAAAGCACAAGATAGGGGCGGAATTTCTCAAAAGCATACACTACGGCTAAAAGCTCTTTTTCGGTAGTGGTATAATGCAATTGAGCCCCCGTCATTGTCTTACTAGCATAATGAATGGGTTGGAAATGTTTGTTAACTCGTTGACCTAAACCCGCTCCTACCGCGAAATCACTAGCATCGCACGTGAGCTCGAAAGGTAACTCCCAATTTGGAGAGACTAAGACCGGTGCCTTAGTTAATTTACCTTTAAGAAGCTCGAAAGAGTCGAGACATTCTTGAGAGAAGATGAAAGGAGCATCCTTTTCTAAGAGATGAGTCATTGGACGAGCTATTTTCGAGAAATCTTGGATGAAACGTCGATAAAATCCCGCATGGCCTAAAAAACTTCTAACTCCTTTGACGGTGGTAGGTGGAGGTAACTTAGCAATAACATCAACTTTAGCACGGTCGACTTCGATACCGGCTTTGGAAATTTTATGACCGAGGACGATGCCTTCTTTTACCATGAAATGGCATTTTTTCCAATTAAGAACCAGACGAGTGTCTTCACACCGTTTAAGCATACGTTCTAAATTAGCAAGGCAAGAAGAGAAAGAATCACCATAAACCGAGAAATCGTCCATAAAGACTTCCATAGTTTCTTCAACCATGTCATGAAATATCGCCATCATACATCTTTGGAAAGTCCCGGGAGCATTGCATAAGCCGAAAGGCATTCGTTTGTAAGCAAATGTTCCATAAGGACAAGTGAATGTGGTTTTCTCTTGGTCTTTTGGATCGATAGGGATTTGAAAATATCCAGAAAAGCCATCTAAGAAGCAATAGAAATCATTACCCGCTAAACGCTCGAGCATTTGATCCATGAAAGGAAGAGGGAAATGATCCTTACGAGTGGCATCATTGAGCTTACGATAGTCTATGAAAACTCGCCAACCCGTTACGAGTCGAGTAGGAATCAACTCGTTGTTTTCATTGGGAACAACGGTGATTCCGCCTTTCTCAGGCACACAATGGACGGGACTAACCCATGGCGAATCCGAGATATGGTAAATCATTCCGGCATCGAGAAGTTTGATAACTTCTTTCTTAACGACTTCATGAATTTTTGGATTAACCCTTCTTTGATTTTGGATTGCGGGTTTAAAGTCATCTTCCATGAGAATTTTATGAGTACAAAAATTAGGATCAATTCCGCGAATGTCGGAGATTTTCCAAGCAATTGCTTTCTTATGATTCTTAAGCACATCGATATGTCGGGATTTTTCATCTTCTTTTAAGTCCTTAGCAATAATGACGGGCAACTTATTATCCTCCTCTAAGAAAACGTACTCTAAATGAGACGGTAAATCCTTAAGCTCTAAATCCGGTGGATTGTCAATGGAAGGCTTAGTCAAATTAGGATCATTGTTTGTAACTTCCTTAGGAGTAGGTGGAGAAATATGGTCCTCATTGAGAAGTCTCTCAATGGTACGAATGTCTTCTTCCCAATCGGTGGGAGAATCGTCATATTTTAGATCCACATCCCCTAAACTCGCTTCAAATTCTTGTAAAAGAAAATCACTTTCTCCAAATGGAGTCAATGAAGGAGCAATAGAAGCTACGGTCTCAACATGAGGTAAAGGAGAAATCCCGCTCTTACAAGCCTCGTGAAAATGTTCTTCGCATGCTTCGTCGAGCACATCGATATAATTCACGGATTCGGGCTCATCGGGAAGTTTGGAAAGTTTACCCATGTTAAAGACTATTTTATCATCCCCGGCCCTCATGATAAGTTCACCCGCGGCTACATTAATCAATGTACGCCCGATTCTCAAGAAGGGTCGTCCCACAATTAAGGGAACACGGGGATCCATCTCATAAACGAAGTCGGCGGGAAAAGTGAATTTGTCGACTCCTACAAAAACATCCTCGGCTATCCCCACCGGATAAGCAACCGTACGGTTAGCTAATTCCAAGGTCATACGAGTGGGGACTAGCTCGGGTAAAGATAATTGTTTCCACACGGACAATGGCATAAGATTGATACTCGCTCCGAGATCCGCCAAAGCCATACAATTCTCAACACCCGGAAAATTACAAGGAATAAGGAATCGACCGGGATCTCCTAACTTAACCGGTAATTTTCTCAAAAGAACCGCGTAACAATTCTCATTCAATTGGGTATTGGCAATATCAAGCAACTTTTCTTGCAACAAAATCAAAAATACAAAAAAAAAAATCAAAAACTTAAAAATACAAAAAATTAAAAAATCATAAAAAGCAAATTCTTTCCTAAGATTTGCAAAAAAAAAAATTAAAAAATCAAAAAGTAATACTTTTTCCTAAAAGTATTACACAAAAAATATTACGTATTAGTGTTATTTTTCTTAGTTCGATTTCTTTCGACTCGAATTGATTTCCAATTAACATAGATTAATTTGTTCTTGGTAACTATATTTTTTTTTGATATTTTAAAACTAATTTATTATTTAATATTAAAAACTAACTTAATTTACTATTAAACTATTTAAACAATTTTGAAAAATTAATTAAAACTTATTTGAAAATCTAATTTAAACTAATTTAATAAAGAAAACAATTTGGAAAACTTAGACAAAATCTACTTTTAAATATAATAAATTTTAAACTAAAGCTTTAAATGAAATCTATTCTTAAATAAAACTAAATTAAAATGATTAAAGTAATTAAAATAAAATATTTTTTATTCTTTTTATATTTTTTAAACAAAACTGAATAAAAAGAAAATGAATATAAAACTTTTAAATAAAATTAATTAAACTAAAAACTTGTATTTTAACTAATTTAATTAAACTGTCCGTTTTTAAATAGTCTATATTAATTTATTGTTGCAAAGTAAAACACAAATTAAGGTCTAGCTCAATTGGGTATTGTGTATGGTTCCTGGACAGGAGGTCAAGGGTTCGAATCCCAGGAGGGACTTAACTTTTTGCTATTTAATTTTTTGGACTTTTTGGAGTAAGTGAAACTAACAGATCAATAGGATCTGTAGTTTAAGCAGCAAATAAATAAATCAGACAGGCAATAAGTAATCTGAAATCAAATAAGCTAAGCCACAAATTCAAATAAGCAAAATAAGATGCAAAATAGCTGAACAATCAAGACCAAAAAAAAACTAGAAAAATAAAAACAGATAAGCAGTATACTAAAATAAGCAAACCAAATAAGCTACGAAAAAAAAACAAATAGCAGCTTAATCAACTAAATAAGCTAGGCAAACTAATAAAACAATAAGCAAACCAAATGATCCTATAAGCTAAAATGCGTACTCTAAGCAGATCGAACTATGAGTAAATCCAACAAACTCAATAAGCAATAAGCAAACCAAACGATCCTATCACTAATATGAACCGAAAATAAGCGTAGGCTCAATTAACAGTATTACACACAAGCAGATTAAAATGACATAAACAGATACAAACGAGCAAATCTAAACATCAAACTCATTTCAAAATAAGCAGATCCAATATATTCGAATATCAACCAGATTAAATAAAATAAGCAGATTAAATATAAACTTAAACCAAAGCAGATAAAACAGATAAAGCAATCAAAATAAACAGATCCAAACTCATCTCAAATAAACATAAACATCCCAAATAAAAATCACAAGCAGGTAACTAAAAACTAAGCTGTAGAAACTAGAAGAGGGGGGGGGGGTTGAATAGTTTCTTATATTTACTTGTTAAAATATGGTTTCCAAAAATCCTATTTCAAAAACTTAGGCTTGAGGAAATATGTGAAATCTTCTTATGCACAATATGAACAATGATAGTGTGACTAAACTAATACTAACAAAAATATATCCACAAAGAATAAATAATGATAGTGTAACTAATCTAGTACTAATACATGTATATGCATAAAGAATAAAGAATGTAAAGAGTTAAGGGTAAAGAAAGATCAAACCGAACACCAAGGATTTATAGTGGTTCGGCAACGAAGCTCACTCCTCGTTCCTACTCCACTCCTCGAGTACTCCTTACTCGAGAGTTCACTACACAACAAGCTCCTTATGGTGGAGAAAATCGTACACGTCGCTTAACCAATTTCTGACTCTAAGCTAAAAGTCGAGCCCTAATCGTAGCTAGGACCAATCTACACAACTATACTTAGTACATACACAACTTCCAAATAGACACAACTACTTGGATCTTCACAAATATGACACAACTACAAGTGTATAAAATTAGATCTTCAATGGATCTTTGGTGGTGGACTCAACACTTCACTAGGATAGTGTTCTTCTCTTTTCACTTGGAGAGGAAGGGATGGAAGAACAAGATTCACTTCTTAAACAAGTAATAATCAAACAAATGATCAAAGATTTGAGTGATTAAAGAAGGGGTTTGAATCTAGAAATAAATGTGCAAAAGAGGTGAGGTGAAAAGCTAAAAATGGTCCACTATTTAAAGGACAAAGGAGCCAACGGCTATATCTGCCCGCGGTACCTTATCACAGCCCGCGGTACCTTATCGATAAGGTACCGCCTAGGCGCTAAGGTACCGCCGGACTAGACTCCGCTCCTTTTTGTCCTTTAGTGGTGGAGGTCTTATCTGGGTATAAAAAATATCCTGAAAGGATATTCTTAACCAAATAAGAATATGGCATTTTCAAATTTCAAATAATTAATTTAATAAAACATTTTTTTAAAAATAAAGTTTAATAAAAACTTGTCACATTTAATAAAAAGTGAGTTTTAAGAAAAGATTAAATCACTTGATCACTTGATTAAGGTTAGTACTTGTTTATCCATACCTTAAGTGAAAATGGGTAAAATGAAAAATACTTGAAATCAAGAATTCGTTTTTCGTTGTTTTCGTAAATGCTTGTTTTTACATATTGTCGTAATCAAAACTAAGCGAGACCGAAAAATGCAGGTAACGTATTTAGTCATTATTGCATTAACAATCTCCCCCTTTTTGATTCCGATAATACATAAACTCAATCACACAAAAACAAGATTTTCGAAGACGAGTTTATTCATTTCTCCCCCTTTGTTGAAGCAAAAAGGTTGCGTAAGCCGGTGTTAAAGAAACGTACTTTGCAAAGACTCCCCCTTGGTGCTTACTCCCCCTAGCTTGGGGCACCGAGGAATCGAGATATGGTGAAACGCTACATAGAAGGATTAGTTGAACAAAAGAAACAACCAACAATATATAGCAATACATAAAAAAAAATAAAAGAGAAGAGAACACAAAGACAAAGATCTAAGATAGGTTACTAAAAGAACATCATACAAAGAAGTATGGAAAAAGAAACAAGCCAAAAGCATAAATCTAATCCTAGTTATTCTAGAATTCCAAGATTTGCTTGAATTTGGTGTCTTGTAGATAAGCAACCAATGATTATATGAAAGACAAGGTAATAGCGGAGGGTGGTGGTGGTGGCTTGTTGGAGATCTCATAATCAAAGTGAAGAGGAGGCTTGATTAAGAGACTCTTGATGTAGCTCAACTCCTCATAGATGTGTGCCATAGCAAGATGTTGATATTGACAACAATGACAATATGTTCCATGGTGCATGACATTATCATGAGAAGGAGGAAGAACACTAAAGGGTGGTGGTGGAAGAAAAGAAGTTCCACAATCAACATTCTTGGTAGGAGAAATGTGATTAAGAGTGTTCTTGGGTGGGTTTGGATTGAAAGCAATTGGAGAAAATAGAGGAGATTTAAGGCTTTCATTTGGAGAATAAGACATTTTGGATGTGAAGTAATGCAAAATGCTTATGGTTTAAATAGGGAAGGCTTAGGGTATTTTTGGGGTGGTCAAAGGGTTTGAAACAAAGATTCTCAAAAATGTTGGAGCAAATTTGGAGTTTCAGACAAAAACCCGAAAAAGGAAGGCCACTGTAGGCGGTTCCTTATCTAGGGTGGCGGTACCTTATCAATAAGGTACCGCGGTTCACATATGGAACCGCCTGCAGAAGCAGGGTTTGGTGTTTGGAGGAAGATTTTTCAGCAAATCTTATTTTTCTAGTCTAACTTATCATAGGGATATGCTTAAAAGCAAAGATAGACAAAGAAAACATATGCAAACTTACCAAATAGAGATTTGACCAAAATACATGGATTAAATAAAATCAATGTAGGAGGTGTGTAAGACAAGACCTTGAGTCATGACACAATGATCCTCCATGATTCAATCTTGTTCTTGCTATGTTTGAGAGAATCATACATATGAATTATGTAAGCTCTAGATTAATAGCGAGAATCTATGAAAAATCGTTTTTAGATTGAATTAACAATGTCAAACGAATTTCTCAACCATTTTCGAACGAGACTTTGAGAGTTTTGAAAAGGAGAGGAGAAGATTTTTCAAGGACTCAAAGTGGTAAAAGAAAACACACAAGAAGAAAAGAATTTAAGGAAGATGTTCCATTAATCCTAGACCTAGACGCAAGTAATTAAAAGGTTCCCTCTTAAGTGGCTTAGTGAAGATATCGGCTAAGTTGTCCTCAGAGGGCACCTTTTGAATAGTAATGTTCCCCTTTTGAACATTATCCCTAAGGAAATGGTGTCTAATTTCTATGTGTTTGGTTCGCGAATGTTGCACGGGATTCTTGCTTAGGTCTATAACGCCTTTATTATCTCACATGATGGGAACATCATCAAGAGAAATCCCGTAATCAACAAGCGCTTGCTTCATCCATAGAGCTTGTTGGCATGCTTTTCCGGCACTCACATACTCGGCTTCCGTGGTGGATATCGCAAGAGCGGTTTGTTTCTTGGAGAACCAAGAAGTTAAACAACAACCCATGAAGGTACAAACTCCACTAGTGCTTTTCCGGTCCACATAGTCTCCCGCATGATCCGAGTCCGCATAGACAATGGTTTCTACGCCGGTCCCTTTAGGATACCATAATCCTAAATGTATAGTGCCTTTAATGTATCGGAAGAAACGCTTAACCGCTTCAAGGTGAGAGGTTTTGGGAGCCTCTTGGAAGCGAGCACAAAGGCAAACACTAAACATGATATCCGGTCGACTTGCCGTTAGGTACAACAAACTACCAATCATACCTCTATATTTGGTATTGTCTACCGACTCACAATCATCATCTACGGTGAGTTTAGTATCCGAGGCCATAGGGGTCTTCATTGGTCTAGATTCTTCTAATCCAAATTTCTTTAGCATTTCTTTAGCGTACTTAGATTGACTAAAGAAAATACCATCGTCCATTTGTTTAATTTGGAGTCCTAAAAAGAAGTTAAGTTCTCCCATCATACTCATTTCAAACTCATCATGCATGATTTTGGCAAAGTCATCACACAATTCTTGACAAGTTGAGCCAAATATAATGTCATCAACATATATTTGTACGATTATGAGGTGATGACCTTTCTTCTTTGTAAAGAGTGTATTGTCTACCATTCCCATGGTATACTCATGTTTAACAAGAAACGCTTTAAGTCTATCATACCAAGCTTTGGGTGCTTGTTTGAGTCCATAAAGTGCTTTCTTAAGCTTGTAAACATGGTCCGGTTTCTCAAAATCAATGAAGCCGGGAGGTTGAGCCATATATACCTCCTCATTGATCAAACCGTTAAGAAATGCACTCTTTACATCCATTTGTTGAAGCTTAATATCTAAGGCACAAGCGTAGGCTAAAAGGATTCTAATTGATTCTAATCTAGCTACCGGTGCATATGTCTCGTCATAATCAATCCCTTCTTGTTGATTATAGCCTAGAGCTACAAGTCTAGCCTTGTTACCAGACACAACACCATTCTCATCTAGCTTATTCCTAAATACCCATTTGGTTCCTATAATGGTAGAACTTCTAGGTGGAGGAACAAGTTTCCAAACGTCATTGGCAACGAATTGATTCAATTCTTCTTGCATCGCAATGACCCAACTCTCATCCGTCAAAGCTTCTTTAACATTCTTTGGTTCAATCAAGGAGACAAAACAAAAGAAGTTGCTTTGGTTTTGGACTTGAGATCTTAGGGTCCTTTGATTTAAGTCACCAATGAAATTATTGAGAGTATGATCCCTAGACTCCTTAATGTTTACTTCCTTTTCAACACTAAGGTCTTCAACTCCTATTTTTCTAACCTCTTTGGCTTTAACTACTTCTAATTCATCCAAGTCATCATCAACCAATGATGGTGTCTTAGGTGAAGGAGGGGTTTCATCAAAGGTTACGTTGAGTGATTCTTCAATAACCCCCGAGGTTCTATTTAGGACTATGTAGGCTTTACTAGTTTGGGAATAACCTAAAAAGATACCTTCGTAAGACTTTGGATCAAACTTGGTAAGGTAGTCTTTGGTGTTGAGGATAAAGCACTTGCTTCCAAACATCCTAAAGTATTCTAATGAGGGTTTCTTACCTTTAAGAATCTCATGGGGGTCTTTCCTAGGAAAGGTCGAATAAGAATTCGGTTGAGAATATAAGTCGATGTGTCCACGGTATTGCACCAAAACTTTTGAGGCAAAGATTGCTCGTTTAACATCGTCCTACTCATCTCTTGGAGAGTCCTATTCTTCCTTTCAACTACCCCATTTGATTGTGGAGTGCGAGGAGCCGAGAAGTTATGGGTAATACCATGAGCTTCACAAAAGGCACCAAATTGCACTTCATTATCAAATTCCCTACCATGATCCGTCCTAATAGAAACAATTGAACATCCTAGTTGATTTTGAATTCTTCGACTAAAGATTTCGAAGTGATCGAAAGCTTTATTCTTAGATGCCAAAAATCTAGTCCAAGTGAATCTAGAATAGTCATCAACTATGACTAGGGTATAAAGGTTACCTCCATAACTCCGTATGGCGGAAGGTCCAAAGAGATCCATATGTAGGAGCTCTAAGCACCGAGAGGTCGAAACCAAATTCTTGGCTTTGTGACTTGAGTGAACTTGCTTTCCAACTTTGCAAGCATCACAAAAGTGACTATCAAACTTAATCTTGGGGAGGTGTCTTACCAACTCCTTAGAGACTAAATATTGAATTAAACACATATTAGCATGACCTAATCTCCTATGACAAAGAGTAGAACTATCATCCATAGTCGCAAGACATATGTTGTCTTTTGACTTCTTATTAACCTTCATGACATAAAGCCCATGCTTTCTAACACCTTTTCCAATGACTTTTCCATCTTTTACGATTTCACTGTCATGTTCCGAAAAGATGACCTTACACTTATTATCACAAATTTGACCTATACTTAAAAGTTTAAAACCTAAGTTATCTACGTGCTCAACATTTTCAATGGTCATGGAGTCAAGAGAAACCGTACCTTTGCCAATGATATTACCACGTAGACTACTAGCGAATGTGACGTTACCTCCATCATATGCTTTGTAATGCGAGAACAAACTTCGATTACCCGTCATGTGTTTAGAACATCCATTATCCTTAATCCACTCATCGGGCTCCAAATCAATTCCCAAGCATATCTAGGTAACAACACACAAGATCAAACATTTGGTCCCCAATATCTCATGGGTCCAAAGTTGTTAGTTCCAAACATCCCTTGCATTTGGTTGGGATGCATGAATGAGGAGGGGATTCCCCATGGAGAACAAAATGGAGGAGGGTAGTAATTCATGTAACCATTTTGTTGTTCATTACTTCTCCTAGGTGTGTTTGATATAGGTTTAGAGTTATTATTATTCCTTCTAGGTGTTGGAGTTTTACTTCTAGGTCGTGAGTTGTTTTGATTATCTCTTCTAGGCGTTGTCGTTCTACTTCTAGGCTTAGACTCATTCCGTACTCTAGGTGGAGTAGGGGATAGTCTAGATAAACTTCTATTTCCCATGAGAGGTTTACTTAAAGGTTTGTAGAACTTACCAATAGCATTGTCGTCAAGTATGGGTAATTGTACCTTATTAACAGTAAGATGCTTTAGTTTTTCATTTAACTTAGATTTTTCAGAAAGTTCGGAATTTTCACAAAATTCAACTTCTAGCCGCGGTACCTTATCTATGGCCGCGGTTCCATAGTGATAAGGAACCGCGCCATACAGTTTGGAACCGCGTACAGTGGGCGTTTTTTGTGAAAACCTGACTTGTTTTGGTTCACTAGTTGAGGCTTCATTTGAGTTAAAACCTAGACCAAGTCTTTCCTTAGAATGAACTTGTTTGTTTAACATATCATCAACAACACTAGTACCTTTCATGAACTTTTCCAATTTAATGGAGGTGCTCTTGAGATCTTCATTCTCTAATCTAAGTTTCTCACAACTTAAGCAACCTAAATCAACCTCTTTGTTTTTCTCAAGTTTAGCCAATTTCTCCCTAAGTTCATTGATCTCATTTTCAAGCTTAGTTTTGGTTGATTTTAAGGTTTTATTCTTTTCTATGAATTTAAGACTAATTTTGTGTAAGTATCATATTTGCCTTCAAATTCAATATCATCTAAAGTGGAACTATCATTGCTATAATATTCGGTTTCAGAATGTACCTCTTTAGAAGTGTGAGCCATAAGACATTTCTCCTCTTTAGGGTTGTCATCATCATCTTCACCGCTATCGCTCCAAGCGCCACTAACGAATGTCGTGTGGTTCTTATCACGAGCGGGCTTTGGACAATCACCAATGAAGTGATTTGGATCACCACATCTAAAGCAATTCCTATCACCTTTTTCGTTCTTGACAAACCGATTCTTTGACAATGGTTTCTTGTCATAGTTGGGTTGCCAAACGTGTTCACCTCGTCTCTTGAAGAACTTCTTGAAATCTCTCACCGCCAATGCATACTCCTCGTCATCGCTTTCCGAGGAACTATCATGGTCACTTTGTGCCTTCTTGGCTTTAAGTGCAAGAGATTTCCTTTCACTCTTGGTTTTCACTAATTCCGAGTCCTTCAAAATTATCATCTCATGAACCTTTAAGTTTCCTATGAGTTCATCGAGTGATAAAGTTGAGAGATCTTTCGACTCTTCAATCGCCGTGACTTTTGCTCTCCACTTTGGATGTAAGGCCCTTAGAAACTTCCTAACATTGTTCTTGCTAGAAAAACCTTCATCAAGTGCTTTTAGACTAGTAATAATGGTGTTAAACCTAGCAAATGCACTATCAATAGTTTCATCTTCTAAGATGACAAATTGTTCATATTGTTGGACAAGAAGATCGATTTTGCTTTCTTTGACTTGGCTATTACCTTGGTGGGTTACTAAAAGAGTGTTCTAAATATCTTTAGCGGTTTCACACATAAAAATTCTTTCATACTCCTTCTTAGGCAAAGCATTATAAATCACCATTTTAGCCTCATTATTTTTTGAAAGTTTCTTTTTAGTATCGTCATTAACTTTGTCAAAAGTGACCAATTCTTTTGTTTTAGAAACTTCATTAAATTGAAAGGGTAAAAAATCACCATTGGTAATAACATGCCAAAGATCTAAATCTTTTGATTTCACATAAGTTTCAAATCTATTTTTCCAATAAATAAAACTATCGGTTTCAAAAAGTGGTGGTCTTTGCATAGATTGCCCTTCTAGGTACTTGTTGGAATCCATAGATCGATTCAAGTTTTAAAATACAATATACTTTAAAAATTCTTGAGCAACCCGCTCTGATACCAATTGTAGAAACTAGAAGGGGGGGGGGGTTGAATAGTTTCTTATATTTACTTGTTAAAATATGGTTTCCAAAAATCCTTTTTCAAAAACGTAGGCTTGAGGAAATATGTGAAATCTTCTTATGCACAATATGAACAATGATAGTGTGACTAAACTAATACTAACAAAAATATATCCACAAAGAATAAAGAATGATAGTGTAACTAATCTAGTACTAACACATGTATATGCATAAAGAATAAAGAATGTAAAGAGTTAAGGGTAAAGAAAGATCAAACCGAACACCAAGGATTTATAGTGGTTCGGCAATGAAGCTCACTCCTCGTTCCTACTCCACTCCTCGAGTACTCCTTACTCGAGAGTTCACTACACAACAAGCCCTTATGGTGGAGAAAACCGTACACGTCGCTTAACCAATTTCCGACTCTAAGCTAAAATTCGAGCCCTAATCATAGCTAGGACCAATCTACACAACTATACTTAGTACATACACAACTTCCAAATAGACACAACTACTTGGATCTTCACAACTATGACACAACTACAAGTGTATAAAATTAGATCTTCAATGGATCTTTGGTGGTGGACTCAACACTTCACTAGGATAGTGTTCTTCTCTTTGCACTTGGAGAGGAAGGGATGGAAGAACAAGATTCACTTCTTAAACAAGTAGTAATCAAACAAATGATCAAAGATTTGAGTGATTAAAGAAGGGGTTTGAATCTGGAAATAAATGTGCAAAAGAGGTGAGGTGAAAAGCTGAGAATGGTCCACTATTTAAAGGACAAAGGAGCCAACGGCTATATCTGCCCGCGGTACCTTATCACAGCCCGCGGTACCTTATCGATAAGGTAACGCCTAGGCGCTAAGGTACCGCCGGACTAGACTCTGCTCCTTTTTGTCCTTTAGTGGTGGAGGTCTTATCTGGGTATAAAAAATATCCTGAAAGGATATTCTTAACCAAATAAGAATATGCCATTTTCAAATTTCAAATAATTAATTTAATAAAACATTTTCTTAAAAATAAAGTTTAATAAAAACTTGTCACATTTAATAAAAAGTGAGTTTTAAGAAAAGATTAAATCACTTGATCACTTGATTAAGGTTAGTACTTGTTTATCCATACCTTAAGTGAAAATGGGTAAAATGAAAAATACTTGAACTCAAGAATTCGTTTTTCGTTGTTTTCGTAAATGCTTGTTTTTACATATTGTCGTAATCAAAACTAAGCGAGACCGAAAAATGCAAGTAACGTTTTTAGTCATTATTGCATTAACATAAGCTACTAAATAAAAACATAAAATCAAAAGAGACTCAAACCTAGTGGAGATTTCCTTTGAGTAGTGTAGAACGTGGGCGCTGAACCCCCTTGTGAATCGAAAACAAACGAACGAACACCTCCTTTTCACCCAAAATTCATCACCATCGTACCATAAAACATCAACCAATAAAACCAAGCTATTTTTTATAATTTCCCAGTAGGGGAATTATTGGTACCTCTTTTATTTTAATAATTATTAAATCAAAATAAAATTAAAATTAATTGCAATAATAATAAAACACAGCCAATGATTTAACAAAATTGAAATTTCATTAATATAAAAAGTGAGTACAATACTTGATTGAAATTAAAATTACATAAAACCCTAATTCTATTTTTTCAGAAATAGAAATTAAACTAAAAGAAAAGCATCTCAAATTGATATGAGGGGGTTTTTATAGGCAACCCCCTTGGAAACCCTCTTCTTAGCTTCAAAGGTAAGCATCAAATCCAGGCCGTCAAATCCATCATTCTTCCTTCTCTCTCTTCATTTTCTTGATCTTGCGGTGGAAAATGAATCATAGGTCACACGGATTGCCATGCTGGCAGGAGATGTGTTTGTTGTGCTAGTTTGAGGGTGATGTGGATCACTCTTATTGGTGGGAGGGTTTGTGGAACGTGTGGGAACCAATCAAGTCAAAGGATTTCGCCATGTAGGATTTGAGATGAGGACCACAAGTGAGTGTTCACTCCGAAAACTATGGGGATTTAATCCCAATTGGTGTGAATTAACCAATAAGGGTAAAACCCCCATTTTTTGTTGGTTAATTTTGTGATGGTAAAAACTAGGGTTTGAAGATGAACTGCGTAACTTTTGGGGGAGAAGAAGTGGTGGGTGAAAGTTGTGCTTTGTTTGTAACGTAGAATGGGAGTGGGTGGGGTAAAAACTATTTAATTGAGTGTGTGTGTGTGATAAACACGTGGGAAGATAAAGAGTTATTGTTTCATTTATTTTGTTTGTGATTGTAGGGTGAGTGTAAAGGTAATGTGTATACGTTTGTTTGTGTTGACCATTTCTTTGACCAAAAAGTTTTCATCCGTATAACTCTCTTAATCAAATGGGCTTTGTAACCCATTTACATTTTCCATTCGCGTATAAGTTTGTAAATGGGCTTTAGTTGGACCCTTTTAGTCCAATGTGAGTAACTTATACTCCGTAATGGGCTTTTGGGCCCAATTCCCAAATGTGGGACCCACTTGGCCCGTTAAACTCCATAAATATTAAATCCCCGAATAAAACGACTTGATCGTTGGAATTTTGGTCTTTTCTTCAAATCATATCGATTTTGCCGGGTTTCGTGATCTTTAGCACACTGTTGGTCTCTTGACTATGTCTTCGTCTTTTTCTTGGACTTTTCTTCAACATTTGACCGTGAAATCCCGTGTTTTCTTTCCTTTTGATCATTTGTACCTATTTAACACATAAAACACAAAACCACGCATAATTCCGAATTTTATAATATTAAACACATGATTAGGTCTTGTTTTTCCTTGATTTTAGTGGCAAAAGGATAAGTGTTTACACACTTATTATAGTGCAAGCTGTTGAAGCATGGAAACATTCAGACTTCTTGTGTCACAACTATATTCTGAATGGTTTGGTGGACTCTTTGTACAATGTGTACTGCAAGACTAAGACTGCCAAAGAATTATGGGAGTCGTTGGAACGCAAGTACAAAACTGAGGATGCTGGTAGAAAGAAGTTCGTGGTAGCTCTTTTTTGGATTACAAGATGGTTGATTCAAAGAGTGTGATAACTCAGGTTCAAGATCTACAGGTTTTGCTACACGACATTCATGCTGAGGGTATGACTTTGAGTAAAACTTTTCAAGTTGCTGCTATCATTGAAAAGTTACCTCCAAGCTGGGTAGAATTTAAAAACTACTTGAAGCATAAGCGAAAGGAGATGACTGTTGAAGACTTGGTTGTTCGTCTTCGTATTGAAGAGGACAACAAGCTGGCTCAGAATGATACCTATACACCTGATTCTGCCAAGGCAAATATGGTTGAGCATGGTTCGTTTTCTTCAAAGTCTAAAGGCAAGAGCTTTGGCAAAGGGAAGAATGACAAGAAGAGTAAAGGGAAGTCTGAGTACCTTGCTTCTAAAGCTGGAATTGCGAAGCAGAAGTTCCAAGGAAATTGCTTCAACTGTGACAAGCCAGGTCATCGTGCTGCTAATTACAAAGCGCCAAAGCGGGTGACTCCACGCGAGGCTAATATGGTGAATGATAATGTGGACATGATTGCTATGGTGTCTGATGTCGTTACCATGATCTCTGAAGTTAACCTGGTAGGTTCTAATAATAATGATTGGTGGGTTGATACTGAGGCAACCCGTCATGTGTGTGCTGACAAGACTATGTTTCACTCTTTTAGAGCAGTTGACAATGGAGAGAAGCTGTACATGGGCAAATCTGCAACTGCTGATATCAAGGGCGAAGGAGATGTTATTTTGAAGATGACATCCGAGAAAGAGCTCAAGTTAACTAAAGTATTGTATGTTCTGGAGATTCGCAAGAATCTTGTGTCCGGATGGCTTTTGAATAAGTTTGGTTTCCGTCTTGTTTTTTAGTCTGATAAAGTTGTACTTTTTAAGAATCAAATGTATGTTGGTAAGGGGTATGCCCTGAATGGTATGTTTAAGCTTAATGTAATAGTTGTTAAGAATGCTATCAATAAAATGAATTCTTCTGCTTACATGATTGAGTCTTCTAATGTGTGGCATGGCCGTCTTGGTCATGTTAATTTTAATTCAATGCGTCGCTTGATTAAATTTAATGGCATACCAAATTTTCATATTGATTCAAATTATAAGTGTGAAACTTGTGTCGAAGCCAAACTTACAAGATCATCTTTCAAATCGGTTGAACGAAAAACCGAACCACTTGATATGATACACACAGACATATGTGATTTGAAATCACTACCCACAAAAGGTGGCAATAAGTACTTCATCACGTTTATTGATGATTGCACAAAGTACTACTACGTTTACTTGTTGAAAAGTAAAGATGAAGCTATAGACAAGTTTGTTCTATACAAAACCGAAGTTGAGAATCAACTTGGTAGGAAAATCAAGGTTGTACGAAGTGATAGAGGAGGTGAATATGTGTCTCGGTTTGCTGATCTATGTGCGAAACATGGAATTAGACACGAGTTTACTGCTCCTTATTCACCTCAGTAAAACGGTATTGCCGAAAGGAAGAACCGTACCTTGAAAGAGATGGTTAATGCCATGTTGTTAAGTTCTGGTTTGAGCCGGGACATGTGGGGGGAAGCCATTCTAACGGCTACGTATCTTTTAAACAAGATACCTCGTAAGGATAAAGAGGAAACCCCATATGAACTATGGATGGGAAGAAAACCATCATACCAGTACTTACGAGTGTGGGGGGTGTCTAGCCAAGGTATCTGTGCCAACACCTAAGGCCCAAACGATTGGACCTAAATATGTGGATTGTATATTTATTGGATATGCTAAGAATAGCAGTGCGTATCGTTTCATTGTACATGATTCGAAAAATTCAGATATACACAAGAACACAGTTATGGAATCAAGAAATGCGTCCTTCTTTGAAAACATATTTCCTTGTTTAAAGAAAGAAAATAGAATTACATCTAGAATGGATGATGCAGTTGTCCAAGATAAGAGACAACGAGATGATAATGATCTCCAAGATGAGAGACAAGATCAACCCGAGGAAGAAGAGGTTGAACCTAGAAGAAGCAAACGGGCGAGAACCGAGAAATCATTTGGACCCGATTTTGTCTCTTTTATGGTAGAAAATGAACCCACTTCTTATCAAGAAGCTGTAAATTCCTCGGAAGGGCCTCGATGGAAAGAAGCGATTAATAGTGAAATAGAGTCTATTTTACAAACTCAAACTTGGGAGCTCGTGGATTTACCTCCTGATTGTAAACCACTAGCCTCTAAATGGATCTTCAAGAAGAAGATGAAAGCTGATGGCACCATTGATAAGTACAAAGCAAGATTGGTGATCAAAGGTTTTAGACAACGCGAAGGTCTAGATTACTTTGATACTTATTCGCCTGTTACACGAATAACTTCTATTAGGATGATTCTTGCTATTGTTGCATTAAGAAATTTAGAAGGTCACCAAATGGATGTGAAAACGGTTTTTCTAAATGGAGATTTAGAAGAAGAAATATACATGAACCAACCCGAGGGTTTCATGGCTCCTGGACAAGAGAGCAAAGTTTGTAGGCTTGCTAAGTCATTGTATGGCTTAAAGCAAGCTCCAAAACAATGGCATCAAAAGTTTGATCACGCCATGCTAGAGGGTGGATTCAAAATTAATGAATGCGACAAGTGTGTTTATGTCAAAGACACAAATAGTGGATATGTAATCTTGTGTCTTTATGTCGATGATATGCTTATCGTTGGCAGTAACGACAAGATGATCAAGTCTACTAAAGACATGTTGAAATCAAAGTTTGACATGAAAGATATGGGTTTGGCTGATGTGATCCTTGGAATAAAGATCATACGAGCTCAAAGCGGACTTGCATTAAGTCAAGCACATTACGTGGACAAAATTATTAATACTCATAATGCGGGGGATTCCGGCCTAGCTAGAACCCCAATTGACACCAGTTTGCATCTATCTAAAAATAGAGGCGCAGGTGTTGCCCAATTAGAGTATTCAAGAATTATTGGCATGTTAATGTATTTGATGACATGTACCCGACCTGACTTAGCATATGCTGTTAGCAGGCTGAGTAGATATACTAGTAATCCAAGTGATGTACATTGGAAAGCTATGACTAGGGTACTTTATTATTTGAGATACAGTCGTGATTATGGACTGAATTAGGCTAGATATCCATCTGTTATTGAAGGATACAGTGATGCAAATTGGATATCTGACATAAAGGATTCTAGATCGACCAGTGGATATGTGTTTACACTGGGAGGGGCCGCTATATCAAAATTTATCGCGTTAGATAAATGCGGAGAAGAGGCGGAATGGCTACATCAATTCGTAGAGGACATACCAAGGTGGCCTAAACCGGTAACGGCCATTAGTATACATTGTGATAGTCAATCGACAATTGGCAGAGCTCATAGCACAATGTATAATGGAAAGTCTAGACATATCCGTCATCGACATAATTCGGTACGACAACTACTCTCAACAGGAGTTATCTCAATTGACTATGTGAAGTCAAAGGATAACATCACGGATCCGCTTACGAAAGGCTTAAGCATAGAGTTAGTTAGTAAGTCGTCTAAAGGAATGGGACTAAAGCCCTTAAAGGAATGAGTTTCTATGAAGGAAAACCTAACCCAGTTGACTAGAGATCCCAAGATCTGGGTTCAATAGGACAACGTAATCATAGAAATGTGGGGGAAGTCACGTCAATGTGGGGAGTTACTTAATACAGTAACTTTCCTAGTCCATTCCTAGAACAATGTGACTTGTTAAGAGGTTAAACATATGGCTTAATGATTCAGGATGAAATCATAAAGCATAATGATTCAAGATGAAATCATAAAACATATGTTTTTAATGATTCAAGATGAAATCACCTATGTGAGAGAGAAGTGGGGTCGCTTCGAAGGAAATTGTGGGGGCGCAATTTCTAAGAGCTCTTGCATAACCAGGCGAGTGTTCATGACCATAACAAACACGACTATGAGGACTTGACAAGGTCAGGGAGAGTCTTGTGTGAGTGTGTATTGTCGTCTACGTAAACAGAGGCTGAGTTCAAGGACATCGCGTCTACTCAGATCTAGGAGACTAAGTGCATCTCACAAGGGAAGGTTCAAAGGGTTACACCTACCTATCCTATGCAGGACTTAACCGCAGCAATTTTGTCGAAACTTTCGTGTATTTTCGACCGATTCCCATTCATGTGGGGGATTGTTGGAAAAAGTATTGCAATAAAATGGTTTTCGCAATACTTTGGACATAATTTTATACATGTATATGTTATATATATTCGTAGTACTTAGTACGAGCGCGCGAAAAACGGGTTCGTAGCTACTGAACTTGTGCACGAGCGCGCGACCTGCGGACACGAATGCAGCTCCGAAAGCTGACTTGGGTGCGGGCAGATTTCGTTATCTTTTTTGCTGCGAAAAACGCGTCTTTTTCATACTCCATTACCAGACGATTTTTCCAGCAGTTATCGATCAGAAACTCAGAAGGCTTCCGTGATCTTTTAGGTAAGTTTGTCTAGTCCGGTTGTACAACAACTTTGGACGTTGTACCCTGGGAAACAGACGACGAATCTGTTTTAAAGGAAGCGTGTTAAACACGTGCCTCGTCTCTAGATTCTTACTGCTTTCAATTTTATTTGTTATTTAATTCTGTTCTTTGTTTTCTGTTAATTTTGTAATCTATTTTTAATAAAAATATACACCGTTTCCCACAAGATATACAGTAAGCAATCAAATCAGCATATAAGGGCAGCTATGAAAGTAGATGTAATAGAGAGTATAATATTAGAACATCAGTCTACGTACTTTTCTTCATGTGCAAAAACAAATGAATTTTTTTTCTGTGCTATTGACACCATTTTAATTCATATGTGTATATGTGAACAACACTCTAATCAACAAGAATATATTGAGTACGATAATAATTTGCTATGTTTGCTATACTGAAAGTCGTTCTTTGAATATATTTTTTT
Organism: Glebionis coronaria; assembly: GCA_025667525.1. Classification (NCBI taxonomy): domain Eukaryota; kingdom Viridiplantae; phylum Streptophyta; class Magnoliopsida; order Asterales; family Asteraceae; genus Glebionis; species Glebionis coronaria. The sequence goes on along the minus strand of CM046879.1, from coordinate 431,368,154 downwards.
CCAGCAACTTGTAACTAAAACTGCTCTTTCCAATGCGTTTTTGGTCAATATACTGCCCATACTTGAACAAACAAATGCTTGCTCTTAATTGTTAACACGGCACCTGTGCTGCCTAATAACTGTAGCTCCAGAAACTGCATTATGAAAGTCCAGGTTAGTTGACCCAAGCACAAATTCAGGATGACATATAATGTAGAAGGGTGTTATAGTGGACTCTCATTAGGCGTAAATGAAGTGTCTATTTTCATACTGATATAAGTATTTGCAATTTTTTGTTTTTTACTTGCAAAAAAAAAAAAAAAAACAATAGATTTGAGCAAGAAGCCAAGAACAGTGCTTTTGGACAAATTTTGTACAAATGAGTTATTAATCAAAGAAGGATCCTTTTTTTGTGGATAACCTATTGAACATTCAAATCAGCTTACTCATAAACATATGACTAGAATTGTGTTTTAAAGTGTTGCATAATGAAAATACATACCTGAACATTTAGCAGCACTACGGAGCTTGTATAACACTGAATCAACAAAATGGCAGAACTGAAGCTCAAAGTAAAGATTTTTTATCCCATATAATTTTCTCAGAACTCTTGTATATACACTTTTGCATGCAAGTTTGCATCTGCCTCCTATTTGATACCAGAAGACGCAGAAGAGGCGAGTGAAGCCTCCACAATTAAGGATACAGGTTGTCGAGCCTGAAGGCAAGCACCGATGTCAAATGGACGCAACTCAGATCCATCAAATATAAGATTGACACCCGGAAGGATAGCTTCTTTGCTGTCCATATCATCAGAATTGCCACCAGTTGGGTCAGAAGCCTCTTCGAACATACCCATGACAGTTTCATAGACAGGCGAAAGAGCATAAGATCTGCAGTATGCATGGAATATCAGTATTGTTTCCACAATATGACCAGTTATGGTAGTTGTTGATCATTTCAGTATTCTTGTTGGGTCCTGTCAGCTAAATATCCCATTAGACTCCATTCATTCCGGGCATTAAGGTGACTATTAAGACCAGAACACTTAATTTATCAAAGGTTCTCATTACCTATACTAAAGTGTTATATTATGCAATGACTAGAAATAATGTAATTCAATCACTATCATTGATGCCCTAACTGAACATCAATAATGGGTCACAGTAGATGTTTTATTCTAGCTTTTTGGAGGAGTGTGACGAGAAAGAAGTAAGAGAGTCTGAGGCGGAGAGAGAAGAAAAGACATCTAATCCCAAAATACAGTCTCTTTACTTCACAGGTCGATAAGTATCTAAGTTGTATAATTCCTTTCATGGATATGTATCTATATTATGCTAAACAATCCCATAGGCATGTGTGATATCAGTAAGGAGGAAACTATGAAATATATAGGATAGTAAACCACCTGCAAACATATAGGATTAGATCAATTAACACACACCTTAATATGTTTCCATCAAAGCTCAGGACTTCTGTACCAGAACGTTGCCTATTAGTAAGCTTTAATCTTTGATGATCACTCATTCCAGATATTGGAGAAGACGGATCTGTGAGAGGATTCCATCTTTGACTCGCGTAGGTCATAAGAAGCTTATTTGACTCTTTTGGTTGTTCGCCTTTTGGTTGTTCACCTTTTGGTTGATCTCTTTGATACAGCATCCTTGCAGTTGAACCAGTTGCTTGGTACTCTGAACAAACCTTTTGTAACCTTCCCCTCACTTCTTGCATTGCATTGTGATAATCGGTAAACAAATTTGTTTGGAGTAATTGTGAGGAGACCACTCTTTTACATATATTTTTGCATAGATCGGGACTGAATAATGGAATTCCGAATTCCACACTCAGCGGGACCCATTCATATTTATCATCATCAGGTGCAAAGCTGTTAGGGTCACTTTCTTTATAGAGTTTTAACAAGCGAATATAACCAACTGTCCATAACTCTATCTTATCTGCTAAATTATTCAACAAAACATTCAACTTCGTACTTTCATCCATATCAAGGCCTAAATCCTTCCCTATATCTGCAAACGAATCATCAGAATTCTTTAATGGTAGAGGGACGTCCAGGGTACTCATTCTTCCAGACTCACCAAGGTCATCACTGCTTAAGGGCTGCACTAATATAGCCGTGTGTTTAAGAAGTGAATTTAAACAATGTAAAAGTATATTTCCTTTGACCAAACGCCCATCAAACTTGTCCTCTGAATACGCATCCCAAGACCATACCAGGGCTTTCTCACAACCAGACAATGGTGCAGGGAGTAACCTTAAACATTGACCTTTCATAAGGACAACTGATAATGGTCCACTACGCACAGCTGAATACAATACCAATTTCATCCATGGTGTCATGGAGGAGTAAGACGGGGGCCCAAAATGAACTGGACCTTTGGGACCAGGAAGTACAGAAGAATGAGGAAGTGGTAACATTGACACAACAATCTCATAATCACGGCGAAATAATCTATCCAAAGTTGCTGGAGCGAGAGTAGCCAAACTTTCACATCTTAGGATATCTACATTATATTTCCTTGTTCTTTTAGTCGTAGCTTTTCCAACATCTGAACCTACAACACCATCATCCAATTTGGAATCCTCACCTTTGCAGCTATCATATTCAGATACTGTCGACACAGAATTAGCATCATTAGTATCTTCAGTCACAGGAATAGTTGAATCATTATCTTCGAGTAAGCCTGATTCATTGATTACAGCATTTTCAGACTCTTCTTTGTGGGATTTTTCTGTTGTCATAGAAGTAGTCTCGTCATTGCTTGAATAATCCACACTATGCTTGTCCCCCTTGTTAGGAGCAACCCCTCCAGATGTTAAACACTCCAAAATACATCGGAGGCTAAATGCATGGTTGGCAAATTCCTGAAGCACACCCTCAAATTTGGCTCCTTCTAACGAGCTAAGATCTTGGCAGAGATCGTTTATGCTGGCATGACCCAGTTTCCCTGCCTCATATAATGTTACTGCATGAGACTTTAAGCCTGCAAAACAGACATATATGTCACGCAAATGACTAACAGCAAGACAGTATCTGATACAACTGATACTGCACTGACCGAAAATGAAAAAGAAAACATTGGGAAGAGTACTTTATAGATATGTAGATTAGAGAGAACGGGAGAACTTCTAACGGACCTTCATGCAGATCATAAGAGAGCAACAAAATCCAGTGATGAAAATTTTGACCCATGTGTGAAATGGGTAAAAACTTAAGAATAGGCTAAAAAGGAAATGGGTCGAAGTTAGCCAGAATGTGCTTTAATGTTATAAAACATCATAAATAATTTTATTCAGATTTATTTTGGATAGTATGTTTAAAATTCTAAGCTACGCTCTTATTGAACAAAATGATTTAATAATCATATCTGAGACATATTTGTCAATACACAATTGACTTTATTTGACAAAAAGTGTTCCAGGCGAACCCACCTATACAAACGTTACCCCATTTTGACCCGAACACATGTTGAACTGTTGCTCAACCCGCACTACCCACCCATTTTTCTGCATCTACTCTAACACATTATAATAACACTGATGTTCCTGAAAAAGATAGTAGGAAAGATAAAACAAGTACAGGAGTAAGATAATACCTGGTGAAACAGACCCCATCATAAGATAGGATGTTATGTTAGCATCCACAATAAATGCAACACGAGTATAACCAGTAGTAGGACCATCTGTCCCATCTTGCTGAAATACACTGCCATCAACGGACATGTTTAAAGAGCCAACACTGGCACGGGGATCTTCATCATCACCGAGTTTACTGGAACTAGGAGAAGATGTTTCTTGAAGAATAGATCCAGGGTCAATTAGTTTTACTGCCCATCCTATTCGACAAGCAAAAGATGAAGCAGCCTGAAGTTGAGACAGTTCGACCTGTAATGTTGTGGCCAGTTCAGCAACAGTTGAATTCTCGCTTGAAACCACAAAAACAGCATAAAGCAACCTGTATGGTAAAGTTCGTAACATGAAGATGTTTAGTTGTCTGCTTGCAGAAAATGAATTATAAGACAAAACAAAAAAATCAATATCCTTACTCCTCAATGGGGTCTTCATAGGACTGCTCTCTGTTTGAAACGAACCCTTCAAGTCTGCATACTGTAATATAGACATGTCAACATACACTTCATAAAATTGGGAAAATAAGAGAACAAACAGAACAAACTAATGCTACGGAAACAAAATAAACAATATAATGTTGCCTTGAATAACCTATTATTGCTACACTCACCAGCTAAGGGGTAGGAAAAATTTATAATTCCTCCACTGGTTAGGATGAGAAGAATAGGTTCACAAACAACCAAAAATCATGTATTCATGTCTAGGATGGACTTCGTCCAATTTTGTGGCACGTTTCAGTACATAGGGACGCCCAAAAGGACAATGGAGTAGGTGCTCACTGCATTGGGCTAGGTCCTTGGAGAAGGGTCAGTAGCCACCCAAAAGGGGTCCACAGGCAGAATTTCCCCGCCGATTTATAAATTTTGGAGAATATATGGGGACTGCATATATGTATGAGATCTATCACCGATGATGCATGTGTGCTGGCTCGATAAATGTGATTGTGTATATGGAATTTTACACTTTTGTGATGACTCTATATGTAATTTTGTATATTATACACACATGCCACTTCATCCAAATATAACTGTAATTCTGTATCTACGTGTTTCCATCTGTAATTCTGTATCTACGTGCTTCCATCTGTAATTTTGTATATTATACACACATGGCACTTCATCCAAATATAACTGAGCGTTGTATCTAGAGGTTTCGAAAAGTAGCCAGTAAGAAATGGAGGACAAAAAGAACCCAATAGTTGAAGAATAACAATTCGATCATCACCTCATAAGTATAACATATTCAGATTTCACTATGTGATGATGCTAAATACAAAGTATTACCTTTAAATCGATCCTCGGCATAAACACAGACATCAAGGTAAACTAATCCTCTACGATGAAGACCCTTGATGACAACAGGATCGAAGAGCATGAATGCGTTTCCTTCCTCCTTGCATATCTTGTCAATGGTTGCACTTTCTTCTTCTGAAAGTTTCTGCATTCATATCTCATAATCAGATTGGAAATGATCATATCTGAAATGCTCAAAGAACTCTAGATATATTTTGTTGATGTTATAAGCTAGTGGGACTGAAATCTACTGGTGATACTGATTCTAATAGCAGACAGAATTACCAGAAACCTCACCTTAAATTCTTCCAGTGTAAAGTTAACAAGGCAAATTCCCCACCAAGGTTCAATTGTAATGTCTATCGGTTGCAAAGGCAATGATTCTTTAGCTATTGACTTGTTCAGCTTCCACATAATTTTCTAAATAGCTCCAACATCATTATAAATAATTAGATAAAGGAAGAAATAAAGCCATAAGGGCGTCTGTATATTAATATACAAGTCTGAAAACAAATTCTTGCTGCATATAATATAGAACTGTTCTATACTTCTATCAGCAAAATCCACTGGACTTTCACGTATTCATAAATGAAATGAGTGCATTTGATACAAAAACAGCAAGATGTGATTGTAGTTTCATGCTCATATTATGAAAACTTTGTTACTTCCACATGGTGATTAACACGCATACTATAAGTCTATAACATGTAATTGATGTTAATCTTAAAAATTCTAAGGGGGCGCTTGGTTAAACTGAGGGGAATGAGAATGGGTAAGGGTAAGGGAATACAAAGGAATGCAATGAACATTCCTTAGCATTATCATTACCATTGTTGGTGCTTGTTTAATATAAGACATGGTGGTGATTGAAGATGGTGACAACAACTGTTAGGGTGATAGTCAGTGGTTGCGATGATGACGAGTGTCGTAGTGGCGTTGGGAGGGTGGTGGTAGCGACAATGGTGGTGGTCAGTGGTGGTGGCGTCGGAGATTAGTGGTGGCGTGAGGAGGTTGGTGGTAGCGACAATCGTGGTGGTCAGTGGTGGTGGCGGCGTCGGATAGTAGTGGTGGCGTTATGAGGATGGTGGTAGCGACAATGGTGGTGGATAGTGGTGGTGGTGGCGTCGGAGAGTGGTGATGTCGAGAGTGGTGGTGTCACAGAATGATGGTGTTACGAGGATGGTGGTAGCGACAAGGGTGGTAATCAGTGGTGGCGGTGGCATCGGATAGTCGTGGTATCGCAGAGTGGTGGTGGTGTTAGAATTGGTGATAGCGACAATGGTGATGGTCAGTGATGGTGGTGGTGCTGGATAGTGGTGGTGTCGGAGAGGGAGAGTGGTGGTGGTGTCGGAGAGTGGTGGTGGCTTAGGACGGTGGTGGTCAGTGGTGGTGGTGGCGTCAGAGAGTGGTGGCGTCGGAGAGAGGTGGTGGCGTTAGGAGTGTGGTGGTAGCGACAATGGTGGTGGTGAGTGGTGGTGGCGCCGCCAGATAGTGGTGGTGTCAGAGAGTGGTGGTGGTGTCGGAGAGTGGTGGTGGCGTTAGGAGGGTGGTGGTCAGTGGTGGTGGTGGCGTCGGAGAGTTGTGGCGTCGGATATTAGTGGTAGCGTTGGGAGGGTGGTGGTCAGTGGTGGTGGTGGCTTCAGAGAGTGGTGGTGTCGGAGAGTGATGGTGGCGTTACGAGGATGGTGGTAGTGACAATGGTGGTGTTCAGTGGTGGTGGTGGCATTGGAGAGTCATGGTATCGGAGAGTGATGGTGGTGTTAGGAGTGTGGTGGTAGCGACAATGGTGGTGGTCAGTGGTGGTGACGGCGCCGGATAGTGGTGGTGTCGGAGAGTGGTGGTAGCGTTGGGAGGGTGGTGGTCAGTGGTGGTGGTGGCTTCAGAGAGTGGTGGCGTCGGAGAGTGGTGGTAGCGTTAGGAGGGTCGTGGTAGCGACAATGGTGGTGGTCAGTGGTGGTGGTGGCTTCAGAGAGTGGTGGTGTCGGAGAGTGATGGTGGAGTTACGAGGATGGTGGTAGTGACAATGGTGGTGTTCAGTGGTGGTGGTGGCATTGAAGAGTCATGGTATCGGAGAGTGATGGTGGTGTTAGGAGTGTGGTGGTAGCAACAATGGTGGTGGTCAGTGGTGGTGACGGCGCCGGATAGTGGTGGTGTCGGAGAGTGGTGGTAGCGTTGGGAGGGTGGTGGTCAGTGGTGGTGGTGGCTTCAAAGAGTGGTGGCGTCGGAGAGTGGTGGTAGCGTTAGGAGGGTCGTGGTAGCGACAATGGTGGTGGTCAGTGGTGGTGGTGGCGTCAGAGAGTGGTGGTGGCATTAGGAGTGTGGTGGTAGCGACAATGGTGGTGGTCAGTGATGGTGGTGGTGGTCGGTGGAGACACATATACATACGTGTGATATTACCTTGAATCCATTACCCCCCAATTTACAAGGGAATGGTTCATTACCCATTAGTGGGTAATGATTACCTATATTTTCGTTAACCAAGCACTATTAATCATTCCTTTTCCCATTCCTTACCCCTAATACCCTTAACCAAGCATACCCTAAATTGTTTGCAGAAAAAGAATAATTTATTTATCATTTGGACTATTTGTTGGCATCTGCCTGTAACAACTCACAGTGAATTCAAATTAGAGAAAAGGTATCAAACATCCTTATAGGCATCCTTCTTTGTATGTGCATACTCTTCAGTTAACATACATCCTTCTTTGTATGTGCATACTCTTCAGTTAACATACATAAGACCCTAGTCATAATCAGAGTAGTATGGTGCACGAGCATTTAATATGCAGAGTGATTATATTTCAGTATTACACACAAACCGGCTGCAACAAAGACACATTGGAGAACCATCCTATAGCCAAATATGGTTACACTAAAAGCACATCCAACATGATTATCATACAAGCACATTGAAAACAAAAATATTATATATGTTTACCTTAGATCTACACTTGTTCATGATATCAATAAATTCATTTCTGCCTATCCCAGTGAGCCGTAGTGCATCTGCTGCGCTAAAATTTGGAATTCGGTCATACGACTGTTCTGCAATAAAGATTAACATCAGTCTTCCTGGAATGAGAAAAATATTGAAGTAATACAAGGCCTTGTGACATATAAAAACGTGTCACAGTTTCAGGCAATTACTAAATTTAAATATATATATCAGTATGACGGTCGCTCGGCACTTTGGCTTTTATCACCGACACTGAAATTTGAGGACTTGTATATAACAGAAAATTGATACCATCAAAGCACCGACATTGATAGTAGTAGTTTCACGTTACAAGTAAAGTAAACAAAATCCTATAGTGCGTAAATCCACTACCATTTTTCATGACTTCGAATAACATATCGCAATAGTATCTGAATGGAGAAACCCTCATCACACGGCAAACATACTCAGCAAGATGATAAGGGAACAACTGCAAGAGAATTTTTTGTTAGTTCTGTGCATTAATCAAGGGAAACTAATAAAATAAGCACTAAGCACTTTATTCAGATTCAAGATCGTATTGGAACAACATTAGTACAACTTATCAGGGTTTAGAACTTGATTAGTGATATTGTTTCAGGATGACCAAGACTCCTGCCAATCAAAGGTTGAAAAGAATGGTGTGCATATACAGTTGTTTATGCGTTTCATGATTGCACGTTATCCGAATCAAAATCAAAATGTTACGAAATCAAATAAATGATTCATGATAGCCGCTAACAACATAGGAGGTCTCTCCAATGCTTACCGCCAAGTTCTTTCGAAGATAGCGCATCATATCCTCATAATATTCACTTTCTCTGCATACTTTACGCACAAAAGAAGTGCGCCATAGGAGCCTTCTCTTTATACAATGTGCGATTATCCTGCACAACAAGAATATCTTGAAGAACGGACACAGTTTGATAAAACTTGGATCACCTAGGACTACCATTCAGCATTTTTCCTAAGGATAGGTTAGCTTATGGAGATATCATAATATTCTAATTGCACACAATAATGAAAATCTTTTGTGCAATTGAAACTAGTATTGAAAAGAATGATAATGAAATCTATTGTAAATGTGATGCAGATATTTTTTTCTTTAAAGTTCTACGTGCAAAGTTTTAGCAAACGAAGTGGATAACCATCTAACTGTTTAGGAAACAAGGCACGAGATGACTATTATGAATGTGCATTTGATCAGTAGTGAGCTCATATTCACATAAGACAGGATATTTGAAATGTGTAGAATATTGCAGTTTAACTTTCTAGTTACAAGCAGGTCTAACACTCTTGTCCTGTAAGTTTCCGAGAAATATTATTTTATCTCTGAGAATTTCAACTAAGAGCCGTGCATAAGAGCTCATGTCTATAAATCATGAAGTGTATAGCTAATAGTTGGGATCACATCATGACATACTGACAGGGTTCTGAAAGTTGACCTTCCCATTCTCACTAAGTGTTTACAGGTTATGTAAGCTACTTTACGGTTATATGACTCACTGAAGGTCCAAAACTTTTATGGTATAATGCCTAAACAAGGAAGCCATAAGGAAAGAACTGGGATGAGTTTGCATACTGTTATGTGAACTTTAGAATGTCCCTAACCAAATATCAAAAGAATTGTTTCACGACGTATTAATTGTTCAGTTCTACGTAGTATGTAATTAATCCAAAAGAATATATAAATTTCACTACCCCCGGCCGGGGTCAAATCTTCCCAGTATAGAATTCAGATGCACATTCTAACTATTTGAAATGACAGCATTGCTCATTGTTACAACAAACTGGCTCTGTCTCACAAAATGCCACAATTTACTTTTTAGTATGTTCTTTAACGCACATTCCAGATAAAAGTTTCAATCTGAAAACATCAGTTTGTTCATTAGTAATAATTTCAAAATATTACTAATATAATTAGTTTTGATCCACAGGAATATCACTAGCTTGTAAATATATCGGGTAATGCTACACCAATACCACAACGCGTTCAGTAAGCTAGGTGGTCACGCACCTTGGTGTGAAATGGACAGATAGCTGACATACATATATTTATAAGTTGTGGTAGTATTATTTTTAGCCAATTCAAGTCATATTCAACTAATCGTCAGGCGAATTGCAAACATTATTCGTATGTTTTTATCTCATACACTAGTCCAATTCACAATAGTCACATTTCAAACTACATACCTACATTCTAAAATATAGATCATAACAGAAATAAAGTGAATAATTAAGTGAAAGGTTAACCTTCGATGCCATTCTTCTTTGGTAACCAAACTCGCTTGAAGCCGTTTAGGGAGACTCTCCCAACAACATTCTTCCTTAATAGCTCTCAATATTAATTGTTCCTCAATCGTTGACGGTACGTGCAGCATGCTAGCTAAATCAAATTCACCTCAAATGAACGAACAAACCCGCCCTAACTATACGTAAATCTAGATTATAATTTACGCACGAGGTGATTGTTTGACGATTTGCATGGTAAGAGATGATGAATATACCTGATATTTCAATAGGTTAGGGTTTTATGATGAAATGAAACGATGAAGATCTGTTGTTGTTAGGATCATTATTATTTGTAATTATGACGCATGGAATTGGATGTCGGAGATATAACAAACATTTTCCAATTTGCAACTTGTTTCTACGTGATGAGCAGTGCCAATTAAAATATTACGTACTAACTTAATTAAAGGGGATATAAGATGTAAATGAAACATACAACTAGTATGTTTCCTTTTCAAATATTACTTTTAAACCCCGCGCATAAAAACATTAGTTTCTAATACAAATTTTGCATATTATATTTTTCTTGGATCTAAGATTAAAATTATTTTGTTATTTCATCTATTTTTTATAGTTTAATATCTCACTAATCATTAAATGTTAAACAAAAAAAATTCGGCAAATGGGTTGGTTTGGGTCATGGGTCAGATGGGTTGTGGGTCAAATGGGTTATGGGTCAAACGGGTCATATTTAATAATGGGTCTAACGAGTTATGGGTCAAATGGTTTGAGTCGGGTCAACCCAATAAGTTAAAATATTTTCCAATCTTTTAACATGTTTAAACGTTTTTTTCTGTATTCGTTTGATTTTTACGTTTTCGTAAGTAAATTTACGTTTTCGTCAAAAAACTTACATTTTCGTCTGTAAATTTACGTTTTCGTCATAAAATTTACGTTTTCGTCATAAAATTTACGTTTTCGTCAGAAAATTTACGTTTTCGTCAGTAAACTTACGTTTTCTTCAGTAAATTTACGTTTTCGTCGGAGAATTTACGTTTTCGTCAAAAAAGTTACGTTTTCGTCAGAAAATTTACGTTTTCGTCAGTAAATTTACATTTTTCGTCAGTAAATTTACGTTTTCGTCTGTAAATTTACGTTTCCATCAGCAAATTTAAGTTTTCATCAATAAATTTACGTTTTCGTCTGTAAATTTACGTTTTGGTCTGTAAATTTACGTTTTCATCTCAAAATTTACGTTTTCGTCAGAAAATTTACGTTTTCATCAGTAAATTTACGTTTTCGTCAGTAAATTTACGTTTTCTTCAGTAAATTTACGTTTTCGTCGGAAAATTTACGTTTTCATCAAAAAAGTTACGTTTTCGTCAGAAAATTTACGTTTTTGTCAGTAAATTTACGTTTTCGTCTGTAAACTTACGTTTTCGTCTATAAATTACATTTTCTTCTGTAAATTTACGTTTTCGTCTGAAAATTACCTTTTCGTGAAAAATTACGTTTTCTTTTGCAAATTTACGTTTTCGTTTGCAAATTTACGTTTTCGTCAGTAAATCTACGTTTTCGTCAGTAAATCTAAGTTTTCATCAGAAAATTTACGTTTTCGTCAATAAATTTACGTTTTCTTCTGTAAATTTACGTTTTCGTCTGTAAACTAACGTAAATTTACTGTCGAGTCTGTAAATTTACGTTTTCGTCACAAAATTTACGTTTTCATCTGTAAATTTATGTTAATTTACTGAGAAAAACATAAAATTACTGCCGAAAACGTAAATTTACTGCCGAAAACGTAAATTTACTGACGAAAACATAAATATACTGACAAAAACATAAATTTACAGAAGAATACGTAAAAATACTGACGAGAATGTAAACTTACAGACAAAAACAGTTACATACTGCCGAAAAGACGAAAACGGTAACATACTGCCGAAAACGTAAATATACTGACGAAAACGAAAATTTACTGACGAAAATGTAAATTTACTGACAAAAACGTAAATTTACTGTCGAAAACGTAAATTTACTAGAGGAAAACGTAAATTTACTAACGAAAATGTAAATTTAATGACGAAAACGCCATTTGACCCAAATTTCATTTTACACAAAGAAAGAGGTGACTCATTTGACCCATCACTCTTTTTTTAGAAAGGCAATTTTTACAACTTACACAAGTATATCTCACAAATTCTATCTCACATGTCTCCACCGAGACTTGAACCCACAACCTTTAGGTTAGAGGGCCACTCACATACCGCTAGACCAAGAGACCTTTGGTATTTGACCCATCACTCTATTTTTGCGCAACCCATTTGAACCCATAAGGTTATGAAATTGAACCCAATTGACCTATTTTGGTTGAATGAGTTGAAATTGTCACTTCTAGAAAAAAATATACCGTCACGACGAACATTAAGTTATCTTTCTACTGATATTCACTATGATATATTTTTGAAAAAAAAATTGTTATTTTTTCACGTTGCTGAAACTTACAGGAACTATCATATGTATATATGATGAAACATTACTATCATACTAGTTCACGCAACTTTCAACATTGCGAGAAAAAATACAACTTTTTTCTATTAATAGTTAATCATAGTCCATGTCTATAAAAAGATAATTAAATGTTCGTCGTAATATATATTTTTTTCGCTTAACGATTTAAAAGATATAAATGTTTGAAAAAAGAGGTGAAAATGAGTTTTGGGATTAATCCCGTCTATTATATAAAAATAGAAGATGGAAGGTGAGGGTTAGTCATTTAATATTTAAATAAAGTTTTGGTATCCAAATGAACTTAACTCTTATCTTGGATATAGTATAGAAACTCGGTTTCAGTGAAATTGAGGTTTTCAATTGTCCAATAGGAAGCTTCGGTTTTGCAATTAAGCATTAATTGGTTGATTGAAATATCTAGGCTGGACATATCGGGACTTTTTTTCTTGGTCCCTGATGTGCAGTTCGTCTAGGCATTTATTTTAATTTAAGTTTTTCATTTATATTTTGTCGATTTAACCAATTTAACCTCATAGAACGCTTCTAACGGACAGTCTACCTGGTCGATCGTTGAATAGTTTGGCAAGGTGTCAATCACTACGAGCGATGTTAAATTGTAATTCTAATAGTGTTTATTTTATCTAATTGTTGGTCTAAATTATACATATGCTAAACTCTAACTAAGTTAATACTATGTACAATATTTACTTTATTCACATTATTGACAAGGTTGGTTTTGTATCAAATAGGAGGGGGTGTCAATCTAAGGGATAGGCACATGTTGTGTTGGTGATTTATCCTTATTATCTCTTTCGCGGTCCTATCGAATCTTATTCCTAAAGTCTAAAAGTCTGACCAAGCTCTATCTTAAGCCAACCATGTTTAATCTATCTAATGCAACCGTGCTTTATTAAAGTCAAATGTTTTTTCTTATTAATCAAGCGACATATCATTCCTAGATTAAGGCGGTACTTCTTCTTTAAACCTAGATACGTTAGTTCCGTCACAAGTTGATGAATCCACATAAAGCATCCAATGTAATGATTATAATCTATTTTACAAGGGAAAGCAATGGTGATCTTATTGCTTCTCCTAGCTCAACGAGACCTTATCCATTTACTCCTTACGGCTATTATATGGTGGTAGCCCAAATGTTCCAACCAGTGCGTAAGAATTAGGGCTTAAGTGCTAGAAAAGGCCACCTGCTAGTTTAGCTTGGCTCATAACTTACAACACGCATGACGTTATTTGTGATCCTATTATTCCACCTATATAAATCACTACAAAAACGGAGAGCTTCTTAACACTTTTTAGCGCATTAGGATTAAGGTTACGTGGTAAGCACATAAGTGGATATGGGCGATAAACACAATCTAATACTTAACAATAAAATAAATAATCGATAATTGTGATAACCCGAACCCAAAGGTCATTATTTAATCCTATTTTACGAATATTTTGAAATTTTTGAGGAGCTTGAATGCTATGATGTTTGGTGGTTTGATTTGAAACAAATGTTGGAAGTCTTATTTTTGCATTTTAACTAGTTACGAGGACTACTAGTGATTTCGATATCGACGGATGCCCAAATATTTACGTTTTATTATTGATTGTTTCGATGACGTTTTCATTTTAATTGCGTATTAAATTGTCTCGGGACTATATTATTATCATATTTTGTGTGCGTTTTAATATTTGAGAAGTATTTTTACGAAACCTGAGTCCCGCAAATATTTTCAAATTGACTAATAGTCATTTCCCGCTCTTTAACTAGTTATTTACATTTTAGTCCAAAAGAATGCTTAAATTGCAAAATCTATCCACCACCACCACTATTTAAGGATTTTCCACTAACTATTAAACATAGAATAATCATTTTTATAAAAATTTCACCAACTCTTCTTCCTCTCTCTCTTTTACCATCCAAAACCAAGCCAAAAACACCCTTTGATCTTTGATTTCTAATTTGAATCTTGTTAAACTAAAAGAAGACCCATTCCTAAAATTGAAAGGTGATCATTTTGGTATGAATTTTTCTCACATGCATGAAATTTTTATTTTTTTGTAATGTTATGAGTGTTTGATCTATTTTTATGATTTCATGTGGTGTTTATTGTTATTATAATTCATTATTAGTTATTGCATGTATAAATTTTTGGGTGTATCATTTGAAGGATGAACATGCAAGTGAGTTGAGAATGTTAGGGATTGATTTGGATGATGGTATGATGATATTAGTAGTGTAACACCCCATTTTGATAATGGAATGTCACGCGTAATTATGGCGTGTCATCAAAGCATACAAGGATAAATGTCTAAACATTACAGGACCATAAAAGGAAAATACCGGAATCAAACATCGGTAGTCTAAAAGTAAAGCTCATCACACACAAACATAAGTACTGTAAATGAAAGGACTAAACAATGTCCATAGCAAGACTATCAAAGTAAAGATAATGCATAAAGTAAAGAAAGGCTAGAAAGCTTCTAGTCCATATGCACGTACGCTTAAAGTCTACGAGCGTCCCTGAGTACCTGCCGTTTTGGGAACATAGAAAAGGAAAACGGCTGAGCAAAACGCTCAGTGCAAGGATGTACAATAAAGCATGAATAATATAAGCATATAACCAAGGTTGCAGAAATCGCTAGGCGTTAGTGAGGCGGTTGGCCACCTTCGAGGCGGAATTCATCTAGGCGGCGCCTAGGCGCCGCCTAGGCGGATTGGAATTTTATGCATAAAAATTTATAAATAACACCTATAACTTGACAAAATACTTCTAATTTCTAATAATTCAAAGTCCACATAGCTTGAAGTTGCAAAATAGACAAATAAACATAAAAATTTAAGGACTTAAAACTTTAAACTTGACATACAGTTCAGTTGATTCCAATTTTGACGAAAAATCCATTACTTTATGTTAACAATCATAGGTTTATCTTTGATTTTAAGATGTTATGTTAAAATAAATATGGAAATTATATATTAGAAAGAAAATTCTTAATTTTTTGTAAAAAAATATTGACTTTTTGTTGACTTTCTTTGACTTTTTGACCGCCCAGGCCGCCTAGCTCCGCCTAGGCGCCGCCTAGCACCGCCTAGGCGGATGTTTGACCGCCTTTTGACTTTTCCGCCTAGCTTGACCGCCTAGCCATAAATCGAGGCGGAGTATGACCGCCTAGCGCCTAGGCGCCGCCTAGGCGGCCGCCTAGCCCGCTTTTTACAACACTGCATATAACATGTAACAGCGGAAGAAACTAAGTCCCGAATAACCCGGTTAAGTCTTGGTAAAACTGGTTTTATAGTTTGAAAAGCCTTATGTTTATCTTATAAAAACTGTTTAACATATTCTACCATTAGCCAATATAGGTCATGAAAATCCACCGTGTCTGAATACTTGGAGGGGTGACCTCATCATGCAAATTAGAGGGGCTGCCTCTAATTTAATATACTGGTTTGGGTAGGAGGGATCAGTTCCTTGTGAAGGATGCAAGGCACACACCACATTCACACTGAGTAATCTACTGAAAAACATGTATCTATGATGCACCCATACACCCCACATGATAAATATAATAATATGGCCAAAAGCTGAAGGGACGCTACGAGCAATCACTCCGCCGTGGTGAAGTCATAACACCAGTGTCTCTAGTGTTATGGTTATGGTACCTCCAAAACTAGGTGAAACTGGTCATGCATGTATATGGCTATAGGTATTCTAAATTAAACATAAGCAAATCAAACATATAAACTTATACTACGGGAAGACAGTTGGCTGCATACGGGGAATCCTAATAAGGAAAGAATGTCCATACTGAAAGGACGGGAATCCGTACCTTATGTCCAGTGAACGAAGAAGACGAACTGAGGAGAGTCCTACTTCGGTATCACTAATGCTACATAAATACATACGTGTATAAGTATCTGCTTACTAAATACGTAACTGGTTTTATGTCATGTCTTAGCTTATTTTATACGTTCATGTCATGTTTTACCGTTTTAAGCTTTAAACTGTGTTTATCTTATATTCTATCTATTCTGATTAAGTATTTCTTGTATTTCATGTATTATTATACTTACTGTGTAATAATAAGTAACTTTCTAAAAATAGCAGGTTTTCTAAAATAGAAAGTTTCCAAAAATAGAAAGTTACCAAAACTAGAAAGTTTCCAAAAATAGAAAGTTTCCAAAAGAAGAAAGTTTCCAAAAATAGACAGTTTCCAAAAATAGAAAGTTTCCAAAAATAGAATTACTGCTTAAAATAGATAAGTTTCTAAAAATAGAAAGTTTCCATAAATAGATTAGCTGCCTTAATTACATAAGTTTCTAAAAATAGAAAGTTTCCATAAATAGATTAGTTGCCTTAATTAAATAAGTTTCTAAAAATAGAAAGTTTCTATAATTAGATATAAGCTGGTTAAATAAGCTAAGTATATAAGCTTAAGTGTTTTCTGATTATTTTTCTAAGTCATAATGATATAAGGTATAGTTTATTAATTATTACATGTAATTTAAATAAACTATAGGTTAAAAGTATTTAATTAAATATATCATGTTTTTAATTAAATAAAGTTAAATACTTAGGTTAAAACATGTATTATTAATTACTAATAATATAACCTAAGTCATGTTAATTAATTAATTATAGCCATGGTTTTTAATAATTAATTAATTATAAAGTCTAGAAAAATAAATACTTAGGTTAAAAATCCATGATCTAATAATTAAATTATAACCTAAGTCATGTTTTATTAAATTAATCATGTCATAATTTATTAATTTAATTTATAAAATATGATTATTAAAAACATAACCTTAAGATAAACCATGAACCGGATCGTGACTAGAAACCATGAACCGGACTCGAAATCAACACCATACCTCGAACCACTTCGGGGTTTCCCCCTTGTTGCTGCTGCCTGGGACCCACACCACCAAACCGAGACCTTGTGGTCTCGGTGGTGGTCCATGTGCCAAGCCGAGACCCCCTTGGGGTTCGGTTTAGGCGCCGGCCACACACAAACACCCCTAAAACCTCCGTTTTGATTTACCCCATAACTATTTACATGTTTGATCTATGTTTTTAATTAGCCTTTTAAAAACATCATGTTCTTATTTAATTTTATTAAATCAAAACAAAAGAAAAAGGTATACCGAATGCGTGGATCAAACGAGGATGAACACACACCAACACTTGCACCAAATTCAAGATCAAAATCAAATAAACACCCCCTTGTGTGTGTTATATGCGGCAGCCAACAGAGAGCAAGAAGGAAAAGGAGAAACTTTTTAGGTTTTTGATTTATTTTACTGTAAAATGAAAATGACTAGAAAGTTTACCTTAAGCCCTTTTCTTAGTAAAATTTTGATGGGCTTGGCCCATGGTCTTGGTGTAGCCGCGGGTAGGGGGCCCCACATGGGGTACCCGTACCGTTTACCGTGTCTCGTTATTTAAGTGTTCGTTCGTGTTTAGTTGTGTTCGTGTTTTATGTGTTCTCGTTAAATATTAACCGTGACTTAATATATTTATTCGTGTTCGTAATAAATATTTATATACGTAATTAATATTAGTTCGTGATTTAATTACGTTCATGATTTCATGATCGCATGTTCGTGATTAATTATTGTTAAATAATTATAGTGTGTTCGTACGTAATAAATACTTATCGTGTTCTAACACGTACGTAATACGTAAAATTCTAACATGTGAACGTAATCACATACTATAAAAGGAAAGTTTTAATATAGTAAGTACGATCTTAAGGGTACTATTCATGGTAAAAGCATGCGGGTTTTACAACTCTTCCCCCCTAAAAAGAATAATTCGTCCCTGAGTTATAGATAAAGTAAACTGGAAAAGAAGAGCATACCCGAATTCAAAATATAAAATGAGGGTAAGAAGCCCGGATAGACTCCTCTGTTTCCCAAGTGGCTTCCCGCTCGGTATGATTCCTCCAAAGGATTTTGACGAATGAAATCGTCTTCCTTCTCATGACTCATTCTTGTCTGTCAAGAACTCGTTCGGGTTCTTCTATGAAGGTGAGATCTTCACGTATCTGTTCCAGTGGATACTGAACCATGTGAAAGGGATGATACTGATACCCTCTGAGTAAGGACACATGAAACACATTGTGTACATGCGAAAGCTGCGGAGGTAACGCTAACCGGTAAGATACTTCACCGACTCGTTCAATGATATCAAACGGTCTGATGAAACGAGGACTGAGCTTCTAATAACTAGGTTTTTCCTAATTAAAAAGATTCGTTTATGTATGTCTAATCGAATTGATCTAGGTTCTCTATGTGACTCAATTTTATTTTGGTGGAACAAAAATGTGTCGTTGTAGTTTTTTAAATAAAAGTGCAAAGACTTAAAAGTAAAGTGCATTAAAGTAAAGGGCAAGTATTAAAAGAGCGTGAAAATTAAATCTAAGACTACTTAAAAGTAAAATGTGCAATATTTAAAAACTTGACGGAAAGTAAATTAATTAAATGACTAAAACTAAAGCGTGTCGGAAATTAAAATTAGACAAGAATTAAAAACATAAACTAAAAAAAATTAATCAAGACAAAACATGTAAAATACCCTCCAATCGGAATATATTCCGATAGGCCACAATCGGAATGTCAAACCTGTCCAATCGGAATGTCGTTCGGAACCCAATCGGAATGCTGTCACTTACCAATCGGAATATCCCAAACGCTCTGATCGGAATAATTGACTTACCTCCTGATCGGAATATTGACTAGACCTTGGTCGGAATGTAGTTCGGAACTACAATCGGAATGTGTCACTCATTCTGATCGGAATAACCCAAACAAACACCTCAATCGGAATGAGGGAAGAAGCACTAGATCGGAATAACTGTCACTAAACCCAATCGGAATACCACTTACCTTGTCCACGATCGGAATACCAAAGTCCACCAATCGGAAAGATGAAACCCTTATCCGATCACACTGATCGGAATGTAACTCCCTCTTCCGATCTTACCAATCGGAATACGGAGGAAATTACGCAAATTAAGCTCAACAAATAAGCTAAGATTCAAATAAGCACTATACGAAAAACTTAAGGTAAACCGTGTAAAAATAAGCTACGAAACTGAAAGTTAAAAACTTTTAAGACACGAAATTAATAAACTTTAAGAAAAACAACTTTTTATATAAAAATAACTTTTGTAAAAACTATATAAACTTGAAAATAAATCAAATAAGCTATGAAAATAAGAGATTTAAAACAATCAAAAGCATAAAAATCAAACCTTTAAACAACTTAACAAGATAAAAACGTGTAAATCAAAGATTAAAGAAAGGTAGAAGAAGATTAACAAGATAAAGTAAAGGTGCAAGTAATTAAAGGAAACACTTACTTGAAATTAAAGGTAATTAAAGGTGCAAAACATGTATTTAAATGTGCAAGTAATTAAAGGTGCATAAAATAAAGGTGGAAGAGATAGTTTGTCAAGCTATCCAACAAAACTAAATGAAATGAAAATGAGAGTATTTATAGGTGATTAGGGGAGAGGTTAGAGGAAGCTTCCTCCCCTCCTTCCTTTCTTCTTAATTGCGCCCTTAAGTCCTTCCTTCTTAATCTTTTTGTTAATCTTGGACTTTAATGACTTGTGGCTCGGGATTTCTCTTGGACTCGTCTTTTAATTCTTCGACAAAATAGACTTGAGTTCCTCGGCTTTAAGTAAACTTCCGTCTTTTGACTTATTCTTCGATAAATCTTCAGAATTGGTCTTGGACTTCCGTTCTTTTTGCACTCTTGTCTTCTTGACTTCGTCTTTTATCTTTTTCTTCAATAAAAGTCCGTAAATGCCCGTGAATTCCCGTGTTTTCTCCACTTTTCACCTTTTCGTCCTAAATCACAACAAAAACACAAACCACGCATAATTCCGACATAAAAGACATAAAATACACGTTTTGGTCCGGTTTTTACTGTAATTAAGTGGTAGAAAAGATGGGTGTTTTCACACCTATCAAATCCCCTACACTTGACCATTGCAATGTCCTCATGCAATGCATTAGTTACAAAGCACATTTACATTTTTCATCATAATTAATCCACGTTGGCCTTTATTAAAAAGATAGAAAATTACAAAAATTCAAAGCAAAGAAATTAAAAAGCATACCTTGGGTTTTGGAAATGTCATGAATAATCATCATCCTCAACTTTTCACTTTCTCCAAACCAAGCTTAAAAACGAGATCATTGTTATTATAAGTTAGTAGACTAACACGAACTCATGTGGGCCAATTATTCACTTAGACTCCCTTATTCCTAGGTGTATCTCTTATTTTTTTATTATTGTCTTGAATGATCACGAGGATGCATTGTTTGACTTATTTCGATAGTTATTTAGTCTGAAAATAAAGTGAACGATTTAATCAATAGTTAGCTAAAGGACCAAATCTTTTAAAACTGCTTCTCGGGACCTCATAAAGTTCATATCTTGGCATAACTCGTTTCGCGATTTGAGACCTTTCTCGGACCGATATTTGGCAGCGACTTCATACTTCAAATCTTGAGAGACGTTCATGAAATTATGGTCTTCTCTTCATAATGGAATTTCTTCACTTGAAGTTTTTGAGAGATTCATACTTGGACCACGACTTCTTCATTTTTCTCCAATCTTTATTTTGGACTTTGATATACAACGATCCGCCTCCTTTTATGACTTGGATCTATTTATCCTCATACCTTGTTAGGGTCTTTTCGGATACACTTCTCCATGACTTTTTGGGGAGTTTTGCTTTACGTCGTGTGTCTCGATCCTTCATATTGATTTTCGATAAATGATTCTTCACATCACTTTGGATCTTTAGCAACAAAATATAGCCCTCATGCCTTGTTAGGGCCTTTTCGGACTCGCCAATCTTCGCGTCCTGCTTCAATAAGTTATGCCTTGGCTATGAACTCTAATCCGTACCGAGCAACTTTTAAACGATCTGGGGCTAGAAGCTAAGTAACTTTTCAAATCGTACAACCTTATTTATTAGCAGATAAATTATTGGCAAGCGATGGGAGAATAGGCTTATAATTAACTCACATAAATTCACGAAAGAATACCGGACTTATAATTGGCTCTATCATCTCTCGTTCTCCACAGTTTAAAATCTCAAGTAATGAGACTCGTGGATACTTAGCCTATTAAATCAAAGTTTTGGGTTTTCGAGTCGCCTATAGGATCTTGCAAATTCTTAGACTTTTTCAAGTTTAGAAATCGCATTTTAAAGTTCCCTTGATAAACGACTCTCTAGGATCAATTATAGGAACTTGCGAAAAGTTCTTGTTCTTAACCTGTGAGAGTTAAGACTTTCGCGTTTTATAGCTCCCTATATAAAAGCCTAGCAAAACTTGACTTAAACACGTTAAGGATACTAGCTAGAGTAAACTCGGGTTGAGTCAAAAGATTCACAACGTTTGAAAATTAAAACCACTTATTTAAACATTTATTCTAATAAGGAAAGAAAATAACTACGCAAAAGGAAAAACTAATAGGCCAAAATAGATCAAAATTTTTGAAAAATGTCGAAAAATTGATTTTCCGGTTAAAATGAGGACAAATACAAGGAAAAGGCCACTTAACTTCGATAGAAGTCCCCCCTACACTTAAGATAAACATTGTCCTCAATGTTTAAGCATGTGGAAGTAAACCCCCCTACACTTAGGACATTGTGCACTTTGTTTAAATCTCGCTAAGGAAAGGACAACTAAAGAGATTCCTATTTTAATATTGAGAAAATATAAAATAGTGAATTGAAAAGAGTTTAGGATAGAACCGGGAAGAAGTAGAACACGGAATCACGGGTCGTCAAGAATCATCAAGAGTGGATCATTGAAGCTCGAATCCCTGATTAGTAGAAGAGAGGAGAGAGCAAACCAAAGGGTCTCCCCTACACTTATGATAAAGAAAGCGAAAAGATAGATGCATGGGTTGCCTCCCAAGAAGCGCTTGATTTTTGTTAACCGAGTCATTAGCCTGACTCGACCTTGATCATCAACGGAAGAAGCATAAGACATATCCACCAGGATCAAAGACATAGTTTTCATCGAGCAAATAGCATAGGCTTAAGGCGAACAAGGCAAGCCAAAGAAGAGTAGGCAAGGTTCCCCTAAGCAGCAATGGAGCACGGTGGAAGCAAAGTTGAAGTGGTGCAAGCAGATTTCCATAAGTTCCAAAGATATTTCCTTTTATTTCATCAGGTGGATACTGAGATGGCTGCAGAATTTCAATACCAGGATCGAACACCTTTTCCTTTAGGGGAAAATAGCACTCAGGCTCAGCCGAGTGTGAAGAAGATCCGCAAAGAAGCACAACCTCGTCCTCAGAAGGGGGATAAAGAGGTGTCAAGTCATATGTGTAACGGATTTCGGTGTCGACCGGTTTCTTCTCCTTTGACAAAATTTTATTCAAATCAAAAGTAGGATCAAGACGATAATCTTCAAAGTCCAAAGGAGGTGCATCACTCTCATGAGGGAAGTAAGTGTTGAGAAATTCAGAGAAATCTTCCTCGAATGAATAATCATCCAAAGTAGGATCGAGTGATGGTGGAGGATCTTCATCATGTGAAGAATCGCTCGATAGAGTATCAGCCTCATCAAAATCATCGAAAGTGGGCAGCTCGGGATACTCAGAAGTATAATCAAAATCATCCGAGTCTGAGCTAGAATCATCATCATCATAAGCATCGAAGACCGGTGACGAATCATAAATGGGAGAAGGTTCCAAGGTAGGGAGAGAATCATCCACATCATCTTGAAAAAGTGGGTTATCGATGCAAGAGTCGAATAGAGGATTGTCGTAGACGGTAAAGTCATCGAGCACATTTATCATATTCACTGATTCTCGTCCTCCAAAGAATTTGCCTGTAAGCTTCCCCATTTTAAAAACTTTAGAATCATCCCCGACTCGTAAGATTAACTCACCTTCGGCCACATCTACTAAAGCACGTCCGGTTCTCAAGAATGGCCGACCAAGTATTAAAGGAATACGAGGGTCCATTGCATAATCAACTACGACAAAATCGACCGGGAAAGTAAATGTGCCAACTTTGATAAACACGTCTTCGGCTATACCAACGGGGTAAGCGAGAGTGCGGTTTGCAAGTTCAAGAGTCATCTTTGTTGGAATGAGGTCGGGTAATGATAGTGTTTTCCAAACACTCAAAGGCATAAGATTAATACTAGCCCCGAGATCAGCAAGGGCAGTAAATTCTTCAGTTTTGTTGAACACGCAAGGCAACATAAAACGACCGGGATCTCCAAGTTTTTCCGGAAGTTCTTTGAGAATAACTGCAGAGCAGTTTTCATTTAATCATGTGTTGGCGAGTTCAATCAGCTTCTCCTTCTTGTTAAGCAATTCCTTAAATGCTTTAACAAATTTGGGCATGTGGACAAGTGCTTCAAGAAAGCTAATGTTGAAGTTCATTTGAGAAATCATCTTGATATAGCTAGTCACTTGAGCGTCCTCCTTGTTTAGCATTTTGTTCTTGCCCAAGCGAGAGGGATAAGGGATATTAGGTTTGTGTAGTGAAGGAGCAGGTGTAGTAGGTAACGGTTGAGATGTTGAAGGGTCATTCGTGGGAACTTCATCACGTCGAGGCGGAGACGGTAATGGTGCACTAATATTAGGTGTAGGAGGAGTAGGGACACATGGTGGTGGAGGAGGTGTAGATGATGGGGGTGGGATTGGTGGTCCTTCGATGGTGACTCCACTACGGGTAGTAATAGCACTCACATTTGCTCGCGGATTGGTGACGGTGTTTGAAGGTAGAGAACTCGAAGAAGAAGGTTGAGCGGCTGGCAAGAAACTAGCAAGCATATTCTTCAAATCATTGGTTTGACTGCTGAAGGAGGATTGAATATTATCTCGAAGCTCGGATCTTATCTCATTTCCTTGCTTGGTGATATCTCCTTTAAGATTGATAATTTGGCTCTGCAGATTCTTGATTTGCTCACCTTGGGTTCTCATGATGGCTTCAACATCGGAGTTAATGGGTGGGGTTTGTTGGGCGGGTGGGTGATAAGGATTAGAAGCTCTTGGTGGGATTTGGTTGCTTCTAGTGTAGTTGTTGGCGGGGTTTTGGTTTTGAGGAGAAAAACCGGGTGAAAGGTAGTTGTTAGAACGGTAACTCAGCAGATTTCTATCCCCTTGTGGTCGAGCTTGGTAATTTTCCGGTGAATAATTACCATAAGCTGCATACACATTTTCCGGATTTCCTTGTGTCGAAGGACAATCGGTGTATGAGTGAGGACCGCCACATGTTTCACAAGGATTAGCAACCGCTTTTTAAATTGTTGTTGTTGTTGGTTTGAAGCGAGAAGCGTAATACTTTTGCTCATTTCGGCCATCATGCGGGTGAGTTCGGTCATCTCAGGGTTTGATGAGGTAGAAGAAACATTGACTATCGTGTTGTTTCTAGAAGAAGCAGAGGAATCCCAGTTCTTATGATGAGTAGTCATGTTTTCAATTAACTCTCTACACTCCTCGGGTCTCCTTTTCATGAATGTGCCACCGGCGGCTGCATTGATCGTATCACGATCTCGAAAAGTCAATCCGTTGTAGAAAGTATCTATCAAAGTGACGGGAAGCATATTGTGGTTTGGACATCTATCGATCAAGACATTATATCTCTCCCATGCATCAAAAAGAGATTCATCGGGATCTTGCATGAAACCGCTGATCTGATTGCGAAGGCTTGTGACCATGGATGGTGGAAAGTAGCGCGACAAAAAGCGTTGAGTCATGTCATCCCAAGTGTGAATAGAAGTCTTCGGGAGACGATCAAACCATTTCTCGGCATGATGTAATAGAGTGTGTGGAAAGAGTTGTAGGCGAAGCTCATCCATTGTGGCACCAGCCAACTTCATGCTTTGGGTGATTGTAATGAACTTGTCGAGGTGTTTGTTGGCATCATCATCAGGCAATCCTCTAAATGGGTTTGTTTGCACTTGCTGAATCATGTGGTGCTTCAACGAAAACTCAGGAGCGTTGATTTGCATCGGCGCAATCGGTCCTCCTCGTCCAAACATTGTTGGTTGACAAAGTTCCTCCATGGTCCGAAGATCGGGCTGTGGAAGAGCATTGTTGTTATTATTATTATTATTGAGGTGCGGTGGCATGTTGTTGTTGTTAACACCTGCCATATCTAAATCTTCTTGAGGCTCGGGCTCTTGATAATTAGAAGATCTAGTACGCATACACCTGAAAATGCAAAAGAAAACAAAACCAAACACAAAAACAATATATATACACAATAAAGATAAAATCTTTTTGGATTTTTGAAATTTTTAATTTTTATGGTTTTTTGAATTTTTAATTTTTTTGAATTTTTTAAATTTTTTTTTAGGCAAGAAAAATAACGCTCACAAGTGAACGGATCCCAAAAAGCAACGCGTCTCTCACAGAAAACCGTTAATCTTTACGAAAAGAGCCGGCAGCGGCGCCATTTAATAACTAGGTTTTTCCTAATTAAAAAGATTCGTTTATGTATGTCTAATCGAATTGATCTAGGTTCTCTATGTGACTCAGTTTTATTTTGGTGGAACAAAAATGTGTCGTTGTAGTTTTTTAAATAAAAGTGCAAAGACTTAAAAGTAAAGTGCGTTAAAGTAAAGGGCAAGTATTAAAAGAGCGTGAAAATTAAATCTAAGACTACTTAAAAGTAAAATGTGCAATATTTAAAAACTTGACGGAAAGTAAATTAATTAAATGACTAAAACTAAAGCGTGTCGGAAATTAAAATTAGACAAGAATTAAAAACATAAACTAAAAAAATTAATCAAGACAAAACATGTAAAATACCCTCCAATCGGAATATATTCCGATAGGCCACAATCGGAATGTCAAACCTGTCCAATCGGAATGTCGTTCGGAACCCAATCGGAATGCTGTCACTTACCAATCGGAATATCCCAAACGCTCTGATCGGAATAATTGACTTACCTCCTGATCAGAATATTGACTAGACCTTGGTCGGAATGTAGTTCGGAACTACAATCGGAATGTGTCACTCATTCTGATCGGAATAACCCAAACAAACACCTCAATCGGAATGAGGGAAGAAGCACTAGATCGGAATAACTGTCACTAAACCCAATCGGAATACCACTTACCTTGTCCACGATCGGAATACCAAAGTCCACCAATCGGAAAGATGAAACCCTTATCCGATCACACTGATCGGAATGTAACTCCCTCTTCCGATCTTACCAATCGGAATACGGAGGAAAGTACGCAAATTAAGCTCAACAAATAAGCTAAGATTCAAATAAGCACTATACGAAAAACTTAAGGTAAACCGTGTAAAAATAAGCTACGAAACTGAAAGTTAAAAACTTTTAAGACACGAAATTAATAAACTTTAAGAAAAACAACTTTTTATATAAAAATAACTTTTGTAAAAACTATATAAACTTGAAAATAAATCAAATAAGCTATGAAAATAAGAGATTTAAAACAATCAAAAGCATAAAAATCAAACCTTTAAACAACTTAACAAGATAAAAACGTGTAAATCAAAGATTAAAGAAAGGTAGAAGAAGATTAACAAGATAAAGTAAAGGTGCAAGTAATTAAAGGAAACACTTACTTGAAATTAAAGGTAATTAAAGGTGCAAAACATGTATTTAAATGTGCAAGTAATTAAAGGTGCATAAAATAAAGGTGGAAGAGATAGTTTGTCAAGCTATCCAACAAAACTAAATGAAATGAAAATGAGAGTATTTATAGGTGATTAGGGGAGAGGTTAGAGGAAGCTTCCTCCCCTCCTTCCTTTCTTCTTAATTGCGCCCTTAAGTCCTTCCTTCTTAATCTTTTTGTTAATCTTGGACTTTAATGACTTGTGGCTCGGGATTTCTCTTGGACTCGTCTTTTAATTCTTCGACAAAATAGACTTGAGTTCCTCGGCTTTAAGTAAACTTCCGTCTTTTGACTTATTCTTCGATAAATCTTCAGAATTGGTCTTGGACTTCCGTTCTTTTTGCACTCTTGTCTTCTTGACTTCGTCTTTTATCTTTTTCTTCAATAAAAGTCCGTAAATGCCCGTGAATTCCCGTGTTTTCTCCACTTTTCACCTTTTCGTCCTAAATCACAACAAAAACACAAACCACGCATAATTCCGACATAAAAGACATAAAATACACGTTTTGGTCCGGTTTTTACTGTAATTAAGTGGTAGAAAAGATGGGTGTTTTCACACCTATCAGCTTCCCTTTAATCCTGAAGCGTCGTGAAACGAGGATCTCTGTCTGAGACGATGCTGGATGGAGCACCGTTGAGTCTCATGATCTCTCTTTTATACGTATCGGCGAGTTTACTTACCGGATCTTCCTTGCGGATCGGTAAGAAATGAGCTGATTTGGTACGTCGATCTACGATAACCCAAATTGCATCGTGCTTCCTCTTGGTAGGCGGAAGACCAGTAACAAAATCCATGGTGATTTTGTCCCATTTCCACTCTGGAATATCTAACGGTTGAAAGAGACCGCCAGATCGCTGATGCTCGATCTTAACCTGCTGGCAGGTAAGACATTTGAAGACGTAAGTGGCCACATCCTGTTTCATACCATTCCACCAAAAATACTTCTTGATGTCATGGTACATCTTAGTCGAACCAGGATGTATAGAGAATGGGGAGGTATGAGCTTCAGCTAACAAGGCTTCCTGGAGTTCTTGGTCATCAAGAACACAAAGTCTCGTGCCCTGCCATATGATACCATCTGCATCTACTCTAAATTTTGTCTGTTTCTCCAAATTCTGTACTATCGCCCAAATTTCTCCATCATCTTTCTGAGCTTCCCTGATCTTAGAGAGTAACTCGGGTTCTACTCTAAGATTAGCCCAGTAACCGTGCTGTCCACGTACCATGATCTCGATGTCTAGTCGCTCCAAGTCTCTTATGATTTCCTCCTCAATTTTAATGCCGTTGATCATTCCGGACTTCCTGCTAGGAGCATCTGCTACTACATTTGCCTTTCTGGGATGATACTATAGATTAATGTCATAATCCTTCAACAGCTCTAACCATCTCCTATGCCTCATGTTCAATTCACGTTGAGTGAAGATATACTTCAAGCTCTTGTGGTCTGTGAAAATGTCACATGATTCTCCATATAAGTAGTGCCTCCATATCTTCAATGCAAACACGACTACAGCAAGTTCTAAGTCATGCGTGGGGTAATTTTCTTCATAAGGCTTAAGCTGCCGTGAAGCGTACGCGATCACTTTCCCATGTTGCATGAGAACACAGCCAAGTCCCTTCCCCGATGCATCACTGTAGATTTGAAATCCACCCGTACCAGATGGGAGAGTAAGAATAGGTGCAGATACTAGCTTCTGCTTCAGGTCTTCAAAGCTCTTCTCTCGTTCTTCAGTCCAGACGAATTTCTCCCCTTTCCGCATCAGTTTGGTCAATGGTAGTGCTAAGCGGGAAGAGTTCTCCACGAACCTACGGTAATAGCCTGCTAAGCCTAAGAAACTGCGGACTTCCGTCGCTGATGTCGGCCTCGACCACTTAGTAATGGCCTCAACCTTCGCTGGATCCATAGTGATTCCTTCTGCTGATACAATGTGACCTAGGAATGCCACCTTGTCTAACCAGAACTCACATTTGGAGAATTTAGCATACAGCTGCTTCTGGCGAAGAATCTGTGGTACTGTACGAAGATGGTCTTCATGTTCCTCCTTGGACTTTGAGAAAATCAGGACGTCATCGATGAAGACAATGACGAACTTGTCCAGAAATTCATGGAAGATTCTGTTCATCAAGTCCATGAACACTGCTGTAGCATTTGTCAGGCCGAATGGCATAACTACAAACTCGTAGTGGCCATAGCGGGTACGAAAAGCAGTCTTGGCGATGTCCTGCTCCTTAACCCGTAGCTGATGGTAGCCTGACCTAAGATCAATCTTGGAGAAGTGTTTGGCCCCTTGGAGTTGGTCAAACAACTCGTCTATACGCGGCAGTGGATACCTATTCCGGATAGTAATCTTGTTGAGCTCGCGATAGTCTATGCAAAGACGCATACTGTCGTCCTTCTTCTTAACAAATAGAACCGGTGTGCCCCATGGAGATGCGCTCGGTCGAATGAAACCTCGTTCCAGAAGTTCTTGCAGTTGATCCTTCAGCTCCTTCAGCTCTATGGGAGCCATGCGATAAGGAGCCTTGGAGATTGGTTCAGCTCCTGGAATAAGCTCGATATTGAATTCCACTTCTCGTGCAGGTGGTATGCCCGGAAGTTCTGCTGGAAATACATCTTGGAATTCCGACACTATTGGTTGATCCTGAATTGATGGAGATTCAGCATCCATGTCGTGAACCGTAGCTAGATAACCCTCGCAACCATGTGACAGTAGTGCACGCGCTTGCAGGGTAGATATGATTTATACAGACCGTCCGAGTACGAACCCGTTATGAATGTACTCTGGTGCATTAACATCACCGAAGATAACTCGATATGAATGGCAGTCTATGGTAGCATGATGCTTGGATAGCCAATCCATGCCCAAAATCATGTCGAAGTCATTCATGTCCAGCGGAAGTGCGTCAACAGGACGAACCTTATCGTCAAATTCTAGGGGAAGACTCTTGTATACATGGGTGATTAATACAGAGTCCCTCAAAGACGTGGAAATAGTAAGTCTATTCTCTAGTGGCATGGGGAGCATCCTAATGTTCTTAGCATAAGCAGTAGAAATGACCGAGTGAGTAGCACCCATCGAAAAGAACACACACAGCTTGACCATACATATACAAGATTACAGTGATGGTACCTGTAGACTTGTTGGCCTGGTCTTGAGATGTCGTGTAGACACGCCCAGTGGTAGGAGGCGTCTTGGTATCAGCATGTCCCGATGTGCCCTCCATCTCGCCCTTACGGCAATCCTTCATGATATGGCCAGGAAGACCACACTTGAAGCATGCGTCAGTGTTACGACGACATGGCCTTGGGTGCCTACGGTGGTAAGTAGAGCAAAGAGGATGAGTATATCCCCCAGTAGGTGCTCTGGCTGGCTGAGGACCTGATAAAACATTTTACATAAGACATGATAATAGGGTACAAAGGACAATGCGGATAATCGTAAGATTGAATACCAGTGATAGCTGGACGGCTAGGCTGTGAACCTCTCTGGTTCTGGTCCCTACCGTTTCCATGGTTCCTGGTAGAAGTTTTGCTAAAGTGTCAGAATATGAGTTATAACATGAAATCATAAGAAAATGCATAAGTATTAGGATCTGCTGTCGTTGGAGTGTCCAGCGTTGTTACAGTAATTATCATTACCGCAACGCCTATCCGTAGCAGAACGGTCGTTAGTCTGACCGTTTCCCTTGGGCTGATGAGGTTGCTGCTGAGTAGCCGGCTAAGACCGGTCCCCAGTTTTCTGCCTGGAAGATACAATTTAAAGAGATGAATAATTGACATATATGGAAAGAATATTGATTGGTCATCGCTTGAATACGAATGTTTACCTCTTCTCGGGTCTCTCAGCTTCCCCGAACTCATCTCTCTCCTGCAGCATTTCCAGCTTACGTGCTGCATCTGCCACTTGTGCTACAGTAGTGAACGTAGCACACACCAGATTGTTTGCGACCGATGTGCGAAGAGCCCACCTAAAGTGGTGTGCCTGCTCTTCAGGAGTACCTGCTGCTGCACCAAGGAAACCAGCTAAGCGAAGGAAGCGCTGCATAAACTCATTGCTATTCTCCCCAGCTCTCTGTCGGATCCCATGGTACTCCCTTCTTGAGCTTGTCTTGCTCAGCCTTGGGAAAGAACTGCTCCATCAACCTATCCTTGAACTGAGCCCATGTTAAACCAGCAACCCAATCGTCACCTCCCTCAAACAGCATCAACGCTAACCACCAATTTAACACATCGCCTTCGAACCGATAGCATGCCAACCTCGCCTTGAACGCGGGGTCACAACCCATAGTATTGAAAATCTTCTCGATGTGAGCCAACCAGCTTTCAACATCACTGGGGCTATCTGTTTTCTCAAAAGCTCGAGGACGGAGCTTGTTGAATCTCTCCAGCCATACTGCCAATGTCACTGGAGGAGGAGGAGGTGGTGCTTGGTTATGCTGCTGATTGTTGGAAGCTTGAACCTCAGCCCTGATGTCATTCCTCAGTTGAGGAAGCAAAGCTTGCATTGCAGCTTGGATTGCAGCATTGAGTTGTTCATGTTTGCGTGTGAGAACCATCTGACAGTATAACATAAAACATATGATTAACAAGTCAAAACCTAAAATATATATACATGAAAAAAAATTATACCAATAAATCCAGAAAATAAATTTTATGCAAGAAAATTTGTGTATGAATGCATGATGCAGTTTTATGAAAACTTTTGTATGCTCGAGAGTGAACGCCTATGGTCAGTTCACCCAAAATAAAAGACATGGCGAGGGGACGCCTATGGGTTGGTCCCAAATTTAAAAGTTTCGATAAAACACATGCGACTAAATAGGGCCAGTCCTGTACCAACCATTACTTAGTCATAAACCTGCGACAATGATATATATATGTATGCATAAAAATGATGAATGCATGAAAACGACTGTCAGTTCTAGGAAGACCATAGTGACTACCCACTAATCACAGGTCATATTTTGAGAGCCTACAGGTCGAAGCCTTGGCTCTGATACCATAATTGTAACACCCCATTTTGATAATGGAATGTCACGCGTAATTATGGTGTGTCATCAAAGCATACAAGGATAAATGTCTAAACATTACATGACCATAAAAGGAAAATACCGGAATCAAACATCGGTAGTCCAAAAATAAAGCTCATCACACACAAACATAAGTACTGTAAATGAAAGGACTAAAAAATGTCCATAGCAAGAGTATCAAAGTAAAGATAATGCATAAAGTAAAGAAAGGCTAGAAAGCTTCCAGTCCATATGCACGTACGCTTAAAGTCTACGAGCGTCCCTGAGTACCTGCCGTTTTGGGAACATAGAAAAGGAAAACGGCTGAGCAAAACGCTCAGTGCACGGATGTACAATAAAGCATGAATAGTATAAGCATATAACATGTAACAACGGAAGAAACTAAGTCCCGAATAACCCGGTTAAGTCTTGGTAAAACTGGTTTTATAGTTTGAAAAGCCTTATGTTTATCTTATAAAAACTGTTTAACATATTCTACCATTAGCCAATATAGGTCATGAAAATCCACCGTGCATGAATACTTGGAGGGGTGACCTCATCATGCAAATTAGAGGGAAGGCCTCTAATTTAATATACTGGTTTGGGTAGGAGGGATCAGCTCCTTGTGAAGGATGCAAGGCACACACCACATTCACACTGAGTAATCTGCTGAAAAACATGTAACTGTAATGCACCCATACGCCCCACATGATAAATATAATAATATGGCCAAAATCTAAAGGGACGCCACGAGCAATCACTCCGCCGTGGTGAAGTCATAACACCAGTGCCTCTAGTGTTATGGTTATGGTACCTCCAATAACTAGGTGAAACTGGTCATGCATGTATATGGCTATAGGTATTCTAAATTAAAAATAAGCAAATCAAACATATAAACTTATACTACGGAAAGACAGTTGGCTGCATACGGGGAATCCTAATAAGGAAAGAATGTCCATACTGAAAGGACGGGAATCCGTACCTTATGTCCAGTGAACGAAGAAGACGAACTGAGGAGAGTCCTACTTCGGTATCACTAATGCTACATAAATACATACGTGTATAAGTATCTGCTTACTAAATACGTAACTGGTTTTATGTCATGTCTTAGCTTATTTTATATGTTCATGTCATGTTTTACCGTTTTAAGCTTTAAACTGTGTTTATCTTATATTCTGTCTATTCTGATTAAGTATTTCTTGTATTTTCATGTATTATTATACTTACTGTGTAATAATAAGTAACTTTCTAAAAATAGCAGGTTTCCTAAAATAGAAAGTTTCCAAAAATAGAAAGTTACCAAAAATAGAAAGTTTCCAAAAATAGAAAGTTTCCAAAAATAGAAACTTTCCAAAAATAGAAAGTTTCCAAAAATAGAAAGTTTCCAAAAATAGAATTACTGCTTAAAATAGATAAGTTTCTAAAAATAGAAAGTTTCCATAAATAGATTAGCTGCCTTAATTACATAAGTTTCTAAAAATAGAAAGTTTCCATAAATAGATTAGCTGCCTTAATTAAATAAGTTTCTAAAAATAGAAAGTTTCTATAATTAGATATAAGCTGGTTAAATAAGCTAAGTATATAAGCTTAAGTGTTTTCTGTTTATTTTTCTAAGTCATAATGATATAAGGTATAGTTTATTAATTATTACATGTAATTTAAATAAACTATAGGTTAAAAGTATTTAATTAAATATATCATGTTTTTAATTAAATAAAGTTAAATACTTAGGTTAAAACATGTATTATTAATTACTAATAATATAACCTAAGTCATGTTAATTAATTAATTATAGCCATGGTTTTTAATAATTAATTAATTATAAAGTCTAGAAAAATAAATACTTAGGTTAAAAATCCATGATCTAATAATTAAATTATAACCTAAGTCATGTTTTATTAAATTAATCATGTCATAATTTATTAATTTAATGATTATTAAAAACATAACCTTAACATAAACCATGAACCGGATCGTGACTAGAAACCATGAACCGGACTCGAAATCAACACCATACCCCGAACCACTTCGGGGTTTCCCCCTTGTTGCTGCTGCCGTGGGACCCACACCACCAAACCGAGACCTTGTGGTCTCGGTGGTGGTCCATGTGCCAAGCCGAGACCCCCTTGGGGTTCGGTTTGGGCGCCAACCACACACAAACACCCCTAAAACCTCCGTTTTGATTTACCCCATAACCATTTATATGTTTGATTTATGTTTTTAATTAGCCTTTTAAAAACATCATGTTCTTATTTAATTTTATTAAATCAAAACAAAAGAAAAAGGTATACCGAATGCGTGGATCAAACGAGGATGAACACACACGAACACTTGTACCAAATTCAAGATCAAAATAAAATAAACACCCCCCTTGTGTGTGTTATATGCGGCGGCCAAAAGAGAGCAAGAAGGAGAAGGAGAAACTTTTTAGGTTTTTGATTTATTTTACTGTAAAATGAAAATGACTAGAAAGTTTACCTTAACCCCTTTTCTTAGTAAAATTTTGATGGGCTTGGCCCATGGTCTTGGTGTAGCCGCGGGTAGGAGGCCCCACATGGGGTACCCGTACCGTTTTCCGTGTCTCGTTATTTAAGTGTTCGTTCGTGTTTAGTTGTGTTCGTGTTTTATGTGTTCTCGTTAAATATTAAGCGTGACTTAATATATTTATTTGTGTTCGTAATAAATATATATACGTGTAATTAATATTAGTTTGTGATTTAATTACGTTCATGTATGATCGCATGTTCGTGATTAATTATTGTTAAATAATTATAGTGTGTTCGTACGTAATAAATACTTATCGTGTTCTAACACGTACGTAATACGTAAAATTCTAACACGTGAACGTAATCATACTATAAAAGGAAAGTTTTAATCTAGTACGTACGATCTTAAGGGTACTATTCATGGTAAAAGCATGCGGGTTTTACAAGTAGTGTAAAAATGATTGAAATGGGTTAAAATTTTGATTTAGTATGATTTTTAAAATGGCGTTTTAGATAAGTGGGTTTAGAGGTCTTTTTGGATAATTTAAGTTTGAGTGGTTGTGGTATTGATTGGATAGTGTTGTAGAGATTTTCTTAAGATTCGATTCGATATAAGGTAGAGCTTCTAACCCAAAACGAAAAGGAAGTTATGCTAGTTTGATTATTCGTGTACCGGGAGACCAGTATTGACACAATACCAAATTGTTGTCGATATTTGGATCGAATTTCGGGGACTATAAAATTAGTTTTAAAAATCATCAAGTGCTGTTCTCAGGCTCTAAACTTAGGGTTTTGAGTCTATTTTTTAAGTCAAGTGTTGGTTTTGTAAACGGAATTGGGGAAGAAGGTCAAAATAGTTTTGTGAGTCAAAGGAATAATACTGTCCAGATTTTACAATTCAAAGATGTGTCGGGCGTAAGGTCTTAGAGGTAAAAACTTTTGATAAAATTTTAGGAGGGCTTTCTACAGGTTGTAAGTGAGTTTCTCAGGTTGTTTCATAAGTTTTTGATGTGTCTAAGTACGGTAAATCATCTTGTACATTTGGTATGTACCGGCAGAATATAATCGGGAGTGTTGTTTAGTAAGGTAATCATATAGAAGTGTATTGTAATATCACTTGCATGGGAAATTTGTGTGAGTTTATTTTGGTTTTGAATTAATGATTTAATTTTACTAAGTATGAATCATACTTGAGTATATTATAATTAAAGTGTGCGCCTTATTTGGTAGGTTGCGACTTTCGTGTTCATCGGGTATCATCTATCGTCGAAGACCGTCTTGCTACTTCTATTACTCAAAGGTGAGTCTATAGCCTTGTTTTATACTTGTTTTAAATGATTTTAAACCCGCGAGGGGGATACATGCTATTTGAAAATAAATGGAACATAAGTCATGAGTAATTGTTTGGACCCAAATGTTGCCTTTGGACCCGAATATTGCCTGAATTATGTTAAGTACCTAGTTGTAGAAGACCCTAAATCCATGCACCTTTAGCTATTGCTAGCTCATTGTTGTGAGTAGGAAATGGCCGCTTAAACAATTGATAGTACTATCGGGGTTGACAACCCTATCCGAGACGAGAGAGTACGTTGAGTGCGCTGCTCGAACGGATAACTTGAATAAGAGAAAAGATAAAATTTACAACGATTACCTTGACAGGGGCGATAGTTTCACTTTGATCATACCGCCAAATGTGGCGTGGGTGATTGGTTATAGCGGGACAGCGTCATGAGCTTAAACACAGTTGTATAGCTTTTGCTATGAGATAGAATACCTGAATAATAGATTGTATGTACAACAATTCTATTAAACGATTATGATTGATTTTACTCTTGTGTTCAAATGTGATTTGATAAACCTATAGATTCACTCAACCGTTGTGTTGACAATTTTAAGCATGTATTTCAGGTAATTGAAGTTGATTGATGGCGGAGCTTGCTTGAGAAGGTTGCAGGTTGCTTTTGTGGTTGTTGGGTCTAAAACTGATTTCTTTCCCTTTTGTCCTAAAACTATTTATGTATGGTCATGTACTTTTCTAAAAATGTTTGTTGGTTGGTTGAGATCTTTGGGGGACCGAAACACTACTATGATATTTCTAAACTTGTATTATTTGGGATCGAAGGTTTTAGACAAAATATTAAATTTATTTCATCTTATATTTCAAACGGCTCATTTTGAGGTCGTTCAATATATCTTGTGTAATGATGCTTGTGTTTAGCACCCCAAATGTGTATTTCTACTGCGCAATATTTTTGGGGTGTTAGAGATTGGTAATCAGAGCCACAAGTTATAGAGAACGAGGACAGTTTTGAAAAGTCCTAAACTATAACCTTGGTGTCGAAAATATTTTACAAAAGCACGCAACTTCTCCGCAAGGCTCCAGTAAGATTATTTTAGTTTTTGTTGTTGTATTTTAGGTGTATCCCTAAAAAATGTTATGAATTCCCGAGTATATATTAAGTAAATATTGTGATAATGTATTGGTATTGTTGAAAGTGTGTTGAGTACTTGTCATCGAAATTTTCTTTTTTCAAGTGTTGTATAATCATTATACTTGCACATATTGGCATACGTATAACACTTGCATGCTCATGCAATGCATATATATAATTTTGAATAATAACCTTATATACCGTCAGGGTCTAGGACAGTAGACCGGATGATGAGGACCTAAAGATAATACTTTTCATTTATTGAGGAAGTTTGATCGGTTGATGTATAAGAAATCTGTGGTTGAAACTCGTATGATTTGGAGGTTTGAGGAGAATGAAAAGATGTTTCAAAGGTTGTATCTGGTATGAGGAGATCGGAGTTTGATAGGGCTCGGAAGATGGATGAGATTGCTAGTCTTAGGTCGATGGTGATGAATTTGAGTGCTTGAATTGAAAGGTTTGAGAGGATGAATGAATGGGAGTCTTATGTGAGATCATTTCTAAGTCAAGGTTGGAAGTTTAGAAATGATGAGAGCCTTGCTGAGACTTATTTTATGATTAATCCGCCATGTAGGGGTGAGTATTTAAACTTTGGGAGTGAGCTGCCATCATGTCATGATTCGACTTCGGGGTGCGAAGGGGAGGTCGACGAGTGTGATGAAGCTGACAACAATGTTAAGGAGGACCAGGAACCATTGCCTAAGAAGCCACATGGGCCATCACGTGATTAGTTTCCTTGTATTTTATTTTCTTATTGTGATCGAACTTATTTAGACTTTGTGTCGTAGCATTGTGATGAAACTTATTATCTTTTAAGTTTGTTCAGTAAATGATTATAGAGCCACGTTGTCACTATTTTGTTTAATCCTCAGCGCAATCTAAATTTACCTTCATGATCTATGATGTGTCTTTATTAGCTCTTTTGTGGTCTGGTTGTTGAATCTGTGTAGTTGTGTTGTTTGTGCATGTAGTATCCATGATATATCCTGATAAAGAAATCCTTCTTTTATCTCGATGTGTATACTTATCATGTTTCTTTCCCTGTCATGACGGTGAAAAGAATCAAGAGAGGTATATCCTATCATTTGTGGATCGCCACGTGACTAAGTTTCTTAAAAAATGTCTCCAGAACTAACAACTGTTAGGGTGAGCACTATGACTGAGGAAACGATTGCTTGGGCGCTTGAAGCTGATCGTGCTGCAATAAATCAAAGTGTTGGGACTGATGATGCTGCTGTTCCAGGTGGAAATGTTACTGATGTTTCGCAAGTTTCTAAGGAATGTTCGTATGTTAGTTTCATGAGGTTGAGTAGGAGTGTTATGACGAGTATCTCATGATACGGATGGTGTTTTGGAGATGTGCAAATGGATGGATAAGATGGAGAATAATTTTGAGGTCATTGGTTGTTCAGAAGTGAATAAGGTGCAAGAAAAGAAGAACGTCATTGTTGAGGATAACAAAAGGAAATTGAAATCTGCTCAGTCTAGTCAAGGTCAGAATTGTGGTAGTTATCGTAATAACAATAACCAAGGATAAAACTGAAATCAGCAGTTTAAGAAAAGGAATAATGGTGTTTGTACAACTACTGTGCACCGAAGTAACAAGATAACTCTCAAGTGTAAGCGCTGCATTTTGTACCATGTGGG
Organism: Glebionis coronaria; assembly: GCA_025667525.1. Lineage (NCBI taxonomy): Eukaryota > Viridiplantae > Streptophyta > Magnoliopsida > Asterales > Asteraceae > Glebionis > Glebionis coronaria. The sequence goes on along the minus strand of CM046879.1, from coordinate 431,329,294 downwards.
TAATTGTCCACATTTGCGACTAGAGTTAGGATAATTTGATCACAAGATGCTAAGTGTAAGAGAAGGGGAGTGGTTACTAGAGTTAATGCCACTAGAGTTAGAATATGTTTTCGTTGTGGTGAAATGGGACACAAGCAGGTAAATTGTCAAAGGACTGAGGATCGACAAGGAAGCAATGTTGCTGCTATACCAGCCTGTGTTGTGGGTGAATCTGACATGTCTCGAGCATCAAGTGAGAACATACCAATTTTGACGCTCGTTAAGCTAGTGTGTCGTTTGAGTTTAGATCCGATAGGAGTTTTGTAGATATTAGATTTAGTTACCTTAATGATAGATAACCAGTACTATTCGCAACTAGTTATGATGTGGAGTTAACCGATGGAAAGGTTGATAACATTAGTTCTATACTATAAGAGTGTTCCTTGAAGTACAGGAATTATGTGTTTGATATCGAATTGATGCTCATAGAGTTGGGATCTTTTGATGTAGATTATTGGTATGGATTGGTTAGTTGTGCGGGTGCGGTGATTGTTTGTGGTGAGGATTGGTTTAGATTTTGCTGAGAAGCGAAGTGTTGACTGTGAAAGGTGATGAGTGAACTCTCCGTTTGAGAATTGTGTCTTGTTTGAAGATGAGGAAGTATGTGGAAAAAGGCAGTGATGTATTTCTAGCTCAGATAACTAGTGATGGTGTGGTTGATAAGAAGTTGGAAGATGTGCCAGTAATTCGAAAGTATTTCGAAGTTTTCCTGAAGAGTTGCGAGTTTACCATCGTCTCGTAAAGAGGAATTTCTTATCAATCTAGTGTCGGGAGTTACATCTGTTGCTATGCGCCTTATCGCTTAGCACCGTCAGAGCTGAAGGAGTTATCCGATTAATTGTGAGAATTGATGGATAAGGGATTTATTAGACCAAGTTCGTCGCCGTGGGGATCGTTGTGTTGTTCGTCAAGAAGGGTGGATCCTTTCGGATGTGTATCGACTATCGTGAGCTTAACAAATTAAATGTCAAGAATCGGTATCCACTGTCGAGGATTGATGACTTATTTGACCAGTTGTAAGGATTTAGTGTATACTCGAAGATCGCTTTGAGATCTGGTTATCATCAACTGAGAGTTAGGGAAGAAGATATTTCTATTACTGTTTTCAGTAATCGATATGGGTATTTTGAATTTCAAGTGATGTCTTTTTGGATTGACGAATGTCCCTGCCGTATTCACGGACTCGATGAATCGTGTGTGTAAGCCATATTTGGATGAGTTCGTCATTGTGTTCATTGACGATATCCTCTTTTATTCCAACTGAAGTAGGAGCATGATAAGCATTTGAGAACAATTTTGGAATGGTTGGAGAAAGAGAAGTATTATGCAAAGTTCTTTAAGTGTGAGTTTTGGTTGGAGTCAGTTCAATTCCTGGGGCATGTGATTGACAACAAAGGTGTTCGTGAAAATCTTGCCAAGATTGAAGCGATTAAGGATTGCTCGGTTATGACAACTAATAAATTTCACATCTATGCTATGTGCTATGATTATATGAGAATGAAATTTGGCTAGAAATTTTTTCTTTTTATGCCTTACTTGGTAAGATGAATTGTTTTCTCACAACCTGAACTGCCACTTCAACATATTCCTATATGTTGGAAATACAATGTATATATATTAAGTCTAAGTTAAAAGTGATCTAATAAGTTCAATATTAATAAGAACATCTCAAATGTAATCATGATGCCCTAAATTCCCTTAGAAACCCTAGAATCCCTAAAACTAAGTTGTAAAGTCAAGATGATAAACTATGAATGAAAAGTACTTATGAATAGGTCATTATGGATTATAAACAAGTTATAAACTATACTTTGAAGACATAATAATACCTAAGAATGGTAAGAAAAAACTATACAAAGCTAAGTACAAGTAAATGTACATAATAGTCTAGATCACTACCTAGAAACCCTTGGTAAATAATATTTCAAGCAACATAACCACATAATATCTATGTACAATTATCAAATACAATATACTAATTATAATCTATCATACAAAGAAAAGTTAATTGATTACAAAATACTAATATTCACTAATCCAAAGCTAATTACAAGTTAAGACCTAGTAACCAAGATTAACATATAAAATCCATTTCACATTGAATTAGAGTCTAATATTTTGCCATAAATTATAAAACTCAACTAAGTATCATATTAAGATTATACATTTATTTCAAGTTAAGTTACAAGTTAATAAAGCATAAGGTACAAGTTATCAAAGCATAGGATCTTAAGCTCCCATAATTATTCCCAGAATATGATCAACCTATACAAACCCTTAAACTAAATATGTAGAATCCCTATAATTCATAAAAATACTATATAAGCCCTAGAATAAGTGTTTATAAAGGTACAAACACTAATTACCCAAGATAGAAAGTCATTAGGAATAATGACCTAAAAATCCTTATATTAAGAAATCTACATAGAATCACTACCTAGTCTTTTTGGACAAGTTTATAAATATGTATAGGACTTAATTAAGGTTATAAGATTATGCTAAAACAATGTACAAGTACCCTAATGCACAAGGTACAAGATTTCAATGCATGGCTTGTAAATTAAGTCAAAATGGGTATTTTCACCCTTTAGACATGTTTACTTAGAATAACTTAATAAAACCAACGTAGGGACTTCATGAACACATTGAGGACAATGTAGGATGTATAAATTGAGTTTACATCAGTAGCTAGTTGAAGGATAATCACTTTTACTAAGCTTTAACCCTAGATCATTAGGCAACCCTAATCTACATAAGTCTACATCCCATTTTTACATCAAACATTTGTTAAACTTCAAATAAAGGACCCAAATCTCTTAAATAGAATATCTAAACCCTAATTAAGCCTTAATCATTCACTAATCACTTTCCTAAGTCCTTAATCACCAAAAACCAAAACCATAAGTTACAAGCCCTAGTTTTGAAACTCGGTTTTACTATTTCCCTCCAAAACTTCATTTAAACTATTTCCCTCCTAAATTCAAAGCTTATACAAGATATTTTAAGTATCCTAGGATATATTAGGATATTTTTAAGAAGGTGGGTAAGCTCCTTGTGTGCTACACATCATTGATCATATCATATCCTTGTCGTGACATGTTTTTAGCCACAAAACCAAGATTGACATAAACCTAGCTCCTAAAAAAGTGCATCGACTTTCCCTAGGAACCCTTAGTCACTAATTTATCCATCATACACGTTCATATCAATAACTTGGGGCCTAAGTGTTAGAAAATCTATAAATTGAGGCGAATAGCACACTTAGAAACTTGCACCCTGTTTCGTTTGTATCTCCTACCCATTCTCCATTTCCACTTCTATATACGTCCTAGGACATGTCCTAGGACCAGAAACCAGTTCTAGAAGGTAGCCATTAAAGCTCTTGAATCTTTTAGCAAAGTAGTGTTCATAAGAAGCTAGTAAGAGCCATTTTGGAGCATGCTAGGTAATTTCTATGTTAGCTATGCTTTGATCTCATTATAATGATATATTAGACTTGTTTATATTCCAAAATTATGTTAAAAAGATAATTTAAAAATAATTAAGTCATTTGGTTATTTTAAATAAAAATTATAAATTAAAGATGTCTTAAAACCCTAGTTTTGTAATTTACATAAAATAATAAGCAAAAACCCATTTCAAAAGCTATAATTCTGAATAAATGTTGCTATTATGATTATAAATATGTTTTGAAACTTTGTTTTTATAAAACCCTAGATCATTTGGTCCATTTTTGAGGTTGTTATGTGATTTTACAAGTATAAAGACTAAAACTGTCACTTCATTTTGGGCCAAAAGTGTCATTTTATGAAATTATAAGATATAAGAATAAATGTTGGAAAGTTTGAGGTCCTAAGGTTAAATATTGAGGGTTTAAAATTCAAATACTAAAACTATATACTTTAGGGGTTAAAAGTGTAATTATACCAAAGTATAACCAAAAGGGCTATTTTTGCCAATTTTGAAACTAAGAAGATTAATTATAAATATGAGGAAGTAATGAAAGTATCATGTTAGTAGGGAACTTTGTACAAAGATGTCCCATCTCGATATTACGTTCTGACTGAGTGGTTGGGTTTACGATTTAAAGTGCCCTCGCTCCACAAACGTTTATAGAATGGATTTTGAGTATGATGGCCCGAACAATGGTGATATAATTACCACCTAATAATAGTTAAAGAATATATAACCAATAATTAGAAAGATTGAAAAAAAGATTAAAGACTTGATACTATACACAATGTATTAATCTAGGTTTGTGTAAGATCAAGCTATTGTTTATGAGACCAAGTTATGGTTTGTATGATCAAGCTGTTTATCTGTGAATGAAATATATCTGATTATAGCTCAGATTCTATGGATATAAGGTGAGTTCATAGCCTCACTTTTAAATGCTTTATAAATGATTTGAAAACCCGTGAGGGGGATATATGCTAAAAATGAATACAAGTGTTTTTGGTATGCTTCTCAGATATGATTATTGACACTATGTTTACTTACTGCCGTTAAGTCCCTTTTTAATCGTGGACCACTATTCATTTAATGAGCGCTAATATTGTGAATATTACTATTGGAGACTGACATCTCCTATCTGGGCAAGTTGCGCTTGCTAGCAGCTGATGGTTCCTACATAGGCTAAACATATATGCTTTATTTTGCTTTTTAGGATAGTCCGGCAAACTTCCTACTTAAGGGCAATTTGTTGGGGTTTTCCTGATAATGTCTAGTCGCGAGGTCATGAGCTAGTGTAATAATAATAAATTGTTTTATGTGAGCGAATTATAACGTAGCTCATAAAAAGGATCTTGTATTCAAAATATGTTTAAACCTATGAATTCACTCAACCTTTGTGTTGACTTTAAGCATATATTTCAGGAACTGTGACTGATAGTATGGAGCAGCATGAGGATGGCATGAAGAGGCACAAGCTTAAAATTATTATCTTAGATTTTGGGAACCTCATATTGTAAAACTCTGAATTTTTAATGATATATAAAGAAAGTTGAGTTTGTCACTCTTTTGAGTTGTTTTCTATTATTATGACTTGTGTTCTATGAAGTAATACCCCATATCTATGTTCCGCTGCGAAAAAGGTAAAATGGGGGTGTTACAGATTGGTACTCAGAGCCATGGTTATAGAGAACAAAAAATAAAATCTTGACTATAAATACTTCTAAATTAATTTCAAGAAAGTCCTTCGTGCTCATGTCAGTACTGCTACAAGAATAAGGTAATATTATACCAATACTAGTACTTCTACCCTCTAGAACAATATGTAATACCATGATTAAATGTAAGTATAAATATTATACTTATAAGTACTTATGTTTAAGTATATGTAATATAATATGAGTAACATAAATAAATTAGGATTTATCGACGTCTCTAGAAATATGTATTCCTATCTTCCTCCAATTGTCATCTTATCGGATTCTCAAGATGAGCATTCTGCAAGTATTCCTGATGATTTCCCGAAGTATATTTCTAATATCCCGATGAATAAACCCATATGATACTTCAGAAAATTCACCCAAAGATCAGAAAATCCCAAAAGCCGTTTTACCTTTTGACGACGACCCCTATATGCAAGTTATACGAGCATATAATGAAGAAATAGATTTTACACCTCGACAACAAAATTTTCCATCACCTTACCCTATTAATGTACCCTCACCTACGTTAGAAAACTTACCAAAAAATACTTATGAACAACAAATTAAAGATATCCCACCCTATATGAAAGAATTTCCTCCCGAGAGTATTAAAGATCTTGAAGATAAAGTTGAAGGACTTCATAAAGGCCGAAGAATTATACAACGATATTTTGAGAAGTTAGAAGAAGATTTTGAAGAAATTAAGAATAAGTTGCTAAGAAGACAAAGATACAAGATGAAGAAATTGTTCAAACTCGACTGAAGATTTCTACTCTTGAGTTAGTCATTGAGGACATTCAAATTAGACATCGAGCCGACATACGAAGTCTTTTTGATGCCATCAAAAAACTCAAGAAGAAGAGATGAAGACATTAGACTAGAAGTTGTAAATACTTGCAACTTTATGTCTTTACTTTTATGATTAACTGTAAAGCTTGTCTTGTAAGTTTAAACAGACAAGTTGTTAATAAATAAAAGTTGTGTTTCCTCATCTTGTCGTTTCATATTTATTTTTAAGGAGTAAGAAACCCCTATTTCTTGGTTTTCTCACAAATCATTATGAATGAAATTGCGTTAATTCTGAGAAAAGAATATACTTAATAAAGTATATATTTTTTGAATATGATAATGATAATTATCAAATTGAATATAACCCGCAAGTTTGAAGGAAGAGTAAGGAAACTTCCCAAGTTTTCTAGAAATATTCTATTCTCGACTTTTTTCTATCAAAAGGTTCTTTTTAAATATATGATATGTAAAAGAGAAGCTTGTTCTATAAGACGAGTTTTTACATAATCCGTTATATTCCTCCATTCCATATCATGGAAAAATTATGTTACGATTATGTATGAATCATATCTTTATAAATCCATTGTAAAATTTGAAATCCTATTTCATAGTTGGATTTATTATCCTCGGATATGAATGATAATCAACATAGTAAGTTTCCTATGTAAACCCAAAATATATACCTTGTGTTCGATAAGCATTTATATGTATCCATATACATATGTGACATATGCTTTCTGATATGAGTATACCTTGGATTCTGAATTATTTCTATTCTTTCCCTTCATTCTAAACCCTAAAAGTGTTTGATGAAGAATTGACAATGATGTGGCTGCAATCCTGCAAGTGCAAATTGTCAATAAGAAGTATCATCCGGAAGAATACTGAATGAATAGTTAGTTTTTGATATCCAAGGAAGAAAAGATGGTATTAGTATCACCCGTCTGATTAAAAGATCCAATATAGTTTCCTATCGTATTAATCGTATTTGAAATTATAAAGTGAAGCTTACTATCACTTCGTCAGTTATCTTGGTAATTTGTTTATGCTCAACACATTGAGATAAAAAGAGTACATAAGATCGCTTGATTAAATTTTAAATATTTCTTATCGAGAAGATGAAAGAAGACCTCCGCTATCTAATGATAAAAGGAATTAACCTCGAGACATACATGAGGAAATTTCAAGAGTTAGTAGAGTTAGATCCTATTACATAGAAATGATAAAATATTTCATCAGAAGATTTTATCATGGAATTTTGTCATGGAATTTCATCTAAAATTCTATTAAAACTCCATTAGAAGATTTTTCTAGAAAAACTTATTAATGAATTTTATTTAAGATTTTGAAGAAAGATTACCACTTCCAAAATCCCAATATATTGGAAAAAGTCATTTACCTCTACCCAAAGAGTTAATGAACAAGGTAATTAAGCACAATCCTGTGAAAAAATAAGCGTAAATTCAGCGATGAAACAATGTCTTTAAAATTCAAGTAAACTAGAATTCAACCTACGGTAAATATGATGGAAATCTTCGTCTGTAAGAAATGCACTCTACATTCCACAGGACTTTGCACCATCCGGTGTTGGATTTTCAACATAGTAGGTCAATGGATTAGGAATTTTAAAGGCTAGCGGCCTTATAAGTTATATGTTCAATAGAATTACCATGCATCTTATATACATGTTGTAAGAAATAGAATAGAAAATCGTATTTTTAGATATCATATACAAAACGTCTTACATACGCTAACGTAAGAAGGAAATATAAGGGTATAAAAAATATTAAATACTAGAACATTTGTCTATATTCGTGTTATGACGGAAATTTCTAAGTCAATGATCTACATTATGTTTATTTGATTGAATTAGGACGCTTCTTCAGTCAAATGAATAAATCCAAATCACCAAATTTATGATTTATTCCTTAAATAAAGTTGGACGCATCTTATGTTAGTAAGAATTTATAAATGGACTTAAGGATATTCGATATAAGATAAGTATAGTAAGATAATACTTATATTACTATATAGTATATTGGAAGATACGTCAATATTCATCTTAAATTTGGAATTTGTAAATACTTGGAAGATGAAGTATTCCATACAACCCGAAGAAACTTTAAAATCCTTATATTATGCATTTAAAAGCAGAATATTAAGTCATCTGACCTACTAGTTCAATCTAAATTTCCTCCATAGAAATAAGAAAGAACAATGAGGATTTTGTTACTTCAAGTAGACATGATGCCATCCAGATCATTGACAATTATCTTATTAGAGCTGCAGGATTTATTCCTATTTAGGAAATTGATAATATGGAAAATTTGACAAGATTATATGCGAAATAATCTGTTGACATAGAGTATCAATGTTTATCATCTAATATCATGACGAGTGTTTCACATATTGATCCTAAAAGTATACTCAAAATTTGTGTGTTATACTTAAATAGGTATATTAATGTGTTAAGTGGAAGAACTATCCAAATACTAAACTACATACTCCATGTATGTGTTATAAGTTTTGTAAAGAACACTTACCATTGGAAAAGTTCTCCCGTGTGACAATAGTTTTCATGCTAGAATCAAAGCAATACTATTTGAAGCACTCTATCGAAATAAGTGCCATTTACATATCTGTTGGGCTAAAGTTGGAGATTTTCAAATTACAAAACCCAAATTAGTTCATGAAACTACTGGAAAGATTATATTAGAATGTAGCTTCATAGAACATTGAATTATGTTAAGTATTTGCTGGATTAAAATGGTAATTTAAGATAATCCAAGAGATTATTTTGATGAAAATTTCTCACTGTGAATGAGAAACTACACCATAATAAACAATATCTATGTGAGAAGGATGTTTTCTCTATCAATTACCCAAATTGATTTGAAAAATGCAATAATAAATTCAAGATTTTGAATTAAGCAGAGATATATTGACTTGAGTTTCCCAAAGAACTCAGTAATAATCACAATCCTTTTCGTATATTAGAATCTAAGAAAGATTTATGTGATTAACTGGTATGTTTTCAATATTTCATTTGGTATTAAACTAAATTCTTATGAGGTAATAAATGATTTTGATCCCTAAAATATGAATGATATTTCATATATAACCATTTTTTATAAAAATGATGATAGAAGAGATTGATTTAAAACTAAATACCAATAGTAAAGCTATTTTCTTGATATGTGAATCAGAAAGAATTTGAACACCTAAGAGCTATGTTTTCCCTTGATATGTTATGTTACCATTATAATCTCGGGACGAGATTTATTTAAGGGGGAGAGACTATGACAATCCATAAATTTCACATCTATGCATGTGTTATGATTATATGAGTATGAAATTTGGCTAGAAATTTTTGATTTTTATGCCTTACTTGGTAAGATGAATTGTTTTCTCACAACCTAAACTGCGACTTCAACATATTCCTATATGTTGGAAATACAATGTATATATATATCAAGTCTAAGTTATAAAAGTGATCTAATAAGTTAAATATTAATAAGAACATCTCAAATGTAACCATGATGCCCTAAATTCCCTTAGAAACCCTAGAATCCCTAAAAATAAGTTGTAAACTCAAGAATGATAAACTATGAATGAAAAGTACTTATGAATAAGTAATTATGGATTATAAACAAGTTATAAAATATACTTTGAAGACATAATAATACCTAATAATGGTAAGAACAAACTATACAAAGCTAAGTACAAGTAAATGTACATAATAGTATAGATCACCACCTAGAGACCCTTGGTAAATAATATTTGAAGCAATATAACTACATAATATCTATGTACAATTATCAAATACAATATAGTAATTATAATCTATAATATAAAGAAAATTTAATTGATTACAAAATACTAATATTCACTAATCCAAAGCTAATTACAAGTTAACACCTAGTAACCAAGATTAGCATATAAAATCCATTTCACATTGAATTAGAGTCTAATCTTTTTCCATAAATTATAAAACTCAACTAAGTATCATATTAAAATTATACATTTATTTCAAGTTAAGTTACAAGTTAATAAGCATAAGGTACAAGTTATCAAAGCATAGGATGTTAAGCTCCAATAATTATCCCTAGAATATGATTAACCTATACAAACCCTTAAACTAAAAATGTAGAATCCATAGAAGTATTAAACATACTTTATAAGCCCTATAATAAGTGTTCATAAAGGTACAAACACTAATTACCCAAGATAGAAAGTCACTAGGATTAATGACCTAAAAACCCTTATATTAAGAAATCTACATAGAATCACTACCTAGTCTTTTTGGACAAGTTTATAAATATTTATAGGACTTAATTAAGGTTATAAGATTATGCTAAAACAATGTACAAGTACCCTAATGCACAAGGTACAAGATTTCAATGCATGGCTTGTAAATTAGGTCAAAATGGGTAGTTTCACCCTTTAGACATGTTTACTTTGAATAACTTAATAAAACCAATGTTGGGACTTCATGAACACATTAAGGACAATTTAGAATGTATAAATTGAGTTTACATCAGTAGCTAGTTGAAGGATAATCACTTTTACTAAGCTTTAACCCTAGATCATTAAGAAACCCTAATCTACATAAGTATACTTCCCATTTTCATATCAAACTTTTGGTAAACTTCAAACCAAGGACCCAAATCTCTTAAATATAATGTATAAACCCTAATTAAGCCTTAATCATTCACTAAAAACTTTCCTAAGTCTTTAATAACCAAAAAACCAAATCATAAGTTACAAGCCCTAGTTTTGAAACCCGGTTTTACTATTTCCCTCCAAAACTTCATTTAAACTATTTCCCTCACAAATTAAAAGCTTAGAAAAGATATTTTAAGTATCCTAGGATATTTTTAAGCAGGTGGGTAAGCTCCTTATGTGCTACACATCATTGATCATATCCTATCCTTGCCGTGACATGTTTTTAGCCACAAAACCAAGATTGACATAAAAATAGCTCCTAAAAAACGTGCATAGACTTTCCCTAAGCACCCTTAGTCACTAAGTTATCCATCATACACTTTCATAGCAAGAACTTGGGGCCTAAATGTTAGAAAAGCTATAAATAGAGGCGAATAACACACTTAGAAACTTGCACCTCGTTTCCTTTGTATCTCCTACCCATTCTCCATTTACACTTCTATATACGTCCTAGGACATGATCCAAGACCAGTAATCAGGTCTAGAAGGTATCCATTAAATCTCTTGAAGCTTTGATAGCAAAGTAGTGTTCATAAGAAGCTATTATGAGCCATTTTGGAGCATCCTAGGTAATTTCTATGTTAGCTATGCTTTGATATTGTTATAATGATATAATAGACTTTTTATAATGCCAAAATTATGATAAAAATATAATATAAAAAGATTAAGTCATTTGTTCATTTTAAATAAAAGTTATAAATTAAATATGTCTTAAAACCCTAGTTTTGTAATTTACATGAAATAATAAGCAAAAAACCAATTCCAAAAGATATAATTCTGAACAAATGTTTTTATTATGATTATAAATATGTTTTGAAACTTTGTTTTAAAATCCTAGATCATTTGGTCCATTTTCGAGGTTGTTATGTGATTTTTATAAGTATAGGGACTAAAACTGTCATTTTTAAAACTATTTATCATTTTGGGCCAAAAGTGTCATTTTATGAAATTATAAGATATAAGAATAAATTTTGGAAAGTTTGAGGTCCTAAGGTTAAATATTGAGGGTTTAAAATGCAAATACTAAAACTATATACTTAAGGGGTTAAAAGTGTAATTATACCAAAGTATAACCAAAAGGGCTATTTTTGCAAATTTTGGAACTAAAGAATATTAATTATAAATATAAGGAAGTAATGAAAGTATCATGTTATTAGGGAACTTTGTACAAAGATGTTCCATCTTGATATTACGTGCTGACTTAGTGGTTGGATTTACTATTTAAAATGCCCTCGCTCCTCAAACGTTTATAGAATGGTTTCTGAGTATGATGGCCCGAACAATGGTGCTAGAAACCACCAAATACTAGTTAAATAATATATAACCAATAATTATAAAGATTGAAAAAAAGATTAAAGACTTGATACTATACACAATGTATTAATCCAGGTTTGTGTGAGATCAAGTTGTTGTTTATGAGACCAAGTTGTGGTTTGTATGATCAAGCTGTTTATCTGTGAATGAAATATATCTGATTATAGCTCGGATTCTATGGACATAAGGTGAGTTCATAGCCTTACTTTTAAATGATTTATAAATGATTTGAAAACCCGTGAGAGGGATATATGCTAAAAATGGAATACAAGTGTTTTTGGTATGCTTCTCAGATATGATTATTGACACTACATTTACTTGTTGCCGTTAAGTCCCTTTTTAATCGTGGACCGCTAATCATTTAATGAGCGCTAATATTGTGAATAGTACTATTGGAGACTGACATCTCCTATCTGGGAAAGTCGCGCTTGCTAGCAGATGATGGTTCCTACCTAGGTTAAACATATATGCTTTATTTTGCTTTTTAGGATAGTCTAGCAAACTTCTTACTTAAGGGAAATTTGTTTGGTTTTTCATGATAATGTCTAGTCTCGGGGTCATGAGCTAGTGCAATAATAATAAATTATTTTATGTGAGCGAATAATAACGTAGCTCAGAAAAAGGATATTGTATTCAAAATATGTTTAAACCTATGAATTCACTCAACCTTTGTGTTGACTTTAAGCATATATTTTAGGAATTGTGACTGATAGTATGGAGCAGCATGAGGATCACATGAAGAGGCACAAGCTTGAAATTATTATCTTAGATTTTGGGAACCTCATATTGTAAAACTCTGAATTTTTAATGATATATAAAGAAAGTTGATTTTGTCACTCTTTTGAGTTGTTTTCTATTATTATGAATTGTGTTCTATGAAGTAATACCCCACATCTATGTTCCGCTGCGAGAAAGGTAAAATGGGGGTGTTACATCGGTACCAACAACGTCGATGGAAATCTGTTAATTCCTTGGTCTAAGCTCAGTATTATCGGAGGTTTATCGAAAGGTTTTCACTGATTTTTAAACCATTGATTAAGCTGACTATGAAGAATTGGATGTGTGATTCCCACGCATACGTCTAAATTTGTAAGTTTCGAGATTTGATGAGGATCAGATGAGGAAGCTATTTTCTGAACAATGAAGGATGAGTCATGTTCTGCGCTAATGTTGTCATTATCAGAAGGATCTGAAGATTTTATAGTTTATTATGACGTGTTTCATAAGGGTTATGGAGTTGTGGTATTTGCTTTGAAGCTGTGGAAACATTGCTTGTATGGAATCAAGTGTGTAGTAATTAATTATCATAAGAGTTTGTCTCGTATTCAATCTCTTTGAAAGACAAAGGAGATGAGTAGAAACTGATAGCTGGTGATTATGATTGTTAATGATTATGACTACGAGATTCGCTCTAACACCCCCACAAATGTTATGCGCAGCGGAACTACAACATTTGGGTGCTAGGCAGTTATCATCACACACAAGCCATATCAAACGACTCAAAGAGACGTAAAAGTTTTAGCATAATTTAAACATTGTTAAAGACATACAAGTCTACGGTTTTCCCAATCCCAAGATGATACAACACAGAGTTTGCGTTTGGTCCCCACGAATCTCAACCCCAAATGATACATTTTTGTTCACATGACAGAAAAATAAAAGTGTTCAAGTTAAATAATGGGTGGAAAACAAGTAGACCGCCAAGCCACACACAACTCCCATCCTTTGCATGCACCATGCTATACTTCATCGATTATCTGAAACACATGCTAAATTGGGTCAACATATAATGTTGAGTGGAATTCATAGGTTTTACAATCTCATTTTGAACATATGTGTTATAAAAATCATTCACGATCATTCATAGAATTGTCGATCAAACAATCTATTACCAAGGTTATGACAATTGTGTTTAAGCTCATGACACAAATCTGTTAACTCAATCACCCGCGTATAATTACCAGCGTGATTAAGATGAAACCATTGCCCCTTAAAAAGGCATCAGTTGCAATTATACCTTATCTCTTATCACAAGTTATCCGTCCGCAGTGGGTACTCAACGTACTAGCCCTCGTCTCGGATAGGGTCGTCAACCCCATAGTACTATCAATTGTATAAGCGGCTATTTTCAATCCACACAAGGATTAAACAATAGTTAATAGTTCATGAATATAGGGTCTTTTTCAACTAGGTACTCAACACAATTTAAGGCAACATTCGGGTCCAACAATCATTCATGACATATGTTCATTTTATAAAACTAGCATGCATCTCCCTCGCGGGTAAAAACAATTTAAAACAGTAGTAAGCGAGGCTACAAATTCACACCTTATGTATATAGAAGTAGTCGACGATACGAATGACGATCACTAACGATGATGAGGATGCCCGGGAAATTCAACACCTAACAAACAATAACGCGTAATGAGTAAATCTCATTTATAAAACTTTAAGTACTGTATAATATGTACATATTAGTCAATTGTGGTAATTACAAACTCACCCCAAAACCAAACAAGTAGTCGTTATTAGTTTTATACGACTCATCTACGTTATTAACGTTACTACCCTTTTTACATTTTTCGCCGATACTTACCAAAAGTATGGGCTGTTTTCTAAGACTTAAACCCTTTTATAAAATTTAAGAAAATTATAAAAAATACCTCATGACCTGTAGAAAACCAATTTTTAATCCCATTAAAAGTTCTCACTTTTATGACCCGTTACTCAACACATTACTAGACATACATTTTTCGGACTGATTTTGCACATTGACCATGTTGGACTTGTTTGACCCATTTAAAATACACCATTGACCCGTTCAACACCTAAGCCTAATAATAGACTCACAAATGCAGGTTTGAGACCAAAAATAAACTTTTAATCAATTACCAAACTCTATCTATGGTCCCCGGGATTTGACCCAAAACCAAACATAATTTCGGATTATGTAGGTTCTCATCTCCCGATACACGTATTTTCAAAATATCATAACTTTTGACTCGTTAGGAGTCGTAAGCTATTTCTTATACCAAATCGAAGCTAAGACGATGCTCTACAACAATATCCTAGTCTAATGACCTGTTTAAAAAGTCAAACCCACGAAAACAAGCCTAAACAATCTGCCAAAAATTTCCTTTCTCAAAATCAACCCATCACTAGTTTCCAAACCATTTTAATATCACCTAGACTAATCCTAACCTATTATGACCATTCCTAAACATCTAATTAAGTCCCTAACACTAAGAACATAAAACCCTCACAAAAACCCAATTCCTGAATCAAGCATGCATTTGGTTAAACCTTTTTAAAAACATCAAACACAAGGTTTTAAACATAAACCCACCACAAAAACCATCAACCACCATGAACAACTAAACACCCCCATATATCCGTGGGGTGTTGGTGTTCAAAACACCCCAACCAAATTGATGTTGGTTGGTTTGTTAGGTGATTAATCATCATCTACACACTAATTAAACATGCATAACCTCTATTTACATCAAAACACATTTTTGAAAAACCCCTTTGATTCTTGAAAAATTTTGTGAATGCATGTTGGAATGAATTACATCAAAACACTTGAAATTGGTAAATATAATGTGGTCTAACCTTGGACTTAATTAAAACAAGGTAGAAAAAAATTAGGGTGGTGGTGGTGATGAAGTCTGACGGCCAAAGAGAGGAGAAAGAGAGTGGGTGATTTTTTTTGAATGTGTTTTGTGTTGTGTGTGTTTAATTTCCCTTTTTTATAAAGTTTGAGGGACCACTTGTGCAATATGGCTATTCTTTTGGCCTTGTTTAAAAACGACCTAAATATTTACGGGAATGACTTACTAGTCAACTTGGAAAATTTTGCGGGAGTCGGGGGTCATCCCGAACACTCCAAAATACTTTTAGGACAATTTAAATGCACCCGGAAAGAAATAAAACGCACCCGACTCGACTTAACACGAACCAAAAGTAAAATCCTCGAAAAATTATAATATCGATAAAGCGACAATAAACATAGAAATTTGGGCATCCGTCGGGATCGTAGTCGTCATCGTTCTTCTTAAATCGTCAATCGTCAAGATTACGACCTCAAACATTGGTTTCAACCAAAACGATGAAATATATAGTAAATAAAATTTCTTAAAAATTTCAAAAATAGGCGTAATTTAGGGTAAGATAAGTGACCTCGGTTTCTGGGTATTACATCCACCCCTCCTTAAAGAGAGCGACGTCCCGGCGCTCGCCTCTTCTTATACTCACATTTCGTGCCGCTGGAACAGATGAGGATATCTCTCCTTGAAAAAGTCCTCACGTTCCCAAGTGTATTCCGGTCCACGCCTAGAATTCCATAGAACCTTCACAATAGGAATTCTACTATGCTTCATCCTCTTAACCTCTCGGTCCATAATCTCCACTGGTTCCTCCACGAAATGCATTTTATCGTCAAGCTGAATCTCATCCAAAGGAATCACCAATTCCTTATCCGCCAAACTCTTCTTCAAATTTGATACGTGAAACGTGTCGTGAATAGCACTAAGCTCATTCGGCAATTCTAACTTATATGCTACCGGTCCAATTCGTTTAACAATCTTGAATGGTCCAATATACCTTGGACTCAGCTTTCCTTTCATCCCAAAACGAATCACACCCTTCCATGGCAAAACCTTAAGCATGACCATGTCTCCGACCTCAAATTCCAACGGTTTCCTTCTATTATCGGCATAACTCTTCTGTCGGCTTCTTGCAGCAAGTAAACGGTTCTTAATTTGCACAATCTTCTCTGTCGTCTCCAAAACCATCTCGGGCCCAGTCAACTGACTCTCTCCTACTTCGCTCCACCACATAGGAGATCTACACTTCCTTCCATACAACGCTTTGAATGGTGCAGCCTTAATGCTCGCATGATAACTGTTATTATACAAAAACTCTACTAAAGGTAAGTGGCGTTCCCAACTTCCTCCGAAATCAATCACGCATGCTCGGAGCATGTCCTCCATCGTCTGAATAGTTCGTTCGCTTTGGCCACCAGTCTCAGGGTGATAGGTCGTGCTCAAACTCAATTCGGTGCCCATCGCACGTTGAAGAGATTTCCAAAATTCCGAAGTAAACCTACTATCGCGATCTGAAATGATCGATAAAGGTACACCATGTCTGCAAACAATCTCCTTCACGTACACACTAGCAAGTTTCTCCATGCTGTCCGTCTTCTTCATAGGTAAAAAGTGAGCAAATTTCGTCAATCTATCCACTATTACCCAAATCATATCACATCCACTAGGAGTTCTAGGTAAACCCGTCACGAAATCCATAGCGATCCTCTCCCATTTCCATTCTGGGATCTCAGGTTGTACCAACAACCCAGACGGTTTCTTATGTTCAGCTTTGACCTTCACGCAAGTCAAACACTTACTAACGTAACGAGCAATCTCCGCCTTCATATTCGGCCACCAGTAGACTTTCTTCAGATCATGATACATCTTATCCGCTCCAGGATGTATCGAGTACTTCGACTTATGAGACTCGTTCATAACCAAATCTCGTACTCCAGGCATTCCTTCCTCGGATGGACATAACGGTAACCAAATCCGATTCTCAAAATATCTCAGCCCGTCTGACCTAACCACAAAAAGAGGTTTCAGCAGTCTTCCCAGACTCTCAGCACCAACATTTTCTTTCATTAATCCCTTCTCTTGAGCCTTCAATATTGTTTCGGTCAAATCAACACCCTCAGTCATCACTAATGCTCTGACTCTCAAAGGTTTCTCTCTATCCTTCCTACTAAGTGCATCCGCTACAACGTTCGCCTTGCCAGGATGGTATCGAATCTCGCAGTCATAGTCACTCAGTAGTTCCACCCATCTCCTTTGTCTCATATTTAACTCCTTTGGGTCTAAAATGTGCTGCAAACTCTTGTGGTCAGTGAATACAACACACTTAGTCCCATACAAGTAGTGTCTCCACAACTTAAGCACAAAAACTATAGCTCCTAATTCCAGATCATGCGTAGTGTAGTTTTCTTCATTCTTCCTCAATTTTCTCGACGCGTAAGCGATCACCTTCTCACGCTGCATCAACACAGCTCCATAACACTTACGAGACGCGTCACAATACACCATGAAGTCTTCGATTCCTTCTGGCAATGACAAAATCGGAGCAGAACACAATTTGTCCTTAAGTGTTTTGAAAGCGATTTCTTCATCATCTCCCCATTCAAACACCCGATTCTTCTCAGTAAGCTTAGTCAACGGCTTTGCAATCAACGAAAACCCTTCGATGAATCTCTGATAATAACCAGCTAAACCAAGAAATTTTCGAACTTCAGTCGGCGTTGTCGGTGCCGACCATTCCTTAATTGCCTCAACCTTGGCAGGATCCACACGAACTCCTTTGCTATCAATCACGTGCCTAAGGAATTGTACAGATTCTAACTAAAATTCACACTTTGAGAATTTCGCGTACAGTTTCTCTTTCTTCAACAGCTCCAATATCTTCCTCAAGTGCTTCTCATGTTCTTCTTTGCTCTTGGAGTAAATAAGAATATCATCAATGAATACAATGACAAACTTATCCAAATACGGCTTGCACACTCGATTCATAAGATCCATGAATACTGCAGGCGCATTCGTTAGCCCAAAAGGCATCACTCGGAATTCAAAATGTCCATACCGCGTACGAAAGGCAGTTATAAGAATTTCCTCCTCTCTAACTCGCAGTCGATGATACCGTGATCTCAAGTCGATCTTTGAGTACACACATGAACCTTGCAACTGATCAAACAAATCGTCAATCCTCGGCAATGGATACCGATTCTTAACCGTCAACTTGTTGAGCTCTCTATAGTCGATACACATCCTAAACGACCCATCCTTCTTCTTTACAAACAACACCGGCGCTCCCCATGGTGATGAGCTCGGTCGAATAAACCCCTTATCCATCAATTCTTTCAATTGATCAGATAACTCTTTCAACTCTGACGGTGCCAATCGATAAGGTGCACGAGCAACTGGTGCGGCTCCTGGCATCAAATCGATTCGAAATTCGACTTCACGGGAGGGCGGTAAACCCGACAACTCATCAGGAAAAACCTCCGGATATTCTCGAATTACAGGTACCTCTTCCAACTTTGCCTCTATTTCACCATCACTAGAAACTTGTGCTAGAAACACATCACATCCTTCTTCTACATACCTCATCATTTTCAAGCAAGATATTACTTTCAAACGAGAAGTACATTCATCTCCCTTCACAGTCAAAACCCTATTCCTCAACGGGATTTGGACTAATCTTTCTCCACAAACGATTACCGCACTATGCGCCATTAACCAATCCATCCCAACGATCACGTCGAAAGATCCTAGCTCAATAGGCATTAAGTCGATATCAAAGGCATAATTCCCTAACTTCAAGGTACACCCTCTTAGTATAGAATTTGTACTAACAATCTTCCCATCGGCTAATTCCACGTTATAGTTAGTCGTTAGCATTACCGGTTCTCTATTGATAAGACGACTAAATTTTACATCTACAAAGCTCTTGTCGGAACCAGAATCAAACAATACACTAGCATAACGAGCGTCAAGTAGAAACGTACCGGTAACCACATTCGGGCCTTGCGGTTTATCAGCGGTACCTACTCGATACACAACAGCAACATTATTTCCTCCTTGCCTATTCCCAGTTTTTGGGCAATTCCCTTGCTTATGCCCCCTTTCTCCACACCCAAAGCAAACCATTACCTTCGTGGCATTTGCCCCAGTAGCCACCCCTTTAGCTCGGCAATCTGCAATTCTATGACCCGCTTTTCCACACTTGCTACATGCGGGAGGGCAATTCCCTATATGGTACAAATTACATCGACCACAATGAGGATTCACCTTAGCTCCTCTAAGGGTAGTTACAGCTCTCATCCCATCATTTCTTCTCTGGTTGAAGTGCTGGTTGCGGTTCTGACCTTGGTTGTTGCGGTTTCCTCCACGATTTTGACCTTGGAATTGATTCCGCTGAGTTGCTTCCCACTTTCTCTTGTTCCCCTCGGCAATGTAGTCCTTCTTATCTTGTAGCTTGACATCCATTAGTGCGTGAGCCATTTGGACTGCTTCATCGAATGACCCAGGCTTTGATGAAGTTGTCTCACCTTTGATATTGCTTGACAAACCCTTGATGTACTGCTTCATTTTCTTGTGATCATCAACAAAGGCATCGGGACACAAAAGGCTCAACTCATTAAACCTCCTTGTATATGCGGTGATGTCATTGTTCCTCAAAGACAAATGCCTTAACTCGTCTTCTAGCTGACCCAGCTCTTCTTCGGGATAAAACTTTTTGGTCAATAGTGCCTTGGTAGCAGTCCAAGTCCTCCCATTTGCTACCGCTAATCCGACAGTGGCCACTTGATTATTCCACCAACTTAAGGCGTCATCGAGAAAAGTAGCAGCTACAAACTTGACTTTATTTGCCTCTGAACATCCGCTAATTTCAAAAGTGCTTTCGATCTTCTCCAACAATCTTCGGAGTTCTAAGGCTCCGCCAGTACCACGAAACTGTGTGGGACCGCATTTCATAAAACCAACATAAGAACAATCCCTTGGGGCTTGTTGTCTTCCTGCATTTCCACCTTGATCTGGGTTTCGGTTTGCACGATCCGCTTTGAGTGCATTAGCAATTGCTTCTTGAATCATTGTGTTCACACGGTTAGCTGTCAGCTTTGGAGGCATGGTGAATTCTCAACTACACCTCTCTGCAAAGACAGGGAAAATAGAAAACAAGGTAAGTATACACATCAAGATTAAGATGGATTTCTCTTTCAAGACATAATATAAGTACAACAACACATCACTACAAGGTTACTAATATTCATCAATCACATCACAAAAGAGCAAATTAAAGACATATCATAGATTATGAAAGGTAAACATGGATTGCATTGATAGATCAACCAAAATCTATGACAAGTAATGCCACTACAACCATACACCAACAAACTTAAAGTCATCAAGTTTTCATCACAATACCATCATACAAGAGTCTAAAATAGTTCGATTACAACGATCAAAAGATAAAATAAAATACAAGTAACTAGTCACATGGTGATCCACACGACCTCTTGGATGGTGGTTCTTCTTCATCCTCTTCGGGCTCTTCGTCACTGTCTTCTTCTTCCTCGATCATCTTCCTCTTCCCCTTATCACTCGGCTCACACTCAGTTACCTTCTTCGTTCCAGAAGTAGATCCAAACTCCAATGCTACCTGATTCCCTAAAGTGACACACACACCCCTGGCGGGTGGCTGGACCATGAAATCATTAGCCTCCAGCTCAGAGTCATCTACAAATCTCCAATCTTGTGGCAGGGATGCTCTAACATGGTGCTCCCAACTCTGCATCCTAGCCAACCTAGCCTGATCTTCCTTAACCCGCTCAAGACTAGTACTCAGGTTTGCTATCATCGATCTCAAACTATTAATATCACTCTTATTCGCTACTCCATCGAATTCAACCCTTGCAGTTCTTGCCAATAACTTCTGATGTGCTCTCTCATTCTCGTCAAACCTTTTGATTACTCTAGTTTCCACCACGTATCGTTCGTACATCGACCTCTCAATTCTTCTCAAGAAAAGCGGAACGTCACCATAAGCTCTTGGTCCAGGGCAGGTAACTCTTGCGATGTCCTGATGAAGAGAATTAGCACTTGCTGCAGCGTCGGAACTTCTAGGGATACCTGGCATACCAATCAGATGAGAAATACGAGTAGGCCTGGGGACGGTAGTACTCCTTCGATCGGGGTCCTGAGCTTGCACATTGTCCGTCTCGGCTTGTCCTTCAACAACTGCTCCAACATTTCCCCCTTCGTGTCCCACGACGTATCCGTCTCCATTTCCGTTAGGCGGTACCTCGGCCATTTCTGCAATAACAGAGAATTTTGGAGGGTACGTAAGATTATTATTCAATATTTATAAATATATGCATGCAAATGCAATGCAAAGGTGGTACACATGCCCAAAATGCGATAATATGATGCTCATGCATATGTAATACAAGAATTACGGTATCGAGTACTCCACGTACAATTCCAATGTGTACATATAGTAGTTCAATATCTACGTAATAAATACCCATATATTACTTCAACTCAAAGGTATACATCTATACCATCAATACTAAAAATAAACCTTACCGGAGCCATGCAGGATAGTTGTGTGCTTGGACAATTTCTTATGACACCAAAAGTTATAGTTTAGGATTTTTCAAAACGACCTAGTTCTCTATAACTCATGGCTCTGATTACCAATCTCTAACACCCCCACAAATGTTATGCGCAGCGGAACTACAACATTTGGGTGCTAGGCAGTTATCATCACACACAAGCCATATCAAACGACTCAAAGAGACGTAAAAGTTTTAGCATAATTTAAACATTGTTAAAGACATACAAGTCTACGGTTTTCCCAATCCCAAGATGATATAACACAGAGTTTGCGTTTGGTCCCCACGAATCTCAACCCCAAATGATACATTTTTGTTCACATGACAGAAAAATAAAAGTGTTCAAGTTAAATAATGGGTGGAAAACAAGTAGACCGCCAAGCCACACACAACTCCCATCCTTTGCATGCTCCATGCTATACTTCATTGATTACCTGAAACACATGCTAAATTGGGTCAACAAATAATGTTGAGTGGAATTCATAGGTTTTACAATCTCATTTTGAACATATGTGTTATACAAATCATTCACGATCATTCATAGAATTGTCGATCAAACAATCTATTATCAAGGTTATGATAATTGTGTTTAAGCTCATGACACTAATCCGTTAACTCAATCACCCGCGTATAATTACCGGCGTGATTAAGATGAAACCATTGCCCCTTCTAAAGGCATCAGTTGCAATTATACCTTATCTCTTGTCACAAGTTATCCGTCCTCAAGGGGTACTCAACGTACTAGCCCTCGTCTCGGATAGGGTCGTCAACCCCATAGTACTATCAATTGTATAAGCGGTTGTTTTCAATCCACACAAGGATTAAACAATAGTTAATAGTTCATGAATATAGGGTCTTTTGCAACTAGGTACTCAATACAATTTAAGGCAACATTCGGGTCCAACAATCATTCATGACATATGTTCATTTTATAAAACTAGCATGCATCTCCCTCGCGGGTAAAAACAATTTAAAACAGTAGTAAGCGAGGCTACAAATTCACACCTTATGTATATAGAAGTAGTCGACGATACGATTGACGATCACTGACGATGATGAGGATGCCTGAGAAATTCAACACCTAACAAACAATAACGCGTAATGAGTAAATCTCATTTATAAAACTTTAAGTACTGTATAATATGTACATATTAGTCAATTGTGATAATTACAAACTCACGCCAAAACCAAAAAAGTAGTCGTTATTAGTTTTATACGATTCATCTACGTTATTAACGTTACTACCCTTTTTACATTTTTCGCCGATACTTACCAAAAGTATGGGCTATTTTCTAAGACTTAAACTCTTTTATAAAATTTAAGAAAATTCTCAAAAATACCTCATGACCTGTAGAAAACCCATTTTTAATCCCATTAAAAGTTCTCACTTTTATGACCCGTTACTCAACACATTACTAGACATACATTTTTCGGACTGATTTTGCACATTGACCATGTTGGACTTGTTTGACCCATTTAAAATACACCATTGACCCGTTCAACACCTAAGCCTAATAATAGACTCACAAATGCAGGTTTAAGACCAAAAATTAAATTTTAATCAATTACCAAACTCTATCTATGGTCCCCGGGATTTGACCCAAAACCAATCATAATTTCGGATTATGTAGGTTCTCATCTCCCGGTACACGTATTTTCAAAATATCATAACTTTTGACTCGTTAGGAGTCGTAAGCTATTTCTTATACCAAATCGAAGCTAAGACGTTGCTCTACAACTATATCCTAGTCTCATGACCTGTTTAGAAAGTCAAACCCACGAAAACAAGCCTAAACAATCTGCCTAAAATTTCCTTTCTCAAAATCAACCCATCACTAGTTTCCAAACCATTTTAATGTCACATAGACTAATCCTAACCACTTATGACCATTTCTAAACATCTAAATCAGTACCTAACACTAAAAACATCAAACCCTCACAAAAATCCAATTCCTAAATCAAGCATGCATTTGGTTATACCCTTTTAAAAACATCAAACACAAGGTTTTAAACATAAGCCCACCACAAAAACCATCAACCACCATGAACAACCAAACACCCCCATATAGCCGTGGGGTGTTGGTGTTCAAAACACCCCAACCAAATTGATTTTGGTTGGTTTGTTGGGTGATTAATCATCATCTACACACTAATTAAACATGCATAACTTCCATTTACATCAAAACACATTTTTGAAAACCCCTTTGATTCTTGAAAAATTTTATGAATGCATGTTGGAATGAATTACATCAAAACACTTGAAATTGGTAAATATAATGTGGTCTAACCTTGGATTTAATTAAAACAAGGTAGAAAAAAATTAGGGTGGTGGTGGTGATGAAGGCCGACGGCCAAAGAGAGGAGAAAGAGAGTGGGTGATTTTTTTTTTGAATGTGTTTTGTGTTGTGTGTGTTTAATTTCCCCTTTTTGTAAAGTTTGAGGGACCACTTGTGCAATATGGCTATTCTTTTGGCCTTGTTTAAAAACGACCTCAAATGTTTGCGGGAATGACTTACTAGTCGACTTGGAAAATTTTGCGGGAGTCGGGGGTCATCCCGAACACTCCAAAATACTTTTAGGACAATTTAAATGCACCCAGAAAGAAATAAAACGCACCCGAGTCGACTTAACACGAACCGAAAGTAAAATCCTCGAAAAATTATAATATCGATAAAGCGACAATAAACATAGAAATTTGGGCATCCGTCGGGATCGTAGTCGTCATCGTTCTTCTTAAGTCGTCAATCGTCAAGATTACGACCTCAAACATTGGTTTCAACCAAAACGATAAAATATATTGTAAATAAAATTTCTTAAAAATTTCAAAAATAGGCGTAATTTAGGGTAAGATAAGTGACCTCGGTTTCTGGGTATTACATTCGCTACCATCCTGGAAAGGAGAATATGGTAGTTGATGCACTTAGCAGGAAGGAAAAAAAAGCCTCTAAGGATTAGAACTTCGGTAATGACAAGAAGTGTGGATTTGACGGGATGATATTAAAAGTTTAAGCAAATGGTTTGATGGAGAAGAATGTCAAGGAAAGTGGTTTCAACATTTTGTCAAACTTATGAAAAGGATTTTATAGTAAAGTCGAGTGAGATGAAGTATATTGAGAATCAGGTAACCAAATTCGAGTCCTCGGTGTTTTATCGTTATATCCACCTAAGAACACTTCGTTGGGAGTGCAAGATTTAGTGATGAAGGAATCTCACAAGTCAAGTATTCGATACATTCTGGTTTAGGTAAGATGTATCATGACATAAGGAAAGTTCATTGGTGACTAAACATGAAAGCAAAGATTGATCGGTGTGTTAGTAAGTGATTAGTTTGGGTAAAGGTGAAAGTTTAATATAGAAGATCGTATAAGTTGTTGGTGCAATCTGAAATTTCTGAATGGAGGTAGGAGGAATCATTATGGATTTGGTGAAGGAATTGTCAAGAATTTCTAGTAAACCTGATATCACAATCCCGAGACTAGGGTTTACTTCTGAGTTTTGAAAATCTCTGCACTGTAACAAATGTTAGATGGGAACTAAGTTGAGTTGAGTACTGCGTATTATCCAGAGACTGATGGAAGGTCTTATATAACAATAGTTATCACGCTAGTGTTAAGGCTGCATCGTTTGAGGCTTTGTGCGGATGTAACTTAGGTCTCCTGTGTGTTGGAGTGATGTAGAGAAAGTCAAATGATTTTGGAGACTACTAAGATGGTTGTATAGATTAAGAATCACGCTTTTCCATGGTATTAAGAAATTGTGTTTAGTAATTCGTTTTGGGAAAACGAGGAAAGTTGAGTCCGAGGTATTTTGGATCACTCAAGGCTATTCAAAGGTTTGGATAGACTTTGAGTGTAAAACCCTCTTTAAAATACCTTAGATCATGAAATACATGAAAATACGTGTAAATTAAAACTTCACGATTAATTAATATACGACACGTGTCACGAACATTTAATATAAATATTACGTATATTAATTAATTACTAAAATTATTACGTACGTTATTATTAATTTTAATACACGATAAGTATTTACGTATAATACTTAAAAACATAACAAAAATAAAACACGACATTTAAAAATCACGAACACGCTCGATTAATACTCAAGTACGAAAAATAAATCGAAACGGGCATTGTATGTGTGTGTTTGGTCGGCAAGAAAAGAAGGGAAAAAGGGCTTAGGGCCCAGCCCATTAAGCTATCCTAGTCTAATTAGTAAACACCAGGGGATTTATTAATTATATATACTTTACAAAATACCAAAACCCTAAAACAAATACACGATCTCTTCTTTCCTCCTTCTGGTCGCGGCTCACACCCCAAGAACACACGAAGTTTTTGCTTTTTGGATCTAAATTAAATAACGGTATTGTGTTCGTTTCTAAACCCTAAATCATTCACGTATACGGTATTTTCTAATCTTTATTCTTTTTATATATTGTTCATTAATCAAGAATTATTCAAAACACGTATTAAGAACATGCAAATAATAAGGGTTTAATCATGGGAACCGATTTTATGTTGTTTGGGTTGTCGTGGCACGCAAACCGAGAGCATTAATGCTTTCGGTGATGATTTCTGTCCAACCAGCCGCACCCCATAAGGGGTCGGTGGTAGTTCTCCTTGGTCAGCCGCAAGCCCCCAAACACCCACAGTGGGTGCGTTTAGTTGTCAGTGGGAGCCGAGAGTCTAGTGACTCTCGGTGGGTAAAAACTGAACGGCAGCAGGAACATAACACAATCGGGGGGTAAAGATATGTTAAGCAGGGGGTGTTATATATTGGACATTTATGGGTATTAGATGTTGGACAAAACAGGGTGTGGATATTAGACATGTCTGGGTTTGATATATTGGACAGAACTGTGTTTAGGATATTGGACAAAATTGGTTTTATTTATTGGACAGTATAGTGTGGTTGTTTTGTTTAGTGCGACGGAGACATGGGAGTCTCGGTAGGCTCGGGTACACATGAATATTTTACTAAATTAAGTTTGTTAGTTTAATTAATATAAAATGCATGTTATAATTAAATTAAGCATGGAACTTAGGTTATAATTATTTAACATAATTAAACATGAATTTAGCCTAAGTATTTATTTGTTTGCATAATTAAATTAATACCATAATTTAATTTAATTATATATTTATCAAGCTAAGGTAAAGTTTTACTAAATAAATCATGTCATATTATTAATTAATAATCTTTAATAAAACCATGCATTATGTTATTAATTAATAATGATTGTTTTTAGCCTAAAGTATTTATTTAATGAACTTTACTATATAATCATGACTTATATAATATGCTTATTAACACTATAACTTATATCATTTTACTTATTTAATAAACTTATTATTAATTATAGAAACATGTTAAATACAGAAATATACTAATTATAGAAACATACTAATTATGGAAACTTTCTATTTTTGGAAACTTACTACTTAAGTAAACTTGCTATTTTTGAAAAGTTATTATATATGGAAACCTGCTATTTTTGGAAAGTTACTATATATAGAAACCTGCTATTTTTGGAAAGTTACACATTATGTTACTACAAGTACTATAGCAATATAACATGAAACACATTAATCAAGAACATTTAAAACACTAAGAAACACATGATTAAGACATGAAACAGTATAACAAGTCTAAAACATGTAAAACAAGACAAGAACAAGTAAAACAAGTTAAGAACATGTTAAGTAAACTAATAATCAGTTAAGTATAAGTTAAACAGACACGTCCCTTTTATATTGTAGCACTTGTGAAGTCAGAGTAGGATTCTCCGCGTCTTCTTCATTTTCATTACTAGACACAAGGTATGGATATTCCGTCCTTCAATAAGGACACTTTCTTCCTATAATATGATTCGTCGTTTGCAGCCATCTGTTTGGGTAAAAGGGTTTCAGTACCCCGGTTAAATATATTACACCAAAAAACATTAAGTACAATGGAATGTGGCAGAAGTACCACATTAACCTCAGGCTAGGCTTGAACAACTACTTCAACACATGCGACATACCACAATGTGTGAAAAAAGTACTAGGAACCCAATAACACCAATAGGAAACAACCATTTCACCCAACCCAAGCCCTTACATTCCGAGAAGAACCTATACATACTATATAGTCCGAACAACTGAAGAAGGTAGCTCCCAAAGATGTATAAACACATGAGCATCTTTATACTTCTTAAAAGCACTCGACATAGCTTTAAGCAAACAGACGAGAAAATGAAATCGATCACTTGAAGCGCAGTTCTCTTTTGATTCTAAAAAAGCCTCAAAATTCCGTTCTTGCCAAATGTAGTAGGTCGAAGCCGCAAGAACCAACTTAGCAATGACACTCTTAGCAGTCTCGCGCTGCAAATAAGGAATAATAGTATCAACAATATTCTTAATCAAACCAGGAACACTTGAGAGACCAACTAAGCCCTTCACATTATCCCAAACCTATTGTGAGAAACCACACTCGAAAAACAGATGTTCGTGAGAATCTGGCGGACCATCACAAAGGGGACAATGAAACCAAATAGTGGAACAATGAATATCCCAATGACGCAGCATGTCTTGAGTCTTAAGACGACGTCTAGCTACTAGCCACATGATTACAGTAAACTTATCAGTAATTAACATGATTAATATTTTAGATTTACCTGAGCTATATACATGCATGCCGGTTTCACCTAGTTATGGAGGTACCATAACCATGTCACTAGAGGCACCGGTGTTATGAATCTTCCGCGGTGAGAGTAATTGCTCGCGGCGTCCCTTTCAATTATTGGCCAGTTTATTATTATTATCATGTGGGGCGAATGGGTGCATCCTAGGACAAGTTTAGCAAGATTACATGGTAACTGCGATGTGTGCTTTGCATCCGTTACATGGAGCTGATCCCTCCACACAGACTATTTTAATTAGAGGCAACCTCTCTAATTGCATGACGAGGTCACCCCTCTATGTATTCATGCACGTTGATACATCATGACCTATATATGCTCCGAGCATATTTAAAATATAGTTTTCAGTTTAAAATAAACATAAGTCTTTTCAGAGTATACACCAGGTTTTCCAGGACTTACATTATTCTGCTGCATTTTCATTTGTTATGCTTTCATTCCATACTTTGCTTATGTTTATCCCATTCATATCTATGTCATATATCCGTTAACTGAGCGTATTGCTCAGCCGTATTTTCCTTTCATGTTCCCATACGGCAGGTACTAAAGGGCAGAACTAGGAAAGCAAGAGTACGTGCATTTGGATGGAGGCTCCTTTGACTTCATTTATTTTATGCATTTACATACTTATGTATTTCTTGGACATTGTTTAGTCCTTTCATACATTCTTTACTTATGCATTGTGTGTGGAGCTTATGTTTGGAACTGATGTTTGTTTCTAGTTTCCTTTATGGTCATTTAATGTTTTAGACATTTAACTTGCATGCTTTGATGACACACCATAATTATCCTGTAACGGCTCATTTACCAAATGGGATGTTACAGTTATGGTATCAGAGCCTGGTTTCGACCTGTAGGCTCTTAAAATTAACTTGTGACTAGTGGGTAGTCACCAGATTCTTCCTAAACTGACAGTAAATTTTATTCATTTCATTTCACGCATCATTATTTTCTATTAAGTTTTTGACTAAGTAATGGTTGGTACAGGACTAGCCATATTTAGTCGCATATGCTTTTCATTCGAATTTTGTTTTATGAACCGACCCATAGGCGTTCACCTTTACTTATGTAAATTTTGTTTTGTGGACCGACCCATAGGCGTCCACCATTGCCAAGGATGCTTTCGTTGGCTATGCCTTCATAAACTCTTCATGCATTTATTATGTTTAACTATGTTTCTAATCAGATTAATCATTTAATTTCCTCTTTTAAACTATCAAATGGTTAACACACGCACCAACGAGGAACTGGCTGCAACTGTTCAAGCAGCTCTACAAACTATGCTCCCACAGATCAGGAATCAGATCCGGGCTGAATATCAGAACATCCCGAATCAGAACAGTCCTCCTCCTCCTCCTCCTCCACCGGTTACTCTACACACCTGGCTGGAGAGATTCAACAAGTAGAAGCCTCGATCTTTCGAGAGGGCTTAATTGTCATCAGATGCGGAAAACTGGATTTCGCACATGGAGAAGATTTTCGATGCCATGGGTTGTGATGGAGTGTACAAGGAACAATTGCTTGCTACAAGTTCGAAGGCGGTGCACTGTCATGGTGGAGAGCATACATGCTGAGCAATGGAGGTGATGTATGGTTGGCTGCTTTGACATGGGATCAATTCAAGACTATGTTCTATAATCAGTTCTTTCCTATAGCTGAGCAGGAGACGCTTAAGAGGGACTACCAAGCTATTCGTCAGAGAATTGGTGAGAACAACATGGAGTTCATGCAGAGGTTGCTCAGGTTAGATGTATTTCTAGGCGCTGTTGCATGTACAGCTGAAGAACAAGCAAAGCATTTTCGCTGGGCTCTTCATTCCTCGATTGCTGAGCGGATACTTAGTGCCACATTCACCAATGTGTCACAAGTAGCAGACGCAGCACGTAGCTTGGAGATGCTCTATGAGAGAGATGACTACGGGGAGTCAGTTCGTTATGAGAAGAGGTATAAAATTTAATCATCAAGCTTTATCATATCATTCATTTCAATACCTTTAATTATTTATCATGTTCTATTCAATTATATATCTTAGACAGAAGGGTGGAGACCGGTCCCAGCTGGCCACTCAGCAAACCCACAACAAGGGGCATGGTCAGAATAATGACCAATATGGATCAGACAGGCGTAACGGTGGTGACAACTACCATAACAATGCCAGCTATCCCAACAAAAATAGGTCCCTAAATTTTTAAACTCTTCTACGTTAAATTGTTGTATGTCATAATGCTAACATCTCAGCATCATAACAGGAACTCTACGAGTGGGCGTGACCAGAATGCTAAGGGTCAACAGTCTAATAACTCGTCATCATCAAGTATTATATCTTAAACTTTTAGTGCAGTTGTAACACCCCATTTGGATAAATGGACCGTTACGTAGTAATTATGGTGTGTCATCAAATCATGCGAGGTAAATGTCTAAAACATTAAATGACCATAAAGGAAACCGGAAACAAACATCGGTTCCAACATAAGCTCCACACACAAATGCATAAGTATAGAATGTAAGGAAAGGACTAAACAATGTCCAACAAAGCAAAAGTATGTGAATGCATTAAAAGAGAAAGAAGACTAGGCGTCTCATTCCATGCACGTACTCTTGTTTCCTAGCTTTTCCCTTTAGTACCTGCCGTATTGGGACATGGAAAGAAAAATACGGCTGAGCAATACGCTCAGCGTGCGGATATATGACAATAAATGTAAAGCATAAACATAAGCAAGTAATGAAATGAATTGAATAACAGCGGAATAAGTGTATGTCCTGGAAAACCTGGTTTAAGCTTATAAGACTGGTTTTATATTTCTGAAAAGACTTATGTTTAGTTTATTCTGAAAAACTGTATTTAAAAAATGCCTATAGCCCATATAGGTCATGTTATATCAACGTGTATGAACACTTAGAGGGGTGACCTCATCATGCAATTAGAGGGTTTGCCTCGAATTAATATATAATATGAGTGGAGGGATCAGCTCCTGTAACGGATGCAAGACACACACTATAGTTACCATGAAATCTTACTAACTTGTCCTAGGATGCACCCATTTTCCCCACATGATAATAATAACATAGGCCAAAATACTATAAACGGACGCTGCGAGCAATCACTCTCACCGCATAAGAGTCATAATACCGGTGCCTCTAGTGATATGGTTATGGAACCCTCACAACTAGGTGAAACTAGCATGCATGTATATAGCTCAGGCAATCTAAAATAAACATAACATATACCGAATGTGTTTAAGACACATAAACTACTGGGGAAAACAAATGGCTACAAACGGGGAATCCTAATATAGGAAAGAAGTGTCCATACTGAAGGACGAAATATCCGTACCTTATGTCTAGTAAATGAAGACGAAAATAAACACGGAAGATCACTCCGACTTCACAATAGTACATAATAAAGTGACATGAATAAGTGTATGTTTTACTTATACATACTTGTTATTTAGTTTACTTGACGTGTTCATACTTGTTATACTTGTTCTTGTTCTTGTCTTGCTTTATTATTTCATGTTTAATCATGTGTTTCTTCGTGTTTCATGTGTTTTAGATTCATGTAATTCATGTTTTAAGTGTTATAGTACTTGTTATAACATAATGAGTAAATTTCTAAAAATAGCAGGTTTCTATATATAGTAACTTCCCAAAAATAGCAGGTTTCCATATATAGTAACTTTCAAAAAATAGCAAGTTTCCTTAAATAGTAAGTTCCTAAAAATAGAAATTTTCCATAATTAGCAAGTTTCTGTAAATAGCATGTTACCATATTTAGTATGTTTCCATAATTATCATGTTACCATAATTAGTATAATTCCATATTTAACATGTTTCCATAATTAAGGTATTTCCATAATTAATCATATGTAGTAAATGATATAACATATAGTTTTACTAAGCTTATAATATATCATGTGTAATTATATTACAAAGTTTAATAATAAACAAATACTTAGGCTTAACTTATTATTATTAATTAATAATGATATTCCATATTATCATAAGTTATTATTAATTAATAATACTGCATGTTTCATATAATTAAACTTTACCTTAAAATGATATTAATTAATTAAGCTAAGTTTTAATTAATTAATTAAGTGTACATGAATAATTAAGTCATTAATTATTTTATCATAAGTTTATTTAAATAAAATACACTTACATAATTTATGGCTTTTATTTAAATAAAATTATACCTTAAGTCATGTAATTTAATTAATTTAATTAACATGTTTTAATTAAATTAATTGAACAATTATTATACATGTTTTAACAAAAAAATTTAGCCAAACACCACCTAACACACCACCAAGCCGCCGGCTGGGTGGTTCAGATCGACGGCCAGCAGCCTAAGCTGCTACCGATTCCCACTACTCGGCCAAGGTTCACCCTGGTTGAACCCGGGTTCCCCATGTCGTGCCATAGCTACCCAGAGACCAACACATGGTCTCGGTTCCCACTTCACCACCACAGTTCCCACTGTGGGGGCTGGTGGCTTGCTGCTGACAGCAAAACAAACACCACCGCAACCATTGGTTGCAACTGGTGGCCAGAAAAACCCCACCGAGAGTCGGTAGACTCTCGGTTTGTGTGTAACCCGAACCAAAACCAAACCAAACCCCACATTTTCTTGTTTTAATCTTTAACATAACATGTTTTTAATTAATGATTTCAAGATCTATGAACATATGATCATAATTAAATAAAAGATTAAAATGTTAATGTTAGATTAACACCAAACGTGTGGGTGGATTTAGGAATGAAACACGAACACATACACGTAATTACCAAAGATCAAAAAGAAAAGGATTGCCCTTGTGTTGTTATTGAAGTCGCAGCCAAGAGAAGACAATGAGAAGGGTTTTAGGGTTTTTCTTAATTTACTATGATATATTTTTATGAAAATCCCCAAGGATCCTTATTTGATAAAAACATGGATTTCAAATGGGTTGATCCAAAGCCCTCCCTCTTTCTCTCTTGTTGTCGCGGCTACCATATGCCCAAAACCAAAAACCATACAATTTTCATGCTTAATTATTATTGTGAATGTTCGTGTTTTAAATGTCGTGAATTAAATCTTCTACGTAAACATTTATCGTGTATTAATAATATACATAATACTTGTAATTAAATGTTCGTGTTTTATGTCTTGTATGATTTAAGTATTTTACGTGAATACTTATCGTGCATTAATATTCATGTTTTCATACGTAATACTTATAATAATTAATTAATATACGTAATGTTCGTATTAAATGTTCATGATTCGTGTCGTATATTAACTAATTAAAAAGTTCAAATTTAACCGTAAATTCGTGCATTTAATGATCTTAAGGATTTTAAAGCGGGTTTTACAACTCTTCCCCTCTAAAACAATAATTCGCCCTCGAATTAAAGATACAATAAGCTGATGAGGTAATAAACACTGAAATGACACATAAGCTGAAAAGACATGTAAGCTGAAAACAACATACCCGAGTAATATCTGGAAATGAGGGTATGAAATCTGGATAGACTCCTTCGTTTCCCAAGTGGCTTCCCGCTCGGAATGGTCCCTCCAACGGATTTTGATGAATGGGGTCGTCTTTCTCCTCATGACTCGTTCCTGACGGTCGAGAACTTCCTCAGGTTCCTCAATATATGATAGATCCTCTCGAATCTACTCGAAGGAATACGAAACCATATGCAACAGATGGTACTTGTAACCTCTGAGTAGGGATACATGGAACACATCATGCACATGAGATATCTGAGGAGGTAGAGCTAGACGATATGATACTTCACTGACACGTTCAAGGATTTCAAACGGTCCGATGAAACGAGGACTGAGCTTGCCCTTGAGTCCAAAACGCTTGACACCACATGCTGGTGATACCTTGAGGAAAACATGATCACCGATCTTAAACGCTAGATCTCTATGATGCTTATCAGCATAGCTCTTTTGTCGAGCACGAGCTTCCTGTAGCTTTGCCTTGGCGATGGCAACCTTCTTATTGGTCACCTCTATCATTTCTGGTCCTTCAAGAATTCGTTCTCCAACTTGATCCCAACTGACTGGAGCACGACACTTTCTGACATAAAGCATCTCAAAAGGTGCACACTTAATACTTGCATGCGAACTATTGTTGTAGGCAAACTCAACCAAGAAAATGTAGTCGTCCCAACTTCCTTTCCATTCCAATGTACAAGCTCGCAGCATGTCTTCTAAAGTCAGAATGGTATGCTTCGATTGACCATCGGTCTGAGGATGAAAGGTAGTGCTAAGCTTAAGTTTGGTGCCCCAAGCTTTCTGCATACCTTTCCAGAATTTAGACGTGAAGCGAGGATCTCTGTCTGATATGATGTTTGATGGAGTACCATGTAGTCGCATGATCTCCTTAAGAAATATGTCTGCCAATTTGCTAACTGAGAAGTCCTTGCGAATTGGGATAAAATGAGATGACTTGGTTAAACGATCTACTATAACCCATATAGCATCATGCTTGCTCTGAGTTAATGGAAGTCTGGTGACGAAATCCATGGAGATTTTGTCCCACTTCCATTCGGTAATCTCTAACGGTTGTAGTAAACCACTAGCCCGTTGATGCTCGATCTTAACCCGCTGGCAGGTTAGACACTTGGATACAAAAGTAGCAACATCCTGCTTCATGCCACTCCACCAGAAATGCTGTTTAATATCATGGTACATTTTGGTGGATCCTGGATGAATAGAGAATGGAGAGCTGTGAGCTTCTGTCAATAAAGCTTCTCAGAGTGTCTGATCATTCAAAACACATAGCTTAGTTCCTTTCCATGCAATGCCTTCTTCGTCTACACGAAATTCTGTCAGTCGATCAAGATTCTAAATAATAGCCTAAATCTCACCATCATCTTTCTGAGCTTCCTTGATCTGAGAAATTAAGTCTAGCTCAATTCTCATATTAGCCCAGTACCCATGATGTCCACGTACTAAGAACTCAATATCTAATCGCTCTAATTCACGTATGATTTCTTCTTGTATCTTGATGTCGTTAATCATGCCTGACTTCCTGCTGAGAGCATCTGCCACTACATTCACCTTACCGGGATGATACTGAAGAATGATGTCATAGTCCTTGAGTAGTTCCAACTATCTCCTCTGCCTCATTTTAAGCTCTCTTTGAGTAAAAATGTACTTGAGACTCTTGTGATCAGTGAAGATGTCACATGATTCACCATATAGATAGTGTCTCCAGATTTTAAGTGCAAGACTACTGCTGCTAGCTCCAAGTCATGGGTATGAAAATTCTCCTCAAAAGGCTTTAGCTGACGTGATGCGTATGCAATCACTTTCTGATATGAGTGAAATCTCATATCAATTATAACAAATCAAACCCAAAAAAATACAAAGAGAAATACCAAGTTTAATGTGAAAAGAAGAATTATGTTGTATTCTTTGTTGTTTGTGATTTGGTAGGTAAAATGATACGATTTGGTGCAAACATGGATTTCAAGGCATTATTATCAAGAAAATGTCAAGAGAAGGACTTATTTTGACAAGTCTCCAAAG
Organism: Glebionis coronaria; assembly: GCA_025667525.1. NCBI lineage: Eukaryota > Viridiplantae > Streptophyta > Magnoliopsida > Asterales > Asteraceae > Glebionis > Glebionis coronaria. Next base: position 431,292,863 of record CM046879.1, on the reverse strand, counting down.
TTCAAGGACCTTTCATGATAATCTGCCAAAGATAAAGGACTTAAAGTGGCAAATCAACAAAGTCAAGGAGATTATAATGCAAGTCAACCAAAGTCACAGGGTCAAAGTTGTTCAAACTACAAGTCAAAGGGCTGAAGATATCAAGTTTTGAAGTTTCTATGCTTAAAACACAATCTGCCAAAGCTGGGGGCTGTTTATGCCATTTTGGATACTTATTTGGAGTTCAATCCGTGTGAATTACATATCAACCAATGAGAAGCCATTAAATTACAACCATGGATTACCCGCGACTAGCTCAATTAATGAGGAGAGATAAGTATCTCCACAGTATTCCCACTCAAACCATTCAACCAATCATATTTCAAGTTTCAGATAATGATCTGTGTGCTCTCTTAACATCCAATGCTATCACGACACGTGGCCAATTCATCACCAGAACGTGGATCAAGCTAGAAGCCATATCATAAGAAGCTTGCAACATGAAAAGTGATCACAAAGGAGTGACAAACACAACCCAACAACTTAGTTAACCTGATATCAAGAGAAGCAAATTCCCCCAAATTGATCAAGAACAAATTACCAGAATTTGACACGTGGAGGACTGTAATTGGAGAAGACATGTCATCACAGCTCAACTTATCTTTACTTTTGTCTATAAATACTAGTTGTTAGCTCATTTTTAAACGTGTAGCAAGTGTGTGAAAAAAACACACTTAGTAGAATTCTCCCAATTTACTTTCCTTTCAGCTCTTAACTGCTTAAGAGTGATGGAAAACCACTATTAAGTTTGTTAGAAGTAGTTGTAACAGAATTACCAAACTTACTCCATTAATAAACATTCATCTTTCACAAGTTCACTCAGTTCTCTTCATTTACCTACTCTCTACTGTTCTATCCTATTATCCATGGAGTTTGTTGTTCATAACTGAATAACAGATCATGTTGAGCGTTTTGGACGCCTAATCAATGATCAGAAGTACTTTGTTCATCCATTCAGTCATTTCTAGCCATTAGCCAAGATTCAGAAAGTAGGAAGTATGATGATGATGGTCCATGGCGTTTGATGATGAGTTGTAGATTGTAGATTGGTTAATCAGGTGTGATATAAGATCTAAAGAGAGTTCAACACTCTCTTCTCCACCAAATGAGGCTTCATTGCTAAAAAGTACTTGTTTCTGATTTCATTTTCCTCTAAACAGACAATGTATGCTAAATTTTGATAACTAGTCTAATCTTGCTTGATATTGCTTGTTTCTGGTGCTATTTGATCTTTCTGATATGTCTTGATAGATTGTAGTTTGATTCTCTTAGCTTAATTGATATTAGCTTGTTAAAATTCTATTTCAGTTCATAAAGTGGTGTTTGGTTCAGTTGAGATCTTTTGATTCAGCTAGTGGATTTGAGTAGAAGTTGTTTGTTTCCACTTATCAACTGGTAAAATACATTGGTGCAAGTTTTCAAAGTCAAACATAAGCTCAAACAGGCAAATGACCCTAAAACTCTTTGGGTCAGTCTTTCATACTCAAAACAACCAATTTCAAACTATCACTACATGCTCAATTCTTGAGTTAGAGCCTGATTTTTGGCTCATTGGATAGCTTAACATACAAGATTTTAGAACCTAGCAAGCTTACAGTTTGTAGTCCACTATAGAATAAGCCACAAGGCCTTAATAGTCTCTATGATAAATAAGCCATTCTGTCAAGAGCTATTTTCATTTCCCATTGATTCTTTTCATAAAACTAGCAATTTTATTTCACAAAACAGTTATAAAAGTGAAAAAAAAAGATTTGGACTTTGTCAAACTTTGGTCAACGAAAGTCAACCTTGGTCAACATAAGATAGTTTGAGCTTATTTCACTTTTTGGCTTCATCTGTGGATGAAATTTGGATTTTCTTGGACAGGTGTTATTATTTTAAGCTTATAAATGTTTCTTGTGAGTTTTAGATCAAGTTCTTATTTAGAAGTGCTTATCTCTTAAACTTGGCTTATTGAAAATAGCTTATTTGAGATTTAGACCAGCCTAGCTTACTTATTTCCTTGATTTTGACTAGCTAATTTTCAATTCTGAATCTAATGAAACTTGTTCCAACTTATTTGGTCAAGTAAAACTGCTTATCCAGCTTATTAGTATCATTACAAGCTTTTAGTTAAAAACTTTTCAATAATTGCACTTTGGTCCCCGGTTTTGTTAAGCTTGCTATTTTGTTAGAAATTAGTTATAACTAATTAGGGTTTGCAGAATAGTCCCTGGAATTTGTTAGATTTGTTATATTTAGTTGTTAGTTTGTTATATTTGTTACATTTGGCATTTAGTTTGCACAATTTACATTTTTAGTCCTTTTAATTTACAAATTTTTCATTTTTAGCACTTTTACTTTTTGTACTTTACATTTTTAGCATTTATTACATACTTGTGCATTGTTGACTTGTAATTTGTGCTTACTAAGTGGTATGTGTAATTTGTTTTTAGCATAGTATGGATACGTAGATGATAATATTTTTAACTTTTTGACGGTTTCGTGGAAAGCAGAAATATATTACCAAAATCATTACAATCAAATACCAAGAACAATTAAGTGACTTGATTGACATCGATTAATTAATTCGTAAAGATACCGAGAGAAAAACGAACCTTAAAAGTGAAATATTAAATGGCGCCGCTGCCGATTCTTTGCGTGGAGATTGACGGTTGATTGAGAGTTACATATTGGATTTTGGGATTTGTTCACTTGTGAACGTTCCTTTTTGCTAAATCAAAAACATAAAAAAAATCAAAAATAAAAAAATATAAAAAATAAAAAATCATAAAAAATCATAAAAAATCAATTCTTTCCTAAGAATTGAACAAAAAAAAGTAATCTTTTTCCTAAAAGATTACACCAAAAATATATTGTATTCACTCGTTTTTACGTACATTATATTTTCTTAAAAAATCAAATAAATAAAAAATATTTTCTTTATATTATTATATGTAAATAAGTATACGTAGATACGGACAACCAATCTACCTACTTCCATAAGTATTGCCTTGACAATACACTGTATTTGGGGGTGTTCCGGTCCCAAATACGTGTATCGATAAAAGAAAATAAATGCAAAAATAGATAAATACTTTCTATAAGCAAGAAGTCGATAAATACGAACTATAAAGTGAATAGAAAGGCGGCTTTTCTATAAAATGCAAGCCTAAGGGAAGCTAGGTACTTAAGTGCTTCGCGCCACCTCATTCCCCCGTTCACTAGTAAGTATTTTGAGAAGGAAGGCTTGTTGAGGGTTTTTCCGCCCAATTTGTATTACATATATATTATACTTTCTTGTGGTTTTCACTATTGAACCTCGAAGGAGATAATCTATTCTCTTTTAAAGTCGACCGAGAGCTCCTCTTTCATTCCTCGTGTTTAGTTGCATGCGCACTCAAGCGCATGTACACATACCGAGCAGTGTACCTCATCCTCCCAAGAGGAAGAATAAGAACAAAGTCGTTCCTCAAGCCGATCACGAGCATCGTGCTTTCGACAACTTAAACAAAGCCATGGATAATCGAACATTGATTGATATTCTCTAATCTAACGTGGATTGGAATGCGGATGCCATAGTAATTCCCGAGATAGCCGCTAACAATTTTGAACTTAAGACATGTGTGATACAAATGGTTTCTACTATACCTTTCCTAGGGAGACCTATGGATGACCCTCATGACCACATCAAGAGATTCTTGTCCATTTGTAACACCATCAAGTATAACGCGGTACCTCAAGAGGTGGTTAAGTTTTTGTTATTCCCTTTCTCTTTGGAGGGAAATGCTAGGATTTGGCTAGATAAACAACCCTCTAATAACATTCTCACTTGGGAGGACCTAAAGAAGAAATTTGTGAACAAATTCTTTCCACCCTCACGAACAACCGCATTAAGGAATCAAATCATAGGCTTTCAACAAAATAGAGATCAAACCTTTAGTGAGGCTTAGGATGAATTCAAAGAGTTGTTAAGAAAGTGCCCTAACCACGGTTTTGACCAAGTCCACCAAATCAATACCTTATACAATGGTTTGACACAACACCATCAAGATTCCCTTAACTCGGCCACGGGTGGAAAAATTCTTGCTAAGTATATCCAAGAGGCATGGGACATCATTGAGACAAAATCCATGGTCTAAAGCAATAGGGATAGAGAAGAGGTGGTACATGTTGTGCAAGGGAGTGCTACTCAATCAATTGATGAAAAATTACTTCAAAGGTTTAACCAATCTCGCGATATGTTCTAAGAGTTTATTAAACTTCAATTGAGCAACTCTTCTACCAACAATGTTAATGCCATCACCCTTCAATATGAGACATGTGGAGGCCCTCACTCATACTTGCATTGTGACAAAGTTAAAAACTATCAAGGAGAATGTTATGCTTATAATGATGATAGAAGGGCACATTTCAAACCAAACATCAATCCTAATCACCTTTCTTACAAATCCAACAATTACCTTGCTCCACCGGGTCCCCCCCCCCAACAACCCACCCAAACCCAAGCAAACAATCCATAAAAGCTAAATAGAAACCAAGGGCCAAGAGGAAATTATCAACAGAATAACAACAATAGAGGGCCAAATAACTTTCAAGGGCAAAACCAAGGGAACAATTTTCATGGAAATAACCAAGGGTTTCACAATCCACCTACACCTTTCCAAAACCAATGATATAATCAAGGGAATGGACAAAATGAAACCATTGAGCTACTTCATAAGATGAATTAATATAATGAAAGAAGGATTTGTGAGAGTGAAAGAAGGACTCAAGATCAATTAAGAGCAATGCAAGAGGAGACAAATAAGAATTTTATGTTGCTCTTAAACCAAAGACCTCAAGGTGCTTTACCTTCAAATACTCAAACCGATCATCGGGCCAATGTTAATGCCATTACTACAAGGAGTGGGAAAACCACCGTGGGACCTTCCATTCCTCCACCATCAAAGGGGGAACAAGGCCCGAAGGTAATAATGAGTACTCCTACTCCCTCTTCGGTGATTCCTCCCACGGTTCCTCCTTGTGACATTCCACCATTAACCGACCCTAATCCTTCTAAGCCCACAGTTGAAGAAACCCAAGAGAAGAGTCCTCCAACACCCTCTACTCAACCTTCACCCAAACCTAATCTACCATATCCTTCTAGGTTGAGGAAAGATAAGTTAAAGAATAAAGATGACATACAAGTGTCAAACTTCTCGAGGATGTTTAAGCAATTCAATATCAACATATCTTTTGCGGAGGCTTTAGCTTACATGCCTAAGTTTGCCAAGATGTTTAAGGACCTTCTCTCAAACAAAGAAAAATTGGTTGATATGTCTAACACTTCATTGAATGAGAATTGTTCTGCGGTGTTGTTGAAGACTTTACCTATTAAACTTGGTGATTAGGGCTGGTTCTTAATTCCATGTAATTTCCTGGGGGTAGAGAATTGTATGGCACTAGCGGACCTTGGTGCTAGCATAAATTTGATGCCTTTTTCAGTTTGGAAACAACTATCCCTTCCCGAGCTTACTCCTACTAGAATGACACTCGAATTAGCAAACTGTTCAATTGCTTATCCGATGGGGATAGCGGAAGATGTTTTTGTAGGAGTTGACAAGTTCACATTCCCCGCGGATTTTGTAGTTGTGGATAATGATATGGACCCTAGAGTTCCCCTTATTGTAGGAATAACTTTCTTAAGGACCGATCGTACTCTTATTGATGTTGCGGAAGGGGAACTCATTATGAGGGTAGAGGATGAGAAAGTTGTGTTTAAGATGGGAAAAGTCATTAAGAAATCTCAAGGGTGTGAAATCGTTAACATTGTGGATGTTCTTGATGAAGTTTGTGATGAACACTTTCATGATGCTTGCAAGAGTAGTAATGAGGACATTCCACATGTTGAGACCGTAGCTTCTATTGCTCCTTCCTTGACTCCTTTTGGAGCAAGTGATTTTCTTTTACAAGAATTTGAAGCAAGTTTAGGAGATGTGGATTTACCATATGAAGATTCTCCCACCGATTGGGAAGAAGATATTCGTACCATTGAGAAACTTCTCAATGAGGACAATACTTCTCCACATACTCCTAAGGAAGTTACCAATGATGGACCATCATTAGTAAAACCTTCTATTAAGAGTCTACCTACCTTAGAGCTTAAGGATTTACCATCACACCTTGAGTATGCTTTCTTAGAGGGAGAGGATAAGCTACCCGTTGTCATTGCTAAAGACTTGAAAGAAGATGAGAAAAATAAGCTTATAGAAATTCTTAAAAAGCACAAAAATGGTATTGCTTGGAAAATATCTGACATAAGGGGGATTGATCCTAACTTTTGTACTCACAAAATCCTTATGGAGGATGATTATAAACCCGCCATTCAAAACCAAAGAAGGGTTAACCCAAAAGTCCATGAATTCATCAAAAAGGAAGTTATCAAACTCTTTGATACGGGTATGATTTACCCAATTTCTGACTCGCCGTTGGTTAGCCCGGTGCATTGTGTGCCTAAAAAGGGCGAAATCACCGTTGTTCCAAATGAAAACAACGAGTTGATTCCCACAAGACTTGTCACGGGTTGGAGAGTGTGTATAGATTATCGAAAGCTTAATGATACCAATAAGAAAAACCATTTCCCCTTACCTTTCATGGAACAAATGCTAGAGCGTTTAGCGGGAAATGAATAATATTGCTTTCTTGATGGATTCTCGGGTTATTTTCAAATACCCATTGATCCAAAAGATCAAGAAAAGACCACATTCACTTGTCCCTATGGCACATTTGCTTACAAGAGAATGCCTTTTGGCTTGTGCAATGCTCCTGGACATTTTAAAGGTGTATGATGGCAATCTTTCATGATATGATAGAGCACACCATGGAAGTGTTTATGGATGATTTCTCGGTGTTTGGAGATTCATTTACTTCTTGTCTCTCCCATTTAGAACGTATGCTTAAAAGGTGTGAAGAAACTCGCCTTGTTCTAAATTGGGAGAAGTGCCATTTCATGGTTAAAGAAGGGATAGTTTTGGGACATAAGATTTCTAAGAAAGGACTAGAAGTGGATCATGCTAAAGTCGATGTTATTGCCAAACTTCCTCCACCAACTACTATGAAAGGAGTTAGGAGCTTTTTGGGACATGCGGGTTTCTATAGACGTTTTATATAAGACTTTTATAAGATAGCTAGACCCATGACCCAACTATTAGAAAAAGAGGCTCATTTCATATTCACACAAGAGTGTTTAGAATCTTTCGAGATCCTTAAGGAGAAATTAACCAAGGCTCCAGTTTTGGTTTCACCAAATTGGGATTTGCCTTTTGAGCTCATGTGTGATGCTAGTGATTATGCCGTGGGGGCCGTTTTAGGACAAAGGATAAATAAACACTTTCAACCTATACACTCTTCTAATAAGACAATGACGGGTGCTCAATTGCATTACACTACCACAGAAAAAGAATTGTTAGCCATTGTATATGCTTTTGAGAAATTTCGCCCCTATCTTGTTCTTTCGAAGACCATAGTTTATACGGACCATTCCGCCCTTAAATACCTTATGACAAAGCAAGATGCTAAGCCTAGATTGTTAAGATGGGTTTTGTTGCTCGAAGAGTTTTCTATAGAGATTCGTGATAAAAAGGGAGCCAAGAATTTAGCTACGGATCATTTGAGTAGACTTGAGCATCCTTTTCAAGGAGAATTGACTCATAAGGAAATAAATTAATCCTTTCCACTTGAGGAACTCATGTCTATCTCTTCATAAGAGGATGCCACCCCTTGGTTTGCGGATATTGCAAACTATCTTGTGGGGGATATGCTAATTGAGGGTCTTCTCAACAAAAAAAGAAGTTTCTAAAATAAGCTAAATACCACTTTTGGGATGACCCTTACCTCTTTAGGAAATGTGCGGATCAAATCATAAGACGATGTGTAGATGGGCCCGAAGCTTTTAAGATCTTAGAGGCTTGCCATAAAGGACACACGGGGGGCCATTTTGGCCTAACTACACGGCCAAGAAAGTCTTTGATTCGGGTTACTATTGGCCCTCAATCTACAAGGATGCCCAAGAGATGGTGAAATATTGTGAAGTATGTCAAAGATAAGGACAAATTAATCAACGTTATGAGATGCCATAAAATTTCGTACAAGAGTGTGAGATATTTGATGTGTGGGACATAGATTTTATGAGACCTTTTCCATATTCCAAGGGAAATAAGTACATACTCGTAGTAGTGGATTATGTTTCAAAGTGGGTTGAGGCTAAAGCCTTGCCTACTAATGATGCTCGAGTTGTAGTGACGTTCTTGAAGCAATTATTTGCTAGATTTGGTGTACCTCGTGCCATTATTAGTGATCGCGGGACTCATTTTTGTAATGATCAATCCACGAGAGTCATAAAGAATTATGGTGTTAACCATAGACTTTCTACCGTGTATCACCCACAAACCAATGAGCTAACTGAGGTCACAAATTGTGGTTTGAAAAGAATTTTGGAACGTACGATGGGAGAGAATCGAGCTTCTTGGTCAGATAAACTTGATGATGCATTGTGGGCTTTTTGAACCGCATTTAAGACACCTATAGGTTGCACACCTTATCATCTTGTATATGGAAAATCATGCCACCTCCCTTTTGAGTTGGAACACAAGGCTTCATTGGCATTGAAATGGGCTAACTTTGATCTTAACCAAGCAGGTTCACATAGGAAGAACCAACTCAATGAGATGAATGAGCTTAGAACTGATGCCAATGAGAATTTATTGACTTACAAGGAAAAAACTAAACAATTTCATGATGCAAAGATTAAGAACCGTGAGTTTAAGTCACGATGGACCGGTCCATTCACTATAGCTCAAGTTGAAACTTTTTGTGGGCAAGCTTAAGTCACGATGGACCGGTCCATTCACTATAGCTCAAGTGTTTCCATATGGGACTACTGAGTTGTCTCAACCAAATGGCCTAAATTTCAAAGTGAATGGTCATCGTGTGAAGCATTATTTCTAGGAGGACATTTCTGTTGAAATGGTCCAAGAGACCCCCATTTTCCCCATGAATTAATTCATTGAGGGAAGAGTCGAGCTTGAGACTCCTTAAATCAAGCTTGAATAACTAGGATAGATCATCTAGAATAGAGTGTGGTAGGATAGGAATATTAAAAGGGTAATATAGTCGAGATAAAGTGTAGGGGGTGCCTATCTTTTGTTTTTTTGGTGTTTGTAGGGTTGCTCTCTCTCATTTCATGGTTGGAGCTTATGGAGGAGGCCCTCGTATCGGGTTCACTTTGATACTTTTGTGATTCAAAATTGACTCTTAATAATGTCTAAAAAGAATTCACTTTAGTAGACCTTTTCTTAGCTCGAGTTAAACAAAGTACGCAATGTCCTAAGTGTAGGGGATTTTACTCCAATACTCTTAAACATTGAGGACAATGTTTATCTTAAGTGTATGGGGTCTTCTATCGAAGTGACCTTGCCTAGACCATTGCCTTGCCTTCATGATAATTGGAAAACTAATTTTTCAAACATTTTTTAAATTTTTGATCTACTTTGGCCACCAAAAATATGTATTCATAATTTTTGCATATATAATTTTTTATTTTCATAACACATTTGTATTCTAGAAAATTTTTCTTTTTTTATTCAAAAAATATATCAAAAAGAAAAAAAATATAATAAAGAATATGGTTTAACAAGTTTAGACATTTTTGACACATTAGGCCCATCATGAATATTTTGACTCAACTTGAGTTTACTTATTCAAGCTAACTCTAGCTAGTATCCTTAACCATGTAGACCTTCGTTTGGTTTATTAGGCTAAGCATCCACGAGTCTCATTATTTGAGATTTTAAATAGTGGAGAACGAGAGATAATAGAGTTTGAAGTAAGTGTAAAAGGGCTAGATAAACCTCATATTAATTACTTGTGGATTTTATATCCCCGTTCATAACCATTACTTTCTTGTCAACACATGTATATATTGTTAATGAATAATCAAGAACGATTTTAATCAGTTTGTAGTTTCTTATGCATTTTTTACTAATCATTCGTGGTTGGTATAAGTACGTCTTAAGATTATAAGTTAGAACGTTTTATGTGTACTAGACTTATGTCATGCTTAATACATAGCGGGTGTTTTTCTTTTAATTATTTTTCTATTCTTTGTGAGGAATCAAGAAAAATAAGAGCGGCTTATAAAAAAAATGAGTCGCTAGAAAAAAAGAAAAAGAAGAAGAAAAATAATTATACAAGACTCCCAAGAGGGGCAGTGTAGTGTTAATTATAGTAGCTATTAAATTCTAAAATTACTCTCACAAGGGTTGCGGGGATTTAATAGTTGCTCCAATCCAATATTACCTTGACGGGTTGCGGGATTGAAGATCCAAGGTCTCAAAAAATGCGGCAGATATAAATTATTGCGTGAGTTTTATTTTTCTTTTCTTAGCGAGTGAGTAGTTACTTATTAATGCATGACATAAGGATCTTACACATAAGGCGAATGACTTATTATTTTGGGTCGGACTTATATCAATTGTGGGCGGTTTTTCAAGTAATGGATATGATGGCTACTTAGGATTAAAATCGTGCTTCCTTATTTTCAGATTTACACTTCTTATATTTCACGGCAAATAAACGCAAATTTGCTCAAGAGCAATTTGATCAATTAAAATAAGATAGAGGCAAAATAGGTGGGGGTATAATGGTAACACAAATAATTTTTATGAATAAGTCGATGCACTTTCACTTATAAATAACAATAATCTCGTTTTTAAGCTTGGTATGGGGAAAGTGAAACTTGAGGATGATAAGTATTTATGGTACCAAAAGCCCTAATCAAAGTCATTGATTTCTTTATGAGTTATTTCCATCAAATCATTTCAAGAAAATACAAAAATATATAAATAGAGTTGTCTTCCTTGCATTGCAATGTAAAAATCAAAATCATGCATCATATAGTATAGCATAGTGTAGAAGCATTTCATCTTGGCCAAGGTGGATTAATTATGAGAAAAATGTAAGTTAGAGCTTTGAAATATTGCATTGCATGAGGCCATGGCAATGATCAAGTGTAGGGGATTCGATATGAGTGAAATCTCATATCAATTATAACAAATCAAACACTAAAACACAAAGAAAAATACCAAGTTTAATGTGAAAAAATTTAATTATGTGGTATTCTTTGTTGTTTGTGATTTTGTAGGTAAAATGATACGATTTGGTGCAAACACTGATTTCAAGGCATTATTATCAAGAAAAAGACAAGAAAAGGACTTATTTTGACAAGTCTCTAAAGTTCAAGGACCTTTCATGATAATCTTCCAAAGATAAAGGACTTAAAGTGGCAAGTCAATAAAGTCAAAGAGCTTATAATGAAAGTCAACCAAATTCAAAGGGTCAAAGTTGTTCAAACTACAAGTCAAAGGGCTGAAGATATCAAGTTTATGAAGTTTCTATGCTTAAAACACAATCTACCAAAGCTGTGGGGGCTGTTTATGCCATTTTGGATACTTATTTGGAGTTCAATCCGTGTGAATTACTTATCAACCAATGAGAAGCCATGAATTATAACCATGGATTGCCAGCTACTAGCTCAATTAATGAGGAGAGATAAGTAACTCCACAGTATTCCCACTCAAACCATTCAGCCAATCATATTTCAAGTTTCGGATAATGATCTGTGTGCTCTCTTAACATCCAATGCTATCACGCCACGTAGCCAATTCATCACCAGAACGTGCATCAAGCTAGAAGCCATATCATAAGAAGCTTGCAACATGAAAAGTGATCGCAAATGAGTGACAAACACAACCCAACAACTTAATTAACTTGATATCAAGAGAAGCAAATTCCCCCAAATAGATCAAGAACATATTACCTGAATTTTACATGTGGGGGACTGTAATTGGAGAAGACATGTCATCACACCTCACCTCAACTTTACTTTTGTGTATAAATACTAGTTGTTAGCTCATTTGTAAACGTGTAGCAAGTGTCTGAAAAACACACACTTAGTAGAATTTTCCCAATTTACTTTCCTTTCAGTTCTTAGCAGCTTAAGAGTGATTGACAACCACTCTTAAGTTTGTTAGAAATAGTTGTAACAGAATTACCAAACTTACTCCATTAATAAACATTCATCTTTCACAAGTTCACTCAATTCTCTTCATTTACCTACTCTCTACTGTTCTATCCTATTATCCATGGAGTTTGTTGTTCATAACTGAATAATAGATCATGTTGAGTGTTTTGGAAGCTTAATCAATGATCAGAAGTACTTTGTTCATTCATTCAGTCATTTCTAGCCATTAGCCAAGATTCAGAAAGTAGCAAGTATGATGATGATGGTCCATGGCGTTTGATGATGAGTTTTAGATTACAGATTGGTTAATAAGGTGTGATATAAGATCTAAAGATATTTCAACACTCTCTTCTCCACCAAAGGAGGATTCATTGCTAAAAAGTACCTGTTTCTGATTTCATTTTCCTCTAAACAGTCAATGCATGCTAAATTTTGATAACTAGTCTAATCCTGCTTGATATTGCTTGTTTCTGGTGCTATTTGATCTTTCTGATATGTCTTGATAGATTGTAGTTTGATTCTCTTAGCTTAATTAATATTAGCTTGTTAAAATTATGTTTCAGTTCATAAAGTGGTGTTTAGTTTAGTTGAGATCTTTTGATTCAGCTAGTGGATTTGAGTAGAAGTTGTTTGTTTCCACTTATCAACTGGTAAAATACATTGGTGCAAGTTTTCAAAGTCAAACATAAGGTCAAACAAGCAAATGACCCTAAAACTCTTTGGGTCAGTCTTTCATTCTCAAAACGGCTAATTTCAAACCATCACTACTTGCTCAATTCTTGGAGTTAGAGCCTGATTTTTGGCTCATTTGATAGCTAAACATAAAAGCTTTTAGAACCTAGCAAGCTTATAGTTTTTAGTCCACTGTAGAATAAGCCACAATGCCTTAAAAGTCTCTATGATAAATAAGCCATTATGTCAAGAGCTATTTTCATTTCCCATTGGTTCTTTTCATAAAACTAGCAATTTTATTTCAGAAAACAGTTATAAATATGATAAAAATAAGATTTGGACTTGGTCAAACTTTGGTCAACGAAACTCAACCTTGGTCAACATAAGACAATTTGAGCTTATTTCACTTTTTGGCTTATTCTATGGATGAAATTTGGATTTTCTTAGACAGGTGTCATTATTTAGAGCTTATAAATGTTTCTTGTGAGTTTCTTATCAAGTGCTTATCTAGAAGTGCTTATCTCTTAAACTTAGCTTATTGAAAATAGCTTATTTGACATTTAGACCAGCCCAACTTATTTCCTTGATTTTGACTAGCTAATTTTCAATTATGAATCTAATGAAACTTGTTCTAGCTTATTTGGTCAAGTAAAACTGCTTATCCAGCTTATTAGTATTATTAACCCGTTTTTAGTTAAAAACTTTTCAATAATTGCACTTTGGTCCCTGGTTTTATTAAGCTTGCTACTTTGTTATAATTTAGTTATAACTAATTAGGGATTGCAGAATAGTCCCTGGAATTTGTTAAGTTTGTTATATTTAGTTGTTAGTTTGTTATATTTGTTACATTTGGCATTTAGTTTGCCTAATTTACATTTTCAGTCCTTTTAGTTTATAAATTTACATTTTTAGCCCTTTAACTTTTTGGACTTTACATTTTTAGCATTTGTTACATACTTGTGCATTGTTGACTTGTACTTTATGCTTACTAAGTGGTATGTGCAATTTATTTTTAGCATAGTATGGATACGTAGATGATAATATTTTTACCTTTTTGACGGTTTCGTGGAAAGTAGAAATAGATTACCAAAATCTTTATAATCTAATACCAAGAACAATTAAGTGACTTGATTGATATCGATTAATCAATTCGTAACGATAACGAGAGAAAAACGAATCTTAAAAGTGAAATATTACTTTCCCATGTTGCATGAGTACACAACCTAGTCCTTTACCGGTAGCATCACTATAGATCTAAAATCCACATGTTGCAGATGGGAGAGTAAGAATAGGTGCAAATACTAACCGCTGCTTAAGTTCTTCAAAGCTCTTCTCCCACTCATCAGTCCAAACGAATTTCTCTCCTTTCCGCATCAACTTAGTCAAATATAAGACTAGTCTTGAAAAGTTCTCCACGAATCTGCGATAATAACCAGCTAAGCCTAGAAAACTAGGAACCTCAGTTGCAGACTTCGGTCTCGGCCATTTAGTGATAGCTTCAACCTTCATATGATTCATAGTAATCCCTTCTACGGAGACAATGTGGCCTAGAAATGCCACCTTATTTAGCCAAAATTCACACTTGGAGAATTTGCCTGCTCTATAGAGGTAAGACAGCGAATAGAGGCTGGCATACAACTGCTTTTGACGAAGAATTGGTAGCACAATACGTAGATGTTCTTCCTTAGATTTAGAGAAGATGAGGATGTCATCGATGAACACGATAACAAATTTATCTAAATACTCGTGGAATACGCGGTTCATAAGGTCCATGAATACCTCTGGAGCATTAGTGAGTCTGAAAGGCATGACTACGAACTCATAATGACCATATCTTATACGAAAAGCAGTCTTGAGAATATCCTGCTCTTTCACTCGTAGTTGATGATAATCGGATCTTAGATCAATCTTGGAAAAATGCTTCGCACCTTGTAGTTGGTCAAACAGATCATCGATACGCGGTAATAGATAACGGTTCCTAATCGTGATCTTATTCAGCTCACGATAGTCAATGCATAGACGCATGTTGCCATCCTTCTTCTTGACAAAAAGTACCGGTGTACCCCATGGTGATACACTCGTACGGATGAAACCTCGCTCCAGTGATTCATGCAGATGATCTTTTAACTCCTTGAGCTCTATGGGAGCCATGCGATAAGGAGCCTCAGAGATTGGTTGAGCTCCTGTGATGAGCTCAATGCTGAACTCTACTTCGTGGAGGTGGTATACCCGGAAGTTCTTCTGGAAATACATCGGGGAATTCAGACGCAACTGGTTGCTCTTGGATCGACGGCACTTCGATGGTAATATCCTGAATTTAAGCTAAGAAGCCCTCGCAACCATGAGATAATAAAGCACGAGATTCTAAGGCGGAAATGATTTGTACAGACTTTCCTAGTATGAAACCATTGTGAATGTACTCTGGTGCTTGAACATCACTGAAGATAACCTGATAGGTATGACATTCGATAGTAGCATGGTGCTTGGATAACCAGTCCATGCCTAAGATGAGATCAAACTCGCACATATCTAAAGGAAGTGCGTCTACTAGGCGAATCTTATCATCAAATTCTGGTGGAAGATATCTGTACACATGGGTAATGCGTACAGAGTCTCTCATAGGCGTAGACATACTTCAAATATTCTCTAGTGGCATAGGGATTTTATTAATACTAGTGGCATACGTAATGGATATGACTGAATGAGTTGCACCAATATCGAATAAAATGCAAGCAACATGACCGTTCATAAAGAGTATGCCAGTGACAGTACCTGAAGACTTATTTGCTTGGTCCCTTGTGGTAGTGTAGACACGACCCGAAGCTGGTGGCTTAAGAAGAGCAACACTAGAAGTACCAGCAGTTTCTTCCTTCTTGCAATCTTTCAACATGTGTCCACATTGTCCACACTTGAAACAAACTCCTGCAGCCTTACGGCATGGTCCGGGATGTCTACGACTACAAGTCGTGCAGATGGGGTAGGTGTAAGCTCCTGAAGGTACCCTTGCTACTAGAGAGCCTGTTTAAGAAAATATGCGTGAGACATGATTATTTGGCATAAACATGACTGCACTAAAGTTTAAGTGATAATTTACCAGATGAAGATGAGTTGTTGGACTGCTGACCCTTAGCATTCTGGTCACGCCCACTCGCAGAGTTCCTGTTTATGAGGCTGACATGTTAGTATATAAAACATACAACAACTTAACATAGAAAAGTTTAAGAATTTAGGGACCTATTGTTGTTGGATTGGCTGGCATTGTTATGGTAATTGTCATTACCGTTCCGCCTGTCGAATCTGTAGCGGTCATTAGATTGACTATGCCCCTTGTTGGATAGGAAAAGATATAAAATGAACGTACATATAGGAAAAAGATGATAACGCTTGATGACTGAAATTTATACCTCTTCTCTGAACGAGCTTGTTCCTCGTAGTCATCACGCTCATGCAACATTAACAAGCTACGTGATGCATCATTAACTTGTGCCACACTAGTGTAAGTAGCACTAAGTAAACTATCCGTTTTCATGGAGTGAAGAGCCCAAAGAAAGTGCTTCGCTTGCTCCTCGGTAGTACCCGCAGCAGTGCCCAGAAATCCAACCAACCTAAGAAACCTTTGCATAAACTTAATGCTAGTCTCTCCAATTTTCTGACGAATGGAATGGTAGTCCCTCTTGAGTCTTTCCTACTCAGCTGTCAGAAAGAACTGACCATAAAACAAAGTCTTGAATTAGTCCCAAGTCAAAGCAGCTAACCAAACATCGCCTCCATTTGCTAGCTTGTATGACCTCCACCAAGTTAAAGCATCTCCTTCAAACTTATAGCAAGCCAACTTTACCTTGTAGAATCCATCACATCCCATAGCATCAAAAATTTCTCCATATGCGAAATCCATTTTTCCGCATCAGATGATATCTCAGCTCTCTCAAAAGATCTAGGTTTCTGCTTGTTAAACCTTTCAAGCCAAGTGTGTAGATTAACCAGTGGAGGAGGAGAAGGATTGTTGTTCTGATTCGGAATGTTCTGGTATTCGTTCCGGATCTGATTCCTGATTTGTGGAAGCATAGCATGCAGAGCTTCTTGGACAACTGCAGCCAGTTCCTGTTCGCATGTCATGACCATCTAACAGTTTCAAAGAGGAAATGAAATGATTAAGCTGATTTGAACATAGGATAAACATAACAAATGAATGAAGAGTTTATGAAGGCAGAGCCAACGAAAACAGCCATTGACAATAGTAGACTGGGTCGGTCCACATAACAAAATTAACATGAGCAAAGGTGAACGCCTATGGGTTGGTTCACAAAATAAATCGAATGAAAAGCACGTGCAACTAAATATGGCCAGTCCCGTACCAACCATTACTTAGTCAAAAAATAACATAAAACAATGATGATGCATGAAATGAAATGAGTAAAATGTACTGTCAGTTTTAGGAAGACGCTGATGACTACCCACTAGTCACAGGTTAATTTTAAGAGCCTACAGGTCAAAACCTTGTCTCTGATACCATAATTGTAACACCCCATTTGGATAAATGGACCGTTACGTAGTAATTATGGCGTGTCATCAAAGCATTCAAGGTAAATGTCTAAAACATTAAATGACCATAAAGGAAACCGAAAACAAACATCGGTTCCGGCATAAGCTCCACACACAAATGCAAAAGTATAGAATGTAAGGAAAGGACTAAACAATGTCCAACAAAGTAAAAGTATGTAAATGCATTAAAAGAGAAAGAAGACTAGGCGCCTCATTCCATGCACGTACTCTTGTTTCCTAGCTTTTCCCTTTAGTACCTGCCGTATTGGGACATGGAAAGAAAAATACGGCTAAGCAATACGCTCAGTGTGCGGATATATGACAATGAATGTAAAGCATAAACATAAGCAAGTAATGAAATGAAATGAATAACAGCGGAATAAGTGTACGTCCTGGAAAACCTGGTTTAAGCTTATAAGACTGGTTTTATATTTCTAAAAAGACTTATGTTTAGTTTATTCTGAAAAACTGTATTTTAAATATGCCCAAAGCCCATATAGGTCATGTTATATCAACGTGCATGAATACTTAGGGGGTGACCTCGTCATGCAATTAGAGGGGCTGCCTCTAATTAATATATAATATGAGTGGAGGGATAACTCCTGTAACGGATGCAAGGCACGTATCGCAGTTACCATGAAATCTTACTAACTTGTCCTAGGATTCACCCATTCGCCCCACATGATAATAATAACATAGGCCAAAATACTGTAAAGGGATGCTGCGAGCAATCACTCTCACCGCAGAAGAGTCATAACACCGGTGCCTCTAGTGCTATGGTTATGGAACCCACATAACTAGGTGAAACTGGCATGCATGTATATAGCTCAGGCAATCTAAAATAAACATAACATATACTAAATGTGTTTTAGACACGTAAACTACTGGGGAAAACAGATGGTTGCAAACGGGGAATCCTAATATAGGAAAGAAGTGTTGATGAGACTGCTTTTATACATAGTCTCATCGTCGAAAAAGGGCTTTAAATGCATAAAATATCATGAAAATACCCCAATATATGCTTGTGTTTGTTTCTTGTGTATTTTAGGTACGGATATTGAGGAAATGACAAAAGATCAAAAGAATCATGCAATAACGAACACGGGAAACGAAGCCGTACAATGAACCAAGCCCTAATGAAGAATTTCCCAAGAAAACCCTTGAAGATTTGTAGATTTATGAAGAAGGGTCCTCCAATATTGAAGAATTGACATTTTTTACCCTTATATCCTCATAATTATAAGATTGGTCCCTAAAGTTTGTCAAAATTGCAAAAGGGCCCTCTACTTTGAAGATTTGGCAATTTTAGTCCCTCAACAAAACTAAAATGTCAATATAATTCCTCCTCAAAGTCAAACATACCAAGAAGGACTCCAAGTTACAAGAAATTACAAGTTTGGTCCTTTGAAAATATCAAAATTACCAAAAGGACCCTTGACTTTGAAGAAATGGCAAAAATGGTCCCTCATTAATTATGACTTGGCAATTTCAGTCCTCCAAGAAGTCAAACAAACAAGTCAAGACCATCATCTATGAAGAAAATTCCAAATCAGTCCTTCAAGAATCAAGAAATGGCAAGAAATACCCCTAAAATCATTTTACAAAACTTTTTGGGGCAGAAGTATGAAAAGTGAAACTTTATTTACAAAGGAAACGAGTTTTGAGCTGTTTATTTACAAAGTGACAAGAGAATGAGAAGTAAGGGGTTAAACCTGGTAGACATCACAAGTTACCTAGACCACTCTCCCTCCAACACGTGTCCTACTACCACCTTTCAACCAATGGGAGCTCTCCCTGCTGCCATGTCACACTCCAATCACCCCATTTAATTAACTAATCCAACTGATTAGTTAAATACGCCCCTAACACCACTTTTAAAAACAAAAACAGATCAAATGGGTGTTCTTGATGTTCTTAAGCTAAATTGGGTATTCCTTCATTATTCATAATTAAGCCTTAATCTTCTCCAGATTTAAGATTAAGGTGACACTAAACATAACCCACTCTCACTTTCCCTGCGACATCACCCCATTGTCACATGATAAACCCTTTGTCCCACACTTTTGAATAAGACGCCAAAACAGTGGCCCTCATCCAACGTCCAAGATTAAAGCTTGAAACTTAAGCTTCTTTTGAGCCCTTGATGTAATTCCAACAGCTCATACATCAACAAACTGCCAAAATTTCATCACATGATTCCAAGATATTCAAACTTTCAAAGGGCATTTTGGGGACTTCATCAAGCTTAGGGTTTCGTTTTTATGCATTCAGTAGTTAGTTTGTAGCCTATATAAAGGCCTTAGGGTATTACATTTATCCTTGCTCTTGAATTTTCAGTTGTTCATAATTCTGTAAATCATATATTCTACTTAATGAAATATGTTTGAATTTGGTGAAGAAAACTCAAGTGCCACTCTTATAATTTGTTTACTATTGTTCTTTGTTCATTGTTCTTGAATCCTAAACCTGTTTTCAAAAGGAGTGTGCAAAAGTTTGCACATTTTCCACTTTTCTTGATATTTTGCTAAGTCTTGTTTAAACCTTGGAATTCTTGGGCTATAAAGCTGATCATAGCATCCTGATATTGAGTTATCAAGGTGTGGTGAAGCCTATAACTTGGGGATAATCAAGTGTGGGTGTTGGAAATACGTTTTACGTCGGTCACTCCAACAATGTAGTTATAGGGTCGTAGTAATGTTAAGTCTCATTTATTAAATAGCCCGACCCATGAGCATGTTCATGGGCCGGAAGCCCAAGTCCATTAAGGACTTGGGGTATTTAAACCTCTTTCCACCATGGAAAGAGGTGTTGGTTGTTTTATTTCTTTCATTTCAATATACAAGTTTCTTTCTCTCTCTAACTTTCTCTCTCTAGAAAAACATCAACCCCCTTGTTTCACAAAGATTATCATTGTTCTACAATTGGTATCAGAGCATGGGATGAGATATAGGTTTGTTTTTGTGTTGCGTATTGTTTTCTAAACATATCGTAGAGTGTTGGTTTGTTTTTGCCGAAATCTTCAAATTTTTTTGTGTTTGATCGTAGTTTAAAGTAGTGTAACATAGGGATTCGTGTTTAAAGTGTTCTTGGTATCTTCGTTTTTGTTAAAACATCATCTTTCTTGGATCAAAAGTGCAAAAAAGTCTTGTGTTCTTCATTCCGGAATTCAAGCAGAAATCTCCATCGGAAAGTACAAGTGAAAAGTGGGCTTCCATCGCAATAACCATCACCATCGAAAAGGGTTTGGTTCTACATTGCGATACTTGGATTTCATTACTTATTCTGATCTGGACATTCCGATCGTACTTTGTGATCTGGGATTTCGACGCGTATAAGGAAGTTTTTTAAGTCGTTACTCTGCTTAAATTTTGTCAGCTACTTTGCGATCTGAGCATTCCGATCTGAATCATTCCGATAGGCTTTGCGATCTGAGCATTCCGATAGAATTTGCGATCTGAGCATTTCGACAGCTTTGCATTGCGATCTAGGCATTCTGATACCATCATCATTCCGACAAGGTTACATTCCGATCTGAGCATTACGATCTGAATCATTCCGACAAGCACTTTGCGATCTGAATCATTTCGATAGCTTTGCATTACGATCTAAGCATTCCGATAGTAAGATATTCTGATCTGGGTATTCCGACAGAAAGAACATTTCGATAGAACTTGTTTTTAGATACTTAGTGGATTTTCTTCTATTTGGCATTTAATTTGGTAATTTGGAAAATTTCAAAAGCAAACACAACAACAAGATAACAACATCTTTTAGTTAACAACACAAAAAACTCATAACCTTATTTCATTATTCGATCATCTTTGATAATCTTTTTTCAAGGGATCACAAAATGAATTCACATTCATTTATGCCAACTATGACTTCACTCACCGATATATCGATCATTTCGGGTACCGATACTCGCCCGCCTTTGCTCATCAAAGATCTATTTGAAGCATGGCAAGGCCGTATGAGAACATATATCATGGGCAAACAACATGGTCGACTTATGCTTCAATCAATTGATAAAGGACCATTAGATTAGGGAGAGGTTACCGTCAACAATGTGACAAGACCAAGGGAGTATCATGAGTTAACCGATGCCAATAAAATCATTGCAGATGCCGATGAAAGGGCTGTTCAGACAATTCTTCAAGCCCTTCCACCCGATATCTTTCGAATGGTGAGTGAACATACAGTAGCAAAGAATCTTTGGGATCGACTTGCGGTTTTGCTACAAGGGACATCTCTCACTAAGCAAGAACGAGAGTGTCAACTGTATGATTTGTTTGATAGGTTCACATACCTTCCAGGGGAGACACTTCATGATTTTTATTGGCGTTTTACCACTTTGATAAATGACATGAATGTCTATAATCTAAGGATTGAACGGTTTCAGTTAAACACCAAGTTTTTGAACACACTACCCCCTGAATGGAGTCAATATGTGACTGATGTCAAAATGATTCGTGATCTACACAAGTCCAATTTAGATCAACTATATGCTTTCTTACAACAACATGAGAAGCATGTGATCCAAAACCGAATTTCTAAAGGACATTATCATGAACCAATGGCATTATTGGCAAACCATCCTACACTGTCATACCACAACTCTCAGCTTGCTTTAGGACACAAATCTTCATATCAACCTGTGTATCAAACACCAAGCTTTCCACAGTACTCGATTCTGCCACCGCCGCCAACATCTTATCACCAACCAGCAACATCATCATCACAAGGAGATTCACACCCATTACCTTATGCTTCACACCAGTATTCACCGTATGAACCTCCTACCAACCTTGCTAGTACCTATCCACAATTGGAGGCTCCTCAACCTCATTACTCACAACAAGTCAGTGCTCCAACCAATCAGACTGTAGCTCAAGCAGCACCAGCTTTCTACTGTGAAGATGAAATCCCTGTCCCTGAATTTAGACAAGGAGATAGCCCTACTGAAATCCTTGCTCTGATGTCTGCTTATTTAAGTCAAACATTGAACAAATGAGGTTACCGAGCTCCAGCAACAACTAACAATCAGTTAAGGAACTCGTCTAACTCTCATCAACAGGCAACAATTCAAGACGGAAGAGTCATGGTGCAACCACTTCAAGGGAGATCGAATTCGTCTACTGCTGGTGCACGTTCATCCACTACTTCTACTACAAGGGCAAACAGCACTGGTAAAATGAAGGTGGTTATTTGCTACAATTGCAAAGGGGAAGGGCATATGGCCCGAGAATGCAAGCAGCCTAAGAGGAGAAGGGACGACACATGGTTTAAGGAGAAGATTTACCTAGTGAATGCTCAAGCCCAAGGCCGTGAGCTTGATGCAGAAGAGTTGGCATTCCTTGCAGATACGGGAGTCGCGGAAATTAATGGTCTCACAACAATCATCACCAACAATGCTGCATATCAATGTGATGATTTGGATGCATATGACTTTGATTGTGATGATCTTAACACCGCCAAAGCAGCTCTTATGGCAAACTTTCACTATATGGAGCTGATACCATTTCTGAGGTACCAAATACTGCTACAGATACTCGTATTGTACCTTATCAAGTTGAGCAAATGTCTGAGTATTCGGAACAGCCTCCGGTGGTTAGTAAATCAATTGACGAGACAAACAATGATAGCAATAACATTGCAAGTCCTCAAACTTTGAGTGAACCACAACCGGGAGCTCTTACGACTATCAGTTCGTCTGCTCAACCTGATTTGGTTAGGGTCTCGGCATCTTTGCTTAGCAGAATGAATAGTACGATCCTTGAAACCATGAATGCTAATCAAACTTTATTGTCCGAGCTTGCTTTGCATAAGGACAAGGTTAAAACCTTGGAAATGACTCATGTGTCCACTACCTTAACCAATCCTGAATTTGATAGGTTTAGGAAAGTTCAAATGGACAATCTGCTAGAAATTGAAAGTTTAAGAGCAAATCTTTCAAATGAACTTAAAGAAAAAGAGTCAGTCGTTACTAATTTTCAACAACTTCAAACGGATTTTGAAATTCTTGAGTCCAAACAGCTTGAATTGGAAATTAAGACGTCTGAAAGAATAAAAGAAACGGAAATTAAGCTTTTAAAACAATATGCTGCTTCACATCTAGTACACTTGTTTCATGCATCATTTAAAGAGTTCAATCTATCGCGTCTTATAGACTTACCACCTAACCCAGGGTATGCAAAGCAAGCGATTAACCACAACCCACGACTTTATGATGCAACAAAGTTAGGATTGGTATTAGATCCGATAGTGTTCTCAAATGATTCTATGACACCATATGATGAAAAGCAGTTAAAATTACTTTCTACATATCTTGAATATGATTATGCTCAAATGAATGCAAAAAATGCCACAATAGATCTTAGAATTCGTTTTAATATGAAAAAGAGAACTCTCCAAACATCCACTTTCATGCCGACTAGAGAATGCCTTAGTATAATTCCTACACTTGTCAACTCGGACAAACCAAAGGAAATTCCTAAGAATCTTCCACCGGTTAGTACGGTAAAGCTCAGCTTGGAAGAGATTGGGCAATACCTTACCGATTTTGACAAGGTCATTTTGGAATGTACGACTTCAACGGCTCAAACCGCTGGAGAATGGGCGTTCGAACACATGAAAATGGTGTTTGAGAAAGAGATCGTTCCGTTTGTGGACCATATTAAACAAGGAGTCTATGATCTAGCGTATAATTTAAGTTTTGAAATTGGTGAAGTTCAAAAAGTTTTCAATAAAATGGATGATGCTTA
The DNA here is from genome assembly GCA_025667525.1 of Glebionis coronaria. NCBI lineage: Eukaryota > Viridiplantae > Streptophyta > Magnoliopsida > Asterales > Asteraceae > Glebionis > Glebionis coronaria. Next base: position 431,268,809 of record CM046879.1, on the reverse strand, counting down.
TGAACAACACTTAATTGAAAAGGAAAATATTATATCAGAATATGACCGCTTTTTAGAACATATGGTGTCTCTCGAAGTGATGCAAGTTGTTACTGTTAAATATACTCATGAAATTTCATCTACTGTGAATATTTGTGATGATGTGCATGAATCTGTGAATACTGTTGAACATGTGAATACTGTAGAAAATCATTCTTGTCATGAATCCAACGCTGAATTTTTAAAGCTTCAAGATTCGTATAATACACTCTCAAAAAGTTTTAACGAGCTTCAACAACATTCTATATCTCTTGAAATTGAGAATCAATCTAAAAATGAAACTCTTTAAAAACTAAATGATGGTGGAAACTCCGTTGAGACAAGTGACAAGATGATTCAGATGGTTCAGAATTTAGAAGAAGAGATGATGAGAATTAAGAGAGAACTACTAGAAACAAAAAACAGAACTAGAGGCTGCAGAGACTAAGAATCATGTCCTAGAAAATAGAATTAATTATATACTAGGAGAGCGTGAACAAGTAAGGCAGGGAGACTCACAAATTTCTGGTTCAATAGAAGAACACCTCGCGTTTAATGCGACAGAGCAAAAGTCTTTAATTGACAAACTGAACAAGAAATGTGAGGAAACCTCTGACCTAAAAATTCAGCTCATAGACAAAAACATGGTTCTAGCAGAATTAAAGGAGACACTTCAACTCAAAGGACGAGAAAGTGTTGATAATCCAGCTACTGTCTCTGCCTCGGCCTCTAGTGCTCCCAAACCCAACCCACGTGTGCTATATTGATGAGACTACTTTTATACATAGTCTCATCGTCCAAATCGGGCTTAAAATGCATAAAATATCATTAAAACTGCCAAATATATGCTCGTGTTTGTTGCTTGTGTATTTTAGGTACGGATATTGAGGAAATGACAAAAAGATCACAAGAATCATTCAAAAACGAACACGGGAAATGAAGCCGCACAATGAACCGGGCCCGAATCTGGAATTTCCAAAATGGTCCTTGAAGAATTGAAGATTGTCAACAATGGTCCCTCAACTATTGAAGGCTTGTCATTTTATACCCCTGTAAATCCTCAAAATTACTTGTGGGTCCCTAAAATATCAAGTTTGTACAAGTTTGGCCCTTGAAGATTGCATTTATTTCATTTATGGTCCTTATACAAAGTTTGCAAAACATGTTGTGCCAAAAGTGTAAACTTCCCAAACTTATAACAAAGGAAAAGAAGATTGGAGCTGATTATTGCAAAGTGAAAAGAAGAAGAACCTTGGGGGGCCAAAATTGCCCAGACAATAAACTCTCTCCCACCAATACAAAGCTGACACCTCACCATACCCGACCCTACCCCACTTACCCAACCCAAACCCGTAGCCCACAACCCACACCCAACCAGTTTATTTAATAAACTGGTCAACAAAGTCAACCATTATTTCCCACCAAACACACTTTTTAAATTAACCACCCCCAAAAATAGATTAAACCCACCCCTAATTACCTTATAAACCCTAAAATCCCCAGTATCAATTCACCTTAAAACAAAGGGTTTTTCACCCTATTTTTCCAGATCACTAATTAGCATCTTTGTCACCAAAACCCACACATAAAACGTAAACCCAACACACCCATGTGTTGGGTAGGCCCTCCCCTGCAACCCGTCTTTGTCCCCAAACCCCAATACCAGACACATCCAACGTCCCACAAGCACTCCTTGGCCCCCAAGCACATTTAATGTCTATGATAAACTTCAAACAGCTGGATATCACAACAAGATCACATGTTGCCATATTGACCAAGATTCCCCAAGAGGACCAAGGGCATTCTTGGAAATTCGTCCATTAGGGTTTTATTATCTAGTAGCTTCTATTGTAGCTTATAAAAGGAGGACCAATGTGTGGTATCCCCTTTATTCCAGTTTTTCTAGCAAAAATCTTGTAATCCCTTTTTAATTAATATAAAGTTGGTGTTTGTTATATGTAATTCCTTTTATGATTATTTAAAAGTTGGTAAATGTTTTTGAGCTAGAATTCTGAGTTCCAAATTAAAATTGTTGAAGTACTTTTGAGTTTTCAAAAGTTATCTTCAAGTTTCTGAAAAATTTATTTGTTTGAAATCTTGTTCTGAAACTTGGATTTCTAAGTTTTTGAGTGGTTGGTTTAAGTGTTTTTGAAAGAAAAACCTTTGAGAAATTATTTGAAAAAGATTTAAAAGAAGGAAGAAAAATCAGATTATTATGTATTGTGCTTGTTCTATTTTTCTTAGCAGGTTTTAAGTGGTTGTTGTCCAAGAGTTCTGCACAGACCCAGGTCTGTTTGGAGAAGACATAGCAGCCTTGGTGGGACCTGGATGTGGGTCCCACAAGGTAACTTCCTTGTGTCCCTATTTTCAGTTTTTTGTTACTTATGTGATTTGGCATGAATTTGATTGCTAGTTATGCTTGATGTTTGTTAATACAAGTTTGATGTTTTTATGCATGTTTCAAGTAGTTGTAATTAGATTTGAAAGGTTTGAAATAGATTTGATTTGTTAAAAATTGAATTTCAGATTTTAAGGGGTGTTTGGATTCAGGTTTAGCTAGGTTTTGTGACAAAATATTTGGCTTGAAACCTGTTAGAATCACTCATTAGGTAGTTGTTAGGTGATATAAGTGGTTAGTTTTCAATTTGGAAGGGTTTTAATCAAATTTGCATGCTAAAATATTGAACATAGCAAAAAATCAGAAAGTGCCTTGTTTGACTGATATTGTGAAAATTTGTGCATCAAATTTGATAAACTATTAGGAGATAGGTCACTATAGGGTTTGCTATAGCTTTCATGTCATTTTGTTGGATTATGTGCTTGAATTGAGCTCTTAAAATTCACTTTTGTGCATATAAAACCAGCAGACTGTTCACAGACCTTCATAAGCTTAATCAGAAACTTTTGGTTCTAATTGTGGTTGATTTTGCTAAGTGACTTGTGTGTTTTTGTGTTTCCATTGATTCCTTATACTCAACTGAGTATAAGGGTGCCTTATTGCCCAATATAAGCTCACAAATAAGCTCTCCTGAGCTTATTAGTCAACTGACCAGCAAAATTACACTAGCAGTGGGAACAAACTTCCCACTGGTAGCACCATTGTTAGTACTGCTAAGCAAAAGGACAAAAGTCCAGTCACATGTCACTATCACATTTCTGATTTTTTGTCTTTAGTGCCTTAATTTTAGAGTTAGGACCTGATTTTTGTTTCAATATTTTTCTAATTTAATTTCTGATTTTTCTGTTTAGGTAAATTTTTTATTACTGTTCATTTAGTAATTTTTAGATTAAATAGCTATTTTTAATACTTTTTAAGTTTCTGTTTTTGGCATTTATTGCCAAAAATACTTATTTTTCAGTTTCAACATTTTTCTTTTATTAAGAAAAACATTTTAAGATTTTTAGTTAAAAAAGTTTTTACTGTTCACTTTTTATTTATTTTTTAAATTAATTTAAGTTAATTAGGGTTTTATTTAAACTGCTTTTGTCTTTTAGTGGTAAATTTATTATTTTTCAAACTTTTTCAATTTTATACTGTTCATTAGAGTAATTTAGGATTTTTAAAAGTGTCAAATTGTTTTTGGTATTATTTTATTATTTTTTATAATAATTTTAGTTTTAAAATAGTTTTTAGTGATTTAAAAATAGAAAAAATAGTTTTTAAAAATTAGGAAAAATACTTTTTAGTCTTTAGATAATATAATTAAGTTATTTGTTCAATAAAATAATATTTTGGACATTTTGATTAATTATATTTAATTTTAGGGCTTTAATTAGCATTTAAAATTGAATATTTAATTAATAAAAGGTTTTAAAATATTTTTATTGGATTTTTATTCTTATTTATATTATTTTAGACTACTTTTAGCTTTTAATTAATTCTTAGGTTTAAAGTTTTTAATTTTGTAGTTTTTACGGTTTTACGTGAACGCCTTTTCGTCTTAGCTCGATTCGTCTTCGTAACCGTCAATCTCTTCTCACCCCGTTTCTATTTTCTTCTTTTTTTCAATATAATCACAAACATTAATCAATTCATCACACAACACACGTGCCTCCTTGGGAAACGAACTTGAACTTTCTTAAGGGTCATTAGTGCTCGGTTTTCCTAAACCGACACTTAACGCTTTCCACTATTTTGTTGCTCTTTTCCTAAAGGGTACAAAAACTCTACATCAATTTTTGGCGCCGCTGCCGGGGAGGCGTGTTGTGTTTTGATTGAACAATTGTTGTTTTTATACTAACCATAATTAGTATTTGTATTAGTAGCACTCTACTAATACGTATTATCGTTTTTTGGTTTTTGTGTGAATACTATTACTATATTGTATACGTAGAACAATAAATTCACAAGTACTCCAAATACGTGAGAAATCACAACCTTGACTTGGGAGGTCATTACCCAATCATTGTATTCGAATCTCAAACCAAAGAAAAAAGGCAAAAATAGATAAATACTTTCGTGAAGCTCGATTTTGAAAAATACAAACTATAAGGTGGGTATAAGGCGGTTGTATTTCACGACCTAAAGGAAAAAGGCTCTTAAGTGCTTCGCGCCGCCTCGTTTCCTCCGCTTGCTTGTGAGTATTTGATTTTGAGATCTAATCGAGGGTTTTGCCGCCCAAAGTATTATTACATATCATATATATTTTCTTGGTTTCATTTATTAAACCCTCTTGAACAATTTGGTGTTCCACCATCGTTCTAAAGTCATCGAAGGCGTTCACTTCACGTGATCGTTTTCATTCCTTGAGGCTTCTTTAATCGAGAGATTTGATTAAGGAGGAGATTTGTAGATTTTTGTCTACTTAATACATTCACCAATTTCCAAAAAAAGTTAATACCATCAAAAACCTCAAAAAAAATTGAAAAATACAAAACACCAAAAAGAATCTTCTTTGCTCGTCTCCTCGTTGTACGTGACGTTTATGCTAACTCGTAATCAAGCAAAACGTGCACGTAGACGAAAGAACAAAACTCCCACTCCAACTCATTCTAGTGAGGAGTCTCCTATTGACGAACCCATTGTACGAGAAGCTATCATGGCTAATCGTACTATGATGGAGTTGCTTCAAGCACCCACCGAGGGTTTTGGAGAGGGCATTGTGATTCCCGCCATCCTTGCGGAGACTTCGAGATCAAGACGGGTTTAATGTCTATGCTTCAAGCAAACAAGTTTCGCGGACACGAAAAAGACAACCCACATTATCACATTAGGCAATTTAATCGTCTCACCGCGACAAGCAAGTTTAAGGATGTACCACACGATGCCATTAAGATGATGTTGTTTCCCTACTCGTTAGATGGACCCGCCAAGATATGGCTTGAGAAAGAACCGCCAAATTCGATTTTGACATGGGCCGATCTCGTGTCTAAATTTGTGAATCAATTTTTTCCACCATCTAAAACAACACATTTGAAAAACGAGATTTCACGATTTACACAAAGATCTAATGAAAGTTTTCCAATGGCTTGGGAAAGGTTTAAAGAAATGTTACATGAATGTCCACACCATGATTTTTCCGAATTGCATCAAATTGACACTTTTTATAATGGGCTTAATGATCATGAACGAGATTACTTAAATGCCGCCGCGGGTGGTAATTTTTTGTGCAAAACAACCGAAGAGGCTTTGAAAATCATTGAAAATAGGTCTAAGGTTTATAGCCCTCGTAACACACCGAGTGTTGCCAATTTGGGTTCGTCATCGTCTCGTAGCATTAATGCCTTGCAAGATGAAGCAAATGAGGAGAATCGGTTTTTCGATAGGTTTTCGACTCTTATGTCTCATTGGAAAGCTCAAGAAGCTTCAAATTCCGCTTCGGTTAAAGCGGTTGCTAAGAGTTGTATTTCGTGTGGTGGAGCTCATGATTTTTCCGAGTGCATTACCGCGGATGGTAACACTTCGAATGCTTATGTAGCCACGGGAACTTATAACCAAAACGGCCAAGGTTCCCGCCAAAATCAAGCTCCACAAAATAGAAATGCTAATAACTATAGAAACAACAATCAAGGTGGTAATTATCAAGGCAATCAACGTAACTACAACAAGGGTAATTATCAAAGTGGAAATGGGCAAATTTCAAACCAAAACCAAAACCGTGATTTTCAAACTACTACACAAGGTTTTCAAAATGATCACACCAAAAATCTTCAAGGAGAGTTTTTGAATTATGCTAAGGCAAACGATGCTAAGTTTGACAACATGCAACGTGAAATGGTTAGCTTAAGATCCGAGTTGAAAAACGAGCTTAAAAATGAACTTGCTAATGAACTTAAAACTCATGCTAACAAAATGGAAGGAAATGTTCAACGACTCCAACAAAATCAACAAAAAATGGAGCAAGGTCAACATGAGATTAAGCAAGAAATGTTAAAAGCGGATGCTAGGCAATCTAAGTTTGAAGACCGAATGGGAAAAATGTTTGAAGCTATCATGTGTAAACCTTCTTCGGGTGGTCTTCCTAGTGATACCATCGTGAACCCGAAAGGAGAATTGAAGGTTATTACTACTCGTAGTGGTAAAACTTTCAAAGAACCCATTTCTCGTCCAAGTACTTCTATGGAGAAGGAAAAAGAGAAAGAACCCGAGGTGGTGGTAGAAAAGGAGCAAATTCCAAGCCCACGAAGTACCGCTCAAACCACACCTACGGTTGAACCAATACCAATCATGGAACCCGAGATTCTAAGGCCGATGCCTATGCCTATGCCCCAACCCACACCACCTTTACCTTACCCTTCAAGACGAGACAAGGAAAAGGCACAAGAACAAAATAATTATCAATTTTAACTTTTTATGAAAATGTTCGTAACTTGCATTTTAATATAAGTTTTGCCGACGCCTTAGTCATGATGCCTCGATTTGCCGCGAACTTCAAAAGTATGTTGAATAACAAAGAGAAATTGCAAAAATCGTCTAGTTGTTCATCGGTTTTTCTTAGCCGCATACCTCAAAAAGTCGGTGATCCCGGCAAGTTTTTAATCCCATGTGCTATACAAGACATGGAAGAATGCTACGCCTTGGCCGATCTTGGTGCTAGTATTAATTTGATGCCTCTTGAGATTTTTAAATCGCTCAATCTTCCAAATCTCACTCCTTCAAGAATGTCAATCGAGATGGCCGATCATTCTACGATTCTAGCTTGTGGAGTAGCCGAGGACGTCTTCGTGAAAGTTGGAAAGTTCTACTATCCCGTAGACTTTATTGTTGTTGACATTCCCATCGATCCTAAAGTTCCTCTAATTTTAGGTCGATCATTTTTGGATACCTCGAGAGCACTCATCGATGTGCATGCAAGGAAAATCACTCTTCGTTTCAATGAGGAAGAACTCGTCATTAATGCAACTCAAAACTCCACACTTTCTCATGTGTATTCTATCACGTCTTTGTACAATGTTAATCCCATCAAAAACATTTGCAAAAAGATTTCAAAAAGAGTTTTAGAAGTTGTTGAGAAAAATGAAGTTTCGTCCCCTCCGCCGGTGGAGGTTAAGAGTGTTAAGCCTACGATTCCAATTGTGAATGATTCTTCGGATGATGAATATGTTGATCTCGATGGGGGAGTTTTCTTTGTCGACAAACGTTTTGAAAACTTACCACCACCTTTACCAAAACGGTTTTCAAATGTGAGAATTTTTAGTGTGACTAACATTGCTTTAGATACACCAAATATTTTTGACATAATTAAATCGGGTTTTCACAAGGAGAGTTTAAAAGATGAAAAAGGAAAAGATTTTGAATTGAATTTAAAAGATTTTTCTACAATTCTAACTTCGTCATCACCACGTGTTTTGAGTGCTATAAGCTCGTCTTCCCCTTTTGACGATGCTTTGTGTGGACTTAGTGTGGGGAAATCCCCTTATGTTCCCTTCCCTTTCTCGACCGAGGACGAGATATTTGATCCCGGAATTGCTTATAAAGGGAAATCTCGGTCTTCCACCGATGCAATAAATGGAAAATCTTTCTATTTGATTGGTGCGAGTCTACCTCGAGTAGCTCAATGTTTTCATGACTTACCCATTGTCCCACCCTTCTATTTCTTCTCATCTATTTTCTTAAAACCCTTTGGGTTTTTGTTGACTCATGATGAAGTGGCGTTGATTTGTTTTTCCAATAAAAACGAGAATGCCATCTTCGATCCCGGTATTTTGCATCATCAAAGGACTTAGTCCTTAAATACCGGTTGTTTTTGGGCCTTGTTTATCATGTAAGCCCCACCAAAAATTGACCATACCATGATATCCCTAAATGATCACATTTATGGGGATTCGAGTCGAGCTTTTGACTCGGTTATCAAAAACAAGGTGCCTCGTGGGGGAGACCCATGCTTATGCATGTACATATTATTGCTTTCTAATTAGTTAATGTGAGGGGATTTGTGCCCTTCCAACCTTTGTTTCGTGGCTGTTTGTGCATTGTGGTTTTTAGATCATGATCTTCACGATTGGAGCCTCTCGTGTTCGTTTTATGGGAGCACTCGATCGTTTGCTTTGGAGACTTTCTCAATATCCAAATGATATATCCTTTGATGTTCTAACCTTAGGTTATTAGCACACTTCATAAACGGCTATTAATTTATTGGTTACACCCTTTCCATGCTAGATTAGGCATTCAAATACGTCTCTAGTATGGGGGTGTTTGCACCCCTAGACTCGAAACATTGAGGACAATGTTTAACTTTAGTATGGGGGGTGAATAGATACTTTCCTTGCCAAACCTTCACGCTTTCCAAAGTTTATGTTTTGTTTATCGTTTTTGTTGCAAAATAAGGCTAAAAATGGCCAAATTTTAAAAAATTTCTCATGTTTTATAAGTGGTTGAAGACACGAATGTAGGTTTTCCGATGGCGAGAATAAGAGTAATTTTTGACTCGACCGTGCGTGTTGAGCACTTAGCTTTGGTTCCTTAACTACACATTAAGCTAAGTCTCTTAAATGAGGACGAGAAATGATAGAGTTAATTATAAGTTACTATGCTAAACGTAGAGTACTCGTATTCTTTCAAAAACTCATGTGTTCTCGTTGTTTGCTTATTCTCCCTTCGCATGTAAATATTTTTTGCTTAATAAATATTGACTTAGCGGTTTAGTTAGGATTGTTGGGTTTCTAGTCTTTTCTAGTAGCTTCCGTGTGATTAAATTGGGAAGACATTAAGGTATCGCCAGCGTCACGGTTTTGAAGTATTGGCACCCTAATAATCGAAAGCTTCACCCAATAATAAGATTTCAAGTGCTCACCTAAATCTAGCAAACAATTTGAAGCCCCACAAGGCCGAAAAATCTATGCAAAATTGAAAGTGAATCAAGCCTTAATCTTCGAAGCTTTAAAGATCCAAAATTCGCCTTAGCGTGAGGATATACGTCTTTGGCTAATAAAACCACCGATGAGGCGGATAATAAAAGGCAAGGCAAGACCAAAGTCATAATAAAAGCTTCATGGCGAAGTTGAATAAAAGATGGAGGTAAACCAAAGATAATAAGGCCCTTCCGTTAGGGGGCATATAAAAGTCTTGGTAATAAGTCTCATGTTCAAAACCGTTATAAAACTGTGTTTATCGATTCTTCTTGTCAACTTAATTTTTTGACATCGTTGTCTATTGGGAGGGGTTATTGATTTGATGGTCTTAGTTACACCGTTAGGACTCTATTTTTAGACCTAAATCTCTATTATCGCATAAGTCAAACAATGTATCCTCGTGAAACATTCAAGACAAAATAAAATATAAGAGATACAACTTAGGAATAATGGGAGGATAAGTACGTGATTAGGGCATATGAGTAGTGTTAGCATTACTAACTTATAATGACAATGATCTCGTTGCACGCTTGGCATGGAATTGGGGTGAAAATCGAGGACGATGAAATTATTTCTAACGAACCATTCACATGTTCTTATTCTATGAACCTAAACGTCCCATTTTGCGATGAAAATCATACATTATGTCCAAAACACAAGTAGTAGTAATAGTAGTAGTGTAGCTAGTTTATCATTCAATAAAGTGAATAAAATTAAATTTTGGAGTTGCTACGATACTTTATTCTAGCATTGCGTGAGGGCACGGCAATGGTTTAGTATGGGGGAGTGATGAGACTGCTTTTATACATAGTCTCATCGTCCAAATCGGGCTTAAAATGCATAAAATATCATTAAAACTGCCAAATATATGCTCGTGTTTGTTGCTTGTGTATTTTAGGTACGGATTTTGAGGAAATGACAAAAAGATCACAAGAATCATTCAAAAACGAACACAGGAAACGAAGCCGCACAATGAACCGGGCCTGAATCTGGAATTTCCAAAATGGTCCTTGAAGAATTGAATATTGTCAACAATGGTCCCTCAACTATTGAAGGCTTGTCATTTTATACCCCTGTAAATCCTCAAAATTACTTGTGGGTCCCTAAAATATCAAGTTTGTACAAGTTTGGCCCTTGAAGATTGCATTTATTTCATTTATGGTCCTCTTGGTTTAAAAATGCGTTTTGCGATTCATTGCGCTAAAGGTCTCAAAAGACATTGCGTGATGCGTGATGTGATTGCGAGCGCAATTTAGACGCGATGCGTTTAGTATAAACCAAGTGCAAAATTGATTTAAGTACAAAACAAATGCAATAAAGTTACATAATAAGTTAAATTAGGCTTATAATCCCTTGTAAAACAAATAAATTGACAGTAAAGCTTGACAAAAAAACTTAGCAAAATGCAAAACACTATGTTTTTGTTATTGTGTCTGTGTTAGATGTTTTTCTAACAACTCTTATCTTTAAAAAGCTATTAAAATATGTAGGCTATTTTAAATGGTTAAAATTAGACAAAAATGACCTAAGTACTAGATTGCGACAATTGCTACCGTTGCTAGCATTACACAAATGCGACAAATTGCGGTTTGATGCGAACGCATTTTGGGATGGCATTGCATTAGGCATCTTGATGCGAAATTTTGAATGCAACGCATTGATGCGTGCAATTTACGCAATGATGCGCGCATTTTTAAACCAAGATGGTCCTTATACAAAGTTTGCAAAACATGTTGTGCCAAAAGTGTAAACTTCCCAAACTTATAACAAAGGAAAAGAAGATTGGAGCTGATTATTGCAAAGTGAAAAGAAGAAGAACCTTGGGGGGCCAAAATTGCCCAGACAATAAACTCTCTCCCACCAATACAAAGCTGACACCTCACCATACCCGACCCTACCCCAGTTACCCAACCCAAACCCGTAGCCCACAACCCACACCCAACCAGTTTATTTAATAAACTGGTCAACAAAGTCAACCATTATTTCCCACCAAACACACTTTTTAAATTAACCACCCCCAAAAATAGATTAAACCCACCCCTAATTACCCTATAAACCCTAAAATCCCCAACATCAATTCACCTTAAAACAAAGGGTTTTTCACCCTATTTTTCCAGATCACTACTTAGCATCTTTGTCACCAAAACCCACACATAAAACGTAAACCCAACACACCCATGTGTTGGGTAGGCCCTCCCCTACACCCGTCTTTGTCCCCAAACCCCAATACCAGACACATCCAACATCCCACAAGCACTCCTTGGCCCCCAAGCACCTTTTAACGTCTATGATCAACTTCAAACAGCTGGATATCACAACAAGATCACATGTTGCCATATTGACCAAGATTCCCCAAGAGGACCAAGGGCATTCTTGGAAATTCGTCCATTAGCTGGATATCAACTTCAAACAGCTGGATATCACAACAAGATCACATGTTGCCATATTGACCAAGATTCCCCAAGAGGACCAAGGGCATTCTTGGAAATTCGTCCATTAGGGTTTTATTATCTAGTAGCTTCTATTGTAGCTTATAAAAGGAGGACCAATGTGTGGTATCCCCTTTGTTCCAGTTTTTCTAGCAAAAATCTTGTAATCCCTTTTTAATTAATATAAAGTTGGTGTTTGTTATATGTAATTCCTTTTATGATTATTTAAAAGTTGGTAAATGTTTTTGAGCTAGAATTCTGAGTTCCAAATTAAAATTGTTGAAGTACTTTTGAGTTTTCAAAAGTTATCTTCAAGTTTCTGAAAAATTGATTTGTTTGAAATCTTGTTCTGAAACTTGGATTTCCAAGTTTTTTAGTGGTTGGTTTAAATGTTTTTGAAAGAAAAACCTTTGAGAAATTATTTGAAAAAGATTTAAAAGAAGGAAGAAAAATCAGATTATTGTGTATTGTGCTTGTTCTATTTTTCTTAGCAGGTTTTAAGTGGTTGTTGTCCAAGAGTTCTGCATAGACCCGGGTCTGTTTGGAGAAGGCATAGCAGCCTTGGTGGGACCTGGATGTGGGTCCCACAAGGTAACTTCCTTGTGTCCCTATTTTCAGTTTTTTTTTGTTACTTATGTGATTTGGCATGAATTTGATTGCTAGTTATGCTTGATGTTTGTTAATACAAGTTTGATGTTTTTATGCATGTTTCAAGTAGTTGTAATCAGATTTGAAAGGTTTGAAATAGATTTGATTTGTTAAAAATTGAATTTCAGATTTTAAGGGGTGTTTGGATTCAGGTTTAGCTAGGTTTTGTGACAAAATATTTGGCTTGAAACCTGTTAGAATCACTCATTAGGTAGTTGTTAGGTGATATAAGTGGTTAGTTTTCAGTTTGGAAGGGTTTTAATCAAATTTGCATGCTAAAATATTGAACATAGCAAAAAATCAGAAAGTGCCTTGTTTGACTGACATTGTGAAAATTTGTGGATCAAATTTGATAAACTATTAGGAGATAGGTCATTATAGGGTTTGCTATAGCTTTCATGTCATTTTGTTGGATTGTGTGCTTGAATTGAGCTCTTAAAATTCACTTTTGTGCATATAAAACCAGTAGACTGTTCACAGACCTTCATAAGCTTAATCAGAAACTTTTGGTGCTAATTGTGGTTGATGTTGCTAAGTGACTTGTGTGTTTTTGTGTTTCCATTGACTCCTTATACTCAACTGAGTATAAGGGTGCCTTATTGCCCAATATAAGCTCACAAATAAGCTCTCCTGAGCTTATTGGTCAACTGACCGGCAAAATTACACTAGCAGTGGGAACAAACTTCCCACTGGTAGCACCATTGTTAGTACTGCTAAGCAAAAGGACAAAAGTCAAGTCACATGTCACTATCACATTTCTAATTTTTTGTCTTTAGTGCCTTAATTTTAGAGTTAGGACCTGATTTTTGTTTCTATATTTTTCTAATTTAATTTCTGATTTTTCTGTTTAGGTAAAATTTTTATTACTGTTCATTTAGTAATTTTTAGATTAAATAGCTATTTTTAATACTTTTTAAGTTTCTGTTTTTGGCATTTAGTGCCAAAAATACTTATTTTTCAGTTTCAACATTTTTCTTTTATTAAGAAAAATATTTTAAGATTTTTAGTTAAAAAAGTTTTTACTGTTCACTTTTTATTTATTTTTTTAAATTAATTTAAGTTAATTAGGGTTTTATTTAAACTGCTTTTGTCTTTTAGTGGTAAATTTATTATTTTCAAACTTTTTCAATTTTCTACTGTTCATTAGAGTAATTTAGGATTTTTAAAAGTGTCAAATTATTTTTGGTATTATTTTATTATTTTTTATAATTATTTTAGTTTTAAAATAGTTTTTAGTGATTTAAAAATAGAAAAAATAGTTTTTAAAAATTAGGAAAAATACTTTTTAGTCTATAGATAATATAAGTAAGTTATTTGTTCAATAAAATAATATTTTGGACATTTTGATTAATTATATTTAATTTTAGGGCTTTAATTAGCATTTAAAATTGAATATTTAATTAATAAAAGGTTTTAAAATATTTTTATTGGATTTTTATTCTTATTTATATTATTTTAGACTAATTTTAGCTTTTAATTAATTTTTAGGTTTAAAATTTTTAATTTTGTAGTTTTTACGGTTTTACGTGAACGCCTTTTCGTCTTAGCTCGATCCGTCTTCGTAACCGTCAATCTCTTCTCACCCCATTTCTATTTTCTTCTTTTTTTTCAATATAATCACAAACATTAATCAATTCATCACACAACACACGTGCCTCCTTGGGAAACGAACTTGAACTTTCTTAAGGGTCATTAGTGCTCGGTTTTCCTAAACCGACACTTAACGCTTTCCAATATTTTGTTGCTCTTTTCCTAAAGGGTACAAAAACTCTACATCATATATCAGGATCCAAAATTTAAGAAGAGTCCCACTAGGTTTGCCACGTATATGAAAAATGCCTTAGAACATGCTGATCTAGCTAGAGAGATTGTTGATGAAATGCGTGAACGTGATCCCACAAGTCATAGTGTATATGAGCTTTTATTATATGTGGATCGCGTTCAGGATTGTTTAGCAAACTTAGAGTACATTGGGCAACCAATATCTGTACCATCTAAACAACAAACCACCATTGCCATTACTCCATTCAATAAGACCCCAGGAGCTAAGCCTGTTTTAAACACACCCATCAAGGCTAAGTCAAAATCTGTAACTAATGTTCCCTTGACTTCTACAAGAGTAACTGTGTCTACTAAGGCTAAAGGATCTCAAGACAAGAAAGATAGGATCAAGCCTTCCACTAATAGGACTGAGAAGAAGAAAGTAGAAGTGCACCCTAGGAACGTTATTTCAGTTTTAAATGGAAAGAATCATGTAGCTAAGACAAAAGGTTCTCTTTATGAGTGGAAACCTAAGCAAAATGTGAATTCTAATGCTAAATGTTGGAATTGTAATGAATGCATGTTTTCTTAGCGTCATGATTTATGCTTGTTGATCACGTGAATGAAATGTATGCTATTAAGATCAATCTTGAATGGATTCCAACAGGGAAGAAATTTACCCAAGTTGGGTGGCAATGGAAACCCACTGGTAGGACCTTTACTGCAAATGGAACTAAGTGCCCTTTAACTAGGATCACATCCACGGAAGTTAGGTCTAAGCGTCCTTTAAATAGGAACACTAGCACTAAGAAATGGAAAAAGCGCCCTTTAACTAGGTCTGCCCCCACTATTGTGCCTACCAGTGGTAATGTCCCCAGTCAAAAAGTACCTCAGAATACTAGACAACTAGAATCTAAGCCAACCACTAGTAAGAAAATCTGGAAACCTAAAGTTTCGTCTGATAGCAAATCTAAGATAATTGTATCTGTACCTGCTAACTCAGAAGAACAATTAGAATCCGATACATCGTCTGTGTTTGGTAATATTTTCAGGTCGTCCAAATTATTCTTTGGTATTTGGACTCGGGGTGCTCCAAACATATGACTGGAGACCGCTCGATGCTCAGAAAATTCGTCAGCAAGTTTCTAGGAACGGTTAAATTCGGCAACGACCATATTGCAAAGATTATGGGTTATGGTGAATACCAAATTGGGAATGTCACGATTTCAAGGGTTTATTATGTGGAGGGACTTGGTCACAATCTATTCTCAGTAGGACAATTTTGCGATTCAAACCTTGAAGTGGCCTTTCGACAACATACTTGCTTCATTCGCGATCTTGCAGGAAATGATTTGTTAAAGGGTTCTCGAGGGGATAATCTCTATACTTTGTCTATTCAAAACATGATGGCCGCCTCTCCTGTTTGCCTACTCTCCAAAGCATCTAAGACCAAGTCATGGTTGTGGCATCGACGGTTATCTCATCTTAACTTTGATGCTATTAACCATTTGGCTAGAAACGAACTTGTTCGTGGTCTTTCAAAACTTAAGTTCGACAAGGATCATTTATGTTCCGCGTGTTCATTGGGGAAAAGCACCAAGAAATCTTACAAACCTAAAGCAGAAGACACCAACCAAGAACCACTGTATCTTTTGCACATGGATCTTTGCGGGCCAATGCGTACAGCTAGTGTGAGTGGTAGAAAATAAATCCTCGTTATAGTGGATGATTTCTCAAGGTTTACATGGGTAAAGTTTTTAGCATCCAAGGATCAAGCACCAGAGTATATCATTACTTTCTTAAAGATGATCCAAGTACGTCGTAATGCTACTGTTCGCCTCATTCAGACTAATAACGACACTGAGTTCGTTAATCAGACTCTTCGAAATTATTATGAAAAGGTTGGTATCTCTCATGAAACATCTGTGGCTCTCACTCCACAACAAAATGGTGTCGTTGAAAGACGTAACCGTACACTTATGGAAGCTGCTCGAACTATGTTGATTTATGCGAATGCTCCTTTATTCTTATGGACGGAAGCAGTGGCAACCGCATGTTATACCCAAAACCGCTCCATCATTCGCAAACGTTATGGTAAAACTCCATATGAGCTACTTCATAGACACAAACCCGATATTTCATATCTTCATGTGTTTGGTGCACTTTGCTATCCAAATACAAATAGTGAGAATCTGGGAAAACTTCAACCGAAGGCTGATATTGGAATTTTCATTGGATACTCGCCTGCAAATAAAGCTTACCGGATTTATAACCGTCGTCTTGGCAAGATCGTAGAAACTTTGGATGTCGATTTTGATGAGCTGACAGCGATGGCTTCTGAGCAACACAACTCTGAACCCGCATTACACGAGATGGGAACCAGTACAATCAGTTCCGGATTAATTCCCAACAACCCTACTTCTCCATCATTCATACCACCAACAAGGTCCGAGTGGGATAAGTTATTTCAACCTATGTTTGATGAATTCTTCGATCCACAGAGTAATGATTCTCCAGCACCCGTAGCAGTAGCTCCGATTCCCGTAGCGGTTGCTCAAAATAATGGAAATCTATCTGAGGCATCTACTGTTACTCTTGAACAAGATGTCCCATCCCCCACCAATTCTCAAACAACACCTGAATCATCACCCCCACTCGTTCCTAATGATGTTGAAGAGGACCTATATGATCACGATCTGGAATATGCTCACTTACAAGAGCTTCCCTTCTTTGGTTCACATATACCTGAAGACCCTACCGGTGCGTCTACCTCAGAGGAAGCTCCTGCAATCGTTCACTCCTGACCACCATGGATTGAAACTCACAACACTAAATGGACAAAGGATCACCCAATCCGCAATATTATTGGTGACATCGATCGACCAGTCTTAACACGCCATCAACTCCAAGAACATGCATTATATTGCTATTTTGATGCATTTCTTTCAGACACTGAACCTAAAAACTGGCAACAAGCCATGACCAAATCATCATGGATTGAAGCCATGCAAGAGGAACTTAATGAATTCCAACGTCTTGAAGTGTGGGAATTAGTTCCGTTACCCAGCAACGTTGAAATCTTGACATTGTTGTGGGTATACAAGGTTAAGCTCGATGAGTTAGGTAGTGTGCTGAAAAACAAAGCTAGATTGGTTGCTAGAGGTTACAAACAAGCTTTGGGTATCGATTTTGAAGAATCCTTTGCTCCTGTTGCACGATTGGAGGCAATTAGACTATTCCTTGCTTATGATGCTCACATGAATATGATCGTCTACCAAATGGATGTTAAGACGGCATTTCTCAATGGTGAATTAAGGGAAGATGTCTATGTAAGCCAGCCGAATGGATTCGTCAATTCAGAGTATCCCAATCACGTGTACAAGCTCAAGAAGGCTCTTTACGGGTTGAAACAAGCTCCACGCGCGTGGTACGATCTCTTATCGTCGTATCTCATCTCCAAAGGCTTCTCCAAAGGCAAAGTGGACCCAACATTATTCATTCTCAAAGAGGACAACGACATGATACTGGTACAAATTTATGTTGATGATATAATATTTGCTGCTACTAATCAACGTTTGTCTGACCGTTTTGAGAAAATTATGTCCACACGCTTTAAGATGTCGATGATGGGAAAATTTTCATTTTTCTTAGGGTTGTAGATTTCTCAGAATCCCAGAGGCATCTTCATTAATCAATCCAAATTTGCTCTTGAATCCTTAAAGAAATATCACTTTGAAAACTGTGACCCCGTGGATACTCCAATGGTGGAGAGATCCAAATTAGATGAAGATAAGGAAGGGATAGTTGTCGATCCTAAACTTTACCGTGGAATGATCGGCACCCTTCTCTATCTGACTGCTAGCAGGCCTGATTTGCAATTTGCTATAGGCATGTGTGCCCGGTATCAGGCTTGGCCTACCGAAAAGCACTTACATGTTGTGAAAATGATCTTTCGGTATCTAAAAGGAACACTTCATCGTGGTCTGTGGTATCCGAAGGATTCCTCTATTACACTAATTTCATATGCAGATGCAGATTATGTCGGGTGTCAAGATACCAGACGTAGCACTTCTGGCAGTGTGCAACTTCTTGGAGATCGACTTGTTAGTTGGGCATCAAAAAGGTAGAAAAGCGCTGCAATATCAAGTACTGAGGCTGAATACATTGCTATGTCCAGTTGTTGTGCTCAAGTTCTTTGGATGAGGTCACAATTGACTGACTACGGTCTTGGATTCAACAAAATCCCGATGTATTGTGATAACAAAAGTGCAATCGCTCTATGCTGCAACTACGTTCAACACTCTCGAGCAAAGCACATTGACATCCGCTACCACTTCATCAAGGAGCAAGTGGAAAATGGAGTGATCGAACTATACTTCGTCAACACTGAGTATCAGCTGGCAGATATACTCATAAAGGCCTTAGATCGAGGACGTATCGAGTTTTTGATCGAAAAGCTAGGCATGAAATCATTTTCACCAGCGACACTTAAGGAGTTGGCAGAAGAATCTGAAGAATAGTAATGGTAAACTATTTTCGAGTATCCTTTGATCGTGATCTTGTATATTATCGTACATATTTAAACCATCAAAAGCAAAATACAAAAATAGAAAACATAGAAAATCCATAAAAAATATAAAACATAGAAAATCCATAAAAAAATATAAAATCAAGAAAATCCAAAAATATTGTTATTTTAATTTTCAAATCGGGCATGTCTTTTAGTACGGTAATATTTACGGCTTTAGAAATGTCGATTAATATTGACACGACGCCATAAATAGAGTCCGTATAAAAGTTGTACAAGTTTTAAAACATGCCCATTATGGCTTGTAGTTATTTCAGACTGCAACCCGTTTTTCGCATTAAAGTCACGTATTTCTTTTGAAAACGTTGGCTCACAACGGGAATTAATTTTCTCAGGCAAGGTTTACTTCAAAACCTTGTAAGGGACTAAGTTTACTTTATAACTTGGTCTAACACAAATATGTGTACGTATCAGTGCACTTATTTTGTAAAAATAAGAGAAATCTTATTGCCACCAGAATCGTTCTATAAAATCACTTAACCGGCTAATGTCCTCATTAATAATTGTTTCCTTAAAATCTTTGACTACATCTCTTTAAATAAAAAACGGGTCAGGGATTAAGGGGGAGCAAATATTATCTTTTCGTGGAAACAAATTTGGTCGTTAAAAAGGATTGTCAAAAAATATTAACTATTCATCATCATTTGTTATGCTATGTGTGCATTATGTGGAATGTATATTCATGACTAGGTTATTGAATTTTGGCGTTAAGATTTTGTGGTCGTCTGTGTGAACGGGTTCGTTTGTTGTTAAGTTGATTCGGCTAACTCTAAAATCACCTTAACTAAAACATTTCAAAAACAGGGGGACCATTCTTGCAAGTTATGCAAAATGGTGGGTGTTTGACCAAACTTTGACCATGTCAAAACATGTCACCCCCCTTCCCCGTATCTATTGCAAACACACACACAGTTTCTTTTATCTGCCATTGTTTTGACCTTGAGCTCAAGTTGATATTTGATTCGTGACTTATCTCTTTCTGCATAAATTCTAGGTATTGTATCTTGTTTAAGTTGCTCTAATTTAATCCGTTTCATCCCAACACATCAAAACAGTACCGTTAGATCTTTTTCACGATTTAGGGTTTCGTGTTTTGCTATAGAAAGGGAAATTAAGTTGTGGGATTTGTTAAGGATGCATAGAAACACATTGGTTTTGCCCAGAATCTCTTAAAACATTGCCTAAGTTCCAGATCGAGAAGTCAACATTTGAGATCGAATCCCTGTCACGGATTTCGTTGCACATTTCGATACCATCATTGTGATGCCTGTCATTGCGATGAGTCATTCCGATGACTCATTGCGATGGGCTATTGCGGTGAGTCATTTCGATGGCTCATTGCGATGGCTCATTGCAATGTGTCATTGCGATGGTTCATTGCGATGGGTCATTCCGATGGCTCGTTGCGATGGCTCATTGCGATGGTCATTACGATGGCTCATTGCGATGGCGTATTGCGATGGCGCATTCCGATGTGTCATTGCGGTGGCTTCGCACTAGGTATTGCGATGGGTAATATTGTGATGAATTGTCATTATTGCGATGGACATAAATATTGTGATAGGATGTTATTTCATTAGGATTCCGATGCTTGATTCATTGCGATGGTTTGGTTAGGATTCTGATGGTTTGCTACATTGCGATGGAATTAGGTTTCTTATGATTATGCACTTACCTCAGAATATCTAATGAGTTCGGCCTAGCTTGCACTATTTCCTCCTTAGGTTTAAGTACTTAGGGCCATTTAAACGAAACCAAGTGTTATTGAAACAAGTTAATTTTTATCTCATAAGAATACTTGAACGGTTTCTTATTACAGAAGTTCATCTTATTTAATAAGTTGATTCCTATGTAAACAAAAGAGATACAAATTACTTAGTCAATGTCTTGTGTTTTGTTTCCAGGCCATGGAAGACAAAGCTTCATCTTTGTTCAAGCCCACTATCTTTTGGGTTGAGGATAATCCTACAATTCCTGATGTAGTGGTTGAAACTAAACCAAAACCCACTGAAGTTTTGGTTGAAATCAAACCAAGACCTACTGAGGTGTTAGTAGAAATCAAACCTAAACCTACTGAGGTTCTGGTCATGACCACCAAGAAATCTAAATATTTTAAGAACTAATGCTAGGTCGGTATCTCTTTAGAATAAAAATGTCTTTGGCAGTTATGTCATTATCCTAAGTGTATTGCTAAATGTAAGGACCTTGTCCATCTGATGTATGTGTGAATGTTGTGGTAATAATTGTAATGATATTTTCCCTATGTTTCAACTTGGCATAGACTTAAGACATCTACATATTTTGTGTATATCATTTGTGCTTATGTCATCAAAGCAGGAAAATGTCAATCACGAGGAACAACAACGACTTCGTGATCTTGAACTTGTTTCGCTCAGTAATAGGCTTCCATATGCTGAGAACAACTCTCAATTACAAGATGATTTTGATCCGGCTTTACCAGCTTTCAAAATAGCCACGGATATCCTAGACATATCACCCATCAGAGACACACTCAGACGTACTGCATTTGTTCCCGAAGTCTACATGCATGAATTCTGGAACACTACATCTTTCTCCAAAAAGACTATCTCTTTTAATCTGAACAAAACACCAAGGGTACTCAACTTGAGAATTTTTCGGAAATTGTTTAAACTTCCTAGGTTGGCACAAGGAGAACAATTTGTGGCTAACCCAAATAATGATGAAATGCTTCGAGTCATTCGTGCCATGAATTATGAGGGTGAAATCAACAACCTATCACAATTTAACACCTCACACATAGGGCAACCCTGGAAAGCACTTATCACCATCATCGTCAAGTGTCTGACTGGAAAAACTAGGGGCACCGATGCAATGAGACCACCACAGGCTCATTTATTTTGGGGATTGTATACTGCATCCAAAGTCGACTATGCACTTCTTCTCTGGCAAGAATTTTGTTATCAGTTTACTGGAACGAAGAAGAAATCCGTGCATCTTCCATTCCCAAGATTCACCAAGCTCATTATCCACTATTTTATGAAGAATGACCCAACCATTGACACTCGCGGGAATTTCTTCTATCACACCAAAGATGATGATTATGTGATTCTCTCAATGCAGACACTAATTCCACAAAGTATGCATTACTTCCTGCACTAGTACCCGACACAATGCTTAATGATGGAATCAAGGAGAGTGATAAATACCAAGAGATGCTTAATGATATTGACGCACAATTTAAGCGTGCAAATTTACATCCTTCAGAGAAGCAAAAAGGTAAACGCAAGAAACGAGTTTCAAAGCGCCAATCAGCTGCTTCTAAAGATAAAGGCCCAGGAAAAATGCAAATTTTTGATGAAGATGATGAAGATGAGCTGATCCAAACTGAAGAAGAACAGGAAGAAGTACCACTCCGCAGGCCTAAGAAAGCAAGGAAAGCTAAAGGCAAAGAGGCAAGTGTTGCTGCAAATGAACCTGCTCAACAACAAATTTCTGAAGCCAAAAGATTGCGTATTGTTCTTCAACAAAGCCGACAGGAAGCTTTTGGCGGATCAGGCTCAAGAGTATTTGAAGACTTAGCAGATTTTGGTAATCCTGATGGTGATACGGAATTTTTCGACGATCCTACTGAGGAAGATACTTATGAAGATGCGTATGAAGATGCTGCTAACTATCATCTTGAAAGTCGGGAACCAAGTGAAGAACGTGAGAGCAGTGCTGACACTAATACAAGTATGATGTATCGAGATGCCAATATCACCACATCTTTGCCAGAACCGACTCACATGGTACTAAATGAAGATGCTCATGCAACTTTCATACCAGACACGCAACTTCAAAGTAAGTCTACTTCAAACTCTGATGATGTTTTGAAATATCTCAAAAGGGGAAGGTGTTGAGGTCACCAATACTGATCCGTCAACAAATGAACAAATGGTGGATGTCCCTATAACCACTATTACATCGACCACCACTTCACTACTATCAACTCCTGTCATCAGTGAGGTCACAACCACCACCATCACACCCGCAATTGTTGAGCAACCAGTATCAACCACCACCATCACCACTGAATCTACACCGTCATCCACAGCTGAACAACCTGTATCAACCACCGTCCTAACCACTGTATCTACATCAACACCTATCCCGGTACAACCAGTATCATCCACGACCACCTTAATGGTTATGGTTACACCTCCACCAACAGAACCACAAGTATCATCCATATCAAATCCTTTCCTCACAGTCAATGATCCGTTGATCCAGTCTCTTCAACAACAGCTAGAGGCTCAAGCTACACAAATAGCTACGTTGATTGAAAGGTTTGCCACTCCTCCCAAGGAACCGCAACCTGATGAGCCTACTCTTCAAAAACTAACAGACAGAGTGTCAAAGCTTAAAGAACAACATAAATCATTTCTTAAAGAGAAGAAAACTCGGAATAAAGAAAATGTTGCTTTTCTCGGGTCAATTGACGAGCAGATGACCACGATCATTCGACGTGAAGTCAAGTCTTATGTTGACCAACAACTACCACATCTTGTCGGTAATGGTTTATCTACTCTTCAACTAATGACATTGCTACAGACACGTCTGCTAGATTTGGGAGCTCATAAGTCGAAATACAAACGCAAAGTTCTGCAATATCTCAACAAAGCAATTGATGAAGAGAAACCTGCAGACACTACCGAATCTGAGTCTGACAATTAAAATGAGTTAGAAGAGGAAGATGACGAGGAAAACGGTGAAGAGGATGATGAGGATAAGGATAAGGAAGGAGATGAGGAGGAAGAAGAGGATGAACAAGGAAAGGATAAGAATGAAGATGAAGATGAGGACAAGGACGAGGATACAGATGATGATCAGGATGACGATGATGATAATGAAAATGGTAATGAAGTCAACAAGGGTGATAAGAATGACGACACCGGTACAAATGCCGAAGAGACAAACAAGGATGACAATGTTACGGCCACCGAGAAAGGTTTAGAGGACACTGTAGAAAAGATTGCTGACACCACAGAAAAGACACTGGAGTCAACAGTATCAAAAACTCATCAGATTGCTACAGGTATATCTATTGCACCAGAATTCACGACTGATTCTCACATTGAATCTGTAGAATACATGCAAGCAGAAGAACCGACAGAGACAATGCTTGAAGAAGAACCTCACGAGGATATACCGGTGATGCAAAATCAACCTTCAACATCATCTGCAGTTCAGCATGACGATGACATGGAAGTTGAAGATTTAAATGTTCCAGAACCGACATTCGCTGAATCCCTTATCATTGATGATACTGTACAAGAGCAACTTTGGCTAACAAATGCAGCACCAAAGCATCCATTTGATACTGCAACTGAAATGGAGATGACTCAATTCCTCAACAACCCTATCGACTTCTCGGCTTTTCTAAGGTATTCTCATGGGAAACCGACGATGACCCCGGATCTGATCAAAATGGCAGCTGCAAATGTGGACTTCTTTGACACGTTAAAGATCAGCCATAATGAAGCAGAATATCACCTGAATGAGCTTACAAAAGCAATGAGAGCGACAACTACAGGAATTCAGACTCCCGTGTTGCAACCTCTCACACCAATGGTCATCAGCGGTTCTGCCACTATCCCAATAGAGCATTTTGTCTCTCACGATCTTGAATACCTTGAAAATGGAGCAACGAGATATGCCACGTCACTAACAATGCTCAAGGCCGTTAACTTGGAAAACGTTCCATGGATAGAGGATAAAGTGCCTGTTTCAATATGGAGAAAGAAGCTACTCAAGTTTTATGATACCTATGCTTTACTTGGCATCTCTCACTGGACATCAAAGAAAAGGTTAGCCTACAATCATTTTCATCGTCCTAAGAGAGGTTCATCTATTGTATCAGCTCACAGAATCAAAAGTATCCAAGGAGCAACCACTTAGACCATCTTCGGCTATGATTACTTGAATGTAATCATATTCAAACATACCGATGAGAAAGAGTACCGCATTGACGAAAGTGATCTCCAGTACCTTCAACTTGAAGACATCGAAGATCTTTTGTTGCTATTAGCTCAAGAAAAAGTTGACCATCTATCACCTGAGATTGTCATATCTTTGAGTTCAAACTTTCGTCAATTTGCCAGGAAAATAGTCATTCAAAACCGGGTGGAAGACTTTCAACTTGGAGTAGAAAGCTATCAGAAGAAGCTAAACCTGGAACGTCCCCATACGACTCCACTCAGTAATTTCCATAAGAACAAGAAGGTCTACATGGGGACAACAACGCCGGAAGCAGGGATCTTCAATCCAAATGAGACTGGGTCATGCAATACATGCGCTTCTCAGAACTGCACAAATTCAGTGATGGAACGCTAAAGAATGTTCGAGATGATTTGTCGGTTCTCAATGCCAACTTACCTCTTCCGGCAGTCACATACACCTGGACAACCCAGTGCAGAAAGGGATCATCGTACGCAATCAGGAAGATTGAGGAACTTCTAAGGAAGCGCCGGTTGCTACGAAGTATAGAACGATTCGTCGGTTGACGACCATATGGAGCTCACCATCGGTTCACAGAACGAACCAATTAATTTTGGTTCGTCTTATAACAGGTCAACTCCATATGTCTATAATTGTGAATATGTTATCTTTTTACTTTATCAGCTTTTGTGGCTTGTTGTAGTGTAAAAGTATGATATTTTTCAAGAATTTCTCTCGAGATTCTAAATCTTTCAAACAAATCATACTCAAGCACTATAACTTACCCTCATTAATTTGAGGGGGAGCACTAATATGTTCTTTGGCCAACATCTAATTTCATTTTATTACCCAAAGACCGGTTAATCCATTAATATCCAAAATATTGATGGTTAACATTTTGGAAAGGGGAGAAAATAGGATTAAGGAGACTTAATGATATTTGGCTAAGACAATGAAAAAGACTTAAAAGATAAACCAACTTAACATGTGTAATGCACAAGTTAAGGGGGAGCGTTTTTGATGATCAAAACACTTAAGGCACAAAATCTTTAATTTTAATATCACAAGTGCTTTAAGTGATTTTCAAGGATTTTTCATGGTGACTATATCAACCCAAAACACACTTAACTCACGAAGAATGTGGTGACAAAAGGGTGGTAGGTATAGGTATTAGTCCAATGGTTCATCAGAACCGATGGAATCTTCCCAAGGACACCTCCCTAGATAGAACTAGAAGTCCTAGGAAAGATGGAGAATGAATGTGAACGTAGCTGAATGCCGACCAAGTACTTAAGCTAGCACTGGAACAATCACAAGAAGGTGCTAGTTATGATGTATTGGTAAGCATTGAAGGGGTTGAAGAATGAAAAAGAATTGTAAAGATAAAGGGTGTAAAGAAAGAAGCCCTCCTTACAACTCTAGGCAGAAACCGGGTCAATACATATGCTATTGAGATCATTAGTTAATGATTCTCGATATTGAAGAAAGCCATCATGGACCCAGTGATGCAATGCACAACCCTCCCCAGCTAACTCAAATATCTCTCAAAAGGTATTTGTTTTAATCACACGGAGATCAACACGTTATATATTGGTTTATTCACTCCGAATAGACTGATATTGAATAGGTGGCACTCCTCTCCATCCATCGATCACTAAATCAAAACGCACTATCGAGTCTAGAGCCACGAGATCATCAAAAGTCTCATTAAGACACTTTCCATTTATTCCTTGCTTCTTCACACACTATGAAAAGTAAGAGATCTTTTATGAGTCATACGCAATATTCTTGTAATATTGCCAGAACATCCGAGTGATACGCAAGTATTACAGTGAAGATGGAAATCCTGCTTGAGCCAACATCAAACAAGCTCATGGTAGGCGACACGTGCGGTTCTTTACGAACTAATCTTGTGACAACTGGAAAGAAACAGTAGTTTAATTCTTAATTGAACTTAAACTCGTTCCAGGCCTCTACGCATTATCGTATGATCTTGCCAGAACACTCAGAGTGACACTCTTTAGTGTTCACAGTGACGAGTGGATATCCTTCTAGTGTTAACATCAAACAGCACTTGGTAGGTGACAAGCAAGATTCAATTTGAATCAAGTTTGTGACAACTGGAAAGCAACGATAGTGAATATCTTAATTGAAATTCACTTGTTCCAGGTTTCATGAATTGACGGCTTCAAGCATAAGGATTTTTAATCCAAATGATTCACTCTTTATGTTCGCAGTCAGCTTTGGACGGTCGAATAAAGAGAACGGGTTTACCCGTGAAATCCTGTCAGGAAGTTACTTAATTGAAACTATCCGTCACAGGTACGATATCTAATATCGTCCAATGGTCTTCACCGACCGGAGGTAAAACGCTACCGAATTAGAATAAAATGTCAAAGCCATTTTATTCGTGTCGTTGCTGTGTACCTGTTGAAGACGGTGGCGTTGCTGTGTACCTGTTGAAGACGGTGGCGATGCTGTGTACCTGTTGAAGACGGTGGCGTTGCGGTGTACCTGTTGAAGACGTCCTCACATGCTTATTCCTTCTGCATCAAACACTCCTGCAAATTCAAGAAAGTATGACCTGAAAGTCTTCCGCTGTATCGACTCTGAAACTTTCAAGAATTCAACAAGGGATAAGTATGTGGGACATGAAGTCACAAAGAGGCGAACCTCACAAGAAAATAAAGACTGCACGTGAAAGGCCAAAAGAACGTGTTCCAAGCAAAAGGCTGATATCATTCAACACATATTCACAAAAGAAAGAAAAAGAAAGAAAAGAAGACTACGAGCTCAAGAACAAGATCTAACATGCTAGATTAGGACTTTGTAAATTTGGAGTGACCTCCCTTTGGGGGAGATTGTTGGAAATACGTTTTACGTATATAGAAAGTCTCGGTCACTCCAACAATGTAGTTATAGGCTCGTAGTAATGTTAAGTCTCATTTATTAAATAGCCCGACCCATGAGCATGTTCATGGGCCGGAAGCCCAAGTCCATTAAGGACTTGGGGTATTTAAACCTCTTTTCACCATGGAAAGAGGTGTTGGTTGTTTTATTTCTTTCATTTCAATATACAAGTTTCTTTCACTTCTCTCTCTAACTTTCTCTCTCTAGAAAAACATCAACCCCCTTGTTTTACAAAGATTATCATTGTTCGACAGTGGGGAACTAAGGTTGCATTAATCAAGAATTTTTCACTTTTCTGATTTTACTATTTTGCTTCTAACTTTGTTGATTCTTAGCAGGGTTGTTTGTGGAAGCTTGTACTTGTTCTTGCTAGTACATAAGCTCAAAATTCGTGGGTGTGGATGTACATCCATGAGTTACACATCATCTTACTCAAAATCTTTTAAAAAGTTGGATTTTTGGTGATTTTGTGTGTGACTTGTGTTCTTGCTGATTTTGTGGCTTAATCTTGTTCTAATCTGCATATCTCATCTGTTATTGTGTTGATTTGGGCTTGGGTGGTCTTGGATAACACTTTTGATTTGAAAATTTGATTTTGAAAAGTTAAAAGGGTGTTTGGGATTACCTGTTTGAGATCATAAGTTGTTATTGTGCGGTTAGAAGTTTGTGTTTGTGCTTGTTATCTGCTATATACTTGGTTGAGAGTTATTTGCTGCAAGTTATTGGGTTTAAAACCTCAAATCAAACATTGTGCTATATCTCATTGAATTTGACTGTTTTTGGCCTAAGATTTTGGTAATATCTAGAATATATGCATGCTTAGGGTAAAAGGATGTTAAATCATTGTTTATACAACATATGTGATAGATCTGAGTGGTTGAATTTGGCTTGTTGGTCAAGTGCATCAGTAAAAGTAAAATCTGCTTGAGTTAAGTGTTCATCAGTAACTTGTTGTGCTTGAATCTTGCTCAATACTTTGAATCAGTGCATGAAACCTGTTTAGACTGGCTTATTTAAGTTTATTATATCTTGTGTATGCATTTGGTTAAGTTTGGCTGGCTGAATTGTGCTATAAGTGCTTATTGAACCATAACTGCTTATTTGTTCATATCTGGTGCATATCTGGTGATGTTTTGATTAAACTGTACTAATTGGCTGTTAGTGATTGTGATTTCTTGATTGTTATTGCCTCTTTATGATCCACTGATCATTTGGGTGCCTTTGTGTAACTTGAATCTCTAAAAAAGTCACTAAAGACAAAAAGTTAAACAAGTCAAGCAGTGGAAAAAGTTTCCACTGCTCAACATCCAAAACTAGCCCTTGCTAGTGTAATTTTTCATTCAGCTTATTAATAAGCCATTTTGGCTTACCCAGACCTGCAACAACTTATTTTTTGTGATCAATCTTCATCATTTGACCCATTTGTTTGAACTAGAGCTTATTAGACTTTGACTTTGACTTTTTGCTAGAAAACCAACTCACTTGACTTTTTCATAAGTGCTTATTTTCTTATTTCAGCTTATTGAGTGAACTTATTTGAAAACTTTTTGTTGATTAAGCTTAGTTAAGTCATTTAAAAGCTTTAAAAACTTGAATCAGCTCTTGGGATAACCTAGAACTCAAAAACGACTATTTTGTCGTTTTCTGTAGATTGCTTATTGCATTTTCAGGCTTATTCCTTGGACTTTTTTCAAATTTCTTTTTACAGAAGTCTTAAGCAACTCAAAAGAAGCTTTTGTGTCTAATTTGAGCTTATGGCATCAGCTTATAGCTTAATGGGCCAAAAAGTCCATTAAGAATAAGCTGTTTGATATAAGCTAGGTTATTTCACATTTTCAGCTTTTGGGCCTTTGAAAAACTGTGTTCAGAATCAAATTTTGAGTCAGATAGGAGTTTTTGGGCTTAATTGGACAACATTTTTCTTATTGGGCCTTAATAAGCCCATTAAGGTGACTGTTTGGACTTTTGGCCCATTTGGAGGCCCATTAGGGGTATTTTGTAACTTCAACTTCATTTTCTGTTTACTTAGGTTAAATTAAGCTAGTTTGCAAGTTTTTAGAATTTTTTATTGTCCTTAGATTAATTTTTATAATTATTTTAAGTTTAAATAGTTTTTAATTGTTTTTAAATAGTTTTAATTAATTTTAAAATTTTCAAAAATAGTTTTAAATTAAGTTATGTCATTTTAGAGGTTTACAATCAAAAAAATCTCATTTGGGCTTTTTGTTAATTAAATTGATTTTTAGGGCTTTAATTAGCATTAAAAAATTATTATTTAATTAAATAAAAGGTTTGAGTTATTTTTGATTTTTTGTAAACTCTTAATACATTATTTAGGATTTATTGTAATTTTCTAGGAATTTTTAGGGTAAATTTTTAAATTTGGTACTTTTTACGGTTTTACGTGTACGCCTTTATCGTCTTAGCTTAATCCGTCATCGTAACCGTCATTCTCTTCTTATCTCATTTCTTCTTTTCTTTTCTCATAATCATATAATCACAAAGTTAATCATTTCTCTACACAACACACTAGCCTCCTTGAGAACGATCCCCACTTTGGGTCATAACTTGTGGTTTTCCTAAATCACTTGTTAACACTTGCCCTAATTTGCCCTCTTTTCCTAAAGAGTGGTAAAAACTCAACTATCATTTTGGCGCCGCTGCCAGGGAGGCGTGTTGTGTTTTGATTTGGCAATTGTGGTTTTTATATACTAGCCATAATATCTATTTGTATTAGTAGCACTCTACTAATACGTATTATCGGTTTTTCGTTTTTGTGTGAATATTATTAATATATTGTATACGTAGAACAATAAATTCACAAGTACTCCAAAAGTGTGAAAACACAACCTTGACTTGGGAGGTCATTACCCAATCATTGTATTCGAATCTCAAACAAGAAAGAAAGACAAAAATAGATAAATACTTTCGTGAAGCTCGATTTTGAAAAATACAAACTATAAGGTGGGTATAAGGCGGGTATTATAAAATATACCCTAAGGAAAAAGGCTCTTAAGTGCTTCGCGCCACCTCGTTTCCCCGCTTGCTTGTGAGTATTTGATTTTGAGAGCTAATCGAGGGTTTTGCCGCCCAAAGTATTATTAAGTATCATATATACTTTCTTGGTTTTATTTGATTAAAACCCTCTTGAACGTTTTGGTGTTCCACCAACGTTCTAAATTCATCGAAGGCGTTCACTTCACGTGATCGTTTTCATTCCTTGAGGCTTCTTTAATCAAGAGATTTGATTAAGGAGGAGTTTTATAGATTTTGGTCTACTTAATACAATCACAAAAATCCAAAAAAAAGTAAAAACAATCAAAAACCACAAAAAAATTGGAAAAATACAAAACACCAAAAAGAATCTTCTTTGCTCACCCCCACGTTGTACGTGACGTTTATGCTTACTCGTAATCAAGCAAGACGTGCACGTAAACGAAAAAACCGAAAGGAGTCAACACCTACTCCTAATCTTTCTAGTGAGGAGTCTCCTATTGACGAACCCATTATAAGAGAAGAACCAACCATGGCGAATCGAACTATGATGGAGTTACTTCAAGCACCCACCGAGGGCTATGGAGAGGCTATTGTTATTCTCGCTATCCTTGCGGAGAATTTTGAAGTGAAAACGGGTTTGTTGTCGATGATCCAAAACAACAAATTCCGTGGTGAAGAGAAGGACAACCCGCACAACCATATCCGCCAATTCAATCGTCTTACCGCCACTTGCAAATTTAAGGATGTTGCTAATGACTCGATTAAGATGATGCTTTTTCCGTATTCCTTAGCGGGGCCCGCTAAAATTTGGTTAGAGAAAGAGCCACCTAATTCTATATTGACGTGGAAGGATCTCGTTTCAAAATTTGTGAACCAGTTTTTTCCGCCCTCTAAGACTACGCATTTAAAAAAAGAGATTTCAAAATTTTCTCAAGAATTTAATGAGAGTTTTTCAACGGCTTGGAATAGGTTTAAGGAAATGTTACATGAGTGTCCTCATCACGGTTTTTCCGACTTGCATCAAATTGACACGTTTTACAATGGACTTAATGATCATGAAAGGGATTATTTAGATGCCGCCGCGGGTGGTAATTTTTTGTGTAAAACGGTTGAGGAAGCTTTGGTGATAATTGAGAATAGATCTAAGGTGTATAGTCCTCGTAGCACGTCTAGTGTTCGTAAGGCTTCGTCTTCGGCTTCACCTTCTTTGTCCAATACCATCGATGCTTGCCAAATTGAGGCAAATTTGGAAAACAAAATCTTTGATAAGCTTAAAGGTCTTCTAATTGAATTTAAAGTTGGAGAACCAAGTGCTCCTGCTACAGCTAAAGCGGTTGAGGTTTCATGTATGTATTGTGGTGGAGGTCATGATTTCTCTGAGTGCATTACCAACGGTGGTAACACTTCGAGTGCCTACGCGGCCACGGGAACTTACAACCAAAACGGTCAAGTTACCCGCTCTAATCAATTGACTCCACCGGGTTTTGGTTCAAATCAAAATGCTAACAACAACTATCGCAACAATCAAGTTGGTTTCAAAAACAATTACAACAAGGGAAACTATGGTAATCAAGGGGATAATAATCAAGTTTCAAACAAAAATCAAAGTGATTTCAAAACAACAACAAAAGTTTGCAAACGTTGAAAGATCTTCCAAATGAATTTGTTGAATATGCTAATGGGAACGATGCTAGGTTTGACAACATTCAAAGAGAAATCATTAGCCTAAGATCCGAGTTTAAGAATAACTTGAAGAAAGAGTTGAAAAATTAGTTAGCAAATGAGCTTAAAATCCATACAAACAAGATGGAAGGAAATGTAACTAGGTTACAACAAAACCAACAAAAAATGGAACAAGGGCAACATGAGATTAAGCAAGAAATGATTAAAGCCGAGAAGAGGCAATCCATGTTTGAGGACAAATTTTCATCTATGTTTGAGGTAATCATGTGCAAACCGTCTTCGAGTAGTCTTCCTAGCAACATCGTATCAAACCCTAAGGGTGAGATGAAAGTGATTACCACACGTAGTGGTAAGACACTTAAGGAACCGACTCCTCAACCAATTGCTCCTACGGAGGATGCAATTGAGGAAGAACCCGAGGTGGTGGTCGAAAAGGAGCATGTCCCAATCCCACGAAGTACCGCTCATGCCACACCTATGGTTGACCCATTACCAACATTGGAACCCGAGATTCCAAAGGCTATGCCTATGCCTCAACCCACACCACCTTTGCCCTATCCATCGAGACTTAGAAAGGAGAAACGTCAAGAGCGCGACAATTACCAATTTGAGCTTTTTATGAAAATGTTTCGTGATTTTCACTTTAATGTGAGTTTCGTCGATGCTTTGGTCATGATGCCTCGATTTGCCGCTAACTTTAAGAGTATGTTTAACAACAAGGAGAAATTGCACAAATTGTCTAGTTTTTCATCGGTTTATCTTAATCGCATACCTCAAAAAGTCGGTGATCCCGGTAAATTCTTGATTCCTTGTGCAATCCAAGATATGGAAGAATGCTATGCCTTGGCCGATCTTGGTGCTAGCATTAACTTGATGCCACTTGCAATCTTCAAGTCGCTCAATCTTCCTAATCTTACTCCTTCACTAATGTCTATCGAGTTGGCCGACCATTCCACGATTCCCGCATGTGGATTGGCGGAAGACGTTTTTGTGAAAGTGGGAAAGTTCTATTATCCGGTAGACTTTATCGTTGTCGATATTCCCATGGATCCTCAAGTACCTCTCATTTTAGGTCGTTCGTTTTTAGATACGTCTATGGCTTTGATCGATGTTCATGCTAGAAAGATCACCTTACGTTTCAACGACGAGGAACTTGTTATAAACGCAACTCAAAACTCTCAAATTTATCATGTTTATTCCGTTGCAACCATAAACCTCGTTGATATGATCGACGTGGTTTGCGAGGAATTTTCACAAGAAGTTCTAGGTTTTGGTGATGATGAAAATAGTGGCAATCCCACTATGTTAGATCCTATTCTTGATAACTCGACACCAACCTTCACTCCATTTGAAGGTGGTGGTTTTACGTTGGAAGAATTCGATGTTCCACGTACTTGTAAGGAAGACTTCGACAACGATGAGGACTTCTCGATTATCAAGGATTTTCTTAACGATTTCCCATTTCCTCCACCCGAGGAGGTTATGACTATCGATCCCAAATCTTCAATTGAGGAACCACCTATCCTCGAGTTGAAAGATTTACCTCCTCATCTCGAATATGTCTTTTTGGAGGAGGGCGACAAGTTGCCGGTTATTATTGCGAAAGAACTTTCGGATGATGAAAAAACTGCACTTGTCGATGTTCTAAAGGATCACAAAGGGGAAATTGCGTGGAAGTTATCCGACATTAAGGGGATTGACCCCAAATTTTGTACCCACAAAAATCTTAATGGAGGAGGATTACAAGCCCGCAATCTAATGTCAAAGGAATGATTTACCCTATTTCCGATAGCCCTTGGGTGAGTCCTATTCATTGTGTCCCTAAGAAGGGAGGAATGACCGTTGTGCCAAACAATGCCAACGAGTTAATTCCCACTAGACTCGTGACCGGATGGAGAGTGTGCATTGACTATCGTAAGTTGAATGAAGCCACTCGTAAAGACCATTTTCCCTTGCCCTTCATGGACAAAATGTTGGAGCGTCTTGCGGGAAACGATTTCTATTGCTTTTTAGATGGTTTTTCCGGTTACTTCCAAATCCCCATCAATCCTCGTGATCAAGAAAAAACTACGTTTACGTGTCCATATGGAACGTTTGCCTATCATAGAATGCCATTCGGACTTTGCAATGCACCAGGAACCTTTTGAAGGTGCATGATGGCTATTTTTCATGATATGATCGAGAAGACGATGGAAGTCTTCATGGATGACTTTTCCGTGTTTGGTAATTCGTTCACTTCGTGTTTGTCGAATCTTGAGAGAATGTTGAAACTTTGTGAGGAAACCAACCTTGTGCTTAATTGGGAAAAATGTCATTTCATGGTTAAAAGTGGAATCGTCTTAGGGTACAAGGTTTCGAAAGCGGGGATTGAGGTAGATCAAGCTAAGGTAGACGTCATCGCCAAATTACCTCATCCCAAAACTGTTAAGGGAGTTAGGAGTTTCCTAGGCCACGCGGGCTTTTATCGTCGATTCATCAAGGATTTTTCAAAGATCTCTCGACCTATTACACATCTTCTTGAAAAAGAGGCATGTTTTGTCTTTGACGAATATTGTGTACGAGCCTTTGAAATCCTTAAGAGGAAACTTATCGAAACTCCCATTCTTGTTGCTCCCAATTGGAACCTCCCCTTTGAGCTCATGTGTGATGCTAGTGACTATGCTATTGGGGCCGTATTGGGACAACGTCATGAAAAGCACTTCTTGCCTATTCACTATGCTAGCAAGACGATGACCGAGGCTCAACTTAAAAACACTACAATGGAAAAGGAGTTCCTTGTCGTGGTGTATGCATTTGAGAAATTTCGACCTTATCTCGTCTTGACGAAATGCATAGTGTATACGGATCATTCGGCTATCAAGTATCTTGTCGCTAAACAAGATGAAAAGCCGAGATTACTTCGTTGGATTCTCCTCCTTCAAGAGTTTGATCACAAAATTGTTGACAAAAAAGGAGCCGAGAATCTAGCAGCCGATCATCTTTCTCGTTTGGAAGATCCTCACCAAAGTGTTTACGAGCCCAAGGAAATCACCGAAACATTTCCGCTCGAGAAACTTGGTGTAGTGAATTCTAAGCTTGATTCTTCCACCCCATGGTTTGCGGACTTCGCAACTTACCATGCGGGAAACTTCATCATCAAGGGTATGACGACTCAAGAAAAATGAAAATTCTTTCGTGACGTCAAGTTCTACTTTTGGAACGACCCTTACTTGTTTCGAACTTGTGCGGATCAAATTATTCGACGTTGTGTCTTTGGTACCGAAGCTTCTAATATCCTTAGAGCTTGTTACGAGGGACCCATGGGTGGTCACCATGGTGCTAATCTCACGGCTACGAAGGTCTTTGATGCCGGTTTCTTTTGGCCTACTATTTACCGAGATGCACATGAACTTGTGAAGTCGTGTGACTCATGCCAACGACAAGGAAAAGCCTCACAAAAAGATGAAATGCCACAAAATATCATCCAAGTGTGTGAGATCTTTGACGTTTGGGGCATCGACTTTATGGGGTCGTTCCCATCATCTCGTGGTAACAAGTACATCCTTGTCGCGGTTGACTACCTATCTAAGTAGGTGGAAGCTAAGGCTTTGCCCACCAATGATGCTCGTGTGGTAGTCAAGTTTTTGAAAAGCTTGTTTTCTCGGTTTGGAACCCCTCGTGCGATCATAAGCGATCGTGGAACCCATTTTTGTAACGACCAATTCGAAAGGGTCCTAAGGAAATATGAGGTTACACATCGGCTTTCTACGGCTTATCACCCACAAACGAGTGGGCAAGTCGAGGTTTCAAACCAAGCGTTGAAGAGGATCTTGGAGAGATCCGTTGGGGAAAACCGACAATCTTGGTCGGATAAGTTGGACGATGCTTTATGGGCCTTTAGGACCGCTCATAAGACGCCCATTGGGTGCACTTCTTATAAGCTAGTGTATGGGAAGAATTGTCACTTGCCAATTGAACTCGAACACAAGGCTTATTGGGCCCTAAAGCATTGTAATGATGACATGGAGACCGCGGGAAAACATCGGAAAATGTAATTAAATGAATTGGATGAATTAAGGGATATTGCTTATGAAAATTCATTGATTTATAAAGAAAAGACTAAAAAGTTGCATGATTCAAAAATTAAAAACCAGGTTTTTAACATTGGGGATCAAGTTTTGCTTTTTAATTCTCGTTTGAATATCTTTTCCGGTAAGTTGAAATCCCGTTGGTCTGGTCCATTCACCGTGACTCAAGTTTTTATGGAACCATCGAGCTAGCTCAAAATGATGGCCCCAATTTCAAGGTGAATGGGCATAGGTTGAAACACTACTTTGGCGGGGAAGTTCCATCCTTGAACTACCTCGACCAAATCACCTTCCCTAATGATAATTAGTATTGAGGGGATCGAGTCGAGCTCATGACTCGGTAATAAAAACGAGGTGCATCATGGGGGAGTCCCATGCTTATCCTATGTACATATTATCGCTTTCTAATGTAGTAACATGTGGGGATTTGTGCCCTTCCAACCTTTGTTCCGTGGTTGTTTGTGAATTGTGGTTTTTAGATGATCATGATCTTTACGATTGGAGCCTCTCGTGTTCGTTTTGTGGGAGCACTCGATCGTTTGCTTTGAAGACTTTCTCAATATCCATGATATATCCTTTGATGTTCTAACCTTAGGTTTATAGCACACTTCATAAACTGCTTTAAATTTAATGGTTACACCCTTTCCATGCTAGATTAGGCATTCGACTACGTCTCTAGTATGGGGGTGTTTGCAACCCTAGACTCGAAACATTGAGGACAATGTTTAACTTTAGTATGGGGGGTGAATAGATACTTGCCTTGCCAAACCTTCACGCTTTCCAAAGTTTATCTTTTTGTTTATCGTTTTGTTGCAAAATAAGGCTAAAAAATGGCCAAATTTTAAATTTTTTCTCATGTTTATAAGTGTTTGAAGACACGAATGTAGGTTTTCCGATGGCGAGAATAAGAGTAATTTTTGACTCGACTGTGCGTGTTGAGCACTTAGCTTTGATTCCTTAACTTCACATTAGGCTAAGTCTCTTAAATGAGGACGAGAAATGATTGAGTTAACTATAAGTTACTATGCTAAACGTAGAGTACTCGTATTCTTTCAAAAACTCATGTGTTCTCGTAATTTGCTTATTCTCCCTTCGCTTGTAAATATTTTTTGCTTAATAAATATTGACTTAGCGGTTTAGTCTTGATTGTTGGGTTTCTAGTCTTTTCTAGTAGCTTCCGTGTAATTTAATTGGGAAGACATTAAGGTATCGCCAGCGTCACGGTTTTGAAGTATTGGCACCGGAATAATCAAAAGCTTCACCCAATAATAAGATTTCAAGTGCTCACCTAAATCAAGCAAACAATTTGAAGCTCACAAGGCCGAAAAATCTATGCAAAATTGAAAGTGAATCAAGCCTTAATCTTTGAAGCTTTAAAGATCCAAAATTCGCCTTAGCGTGAGGATATACGTCTTTGGCTAATAAAACCACCGATGAGGTGGATAATAAAAGGCAAGGCAAGACCGAAGTCATAATAAAAGCTTCATGGCGAAGTTGAATAAAAGATGGAGGTAAACCAAAGATAATAAGGCCCTTCCGTTAGGGGGCGTATAAAAGTCTTGGTAATAAGCCTCATGTTCAAAACCGTTATAAAACCGTGTTTATCGATCCTTCTTGTTGACTTAATTTTTTGACATCGTTGTCTATTAGGAGGGGTTATTGATTTGATGGTGTTTATTACACCGTTAGGACTCTATTTTTAGACCTAAATCTCTATTATCGCATAAGTCAAACAATGTATCCTCGTGAAACATTCAAGACATAATAAAATATAAGAGATACAACTTAGGATAATGGGGGGATAAGTACGTGATTAGGGCATATGAGTAGTGTTAGCATTACTAACTTATAATGACAATGATCTCGTTGCACGCTTGGCATGTAATTGGGGTGAAAATCGAGGACGATGAAATTATTTCTAACGAAGCATTCACGTGTTCTTGTTCTATGAACCTAAACGTCCCATTTTGCGATGAAAATCATACATTATGTCTAAAACGCAAGTAGTAGTAATAGTAGTAGTATAGCTAGTTTATCATTCAATAAAGTGAATAAAAAATGAATTTTGGAGATGCTACGATACTTTATTCTAGCATTGCGCGAGGGCACGGCAATGGTTTAGTATGGGGGAGTGATGAGACTGCTTTTATACATAGTCTCATCGTCCAAAAAGAGCTTTAAATGCATAAAATATCATGAAAATACCCCAATATATGCTTGTGTTTGTTGCTTGTGTATTTTAGGTACGGATATTGAGAAAATGACAAAAGATCACAAGAATCATGCAAAAACGAACACGGGAAACGAAGCCGCACAATGAACCAAGCCCTAATGAAGAATTTCCCAAGAAAACCCTTGAAGATTTGAAGATTTATGAAGAAGGGTCCTCTAATATTGAAGAACTGACACTTTATACCCTTGTATCCTAATAATTACAAGATTGGTCCCTAAAGTTTGTCAAAATTGCAAAAAGGGCCCTCCACTTTGAAGATTTGGCAATTTTAGTCCCTCAACAAAACTAAAATGTCAATATTAATCCTCCTTAAAGTAAAACATACCAAGAAGGACTCCAAGTTACAAGAAATTACAAGTTTGGTCCTTTGAAAATATCAAAATTACCAAAAGGACCCTTGACTTTGAAGAAATGGCAAAAATGGTCCCTCATTAATTATGACTTGGCAATTTCAGTCCTCCAAGAAGTCAAACAAACAAGTCAAGACCATCATCTATGAAGAAAATGCCAAATCAGTCCTTCAAGAATCAAGAAATGGCAAGAAATACCCCTGAAATCATTTTACAAAACTTTTTGGGGCAAAAGTGTGAAAAGTGAAACTTTGTTTACAAAGGAAACGAGTTTTGAGCTGTTTATTTACAAAGTGACAAGAGAATGAGAAGTAAGGGGTTAAACCTGGCAGACATCACAAGTTACCTAGACCACTCTCCCTCCAACACGTGTCCCACTACCACCTTTCAACCAATGGGTGCTCTCCCTGCTGCCATGTCACACTCCACTCACCCCATTTAATTAACTAATCCAACTGATTAGTTAAATACGCGCCTAACACCAATTTTAAAAACAAAAACAGATCAAATGGGTGTTCTTGATGTTCTTAAGCTAAATTGGGTATTCCTTCATTATTCACAATTAAGCCTTAATCTTCTCCAGATTTAAGATTAAGGTGACACTAAACAAAACCCCACTCTCACTTTCCCTTCCACATCACCCCATTGTCACATGATAAACCTTTGTCCCATACTTTTGAAGAAGACGCCAAAACAGTGGCCCTCATCCAACGTCCAAGATTGAAGCTTGAAACTTAAGCTTCTTTTGAGCCCTTGATGCAATTCCAACAACTCATACATCAACAAACTGCCAAAATTTCATCACATGATTCCAAGATATTCAAACTTTCAAAGTGAATTTTGGGGACTTCATCAAGCTTAGGGTTTCGTTTTTATGCATTCAGTAGTTAGTTTGTAGCCTATATAAAGGCCTTAGGGTATTACATTTATCATTGCTCTTGAATTTTCAGTTGTTCACAATTCTGTAAATCATATATTCTACTTAATGAAATGTGTTTGAATTTGGTAAAGAAAACTCAAGTGCCACTCTTATAATCTGTTTATTATTGTTCTTTGTCCATTGTTCTTGAATCCTAAACCTGTTTTCAAAAGGAGTGTGCAAAAGTTTGCACATTTTCCACTTTTCTTGATATTTTGCTAAGTCTTGTTCAAACCTTAGAATTCTTGGGCTATAAAGCTGATCATAGCATCCTGATATTGAGTTTCAAGGTATGGTGAAGCCTATAACTTGGGGATAATCAAGTGTGGGGAATTAAGGTTGCATTAGTCAAGAATTTTTCACTTTTCTGATTTTACTATTTTGCTTCTAACTTTGTTGATTCTTAGCAGGGTTGTTTATGGAAGCTTGTACTTGTTCTTGCTAGTACATAAGCTCAAAATTCGTGGGTGTGGATGTACATCCATGAGGTATACATCATCTTACTCAAAATCTGTTAAAAAGTTGGATTTTTTTGTGATTTTGTGTGTGACTTGTGTTCTTGCTGATTTTGTGGCTCAATCTTGTTCTAATCTGCATATTTCGTCTGTTATTGTGTTGATTTGGGCTTGGGTGGTCTTGGATAACACTTTTGATTTGAAGATTTTATTTTGAAAAGTTAAAAGGGTGTTTGGGATTACCTGTTTGAGATCATAAGTTGTTATTGTGTGGTTAGAAGTTTATGTTTGTGCTTGTTATCTGCTATATACTTGGTTGAGAGTTATTTTCTGCAAGTTATTGGGTTTAAAACCTCAAATCAAACATTGTGCTATATCTCATTGAATTTGACTGTTTTTAGCCTAATATTTTGGTAATATCTAGAATATATGCATGCTTAGGGTAAAAGGCTGTTAAATCATTGTTTATACAACATATGTGATAGATCTGAGTGGTTGAATTTGGCTTGTTGGTCAAGTGCATCAGCAAAAGTAAAATCTGCTTGTGTTAAGTGTTCATCAGTAACTTGTTGTGCTTGAATCTTGCTCAATACTTTGAATCAGTGCATGAAACCTGTTTAGACTTGCTTATTTAAGTTTATTATAGCTTGTGTATGCATTTGGTTAAGTTTGGCTGGCTGAATTGTGTTATAAGTGCTTATTGAACCATAACTGCTTATTGTTCATATCTGGTTCATATCTGGTGATGTTTTGATTAAACTGTACTAATTGGCTGTTAGTGATTGTAATTTCTTGATTGTTATTGACTCCTTATGATCCACTGATCATTTGGGTGCCTTTGTGTAACTTGAATCTCCAAAAAAGTCACTAAAGACAAAAAGTCAAACAAGTCAAGCAGTGGAAAAAGTTTCCACTGCTCAACATTCAGCTTATTAATAAGCCATTTTGGCTTATCCAGACCTGCAACAACTTATTTTTTGTGATCAATCTTCATCATTTGACCCATTTGTTTGAACTGGAGCTTATTAGACTTTGACATTGACTTTTTGCTAGAAAACCAACTCACTTGACTTTTTCATAAGTGCTTATTTGCTTATTTCAGCTTATTGAGTGAACTTATTTGAAAACTTTTTGTTGATTAAGCTTAGTTAAGTCGTTTAAAAGCTTTAGAAACTTGAATCAGCTCTTAGGATTGCCTAGAACTCAAAAACTACTATTTTGTCATTTTCTGTAGATTGCTTATTGCATTTTCAGGCTTATTCCTTGGAATTTTTTAAATTTATTTTTACAGAAGTCTTAAGCAACTCAAAAGAAGCTTGTGTGTCTAATTTGAGCTTATAGCATCAGCTTATAGCTTAATGGGCCAAAAAGCCCATTAAGAATAAGCTGTTTGATATAAGCCAGCTTATTTCACATTTTCAGCTTTTGGGCCTTTGAAAAATTGTGTTCAGAATCAAATTTTGAGTCAGATAGGAGTTTTTGGGCTTAATTGGACAACATTTTTCTTATTGGGCCTTAATAAGCCCATTAAGGTGACTGTTTGGACTTTTGGCCCATTTGGAGGCCCATTAGGGGTATTTTTGTAATTTCAACTTCATTCTCTGTTTATTTAGGTTAAATTAAGCTAGTTTGCAAGTTTTTAGAATTTTTTATTGTCCTTAGATTAATTTTTATAATTATTTTAAGTTTAAATACTTTTTAATTGTTTTTAACTAGTTTTAATTAATTTTAAAATTTTCATATATAGTTTTAAATTAATTTAGGTCATTTTAGAGGTTTACAATTGAAAAAATCTCATTTTGGGCTTTTTGTTAATTAAATTGATTTTCAAGGCTTTAATTAGAATTAAAAAATTATTATTTAATTAAATAAAAGGTTTAAGTGATTTTTGATTTTTTGTAAACTCTTAATACATTATTTAGGATTTATTGCAATTTTCTAGGAATTTTTAGGGTAAATTTTTAAATTTGGTACTTTTTACGGTTTTACGTGTACGCCTTTATCGTCTTAGCTTAATCCGTCATCGTAACCGTCATTCTCTTCTTATCTCATTTCTTCTTTTCTTTTCTCATAATCATATAATCACAAAGTTAATCATTTCTCTACACAACACACTAGCCTCTTTAAGAACGATCCCCACTTTGGGTCATAACTTGTGGTTTTCCTAAATCACTTGTTAACACTTGCCCTAATTTTCCCTTTTTTCCTAAAGAGTGGTAAAAACTCAACTATCAAGTGTCCATACTGAAGGACGAAATATCCGTACCTTAATTCCAATAAATGAAGACGAAAATAAACACGAAAGATCACTCCGACTTCATAATAGATATATAATAAAGTGACATGAATAAGTGTCTGTTTTACTTATATATACTTGTTATTTAGTTTACTTGACGTGTTCATACTTGTTATACTTGTTCTTGCCTTGTCTTATTATTTCATGTTTAATCATGTGTTTCTTAGTGTTTCATGTGTTTTAGATTCATGTAATTCATGTTTTAAGTGTTATAGTACTTGTTATAACATAATGAGTAACTTTCTAAAAATAGCAGGTTTCTATATATAGTAACTTTCATAAAATAGCAGGTTTCCATATATAGTACCTTTCCAAAAATAGCAAGTTTCCTTAAATAGTAAGTTTCTAAAAATAGAAAGTTTCCATAATTAGCATGTTTCTATAAATAGCATGTTACCATATTTAGTATGTTTTCATAATTATCATGTTACCATAATTAGTATAATTCCATATTTTACATGTTTTCATAATTAAGGTATTTCTATAATTAATCATATGCTTATTAAATAATTAAATGATATAACATATAGTTTTACTAAGCTTATAATATATCATGTGTAATTATATTGTAAAGTTTAATAATAAACAAATACTTAGGCTTAACTTATTATTATTAATTAAAAATGATATTCCATGTTATCATAAGTTATTATTAATTAATAAAATTGTGTTTCATATAATTAAACTTTACGTTAAAATGATATTAAATAATTAAACTAAGTTTTAATTAATTAATTAAGTGTACAAGAATAATTAAGTCATTAGTTATTTTATCATAAGTTTATTTAAATAAAATGCACTTACATAATTCAGGGTTTTTATTTAAATAAAATTATACCTTAAGTCATGTAATTTAATTAATTTAATTAACATGTTTTAATTAAACTAATTTAACAATTATTATACATGTTTTAACGAAAAAATATATAGCCAAACACCACCCAACACACCACCAAGCCGGCGGCTGGGTGGTTCAGACCGGCGACCAACAGCCCAAGCTGCTGCCGGTTCCCACTACTCAGCCAAGGTTTACCCCGGTTAAACTCGGGTTCCCCCTGCCGTGCTATAGCTACCCACCGAGACCAACACATGGTCTCGGTTCCCACTGCG
This sequence comes from Glebionis coronaria, assembly GCA_025667525.1. Lineage (NCBI taxonomy): Eukaryota > Viridiplantae > Streptophyta > Magnoliopsida > Asterales > Asteraceae > Glebionis > Glebionis coronaria. The sequence goes on along the minus strand of CM046879.1, from coordinate 431,225,096 downwards.
CCACCATAGTTCCCACTGTAGGGGCTGGTGGCTTGCGGCTGACAGCAAAACAAACACCACCGTAACGTTTGGTCGCGGATGGTGGCTAGAAAACCTCACCGAGAGTCGGTCGACTCTCGGTTTGTGTGCAACCGAACGAAAACCAAACCAAACCCCACCTTTTCTTGTTTTAATCTTATAATAACATGTTTTAATTAATGACTTCAAGATCTATGAACATATGATCATAATTAAATTAAAGATTAAAAAGGTTAAGGTTATATTAATAACAAACGTGTGGATGGATTTAGGAATGAAACACGAACACGTACACGTAATTACCAAAGATCAAAAAGCAAAGAATTGCCCTTGTGTTGTTGTTGATGTCGCGGCAAAGAGAAGACAGGGAGAAGGGTTTTAGGGTTTTTATTAATTTGCTGTGATATGTTTTTATGAAAATCCCCTGGGATCCTTATTTGATAAAAACATGGATTTCAAATGGGTTGGGCCAAAGCCCTCCCTCTTTTTCTCTTGTTGTCGCGGCTACCATAAGCCCAAAACCAAAAACCATGCAATTTTCATGCTTAATTATTATTCGTGAATGTTCGTGTTTTAAATGTCGTGAATTAAATCTTCTACGTAAACATTTATTGTGTATTAATAATATACATAATACTTGTAATTAAATGTTCGTGTTTCATGTCTTGTATGATTTAAGTATTTTACGTGAATACTTATCGTGCATTAATATTCATGTTTTCAAACGTAATACTTATAATAATTAATTAATATAAGTAAAGTTCGTATTAAATGTTCATGATTCATGTAATATATTAATTAATTAAAAAGTTCAAATTTAACCGTAAATTTATGCATTTAATGATCTTAAAGATTTTAAAGCGGGTTTTACAGTAGTCATGTTTATGCCCAATAATCATGTCTCGCGTATATCTCTTTAAACAGACTCTCAGGTAGCGAGGGTACCCCCTGGAGGTTATACCCATCCTATCTGCATAACTTGTGGCCGTAGACATCCTGGACCATGTCGTCGGGCTGCTGGCGTTTGCTTTAAGTGTGGACAACCAGGTGACATGTTGAAGGACTACAAGAAGGGAGAGACTACTAGTACTTCTGGTTCTGCTCCTCCTTATCCACCAGCTTCAGGTCGTGTCTACACTACTACCAGAAATCAGGCGAATAAGTCTTCAGGTACTATCACTAGCATCCTCTTTATGTACGGACATGCTGCCTGCATTTTATTCGATACTAGTGCAACTCATTCAGTCATATCCACTACGCATGCCACTAGTATTAATAAGATCCCCATTACACTAGAGAACATATTAAGTATATCTACGCCAATGCGAGACTCTGTGCGCATTACCCATGCGTACAGAGATCTTCCCCTAGAGTTTGATGACAAGGTTCGCCCAATAGACGCACTTCCTTTGGATATGTGCGAGTTTGAACTAATCTTAGGCATAGACTGGTTCGCCAAACACCATGTCACTATCAATTGTCATATGCACCGGGTTATATTCGGCGATATTCAAGCTCCGTATTAGATTCATAATGGTTTCATGCCAGGAAATTCTGTACAAATCTTTTCCGCCTTACAAGCCCGTTCTTTACTAGCTCATGGCTGCGAAGGCTTCTTATCAACAATTCAGGATATTACTGCCGAAGCTCCGTCAATCCAAGATCAACCAGTTGCTTCTGAATTCCCTGATGTATTTCTAGAAGAACTTTCGGGTATACCACCTGTTGTCCCTATATTTATGATGATTCTACACGAATAAAGAAGAAGAAAATGTAGATAAAAGATGGAAGGTTTCTAGAGAGAGAAAGTAGTGAGAGAAAGTAGAGAGAAGTGTGTGAAACTATGAGAAGATTAGATTAAGAGAAAATGAATCAACCAACACCCTTCCTAACATGCTAGGAAGGGTATTTATAGCCTTTGCCTACATGTGACTTAATAGGCTATAGTTTGATTGGGTCGGGCTTGAATAAATGCTTAGTACCTTGAAATAGGCCTTTTAAGCTAGCCATCAAGCCCGTAATGTCACGACTATTTTAACTAACTATTACAACGTTCTAATAAATGTTACAATATAAATCTATGACCGAACATTCTTATTTGACTCAATATTTTGAGGCTAACAATCTCCCCCAATGTGAGGTCATTCCTCTTTGATATTTGGAGATCAATGGAGATTACGAATTTCGTCATAAATGAGTCTTGAATGTGTAATAGTAGTCTTGTTCCTTCATGCTATGATCTTTGAGCCTTTGTCATTGTCTTTCGACTTTGTCTTTTATATTGAGATCTTCAAATCATTCTTGACTTGTCTTTGCCATATTGCGATCTTGTGTCTTCATCCACATGCTCATACTTTGCACTATCTTGAAACCTTGCTAACAATCTCCTTTGAATAGAGGTCATTCCTCTACTTTAGTTGTTAAGGAAGATTATGATCATCAGAGTTGCAGAAGTCTTTAGCTTTCTTGATTGTTGAATGTCTTTGGGTATGAGAATGTGGTTTTGAATCTTCGACTTTGCTGAGTACACCGTAACGCCACCTTCTTGAGACAAAACATAGACACGGACTGAATGGCTTTGACATTCGTCCTAAATCGGTTGCGTTTTACCTCCAGTCGGTGAAGACCGTTACACGATATTAAATATCATACCTGTGATTAGGTAGATTGAATTAAGAATCTCCTTGACAGGGTTTCGCGGCTGTACTAGCCGTTCTCTTTACTCGATCGTCTTAAAGCAAGACTGCGAACATAAAGAGTGAATCAATTGGATAGATATCCACTTGATTAAAGTCGTCAATTCAAATTCCTGGAACAAGTTTGATTCATTAAGAATCTTACCATTGTTGCTTTCCAGTTGACACAAGCTTGATTCATAAGAATCTCGCAAGTTACCTACCGTAGCGCTATTTGATGTTGACGCTAGAAGGATTTTCATTCGTCACTGTGAGTATTAATAAATATCACTCTGAATGTTCTGGCAAGACCATAAGGATATTGCGTAGAAACCTGAAACGAGTTTGAATCAATTCAGAATCAAACCACTGTTGCTTTTCAGTTTACACATGTTCAATTCTAAAAGAATCTTACACATGACCTACCGCAATGCAGTTTGATGTCAACACTAGAAGGATTTCCACTCATCATTGTGAATACTAAGTAGTATCACTCTGAGTGTTCTAGCAATATTGCAAGGATATAGCGTAGGACTCTCTTGATCGTCATCCGTGTGTCCTAACGAGACTTGATTGATCTCTTGGCTCTAGACTCGATTTGTGCACTTTTGGTGGTCGGAGGCTGGAGCAGATGCCACCTATTCAATATCAACTATCTCGAAGTGACAAAGTCAATAGAAGTCGTGTTGATCTCCGTGATAATAAAACAAACTTCTTTTGAGAGAAGCCTGAGTCAGCTGGGAGGGGTTGTGTATTACATCATTGGGTCCATGATGCGTTGTCTTCATGATGTGTTGACCCGGTTTCTGCCTAAGTTGTATGGAGGGCTTCTTTCTTTACACCCTTTATCCTTACATTTCTTTTTCATTCTTCAACCCCTTCAATGCTTACCAAGACATCATTAATAGCACCTTGTTGTGATTGTTCCAGTGCTATCATCAGTACTTAGTCGGCATTCAGCTACGTTCACATTCTACTCCATCTTTCCTAAGGACTTCTAATAATCTATTGGATTGTCCTTGGGAAGATCCCTCCGGTTCTAGTTGGATCATAGGACTTAAACCTAACCACCCTTTTGACACCAATAACGTCGTGAATTAAAGATGTTGTGGGTATTTGATCGTAACCATGAGTGCTTGAGTCTTTAGATCACATTTTAATCACATTTTCTCCCCCTATCTCTAATATATAAAATCATTTGATATTAGAGATACCAAATTTGGTTAAAATATATTGTGAAAAATAGTCTTGAAAACTTTCTGGAGAAAGATGTGTCAAACTTAGCATGAAATTGGAACTCTCCCCCTCAAAAATTAATCCAATGGAATTGTCATTACGAGGATATAATCACATTAAAATTTTGAGGATATGAGTTGTTGAACACACAATTTTTGAAAGATTTTGAATATCATTGAGAAATTCTTGAAAAAATTGTGTTCAACGCTTTTTGAAAAATCAATTCTTTTTGGCGAAAAGGTTTTTCTAAAGCATAAACTTGAGTTCATAGACTGTGAATGTCTTGACGAATCCACTCAAGTGTAAGAAGATTTCTCTTCGTTTGCTGAGGGTAAGGGCACTAAAGCGTACACTCCCTCGTGAATATAGATCCGGGTTGCAATCTGAAAGTGATTACAAGCCATTGTGGTTGAGCTCAAAACGTTGAATGTTTTATGACAAGCTCAATCCAAGATAGATTGCTCTACCCGTTGTTGGAAAAATTATCCAAGATATACATTTTCCTTTATTAAAAGTAGAAATGACATGTTTTGAAAAATATTTACAACTTTCATTCGAGCTTTATGTACACACCCGTGTCGTTATTGAGCGACATTTCTAAGTACGTCCATATTATCGATACTGAAAGACATGTCGAGAAGAATGTTTTTGGATTTTGAAAGATTTTTTATTTTGTGTTTTGCTTTTATGTGTTTTGTATTTTTGTTTTTTGCTTTTTCAAAGATATTTACAAGTAGATGTTTGATAGATGAATCAAGCAGGATTCTTTGCCAGAATCTCCAGTTTTGTTGGAGTCAAACATCTCATACCAATTTGCCTAACTAGATACGCAAACCTCTCTTTCGAAAGAGCTTTTGTAAACAAGTCAGCTAATTGATAATCAGTTCCAACAAAGTATAGTTCAACAATACCCCTTTCAACTTGTTCCTTAATGAAGTGATATCTGACATCAATGTACTTCGTGCGGGAATGATGTACCGGATTGCAGGAGATGGCTATGGCAGACTTTGAGTCACAGTACATAGGTACTTTATCAAAGTAGAAGCCATAATCCGTGAGTCGTGTTCTCATCCAAAGAACTTGAGCACAACACGCAGATAGAGACACATACTCCGCTTCGGCTGATGACAGTGACGTGCAATCCTGCTTCTTGGAAGACCATCCCACGAGCTTATCTTGACTTAGAAATTTTGCACCACCAGAAGTACTTTTTCGTGTATCAAGACACCCTGCATGATCAGAATCTAAATAGGCCGTTAGAAAGAAACCGGTTTCCCTCGAATACCAGAGTCCCATATGAATGGTATTCTTAAGATACTGAAAGATCCGTTTAACCTCCTTGAGGTGCTTTTCAGTGGGTCGTGCTTGATATCATGCACAATAACACGTAGCATGTGATATATCTGGTCGGCTTTCTGTTAAGTACATGAGGGAGCCGATCATGGAACGATATTTTGTTTGATCAATGGCATCCCCCTCCAAATCAGCATCTAGGGATGTGGTTGATAATGGTGTCCCAACGGGGTCACATGAGGTCATACCATGCTTTTTGAATACCTCTTGACAATACTTAGCTTGGTTAATAAAGATACCACTTGGGGATTGGTGAACTTGAATTCCTAGAAAGAATTTTAGTTCGCCCATCATAGACATTTCAAATTTGTTGTGCATTAATTTTTCAAACCATTTTGAAAGTTTTGGGTTTGTAGACCTGAAAATAATGTCATCAACATAAATCTGCACCAGCAAAATGTTACCCCCATATTTATAAGTGAACAAAGTTAGATCAATGGAACCTTTTGAGAAACCTTTGGATACCAGAAATTTCGAGAGCTCGTCGTACCACGCTCTTGGAGCTTGCTTGAGTCTATAAAGTGCTTTGTGGAGACGATACACCTTGTCAGGATAATGAGGATTGACGAATCCTTCCGGCTGCGTGACATAGACTTCTTCCTTCAAAGGACCGTTAAGAAACTCCGTCTTTACGTCCATTTGATAGAGAATGAATCCCTAATGTGCAGCATAAGCAAGGAAAATCCTGACCGCTTCCAAACGAGCTACTGGTGCAAATGATTCTTCAAAATCAATACCCTCTTTCTGGCCATACCCTTTAGCCACTCGCCTAGCTTTGTTCTTGATGACTGTGTTTTCTTCATCCATCTTGTTTTTCCAGACCCATCGAAGATTTAATGGAATTACATCGTATGGTCTATCAACAAGTTCCCAGACTTTAAGTCTTTCAAATTGGATAAGTTAATATTGCATCGATTCAATCCAAGCATGATTAGCCAAGGCTTCTTTGATATTTGTTGGTTCAGCTGTACTCACGGCGAGTGCGAACATACAAACATCACCATCGGTGTTAAGCTTTCGTCTTGTACGAACGGGCTGTGAAGGGTTTTAATTACTTGAACCAAAGGATGATCTCGGGTCCAATGATGTGTTGAAGGATGTCGTTGATAGAACGTATGCATATTTGACTGATCAATATGACGAGTAGAAGACTCTCCAATTTCGTGTACCGATGTATCGAATGGGTTGATAAAGACGTCTTCGTCATTTAATGCATAGTCTGCTTGATTTGTGTTCTCTAGAGCAATGAAAATAGTTGTGGATGTTGTAGGAGCAGTTGTTGATGTGATATTCTGAGGAGGTAAATCTGCAGCAACCCGTGTTGAAGTAGATAAGGTTGTATCCGTTTGTTGACGATGATCGGTATCATCAGTCTTATCATGAGTGACAGCAGAAGACTTCGATACAACTTGTTTCTCCCCCGTGAAATATTCATCATACATTGGTCCATATAACATTTCCAACTCTTCAATTGTCGTGTTGACTATCATATCTGCTCTTAGAACATTTCCTTGAACCAGCTTTGAACTTGACGGTTCATTGTTGTGGTCTTGAGTTCTGAGTTCCGTGCGGTTGTGAACGGAAGTCGTATGTCATTGTGGATCGGGACTTAAACTGTTTTGTTCAAGTGCCATTTCTTGTAATTCATCAAATCTGACATGAATAGTCTCGATTATCAATTTTTTTCTCTTGTTGTAAACCCTATATCCCTTTGACTGAGTTGCATATCCTACAAGAATGCATGCAACACCTTTCTCTTTCATCTTGTCCAGATTTTCACCATCGCGAATAATGTAACACGTACATCCAAAAACATGAAGGTTTTCGATCATGAATTATGTGATATGGTGTCTTTTCGTGTCTTGGGATAATTAAGGATCGGTTTTGTGTGTAGCATGCGGTTGACACGGCTTCGGCCCAAAAGAATAATGGTAACTTTGAAGCGGATAATAATGTTCGAGCAGCCTCAACTAACATACGGTTTCGTCTTTCAACAACGCCTTTTTGTTCAGGTGTTCGAGCAATTGATGTTTCATGTTCAATTCCTTCGGCTTCAAAATAGTTCCTCGGAGTTGAATTCAAAAATTTTGTGCCTCTGTCAGTACGAACCACTTTTACTTGAGCTTGAAGACCACGTTGTATTTGTTTAAGGAAGGTAATGAGAACTTCAGGTGTTTCATCCTTGGACCTTAAGAAGTGAGTCCATGTGTACCTTGAGTAATCATCGACAATTACCATAACATATTTCTTCCCATTGTTACTTTGAACATGCATGGGACCACACAAATCTATATAAAGAAGATCTAACCGTCCTTTAGAGCTTGGTGTAGTCTTTGCCTTAAAGCTACTTCGTTTAGCTTTACAAAGCTCACAAGAAGAACAAAGATGATCTTTGACGAATTTCAGGCTTGGAAGACCTCTTACAATATCTTTCTTGGAAACCAAGTTGATGGTATCAAAGTTAAGATGAGAAAGACGTTGATGCCATAACCATGTCTGAGTCGTTGAAGCTTTAGCCATGAAGCAAATTGGAGTTGATGAAGTTGTGTCTTGTAGTGAAATTGTGTAAAGATCAGTACTCCGTGAACCGGTGAGTAAATCATTCCAATCATAATCACGAACAAAACATGTCTTCTTTCTGAAAGCAACTTCCAAATCTGCATTACAGAATTGACCAACCGAGAAAAGATTATGATTGAGCCCTTCGACGTAGTATACCCTTTTATCATGATATTCCCCTGAGCCAACTCTCCATATTCTAGGATCGGTGAAAATGATCATTTCCGAATCAGACTGTACCCAGGAAATTCTCCACGAAGTTAACTAGAAGCTTGAGATTCCCTGTCATGTGCTTCATGCATCCGGAATCCAGTATGAAGAGAATTATCTGTATCACCTTATCGATTGGCTCAGTATCAAAGATAGGACCATTGTCATCTTCAGTGACGTTGAGAACTTCTTTCACCTTTTCCATGTATGAGTAATGTGCTTCAAGTTCTTGATCGGAAGCTTCATCATCAGTTTCATCAAGCATGGCTCCTTCCTCAGCCGACAATTTAACCCCAACTTCCATCTTCTGGCAAAGCAACATCCTTTTCTTATGATAACCAGAGTCCCTAACTCGTTTCGGCTTTTTGTATTCCTTTGCCATATGCCCATAACCTTGACAATTAAATCATTAAATCCCACTTTGCTGAACCACTTGAGTACCAACAGTTTCCCTATTCCCAGCAACAGTAGCAATCCTCTAAGTATCATACTTAGCAGTTTCTCGATCATACAGTGCAGAACCCTCAACATGTGTTGGATTACGTCGATCATACCTAGGAGGACTTTCATCACGTTGACGTGTATCATACCTTCGAGGACTCTCAACATATTGGTTTCTTGTATTTTATGATGTTCGAAGATTGTTGTTGGTGGGTTTGAAGATTTTTTTGTAGGTCTTCATAATGAAAGCAATTTTTTGTTTCATCTCCCTATCCTTCTGAGCTAGTTCTTCATCATTGTCCTCTTTAGATGATGGCTCAGGTGATGGTGATGGTGCTCTTGGTTCTTTGTCTCGTGATCTTGTTGAAGCTGTATACTTAGATGAAGTAGAGTATCTTGGTGAAGAGGATTTAGTGGAGTATCTTGGTGAGGAGGATGTAGTGGAGTATGACTTTGGAGCACGAGAGCGATGATCTTTGACTTGTTCAGTGGTAGTCACCAAAGCAAGTGGATTTGCAGTCTTTGCTATCCTTTCAGCTCGAAGTTCATTTGCCTCATTTTGAAATTGTTTCAAAATGTCAAAGAGCGTGTGATAGTTGACCTCGTCTAACTTACTCTGTTGTTTCACCAAAGTTACGAACCGTGTCCATTCTGGTTGAAGTCGTTGGAGAAATTGCACATTGACTTACATGGTGGAGAATTGCAAATTGTTTCTTGTCATGCCATTCATCATCTTGTAGAACCTTGAGTAGTAAGAATCAATTGATTCCCCATCCAATGAAGTATGCCAAAGTTCCAGAACAAGTTAGTTTTGACATCTTGCTTGTTAAGTGATTCTCCTTGTTGCAAGCGTTCAATGGCAAACTACATTTCTTGTGTAGTTAAGCATGCATCAACCGTTGAGTAAATATCATCCCCAATACCACTGAGAATCAAATAGATTGCTTCTTTCTCTGCATCAATCCAAGCACGTTTCTCTTTCGAAGTGTTCTCATATGTTTCCTCAATTATTTGCTCATCGAAACCGGTCGTCGAGTCGGTTGCTGGAATTGCAGGAATGGTTATTGTAGAGAGAGTATAGGGTCCTTCTTTGATGCAACGTCGAAGAACATCACCATTTGGTTTAGTGTCAAGATATCGAAGGAATCGTGATTGCCATTGTGCATATCTACCAGTCACAAGCATTGGTGGTCTCTCTTTATTACCCGCCACCATGATGTTGTTGTTTGTTACACGATACTCTGTAGTATAATCCATCTTGATAAGCTTTGAATTTAGAAATGAATATAGATCTTATGAATAAAGATTGGTATGCAAAGTTGAAAAAATCCTCTAAGTCTTGCAAATATCTTCTGATCGTAACGTGCTATCGCAACCGCCGATCGCAACTTCTGACCGTAACTCTTGATCCTAACACGTGATCGCAACCCTGATCGCAACTCTCGATCGTAACACGTGATCGAAACCCTGATCGCAACTCTCGATCGTAACACCTGATCGCAACCCTGATCGCAACTCTCGATCGCAACACATGATCGCAAGTCGTGATCGTAACACCGATCATAGTGTTAGATCGTAACAAAGATCGTAGTGTCAGATCGCAACACAGATCGTAAGAGGTGATAGTAATATTCGATCGCAAGTAGAAACCCAGGTTTATGCGATCACAATATTCGGATCGTAACGAATAAAAAGTTCGAGACTTTTAGGCAACAAGAAAGATGATATTTTTACCTGGGAATTCATGTTTCTAGCCAAACCAATATCTCCAAATCGTTACTACAACTATCTAGAAGAAATATAGATCACTTGGAACCACAAAAACACGAAAAAAAAATTGAAACTTTGGTAAAATCAATCAAAAACACATGAACACACTTAGAAAAGCATGAACAACACAAAACCAATCTTTAGTTCATCCCATGGCTCTTGATACCAATTGTTGTCCCTATATTTATGATGATTCTACACGAATAAAGAAGAAAGAAAGGTAGATAAAAGATGGAAGGTTTTTAGAGAGAGAAAGTAGTGAGAGAAAGTAGAGAGAGAAAGTAGAGAGAAGTGTGTGAAACTATGGGAAGATTAGATAAAGAGAAAATGAATCAACCAACACCCTTCCTAACATGCTAGGAAGGGTATTTATAGCCTTTGCCTACATGTGGCTTAATGGGCTATAGTTTGATTGGGTCGGGCTTGAATAAATGCTTAGTATCTTAAAAGAGGCCTTTTAAGCTAGCCATCAAGCCCGTAATGTCACGACTATTTTAACTAACTATTACAACGTTCTAATAAATGTTACAATATAAACCTATGACCAAAAATCTTGTTTGACTCAATATTTTGAGGCTAACACCACCTATCCACGAAGTAGAGTTTGGCATTGAGCTCATCCCAGGAGCTCAACCAATCTCCAAGGCTCCTTATCGCATGGCTCCCATAGAGATCAAGGAGTTAAAAGACCAGCTGTAGGAGTTACTGGAGCAAAGTTTCATCCGTCCGAGTGTATCACCATGGGGTGCACCGTTACTTTTCGTCAAGAAGAAGGATGGAAGCATGCGTTTAGGCATTAACTATCGTGAGCTGAATAAGATCACGATTAGGAATCGTTATCCATTTCCACGTATCGATGATCTGTTTAACCAACTGCAAGGTGCCAAGCACTTCTCCAAGATTGATCTACGATCCGGTTATCTTCAGCTGCGTGTGAAAGAGCAGGACATTCTTAAGACTGCTTTTAGCACAAGATATGGCCACTATGAGTTCGTAGTCATGCCTTTCGGACTCATTAATTCTTCAGCGGTATTCATGGACTTAACGAACTGCGTCTTCCATGAATTTCTGGACAAGTTTGTCATCGTATTCATTGACGACATTCTCATTTCCTCAATATCCAAGGAAGAACATGAAGAACATCTTCGCACTATGCTACAGATTCTTCGCCAGAAGAAACTGTATGCGAAATTTTCCAAGTGTGAATTCTGGTTAAACAAGGTGGCATTTTTGGCCACGTTGTATCCGCATAAGGGATCACCATGGATCCTACGAACATTGAGCTATCACTAAATGGCCAAGACCAACATCTGCAACTGAGGTTCGTAGTTTTCTGGGTTTGGCTGGATATTATTGCAGATTTGTGGAGAAATTTTCACGGTTAGCCTTGTCTTTGACCAAGCTGATGCGTAAGGGAGAGAAATTCGCTTGGAATGATGAGCGGGAGAAGAGCTTTGAAGAACTTAAGCAGTGATTGGTTTCTGCACCTATTCTTACTCTCCCATCTGACACAGGTGGATTTCAGGATTTATAGCGATACTTCGTGTTGGAAATACGTTTTTACGTATTTAGAAAGGATCGATCACTCCAATGATATAGTCAAGTATTGGGCTCGTGATCCATTATGTAAACATACAGTCCATATAGCCCACATGTAGGGTGGGCTATATATACCCCCTCCTAGCATTTTAGGAGGGGTTGCTCATTTTGTATTTTCACACATTTCACTTATTCATCTTTCTTTCTTCCTTTCTCTCCTTTTTCTCTCTAGCTTTCTCTCTCTAAGTTCTTCTTTTTTCCATCTCTTCTTTAGATAATACAAACACATCTATAATCCTAAGATTATATGATTCTACAATTCGTATCAAGAGCCATGGTTGATTAGGTTGTTCTTGTGTTTGTTCATCATTGATCGGTGGGTTTTGATCTAAAATCATTCGATCTAAAATTTGTGTGTGTTTTTTTATGGTTTAATCTTTCTAAAAATCATCATCATAGTTGTGGTAGTAATTTTGGATTTTTGTTTTGGTAAAAACACGAAAAAGTTGGAATTTTTAGATTGATTTTTGGGTAAAAATTACAAGTGTTTGAAAAAAAATTTGGGTATAATTCGGAATAAGAGGGTTTTTCCATATTCCGAACTAACTTCTTTTGTCCTATTCCGAACTATTTCTTTTTTTTCCCTCCAAAATATTCTCTCATAGCTCGAATTAGGTGTGGTAATTTCTGTTGTCACTTTCCGAACTAACTTCTTTTGTCCTATTCCGAACTATTTATTTTTTCCCTCCAAAATATTCTCTCATATCCCGAATTAGGTGTGGATTGCACTCATTCCGAACTAATTTTTTATCTTCCCTCCAAAATATTCACAGATTCCGAACTAAATTTGTTTTGTCACATTCCGAACTACATTTTTTGTCCATTCCGAACTAGGTCTGAACTAAACGTTTCCATATTCTGTTTTACGTTTTGAGTCCATATTCCGAACTAGCTTGGTGACTCGGATTCCGAACTACTTTCGTGATTTGGATTCCGAACAAGGTCTCAAAACCAAGACTCCACTCGACATATTTTAGAAACAGACACCAACACCAAAACTCGTTTTGACCATCGACTGACTCGACTCCCACATTCACTTAGACTCGAAACCATAATCACCAACAGTGTCAACTCACCCTCGACTCCCACACAAGACTCACAACACCCTCAACACAAAAAAAAGACCGACCACGATTCACAAACTGACTCACAAACCAACCTCTCTCGCCAAGAAAAACCACAACAGACTCCACAAAACTGATTCTCAACCACAACACTCGAACAAAAACTCAATTACACCTACTCAAAGACCCCACAATTCTCGAACATAAACACAACTCATCAATACAAACCAAAATCACTCACATACTCTCGACTCACAAAATCAATACTCGAACTCACAGACCAAACTCACAGACCATAAACACAAACACAAGACCACAAACAAACTCACACAAACCAAACTCACAGACCACAAACACAAACTCACAATCCTCGAACCAAACTCACAGACCACAAACACAAGACCCATTCACAATCCTCCACACAAACAATACACAACACTCAAGATCTCCCAACGGTCATCGATCCAAAACCAACAAATAAAACGAAAATAAAACCTACCCGAGACCTCTATGAGAGATCTTGAAGCAACCTCTTAACTGGAGTTACAAAGGTAATCGTTTTCGTTTTCGTGGCTACATCTTGTAATAATGGGACGAAGTGTGTTGATTGATGGATGGAGTTTGTTTGTTGTTTTCATTTGTTTAGATTGGGGGTTGGTTGGGTATTGAAGGGGAGGATTTGAGGTGGTATTTGGTTCTAAGAAGACGGAGATTACTATGTGCTTGTGTGGTGGTTGTGAGATTGGTATAAAGCAAGAGAGAAAAGTACGGAGTTATCAAGGAGTGGGGAGAGAGGTGTCCACGTGTTAGACACGTTTTTAGATAGTGGGCCACGTAAATATGGGTATAATTTAGGATATGGTTTAATGTTAGTTTGAAAAATCTGTTTTGGGCGGATAACATAGACTTGATTTGGCCTGTTGGATTTGCAAACTGATAGGCTGAGGGATATTTTATTTTTCTTTAGTGGATTTGGGATTATTATTATTTGGATTGAATAATAATGGGGCAAAAAATATTACCACAAATTCTGATATAAAAATGTTTATATTTATCATTTTCTTTGATAAATGTTAATATTTTGATTAACGATTTTACAGTGATAAAGTGACGAGACAAGTAACGTGAAAAAGAGGGAGAATTCAAACATAATTGTTCCCTTCATTGTTCGATCGATCCTTAATCTTTATCTTTATCGAACATTCAATGGAATCGCTGAATTCAAACTCTCAAGAGGGAGAATTGCATACACTGCAACAAGAGGTAAGCATACGGTGCACGATCTTATTTGGAAAACTTTAACGTCATCTCTTCGAGCTCGCAAAGCTCACGGCCAAACCAACCTCTAAGGCACTCTTTGGTCAACACTCTTTATTTTTCATTGATGACATGATGATAAACTTGCGTACACAAACAAGTAACTTGACAAAGATGCTTTTAATCAATCTGCATCCGTATATGCACTTCAAGTTCTCGTACAACAATTGTCCACTTTTCTTGAATTCGATGTTGCTAAGAACAAAAATTCAGTGATCTGCAAGTACTTCCTTAAAGACATGCATACTGACATTCAAGTCTTTCGTGGAAAAGTGTTCCAATACGTATAATCTCTTGAACATTTGATTCACGCACGTTCACAACTTCAAGTATCAAATGACAGTGGAATACAAGAATCTACGATGTTGCTGCAAGAGGAGGTTGGTCCCATGGTTGACTAATTGGAAGCTGCTAAAGATTGCAAGGACATGGAATCAACAATTAAGCGTGATATCAGCAACACGTCAGGAAATGATATAGATATCTCTTATGATGACACCATACCCGTTTATGACGAAGAGCCTACAAACATGGTACAATGTAATGCTGTATATGATGTATATGTTGATGAAATGCCGCATATTGAGCATTCCGAACTTAATTATGACAAACATGGGATGGAGAAGAGTGATAGAAATATCACTTCTTATTCATCCGATGTGAGTCATAATGGGGGAGAAATTGTTCAAAATGCTAACAATCATGATAAATGCTTTATGACCGCTTCATTGACTGCTTCTGATTCCAAGATTAGAGAGCTCGAAACGATTGTAGCTCAACAATCAAAAGATCTTGAGGATGCCAAATTAGAATTTTCCAAGAAAACGGACAAATTTGAAACATATTTTGAAAAACTTGAAAAGTCAAACGTTGTTCTTGAAAGAAAATTGGATCAAAAAGTTTTAGATTCTAAAGCTGAAAAGGATAATCTTTTGAAACAAATTCAACTGCTAGAATCTAAGTTGGCATCCCAAGATAGATTGCTCAAAGAGAATGAGACTTTAAAAGCTCAAGTTCAGGAAAAGGTTTTTGCTATAGCTGCATTGAAAAACGAATTAAGGAAAAATAGAGGAACTAGTTTGGACACTAAGCTTGAAAAACCATCAATCTTGGGGAAACCGCCTACAAATCAGTTTGTCAGACAACCGACCGTCAGATAACCTACTGCATTTAGATCCGAGCGACCTCAATCCTCGAGACCGCGGTTTGCCTCACAAGTTGATTTGGTTCATCTTTCTAGACCAGTCACTCCAGCAACTAGGCCCAATGTGACCAAACATGCTTTAGCAAGACCTAATCACATGGTTGCCTTTAGTTTCTCTAAAAATACCAAGACCACGTCTAGAACTAGTTCAAATGATGTTCACCACAGATTTGGTCTAAGGGAAGCTATTCAAAAGACACAAGTAAGAGATAGGAATTTCAAACCTAGTCAGATGCCTTCTAAATTACCTAACACTGCTACCCATAGCATGTCATATCCTAGGAGCATCAATCAATCTTCTAGGGATTTTAGATCTTACTCGGGCATTAAATATGCTACTTGCAAAACATGTAGAAAATGTGTCTTTACGGCAAATCATGACTCTTGTGTCAAGAAATTACTTAATGAGGTGAACTCCTGTGCTAGACTTAAATCCCAGTGGATAGCTAAAATCAAACCCATTGGTAAAGTTTGGCGCCCCACTGGTAGAACTTTCACTCTTGTAGGAAACGAGTGCCCTTTAACTAGGATAGTCTCCGATTCTACTAAGACTACTAGGGAGGAAATTGATAACGATGATACATCACTTAAGCCTGAACTTAAGGTTTTCTATAAAAGGAAACGTTTGCCAGCTAAGACAAGTGAATCATCTACTCAGGTCGCCTCTGACACAAGTAAAGCCAACTGTGAACCCCCACGTGCTTCTAAAATTGATATCGTTAACCCATGTCAAAACATGCAAATTCCTAATGAGAATACAGGTACCAAAGTTGATGTTCTAAAAGAACGCAGCGGTCCAATCATTGAATATCGTTCAACTAAGGACACTCTCAGAGTTTGGCTACTGAAGAAGCAGATATCGGAGAAACAAGTGTCTCAGGGGATTCACGGTTAAGCTTACCAATGTAAAAGGCTCACATTCAAATCACAGTCTGTGACCCGAACTTCAGAGAAAGGGAAGTTTCTCTCGTCAACGATAACTTACCCTCAAAACGAGAAATTATGTTTTCTCGGACACGATCTTATCCTAAAACCATTCAAAGGTTTTAAGCTCGTGTATAGGACTTATAGTCACATCACAGACTGTAACTCGTTCTTCAGAGAAAGGAAAGTTTATCGCCGATGATAAACTTATCCTTACAATGAGAAATTAATTTTTCTCGGGCATGAGCTTATATCAAAAACATTCCAAGTTTTTAAGCTCATGCACAAAGGCTTATAGACAAATAACAGTCTGTGACCCGTTCATCAAAGAAAGGGAAGTTTATCTCGCCAACGATAACTTACCCTCAAAATGAGAAATTAAATTTTCTCGGTCACGAGCTAAAATTAAAACCATTCAAAGGTTTTAAGCTCGTGTATAAGGCTCACCGTTAAATGTTAGACGATGACCGGATCTTCACATAAACGAAAGTTTATCGCCGATGATAAAATTATCCTCAAAAACGATAAATTAAACTTTCTCGGACACGAGCTTACATTTAAACTATTCAAAGGTTTTAAGCTCGTGTACAAGGCTCATCGTTAAATGTCAGACGATGACCCGATCTTCACATAAAGGAAAGTTTATCGCCGATGATAAACTTATCCTCAAAAACGAGAAATTAATTTTTCTCGGACACGAGCTTACACTAAGACCATTCAAAGGTTTTAAGCTTGTGTATAATTGTTCATTGTTAAATATCAGACGATGACCCGATCTCCAGAGAAAGGAAAGTTTATCACCGATGATAAACTTATCCTCACAACGAGAAATTAATTTTTCTCGGGCATGAGCTTATGTTAAAAACATTCGAAGTTTTTAAGATTATGCACAACGGCTTGCAGTCACATGTCAGATTGTAACCCACGATTCTAAGAAAGGAAAGTTTATCGCCGATGATAAACCTATCCTCATTAACGAGAAATTACATTTTTCTCGGACACGAGCTTACATTAAAACTATTCAAAAGTTTTAAGCTTGTGTAAATGGCATATAATTATATTTCAGATTATGCCCCGGACCTCAAAGAAAGGAAAGTTTATCACCGATGATAAACTTATCCTTACAACGAGAAATTAATTTTTCTCGGGCATGAGCTAATATTAAAAACATTCAAAGTTTTTAAGCTCATGCACAATGACTTACAGTTAAATATCAGACTGTAACTCGGACCTCAATTTTAGGAGAGCTTATCTTTAAGGATAGCTTATCCTCGTAACGGAAAATTAAATTTTCTCGGTCATGAGCTTGTTTTAAAACATTCCAAGTTTTAAGCTCATAAAGGAAAGTGTATCTTTTAAATAAGAGAACTTTTTCTTCATAACGAGAAATTCATCTTTCTCGGTCATGAGCTTTACGTTAAAACATTCAAAAGTTTTTCAAGCTCATGAAAACGACTTCTAAGTAAATGTCAACTTAGGACTCGTTCTTCAGTTAAAAGGAAAGTTTATCGCCGATGATAAACTTATCCTCACAACAGGAAGTTTACAACTTCTCGGACTTGAGCTCGTTTTGTAAGATATTCAACATCTTAAGCTCAAGTAACTAGTTTTCAAAACATTGAACACAATTTTTCGAGAATTTCTCAAAATGTTTTTTCTAAATCTTTCAAAATTGTGTGTTCAAAAATGTTTTGATAAAAAGAGCATGTCTTCTGGAATCGATAATATTTACGATACTAGAAATGTCATTCAATAATGACACGGGATTGTAAATAAAGTTCGAGCAGAAGTTCAAATGTTTTTAAAACATGCTCAATTATGGCTTGCTATTATTTCAGATAGTAACCCGCTTTTCTTATTCAAGTCAAGCATTTCACCGGAAAGCTTTGACTCAACAACGAGAATTAATTTTCTCGGGCATGGTTTACTTTATAACCATGTAAGGGATTGTGTTTACGTAATAACACAATCTAACACGAATATATGTACGTGTCAGTGCATTTATTTGTTAAAACAAGAGAAATTTTGTTTTTATGAAGTTATCATCTCCACCAACCGTAGCAATTTACAATTGATATCTACATAATCGACGACGCGACTACTCAAACGGCGACTACAGCTCTTTCAATAGAACACGGGTCAACAATTGAGGGGGAGCAATTGTCTAGCATTCAAAATCTTTGACGCCGAAAGTGCCAAGTTCACATATTGGTGTCAAGACAACGATATCAATCGTACACATGGAGTCAAGAGATAACTTCAGACGTGACGAGGCGTCCAACATTCGTGAACAAGAACCATGTGATTCTATCATATGATGTTCTCCATCATTCAGGTCCAACCTCGTAAATTGCTAATCTTGTGAATACATCATATATGATCTTTGCACGTGATAAGTACCTTATACTTGTGTTTAAAAGGTATTTAATTTACGTTTCAAGTACACCCTCATTAGTTTGAGGGGGAGCTTGTGTAAATCATGAAGATAATTGGATTGCATTTTTCTTCCCAAATTTTCTTAAAATGCTATTAAATTAATTGATATTAAAAACATCGATTGAGTTAATATTTTTAATATGGGGGAGAAAATGTGATCTAATATTGAGATCAATAATGGTTTGACCTTAATGTGCTGGCTCATCCCGACATGTGCGAAATGTTTTCGAATATCGTGGCATATGTTAAGGGGGAGCAAAATGGATTCGGATATCAAAATGGATTTTATGGTGATTTATACTTACCCACAACCCATTTATTTCACGACGATGAAGATTATGGTGACATAAGGATGGTAGGATAGGTTAAAGTTCAATGATTCCTCTTGAACCGGAGGAATCTTCCCAAGGACATTCCATAGCTAGAAATAGTAGTCCTTAGGAAAGATGGAGAAAGATTGTGAACGTAGCTGAATGCCGACTAAGTACTTAAGTTAGCACTGGAACAATCACAACAAGGTGCTAGTTATGACGTATTGGTAAGCATTGAAGGGGTTGAAGAATGAAAAAGAATTGTAATGATAAAGGGTGTAAAGAAAGAATCCCTCCTTACAACCTTAGGCAGAAACCGGGTCAATACATATGCTATTGAGATCATTTTTTAATGATGCTTGGTATTGAAGATAAGACATCATGGACCTAGTGATGCAATGCACAACCCATTCCAGCTAACTCAGATATCTCTCAAAAGATATTTGTTTTAATCACACGGAGACAACGCATTATCTATTGATTTATTCACTCCGAATAAATTGGTATTGAAATGGTGGCACTCCTCTCCAACCTCCGATCACTAAAATCCAAAATGCACAATCGAGTCTAGAGCCATTTGAGATCATCAAATATCTCATTAGGACACACTTTCATAATTTCTTGCTTCTTCACACACTGTGAAAAGTAAGAAAGATCTTAAGAGTCCTACGCAAAATCTTCATGATCTTGCCTGAACATCCGAGTAATACGAAAGTATTTACAATGAAGATAGAAATCCTTCTTGAGCGAATATCAAAAAGCTAATGGTAGGTGATTTGTGCGATTCTTTATGAATCAAACTTGTGATAACTGGAAAGCAATAGTGCTTTAATTCTTAAATGAACTTAAACACGTTCCAGGCCTCTACGCAATATCTTAGTAATCTTGCCAGAACACTCAGAGTGATACCTTAGTGTTCACAGTGATGAGTGGAATTCCTTCTAGTGTTAACCTCAAACAGCACTTGGTAGGTAACTTGCAAGATTCTATACGAATCAAGCTCGTGACAACTGGAAAGCAACGATGGTGCGGTTCTTAATTGAACTTCACTTGTTCCAGGAACATGAATTGACGGCTTCAAATCATGCGGATATTATTATCCAAATGATTCACTCTTTATGTTTGCAGTCAGCTTTGGACGGTCGAATAAAGAGAACGGGTTTACCCGCGAAATCTTGTCAAGGAGGTTCTTAATTGAAACTACCTGCCACAAGTACGATATTTTATATCGTCCAACGGTCTTCACCGACCGGAGGTAAAATGCTACCGAATTAGAATGAAATGTTCAAGGCCATTTCATCCGTGTATATGTTTTGTTGCTAACTGTCTTATGCAGCGTAACAAGAAGATGGCATTGCGTTGTACAATCAAGAAGAAGTTTTCACCACATGCTTATATTGTATGCATTTAATACTTCAACAAGTTCAAGAAAGTCTAAACGTCAAGTTTTCCGCTATATCAAACTCTGAAGCTTTCAAGAATTTATAAAGGTATAAGTATGTGGAACATGAAGTCACGAGGAGGCAAATATCACAAGTGATGAATGCACAAGGTCAAGGCAAGGAAACATGCTCAAGACTAAAGTCAAAGATCTCATCTGCATATTCACAAGAACAAGATCGAAGACTCAATCATAGTATGCTAGGTTTAAGATTTTGTAAAATGGTGTGACCTCCCTTAGGGGGAGATTGTTGGAAATATGTTTTTTTCAAGGAAAGTTTCGGTCACATCATTATTAGCATAAATCACGAGCTATAGACTATTTAGGACATTCTAACTTGGAGTGACCTCCCTTAGGGGGAGATTGTTGGAAATATGTTTTTACGTGTTTAGAAAGGATCGGTCACTCCAATGTTATAGTCAAGTATTGGGCTCGTGATCCATTATGTAAACATATAGTCCATATAGCCCACATGTAGGGTGGGCTATATATACCCCCTCCTAGCATGTTAGGAGGGGTTGCTCATTTTGTATTTTCACATATTTCACTTATTCATCTTTCTTTCTTCCTTTCTCTCATTTCTCTCTCTAGCTTTCTCTCTCTAAGTTCTTCCTTTTTCCATCTCTTCTTTAGATAATACAAACACATCTACAATCAAAAGATTATATGATTCTACACTTCGAGTAAAGGACTTGGCTGTGTACTCATGCAACATGGGAAGGTGATTGCATATGAATCACGTCAGCTTAAGCCTTATGAGGAGAATTATCCTACCCATGATCTGGAATTAGAAACAGTTATCTTTGCACTTAAAATCTGGAGGCATTACCTATCATTTGACTGATCACAAGAGCCTCAAGTACATATTCACTCAGCGAGAGCTAGACATGAGGCAAAGAAGATGGTTGGAACTACTCAAGAACCATAACATCAATCTTAAGTACCATCCCGGTAAGGCGAATGTAGTAGCAGATGCTCTCAACAGGAAGTCGGGCATGATTGCTGGTATCAAGATAGAAGAATAGATCATACGTGACCTAGAGCGATTAGACATTAAGTTCTTAGTACGGGACAAATAGGTACTAGGCTAATCTAAGAATTGAGCCAGACTTAATTTCTCGGATCAAGGCAGCTCAGAAGGATGATGGTGAAATTAGGGCTATTATTTAGAATATTGAGTAGCAGCATAATTTCGTGAGACGAAGATGGCATCGTATAGCATGGTAACAAACTATGTATTCCAGATGATCTTACACTCAGTGAATCTTTACTGACCGAAACTCACAGCTCTCCATTCTCTATTCATCCAGGATCCATCAAAATGTACCATGATCTCAAACAGCATTTTTGGTCGAGTGGCATGAAGCAAGATGTTGCTACTTTTGTTTCCAAATGTCTAACATGCCAGCAGGTTAAGATCAAACATCAGCGGGCTAGTGGTTTACTACAACCATTAGAGATTCCCGAATGGAAGTGGGACAAAATCTCCATGGATTTAGTCACCGGACTTCCACTAACTCAGAGGAAGCATGATGCTATATGGGTCATAGTTGATCGTTCAACCAAGTCAGCTCATTTTCTTCCAATTCGCAAAGATTTATCAGTTAGCAAATTGGCAGATATATTTCTTCAAAAGATCATGCGACTGCATGGTACTCCATCAGATATCATATCCGATAGAGATCCTCGATTCACGTCTAAATTCTGGAAAGGGTTGCAGAAAGCTTGGGGCACCAGACTTAAGCTTAGCACATCCTTTCATCCACAGAGAAATGGTCAATCAGAACGTACTATTCAGACATTAGAAGACATGTTGCGAGCTTGTGCATTGGAATTGATAGGGAGTTGAGATGACTACATTTTTTTGGTTGAGTTTGCTTACAACAACAATTGGCACGCGAGTATCAAGTGTGTACCTTTTGAGATGCTCTATGGAAGGAAGTGTCGTGCTCCAATCTGTTGGGATCAAGTTGGAGAACGAATCATTGAAGGACCAGAGATGATAGAGGTGACCAATGAAAAGGTTGCCATCGCCAAGGCAAAGCTGTAGGAAGCTCGTGCTCGTCAGAAGAGCTATGCTGATAAACATCATAGAGCTTTAGAATTTCAGCCTGGTGAACATGTTTTCCTTAAGGTATCACCAGCACGTGGCATCAAGCGTTTTGGACTTAAGGGCAAGCTTAGTCCTCGTTTCATCGGAACGTTTGAGATCCTTGAACATGTCGGTGAAGTATCATATGGTCTAGCATTACCTCCTCAGATATCTCATGTTCATAATGTGTTCCATGTATCCTTACTCAGGAATACAATTATCATCCATTGCACACAGTTTCATATTCACTCGATCAGATTCGTGAGGATCTATCCTACATTGAGGAACCCGAGAAAGTTCTTGATTGTTAGGATCGAGTTATGAGAAGGAAGACAATTCCTTTTGTCAAAATCCTTTGGAGGGATCATTCCGAGTGGGAAGCCACTTGGGAAACGGAGGAGTCTATCCGGACTTCTTACCCTCATTTTCAGTTATGATTCGGGTATGTCCTTTTCAGCTTACATGTCTTTTCAGCTTATGTGTCCTTTCAGCTTTTATAATCTCATCAGCTTATCGTATCTCTAATTCGAGGACGAATTATTCTTTTAGAGGGGAAGAGTTGTAACCCCGCTTTAAAATACCTTTGATCATGAAATGCATGAAAATACGTGTAAATTAAAACTTCACGATTAATTCATATACGACACGTGTCATGAACATTTAATATTAATATTACGTATATTAATTAATTACTAAAATTATTACGTACGTTATTAATTTTAATAGACGATAAGTATTTACGTATGATACTTAAAAACATAACAAGAATAAAACATGACATTTAAAATTACGAACACGCTCGATTAATACTCAAGTACGAAAAATTAAACGAAATGGGCATTGTATGTGTGTGTTTGGTCGGCAAGAAAGAAGGGAAAAAGGGCTTAAGGCCCAGCCCATTAAGCTATCCTAGTCTAACTAGTATACACCAGGGGATTTATTAATTATATATACTTTACAAAATACCAAAACCCTAAAACAAATACACGATCTCTTTTTTCCCTCCTCCTGACCGCGGCTCACACCCCAAGAACACAAGAAGTTTTTGCTTTTTGGATCTAAATTAAATAACGGTATTGTGTTCGTTTCTAAACCCTAAATCATTCACGTATACGGTATTTTTTAATCTTTATTCTTTTTATTTATTGTTCATTAATCAAGAATCATTAAGAACACGTATTAAGAACACGTATTAAGAACATGTAAATAATAAGAGTTTAATAATCGGTTTTATGTTGTTTGGGTTATCGTGGCACGCAAACCGAGAACAGTAATGCCCTCGGTGGTGATTTCTGTCCAACCAGCCGCACCCCATAAGGGGTTGGTGGTGGTTCTCCTTGGTCAGCCGCACGCCCCCAAACACCCACAGTGGGTGCGTTTGGTTGTCAGTGGGAACCGAGAGTCTGGTAACTCTCGATGGGTAAAAACTGAACGGCAGCAGGAATAGAACACATTCAGGGCGTAAAGATATGTTAAACATGGGGTGTTATATATTACAAGTCTGGGTATTAGATGTTGGACAGAACAAGGTATGGATATTGGACAGGTCTAGGTTTGATATATTGGACAGAACTGTGTTTAGGATATTGGACAGAACTGGTTTTGTTTATTGGACAGTTTAGTGTGGTTGCTTTGTTTAGTGCGACCGAGACATGAGAGTCTCGGTAGGCTCGGGTACACATGAATATTTTACTAAATTACATTTGTTAGTTTAATTAATATAAAATGCATGTTATAATTAAATTAACCATGGAACTTAGGTTTTAATTATTTAACATAATTAAACATGAATTTAGCCTAAGTATTTATTTGTTTGCATAATTAAATTAATACCATACTTTAACTTAATTATATACTTATCAAGCTAAGGTAAAGTTTTACTAAATAAATCATGTCATATTATTAATTAATAATCCTTAATAAAACCACGCATTATGTTATTAATTAATAATTATTGTTTTTAGCCTAAAGTATTTATTTAATAAACTTTGCTATATAATCATGACTTATATAATATGCTTATTAAAACTATAGCTTATATCATTTTACTTATTTAATAAGCTTATTATTAATTATGGAAACATGTTAAATATGGAAATATACTAATTATGAAAACATACTAATTATGTAAACTTTCTATTTTTAGAAACTTACTATTTAAGGAAATTTGCTATTTTTGGAAAGTTACTATATATGGAAACCTACTATTTTTTGGAAAAATACTATGTATAGAAACCTGCTATTTTTAGGAAGTTACTCATTATGTTACTACAAGTACTATAACACATATAACATGAAACACATTAATCAAGAACACTTAAAACACTAAGAAACACATGATTAAGACATGAAATAGTATAACAAGTCTAAAACATGTAAAACAAGACAAGAACAAGTAAAACAAGTTAAGAACATGTCAAGTAAACTAATAATCAGTTAAGTATAAGTGAATTAGACAACTCATACATGTCCATTTTATATTGTAGCGCTTGTGAAGTCAGAGTCCCGTCTTCTTCATTTTCATTATTGGACACAAGGTACGGATATTCAGTCCATCAGTAAGGACACTCTCTTCCTATATTAGGATTCTACGTTTGCAGCCATCTGTTTCCCCAGTACTTACAGTAAACTTATAAGTAATTAACATGATTAATATCACTAGAGGCACCAGTGTTATGACTCTTCCACGATGAGAGTGAT
This sequence comes from Glebionis coronaria, assembly GCA_025667525.1. Lineage (NCBI taxonomy): Eukaryota > Viridiplantae > Streptophyta > Magnoliopsida > Asterales > Asteraceae > Glebionis > Glebionis coronaria. Next base: position 431,199,746 of record CM046879.1, on the reverse strand, counting down.
TGCTTGCGACGTCACTTTCAGTTATTGGCCAGTTTATTATTATTGTCATGTGGGACGAATGGGTGCATCCTAGGACAAGTTTAGTAAGATTACATGGTAACTGCGGTGTGTGCCTTGAATCTGTTACATGGAGCTGATCCCTCCAACCAAACTATTTAATTAGAGGCAACCCCTCTAATTGCATGACGAGGTCACCCCTCTATGTATTCGTGCACGTTGATACATCATGACCTATATGGGCTCCAGGCATATTTAAAATACAGTTTTCAGTATAATATAAACATAAGTCTTTTCAGAATATAAACCAGTTTATAATCATACACCAGGTTTTCCAGGACTTACATTATTCCGCTGCATTTTCATTTGTTATGCTTTCATTCCATACTTTGCTTATGTTTATGCCATTCATATCTATGTCATATATCCGTTCACTGAGCGTATTGCTCAGTCATATTTTCCTTTCATATTCCCATACGGCAGATAATAAAGGGCAGAACTAGGAAATCAAGAGTACGTGCATTTAGATGGAGGCTCCCTTGACTTCATCATTTTATGCATTTACATACTTATGCATTTCTTGGACATTGTTTAGTCCTTTAATACATTCTTTACTTATGCATTCTGTGTGGAGCTTATGTTTGAGACCGATGTTTGTTTCTGGTTTCCTTTATGGTCATTTAATGTTTTAGACATTTACCTTGCATGCTTTGATGAAACGCCATAATTATCTTGTAACGGTCCATTTACCAAATGGGGTGTTACATTGAGTTTCTAACTTATGATGAGCTAGCCGCTAGAGGGACTTTAAGTCATTCATAACACTTTTCAAAGTGTTGAAACGAAAGAAATGGTTTGTAGAAAGGGATTTGATGATCCCATTAGAGGAGATTCAACTTGAGGATGAGTTGCATTTCATAGAGAGGAAACCGTGGATATTATAAATAGGGAGATTAAGAGGTTGAAGCATAGTAGGATTTCTATTGTGGAGATACAAGAATTCTTGGAATGGACATGAGTTCACGAAGGAAGCGCGAGGATTTATTTAAGGAAAAGAGTTCTCTTTTGTTTTAGAGGTACGAAATGTGAGTATAAGAAGGGCCGAGTGCCGGGACGTTGCTCTTTTTAAGAAGGGGAGGATGTGATAACCTGAACTCGAGGTCATTATTTAATCCTATTATACAAATATTTTTGAAATTTTTAATGAGCTTGAATGCTATGACGTTTGGTGGTTTAATTTAAAACCAATTCTTATTTTACATTTTAACTAGTTACGAAGACTACTAGTGATTTCGATATCGACGGATGCCCGAATATTTACGTTTTATTATTGATTGTTTCGATGTTTAATATTTTGACGTTTTCATTTTAATTATGTATTAAGTTGTGCCGAGACTATATTATTACCATATCTTGTGTGTTTTAATTTTTGAGAAGTATTTTTACGAAACCCAAGTCCCGCAATTATTTTAAAAATTGACTAATAGTCATTTTCCGCTCTGTAACTAGTTATTTACCTTTTAGTCCAAAAGAATGCTTAAATTTCAAAATCTACCCACCACAACCACTATTTAAGTGTTTTCCACTATTACACATAGAAAAATAATTTTATAAAAATTTCACCAACTCTTCTTCCTCTCTCTCTTTTGTCGTCCAAATCCAAGCCAAAAACACCCTTTGATCTTTGATTTCTAGTTTGAATCTTGTTAAACTAAAAGAAGACCCATTCCTAAAATTGAAAGGTGATCATTTTGGTATGAATTTTTCTCACATGAATGAAATTTTTATTTTTTTGTAAAGTTATGAGTGTTTGATCTATTTTTATGATTTCATTTGGTGTTTATTGTTATTATAATTCATTTTTAGTTATTGCATGTATATATTTTTGGGTGGATCGTTTGAAGGATGAACATGCAAGTGAGTTGGGAATGTTAGGGATTGATTTGGATGATGTTATGATGATATTAGTAGTGTAAAAATGATTGAAATGGGTTAAAAGTTTGATTTAGTATGATTTTTTAAAGGGTGTTTTAGATCAGTGGGTTTAGAGGTATTTTTGGATATTTTAAGTTTAAGTGGATGTGGTATTGATAGGATAATGTTGTATAGCTTTTCTTAAGCTTCTATTCGATATAAGGTAGAGATTCTAACTCAAAACGAGGAGGAATTTATGTTAGTTTGATTATTCATGTACCGGGAGACGAGTATTGACACAATACCAAATTGTTGTCGATATTTGGATCGAATCTCGGGGACTATAAATGAGTTTAAAAATGGTTAAGGGCTGTTGTCAGACTCTAAACTTACTAGTTTGGATCATCCCCTCACCCTTTTAAACCCACCTTGTTAGCCATGTTCTTCACACATCAAACCATTCATCCTTAACCCTTAAACCACTCATTACAACCATGGTTTCTACAAGAACCTCAAACTCATCCAAAACCTCCACTTCAAAGAAAAACCTTAAGATTAAGATTAAGTTTCCCAAACTTAACTCTTCACCCTTTCACACACCCAAGAATGAGATTGTTCCAATTCTCATCTCTTCATCACCCTCACCACCTCTTGCTCCATGCAAGACTATCTCAACCCATGGTACCAACCATTCTCATAGTTCTACCTCCTCTTCATTCCAATCTAGAATGAATGAGCTAACCTCAGCCTTCACTCCAAGTACTCTCTTGGATGTGACTACCCAACCTCAACCCATCCAAAGCATTCTCATTGTGAATGACTTTGTTGATACCTTGGTGACTTCACCTTTTACCCCTCCAAACTCACCCACATCACCCATTTCACCCTTGGAGAACATACCTCCACACTCACCCACATCACCCTTGGAGAACATACCTCCTCCACCTCCACCTCCCTCAAACACTCCAAACTTGGGTGATCCTCGCTTTTATGAGTATTTCATGCACAATGGCACTAATTGCCCTTGTTGCCTCAACAACTACTATCTCATTGATATCCTTAGATTGGAGATGATTGGGGCTCACATAAAGTTGCAAAGCCTTTTGTTGAATCTCTTTGCCAATCATCCTCCTAGGAGATAAATGATGATTTTCTTTAATAAGTGTTTTTCAAGAAAAACCAAGCCAAAGAAGACTACTCATCAAGAACTAGTTTTAAGCTAACTTTGTTTTAGTTAGTTGTTTTCATTTCCTTATTGTATTTCCTTCCCTCTATGAGTTTTTCATGAGGATGATTTATGGATTTAGCTTTATGTGTTTCTATCTTTATGTGCACATTAATCAATTTTAATTTTAAATTAAAATTGAACCTAAATCTATCACAACCTCTAAAACTTGACAAAAATCGGTTCAAAATGTTATCTAAATATTTTGTCACCCTTTGTCAAGACATTCTTTGTGAATGTGTTGCTTTTATGCAACCCTAGCATAATTTAGTGCTAATAGAGGTAAAATTCCAAGATTTGCAATTTTTTGAAAAAGTCTTAGTTTTTATCAAAACCCTGGAAAATCATGGTTTCACGTCCACTGTACGCGGCTCATTAAGTCGCGCGGTCCCTTAAGTGCTAAGGAACCGCCGGTCCCTATAAGGAACCGCGGACTGATAGCCAATTTTTGGCTCGTTTTTGGTCTTTCTTCATCACCCTATCCCCTGTCAAGATTCCATGTTTACTTAATTTGGCTAAACATTCCTTGACACTTGACATTTTATTGTCAAATCTTTGCCTTGTCTACTTTATTCTTATACCCCCACCTTGAGATTTCATTCTCACATCTCAACAATGCCTAACTGCTCCTTTCATAACCTTGACATTTCATTGTCACAAACCTCCTCACCCAAAGCTTCCTCATCCAAGCTTTCTAAGAAACCGAAGATCTCAGTTCGACCTATTTGGATCAAGAAAAATGAACCTTCTTCTTCCAAACCACCCAAGAACCCCACCTTCTCTCCAATCAAGTATTGGAATGAGACCTACTCCATTAACCCCATCACCAGAGAAAAGGAAATGTTACCCCACCACCAAAACCTTTCGACATCCCTCAACTTAATGACCTTTCAACCTTCCCAAACCTCACAAGGCATTGTGAAAACATTTCCTACCCACTCTCCTCACCACCACCAAACCCTAGGTTTGTTGGCCTTCCCCCATCTACCGAATTTGTTTTGCATCATGGATCCTCGTGTGCTTGTTGTCGATTTCAACAATTTGAACTTGCTCATGTGTATGAGAAGTTAAATTTTCTTGAATTCCTCCTCACTCGACCTCCTCTCAAAGTTTTCGTTCTCGTGGACAAAACTTCGAATGATGCCTCGTCGTCTTATTCTTCCAACTAAAGGACTAAGCACTCTTGGAGTCAATAATACTTTAGTTGTTTTGGAGTCAATAACATTTTAAGCAATCTTGGAAAATTATCACTATTAGAATAGCTTATGCTTTGTGGTTTATTTTTCATATTTTTTGCTTTAGATACTCATATTGTGTGTATGACTATCTACCTTGTTTGTTTCTTTCATATTTTTGTAATATGAAACCTTTGTGTTGTTTTTGTTTTCTTTCTTTGATCATTCTCTCTTTTTCTTTTGAGTTGATCGTGGTTAATCTTTACAATTGATTATGGGTGATTCCATCAATTCTAAACTTTAACCTCTTGACAAATTTATCATCTTCATTGGTTGGATGTTTCTTTTCTACCTCCATTCCACCAATTGAACTTTGATTTTGTCATTTACCTCTTTGGACATACTTAGCAATACTTCTTCTAATTTGAGATTTCTTCTCCTTCTCCCTCTCAAGTTACTGAGTAGGTAGTGATCATATATACATTGGTGTTTCTTTTCTGTCTCCTAACCTTTGTGTAGCATGTCACCTTAGCTCATACACTTGGTGCCCCAAGCAAGGGGGAGCAACCACCAAGGGGGAGCTACTAGAAAAGTCCGGTTTTCTTCAAAGACTTGTGCTAACCTTTTTGCTACGACAAAGGGGGAGAAATGATAGTGATAAACTTGTTAATAATTCGATATTTTGTGTTTCTACGTAAATGAGTTTATAGTTTGTCGTAATCAAAAAGGGGGAGATTGTTAATGCAAGTGATGCCTAAAAACATTATTAGTGTTAACTAATCTTTCTTAGTTTTGATCACAACAAACTATACAACACATTTAGTGTAAAACACAAAACGAATTATTTAACTAACACTATCATCAAGGTAATAATCATATCACTAACTTCTCTTAATCATACTTAGTGATCATCAAAGTGATTATCCGTAAAACTCACTTTTGTTAATATGACAAAAGATTTTTTAATAAACTTTCTTTTTAAGAAAATGTTTTATTAAAATGGAAAATGTAAATTTAAAAATGGCATATTCCATATGCCATAAGAATATCCTTTGAAGGTTTAAAAAAACCTCAGATATTCCTACCCCACTAAAAGACAAAATTGGAGCGTAGTCTACTGGGCGGTCCTTTAAATAGCTAGGCGGTTCTCTAGCGATAAGGAACCGCCGGGCTAGATAAGGAACCGCGCCCAGCTAGCCGTTGCACTTTGTCTCCTATAAATAGTGGATCAAATCTCATTTTCCAACAACCCTTTTTGGACGTTTTTCTCAGCCCCCTTTCCCTTTTCTATAGCATAATCATTAGTAAATGATCACTTAATGTGTTAAGTATGTTTACATATGATTATCCTCTTGATCCCTCCTTTACCTTGTCCAAAGAGAAGATCACTCACTCACTAGTGTTTGTGATAAAGATGAATCCATGAATTAGTCATGTTCATCATGTTAGCCTTTTTGTTTTATGTTAATCCATTGTATTTATGAATACTTGGACTAGTTGTGTTTATCCAAGCTATTTGTGAATACTTAGATTTGTTGTGTACATCCATTGCATATGTGTTTGCTTGGATTTATGTCATGTAGATCCAAGCTACATGTGTGTACTTGGATATGTCTAGTTGAGTTGTAATAGATTGTGTAGTAGTTCTCACTAAACTATAAAGTGATGTTGTTGTGTCTTGTGAGTTCTCACTAAACTTGAAAGTGATTAGTAGTTGTGTTGTTTGAAGTTCTCACTTAGCTTCAAAGTGAAGAGTCGTGAAGAATGGTTCTAGCTTTGGATTAGAACTCGACATCTATCCTTGTGTCGTAAAATGGTGAAGTAGGCAACGTCGTGAAGATTGGTTCTACCTTGAGATTAGAACTCGACATCTAGCCTTGTGTCGTTAAATTGTGAAGTAGGCAACGTTGTGTAGATTGGTCCTAGCTAAAGATTAGGTCTTGACATTTAGCTTAGTGTCGGAAAATAATGTAAGCGACGATGTAAGGTTTTCTCTGCCAAGAAGGGAGCTTGTGGATATAGTGGAAATATCGAGTAGGTGTACTCGAGGAGTGGAGTAGAAACGAGGATAGAGCCTCGTTGTCGAACCACTATAAATCTTGGTTTCTTCTCATTAGGTTGTCTCTTTCCTTACTCTTTACTTATTTCATTATCATTACACTTACCTATTACCATTGCTAATGCATTTGAATTGAACCTAATCATTATGCAACTTAGCTTAAAGTAAAAGATAGTTTTGATACAAACCTAATTGAAAGTAATTTTAATTAGGTGACTAATCGAAGAGAAACTATTCAAACCCCCCCCCCCCCCCCCCCCCTCTTCTAGTTTCTACAATATTTATTAAATAAATTAACTCTTTACGTATTGAGTACATTCCCGTAATCTCGAGTTCAATCCTATCACACGACTATTAAATATAAGTCTATAAACTTTCAATTACGTCGAAATTTATGGTATAATAAACAAGGCTTTACATGCGGAGATAGTTTGGCTTTAGCGTTAAAAATGGCTTGAGCCATTTGCTTCTTTGAAAACTATGATATAAGACAACACCCTATAAGCGTGCACACAACACTAGTAGTTTTCCGATCCACAACCACATCTCCATGGTCCGAGTTGGTATAAACAATAATTTTGACGCATGTATTATTTGGATACCAAAAGACCAAAATAGGGTGTTCCTTTTAGATGGCGTAAGATTCTTTCTACAATTTTAAGGTGAGAAGATTCAGGATCTTTTATCACACCCCCAAATTATCAAAGTACGCGAATACATTAAGGCGTGACTTTATGACTATCATAATACATAGTAATAAAGATTGTCTATTTAATAAGCCATTTTAATTCATTTAAAGGATCATAATTAGAAAAACATAGTTCGGAAGCATTTTAGTACATCAACATAAATTGAATCAAAGTTTTCAATAACACTAGTAAAAGTTCAAAACACCCATTTGATAGTAACATATTTATTATCTCCCATGGCACAACCAAGTCACTTCTTTGTCTTGATACTTGAGAGAAACATTGTTAAAGTGCCAACACAAAGGTTGCCGAGTTCATAGCTATAAGTATAAATAAGTGTGTTGAACCATAAGAATTTAATTAAGCAACCGACATATAACCAAACAAGGCTATAATCAAAAAAGTGTATGTTTACACCTATGTCTAAGAGCATGCAACCGAAGCACTAACCCATAAGTATTGTACATATATCTGGATCATGTGAGGATTCCTTAACTAGGAACACCCGTGAGGAATCAAATGTAATTGTACCTAACTTGATCACACGGTCATAATTTTATGAGGATGTCAACCCCAATAGATCTATCTATAAGATTCGTGCTTACACACAAGTAATTAACGGTTCATGAGTAAGTTGTCTTAAAGCAATAAGACCTACAAGACTTAGACTTACAACAGGCAAACATATCAAGTTTTTAAACATTATGTTAATCCGTAAAACAAACAGTGTTCTCACCCCAAAAGTATATAAACATGAAAAAAGTGGGGCTATGAAACTCACCCCGAAATGATAGCATAGATATAGTAGCACAAACGTAGACACGGAAAAACAACAACTCAAAACAAATTTGTAACCTAGATTTAATAAAGTAGGTATCACTATACATGCAAACGACAATAAACGTAGCGTTTAGTCCCTTAGTATGTGCATGCGTACAACTTATAAGTTAAAACGTCATTTTAACAAAATATATTATTTTATCAAGTCAAAGGTCAACGTTGACCAATTTTTATGTAACCGACATTTTTAGAATCTAAAAGTCAAGAATATCATATTTTATAACTGGAAGATCTCTTCGTTTTAGTCTTAAACGGGACAAATAATTTATTAAAGTTATTATTCAATCTATGTGTTGGGGTGTATGGGTTAGGCTTGGGTAAAGTCTGTCTTGTAAGGTTCCAAATGACTTCAAACTAAATTTGTTTAGTTAAATTTGTAACTTAGTCTAGTTGTGTTTATCACTTGTTGTTAACGAGCAAGAAAAACAAAAGGGTATGGGAAGTGACAGAATCAGGAAAGTGAGTAGTGGGGGGCAATTTTTTTTTACAATAACGACAAAATGCGGAAAAAACTGTTATCGAAATAACAAATCGAGTATTTTTACTTAATAATAAATGGTTTATAAGGTGTTAGAGCGTTGAATATTGAAATTTAGTATATGGGTGGGGGAAATTTAAGATTTTGGTCGGGCACGTTTTCGAAAAAAGCTCAAAATAGAAAGGAAAAAATTACACTAAAATCTCATTTTGTCGGACTGGCTATGGGGGCACCTACCCCCATATTCCATGCATAGATCCGTCCCGGGTGTGGGTTGGCTTGACTTAATTCAGATGAGAGTATCGGGTTCTAATTGTGATTTGGTGTCGGGTTGAAATTAGATGAAATATGGGTCGTTTAAGAGTTTTCAATAGGTGGTACTAAATTGAGTGTAGTGAGTGTGTAACAAGACTTATGGTTTATACATGCGTAGCATCGAAATCTAGGGTTAAATAGATGTGTTTGGTATTAATTGAGACGTTTAAACACAAATGAGGCTTAGGTTTTCGTCCAAGTGTTTTATGGAAAGATTCTAGCGTTTCCAAACAAATGTGGGTAATAAATGTGGTGCATGGCTCATGGTCACGAGTCTTTAGAGTTTGTTTTGTTTATAAACATATATAAATGATAAAACGTAAAATATTGTATGCATAAAAATTTTTACGAGCACATGTATGACCAATAAGCACAATGGAGATGATTCCGTAAAAATAACTTCATTAAACGTCAGTTAGGTACGTACACACTTTGCATGGGATTAACCAGGGAAATTTAGTAACATGCAAGTCTAACCCATTTGTAGAAACTAGAAGGGGGGGTTGAATAGTTTCTTAAATTTACTTGTTAAAGATTGGTTTTTTAAAAAATCCTTTTCAAAAACTTAGGCTTGATTATTTATGTGAAACCTTCTTATACACAATATGAACAAGGTATAATGAAACTAAACAAATAATCACAAGTATAAAGAATAATGAATGTAAAGAGATAAGGGAAGGAAAGATCAAACCAAACATCATGGATTTATAGTGGTTCGGCAACGAAGCTCACTCCTCGTTCCTACTCCACTCCTAGAGTACTCCTTACTCGAGAGTTCACTAATCAACAAGCTCCTTAAGGTGGAGAAACCGTACACAATGTCGCTTAACCAATTTCTGAATCTAAGCTAAAAGTCGAGCCCTAATCTTAGCTAGGACCAATCTACACCAATATACTTTAAGGATCAAGTATTAAACTTAATACATACATAACTTCCAAATAGACACAACTACTTGGATCTTCACAACAATGACACAACAATGAATAAATAAGTTTGGATCTTCAATGGATCTTTGAGGTAGACACAACACTTCAGTGTTCTTCTCTTTGCAATTTGAGAGGAAAAGATGAGAGGAGAAAGATTCACTTCTAAACAAGTAGTAATCAAACAAATGATCAAGGATTTGAGTGATTTAAGACGTATAAAAGAATCTGGAAATGTATGTGCAAAAGAGGTGAATTGAAAGTCTGAGAGTGGTCCACTATTTATAAGACAAACATCCAACGGCTATATCCACCCGCGGTTCCTTATTGGAGCCCACAGTTCCTTATTGATAAGGAACCGCTATAGGAGCTAAGGAACCGCCTGCATAGACTCCGCTCCCTTTTGTCTTTTAGTGGATTGGTTCGAATCTGGGGATTAAAGTATCCTGAAAGGATATTCCAAACCAAGATAGAATATGACATTTTCAAATTTCAAATTTTCAAATAATTAATTTGATAAAACATTTTCTTAAAAATAAAGTTTAATAAAAAAACTTGTCACACTTAATAAAAAGTGAGTTTTAAGAAAAGATTAAATCCTTGATCACTTAATTAGGATGAGTACTTGTTTGTTCATACCTTAAGTGATAATAGTTGAAATGAAAAATACTTGAACTCAAGAATTCGTTTTTCGTTGTTTTCGTAAATGCTTGTTTTTACATATTGTCGTAATAAAAAACAAAGCGAGACCGAAAAATGCAAGTAACATTTTTAGGCATCATTGCATTAACAATCTCCCCCTTTTTGATTCCGACAATACATAAACTCAATCACCTAATAAAACAAGATTTTTGAAGACGAGTTTATATCATTTCTCCCCCTTTGTCGAAGCAAAAAGGTTAAAAAAGTCTTTGAAGAAGAAAAGAACCGGACTTTGCAAATGCTCCCTCTTGGTGCTTACTCCCCCTTGCTTGGGGCACCAAGGAATCGATATATGGTCACAAGCTACATAGAAGGGTTAGTAGATCAGAAGAGACACCCAACAAGATATAGCAAAGGTCACACAAAAAAATTTAAGAGAAGAGATAAAAGATCCAAGATAAGTCATGTTAAAAGGAAACATGATAAAATATACAAGGAAATAAATCATACAAAGATGTATGAGACACAAACACAAGCCAAAGGAAAAGCATAAATCTAATCCTAGTTAAACTAGAACTCTAATATTTGCTTGAACTAGATGTCTTGAAGATAAGCAACCAATGCTTAGATAAAAGACAAGGTAGTGGCGAAAGAAGGTGGTGGTGGCTTGGTAGAGATCTCATAGTCATAGTGAAGAGGAGGTTTGACTAAGAGACTCTTGATGTAATTCAATTCTTCATTGATATGAGCCATAGCAAGATGTTGATATTGACAACAATGATAATATGTTCCATGATGCATGACATTATCATGTGAAGGAGGAAAAACACTAAAGGTTAGTGGTGGAAGATAAGAAGTTCCACAATCAACATTCTTAGAAGAAGAAGAGATGTGATTTTGAGTGTTCTTGGGTGAATTGGGATTGAAAGCAATTGGAGAAAATGGGGGAGAATCAAAGCTTTCATTTTGGGAATAAGACATTTTGATTTGAGAAAGGATGCAAAATGCTTAAGGTTAAATAGAGAAAGCCCAAGATATTTTAGGGGTGGTCAAAGGGTTGAAACAAAGATTCCAAAAAGTGTTGGAACAAATTTAGAGTTTCAGGGATACCCAAAAATGAGGTTACTGGGAGCGGTTCCTTATCTCCACAGGCGGTTCCTTATCACTAGGGAACCGCGGTCTCAATAGAGAACCGCCCACAGTGGGTTAAATTTGGTGATGAGGGAGGATTTTCCAATTCAGTAAATCCTATTTTTCTAGTCTAACTAATCATGGAGATATGCTTAGAAGCAAAGATAGACAAAGAAAACACACAAGAAATCACCAAACAAGGTTTTGACCAAAATACATGGATTTTAAAGAAAATCGATGTAGGAGGTATGTAGAACTAGATACAAAGTCATGACACAATGATCTTCCATAGTTCTCTTTTGTTCTTGCTATATTTGAGAGGCCCATACATATGAATTATGTAAGCTCAATTGAATAGCAAGAAGCTGTGAAAAACGTTTTTAGATTGAATTAACAATGCAAAAACATTTCTCGACCATTTTCGAAAGAAATTTGAGAACTTTGAAAAAGGAAAGAGAAGTTTTCCAAAAAGAGTTTACGATACTCAAAATCTCAAAGAAAGAAAAGACTCAAGAGAAAAGAAGACTCGAATAATTAAAATGCATAATTAAGGAATACGCAAGTAATTAAAAGGTTCCCTCTTAAGTGGCTTAGTGAAGATGTCGGCTAAGTTTTCTACCGAGGGTACCTTCTCAATCGAAATGTTCCCTTTTTGAACATTATCCCTAATAAAATGGTGGTGAATCTCTATGTGCTTAGTTCGCGAACGTTGCACGAGATTCTTGCTAAGGTGTATTGCACCCTTGTTGTCGCACATGATGGGAACATCATCAAGAGAAATCATGTAATCAACAAGCGCTTGCTTCTTCCATAGAGCTTGTTGCCAAGCTTTACCGGCACTCACATACTCGGCTTCCGTGGTGTATATAGCAAGAGCGGTTTGTTTCTTGGATAACCAAGAAGTTAAACAACAACCCATGAATGTACAAACTCCACTAGTGCTTTTCCGGTCCACATAGTCTCCCGCATGATCCGAGTCCGCGTAGACAATGGTTTCTACGCCGGTCCCTTTAGGATACCATAATCCTAAATTTATAGTGCCCTTAATGTATCGGAAGATACGCTTAACCGCTTCAAGGTGAGAGGTTTTGGTAGCCTCTTGGAAGCGAGCACAAAGGCAAACACTAAACATGATATCCGGTCGACTTGTCGTTAGGTACAACAAACTACCAATCATACCTCTATATTTGGTGTTGTCTACCAACTCACAATCATCATCTACGGTGAGTTTAGTATCCGAGGCCATAGGGGTCTTCATTGGTCTAGAGTCTTCTAATCCAAATTTCTTTAGCATTTCTTTAACATACTTGGATTGATTAAAGAAAATACCATCGTCCATTTTTTTAATTTGGAGTCCTAAAAAGAAGTTAAGTTCTCCCATCATACTCATTTCAAACTCGTCATGCATGATTTTGGCAAAGTCATCACACAATGATTGACAAGTTGAACCAAATATAATGTCATCAACATATATTTGTATGATAATGAGGTGAGAACCTTTCTTCTTTGTAAAGAGTATATTATCTACCATCCCCATGGTATACTCATGTTTTACAAGAAACGCTTTAAGTCTATCATACCAAGATTTGGGTGCTTGTTTGAGACAATAAAGAGCTTTCTTAAGCTTGTAAACATGATCCGGTTTCTCAAAATCAATGAAGCCGAGAGGTTGAGCCACATATACCTCCTCATTGATCAAACCGTTAAGAAATGCACTCTTTACATCCATTTGTTGAAGATTAAAGTCTAAGGCACAAGTGTAAATTAAAAGGATTCTAATGGATTCTAATCTTTCTAAGGGTGCATATGTCTCGTCATAATCAATACCTTCTTGTTGATTATGGCCTTGAGCTACATGTCTAGCCTTGTTACGAGACACAACACCATTCTCGTCTAACTTATTCCTATATACCCATTTAGTTCCTATGATGGTCGAACTTCTAGGTGGAGGAACAAGTTCCCAAGCGTCATTAGCAATGAATAGATTCAATTCTTCTTGCATAGCGATGACCCAAATCTCATCCATCAAAGCTTCTTTAACATTCATTGGTCCAAACAAAGAGATGAAACAAAAGAAGTTACTTTGATTTTGGACTTGAGATCTTAGGGTCCTTTGATTTAATTCGCCTATGACGTTATGGAGAGCATGATCCTTTGACTCCTTAATGTTTACTCCCTTTTCAACACTAAGGTCTTCAACTCCTATGTTTTTAACATCTTTGGCATTAACTATGTCTATTTCATCCAAGTCATCATCTACCAATGGTGGTGTCTTAGATGAAGGAGTGGTTTCATCAAATGTCACGTTAAGTGATTCTTAAATTACACCCGAGCTTCTATTGAGGACTATGTAGGCTTTGCTGGTTTGAGAATAACCTAAAAAGATACCTTCGTAAGACTTTGGGTCAAACTTAGTAAGGTAATCGTTGGTGTTGAGAATGAAGCACTTGCTTCCAAACACCCTAAAGTATTCCAATGAGGGCTTCTTACCTTTAAGAATCTCATAGGGGGTCATTCCTAGAAAAGGTCGAATAAGAATTCGGTTGAGAATGTAGGTCGATGTGTCTACAACATTGCACCAAAAATTTTGAGGCAAAGATTTCTCATTTAACATCGTCCTACTCATCTCTTGGATGGTCCTATTCTTCCTTTCAACTACCCCATTTGATTGTGGAGTGCGAGGAGCTGAGAAGTTATGGGTAATACAATGAGCTTCACAAAAGACACCAAATTGCACTTCATTATCAAATTCCCTACCATGATCCGTCCTAATAGAGACAATTTAACATCCTAGTTGATTTTGAATTCTTCGACTAAAGGTTTAGAAGTGATCGAAAGCTTCATTCTTAGACGCCACAAATCTAGTCTAAGTGAATCTAGAGTAGTCGTCAACTATAACTAGGGTATAAAGGTTACCTCTATAACTCCGTATGGCGGAAGGTCCAAAGAGATCCATATGTAGGATCTCTAAGCACCGAGAGGTTGAAACCAAATTCTTGGCTTTGTGACTTGAGTGAACTTGCTTCCCAATTTTGCAAGCATCACAAAAGTGACTATCAAACTTCATCTTGAGGAGATGTCTTACCAACTCCTTAGAAACTAAATATTGAATTAAACGCATATTAATGTGACCTAATCTCCTATGCCAAAGAGTAGAACTATCATCTAAAGTCGCTAGACATAAGTTATCCTTTTACTTCCTATTGACCTTCATGACATAAAGCCCATGCTTTCTAACACCTTTTCCAATGACTTTTCCATCTTTTACGATTTCACTGTCATATTCCGAAAAGATGACCTTACACTTATTGTCACAAATTTGACCTATACTTAGAAGGTTAAAACATAAGTTATCTACGTGCTCTACGTTTTCTATAGTCATAGAGTCAAGAGAGACTGTACCTTTGCCAATGATATTACCTCGTCGATTACTTGCGAATGTAACGTTACCTCTATCATATGCTTTGTAGTGCGAGAATAAACTTCGATTAGCCGTCATGTGTTTAGAACAACCACTATCCTTAATCCACTCGTCGGGCTCTAAATCGATTCCCAAGCATATCTAGGTAACAACACACAAGATCAAAAATTTGGTCCCTAATATCTCATGGGTCAAAAATTGTTAGTTCCAAATATCCCTCGCATTTGGTTGGGATGCATGAATGAAGGAGACATTTCCCATGGGGAAAAGTATTGTTATTGAAAATTATTCCAATTCATATGGCCATTTTGTTGTCCATAGTTTCTCCTAGGTGTTTTTGATCTTGATCTAGAAATATTGTTATTCCTCCTAGGTGTTGGAGTTTTACTTCTAGGTCGTGATTTAGCTTGATCATCACTTTTTGGCGTAGGTGTTCTACTTCTAAGTTTAGATTCATTTCGTACTCTTGGAGGAGTAGATGTTTGTCTAGATAAGTTTCTAGTTCCCATAAGAGGTTTACTCAAGGGCTTGTAGAATTTATCTAGAGTAGGCTTTTCAGTTATAGTTACTTTGACCTTGTTAATAAGAATATGTTTTGGTCCTTCACCTAAAATAGACTTTTCAGAAAGTTCAGGATTTTCACACAAATCTTCTTCTGGTTTCGGTTCTTTAGCTCCACCCGCGGTTCCATAGCAATAAGGAACCGCCCCATATTTTGGAGAAACGCATACAGGGGAGTGTTTTTCTGAAAACCTAACTTGTTTTGGTTCACTAGTTGATGCTTCATTAGCATTATATCCTAGCCCAAGTCTTTCCTTAGAATGAATTTGTTTGTTTAAAATATCATCAAGAGCATTAGTACCTCTTGATAGGTGTGAAAACACACATCCTTTTACCACTTAATTCTGGCTAAAACGAGACCAAAACACGTATTTAATATCATTTGTTTGGAATTATGCGTGGTTTTTGTGTTTATTGTGTTTTCAGAGTCAACCGGATGAATAATGAAGAAAACATGGGATTGCACGGGCTTTATCAAGGAAAAAGACTCAAGACGAAGTCTATTGTCCAAGAGATGCAAAGGATTTGAAGTCATTGTGCCTATTTGAAGATTTATCGAAGAATAGAGCCAAAGATGGAAGATTCATATATGTCGAAGAACTCGAGTCTATTAAATAAAAGATTATAAGACGAGTTGGAATTATTCACCGACACTTCTAAAAATCCAAAGTCGGAAACGTTTAATTAAAAGAGACGAGAAGCCTAAAGAAGGAAGAAGAAAAGAAGCCCAAAACCAAGCCCATTTACAAGCCCATACACACGCCTATATAAAGGCCCTTACTTCACAAATTTCACACACTTAGTTAGTTTTTAGTTTTTGGATTTCTCTAGTCTTAGAGAGAGAAAGTTCTAAACTTTCTCTCACTAGATTTCATTTTTTTCTATTTCTAGATCAAAACATTTGTATTACTTTTTCATTAATCAAGTTCAAGTTTTTATCTTTTAATCTTTAATCTCATCCTTCCTTTCTTTTATTTTGATTGATTTTGGTACAAATCTCGTATGATCCGTGTTGTTCATCAATAATTTGTGCTTAAAAAGTTGATTTCTTTTTATGTTTCCTTAAGTTTATACACGAATAAGCTTTAAGATCCTTGTTCTTATTGGCTTATTTGTTGATTTAGCTTATTTACTTTTTAAGGTTTTTATGAAAAGTTCATCTTTTTATTGATTTGATTTAAAAGTTGTTTATTTTAAGCTTAGATAAAGTTTTCTTAGTGCTTATTTGATTTGCTTATTGTTGAATTCGAGCTTGTTTGGGAGTTAGCTTATTCCATAAGCTTATTTCCCTTGCTTAAGTTTCGGTTTAGCATAGTTTTAGGAAAGGGTAATTCCCTTTTCCGACCGAGTATTCCGACTGAACACACCATCCTCGTTCCGATCGCCCGATCGGAAAAGGGTTTAGGTTTTCCGATTGCTCTTTGTTTGGGCTTATTCTGATTTGAAACTGTACATCGCATATTCCGATTGTTTTGTTTTTGATTATTCCGATCGGTAAGTTTAGCCGTATTCCGATTAGCACTCATTTCATTATTCCGATTGCCTCCTTTACACATATTCCGATTGTACAAGTTTTCAAGTATTCTGATTGCCCCTCTTTTCCTCATATTCCGATCACTAGTTTCCTCCATATTCCGATCGTTAGATCGGAATACATTCCGATTACACCTCTTTCTGGGTTATTCCGATTCACTTGTTTTGCTTTGTTCCGTTCTTACTTTCTTTTAGTACTTTTTAATTAAGGTCATATTTTTACAAAGTGTTCCAAGTGTTAGTTTTTTTTTAATGTCAACTTATTTCTCTAATATAATCTTTAAGTTTTCAAGCATTTACTTTTAACTTGTCTTTTTACTTTAATCATTCTAAGCTTTAAAGTTTACTCTTCGACACTTAATCACTTGTTATTAGATTAAAATAGATAAACAAACCAACCACTTTTTATTAACCAAGAACAAATCATTCCACATAGAGCCGAGATCAATTCGAGAGGATACCGAGAAACATTAATTGAACCCATAGCAAAAGCAAAGTATCAAATGGCGCCGTTGCCGGCTCTTCTCGTTAAGATCAACAGTTTTTTGAGAACTTGGATTTTGGGATCCGTTCCCCGTGAACGTTACTTTTTCATAAAAAATTTCAAAAATACAAAAATACAAAAAAATTAAAAAACATAATAACCAAAAATATTTTTGCTTTGATTTTCTTTTGTTAGTTCTTTTGCAGGTGTATGCGCACTCGATCCACGTCTTATCAAGAGCCCGAGCCTCTCGATAACTTAGACATGGCCGGTGTACAAAACAACAACAACATACCACCTCCAAACAACAATAATAACAACAACAACCCACCTTTCAACAACATGAATAATAACAACAACAATGAGCCTCTTCCGGATAATCGCCCGATGATTGAACTGCTGCAAGCTCATGTAGATGGCAACACTGATCCAATTGTCGTACCTCCAATTTCCGCCAACAACTTTGAGCTAAAATCAGGCTTTATCCAGATGGTCTCTGCTCAACCGTTCTTGGGGCGTACCATTGATGACCCACATGACCATATCAAGAGATTCTTGCAACTCACCAACACGGTCAAATTCAATGGTGTTCCACAAGAGGTTATCAGGTTACAACTTTTTCCCTTTTCTTTAGAGGGACAAGCCCGGCATTGGCTTGCTAAGGAACCGCCACAGAGTATTATCTCGTGGACGGATTTGGAAACCAAGTTTATCAATTACTTTTTCCCACCCTCTCGTACTACCGCTTTGCGGAATGAAATCATAAATTTTGAACAAAAGTACGATGAGTCGTTCAGTGAATCTTGGGATCGTTTTAAAGATCTTTTAAGAAAATGCCCACAACATGGTTTTACCAAAGTACATCAAATCAATACTTTTTACAATGGTTTAAGCATGAGTGACCAAGATTCACTAAACAGTGCCTCGGGGGGGGTAATCTTTTGGCTAAGACTTCCAATGCTGCTTGGGATATCATTGAAAATAAGTCTCGTGTGCAAACCAAGAGTGTTCGGACCAATGTCGCTAGTGCTAGCACTAGTGACAGCGACAAGCGACTTGACAAAATCACTGTGCTTCTTGAATCGCTTGTTACCCACACCGTTAACAACAACAACAGCAACAACGCTAAAAACGCTCAAGTCAATGCTGTCAGCCAACCATGTGAGATATGCGGGGGTCCTCACTCTTACACCACTTGTACTGCCACCCAAGACTACCCTTCTGAAAATGTGAATGCGGCATATGGCACCTATCCTCAACCCGCTTATCAAGCTCGACCTCAAGGTGACCGTAACTTGCTTAGCTACCGCTCCAACAACTATCTCTCACCACCTGGTTTTACTCCTAACAACCAAAACCAACAACAAAACCTCAACCGACCTCCTCAACAACAACAACAATCTCGTGGACCATACATACCACCGCACAAACAGCAACAACCACCTCAACAAAACAACCAAGTTTACCAGCAACCTGCTTATCAACCACCCGCATACACTGCTCCTTCCAACCAAACCCCCGCATCACATCAAGACATTGGAACCTACATGAGGACTAACGATGTGATCGTGGATAATCTCCAACAGGAAGTGCGCAACTTGAAAGCAGACCTGATGAAACAAGGGAATGATCTGAGAGCTGATATGAAAAACACTATGGATAGTCAAACGAATGTTTTAAGAAACATGATGGCTAGTTTCTTCCACGGTAATCAACCCTCTTCTTCGGGTACTCTTCCGAGTAACACCGTTGCGAATCCAAGAGGGGAGATGAAAGCAATCACTACTCGCAGTGGCAAAGGTACCAAGGAACCCGAGCTTCCTATACCTCCACCGGTGGTTGTGACTAAGGAGAACGAGTCACCTGCTCCTATTCCTCATCCTTCTCCTTCCCCAATTTCTCCACCTCTTCCTTCTACCCCTCCTCCACCCAAGGATGTGAGTGATCCTATTCTTCCAAAGCCTTCCTCTTCTTCCAATATACCTTATCCATCTAGGTTGAGGAAAGAGAAGCTCAAAAGCAAGGACGATATTCAGGTTTCGAACTTTCTTAAGATGTTCAAACAATTGAATTTCAACATCTCCTTCGCTGAGGCTCTCGCTCACATGCCTAAGTACGCGAAAATGTTTAAAGATCTTCTGAGCGACAAGGAAAAGCTTCTCGATATTGCCAACACCCAACTTAATGAGAACTGTTCTGCAATGCTCTTAAGGAAATTGCCAACCAAGCTTGGTGATCCGGGTCGTTTCTTAATCCCTTGCAATTTCCTGGGAGTAGAGAATTGCATGGCCCTAGCCGATCTAGGTGCCGGTATCAACTTAAGGCCCTTAAGCGTTTGGAAGCAATTATCTCTCCCTGAGCTAGTCCCCACCAAAATGACTTTGGAATTAGCTAACCGTATGGTTGCTTATCCAGTGGGGATAGCCGAAGACGTCTTTGTAGGAGTCGACAAATTCACTTTTCCTGCCGATTTCGTCGTCGTCGACTACGAGATGGACCCTCGTGTTCCCTTGATCGTGGGTCGTCCATTCCTGAGGACCGGTCGCACTCTCATCGATGTTGAAGCCGGTGAGCTTATCATGAGAGTGGGTGACGATAAAATCGTCTTCAACATGGGAAAGTTGTCTAAACAACCTTATTCAAACGAGAGTGTTAATTGTATTGACGTTCTTGATGAGGCTTGTGAAGCACACTTCCAAAATGCTTGCAAAAGTATTCCTACCTCTCTTCCCAATGTTGAAACCATTGCCTCTATTGATTCATCACTGTCTCTATTTGGAGAAAGTGATTTGTTTTGGAACAATCTTGAAGCCACCATGGGAGATGTAAACTTAGCTAATGATGATTCGCCCACCGACGGGGATGAAGACATGCATTTCTTTGATAACCTTCTCAACGAAGACAACCTTTCTCCACCATTTCCCACGGTCATTGCTATCGATACTACGACTTTAAATACGCCTCCCGTCAAAAATCCTCCGGATTTAGAATTTAAGGAGTTGCCGCCCCATCTCGAGTATGTATTCCTTGAAGAAGAGAAGAAGTCGCCAGTCATCATTGCTAAGGACCTAAAGGAAGAAGAAAAAGCCCGACTTATCACCGTGTTGAAAGCTCATAAGAAGGCTATTGCTTGGAAAATCTCTGATATTCGCGGAATTGATCCTCACTTCTGCACACACAAAATTCTCATGGAGGACGACTTTAAGCCCACAATTCAAAGCCAACGAAGGGTGAATCCAAAAATCCATGACGTCATCAAAACAGAGGTTATCAAACTTCTTGATGCGGGTATGATTTACCCTATTTCGGATTCACCATGGGTTAGTCCAATCCATTGTGTGCCTAAGAAGGGCGGAATAACCGTTGTTCCCAATGAACACAACGAGTTGATTTCCACTCGTCTCGTTACTGGGTGGAGAGTTTGTATAGACTACCGCAAACTCAATGATGCCACGAGAAAGGATCATTTCCCTCTACCTTTTATGGACCAAATGCTTGAACGTTTAGCGGGTAATGAATATTACTGCTTTCTTGATGGTTTCTCGGGTTATTTCCAAATACCCATCGATCCCCAAGATCAAGAGAAGACAACATTCACTTGTCCCTATGGCACTTTTGCATATAAAAGAATGCCTTTTGGCTTATGTAATGCGCCCGGGACTTTCCAAAGGTGCATGTTTGCTATCTTCCATGACATGGTTGAACAAACCATGGAAGTCTTCATGGATGATTTCTCGGTCTTCGGGGATTCCTTCTCTTCTTGCCTTGCCAATTTGGAACGTATGCTTAAGCGGTGCGAAGACACTCGCCTTGTTCTGAATTGGGAAAAATGCCATTTTATGGTAAAAGAAGGCATCGTGCTAGGACACAAGATTTCCAAAGCCGGTCTTGAAGTAGACCGTGCTAAAGTCGATGTTATCGCTAAGTTGCCTCCACCTTCAACCGTGAAGGGTGTGAGAAGTTTCCTTGGTCATGCGGGCTTCTACCGTCGATTCATCAAAGATTTTTCTCAAATCGCTCGCCCGATGACCCACCTCTTGGAAAAAGATACTCCTTTTATCTTTTCCAAAGAGTGCCTTGAAGCCTTCAACTTGCTTAAGGATAAGCTAACTAAGGCACCCGTCTTGGTTACCCTTAACTGGGAGCTGCCTTTCGAGTTGATGTGCGATGCTAGTGACTTTGCTATTGGTGCGGTTCTGGGACAAAGAGTGAACAAACACTTCCAACCGATCCATTACGCTAGCAAGACAATGACGGGGGCACAATTGCATTATACGACAACTGAAAAAGAGCTTTTAGCTGTTGTCTATGCCTTTGAAAAATTCCGCCCCTATCTTGTCCTTTCCACCACAATTGTGTATACCTATCATTCCGCGTTGAAGTACTTGTTGACAAAGCAAGATTCCAAACCAAGACTTCTTCGCTGGGTTTTGCTGCTCCAGGAATTTAAAATCGAAATTCGCGATAAAAAAGGAGCTGAAAACCTAGCTGCGGATCATCTCAGCAGACTTGAGGATCCTTACAAGGGGGATCATCCGAACAAAGAAATCAATGATTCTTTTCCCCTGGAGACCTTAATGTCTATCAACTCGACCGCTGATGAAACCCCGTGGTTTGCGGACATTGCAAACTACTTGGCGGGTGGAATTCTCGTTGACGGGTTAACATCCCAACAAAAGAAAAAGTTCTTCAAAGACATCAAGACTTACTTTTGGGATGACCCGTATCTTTTCAAACAATGTGCCGACTTGATTATTCGCCGATGTGTTGATGGACCGGCAGCTTTAGAAATCCTTGATGCTTGCCACAAAGGACCCACTGGTGGTCTCTTTGGTCCCAACTACACCGCCAAAAAAGTGTTTGATTCGGGATTTTATTGGCCCACCATCTATCGTGATGCTCACGAGATGGTTAAACGATGTGATGCTTGCCAAAAACAAGGCACGATCACACAAAAAGACGAGATGCCTCAGAATTTCATTCAAGAGTGTGAAATCTTTGATGTTTGGGGTATCGACTTTATGGGGCCATTCCCTTCATCTAAAGGAAACAAATACATCCTTGTAGCCATTGACTACGTTTCAAAGTGGGTTGAAGCCAAAGCTTTACCTACTAATGATGCAAGGGTGGTTTGTAACTTTTTGAAATCTGTTCGCTCGATTCGGCGTTCCTCGTGCTATTATCAGTGACCGCGAGACTCATTTTTGCAACGATCAATTTGCAAGAGTCATGGCTAAGTATGGTGTTAATCATCGTCTTTCCACCGCCTATCATCCCCAAACCAACGGGCAAGCCGAGATATCCAACCGTGGATTGAAGCGAATTTTGGAGCGTACTGTGGGAGAGCATCGTGCCGCGTGGGCCGATAAGTTAGATGATGCTCTGTGGGCTTTCCGTACTGCATACAAGACTCCGATCGGTTGTACACCTTATCGTCTTGTGTACGGGAAAGCATGCCACCTTCCCATCGAGCTGGAGCATAAGGCGCACTGGGCCTTGAAGTGGGCTAACTTCGACATCAAAAAAGTCGGTGATCATCGCAAGACTCAACTCAACAAGCTCAACGAACTAAGGAATGAAGCTTATGAGAACTCGCTGATCTACAAAGAGAAGACGAAGATCCTTCATGAAGCAAAAATCAAGAACCGAGAGTTCCACGTTGGTGATCAAGTCTTACTTTTTAACTCTCGGTTGAAGATCTTCTCTGGCAACTTGAAGAGCCGCTGGTCCATTCACCGTCGCCAACATCTTTCCATATGGGACCATTGAGCTTTCTCAGCCAAATGGGCCCAATTTCAAAGTGAATGGCCAGCGTCTGAAGCTGTACTTTGGTGAGGACATCTCTCATGAGATGATTCCATCCCTCACCACGTTCCCCATGAACTAATTTTGGGTCGAGTCAGGCTCGTGACTCGGTTATCAAAAACAAGCGCTCCTCGGGAGGCAACCCGGGTATCTATCCTTTTCTGTTTTAACCTCCTAAGTGTAGGGGGGACCTATATAGGTGTTTGTTTTTGTGTGGTGATGTGATTACAGGGATAAGTGCACTCTTGGAACCTTTGAAGAACCGTGCTCCCGTGTTATCCACGGTTCTATCTCTCAACTATCGTGATTCAATTTTCTTCATACTCACATATTGAAATTAATCACTTTAGTCGTCTCTTCCTTAACTTGAGTTAACCAACGTGCACAATGTCATAAGTGTAGAGGAGACTTTTCCCACATGCTTAAACATTGAGGACAATGTCTATCTTAAGTGTAGGGGGGACTTCTATCAAAGTTTTAAGTGGACCTTTCCATGAAAATGCCTTCATTTAACCGGAAAATTAACTTTTTCAACATTTTTCAAATTTTTAATTAACTTTGGCCATGTAGTCGTAATTTTTAAATTTTTCTCGTTGCTTTCATATTCCGCAATAAAGTCAAAAATTTTAATAAAGTGGTGTAGCTAGTTTAGAAGTCTTTGACATATTAGGCCCGTTGCGATTATTTTGACTCAACCCGAATAGACTTATTCAAGTTTATTCTTGCTAGTATCCTTAACCATGTAGACCTTAATTGGTTTATTAGGCTAAGCATCCACGAGTCTCATTACTTGAGATTTTAAATTGTGGATGACGAGAAATGATAGAGTCAATTATAAGTCGGTATTCTTGCACAAGCGCACTTGGTGTAATTATTTGCCTATTCTCCCATCACTTGCTAATAAATTATCTGCAATAAGTAAGGTCGTACGATTTGAAAAGTTACTTAGCTTCTAGCCCAAGATCGTTTAAAAGTTGCTCGGTAATGATAAGAGTTCATAGCCAAGGCATAACTTATGAAGCGGGGCGCGAAGATTGGCGAATCCGAAAAGGCCCTAACAAGGCATGAGGATTCCATTTTATTGCTAAAGATCCAAAGTGATGTGAAAAGCATTATTCCCAAAGTCAATATGAAGGATCAAGACTCACGACGAAAAGCAATCAACTCCCATAAAGATCATGGAGAAGTCTATCCGAAAAGACCCTAACAAGATATGAGGATAAATATATCCAAGTCCGAAAAGGAGGCGGATCGTTGTATCTCAAAATCCCAAATAGAGATTGAAGAAATAATCATGAAGTCGTGGTCAACAAAGTTGGAGTACCTCTCAAAAGTCTCCAAGTGAAGAAACTCTATGAACGATGAGAAGACCATTATCTCAAGCACATCTCTCAAGATATGAAGTATGAAGTACATGCCAAATATCGGCCCGAGAAAGGTCTCAAATCGTGAACCAAGTTATGCCAAGATATGAACTTTTTGATATCCCGAGAAGCAGTTTTAAGAGATTTTGTTCTTTAGCTAACTATTGATCAAATCGTCCTACTTTGCTTTCAGCCTAATTAAACTATCGAAATAAGTCCAAAAATGCATCTTCATGATCATTCTAAGACAAAAAAAAAATATAAGAGATACACCTAGGAATAAGGGAGTTTAAGCATTTAATTAAGCCATGTGTGTAAGTGTTTGAATTGCTAACTTATAACAACAATGATCTCGTTTTTAAGCTTAGTTTGGGGAACGTGAAACTTGAGGGTGATAAATCTTCGCAGCACCAAAGCCCTAATGTAAGTCCTTGATCTCTTTGCAAGTTATTTCCATCCTTTCGTTTACTTTAAAGTTTTAATCTTTCTTAGTACTTTCATTTTTGTTTAGTAGAATTTTAATAAGGCCAAGGTTGATCGATTATGAGAAAAGTGTAAATGTGCTTTGTCACTAAGTATTGCATGAGGGCATGGCAATGGTTAAGTGTAGGGGATTTGATAGGTGTGAAAACACCCATCCTTTTACCACTTAATTCTGGCTAAAACGAGACCAAAACACATATTTAATATCATTTGTTTGGAATTATGCGTGGTTTTTATGTTTATTGTGTTTTCAGAGTCAACCAGATGAATAATGAAGAAAACATGGGATTGCACGGGCTTTATCAAGGAAAAAGACTCAAGACGAAGTCTATTGTCCAAGAGATGCAAAGGATTTGAAGTCATTGTGCCTATTTGAAGATTTATCGAAGAATAGAGCCAAAGATGGAAGATTCATATATGTCGAAGAACTCGAGTCTATTAAATAAAAGATTATAAGACGAGTTGGAATTATTCACCGACACTTCTAAAAATCCAAATTCGGAAACGTTTAATTAAAAGAGACGAGAAGCCTAAAGAAGGAAGAAGAAAAGAAGCCCAAAACCAAGCCCATTTGCAAGCCCATACACACGCCTATATAAAGGCCCTTACTTCACAAATTTGACACACTTAGTTAGTTTTTAGTTTTATGATTTCTCTAGTCTTAGAGAGAACTTTCTCTCACTAGATTTCATTTTTTTCTTTTTCTAGATCAAAACATTTGTATTACTTTTTCATTAATCAAGTTCAAGTTTTTATCTTTTAATCTTTAATCTCATCCTTCCTTTCTTTTATTTTGATTGATTTTGGTACAAATCTCGTATGATCCGTGTTGTTCATCAATGATTTGTGCTTAAAAAGTTGATTTCTTTTTATGTTTCCTTAAGTTTATACACGAATAAGCTTTAAGATCCTTGTTCTTATTGGCTTATTTGTTGATTTAGCTTATTTACTTTTTAAGGTTTTTATGAAAAGTTCATCTTTTTATTGATTTGATTTAAAAGTTGTTTATTTTAAGCTTAGATAAAGTTTTCTTAGTGCTTATTTGATTTGCTTATTGTTGAATTCGAGCTTGTTTGGGAGTTAGCTTATTCCATAAGCTTATTTCCCTTGCTTAAGTTTCGGTTTAGCATAGTTTTAGGAAAGGGTAATTCCCTTTTCCGACCGAGTATTCCGACCGAACACACCACCCTCATTCCGATCGCCCGATCGGAAAAGGGTTTAGGTTTTCCGATTGCTCTTTGTTTGGGCTTATTACGATTTGAAACTGTACATCGCATATTCCGATTGTTTTGTTTTTGATTATTCCGATCGGTAAGTTTAGCCGTATTCCGATTAGCACTCATTTCATTATTCCGATTGCCTCCTTTACACATATTCCGATTGTACAAGTTTTTCAAGTATTCCGATTGCCCCTCTTTTCCTCATATTCCGATCACTAGTTTCCTCCATATTCCGATCGTTAGATCGGAATACATTTCGATTACACCTCTTTCTGGGTTATTCCGATTCACTTGTTTTGCTTTGTTCCGTTCTTACTTTCTTTTAGTACTTTTTAATTAAGGTCATATTTTTACAAAGTGTTCCAAGTGTTAGTTTTTTTTTAATGTCAACTTATTTCTCTAATATAATCTTAAAGTTTTCAAGCATTTACTTTTAACTTGTCTTTTTACTTTAATCATTCTAAGCTTTAAAGTTTACTCTTCGACACTTAATCACTTGTTATTAGATTAAAATAGATAAACAAACCAACCACTTTTTATTAACCAAGAACAAATCATTCCACTTAGAGCCGAGATCAATTCGAGAGGATACCGAGAAACATTAATTGAACCCATAGCAAAAGCAAAGTATCACCTCTCATGAACTCTTCAACTCTAATGGAGGTGCTCTTGAGGTTTTCATTTTTTTGTCTAAGGTTTTCACATTTTAAGCATACTAGATCTACTTCTTTGTTTTTCTCAAGCTTAGCTAATTTCTCTTTTAGCTCACTAATCTCATTCTCAAGCTTTGTTCTAGTTGATTTTAGCACTTTTTTCTTTTCAATTAATTTAAGACTAAGCTTATGCAAGTTATTGTATTGGCCTTCTAATTCACTATCATCTTGAGAAGAACTATTATTGCTATAATAATCGGTTTCAGAATGTACCTCTTTAGAAGTGTGAGCCATGAGACATTTCTCATCTTTGGGGTTGTCATCAACATCTTCACCGCTATCGCTCCATGAATATCCAACAAACGCCGTGTGGTTCTTGTCGCGTGAAGGCTTAGGACAATCACCGATGAAATAATTTGGATCACCACATCTAAAGTATTTACTATCACCTTTATCATTTTTGGCAAATCGGTTATTGGAGAAGGGTTTCTTGTCGTTGTTTGGTTGCCTCACATATTGACCTCGTCTTTTGAAGAACTTCTTAAAGTCTCTAACTGACATGGCATATTCATCATCATCACTATCCGAGGAGCTTTCATGGTCACTTTGCGCCTTCTTGGCCTTGAGTTCAGGAGACTTTCTTTCACTCTTAGTTTTCACCATTTCCGAGTCCTTCAAAATTATCATCTCGTGAACCTTCAAGTTACCAATGAGTTCATCGAGTGATAATTTGGCGAGATCCTTTGATTCTTCAATCGTCGTGACTTTAGCTCTCCACTTTGGATGCAACGCCCTAAGAAACTTCCTAACATTGTTCTTGCTAGAAAAAGCTTCATCAAGTGCTTTTAGACTAGTAATAATAATGTTAAATCTAGCAAATGCACTATCAATAGTTTCATCTTCTAAAATGACAAATTGTTCATATTATTGAACAAGAAGATCGATTTTACTTTCTTTGACTTGGCTATTACCTTGGTGGGTTACTAAAAGAGTGTTCCAAGTATCTTTAGCGGTTTCACACATAAAAATCCTTTCGTACTATTTCTTTGGTAAAGCATTATAAATCACCATTTTAGCCTCATTATTTTTAGCAAGTTTACTTTTAGTATCATCATTAGCTTTGTCAAATTAACTATCTCTTTACTTTTAGAAACTTCATTATATTGATAAGGCAAAAAGTCACAATTGGTAATAACATGCCAAAGATCTAAATCTTTTGATTTCACATAAGTCTCAAATCTATTTTTCCAATAAATAAAACTATCAGTTTCAAAAAGAGGTGGTCATTGCATGAGTTGCCCTTCTAGATACTTGTTGGAATCTATAGATCGATTCAAGTTTTAAAATACAATATATTTTAAAAAGGTTTGAGCAACCACGATCTGATACCAATTGTAGAAACTAGAAGGGGAGGGGGGGTTGAATAGTTTTTTAAATTTACTTGTTAAAGATTGGTTTTTAAAAAAATCATTTTCAAAAACTTAGGCTTGAGTATTTATGTGAAATATTCTTATACACAATATGAACAAGGTATAATGCAACTAAACTAATAATCACAAGTATAAAGAATAATAAATGTAAAGAGATAAGGGAAGGAAAGATCAAACCAAACACCAAGGATTTATAGTGGTTCGACAACGAAGCTCACTCCTCGTTCCTACTCCACTCCTCTAGTATTTCTTACTCGAGAGTTCACTAATCAACAAGCTCCTTAAGGTGGAGAAACCGTACACAATGTCGCTTAACCAATTTCCGACTCTAAGTTAAAAGTAGAGCCCTAATCTTAGCTAGGACCAATCTACACCAATATACTTTAAGGATAGTATTAACTTTAATACATACACAACTTCCAAATAGACACAACTACTTGGATCTTCACAACAATGACACAACAATGAATAAATAAGTTTGGATCTTCAATGGATCTTTGAGGTAGGCACAACACTTCAAGGACGATAGTGTTCTTCTCTTTGCACTTTGAGAGGAAAAGATGAGAGGAGAAAGATTCACTTCTAAACAAGTAGTAATCAAACAAATGATCAAGGATTTGAGTGATTTAAGAAGTATGAAAGAATCTGGAAATGTATGTGCAAAAGAGTTGAATTGAAAGTTTGAGAATGGTCCACTATTTATAAGACAAACATCCAACGACTATATCTGCCCGCGGTTCTTTATTGGAGCCCGCGGTTCCTTATCGATAAGGAACCACTATAGGAGCTAAGGAACCGCTTGCATAGACTCCGCTCCTTTTTGTATTTTAGTGGATTGGTTCGAATCTGGGGATTAAAATATCCTGAAAGGATATTCCAAACCAAGATAGAATATGCCATTTTCAAATTTCAAATTTTCAAATAATTAATTTAATAAAACATTTTCTTAAAAAGAAAGTTTAATAAAAAAACTTGTCACACTTAATTAAAAGTGAGTTTTAAGAAAAGATTAAATCCTTGATCACTTAATTAGGATGAGTACTTGTTTGTTCATACTTTAAGTGATAATAGTTGAAATGAAAAATACATGAACTCAAGAATTCGTTTTTCGTTGTTTTCGTAAATGCTTGTTTTTACATATTGTCGTAATCAAAACAAAGCGAGACCGAAAAATACAAGTAACGTTTTTAGGCATCATTGCATTAACACCATTAATGAAAAATGAACAAACAACCTACTTTACAATTTTATTATTAAGTTTTAAGACAAACTAAAAATATGATCACAAACTAGACAACGAGGTTTTCAACTTTCCTTTTGTGAGTTTTCCTAGACGAGGTCTCTCAACGGTTCAAGACAAAACCCCAAAAGAGTCACACACGTATTTTCTGCTTAAATAGGTCTATATATATTCTAAGTGTTTGACAAAACGTTTCCAACGATTTCGAGTGATGGTTTTCATCAGTTTTGATAAACTCATAATAACTTCGATACTTGATGTAAATTAGTGATTCCTCTTTTGTTACGTAGCCTAGACTAGTGGATTCGACACGAAACCCGAGGCATTCCATATGGTGGCCTCGTGGATTTTATATATGCGTCACAAAAGGGGTACTCAAACTGTTTTTCAAATGTCCAACACTTAGTCAGATGCACAAAATTTTACAAAATATAATACGGTTCAAAAGGCATTTTTTCAAACGTCTATTACTACTTAGTTTCTTTGTGACATCCGTCAATTTTCCATCATTATTTTTCCCATGTATTTATTTAATTTTAGCTTTGAACCTTGTGGATTTAACAAATTGAGAAGTTATCTTATATTTATAGAATATCATGGTTTTTATTTGTTATGTGTTACTATTCGTACTTAGCATTATTTAGAGTCATTAGAAAAAATCGTGTCATCCATCACTTCACTATTTAAGCCCAACTATTTAACGTTAACTAGTCAAGTTAACAATTCAAACAAGTTCTACTATACACCAAACATCCTTACACTTTACCTACAACTATTTTACTACACTACATATTACCTCACCTTACAATACCACTACTACTTTCATACCATCCTAATTAAATTAAATACCCTCCACTACCTTAAAAACAATTCATATAATACATAACCTAATTAAGGCAAGTTGAAATCTCCTTTCCATCCCCACTATTAGAATTTCACCATTTTGTTTTCTTGTTTTACTCCACCTACTGTCAAACCAAAGCACCTCCAATTTATTTTGTTGTCATGTTTCCTATTATGGCTTAAGCTCACTTTGCATGAGCTATCAAGCTTCACTCACTCTTCCTATTATTTCTATATAAACACACGCATAACACTTGCAATTCAAACACATTTCATTCTCTTACTCTCTCTCCCTCACTGGTTTCGAAATCAATCAAGTATCAACACAAAGACTCCATTTCCATTTTCTTCTTTCAAGCTACAATCTTCATATCTAAACAAATAAACAAACATATACATACATCACTCAAACACATACAATCACCATGGATGTACGCGACTAGAGTTTCGTTGAGCTAGATATTTTTCGGGGGTTTGAGCTAGGACGAAGTGGGTTGCGGATTTGGTTTATCTTTCGGGCTTAAGGACGAGTTAGGGTTTCGAGTTGCGGGTTCATTTTAGGATTTCCATTGTTTTGGTTCGTGGGTTCATATATTCATCGATTCACATAGCTTCGGAAGCCTCTAAATCTTCGTGTTATTTTCGTGCATAACATGTTACTTGTACTTGCACATCTAAAACCATTTACTTTCAACTATTAATAAGAACTTTGCATAAAATCATAAGTTTCTTCAAAAATGGCTAAATGGGTACGTTGAAATCATAAGCAAAATTATATTTTCGAAAGTGAATGCATTATATATGAGTAACATAAGGTTTTGAGACGAAAAGTTTAAGATTATTTGAGCTTAAAATATGTTTTAAGTTTTGTGTATATATGTTGTTCAAACGAGTGTATCGAGTCAAAACCACGTCCAATCGTGTCATTTTTTTGGTGGGATTTATAGTCGGTGTCGTAAGGATCGTTATGATTTTTAAATCGTCGAAAAATATTAAGAATCGAGTCCACAAATTAAAATGAAGCCACGGTTGAGTTTTTCAAGCTATGGTGTTGCTACTTCTTGTGTACGTCGAGAGAGATAGAGATGAAATGAGGGATTGTTAACTATTTTTTTTAAATAATAATATTGTAGTAGTAGGTTGTGTTAGTGTGTCAGTGGGAGGATGACACAAAAGAAAACAAAAGACTATTGAGACTATTGTACTATTAGTGTAGTATTATAAATTTGAATAAAAAAATTAAACCTCGCTTAATTAGTAGACTTATTAAAATCGGACATCTTAATTAATTTAAATTTAAAACTTAAAACTTAATAAATATTAAATAAATATTAATATAATTTGACCCGGACTAAATTGGTGTCACGGTTCGCGCGTGGAGCGTGGGATTAGGCATTCTTCGTGTAAGTCGTATATGCCGAGTCCCATTGACTCTAACCGAACTAAAAGACCCAATTAAAGTGGGTCCCGGACAAGGGTCTCATAATTTATTTATAGACGACCCAAAAGGGACGATCACTTTATTTATTTATTTTTGACATTCATATTGATTGGCACTAAAAAAATAATAAGACAAAGATGACGGACATATATTATTTGGACAAAAATTAGGATTAGGATCGTATTATTATATGGACTGTATTGGACTGAGACTTGGACTATTATTGGACATAGATAGAGACCAATTACCAATTGACCCAACTAAAAATATACTTAATTATCATGTCTATTTTCTAAAGAGTCTGTCTTGTGTCGTTTTAAATTAATTATTTTTGTGTGCGTTTTTATTTTATAAAACTTGACATTTTCATATATAGTTTAACTTTTGAAATAAAAAGTAAATATTTTTATGTATTAATTAATTGGTGCAAGTACAATGTAATGTAGGAATAATTATTTATTTGCATTGTATTATTAGCTTAGTTAGTCATTATTGCTATTGCTAGGCTACGGTTTGTGTTGACGTTGTTGCGAGCATTTTTCCGTGCCTACTACTTGATTACTTTTACTTGACTATCATTTGAGGTGAGTTTATAGCCCCACTTTTTAACTGCTTTTACTGCTTTTTGGGGTGAGACATTGCTTGATTTAACGTATGAACACAAGTTCGTTAACTGATTTATATACTAGTCTAAGTCCCACTAAAAACCCAGTTGCTTTGGCCCGTGAATCGTGAACCGTTAATTACTTTGTGTAAGCGCGAATGTTATGGATAGATCTATCGGGGTTGACGCCCCTGTCCGGCTTGGTCCAACAGAGGACAAGCGGGCACAGTTTCATTTGAGTCTGAGATAGGATGTCGTGGGTTTAGGCATCCAGTTGGGCTACATTTATATGATTATACTGCCGTGTTGTTAACGCTTCGGTGTCACGAGCTTAGACTGTAATATATGCTTTTATAATGGCTTTGTATTTGTTATATTGTCATCATGGTTGGGAAAATCTTGTGGTTCATTAAACACTTCAAATTAACTAAACCTATGAACTCACCAACTTTATGTTGACACTTTAGCAATGTTTTTCTCAAGTATTAAGAATGAAGATGCTATGTGAGGTCTCATGCACTGCCGTCATTTATATTGAAAATAAAGATCATTTGTACTATTTGAAAACTATGTTTTGTATCTATGACCAGTTTTTATGCTTCCGCACAATGTTTAAACTCCTTATTTTATCAAATGCAAGTGATCAATTTTCCGAACGTCTCATTTAGAGGTCGTTCTTTGTAACTGTGTGTATGATAATCATGACGTCACCACTCCCTTGTTGACATTATACTCTGATATTTTGTGAGTGTGACAGATTGGTATCAGAGACATGGTTATAGAGAACTAGGTTGCATTTAGTAACTCTAGACTATAACTGCTATGTGTTTAGTTGATTATCATACGGATTGTATGTATTAAGTATATATATATATATGGAGATATATATATGTAATGAACAAGTATTATTGGAATCAGATGATTTAACAATAAAGAATATACAATTAATGGGATACATGTGATTTAACAATTATGAGATATATTTACATGGGATACATGTGCAACAACAAAAATCTGAGTTATGTTATATGGGATACATGTGGTTTGAACAATGATTGCTATATGTTATGTTGATATCCCTAACACGGGCTATTTATGGGTATTTATTCATATCTTGTTTGTTTATACTGTTGAGCATTACATTACCGTACCGTATGTGCCATGATTGTTATATCTGGCAAAACCTTATTATCTTGTTTACCTTTTAGATTATGGCACCTGTTCAAAGATCTGAGACGCAGAACCCACCAGCCACTACCGGTGGAATTGACCCAGTCATGCTTAGCCAAATGATCGCGGAACGAGTGGCCGAGGCACTCGCAGCAGCTGAAGTGACCCGTGCAGCGAGCACGCAAGAGGAGACAACCCGAGGAGCCACTGTTGCCGATGCACGGACCTGCACCTACAAGGAATTTCACGCGGTTACGCAAGTGAGTTTCCGCGGTACCGAAGGTGCAGTGGGTTTGACTAGATGGTTTGAGAAGTTGGAATCTCAATTTGGGATTAGCAATGTTGATGAAGCTGATAAGGTGAAGTTTGCATCAAGCACACTGATGGATAGTGCTTTGACTTGGTGGAACGTTTATGCTCATGTAGTGACTATTGATGTTGCACAAGCTACACCTTGGAGTGAGTTCAAGGCTATGTTTATTAGGAAGTACTGCCCTCGAAATAAAGTCAAACAGATGGAGGTTGAGCTATGGAATTTGAAAGTAAAGGGAACCGCCCTTACTGCTTACAATCAGCGCTTTCAAGAGCTAATTCTGTTGTGCCCTGAGATGGTGCCCAACAATGACCGATTGTTGGAGCGATACATTGAAGGCTTACCTTTGAACATCAAAGGGAATGTGACATCATCAAAGCCGAATGACTTGCATGAGGCAATTGATATGGCTCAGAGTTTGATGTACCAAGTGGTGCAAGAGTTGGGGGAGAATGCTGGTGACAAGAGGAAGTGGTTTGGTAATCACTTCAACAAAAATAACAACAACACTAATAACTACAATCAGAACAAGCATCAAGAGGTGGTTAGAGTGTTTACTGCTGGGCAAGGTGATACTAGTAACTATGCTGGGAGATTTCCTTTCTGTGAGAAGTGTGGCCGACACCACGAGGGAGCATGTCCTCCTACATGATAAAACTGTGGAAAGGCTGGACATAAGGTGAAGGAATGTCGAGCTCCACCCTCGTCCTGTTAGCCAAAGAGGACCAACAACTCAAGGAGGACAAGGAGAGAATGTTACTTGTTTTGGGTGTGGAGAGAAAGGGCATTACAAGAATAAGTGTCCAAGCAGTGGGAACCAAGGTCGTGGTAATCAAATTCGAGGCAACCAAAACCATAACCAAGGGAACCAGAAGCAGAACCAGGGGAATCGGGGAGGAAATAACCGAGCCACAACCAGTGCTCCAAGTGGATTCACGAAACCTAGCAAGGTGTATCATTTGTGTGCTGAGGCTGCGGTGAAAGACAACAATGTTGTGACTGGTACGTTCCTAGTCAATAACAACTATGTTTCAGTACTATTTGATTCTGGTGCGGATAGGAGTTTTGTGTCATCTGCATTTAGTGAACGCCTAAATATTACCCCTACTGCGTTAGATATTAAGTATAAGGTAGAACTAGCCGATGGGAAGTCAGTGACCACCGATGCTATTCTGAAAGGATGTAGTCTAAGGTTACAAGATCATTCGTTCAGTATCGACTTACTCCCCATAGAATTAGGAAGTTTTGATGTCATCATTGGAATGGATTGGATGTCGAAGCATCACTCGGAAATTGTATGTCATTAGAAGTGCGTCCGTGTTCCTTATGGAAACGATGTACTAATCATACAAGGCGAAAGAAGTGGAGTGAAGAATAGATCGAGACTGGAAGTCATCTCGTGTATTAGAACCCAAAGATACATTGAGAAGGGATGTCCAGTGTTCTTGGTTCAAGTAACGCAAAGGGAGGAAGAAGAAGATCATGAGAAGAAGGTTGAAGATGTACCGATCGTTAGAGATTTTCTAGACGTATTTCCAGAAGACTTACCGGGATTACCACCAACACGACAAGTGGAGTTTCACATAGAGCTTACACCAGGTGCTGCACCCGTTGCTAGAGCACCATACCGCTTAGCACCAGTAGAGATGAAGAAGCTAGCTGAACAACTAAAGGAACTTTCTGACAAAGGTTTCATTAGGCCGAGTTCCTCACCTTGGGGAGCACCGGTCCTATTTGTCAAAAAGAAGGATGGATCCTTTAGGATGTGTATTGATTACCGAGAGTTGAACAAGCTGACGATAAAGAACCGCTACCCATTGCCAAGAATTGACGATCTTTTTGACCAACTGCAAGGATCTAGCATATACTCGAAGATTGATTTAAGGTCGGGATATCATCAGCTAAGGGTTAGAGAAGAAGACGTCCACAAGACGGCTTTTAGAACCCGATACGGACACTACGAGTTCCAATTTATGCCTTTTGGTTTGACAAACGCACCCGTGGTATTCATGGATCTCATGAACCGAGTTTGCAAGCCATACTTGGACAAGTTTGTGATTGTATTCATTGATGATATTCTCATTTACTCACGTAATGAAGAAGAACACAAGGAGCATTTGAAGACCATACTAGAGCTGCTGAGGAAGGAGAAGTTGTATGCAAAGTTTTCCAAATGTGAGTTTTGGATAAACACAGTGCAATTCCTTGGGCATGTAATCGATAGCAGTAGTATTCACGTTGATCCTGCTAAGATCGAGGCTGTGAAAGATTGGGCGAATCCTACAACACCCACGGAGATCCGCCAATTTTTAGGTCTTGCTGGTTACTATAGGATATTCATTGAGGGTTTCTCCAAGATAGCTAAACCAATGACGGAGTTAACTCAAAAGGATAAGAAGTTTGAGTGGAAAGAAGATCACGATTTGGCATTCCAAACATTGAAGCAGATGTTGTGTGAAGCACCTATACTAGCCCTACCCGAGGGTAATGAAGACTTTGTGGTGTATTGTGATGCATCCATAAAAGGGTTAGGTGCGGTGTTGATGCAAAGGACTAAGGTCATTGCTTATGCGTCAAGACAACCAAAAGTGCACGAGAAGAACTACACAACTCATGATTTAGAGTAAGGAGCAGTGGTGTTTGCCCTAAAGATATGGAGACACTACCTTTATGGCACAAAGTGTGTTGTATTCACTGATCATAAAAGTTTACAACACATATTGAATAAAAAAGAACTCAACATGAGACAACGATGTTGGCTAGAGTTGCTCAGTGATTACGATTGTGAGATCCGTTATCACCCGGGCAAGGCAAATGTCGTAGCTGACGCTTTGAGTCGAAAGGAGAGGATTCTTAGAGTGAAAGCCTTGGTGATGACCATTGGCTTAGATCTTCCATCCTTAATTCTCAAGGCTCAGAAGGAGGCAGTCGAGGAGGAAATTCTCAAGACTGAAGATGTTGAAGGCATGATAAAGAAGTTAGAAGCTCGCTCGGATGGAACATTATGCCTTGATAATAGGAGTTGGTTACCGTGCCATGGTGACCTACGACCTTTGATTATGCATGAGTCGCATAAGTCAAAATACTCCATACATCCGGGATCTGATAAGATGTATCATGACCTTAAGATGATGTATTGGTGGCCGAACATGAAGGCAGACATCGCCACCTATGTTGGCAAGTGCTTAACTTGTTCCAAGGTCAAGGCCGAACACATAAAACCATCAGGACTATTTGTCCAACCCGAACTACCAGAATGGAAGTGAGAAAGGATCACTATGGATTTCATTACAAAGCTACCTAAAACCTCACCTGGATTTGACACTATTTGGGTCATCGTCGACCGACTCACCAAATCGGCTCACTTCATACCAATCAAGGAGACGGATGGAATGGATAAATTAGCAAGAACATACTTGAAGGAAGTAGTCACGAGGCATGGTATTCCTGTGTCTATAATCTCTGACCGAGATAGCCGATTTACTTCACAGTTTTGGAAGTCGTTGCAGAAAGCATTGGGAACGCAGTTGGATATGAGCACTGCGTATCATCCCCAAACCGACGGTCAAAGTGAAAGGACCATTCAAACACTAGAAGATATGCTAAGAGCTTGTGTGATCGACTTTGGGAATGGATGGGATAGGCATCTACCATTGGTGGAGTTCTCATACAATAATAGTTATCACACTAGCATTAAGGCAGCACCGTTTGAAGCCTTGTATGGTAGAAAGTGTCGTTCACCCGTGTGTTGGGCAGAGGTTGGTGATGCTCAACTCACTGGACCCGAAATCATACATGAGACTACTGAGAAGATCTTTAAGATCAAGATCCGTATGCAAGCAGCAAGAGATCGACAAAAGAGTTATGCTGACATGAGACCCAAACCTCTTGAGTTTGAGGTTGGCAATAGAGTCATGTTGAAGGTCGCACCTTGGAAGGGTGTAATCCGCTTTGGAAAGCGTGGAAAGTTGAATCCTCGTTACATTGCACCATTCAAGATCATAGAGAGAATTGGCCCCGTGGCCTATCGTTTGGAGTTACCTCAAGAACTTAGCCGAGTGCATAATGTGTTCCACATTTTCAGTCTGAAGAAATGCTTATCCGACGAGACACTCGTTATTCCTTTAGAAGAGATCCAACTCGACGACAAGCTCAACTTTGTAGAAGAACCGGTGGAGATCATGGACCGTCAGGTCAAACAGCTCAAGCAAAGTCGTATACCTATCGTGAAAGTCCGTTGGAATGCACGTAGAGGTCTAGAATACACGTGGGAACGTGAAGACCAATTCAAGATCAAGTATCCTCATCTTTTCGCTAATCACCCTACTACAACAACGTCTTGATTTCGCGACGAAATCTCTAAGACATGGGGATACTGTGACATCCGTCAATTTTTCATCATTATTTTTCCCATGTATTTATTTAATTTGAGCTTTGAACCTTGTGGATTTAACAAATTGATAAGTTATCTTATATTTATGGAATATCATGGTTTTTATTTGTTATGTGTTACTATTCGTACTTAGCATTATTTAGAGTCATTAGGAAAAATCGTGTCATCCATCACTTCACTATTTAACGTTAACTAGTCAAGTTAACAATTCAAACAAGTTCTACTATACACCAAACATCCTTACACTTTACCTACAACTATTTTACTACACTACATATTACCTCACCTTACAATACCACTACTACTTTCATACCATCCTAATTAAATTAAATACCCTCCACTACCTTAAAAACAATTCATATAATACATAACCTAATTAAGACAAGTTGAAATCTCCTTTCCATCCCCACTATTAGAATTTCACCATTTTGTTTTCTTGTTTTACTCCACCTACTGTCAAACCAAAGCACCTCCAATTTATTTTGTTGTCATGTTTCCTATTATGGCTCAAGCTCACTTTGCATGAGCTATCAAGCTTCACTCACTCTTCCTATTATTTCTATATAAACACACGCATAACACTTGCAATTCAAACACATTTCATTCTCTTACTCTCTCTCCCTCACTGGTTTCGAAATCAATCAAGTATCAACACAAAGACTCCATTTCTATTTTCTTCTTTCAAGCTACAATCTTCATATCTAAACAAATAAACAAACATATACATACATCACTCAAACACATACAATCACCATGGATGTACGCGACTAGAGTTTCGTTGAGCTAGAGATTTTTCGGGGGTTTGAGCTAGGACGGAGTGGGTTGCGGATTTGGTTTATCTTTCGGGCTTAAGTACGAGTTAGGGTTTCGAGTTGCGGGTTCATTTTAGGGTTTCCCTTGTTTTGGTTCGTGGGTTCATATATTCATCGATTCACATAGCTTCGTAAGCCTCTAAATCTTCGTTTTATTTTCGTGCATAATATGCTACTTGTACTTGCACATCTAAAACCATTTACTTTCAACTATTAATAAGAACTTTGCATAAAATCATAAGTTTCTTCAAAAAATGGCTAAATGGGTACGTTGAAATCATAAGCAAAATTATATTTTCGAAAGTGAATGCATTATATATGAGTAACATAAGGTTTTGAGACGAAAAGTTTAAGATTATTTGAGCTTAAAATATGTTTTAAGTTTTGTGTATATATGTTGTTCAAACGAGTGTATCGAGTCAAAACCACGTCCAATCGTGTCATTTTTTTGGTGGGATTTATAGTCGGTGTCGTAAGGATCGTTATGATTTTTAAATCGTCGAAAAATATTAAGAATCGAGTCCACAAATTAAAATGAAGCCACGGTTGAGTTTTTCAAGCTATGGTGTTGCTACTTCTTGTGTCCGTCGAGAGAGATAGAGATGAAATGAGGGATTGTTAACTATTTTTTTTAAATAATAATATTGTAGAACTAGGTTGTGTTAGTGTGTCAGTGGGAGGATGACACAAAAGAAAACAAAAGACTATTGAGACTATTGTACTATTAGTTTAGTATTATAAATTTGAATAAAAAAATTAAACCTCGCTTAATTAGTAGACTTATTAAAATCGGACCTCTTAATTAATTTAAATTTAAAACTTAAAACTTAATAAATATTAAATAAATATTAATATAATTTGACCCGGACTAAATTGGTGTCACGGTTCGCGCGTGGAGCGTGGGATTAGGCATTCTTCGTGTAAGTCGTATATGCCGAGTCCCATTGACTCTAACCGAACTAAAAGACCCAATTAAAGTGGGTCCCGGACAAGGGTCTCATAATTTATTTATAGAAGACCCAAAAGGGACGATCACTTTATTTATTTATTTTTGACATTCATATTAATTGACACTAAAAAAATAATAAGACAAAGATGACGGACATATATTATTTGGACAAAAATTAGGATTAGGACTAATAGAGTTTCTTCACTTGGAGACTTTTGAGGGGTACTCCAACTTTGTTGACCACGACTTCATGATTATTTCTTCAATCTCTAATTGGGATTTTGAGATACAACGATCCGCCTCCTTTTCGGACTTGGATCTATTTATCCTCATACCTTGTTAGGGTCTTTTCGGATAGACTTCTCCATGATCTTTATGGGAGTTGATTGCTTTTCGTCGTGAGTCTTAATCCTTCATATTGATTTTAGGAATAATGCTTTTCACATCACTTGGATCTTCAGCAATAAAATTGAATCCTCATGCCTTGTTAGGGCCTTTTCGGACTCGCCAATCTTCGCGCCCCGCTTCATAAGTTATGCCTTGGCTATGAACTCTTATCATTACCGAGCAACTTTTAAACGATCTTGGGCTAGAAGCTAAGTAACTTTTCAAATCGTACGACCTTACTTATTGCAGATAAATTATTAGCAAGTGATGGGAGAATAGGCAAATAATTACGCCAAGTGAGCTTGTGCAAGAATACCGACTTATAATTGACTCTATCATTTCTCGTCCTCCACAATTTAAAATCTCAAGTAATGAGACTCGTGGATACTTAGCCTAATAAACCAATTAAGGTCTACATGGTTAAGGATACTAGCTAGAATAAACTTAGATAAGTCTATTCGGGTTGAGTCAAAATAAACGCAACGGGCCTAATATGTCAAAGATTTCTAAACTAGCTACACTACTTTATTAATATTTTTGACTTTATTTGCGGGATATATACATATGAAAGCAAAGATAAAAAATTTAAAAATTACGACTAAATGGCCAAAGTTAATAAAAAATTTGAAAAATGTTGAAAAATATGATTTTCCGGTTAAATGAAGGCATTTTCAAGGAAAACTCCACTTAAAACTTCGATAGAAGTCCCCCCTACACTTAAGATAAACATTGTCCTCAATGTTGAAGCATGTGGGAAAAGTTTCCCCTACACTTATTACATTGTGCACGTTGGTTAACTCAAGTTAAGGAAGAGACGACTAAAGTGATCAATTTCAAATGTGAGTATGAAGAAAATTGAATCACGATAGTTGAGAGATAGAACCGGATTTCGGATAACACGGGAGCACGGTTCTTCAAAAATTCCAAGAGTGCATTAATCCCTGTAATCACACCACACAAAGACAAACACGTATAGAAGTCCCCCCCTACACTTAGGGGATTAAAACATAAAAGGATAGATACTCGGGCTGCCTCCCGAGGAGCGCTTGTTTTTGATAACCGAGTCACGAGCCTGACTCGACCCAAAATTAGTTCATGGGGAACGTGGTGAGGGATGGAATCACCTCCTGAGAGGTGTCCTCACCAAAGTACAACTTCACTCGTTGGCCATTCACCTTAAAATTTGGTCCATTAGGTTGAGCGAGCTCGAGAGTACCATATGGAAAAATTTGGGCAATGGTGAATGGGCCGGACCAACGAGATTTGAGCTTGCCCGAAAAGATTTTCAACCGAGAGTTAAAAAGTAAGACTTTGTCTCCAACATGGAACTCTCGGTTTTTGATCTTGGAGTCGTGAATGAGCTTAGTTCTTTCCTTATAGATCAAAGAATTTTCATAAGCCTCATTACGGAGTTCATTCAGCTCATTGAGTTGGATCTTGCGTAGGTCACCGGCTTTGTTTATATCAAAATTAGCCCACTTCAAGGCCCAATAAGCCTTGTGTTCCAACTCAATGGGGAGGTGGCACGCTTTCCCGTACACAAGACGATAAGGCGTACAGCCGATCGGGGTCTTATAAGCAGTACGGAAAGCCCACAAAGCATCATCAAGTTTATCAGCCCATGAGGCACGATGCTCTCCCACAGTTCTTTCAAGAATTCGCTTCAGTCCTCGGTTGGATATTTCAGCCTGGCCATTAGTTTGTGGGTGGCAGGCTGTGGAAAGACGATGGTTTACACCGTACTTAGCCATGACTCTAGCAAATTGGTCATTGCAGAAATGAGTCCCACGATCACTAATAATGGCACGAGGCACACCGAATCTAGCGAATAGAGCCTTCAAAAAGTTACAAACCACCCTTGCGTCATTAGTAGGTAAAGCTTTGGCTTCAACCCATTTGGAGACGTAGTCAACGACTACAAGGATGTATTTGTTTCCTTTAGAAGAAGGGAATGGCCCCATAAAGTCGATACCCCAAACATCAAAGATTTCACACTGTTGAATGAAATTTTGAGGCATCTCGTCTTTATGTGTGATTTTGCCTTGCTTTTGGCAAACATCACATCGTTTGACCATATCGTGAGCGTCACGGTATATGGAGGGCCAATAAAATCCCGAGTCAAACACTTTTTTAGCGGTGAAGTTGGGACCAAAGTGACCACCGGTGGGTCCTTTGTGGCAAGCATCAAGGATTTCAGACGCTGCCGGTCCATCAACACATCGGCGAATAATCAGGTCAGCACATTGTTTGAATAGGTAAGGGTCGTCCCAAAAATAAGTCTTAATGTCGGTAAAAAACTTTTTCTTTTGTTGGGACGTTAACCCTTCCTTGAGAATTCCACCCGCCAAGTAATTTGCAAAGTCCGCAAACCACGGGGTTTCATTCGGCTTCGAGTTTATAGACATTAAGGTCTCCAAGGGAAAAGAATCATTGATTTCTTTATTCGGATGATCCCCTTGGTAAGGATCCTCAAGTCTGCTAAGATGGTCCGCGGCTAGGTTTTATGCTCCTTTTTTATCACGAATTTCGATTTTAAATTCCTGGAGCAGCAAAACCCAGCGAAGAAGTCTTGGTTTGGAATCTTGCTTTGTCAACAAGTACTTCAGCGCGGAATGATCGGTATACACAATGGTGGTAGAAAGGACAAGATAGGAGCGAAATTTTTCAAAGGTGATAGGTGTGAAAACACCCATCTTTTCTACCACTTAATTACATTAAAACGGGAC
Organism: Glebionis coronaria; assembly: GCA_025667525.1. Lineage (NCBI taxonomy): Eukaryota > Viridiplantae > Streptophyta > Magnoliopsida > Asterales > Asteraceae > Glebionis > Glebionis coronaria. Next base: position 431,156,525 of record CM046879.1, on the reverse strand, counting down.
CTAAACGTATATTTTATGTCGTAAATGGCGGAATTATGCGTGGTTTGTGTTTTTATTGTGTTTCAGGGTCGAGAAGGTGAAAAGTGGAGAAAACATGGCTTTCACGGGCTTTTATTGAAGAAAAAGACAAAACACGAAGTTGAAAGATCAAGAGTGGAAAAAGAACGGAAGTCTGAGACCAATTCTGAAGATTTATCGAAGAAAAAGTCAAAAGACGGAAGTATACTAAAAAGCCGAAGAACTCAGGTTTAAATTATGAAGAAATTACAAGACGAGTTCAAAGAAATCCCGAGACGAGGTCTTAGAAGTCGAAGAATTTGAGAAGACTGAAAGACTGAAAGACTGAGGACCAAGATAGAAAGAAAGAGGAAGCCACCAACCACTCCCCTCTCCTATAAATACCACCCTCACAACATGTGAGAGAGTTGGTTAGTTTTAGTTTTAGTTTTAGGAATAGATTAGAAGTAGGTAGTTTCTCTCTCTAAACTTATGCTTTCTCTCTCTAGATTGATTTGTGTTTAAGCTTTTGTTATTGAATCTTTACTTTTTAATTAAGCTTTTAATTCATCATCTTCATCCTTTCTTGTTAATTTGTTCTTAATCTTTGTGTTCATGTTCTTGAGTTTTCTTATTTTCAATCAAGTGGGTTTTGATTTATTTGGCTTTGTTTGTTAGATTTGATGATTTGTTTCGATTAATTATCGTTAGTTCATGTTTATTGGTTGTTTTGGTTTAATCTTTAGGTTTGTTTTGGTTAGATTTGGTCAGATTCGTGTTCTAGTTCATCTACTGTTTTCTCAAGTTTCTCGTTACTGTTCTTCAGCCCAGAATATTCCGAATAGCCGCTTTATTTTCCTTCTATGCGGAATATTTCTATTATTTCGAATAGACTGTCTTTGCATTCTTCTATGCGGAATATTAGATATTCCGTATAGAATCCCTATTCGGAATATCTGGATATTCCGAATAGAGACCCTTACTCGGAATGTCTGATTATTCCGAATAGAGTTTTCTATTCGGAATATTAGATTATTCTGAGTAGTGTCTTCTATTCGGAATGTTCAAATATTCCGAATAGCCTATTTTTTTTCGCATAGTGTTTTTATTCCAAGTAGAATTTTATTCCGCATAGAGTAGCTTTTTATTATTCCGCATAACCTTTATTCCGCATAGGGCGTTTTTCCATTCTTATTCCGCATAGTTTAAACATTCCGAATAGCTTTTTATTGAATTTTTAGTTTTCAGTTTTTAAACCTTATTTTTCCCGCCATTTTCTTTACTTGCACTTTTACTTGCTTTCCTTTCTATGTAAGTTTTAATTTGAGTCATTTACTTTTATTACCTTTAATTTCTCGTCATTTATTTCCCGTTAAGTTTTAATCTTTCATTGTTTCTTCTTATCGTCTTTACTTTATTTTTATTTTGTTTCAAGTTTTTGCTTTTCATTAGTTTTAGACAACGACACCTCTTTTATTTGATTCACCAAGAACAACTGAGTTGCACAATTAACCAGAGATCAATTCGAAGAGATACCGAGAAAACGAACTTTAATTGATACAAAAACTAGTTATCAAATGGCGCCGCTGCCGGCTCTTTTCGTGAAGATCGAAGGTTTTTTGTGAGTGAAGCGTTGGATTTTGGGATCCGTTCACTTGTGAACGTTATTTTTCGTTTCCAAAAATTTTCAAAAATCCAAAAACATTTGAAAAATTATAAAAAGCATTTCTTTTTCAAAGTTTTGCACCAAAAATATTCTTCTTGCTTATATATCTTTCTCTATGGATTTTTATGTCAATTGCGTCGGGTGCGGGAGACGATTGTACGGGAACGACTCTTGTCAATGGTGTACATGTGAGCAGTACGGAAACGATATCAAAGATACACAATTAATACCAGGATTTTGTCCTTTGTGCCACTCACTTAATTCTTCCTTTTTGAACCCACCTAATCTTTCCCCGTGCATCTATTGTGGAAGCGATTCTCCTTGGCATGTTTCGTGCCCGGTTCAATACTCGTATGATTACGGGCAAGAACCGGGGTACAATTATGACAATGAAAATAACTATCCATAAGACGCACCCGACTTTTCTCCTTACCCTTCTTGCCAAACTTGTGGGGGTCCTCATGATTCTTCTTATTGTCAACCAATGAATTATTATGAGCAAAATCCGTGTCCTCAATTTTCTTCACCAATGGATTATTATGAACCAAACCCGGTTTCTAATTCTTCTCCACCAATGAACTACTATGAGCCACAACCATGCTATAATTCAGGTTTTCAACATTTTGAACCCTCACAACACATCATCGATCCTCAACCCTCCTTCGAACAATTGAGCTCCAATGAACAACGGGACAATCTGGTTAAGCAAGTTCAACAAATTCAAGAATCTTGGAACAAGTTCATCTAAAAATATCAAGAGGATCAACGACAGGAGCAAATATCGAATATCGAGACTTATACTCCTTCTCCGGTGTATCCATACTATTACGATGATGATGACGATGAGCCTACTATTTCTTGGAATGATCTTACTGCTCAATGTCCTAAAGCTATTGTCATCCCTCCTCTCAATATCCCTAACATGTCGAAGGAGTGCGATACATTGAATGAGCTTAGTGATGTTGGTCTTGATAAAGTGTTTGATGATGAGGTTTGTGACATACCAGCTGCTATGGAGCCTGAGGACGACATTGCTCTTACGAAAGAAGTCGATCCTAGTGATGCCGATTCTTCTCTCTGCTATGAGAATTTCACTTTTGAAATTTCTCAATCTCCACCGGGAGATGCAGACGATGACGATTTATTCTCTCCGGTTTACGAGAAGTTCACCGATGAACATGATCGTGTGGATGAGGTGGAAGACGTACTTCTTCGCGATAGATTACGGAAAGTGCACCTTCTTATTGATCAAATCGAAGCGTTGACTTCTCCTTCTCCTTCCGAGTCTTTGCCTCCATCTATTCTTCCCGTTGAAGATAATGACCCATTGCTGGAAGAAATTGACATTCACTCCATACCACCAGGTAATGATGACGATGATTTGGAGGGGGACATTATTTTTGCTAATTTGCTTCAAGAAAATATTGTCCCAAGTCCCCCTCCCGAGCACCTTTCATCCTCCCCTTTAGCCACTATTACGGAGGATGAGTGCTTTGACCCGGGAGGTGACATTCATTATGCTATGATTGATAACAATACGGCTTTGTCGTTTGCTCAGCCTCCATTGTCTTTGGGGGAGGACAATGTGCTTACTATACCCAACCCACCTCCCGTGGATCTTGAATTCACATACTTCTCGTATGTTGAAAGGACCTTTCTTCCTTTCAAGATTTATCCCCCCGCCTCTCCTTTGTTGATGTCAACCGGGAACGAGGACAAGGTCTTTGATCCCGGTATCACATTCGAGGCTTCCCCATGGACCATTTAATTCGGGGACGAGTCAGGCTCGTGACTCGGTTAACAAAAACAAGCGCTTTTTGGGAGGCAACCCAATTATCTATCTATTTTCACCATAAGTGTAGGGGGGAGCCCCGTGGTGTTTCTTGCCTTCTTTCCTATCATTGCAGGGATTCGAGCTTCAACGACACACTCTTGATGACTTTTGACGAACCGTGACTCCGTGTTCCCTTCTTCCCGGTTCTATCCTAAACTCTTTTCGATTCACTATTTTATATTTCTCAATATTAAAATAGGAATCTCTTTAGTTGTCTCTTCCTTAGCGAGATTTAAACAACGTGCACAATGTCCTAAGTGTAGGGGAGTTTACTCCCACATGCTTAAACATTGAGGACAATGTTTATATTAAGTGTGGGGGGACTTCTATCGAAGTTAAGTGGCCTTTTCCTTGTATTTGTCCTCATTTTTAACCGGAAAATCAATTTTTCGACATTTTTCAAAATTTTTAATCTATTCTGGCCTAGTTGTAGTTCCCTTTATTTTTGTTACTTTTCTCCTATTTTAATAAAATGGTTTTAGCAAGTTTAGATATCTTAGATATATTAGGCCCGTTGTGAATATTTTGACTCAACCCGAGTTTACTTATCCAAGTTTACTCTAGCTAGTATCCTTAACCATATGGACCTTAATTGGTTTATTAGGCTAAGCATCCACGAGTCTCATTACTTGAGATTTTAAATTGTGGAGAACGAGAAATGATAGATTTAGTTACAAGTTTGGTATTCTCTCATTAACTTATGTGAGTTAATTATGATCTTTTTCTCCCATCACTTGCTAATAAATTATCTGCAATAAGTAAGGTCGTACGATTTGAAAAGTTACTTAGCTTCTAGCCCAAGATCGTTTAAAAGTTGCTCGGTAATGATAAGAGTTCATAGCCAAGGCATAACTTATGAAGCGGGGCGCGAAGATTGGCGAGTCCGAAAAGGCCCTAACAAGGCATGAGGATTCAATTTTATTGCTGAAGATCCCAAGTGATGTGAAAAGCATTATTCCCAAAGTCAATATGAAGGATCAAGACTCACGACGAAAAGCAATCAACTCCCATAAAGATGATGGAGAAGTCTATCCGAAAAGACCCTAACAAGGTATGAGGATAAATAGATCCAAGTCCGAAAAGGAGGCGGATCGTTGTATCTCAAAATCCCAAATAGAGATTGAAGAAATAATCATGAAGTCGTGGTCAACAAAGTTGGAGTACCTCTCAAAAGTCTCCAAGTGAAGAAACTCTATGAACGATGAGAAGACCATTATCTCAAGCACGTCTCTCAAGATATGAAGTATGAAGTACATGCCAAATATCGGCCCGAGAAAGGTCTCAAATCGTGAACCAAGTTATGCCAAGATATGAACTTTTTGATATCCCGAGAAGCAGTTTTAAGAGATTTTGTCCTTTAGCTAACTATTGATCAAATCGTCTTACTTTGCTTTCAGCCTAAATAAACTATCGAAATAAGTCCAAAAATGCATCTTCACGATCATTCTAAGACAAAAATAAAATATAAGAGATACCCGTAGGAATAAGGGAGTTTAAGTGATTAATTGAACCACATGAGTAAATATTTGTTATGCTAACTTGTACTAATAATGATCTTGTTTTTAAGCTTGGCATGAGGAATGTGAAACTTGAGGGTGATAAACATTCACGACACCAAAGCCCTAATGTAAGTCTTAGATTTCTTTACAAGTTTCTTCCTTGTTGCATTTTGTTATTTCCTATCTTTTAAATTTTCCTAGGATGTTTAAAAAAGGCCAAGGTAGGTTGATTATGATGAAAAGTGTAAACCTTGCTTTATTACTAAGCATTGCATGAGGACATTGCAATGGTTAAGTGTAGGGGATTTGATAGGTGTGAAAACACCCATCTTTTCTACCACTTAATTACATTAAAACGGGACCTAAACGTATATTTTATGTCGTAAATGGCGGAATTATGCGTGGTTTGTGTTTTTATTGTGTTTCCGGGTCGAGAAGGTGAAAAATGGAGAAAACACGGCTTTCACGGGCTTTTATTGAAGAAAAAGACAAAACACGAAGTTGAAAGATCAAGAGTGGAAAAAGAACGGAAGTCTGAGACCAATTCTGAAGATTTATCGAAGAAAAAGTCAAAAGACGGAAGTATACTAAAAAGCCGAAGAACTCAGGTTTAAATTATGAAGAAATTACAAGACGAGTTCAAAGAAATCCCGAGACGAGGTCTTAGAAGTCGAAGAATTTGAGAAGACTGAAAGACTGAGGACCAAGATAGAAAGAAAGAGGAAGCCACCAACCACTCCCCTCTCCTATAAATACCACCCTCACAACATGTGAGAGAGTTGGTTAGTTTTAGTTTTAGTTTTAGGATTAGATTAGAAGTAGGTAGTTTCTCTCTCTAAACTTATGCTTTCTCTCTCTAGATTGATTTGTGTTTAAGCTTTTGTTATTGAATCTTTACTTTTTAATTAAGCTTTTAATTCATCATCTTCATCCTTTCTTGTTAATTTGTTCTTAATCTTTGTGTTCATGTTCTTGAGTTTTCTTATTTTCAATCAAGTGGGTTTTGATTTATTTGGCTTTGTTTGTTAGATTTGATGATTTGTTTCGATTAATTATCGTTAGTTCATGTTTATTGGTTGTTTTGGTTTAATCTTTAGGTTTGTTTTGGTTAGATTTGGTCAGATTCGTGTTCTAGTTCATCTACTGTTTTCTCAAGTTTCTCGTTACTGTTCTTCAGCCCAGAATATTCCGAATAGCCGCTTTATTTTCCTTCTATGCGGAATATTTCTATTATTCCGAATAGACTGTCTTTGCATTCTTCTATGCGGAATATTAGATATTCCGTATAGAATCCCTATTCGGAATATCTGGATATTCCGAATAGAGACCCTTACTCGGAATGTCTGATTATTCCGAATAGAGTTTTCTATTCGGAATATTAGATTATTCCGAGTAGTGTCTTCTATTCGGAATGTTCAAATATTCCGAATAGCCCATTTTTTTTCGCATAGTGTTTTTATTCCAAGTAGAATTTTATTCCGCATAGAGTAGCTTTTTATTATTCCGCATAACCTTTATTCCGCATAGGGCGTTTTTCCATTCTTATTCCGCATAGTTTAAACATTCCGAATAGCTTTTTATTGAATTTTTAGTTTTCAGTTTTTAAACTCTATTTTTCCCGCCATTTTCTTTACTTGCACTTTTACTTGCTTTCCTTTCTATGTAAGTTTTAATTTGAGTCATTTACTTTTATTACCTTTAATTTCTCGTCATTTATTTCCCGTTAAGTTTTAATCTTTCATTGTTTCTTCTTATCGTCTTTACTTTATTTTTATTTTGTTTCAAGTTTTTGCTTTTCATTAGTTTTAGACAACGACACCTCTTTTATTTGATTCACCAAGAACAACTGAGTTGCACAATTAACCAGAGATCAATTCGAAGAGATACCGAGAAAACGAACTTTAATTGATACAAAAACTAGTTATCAAAAGGCATAGACAACAGCTAAAAGCTCTTTTTCGGTTGTCGTATAATGCAATTGTGCCCCAGTCATTGTCTTGCTAGCGTAATGGATTGGTTGGAAGTGTTTGTTCACTCTTTGTCCAAGAACCGCTCCAATATCAAAATCACTAGCATCGCACATCAACTCAAAAGGCAGCTCCCAATTAGGGGTAACCAAGACAGGTGCCTTAGTTAGCTTATCCTTAAGCGAGTTGAAGGCTTCAAGGCACTCTTTGGAAAAGATAAAAGGAGTATCTTTTTCCAAGAGGTGGGTCATCGGGCGAGCGATTTGAGAGAAATCTTTGATGAATCGACGGTAGAAGCCCGCATGACCCAGAAAACTTCTCACACCCTTCACGGTTGAAGGTGGAGGCAACTTTGCGATAACATCGACTTTAGCACGGTCAACTTCAAGACCGGCTTTCGAGATCTTATGTCCAAGCACGACGCCTTCTTTTACCATAAAATGGCATTTTTCCCAATTCAGAACCAGGCGAGTGTCTTCGCACCGCTTGAGCATACGTTCCAAATTGGCAAGGCAAGAAGAGAACGAATCCCCGAAGACCGAGAAATCATCCATGAAGACTTCCATGGTTTGTTCAACCATGTCATGGAAGATAGCTAACATGCACCTTTGGAAAGTCCCGGGCGCATTACATAAGCCAAAAGGCATTCTTTTATAAGCGAAAGTGCCATAAGGACAAGTGAATGTAGTCTTCTCTTGATCTTGGGGATCGATGGGTATTTGAAAATAACCCGAGAAACTATCAAGAAAGCAGTAATATTCATTACCGGCTAAACGTTCAAGCATTTGGTCCATAAAAGGTAGAGGGAAATGATCCTTTCTCGTGGCATCATTGAGTTTGTGGTAGTCTATACAAACTCTCCACCCAGTAACGAGACGAGTGGGAATCAACTCGTTGTGTTCATTGGGAACAACGGTTATTCCGCCCTTCTTGGGCACACAATGGATTGGACTAACCCACGGTGAATCCGAAATAGGGTAAATCATACCCGCATCAAGAAGTTTGATAACCTCTGTTTTGATGACTTCATGGATTTTTGGATTCACCCTTCGTTGGCTTTGAATTGTGGGCTTGAAGTCGTCCTCCATGAGAATTTTGTGTGTGCAGAAGTGAGGATCAATTCCACGAATATCCGAAATCTTCCAAGCAATAGCCTTCTTGTGATCTTTCAAAACGGCGACAAGTCGGGCTTTCTCTGCATCCTTCAAATCCTTAGCAATAATGACGGGCGACTTCTTGTTGTCATCAAGGAACACGTACTCGAGATGTGGCGGCAACTCCTTAAGTTCCAAATCTGGAGGATTTTCGACGGGAGGCGTATTCGAAGTCGGAGTATCGATAGCAATGACCGTGGGAGATGGAGGCGTAGGATTGTCTTCGGTGAGAAGATTGTCAAAGAAATTCATGTCTTCATCCCCATCGATAGGAGAATCATTAGTAGCTAAATTCGCATCTCCCATGGTATCTTCAAGATTGTTCCAAAATAAATCACTATCTCCAAATAGAGACAACGATGAATCAATAGAGGACACGGTCTCAACATTGGGAAGAGAGGTAGGAATACTTTTGCAAGCATCATTAAAGTGTTCTTCACAAGCCTCATCAAGAACGTCAATACAATTAACGCTCTCATATGAATAAGGCTGTTTAGACAACTTTCCCATGTTGAAGACTACTTTATCGTCACCCACTCTCATGATAAGCTCACCGGCTTCAACATCAATAAGAGTGCGACCGGTCCTAAGGAATGGACGACCAACAATTAGTGGCACACGGGGATCCATCTCGTAGTCGACGACAACAAAATCAGCAGGGAAGGTGAATTTGTCGACTCCTACAATGACGTCTTCGGCTATCCCCACTGGATAAGCAACCGTACGGTTGGCTAATTCCAAAGTCATTTTGGTGGGGACTAGCTCTAGGAGAGATAATTGCTTCCAAACACTTAGAGGCATGAGATTAATACTGGCACCTAGATCGGCTAGGGCCATGCAATTCTCTACTCCCGGGAAATTGCAAGGGATAAGAAAACGACCCGGATCACCAAGCTTAGTTGGCAATTTCCTTAAGAGTACTGCAGAGCAATTCTCATTAAGTTGGGTGTTGGCAATATCGAGGAGCTTTTCCTTGTCGCTCAGAAGATCTTTAAACATTTTTGCATACTTGGGCATGTGAGCGAGAGCCTCAGCGAAGGAGATATTGAAATTCAGTTGTTTGAACATTTTAAGGAAGTTCGAAACCTGAATATCATCCTTGCTCTTTTGCTTCTCTTTCCTCAACCTTGAAGGATAAGGTATATTGGAAGAAGAGGAAGGCTTTAGGGGAATAGGATCACTCATAAGCACGGGTGGAGGAGGGGTAGAAAGAAGAGGTGGAGAAATTGGGGAAGGAGAAGGGTGAGGAATAGGAGCAGGTGACTCGTTCTCCTTAGTCACAACCACCGGTGGAGGTATAGGAAGCTCGGGTTCCTTGGTACCTTTACCATTTCGAGTAGTGATTGCTTTCATCTCCCCTCTTGGGTTCGCAACGGTGTTACTCAGAAGAGTACCCGAAGAAGAGGGTTGACTACCTTGGAAGAAACTAGCCATCATGTTCCTCAAATCATTAGTTTGGCTATCCAACGTGTTTCTCATGTCGGCTCTCAAATCGTTTCCTTGCTTGACCAAGTCTGCTTTCAAATTGCGCACTTCCTCTTGGAGATTTCCCACTATCACATCATTGGTTCTCATGTAGGTTGCAACCTCTTGGTGTAATGCAGTGGTGGCTTGGTTGGGAGGAGCATTGTATGCAGGTTGTTGGTAAGCAGGTTGTTGGTAGACTTGATTGTTACGTTGAGGTGGTTGTTGCTGCTTGTGAGGTGGGATGTATGGTTGTCGAGGTTGTTGTTGTTGTTGAGGAGGTCGGTTAAGGTTTGGTTGTTGGTTTGGGTTGGTAGGAGGAAAACCAGGTGGTGAAAGATAGTTGTTTGATCGATAGCTAAGCAAGTTACGGTCACCTTGAGGTCTAGCTTGATAAGCAGGTTGAGGATAGGTGCCATATGCCGCATTCACATTCTCAGCAGGGTAATCTTGGGTGGCGGTACAAGTTGTGTAAGAATGAGGACCACCGCATATCTCACAAGGTTAGCTGACAGCGTTCACTTGAGCGTTTTTGGCGTTATTACTGTTGTTGTTGCTGACGGTGTGGGTGACAAGCGATTCAAGAAGCGTGGTGATTTTGTCAAGTCGCTTGTCGCTGTCATTAGTGCTAGCACTAGCGACATTGGTCCGAACACTCTTGGTTTGCACACGAGATTTGTTCTCAATGATATCCCAAGCAGCATTGGAAGTCTTAGCCAATAGATTACCCCCCGAGGCACTGTTCAGTGAATCTTGGTCACTCATGCTTAAACCATTGTAAAAAGTATTAATTTGATGTACTTTGGTAAAACCATGTTGTGGGCATTTTCTTAAAAGATCTTTAAAGCGATCCCAAGATTCACTGAATGACTCATCGTACTTTTGTTCAAAATTTATGATCTCATTCCGCAAAGCGGTAGTACGAGAGGGTGGAAAAAAGTAATTGATAAACTTTGTTTCCAAATCCGTCCACGAGAGAATACTCTGTGGCGGTTCCTTAGCAAGCCAATGCCGGGCTTGTCCCTGTTAGAAATACGTTTTACGTATATTAGAATTATCGGTCACTCCACAATAATATTTATGTTGTAATAGCTCGTAGTTAGAAAATAGTCATTAGTTACTTATTAACTTAAGTAAGAACCGGTCCATGGGCTTGTCATGGACCGGCCCAAGCCCATGTTTGCTTGGAACTATAAATACCCCTTTCCAAACAAAATGAATCCGAATTCATTAATGCCTCATATGACATCACTTACGGATATTTCGGTGATTACGGGAACGGATAATCGCCCGCCAATGCTCATCAAAGAAGTTTTTGAAGCTTGGCAAGGCCGGATGATGTCTTATCTTAAGGGAAAACCGGTCTATGGGAGGCTTATGGTTAAGTCTATCTTAAATGGTCCACTTGACTATGGTACCATCGTGGCTAACAATGTGTCTCGACCAAGAGAATTTGAAGAACTTACACCAGCCCAACAACTTGTTGCCGATGCAGACGAGAAAGCTCTTCAAACAATTCTCCAAGCTCTTCCCCATGACATCTATAGGATGGTAAGTCAGTATACAGTGGCAAAGGATTTATGGGAACGTCTTAAGGTGTTGCTACAAGGTACGTCTCTCACCAAGCAGGAAAGGGAATGTCAGTTGTATGACCTGTTTGACAGATTCACTTACAACCCAGGGGAAACGCTTCACGATTATTACTTCAGATTCACCACACTCATGAATGATCTGAATGTATACAATCTGGTGATTGCTCCATTCCAGGTTAACACCAAATTCTTGAATACTTTACCTCAAGCTGAATGGGGTGAGTATATTACCGACGTTAAGTTAACCAGGGATCTGCATAAGTGCAATTTGGATCAACTATATGCTTTTCTTCAGCAACATGAGAAACATGTGATCATGCACCGTTCTCCACGAGGTATGTACCCTGATTCATTAGCTTTGATGGCAAATCAACCAAGCTTGTCTCACAACAACACTCCTTATATTTTGGGACATCAAGCCTATCATCCATCACCTTACATGACACCAGCCTTTCCCCAATACTCGATTTTACCACAACCACCCACCTCACATCAGCAACAATATCGGTTCAGTGCACCTTCATCACAATATGCTATACAACCTCACCCAGCAAATGTTGCACCTTATGCTCAATATTCATATTCATCTTATCAAGAGAATGCAGCATATCCAACAAGCTACCCTGATCAAATGAGTATTCCTTCTAGTGATTATGCAGCTCAAGATCAAGCAATGTACTGTGATGATGAGGAAGTCCCCGTTCCTGTATTTAAACAAGGTACTGATCCAGTTGAAGTGTTAACCACTATGTCTGCCTATCTCACAAGGACTTTAAGCAAACGAGGATTTAGGGGATCAGCTCCTACCAACAATCAGTTGAGGAATTCATCCAATTCTCGCCAACAAGCTACAATTGAGAATGGTAGGGTAATGGTTCAGCCAATTCAACCATATCAGGGGAGACCTTCCACATCAACCAATGCTCGCACGGTCAATCCTACTCCTGCTCCAATGGTCAACAATCCTCCACGGGCTAATACAGGCAAGTTGAGAATGATTACATGCTACAACTGCAAGGAAGAGGGTCATATGTCCAGGGATTGTAAGAAACCCAAGAGGAGAAGGGATGGACAATGGTTTGCAGAAAAGATCTATCTGGTGAATGCTCAAGCACAAGGCAGGGAACTTGATGAAGAGGAGCTTGCTTTTCTTGCTGATCCAGGGATTGATGAACAAGACACGGTCACCACACAGAATGCAGCATACCAAGCCGATGATCTTGATGTGTATGACTCAGACTGTGATGACTTTCAATCTGCAAAGGCTGCTCTCATGGCAACTATCTCCAGCTTAGGGCCAGAAAAGAGATCTGAGGTACTTATTGATACCACCGATAATACCACTGATGCTAGTATCCAACCACATCAAGTTGTGCAAGAGAGTGCTGATTCGAATGAATCTTCGGTGGTGAGTCTTTCAAACGAGGAGACAAACAATGATAGCAATATCAATGTGAGTCCCCAGACTTTGAGTGAATCACAACCGGGACCCATTTCGCATACGCCTACTCCTGCTCAACAAGATTTGGTCATGGTTCCTACTACATTACTTAGCCAAATGAATGCTGCACTCTTAGAAACCTTAGCTAAGAATAAGAATTTGTCTGATGAGCTTGCCTTAAGCAATGAGAAAGTTCAAACCTTGGAATTAGTGCCCTCGTCTAGTGTTCTAACTAATCTCGAATATGATCATTTTAGAAACAAACAAATGGGTCACTTGCAAGAAATAGAAAATTTAAGAGCAAATCTGACTAATGAACTTAAAGAAAAGGAGTTAGTGGTCACTAATTTTCAAAAACTTCAAACGGATTTTGAATCACTTGAGTCTAAGAAGAATGAAATGGAGATTAATACCACTAATAAGATTAGAAGTCTAGATTACTTGCTGTTAAGACAATACGCTGCTTCTCAACTAGTGCACTTATTTGATGCTTCATTTAGAGAATTTAACTTATCCCGTCTAAAAGGCCTTCCCCCTAATCCACGTTATGCAAAACAAGCTTTAAGACATAGTCCTAGACTTTATAATGCAACTCAATTAGGATTGGCTTTAGACCCGATTGTTTTTCCCGATGATCGAACAAGTAAGGATCTAGTTGATGAGGATCGGTCATACAATTCTGCAAAATATCCCGAGTGTGATTATTTTAAATTGAATAAGGAGCTTGCAAAAACGGATTTTAGAATTCGCTTCCATATGGACAAAGATCTCATAACAGCACCAACCTACATATTAGATGAAGAAAACCCTAGTACTTTTCCTACACTTGTCAATATGGAAGGTCCTAAGGAAATTCCAAAGGATCTTCCACCGGTTAGCACTGTATGGTTAAACTTGCAAGAGATTAATCAATACTTTACTAATTTTGACAAGGTCATTTTGGATTGTACGACTTCAAATGGCTTAAATGCCGGAGAATGGGCTTTCGAACATATGAACGAGGTGTTTAAAAATGAGATCAATCCGTTTGTCGAAAGTCTAAAAGGAATTTTTGCATCTCTTAAGGAAAATCGTGTTTGAAATTGGTGAAGTTCAAAAAGTGTTTTATGAAATGGACACCGCTTACGAACTACAACTAATTGAAAAAGAAAAGATTTTAACCGAATATGACCGATTCTTGTCTGCAGTAATCTCGTGTGATGTGCTTACTACTGTAAATGTTAATTATTCGAATGAGCTTACATCCGCTATGATTAATTGTGATGCTGTGAATATTTGTGAGGATATTTGTGATGATGTTTGTAATCTTTCTGTAAATGTTGCTGATACTGTAAATGAGGTAGATAATCATTCTTGTCACGAATCTAACGCTGAGTTTTTAAAGCTACAAGATTCCTACAATTTACTTTCAAAACGCTTTAATCAACTAGAACAACATTGTATATCTTTAGAATTAAAACAACAAACTCAAAATGAGAATCTTTTGATATCAAATGTTTGTGAAAACGGTGTTGAGACTAGTGACAAGATGATTGCAATTGTTAAGACATTAGAGGAAGAAATCATGAGATTGAAGAGAGAGGTATCATCAAAGGAAACATTAAAATTGGAACTAGAGGCTGCAGAGTCTAAAAACCAAGTCTTAGAAATTAGACTTTCGTCTGTTCTAGGGGAGATGGATCGGACAAGACAGGGATTATCCGCTCTTTATGGTTCACTAGAAGAACGCTTCGCTTTTAATGCGGCACAACAACAATCTTTTGTTGAACAACTGAACCAAAAGTGCGAGGAAATCTCTGATTTGAACATCCTGCTCATAGACAAAAATATGGTTTTGGCTGAGTTAAAGGAGACACTTCTTCTCACCCGACAAGAAGTTGTTGATAACTTAGCTACCGACTCTGCACCGTCCACTAGTGCTCCAACAACCAAGTCAGTAGTGCTTTATAAGAATCCACTTCATAAGAGAAACCCGGTTACCTACGATGATTATATGAGGAATGCCATTAAGCATGTCGATCTTCTTAGGGATATTTTAGACGATCTTTATGCCTTAGATCCCTCTAGTAGTGACTATTATTCGGCTCATGAATATGTTAAGCGAGTTCAATATTGCCTAGCATATTTGCAATACATAGGTACACCAGGTTCTGCACTACTTAATAATAGGCCCATTGCTGTCACTCCATTTAATAAGACTCCAGGAGCGAAACCGTCATTGGCACAATCAAGTAAGACACCTTTAAAATCTGTTGCTAATGTTCCCACTTTGCCTTCTACAGGATTAAAAGAGACTACTAAGGCTAAAGGATCGCCACTCAAGAAAGCTAAGATCAAGCCCTCCACTAGTAGTGCCACAAAGAAGAAAGTAGAAGTTCACAATAGGAATGCTAGTTCAGTTTTAAATAAAAAGAATCATGTTAAGACTAAAAGCTCTGCGCCTGTGCAGCAGCCTAAACCATTCGTGAATTCTGATTTGAATTGTTGGAATTGTAATGAATGTATGTTTTCCCAACGTCATGATTTGTGTCTGATTGATCACGTTAATGAAATGAATGCTATTAAGAATGGTCTTGAATGGAAGCCAACGGGTAGAACTCGTGCCCAAGTTGGCTGGCAATGGCGTCCCACTGGTAGGACCTTTACATTAGATGGAAAAATGTGCCCTTTAACTAGGAATGCATCCATTGAGGTTAGGTCTGAGCGTCCTTTAGTTAGGAACACTCGCACTCAAGTATGGAAACAGCGCCCTTTAATTAGGTCAGCCCCCATTGTAGTGCCTATCAGTGCTGAAATACCTCAGGATTTAAGCCAACTAGAATCTACACCACCTATTAAGAAAAGGAAGGCTAGGAAATCTAAGAAACCTAGAGTTAGCAAATCTAAGATTATTAAATCTATACCTGCTAATAACAAGGAACACTCAGATTCCGATACCTCTACATTGTCTTCGTGTGGTGATATTTTCAGGTGGTCCAAATCATCCTGTGGTATTTGGACTCCGGTTGTTCAAAACATATGACCGGAAATCGCTCGATGCTCCGAAATTTCGTCAGCAAGTTTCTTGGTACGGTTAAATTCGGGAATGATCATATAGCAAAGATTATGGGGTATGGTGAATATCAGATTGGAAACGTGACGATTTCAAGGGTATACTATGTAGAAGGTCTTGGTCATAACTTATTCTCAGTAGGACAGTTTTGTGATTCCAACCTTGAGGTTGCTTTTCGACAACACACTTGTTTCATTCGCAACTTGGAAGGAAAAGATTTGTTGAAGGGATCTCGTGGTGCAAATCTATATACCTTGTCCTTACAAGACATGATGGCCGCCTCTCCAGTATGTCTTCTCTCTAAAGCATCTAAGACCAAGTCATGGTTATGGCATCGCAGATTATCTCATCTTAACTTTGATGCTATTAATCATCTGGCTAAAAACGATTTAGTTCGTGGTCTTCCAAAGCTTAAATTTCACAAGGATCATTTATGTTCCGCGTGTTCAAGGGGGAAAAGTACCAAGAAATCTTACAAGCCCAAAGCTGAAGACACCAATCAAGAAAAACTTCATCTTTTGCATATGGATCTTTGTGGGCCGATGAGAACTGAAAGTGTGAGCGGTAAGAAATTCATTCTGGTAATTGTGGATGATTTCTCCAGGTTTACATGGGTTAGATTTCTACGTACAAAGGATGAAGCACCGAAGGCTATCATCACTTTTCTGAAATTCATTCAGGTACGTTTGAATACCACTGTCCGCCGTATTCGTACAGACAATGGTACAGAGTTCGTCAACCAGACTCTTCGTGATTATTATGAAGAAGTTGGTATATCACATGAAACATCCGCTGCACGCACTCCACTACAAAACGGTGTCGTTGAAAGACGGAATCGTACACTTATGGAAGCTGCTAGGACCATGCTTATTTATGCGAACGCTCCATTGTTCTTGTGGGCAGAGGCTATTTCTACTGCATGTTTCACCCAAAACCGTTCTATCCTTCGGAAACGCCATGGAAAAACACCTTATGAGCTTTTACATGACCGTAAACCCGATGTTTCATTTTTCCATGTGTTTGGTGCTCTTTGTTATCCAAACATCAATAGTGAGAACTTGGGTAACCTTCAACCGAAAGCCGATATAGGTATTTTCATTGGTTACTCACCGTCCAAAAGAGCATACCGAATCTATAACCGTCGTCTTGGCAAGATTGTAGAAACTATGGACGCAGATTTCGACGAGCTGACAGCGATGGCTTCTGAGCAACACAGCTCTGAACCCGCGCTTCATGAGATGGGAACCGGTGCTATCAGTTCCGGATTAGTTCCCAATAATCCTACTTCTACATCATTTTTACCACCATCAAGGCCCGAGTGGGATAAACTGTTTCAACCGTTGTTTGATGAATTCTTCGATCCCCCGACTGATGAAGTTCCAGCACCTGTAGTAATTGCTCCAATACCTGAAGTGGTTGCTCAAGCTAATGAACCTTTATCTAATGCATCTACAATTCACATTGAACCGGATGCACCTTCACCAAGTGATTCTCAAACTACACCTGAATCATCACCCCTACTTGTGCCTAATGATGTGGAAGAGGATTCTATTGATCACGACTTGGAATATGCTCACTTGCAAGAGCTTCCTTTCTTTGGTGTAGCGATCCCTGAAAACCCTTCAGCCGCGTCTACCTCAGAAGAAGCTCCTTCTATTGTTCACTCCAGACCACCTAGGATTGAAAACCATAGCACTAAATGGACAAAAGATCACCCAATTAGGAATGTTATTGGAGATCTAGATCGACCCGTCTCTACACGCCA
Source organism: Glebionis coronaria (assembly GCA_025667525.1). Taxonomy (NCBI): domain Eukaryota; kingdom Viridiplantae; phylum Streptophyta; class Magnoliopsida; order Asterales; family Asteraceae; genus Glebionis; species Glebionis coronaria. The sequence continues at coordinate 431,139,094 of CM046879.1, read as the reverse complement.
TCAATTACAAGAGAGTGCACTTTATTGCTACTTTGATGCATTTCTCTCTGAAGTTGAACCTAAAAATTGGCAGCAGGCTATGACCCAATCTTCTTGGATTGAAGCTATGCAGGAGGAACTAAATGAATTCCAACGACTTGAAGTATGGTAATTGGTTCCTCTCCCTGACAAGGTCAACATCCTTACTTTGTTATGGGTTTATAAGGTTAAACTTGATGAGATGGGTGCGGTATTGAAGAATAAGGCTAGATTGGTCGCTAGAGGATATAAACAAGCCTTGGGTATAGACTTTGAAGAATCTTTTGCTCCTGTGGCTAGATTGGAGGCTATTAGACTATTCCTTGCGTATGCTGCTCATATGAACATGATCGTCTATCAAATGGATGTGAAGACGGCATTTTTGAACGGTGAACTAAGGGAAGAAGTCTATGTTAGTCAGCCGGATGGGTTCGTCAGTACGGAGTTTCCTAATCATGTGTACAAGCTTAAGAAGGCTCTCTACGGGTTGAAACAAGCTCCACGCGCGTGGTATGATCTCCTGTCAACATATCTCATTTCGGAAGGCTTCTCCAAAGGCAAGGTGGACCCCACTCTATTCACTCTCAAGGAAGGCAACGACATGATTCTGGTACAAATTTATGTTGATGATATAATATTTGCTGCCACTAACATAGAATTGTCAAATCGTTTTGAGAAGATAATGTCCACACGCTTTCAGATGTCGATGATGGGAAAAATTTCATTTTTCTTAGGATTACAGATTTCTCAAAATCCCAGAGGCATCTTTATTAATCAATCCAAATATGCTCTAGAATCTCTTAAGAAATATAACTTTGAGAATTGTGACCCCGTGGACACTCCAATGGTGGAGAAATCCAAGTTAGATGAAGATAGGAATGGGACTATTGTCGATCCAAAACTTTACCGTGGGATGATCGGCACCCTTCTATATCTGACTGCTAGCAGGCCTGATTTGCAATTTGCTGTATGCATGTGTGCCCGGTATCAGGCTCGGCCTACCGAAAAGCACCTACATGTAGTTAAAAGGATCTTTCGGTATCTAAAAGGAACACTTCATCGTGGTCTATGGTATCCGAAAGATTCCTCGATTGATTTAATATCATACGCAGATGCCGATCATGCTGGATGTCAAGACACGAGGCGTAGCACTTCTGGATCTGTGCAACTCCTTGGAGATAGATTGATCAGTTGGTCTTCAAAAAGGCAGAAAAGCGCTGCAATATCAAGCACGGAGGCTGAATACATCGCCATGTCCGGTTGTTGTGCTCAAGTCCTTTGGATGAGATCACAATTAACTGACTACGATTTGGGATTCAACAAAATCCCGATGTATTGTGACAACAAGAGCGCCATTGCCCTTTGCTGCAACTATGTTCAACACTCCCGGGCCAAGCACATAGACATTCGCTACCATTTCATTAAGGAGCAGGTGGAGAACGGAGTGATCGAGCTGTATTTTGTCACTACTGAGTACCAGCTGGCGGATATGTTCACCAAAGCATTAGATCGAGGACGAATTGAGTTTTTGATCGACAAGCTTGGCATGAAATCATTCACTCCAGCGACTCTCAAAGAGTTGGCAGAAGAATCAGCTGAATAGTCGTGGTAAACTATTCAGAGTATCCTTTTGTTCGTGATCATGTATATCATCGTAAATATATAAACCACAAAAGAAAAATACAAAAATATAAAACCAACAAAAATCATAAAAAATATAAAACCTAGAAAAACCATAAAAATTATAAAATCAAGAAAAACCAAAAATATTTTTTGTTTTAAAACGGGCATGTCTTTTAGTACGGTAATATTTACGGCCTTAGAAATGTCGATTAATATTGACACGGTGCCATAAATAGAGTCCGTATAAAAGTTGTACATTTTTAAAACATGCCCATTATGGCTTGTAGTTATTTCTGACTGCAACCCGGTTTTCATATTAAAGTCACGTATTTCCTTGGAAAACGTTGGCTCACAACGGGAATTAATTTTCTCGGGCGTGATTTACAAGCCAAATCATGCAAAGGGATCAAGTTTACTTTACAACTTGGTCTAACACGAATTTGTGTACGTCTCAGTGCATTAATTTGTTAAAATAAGAGAAATCTTATTGACACCACGAATCAAACTTTTTCAAGATATAAATTGGAAATGCTTTTATCAATATTTGACTCTTTAAACAATGACTACAGCTCTTTAAATAGAAAACGGGTCATCGTTTAAGGGGGAGAAAATATTAAATCATCTTCGTCATTAAATTGATTTTCAAAAGTGATTGTGAAAATTAAGGGCTACATCGTAATTGAGTGGTTTTGCTTTAGAATACGACTTGTGTTTGTTCTAAGTGATAGGCATTGCTTTTAGATATTGGAGATAGGCTAATAGATTGCGTTTGCTAAGTTGTGTGTAAGTTAAACAAGGATTAAGTGAATTAAAAAAGTTAGAAACAAAAAGGAAAAGAATAGATAATAGAGGGACTAAAAGTGTTACTTGTTGAAACTTGTCAAATTTTTGACCTAAGTCAAAACATAAACCCCCCGCCCCCTTCCTTTTCTCCCTTCACTGTTTATCTGCTCATTTGCCGCCATTGTTGAACACACACACACAAGCTCTAAAAAATCATCTCTTTATTCATCCGATCCTGTTCTTTCAACAAATAAGGTAAATAACATCAATTATTTAAATTCTAATTCGTTTAAATCATGTAAATCCAACTGGTTAATTCAGATAATCGACTTAAATCTAGTTAGGGTTCGTTCGCCCCAATTTAGGCTTAATTGATTAGGGATTTATGGTGGGTTTTGCTCGGAATAGTATGATATGATGTTTAAATGCTTTAGATTACCTTAGAAATCACAAATGCGCATAGATTAATCATCATAAACTGTGTTGTTGATGTTCCGGATGAACAAGGATAAGAACTTCCGAATGAAGGATTTTTTCTGAAAAACTTCCGAATGAGGAAGTTCCGAATGAAGGACTTCCGAATGAAGGAAGTTCCGAATGAAGAACTTTCGGATGAAGAAGTTCCGAATGAAGAACTTCCGAATGAAGGAAGTTCCGAATGAAGAACTTCCGGATGAAGAAGTTCCGAATGAAGAACTTCCGGATGAAGGAAGTTCCGAATGAAGAACTTCCGGATGAAGGAAGTTCCGAATGAAGAACTTCCGAATGAAGAAGTTCCGAATGAAGAACTTCCGGATGAAGGAAGTTCCGAATGAAGGAAGTTCCGAATGAAGAACTTCCGGATGAAGGATGTTCCGAATGAAGGAATGTTCCGGATGAAGGAAGTTCCGAATGAAGAACTTCCGGATGAAGGAAGTTCCGAATGAATAACTTCCGGATGAAGGAAGTTCCGGATAAAGAACTTCCGGATGAAGGAAGTTCCGAATGAAGGAATTTTCCGGATGAAGAAGTTCCGAATGAGGAAAAGTTCCGGATGAAGAGTTTGATTATTATTGTTTGCATGCTATATATGTACTTGTTGTATTATGTTATGAAATGTGTTATGCTTAGAAGTAAGAATGATATATATCTATATGTTTTTGTGCATCAACCTTTCATGTCTTATCTTAAGCAGATACAATGACTAATCCAACAGTACAAGCAATCCAAGAATCTAGAGAAGCCGATATTGCTAAAGCACGAACCCTTAAGTTTATACCCAACAACTACCGGCTGAAGCAAGTCTCAAAATCCACTCACCATGGTTTTAAGGTCGCCATAGCCATCCTCGATAACTCTCATTTCAAGAACGCCCTTAGGAGTAGTGCCTCGGTGCCTTATGAGTATATGTATGAATTTTGGGCTACCAAGGAAATCACTTCAAACAAGATCACCTTCACCATCGACAACAAGCAGCAGACACTCACAGTTTCAGACTTCCGTAAGATTCTTGGTATACGGGATACACCCAAAGGAATGTCATTCTCGAGGGATCCTACTAAAGATGAACTCGTGGAGTTATTTGAAGCTCTTGGATGTCCGGAAATACGAGTTGCGTCTGAATTTACCACTGCTAAAGTAGGACAACCTTGGAGAGCATTGTTGGGTATTCTCAGTAAATGTCTTACACCAAAAATAAGTGGCCATGATGCTTTGCGCAGTCCTATAATAAACCTCTTCTATGGCATGTACAAAGCTGCAAATTCAGATTATGCTTTGTTGATATGGGAAGAATTCACCTTTCAACTCTTCTATAACAAGAAGCTGAAGACAAACTTCTTTCCTTATCCTCGGTTTATCAAGCTTATCATTAATTATTTTATGAAGAATGATGCTACTATTGATAGGCGTGCAGCAGGTCGCTATCACACTGAAGAAGCTGATGATACAATGTATCTGAGGCATGAAGGACCGTCTATTGGTGTGATTCCGGGTCCTATTCCCGATTATCTTCTGACTGAGAAAATCAAAGGTTCTGCTGATTACAAGCTACTGCAGATAGAAATCAAGAAGCTGAAAGCAAACCTTCAGACTGGAGAAGACTCGTCTACAACGGTTAAGAGTAAAGGTAAACGCAAACAACCAGCTGCGTTACCTGAACCCGAAACCAAGAAGAAGAAGACAGAGGGTAAGAAGGGAAAGGGTAAGGCTGATGAGATGCGTCTACGTGACGAAGAAGACATTGTTGATCCTACTCTTGATAAAACTGAGAAACAAATGATGAAGATAGCTATTCAAAGGAGTAGGAAAGATACTGGCGGTAGTGGTTCAGGTGCAAGGGTAGATGTTGAGGATGAGTACGTGGAACCAGATGATGTTGATGAGTTTGGGTCACCTGAACATTATTCCACTTCGAAGGAGCCATCAATCCCTATTTCAGCAAGTGTGGAAAAGGAGTTTGTTGCTCCTACAATCATGGTGTCAACTCAACCCTTAGCAACTCAACCTCCACCCTTACAACCCTTACCAACCAGACCGGCTTCAACACCATTTCTTCCACCACCTACAATTCCCATACTTAGTACCGCAGTAACAGCCGAGGCTCTCCAATCAACCCAAAGCAGCTCTGCAACATCTACAATGGCTGCATTGGTGATGGCCGAACTATTGGATAAACATGTGGATACTCACAAACGAGAAATGGATGAACTTCGCCAAGAGTTACAAAGACGAGCTCAAAGTGAAGAAGCATCTAGGAAAGCTCAAGAGGAGATGATTGCTAGATTCGCTGCAGATATGGAGTTGACTCGAAAAGCACATGCAGAAGAACTAGCTCGGGTTAAGCAGGCTGAGGCTGATAAGCATGCTGCACGTATCACCAGACTTCAAGCGATGAGGGATAAATACAAAGAGCAAAAAGAAGCACTTGAAGCCTCTGTGAAAGAAAGAGTGCAAGAATCCGTTGAATCCCTAATGCCTAAACTGCGTGATGAGTTGAAGACACTTGCTGCTGACAACTTGATGATCAAATCATCCAATCCTTCAGAAGCCGCCTACAAGATTGCTTATGACTTGACGGATTTTGAATTGAAGAAGATCCTTAAGGCTCGTATGGTGGAACTTGGATCATTTGATAAGTCTAGGATTCAACGGGCTCTATATAAATCCCTGAATGATGCTATCATGGAGGATGATAGATTATTCAAAACGTTTGGAAGTGTGGTACCTTATCACATTCTACCTGAAGAGGAAAGGGAAGAAAGTGAGCAGGAAGAAGGTACTGGTGAAGAGGAAGAGGAAGAAGAAGGAGAAGAAGAGGAAAAGGATGACGATGATGATGGTGATGATGAGGATAAGGATGAGGACGATGATGACGATGATGAGGATGATGAGGATGATGATGATGGCGATGATGGTGGTGATGGGAATGAGGAGAGTGCTAGGGGTAGTAACGGGGATGACAATCAGGATGATGATGGGGGTGAACAGCCGAAAGAGGGAGACAAGGTTACCAGCTCCAAGAAAACTGCTAAGACTGGAACCAAGTCCAAGAAAGATGCAGCACAGAAGGACAAATCAACATCGTCGGAATCAAGACGAACTAAGTGGCGCCACGATGTGAATGCCACTACAGCGTCATCGGTTCCCGGTACCTCTATCGCTGTATCTTTACCTATTACCACTAACCCCATTAGTTCTGTTGTTGTTGCTCCTGTGATTGCAGAATCAGTAACGGAACCCGAAGCTGCACAACACTCACCAGTTCACGACACTGCCGAAATGCCTGAAACTGAACCAGCAGATGTTCGCACTTCTACTCCTCTACAACAAGCACAACCATCTACGGTTACTGAACCAAGCACACGAGACTGGGCAGACACGTTGGAGATAGACGAGACTGCACCACCACAGGCTTGGATCACGGCAGCAGCACAATATGATCCGATCACAGACGCTGACAAAGATGTGTTGTATCTCCGTATCCGAAGTCCGATTGACTTATGTGCATTTTTTGCTCATGAGTATAAGACTTCGGTTACTCCATCCTTGGTGAAGAAAGCGCTGAAAGATAAGAGACTTCGTGCCAAAACCCGGTTAACCCGAATGGAGTTCGAGTATTATGCTGATGAGATCCTGAAGGCTCTGAATACCGTTCAACGGCCAGGACTTCATGAATCAGAAAGAGCTCCACCTCCAATGGATCCTTCTCAAGATAATCAGATTGCTCTTGACTTCTTCGTCACCAATGATCTTGTGTATCTACTGAAGGGGTCATCAAAGTACGCAACCTCCCTGACCTTGCTGAAAGCTGCCAACTGGGGGACAATACCCTTTATCGAGGAAAAGGTAAACAGACTCTGGGTCCCTAAGATAAATCGTAATTATGATATGTATGCTGTCATAGGTGCATCTCATTGGGACGAACGAGTCCGAAGGGCGTACAGGGGTTGCTGCCTGGTCAATTCTGGAAGCAATGTTAGATCCGACATCCGCATCTCCAGCATCTTAGGAATGAAAACTGAAGCCAAGAATGGCTATTATCATGTGACGGAGATTCGTTTGAAAAGGGAGGATGACAGGGAATACAAAATCCAGCAGGGAGATTTTTCCATCATTCGCCTTGAGGATATCGAAGATATGCTGCTTCTGATGACCCGAGATCAACTCACACATATTCCTCGTGAAGACCTGATTGCTTTGAATACAGCACTTCGTATGTTCACACGAAGCGTTGTCATCAAGTCACGAGTTGAAGATCTTCAGTTGGGAGTCGAAAGCTATCAAAGGAAGCTCAACTTAACCCGTCCTGTGAATCAAGTGCTACCTCAACATGTAGAAAGATGTCCCTATACCGGCATTTCTGTCCCGAATTACGGCATTTTCTACTTGAACAGTCGAGGTTTGATGAAGTTTATGAGGGTGGGTGAGCTCCATAAGTACAGTGATGGGACTCTTCTACAAGTCAGAGGAAAGTTGGAGCATCTGAACTTGGGTGGGACTTTGCCAGAAATGACGGAGGATTGGCATCCGGGTTACCGGCAGATGGCGAAGTATGTGATCAAGAAGATCGATCAAAAGCTCCGTGAACGTAGATTGATGAGGAGCTTGGAAAGATTCGTGGGTGGAAGACCATATCTAGTGCACCACAAGCTACTGCAACGATCCATCTAATGGGTCGTACATTTCAGGTCCACTTTATATTGGTTTTCAATTGTGAATATGTATACTTGTGAATAATGTGCTTTAATGGCTTGATGTAGTGTTAAGGTATGATAATTTTTCAAGAATTTCTCACGAGATTCTAAATCTTTCAAAATATATCATACTAAAGCACTACAACTATCCCTTATTAAATTAAGGGGGAGCAAGAACTTGTTCTATGGCCAAACATCGATTTCATTTTTACCCAAAGACCGGTTAATCCATTCAATATCCCAAATATTAATGGTTAACATTTTGGATAAGGGGAGAAAATGGGATTAAGGAGACTCAAGTGATACTTGGCTAAAAGATGAAAAAGACTTAACGATTATCCAACTTAATATGTGTATAGCACGTGTTAAGGGGGAGCGTTTTTGATGAACAAAACACCTAAGGTACAAAACTTTTGATTTCAATATCACAAGTACTTTAGGTGATTTTCAATGATTTTTCATGGTGGCAATTCCTTCCCAAAACACGCTTAATTCACGACGGATGTGGTGACAAAAGGGTGGTAGGAATAGGTTTAGTCCAATGATTCATCAGAGCCGATGGAATCTTCCCAAGGACAATTCCCTAGATAGAATTAGAAGTCCTAGGAAAGATGGAGAAAGAATGTGAACGTAGCTGAATGCCGACCAAGTACTTAAGCTAGCACTGGAACAATCACAACAAGGTGCTAGTGATGACGTATTGGTAAGCATTGAAGGGGTTGAAGAATGAAAAAGAATTGTAAAGATAAAGGGTGTAAAGAAAGAAGCCCTCCTTACAACTTTAGGCAGAAACCGGGTCAATACATATGCTATTGAGGTCATTTTTGCTAATGATTCTCGGTATTGAAGAAAGACATCATGGACCCAGTGATGCAATGCACAACCCTTCCCAGCTAACTCAAATATCTCTCAAAAGGTATTTGTTTTAATCACACGGAGATCAACACGTTATCTATTGGTTTTTTCACTCCGAATAGACTGGTATTGAAAAGGTGGCACTCCTCTCCAGCCATCGCTCACTAAATCAAAACGCACAATCGAGTCTAGAGCCAAGAGATCATCAAAAGTCTCATTAGGACACTTTTCATTTATTACTTGCTTTCTCACACACTGTGAAAAGTAAGAGATTTTCATGAGTCCTACGCAATATTCCTGTAATATTGCCAGAACATCCGAGTAATACGTAAGTATTACAATGAAGATGGAAATCCTGCTTGAGCCAACATCAAACAAGCTCATGGTAGGTTACACGTGCGGTTCTTTTAGAACCAATCTTGTGAAAAACTGGAAGGTAACAGTGGTTTAATTCTTAATTGAACTTAAACTCGTTCCAGGCCTCTTCGCATTATCATATGATCTTGCCAGAACACTCAGAGTGACTCTTTATTGACCACAGTGACGAGTGGAAATCCTTCTAGTGTCAACATCAAACAGCACTTGGTAGGTGACGTGTAAGATTCTTTATGAATTAAGCTCGTGACAACTGGAAAGCAACGATGGTGAAAATCTTAATTGAGACTCACTTGTTCCAGGTTTCATGAATTGACGGCTTCTAATCACAAGGATAATTTATCCAAGTGATTCACTCTTTATGTTCGCAGTCAGCTTTGGACGGTCGAATAAAGAGAACGGGTTTACCCGCGAAATCCTGTCAGGAAGTTACTTAATTGAAACTATCCGTCACGGGTACGATATCTAATATCGTCCAACGGTCTTCACCGACCGGAGGTAAAATGCTACCGAATTAGAATAAAATGTTCAAAGCCATTTTATTCGTGTCGTTGCTGTGTACCTGTTAAAGACGGTGGCGTTGCTGTGTACCTGTTGAAGACGGTGGCGTTGCTGTGTACCAGTGAAGACGGTGGTGTTGCGGTGTACCTGTAGAAGTCGTTCCCACATGCTTATGTTTTTCTGCAACAAAGTTTAGCAAAAATTCAAGAAAGTACAAGATAAAGTCTTCCGCTGTACCAAACTCTAAAACTTTCAAGAATTCATCAAAAAGACATAAGTGTGTGGAACATGGAGTCACGAGAAGGCAAATTCACAAGAGAGGCAAAGATCGCACGTGAAAGGCCAAAGAACAATGCTCTCAAGCCAAAGCCAAAAAGATCAAACCAACATATTCACAACAAAAGAAAGAAAAGAAGAAAAGACTACGAGCTAAAGAACGAAGACTTAGTATAGTATGCTAGGTTTAGAATTTTGTAACGTGGAGTGACCTCCCTTAGGGGGAGATTGTTAGAAATACGTTTTACGTATATTAGAAGTATCGGTCACTCCACAATAATATTTATGTTGTAATAGCTCGTAGTTAGAAAATAGTCATTAGTTACTTATTAACTTAAGTAAGAACCGGTCCATGGGCTTGTCATGGACCGGCCCAAGCCCATGTTTGCTTGGAACTATAAATACCCCTTTCCACCATGGAAAGGGGTTGGTTGTTGTCATTTGCTAGTTTCCATTTATTAAAATAACACATAGTTTCTCTCACTTTCTCTCTCTAGAAATCAACAAACCCCTTCATAGATTCATAGGTTATCAATATTCTACAGTCCCTCTAAAGAAAAGGGAAAAAGTTGTAACCTTATAACCTCTTGTGGAACACCATTGAATTTGACCGTGTTGGTGAGTTGCAAGAATCTCTTGATGTGGTCGTGTGGATCATCAATGGTTCGTCCCAAGAATGGTTGAGCGGAGACCATCTGGATAAAGCCTGATTTTAGCTCGAAATTGTTGGCGGCAATTGGAGGTATGACAATTGGATCCGTGTTGCCATCGACATGAGCTTGCAGCAATTCAATCATTGGGCGGTTATCCGGAAGGGGCTCATTGTTGTTGTTATTATTCATGTTGTTGTTGTTATTGTTGTTTGGAGGTGGTACACCGGCCATGTCTAAGTGATCGAGAGTCTCGGGCTCTTGATATGACGTGGATCGAGTGCGCATACACCTGCAAAAGAACGAACAAAGAAAAGCAAAGCAAAAATATTTTTGGTTTTTATGTTTTTTTAATTTTTTTGTATTTTTGAAAATTTTATATTTTTTTAGTTGTTTGTGAAAATTTTCTTGAAAAAGTAACGTTCACGGGGAACGGATCCCAAAATCCAAGTTCTCACAAAAAACTTTTGATCTTAACGAGAAGAGCCGGCAACGGCGCCATTTGATACAATGATTTTATGTGGGTTCTATTTCTCTCGGAATCCTCTCGAATTGATCTCGGTCTTAAGTGGAATGATTGTTCTTGGTTACTAAATAAAAGGGTTTTGGTTTTCTAACCTACTGAATGTTAAATGATCGAAAATTTAAACTTAAATTTAAAAGTAATTTAAAAGCAATTGAATTATTTAATAATTGACAAAACTTTGAATTAAAATCAAACTTAAATTAAGAAATAATGAGAAATGGTAAGACAGTTATAAAGAAACAGAAACAGTAAGTAACTTAAAAGAATACTGATTCGGAACTTTTCCCTTGGTTCGGAAGTTGATCTTCATTCGGAAGTTAAAGTACTCATCCGGAACTTTTGCTTCATTCGGAACTTCCATTCATCCGGAAGTTTGGTAGCTCATTCGGAAGTCACTGTTCACTTGTTCGGAAGTTTGGATTGGTTCGGAACTCAGTGGTTCGGAAGTTTTGTATGTTCTGATTCGGAACTTTTGGTCAATTGGTTCGGAACTTTTCAAGGTTCCGATTCGGAAGAAATCGGTTCGGAAGTTTTAAAGGAAATTGGTTCGGAACTAACTGAAGATAAACTCATTCGGAACTTTTAATGTTCATTCGGAACTTCAAGCTCATGCGGAACTTTTGGCTTCGTTCGGAACTTATGGCTTGGTTCGGAAGTTTGGGAAAACCCAGAACAGTAAGGATACCCGAAGAACAAGGAAAAACTATTTAATCCAAAAATCACCAAATTTTTCACCAAAAACTTAAATAAATCAATCACAGAGCATCTACTAACCATAAACTACTAATTCCATCAATAAAAACACAAATCCCAACAACTTTTGAAGATCAAATCAAGAAAATAAAAACTTAAGAACTTGAAGATAAAGATGAAGATGATCAAGATTAAATGGAAAGATTAAACAAAGAACTTGTATTAAATGATTAGTGTTTTAACAAGATTAAACAAAGATTAAAACAACAAGATTGGAAGAACAAAGATTAAAATCACCAATCACCCTAATGGTGATTGTGATGAAACGAACTAAAGAGAAAAAGGTGGGGAAGAAGAAAAATAAAAGCTAACTCCTGGATGTGTGTGAGGGAACCCTTTATATAGGCTTGTCCTTTTGTTGGTGAGTGGGATTTCTCCCGTTCTTCTTGTCTTTTCGTCTTTTCAGAAAAGTTTCCGTTTTCGATTCTGATTCGGGATTTGTTGTCGATTAAATTCAACTCGTCTTTTAATTTCTTCGTTTAATAGACTTGAGTTTCTTCGACTTATGTGAATCTTCCATCTTTGGTCCTTTTCTTCGATAAATCTTCGAATAAGCCCAGTGACTTCAAATCTTTTGCATCTCTTGGACAATAGACTTTATCTTGAGTCTTTTTCTTCGATAAATCCCGTGCAATCCCATGTTTTCTTCAATATCCATCCGGTTGGCTCTGAAAACACAATAAACACAAAAACCACGCATAATTCCAAACAAATGATATTAAATACGTGTTTTGGTCTCATTTTAGCCCGAATTAAGTGGTAAAAGGATGGGTGTTTACACACCTATCAAGGACCGTATTATTATATGGACTGTATTGGACTGAGACTTGGACTATTATTGGACATAGATAGAGACCAATTACCAATTGACCCAACTAAAAATATACTTAATTATCATGTCTATTTTCTAAAGAGTCTGTCTTGTGTCGTTTTAAATTAATTATTTTTGTGTGCGTTTTTATTTTATAAAACTTGACATTTTCATATATAGTTTAACTTTTGAAATAAAAAGTAAATATTTTTATGTATTAATTAATTGGTGCAAGTACAATGTAATGTAGGAATAATTATTTATTTGCATTGTATTATTAGCTTAGTTAGTCATTATTGCTATTGCTAGGCTGCGGTTTGGGTTGACGTTGTTGCGAGCATTTTTCCGTGCCTACTACTTGATTACTTTTACTTGACTATCATTTGAGGTGAGTTTATAGCCCCACTTTTTAACTGCTTTTACTGCTTTTTGGGGTGAGACATTGCTTGATTTAACGTATGAACACAAGTGCATTAACTGATTTATATATTAGTCTAAGTCCCACTAAAAACCCAGTTGCTTTGGCCCGTGAATCGTGAACCGTTAATTTCTTTGTGTAAGCGCGAATGTTATGGGTAGATCTATCGGGGTTGACGCCCCTGTCCGGCTTGGTCCAACAGAGGACAAGCGGGCACAGTTTCATTTGAGTCTGAGATAGGATGTCGTGGGTTTAGGCATCCAGTTGGGCTACATTTATATGATTATACTGCCGGTGTTGTTAACGCTTCGGTGTCACGAGCTTAGACTGTAATAAATGCTTTTATGATGGCTTTGTATTTGTTATATTGGCATCATGGTTGGGAAAATCTTGTGGTTCATTAAACACTTCAAATTAACTAAACCTATGAACTCACCAACTTTATGTTGACACTTTAGCAATGTTTTTCTCAGGTATTAAGAATGAAGATGCTATGTGAGGTCTCATGCACTGCCGTCATTTATATTGAAAATAAAGATCATTTGTACTATTTGAAAACTATGTTTTGTATCTATGACCAGTTTTTATGCTTCCGCGCTATGTTTAAACTCCTTATTTTATCAAATACAAGTGATCAATTTTCCGAACGTCTCATTTAGAGGTCGTTCTTTGTAACTGTGTGTATGATAATCATGACGTCACCACTCCCTTGTTGCCATAATACTCTGATATTTTGGGAGTGTGACACTTTGTCATTTTTGGTATTCCACCTTTAATACGATCTTTGTACTAGTTGACAGGACACTCAAGGATTGCCATATGGTGGCATCGACGATTTTATAATCGTGTCACAAGATGGGTCTTGGGTCCAATTTACAAAAGTTCATTATATGTAAAAAAATCTTGTTTTTAGACATACGCGAATGAATCTAGTTTCATTATTTGTTTACTTGTTTGGGTTTCTAGCATCTCAAGTTGACAACAAGCTAGTCACACGACCATTCGTGTGACTCGTCCAACAACCAACGACCAAACCCACAAGTATAACATTCCCCGTTTGGACCTAGGGTTTTCCTAGGTCTTGGCTAAGTTTCTTGATGTTACGACTCGTTAGTTTATAAACATTGATTTTTTCACAAGCACACATTAGAACTAAAGCTATACAAGATAAGAAAATATAAGACGAGACATGGATGGTTTTACCCTTGGTGCATGAGACAATCACAACGTAGTAACCACGAACAATATACACCAAACCAAATCACGTTTAAACCAACACATAGCTTGACTCAAAACCCATGCTTGCAATCCAATGTGAACTCAATACCAAACACCACGAATGCTTGAACCTTACCATTCTCATGACCAAACAAACCAAAGTACCAACTAGGTTTCATTGTTCAAAACTAAGGTTTTCTTATTCTTTCCTTAACCGGGTGTAGAACAAGAAGAAGAGTTGTGTTTACTTTGTATGTATGTGTGACTCAGTTAGGAACGAAGAAAAATAAGGGGGTAGTTCAAGCTATAAGCATAAAGAGGTAATACTCTTATAACCGGGTATTAGGGGGCTTGAGTAAAGTCTATCTTGTAGGGTTCCAAATGAATTTAAAATAATTTTATTTAGGTAAATTTGTAATCTAGTCTAGTTGTGTTTATCACTTGTTGTTCCTAAGTAAGAAAAACAAAAGGGTATGGGTTGGCTTGACTTAATTTGGATGAGAGTGCAGGGTTCTAATTGTGATTTTATGTGAGATTGAAATTATATAAAATATAGGTCGTTTAGGAGTTTCCAAAATATGGTGGTACTAAATTAAGTGTAGTGAGTGTGTAACAAGACTTAGGGTTTATACATGCGTAGCATGGAAATCTAGGGTTAAATAGATATGTCGTAGTATTAATTGAGACGTTGGACACAAAGGAGGCTTACGTTTTCGTCTAAGTGTCGTATGGCAAGACTCTAGGGTTTAATAAATGAGATGTACAACTCATGGTCACGAGTTTATCTAGTTCGTTTTGTTTATAAACATATATAAATGATAAAATGTAAAATATCGTATGTATAGAAATTTTTATGAGCACATGTATGACCAATAAGCATAAAAAAGATGATTCCATAAAATAACTCCATTAAACATCAATTCAGGTAAGTACATACTTTGCATGGGATTATCGAGGAAATTCAATAGCCATGCAAGTCTAACCTGATAATTAAGAATTTAAATAAATCAAAGATCCGTGGTTGTTACATCTTCTTCAGATCTGGCACATAGACAAACACTAAACATGATGTAGGGCCGACTTGCGGTAAAGAAGAGAAGACTACCAATCATGCTTCGATATTTAGAGATGTCATCCTTGACGAGTTTTCATTCGGTGGCCATAGGAGTTCTGGACAACATAGGGTTTTCTAGATTGAATTATGTTAGAGTTTCTTTGATATAACTTGATTGATTAAGGAATATTTCTTCTTTGAGTTGTTTGATTTCCAAATCTAGGACATAATGTAATTCTTCCATTACATTTATTTTAAACTTGCCATGTACGAGCCTAGAGAAATTATTACAAAGCTCTTATCAAGATTATCCAAATATGATATCATCGATGTAGATTTGTACGATGATGGCGTGTCAATCTTTCTTTTTGGTAAAAGTGTATTATCAATACTTCTAATGATATATTAGTTTTCAAAGAGAAGCTTATTCAATTGATTGTGTCAGTTATTAAAGAGGTTATGTTGATTGTTTTGAAGTTTAAAGATATGATAGGTTTTTCAAAGTCAGCGAATTATGGAGGTTGTGTGAAAAAGATATTATTATCAAAAGTCCTTTTGATATTTATTTGAAATAGTTTGAGATATTTGCACAAGCATATGCAAGAAGAATTCATATGGATTAGAGCGTAGGATTCATCAGAGGACACACATTATTGTTGATCATATCCTTGTGCAACGAGTTTTGCTTTATTATGTTGAACGACACCGTTTTTGAAAAACTTATTTTTCAAAATCCATTTTGAACCGATGATATCTTGGGTTGTGGATGGCAGAACAAGACTCCAAGCATTATTGGTGCTAAGTTGGTTTATTTCCTCTTGCATAGCAAGAATCCAATTGTTATCTAGAATTGGTTCTTTTATATTTTTAGGTTCGATATTGACACAAAGCATATGATATTGTTTTTGTGGAGTCTATGGATCGTTAGACTCAATGGCTAAAAAGACCATTATCTAGGATTATCATCATCCATATGATTTAACATAGTGGAATAGAACAATGATTAGAACAAGGTGTTTGGCAAGATGAATTACTCACAACGATTACTTGAATTAATAACAAACGATTACAAGTAACCCTAGGCGTGTATACATTAAATCCCACGCCTAGAACACGAACACACTTTATAATATATTGTGAATGAAAGTTATGTTAAACTTACGGTCTAGAATTTCTTTATATAATAGAAATCCTCGCTTACAAAACAAGCTAAGTATAAGAAAACTAAATCTTCTAGATTCTTGTAATATACTGTATTTTCTACAAGTTTGTCCACCAGGTTGTAGAATTCTTTATTGTCAGGTTTAGTCCTTGTCTTTGGTTTTGACACATCAACTCATAATTTCGACCCAACAGTTTTGAAGATGCACCTGAGACCATAGATTCCGTTTGTTGATATATCCTATAACGGAGTCTAAGGGATGATCCATAGATGCCTTAATGTTATCAAGTTTTAATGGTTCATTTTCCTTGATTTTGTTTTGGTTATTTAGTGTTTTAGTGCTTGAGTCTCAATTATATCATCGTCGATGAGAGGGGTGGATTTAGTATAAGGACTCTCATCGAACTTAATATTTAGGGATTATTCTATTCTCATAGTTTCCTTATTTAATACTAGAGTAAACTGCAAAATACATCCTCGTGGTTTGCACTTTCTCACACAATACATCCCTGTCATAAACTATTGACACTTTACATCCCTGAGAAGTCAAATGTTTGACACTTCACATCCTTACAAGGATGATTTTTGCAAAGATAATTCTTAAACTTTTTGCAAAAATCATCCTTCATAAGGACGATTTTTGCCAAATGTTTGACTCCGAGGGATGTAAAGTGCCAATAGTTTCTGACATAGATGTATTGTGTAAGAAAGTGCAAACCATAAGGATGTATTTTGTAGTTTACTCTTAATACTATATATGCTTAAATATTTGATGAATATTCTAAGAATACGCCTTCGTATGATTTGAGATCAAATATAGTAAGATAAGTTTTAGTGTCAAGTATAAAGCATCTACAACCAAAGACTCTAAAGTAATCTAAGGATTTTTTTTATTGACAATTTGATTCGAACCTACCCACAATATTTTTCTAAAGAACAATAAAACCCCGAGTCTTACATATAATACACTATAAAGGTTATGTCAATATCTAGACGTTGTAAAGCTTTTTGCAATAAAACTATACCCACATCAGGTTTCATCTCGGTCACAGACTCCTAAGCTCGAGTGTCACTCAATAATTAAAACTTAGAATCAAAACTCGAATCAAGTTGAAATGTGCTTACCTCTTTAACTAAACTCAATATTGATTTGCTAGAGTTTTTATGCCAATTTTAAATGAAAGATGATTTATCTACTCAAAATTTTGATTGTAACACTCAAGATATAAATAAATAAAGCACAATGTGAGCACAAGTACACAACTCCAATTAAATCCTAATTAAAGAGGGTGTTTGGAATTGCGTTTTGCACCAAATTATTTGTTTGATCCAATTTGCAAACGCACATAATTGATTTTGAGTGTTTGGGAAATATATACTAAAAAGTGATTACTCACGTTATAGCCTCATCAAAATAGAGTTTTGTTGCTGGAGGGAGAGTGCTATTTTCTGAAAACGTGTTTTTGCCTTTATATAAATTGATATTAAAATTACTAGTATAACCTTTTCAATTAGCTCCCACTTGTCTTATCCTATTTAATACTATTAATATATCATATGTCTACTTTTGTCATTTAATAAGTTAACTTATACTGTAATTTGATTTGGCAAACAGTAAAAAAGCTGATTGATTATCGCGATAATCAAATCCAAACACTAAATTTCATAATCACGTTTTATGATACCTGATTATCTGATTATTCGTTTCAAAACCAATAATCTATTTTAAATAAACAATCCCAAACACTTCTCATTTCAAATCGTTCACAATATAAATAAATTTTAGTATCAAATACTTTAAAAAGGATATGAGTAGTTTACAAGTAGAAAGAAATAAAAGAACAAGGACTATGTTGTAAGAATGTGAAGAACCTAGCTAAGAGTTATTCTGACAATATATAAACCAAATCTTTCTAATTTGCCGCCGGCCTCTGTCTTCTTACATTCGCCGTCAATTATCTCCGATATTCTTTTACGAACATTCTTTTATCACATTTACTTTTATATTGTTTTATTCACTTCTTATTATCAAAGTCGCATAATGGCTCTTCGTTTTGAGGTAAATATCTTGCATTGTTTTTTTTTTCTTTTTCTGTATTTAATGAAGAAACATTAATTTTGTTTGGTTTTGATATAAGTATACTTCCTTTAATGATGAGAGATAAATTAAATTAATGAATACGCATATAAATGCGTTACATATAGATTATGTTTTAGCTGTAAAAAATCTGATTATTTTCTCAATGTTGAATTAGTTTTTGATTAATTTTTCAATAAGAATTTGATGAGATTTGCTTAGTCTTTTTATTTTATAATTTTACATTTTTTTATTGTTAATTGTTTTACAATTTATTAGTTTAATTGTAGTTGTATTATTTAGGAGCGCACAAATTTTTATACATTATAAATCAAATAAATAAGCTAATATGGCAATCAACAATCAAGTAAAGTTTAGTAGTGCTATAAGTGGATACGTCTAATTAGCGTATGATTTGTTTAACTAAGGTGATGTTCTTAATAAGTTGTGTTGGAACATTTGAATGTATTATAGGAATGTAAAAACCATAGCGGTACAGTCGTTGAACCACAGATTCAAATTAGGCGTGTTTTGAAGAAACGTAAGAATGATGACTTTATTGAAAAACTTGAAGTGTTCAACCGGAGTAGGTCACTTAATACGTTGGTACTCGCATTTTGACAGTGGCATGCAATGTTAAATAGGGATATTGTTTGATGTTATGGGTCAATGCGTTTGAATGTTCAATTAGGGTATGTTACTAAATTTCTTGCTAAGGTCGGCATGACGGTGGCACTAGCATGTTAATTAGGACTCTCATTTGATAAGCACCAGATTAAATGAATTTAAAAGAGAAATATTCATTTAGTTGCTGAATTATCTATCCGGGTATGCGACATAATACAAGTTTGTTGTTTGAAGTTTCTAACTTAAAGGATATGTTTTGTTTTGTTTTTGTACTAGATTCTGGCGAGGTTCAATCGTGCTCGTGCAGCTAGGCTAACACTGCCTCATTATGTTTGCCAGACACCTCTATTTATGCCTGTGGGAACACAAGGTTAGAAATTAAAGTTTCATTCCCTGTGATACTTTTTTTTTTTTTTTTCTATTTGTTAGCATTGTTTTACCTGCCACTTAGGACGTATTATTTTCCATTAGTTTTCTTAAGCTTCTCTAGCAAACATGTTCAGATTGAGTGTATAGTTCAAGGTGGAAGTTGAGAGTTAGGCTTATGTTTTAATCGTGTCTGTGCTTATTAGAAGATCAAGAAACAAGAAGCACCAGGCTTCTAGTTCAGTGTCGTTTGCTTTGTAGTGTACATTTGCCTGCAACAAAGATCCAGATGAATTTTTTTCTTGGCATTAATTTGTTTTTCATCCATAGTAACACATTGGTCATGGTTGTTTGGCTGGAAACTGTTGTCAAGTAGTCTTATGTAATCAACTAAAGAGCACACACCCATGCTTACACACTACAAGCTCAAATCTTGCATATCGTCCAACCTTGACATTTATAGATATCTCACAGTTCACGTACAAAACAGATACCCTGTTTCTGAAATTATGCGTCCACTAACTCAATGTACGTGGAGTCGTGGATACCCTGCATTGTAATGTCTTGGAAGCTGTTTATCTTTTACTGACAGAATAGAACTACATTTTTATGGCAACAGGGACTATAAAAGGTTTAACGACCAACCAGCTTGAGGAGATTGGCTGTCAAATCATACTTGGAAATACATATCATTTGGCATTACGGCCAACTTCTGAGCTAATAGACGAATTAGGAGGGCTTCACAAATTTATGAACTGGCCGAGAGCACTTCTCACTGATTCTGGTGGTTTTCAGATGGTAAGTTTTCACGACTATGCATTTCAAATTACAGGCATCTGAAGTCTTCATATCAAACCTCTTGGCTCCAACTACATTCATCATAGTCTTACCGGAATATAAAAGTTTGGCTATTTACTTCACATAATTCGTTTCTTTATCCTATTCAATGCTGGTCTCTTTCTCTAATAGCTGTTCAGTGTGCATCTTTTAGTTTATTGGGTAATATTCGAAGCAGGGAGTTATATTAGAAGTTTAGAACACCTTTGCAGCTTAGTTTGTCATATTCTATCGCGGTTGAACTGTTTTCGGGTTGAGACATCTTTTTTGTTGAAAACTAATGTGTGTTTTTATTTCTATATAATGGGGAATAAATAACTTCCGTATTTTGTAAGGAATACTATTTCCTGCGCCCCTTAACCTTAATCTGGCCACCCCCAAGGGCACACACTACACTTGTACAAGAGTGTTTTATACAGTTGTGCTGTTGAATGTGTACTCTTCACGATTCAATCAATTTAAATATTTTTTTAATATGGTGGTAGAAAATATAGGCTGGGTTAGTTTATTATTTTGGTTTGTAGCCTTACGATCTTCCATTTTCCCTTCTTGAATAAATCATGTAGTTACATGTATACATAGAAGTTCCTGGTGACCCACTATTAGTTTGCACTTTTCCTATGATTCTTCTTTATAGGCTATGTAACTAAACATGAAACACTTTCAGGTCTCATTGTTGCATTTAGCTGATATCACTGAAGAAGGTGTCACGTTTCAGGTTCTCTCCCTCTCTCTGTCTCAATTTATGATCTTGAAGAATTTGGTTATATGATGCTTACTCGTTTAGTTAGATTAAAGTGTGTGTGCATGCCACACCGTTAATGTAAAAGCTGCAAAATTCCTGTATGACTTACAAGGCTAAGACAGGAAATTCTATTATCTAATTAACGAGCATTGAATTGAGACTTGTCCTTCATTAAGCTCGTTCTTCACTTACAGTTGACATAATTTGTTGAGCGAGCAAAACATATATTTTAAGGTGTTGGAAACCCAATATTACTTGTATTCTTTAGAGTATCAGGATTTGAATCGTTTGCTGATCCTTAAAAGTAATTGTAACTATGGTGCTCGGGCACGTATATACTTCATAGTTTGCAATATGCATAGCAGATTGTATGACACATGACACACATATAAATTTTATGTAGAGTATACCAGGATTAGGTTGGTATCAGTATTATGCCAGGGTTTGTGAAAAGCTTATATACAGTTTCTTCGCACTTAAATCTTAAACAATTCACCATTTTCTATATGTTTTTACTTTTCTCGAAAGAATTTCCATCTTATATATGCTTCCTGACTTTAAGATGTATCTGAAAAATATCAAAATGCTCTCATTTTAGCTCACTTTGGATCCCTTGTGCTGTTTTGAACTTTAAAACAAACTAAATGGATTGTGCTGGTTTTCTACTCTAATTTAGTCATTGTTTGTAAATAATGTTTGATAATTTCCTGCAGTCGCCAGTTGATGGAAAGCCGATGCTCCTTACACCAGAAGAATCAATCCAAATCCAAGTAAGTAGTTTTTGAAGTCAGTTTGGGTCTTTCATAATACAACTATGCACTGCGATTGTAGTTCCTTAAACATTTAACAGCTGCTGTGCTTTAATTTATACAAGATCAGTTTTATAGTTCTATTTGTGTGAGTGTGTGTTTTAAGATTTCAGATATATGTCTCTTGTTATATATTTATATTTATATGGCCATGGAGTCATTTTCTTTGCCACTTAGCAATGTGGAAATTGAAATTGTTGCTTGAATTTACTTATGTATAATTTGTCAACTGGCATTAGCTTGACCTTCATTCTTACTGTGTATTCTATATCCATTTACTAGAACAGAATTGGAGCAGACATTATTATGGCTCTTGATGATGTAGTGAAAACCACCATTACAGGTCCCCGGATTGAGGAAGCCATGCATCGCACTTTACGTTGGATAGACAGATGCATAGCAGGTATATATTATTTAAAGAGTAAAGACAAATGTAATCTTTTCAACAGGTTGATCCCAGTTTATATTACACAATGGCATTTAGTAATAGCCTGGTTGGTAGTTGGAATCACTTGTAGTATGCTAATAAGTCTTTTTAAATTCATCGTTTGGCTGGAATTTAATGTGCTTCATCATGAGTGATCCTGAAGGGAAAAAATGGGATATTGTGTTTGTATTACTTTGTGAAACAAATATTTTAGTCCATCTGGCACACACTCACGCTGCCAGACTTGGTTACAACAAATACTCTGAGAACTATGGAATTCTTGTTGACAAAAAGTAATTGTGATCAACTTTTCTTACAATGATCACATTGGACTTGTAGTTCGTTATAATTAGATCACTATCCAGAAGTTGTAGTATATGGAATTATCTTCGAAGTCTCAGAATGGAAATAGTTGCATTTTTCATTGGTAGACAGGAACATTCTTTCTTGTGAGGTTTGATTTTATTCGTTTTATTTGTTTGGCTATGCAGCTCATAAGAGACCAAAGGAGCAGAATTTATTTGGAATTGTACAGGGCGGCCTAGATCCCATCTTAAGGTAATTAATAATTAGTTTTTCAGCGCAGTCTATCTTCATTCCTATAAATATCTTCCATACTGATTAACGGCCATATTTCTAACTTCTTATCAGGGATATGTGTGTCCGAGGTTTGGTGGAAAGGAATTTGCCAGGGTATGTAGTGAAAATTTTACTTCACTTTTGTCTAGTTGGACCCCTTCTTTTGGTTTTCCAATAAAATATTGTGGATTGTCCATATTCGAATTTGACTTTGTTGTGAAACTTACTCGAGTTTGAACCAAATTATACTTCATACGAAGCTGGTGGTGATGAGAAATATTAATCGTTAGAGGTGGCAACCCATTTAAATATGCATGGGTTCGTTTCAGATCATTAATATATTTACAGGGTTGAATGAGTAGATACAACAACTTTCTAAACGAGAAACGGATCAAATCGGTCAAAAGTCACCCAGCGTGTATTTTTATGCATAAACCTCCTGAATCATTTAATTTGTTAAATATGTAATCACATTCGTAGAGTTTAAATTGCTGGGACAAGAATTGTTTCGGGTCAATCCAACACAACCTGATCTAGTGTCAAAATCACCTTTTTTTTTTTTGCTTTAATTTTGATATTCAGCTGCAAGTTTATTAACTGTACAGTTGAATAACCAAGTATATTTGTGCAACAGCTATGCTATTGGTGGCCTTGCCGGCGGTGAAGATAAAGATTCATTTTGGCGTGTTGTTGCACAATGCACTGCTTCACTTCCAGAAAGCAAACCCCGATATGTTATGGTACTTATCGATCAAATTGCTTTATCTCTTTTAAAAGCTTCACCTTTGGGGAGAGGTTAGGAGATTTATTTTAGACTCTGTTTTTGCTGTCAGCTTGATATTGTGGTGTGACTGTTTTGTCAGGGTGTTGGCTATCCGCTTGATATTGTAGTTTGCAGCGCTTTAGGTGCTGACATGTATGACTGTGTCTATCCTACACGTACAGCTCGATTTGGCACTGCTCTTGTGCCTGAGGTATGGTATTTCATCAACTTATGTGTATGTCTTGTATATTTTTCTGTTACAATTTGCTTCGTCAATCCTAAAGTAAAAGAAACATCCACCTGCTAGCATAGATTAGCGAGAAAGCTTTACTTTCGGTCAAATATAAAAAATTCAATCTGAGTAAAAATAATCTTGCATTCATTTCGAGACAGGATACATACCATTGTCCCTAATCTTTGGTCATATTATATACTAGCAGGGCTTTCAGAAGTCTGTTGGTGTTTGTGCCTTTGCGTTATGTATATCAGTTTCAAGAAAAATAATCAGCCTATAATGATTTAAATTTGTGGTCCGGAAACTTGTATATACTCAGTTCGTCAGTTTAAGCTTCAGTCAAGGGTTATTTGACCATATATTCAACCTTGATTTCAGGGGGTCCTAAGACTCAAACACCAGTCTATGGCTGACGATACCCGACCGATTGACTCAACCTGCGAGTGTATGGTATGGTTATGATTATCTTTTTGGTTTTTAGACACACAAGTTTAGAACAAATGATTCTCATCATTTATTGTTTTTGTTTGTCATTTATAGGTTTGCAAAAAATACACAAGGGCCTATCTTCATTGTCTTGTTACAAAAGAGGCTATGGGTTCTCAACTTCTGTCGTATCACAATTTGCACTACATGTTGCAGGTAATTAACTTCCAACCGTTTATTTACTAGTTTCAGCTTTCATTGCTTTCTTCTTGAGTTTGAACTTAATTTTTCTGTCCAATTTGCAGCTTAGCAGAAATCTTCATTCGTCGATTATAGAAGGAACATTTCCAGAGTATGTTTGCTTTCCATCTTGTTGTCTAATTTTTTCTCTCACACGTGTCCTAAATTTGTACCGCATATGAAAAATGCAAAAACTCACTCTACAAGAATTGCCACATTGTTTTCATTTCCCATTTAATTCCATATTTCCCCAACTTAAACAATTCGATTTCGGTCTGGAAGGTTAATCTTATAAGTCATTGCTGCTTCTTAGAGGGAAGTTAAATATTGAGTAAAGTGGGTGTTTGGGAGTACGATTTAAAGGTGATTATCTGCTTATTTACGTTTTGAGAATGGAATAATCTAAAAAAGAGTGTTTGGCAAAAGTATCCAAAAATCACTTATTTGCGTTTTTAGTGCTCCAAAACGGAGTTTTACAAAAGCATGTCAGGAGGTGCTTTTTAAGAAACGCACATTTAAAGAACAAGTGGAGAGATGATAAAATTATAATAATGCCCTTAAAATAACAAAGCAACTTCGTGTTCCAGTTTTACTTTTGTTAATTTGATTTTATTTTGATTTCTTTTTTTATTTTGTTTCTAGTTTATTTTCTCATTAGTAGGGAGATTGGGATTTGGGATTATATAATGGATAAATGATGGTTTGAAAAAAATATAGTTCACTTCGCTTCGCTGTTAAGAAAAAAGTTCGAGCCACAAGTATTATTCACATTTATAAAACCTTATTTAAATTTTTTCATTATTTATTGTGACAAAATGATCTATGATTTTTATATGTTAACATAAGTTATTCAATAAATACAAATAATGTCTATTTTAGTCATTTTACTTATTAACTAAATAAATAATTAGGTTTGTCAAACACAAAAAAATAAATTATCGGATTATTGCGATTTCAAACAACATAATCAAATCCAAACACTATTTTTCATAAGCACGTTTGGTAACTGCTGATTATCTAATTATTCGTTTTTAAAACGCATAATCTATTTTCAATAAGCAATACCAAACACACCCTAAATTACACAGATCATCCATGTAGTTTACAATTGACTTGTTCAATCTCGACGATTGAATATAAATAGGTTGACTTTCACGTATGGTTCTTTGATTATCACAATCAGGCACTGTGATCTTCATGAGACAGAATGAGTCTATCTATACATTTTAAGAAACAAGTACTAATGTGTCGGGACTGTTTTTTAATTGCAGATTTGTATGCAACTTCCTGATGAAAATGGTATGTCTTCGTTCGAATTTAGTTCAATCTGTTTTTAGCTTTTAGGATTTTCATGGTTTTCGTTATCATCTACGCTTGAACTTATATTTTCATTTTATGTGAATTGTTACAAATTGCTGAAAATAGCAAGTAAAATTAAGATCTGATATTTGAAGTGTTCTGAATATCTATTTAATTTGTATTTTTGTAGTTTCCTGAGGGCGACGTTCCCCAATGGGTCTCCAATGCAATGGAGGTTGCTGGTATAGACATCTCATCATGCTGTACCCCGTTTAATTCAGAAACTGAAGTGCATGCCGCAAGCGGATGATGGATCTTTATCTTGAAGCCCAAACTAACAAGTCAGTCATTAACTTTTAAGGGTTGCAGCATAAATTTTGTACCTGATATGCTGCTCCTTCATTAGTCATCATCGGCATAGATTTTTGGAAGCAATCACTCTTCACTCAGCTCGTAGATTAATCAGTTGTAGCTCTTAGATTATACTATATATATAAGGTAAAAGGTGTCAGAAAGTTGATTTTGGAGGGAGACGATATGAATTTAATTGTTAGTTAAGTTGATACGTTATCTTAATATTATTAAGAGAAATACACATTTACTGATTTACAAAGAGTTTACTTTGCGAATGATACAACTGCTTTAATCTTATAGTTTACTAGAAAAATAATTTTATAAAAGCTTTTACCGGTACTATTCAGTAGTATTTAAGTTTGAAAATTGAGACTAGTGAGATAATGTGTGGTTGGTATGAAGATATGGAATGGAATTAGATTCATTTATATCTTATTTGGTAGAAAGAAATAAAAAAAAGTAAAGAATTGAAGAGAAATTGAGAATTGAAAAAAGAGTGTAGTGTTATTTGTTAGTTTTTATTTTCATTGTTTAAGAAAAATTGAAGAAATAGATTTTTTTTAAATGTTTTATTTTTAGTTTTTATTATTTTTTTAATCATTTTTATAGAACTTTATTTAAGATAGAACTTAAAAAAAACAATTATATAAATTAATTACATGCACCATTTTGTGCTTATAAAGTTTTGAAATTTATTTTTAGTGAAATTATGATTCTTTTTTTTTAAATATTTTTTTAAAGATAAATAATTGGTTTTTGTTATTATCTTTTTAGTTTAATTTTCTAACGCAACCAAACAATAGATTGCAATAAATTTTTCAATCAATTTCATTTTTTTTAGTGTTGTAAATAAAGATAAAGAATAAATGTATTATTCAATTGATATATTACAAGGGTAGATATAAGGAGTATTTATAAGATAAATACTAGGGTAAACCCTAGTTACTACATGGGCCATGAGCCTTATTCTAGACATCCACATATTATTCATAACACTACCTCTTGGATGTCTCTATAGATAATACGCTTTGAGAATGTTGCCTCGTTAAAAACCTTGTCAGGAAAACCCAGTGGGACAAAACCATGACTAAAGAAAAGAGTGCAACACGTATTATCTCCCTCTGATTAGTACACCACTTAAGATCTTTAACTCGCCGCATTCCAATATTGTGAATAAGCTTCTTGAATGTTGAAGTAGGAAGTGCTTTGGTAAATAGATCCGCCAAATTGTAGCTTGAACAAACTTGTTGAACTAGAATATGACCGCTCTTTTGTAAGTCACAAGTGAAACGAACTTCGGTATTGCCTTTCATGTAACCTCCTTTGAGTTGAGCAATGCATGTTGCGTTATCTTCATACAAATTAAATCTGTTGGTGCATCTTTCTCTGAAGAAATACTACATGACCTGCGTATGTGTTATGTTACATTTCTTAACCAAACACATTCTCGACTTGCCTCATGGATTGCTACAATTTATGCCTGATTGAATGAAGTTGTTGCAATTGTTTGCTTTACCGAACACCATGAAATCGCTATTCCTCCACTTGTAAAAACATATCCAGTTTGTGACCAACCATTTTAAGGGTCAGACATATATCCTGCATCTGCAAAATCAACTAAACTTATATTTGATGGGTTAGAGTATAAACTCATATCTCTTGTTAAAAACCTTACTAGATAAAACCCGGTGGGACAAAATCTAGTGAAGGAAAATAGTACATTAAATCTTTAATATGCTTAGGGATGTTGCCTCGTTAAAAACCTTGCCGGAAAACCCTGTGGGGACAAAACCATGGTCAAGGGCAAAAGAGTACAACACATATATTCTCCCCCTGATGATCACGTTATTTAAGCTCACCGAGTCACTAAAATACACATTAAGGTGTATTAATAAAATCATATGTATGAACACTATTTACACATATTATTTGCATAATAATACGTCATACATCTCGTTCAAGTTTATCATCAAACTTTGCAAGTTATTCATTTCCATCAAGTATGACCTTTAGCAAATTGTTCATTTTCAAATGACATATCTCAATCGATATTGTGATCATCAACTCTATAAATCAAGAGAGTCTTTCTAACATCATGTGACTTCATAAATATGATTGTTGTTTATCCACATAAAGATACAACTTTATCTTTAGTTTTCATGATGCATACATATTTCATCATTAAGATGTTCAATTCTGGAATTAAGACAAACTTTGTCTTTTGTTTCAAATTCAACTTCTATGTACTTAGTTGCCTTTATCACCATAACTCTTTATTTGGCACAATACTACACACTAAGGCGATTATAACATATATGTTCAAATCATGATTAATTCAATACAATCAATATTGTTCTCGAGAACGTTTCTTATATGCCTTAAGCATTTATTATCTCTAGCATGCTCCATGCATATTACATGCAATAATGAAATATCAATATCACTTGAGCTCTATTCACATATATCTTTTAGACGCATATCACTTGTTATCACATTGCCAGACTTATACAATATTTATTGGATCCACCACATGTGAACATGTATCTACATGATCATTTTCAAGTCTTTGAGAAATATACGTGTGCCATCATTTGCGACTTATGCATATTTTAATTTCGCTATCTCATAAAGACTATTGCGTATCCAACAGATTGTAAGCTTCAACCATATGTCTCATCACAAGAGACCTCCATTATTCATTATATTCTTGCGTCATTAATATTTTGGATATTCATCTATCCATGATCCTCACTTTCACTTTAGTGCTATATTCTTTATTATCATTATCATTCGCATTATAATTATATCTCTATCGACGTCGATTTATTTCTTTTCGATTCCACACTCTACTAGACATTACATTTTATCATTTATTGAGATCTCATAGTATTTCATGTACCCGGGGTTTTCTCAATTACCTTCATGTCTAGTGTCTCTTTAGGAGACTATCAAGGGGTCTTTATTACCTCGATAAGACCATCTTAATTTTCTTGCTCCATATTATCTCTTCAATCGAGGATTTTTATTTGGAATCGAATAGTCTATCACGTTGCAGACGTGCCATAGACTTACTACCAATCATTGGTTTTATTGTTGGGACACACATTCTAATTGGAGCACTAGCAGCATTTGTGATCTAGTCACTTTATTTAGGTCACTAACCTTGTCTGGCAATTACTAGACGTGGAATGTAAATTGTCCCATGAACTTTATATTCATATTCATTACTTGTGAGGATCAATTTTTCATTATTATAATTCATTCTAAATTTCTCGCTGCTCATTCTCCCACTGAATGAATTATCATTCTCAACATCCCATTTTGTGCGTTGTGATGGACTTACTATGATATATATCGCACATTTAAATATCTCTTATGGAACGATATGGTTTATGACCAAAACCATTATAACAGGAGGATTCATTATTGTTGGCAAAATGCGAATTCATATGTTCATATGTAATAAATTGCCCCATAAACCGAAACTCTTGTTCTCATAATTATATGATTTGTAATCAACTGAAGACGTTTTATATACGTTTCAACAAAAGAAATTCGCGTATGAACATGGGCTGTATAAAGTTTAACACGTATTTCAATAATCGCCCAAACTTGTAAGCATTCACCACTATTCTCAATAATCATATTTGGAAAATCACGCTCACATCGAGCCACTAATCACGCCAACTTGAAGTTGCGTATTTGATGATCATTTTGACGATGCATCGGTTTATAACTCAAATGATCCACATGAGACATGTATACATGCTCTTTTTATCTTTTCAAAATCTCAAGGAATGAGTCCTTATTTATATTGTGGTGATAAGTAATGAACTTCCACTGAGAACAATAAAGATAATCAAAATTATCTTTGAAGAAACTAATGGTTCTTCTATACTTTTCGCATTATCATTGATCCGGGATGGTCCAACCGGTCATGCCAATAAATACAATAATCTTGGCTCATAGCTTATATTTTATGGCCACATATGCTTCAATTAGACATTATTTATGAAATAAATCAAATAATATGAAGAGCTTGCATTTTCTAATCAACTCTTTTATGTCTTACACATAAATTAATATAATGATAGAATACAATCTATAGAAGTAAAGCATATCTTCATCATTGATCAAGTTTTTCTCATGCAAACAAATAAAATCATATGATGCGTAAATCACATATATGACAAAACGATTACTAAATTCCGACATTTACACAAATAGTTTTCATATTGGAAATGACATAGTTAAATCATAAATACAACATATGCCAAAATTTCTCCAAGTTAAATCATATATACTTATGGCTAAGATGGAATTTATCTTTAATATATATTTTCTTTACTTTTAACAAAACATATCTGCGATGGTAAAATTATTTCAATATGTCCATGTGACAATTTTAATTGACACAAATTCGTGATTTACTTTAAATCGTCAAGATCATTTGTGATACTAATAAATTTAAACAGTGGCCATGTCTAAGAAAAATCATGCAGAAAAATATGCATCACATAATGTATAAAATATGCATCACATACTGTATATATTAATTTGATATACTCATTACAGTAATAATTATGAGTTACTATCGAGCTAGAGTGAACAAAAAAAAATAGAGCAAAACATGTTAAAATTTGTAATCAAACCTACATCAATATCATGCTTATTTACAATATATACTATAAAGTGATGGCACATATATGTGAAACATCATATTAGTCCTTTTCGAATTCTAATGGTCCTTATTTACTTTGTCATAAGGAGTATGAATCTTGGCGTTTTATTCAATCATAAACACTATAGATGCAAATTGTTTCAAATCACAGTTTACATAGATAAGTAGTCTTATTTTTACAAGATATCCACCGATATATTGCATAGTTGATGTAAACTCCTTTTTTTAGTTCAATGTATTACCATTTTAACATAAGCTATATGAACCTTTTAGAATCACTATAAATTTTTGGTATCATATATTTATCTTCTATTAAATAAGGTGGATATTCTATTGTCATATGATACACAATTTACTATATTTAACTCCAAACACTAAAATTTAGTTACAAAATATTCAATTCGGATATGGCAATTAGTATCACTGCAATATATGGACATAAAATTTAACAACTTACACACGATGAGATATCAAGAACTTAGGTTAAGATGTTTATGATAATAAATTGATAGTCTATGGTGGTTTTTACGTAGATATCATATCGAAAAGTAAAAATAACATCATGAGATGATAGGTAAAAATTGGGTCTCAACTTAATAGAAAATACAAAACAATTATATCAAATTGTATATAGAGCCGTGATTTTTCCTTTGTAGCTAATTTGAAGCGTAATGAGATCTAAGCCTATGAGAGTGACCGTGTAGACCAAGTTTTAATATTTACTACAAGTTAAAAAAAATCAATACGCACATGCGTTGAGTTATAAAGCTAATTTTTGATATAATAAAATAATTTTTATAGGCATCATCAGTTTTAAAAGTCTTAAGTTAATTGAATGACTTTAGAAATAATTAACAAACTTCACATAGAAAAAATTTAATGTGATTTGTTAGTAATTTTGTACTATTATTTATAATGCTTATCTCCAATATTATTAACCATACAGAAGGGATAAACACCATTAAGATTTCAAGTTTTAGCAATCAATAAATAGCTTATTGATGATCAATGACATATCAGCGCATGTTACAATAGGTTAAAAAAAAATACTATCTTCACAAATCAAGCATGAAGTAATAACAACAATATTGAGATCAACAAACAAAAACAAGACAAATAAATCTCACTTATTGACACGTTTACAAAGCAATGACCTAATCAATGTCAAAAGATAACAAATCTCAATGTTCTTCTCATATTATCCTTATTGAACTATCACCAATTACTCTATATGATAGATAAGAAACAAAAAAACAAATCCTAAGTACCTTTGAAAAACATAAAAACATTAATGATGATATACGTATATAATTAACACATACTTTTACTTATTCATGGTCATTGTTGGGGTTATGTCAAATTTATAGTCAATCTTGGCACTAGGACACAGTGTATCTTTTATATCAAATACAAGTTTGACATAATTTTCGACATAATGCTTGGTGTATTCATACATTTATAAACATAAACATATTCGAGCAAATTTGCTTACTTTAAAATTACAGCGACTTAATTATTATTATTACATGATTTCAACTGCATAAACAAATTTGTAAAAATAAAGGTAAACCTCAACATATTGCAGATCTGAATTTAAAACTCAAAATAAACAAAGTTGAAGCGTTACCTTACAACAACCTCCATTTATAAATCGTAATACGTAAGCCATACCAGTTTATGATCTTGAAGTCGGCATCGAAGAACTCACTTTCTAAAGTTTGTTGAAACAACCCAGCCGTTGAGCGTGCTGATAACGTATAGTAAATAAAGATAAAGAATAAATGTATTATTCAATTGATATATTACAAGGTAGATATAAGGAGTATTTATAAGATAAATACTAGGGTAAACCCTAGTTACTACATGGGCCATGGGCCTTATTCTAAACATCCACATATTATTCATAACATTTAGGTTTTTATGCTAAACTTTTAGGCAAAAGTTATTTGCAAACTTGTTTTTTCTAAGAAATCAAGGGACTCATCTTTACCCTCCATTCACCTTTCATCCAATGGATATGATTAATCTAAGATTTAATCAAGAAACTTTATTATATAGACTTTTAGGGTATTTCTATTTTAGTCATTTTCAAAAATACACATTTTTTTGAACGGCAAATTTTTTTTTCTGAGCGGCAAAAAGAATTTTTCCTTTTTTCTTCGAGCGGCAAAAAATAAAAATAAAAATAAACAGTTACCACCGAAATATTATCAGATCATAATTATTAAATTTACTCTTATATCTAGATATACTTTATATATATATATCTAGATATACTTTATATATATCTAGATATATTTTTTATATATCCAGATATACTTCGTATATATCTAGATATATTTTATATATATATATATCTGATCATATTTATTAAACTGACCCTTATATCTGGATATAAAGTGACATTAAAAAAATTAGATTTAAGTTCATTTGGATACCAAACTTATCTAAGATATGGGGGGACTCATCCCCACCCTCCATCTCACTACCATCTAATGGTTGAGATTAAATTCCCACTTTATAATGCAGGGGTATTTCGGTCATTTCACCAAATACTATATAAGTCTTTCTTCTTTTCTTTTTTCTCATAAAAACACACACGCCGTTACTTTTTTTTTCTCTCTAGCCCGAACTCATTTATCTCTCTAAGATGTCTCTAACATCATAGATCTATCGTTACGAATCCACGACTAATTCGAAGGGATGATTATGAAACCATCACGAATCCATCAACATGAATCCATCACGATCCATCATCAGGTTAGAGTTTTGTTATTTTAGACTTGATTGGAATAAGCTTATTAATTTATCATCATCATAATTATAAGCTTTTAGTTAGCTTATATTGAACAAAATTGTTTGAATTCATTGTTCTTTTTAAATAAGCTAACTTATTAGGTAATTTATGTGGATAAGTTGGTTTGTTTGAATAAGCTTTTAATTTAGATGAGAGTTATGAAAAAGATTTTGAATTTGATTAGATTTATGAATAAGCTTGTTAATTAGATGATTTGAATTTATTGTGTTGAATTATAAGCTAGCTTATTAGCTTTTTTTTAATGAATTATTATATTATTTGAGTAAGAGAGTTGTGAATAAGCTTATGCTTGTGTGGATAAGCTGTATTACAAGGAACTTTTTATGTTGCTGATGTAGGCTAAATTAATCTTGATGTATCATATATGATACGCCATTTATCATATATGATAGATATATGATATATGATAGGCATATCAAATATGATCCATATGTATCATATATGATGTTTCTGACAAACCACAAGAAAAAACCAAACTTTATAACTAACGTACACAAAATATATTTAATCTCTTCAAACATGTCTTCTATCATGTATAATACTGTATATATATGATATTGTATATTAGATAGGGAATAAAACTCAAAAGTGGCTATGGTAAGTGGCATGGGCTTAAAGTTAAGAATCAAATATGTTTGACAAGGCTCGGTATCAATATCAAATATGTTTGTGGCTTATTATAAGGTTTTATCTATGAACTTATGAATATGCTTATGTTGGTGTAAGGCATTTTAATCAAGTTGTTCATGTAAGTTGAAATAAGCTTGATGTATCACATATGATACCATAGTTATCATACATGATAAGTATATGATATGTTATATATGATAGGTATATCATATATGATACATGAGGCATCATATATGATGTTTCTGACTAACCACAAAAAAACAGAGTTTGATATTGTACATGGCTTTTTATAATTTTGACCTATTGTTTATTTTTTTATACTTGTTTGCTACATAATTCAGTTGTCGATAAAATAATACCTGGTATGTTATTTTTTCTCTTCTATAAATGCAGACTATGCGAACACAACAAATAACAAGTATGAACATTACAATTGCTCAGTTGAAGCAAAGCATGAAGACGTGCACGCGTATGTGTAAGGATAAAATGAAGTCGCCGTCGTGGACAGGATGATGTCTTGCAAAAGAAAAGTATATTTGGTTGAAAATGAAGAAGAATTGATTGAAGAAGAAGAATAGTAGTTTCAATAATAAGATGTTTCGGTAGTAATTCTGAATTCAATAGACTCTTTTATTTTTGTATCTTATGTGAATAAGTGTTTTAATTATAACTGGTTATATTTTATTTGAACAAGTGTTTTATCATTATTTGTATGGTCTTAAATAACACTATTTTTTATTTTCTGAACAAGTGTTTAATCATTGATTCAATAGGTTGCTTGTTTTAATCATGAATTTATTAGAACCTTTGTTTAATATGCAAAAAATTTTGTAGTTCATATATGATAATGTGTTATCATATATGATACTTACAGAAAAGTATTTTTTTTATTTTCTGAAAAGTGTTTAAGAATGAATATAACACTCTCTGTTTAATCTGTGATATTTTTTTCTTGAGTATCATATATGATACTACATTATCATATATGATAATGAAGTAACATATATGGCACAACTTAAGAGTTACATGTATTGTCATATATGATTTTAAAAAAAGATAAGACTATGCTTCAAGAATATGATAAAAACTTTAACAAAATAACAACATTATCCAAAAATTACATTTACATATGTTTTGTCATTTTCATATTCAGCGAAAATGACAATTATTGAGTAGCGTTACAAAGTTAAACTAATACATCACCATACATAAATTACTAAGAAATTAAGTATTCAAATGTTTGAAACAATGAATGTTGATCTCAGTCATCAATATTTTTCTTGCAAACTTGGCGCTCTTCTTTCATGCACATGATCTTGTTATTTCAGTCCGGAATCCGATGTTCTACTTCTTGGCCTTGAGATGATTGAGTTCTTCAAAATGCTTTAAAAAAGCTTCCACTACATAAATGAAAAGACTTAGTTTTAGTTTCAACCAGATTATCATATATGATATATTACAGAAGTTGAATTTCAACCAGAGTATCATATATGATAATATACACAAAACTAACTTTTAATTACCCACCAGGAGATAACATACTTGCTTGTATTTGTTTTCAAGCACATTATCGTATTATCATATATGATACATCCATATATGATATATGATATATTTATCATATATGATATATGGAGGTATCATATATGATACATCTGTTCAACGTAGCGTACAACTTCAACACAACTCTCCTAATAAGCTATTCACATAACTCGCCTTATGCTTATATTACAGTTTCAAAAAACTCTATTTATAAGCTTATTCACATAACTCTATTCAAATTTGTAAGCTTATTCATATAACTATCATAATAAGCTTATTTACATAAACCTTCAGTATAACACATCATATAAGCTTATTTATAACACATCAAATAAGCTAACACATTCATAATCACATCAAAATAGGCTAAAAAGAATAAATTGATAAGCTAAAAAAAGTTATCATCTTATTCCTACCAAATCTGAACTTGTATATAAATTCAAGTCATATAAGCTTAAAAACAAGCTTATTTACATCAAATAAGCTAAAAAAAGATACAGATCATAATCATATTACCTTATGTTAATCAATTTTCGAAAGAGATGATTGAATACAAAGTAAATGATGATATAATATATCGAAGATAAATCAAATTCGTGATTTAGATCGAGGGTGGTGGATTTGAAGATGTGTTAATGTGTGTTTTTTGTGTGTGTGTAATTTGATTTTTTAAGATCTAAGAAAAAAGAAGAAAGACGGAGATGATGTATTTTGGAGGTGAGGTAGGTGGGATGTGAAAAGACCAAATTGCCCTTCCGCTTTTTTTTAATAAAAGTGGGGTTTAATCTCAGCCATTAATCTTTGTTAGATGGAAGGTGGGAATTGGTCCCTTTGTATCCTAGAGATACAAGGTATCTAAAATAACTTTTCTCAAAAAATTATATTTAGATATACTTTATATATATCCAGTTATACATTATATATGTCTAGATATACTTTTTATATATCCAGATATACTTTGTATATATCTAAATATACTTTATATATATATATAGATTTATTTTAATATAAAATGAAATTAAAAAAGTTAAAAAGGTATATCTAGATATACTTAATATATATCTAGATATACTTTATATATATCTGGATATAAATAAGAAAATAAAATATTTGCAGTTTAGTCCCTGAATAGTTTTGGTTATTTACAACTCAATCCTTCCACTTTTTTTATCCTAAGATCTTGTCTCAACTAATGGATGACGATTAATCACTTAGTTTCCATAAAAATGATAGTTTGTATAATAAACCAACTCAAACTTTTAATCTCTGAAATTCTCTTTAAGAAACGTGTTTTTAGTTTATATACTAAAGAGTATCATGATACTACGCGACAAAATATCGCTGGCCTATTGTTTGGCTACATATTGGGCCGTCATCCGGCTCGATTAAATTCCATTTCCATTAATACATGAATATTTTTGGTTATAGGATTGCTCTTATATTGAAAACGGTATGTTCGATGATATATCCTATGGGTCTGCTTCCCAACTAATGCACTAGTATATTATTGAGGATTTTGCGGTTACAAATGTGGTGACATGTTACTCTAAGTCTAACCACTTAAAGATTTGATTCGGTGGTTGTTTGACTCATAATTGTTGGTCTCATCATTCATGTTGTTGGTATTGTTTTGTTCAACGGATCTACTTCCTAACCAATGCATTGCTTGTTTTCTAGAGTTTTTTTACATGTACAAAATCTTCTAAGTAGATACCAACATTTCTCTACTATTATATTTGATTTAAGTTTATTCGGATACCATACTTTTTCTTAGATATTAAGGGACTCAATCTCACCATCCATCTCATTTAAATATAATGAATAAAATTAAACAGAAAATATATTTTCACCTTTTTTTTTCAAACATTAATATCTCTTAAACCGTTAATCGTTATGCGAAAAAAAAACATACTATTACGAAGAGCATTTAATTATCTTTCTATAGATATGCTATATGATACACTTTCGACAAATTTTTTATTTTTTATATTTTTCACGTTTTCGAAAATTATTATATATGATACTAATATCATATATGACGGATCACCAGTATCATATATGATACAACATATCATATATGATAGAAACCCATATCATATATGATTTAACACTGTTATCATATATGATGAAACAGTATTATCATATATGATATTTCACGTAAATTTTAACAAGAAAAAAATAAACGAATTTTTTTTTCTTCGAAAGTATATCACAGTGCATATTGGTAGAAAGATAATTAAACGCTCGTCGCGATGGTATAATTATTTTTGTCTAATACTTAATGGTTTAAGAGATATTTAAATTGTAAAAAATAAGTGAAAAATAAAATATACTTAATCTTATCCAATATGAGATGGATGGTGAGGATGGGTCCCTTATATCCAAGAAAAAATATGGTATCCAAAATAACTCTTCTCAATCTTATTCATCCATAATAACTCTTAGGGCTCGTTTGGTTAAGAATTGTTAAGGAATTGTAATAAGATTTTAATTCTAAATCGTGTTCGGTTGTAAAATAAATGTAATTGGAATGTTTAAAAAAATTTAAAATCCACGAGACAAAGGAATTAAACATTCCATAGACAAAGTGATGTAATCCTTAACATCCCACTAAGAATTGAAACATACAGACAAAATTATCATTAAAATAATCTTATCCCCACATAACTTTATATTACTTCTTCTTGTACATTCATTCAACACTTCACATCCATCTTTTTCTTTTACACTTTTCTGTTCAGGTGTACATATTGCCTAAATGGAATCAGTACAATAGGTTCATACAAGCATACAACGATTAGTTTTCCATCCGCAATAATTCTTAAGAACCTAATATAGGAAATTATGATATATCATTTGGATATAAACCTAAGAGGCACATGTGTGAACCAATAAGGGAGTATAGGAAAGGTAGTATTAGAATTTGACCAACTTGTGATCTTGCCTATAGTTATTATAATGGGGGTGTACTTACTAGTTCTATAGTTTGATTCAGGAATAGATACATTGTTGAATGTTTTTCACATTAATTGAAAGAGATAATGTATTTACTCTCACATCTCCTTTGTATACACAAAGAATTAAGGTTTAAAATAGGGTATCTTTTACACGTTTTAAGCATACAACCGGTTAAGATCCCATTAAATGTAGTCATAATAGGTAACAGAGAAACTATTTTTTTCAAGAAAACACTTGTACTTCTATTACAACTTTGTTAGAAGTCAATGCGAGATATGGTATACTGCTATATAGGTAGGAGCACCTATTCACGACATAAACTTCAACAAAAAAATAAATTATAAAAATTAAAAGAAAAAAAAATAAAAGATGCATTTATGGGCCTGTGATCTTGGGTGAATTTAAATAGAGAATAAAGTAAAATATAGTAGATGGTAATATGATCAAAATCTTATGTCTTCTTTACTGAGAATGTTGTTTTGAATCATAAGAAATATGATGTTGATAAGTCGTTAGTTAACATAACTAATTATCAAAAGTTAAGCTTATATATCTAACACACTTGACTAGATATATCATAGTAATGTGTACTCCATTGAAATCACATTTTGATACTACATTAAGCTTGCTTAAATATATGAACCTGAACTTGGTGTTGAGTTTTCTAAGAGAAAGGGTGTTTTTGTTGTACGTGCTTATTCTTATACAAATTGGGCAAAGTTTGTAATGACTAGAAAGTCTATGTTTAGTCATTGTGTATTGTTAATGGTAACGTGATTTCTTGAAAAAACAAGAAGCAACCCATTTTGTCTAGATCATAAGTTACAACTGAATATAGGACAATGGCTTCTTTTACTTGAGCATAATGTGGATTATAAAGATTCTGAAAGACATGAATTTTGATAGTTGTGATTCCCGTAAACTTGTTCTTTTCGCAATTCAAATTGCAATTGATCTTGTTATGCATGAAAATACCAATCATTTTATTATTGATGTACGCTGGTTAAATTTGCTTATAAATTTGGTAGTAGTATGATGTATATTATTTTAATGTCTTTGATTAGAAGTATTATCTTACAAGATTATATAAATTTTTGCCAGATAAATTTTTATAAAATACATTTTCATTCCCGTGGTAAATTTGTATACCAAACATAATTTTGGCATGAAATTTAACTTTTTTGTCTTAACCAAACACATGTCATATTTTGGATTGTGACATTCCAATTCCTTAAGAATCCTAATCCTTGACAATCCTTGACAGATTACAAATCCTTAAAAAAACATTATGCGAACCAAACGGACCCTTAGATTTAAGTTCATTTAGATATTATAATTTTCTTTAGATATGAGGGGACTTATCCCCACTATCCATCTTATTTTAATCAAATGGATAAGATTAAACACAAAAGGTATTTTCACCTTTTTTTCAAACATTAATATCTCTTAAACTGTTAATCGTTATGCGAAAAAAAAACATACCGTTACGAAGAGCATTTAATTATCTTTCTATAGATATGCTATATGATACACTTTCGAAAAAAATTCTTCATTTGTTTCACGTTTTCGAAAAGTATCATATATGATACTAATATCATATATGATATAACACCAGTATCATATATGATAGAAACCAATATCATATATGATTTAACGTTGTTATCATATATGATGAAACAGTATTATCATATATGATATTTCACGTAAATTTTAACAAGAAGAAAAAAAGCGATTTTTTTTGTTTGAAAGTATATCATATTGCATATTGGTAGAAAGATAATTAAACGCTCGTCGCGATAGTATAATTATTTTTGTTTAACAGCTAATGATTTAGAAGTTATTTAAATTATAAAAATTAGGTAAAAAATAAAATATATTTAATCTCATCCATTGAATAAAAATGAAATGGATGGTAAGGATGGGTCCCCTCATATCTAAGAAAAATATGGTATCCAAAATAACTCTTCTCTAACTCTTAACGAGAAAAAATATGGTATCCAAAAATATGTTATTTTGGATACCATTTTTTCACCTATTTTTTACAGTTTAAATATCTCTTAAACCGTTAAGTATATTAGACGAAAATAATTATACCATCGCGACGAGCGTTTAATTATCTTTCTTGTTAAAATTTACGTGAAATATCATATATGATAATACTGTTTCATCATATATGATAACAGTGTTAAATCATATATGATATGGGTTTCTATCATATATGATATGTTATATCATATATGATACTGGTGATCCGTCATATATGATATTAGTATCATATATGATAATTTTCGAAAACGTGAAAAAAATAAAGAATTTTTTTTTGTCTAAAGTGTATCATATAGCATATCTATAGAAAGATAATTAAATGCTCTTCGTAACGGTATGTTTTTTTTTCGCATAACGATTAATGGTTTAAGAGATATTAATGTTTGAAAAAAGAGGGTGAAAATATATTTTCTGTTTAATCTTATTCATTAGATTTAAATGAGATGGATGGTGGGGATGAGTCCTCTCATATCTAAAGAAAAGTATGGTACCCAAATGAACTTAAATCTTAATTAACAGGTGCATAAATTATATGTTTAAATCTGTGTGTTTACAAACCAATAATTTATTTTTACATTTATTAAGCACATAATTATTGTTATGTTCAAAAAAAAAAATTAGTGTAATTTTTTTTGGCATCCGCATCATTTTCTTTCATTAAATGTGCCTCTTATCGAAAATTAAATATCGCGTCACAACAAGCCTAATACTACGATGAGAAGCGCCCTATAACGGATTTTGTAATGCAATTAGTTTGTCAGTGTTTGTGTATGAGTCTGAACCGGACCCATGTCCGAAACCCATATCCGAAACTCGGGTCCGAAACCCCCATCCGGCCCAACAGAAGACGTAGAAGTCAAAAGAAGGTCAACCGACAAGCTTCCCTAAATATAGGAAGATTGTCCCCAATCGGACCAACAAGGCTCCGACCAAGGCCCATTGGGCTCTCCGGATTTTTAAGGAGATTTGAGCAGTATAAATACCCCCTTGGACTCAAGTTTGAGGTGACTGTTTTTACCGTAGAATATTACTATTTTACTGTATACATTTTACTTATACATTCCGGATCATTTCACTCTACTTACTCTCGCATCGGAGCTTGGTCTGGGTCTTCACACCCGGACGAGGCTAACGCGTTTACTTTGATTTCAGGACATCCGAAGGACAAGCCCCGACTTGTCCGGAGGATCACACATTTCAGACATTTGCAAGAAATTGTACGAACATTTGGCGCCATCCGTGGGATCTGATATTCTATCTACCAGTTGCTTAGAATGGCAGGTCCTACTCCTCCTGTCACTCCGACAGGTCCCAATTTTCCCATCAACTTGACCACTCCAGAAAACAAGAACCTCACAAGGGAGTAACTTGAGCAATACATCTCGGCTTTACGATCGTTAGTCAAGGAGCACAACCGGAACGCTGTAGGACCAGTCCGTCTAAGTTTCAGCGAAGAAGACGAAGGAAGTAGTAGCACTAAGATAGTAAGAGGAAAGGTTGTGTCCAATGCGGATTTAAAGAAGCCTTTCAAGGAAGCGGTCAAATCTCCTATCACTCAAAGAATCATTGACTTTGCAGGACCCAAATACAAGCTTCCGGTTAATTTCAAAACATACGATGGCACGGGAGATACGAAAGACCATCAGAACCGTTTCACAGGAGCAGCCAACTCCGGAGAATGGCCCATGCCGGTATGGTGCAGAATGTTCCAGCAGACATTAGAAGGAGGAGCAAGAGGATGGTTTGAAAGCCTAGAGTCAGATAGCATTGATGAATGGGCTGATTTAAGGAAGGCATTCACTAAAAGATACTCGATTAGGAAGCTATGTCATAAGGGCCCTCACGAGATAACTAATATCGTAAGAAAAGTAAACGAGTCACTCACAGATTTCAAAGAAAGATGGACAGTG
This sequence comes from Glebionis coronaria, assembly GCA_025667525.1. Lineage (NCBI taxonomy): Eukaryota > Viridiplantae > Streptophyta > Magnoliopsida > Asterales > Asteraceae > Glebionis > Glebionis coronaria. Next base: position 431,096,528 of record CM046879.1, on the reverse strand, counting down.
GAAGTAGGTCTCATCCATGGAGTGCCGAAAGTTATGAAGATTTCGGCATTCATGGATTCGGTCAAGAGCCCTGAATTAGCAAAAAGATATTCGGACAAGGCTCCCGAATCAGTGGACGAAATGATGGAAAGGTTGGATGACTTTATTCGAGCAGAAGAAGCATTTTACAGTACTGAATTACAGAAAGGGGAAGGATCCGAGTAATATAGGAAACCCAACCCTCCCACCCAAAGAAGGGATGATCGCAATCAAAGGTATAATGGCTGGAACAACAATCAAAGAAATGATGGACGAGAGGCATATAGGGGAAGAGATTTTCAGAACAACAACAGGAACATGGATGGAGACTATCTGGCACCATACCCACCATCTCGAAATGAAAATTACAACCGAAATGATAACTACAACCGAAACAACTTCAACCGAAACGACAATTATCATAAGCCAGCACCTGTTTTGAACATAAATTTTCTTAACAAAGAACTTGAAAGAAATCTTGATGACCGAAACACAGTTACGTTTGCCTTCCCCTCATCCGATGAAAAACCCAGCACGAGGTGGAAACATGGATTGGTATTGTGATTACCATCAAGACAAGGGCCACTACACTAATGATTGCATCCATCTTAGGAAACAAATCGAACTGGCACTGGAGTCCGAAAGCTGAACCATTTGGTGAGAGACGTAAGACAAAGAGGTCGAGACAACCAAAGGGACGAGCCTCCAAAACAAGATAAGGTAATCAACATGGTGCGAACTATTCCAGATAGGGAGAAAAGAAAGTTTAGAGGAGAAGTTGAAGAATGGATGAAAGTCCCCATAACTTTTCCCTTCTTAGAAGAAGACGAGATGTCTGATGATCCGATAATAATAGAGGCAGAGCTTGGAGGATACTTGGTAAGGAGAATCTACGTTGATGAAGGAGCTTCGATCGAAATCATGTTTGAGCATTGCTTCGAAAAACTACCCACAAGCATCAAATCAAAGACGAGGCAAACGCATACGGATTTGGTTGGTTTTGCCGGAGAAGTTGTCAAGCCAATTGGGAAGATTGAGTTGGAAGTAAGTTTCGGATCAAACGGTTTGATTCACCGAACACACATGAAGTTCGTGGTGATAAGTGCTCCATCACCGTTCAGTGTCATAATAGGAAGACCAGGCATTCGGATCTTGAGAGTCGTCCCCTCAACCATCCTTGCAATGATAAAGTTCCCTACTCCAAGAGGCATAGAAGCCCTTGCGTCCCGGTCAGTTATCGTGTTAGAATGCAGACAGTTGGCAAAAAATCAAGCCCCAACGTTATTAGCCAAAGAGAAAGGTGAAAAACAGGTTTCAAACACAACTTAAGATGTAATGCTTAACCCTGCATATTCGGATCAGCTTACCATCATTGGAGGATGAATGACAAAGGCTTACAAGGAGGCTCTTAAGAACTTACTGAAGGACAACTTAGACATTTTTGCTTGGGAACCATCACACATGACTGGAGTACCAAGAAGAATAATGCAATATAGCTTGAATGTTAACGAAAGCCTAGAGCCGGTATGTCAAAAGCGCAGGATGCTAGGAGCCGAAAAGAGTCAGGCAGTAACAAAAGAAGTCGAGGAATCGGTGAAAGCAGGAATCGTAAGGTCAGTCAAGTACCCCACCTACATATCCAATCCGTTCATGGTCAAGAAAAGTGACGGATCATGGAGAATGTGCGTCGACTTTAAAAACCTGAACTCAGCATGCCCGAAAGACTACTATTTACCTCCGGACATCGATGAGAAGATCGAATCGGGGTAGAATCCTGTTTCGAAAGTTTTTTGGATGCATACAAAGGGTATCATCAAATCCAAATGGCAGAGAAAGATGAGGATAAAACAACTTTCTATACGGATCAAGGAACCTTTTGCTATACCAAGATTCCATTCGGATTGAAGAATGCTAGAGCGACATATCAAAGGCTGATGGATTCAGCGTTCCAGTCACAAATAGGAAGAAACTTGGAAGAATACATTGATGACATAGTCATCAAGAGTAATGACGAGAAAGCCTTACTATCAGACATTGCAGAAACTTTTGACAACCTTCGGTAGATCAACATGAAACTAAATCCAGTCAAGTGTTTATTCGGGGTAGAGGAAGGAAAGTTCCTTGGATACATGATTACTCCGGACGGAATCCGAGCAAATCCGAAGAAGACTAGATCCATTGTAGACATTCAATCACCAAAAACTTGGAAGGAAATGCAATCGTTGAGCGGGAAGCTAGCCGCTTTGAATCGATTCCTAGCTCGCTCAGCCGAACGAGCACTTCTATTTTTCAACACTATGAAGAACATCACAAAGGAAAACAAACATGAGTACAAATGGACGCAAGAAGCAGTGAAGGCCTTCCAGCAGATGAAGCAGTTGATCATCAATCTACCAACTCTTACTACTCCTCAGCCGAAGGAACCATTATACATGTACCTAGCAACTTCACAAAAATCATTCAGTGCGGTGTTGTTGACAGAAAGGAATGGGAGAAGATGCCCAATTCATTACATTAGCCGAACGTTAAGTGATGCGGAAAAGAATTATTCTCCAATGGAAAAGTTGGCATTAGCATTACTCAAAGCATCAAGGAGACTCCGAAGATACTTCGAAGGGCATGAAATAAACGTGCCTATGAACCAACCAATCAAACAAATACTGAGCAAAGTGGATGCATCCGGAAAGCTGGCTAAATACACAATCAAGTTGGAGGCATACAAGATTGAGTACAAGCCTAGGAACGCGATCAAGGGACAGGTATTAGCCGACTTCCTCACAGAAGCCCCAATAGGCCAATCTGCCGAAGAGTTCTTCAAGCTACCCGTCCGAAAGCCAAAAAAGGACGAGACAGAAACTTGGACTTTATTCACCGATGGATCCTCAAGTGCATAAGGTTCCGGAGTAGGGTTAGTACTAATTAGTCCATCCATAACGGAGTTCACTTATGCATTGCGGCTAAATTTTGAAAGTACCAACAATGAAGCGGAATATGAGGCTTTTTTAGCAGGGTTGAGAATTGAAAATCAAATGAAGGTAGCAAGGATAGAAGTCCAGATAGACTCAAAGCTGGTAGCTAATCAAATTAATGGAACCTACGTAGCAAGTTGTGACCGGATGATAAAATACCTAGCTGAGGCAAAAACGATAGTTGCAAAATTCTCATTCTTCTCAATCCAGAACATACCAAGGAGACAAAACCAAAAGGCGGATGTACTCAGCAAGTTAGCAACCATGGCATTCGACCATCTAACAAAAGATGTGCTGGTGGAGTGCTCAATGAGAGGTCAATCGACCGGGGAGAAGTGAACACCATAGTAGAGGAAGTAGAGGAAAATTGGATGACTCCAATCATCAAATGCTTGAAAGATGGAATATGGCCGGAAGACAAAGAGGAAGCAAGATGCCTAAGGTTGAAGATCTACCAATATGAATTAATAGATGGGGTACTATTCAATAGAGGATACTTGGAACCAATGCTCTGATGTGTGGTACCATTACAAGCCAACTATGTACTGAGAGAAATACATATGGGCTCATGCAGCATGCATTTGAAACCCAGATCCATAGTGGCTCAAGCATTGCGGTCCAGATACTATTGGCCGATGATGCACATGGATGCTAGAGAGGAATTGAAAAAATGTTATTCGTGCCAAGTGCATGCCCCAGTCGCAAGGCTACCAAAAACTTTGATGAAGTCTATCATGGCACCCTGGCCATTCTTTCAATGGGGAATGGACATCTTAGGCCCATTACCGGCATCATCAAGAAACGTCAAATATGTCATAGTGGCCATCGATTATTTTACAAAGTGGATAGAAGCTAAGCCGCTGGTCAAGATATCCGGAAAGGAAGTCATAAAATTCTTTTGGGATAATGTGGTGTGCCGTTTCGGAGTCCCGAAGATAGTGATGACGGATAACGCTAAACAGTTCATCAATGATCCCTTTAAAAGTTGGTGTTCGGACCTAGAAATCCAGCAGATCAACACGGCTGTTGCTCATCCCCAAGCAAATGGTTTAGTGGAACGAGCCAACAAGACTCTTATGGAAGGGATCAAAACAAGACTAGGAAGAGACAGATCCGGATGGGCAGAAGAGCTACCACACGTGCTGTGGGCACACCAGACATCACTAAAACAAAGCAATGGAGAAACACCTTTCAGCCTCACCTATGGTTCTGAGGCCGTCATACCAGCCGAAATAGGAATGCCCACATACCGGACCATGATGATAAATGAAAAGGAGAATGATGACGCCCTTCGCATAAACCTAGATTTGCTCCAAGAGAAAAGAGAGATGGCGGCTATCCGAGAAGCAAAATATAAACCAAAGGTGGTACAATATTACAACAAAAGAGTAAGACCTGTCACATTCCGGCCAGGAGATTATGTGTTCCGGAAATATGAGGCTAGTAGAGTGGAAAAAGAAGGAAAACTTGAACCCACATGGGAAGGTCCCTATCCTATCAAGGAAGCATTTCATAATGGCTCATACAAGTTGCTCACCATGAGGGGCAAAGAGGTTCCAAGGATGTGGCATGCAATGAACCTTCGAAGATGTTATTTGTAGTTTTTTTAGACTATGTATCAGCTTCATCTCCCTCCGGCAAGGGCAAAGCCTAGATTATCTTTTTATTTTATCCTAATGTAATGATCTTCACTCCCTCCCAAAAGGAAAGATCACCAACTTTTGTTCACGTTAATGAAAAGCTTACCTCACTCATAAGGGTAAAGTATTTTAGTACCAAACATGAATCAATCAAGAAGCACATGATATGAATATTTATTTTAACGTTCAAACATAAGAACTAAGCTAAACATTATTACCCGAAATACAATTTTAACAAACGTTGCATAATTCTCTCTCCCTTCAATCCAAGGGAAGAAGTACATTCTTAGCCGAAAGACAATTCTATAAACATTATTTAATTCTCTCTCCCTTCAATTCAAGGGAAGAATGGCGTTATTAGCCGGAATGCAGTCCTAACAAATATTATTTAATTCTCTCTCCCTTCAATTCAAGGGAAGAAATATGTCTTTAACCGGAATAAAAAATATACTAATGTTAGTAATTTTTTATCCAAGATTAAGGAAGGAATTATTTTAACCGGAACAAAAGTCATTTGAGCGTGAATAAGTTTTCATCTCTTCTTTCCATCAAATGGAAAGCTATCTTGTCATTCGAAGCATGATATAAATATAAAAAGTGTTTACCATCCGGGACACGTCATACTCCGAAATGAAAGTACACACATAGTATAAATACAAACGAATATATGATTGCAGTTGGATCTACCATCCATGAGGACAAGGACGAAACACTTTATCCGAGAAGTCATTTTATTAAATGTCCGAAATACAATTTAAACGTCACGGAGTCTTACCACGTGAAACACAAAACATTCTCTAGGAAGATTGTATCTCGGCACAAAAACACGTCGGAACAGTAATACGAACTAAGCATAGGCCGAAAGATAATTATACCATAAGTGACAAGACAAATAAATAGATAACAGAGGTTACTAATCATGAACAATTCCAAGTAAAAAATGTGATATGGAAGAATGCATATCCAAAAGCACCAAACAAGTAAATGTCATCGCGGATTACATCAATTAAAATTATTACAGACCAAACATTGAATTGTTCATAAAATTAAACGGCAAAGCTAGGTGGCAGGATCATCTTCTTGGGTGGTGGTTTTCGGCTCTTCATCATCATCCGAGGTGGGCTCAACAAACTTAGTGGGAGCAAGTTCCAGTTCAATGTCCATGATGTTGGAAATTCACTTTATGTGATGACATTTAAGAATTCCCATTTGTTATCATAGCCACACACGCTTAGACTAGACTAGGTACAATGTATAGTTAAGTGTTTGGTGTGTGGCTATATATACCCCTCCTAGGCTTCCAAGGAGGGGTGTTGCTTGTGTTCATTTCTTGTTTAATACACATTTTCTATTTTCACACACAACCTCACTTTCTCTCTCAACTCAACAATGGCTACCACCTTCCACCACCCACCTAGACCACCGGATTAGCAAAAAGCAAATCCACAATTGGCATCAGAGCCTCGGTTCCATCCTTGGATCGTGTTCGTGTTTTCAATTTTGGTGGTCTAAGTTTTTTTTGTCACAAATCTGTTAACAGTTTTTACAAAGTTGTTAGCGTTTTTTTTGTTGCAAATAAAATTGTGCGTTTGATGGTCTAAGTGTCCGTCTCAGTTCGTTCATAATTTTGTTGCCAGTCCTGGTCATTTGTCTCATGGTATCATCACTTTACCATTTCTATCTCACTGTCTCTTTTATTACTTGCCTTAAAATCGGTATAGAAAGTCATGGTACAGTCAAACTAGCCAATTTTTTATATCCGTTCTTATCATGGTCAAAAGTTGTTACATTTATCCTGGTCAAATGGTTTTCCCATGGTCATATCTGCTGGTATTCATATACCACTGGTCCAAAAGTCAAAATTTTTAGATCTGTCCTGGTTTCGATTCATGGTTTCTGTTGTTTTCATTTTTTTAAGATGAAGATAAGTTTTCACCCAGAAAAACTTTGTTCCTAGAAAAACGGAAGAGTACAACTTAAGGATAAGGTTTTCAGATTTTCAGATCGGAATATTGTGATCGCAAAAACCAATGGTTTCTACATTGCGATCGAATATTCCGATGGAACACAGTTGATGCATTCCGATGGAACGCATTATGATGGAATACATTCCGACGGATGCATTCCGACAGATGAATTCCGACGGATGCATTCCGACGGATGCATTCCGACGGGGTGTAGAGGACTCATTCCGATGGATATAATTTCAGATAGGATTTCGATGGAAAACAAATGAAAACATTGCGATGGGACTGAAACATTGCGATGGACTTTGTTTAAAAGATAAACTTTGTGACTAGTTTAAACCATAACAGTATGTCTTGTTTAAAAGATAACCGAGACCAAGATTTGACTAGAACCAATTTTACCAGTACCAACATATCAAACAATCAATCCAACCTTTTAACTCGTCAAACACCAAATCTAATCCTTAACCCGTCGTCACCTATTCCCCCATCAAATCTAGACTCAAACAGAAAAAAAAGATCTCAAATTCACATATCCTTTCGTGTGGGGACATGCAAGCCTCGATATTTTAGATCCATCACGAAAACTCCATCGTCATCGATCTGTAGAAAGGTTTAACCCTTCATTAATTTTCGATAATTAAAGATAGAGTATGAACGAATATGTTCACATCCACCTTTGTATCGATTTGATTGTCACAAGGAACAATCATCTCGTCTCTGTTATGTGATGGGTAAACCCATTTGATTTTCGAAAAAAAAAAATTAAAAAGAAACTTATAACAAATCTGTCATAATTTCCTTTTTATTTCGATTTAAAAATTTAAGAAACGAATTCAACATGCAATAAACTTGACCTACCCGAGACCCCTACTAGGATCTTAAAGCCTCTTGATTCAAACGAACAAGGATCGATAATGCAAATAATGGTTCGGTTTCGGGTTTGGGTTAATTATCTAAGTGGATTCGATTCTTGGGTTTTGTCGTCAAGATTATGATGGGGATTGGAGATTGGGATGAGATGGTGATGTTAGATGAGATTTATTTAGTCTGATGGTGGGTGAGGAGATGAAGGAGGATTGGGCGTATGTTTCTATGTTTACTATTGGGAGAAGGAAAAGGGGGCAGATATAACTAAGTTATGGGATTAGGGTTATGACTGTGAGTCAAATTAGGGTTAGTGGGAGTTATATACCAATTGATGGACCGGGTATTTTGTTTGTGACTTGGGCCATGGACTCTCAATTTAGTACAATGCAATGGGTCGTGTGAATTTATTAATACACACACAATTTTTTAACAAAAAATTTGTATCTTTGTATAAATTTTGTGTGTATTAAGTTATACTTCGGTCATCATCGGGACGAGACAACAAGTGACGTGACAAAGTGACGAGACAAATGTGACAAAATTTATTTGACGAGACCAAGAAAAATTTGGATATATTTTTAGTGACTACAGATTCTGTTTGATCGGGTATAAATTATGTGAAGTTGGAGACGGATTTTTCGAAGGCGTGAATTTATTTTATCTTTCAAAGATAACTTGCTCGTGCTTAATCTTAGAATGAAGACTTGTTTATCTGGTTTCCGGGTTCGGGGTGGTTGGTTGATGACTCGGATAACTATCACTTAAAGGGGTTACATTGTTGTACTCAGTGTCACGCGCTTAGTCGACGTGGATAATTTCAAGAGGTGTTGTGCTTATAGACTTCTTCAGTGATGCATTGAGTACTTAGAGATTTCTCCACCGTTCTTCATTCAACAATAGTGCAAGCTTAAGTCACAAGATCGAAGGATTCTTATTTAGTTTCACGTTTGATGTATCTGGTTCATTCAATCAGTGGTCACTTCAAATTGCTTTCACGTGGGTTGGTAAAGATGGCCATGGAGAGTTTATGAGTAGAGATTTTCGATCAACAGCTGATTCTCATAAAATATATAATTCAGCTTATTTATTATTCTCACGAGTTTTCAGGTACATGTACGTACGATTTATTGATGGTTCCGAGTTTCGAAACCATCAAGGGGAAGAAGAAGACACATTGAACGCACAACGAGTACACGTGATGAACTTCATACCTTCTTTTGATTTGAAGACATTCCGGGATGACATTTGTCATAGCCGCAGAGAATATCAGTATTTTAACTTGTGGCGTTATCAGTCTCTAAACGGTACACTACTGATTCGATGTTTAGTTGTTTGGTTGTTGCAATTATTCATCATCATTATCCTATATGGAGAGATATGCATTCCCGGGACTTAATTGACTCTGGTGCATCTCCGGAAGAAGATATGTGCATTTCCGGGACTTAATTGACTCTGGTGTTACGATGTCAACTTCATGAATGGGATAAAGTGTCTACTTCAGTATTTGAGCTTCATACTCGGGATTGATTTACTTTCTTCAACTATGTGGGGGAAGAAATGTCTTGATTCTTTCTAGTATGCATAACTTGAACTCTCAGGGGGAAGAAAAATTTCAGAAGAATTATTCAAGCGTGAGAAGAGAAGTTGTCGATCTACTTGGTGTGCCCCAAACTTTCAGTCCCTCTTAGCAACGTTATCATGTTATATGATGGGATTTGCTTGTTAGATTCCGCTGTGCGCTTAATCATTCTAAGCTTTTTTGAAAGCTTTGAAGTTGCTTACGAGGATTGTCGGTTTAGGGGGAAGCTATTTAAAAGCTTCTACATCAAATTTATGTGGCATGAATTAGGGGGAAGTTAATTCAGAAGCTTTTCCTTAACCAGAAGTACATGGATTACTTAGCTCGTGCCGTTACAGTATTTCTTCTACAAGTTACTTTAAAGATGAGTCGTTTTGAAGTCAAAGGCCTCAGAAGACATCATCAGCATTGGACGCTTCATGAAAGCTTTTGTTCTTAATCATTATGTACTTGTTAGGAAAAATATTGTAAGGAATTCTACACGTCGTCCCATGTGGGAAGATTGTTGGAAATTCACTTTATGTGACGACATTTAAGAATTCCCATTTGTTATCATAGTCACACACGCTTAGACTAGACTAGGGATAATGTATAGTTAAGTGTTTGATGCGTGGCTATATATACCCCTCCTAGGCTTCAAAGGAGGGGTGTTGCTTGTGTTCATTTCTTGTTTAATACACATTTTCTATTTTCACACACAACCTCACTTTCTCTCTCAACTCAACAATGGCTACCACTACCATCTACCACCATGTTAGACCACCGGATTAGCAAATAGCAAATCCACACATGATCCGGTCAATAGGAAGGCAGAAACTAGAGGAAACCTCTTGAATAAAAGGATACTAAACGTTGGGCACATCATCGACCATAACATTCATCGTTTTGTCGCAATAAGGGTCGAAACCCTTGGTAGACGAGATGATCGACATCATTTCTTCATCCGACCTCCAAACCTTTATACCTTCGGCCCACCCCGCCTGAATAACCATGTTGAAGCAGTCCGGTATCCTTGCCTTATGCTCATGACTGTTCAAAAGCTTTGAGACGACGGAATGAAGAAGAAGCCGGACTGCATTGTAGCGTCTCATCTCGGAGGAGTTTTGTTTGCTTTTTAACCTTTCTTCTTCAACCTTCCAATCCTTGGCCTTTTTAGCATAACTTTCCAATTCGGACTTATGGCGAGCCACAGTCGCCTCCAAGTCCGCAATGCGAATGTCACGACCTTTGAGCTCTTCGGACAGCTCCCACTTGGCTCGATTAGCTAGGTTTAACTCACAACCTTTGGCTTTGAGGAGTTCTTCAGAAGTCTTCAAGGAGGAGGAGAGTCCGGAGTTGATCTTGAGTTGTTCGGACAGCTTGGCTTCAGAAGCTTTTAGCAAGGATTGGGATTTCTCAAACTTATCACACAACTCATCTTGATCTCCATGTTCCTGCTCTAGTCGTTGAAGCGAATCCACCATCCCCATAGTGCTTCGGGCAATCTGGAACCAACATCTATCCAAAGCAAGGGAGGGAGGATAGGAGCTTAACTCTCGTCTAAGGGCCGGAGGCACAATGTTCAGCATAAGATCTTTGCATTCATCAGGTGTTTCCAATCGGCTATTTGCACCTATAAGCCAATTCGCCATATACCTCCCTCCCGGACCCAAGTCACCTCCATCAGAAGAGAAAACCCCTGAAAATGAAGTTAATAAAGAATAAGGAAAAGAACAAGGTAACTGGACACACAAGATAAAGGAAGTAGAAAACTTACGGCTAGAAGTAATATGATTCGGATTAGCTGGGTCCTTTCCATCCCAGGGCCAGGGAGTCTCATCATCATCATCATCTGGAGTAAAAACGCCCTTTGAGCTCACCCCATCAAGATAAGAGTTTTTAAAGGGGGAAAAGGTGTGCGAGTCCACTTTATCTTTTGGATCCTCCTTATGTTGGGTCGAGGCATCACCTTTGTCGGAATCTGAATGGGACATCACAACCCCTTCCGTTTCTTTGGCGGAAGTCTTCCCTTGGGATATATCTTTATTAGAAGGGTTGGATTGGGCATCAGCAACATTGGAGGCAAGTAGATTCGGATCAATGGATCTAAGAGGGATAGGGCTGATAATCTTACCATGAGAGCATCCACTATGGTGGTTTATAAAGAGGTTTATAAAATCTTAAAGAGGTCTAAAAACTTGTTCACCATAGTAAGCATCCATTTCAAACTTGGTTTTTATGAAGAGGTCTAAGATATTGAACCTCTTCATAATTTAATGCATGTGTTTATGTGATAGGTTTATAAAATATTAAAAGGTTTAACCATAGTGAGGATAGGTTTATAAAACCAAAAAGTTTAAAAATTAATGACAAAATTCAATTATAAACCCTTTTAAAAGTTTAACATAGTGGATGCCCTAAGAAGATGAATCCCCACCCTCAACATCATCGGCCACACCAGTACGACTCTTCTTCGGTTGAGATCCGGAAGAAAGGTCAGGCTTGTCTACTGTCATCCTCTTCATACTCCTAAGTAGCTCACTACTAGACTTATCGGTCTTTTTTGCTTTATTCTTGTTGGGAGCACCAGGATCACCCTTTCCATCACCTTTTTTCTTAGCCGGTACCTTCTTAGTACCCTCCTCGGCCTCTTTCTTCTTCTTTTCTGCTTCATGAAGAGCCGCCTGCTTCTTCTTCTCATGAAGTAATTTCACAGCCTCACTTTCATTGGCATCAATTTGTTCCGCAGTAGGAGCACCCAATGGCTCTCCAGCCTTCAAGGCATTGGTAATCCGAAGAGAGATTTTGTTGGCGTCAGTAAGCTTTTCGCCCTTAACAATCTGGGCCGAAGTGGTAGGAAAACGAATATACTCGGACATACTGAGAGCTACAATAGAAAAACGTTTTAATGATAAATAAACATCCAAAATACAGAAACACAAATAAACATACATGGGCGGTACATAAAATAATAAGAGGAAGCTAATACCATTCCCTTCTGGATCCTTGAAACTAGGCATATATTTCGGATATTCCCATGTAGGAGATAGCCCAGACTGGAAGAGAAGCCCAACCGGCATGTTACTTAAAAGAACCGTTCCTTCCTCCAAAGAAAGGGCATCCTCTTCCCTATACCCATCTTCGGGGATAACATCAAGTATTTCGGAATCTACATGCCTCCAAGGCATGTAGTCTGGAATAGCTCGACGGTCTATTAAAAAGAACTCCCATTTTCACTTCTTCATACCGGTGATAACATCTTGAAAATTTTGCTTACGTGCGTTCTTCCAAGAACGTTTCTCAAAGGTATACCAATGACCCTGCCTACTCAACCTATAGTACAAACGGAAGAGAGTGACAGAAGGTTCTATTGAAAGACTTAGGCAATATATCTAAAAAGTGGTAATGATTTAATGGGTTTTACATATGTGTACTCAATCGTTCTCGGTATCTAATCGAATTGATCACGGTTTAGGGTGGAATTATTGGTGTTGGTCACTAAAAGGGGGAGCTTGATTATCTAAGTCTACAAATAACATAAACGTAAAAGCTATTGAAAATAAAGAAGAAAGTCTAACCTCGATTGCTTATCTAGAGTGAATGCTGCACAGTAGATTAAAGTGAAAATAACTAAAGGTAATTATCTATTTTAAAATAAATGTGAAAATGTAAATGTCGTTGAGTAAAAATGAAAGTTTTAAAAGTTAAACTAAAAATTAAGACTTAAAAATAAATGACAAGAAATTAAAACTTTTTAAAAGTAAATTTGAAACTTAAAACTTTATAAAAATGTAAACTTAACAAAAATAACTTGAAAATTAAACTAAGTAAAAATGTTTAAAACTTAAACTAGGTAAAAATTGGCGGTAAAAAATTAAGTTTGAAAATAATTCAGGAAACCAAAATTGAACATAAGCCGGGAAATGAAAATTGCACTTAATCCGGAATGTGGCTCCTTGACTCAATTCGGAATACGTATCCTTAACATAAGTCAGAATCCAACTTCCTGATTCTATTCGGAATCCAAACCTTCAAACATAATTGGAAAATGAAATAATGCGTTTAATCTAGAATGCGTATCCTCAACGTAATCCGGAATATGTGTTTGGGATGTAAGTCGGAATGCTGGTTCAACAAAAAATCCGGAATCCCAATCCTCAACGTAATCCGGAATCACAGCAAGCTAGCAATCCGGGATCCTTGTGCCTGACCTAGTTCGGAATGCTGATCCAATATGTAATTCGGAATCCGTGAATACAATACCCAATCCGGAAAGTATACTCCTGACCTAATCCGGAATCCTTGTTCCTTATGCAATTCGGAATGTACACTTTGCATATAATCCGGAATATGCACTTTGTACCTAATTCGGAATCTCACAACCACACCTAGTTTGGAATCCAAGTTCAATAGCTAATTTGGGAAATGGAATGTTTGTTTTGGCGGGAAAACAAGCTTAGTCGGAATAAAGGTTTGCTACTTAAGTCGGAATAATGCATTCAGTACACAAGTCGGGATAAAAAGGTTTTGCATGTAGTTCAGGATATTAGGGTTTTAAACATCCGAATTAACACAAAATAAGCAAAAATCAAATAAGCACTTACCAAAACTTAAACCAAATGAATTTTTAGAAAAAGCTAATAAGACACAATTTAAAAACTTATAAAAACACTAAATAATCAAAATATTTAAAATCACTTTTTATAGAAATATTAAACTACCAAAATCAACTTATTTAAAAACTAACAAACATAAAAATTAAGCAAAAAGCACAATAATCTAAAAATCTTAAACACACCAACTCAATAAGCACAATCCAATAAGCAATCCAATCACACAATCAACAAGATGAAATCAACTACATGATTAATTAAGAAAAACAATAGATTATGATTAAGAAAGGTAGAATGAGAATTTATTAAAAAGCTTGATTATATTAAAGATTAAGATTCAAGATTACAAGATTAAGGTGAAAGATTAAAAAGCTTGAAATAAAAGCTAGAGAGAAGAAAAGTAAACACACTAATTACCTACTAAAATAAAAATAAAGACTAATTAACTAACACCCTCCTAATGAAGGATTAGGAGGGTATATATAGGAAAAGGGGAGGGTCTTGTGTCTTATCTCTTTCTTCTTGTCTTCTCGACTTTTAAATAACTCGTCTTTCTCGACTTTGTCTCGGGATTAGTCAAATGATAATCTGAACTCGTCTTCTAATTTTCTTCTTTTAGTAGACTTGGTTCTTCGACTTCATTAAACTTCCGTCTTTAGACTTTTCCTTCGATAAATTTTCAGAATAGGCCTTTGACTTCCGTTCTTTTTGCACTTTTGATCTTTTGACTTCGTGTTTTGTCTTTTTTTCGATAAAATCCCGTGAAAGCCCGTGTTTTCTTCCTTTTTCATATTTTTGTCCTAAAACACAATAAAAACACAAACCACGCATAATTCCGCCTTTTACGACACTAAATACACGTTTTGGTCTTGTTATTATTAGAAATAAGTGGTAAAAGGATAAGTGTTTTCACACTTATTAAATCCCTTACATTTGACCATTGCAATGCCCTCATGCAATGCAGTAATTTCAAAGCACGGTTTTACATTTTCCATCATAATTAACCTACCTTGGCGTTTTTTAAATACTAAATACTAAGGAAACCAAAAATATTAAGTAAAGAGATCGAAGACTTATATTAGGGCTTTGGTTGTCATGAATGTTTATCACCCTCAAGTTTCACGTTCCCCACACCAAGCTTATAAACGAGATGATTGTTATTATAAGTTATTAAGCTAACATAAACTCATGTGGCCCAATTATTCACTTAGACTCCCTTATTCCTAGGTGTATCTCTTATATTTTATGATTGTCTTGAATGATCACGAGGATGCATTGTTTGACTTATTTTGATAGTTTATTTAGGTTGAAAATAAAGCAGGACGATTTAACCAATAGTTAGCTAAAGGACAAAATCTTTTAAAACTGCTTCTCGGGACCTCATAAAGTTCATATCTTGGCGTAACTCGCTTCACGATTTGAGACCTTTCTCGGACCGATATTTGGCAGTGACTTCATACTTCGAATCTTTAGAGATGTTCTTGAAATAATGGTCTTCTCTTCCTAATAGGAATTTTTTCACTTGAATTTTTTGAGAGATTCTTCATACTTAGACCACGACTTCTTCATTTTTCTCCAATCTTTATTTTGGATTTTGATATACAACGATCCGCCTCCTTTTAGGACTTGGATCTATTTATCCTCATACCTTGCTAGGGTCTTTTCGGATAGACTTCTCCATGATCTTTAAGGGAGTATTTGCTTTTCGTCGTGTGTCTCGATCCTTTATATTGATTTTTGATAAATGATTCTTCACATCACTTGAGATCTTTAGCAACAAAATGTAGCCCTCATGCCTTGTTAGGGCCTTTTCGGACTTGTCAATCTTCGCATCCCGCTTCAATAAGTTATGCCTTGGCTATGAACTCTAATTAATACCGAGCAACTTTTAAACGATCTTGGGCTAGAAGCTAAGTAAATTTTCAAATCGTACGACCTTATTTATTGCAATTAAATTTATTAACAAGCGATGGGAGAAAAAGCTCATAATCAACTCACATAAATTCATGAAAGAATACCAAACTTATAATTGACTCTATCATCTCTCGTTCTCCACAATTTAAAATCTCAAGGAATGAGACTCGTGGATGCTTAGCCTATTAAATCAAAGTTTTGGGTTTTCAAGTCATCTATAGGATCTTGCAACTTCTTAGACTTTTTCAAGTTTAGAATTCGCATTTTAAAGTTCCCTTGATAAACGACTTTCTAGGATCAATTATAGGAACTTACGAAAAGTTCTTGTTCTTAACCCGTAAGAGTTAAGACTTTCGCGTTTTAAAGTTCCCTATATAAAAGCCTAGCAAAACTTGACTTAAACACGTTAAGGATACTAGCTAGAGTAAACTTAGATAAGTAAACTCGGGTTGAGTCAAAAGATTCATGACAGGCCTAATATATCAACGACATCTAAACTCATTAAAACCATTTTATTTAACTTTATTTTTCTCTTTTGACTTTATTTTTGAAATGAAATATATACATAGGATACGATAACAAAAAGAAAGAACATAAAAGAGAATAAATGAAAAATACTACTTGGCCAAAATAGATCAAAAATTTCGAAAAATGTCGAAATATTAGATTTTCCGGTTAAAATGAGGACAAATTAATGGAAAAGCCCACTTAACTTCGATAGAAGTCCCCATACACTTGATATAAACATGTCCTCAATGTTTAAGCATGTGGGAGTAAACTCCCCTACACTTAGGACATTGTGCACTTTGTTTAAATCTTGCTAAGGAAAGGACAACTAAAGTGATATCAATGTCAACATATAGGATATGAAATATTGAATCACAAGAGTTAGGATAGAACCGGGAAGACGGGAACACGAGATCACGGGTCATCAAATATCATCAAAAGTGCTCTTGGAAGCTTTAATCCCTGCACATCATAAGAAACAAGACAACAAACCCTATGTAGCTCCCACTACACTTATTATGAAAACGGGTAAATGATAGATCATCGGGTTGCCTCCGGAGAAGCGCTTGTTTTTGTTAACCGAGTCACGAGCCTGACTCGACCCATAATTAATTCAAAGGAAACGTGGTGAGGGATGGAATCATCTCATGAGAGATATCCTCACCAAAGTACAACTTAACACGCTAGCCATTCACTTTAAAATTTGGACCATTTGGTTGTGATAACTCAATGGTGCCATAAGGGAAGACTTTGGCGACGGTGAATGGACCAGACCAACGACTCTTAAGCTTGCCTGAAAATTATTTTCAACCGAGAGTTAAAGAGTAAAACTTGATCACCAATTTTGAACTCTCGGTTTTTGATCTTAGAATCACGAATGAGCTTAGTTTTCTCCTTGTAGATCAATGAATTCTCATAAGCCTCATTCCTTAGTTCATTAAGTTCATTGAGTTGGATCTTCCTAAGATCACCGGCTTTGTTGATATCAAAATTAGCCCATTTCAAGGCCCAATAAGCCTTATGCTCCAACTCAATGGGGAGGTGGCATGCCTTTCCGTACACAAGACGATATGGAGTGCAACCAATAGGTGTCTTATATGCGGTACGGAAAACCCACGAAGCATCATCAAACTTATCGGCCCATGAGGCACGATGCTCTCCCACAGTACGCTCTAAGATTCTCTTAAGTCCACGGTTAGAAATCTCGGCTTGACCATTTGTTTGTGAATGATACGCGGTGGAAAGTCGGTGATTGACACCATACTTAGCCATGACTCTAGCAAATTGATCATTGCAAAGATGAGTCCCACGATCACTAATGATAGCACGAGGAACACCGAATCGAGCAAATAGTTGTTTCAGAAAGTTCACAACCACCCTCGCATCGTTAGTAGGTAAAGCCTTTGCTTCAACCCATTTAGATACGTAGTCAACGACTACGAGGATGTACGTGTTCCCTTTAGATGATGGAAATGGCCCCATAAAGTCGATGCCCCATACGTCAAAGATTTCACATTCTTGGATGAAATTTTGAGGCATCTCATCTTTATGTGTGATCTTGCCTTGTCTTTGGCAAGCATCACAATGCTTAACCATTTCTTGTGCATCAAGATAAATGGTGGGCCAATAAAATCCAGAATCGAAAACTTTCTTCGCGGTGTAATTAGGACCAAAGTGACCACCGGTGGGTCCTTTATGGCAAGCTTCCAAGATTTGTAAAGCAGCAGGGCCGTCAACACACCGACAAAGGATCAAGTCAGCACATTGTTTGAAGAGATAAGGGTCGTACCAATACTAAGTTTTCACATCCTTGAAAAATTTCTTCTTTTGCTGGGACGATAACCCTTCGATGAGAATTCCACCGGCCAAGTAGTTTGCAAAGTCCGCAAACCACGGGGTCTCATCAAGATTGGAGTTGATAGACATCAAGGCCTCAAGGGGAAAAGATTCATTAATCTCTTGATTTGGGAGCTCCCCTTGATAAGGATCCTCGAGTCTACTAAGATGATCCGCGGCTAGGTTTTCCTCTCTCTTTTTGTCAAGAATTTCAATTTTGAATTCTTGAAGGAGTAAAACCCAACGAAGAAGTCTTGGTTTAGAATCTTGTTTTGTTAACAAGTACTTCAACGCGGAATGATCGGTATATTCAATGATGGTGGAAAGGACAAGATAGGGGCGGAATTTTTCAAAAGCATACACAATGGCTAAAAGCTCTTTTTTGGTTGTGGTATAATGCAATTGAGCCCCCATCATTGTATTTCTAGCATAATGGATTGGTTTGAAGTGTTTGTTGAGTCTTTGTCCCAAAACCGCTCCAATAGCAAAGTCGCTAGCATCACACATCAATTCAAAAGGTAACTCCCAATTAGGAGTAACTAAGACCGGTGCCTTAGTTAATTTATCCTTAAGAAGATTGAAAGATTTGATACACTCTTTAGAAAAGATAAAAGGAGTATCTTTTTCCAAGAGGTGGGTCATCGGGCGAGCGATTTTAGAAAAATCTTGAATGAATCGACGATAGAAGCCCGCATGACCAAGAAAACTTCTCACACCCTTTACGGTTAAAGGTGGAGGTAATTTAGCAATCACATCAACTTTAGCACGGTCGACTTCAAGACCGGCTTTGGAAATTTTATGTCCAAGAACAATGCCTTCTTTTACCATGAAATGACATTTTTCCCAATTAAGAACGAGACGAGTGTCTTCACACCGTTTGAGCATACGTTCTAAATTAGCAAGGCAAGTAGAGAAAGAATCACCATAGACCGAGAAATCATCCATAAAGACTTCCATAGTTTCTTCAACCATGTCATGGAATATAGCCATCATACACCTTTGGAAAGTCCCAGGAGCATTGCATAAGCCGAAAGGCATTCTTTTGTAAGCAAATGTTCCATAAGGACAAGTGAATGTGGTTTTCTCTTGGTCTTTTGGATCGATGGGAATTTGAAAAAACTCGGAGAAACCGTCTAAGAATCAATAGTAGTCATTACCCGCTAAACGCTCGAGCATTTGATCCATGAAAGGAAGAGGAAAATGACCCTTACGAGTGGCATCATTGAGCTTGCGATAATCTATGAAAACTCGCCAACCCGTGACAAGTCGAGTAGGATCAACTCGTTGTTTTCATTGGGAACAACGGTTATTCCGCCTTTCTTAGGCACACAATGGACGAGACTAACCCATGGCGAATCCGAAATAGGGTAGATCATTCCGGCATCTAGAAGTTTGATAACTTCTTTCTTGTTGAAGTCATGAATTTTTGGATTAACCCTTCTTTGGATTTGGATTGCGGGTTTAAAGTCATCTTCCATGAGAACTTTATGAGTACAAAATTTAGGATCAATTCCGCGAATGTCGGAAATTTTCCAAGCAATTGCTTTCTTATGATTTTTGAGCACATCGATAAGTCGAGATTTTTCATCCTCTTGTAAGTCCTTTGCAATGTTGACGGGTAACTTGTAAAACCCGCATGCTTTTACCATGCATAGTACCTTAAGTTCGTACGTACTAGTTAAAAACTTTCCTAATATAGCATGATTACGATTACGTATTAGGAGTTTATGTATTACGTACGTGTTAGAACACGATAAGTATTTTATATGAACGATCACGTAATAATTATTTAGCAATAATTAATCACGAACATACGATCACGGAATCACGAGCGTAATTAAAACATGAGTTATTATTAATTACGTATATATATTTAATACGAGCGTAATTAAATATATAAGTGTATGGTATTTACGTAACGAGAACATTTAAAACCCGAACATAATTAAACGTAAACGGGTACGAAATTACAAGACACGAAACGAGGTACGGGACCCCCACAAGGGTGTCCCTACCCGCGGCCAACACAAGGTAATGGGCCAAGCCCATTACCAATTTTACTAAGAGGGGATAAAAAGAGTTTTTACTACTAAAAATTACTTTTATAGAAGAATTTCAAGAAAACCTAAAATCCCTTCCTCCTCCTTCTTTTTGTGCCGCCACATACATCCACCATCAAGGTGATTTCTTTGATCTTGGATCTTGTTAAATTAGTGTTTGTTCATGTTTGTTCTTCACCCTTTTGATCCACGAATACGGTAAAACCTTTTTACTTGTTTTCTTTTTAATTAATCTTTTATTAATTAAGAACACATGATGTTTTTCATAAAACACATTAATTAAACCTAGATCTAACATGTTTTGGTCATTAATTAATCAAAGGGATCGATCTAAGGGGTGTTTGTTTTGGGCCACAGGTACAACCGACCCCAAAGGGGGCTCGGTTTGTTTTTAGCCGACCACCACCAAGACCTTTTTGGTCTTGGTTGGTGCGTGTGGGTCCCACGGCAGCAAGGGGGTACCCCGGTTTTGTTCGGGGTACGGTGTTTGTTCATATCCGGTGCATGTTTTTAAGCTTAGATCCGGATCATGATTATGTTAGTTGTTTGTTTATGTTACAAACTTATGTTAAGAATTATATTAATAAAGATGAAATTAATTTAATAACATGACATAGGTTAACTAATTATTAATAAACATGAATTATTTTAACCTAAGTATTTTTATTATTAAGACTTATAATTAATTAATTATTTTAAAAACCATGGATATAATTAATTAATTAAACATGACTTAGGTTATATTATTAGTATTTAATAATACATATTTTAACCTAAGTATTTAATATATTTAATTGAAACATGTCATACTTTAATTAAATATTATAACCTATAGTTTAATTAAATTACATGGAAACCAGCTATTTTTAGAAACTTATTTATTTAAGGCAGCTAATCTATTTATGGAAACTTATTTAATTAAGGCAGCTAATCTATTTATGGAAACTTTCTATTTTTAGAAACTTATCTATTTTAAGCAGTAAATCTATTTTTGGAAACTTTCTATTTTTGGAAACTTTCTATTTTTGGAAACTTTCTATTTTTGGTAACTTTCTATTTTTGGAAACTTTCTTTTTTTGGAAACTTTCTATTTTTGGAAACTTTCTATTTAAGGAAACCTGCTATTTTTGGAAAGTTACTTATTATTACACAGTAAGTATAATAACACATGAAATATCAGTAATACTTAATCAGAATGAACAGAATATAGGATTTAACACAATTTAAGGCTTTAAACAGTGTAAAATAGTAAGAACACATAAAATAAGCTAAGACATGATATAAAACCAGCTATGTATGTAGTAAGCAGATACTTATTTCATGTACGTATTTATGTAGCACTAGTGTTTCGGAAGTAGTATTCTCGCAGTTCTCCGTTCTCGTTCACTGGACATAAGGTACGGATTCCCTTCCTTTCAGTATGGACATTCTTTCCTTATTAGGATTTCCCCGTATGCAGCCAACTGTTTTCCCGTAGTATAAGTATGAGTTTGATTGCTTATGTTTTAAATATGATTACCTATAGCCATATACATGCATGACCAGTTTCACCTAGTTATGGGGGTACCATAACCATAACATTAGAGGCACTGATGTTATGACTTCACCACGGCGGAGTGATTGCTCGTGGCGTCCCTTCAGCTTTTGGCCATTTACTTATATTTATCATGTAGGGCGTATGGGTGCATCCTAGTTACATGTTTTATTCAGGATTACATGGTGAATGTGGTGTGTGCCTTGCATCCTTCACAAGGAACTGATCCCTCCTACCCATAAAACCAGTATATTAAATTAGAGGCAGCCCCTCTAATTTGCATGATGAGGTCACCCCTCCAATTATTCATGCACGGTGGATATTCATGACCTATATTGGCTAATGGTAAAATATGATAAACAGTTTTTATAAGATAAACATAAGACTTTCAAACCATTAAACCAGTTTTATCAAGACTTAACCAGGTTACTCGGGACTTAGTTTCTTCCGCTGTTATTATGTTATATGTTTATCCTATTCATGCTTTATTGTATATCTGTGCACTGAGCGTTTTGCTCAGCCGTTACTTTCCTTTCCATGTCCCAAAACGGCAGGTACTCAAGGACTGACTGGAGCATTTGGAGGACACGCATAGGATGGGAGCTACCTTAGATTCCTTCTCCTCTTACCTTCATATTTATGCTTGTCTAGTCTTCCTTTTTGTTTATTTACTTTATTATGTTTTGGGCTTATGTTTGGGAACCGATGTTTGATTCCGGTTATCCCTCTGGTCATGTAATGTTTTATACATTTATCCTTGTATGCTTTGATGACACGCCATAATTACGCGTGACATTTCCATTATCAAAATGGGGTGTTACAATTATGGTATCAGAGCCCAAGGCTTCGACCTGTAGGCTCTAAAACTCGACCTGTGACTAGTGGGTAGTCACCAGGAGCTTCCTAAGCCAACGTTTGTCATTCTACGTATTGACGTTTTCAGCGCATTGTTGTTTTAACCATGATGTTTTCAGCACCTTGAGGTTTTAACCTTGATGTTTTCATCGATATTGTTTTACTAATATGGATGGACAACCGTTATTCATATTTAGTTATGTGTCATTGTTTCATGCATAATGTTCCTCGTGAACTGTGACTATGTGAACTGAACCCCAGTAGTTCATAATTAGTCACATAAATTTATTTTTCTGATAAGTTTTGACAGATGAGTTTCATTTATTTATGTTTCATGTATCATTGTTGCAGGGATTATGACTAAGTAATGGTTGGTACAGGACTGGCCCTATTTAGTCACATGTGCTTTTATCGAAACTTTTAATTTTGGGACCGACCCATAGGCGTCCCCTCGCCATGTCTTTTGTTTTGGAACCGACCCATAGGCGTTCCCTCGTACATATAAAGGTTTTATAAACTACATTACGCATTCATGCACTGTTTTTCATGCATAAAATTTTTCTCATGATTTAAATTGGCATAAATTTTTTTTTCATGTCCCCTCATAAGTTATTATGTTTTTATGTCAAGTATGTTTTCATACTGTCATGGTTAACTTCAGTTTCATACTGATTATGTTATATACTTCTTCGTGATAGATGGTTTCATGATTCTTCATGATGATTCCGTCTTCATGTTGATTATTGTTTTAAGCCTCTTTTGTTATTTATGTTGTCCCGCAAGACATTGTTGGATTTCATTGAATTCTGCTTTCATGATAGTCATGGTTGGTTTTCATTGATCATGCTGTCAGGCAAATCATCGTTGAATTTTGTGTAACCACACTGTAGCGTTTCTCTATGCAACCAGAATGAGGTATATACTGGCATTGCCAGGTTATCATGATGGTTTTCCTAACCGTTTAACTGATATACTTTCCTTAGATCATGATAAATGATCGACTCCATACCGATCATTTCATGTGCATTCCACGTGTACTCCACGTACCGTATTTCATGTGTATCATATGTACCTTAATCCATGTGTATTCCACTTGCAATACTTCACGAGTATTCGCTAGTCGATTCCGAATCACCTCAGGCGTATTTTCAATTGCTGATGTTCTACAAGATTGCTGATGTCGCTCATAGCTTGGAGATGTTACTGAAGGTTGAAGCTGCTGACGTTCGGAGACGCTACGAGATGCGGATGCTGTTCACAACCTGGAGATCCTGCAAGACGAAGACAAAGGCGTCGGAGCAAAGCAATTGGACGAGAAGATACTTCACCATCAGACGATTCCCATCAATCATTGTCCCTAATTCTTAGTTACGTGTCACACGTCATTCGACTGTCATTTCAGCCATATGAGTGCAAACCGGTACCAGCCGGCCACTCAGCTGAATAGTTACATGAATCACGGTCATGAGAATGACCATCATGGAACTGACAGACATGACGATAGTAATCACTACTATGACAACAACTATCCTAGAAATCGCAACCGAAACTCTGGCCACGGACGTGATCAGAAATACAAGGATTAGTAGTCCAACCGATCCGCCAATTCTGACATAATAACCTAATATTGTAGTTCTATTGTTTTACGTCTCGAGACACATGTCAAGACATCGGTCAAGACACATGTCTCACGTATACTTTCTGAAGACACATGTCAAGACACCAGTCAAGACATATGTCATGCTTATAGTTCCAAGAAACGAGTCAAGACACATGACTCACGTCCAACTATGGAACATTTCTAAGAAATTCAGAGTACCCTCCAAGGGTATATCTATTTTGTTGTGCCATGTATTAATCAGGCCACAAGAATTTCTACACCATTATCGGCGCATCAGTGAGAACTGTCACGTTGCCGATGTCACTTTCATTTCTTTCACCATAGTTCATATATTCATGACCATGAAGGACCCCTTTCGTATTCCCACGTATACGAAGGTTTTCCTTCAGCTTAATGATGAGATCCAAGCTGCTAACGCATTTCCTCGAACAGACACGAGATGAATTTTATCCTAATTATGGACTATGAACATCACACCATGCTACGATTCATAATTATGTACAGTAGTGTTCAGGCCCCTGAATACATTCAGCTTGATTTTCCATCGGGAAAATCTGTACAAATTATCTATGCTTACAAGCATGTGCGTTGTTAGCCATGGTCGCTAAAATTTTCTTGCTGTCAGTAAGACACGACCACTTAATTCGTTTACGCATAGCCAGTTGATTATTCCAAAGTCTTCCTATACATTCCAGAAGAATCTACAAGGAGAGGGATGGTACCATGAGATTATGTGTCGACTACCGTTGACTTAAACAAATCACCATTCATGACCGTTATTCTCCTCCACATATTGACAACATGTCCAATCAACCGTATGGTGTAAATCACTTTTCCAAGATCAAACTCATGATCATGCAGCTAACAGTGACGAATGAAACAGTAGGACATGTCCATGACTGCTATTCGTACACGACTCGGTCATGCTAGATTTATGATGTTGAATTAGTCTCATCAATGCTCCAACAACATTATGGACTTAATAAATTGAGTTTCCATGAACTCCTAAACAAATTCATCAGTGTTTTCATTGAGGATAACCTGATTTCCTTTAAGCCTAGAAGAAGAACAGGAAGACCATATCTGCATTATGTTGCAAATTCTATGACAAGAGAAATTTCACCCTGGAAATTTTTCCAATATCAATTCCGTTTGATTACAGTGACACACTGAATCACATGGGTTTCTACGGTTAATCTTACCATGACTCTGCTTATGCGTAAAGGAGAGAACCCTACACTACATTAGGTGTTCTAGGAAATCCTACGTAAGAGAAGTCTAGATTCAGAGACTCAGAGTTTCGCAACCTTCTATGTATCAAGTTTCTACGAAGCAGGATACAGTTACGTTCATATCTTTATACCTGTCATACAAACAGGCTAAGATAGGACACCAACAGACTGGGATGTTTTCATCATCTGAAATTGTAAATTGAAATGGGACAAGATCTCCACGGATTTTGGTTACCAGTTTAACGCAAACTCAGATGAAGCATGATGCTATCTGGGTTATTGCAAACAGTTTGATCAAGTCTGTAGAATCCTTACATCCGTAAGGATTTCAGAACAAACAAATTTATCGGACATGTTCCAGCCAAGGCTCATCCGACCACTTGGTAATCCCTCAACTATTGGGTCAGACAAAGATTCGCAATTGTACTCCTTATTTACTTCACGTCTTCATTCTAATTCCAAGTCTTGCTTTCGCGCTCGCGTTCATGACACTATTCACGTTCAAGATCGTATCATGGCTTACAATTTTACGTTCATTTTTTTTTCATTCTTGGGAAGTTTTGCAAGAACTTGAGAGACCAGACCCAAGTTTAGTATAACTCCCTATCCTCAGATAGACGTTTCTCGTCATAATCTATGTCTCACCTTCTAGCGTTTGGCGATACCGCCATTATATTCTATTGTTCACGATATGTTTCACATATCATGTTCATTCCACGTTCCTCATATCATGATCAAGATATGTTACACGTAACATGGATCACGATATGTTTACTCATACTACACTCGCCATATCTCCACGTAGCACGTTCAAAATTTTTCACGTATCACGTTCAAAATTTTTCACGTACTACGTTTCTTTATGTCTCGCGCATCGTTTCTAATTATCAGTTAAGTCAGATTGTCTTGCATCGTAACGTTTCAGTTACCCTAGCACGTTAACTCTTGTTTTCCTCGATCGAATTTAGGGGATCTACCTTCCATTGATAACCAAGAATTTCTTCGTATTCCAAGTCAAGGTCAGGAGGACCAAGATTTATTATTAGTGTCAAGATCTTCTGAAGGAACCGTTCCAAGAGGGAGGCCACTTAAAAACGGACAAGTTCATCCGGACTTCCTACCCGTTTTTCTCATATCAATTAGATATGTCCTTTCAGTCACGTCACGTTTCATGTCCTTTCAAGACATGTCACGTTCCGCGTTCCTTCTGCCAGGTCACCTGTACGTTAATTTATCTTACATACCCTCTCATTTTGATTCGGGTATGTTTCTCTTTCAGTTACGTTATCTATAATTCGGGGACGAATTATTCTTTTTAGGGGGGAAGAGTTGTAAAACCCGCATGCTTTTACCATGCATAGTACCTTAAGTTCATACGTACTAGTTAAAAACTTTCCTAATATAGCATGATTACGATTACGTATTAGGAGTTTATGTATTACGTACGTGTTAGAACACGATAAGTATTTTATATGAACGATCACGTAATAATTATTTAGCAATAATTAATCACGAACATACGATCACGGAATCACGAGCGTAATTAAAACACGAGTTATTATTAATTACGTATATATATTTAATACGAGCGTAATTAAATATATAAGTGTATGGTATTTACGTAACGAGAACATTTAAAACACGAACATAATTAAACGTAAACGGGTACAAAATTACAAGACACGAAACGAGGTACGGGACCCCCACAAGGGAGTCCCTACCCACGGCCAACACAAGGTAATGGGCCAAGCCCATTACCAATTTTACTAAGAGGGGATAAAAAGAGTTTTTACTACTCAAATTACTTTTACAGAAGAATTTCAAGAAAACCTAAAATCCCTTCCTCCTCCTTCTTTTTGTGCCGCCACATACAACCACCATCAAGGTGATTTCTTTGATCTTGGATCTTGTTAAATTAGTGTTTGTTCGTGTTTGTTCTTCACCCTTTTGATCCACGAATACGGTAAAACCTTTTTACTTGTTTTCTTTTTAATTAATCTTTTATTAATTAAGAACACATGATGTTTTTCATAAAAACACATTAATTAAACCTAGATCTAACATGTTTTGGTCATTAATTAATCAAAGGGATCGATCTAAGGGGTGTTTGTTTTGGGCCGCAGGTACAACCGACCCCAAAGGGGGCTCGGTTTGTTTTTAGCCGACCACCACCAAGACCTTTTTGGTCTTGGTTGGTGCGTGTGGGTCCCACGGCAGCAAGGGGGTACCCCGGTTTGGTTCGGGGTACGATGTTTGTTCATATCCGGTGCATGTTTTTAAGCTTAGATCCAGATCATGATTATGTTAGTTGTTTATGTTACAAACTTATGTTAAGAATTAAATTAATAAAGATGAAATTAATTTAATAACATGACTTAGGTTAACTAATTATTAATAAACATGAATTATTTTAACCTAAGTATTTTTATTATTAAGACATATAATTAATTAATTATTTTAAAAACCATGGATATAATTAATTAATTAAACATGACTTAGGTTATATTATTAGTATTTAATAATACATATTTTAACCTAAGTATTTATTATATTTAATTGAAACATGTCATACTTTAATTAAATAGTATAACCTATAGTTTAATTAAATTACATGAAATAATTATTAAACTATATAATATATCATATGACTTAGAAAATAATCATGAAAATACTTAGGCTTATTTACTTAGCTTATTTAACCAGCTTATTTCTAATTATGGAAACTTTCTATTTTTAGAAACTTAATTAAATAAGGCAGCTATTTTATTTATGGAAACCAGCTATTTTTAGAAACTTATTTATTTAAGGCAGCTAATCTATTTATGGAAACTTATTTAGTTAAGGCAGCTAATCTATTTATGGAAACTTTCTATTTTTAGAAACTTATCTATTTTAAGTAGTAAATCTATTTTTGGAAACTTTCTATTTTTGGAAACTTTCTTTTTTTGGAAACTTTCTATTTTTGGAAACTTTCTATTTTTGGTAACTTTCTATTTTTGGAAACTTTCTATTTTTAGAAACTTTCTATTTTTGGAAACTTTCTATTTTTGGAAACTTTCTATTAAAGGAAACCTGCTATTTTTGGAAAGTTACTTATTATTACACAGTAAGTATAATAACACATGAAATATCAGTAATACTTAATCAGAATGAACAGAATATAGGATTTAACACAGTTTAAGGCTTTAAACAGTGTAAAATAGTAAGAACACATAAAATAAGCTAAGACATGATATAAAACCAGCTATGTATGTAGTAAGCAGATACTTATTTCATGTACGTATTTATGTAGCACTAGTGTTTCGGAAGTAGGATTCTCGCAGTTCTCCGTTCTCGTTCACTGGACATAAGGTACGGATTCCCGTCCTTTCAGTATGGACATTCTTTCCTTATTAGGATTTCCCCGTATGCAGCCAACTGTTTTCCCGTAGTATAAGTATGAGTTTGATTGCTTATGTTTTAAATATGATTACCTATAGCCATATACATGCATGACCAGTTTCACCTAGTTATGGGGGTACCATAACCATAACATTAGAGGCACTGATGTTATGACTTCACCACGGCGGAGTGATTGCTCGTGGCGTCCCTTCAGCTTTTGGCCATTTACTTATATTTATCATGTGGGGCGTATGGGTGCATCCTAGTTACATGTTTTATTCAGGATTACATGGTGAATGTGGTGTGTGCCTTGCATCCTTCACAAGGAGCTGATCCCTCCTACCCATAAAACCAGTATATTAAATTAGAGGCAGCCCCTCTAATTTGCATGATGAGGTCACCCCTCCAATTATTCATGCACGGTGGATATTCATGACCTATATTGGCTAATGGTAAAATATGATAAACAGTTTTTATAAGATAAACATAAGACTTTCAAACCATTAAACCAGTTTTATCAAGACTTAACCAGGTTACTCGGGACTTGGTTTCTTCCGCTGTTATTATGTTATATGTTTATCCTATTCATGCTTTATTGTACATCCGTGCACTGAGCGTTTTGCTCAGCCGTTACTTTCCTTTCCATGTCCCAAAACGGCAGGTACTCAAGGACTGACTGGAGCATTTGGAGGACACGCATAGGATGGGAGCTACCTTAGATTCCTTCTCCTCTTACCTTCATATTTATGCTTGTCTAGTCTTCCTTTTTGTTCATTTACTTTATTATGTTTTGGGCTTATGTTTGGGAACCGATGTTTGATTCCGGTTATCCCTCTGGTCATGTAATGTTTTATACATTTATCCTTGTATGCTTTGATGACACGCCATAATTACGCGTGACATTTCCATTATCAAAATGGGGTGTTACATAACTTCTTATTGTCTTCTAGGAATACGTATTCGAGATGAGACGGTAAATCCTTAAGCTCTAAATCCGGAGGATTGTCGATGGAAGGCGTAGTCAAATTCGGATCATCGTTTATGATTTCCATAGGAGAAGGTGGAGAAATAAGATCCTCATTGAGAAGTTTCTCAATGGTAAGAAAGTCTTCATCCCAATCGGAGGGAGAATCGTCATATTTTAAGTCCACATCCCCTAAAGTTGCTTCAAATTCTTTCAAAAGAAAATCACTTTCTCCAAATGGAGTCAGTGAGGGAGCAATAGAGGCAACGGTCTCAACAATGGGTAGAGAAGAAAAACAACTTTTACAAGCGTCTTTGAAATGTTCTTCACAAGCCTCATCAAGTACGCCAATGAAATTAACTGTAAAACCCGCATTCTTTTACCATGAATAGTACCCTTAAGATCGTATGTACTAGATTAAAACTTTCCTTTTATAGTATGATTACGTTCACGTGTTAGAATTTTACGTATTACGTACGTGTTAGAACACGCTAAGTATTTTTTACGTACGAACACACAGTAATTATTTAAACAATAATTAATCACGAACATGTGATCATGAAATCATGAACGTAATTAAATCACGAGATAATATTAATTACGTATATATATTTATTACGAACACGAATAAATATATTAAGTCACGGTTAATATTTAACGAGAACACATAAAACACGAACACGACTAAATACGAACGAACACTAAAATAAATAGACTCGGAAAAAGGTACGGGTACCCCATGTGGGGCCCCCTACCCGCGGCTACACCAAGAAGATGGGCCAAGCCCATCAAAATTTTACTAACAAAGGGGTTAAGGTGAAATCTTTTGTCACTTTTCACATTACAGTAAAAACATCAAAAAACCTAAAAAGTTTTCTCCTTCTCCTTGTCCTCTCCTTTTGGCCGCCGGATATAAACACAAGAAATGGGGTGTTTGTTTGATTTTTGATCTTGAATTTGGTGCAAGTGTTCGTGTGTGTTCATCCTCGTTTGATCCACGCATTCGGTATACCTTTTTAGTCCTTTTTCTTTTTGTTTTGATTTAATAAATTAAATAAGAACATGATGTTTTTAAAAAGCTAATTAAAAACATTAATTAAACATGTAAATGGTTATGGGGTAAATCAAAACATGGGATTTGGGGGGTGTTTGATGTGGCCGACGCCTAAACCGAACCCCAAGGGGGTCTCGGCTTCTCTTATGGACCACCACCGAGACCTCAAGGTCTCGGTTTGGTGGTGTGGGTCCCACGGCAGCAGCAAACAAGGGAGAACCTCGAAGTGGTTCGGGGTATGGTGTTAATTACGGGTCCGGTTCATGGTTTCTAGTCACGATCCGGTTCATAGTTTATGTTAAGGTTATGTTTTAATAATCATATGTTAAAAATTAAATTAATAAAATATGAACTGATTAATTTAATAAAACATGACTTAGGTTATAATTTAATTATTAGATCATGGATTTTAACCTAAGTATTTATATTTTTCTAGAATTTATAATTAATTAATTATTAAAAACCATGGCTATAATTAATTAATTAACATGACTTAGGTTATATTATTAATAATTAATAATACATGTTTTAACCTAAGTATTTAACTTTATTTAATTAAAAACATGATATATTTAATTAAATACTTTTAACCGATAGTTTATTTAAATTACATGTAATAATTAATAAACTATACCTTATATCATTATGACTTAGAAAAATAATCAGAAAACACTTAAGCTTATATACTTAGCTTATTTAACCAACTTATATCTAATTATGGAAACTTTCTATTTTTAGAAACTTATTTAATTAAGGCAGCTAATCTATTTATGGAAACTTTCTATTTTTAGAAACTTATCTATTTTAAGCAGTAATTCTATTTTTGGAAACTTTCTATTTTTGGAAACTTTCCATTTTGTAAACTTTCTATTTTTGGTAACTTTCTATTTTTGGAAACTTTCTATTTTAGGAAACTTGCTATTTTTAGAAAGTTACTTATTATTACACAGTAAGTATAATAATACATGAAATACAAGTAATACTTAATCAAAATAGACAGAATATAAGATAAACACAGTTTAAAGCTTAAAACAGTAAAACATGACATGAACGTATAAAATAAGCTAAGACATGACATAAAACCAGTTACGTATTTAGTAATCAGATACTTATACACGTATGTATTTATGTAGCATTAGTGATACCGAAGTAGGACTCTCCTCAGTTCGTCTTCTTCGTTCACTGGACATAAGGTACGGATTCCCGTCCTTTTAGTATGGAGATTCTTTCCTTATTAGGATTCCCCGTCTGCAGCCAACTATTTTCCCGTATTATAAGTTTATATGTTTGATTTGCTTATGTTTAATTTAGAATACCTATAGCCATATACATGCATGACCAGTTTCACCTAGTTATAGAGGTACCATAACCATAACACTAGAGGCACTGGTGTTATGACTTCCCCACGGCGGAGTGATTGCTCGTGGCGTCCCTTCAGCTTTTGGCCATATTATTATATTTATCATGTGGGACGTATGGGTGCATCCTAGTTACATGTTTTCAGCAGATTACTCAATGTGAATGCGGTGTGTGCCTTGCATCCTTCACAAGGAGCTGATCCCTCCTACCCAAACCAGTATATTAAATTAGAGGCAGCCCCTCTAATTTGCATGATGAGGTCACCCCTCCAAGTATTCATGCACGGTGGATTTTCATGACCTATATTGGCTAATGGTAGAATATGTTAAACAGTTTTTATAAGATAAACATAAGGCTTTTCAAACTATAAAACCAGTTTTACCAAGACTTAACCGGGTTATTCGGGACTTAGTTTCTTCCGCTGTTATATGCTTATATGCTTGTACTATTCATGCTTTATTGTACATCCGTGCACTGAGCGTATTGCTCAGCCGTTTTCCTTTTTCTATGTTCCCAAAACGGCAGGTACTCAGGGACGCTCGTAGACTTTAAGCGTACGTGCATATGGACTGGAAGCTTTCTAGCCTTTCTTTACTTTATGCATTATCTTTACTTTGATACTCTTGCCATGGACATTGTTTAGTCCTTTCATTTACAGTACTTATGTTTGTATGTGATGAGCTTTACTTTTGGACTACCGATGTTTGATTCCGGTATTTCCCTTTAATGGTCATGTAATGTTTAGACATTTATCCTTGTATGCTTTGATGACACACCATAATTACGTGTGACATTCCATTATCAAAATGGGGTGTTACATTAACACTCTCGTGTTCATAAGGCTGCTTAGAAAGTTTACCCATGTTGAAGACGATTTTGTCGTCACCAACTCTCATGATTAATTCGCCCGCGGCTACATCAATGAGAGTGCGACCGGTCCTCAAGAATGGACGTACAACGATTAATGGAACACGGGGATCCATCTCGTAGTCAACGACAACAAAATCCGCCGGAAAGGTGAATTTGTCGACACCGACGAAGACATCTTCGGCTATCCCCACCGGATAAGCAACCGTACGCTTAGCTAATTCCAATGTCATTCGTGTGGGGACTAGCTCGGGTAGAGATAATTGTCTCCAAACACCTAATGGCATTAAGTTGATACTATCACCTAGATCGGCTAGGGCCATACAATTCTATACCCCGAGGAAGTTGCAAGGAATGAGAAAGCGACCCGGATCACCAAGTTTGGTTGGTAATTTCCTTAAGAGAATCACGGAGCAATTCTCATTAAGTTGGGTCTGAGCGATATCAAGAAGCTTTCCCTTATCAATAAAAAGATCCTTAAACATTTTAGCATATTTAGGCATGTGAGCGAGAGCCTCGGCAAAGGAGATGTTGAAATTCAATTGTTTAAACATTTTAAGAAAGTTTGAAACTTGAATATCATCCTTGTTCTTCAACTTCTCTTTCCTCAACCTTGAAGGATAAGGTATATCGGGTTGAGAGGAAGGCTTTGGAATGAAATTCTCACTCACATCCTTGGGTGGAGGAGGGGTAGAAGTAGAAGGTGGAGGAGTTGGTGAAGGGGGATCGTTATCCTTTGTCACAATCACCGGTGTAGGTGTAGGAATCTCGGGTTCCTTACAACCTTTTCCACTTCGGGTGGTGATTGATTTCATCTCCCCTCTTGGATTAGCAACGGCGTTACCCGGAAGAGAACCCGAAGTAGAGGGTTGACTACTTGGGAAGAAACTAGCCATCATATCCCATAAGTCATTCGTTTGACTGCTTAAAGAGTTTCACATGTCATTCCTAAGCTCGGATTGAAGATCATTCCCTTGTTTCGCCATGTCACCTTTCAAATTGATGATTTGACTCTGAAGATTCTTCACCAGCGCGTCATTAGTCCTCATGTACGTTTCAACCTCTTGATTGTATGTCGTGGGTTGGTTGGGATGGGGAACTTGGTAAGCGGGTGGTTGATAAGTGGCTTGTTGATAAACTTGATTATTTCCTTGAGGTGGATATGGGTTTCTTTGGGTTTGATATTGATTAGGAGCTCGAGTTTGGTTCTGATTGTTGCGATTAAAGTTGTTTTGGTTTTGAGGAGGAAAACCGGGTGGTGAAAGGAAGTTGTTTGAACGATAACTTAGCAAATTGCGGTAACCTTGAGGACGAGCTTGATAGCCTCCCGTGGAAAAGTTACCGTTAGCCGCATACACGTTTTCCGGATTGTCATGAGTAGAAGGACGATTGGTGTATGAATGAGAACCCCCGCAAATCTCACAAGAAGTTGCTACAACTTTAGCTTGTTGAAATTGGTTCGTAGCCATGGTTAAGAAATTTTTGTTCACCTCGGCTATTTGGCGGGTAAGTTCGGTTATCTCGGGGTTTGATGAAGTAGAAGAAACATTGTCCCTCAGGTTATTTCTTGAAGATGCGGATGAATCCCAATTTTTGTGGTCAGTGGTCATGTTCTCTATATGCTCTCTACACTCCTCAGGTTTTCTCTTCATGAATGTACCACCGTCAACAGCATTAATCGTATCACGATCACGAAAAGTTAAACCATTGTAGAAAGTATCAATCAAAGTGACGGGGAGCATATTATGATTTAGACAACGATCGATCAAGACATTATAACGTTCCCAAGCATCGAAAAGCGACTCATCAGGTTCTTGAGTGAAACCACTGATTTGATTACGAAGACTAGTGACCATGGATGGTGGAAAGTAACGCGACAAAATTTTTTGAGTCATTTCGTCCCATGTATGAATTGAGTTTTTGGTAAGACGATCAAACCATTTTTCGGCATGGTGGGATAAAGTGTGTGGAAAAAGATGAAGACGAAGAAAATCCATGGAAACACCGGGAAATTTCATGCTTTGAGTGACGGTTATGAATTTATCAAGATGTTTGTTGGCATCATCATCCAGTAATCTGCGAAATGGACAAGCATTTTGAACTTGCTGGATCATGTGATGCTTCAACGAAAATCCGGGAGCCATGATTTGCATCGGCGCAATCGGTCCTCCACGTCCGTTCATGGTCGGTTGACAAAGCTCCTCCATCGTACGAAGGTCGGGTGGAGGGACATGGTTGTTGTTGTTGTTGTTAATATTCAAATTGGGGTGAGGTGGGTTGTTATTATTATTATGCACACCAGACATATCTAAGTCTCTAAGAGTCTCGGGCTTAGAATAAGACGTAGATCGAGTACGCATACACTAAAATGAAATACAATATTTTTGGTTTTTTATCTTTTTTATTTTTTTTGGATTTTTGAAAATTTTATATATTTTTGGTTTTTTTGAAATTTTTGTGCTTGAAAAGAACGTTCCCAAAAAATGGATCCCAAAATGCAATTTTTCTCACTAAAAATCGTTAATCTTTACGAAAAGAGCCGACAACGGCGCCATTTGGTTTAATGGGTTTTTCATATGTGTACTCAATCATTCTCGGTATCTAATCGAATTGATCACGGTTTAGGGTAGAATTACTGGTGTTGGTCACTAAAAGGGGGAGCTTGATTATCTAAGTCTACAAGTAACATAAACGTAAAAGCTATTGAAAATAAAGAAGAAAGTCTAACCTCGATTGCTTATCCAGAGTGAATGCTGCACAGTAGATTAAAGTGAAAATAACTTAAGGTAATTATCTATTTTAAAATAAATGTGAAAATGTAAATGTCGTTGAGTAAAAATGAAAGCTTTAAAAGTTAAACTAAAAATTAAGACATAAAAATAAATGACAAGAAATTAAAACTTTTTAAAAGTAAATTTGAAACTTAAAACTTTATAAAAATGTAAACTTAATAAAAATAACTTGAAAAAACTAAGTAAAAATGTTTAAAACTTAAACTAGGTAAAAATTGGCGGGAAAAATTAAGTTTGAAAATAAGTCAGGAAACCAAAATTGAACATAAGTCGGGAAATGAAAATTGCACTTAATCCGGAATGTGGCTCCTTGACTCAATTCGGAATACGTATCCTTAACATAAGTCGGAATCCAACTTCCTGATTCTATTCAGAATCCAAACCTCCACACATAATTCGGAAAATGAAATAATGGGTTTAATCCGGAATGCGTATCCTCAACGTAATCCGGAATCTGTGTTTGGGATGTAAGTCAGAATGCTGGTTCAACAACTAATCCGGAATCCCAATCGTCAACGTAATCCGGAATCACAGCAAGCTAGCAATCCGAGATCCTTGTGCCTGACCCAGTTCGGAATGCTGATCCAATATGTAATTCGGAATCCGTGAATACAAGACCCAATCCGGAAAGTATACTCCTGACCTAATCCGGAATCCTTGTTCCTTATGTAATTCGGAATGTACACTTTGCATATAATCCGGAATATGCACTTTGTACCTAATTTGGAATCTCACAACCACACCTAGTTCGGAATCTAAGTTCAATAGCTAGTTCGGGAAATGGAATGTTTGTTTTGGCGAGAAAACAAGCTAAGTCGGAATAAAGGTTTGCTACTTAAGTCGGAATTCAGTACACAAGTTGGGATAAAAAGGTTTTGCATGTAGTTCGTGATATTAGGGTTTTAAACATCCGAATTAACACAAAATAAGCAAAAATCAAATAAGCACTTACCAAAACTTTGACCAAATCAATTTTTAGAAAAAGCTAATAAGACACAATTTAAAAACTTATAAAAATAGTAAATAATCAAAATATTTAAAATCACTTTTTATAAAAATATTAAACTACCAAAATCAACTTATTTAAAAACTAACAAACATAAAAATTAAGCAAAAAGAATAATAATCTAAAAATCTTAAACACACCAACTCAATAAGCACAATCCAATAAGCAATCCAATCACACAATCAATAAGATGAAATCAACTACATGATTAATTAAGCAAAATAATAGATTATGATTAAGAAAGGTAGAATGAGAATTTATTAAAAAACTTGATTATATTAAAGATTAAGATTCAAGATTACAAGATTAAGGTAAAAGATTAAAAAGCTTGAAATAAAAGCTAGAAAGAAGAAAAGTAAACACACTAATTACCTACTAAAATAAAAATAAAGACTAATTAACTAACACCCTCCTAATGAAGGATTAGGAGGGTATATATAGGAGAAGGGGAGGGTGTTGTGTCTTCTCTCTTTCTTCTTGTCTTCTTGACTTTTAAATAACTCGTCTTTCTTGACTTTGTCTCGGGATTAGTCAAATGATAATCTGAACTCGTCTTCTAATTTTCTTCTTTTAGTAGACTTGGTTCTTCGACTTCATTAAACTTCCGTCTTTAGACTGTTCCTTCGATAAATTTTCAGAATAGGCCTTTGACTTCCGTTCTTCTTGCACTTTTGATCTTTTGACTTCGTCTTTTGTCTTTTTCTTCGATAAAATCCCGCGAAAGCCCGTGTTTTCTTCCTTTTTCATATTTTTGTCCTAAAACACAATAAAAACACAAACCACGCATAATTCCGCTTTTTCCGACACTAAATACACGTTTTGGTCTTGTTATTATTAGAAATAAGTGATAAAAGGATAAGTATTTTCACACTTATTAGGTAACTCTATTTACACCGAGGGGCACCAATTGAGAGATATGCACTCCAAAGAACTTTATTGTAGCAAGAAGGAAGGAGGAGAAGGGTACACGTAGTCCGGAGTACTTAAAGAATTGCTCGTACAAACCTATGAAATCTGTAGGGAGCTTATCCATGGTCATACCTTCCGGAGGAGGACGAGGATGCAAACTCAACGAAATATTATAAGTTTTGATTAAATATTTAACATAATCGCCTGAGAGGTTGGACTTGTATTTCGGCATATCAAAATTAGGGAGATATCTGAAAGGACCAGGCTGATCTTCTTCGGCCATAGTTTCGTGGAAGGATCCAGAGGGTTATCAACAAGAAAGACTAAGAATATACCTGAAGATGCCGAAGCGCTAGAAAGAGATCTGGAAGGTTAGAGAGAAGTAAAATTGTACTGTGAAAACACACAGTAAAAAGTGACGAAGTGAGGACTATTTATAGGGGAGGGTTGCAACCTAGAAATCCATGATTGTACAGTACTAGGACACGTGGCAGCAGAAAAAGCAAGCAGGGGACATGTGGCAATCATCGAGCGGGGAGTTTCAAAACGAGTTGGGCCTTCATGGGCCAGAAGCATGTTTGGGCTTGGTGACGAACCTCTTACAGCCCAGAGACGATAGACACACATCTCGGAGATAGACAAATTAAGTCATGGTGAGCATTTTGTTTTAAATTACATCCGAGATATTAATTCAAGACACATGAGAACAAAGCTCGAATTAATACTTCGGGGGACTTGTTCGTGTATGAGTCCGAACCGGACCCATGTCCGAAACCCATGTCCGAAACCCATATCCGAAACCCGGTGGGCCTTGGTCGAAGCCTTGTTGGTCTGATTGGGGACAATCTTCCTATATTTAGGGAAGCTTGTCGATTGACCTTCTTTTAAATTCTACTTCTTCTGTTGGGCCGGATGTGGGTTTTGGATATGGGTTTCGAACATGGGTCTGGTTTGGACTCATACACGAACAGTCAGGTTATGTCTTGTGGTTTGAGCTTGAGTTTTTTCAAGGTAAACTATGTAAAAAATGGTATACACTTTTATTATATAAACCGAATTTACAATTAAAATAACAAAAATTAAATTGACAACATTTAAATGACAAAAAATAAATAACAATAAAAGAAAGCAGTAAAGAATAAGACGATGCTCATGTTTAACACGATTCCCTTAAAACAGATTCAACGTCTATTTCCCATGGTACAGCGTCCAAAGCTGTTGTATAGTCGGACTAGACAAACTAGCCTGAAAGATCACTAAAACCTTATGTGTTTCTGATCGATGAACTGCTGGAATAATTATGATGACGGAGCTGAACGAATAAGACAGATTCATTATATAGTGAAATTTTTTCTTGGCCACCAAAACAAGATATTTTGTTCCATATAAGATCTTCTGTTCCAAATATACTTATTTACAAGTCTGTTATTTCTTTAACACGATTTGCATATCAATTATAAACACAATAATATTCTGTTAAGACTTCTTCAATAAGTTTAAATCTATTCCTAAAATAGATTATAGAATATTCTGGAAAGGAAATGAGACCCAAACTGGAAATAAAAAAGATAGGCGCGTAGACGAACTTTCGGAGTTGTATTCGTGCGCAGGTAGCACAAGTTCAGTAACTTTGAACTTATTTTGGCCCAGAAATCTGATTTTCTGCACCCCTGCACGCGCGCACGTAGGTGTTGGAGTAAAACCAACCAAAGAAATTTTTAAGGTGAATACCATGATTACCTTGTAAACCCACTTTCGCTTCCTTTTCTACTCTATGTGGGACATTTTATTTTTCCCAAATTTTGTATTTCACGTGCCTCACTTTAAGACACGATATCTCATTCATATTAACTCAATTTTCGATATACTTTAGCTCGTTGTGAAGCTCTTTTAAAGAAAAAAGCAAAGCTACTAATTTCTACGTATATATATATGTATATATATATATATATGTATATATATATATGTATATATATATGTATATATATATATATATATATATATATATATATATATATATATATATATATATATATATATATATATATATATATATATATATATATATATATATATATATATATATATATATATATAGAGAGAGAGAGAGAGAGAGAGAGAGAGAGAGGGAGGTTAATGTGAGAGCTTTTTTAAAGTTGTAAAAATGAGAGCTAATCTAAAACACCACTAAAACATTGATACATAACCATTTTACTAATACTACACCAAAATATACATTATTTATACAACTAAACACTCTACCGACTAATAAACAACGGATAAGTGTGTAATAAATTACTGATACACAATTAAGATTGTGATACATATACATCAAAATCTCAAAAAGTTAATATCTTATATATAAATTGGTACACTTGATACACAACCACCATTAAATAACTTGATACACAATAGCAAAACATGATACGTATCACACCTCGAATCAAAATGTATCACTTAGATTTCGCCAATTTTCAAAAGAAAGCCCATCGAATCTTTAAAAATTATATTTTTACTTAATCATGTTTTAAATTTTTTTCAAATAGCGTGTCATTTGTGAGATTTTGGTTGGTTCTCATTTTTACAACTTTAAAAAGTTCTCATATGATCCAAATTCTATATATATATATAATATATATATATATATATATATATATATGTATATATATATATATATATATATATATATATATATATATATATATATATATATATATATATATATATATATATATATATATATATATATATATATATATATATATATATATATATATATATATATATATATATATATATATATATATATATATATATATATATATATATATATATATATATATATATATATATATATATATATATATATATATATATATATATATATATATATATATATATATATATATATATATATATATATATATATATATATATATACTAGCGTCGTAACCCGCCCAACGAGCGGCGTCGTTTTTTGTCTTGTTTCGGAGGGTTTATGGTTTGTGCATTTTTAATTACTTGAATTTGTAATTTAACCTTTAGTATATTTTAAATATATACGGCCATACTTTGGATATGTAAGCAAGTCAAGTCAACAATAAAAAGTAGACAACACGAACTTTAATATTTAGTTTTGCTCGACACACGATTTGGCCTTTAAACACTTCTAATAATTAGCCGAGGTTATTACACCGGAAAAAATTAATAAATAAGGACTTAATCAGTTTTTACTTCATAATTTAGGGCAATCCTAGAGTTATATATAGCGGCGTAACCCGCCCAATGGAAGTTCGTTTCGTAAATCTTTTCTAAAAGTACGGTTGTTTATCAGTTATATATGTTGGTAGTGGGACACGTTTTTATTAAAAGAAAACTAAAATGAAACTAATAGGTGATAATTTTAAGCTTTGGCTGACCCTACAGACGTGTTTTGTCCCATGTTTACTTTTTTCCTACAAATATCGGTTTGTATTTTTTAAAGTACTTCTATTTATTGTTTTATTTAATTTCTAAAGTACAAATAGTTTATTCGTTAGTTTTTTTTTGAAGTGACGACCCTGAAAATGAAAGTCTTTACTTGGTTTGAGTCTATGTAAAGGTCAACTCTAATCTTGTGGATTAATCGACTATGTTAGAAATCATTGTTACCAAAAAAGGAAGGAAAAAATATTTGAGAGAAAATATCAAAACCATAAACATAAAAAGAATGTAACACTCGCCAATTATGCGGTTTAGGTCTAAAAGTCTTAAATTTGTGTTCCCAAATTTTCTTTTTGAACGGAGGTCCCAAAATTTTACTAATATGATTTTTTTTGCAAGGACGCATGGGGCGGCTAATGGGGTAATTTTAAGTGCGGGTCAAAACGGGTCTGGTTGCATCAACATACAAATATTTTTTTTCCTTATTTGTAATAATATAACGTGTTAACTTTGATATAAAATCTATGTTATCATTATTATAAGAGGAGTGGGAGTGGTGGTACCCATCGAGGTACCAAGCAAACTTCTGCGGGAGATTAGTTCATTTGTCTTAAAAGGCGGTGGGAACTCCTCTTAGTAGACTAAAAAGGACGGTGTGAAGCAACGACGCAAGATTTCATGGTGTGGTGTCAAAGCTTTCGCGCGTCGACAGCACCAGCCCACGCGGTTCTATTTTATTTTATTATTTTTAATTTTTTTAAGGAATCTAAGGGGTATATACCTTTTATGACACCAAAAATACCCTATGACACCACAAATCACCATCCCTCTAGGAGGGGGGAGCGGGGGCTGCTAGGTGGGTTGGTAAGCCTTTTGCGTCACCCTTCCTTTGGCGCACTGTTCCCAGCCTCGCGCCAACCGGATTAGCCAGCGCCAAGCAATTTCCTTTTTTAGTAATAAAAGGGATATTTGTGAGCCCATTATACCCCTTTGGCACCACTTTTTCTCGTGCCAACCACTCCCCCGTAAATGTGGTACCAAAGGTTTCTGGTGCCAAAGCCTCAAAATCCCGCGTGACGGTTTTGGCACCACATTCTCGTGCCAACCGCTCTCAACTCTCTAAAAAGTGGTGCCATAGCATTTCTCGTGCCATAACCTATTTTGCTGACATGACACCACTCTTTGACTATGACATCAACTCTACGGCACGACGAGGGTCCCTGTGCTCTAAAAAGTTTTCAATGTCTTTCGTCGCAGAGCAATTTTGTAGGTTTGCATGTTAATACACTTGCGATATTATTTGATAAGTTTGACTCGTTCCGTTTGTAGTTGCATCTTTTATTGATCGTTTCACTCATTAGACATCAAACATAACCCATATCGACTCATTTATACTTAAAATGGTTGAAAGTTGCCACCATAATGGTTTTTAGTTAGATTATTATGTTTAGTTTCCAATGGTGACAAACTGAAACCAAGATAGTCTTGTGTACTAAAATAGTGGTACCAAGATAGTCTTGTTAGAATTGAAAGTATACGATTGTCATACATTGGTTCTTCAAATCTGTTTACGACATTTTCACTTATAATCTGTATTGAGTTCTAAGGTTTCATTCTACAGTTGTATGACGTAGTGCAGATAGAAATATGGTACCGACAAGATATGTTCTTTTACAGAGACATGCTAATGATGCTAGCAAGAACTAAAAGTGTGGATGAGGTGAAGCACGTTTGGAGCCCAAGAAGAAAAACTACCATTATACATCTTGTTTTATGATTATCAAATTTCGATATTGTTGTGCTATAACTATAATCCTTTATGGATAAAAATCCAGAAAACAAAACACCCATAACTACTCAATTGTACAAAAAAAATACTACCAATAAGCCAACTGTGCAAAGGAAGTTTAGAAATAAATATAATGACCAATACAAAGTCGATTAAGTCATAATTAACGTGTTGCATGTCTGTTAGGGAACATTGCTTCTACATGGCATGTGATCAGTTAATGTGTTTATGTATCCAAGTAGAAGAGCACATAAACACCATGACATAGGTTTTAATGTCCAAATGGTGACTAAAGTGGGGATTGGATATAGAGATGGCAACGGGGCCGGGTTTGCGGGGAATGGTTGCTACCATCCCTATCCCCAAAGTTAAATATTTATCCCCATCCCCGTCCCCATCCCCATCGGGGATTACAAACTACATACCATCCCCATCCCCAGCGGGGAACGGGGATCTCCAATGGGGAATCGGGGATTTTTTCCCCGTTACACAATTAACATTTAAACTATGTTTCAAATGACACAACCATTACGAATAACACAATACTGTAATATCAAACAACATTAACAAGATTAACATTCATGCGATCATGCCCAGTATTAATAATAACAAAATTAATAACAAAATTAACACACAAGAGCTCATCCTAGAAGGTTAGTGTCAAATGACATATTAACCAATGATTGATAGTGTTTCAAATATTGAATAGATATTTGAAACATACAAGATACATAAATATATATGTAGAATAAAGATATTCGGGGGCGGGTTCGGGGACGGGTTTGGGGAACCAAGGGTATTACCATCCCCGCCTCCATACCCGCTTTTTACTAACGGGGAATCCCCATCCCCATCCCCATACCCGGTCAACTCGGGGAATCCCCGGTCAAATCAGATTCGGGTATCGGATTTTCCGTCGGGTTCGGAGTTTTTTCCCATCTCTAATTGGATATGAGTCACATAGGTTTCTGCTGGTGTTATAGCAGCTACAAGATATTCCACTCATATGCTGATATTAACTTTTACTTGTGCAGACATCTCGAAAATAATCAGTTGAGTGGTCATTTACCCTCCTCTTTGGCAAACCTTTTAACATTAAGCATTGTAAGTACTAATTGATTTTATATTGAAAAATATTCGTCTCATTAGATAAGAGTCGAACATGCTCATACTTTTCTTTCTATGTTTTATTTGACTTTAGAGAGTCAAACAAATTACTATATTTTTTTACACCCAAATCTATGTAGGGAGACCAGCTTTCACACTGAAATTTTAGTTTTT
Source organism: Glebionis coronaria (assembly GCA_025667525.1). Classification (NCBI taxonomy): domain Eukaryota; kingdom Viridiplantae; phylum Streptophyta; class Magnoliopsida; order Asterales; family Asteraceae; genus Glebionis; species Glebionis coronaria. The sequence goes on along the minus strand of CM046879.1, from coordinate 431,052,509 downwards.
TTAATGCTACCTGAGCATATGTCATCTTTATCACCTTTATCAAGTCATCTTGAGTGTCCAATGAGACATTTCCAATCAAAACATGTTAAAAATATTTCACTTTTAGCATACTTGTGACAACCACAGAGGTAAATTATAGCCTGCCTTGTGTTGCCTTGCCTGAAATAACATCATATAATTCAATCATAGAGAAGGTAACCGTACAAATGAATGTTCCAATTTAAGTAGATTTTTGGGTAACACGTACACCCTTAGCTGGGAACTCTTGAATCTCAAAAGAGGATGCGCATACTTGAGTATCTCTTTATATTTCTGCTCCACAACCTTACGTTTTGGTTACTATTTCTGGGAGAAGGCAATGTCGGTTCTTGGTTATCAAATCCTTCTTTGATATCATCACAAGAGCTATTATCATTCAGTTAGTTTGATAAGTAAAATAAATGAATGAAAGTTAAAGGAAGTTCAAACCAAAGTGAGAAACATAAAGGTATACATAATAAAAATTAAACTATATTTAGTAACAGGTCACTGAATTGAGCAAACACATGGACACCATTATGGCACAACTTTCCTGTAGCATAGCCCACTCAGAAACGACTGATTGTAATTATAGTACGACCTGAATCTAAATGTCTTAATTATCAAATTAAATTCTAAGTTTTTTTGGTCAACGACATATTATGATAGCTCTGGAGCTGCATAATTTGGACTCCCACAACTTGTCTTTAGAAGATGACCAACCTGCATCATATTATGACAATGACAATTATTACACGAAAACTGTCAGCGACATATTATGATACCTCTGGAGCTGCATATATTGAACTCCCACAACTTATCTTCAGAAAATGACCATCACACATTATATTACTCAAACCAAAATCTGGATGTTTGACAATACATTTGGCGTCCAGTAGCAAATTCTCAGGTTTAAGATCTCTGTGTACCACCATATTCTGAATGCGGTACTCCACACCAGAAATTATCTGATTCAATACATTAGTGTAAGTTTGTATTAGCAATGACAATGAATTTTTTTTGGAAAATATGCAAAAACAATTGTAAAGTATCACATTCGTGGGTATCGTTTCACCTGCTGGAAAAAGTTGCAAGCCTCATCCTCGTGCAACCTTCGCTTCTCCACAATGTAATCAAACAACTTACCAGACTTGACATACTTCATAACAACACAGATATCTGATGGTGTCTCTACAACCTCATAGAGACGGATAACGTGTGGATGCATAAACAACCTCAAGATCTTAATCTCCCTTCTAACTTCAAACCCAAAAAGCAGCATACATTAAGAAAGTTGTGGTATTGCTATTATTGTAAAACAATCCCATACATTATTCTTCCATCTCCATATTTTTTATCTTGCGACGGTTCAAGATTATTATGGCAACTTTGTGCCATGTCTATGTATGCTCTGCAATAAAAACACTCGAAACAAATAATACACTAAAGAAGATAGTTGACTTCCTGAATCAGTCATCGCGAAAACATCATATGCTATAGAGGTGATAAAGTCCAGTGCTGAAATCAAAAAATCAAAAAATCCTGAAATCAAAAAAATCAAACAATAGAAGAAGCTAAAATTTGCATGATTCTGAATGTAGGGATTCTATGCATCTAACTGCAGACCTGCAACTTCAACGATAATTAGTTAACCGAATTTGATTAGCCTACCTCCAACTTCGATTTAATATCATCTAGTGCAGGCACTTAAGTTTCCCCAATATATAGTTCAGAAGGTAGTAAATTTGGGTATCCGATTTTGTGCAAAAAAACAACACATCCTAGAAAAACAAATAAAAGTCAGTTAAACTGCTAATTTGGATCGTTCGTAGGTCATATACTTTGATCACGACTGCCTGCACAATTAGACTTCGTCTCAATTCTTCCCCTTATAGTCTCTCTATTATTAGCCAAAATTCATCTGCAAGTCGATTTGCAGCTCCTCATACATATGTTCTCTTTGGTATAAACTGGTGTCTTGTACCTGAAAATCAATTATGTAGCTCAAAATGAGTCCAACAGCTTTAGTAGCTCAAAATGAGCCCTTATTAAGGCATGTCTGTATAGCTTATTTACAACAGCCATTTTGGCACATTTATATCAACATCCCGAAAAAAAAAACCGTAATCAAATACACAACCTCCCTAAATTGTAGGAGGTTTTCATATACATGTTCCTGAAGTCTTTGAGCTTTGATTACTAAGAAAATGTATTAACAGAATTCTGTTTAGTCACTGAAATGCCAAAATCAGTATAAAACGAACTTCACATATGGTTTCATCTGCACAATTTTTGTAAATAAACATTATGACATTCAATGCAATCATATACATTATTGTCAAATTGTTTTTCTATTTACCGTCATCATGTATGAGATCAATCGTGTCCAAATAGGACAACCTGCATAAGGTTGCCCATGATTTTTTTAATAATTCTACTTTTCCGCTGCATATTAGAAACAGTACATATGCAAGACCTTGGCAAGTAACGTCAACACTGAGGTTACAAAGGTACACGATTATAGGATGTACATTCTAGTAGTGTTATATTGATGATTAAAAGTAGTTTCAAAATGGAATCCACTACTAATTTAAGTAAAAATGTAAAAACTGATGTGGTCCCTTTGATATTTTCCTAGTCACCAACACATATTTTGATAACACGACTTTGAGGCAATGTTGCAATGAAAATTAGTAGTACAGCGGTTTATCCATCCCTTCATCAGTACTACTATCATATCCGAGCATAAGAGATATAAATAAATCACTACTAGATTTTATTTAAAAAAAGAAAGAGACTTGAGTACATATGATAGTAAAAGTGGAAGTTGGTGCCATTTGTTGACTTGTTTATGCAAAAAAGTTCTGAATAATTGTTTATGGATTCATTTTTATGCGTGTGCTTGCAGCTTGTAGGAACTAACCTAACCCATCTTACGTTCCAGTGCCTTACAACCCAAATTACTTAAAGATAATGCACCACCCTTGACGATACCTCCCGCTCCAGTCATAATAAATTTAAGATCTTATATGATAACTCCATCACAAATGCAATAACGTTGTTTAAAGATAATCAGGTGAAAAGGAAATAAATAATAGGCATAAGAAAGATAGTGATTTATAAATCATAACTAACAGGTGTTTTAAACATGGTGTCCTGGCTTGACGTCTCTGTCTAGATCAGATAGGGAGAGCTCGCCTTGTAAGGATCGAAAGACCTAGCTCGTCTTGGGTCTGCAGCGTGCACATGATACCAAATGAATTTTCGGGGAATAGACGTGCATAAGATACTGTATTTATAAAGAAGCAAAATAATTTTTTGAGATAATTGGTTTTCTAATGGATACATGTTTATTTTCGGATTCTAAGCTCTACACGTTGCTCTATACCAGTTCTGATTTCTTTGTACTGTCTTCTACATTTCTCATCTATTATACAGGGGCGTTTGGGTTTGCTTACCAGAACTCATGCTCCAAAAGGTGATGTTTTGGATTGCTTTGTGAACTGATTTTAAAGATGTAAAAAGTAATTTATATCAGACACGCAACTATAGAATGAATTAAAACACATCTAAGATAAAGAAAATTACTGAACAATCCTTTAATAACCACAATTGATAATCCCAAACAACCTTTATAAACACAAAAAAAAACCAAAGTTGTTATTTGACATGTTAGTATTAGTTCTTCAGCACCTTTTGTCAATTCTCTTCTCATCTTCCTATAAGAAAATACGAAACGCAAGTCAACACATAAAAACTAAAGTCTTTAAATTTCATATGAAAAGAAAAACCATAAAATCTCATTTAAAACTTTATCATTTTAAAAAACTTGTTACCTCAGTTAGCAGTGATTAACAATCTTTGTTACCTCATACTTTTTTTAGGATAACCAAATGATAGCACCATGTACCTACCCATGAGCATGATTGACATTACATAACCGAGCAGCATCATGTCCTTTCTAGTCAAGCACCACATCTCATTCTTTCTTGCTCTATAACATGTTTCCTTTTCCTACTTTAGAAAATATTTATCTATAAAAAGAACAAATTGCAAACTCGGATCAAATATCCAGATGCAACACTTATCTAATGGCTGCCCACCTTTGCCTTTGTGTTGCGTCTGCTAATGAAGGGTGGGGTCTCTGACCCTTTTTCTATGCTTTCTTCAGCTTATCAAACCCCTTTAAAGGAATCATGTATAATGCGCTATGTGGTTTTCTCAAAAAAATAAAAGTAGCATTTCTTAAAGGTTAAATTCTTAGTAAAACCAAAACTAAGCTCACCAGACCAACATGAGTTCAGATCTGCCAGCCAACACATTTCTTGATCAGACTTTGCGCCCTCGGACTACGGGTTCTTGATATGCTTAACGCACAGACGTTGCACAATAAAATTATCAATGGTATGCTTTGTGTAGTGTTATAGTATGCCTTGGGGAGATGAAATCCCTCGGTAGCGCTCTGTGCAATATGCATTAAGAATGCACGAACGATGAATATTGTAACAAAGAATTTATAAAATATCTACTCAATTATACTTTTTAACCTTCAACCCATGCTCAAGTAAATGGGTTGTAACATATTTAAATAAAATACGAAAATTAATCGACAATCCATGAACAAAATTTGCACATTCAGTAATGAACCACAATAAGAAATGCAAATCTTTGTCCAAAAGATACCTGGTTTGAAACTGTCTTTGCCATGCGGTAGCAATTCCTTCTTCATCACAGATTTGCAAAGCAGACTTGCAGTTGCTTTAGTCCGATTGCTGACATCGCTAGAGTGTATTACTATTACACAAATACGTTATATAGGATAGTGGTTTAAAATAAATTTTATAATTGAAGGATATAAAATAAATTTAAAAATCACAAACCGATAGCTTATAAAAATAACTGGTAAGATGATACAATTCCGCTACCAACCATGCATTTTTTCTCCTATCTGCAAAGTACACAAATGAAATATTCTTTTCCCCTTGTAATGTGTACCTGACGGGTACATATTGTTGATTTATGTACTCTCTTTCTTCATACTCGAAGACATGGTTTAGCATATTTGATGTTTTGGTGATAACAATAATGTAGTCCGGACACGTATTTTGAAACTCGTTTCATGTGTTATATAGCAACCAACTATGAATCTGCATGAAGAATCAGCAAGAAAGAATGATTATATTACTGCAAATCTGCCATATATCCAGAAATAATGCTCTGCAACCTGTTTTTTTAGCCAGTTATCTGATTCCCAGTCATCCAAATTGAAATATCATATTTAAACCACACATATAACACCAGTTAGCAAGTAATATTCAAGTCATCCATATTGCTGATTTCTCAACCCAATAACAACTAAATGATTGAAATACAAGAAACACAAGGTGAAATATGAGCATTTAGCAGCTACATACCTTGCTTGCAGTGAAGTGGCTATAGGTCTTGTTCTTGGAGTGGTGTTTTGAGTATCCGCTGCCAAAGAAGTCGTTCCATTTGAAGACGAAGTAAAAGAGGAAGGTATAGTAGAGATGTTGCTAGGAGCTGAACTCTGACGAGGCAGTGAGGGATCTTGATCGGTTTCTTTGTTTCTAAAATAAAAACGCCAAAATAGCAACACACCCATAAGCATAACCAATAACCCAAGTAAATAACGGAGTGTGCGGACGCTCATGGCTTGATAACGACAAAACAATAACGACTGCAATTATCTGGCTCACGATTATAACTAATGCTATGGATATCCAATAACCAGAATTCGACGGACTCCTACGGGGTGTCTATCACTTTTCGGAGCACTCACTTTTTCAGTTCAGTGATAAATAAAAAAGATGCATACATTGACAACATAGATGGTGCAATGTATACTGTAACGAATGTTGTGTTAACACAGGTTATTTCAGCTCTCACTTTTCAATAAATGGTATTGCTCGTCATTTTTCAAGGGTCTCATTCGTTTTTTTTATTCAGAACATCAAATATTAATGAAAACAACTACTGGCACTGCACATCAGTCCAATATGTATTATACTTGTTTAAATTTCCTACCTAGAAACATGATAGAGATTAATATGGATACTAAATATACTTACTGATTGCTTTAAATGCAATGGATATATGGAGGTAGGTAGTGCTTCCAAGCCAAGGAATCATTGTAAACATCGCACCAATTGGACTCGCTGATGAACTGTATCTATACAAAATTACAAGTATAAAGGTGCAATAAGCAGTTGAAAACCTTTTAATAAGCAATCCCAAACACGCCTTTAAGATGGAAACATATTTATATACATCTGCATCAGGACCTATTGTTGCACCAGCTTTTTTAGTAGCATTTTTCATTATCTCCATACCATAAGCCTATACCACCTTTAACATACCTAAGTGGATTTTAGTTCTCTACCATGTAATCCATCCTAACGATGTTATTTTATCAAATATGCATCAGAAAGTTTCGAGCAAACTCACTTATATAATCATTAGGCACACCAATAAATAAAGAACTGAACAAATTTATAAGAGGATTTGATATTATTTGTATATTAATCATGTATCTTACATTAACAATCCCTTGCTTATAGAGTATCCCACAGTCAACAAATTCAATTGTGGTGGATATTGGAAATACGAGTTTCAAGGGGCCTAGTTTAGCTGGGTTTGTTTTACCCTAAGGTTCTACAGGTTTTGTTTTGTCTAATGAAAAGACAACTACTTCAATATATGAATAATACCACCCTGAACAGAATGAAGGAAAGTGGCGAGCATGCTTACCTGCAACTACTTATTTGAAAGTTAGTATACTAAACTTATTAGTCAGACGTTATTAAAGTAAAACTTATTTACCTGGAGTTGGGACGTCTTTACGTAGCCTTCCTCTTTTAATAGCGGAGTCTTAGTTGCAGCCATAACATGCTGTAATCGCATTAAAGGATGAGTGCTTATCTTTTTTGTAAGCCAGTTTACAAAATTTTAAAGTACAACGTGTTAAATGAGCTTGGGTTCAGCTCAAATTTTTAGATTCTTGAAAAACTTTTGAAAACTTATCTCAGTAAGTAAGTTGAAGCTACCTTGTTCATCATGTTCCATTGACCCACTTGATGCAAACAATCCTTTTCACAATCTGTGTGATGGTATTTAAGCAACAAAAGCATAAATGTGTTATCAGGAAATATATAAACAGATAGTAAATAAAGATAAGTGATGGCTACTTACCCAAGAAGGAGGAAATATCCTAGCTTCAACAGAGGTTAGCTTTGGATTAATTTTAAACCCAAACTCCTTTGCATATGGGTCATTATCGTGATTGTTGGCTATCACCGTCTGTAGAAGCATCAAACATGCAAAATGAATAGTAGCAAACTAAGTGAACAAATCATCAATAATATAAACAGACTTGCAAGAGCGGTTTATATGACATCTGTATCTCCGCGTTTAGGCTGTTGTTCAAAAGGAGGAAATGAAAGGCAGATACTTACCAATACTTATAAGTTTATCAAAACCAAACAAACACATTGACCCATTCTACTATATTAAGCAGTTTGAAACAGAACTTCATAAACGTAAAAATGGGCAAGTAACAAATGACTATTTATCCAAGAGAATCCTTCAATTACATACCTTATGACCATGGTCAATAAGCCTGGACCATTCACCCAGGTTCGTCAGAAAATCAAGAACAGCTTTTGAGTGACTTCAATAAGCAGAAGTCTCACCATCATGATTACACAGATTAAAGTTACACTATTTATGACATCTGTTACTTGCAAACATCCATTGGATTTAACACATAGTGTACGCTAACATTAGCATTCCCTAGTAAATATCAATTAGAACATCATAAGGCTAATATTAAAAAATGTAGCTTTGTTGTATCATCACTAATTTCCGGGTTGATAAATTACACAATATGAATAAATAAAAAAATGATTGAATGATCAACTGCTTGATGGATTACGGTTGGATAATTGTTTGTTAATCTACACACACAAATAATGATGTAATGAAAAAATACAATTCAAATACCTGTGATACAGTAGATACTGTTTCATTAAAAAGAGGCGTAGGTTTTTATTGATTTTAGGGTTAGGAATGATAGCTTGGAAAAATAGGAGACCCGTAATGTGTAATTTTAAAGTAATATTAATAGCATTGATTTGTTTTTAGAATTTATTAACATTGATTTCAATAGAAAAACATCAAAAGTAATATGGTTTAGTGGTAAATTTGGTTACTTGTAAACCATAGGTCGCGAGGTCAAATCTTGCTTGTGTCACTTTTTTACTTAATTTCTGAAAATCTTTATCAAAACTGCGTTTCAAAACGCGAATTTCAAAATTGCGTTTCCACAACGTGATTTTCAAAAATCTACGATTTCAAATCACCAAAAACGTGGAAAATGGAGAGTTTTTAGGGATTTCTGAAACACTATTGGCTAATAGGTGCCATGTCACATATGACTGGGATTAGGGGTGTGGTATCAAGTCATAGTTATACCTATATATAATATAAAGATATATATATATATAGAGTAAGGATCCAGTGAGAAGAAACTTAAAATAAGAAGTGGTGAGAAGAAACTAAAACCACATATTTGAGATGCAACGACTTGTATTAGATGCATTTATATTCATGTAGATGCACCATATTGAGTTTCGGAAGTTAATTTGATGTGTAGATGGTGCAAATTGATTTTCATGATTTTGGCACGTGTAGAAGAACAAAAATATAGATAAATTATAAAATGCATCTAATATACGTATATGCATCTAATTAAAAGCTATAAAACACGTTATAATGCATTATAATGCATCTATGATTATAAAGATACATCTAATTTAAGTGGATGCATCTCGAATATACGGTTATAGTTTCTTCTTATCCTTCTTATTTTAAGGTTTCTTCTCATTTGATCCTAACTCTATATATATATATATATATATATATATATATATATATATATATATATATATATATATATATATATATATATATATATATATATATATATATATATATATATATATATATATATATATATAGAGAGAGAGAGAGAGAGAGGGAGGTTAATGTGAGAGCTTTTTTAAAGTTGTAAAAATGAGAACTAATCTAAAACATCAGCAAAACATTGATACATAACCATTTTGCTAATACTACACCAAAATATACATTATTTATACAACTAAACACTCTACCGACTAATAAACAACGGATAAGTGTGTAATAACTTGCTGATACACAGTTAAGAATGTGATACATATACATCAAAATCTCAAAAAGTTAATATCTTATACATAAATTGGTACACTTGATACACAACCACCACTAAATAACTTGATACACAATACCAAAACATGATACGTATCACACCTCGAATCAAAATGTATCACTTAGATTTCGCCAATTTTTAAAACAAAGCCCATCGAATCTTTAAAAATTATGTTTTTACTTAATCATGTTTTAAAATTGTTTCACATAGAGTGTCATTTGTGAGATTTTGGTTGGTTCTCATTTTTACAACTTTAAAAAGTTCTCATATGATCCAAATTCTATATATATATATATATATATATATATATATATATATATATATATATATATATATATATATATATATATATATATATATATATATATATATATATATATATATATATGTAGAAAACCTAGAAAACAAAGCAAAACCTCTTTCTTTATTTTTGACCAAAACTACAGGGGGCCAAATGTAATTAATTGATTCTTTTGGGTAAAAGTTGTAAATTTTTGAAACTTTTATCCCATCACATATTTAATGCCTTTTTTCATTTTTCTTCTTTATCTGTTAATGTGTTTCTTCCCGTTTACAGCACCATTCCCCACTACCAGGACCCACCGTTTATAGCTCATCTAGCGATGGGGATCATCTTCGGGGACAGAACAACAAGGGATATCATGTCCGGCAATGAAGATCATCTCCACCACATCAGCGACGATTTTGTCCCATCCAGTTCGTCATTAACCATGATTACCCACGGCTAATGATCATTTTGAATCCTCTAAGTATTCAGATTCATCATTAGTTTTGAGAGTAAGTTTTTTTTAAACAAGTATTTTTATTGTTATCATCAATTAATATTGATTATATTTAGAATAATTTGTTTTGTCTTTTGCGTTTTTGTTGATCTAAATATGATAAAATCATGTTTAATGGCGTAGCAGACAAGGTGTTTGATCATATGTGTCAACTGAATTTTATATGTGTGATGCACTTATTTTATGCACTAATCGTATATGTGCCATATACCCCTACTACGCATGTTATGTTATATCATTTATCGTTGAGTTTTGTTGTTGTCAATGGTTAATGAACTTTGGCATATTAACATATGTATTCTGTTTAGAGAAGTGTTACGTACTCACGACATGACAATAACTATTTTTTTGATAATATTAGATTTTTTTTAGGAAGATGTTCTTAATGGATCCTCCACTTTCTCTGGTTTCTTCAGACGTAGGGTGTGTTGTACTCTGCATGTTCAACAACGCACACTCTCTTTTCTCCCCCAGTATATACACATTTTCCCCCATTTTCTCCATTTTCAGATCCAGTTTTTCATACTAGGTTTTCCAACTGCGTGAATTAAGGTTTAGATTTTGGGGGTATTTTACGCTGTATTTCCGGAATTGTTATTTTACCTGCTTGATTTCTGAGATTTGTTAAACTAAAATTTAGTGCGCTGATTGTTTTATATGATTATAGAAAATAGTTGTGATTTTTTTGTCGGTGCTAACTTTCTTCCGTTGGCCTAATTTAGCTTTTTTTATGAACAGGTTGGAGGATTAACCACTATCAAGGTAAGCTTCAATTTCTTTTTTGTTTTTTTATTTGTATGCTTGGATTATTTTGTTTTGGGTATTTGTGTTGATCTTTGATGTTCTTTGGGATTTCTGCCATTTTATTATCCCTTTGTTTAGCAACTTTTATTAGCCGCATTGTTTGATTGCCAAATGGTTTAACTCTCATCGTTTGATTATAATTATGGAACCTATAATGTCTGGTAGCTTAAATTATGGATTGAGCCCGAACATAAATGGCCTAATTTAGGAGATGAAACCCGTCTGCGTTTAATAAATACGGTTGCTTTAGCTGCCCAATAGAATGCGAACATACAAGCCCTCTTTTAGGGGACCAGTTTCAGTCCCTAACTATAGTAGATGTTGTCCCCATTTTCGATACGTCTTCTCTGCCTTCGACGAGACTGTGTAGATTTTGATGCGTATGTAAATGCGGGAAATCTGTTTGGTGGGGTTGGAAGTAATCAAACTTGTTTTTACGATGTTGGTGGTAACGATGTCCTCAGTCCGTCTAATGTTGGAACCTATACCAGTCGCGTTTGTTGCTGCGAGATTTTGGAGCAGTCCGGTTGTTTTGGACCTTTTTCATGAATAATCTACATAAATGGACATTGTTTATTCAAAACTATACAATTAGTCCAAGGCTGATGCGGATTAGTTCCCCAATAGCCGATGCTTTCATTGTTCGTTATTCGTCAATCCAAAAGTTAAAATAATTACGTGAGTGACGGATCAAATGTGAAGGAGAACTGTGTCTAATGAGTAACGGTAGATATGGGTCTCACGTATGTTTTTCGAACTGTTAGAAAAAGTAATATCAACCATTGTCTAAATTGTTTGGCTTTTGTAAAGGTTATATCAATTTCCTGTAACTTCTAATGTGTACCGGAGCTTGTTGGAAATACGTTTTTACGTATTTAGGAAGATTCGGTCACTCCGACAATATATTAAGTAGTAGCTCGTAGTCTAGATATCTTTTAATATATCAAACAAGGAAAAGCCCGGTCCATGCTTGTATGGCCGGCCCAATTGTAAGCCCAAGCCCACCTTATGGGCTTGGTATATAAACCCTCTCCTTAGATGGAGAGGGTGTGGTTTTCTCATACAATACACATAGTAAAGTGTGTTTTCTTATTTTTCTCTCTCAAGTGTGTATGTGAAATCATCTATCTTTCTATCTCTTTCTCTCTCTAAAACATAAGCAAGATTTACAATATCCTACAAATGGTATCAAGAGCCATGGGATGATTGTTTGGTTTTTGTGTTTGTGTTCTTGATTCTCTCGCCCATTTTGATCCAAAATCACACGAACCAATTTTCTTTTGTGTTTTTATGATTTAATCTTGATATACTTCATCTAGTTACTTGTTATAGTGATTTGGTATTGGTATTTTGGTTAAAAACATAAAATTTTTGGGTGTTTGATTCATTTTTTGGCTTAGAATTTCGAATTTGTTGTGTTCTGTCCGAGAGAGGTGGTACTTTTGTCTCTATCGCAAAGTTGGTATCCATCGCAAAGTAAGCAGGGTTCTTCATTGTGATCGCAAAAACCTAGGGTTTCTACATTGCGATCGAAGGGTATTCTGACACTTATTCCGATCGTGCATTGCGATAGCTCCTTGCATCGTACATTGTGATCGGATATAAGGCAATATTGTGACGTTACTCTGTCCAAAATTCGTCAACATTGCGATAGGTATTGCGATCAAGCATTGCGATAGGTATTGCGATCAAACATTGCGATAGGTAACATTGTGATAGGTATCATTGCGATAGATATTGTGATCAAGCATTGCGATAGGTAGCATTGCGATAGGTATTCAGATAGATATTCCGACAGTGATTTCAACACTTATTGCGATAGAACTTGTTTTGTGCATTCCGATAGAGTGAAAAGATTTCCAAGATTTTTCAAAAACGTGTTTTTGAAATTTTTTAACAATCGTGTGTAATTTTGTCTTGGAACTTTTTGGTTTATCGAGAACATAATTTAGGGGATTTCAACATTATTTCTCGGCTTTAACACATAACAACAAACACATTTACTTTCTTTCATTGTTCGATCAACGTGTGTAAATCTTAACTTATCAAAATGGAGTACACACCTCTTACGGATAAGTCCATCGCCTCGGGTATGGAATCTTATGCTCAACATGATTTGGTCATGGTGCCTAAAGATATTATTGATCAAATGCATATGCCTATCAGACAATCCGTAGATACGAATTCCACCGTAACAGCTGAGCTTGTGTTGCATAAAGAAAAGGTCAAAACTTTTGAAATGGTCCCTTAAGCAGAGAAAATAACATGTTCTGAATTGGACCAATTTCGTTTTGAAAAGATTGAACACTTGAAAGAAATAGAATCATTAAAAGCTAATCTTTCCAATGAATTAAAAGCAAAAGAGTCGGTTGTTAATGATTTTCAGAAACTTAAAATGGATTTCGAAACTCTTGAGTCTAAAAAGTTTGAATCGGAAATTAATGCTACCAAACTTCTTAAATTCAAAGAACAACAGCTTTTAAAACAATACGCTTCCACAGAAAAGGTTCATCTTTTAACTAAATCGTTTAAAGAACTCGAACTTAAACGTCTTCAAGATTTACCACCTAATCACAGTTATGCAAAACAAGCTCAGGAATATTTTTGTGTCTTTATGATATGACCCTAATTGGCAAATCGAAAGAAGCACCTTTTGTTCGTAGTACTGAGGAGACACACTCACTTGCGGAAGAAACTCATTCTAAAATGCTTTCAAAATTCCATAAGATTGATTATGATAAGTATAATAAGGGTCAATTTTCTAAAAAGACATGTATTCTCTTACAAAAGGAATTAGCTGAATTGACAGTTCTTATGCCCCAAAGTTTGTCAAATGAAAACCCTCCTAGTACGTCTCCTACACTTGTCAAAACGGATTTAACGAAGTTAATTCCACCGGTAAGTAAGGCGTCCGTTAGCTTAAATGCGGTACACCAACACTTAGCCGATTTGGACAAGGTCATTTTGGAACGTACGACGGTTTCGGCCATAACGGAAGGTGAATGGAATTTTGAGCACACTAGAGCTGCGTTTCGAGATGAAATTGTTCCGTTTGTAAAGAATGTTAAAGCTTGTCTCAGTAATATTGATCAAGATTTGCTTTTGTAAATAGAAGAAGTTAGACGTGTTTTCATTGAAATGGATGATTCTTATGAAAACAGTTTACTTGAAATAGAACGGGTTTCACGCCAAAAGGATCAGCTTCTGAAGCAAGTGATGTCTCATGATATAGTTTCCGTCTGTGTGAATAAAAGTGTTGATAATGATTCTATTGTGCATAATGTTGAATATGCGGATAATGTGGTAGATAGTACTTGTCACGAATCTGACGTTGAATTTTTAAAGCTTCAAGATTCATATTCTTCGCTTTCAAAACGTTTTGATGAGATTCAAACACATTGTATTTCGCTTGAATACAAGCAACAATTTATTCAAGAAATCTTTGAAACGTCATTCGAAGGTGTTAATATCGATGATGCAAATTTTGAAAAGAATTTTCGATTGAATTTACAATCAAAACAGCGTCAGCCAAGTGACAAGGTTGCTAAATCATTGCCGATAGACATAGAGAAATCTAAAGAGCTTAACTGTGTGAACGTACTTGAGGCCGCTGAGAATTTTAAACTTGATCTAGATAATCGAGTTTCCAAGATTTTGTCCAAATTTGATAACTTAAAGAAGAAAAATACACAACTCTTCGATTCAGTAAAGCGCGCATGTGCTAATACCACTGCACAAAATCAATCATTGATTGAACAATTGAATCGAAAGTCGATGGAAATATTTGATTTGAGGGAAAAAATTTGTGATAAAAATCTGGTTTTGACTGAGTTAAAGGAAACACTTCGTACTCTAAAAGGTAAGAATGTTGTGGATAACACAGCCACTGTCTCAGCATCGTCCTCTAGTGCTATCAAAAGGAACCTCATAGCCGTCACACCATTTAATAAGGCCCCTAGGACTAAACCATCGCAACATTGGTCACTAAAGATAAGGCAAAATCAAAACCAGCTTCTAATATTCCCGTGTTGCCTTCTATAGGAGTAATCACCACTACTAAGGCTCAAAGATCTAAGCTTAAAAGAAACAAGAAGAATGATAGGATCTTGCCCCCATCTAGTAGTCAAGAGAAGAAGAAAGTAGAAGCCCACCCTAGGAATGTTATTTCTGTTTTGAATAAAAAGAATCATGTAGCTAAACCTAAAGGCTCTGCGGTTGTGCAGCGTTCTAAGCCTACTGTGAATTCTAATTTGAAGTGTTGGAATTGCAATGAATGTATGTTTTCTAGTCGTCATGATTCTTGCCTTATTGACCATGTGAATGAGATGAATGCCCGGAAAAATGGATTCGAATGGAAACCGACTGGGAAAGTGTTAACCCAAGTTGGTTGGATGTGGCTCCCCACTGGTAGAACTTTCACTATAGTAGGAAATGCGTGCCCTTTAACTAGGATCACTCCCACTAAAGTGAAGAAAGCATGCCCTTTAATTAGGAGTACCAAGGCTACCAAAACACAAGCGTGTCCTTTAACTAGGAACACCAACACTACCGTAGGAACCAAGTGCCCTTTAAATAGGTCTACACTGTAGTGCCCACTAATACTCCAAAACCTCAGAAAATTAGAACAATAAAACCTGTTAGTGATAAAACTCACAATAGAAAACGCAGGAAATCTAAGGGCAACACAAATGTTAGCAATTCTGATAATACTATATCTGTATCTGCTAACACTCCAGAACCAATAGTTTCCAATCCATTGTCTACTGTTGTTGTTGAAAACAGGTGGTCCAAATTGTTCTCTGGTATTTGGACTCTGGTTGCTCTAAACATATGACCAGAGATCGCTCTCAGCTCAGAAATTTCGTCAACAAGTTTCTTGGTACGGTTCTATTTGGAAATGATCATATTGCAAAGATAATGGGTTACGGTGAATATCATATTGGGAACGTTATTATTTCAAGAGTGTATTATGTGGAAGGTCTCGGTCACAACTTATTTTCTGTGGGACAATTTTGTGATGCAAACCTAGAAGTTGCTTTTTGAGAGCATACCTGCTTCATTCGTAATTTGGAAGGGGTTGATTTATTGAAAGGTACTCGAGGGAATAATTTGTATACTTTGTCTCTACAAGACATGATGGCCGCTTCTCCCGTATGTCTTCTCTCCAAAGCATCGAAGACTAAGTAATGGTTATGGCATCGACGGTTATCTCATCTTAACTTTGACGCTATTAATCATATGGCGAAAAACGAACTTGTTCGTGGTCTTCCTAAACTTACATTTCACAAGGATCATTTGTGTTCCGCGTGTACAATGGGGAAAAGCACTAAGAAATCATACAAACCTGTGAGACCCCCAAAATCCGACATGGAACAACTAGGCAACGGGGGGGTAACACGTCATAGTACAAGAAACAATGAATTACAGTTCATATAAAGCTGACTAAATAAAAACATGTACATTACTTCATAAAAAAAAGTCAGAGTTTTTAAACATAGGTCCTAGAGTTTTAGAAGCGGAAAATTATATTATTTTGTCTCGATGTATAACATAAAGTTGCCCAAAAGATAAAATAACTCCGGATAATTTTTCTTTTTTACTAAAAACTGTCTTTTAGAAAAAGCATCACATAAATCTCCAAGTTGCGATAATATCCTGCGGGCTCCCATCCAAGCAAAGCTAAGTAATAATACCTGAGATTGAACATGTAAAATCGTCAACATAAAGTTGAGTGATATTCATAGGTTTAGCAGTAAACGTGTGGAACACAATAGAATTTGTAAAACACGTAATGGGGGGGGGTTAACTATGTACGTCCATAGTCACGATGCATATTATTGCTGTTTAGTCTCATGAACCGAAGCTTAACTCAAATGTAAGTTCCTCTAGGGAGTATTCAGCCTAAATACTCAAGTATAAACGAATATTAGTGCGTCAAAATCGGGACGGGGATTGTCAATCCCGATGGATCCACCCACAACATTCGCGCTTAGCGCAATGCATACGGGACAATTAACTATTCATGATAAGAGAGGAAACTTAAGGCTAACATCTAAAAGCAATAATACCATTGAAATCATCTGTAAAGCATACACGTTCAGAATAACATACGAGTTCTGGATAGCAATACAGTTTTATATTTAGTCGTGTTCCACCATGTAACATCTCACCCCGTGTTTAGAAACCATGTACAAGTAAAAAGGGGCTATGAACTCACCTTAGCCACGAGGTAAGTCAATCACGATACACGACAACTGAGTAGAAACGGTAGTGGTAGACGATCACCGACGATATGGATGCCCAGGGAAACGCGAAAACCGCAACCTATCAAAATAAGGCGCGCGTTAAGACTCGAACTCGAATATCGATATGTACCAAATATAAAATGACTCAACTGTTTTCAAAGTATACACGTTTCGAAACCATTGACACGAATCAAATGAATACGTTTATCCAACGTTACACGTTAAAACACTTGAACACTTAAAAATGACCCGTTATACGACGCCAAGTCAACGCAAGTCAAACTATCCTTTAACCTTACTTGGACCAGTAGCTAAGTCATTTACATAATGACTAAGCACTTGAGTAAGTCACCATGTCCGATGGTGAATACTCAAACTCACGCAACACAAACATTGAACTAAGTGTCCAAAATAAAAATCAGCAAGTACACCCCGAATATACACACCGATTTACCCCATCTAGACTTGTCCGTTTTAGATGAAAATTGGTGTCAAGGTCACTTATAACCTGTATAAGACCTCACCAAAATTTGAGACAAAGTTCACACTTTAAAACCCATCAGCTCGACACTTTACTCGACTCCAAATTTGGGACAGATTTATACACTTGTTTTGTAAAACAGTTTGGACCACTTTAAGTACTAACTCGATAATCCGACTTTTGAAACCACTACTAGACTCATCAAACTCAGTTTGTAAACTTTGAAAACCAGTAGTATCAACAATATAACCAAGCCTAAAGTCCCCGAGAGTCGACCCAAAATCAGCCACAATTTCGGATTGTGCCGACTTGCGTCTCCCGGTACACGAAAACTAAAACTAGCATAACTTTTGACTCGTGATGACTTAGAAGCTCTATCTTATATCAAAACGACCGTCTCGGAAAACTCTACAACAATTTCAAATAACATTAGTCTTTCTCAGACCTTGATATGAGTGATTTTACTCATATCATTTGTATCTATAAACAACCAATTAATGCATAAAATGTATCAAAATTGCCTTGTATATGTGTTGTTTTGTTGTTTCATGTGTGTAGCTACCAAGTTCGCGAAAATCGGCAAAAACCGGCACAAGATTGAAGAAAAAGATCGAGAGCCACAAATCAAGTCGTTTTTAGAGGATTTAATATAAAATGGGCCAAGTGGGACCCACATTTGGGAAAATGGGCTCAAAAGCCCATTTGGAGTTCATAAGGTGTTAATATTTGAACAAGCCCGACTAAGGGCCCAATAACATAAAGAAACGGATGGAAGTTTTATCCTTGGCCCATGAAAATCCCAACACCACAAGAGTATGAAACGAATGGAATTTTTGGGGTCCAAGAAAGCCCATCAATGAAGTCGTATTTAACTTTTGCGGGTCAAGTATTGGTCAAAACAATTATTTTGTTACCCACACACGTTCCTTTTATCCACCACAAACGCATTATCCCACACACATTTTTTTATCCTTCGATAGTTCCTATGCTATTTACCTTCTTCCACAAATAAACCAAAATCAGATTCATTCTCAACCCTAAAAACTCAATTAATTTACTGTTTAAAGAAAACCCTAGTTCAATTTATCACAAATTAATTTGGGGCTTTACTTATATAAGGTGCGTGAACCTTCACGCGACCTTAATTAATTATCCATCTTTTCCGGAGATTGAAGATGGGGGATCAATCAGTGACGTGGATGCTTTCTAGCTTTTGATTGGAGGAGACACCTCAACAGTCCTCAATCCTCCAATAAAAGAAGGCCACCTCAGCTTTGAAGTAACACAACAAGCACAAGATGAAGCCAGCCTGGCAATCCGTGTGAGGGTAGATCATTTTACACCGTAGGATCGAGATTTGGGAAGAAAGAGAATGATTGATGCTTAATCAAGGGCTGCAATTCGTCTCCTCATCACCAACAACCTCCACCCAACCCTCTCAGTCCTCCTATAAAAACCCCCCTTTTCTTGTATTTTCTTTATCCCATTTTTACTTTCTAGTTATAATGTCAAAATAGATTTAGGAATATTTGTATTTTATTTTTAAATGTATTGTAATCATTTTTCTAGTGATTAATAAAAGTTGTGTTTGGGTAATCTGTCTTATTTACTGTCAAAATTTATTATTACTATTATTTCTATAATCTGTTTGAAATTATATGAAAATTATTTAATCAAGCTAAGAAATAGCTTGTATTAAATGATTTAAAGTAATATTTGGGAATGATTTATCCCAACTGGATAAATTAAAGGTCACTGTACCGGTTCGATGGTAATGATGGTGAATGGTGGTTCAGATGGTGATGCTGTTACGGGTTCATAAGGTTGTTCAACACAACTTTCTCCTCAACGGAAATCTCCAATAGGTTCTGTTCCTCTTTAATTTTATTGTTTCAACTTTTTTTTATGAATCTGTTTTTTAGTGATGATGAACATGTTTGATTATCTGATATTGTTTTGTTGAGGTTATATATGTTTAGTTTAAGTCGAGAGGTTTTAAAATCTAATCTGATTTAGTTTCTACTTAAGTATTTGGATCTTATTTGTTCAGATATAGGTTGATTTTAGTTTGATAGTAGGACTGCTGAATTTGTTTTTGTCTGATCATTTGATTTAGCTGTTAGATAAAATGCATTAATCTGGTTGTGACTGCTTGCTAAGATGATAATATCTGTTTATCAGCTTAATTGGATATAATTTGTTAGCTATAATTATAGGAGTAAGGCATGCTTGATCTTGTAAGATTTTATTGTTACTAGATAAGTTTTGATTATTTGGTCTGTGATAAATAGACTACTAGATTTGTTTTGAGATGTGTTTTATTCCGAGTTCGGTTTGGTTGAATTTTCTGAATGTGTGAGTTGATTATTACTGCTTATCTGTGAAGAAGTTTAGTCTGAGTTTGTTTAAATTGAGTTTACTAGTATCATAATCTGTTATGAATCTGATCTGCTGCTTGATTGTGAACTTGATATAAGCTTTTTCTTGTAGCTTATTGAGCTTAATTATTCTTGTGTTTTGACTGCTTATACCTGTCAGACTAAATTGGTCTGATAGGTTTATTGCTGATATCCTTATCAGCTCTACAAACCATTTTAAAGTCACCTCCCGTGACATGTTAATTATCTTTTGTCCAAAAATAATATTCACACAAAGAAAACCACTCCCGTGGTTCGATCCCGTGACCTCACGGATGAAACCCAACGTGTTTTCCTTCTGAGCTAGCAGCTCTTTTGAGTTTACTTTCTGTTATTTTATTAATATAGTTAGTTGTTCTGGCAGAATTGATTTAGTTGCATTTTAACTTAAATTTCGTTTAGATATATTTTAATTAGTAATTTTATTAAAGTAATTTTTAGTTTTAAAAATAATTAATAGTTCAAAATCAAAATAAAAATAAAAATTTTTTATTAATTTTAAAAGTTAGTTAGTTTTTAAATAATTAGATTTTTATTGTTTTTAATAAAAGTAGTTTAAAAAAAATAGATTTAGTTTAAAAGTAATTTTAAATAGATTTATTTAGTTTTAAATAGATTTCAAAATAGCGTAAAAGTATTTTAATTAAATTAGTTTTATTTTAATAGAATTTTTATATAGTTTAATTTTTTAAATAGTTTTAATTTTAAGTAATTGTTTGTAGATTTAAATAATTCGGGGTTTACGATTCATGCACTTAGGTTTTAAAATTTGTAGGATTATTTTTAGTTTAAAAACCACAAACCAATTCAAATCGATTGTCCAATTCAAAATAAAAACGTCTCAAATTCATAAGATCTTCGTGTACAACGAACTTGGTTCATTCACGTGTTTAATTGAATCCGTCTTTGGTAATTTTAGACTATTACTTTTTCCTAAAGGTAATTTTCTAATTTACCCTATAACGTATCTAATTATCACTATACTATCAACGACACATAAAAAATTTTGGCGCCGCTGCCGGGGATCTTGTGTACGATTCGTTTTCGTTGAGATTTGTTGATCGTCCCTTTCCGTCCTCGAAAAGTTTGTTATTTTCTATTATATAGTATGTATCGTTTTTCTCGTTTTTTTTGTGGATAATATATTGTAATACGTAGAACAATAAATTTACATACTTTTCAAATAAGGCCTTAGTTGGGATTTCATCACCTAGGTATTGTAGTCGAATCCAAAACAAAAATAAAAGGCAAAATAGATAAATACTAATAAGAAGTTTGAACTCGATTTATACAAACTATAAGGTGGGTATAAGGTGATGTGCTATAAAAGGCCGTCTAAGGAAAAAGGTTTTTAAGTGCTTTGTGCCACCTCGTTTCCCCGCTTGCTTGTGCGTATATTGAGAGGGACGACCTATTATTGGTTTGCCGACTCAAGTATTAATAAATTTTATTTTTGTAGTTTACTTATTGAACCTCGAGACGTTTAGGTTTTCACCTATCGTTTCAAAGTCGACCGAGGGTAATTTACTTCCATAGTAGTTATCCTTATTCCTTGTTTTTTAGCGATCATTTTTTATTGAGCAATACCAAATAAAATACCAAAAATAATCTTCTTCTTGTCTAACTTCTTTTCTTCAATCCTCTAAATTCTCGTCTTTGTAGTGTATGCAATTACGTTCTTCTCTTCTTGTGATTGATTTTAATAGGCTTGAAAATATTCCTCGTAGAAATAGAAATCATCAACAACGAATAGTGGAACCCGAGCTTCCACCTATTGTTGTAGAGATGGACGATAACCGAACAATGGAGGAATTGCTCCGTGCACCCACCGAAGGGTATGGGGAAGCAATCGTTGTGCCGGCTATTTTGGCGGATCATTTTGAGATTAAGACGGGTCTTTTATCGCTCATTCGTGCCGACCAATTTCATGGCAGTGAGACCGATAGCCCGCATTCTCACATACGGAATTTTCTTCGAATCACCTCGACTCTCAAGTTTAGAGATGTGCCGAATGACGCGATTAAGCTCATGCTTTTTCCGCACTCGCTCGAGGGTAATGCTAAGCTTTGGTATGAGAAAGAACCACCGGATTCGATCTTAACATGGGATGATTTAGTATCTAAGTTTATGGATTACTTCTTTCCACCATCTAAGACAACACACTTTAAGAACGAGATCACTAAATTTGAACAAAAAGTGCATGAATCGTTTGGGGTTGATGATAGGTGTGTAAACACCCATCCTTTTTACCACTTAATTACAATAATAACCGTGCCAAAACGTGTATTTTATGTCATTTATGTCGGAATTATGTGTGGTTTGTGTTTTTGTTGTGATTTAGGACGAAAATGTGAAAAGTGGAGAAAACACGGGCATTCACGGGCTTTTATTGAAGAAAAAGATGAAAGACGAAGTCAAGAAGTCAAGAGTGCAAAAAGAACGGAAGTCCAAGACCAATTCTGAAGATTTATCGAAGAAAAAGTCAAAAGACGGAAGTTTACTAAAAGCCGTAGAACTCAAGTCTTATTTATTGAAGAATTAAAAGACAAGTTCAAAGAAACCCGAGCCAAAAGTCATTAAAGTCCAAGATTTAAGAAGATTAAAAGGTTTAAGGACTAAATGGTGCAATTAACAAAAGATTAAGAAGAGAAGGACTAAACATGCAATTAAGGAGAAAGGAAAGAGGGGAGGAAGCTTCCTAAGCACTCCTTAACCTCCCCTATATATAGATTAGATGAGATTAGCATTTTTCTTTGTTGGCTAATAGTGACAATTAGTTCTTCCACTTTTAATTACCTTGTCATTTAATTACTTGTCAAATTTAAATACTTGTCTTGCACCTTAATTACCATTTAATTTCAAGTAAGTGTTCTTTTAATTCTTGTTAATCTTTATCTTTATTGTTTGATCTCATCCTACCTTTCTTTAACCTTTGATTTTTATGTTTTTGTTCATGTTCATGTTCTTATTTTGATCAAAGTGGGTTTTGACTATTGTGGTTATTTTTGTTAGTTTTATTGATTTGGATTGTTTGTTTATGATTAGTAGATGCTTTGTGATTAGTTTGATTTAATCTTTTGTTTGATTTGGTTAAATTGTGATTAGATTCGTGTATACTGTGTTTCCTTGTTCTTCGCTTTTTTCTGTTACTGAGATTCCCAGGTGAAGTTCTAAACCAAGAAAGTTCTGAACCAAGAAAGTTCCGAACCAAGAAAAAGTTCTGAACCAAGAAAGTTCTGAACCAAAGTTCTGAACCAAGCAAAAGTTCTGAACCAAGAAAGTTCTGAACCAAGAAAGTTCTGAACCAAAGTTCCGAACCAAGCAAAAGTTCTGAGCCAAGGTAGTTCCGAACCAAGCAAAAGTTCCGAACCAAGCAAAAGTTCTGAACCAAGAAAGTTCCGAACCAAGAAAAAGTTCCGAACCAAGAAAGTTCTGAACCAAAGTTCCGAACCAAGAAAAAGTTCTGAACCAAGAAAGTTCCGAACCAAGTAAGTTCTGAACCAAAGTTCCGAACCAAGCAAAAGTTCTGAACCAAGGAAGTTCCGAACCAAAGTTCCGAACCAAGCAAAAGTTCTGAACCAACGAAGTTCCGAACCAAAGTTCCGAACCAAGAAAGTTCTGAACCAAGGAAGTTCCGAACCAAAGTTCTGAACCAAGCAAAAGTTCCGAACCAGGGGTTCCGAACCAAGGGTTTTGAATCAGCAAAAGTTTCGAACGAAAGATTTATTCCGGATAAGTGACATATTCAGAATAGATAATTTGTTATGGATCAAGGATTTTGGTAAATATTCCGAGTAAAGGAGAATCATTCCGAACGAAGGTGACATTCCGGATGAGTGATTATTCCGAACGAAGGATTATTCCGAATGAGCTGTTTTCAGGTTCTTTTTAGTTTTTGTTTTTAATTTTTAATTTTCAAGCTTTACTTTTCCCGCCTTTTTCCTTAGTCGCACTTTAAGTTTATTAGCCTTAGATTTATTTTAGCCTTGTCTTAGTTTAAGATTTAGTTGCGTTTTAAGTTTGCCTTAGTTAGATTTAAGTTTGCGTTATTTACTTTTAAGTGCCTTTTAATTCTCGTCACGTTTTTAAATACTCGCCATTTACTTTAAATTAGATTTAAATTACATGCCTTTTACTTTAAAATTTTGCACATTTTATTTAAAAAACAACCAAAAATATTTGTTTCACCAAAATCTACTATGTCGTACTTTGAACCGGAAATCAATTCGTGAAGATACCGAGAACACGAACTTTAATTTTTACCTGGCCAAAAGCCTAGTTATCAGTTGTTTGGGAAAGATTTAAAGGTTTGTTAAGACAATGTCCACACCACGGTTTCTCGGAATTGCATCAAATAAATACTTTTTATAATGGGCTTAATATGATTGAACAAGATTCTTTAAATGCCGCCGCGGGTGGTAATCTTTTAAAAAAAACTCTGAAAGACGCGTGGAGAATAATTGAGGATAATTCTAGAGCACAATATTCACGAAACACACCGGGTGTTTCCAATGTGAATTCATTAAATCCCGAGATTGCTAGATTGGACTCTAAGATTGATAGTGGATTCGCGACTTTGTTGAATGAGATTAGGAAGAATCCTCATGGATCCATTAATATGGTTGAGAATGTTTGTGTATGTGGTGGAGCACATCCTAATCATGCTTGTTTAACCACGGGGTTTGATCAAGCTAGTGCTTTTGTCGTGACGGGAACTTATGACTCCAACGGTCAAGTTCCTCGTCAAAATCATGTTGCTCCACCAGGTTTTCCACCGGTTCAAAATAGGTACAACAATGGAAACAATGGGAATAATTTAACTGTGGTAACCAAGGGAATTTCAATCAAGGAAATGGGTTTAATGCTAATCAAAACAATCAAGGTTTTCACAACAATCAAAATGAGTTGTCAAGCTATATCAAGTCAAATGAGGCAAATATGGAAGCTTTTCAAAACAACATTCAAGGGCAAATTAATACTTTGAAACTCGATTTTCAAAATACGATTAAAGGGAAAAACAATAAAATTGAGCTTAATCAACAAAGGCTAGAGCAAAACCAAAATCGTATGCAACAAAGTATGGAACAAAGTCAAAACAAATTGCTTTCGATGTTTGAATATTTTATGAGTCAACCTTACTCGTCTTTGGGTGGCTTACCTAGCAATACCATTCCAAACCCGAAGGGTGAGATGAAAGCTATAACCACACGTAGTGGGAAAGCTTTAGAGGGACCTTTGCTTCCACATGTGAGTACCTCTCCGGTGAGGGAAGTGGAGCAAGAACCCGAGGTGGTTAAAGGAAAGGAAATTCCTATTCCACCAAAGGTAGACCATTGCCTATTCCGGAACCCGAGCTTCCGAAGACTAAACCCACACTACCCTACCCTTCGAGACTTAACCAAGAGAAGATCCGCGAAAAGTCCAATGCTCAAATGACTACTTTTTTAGAGATGTTTAAGAATCTTTATATTAATGTTAGTTTCGCGGATGTTGCTTTACATGCCTAAGTTTGCTTCGACTATTAAGAGATTGATGAATGATAAAGGGAAATTGGTTGAAGTGTCTACATCTTTAGATGCTAATTGTTCCGCGGTTCTTACACAAAAGCTTCCCAAAAAGCTTGGAGACCCGGGCAAGTTTGTGATACCATGTGATTTCCCTAATATGGAAGAATGCTTAGCTTTAGCCGATCTTGGTGCTAGCATTAATTTGATGCCTCTTTCCGTATGGAAAAGGTTATCACTTCCCGAGCTTACACCTACTAAGATGACTCTCGAGCTAGCGGATCGATCGATCGCCTTACCAAAAGGTATTTCCGAGGATGTGTTTGTCAAAGTAGGGAAACTCGTCTTTCCAACGGACTTTGTAGGTTGCGATTATCCCGAAGATTCTCGTGTACCACTAATTTTGGGAAGACCGTTTTTGATGACGGCTAGTGCTTTAGTTGACATGAAAGCGGGGTAATTGACTTTAAGAGTTGATGATGAAAATATCACGTTTGATATTGGTCATATCTCTAAATATTCTTCCAAGTATTACGAGGAATCAATTAATCAAATCGATGTGGTTGATGTTACTTGTGAAGAATATTCTCAAGAAGTGCTTGGATTCTCGGCTTCTTCTAAAAGTGGCAATCCCACTTCTTCGAATCCTATTATCTCTTCGGCTAAACCTCCACTCACTGCATTTGAGGGAGGTGACTTCGTTCTTGAAGAGCTTGAGAATAATGGTTATTCAAAAATCGAAAAGGAAATTGATGATTACCTTAGCACACCATTTGATCCTAGTGAGTTTGATAGTGAGAATTTTGATCCCGAGGGAGATATTGCGTTGATTGAAAAATTGTTGAATCTGGATCCTTTTGAATCACCACCTATGGAACTAAAAGTTGTGAGTGCTAATGAAACTAAAGTGAAAACATCTATTGAGGAAGCACCCGAATTAGAACTTAAGGAATTACCCACTCATTTGGAGTATGCTTTTCTTGAGGGATCGGATAAGTTACCGGTGATTATTGCTAAGGGATTAAAGGAAAATGAAAAGGATGAACTTATCAAAGTGCTTAAGAAACATAAACGGGCCATTGCATGGAAAATCTCCGACATTAAGGGTATAGATCCAAAATTTTGTACTCATAAAATTCTAATGGAGGATGATTATAAACCCGCTATCCAAAATCAAAGAAGGGTCAATCCAAAGATTAATGAGGTGATCAAAAAGGAAGTCACTAAACTTCTAGACGCCGGAATGATCTACCCTATCTCGGATAGTCCATAGGTTAGCCCCGTGCATTGTGTTCCAAAGAAAGGAGGAATGACGGTTGTTACTAATGAGGATAATGAATTGATTCCTACTAGACTTGTGACCGGTTGGCGTGTTTGTATTGACTATAGGAAACTTAATGATGCCACTAGGAAGGATCATTTTCCATTACCTTTTATGGATCAAATGTTAGAGAGACTAGCGGGGAATGAATTCTATTGCTTTTTGGATGGATTTTCCGGCTATTTCCAAATCCCCATTGACCCTCGTGATCAAGAAAAGACCACATTCACTTGTCCTTATGGAACATTTGCTTATCGTCGCATGCCTTTTGGACTATACAATGCTCCGGGGACGTTCCAAAGGTGTATGATGGCCATTTTCCATGATATGATCGAGAAAACCATGGAAGTCTTCATGGATAACTTTTCGGTTTTTGGGGAATCTTTCACTTCATGTCTCTCTAACCTTGAAAGAATGTTGCAACGTTGTGAGGAAACGAATCTTGTGCTTAACTATGAAAAGTGTCACTTCATGTGCAAAGAGGGAATTGTGTTAGGACATAGGATCTCTAAGGCCGGTATTGAGGTTGATATGGCTAAAATCGACGTGATTTCCAAATTACCTCCACCCACCACCGTTAAGGGAGTTAGGAGTTTTCTCGGCCATGCCGGCTTCTATCGACGTTTTATACAAGACTTCTCTAAGATAGCTCGGCCTATGACCCATCTTTTGGAAAAAGAGACTCCTTTCATCTTTTCAGATGAGTGTATTCAAGCCTTTGAGATGCTTAAAAGAAAATTAACCGAATCTCTAATCTTAGTTTCCCCGGATTGGGACCTACCTTTTGAAATTATGTGTGATGCTAGTGATTATGCGGTAGGTGCGCTTTTGGGGCAACGTAAATCAAAACATTTCTTGCCTATACACTATGGTAGTAAGACTATGACGGATGCTCAAACAAAGTACACTACAACAGAAAAGGAGTTACTTGCCGTTGTGTATGCTTTTGAAAAGTTTACACCATATCTCGTCTTGTCTCAAACCATAGTGTATACGGACCACTCGGCTATCAAATATCTTCTTAATAAACAAGATGCTAAGCTGAGGTTGCTCCGGTGGATTCTCCTCCTTCAAGAATTTAATGTCAAAATTCTAGACAAAAAAGGAGCCGAGAATCTCGCGGCCGATCATATATCTCGACTTGAGAATCCTCACCAAAACGATCGAGAGAACAAGGAAATCAATGAAACATTTCCTCTCGAGACGCTTGGTATGATTGCTTTTCGTGGTGATGATAGTACCCCATGGTTTGCGGACATAGCAAATTACCATGCGGGGAAGTTTGTGATCAAGGGTATGTCGTCCCAACAAAAACGAAAGTTTTTCAAAGATATATCCTATTACTTTTGGGACGACCCCTATTTGTTTCGTGTGTGCGCGGATCAAGTGATTCGTAGGTGCGTGTTTGGCGAAGAAGCTCAAGATATCCTCAAATCTTGTCATGAGGGACCCACCGGGGGACATCATGGTGCCAACGCCACCGCGAAGAAAGTCTTTGATGTCGGCTTCTTTTGGCCTTCCATATATCGTGATGCCCAAGACTTGATCAAGACTTGTGATGCTTGTCAACGTCAAGGAAGGAACTCACAAAGGGATGAAATGCCTCAAAACATTATCCAAGTTTGTGAAATCTTTGATATGTGGGGGATCGATTTTATGGGGCTGTTTCCATCTTTGAAAGGAAATAAATACATTCTCGTAGCCGTGGACTATTTGTCTAAATGGGTTGAAGCTAAGGCTTTGCCCACGAATGATGCTCGAGTTGTGGTGAACTTTTTGAAACAACTCTTTGCTAGGTTTGGAACTCCGCGGGCTATTATAAGTGATCGTGGGACCCATTTTTCTAATGAACAATTTGAAAAAGTTCTAAAGAAATATGGTGTCACTCATCGACTTTCAACGGCTTATCACCGTCAAACGAGTGGTCAAGTGGAGGTTTCAAACCGAGCTCTTAAAAGGATTTTGGAGCGTTCTATTGGAGAAAACCGCACTTCATGGTCGGATAAATTGGACGATGCATTGTGGGCTTTCCGTACGGCTTACAAGACGCCAATTGGTTGTACACCATTTAGGTTGGTCTACGGAAAAGCATGCCACTTGCCAATTGAACTCGAACATAAGGCGTATTGGGCTCTTAAGCATTGTAACTTTGATTTGAGGACCGCGGGTGATCATCGCAAGGTTCAATTGAATGAACTAAGTGAATTAAGGGATCAAGCTTATGAAAATTCTTTGATCTATAAAGAGAAGACTAAGAGGATTCATGACTCTAAGATCAATAACCGCATTTTCAATGTTGGTGATCAAGTCCTCTTATTCAACTCTAGACTTAAGATTTTCTCGGGCAAGCTTAAATCCCGTTGGTCCGGACCATTCACCATTACACAAGTTTTTTCTTATGGCACCGTTGAGCTAGCTCAAAAAGACGAGCCTAACTTTAAGGTGAATGGTCATCGTGTGAAACACTACTTTGGAGGAGACATACCTACGGAGGTTGTCCCGAATCTTCAAACTTTCCATAAGGACCAATGAATGCGGGGATCGAGTCGAGCTCATGACTCGGTTAACAAAAACGAGGTGCCTTGTGGGGGAGTCCCATACATTCTATCTTCTTTCTATTTTCTAACACTACTAAGGCTTGATCTTTCAAGCTCGTGCTCGTGTTTTGTTGTGTTGTGAATCTTAGGTATGACCCTTATTATTGAAGACTCTCGTGTTCGGTTTTTGCCGGTCCACTTGATCTTCCATTCTTTGAATGCCAAAAAGGGGCACACTCTCTATCCCTTGATTTTTATCGACTAACGTTTTATCTTGAGGCATAATTAATAAACGGCTTATAGATTTGCGTGCTCTTTCCATGCTAGGATTTTGCATTAGACTCTTCGTGTTTTAGCAAGGGGTGTTACTCATGAGCTAAGAAACATTGAGGACAATATTTGGTTTTAGCATGGGGGAGCCAATCATATAATCGCTTGCAATTGCTTTTGTCGTGTCCAAACGTAATCGTTTTTCTCATTTTTCATAAAATTTTAAATTTTTAGTGTTATTTTTATTTTTTAATAAATAAAATAAGTGCTTTTGACACGAATGTAGGCTTTCCATTGGTGAAAATAAAAATAGTTTTTGACTCGACTTGGTTTTTACCTTAGCTTTTCCTTAACGTATTTGAATTAAGTTTTGCTGGGCTTTTATATAGGGAGCTTTAAAACGCGAAAGTCTTAATTCATACGGGTTAAGAACAAGAACTTTTCGCAAGTTCCTATAATTGATCCTAGAAAGTCGTTTATCAAGGGAACTTTAAAACACAAATTCTAAAACTTGAAAAAGTATAAGAAGATGCAAGATCCTATAGATGACTTGAAAACCCAAAACATTGATTTAATAGGCTAAGTATCCATTGATTTCACATTTTTGAAATTTTACTATATGGAGAACAAGAGATGATAGAGTTCAATCATAAGTTTCTAAAATTAACTCTTCTTTGTGCAAGTATTTTTGTGTTTGATTTAATCTCCTCGTATTTACTTTCCACACTTGAATAATAATTGCTTAATAAATGATGTTTTTAGCGGTTTAGGCTTGACATCTTAACTCATAACTCCTTCTTTTTATTCCCTTGTAATTAAAGTGAGAACACATTAAGGGTGCTAGCGTCATTGACTTTTGATCATGGGATTGCGGAAATTTGGCTTACTATAAATATCATAGTAATAAGAAGAATAAATAAAATCATGTTCTCTAGGAGCCTTCGGGTGGGAGTCATGTAGCACTAACCTTGTCATTAGAGCCTTAGGGTGTATGGCGAGGGGACGTGTTGAATAAAAATTGCTTCATCATCATGAGCCATAAGGTGGGATGGTGATGTCAATTCCCTTATTTTTGTCCAAGGAGCCTTCGGGTGTAGATTTTAAATAAGGAGCACAATTGCATCTTAAAGAGCCACAAGGTGATATGATGTAATTGTTGCTAACTCCATTAATAAGGTTAATTGACTTTGGAGGTTTTTATTTTTGCTTTTAAGTAGCCATATTAGCCAAATTTCGGGTCCGAGGATTTATCCCTCAAATCGTGTTAACTTATCCTTGATGTGGGCTTTCTTTAGTGACAACGGTTTTTGAAGTCGAGGTTAGGCTTTGAGTGTGGAGTTTGCACCGTTCTTGCCTTCATTTTTGGACTAATAAATATCAAAATAAAGTCAAATGAGCCTTTGGGTGAATGACAAAGAAAATCTAGAGATACAATTAGGAATAATAGGAGATTGAGTTTAACACAAATTAATTGTATGAGTTGGTTTAATTTTAGGGCTTATGATTGACAATGATCTTGTTTTTGCACTTGGCATGGAAAAGTGAAAAGTCGAGGACGATGAATCTATTTGAGTTTTATGATCCTAAAAGTTATTTTTCAAATAATGAAAGCAATACATTATGTCTTCGCAAAATAAGGTTTCAAAAGTTGAATAAAGGTGTAGTTAGTGTTTTATTTTATCATTGCGTGAGGACACGGCAATTTCTTAGCAAGAGGGAGTTTGATATGAGTGATTTTACTCATATCATTCGTATCTATAAACAACCAATTAATGCATAAAATGTATCAAAATTGCCTTGTATATGTGTTGTTTTGTTGTTTCATGTGTGTAGGTACCAAGTTCGCGAAAATCGGCAAAAACCGGCACAAGATTGAAGAATAAGATCGAGAAGCCACAAATCAAGTTGTTTTTAGAGGATTTAATATAAAATGGGCCAACTGGGACCCACATTTGGGAAAATGGGCTCAAAAGCCCATTTGGAGTTCATAAGGTGTTAATATTTGAACAAGCCCGACTAAGGGACCAATAACATAAAGAAACGGATGGAAGTTTTATCCTTGGCCCATGAAAAGCCCAACACCACAAGAGTATGAAACGAATGGAATTTTTGGGGTCCAAGAAAGCCCATCAATGAAGTCGTATTTAACTTTTGCAGGTCAAGTATTGGTCAAAACAATTATTTTGTTACCCACACACGTTCCTTTTATCCACCACAAACGCATTATCCCACACACATTTTTTTATCCTTCGATACTTCCTATGCTATTTACCTTCTTCCCCAAATAAACCAAAACCAGATTCATTCCCAACCCTAAAAACTCAATTAATTTACTGTTTAAAGAAAACCCTAGTTCAATTTATCACAAATTAGTTTGGGGCTTTCCTTATATAAGGCGCGTGAACCTTCACGCGACCTTAATTATTTATCCATCTTTTCCGGAGATTGAAGATGGGGGATCAATCCGTGACGTGGATGCTTTCTAGCTTTTGATTGGAGGAGACACCTCAACAGTCCTCAATCCTCCAATAAAAGAAGGCCACCTCAGCTTTGAAGTAACACAACAAGCACAAGATGAAGCCAGCCTGGCAATCCGTGTGAGGGTAGATCATTTTACACCGTAGGATCGAGATTTGGGAAGAAAGAGAATGATTTATGCTTAATCAAGGGCTGCAATTCGTCTCCTCATCACCAACAACCTCCACCCAACCCTCTCAGTCCTCCTATAAAAACCCCCCTTTTCCTGTATTTTCTTTATCCCATTTTTACTTTCTAGTTATAATGTCAAAATAGATTTAGGAATATTTGTATTTTATTTTTAAAAGTATTGTAATCATTTTTCCAGTGATTAATAAAAGTTGAGTTTGGGTAATCTGTCTTATTTACTGTCAAAATTTATTATTACTATTATTTCTATAATCTGTTCGAAATTATATGAAAATTATTTAATCAAGCTAAGAAATAGCTTGTATTAAATGATTTAAAGTAATATTTGGGAATGATTTATCCTAACTGGTTAAATTAAAGGTCACTGTACCGGTTCGATGGTAATGATGGTGAATGGTGGTTCAGATGGTGATGCTGTTACGGGTTCATAAGGTTGTTCAGCACAACTTTCTCCTCAACGGAAATCTCCAATAGGTTCTGTTCCTCTTTAATTTTATTGTTTCAACTTTTTTTTATGAATCTGTTTTTTTAATGATGATGAACCTGTTTGATTATCTGATATTGTTTTGTTGAGGTTATATATGTTTAGTTTAAGTCGAGATGTTTTAAAATCTAATCTGATTTAGTTTCTGCTTAAGGATTTGGATCTTATTTGTTCAGATATAGGTTGATTTTAGTTTGATAGTAGGACTGTTGAATTTGTTTTTGTCTGATCATTTGATTTAGCTGTTAGATAAAATGCATTAATCTGGTTGTGACTACTTGCTAAGATGATAATATCTGTTTATCAGCTTAATTGGATATAATTTGTTAGCTGTAATTATAGGAGTAAGGCATGCTTGATCTTGTAAGATTTTATTGTTACTAGATAAGTTTTTATTATTTGGTCTGTGATAAATAGACTACTAGATTTGTTTTATTCCGAGTTTGGTTTGGTGGAATTTTCTGAATGTGTGAGTTGTTTATCACTGCTTATCTGTGAAGAAGTTTAGTCTGAGTTTGTTTAAATTGAGTTTACTAGTATCATAATCTGTTATGAATCTGATCTGCTGCTTGATTGTGAACTTGAAATAAGCTTTTTCTTATAGCTTATTGAGCTTAATTATTCTTGTGTTTTGACTGCTTATACCTGTCAGACTAAATTGGTCTGATAGGTTTATTGCTGATATCCTTATCAGCTCTACAAACAATTTTAAAGTCACCTCCTGTGACATGTTAATTATCTTTTGTCCAAAAATAATATTCACACAAAAAAACCACTCCCGTGGTTCGATCCAGTGACCTCACGGATGAAACCCGACGTGTTTTCCTTCTGAGCTAGCAGCTCTTTTGAGTTTACTTTCTGTTATTTTATTAATATAGTTAGTTGTTCTGGTAGAATTGATTTAGTTGCATTTTAACTTAAATTTCGTTTAGATATATTTTAATTAGTAATTTTATTAAAGTAATTTTTAGTTTTAAAAATAATTAATAGTTCAAAAACAAAATAAAAATAAAAATGTTTTATTAATTTTAAAAGTTAGTTAGTTTTTAAATAATTAGATTTTTATTGTTTTTAATAAAAGTAGTTTTAAAAATATAGATTTGGTTTAAAATTAATTTTAAATAGATTTAATTAGTTTTAAACAGATTTCAAAATAGCGTAAAAGTATTTTAATTAAATTAGTTTTATTTTAATAGAATTTTTATATAGTTTAATTTTTTAAATAGTTTTAATTTTAAGTAATTGTTTGTAGATTTAAATAATTTGGCGTTTACGATTCATGCACTTAGGTTTTAAAATTTGTAGGATTATTTTTAGTTTAAAAACCGCAAACCAATTCAAAATAAAAACGTCTCAAGTTCATAAGATCTTCATGTACAACGAACTTGGTTCATTCATGTGTTTAATTGAATCCGTCTTTGGTAATTTTAGACTATTACTTTTTCCTAAAGGTAATTTTCTAATTTACCCTATAACGTATCTAATTATCACTATACTATCAACGACACATCAGACCTTACACCCACGAAAAATCTGTTTAACACCTGCTGTCCCAAAATAGCTTTTTAGAAAACAAGACAAATCCATTTTTCACTCAAAACCAATCATTCCCATACCCCTAGGATCACTATACTATCATACCCATCATCCAAACACTCCTAAAAACACTTGCATGTAAAATCTAACAAAATCAAAGATTAAAAACAAGACTTTTAAGGATTAAAATGTGATGATCATACCAAAAATAAGACATGCAAGATGATTTAAACATCAATCCACCATGGAATTATAAAATCTTCAATTTTTTATGCATGTGTACAAATTTAGTACCAATGGAATCACAAGAATATTTCTAACATGGGTCTAATTTTTGTTTTAAGAAATTCATGATGGATGGTGGTGTTTCGTGGTGGTGGAGTGGCGGCATAAATGAGGGGTGGGAGGAGAGTGTGTGTTTTTTTAGCTAGTTGAGTGTGATTGTGAAAGTGGAAGTAAAAAAAAACCTTTTATATGGCTAGTTAAGTGGAGGGATCTAAGTTGCCAATTTGCAAACTTGTGGACCTAAAAGAAATTAATAGTTTTAAAGGGTAGAAAATGGTTATTGGTAAATATTAAAAATATTTACGGGGCTCGGGTTTCGTAAAAATACTTTTCAAAAGTTACAATGCATCATAAAAATGATTAAACGATTTCTCGACACGACTTAATACGTAATTATAACGACATCATCAAAAATATTAATTATCGAAACAGTCGATAAATAAACATTATATTTTGGGCATCCGTCGGTATCGCGATCACTAGGAATTCTCGTTGTACATTGATTTTGAATAAACTCGTTGTAAAACGCACGCGGGTAATTTTAAATCAAAAACATTGATTTAAAATACATATGGAAAAATAAAATAAAAATTTATAATTCCATACAAAGTATTTATCGATGATAAGAAAAATACTTAAAAAAGTATAATTTAAAAATCTCAGGATTTACATATAACAATACAAGATAACGTAATACGTTGGAACAATGCAAGAAGCACAAATAAAAAGAATAAAATAATGCTGGGAAAGTACGGGTTCTCACAGTCTTCCCCCCTTAAGGAACTCTGGTCCCCAGAGTTCTCCTGAAAACAGTAGAAGATGCAAACAAGAGGAGGTACAAAGTGTAGAACAAAATTCATTGTTTCCCAGGTAATTTCTGTACCACGGCGAATCTAAACGATTAGAATTCAATATGCTTCAGTTTTCTTAACTCCTTTTCGTATAGAGTTGTTGGAGATACGTGCGATAAACTAACAAGAATGAACACAAGAATCGCTTAAACAGACAAAGTGCGATAAAATGAATCAAGATTGTTAAACAACAGGAGGTCGCAAGTCGTGCAACTGTAAAACGTGACAATCTTAAAACGTAATAATCCAGTTACAAAAGAACTTAAAGGGAAAAAAAATGAATTACATATGATCATTCAAAATATAGGCTGTCAAAATCAGTTATCTAGTATTTTGGTATTACTTTAAAACTCAGTTTTAACTATTTTCTTAATTAAAAGAAAATTTTACCATGTGCAGTGATTAAAAATCAAACTCTGTATAAAATGAGTGGGTAAACAGTTGTCAAATCTTTTTCTTGATCAGGACTTCAAGGTAAAAGTAACTCAGTTCAAATAGTTATTTTGATCAGTTTAAGAGCTTTTTGGGTGACTACATGAAATTATCGTTAAAAACTCAGGTTTATCGTTACCATTAGGAAAAATCAGATTTTCCAAGTTATTCAGAATCATTGTTAGAAATTAAAATTTATTTAATAATTTCATTAGGTTGACAGTAAAGTATGATAAAATCAATTACTTTAAAAGATACAACTTGACACTGTTTAAACATAAGTTATAAATTTACCCAAGAGGATATACAGATTCGATATTAAACTTGAAATGGGTAGTTTGACAATTTAAACATTTGGTAAAATGTATAAAACGTTCTTAAAAATTAATAATAATTTTAGAAATTCAAGAAAGTGTTTAAGATATCAAACGATAAACACGTAACAGTTTCTGGTTTTCAGAAAGTGACAAAATAGCAAACGATTATGAAACGAATATCTATCAACTATTAGTATACAAGAAATAGCACGAGGGAATAAAATGGAAGACGTATCAACTCTTAACGAACACGATAGAATAGACACGTCGATGATGAAAATAATAAGAAACAAAGGATTTAGCAAGATTAATTCACGAGTGCGGTTGGCGTCACCAATAACGGCTTATTAAGTTCTCGGTGGTCGATACACGATCGAAAGAGAAAAGCCTCACAACGAATTTTCGAATCAAAGAAAATTCTTAAGAAGTCAACTGAGAGGAAATTCAGTAAAATGAAAACATTAGCAATGAAAGGCGAAATCAACACATGATTCACACGATTGAATTTCAAGACGACAAAGTCTAACACACATCATGACAATTACACGAAATCATCGTTCACGTCCAGTCATAAATCGTTAATCGCGTCCAAAGACGTTTCGTAGGTCTACCAAAATAGATAAGGAAGATCGATCGATGAAGAGGCATAATAACGTTGAAATTTTCAAGTCTGGTATCAATGGTAAGAATTTAGGCAAATGGTAACGAAAATCGTATCATGAGGATGATGAGGTAACCGGTAAAACAAAGGTCATTGAGTAGTGAAATCTGTGCTTGAGGCATGTACTTTGTTTAAGAAAAGATAAGGGTTCATATGTGTATGTTGCGAATTGTGGATACTCGCATAAGAAGTAAAAGTTTTCAAAATTTACATTTATCTAACTTTTAAGAAACTTAACTAAAAAGTTGATTGTTGGTCAAATATTTAGGGCGACTACTATTTGGCCTTGCATGGCTCCTTCTAAATTAGGCATAGGTGATCAGGCCATGCATAATTTAGGACTAGCAATGCGATGTTCATCTTCGTCAA
This sequence comes from Glebionis coronaria, assembly GCA_025667525.1. Lineage (NCBI taxonomy): Eukaryota > Viridiplantae > Streptophyta > Magnoliopsida > Asterales > Asteraceae > Glebionis > Glebionis coronaria. Next base: position 431,015,245 of record CM046879.1, on the reverse strand, counting down.
ACCAGTATTACATATCATATGATTTAAAATATGTATATAATAGCATTTGTAAAAACAGGAATCAAAATAACATATGAAACTTTTCGCCTGTAAGTTAGCGGCTAACTGTTTAAATCAACAATTTGTATAGTTATAAGGGTTCTTTATAAGACCGTATCAGAACAATTTGTGAAAATACATTGTAAAATTAATATTAATTAATTTTATAAGATAACATTCAATTATTTAAGAAAGCCCAAATGAAACCTTTTTGTAAAATGATTCGCAAACAAGACCAGTTTGAGTTTATAGGGTGACATGTCAATAGTTTATAAAGTAGCGAGTGGGTTTCAAGAGGGAAATAAGGAGTAGTTCAAGACAGTCAACGAAATGGTTATAAGGTGATAAGGCTTCAAGAGGTTTAGCCGAAATCGTCAAGAGACACGTGTCAAAACGATGACGAACGATATGTAAACAAGATCTTCAATTTTCGGTCCAAATCAGTGGTACGATAGAAGCAAAGAAAGACAATATAGAATGACAAATAAGTCATATATAAAAGAAAGGATAAAGGAATCCGTATGTGTGCACATCGTGATTAATTTGACAATAATATACCTTTAAGAAAGTAGAGCATCAGTTTATCAAATAGTACAATCACTCCGAAAAGTTTCTATATTAAGAAGTTACCGAATTTCAAAAGTTCAAGATCTATGTACATGTATGACCGAACTCAAAGTTACTATTTTATACTGTTCCAACGCAATCATTGTTTTTAGTTTGCAAAATATCATTAGTTAAAGTTATACGAGCTTAAACGAACTCAAAAACGCTTGAAATCATATTTTTGAAGTCTATCAGTTTTGACTTTTGGGTTTGACTAGACCAATTAACTCACTAAACGATATTCTAAGACTCAAAGTCTAATGCATTTCGATGTAAAACAATGTTTTGAACAACTTTCTAGTTTTACTCGAGACTTGAAACGGAATAAAAATGGATGAAAATGCCCTTGCATTAAATCTGTCAGCAAAATGATATTTTAGAACTACGCAAAAATAAGTTCTTAAATTTCACAATCTCAAATGAGCGTAACCTGCTCGATTTTAATGTTTATTGGCCAAATTTTATGTCCTAAACGAACGTCTCAACAAGTAGAAATATATATTTTTATGTCTAAGGTTATAAAAATATTTTCGACACTGTTCAATTCCCTGTAAAGTTTCTGTACAAGGTATATTTTTCGACACATCTTGAAATTAATCTAAATTTCATGATAATTCAAAATTAATGTACACACAAGACTTGTGGATTCTATAAAGACGAAAGAGAATAAACTGTGTAATTTATCATGTAAAGAAAATGCATACAGAAATGGTTCAAGAATGCCAACGGTAATCTGAGAGATCAAAAACGACGCATATCATCCGTGTCTTCGACTGCAAGATGCTATGCAGGAAAGTCTCCTGGCGGCGTGATTTTCCAAAATCACAAGACATACCGAGAAAGAAACAAAATATTAACAAATCACACTCCTGAGGCGAGGAGGTTTAATGAAAAGGGGAGGATACAAGTCGGATCGTATTCCAAACAATCGTCACATAATAAATGACGATCATGTGTTCAAGGTACAACGGATGTTGCAAGTCGAAGTCGAAACTTAGAATGGTCAAAGAAATAAGATGTAATCCATGTACAAGTGTCGTGTAAAACGGTGGCGTAAGGTAAATCAATATTATGAGAACTCACGATATTAGTCAACACTGATTCAAGGAATTCTTCGAGATGTGTGACTCACATGATGTCCTTTAGTCTTTTCCGGAGACACATTGAGCTACACAATGGTCTATAGACTAGACATTCAATTACGAATGGCCGGAAAGAAAATATGCGTATCTAAATAGATATTTTAAAGAAAATAAACAATGAAAGCAACATGCACCGTAGTAAGAATGAAAATCAGGAGTCTCATCGAAAACAACACTTCTTCAATTCCGAACAATGGTATCACGAGAGTATGCACAACATGTAGCAGCGAGTCGAGAAAAATCGATGATTCGAAACGAACGAGCATATGAAGTCAGTCGTATCACGCATAATGAAATAGCAATAGTACTCAGAAAAATGAGTATGAAAAGTCGGCAGCATACGCGCTATGAATACAAGTACGTAACGTCATAACGATATAAAATCATCGTAACCAGATTAGTTCATAAGAACAAGAATTCCAGAAATACAGTAAGAGCAGATGAAATCACGGTAATAACCAATAATAATTCATGAAGCACAAAGGCTTTGGAAAGACACAGTAATTATCGTCATCAGGGTAACGTAATATTTCAACATGTAATCAAGAGATGAAATACTATAACGATAATTAAACATAAGTAATAAGGATTAGAGAGTTACCCGCGCAGATATCGAACAACATTGGCAGATTCTGTGATTGACACTTAAAACATGAAATATTTGAACTTTCGGTTATAGACTAAGTTTTTGAAAAAAAAATGACTCAGTTTCCTATAACCATCGCTATGATACCACTCTGTGAGACCCCTAAAATCCGACATGGAACAACTAAGCAATGAGGGGGGTAACACGTCATAGTACATGAAACAATGAATTACAGTTCATATAAAGCTGACGAAATAAAAACATGTACATTACTTCATAAAAAAAAGTCAGAGTTTTTAAACATAGGTCCCAGAGTTTTAGAAGCAGAAAATTATATTATTTCGTCTCGATGTATAACATAAAGTTGCCCAAAAGATAAAATAACTCCTGACAGTTTTTCTTTTTTACTAAAAATTGTCTTTTAAAAAAAGCATCACAGAAATCTCCAAGCTACGATAATATCTTGCGGGCTCCCATCCAAGCAAAGCTAAGTAATAATACCTGAGATTAAACATGTAAAATCGTCAACATAAAGTTGAGTGATATTCATAAGTTTAGCAGTAAACGTGTGGAACACAATAGAATTTGTAAAACACGTAATGGGGGGGTTAACTATGTACGTCCATAGTCACGATGCATATTATTGCTGTTTAGTCTCATGAACCGAAGCTTAACTCAAATGTAAGTTCCTCTAGGGAGTATTCAGCCTAAATACTCAAGTATAAACGAATATTAGTGCGTCAAAATCGGGACGGGGGTTGTCAATCCCGATGGATCCACCCACAACATTCGCGCTTAGCGCAATGCATACGGGACAATTAACGATTCATGATAAGAGAGGAAACTCAAGGCTAACGTCTAAAAGCAATAATACCATTGAAATCATCTGTAAAGCATACACGTTCAGAATAACATACGAGTTCTGGATAGCAATACAGTTTTATATTTAGTCGTGTTCCACCATGTAACATCTCACCCCGTGTTTAGAAACCATGTACAAGTAAAAAGGGGCTATGAACTCACCTTAGCCACGAGGTAAGTCAATCACGATACACGGCAACTGAGTAGAAACGGTAGTGGTAGACGATCACCGACGATATGGATGCCCAGGGAAACGCGAAAACCGCAACCTATCAAAATAAGGCGCGCGTTAAGACTCGAACTCGAATATTGATATGTACCAAATATAAAATGACTCAACTGTTTTCAAAGTATACACGTTTCGAAACCATTGACACGAATCAAATGAATACATTTATCCAACGTTACACGTTAAAACACTTGAACACTTGAAAATGACCCGTTATACGACGCCAAGTCAACGCAAGTCAAACTATCCTTTAACCTTACTTGGACCAGTAGCTAAGTCATTTACATAATGACTAAGCACTTGAGTAAGTCATCATGTCCGATGGTTAATACTCAAACTCACGCAACACAAACATTGAACTAAGTGTCCAAAATAAAAATCAGCAAGTACACCCCGAATGTACACACCGATCTACCCCATCTAGACTTGTCCGTTTTAGATGAAAATTGGTGTCAAGGTCACTTATAACCTTTATAAGACCTCACCAAAATTTGAGCCAAAGTTCACACTTTAAAACCCATCAGCTCGACACTTAACTCGACTCCAAATTTGGGACTGATTTATACACTTGTTTTGTAAAACCGTTTGGACCACTTTAAAAGTACTAACTCGACAATCTGACTTTTGAAACCACTACTAGAATCATCAAACTCAGTTTGTAAACTTTGAAAACCAGTAGTATCAACAATCTAACCAAGCCTAAAGTCCCCGAGAGTCGACCCAAAATCAGCCACAATTTCGGATTGTGCCGACTTGTGTCTCCCGGTACACGAAAACTAAAACTAGCATAACTTTTGACTCGTAATGACTTAGAAGCTCTATCTTATACCAAAACGACCATCTCGGAAAACTCTACAACAGTTTCAAATAATATTAGCCTTTCTCAGACCTTAAACCCACGAAAAATCTGTTTAACACCTGCTGTCCCAAAATAGCTTTTTAGAAAACAAGACAAATCCATTTTTCACTCAAAACCAATCATTCTCATACCCCTAGGATCACTATACTATAATACCCATCATCCAAACACTCCTAAAAACACTTGCATGTAAAATCTAACAAAATCAAAGATTAAAAACAAGACTTTTAAGGATTAAAATGTGATGATCATACCAAAAATAAGACATGCAAGATGATTTAAACATCAATCCACCATGGAATTATAAAATCTTCAATTTTTGATGCATGTGTACAAATTTAGTACCAATGGAATCACAAGAACATTTCTAACATGGGTCTAATTTTTGTTCTAAGAAATTCATGATGGATGGTGGTGTTTATGATGGATGGTGGTGTTTGGTAGTGGTGGAGTGGCGGCAAAAATGAGGGGTGGGAGGAGAGTGTGTGTTTTTTTTAGCTAGTAGAGTGTGAGTGTGAAAGTGGAAGTAAAAAAAACCTTTTATATGGCTAGTTAAGTGGAGGGACCTAAGTTGCCAATTTGAAAACTTGTGGACCTAAAAGAAATTAAAAGTTTTAAAGGGTAGAAAATGGTTATTGGTAAATATTAAAAATATTTACGGGGCTCGGGTTTCGTAAAAATAATTTTCAAAAGTTACAATGCATCATAAAAATGATTAAACAATTTCTCGACACGACTTAATACGTAATTAAAACGACATCATCAAAAATATTAATTATCGAAACAGTCGATAAATAAACGTAATATTTTGGGCATCCGTCGATATCGCGATCACTAGGAATTCTCGTTGTACATTGATTTTGAATAAACTGGTTGTAAAACGCACGCGGGTGATTTTAAATCAAAAACATTGATTTAAAATAAATATGGAAAAATAAAATAAAAATTTATAATTCCATACAAAGTATTTATCGATGATCAGAAAAATACTTAAAAGTATAATTTAAAAATCTCAGGATATATATATAACAATACAAGAAAACGTAATACGTTGGAAAAATGCAAGAAGCACAAATAAAAAGAATAAAATAATGCTGGAAAAGTATGGGTTCTCACAAAACCCAAGACCAAAGACACCAACCAAGAGAAACTTTATTTGTTGCATATGGATCTTTGTGGGCCAATGCGTGTTGAAAGTCTTAGTGGTAAAAGGTACATCCTCGTCATTGTCGATGATTACTCTCGGTTTACATGGGTGAAATTTCTTACAACAAAAGATGAGGCACCTAAATTCATCATCGGATTTCTCAAGATGATTCAAGTGCGTCTCGACACTACTGTCCGATGCATTCGTACAGATAATGGAACCGAATTTGTGAATCAAATTGTGCGTGATTATTATGAAGAAGTTTATATATCTCATGAAACATCCGTTGCTTGCACTCCACAACAAAAGGGTGTCGTTGAAAGGCGAAATCGCACACTTATGGAAGCTGCTCGAACGATGTTAATTTACGCAAAGGCTCCATTGTTTTTATGGGCGGAAGCAGTGTCTACAACAGTTTTCACCCAAAACCGGTCACTAATTCGTAAACGCCATGGTAAAACACCTTATGAGCTTCTACATGGAAAAGTACCAGATTTATCATATCTTCATGTATTTGGCTCTCTCTGCTATCCAAATAATGATGGTAACAATTTGGGAAAACTTCAACCAAAGGCTGATATCGGTATTTTCATTGGATATGCACCCACAAAGAAGGCAAACTGAATCTACAATCGTAAGTCTCGTAAGATCCTCGAAACTATGAATGTTGATTTTGATGAGCTGACAGCAATGGCTTCTGAGCAAAGCAGCTCTGAACCCGCACTTCATGAAATGGGACCCAGTAACATTAGTTATGGTCTTGTCCCAAACAACCCTACTTCATCATCATTTACACCACCTTCTAGGAATGAATGGGATACGTTGTTTCAACCATTCTTTGATGAATTCTTTACTCCTCCAAGTATTGTTGCTCCAGAACCTGAGGTAATAGCTCCGGTAACCGAAGTTGTCGCTCCAGCAACTGAAGCACAATCAGATACATTTGCACCTACAATTGGTCAAGATATACCTTCCACGAGTAATTCTCAACCAACACATGTTTCAACTACCCATGTCACACCTATTGATGATGAAGAGGATGATGATGATCATGATTTGGAATTCGCTCAAATGCGTGAACTTCCATTCTTTGGTGTACCAATTCCCGGCCACAATCAAGCCGGGTCGTCCAACTCAGAGGAAGCTCCTACTACGATTTACTCCAATCCACGGATTCGTGAACATGACAGCAAGTCGACAAAGGATCATCCTATAGATTCTATTATTGGTGACCCTAATCGTCCGGTATCCACACTAGAGGTGGCAAAATGGGCGGGCGGGCGGGCATGGGCGGCGGGCTAAACGTGCAACGGGCTAAACGGGCGGCGGGCTAAACGGGCGCCGTCTAAACGGGTACGGGCGAAACGGGCAGGCGAAACGGGCGGGCTAAGCGGGCGCAAGCTAAAAAAAGAAAAAAACATATAAAAACCCACAAATAAAAAATAAAAATACTTGTTTGAAAGCCGGGATAAAAATTTAATAAAAAATAGAGTATACTAATTTGTATTTTACAAGTGCGCCCGTTAAGCCTATTTAGTTTCTTACATATGCGCCAGTTTAGCCCATTCATTAAAAAGAATGGACAAAAAGGGCCCCATCCTTTTTTGAAAATGGGCAAAAAGTGCCCATATGTATCAAAATGGGCAATATTTGACACCTCTAATCCACACGAAGTCAGTTACAAGAAAATGTAATGTTCTGTCATTTTGATGCTTTTCTCACTGAAGTTGAACCTAAGACATGGCAAGAAGCCTTTACTCAATCCTGTTGGATAGAAGCTATGCAAGAAGAACTTAATGAATTTATACGTCTTGAAGTATGGGAACTTGTCCCATGCCCGGATCAAGTGCAGTTACTCACTTTGAAATGGGTTTACAAGGTGATACTCGACGAGTTAGGCGGAATATTGAAGAACAAAGCTCGACTAGTAGCTCGTGGATACAAGCAATTATTAGGCATCGACTTTATGGAATCATTTGCACTTGTTTCCCGTTTGGAAGCTATTAGACTATTCCTCGCTTATGCAACCCATATGAATATGATCGTCTATCAGATGGATGTGAAGACGGCATTTCTGAATGGTGAAATCATGGAAGAGGTCTATGTTCAACAACCGGATGGTTTTGTGAATCCTAAATATCCTAATCATGTGTACAAGCTTAAGAAGGCTCTCTATGGGTTGAAGCAAGCTCCACGTGCATGGTATGATCTATTGTCACAATTCCTCATTACGCAAGGCTTCGCTAAAGGCAAGGTGGATCCCACGCTGTTCATTCAGAAACTAGGTAAAGATATGATTATGGTACAAATATATGTTAATGATATTATATTTGCAGCCTCGACCCAAACCTTATTCGACGAGTTTGGGACACTCATGTCTTCCAAGTTTAAGATGTCAATGATGGGCAAGGTATCATTCTTCTTAGGTCTCCAGATATCTCAAAGTCCCAGAGGCATCTTTATCAATCAATCCAAGTATGCCCTTGAATCTCTTAAGAAATATAAGATGGAATCTTGCGACCCCGTGGATACTCCAATGGTGGAACGAACTGTTAATGCAAGTGATGCCTAAAAACATTATTAGTGTTGACTAATCTTTCTTACTTTTGATCACAACAAACTATACAACACATTTAGTGTAAAACATAAAACGAATTATTTAACTAACACTATCATCAAGGTAATAATCATATCACTAACCTTTCTTAATCATACTTAGTGATCATCAAAATGATTATCCTTAAAACTCACTTTTGTTAATATGACAAAAGACTTTTTAATAAACTTTCTTTTTTAGAAAATGTTTTATTAAAATGGAAAATGAAAATTTGAAAATAGCATATTCCATATGCTATTAGAATATCCTTTGAAGGCTTCAAATACCTCAGATATTCCCACCCCACTAAAAGACAAAAAACGGAGCGTACTCTAGGGGCGGTACCTTAAGTATCTAGGCGGTCCCTTAGCGATATGAAACCGCCGGGCTAGATAAGGTACCGCGCCCAGATAGTCGTTATATATCCGTTATACTTTGTCTCCTTTAAATAGTGGGTCAAATCTCATTTTCCAACAAGCCTCTTGGACGTTTTTCTCAGCCCCTTTCTCTTTTCTATAGCATAATCATTAGTAAATGATCACATAAAGTGTTAAGGATGTTTACATATGATTATCCTCTTGATCCCCTCCTTGACCTTGTCCAATGAGAAAATCACTCACTAACTAGTCTTGTGATAAAGATGAATCTATGAGCTAGTCAAATTCATTCATGATACCCTTTTTGTTTTAGGTCAATCCATTGTATTTATGAATACTTGGACTAGTTGTGTTCATCCAAGTTATTTATGAATACTTGGATTTGTTGTGTACATCCATTGCATATGTGTTTGCTTGGATTTATGTTGTGTAAATCAAAGCTACATGTGTGTACTTGGATAAGTCTAGTTGAGTTATAATAGATTTGATTAGTAGTTATCACTAAACTATAAAGTGATGTGGTTGTGTGATAGGTGTGTAAACACCCATCCTTTTACCACTTAATTCTGGCTAAAACAAGACCAAAACACGTATTTAATATCATTTGTTTGGAATTATGCGTGGTTTTTGTGTTTATTGTGTTTTCAGAGCTAACCGGATGAATATTAAAGAAAAACATGGGATTGCACGGGATTTATCAAGGAAAAAGACTCAAGATAAAGTCTATTGTCCAAGAGATGCAAAAGATTTGAAGTCACTGGGCCTATTCGAAGATTTATCGAAGAAAAGGACTAAAGACGGAAGATTTTCATAAGTCGAAGAAACTCGAGTCTATTTAACGAAGAAATTAAAAGACGAGTTGGATTTAATCGACGACAAATCCCGAATCAGAATCGAAAACGTCAACTTTTCTGAAAAGACGAGAAGACAAGAAGAAAGGGAGAAAGCCCACTCACCAACCAACCACTAGGAGTATAAATAGATACTCCCTTCACACAATTAGTTAGTTAGTTCATTTTTTTCTTTTTCCAGTTCTTTTGGTTCGTAGCTTCATCACAAACACCATTAGGGTGTTTGATGATTTTTCATTTTCTTTTTTAATCTTGTAATCCTTAATCATTAACCTTGTTACTCTTCTATTAATCAATCCATTCCATCTTTCTATTCATCTTGTTCTTCATCATTTTTATTGCAAGTTTCTAAGTTTCTTATTTGATTCAAGTTTGATTTCAAAAAGTTGTTGATTTAGTGTTTTTATTGGTGGGATTTGTTACTTATGGTATTTAGATGATTTATGTTTGATTTGGTAAAACCTTTTTGAGTATTGGAGTCGATTTGGAGTTAAAACCGGTTCCCCCGTTTTTGCTGTTACTGTAACTGATCTTTGATTCCCAGTTCTTTCCGAACAGACCCAATATTCCGAATAGGCGAGACTTCTATTTGCCTTATTCGGAATTTTGGGTATTCCGCATGGAGTTTTTAACTTACTTTTACTCGGAATATTTTAAATATTCCGAACAATGTTGATTTTCCGCATAGGGTAGATTTTCCGAATAGCACCAATTTTTCCGCATAAGCCGAACTTTCCGCATAAGCCATATTTTCCGCATAAGAGCACTTTTCCGAATAGCATTATTTTTCCGCATAGCCAAGTTACTTTTTCTTCTAACCGGAATATCTCGTATATTCCGAATAGTGCTTACTTTCCGAATAGCCATATTTTCCGAATAGGGCCAATCTTTCCGCATAGAAGAATTCTTTCCGAATAAGGTATATATTCCGAATAGCATCAATCATTCCGAGTAGAGCAACATTCCGCATAGGGGAACTTTCCGAATGGTGTTACATTCCGCATAGACTATTTTTTCAGTAAGAGTATTTTTCCAAGTATTAATTCAAGTTTTGCTTTTTATTTGTTGCTTGTTTTAAGTTTATTTCATTACCATTTTATTCATTTATCTGTTTAGTAGAATAAAAAACCAAATCCACTTTTTGTCACCGAGAACAAATCATTCCACTTTAAACTGAGATCAATTCGAGAGGATACCGAGAATTCGAACTTTTTCATCATAGAAAATCTCTTGTATCATTGTGTCTTGTGAGTTCTCACTAAACTTGAAAGTGATTAGTAGTTGCGTTGTGTGAAGTTCTCACTTAGCTTCAAAGTGAAGAGTCGTGAAGATTGGTTCTAGCTTTGGATTAGAACTCGACATCTATCCTTGTGTCGTAAAATGGTGAAGTAGGCAACGTCGTGAAGATTGGTTCTACCTTAAGATTAGAACTCGACATCTAGCCTTGTGTCGTTAAATTGTGAAGTAGGAAACGTTGTGTAGATTGGTCCTAGCTAAAGATTAGGTCTCGACATTTAGCTTAGTGTCGGAAAATAATGCAAGCGACGATGTAAGGTTTTCTCCGCCAAGAAGAGAGCTTGTGGATATAGTGGAAATCTCGAGTAGGTGTACTCGAGGAGTGGAGTAGAAACGAGGATAGAGCCTCATTGTCGAACCACTATAAATCTTGGTGTCTTCCCACTAGGTTGTCTCCTTCCTTACTCTTTACTTATTTCATTATCATTACACTTACCTATTATCTTTGCTAGTGCATTTGAATTGAACCTAATCATTATGCAACTTAGCTTCAAGCAAAAGATAGTTTTGATACAAACCAAATTGAAAGTAATTTTAATTTGGTCACCAATAAAGAGAAACTATTCAACCCCCCCTTCTAGTTTCTACAATTGGTATCAGAGCGATGGTCACTCAAGATCTTTGAAGTATATTGTACTTTGAAACTTGGATCGATCCATTGTCTCCTCAAATTAGAAGGTCAAATTGTACTAAAGTTTCTCTTTGGTCAAAACTATTTTGTTTTTGAAAAATAGGTCTTTTAATTGATAATATTGCATCCCTCTTAAGATTAGTAGTCTTTATGCATTTTAGATCTACTCTTGAAATGTATCTACAAGTTTGCATCTTGCTTTATGTAGGTACTCATGAAGATCAATCACTTAATTGGTTGTGGATTGAGTTACTTGCACTTGTAGAAGACTCATCTTCATTGATCTTTAACTTCTTTGAATGATGATACCATGATGATTGAGAATGATACTAGTCCTTGAAGACTTAGTACTCATCATAGTCATTGTTGGGTATAGCATTGATTCCTTGATGGATTGCTCTTTGTGGCCAAGGTACGCTTTCGTTCTTCCACACGCCCTTTGATCATTCTTTTGATCATTACATAACTATGTGCTTGTTCTTGACATCCTTGCCTTGACATTTGTTTGTGGTTTGTGATTCTTTTCTTCTATCCTCTCAAACCTTCATTGCTTGGATACTTGACTCACTATGGTGATGTAGAGTGGGTTAATAGTAGCTTAAAGTATCAAGCATGATTTCCATGGTTTGCACCCATACGGTTAGCAGGCCCTTTGTGGGAGAGAAAGTGAATTAATACCTTGCTCATATTTTGGTTTATACTAAGACTATTATTGAAAGTGATCTTAGTCTATACATGAATAATTGCTTTGTGTTTATTCATTACCAAAGTCGTTTAACGTTTCGCCGGAAAGGCACGTCTTAAACCACTATATATGACACAAGCTCTTCGTTACCACTATTTGAAGATTGCCATTAATCCCTTGAGTATTGATCCTAGTGTTGATTCACTTCCCCTGACTTCTCTCCACTTTGCCGTTTTGCTACGAGTAGTCGTTTGTCAGTTTCGGTTCTTTTCGATCTTGATTCAACTCGTAATCCTTCATTAAAACATATTGCCTAGTGTTTTTGATGATCCAATGTTATTCTAAAAGGTTTCATGATATATTTTTAAGTATCTCAGAAAAACTTGGTTTTTAAAATTTGGCGTTTTTCATTGATAAAAACCTGCCTCTATAGGCGGTTCTTTATCTAGGCGGCTCAAACCCGCGGTTCCTTATCGATAAGGTACCGCGGGCAGTAAAGTTTTTTAGAGCGCCAGTTTGATTATTTTATTCTTTTTCAAACCACTATCTCTCTCTCCCAAAAACACACAGCCGACGGTTTACCCTTTTTCCACCATTGTTGAAGCTTCCAAAATCTTCAATCACTCAAATTAATTGATTCCAAGTTGTGGGTTTCACTCATCCTTCATCTAACATCAATTATTGTAAGTATTTTCTTTGAATTTCATCTATTTTGTTCTAGGGTTCATCCTTTCATAATTGGGGATTTTTAAAATTGAAATTGAATTAAAACCTTAATAGGAATGTGGGTTGACATGGTTATTTTACTATGATTCCTTAGGTTCATATTCATTAAGATTTCACTAAAACCAACTTGTAGAACAAATCCGATTTTGGCTAAATGATTTTGGTTAAAAGATGGATTTGAGATGAACCCATGAACAAATAGGTGATGACATTGTTAATGCTTACCTAAAAACCTTGGTTTGAAAAACCAATGTTCTAAGTCTATTTTTGATCCAACATAGTTCATATGTTCTTGGTAAATAATGTAATAGATACATTGTGAACATGATAATGATATGGATTCAATCCTTTGTTTGTCAAGAAATTGATACAACACATTCTCATATTTTTTATTTTTTTTATTTTACTTTTCTTATGAGTGATTGGAAAAATATTGTCTTATGTTTATTTAGGTACTAATCATGCCTTCTCAATTTTAAAAGGATCATCAATACACTAGACAATACATGCCAAACCTTTCCCAAACCTATGCTTCCCCCCAACTTCAAAACACTTTTCCATCCCTTTCTACTCATTGTTTCCATGAGGGTAGAGTCGTTGACAAGGAAATAATGGGTTATGAATATATCCAATCTATGTTTGAGCTTTCGGGGTTTGATTGCTTGCTCAACATAGAAGAAGATATTTACCCCTTATTCCTTCTTGAATTCTTTAGCACCTACTCCATGCTTGAATACAATGGAGAAATTTTCATTCGTTTCGTGTTGAATGATCAATTGATTCAATACTCCCTCGAAAACTTTGGTGAAATTCTCGGTGTGCCATATGAAGGCACTTGTCGTTTTACGGATAAATGGAGACTTGATGCTCTCTTGGAATCCTACGATAAACCTCCAAATGACCTCACCGAAATTGATCTAGAGTTCATCCTTAACATCATTTCGAAAGAGCGTGATGGAAACGTTGTGATAAGCCTTCATTCAAATGTATGAAATGTGAATCGATATGAAGTGCTCTCTAGCGACCTTAAGGATTTTATGGTCCAATGGGAAAATATCCTTACGGAGAATGTCTTTTGTCTTGGTGGAAACTGAGATCATATCCCGGCTTGTATGGTGCATATGTTGAGTTGCATCTTTACATCCACCAAGTACAATTTGGCATTCTATATCGCTCGACGAATCAATTATGCCCTTTCAAAGCCCAAAACAAACCTTCCATATGCTATGCTTCTTACTCGCCTTTTCAAAAGGGTTGCTCATGATTTTCCCCACCTCGATATTTCTCGCTTCTACCCGGTTCATCGGGTTATGTTGCCTATTCAAGAGGCATATGCAAGAAAGACAAAAAGTGATCGAGGATCGCAAAAATCCAATCATCAAGAGATGGATGATGAGGACATGGACATGCCAACAAGTGATAGTGATGGCATAGGTACTAGTTATCAATTCAACTCTTCGAGTAATTCCCACCCATCCTCAAACTCATTCGTGGATGGACTTGAAGACTTAGCTCCCCCACCTCATTACTCCTCTAGTGAAGTACCTGAAGATCTTAACATGGAGCATCTCTACCGTAAAAATCTTAGGACTAGAGGTGAATTGCATGAACATCGGGTTGAGTCAAGGAAGGGATTCAAGTATTTGGGGAATATGATCAAGGGATTGGGCAAGAAGAGAAAGTGAAAGCTTTGAAGTATTTCAAAGAATACATGTGGGTAAACATGTGATGTTGAACATTTTTTTCTTGGATGTGTATTAACTTATGCTACATGTTTGGATTGTTATTTATTTTGATCCTAAATATTGTTTATGCCATTATGTTCGTGATTTACATAGCTTTGTGCATTCCTTATGATAGTTAGCTTCTTAGATTTTGGTCAGTAGTTAACTTTGGCTTGTGAATCCTTTGGTAAAAATCTAGGTTAACCAAAATTTGGGATGTGAAACTTTTGAAAGACCTCTGGTCGCGGTTCCATATCGACCCGCGGATCCTTATCGATAAGGAACCGCCGGTCCTAGATAAGGAACCGCCGCCACTGTGTCCGACAGAATCTTTTGCTTTACACTATTTTCTTAAATCTGTGTAAACTTTGCATGATTTTTTGCAAAAACCTGCATATTTCCTAAACTAGGTTACCTAAATTCATTATTCACCTAAAATGATTTTAACCCATTACTAGTTTGGATCATCCCCTCACCCATTTAAAACCACCTTGTTAGTCATGTTCTTCACACATCAAAACATCCTTCCCTAACCCTTAAACCACCCTTGTCAACCATGGTTTCTACAAAAACCTCAAACACCCCAAGAAAAAAACTTAAGATTAGGATTAAGGTACCCAAGCCTAACTCCTCACCCTTTCACACACCCAAAAATGAGATGGTTCCAATCCTCATTTCCTCATCACCTTCACCACCCCTTGCACCATGCAAGACAACATCCACCCATGGTACTAACCACTCCATTGGTTCTACCTCATCTTCATTCAACTCAAGAATGAATGAGCTCTCTCCACCCTTCACTCCAAGTGCACCCTTAGATGTGACCACACAACCGCAACCAATCCAAAGCATTCCTTTTGTGAATGACTTTGATGACACCTTGGTGACTTCACCATTTACCCCTCCTAACTCACCCATTTCACCAACCTTGGAGAACATACCTCCACACTCACCCATTTCTCCTTTGGGGAACATGCCTCCACTCTCACCCACATCACCCTTGGAGAACATGCCTCCTCCACCTCCACCTAACTCAAACATTCCAATTTTGGGTGTTCCACTTTCCTTCCTTTTGGGTGATCCATACTATGGGTTTCAAGAAACACATGGTCCTAGTTGTCCATGTTATCTTTACAACCACTACATCATCCATGACCTTAGGATGGAAATGTTTGGACTACATAGGAGGTTGCAAGCGTTCTTGCTTACCTTGTTCTCCATGCCTCCTCCTAGGAGATGAATGATGAGTTTTCTTAATAAGTTTTTTAAGCAAAACCAAGCCAAAGAAGACTACTCATCTAGATCTAATGTTAAGCTAGCTTTGTATTAGTTAGTTTTTTCATTTGTCATTGTATTTGCTTCCCTCATGAGTGTTTCATGAAGTTGTTCTATGGATTTAGCTTTATGTGTTCCTACTCTTATGTGCACATTAATCAACTTTAATTTGAAATTAAAATTGAACCTAAATCTATCACAACCTCTAAAAACTTGACTAAAATTGGTTCAAAATGATATCTAAATTAATTTGTCACCCTTTGTCAAGACATTCTTTGTGAATGTGTTGCTTTATGCAACACTAGCATAATTTGGTGCTAACAGAGGTAAAATTCCAAGATTTGCATCTTTTTGAAAAAGTCTTAGTTTTTCCCAAAACCCTAGAAAAACATGGTTTCATTGTAAAACCCGCATGCTTTTACCATGAATAGTGCCCTTAAGATCGTACGTCCTAGATTAAAACTTACCTCATGTAGTATTGATCACATTCATGTGCTAATAATCAAGCAAGTGCATACGTGTATGACATGACAAGTATCGATTACGTACGAACTCATGATAAACAGTTAATAAATATATCACGTGAACATAATTAAATCATGATCACCATTTAAAATACGAACTAGAATAATTACGTAAATACATATAATATAATTACGAGCGTTAAAATAAACAAAAACGCTTCAGACACGAACACGCTTCAGACACGAACACGTTTAACCACGAACGAACACGTAAAACACGAACACGAGGTCGCACTTATATTTTAGACACGGAAAACATGTGGGTTACCCCTTGTGGGCCCCATATCCACGAAATTAGGAAGAAGAATGGGCCTAGCCCATCATTTTACTAAACAAGGGGGTTAAGGGAAAAAAAAGGCATTCATTTTCACTTTTCAAGAAAATAAACATAAAACCCTAAAAAGTTTTCTCCTCTCCTTCCTTTTCCCTTTTGTAGCCGCCACCTATAATCATCAAAAGGAGGTGTTCTTGTTGATTTTGATCATGGATATTGTACAAGTATTAGTGTTTGTTCATCCTTAATTCATCTACACAATCGGTATACCTTTTTAACCTTTCTTTTTAATTATTTCTTTTGATTTGATTTGGTAAAATTAATTAAGAACATGATGTTTTTAAAACCTAATTAAAAACATAAGATAAACATGTATTTGGTTAAAGGGTAAAATCAAAAGGTTGTTTTAGGGGTGTTTAGTTTGGCCGCCACCTAGACCGTGCCCTAAGGGGGTCACGGCTTGGCCTAGAAACCACCACCGAGACCATGTGGCCCCGGTTTGGTGGTGTGGGTCCCACGGCAGCAAGGAACCAAGGGGAACCCCGATTTGGTTCGGGGTACGGTGTCGATTTCATGCCCGGTTCACGGTTCGTTGGTTAAATCATGATCTATGTTACATGTTAATTTTTTATGAATCATGAACTTAGGATATAAATTAATTAATAACATGAAATATTAATTAAATCATGACTTAGGTTATTTTAATTATTAGTTTATCATGACATTAATTTAACCAAAGTATTTCATGTTATAAGTTATAATTAATTAATTATTAAAACATGCCTATAATTAATTAATTTAGACATGACTTAGGTTATATTATTATTAATAATAATACACATTTTAACCTAAGTATTTTTCATTTCATTTTAATTTTACATGTTATACTTTAATTAAAATGCTTAACCTATAGTTTAATTAAGATACATGAAATAATAATTAAACTATACACTATATCATATGACTTAAGAAATAAGCTTAAACACTTAGACTTATATGTTAGCTTATGTAATCAGCTTAATTCTAATTATGGAAACTTCTATTTATAGAAACTTAATTAAATAAGGCAACTAATCTAATTATGGAAACCTTCTATATATGGAAATCAATCTATTTCAGGCAGCTAATCTAATCATGGAAACTTTCTATATATGGAAACTTATTTAATTAAGGCAGCTGATCTATTTTTGGAAACTTTCTATTTTTAGAAACTAATCTATTTTAAGCAGTAAATTCTATTTTTGGAAACTTTCTATTTTTGGAAACTTTCTATTTTTGGAAACTTTCTATTTTTGGAAACTTTCTATTTTTGGAAACTTTCTATTTTTGGTAACTTTCTATTTTTGGAAACTTTCTATTTTTGGAAACCTGCTATTTTTGGAAAGTTACTTATTATTATACAGTAAGTATATTAATACATGAATCACCAGTAATACTTAATCAGATAAATCAGAATACAAGATAAACACAGTTTAAGGCTTTAAACAGTGAACCATGACCTAAAACATACCAAATCAGCTATAACGAGACACAGAACCCAGTACGTAATCAGTGAATCGATACTTATACACGTGTGTATTCATGTAGCATTAGTGATCCAGAAGTAGGAGTCTTTCTTCCGTTCATTTCACTGGACTTGAGGTACGGATTCCCGTCCTTTCAGTATGGACATTCCTTCCTTATTAGGATTTCCCCGTATGCAGCCAACTGTTTTCCCCAGCATTTGTTTTATTGTTTTGAACTGCTTATGTTAATTTAGCATAAACTATAGCCATATACAAGCATGACCAGTTTCACCTAGTTATGGAGGTACCATAACCATAGCATTGGAGGCACCGATGTTATGACTTCCCCACGGCGGAGTGATTGCTCGTGGCGTCCCTTTTCAGTTTGGCCATATTATTATATCAGTCGGGGCGTATGGGTGCATCCTAGTTACATGTTTTATTCAGTTTATCATGGTGAATGTGGTGTGTGCCTTGCACCCTTCACAAGGAGCTGATCCCTCCTACCCAAATCAGTATATTGATTAGAGGCATCCCCTCTAATCAGCATGATGAGGTCACCCCTCCAAGTATTCATGCACGTGACCTTTTCATGACCTATATGGGCTATGGTATTTATATGTTAAAACAGTTTTCACAGGTTAAACATAATGCTTTTCAAACTATAAAACCAGTTTTCATGATACTTAACCAGTTTACTCAGCACTTAGTCTTCCGCTGTTATATGTTACATGTCTATCCTATATCATGCTTTATTGTACATCCGTGCACTGAGCGTCTTGCTCAGCCGTTACTTTCCTTTCCATGTCCCAAAACGGCAGGTACCCAAGACTCGAGCATTTGGAGGACGCACATAGGATGGAAGCTGCCAGAGACTTCTTTTCCTTTTTGCCTTCATATAGTTATGCTTGTTTAGTCTTTATTCAGTTCATTTCCTTTATTTGTGTTTTGGGCTTATGTTTGGGAACCGATGTTTGATTCCGGTTTTCCCTATGGTCATGTATGTTTTACTGCATATCACCTTGCATGCTTTGATGACACGCCATAATCACGCGTGACATTCCATTTATCAAAATGGGGTGTTACAATTATGGTATCAGAGCCAAGGCTTCGACCTGTAGGCTCTAAAACTCGACCTGTGACTAGTGGGTAGTCACCAGGAGCTTCCTAAGCCAACGTTTGTTATTCCACGTATTGATATTTCAGCGCGTTGTTGTTTCAACCATTACGTTTTCAGCACCTTTTTGTTTTAGCCATGACGTTTTCAGCACCTTGTTGTTTTCACCATGATGTTTTCACCAGTATCGTCTTACTAATATGGAATGAACAACCGTCATCCATACTTAGTTATGTGTCAGTGTCTATGCATGATGTTCCTAGTGAACTGTGATTATGTGAACTGAACCCCAGTAGTTCATAATTTTCACATAAAATTTTTTCTGTTAAGTTTTGACAATGACTTTTAATTATTATGTTCCATGCATTCATGCATTTATATCATATGTCATCTGTTGCAGGAATTTTGACTAAGTAATGGTTGGTACAGGACTGGCCCTATTTAGTCGCATGTGCTTTTATCGAAACTTTTAACTTTGGGACCGACCCATAGGCGTCCCCTCGCCATGTCTTTTGTTTTGGGAACCGACCCATAGGCGTTCCCTCGCACATATAAAGGTTTTATAAACTACATTACGCATTCATGCACTGTTTTTCATGCATAAAATTTTTTCTCATGATTTAAATTGGCATAAATTTTTTTCATGTCCCCTCATAGGTTATTATGTTTTTATGTCAAGTATGTTTTCATACTGTCATGGTTAACTTCAATTTCATGCTGATTATGTTATACACTTTTTAGTAATAGATGGTTTCATGTTTCCTCATGATAATTCCGTCTTCATGTTGATTATGTTTCACGCCTCTTTTGTTATTTACGTTGTCCTGCAAGACATTGTTAGATTTCTTGAATCATGCTTTCATGATAGTCATGGTTGGTTTCCATTGATCATGCTGTCAGGCAAATCATCGTTGAATTTTGTGTAACCACACTTTAGCGTTTCTCTATGCAACCAGAATGATGTCTATGCTAATACTGCCAGGTTATCATGATGGTTTTTCTAACTGTTCAACCGTTATACTTCCCTTAAATCATGATAAATGACCGACCCCATACCGATCATTTCATGTGTATTCCATGTGTACTCCACGTACCGTATTTCATGTGTATTACATGTACCTTAATCCATGTGTATTCCACTTGCAATACTTCACGAGTATTCGCTAGTCGATTCTAAATCATCTCAGGCGTATGTTCACTTACTGATATTCTACAAGATTGTCGATGCCGCTCATAGCTTGGAGATGTCACTGAAGGTTGATGCTGCTGATGTTGGGAGACGCTACGAGATGCTGATGCTGATGCTGTTCACAACCTGGAGATTCTAAAAGACGAAGACAAAGGCGTCGGAGCAAAGCAATTGGACGAGAAGATGCTTCACCATCAGACAATTCCCATCAATCATTGTCCTAAATTCATAGTACATGTCACACGTCGTTCGGCTGTCATTTCAGCCATATGAGTGCAAACCAGTACCAGCCAGCCACTCAGCTAAATAGTTACATGAGTCACGGTCATGAAAATGACCGTCATGGAACCTACAGACAAGACGATAGTAACCATTACCATGACAGAAAATATCCTAGAAATCGCAACCGAGGCTCTGGCCGCGGACGTGATCAGACATACAAATGATCAGTAGTCCAACCGATCCGCCAATTCTGGCATATTAACCTAATATTTGTAGTTCTAATTGTTTCACATCTCGAGACACATGTCAAGACATCAGTCAAGACACATGTCTCACGTATACTTTCTGAGGACACATGTCAAGATACCAGTCAAGGCATATGTCACGCTCACATTTCTCAAGACACGAGTCAAGACACATGACTCACGTCTAATTATGGAACATTTCTAAGAAATTCAGGGTACCCTCCATGGGTATATCTATGTTGTTGTGCCATGTATTAATCAGGCCACAAGAATTTCAATACCATTATCGGCGCATCAGTGAGAACTGTCACGTTGCCGATGTCACTTTCATTTCTTTCACCATATTTCATGTATTCATGACCATGAAGGACGCCTTTCGTATTCCCACGCATACGAAGGTTTTCCTTCAGTTTAATGATAAGACCCAAGCTGCTAACGCATTTCCTCAGACAGACACAAGATGAATTTTATGCTAATTACGTACTATGAACACCACACCATGCTAT
This sequence comes from Glebionis coronaria, assembly GCA_025667525.1. Classification (NCBI taxonomy): domain Eukaryota; kingdom Viridiplantae; phylum Streptophyta; class Magnoliopsida; order Asterales; family Asteraceae; genus Glebionis; species Glebionis coronaria. The sequence continues at coordinate 430,994,033 of CM046879.1, read as the reverse complement.
GATTCATAATTATGTACAGTAATGTTCAGGCTCCTGAATACTTTCAGCTTGATTTTCCATCAGGAAAAATCTGTACAAGTTATCTATGCTTTTCAAGCACGTGCTTTGTTAGCCATATTGCTAAAATTTTCTAGCTGTTAGTAACACACGACTACTAAGGTCCTTTTACGCATAACCAACGGATTATTCCAAAATTGTTCCTTACACTCCAGAAGAACCTTCAAGGAGAAGGATGGTACCATGAGGTTATGTGTCGACTACCGTCGACTTAAACAAATCACCATTCATGACCGTTATTCTCCTCCACATATGGACAACATGTCCAATCAACCGTATAGTGTTAATCACTTTTCCAAGATCGAACTCACAATCATGCTGCCAACAGTGACGAGTGAAAAAGCAGGACATGTCCATGACTGCTATTCGTGCACGACTCGGTCATGCCAGATTTATGATTTTGAATTAGTCTCATCAATGCTCCAACCGCATTATGAACTTAATAAATTGAGTTTCCATGAACTCCTAAACAAATTCATCAGCGTTTTCATCGAGGATAACCTGATTTCCTCTAAGCCTAGAGAAGAACAGGAAGACCATATCTGCACTACGTTGCAAATTCTATGACAAGAGAAATTTTACCCTGGAATTCTTTCCGATATCAATTCTGTTTGATTTCAGTGACACGCTGAATCACATGGCATTCTACGGTTAATCTTACCATGACTCAGCTTATGAGTAAAGAAGAGAACCCGACACTACATTAGGTGTTCTATAAAATCCTACGCTAGGAGAAGTCTAAATTCAGAGACTCAGAGTTTCGCAACCTTCTATGTATCAAGTTTCTACGAAGCAAGATACAGTTACGTTCATATCTAGGTACCTGTTATACCAACAGGTTAAGATAGGACACCAACAAACTGGGATGTTTTCATCATATGAGATTGTGAATCGAAAAGGGACAAGATCTCCATGGATTTTAGTTACCAGATTTCAGCAAACTCAGAAGAAGCATGATGCTATCTGGGTTATTGTCAACAGTTTGATCAAGTCTGCAGAATCCTTACATCCGTACGGATTCCAGAACCAACAGATTGAACGAACATGTTCCAGCCAAGGCTCATCCGATCACTTGGCAATTCCTCAGCTATCGGGTCAGACAAAGATTCGTAATTGTACTCCTAACTTACTTCATGTCTTCATTCTATTCCACGACTTGCTTTCGCGCTCACGTTCATGACACTATTCACGTTCATGATCGTATTTTGGCTTACGATTTTACGTTCATTTCTTTTCTCATTCTGGGAAGTTTGCAAGAACTTGTGAGACCAGACCCAAGTTTAGTATAACTCTCCATCATCAGATAGACGTTTCACGTCATATTCCACGTCTCACCTTGTAGCGTTTGGCGTTACCGCCATTATATTCTATGATCACGATATGTCTCACATGTCATGTTCATTCCATGTTTCTCATATCATGATCAAAATAGGTTACACGTATCAGGGATCACGATATGTTTACTTATACTACACTCGCCATATCTCCACATAGCACGTTCAAAATTTTTCACGTATCACGTTCAAAATTTTTCACGTACTACGTTTCTTTATGTCTCGCTCATCGTTTCTAATTATCAGTTAAGTCAGATGGTCTTGCATCGTAACGTTTCAGTACCCTTGCACGTTAACTCTTATTTCCTCGATCGAATTTAGGGGATCTACCTTCCGTTGATAACCAAGAATTTCTTCGTATTCCAAGTCAAGGTCAGGAGGACCAAGATTTATCATTAGTGTCAGGATCTTCTGAAGGAACCGTTCCAAGAGGGAGGCCACTTGGAAACGGACAAGTTCATCCGGACTTCTTATCCATTTTTTTCTCTTATCGATTAGATATGTCCTTTCAGTCACGTCACGTTCCATGTCTTTTCAGGACATGTCACGTTCCATGTTCCCTTCTACCATGTCACCTTCATTTCCGTTATTTTGCATACCTTTCCAGTTTGATTCGGGTATGTTACTTCTTTTCAGCTTACTTTATCTATAATTCGGGGACGAATTATTCTTTTTAGGGGGGAAGAATTGTAAAACCCGCATGCTTTTACCATGAATAGTGCCCTTAAGATCGTACGTCCTAGATTAAAACTTACCTCATGTAGTATTGATCACATTCATGTGCTAATAATCAAGCAAGTGCATACGTGTATGACATGACAAGTATCGATTACGTACGAACTCATGATAAACAGTTAATAAATATATCACGTGAACATAATTAAATCATGATCACCATTTAAAATACGAACTAGAATAATTACGTAAATACATATAATATAATTACGAGCGTTAAAATAAACAAAAACGCTTCAGACACGAACACGCTTCAGACACGAACACGTTTAACCACGAACGAACACGTAAAACACGAACACGAGGTCGCACTTATATTTTAGACACGGAAAACATGTGGGTTACCCCTTGTGGGCCCCATATCCACGAAATTAGGAAGAAGAATGGGCCTAGCCCATCATTTTACTAAACAAGGGGGTTAAGGGGAAAAAAAAGGCATTCATTTTCACTTTTCAAGAAAATAAACATAAAACCCTAAAAAGTTTTCTCCTCTCCTTCGTTTTCCCTTTTGTAGCCGCCACCTATAATCATCAAAAGGAGGTGTTCTTGTTGATTTTGATCATGGATATTGTACAAGTATTAGTGTTTGTTCATCCTTAATTCATCTACACAATCGGTATACCTTTTTAACCTTTCTTTTTAATTATTTCTTTTGATTTGATTTGGTAAAATTAATTAAGAACATGATGTTTTTAAAACCTAATTAAAAACATAAGATAAACATGTATTTGGTTAAAGGGTAAAATCAAAAGGTTGTTTTAGGGGTGTTTAGTTTGGCCGCCACCTAGACCGTGCCCTAAGGGGGTCACGGCTTGGCCTAGAAACCACCACCGAGACCATGTGGCCCCGGTTTGGTGGTGTGGGTCCCACGGCAGCAAGGAACCAAGGGGAACCCCGATTTGGTTCGGGGTACGGTGTCGATTTCATGCCCGGTTCACGGTTCGTTGGTTAAATCATGATCTATGTTACATGTTAATTTTTTATGAATCATGAACTTAGGATATAAATTAATTAATAACATGAAATATTAATTAAATCATGACTTAGGTTATTTTAATTATTAGTTTATCATGACATTAATTTAACCTAAGTATTTCATGTTATAAGTTATAATTAATTAATTATTAAAACATGCCTATAATTAATTAATTTAGACATGACTTAGGTTATATTATTATTAATAATAATACACATTTTAACCTAAGTATTTTTCATTTCATTTTAATTATACATGTTATACTTTAATTAAAATGCTTAACCTATAGTTTAATTAAGATACATGAAATAATAATTAAACTATACACTATATCATATGACTTAAGAAATAAGCTTAAACACTTAGACTTATATGTTAGCTTATGTAATCAGCTTAATTCTAATTATGGAAACTTCTATTTATAGAAACTTAATTAAATAAGGCAACTAATCTAATTATGGAAACCTTCTATATATGGAAATCAATCTATTTCAGGCAGCTAATCTAATCATGGAAACTTTCTATATATGGAAACTTATTTAATTAAGGCAGCTAATCTATTTTTGGAAACTTTCTATTTTTAGAAACTAATCTATTTTAAGCAGTAAATTCTATTTTTGGAAACTTTCTATTTTTGGAAACTTTCTATTTTTGGAAACTTTCTATTTTTGGAAACTTTCTATTTTTGGAAACTTTCTATTTTTGGAAACTTTCTATTTTTGGTAACTTTCTATTTTTGGAAACTTTCTATTTTTGGAAACTTTCTATTTTTGGAAACCTGCTATTTTTGGAAAGTTACTTATTATTATACAGTAAGTATATTAATACATGAATCACCAGTAATACTTAATCAGATAAATCAGAATACAAGATAAACACAGTTTAAGGCTTTAAACAGTGAACCATGACCTAAAACATACCAAATCAGCTATAACGAGACACAGAACCCAGTACGTAATCAGTGAATCGATACTTATACACGTGTGTATTCATGTAGCATTAGTGATCTAGAAGTAGGAGTCTTTCTTCCGTTCATTTCACTGGACTTGAGGTACGGATTCCCGTCCTTTCAGTATGGACATTCCTTCCTTATTAGGATTTCCCCGTATGCAGCCAACTGTTTTCCCCAGCATTTGTTTTATTGTTTTGAACTGCTTATGTTAATTTAGCATAAACTATAGCCATATACAAGCATGACCAGTTTCACCTAGTTATGGAGGTATCATAACCATAGCAGTGGAGGCACCGATGTTATGACTTCCCCACGGCGGAGTGATTGCTCGTGGCGTCCCTTTTCAGTTTGGCCATATTATTATATCAGTCGGGGCGTATGGGTGCATCCTAGTTACATGTTTTATTCAGTTTATCATGGTGAATGTGGTGTGTGCCTTGCACCCTTCACAAGGAGCTGATCCCTCCTACCTAAATCAGTATATTGATTAGAGGCATCCCCTCTAATCAGCATGATGAGGTCACCCCTCCAAGTATTCATGCACGTGACCTTTTCATGACCTATATGGGCTATGGTATTTATATGTTAAAACAGTTTTCACAGGTTAAACATAAGGCTTTTCAAACTATAAAACCAGTTTTCATGATACTTAACCAGTTTACTCAGCACTTAGTCTTCCGCTGTTATATGTTACATGTCTATCCTATATCATGCTTTATTGTACATCCGTGCACTGAGCGTCTTGCTCAGCCGTTACTTTCCTTTCCATGTCCCAAAACGGCAGGTACCCAAGACTCGAGCATTTGGAGGACGCACATAGGATGGAAGCTGCCAGAGACTTCTTTTCCTTTTTGCCTTCATATAGTTATGCTTGTTTAGTCTTTATTCAGTTCATTTCCTTTATTTGTGTTTTGGGCTTATGTTTGGGAACCGATGTTTGATTCCGGTTTTCCCTATGGTCATGTATGTTTTACTGCATATCACCTTGCATGCTTTGATGACACGCCATAATCACGCGTGACATTCCATTTATCAAAATGGGGTGTTACATTCATGTCCACTGGAGCGGCTCACTAAAAGTCGCGCGGTTCCTTATGTGATAAGGAACCGCCGGTCCCTTTAATGTACCGCGGACAGAAATCAACTTTTGACGAATTTTTTGGTCAAAACTTTTAAAACCCTATACCCTGTCAAGATTCCTTGTTTACTCAAATTGACTAAACATTCCTTGACACTCCACTTTTTGTATTCAAATTCTTACCTTGATTACATTTTACTTATACCCCAACCTTGAGATTTCATTCTCACACCTTCCCAACCTTGAGAATTCATTCTCACACAACCTTGAGATTTCATTCTCACACCTTCCCAACCTTGAGAATTCATTCTCACACAACCTTGAGATTTCATTCTCACACTCTCACAATGCCTAACTCCTACATTCCTAACCTTGACATTTCTTTGTCACAACCCCACTCACCCAAAGCTTCCTCATCCAAGCTTTCAAAGAAACCGAAAATCTCGGTTCGACCTATTTGGGTTAATAAGAACGAACCATCTTCTTCCAAACCACCCAAAAACCCTACCTTCTCTCCAATCAAGTATTGGAATGAGACTTATACCATTAACCCCATCACCGAAGCAAAAGAAAATGTTCCCCCACCACCACAATCCATCAATACCCCTCAACTCAATGACCTTTCAACCTTCCCAAACCTCACAAGGCATTGTGAAAACATTTCCAAATCCATTACCCCTCCACCACCAAACCCTAGGTTTGATGCCATACCCCCATCAACCGATTTTGTGTTGCATCATGGATCCTCGTGTGCTTGTTGTCGATTTCAACAAATTGAACTTGCTCATGTGTATGAGAAGTTAAATTTTCTTGAATTCCTCCTCACTCGACCTCCTATTCAAGTTTTCGTTCCGGTGGACAAAACTTCGAATAATGCATCGTCGTCTTATTTTTCCAACTAAAGGACTAACTACTCTTGGAGTCTTTATTACTTTAGTTGCTTTAGAGTCTTTTATTTTCTAGCAATCTTGGAAAATTATCACTATTAGAATAGCTTATGCTTTGTGGTTTATTTTCCATATCTTTTGCTTTAGATACTCATATTGTGTGTATGACTATCTACTTTGTTGTGTCTTTTCTATTGTGTAACCTTTGTGTGTTATCCCTTTAGTTCTATTTTTAGTTGATCATGGTTAATTTTTACAATTGCTTATGGGTGATTCCATCAATTCTAAACTTTAACCCATTGACAAGCTTATCATCTTCATTGGATTGAAGCTTGATTTTGTCAATTACCTTTTTGGACATACTTAGCAAAATACTTGCTTCTAATTTGAGATTTCTTCTCTCTCTCCCTTTCAAGTTACTTAGTAGGTAGTGATCATATATACATTGGTGTTTCTTTCCTTTCTACTAACCTTTGTGTAGCATGTCACCTTAACTCATATACTTGCTGCCCCAAGCAAGGGGGAGCAACCACCAAGGGGGAGCTACTAGCAAAGTCCGATTTTCTTCAAAAGACTTCTGCTAACCTTTTTGCTACGACAAAGGGGGAGAAATGATAGTGATAAACTATTTAATAATTCAATATTTTGTGCTTCTACGTAAATGAGTTTATCGTTTGTCAAAATCAAAAAGGCGGAGATTGTTAATGCAAGTGATGCCTAAAAACATTATTAGTGTTAACTAATCTTTCTTAGTTTTGATCACAACAAACTATACAACACATTTATTGTAAAACACAAAACGAATTATTTAACTAACACTATCATCAAGGTAATAATCATATCACTAACCTTTCTTAATCATACTTAGTGATCATCGAAATGATTATCCTTAAAACCCACTTTTGTTAATATGACAAAAGACTTTTTAATAAACTTTCTTTTTTAGAAAATGTTTTATTAAAATGGAAAATGAAAATTTGAAAATAGCATATTCCATATGCTATTAGAATATCCTTTGAAGGCTTCAAATACCTCAGATATTCCCACCCCACTAAAAGACAAAAAACGGAGTGTACTCTAGGGGCGGTACCTTAAGTAGCTAGGCGGTCCCTTAGCGATATGGAACCGCCGGGCTAGATAAGGTACCGCGCCCAGATAGCCGTTATATATCCGTTATACTTTGTCTCCTTTAAATAGTGGGTCAAATCTCATTTTCCAACAAGCCTCTTGGACCTTTTTCTCAGCCTCCTTTCTCTTTTCTATAGCATAATCATTAGTAAATGATCACTTAAAGTGTTAAGGATGTTTACATATGATTATCCTCTTGATCCCCTCCTTTACCTTGTCCAATGAGAAGATCACTCACTCACTAGTGTTGTGATAAAGATGAATCTATGAGGTAGTCATATTCATCATGATACCTTTTTTGTTTTAGGTCAATACATTGTATTTATGAATACTTGGACTAGTTGTGTTCATCCAAGTTATTTGTGAATACTTGGATTTGTTGTGTACATCCATTGTATATGTGTTTGCTTGGATTTGTGTTGTGTAAATCCAAGCTACATGTGTGTACTTGGATAAGTCTAGTTGAGTTGTAATAGATTTGATTAGTAGTTCTCACTCAACTATAAAGTGATGTGGTTGTGTCTTGTGAGTTCTCACTAAACTTGAAAGTGATTAGTAGTTGTGTTGTGTGAAGTTCTCACTTAGCTTCAAAGTGAAGAGTCGTGAAGATTGGTTCTAGCTTTGGATTAGAACTTGACATCTAGCCTTGTGTCGTAAAATGGTGAAGTAGGCAACGTCGTGAAGATTGGTTCTACCTTAAGATTAGAACTCGACATCTAGCCTTGTATCGTTAAATTGTGAAGTAGGCAACGTTGTGTAGATTGGTCCTAGCTAAAGATTAGGTCTCGACATTTAGCTTAGTGTCGGAAAATAATGTAAGCGACGATGTAAGGTTTTCTCCGCCAAGAAGGGAGCCTGTGGATATAGTGGAAATCTTGAGTAGGTGTACTCGAGGAGTGGAGTAGAAACGAGGATAGAGCCTCGTTGTCGAACCACTATAAATCTTGGTGTCTTCCCACTAGGTTGTCTCCTTCCTTACTCTTTACTTATTTCATTATCATTACACTTACCTATTATCTTTGTTAGTGCATTTGAATTGAACCTAATCATTATGCAACTTAGCTTCAAGCAAAAGATAGTTTTGATACAAACCAAATTGAAAGTAATTTTAATTTGGTCACCAATAAAGAGAAACTATTCAACCCCTCCTTCTAGTTTCTACAATTGGTATCAGAGCGATGGTCACTCAAGATCTTTGAAGTATATTGTACTTTGAAACTTGGATCGATCCATTGTCTCCTCAAATTAGAAGGTCAAGTTGTACTAAAGTTTCTCTTTGGTCAAAACTATTTTGTTTTTGAAAAATACGTCTTTTAATTGATAATATTGCATCCCTCTTAAGATTAGTAGTCTTTATGCATTTTAGATCTACTCTTGAAATGTATCTACTAGTTTGCATCTTGCTTTGTGTAGGTACTCATGAAGATCAATCACTTAATTGGTTGTGGATTGAGTTACTTGCACTTGTAGAAGACTCATCTTCATTGATCTTTAACATCTTTGAATGATGATACCATGTGCTCAGATTCTTTGGATGAGATCGCAATTAACCGACTATGGTCTAGGTTTCAAAAAAATTCCGATGTACTGCGACAACAAGAGTGCAATTGCCCTATGCTGCAACAACGTTCAATTCTCCCGGTCGAAGCACATTGACATTCGCTACCACTTCATCAAGGAGCAAGTGGAAAATGGAGTGATAGAGCTTTACTTTGTCCGATCTGAGTATTAATTGGCGGATATTTTCACGAAGGCTTTAGATCGCGCTCGAATTGAATTTTTGGCCGACAAGCTAGGAATGAGAACCTTCTCGCCTGAGACTCTAAAGGAATTGGCAGATGAAGCGAAATAATAGTGGTGGTAAACTATTCTCCGTATCATTGGTGATCATCTGTATATATTGTTTATATTATTATCCACAAAAGCAAAATACAAAAATATAAAACCATATAAAAACCATAAAAATTGAAAAATCTAGAAAAATCCAAAAATATTTTTACTTTATTTCAAAGGCATGTCTTTTGGTACGATAATATTTACGGCCTTAGAAATGTCGATTAATATTGACACGACGCCATAAATAGAGTTCGTACAAAAGTTGTAAATATTTCGTAAAACATGCCCTTATGGCTTGTAGTTATTTCTGACTGCAACCCGGTTTTCATATTAAAGTCAAGTATTTCTTATGAAAGCTTTGGCTCAAAAACGGGAATTAATTTTCTCGGGCATGGTTACTTTAAAACCTTGTAAGGGATCAAGTTTACTTTATAACTTGGTCTACCACGAATAAATGTACGCATCAGTGCATTTATTTGTTAGAACAAGAGAAATCTTGTTTTTATGAAGCTATCATTTCTACAACCATAGTAATCTACAATTGGTATCTACATACTCGACGATGCGACTACTCAAACGACGACTACAGCTCTTTCAATAGAACACGGGTCAACAATTGAGTGGGAGCAATTGTCAAGCATTCAGAATCTTCGATGACGAAAGTTCCAAGTTCACAAACTGGTGTCAAGACAACAATACCAATCGTACACATGGTGTCAAGAGATGACTTCAGACGTGACGAGGCAACCAACATATGCTGACAAGAACCATTTGATCTTATCATATGATGTTCTCATCAATCAGGTTCAACCTTGTCAATTTTTTCTAATATGGTGAATATGTGATCATGTTACAAATCGGTATCATATCTCATACATTTGGTATCATGAAGATAAAACGGACTTGCATTTTTCTTCCCAAAACCTTTGTTAAAACTTCATTAAATCAATTGATATTAAAACATCGATTGGGTTAATATTTTTAATATGGGGGAGAAAATGTGATTTAATATGGGAAATTATCACAAACGGTTTGACTTAATATGCTGGCTCATCCCGACATATGTGAAATGTTTTCGAATATCGTGGCATATGTTAAGGGGAGAGCAAAACGGATTTGCATATCAAAATGGATTTTCACGGTGACATATACTTACCCAAAACCCATTTATTTCACGACGATAAATATTGTGGTGACATAAGGATGGTAGGATAGGTTAAGTCCAATGATTCTTCCAAAACCGGAGGAATCTTCCCAAGGACACTCCTTAGCTAGAAATAGTAGTCCTTAGGAAAGATGGAGAAAGATTGTGAACGTAGTTGAATGCCGACCAAGTACTTAAGTTAGCACTGGAACAATCACAACAAGGTGCTAGTTATGACGTATTGGTAAGCATTGAAGGGGTTGAAGAATGAAAAAGAATTATAAAGATAAAGGGTGTAAAGAAAGAAGCCCTCCTTACAACCTTAGGCAGAAACCGGGTCAATACATATGCTATTGAGATCATTTTTAATTATTCTTGATATTGAAGATAGACATCATGGACCCAGTGATGCAATGCACAACCCATCCCAACTAACTCATATATCTCTTAAAATATATTTGTTTTAATCACACGGAGACAACGCATTATCTATTGATTTATTCACTCCGAATAAATTGGTATTGAAAAGGTGGCACTCCTCTCCAGCCTCCGATCACTAAAATCCAAAGTGCACGATCGAGTTCAGAGCCATTTGAGATCATAAAATATCTCATTATGACACACTTTCATAATTCCTTGCTTCTTCACACACTGTGAAAAGTAAGAAAGATCTTAAGAGTCCTATGCAAAATCTTCACGATCTTGCCTGAACATCCGAGTAATACGAAAGAATTTACAATGAAGATGGAAATCCTTCTTGAGCGAACATTAAAAAGCTCATGGTAGGTGACTTGTGCGATTCTTTATGAATCAAACTTGTGATAACTGGAAAGCAACAGTTGTTTAATTCTTAATTAAATTAAACACGTTCCAGGCCTCTACGCAATATCTTAGTGATCTTGCCAGAACACTCAGAGTGATACCTTAGTGTTCACAGTGATGAGTGGAAATCATTCTAGTGTTAACCTTAAACAGCACTTGGTAGGTAACTTGCAAGATTACGTATGAATCAAGCTCGTGACAACTGGAAAGCAACGATGGTGCGATTCTTTAATGAATCAAACTTGTTCCAGGAATCAGAATTGACGGCTTCAATCACGCGGATAATTTTATCCAAATGATTCACTCTTTACGTTCGCAGTCAGCTTTGGACGGTCGAGTAAAGAGAACGGGTTTACCCGTGAAATCTTGTCAAGGAGATTTTTAATTAAATCTACCTACCACAAGTACGATATTTTATATCATCCAACGATCTTCACCGACCGGAGGTAAAATGCTACCGAATTAGAATAAAATGTTCAAAGCCATTTTCTTCGTGTCTACTTATGTTGCGGCATTTGAAGACGGTGGCGTTGCGGAATCCAAGAAGAAGTCGTCTCCGCATGCTTATACTTTATGCACTTAATACCTCATCTAGTTCAAGAAAGCCTAAAAGTTAAGTCTTTCGATGTATCGAACTCTAAAGCTTTCAAGAATTACGAAGGTATAAGTATGTGGGACATGAAGTCACGAAGAGGCGAAGATCACAAGTGATGGATGCACAAGATCAAGGCAAGAGATTAATGCTCAAGATTGATATCAAAGATCACATCAGCATGTTCACCAGAAAAGAAAAAAATAAAAGAAAGACGAAGACTACGAGCTCAAGACAAGCATAGTATGCTAGGTTTATTTTATTATTGTAACTTGGGTAACGCCCTTGTTTGGAGTGACCTCCCTTAGGGGAGATTGTTGGAAATACGTTTTTATGTATTTAGGAAGATTCGATCACTCCGACAATATATTAAGTAGTAGCTCGTATTCTAGATATCTTTTAATATATCAAACAAGGAAAAGCCCGGTCCATGCTTGTATGGCCGGCCCAATTGTAAGCCCAAGCCCATCTTATGGGCTTGGTATATAACCCTCTCCTTAGATGGAGAGGGTGTGGTTTTCTCATATAATACACATAGTAAAGTGTGTTTTCTTATTTTTCTCTCTCAAGTGTGTATGTGAAATCATCTATCTTTCTATCTCTTTCTCTCTCTAAAACATAAGCAAGATTTACAATGTCCTACAGAGCTGCTGCATACAATTAGCATTGTGTGGGCTATCCTCCTCAACAAAAGTACCTACCACATAGTTAAAGATAATAAAACTTTACTATAGTGGTTTGCAAGGTAATGCGTCGAAAGGAATTGGGTTACTTTGACCAAGAACAGTTTCTCAAGTAACACTCTAGTTTGCTTTATCTAGACGTGTAAGGACAAAATGGGATGCCTAACATAGGGTATATTAGTTTCCAAACAATGCATCGAGCTTATGATGTTGTAAATCTTTAGAGGCGTCCATGTTTTTAAGCTTAAGGTAACTAGTTGCAAACTATGTGAAAATGATATACGTGGATTGGCTTCTTTAAAAAGATTAAAATTTTCTTTTAAAATGCATTTCTAGCAATTGTTTGTTTCCTCTTGTGATGCTTTATGACCAGTTCCAAGGTTTGACCACCTCGTATTCTGATGCAATGTAACAGGGCAATGCATCACCATCATTATAAATCTCAAGCAGCTCAATTGCAGAAAATCCATATACAAGCCTGCTTATCTACACCATTCGGTCAGATGACAGATGCATTACTGGGACATATGTTGTAACCTGGTGTCAGCATCTTTTTATTGAGGTAAGCCGCACTCCTACATATTTATTATTGGTTATACCAGAAATTAAGTCAATGAATCGACTTTCTACATATATATTGTACATGTATATTTGTACAGATGTAGAACTTGGACTTTTAAAAGGCCGACATCCTCACGTGTTACTACTAATCCTTCTAAGTGTTTAAAGGTGATGAGAAGTAAAGCATATGATGTGAGTAGCAGAAGAAAAATCTCATGAACCTACACTAGTTGGATTTTTCTAATGTAAACACCTCATATCCTTCAAAAATGACGCTGAAAAGAAGTGATGAATATTTTTATTCAAGATATATCCTCGACTTACAAAACAATATAGTCGAATATAAAGGTATAAATGTAGCGGTGACACAAACAAACGTTGTAGGATCAGAGGTAGTAAACGAATAGGTTGTTGGTCTCGTAGATGCCAAAAAAGGGCAAGTGGTACGCGCAGAAGTAATTATGAATATGCTTGATGTGACCATGCCTGAAACTATATCATAAGAACAAAAGCTGAAGGTCATCTAACAGGTAAAACATTTTATTACAATTTATTGTATTTTAACTAATATGATGCACCTTTTGTTCGTAAACTGGTGCACTTTGTTTTATCCACAGATTGTACGGATTTATTCTCAGATTTAGAAGTCCCAACATTGTCATTCATACATCCTGTGAAGTATAATTCTTTCTATGGCTTATAAGAATTATCAACAACCTTTTTCGCGTCACCTTACTGCCTCGCTCAAACATAAATAGCAAGTGCGAGTCCAGGTTCTAAATTGTGATCAACACCAAAATCAAAACAGATCCACCGCCAGCAGAGCCTGCTGCAACAGCTGTTGCGAACCCACTGCCACCTTCTCAAGATTACGTGCTGTTACGGGTGCACAAATTGAGAAGTAATCGCATATTACGTGGAGAAAGAAAATCATGGAGAGAAGCACCTGATGTCTCGAAAATCCGTGGGAAATGCACACTTACACTAAATGAAACCACTTTTATTCTTCAATCACTTTTGATCCCAACAAATACACATTTATTTAGCAGCAGGGGATATGACCTTATGTAACTTGAAGGTTTAACATACTTTTACCTGAATATTTTTACAAATCGTCTCTTTTGACTGGTGAATACTTCAAGACTATGTATGTTAGTTTCTGATGATAAAGTCATATTTCCTATAGTATCTATAATTTTATGTCATGTGCTACTCGTACGGAGTCTAAAGTCATGTGACATTTAACATTCAATATCCAATTCATGTTGCATTACTAAGCATACAATTCACTATGTTTGATCACGTTCAGCCTGACCGTATTTGTTGATGCTGTAAAACACCATCCTCTACAGACACAATGCAAAGAAACAAAGTTGACGCACGTGGATATGTAAATGTTGAACAAAGTGACAATATTGCGGAGTTGAAAATACTGGTTCAGGTGATGTGAATATTGAGGCTTCTATCTCTGTAGATGATGTAATGCGTGAAGGTGGTTTTGGCGCTAGAGATATATACATAGTTTTCTTCATGTTAAAAATTATTCCAATGATTTTAAAGCGTCTCTATCTAGGATTTATGTCTTTTTGTTATGGATTATATGTGACACCAGAAACATGGAAACATGGAAACATGGAAACATGGCTGTTAGTAAAGTAATTGCAGGTTTATAACTTGATTTTCAATCATTTATTTGTTGTTACATTATAGTTTTTACATAAGGAACATGGTCTTTATGTTATTTTTTACAACATAAACATAGTTTATACGCTTATTATTAAAACATATAAATTGCTAGCTTCTTTGCTGGTTTTGACAGCAAAAATATGTTAATAAGGTGGCACAAAAATGGTGGTTTATTGAATTTTACAATAAATGTGTTTGGACAATAGAAAAATGGGTGCTTGGACATGTGTATAAGTTGTTTAAGTTTTTCACTTTTTGCATAAAACTGGGGTGAGCCGAAACAATGAAGAAATTAACACGTTTTGGCGCTCCTTGTCTTTTAGAAAATGAACTCGATGAAATGGTCATCGCAGCTATTAATATAGAAACGACCAGGTTTGTAAACTTAGGGACAAAATAATGCAGATGTGTACTTCGGTTAGCTCCTTGCTTTCACTAGAAAAACAAAATGAATAAAATTCAAGGGATATTACCACTGTAATACAGATGCTTATCTGCAATAAAGATTTATAATATTTTCTCTATTACTGTAATAAAGAATAAAGAGTAAAGTATGCATATGAAATGCATGATATATATCATTTTCAGCTCTTTGGCAGCAGTTAAGCACCCTTCAATAGGTCAAGAAAGTTTTTAAACATTATAAAACAATACATAAGTATGAACAATACATAAGTACTATAAAACAATACATAAGTATGAACACATATGCGCTATTATAAAATAAACAGATGCTCGAATCTGTTTCTGAATTAAGAACCAACAAGTTGGCATCCATATAAATAAACACATAAGAAAATTTATTATCTCTCAATATTCAGTTCAATCACCATAAGAAACTAAAATTACAACAAAGTAAACGGTCTCGACCGAGCCTTATTCAAAACGTATCAAAGTTAGACTCAAGTATAACAATAAGTACTTAACAATGAGCGTATATTGTTGAGTATGTTCTTTATAATCGTATGTGAGGCACGTTCTCGAGTTCAAGCGAAGCCTCTCCAGTGGGTGGTTGTTGTTCAGTTAAGACAACATGAACACGATAAGTACCCAATCTTTGACCCTCATATTGTAATATATGCCACAAGATCATACCTGACAACACATACTAGGTGGCTTTTTCTACAACTACCAATAAAGATTCATTGTATTTCTCGAACCTCTGATCAAATAACCATCTCTTGTTGGTACTATTATTTCCATTCAAATACCTCCCACCACCGCCAATAACCAAAAGTCCACAGATTATATTTGATACCGAGATTCATAGGTTACCTTATCAGAAACTAGTCGAGTTCAACTCGATTCAATAACACTTTACACGCGTGTAAGTAACATCAAATATTAGTAGTTTCGTAATTGTACAATGCTTATTTTAACTTAGCAAGCTACTGGATAGTAAAAAGATTTAACGATATATAACACTCTATTATAACTAACCTGAGAATTTAATGATGAAAGCATGATGATGTCACTGTACAGCCAAAGATGATTCTCAACTGAGCTTTGATACAGGTAAAAACATGTCCTGTAAATGAAATAGTTTTTCATGAAACAATCAATTCAAAGAAATTGGCCAATCTTCTTGAGTTGCAACATTAGACTAAATGATCAGCTTTAATTCATAACCAGGTTTTATAACCCACGCATTATAAACAAATAGATTGCTTAAACTTAACACACTAATGCTATTTTTATTTAATAATTAAATATTTTGAACAATCAAATTTCTAATTTAGTGAATACAATCTTATTAATTTATTTAATTGTATCCTAATATCATAATAAAATACAAACCGGTGCCATAATAAAATATAAAACCGATGCCGTAATAAAATAATAAAACCGATGCCGTAATAAAATAATAAAACCGATGCTGTAATAAAATAATAAAACCGATGCTTAAAATAATAAAATCGATGCCGTAATAAAATAATAAAACCGACGTCGTAATAAAATAATAAAACTGATGTCGTAATACAACCTCCATATATACACACTAAATAAATAAATTAATGCGTTAATGCATTACTAACAATGACCTTATTACATTACTTACAGATAAACTAATGCCTTAATACATTACTAACAGATGAATACATTACTAACATATGAAGAATTTAACTTCTAATTAACATAAAGAAAACTAGAATGGTTGAAAAAGTGTGACTTCTACAATATTAGTGTCTGAGCTGAACTAGAATGCAATGTTGAGTTTAAATATGCACACCTTGATTCCATCTTTAGCTTCCAAAGAACCATATGGACAGTTAACACATCGCCAAGGTCCAGATAACCTCAATAATCAAATATTAGGAGGGAAACAGGTCATAAGGGCCAAAAATAACTAAGCGGCTAAAATTCCCCCGAAGTGTAATATTCACGTTTACATCCTCCTAAATCATTTTATTACAAAATTAATTGTATTTATATAATTTTTCAATCTAACTTAAAAGTTAACATGATAAGTGTTACTAAAAAATATAACTAAATATCCCTTAGTTTATAACTAAATTTATTAATTCCGTCTAATACAATCTTAAAACCGATGTTCCTTTTCACGATACACGTATGCCTTAAAATTATTTTGAACCGATTCTCTAAAACATTTTTGAACTCATTCCCTGAAAAATCTTTGAACTGATGCCCGAAAACAATTTTGAACAGATGTCCTGTAAAATTATTAACAAGAATTTCCTAAAACAAATATAGGGATCTCATAATATATGATTAAAAAATATGCCATAAATAAACAAATAAACACTTGCCATAATATAGTCTTAAAATATATGCTCTTTTTATTCAGACATTTGCCTAACACTTTTTTTCGGTTCAATAATCAGACTAACAGATCAACTAACTTATAACTTGGTTCTCTTCCGTTAGAAAAAAACTTGCTTCTCTTATTATGTTGTAACATAGTTTTTAGACACTAATGACTAAACACCACTATTATTAAGTGATCCCCTGATCAAACTAGCAAATGTGTGAATGATTATTTGAGATGCAACAATGAAATACATTCAGACATTATGGCAAACACATGGTGTGCAATTTGAGTAAACATGATTTAAGTATTTAGTCATGCCAAATGTGTTCCATATTAAATAGAAAACAAGTTTATATGATGATAATTTACAATAAAACTTCAATTCTTCAAATCACATGATTAGTTTTACAATTAGTAGTTAGGGTTTGTATATACCTGAAGATGGAATGTTGATTGAATAAAACCACCTGAAGTTTGATCATAGGTGCTAACTGTTCATTTCAATTAGTAGCTAGGGGTTGTATATACCGGAGTGGTGGTGGTGACGGGAATGATGGAGGCGATGGTGGTCAGCCGTGTGGTGCAGTAGTAGTTGGAGGTGCGGTGGTCGGAGGAGCAGTGGTCGTAGTACTATGTGCTTCTAAAATGTGTGTCTACTTTTAGATCAGGATGTGGATACGAAAGTGGTTAGGTGATAAAGTTTGTGATATTTTCAAAAATCCCCCTCCGCTTTTTTTTGTCTATTTTCGTTTTCTACCCTTGTTTTTAAGATGTTTCAAACTTTACCTTGTAGTTGGTTTTCTAAGTTTTCTACGAACATAAGGTTTTCTCTAGAACCCATCCCTATATATATATATATATATATATATATATATATATATATATATATATATATATATATATATATATATATATATATACTAGCGTCGTAACCCGCCCAACGGGCGGGGTCGCTTTTTTTCTTGTTCCGGAGGATTTATTGTTGTGCGTTTTTAGTTTCTTGAATTTGTAATTTAACCTTTAATATATTTTATTTATAGTTTATGCTTAAGTAACGTTTATTTGTGGTCAACGGGCGGGATTGTTTTTTAATATGAACGAACCATTGACGATGAACCCGTGACTCGGTGACTCAATCGGGTTGACCCGATGATAGATCTCGTTACCCGGTGGTGGTGAAACCGTAACCTGATATATTGCTATTATATGATTCTTAAATTTATGTTAAAAATAGATATTTTTAAAAGGTTTACAATTCAATCCGAATTTAAAAAATATATATTTCGAAAATTAATAAAAGATTCCATGTCTAAACCTTACAAACACACATTAATGAAAACAAAACCCTTTACACTCGGGTAAACGTTAAAAACAATACCAAATTTCACAAAAATAGCGTTATTTTTCTATACCGGCATGACGCAAGTTTAACAGCAGCAATTGTTATTTTGGGGTCTTTAAATATATTTTTATCCGAAGCAAGTTTTTGTGTTTAATTTTTTTTATTCCATGTCAATTTTTACATGTCTAAACCTTTTCACTCGGATAATTATTGAGCTACGAAAATTAATCCAAAATTTAAAAAATTAAAAATTTGAAACTTAAAAAGAAAACTAATAAAAATATTTCGAAAATAAAAAATAAAAAATAAAGGGGTTGTTTGATTGTGAAAAACTTTTTATAATTTTCTGCTTTTAAATTTCTAGAGAGTGAAAGAGTTTTCTTTTCTAGAGTAGAGTTAAAAATCTTGAACACCTGTTTAGATGGTATTTTTCATTTTCTAAAAAAATGAACAATGTTTAGACGAAACTATTTTCAATCATTTTTTTCATGATCAACCTTTTTGTCACGTTTTTGCTAGTTTTTTACATTTTCATCTGTTTTTGCATGTCTTCTTTTTTTAACGTTTCATAAGTTTTTTGCGCTTTCATCAGTTTTTTATGCTTTCACCATCTTTTTTATGTTTTTATCAGTATTATTACGGGTTCGTCCGATTTTTTAGGGTTTCATAAGGTTTTTTACGTTTTCGTTTGAGTCTTTACGTTTTCGTCTGATTTTTTAGGGTTTCATCAGCGTTTTTACGTATTCATTTTCATTTTTATGCTTTCATCAGTAATTTACGCTTTCGTCAGTAACTTCACGTTTTCGTCATTATTTCTGCGGTTTCCTCGGTATTTATACGTTTTCGTCGGTATTTACGTTTTCGTCCAAATTTTTACGTTTTCGTCAGTATTTTTATATCTTTGTATGTATTTTACGTTTTGTCCGTTTTTTACGTTTTCATCAGCGTTTTTATGTTTTGCTCATTATTTTTTGCATATTTTGGACGGAAACGTAAAAATACTAACAAAAACTTAAAAATACAGATGAAAATGTAAAATTACTGATGAAAAACGTAAAAACGCTGATGAAAAAGTAAAAAATTAGACTAAAACGTAAAAAATCAGACAAAAACGTAAAAAAAATCACTTAAACGTGAAAAAGCTGACGAAAACGTAAAAAATCGGACAAAAGCGTAAAAAAAATCGGACGAAAACGTAAAAATCAGACAAAAACGTAAAACAACTCGGACAAAAACGTAAAAATACTCACGAAAACGAAAAAAATCGGAAGAAAAAGTAAAAAATCAGAGGAAAACGTAAGAATTGGGACGAAAACATAAATATTCTGGCAAAAACGTAAAAAATCTGACGAAAACGTAAAAGTACTAGCGAAAACGTAAAAATTCGGACGAAAACGTAAAATTTCAGACGAAAACGTGAAAATACTGACGAAAACCGTAAAATTACTGATGGAAACGTTAAAATACTAACGAAAACGGACTAAATCGAAGAAAAAAACTTAAAAATACTGACGAAAACGTAAATATACTGATGAAAACGTAAAATTATTGACGAAAACGTAATAAACTGACAAGAACGTAAAAACCTAACCAAAACGTAAAAATAACTGACGAAAGCATAAAAAACTGACCAAAACGTATAGAAAATGGCGAAAATGTGAAATATGAAGAAACTTAAAGAAAACTGACAAAAAATTTGAGAAACTGTCGAAACGTAATTTTTTTGAAAAAAAACGTTAAAAAGTGACGAAAACGTAAAATAGGGCTAGAAATAAATATGTGAACATGTTTTATTTTTATTTGAGAAAAGAAATAGAAGAGGCGGTAATATGGGGTTTTCTAGTTTCTATAAAAAATAAAAATTTCATGATTTTTGGAAAATATAGAAAAAAAAGTTGAAATAAACATGTTTTTAATCCGAAATTTAGAAAATAAAAAAATTTGAAACGTAAAAAGAAAACTAATAAAAATATTTTTAAAAATCAAAAAACAAAAAATAAAGGTATTCAGTTTTAGTGAGTTTAAGTATATGGGTTAGTAACAATTAAAAAAAACTTACCATAGCAAGTTGGTAAGTTTGATTTCCCCTAAAAGAAAGGTCCCATGTTCAATTCTTGCAATGACATATTTTTTTCAAAAAAAAGGGAAAAAGAAAATAAAAAATTGCGTTTCGAAAACGCAAGTTTCAAAACTGCTGTTGTTTCAATACGCAATTTCCAAAAGACAACATCTTCCAAAACGCAGTTTTAGAAAAGAGTTTCAAAACAGCGTTTTAAAAACGCAGTTTCTTAAAAATGCGATTTCAAATGACAAAAAAACATGGAAAATGGAGATTTTCTAGGAATTTCTCAAATCCTATTGGTTTAAAGATGTGACTGGGATATGACTGGATTAAAAAGTGTGGTTTCAAATCATATTTAATACCTATATATAATATAATATATATATATATATATATATTATATAATATATATATATATATAATATATATATATATATATATATATATATATAATATATATATATATATATATTATATATATATATATATATATTATATATATATATATATATATTAATATATATATATTATATATATATATAGTAATATATATATTATATATATATATATATATATATATATATATATATATATATATATATATATATATATATTATATATATATATATATAGATATATATATATATATATATATATATATATATTTATATATATATATATATATATATAATATATATTATATATATATATATATATATATATATATATATATATATAATATATATATATATATAATATATATATATATATATATATTATATATATAATATATATATATATATATATATATATATATTTATATATATATATATATATATATATATATATATATATTATATATATATATATATATATTATATATATATATATATATATATATATATATATATAATATATATATATATATATAGTATATATATATATATATATATATATTATGGGGAGAGTTAAAATAAAAAAGATTTTTTTTTGTGAGAAGAATAAGAAGGATTTTCAGCCATACATATTAAAATAAAATGGATGAGATCAATCCTTATTTCTAACTAACTAACCATCTAAACATTATTTTAAAAAAGTTTTCGAAAAATTTGAAAAAAATTCCATAATATCGGATATGTTGGTGCATAAAAAAGTTGTGAAAAAAGTTTTCTTAATTTTGAGTTTTTACGTTTATTTAATGCAAAAAAAAAAGAAATTTGATGCACAAAAAGGTGAAATTTGGTGTACAAATTTTTTTTCATGCATAAAATTTTCAAGTTGTTTTAATTTGATGCGGCATCAAATTTTTAAAGCAAAAAGTCAAAAGAAGTTGGGCATAAAAATGAATTCTTGATGCACAAAAAATGTAAAAAGCCTAAATATTATCGTTTTTGTGCATCAAATTTTCGTTTTTGTGCATTAACATATATATATATATATATACTATATATATATATATTATATATATTATATATATATATATATATATATATATATATATATATATATATATATATATATATATATATATATATAATATATATATATATATATATATATATATATATATATATATATATATATTGTTGGAAATACGTTTTTTACGTATTTAGAAAGGATCGGTCACTCCAATGATATTAGGCTCGTGATCCAATATAGCCCATATAGCCCACATGTAGGGTGGGCTATATATACCCCCTCCTAGCATGTTAGGAGGGGTTGGTCATTCTCATTTTCACACACTTAATCTAATCTTTCATTTTCTCTCCAACCTCTCTCTACTTTCTCTCTCTAGTTCTTCATCTATCTCTCTATCTCTTTAGATCATTCCAACACAAAGATAATTTAAGGATTATGAGGACCTACAAATGGTATCAGAGCCATGGGATGATTGTTTGGTTTTTATGTTTGTGTTCTTGATCAATTCGTCTATTTTGATCTGAATTCACACGTACCAAAAAAAAATATTTTTGTGTTTTTTATGATTCAATCTTGATATACTTCATCTAGTTACTTATTATAGCGATTTGGTATTGGTATTTTGGTTAAAAACACAAATTTTTTTGGGTGTTTGATTCGTTTCTTGGCTTGAAATTCCGAATTTGTTGTGTACTATCCGAGAAACGTGGTATTTTTGGTCTCCATCGCAAAGTTGGCATCCATCTAGCGAT